>CM036560.1:22430923-25205368 GCA_020745775.1 Theristicus caerulescens | reverse complement strand
TTATTAGGGAAACTGACTGGAAGTTACTTATCTTTCCATTGTTTCAAGGTGACTTTTTCTCCTAATGAGAATAATACTTGTTCTGCAGTGCAATTTAATATAGTATAGATACAGTATATCATCAAACAAGGACAAAACCGGTATTTCTTTATCTTGGATTATTTATTTTGTGATTAGTCCAGGCTAGATCATCTTGTAGATTTTTGTGGCTACCAGGAATAATCGCTGTCGGTCTCCAAAAGTCTAATCTTACTGCTGGCCTTTGCTGTCCTCTTTCCCCTTCTTTCTTCTCTGATCTACCAAGAAAATAATTTAGTTTCTTTTTCCAGACACACAGATGTGCACCAGATGGTTACTGGTAGTTTCAAGGTCCTGATGAGTTATTGGAATAATTAGTGTTGGTGTGAGGTTTGTCATCTAACTATAATACTAAACGGTGTACCGATCTCTTTCAAGCTTTTAAAAGAAAAGGTTTATTTTATAGACTTTTGAAACAGTGCTTCACATGTCAGTGCAGATAATGATACCCAGTTCATGGTCAGAAGTTCACTCAACTCTTTCATATGTAAAATTCTTGATCTTATAAAGGGGATCAAAGGCAATCTACATTTAGGTGATATACTAATTTTATGCCAGAAGGAATGGTAAGATATCCATCAGGGAATGATTTTAATGGTGAGTTGGGAAATATTTCTTTCTAAAATATGATCATAAGGTGTTGAAAATGATAGAGAAATGGATACATAAGTATGATTTATGGATTGTGGAATAAAAATATAGTCCACGTTAGTTGAAAAAGGCCTTATCCCAAGGGTCTATTAAGTCTCGCTCGTTTGTGCAAGTCTTTGTTGCCACAGCAGGTTTAATAAGTTTGGATTTATAAAGTATGAATATGAAAACATCTCTTAAGAAAATTTTGCTTCTGTGTATGTTACTTCCAAATTTAGTTTCTGCTGTAATGGTTATGCCTCCTAGATCTGGTATATGGTACATATTGTTTTGATAGCTAAATCTGATTAAAAAAAGAAATAATTACTTCTCTTTGTCCTTGACATAGGAACAAATCCATTCCTTTTATTTTTCAGTATTCATCACTATTTTAATAGGTGTGTCACTTGTAACACAACTGTCTTTGGATGTAGCTGCAACAGCTACATAATCATGCAGCCCTTGCCTGCATGATTTAGATCCTTTCCCTGGTATTTTGATCTTGGAAACAGTTTTGAAACAAGATTATTGTCATCCACCAATAATACTGAATTTTTGCAAGCAAAGCAGAATAACTCCTGTACAGAAACACAATGTGCTATCCTTTTAATGATAAGGAATTCAGTGCGATTGCCGGACACTAATAGCATGCATAAGTATTTGCAGGATTGGAGCTTTATAAAATCCTAATCAGAATTTGAGCTTCCTTTCCTTAAGATTCACTGATTAATCACTTCAGGCCTACCGTACACTACTGTTTCCTTTCTGGTTCTGATCAGTTAATCCATGTGTCTTTTAAAGCACATTTGATGAACAAATGGGAGAGCTGTGGAGGTATTGGAGCTCCCTAGAGTATATCGTCCTCCTTTACATGGACTCAATCTGCTCTCCAACCAACTCTATTTACTTAATATCCGTCTTTATCCTGCTGAAGGCCTGATGCATTCTTAACTCAGGTCTCCCTAGCCCCATAAAAAATGCAACTTCATAACTGTTTTCATACAATTATGCTATTCTTTCTGGGTTTGACACTGTGTATTTGCAAGAATTCATGAATTCTTGAGGAAGGTCACTTAAAAAACTGCCTACACTTAGGCATTGTCAATACAACCTGCATGCTGCATGTAAGAGTTCTTTTGTTCTGTTCTATGCGTACTGTGTAGTTCAAAAAAATTTTGGGGTTGGGGTGTTCTTACCTTTTCCAGGTATGGGACATTGGAGGGCAGCCAAGGTTTCGAAGCATGTGGGAGCGTTATTGCAGAGGAGTCAATGCAGTTGTGTAAGTTTTCTTGTGTATGCCCATAGAAAATGTATTTTAAAATATATATTGCTAATATAGATATGCTTTTCTTCCTGTCCACCTCAATCACATAAGAAGACTCAACATGATAAAAGTACTGTGCTTTACACATCCAGTAACCCAGGTATATAAGTAATTGCGTGTTCCAGGCCATTTTTTCCCCACAGCCTGTATTTAATTCTGTATCTTCCTGTATTAATAAATGCAGGGCTTATACAACTCAGAATTGTTTTGATGCTGTTGTCAATGTGAACACAGTTGTCACATTTCAGATGTTTTAATGCAACTTTCTGCAAGTAATGGACAATACCATAAATAACTATATTTCCATTGCAGTTACATGGTGGATGCAGCAGACATAGAAAAAGTAGAAGCTTCAAAGAATGAGCTACACAGTTTGATAGATAAGCCACAATTGCATGGAATTCCAGTAAGTATTTTGATTATTATTCTTACCTGAATGTAGACAGTGTAGCCTAAATCCTCATGAATTGGTTCCTCTGGACTCTTGAAAATACTAGCTTAAATATGGTGCAGCCTTGGTACACTGAGCGTTCTTACAAAAATTATTGTAAGATTTTTTCAGTGGATGCAGCATCTTATCAGTGCTGCAGTATATTTGTATGTTTTCTAGTCTAAAGGTCAGAATAGATTTGGAAAAAATTCATTTTCACATGTGGCATTATCAGACAGTAATTACTTCCAGTCAGTCCCCTTGTTGGCTGGGTTTGAATCAGTGACCCAGATATGTTTCTGGCAGTATCTTAAGGCATGTGAGATTTGTCTTTCTGAAGGTTGGCAGACACTAATATCAAATAGTGTCCTCTGCTTCCAGAGATTGTGGAGGAGCTTGACTTTTTCTGTGTCCTGACTTTTTCTTTTTCTTGACTTCTTAGTTTTTCAAACTAAACCATATGGAAAAAATGTAAATATGCATGTGTTCTCCAGTAGGACGTGTCAAATAATAGTATATTCTGCTGAAATGCTAGTGAGGAATTATGGAGGTGGAGAATAATGTTGTTTAATTAAATGTACTCTGCTAATTTAGAGCTAGTAAGAATCAATCAAGTTAGCATTGATCTTTGATGCTGACATCACCAGGTGAGAGTTCATACCTTTGATCATAAGAAAGAAAACAATGGTACATAAAAATCAGGAAGAAGTTATTCACAACTTGATGGCTTTTGCTTGGCCCCTTTTTGTAAGCAAATATTTGGACACTTGGCCAGTGCAAGTGATCAAAGTCATTTGAGGATGAGTAGACAGACAGCCAACATGAAATCATTGCGAGAATAAAGTTCTCGCATATCTGTTCTCAAAAGAGAATTTTTCAAGTGACTCTCCATCTTTTTTATAAGGTTTCCTATTACTCTTGCGGTTTTTTATGTTAAGTAGATATCGAACAAATCCTACAGAAATCTACAGTCACGCTATTCATGACGAGTGACATTCTGTCCTGTGTACTGTCTTCACATCCTGTTTTACTTCACACTTTTCCTTCATGAAATGATAGGTCTCTCATATCTTCAGAAGTATTTAATTAAGTTCCTTTCCTTTATATGTTATAATATCACATTCCAATTGCCCAGCCTGACCAGCAGAGTAATTTCCAAGGTGCAGTAATGTATTTTTTACTTACTTTTATTTCATAGGTAGTAACTAGTATTGAACTTTCTTCAATTTATTGTACTTGGGCTTTGGCATTATAGATTTTAAGGTAGCTTTATTAATCTGAGACTGCAAATAATGGGTTTTAATGTGTTCCAGATTCATGGGAAATAATGGGATAATCTTGACTCAGAATTGCTACGCATCTGGAAAACAATAATGCAATCATAATTAGAAAAACCTTCCATTGCTTATTTTATTTTAGAATGTGCTCAACCCATTCATCTGACCTTAATTTATACTTGAAGCCTTAAGTATTATGTAGGAACTCTTAAGTTCCAGCATCTATTCAGTAAATTTTCTGTGTTTCTCAGACTTAATTCCTAATGGCTGTCCTTGTGATTTCTACCATGGATGCCCAAAGGGGTGGGAGAGGAATCAGTTATTTGACTGGTGCTTGGGTGATATATGGTTTGGATGCCTGGCTGTTTAGTATGTCAATGTTAAGAAGCAGGGGAGGAAAACTGTAGAGAGAATCATGTCTGGGTCTTGAGGACCCAGCCTCTACTTCTGGGGCCCTTCTTTTGATTAACTTTAGTCTGGTCCTGTGGATTGAACATCCGTTGGTGGCTTGAGTGCACCTGGTGCATGGTCTCCTCCAGTTTTAGTTGCATGCAAAAGGAATCCACTTACTGCAGTCTGACCTCATTCCATAATGCCATCCAGAATGGAGAGATTCACTTCCAGAGGAGACTTCTGATACTGGTACACCCAGAAATAATTGGATCCAGTTTTCAGAGGGTGTGCATCCAGCATCTGACCCTGGCTAGGAGCGGGATTTCCATGATGCTCCCACAGTCATTGGTCATTTTGAATATGTCCGCTATTGTGTTCTAAATTCTTGACTGCAAGATCCAAAATAATGCCAACAAATGGTTAAAGACAAAAATAAACTTTTATTGCTCCTGGATTTAACATGAATATGAATGATTTCTTTCAGGTGTTAGTCCTTGGAAATAAAAGAGACCTCCCAGGTGCACTGGATGAAAAGCAGTTAATTGAGAAATTGTAAGTAGCTGGCCTGTGTAAAAAGCTGAAACACTGTGAAATTTGATACGTAAGAGAAAATCATTGGTAGTCTGTGGCAATACTCAGCTATAACAAATTCCATTTTACATTCTCAGATACTCCACTCCGAGCTCTGCTGGCAGTTGAAATAGCGATCTAGGCTAATAACTGACTGCAGTAGATTTGAACTTCTCTTGATTATTATTTCGGTTGTATAAAGTTGTTTCAGATAATCCTGTTTTCCCATCACTGAAGATACAACTGCTATAGATAGTAATAGGCTCACTTACACTTTTCAGAGTCCATTGTAGTGGCAGTTCAATGCTCGAATGGCATTAGAACAAAACCATTTCAAATTACTCTCTGTAAATTTGAGCAATTCAGATTTTTTTGGCATTTATCCAAAGCATATACTTATGGATTACTGAAACTAATCTAAACTTATGCATTTTAAGGGTAATTGTAAAGGAAGTATACAATTTTGTAAAAATGGCCAGTATAGCACTAATTTTGCAGAATAGGAGTCTATGTCTCAAATCACATAATTTTAATGAGTGGGAAGTGAGGTTTCAGTATAGAAGCATGGTCCAAAGGCTAAGCAACTAAACAAGGACTTAGGAAACACAGAATGGCTGAGGTTGGAAGGAACCTCTGGAGGTTGTCTTGTCTACCCACCTGCTCAAGCAGAGCCACCTAGAGCTGATTGCCCTGGACTGTGTCCAGATGGCTTTGGAATATCTCCAAGGATGGAGACTCTGCAACCCCTCTGGGCAACCTGTGCTAGTGCTCGGTCACCCTCAGAGGTAAAAAGTGTTTCTTTATGTTCAGAGGGGGCCTCCTGTGTTTCAGTTTGTGCCCATTGCCTCTTGTCCTGTCACTGGGCTCCATCTCCTTTACAGCCTCCCTTCAGATATTTGTACGCACTTATAAGATCCCCCCTGAGCCTTTTCTTCTCTAGGCTAAATGGTCCGAGCTCTCTAAGCCTTTCCTAATATGTGAGATATTCCAGTCCCTTAATGATTTTAGTGGCCCTTCACTGGACTCTCTCCAGTAGCTTCACATCCCTCTTGTACTGGGGAGCCCAGAACTGAGTAGAGGGGAACGATCACCTCCCTCGACCTGCTGGCAACGTTCTTCCTAATGCAGCCCAGATACCATTCGCCTTTTTTGCCACATTGCTAGATCATGTTCAACTCGGTGTCCACCAGGACCTCCAGGTCCTTTTCTGCAAAGCTGCTTTCCCAGACAGTTGGCCCCTGGCATGTACTGATGCCTGGGGTCGTTCCTTCCCAAGGGCAGGACTTTGCACTTCCCTGTGTTGAACTGCATGAGGTTCCCGTCAGCCCATTTCTGCAGCCTGTGGAGGTCCCTCTGGATGGCAGTGTAACTCTCTGGTGTACCAGCCATTCCTCCCAGTTTTGTGTCATCAGCAAACATGCTGTGGGTACACTCTGCCCCATCATTCAGATCACTGATGAAGATGTTGGACAGGATTGGACCCAGTATTGATCCCTGGGGTACACTTCTAGTTACTGGCCTCCAGCTAGCCTTCATGCCACTGATCACCACCCTCTGGGCCCAAGTGTTCCCCGAGTTTTCAGTCCACCTCACCATCTGCTCATCCAGCCCATACTTCCTCAGCTTGCCTATGAGGATATTATGGGAGACAGTGTCAAAAGCCTTACTGAAGTCAAGGTACACAATATCCACTGCTCTCCTCTCATCTACCAAGCTGTAGATTTCATTGTAGAAGGTTGTTGAGTTGATCAAGCATGATTTCCCCTTTGTGAATCCATGCTGACTACTCCTGATCACCTTCTTGTCTGTCAAGTGCCTGGAAACGGTTTCCAGGATTAGTTGCTCCATCACTTTCCCAGGGATCAAGGTGAGGCTGACTGTCATGTAGTTCCCTGCGTCCATCCTCCTTCTGGCTCTTTCTGAAGATAAGAGTGACATTTGCTTTCCTCCACTCTTCAGGCACCTCTCCCAGTTGCCATGATCGTTCAGAGGTTATTGAGAGTGGCCTTACAATGACATCAGCCAGCTCCTTCATCACTCATAGGTGCATCCCAGCAGGGAAAATGGACTTTATGTCCAGTTTGCTTATGTATTCCCTGACTTGATCCTCTTCCATCAAGGGTATCACTTCCTTGTTCCAGACATTCCCCCTGGTCTCTGGGGCCTGGGATTCCTGAAGGCTAATTTTGCTAGCAAAGGCAGCATTCAGTACTTCTGCCTTTTCCATTTCCTGCGTAACCAGGTCCCCTGTCTCACTGAGCAATGGGCCCACATTTTCTCTTGTCTTCCATTTGTCACTTACGTACTTATAGAAGCCCTTTTTGTTGCCTTTGACATCCCTCACAAGATCCAATTTCAGTTGGGCTTTGGCTGGACAATGTTTCTGTATTCCTCCCAGGTTAGCTGTCCCTGCTTCGACCTTCTGTATGCTTCCTTTTTGTGATTGGGTTTCACAGGATCTTGTTGTTCATCCACTTATGCTTCTTGGCTTTTTTTCCGGACTCATTAGGATGGGCTGCTTTTGAGCTTGGAGATGATCCTTGAATATTAACCAGCTTTCCTGGGCCCTTCTTTGCTACAGAGCCTTATCCCATGGGACTATCCCAAGCAGATCCCTGAAGAGACCAAGTCTGCTCTCCTGAAGTCCAGGGAGGTCACTATTTAGTTCTCTTCTTTATTAGAGTCTCTTGTGTGATCTCAAGACTCTTTCCTTCTCAGTGCCTCTGTTCCCCATCTGCTCTAGGAACGTAATATGTTTCCTGCATGTCTGTGTCACTTGTGTGAGGATAAGTAAATGAAAAAATAACAAAGTAAGTAAGTGCTCAGAAACTCTGAGGGGGATAGGGAAATTCCCAGAAAGAAACAGAAGTTAATTAAGAATCAGTTTCTTCCTAAATGTAGAGGCATCCTTCCAGTAGGAATCAGATATGATATATTTACATATGATATAATAAACATCCTGAAGATTAATGGTGTGATCATTTGAGTACTGTTATTTGATTATAACAGCTATTACAGATAAAACCTCTGAATTCTAAGTAAAAAGAGTAAAAGGTGAACGCTAAGACATGGTAATGTTACTTGGTTGGCACTACAAAATGTTATTTTTAGCTCATGGATTTCTGTGTTTTTATTATTCACTATTATACTGACTTAATGAGAAATTTGAATTTTTGTGAAATGACTTCATATCCTTTTAGTCTTTATCATTTAAGAAATGTGAAGTTTTTTGTGTGCCATAGCATATTTTAAAAATTTAATATCTGAGGATAGAACTGAACCCACTGAGTAAAAAGCAGAAAACATGTAATTTAATGGAAATTTCTGTTGTCAGTTTTTGTGGAGTTATAACACTACTTATTTTATAATTTTTTTTCTGTAGAAACCTTTCAGCTATTCAAGACAGAGAAATCTGTTGCTATTCTATTTCGTGTAAAGAGAAGGATAACATTGGTAAGCTTCTTTTTCTTACAGCATCATTGTATACTTTGTACTTTGGATCAGATGTTAAAAATGTTAATGAGATTTGAATATCTAACTCCAATATATAACTGAAAATCTCAATTTACTTTGAAAGATTTTGTTGCAAATATTGCATGCAATTGTATTTGTTTTAATATAGAATTATGTGTAATTCAAAAGTCACTTGTAGGATTATTTAGTTCCATGAGATGTTAAGAAATTAATTGGACAGGGGCCTTGGAAAAACATATGTAAAACCCAAAGTAATTGAATCGCTCACAAAAACTGTGTTACTTTTGAAAAAATAGTAACTGAATGAAAAGCCTTCCAATTATTATGTGATACTTAATACATTTTGGTAAGTGTTTTGCTCCATACATGATTTTACTTTGTAAGCAGGCCTTACATGCGTGTGGCTGTATGGTGGTGTTCCTCAAACTGAGGGACTAGTGCTTCTGTCCTGCTGGAGATGCGCAGAGCGTATCCTGAAGTCAGTGAAGTTGTTTCCCATCTCGTCTTTGCTTTTTGCCCTTTCCTCTCTCTCTCTCTCTCTCCCCTCACTTTCCTCCGCTTTCCTGTCCCTTTCCTCTGTCACGTTCTCCCCTTCCATTCCCTCCACAGAGCAGGAGAAAGGGGTGAAGCACAGGCTGAGCCAGCAGCAGCAGTTGCCTGGGGGCATGCTGCCTCTGTGCCACCCTTCTTCCCTGCATGCTGCTAAGACAAGTGGTACTGGATGCGGGGGATACAGCCTGGGTAATATTTATGGCTGCTTCTTGAGGAAGCCAGATTCGTTAGGAGAGCTGGGCAGCTCTGTAGGGCTCAGCTGAATGAGAGAGGGTGGGAGTGGGAATGGGAGAAAACCAGTTTCTCCCAGCAGCGAGGGAAATGTCCATCCTAGGCCAAGAGGACCAGGTAGTGGAAGTGGTGAGGAGACTATGCCATGACACCTGGGCTTCAATTTCAGCTGTGTGCAGGGATGTGTTAGACAGTGAGGGCTTCTCTTGGAAATGATGTACTCGATTTGGGTACATTGGTTTGAAGGAGACCAGACCCAGGTTTGCTGCAGCTTGGGGTGTAACAGTTATCTCTGAGTGAGGGAAATACACAAAATGTGCTGTTACACTGGGGAAGATTAGACTTTGGGATATAAAGACTGAGCAAGACAGCATAGTCAGGATTATCTGCATAGGTGAAGGGCAGTGAAGGTGATTGAGGTTTTAGAAATGCAGTGCTTCATCCTCATCAAATTTGCAAGGCTGCAGTGGAGGATCTCAAAAGTGGTATTGTGACTAGAAGCTGGTAAAAACAGCTTAATTTCTGAAAGGATCCTGCAGAAAACAGGTTTTGATCCTGGTTCATTTATATGGATGGCCTGAAGGAGAAAAGCATGCAAAAAAGCATGCTGAAATTTGGAAATGGAAAATAATGAAAATAATGATCACGAATACAGAACCGTGTAGATGACTTACTTGTGGAAGTCCTAGGAGTAGTGATGAAAAAGACTCAAATCCTAACTGAGAATCACTCAAGTATCTTCCAGTGTAACATTGTGCCTAGAAAGGCTAACCTAGTTCCTGAATATTTGCCCAAAGAAATAACAAATGAGAGCAGACTGCGTATATTGTGTGTTTGGAACTGTACGGGCATTACTGGAGCAGTGTGTGCCATATTTTGAGGAAGACCTTGAGAAACTGAAAAGAGGTTGGGCAAGAACCTAGGGAGATCAAGGGACTGGAAAATATAATTTATAATGAAAAACTATAATGAAAATATATTTAGCTTATTAAAGTGATGAAACTACTAGGCTGTTAAGGAGAAGACTGGGAGCTGTTTTCTTCCTCTGCATTTTTGATTGATGTCGATGCAGTTGAATGAGATGATAGTAGTTTTTCAATGCAAACTGCAGCCTAGCCGGTCTCAGCAGGAGGTATAGGTGTAAGGCTGCCAGTTTCTGTGTCCTGAGAAACTGTGGAAGATGAGTATGTAGTTATTAGCTTTGTTTTAGATGCCATGGCATGATTTTGTTTGCAGTTGCAGTGCCTAAGGTGGTCTGCCAGGATATTCATGGAGCGCTGTCTTGAACTTAGGACAGATGTGGCATCAAATTTAAATTTGAGGGCTAGAGCTGTTGCTACCCCCTGACATCCTTCCTACGTCCCTGACAGATGTTACTGCCTTGAGGCAAAAACATCTAAGCTGCTCATGAATCAGTCTGTGAATTGCTGCAGTTTTCAGCCCAACGCATTAGGTTGTATCAGGAGGGGTACCAGTTTCAGCTATCAAATTTCAGTCCAGTGTTGCATGTCTTTCGGAGACCTTGGACTCCTACAACCTACCTAAATGGCTTCTTAATGCTTTGTCAGATGTTTGCCCTTCTCTTCCCTTCTGGTTGTGTATTTCTGCCTTTGTTCTCACAGTCCATTTCATTCTAGTCTGGATTTTACAGTTCATGTTATGGTCATCGTAAATCTTTGCTTTTCCAACAGTTCTTCATCTGTCGCTTAGAGAACTTGATGTCAGTCATCATATTTCAAGAATACAAAATGCACGTAATTTAAAAACAAACAAAAAACAACAGGGAAAAACCCTACCTGGAGTTTTAAGTACTGAATAATGAGAGCCTGTGGTTTCTGGGTTTTGTTTTTGTTTGGGGTTTTCTTATTAGTATTAACCTGCTGGTGTTCTGTTGTCCTTTTACACTCTGCAAACAGGCTATTGAGTTTTTAATTTTGTTTTATCTGTCCTGGCAGACATAACATTACAGTGGCTTATTCAGCACTCCAAATCAAGACACTGTTGAAGAAAACTTGCTGAAGATAACTCTTTCCCAATCACTTCAACTCCTATCAGCTATACACAACTGAAAAGATAAAGAATGCAACTGCGTACTACCAGGACTCACTTTGGTCGTATTTGTTAACAGAAGTAAAACTGAGTTATAGCTTGTCTCTCTATTTTGGTTCTTTTTTTAAAAATTCAGATATTTGTCTGCCTAGGTGAAATTCCTGAACGCCTTAATACAAGACGGAAAGAAATCAATACTTTTTTGGGCTGAAATGTTTGAGTTTATGCATGTGAATTGTCAAATACTTAGTAATTTTTTTCTAATTTGAAACTGAATAAACTGCACAGTGGAAACAGATATGACTGGTTTTTTTGAACCTATCATATAATTATTCATACAGAATGTTTTCCCTGCAAACACCTGTAGTTAAGTATCAATAATCAATTAAAACCATAATTAAAAGCATCTTATTTGAACAAAATGCTGTTAATCAGAACACTTTCAAATACTCCGATTGCTGAGAAGTTATTACCGAAGTTGTGTATCTGTAGTTATGTAGTTTTTCCAGTCACTAATGTGAGTGATTCATATGACTGTTCTTTGGGAACTGAAAAATAAAACAAATTCTAGGCAATCCTGTCCTTCTCTATTGGGAAAGGAAAGAGTCTGGAATTGCAGTGGATGTTTTTCCCTCTTCAACAGAGAACGAAATACAGAGGGAGAGCAGGTGAGATCATGTGCATCTTTTCTGACATTATTACCCCCAAAATTCATGGCTTTCCTAGGCATTTTTATTGTAAATGAAATAATTTTCGTAGTGTTTTTGGACTACTCTTTCCATTCCTGAACCTTGCAGAATTTTTGAGCGTACAGCCTAATATAGCTGGGGTCTGAAGTAGGATTAGTTCTTTCGAAACAGATTAAAGGAGCAATTCACTTTTTAAATTTTGGTGCTTTGCTAACATCTTACAGATACCTGCTTCCGAGTGCTTCACTTAGAAGCACTCTGATGGGAATTCTTCTGTGGGTTTGGAAATTCTATTAAATATGGAAAGTTCATGTCAAGAAATAGTAGATAGACTTAAAACTTATGCAAGATAGATGCTCACTGGCCAAGTGTTTCAAGGACACTTGCAGATCTAGGAGGGAAAAGTTCTAGGATGCTGGTCTAAAGATGTGGTAAATCAACTGATTACTATAGTATTAAAAAGGTTATAAGTTGTTTATGCAGTTCTTGCACTTAAGTATATGAACTATAAAGACAGCAACAAGTTTTGTCATGCCTGTTTGAGGATGATTTTAGTCTAGTGGCTCTGATAACCTGCTTAAAACATACACTTCACAGACCTGATAATTGATAAAATCTTTCTAGAGTGTCACAGGAATGCTACTACAGGCATGATAGTCAGGTTATAGCACTTGTTCATGAATGTTTGCAGTATTACCTGCAGAAGTCTGGCCAGAGGGGCTAATTTTTCTATGGTTACATGGAAATAATTTGACTATGTGTTAAGTGCTGAGTGCTCCATAAATAAGTAAATAGTAGATGTTCCTGAAATGGGATGTTGGAAATGACCTTCCACAATCTGACATGTAATCCATCTAGTGACATTTTGTATGCTGAAAAAACAGCATTAGATGGCTAAGGTGATGAATTTTGAATGCTGTTGTTGCACATGGACTTTTGAAGTAGTAGAGCCATTACAAAATGCACTGGAATTGCAGTCATGCATACAACACAAGAAAGAGCCACTTCTGTACCAGTGGTGTCAATATCCTTCCTGTAGTTGTGCTTTTTGACGGTAGTGCCTCATCCTTCCAACCTACTATCATGGCATGCAAGGTCGTGCTTCTGGCACAGGAGCTCCATATCAAATCTTACTGCATCGCTCCTTAATCTGGACCTCTCTTGCCCCTTTGCTGCAGGAGGTTTGTGGGAGCAGATGCAGCCCCTTTGGAGGCTGATTGGAACCACCCAGTTTTCCAAGGCAGCACTGGTGACAAAAGTGGTGCTGGCTCCTACCCTTCCCATGCTTTGCTCAATGTAGTATTTCCTTGGCAGATGACCAAAGAAGTTAACTGCCTATGTGTGGCATAGACATCACCAAGTACCGATGCAAGCTAAAGACAACCTGTGGAGGGAGGAGGTTAGGTTCCAGGTTGGCTGAATGAATCTCTGTGAATAGGAGATCAGAATGAGCAATTTTGTTATTAAAATTATCCCATTATACAGCATATGCTCATTTTTTTTCTCATTTCTCCTACTACGTGACCTTGTATCCAAACCTAGGGCAAATCAGCACAGGCACTGGCCTCACTGTTCCCATTTGAAACAGCCTGTCAGTTTTTCAACAACTTGCCTTCAAGTAATTTTTCAAAACAAGCTTAGCTGAAGATGAGTGTTTACTGTCACACTCAATAGCTTTGTGGGAAAGATGAATTCTAGCTGACTGACAACTCTGACACCCTGTTTCTGAGATGGTATATGGCCATAAAGTGTGACAGAGATCTAGCCCACTGGAGACAGTATTGCAGCAAAGTTGTTTGGAGAGGTCACAAACTTTCTCTGCAAAGGAGCCTCTGCAGGGAGTGTCCCCTTGCTCAGACAGCAATGTATAATGCAGTGCCTTGCATGGATCCCCGTTAGGTGTGTTTCAGAAGCAGGGAGGGCATGGAGATATGTGGAGTGACCATGCCGTGATTGCTTTCTGCTTCTCAGCACTCCTGAGAAGCTGCAAGACAGAGCAGCAGGGGCTGCTTTCGTGCTCTGGCTTTGCTTGGGAGGTGGTAAGTGCCATGCTGTGCTCGGAGGTCCTGATCCCTAGGCATGCGTGATGGTGGTAATGTGGCCCACCTGCACAACATCCTCCAGGCTATGGGAAAAGAGCAGTGTTGGGGGATGTGGACAGGTGAGGAACTAGGACTAACCTTCAGTTTAGGCACAGCTAGTAACCCCGAACCCCACAACATCAAAAGCACTGAAATAGCCCAAGTGCAACAGTGATAGAGACATATTTCCCTTCCCTTTTTTTCCTTCTCCAAGCGTAGGAACAGCTTAACTGTCACCCAGGGCTATACAGAACCATCAGGTGCCCAACATCTGTTTTACTTCCAGCACATTTTATATATTAATTTCTTTTCCTACTAGCAATGTACTTTTCCCCATATTTCTTTTCCATTTGCATTGTGTATTCTAGAAAGTAATCACAAACATAAAATTTTAGTTAAATGATACCAAAAAAACCAAATCAAAGTCGAGTTTTTTACCAAGTGCACTATAAAACTTTCTACATTTATTGCAGAGAGCAGTGACACATACATAATTTGTTCCTGAATAAGCTATTTTGTAAAATGCTGGTACTTCAGTCACCTGAGCAGCATACTAAATTGAATGTCTCTGTTCTGTGCTTTAGGACAGGGTGTACGTACCGGCTGTCACGAGACTTTCAAGCAGGCCCATAGAACATACACAAGAATTGTGTATAGTGACCCCAAAATTTTAAAGCTTGTGAAACAGAACAGACTGTACCCTTGGCTGGCATCTCCCACAAGGCTCTTCTGCCTCTGGCTATGACCCAGTCTGCTCTGTAGCATGCACACTGTGGTCCTGCAAGGGCCTGCGTAACAAACTCTGCCTGACTCGAGCCATAACGTCATGGCTTAAAAGCATGTAAGGGTTATGGCTGGCTTCTGGCTATTAGTTTTCTGCAGCATGGGTTCCAGGCCAGTCCATGCCTTGGAGTCAATATGTGGCAGTCTATACAGTATGTCTGTGCAGCACTTCTTCCTATGGATTTGTCTTACTCAAATGCTTTCAAAGAGCGGGAGGCATTTATACTTTTCCCTTCAAAGATCCTGGGGTACACTGACAGGAGCCATGGTATCTCTCCGTTGTATTTTTGTGCTTGGGACCTAACACACTGACACCCTCTCTTAGGAGGAGTGCCTGCAAACCTGATCTAGAGCCAGAGGTCATCAGCATGGAGTGATGCAGCACAGGATATTGAAAGCAAGGAAGTGTAAGGAGAGATGTCCTTACATCCTCCTTACTTATGGGGAAGGATGGTTTTAAGATCTGTGGGGCAATGAATGAGAACAACATCATGTGTCATCAAATGTGATATGATCAAATTTTATCCCTGGCAAGAGATGGTGTTGCATTATGGTCCAAATAAAATGATTCATGTCATCGTGCAGTCAGGCTAGAGGCATAGACTGACCATCACTGATAAACAAAAAGAAAACAGCATTCCAGGTTCTTGGAAGCTATGGTCATCTAAAAGCCACCAGGGCATGGGACAGGGTGGAACAACTGTCTTCCTCCACTGCAGAAGACATGGAAATGGGACATCTGTGAGGAGTCACACATCGCTCCCTCAGCAGAGACACAAGGTCTCCATGAAAGGTGGAGTCTCTCATGGACTCCATGACAGACTGCAGTCTGTCAAGTCTGGCCAGACTGGGTGCCATCCTGTTTTCAGCTTTCAACAGAAGCCTTTCCAGATTACTTGTGACCTACTGGCAATGGTGTTACCCTCCAAAATACTGAGCTCTGCCTTTCTCGGTTGGCCCCCTGCCAAGGCAGCTATCATCTCTTGCAACTCAGGCAAGCGACCTCACACTTGTCTGTCCTGGCTTTAACCCTTTTCAGGAGCTGTTTGCAGCACTAGCACATTTCACATGGCTTGGCTTGTGTGAGAGCCAGATCCAGACTTGGTCAATTCTAAGGTAGGTCTGGGAAGATCTTGGACTCATTTTTGTGTGGTTTTTGCACAAAATGAACAGTCTGTTCTGTTGTTCCCATTCTCTCTGCACTTAACTGTTTCCTGGCAAAATGGGCATAGTCCAGAGAGTCTTCTCAGTGCTAAAGTCACCTTGAAAAAAACCATCATGCCCCACTTCCTGAGGGCACTGTATTCATTGTGGCATCCCATACAGGATCCCAAGAAGAAAAGGGAGTTTGGAACTGGGCTAACAAGGAATGCTGAAGAAGAAATGCAGTCCAAGTGGTATGGGTATGTGAGAAAAAATGAGCATGTGTATACCAGAGACAGTCCCTTCCCCAGCCCCAGTTCTGCCAAGACTATTGATGTGCCTCATGGCATGGCCTGCAGCATTTTTGCTCTCTCACAGAACATGAGCATTATAGAATAATAGAATCGTTTAGGTTGGAAAAGACCTTTAAGATCATCGAGCTCAACTGTTAACCTAGCGCTGCCAAGTCCACCACTAAGCCAAGTCCCTAAGTACCACATCTACCTGTCTTTTAATACCTCCAGGGATGGGGACTCAACCACTTCCCTGGGCAGCCTGTTCCAGTGCCTGACTACCCTTTCAGTGAAGAAGTTTTTCCTAACATCCAACCTAAACCTCCCCTGGCACAACTTGAGGCCGTTTCCTCTTGTCCTGTCACTTGCTACTTGGGAAAAGAGACCAACCCCCACCTCACTACAACCTCCTTTCAGGTAGTTGTAGAGAGCAATAAGGTCTCCCCTCAGCCTCCTCTTCTCCAGGCTAAACAACCCCCGTTCCTTCAGCCGCTCCTCATAAGACTTGTTCTCTAGACCCTTCACCAGCTTCGTTGCCCTTCTTTAGACACGCTCCATCACACCAGTGTCTTTCTTGTAGTGAGGGGCCCAAAACTAAACACAGCATTCGAAGTGTGGCCTCACCAGTGCTGACCGAGTACAGGAGGACAATCACTTCCCTGGTCCTGCTGGCCACACCGTTTCTGATACAAGCCAGGATGCTATTGCCCTTCTTGGCCACCTGGGCACACTGCTGGCTCATATTCAGCCAGCTGTGTGAAGACTGGGCAGGCCACAAATCCTGTTTTAGTAGCACTATTCTGTCACAACAATCTCAAAATAGATAAACATGAGCAACACAGCTGACCCATGGCATGAACTGATGATTATGGATGTTCTCAGCCTGAACGCAGAGCACTTCTTTGTCTCCTTTGCCTTGGTCAGCATGGTCAATTGAGTGAGAAGACATACATTCCAGAGCTATCCATGCAATATGAGCATTTGCAAGCTGAGTAGCCAAATGTTTCTTGGAAAGTGGACTTTCTGTGGAGGAAGACTCTCATAAATCATCCTGGGGATGTGGATAAGACAGGTGGGAGGTAGGTGCAGGGGAAGTAGTCAGCACTTGGACTGGAAATGGAGCACTTTCTGTGGGGGCTGTTCATGGTCTCTGTAGCTAGTGTCCAGCATGTCAGCAACTTTGGACTGAAGGAGAGGGAGGGGAGCAGGGTGGGAAGAGCAGACTGAGAGCCAGGGCAAAGCCAAGCAGGAGGCAATAGCAGCATTTGTGTGCTACATACAGTGTCCAAACCCCCCCGCTTTTCTTAGCCTGCATGACTGTGACATCTACGCCGACTGGCTCTGGCAAATGTTGCCTCTCTTGCCGTTCCAGGTGTGGCTGCTGAGCAGATCTCTGCTGGTTGGTAGGGAAGGGAAGAAAGCTGATGCCACCACAGCCATATGGCAGCTACGAGGATTGGGGCCAGCCGGCCCTTCAAGGCTCAACTCTTGCTGAGCCTTGCAAGCCTGCTGGCTTGAAAAGGCAAAAGGACAGGAGATGTGCAGCTCGCGGCAGCCATCTGTGGGTCTCTGCTCTTCACTTGGGAGGAAGGAAGGGAGCAGGATGAGGAAGGCTGTTGCCCTGCTGTGTAGTTGCCCCCTTGGGGTGAGCCAGGTGCCAGGCTCTTCGTGGCATGGTTTGGTAATTCTCCTTGCAGGCACCTGTTGCTGGCATGGGAGCTCACTCGGGCTGATGAAGGAAGGGGCTGGGATCACTGCTTGTGTCCGAGAGATTTTTGAAGAAGCACAGCTTTTAAGAGAGTGGACAGGCAGTCCTGTGACATCCAGTGGTACAGGCTTTGCCCTGCTGCTGTTGGGTGTGGACTGGTGGCCTTGGCCCCTCTGGAGGGGGCTGTATCAGCATAAGCATTTGAATTTACATTGAAAAAAACGTTCAGAAGGGTTAGCTGTCTCTGCATAGATTTTCCTAAAGGCTCTTCAAGGCCACAGTAGTGTGGACAAGGTATGGGGCCTCGTAGCAATTCAAATATTTCTTTGGGCACCTAAGCCCTCATTTGAGAACTGCTGCTCTGGATGATTCTACTTTTCATGGCTTTTCATGCAGTGTCCAGCACATCCTGTGATGGAGTCAAAGCTCCACACTCATGAGTTGAAGAAAGAGGGAGGCGATTTCTCTGTCATCTCTGAATACCTAATCCTTGCTGCCAGAGACAACTCATCCCTGGGGCTCACAGATAGGTATTTAGAAAATGCTTTTGTTTTTTGACTGAGTGGACCAGATTGCACCTAGTGCACATAATTTTGCAAAATGGTCCCCAAGGAGGGTAGCTTATCTGCTTTCCAGTTTCAAAAATTGAAGCACTATGATACATCTATGTAGGCATTATGCTTTTTCAGGAATAAGGTATTTACAGATAAGTGCACTTAAAGTAAGTGGGTTTGTTAAGCAGCATTGCCTGACTCTTTGCTCATTGTTACCTATAGGTTGCATGGAAAGTGTTTTCACTGAAGTGGAAAACAAGTCAATATATTTCCCTAATCCATCCTTCAATGTAAAAGCAGGCACATGCACAGCTGGTATTTAAAGTTATTTACCAACTAAAGGACAGGGAATGCAAGTTTGCAGCATGTCACTTGATTTGGAGGCTGCACAGTACAGCCATATTGGACCACGAACGTTGTTACAGAGATTCAAGAATAAAAGAGCTTCCATGTTTTGAACCACACTGTCCCCCCCAATGCTGATAGCATTACAAGTAATCTCTAAGCAAGGTTGTCCCCCTTATATTCTATGGAGAGGATGCCCTCCAGTCTGAAACAGAGACTGGAGTACATCCCAAGGCAATCAATCAAGACCATTTATTGTCTTTATTACCAGTTGTCTTCCTCTCCCCCAAGTGTATGGTAATAGGACTTGAATGGATTGTTTTAAAACACTCACATAGCTGTATTTTGGTTTTGGCATGTGTGGTGAAGCCTAGTGGTGAGATACTGTGTGTTAGCTTTTCTTCCCCTTTCTACATGCATATGGACACAGAAATCCTAGGGATGAGTAGATTTCACATAAAGAGCTGCTTCTGTACCCAGAAATACAACTTTCTGGCTAACGAAGAGGTGATCTGATGCCTCTACAGTTCAGAAGACAGCATAGGAAGATATGTATTAGCGCACGAAGTGCCAGAATGTATATCAGTTATAGACAAAAGGGATTTCTTGACATCTGTTGGACAATATGTAAGTGTATTCTTCAAAAAATAGCTAAAATGAGACCTTTAGGAAAACAGTCATTAATTTTCAGTCCCTAGAGAGGAGTAAACTGGGTTTTGAAGACTTCTGCTTTACTTTTATTTTTAAACCTTTAACTCAAATTCACAAACCAGGTCTTGATCCGTGCACAACCCCAAACGCACATGCAGCTACTTTGATTGGATGTACAAGCGTACATCCATTTACTTTACATGTAGTTGGCTACCTGCCTATTTGAATAAGGTCAAAATTAATCAGATTTTTAGAAGGATAGGTCATCAGTCACAAGGAAGAAAGAGCCCAACATGTCCTTTCTTCTGTAGAGATTAATGTGGATTAACTGTAAGTATTTTTGCTGTACCAATGCTGTATGGAGGTCTGTAAGTGCTCCACAAAGAACCTATCAAGATGGTCCAGGTAAATTTCAATATTTATTATACACCATGCCACAAAATTCAGTTTCCAGATCAGATTAATTAAGAGCCTGTGATACCACTCCATATTTGACAGCCTTCAGTATGTGCCATCTTGGATCAAAAGTCCCATTCCTCAGCACTCCAAAGCTCAGCTCCCAAACCATCACTCTGCCCATTTCCTTGGTGCTTGGTATGCAGCAGATGGAAGATGCCTAGAGCATCTTGGGGCTGAGTGTTAATTGGAAGACTGACACATTAAGACACCTTTCATGTTTCCACAACCTCAGCTTCCATACTGAGTGAAGGAAAACAGTTTTATCATGCACCTGCTTATCATCCAGTTTATTTCCTTGTGCTATACAGAAAACTCCACTGGTTTGCTGGAGGACCTCCTGAGGAGTGGAGAAATGACTTGGTCAAAAAGTGAGTTTTACATGCTATACAAAACTGCATCATCTTTGAGAACGGTGAATTACTGGCACTGTAAAGCAAATCTGCCATGAAATTAAATGGAAGAAAATATGTTTTTATTATAAACTACTCAGGAGGACTGTGTTCTATTTCCAGGACCTGAGAGCTTGATTTTGTTAGTTTTCCTTGTGAGGAAGCCAGGTATTCCAGGCAGTGAGCTTTTAACCTTTTAGAACCTCTTAGTTCTTTGACTCTACACAGTCTTCCCTGCACTCTGAGATTTTCTCAGTGTTTATGGCCCAACCCGTATTGAGATTCTGAAACCTTATGAATTGTGAGTTTCAACCCTAGGGCTTAGCAGCTGACTCTTTCGTAAATGCACTAAATGAAAAACAAATGGATAGAACATAAAATCTCTGTGTTTGGGGATACTTTTTAGTTAATATAGTTATGCTTTAGTATGTGCCTAACACCCAGAAGTGCTTTGTGTTTTGCCCACAACCATCAGCAAATTCATATGACCTATTCTAGGTATCATCCATACAGCTGCTAATATACTCAATCTATTTGTTGGGTAATCTAGGAAGTAAAGGTATTTTATCTGCAAAAAGTTAAGGTTAGCATATCGATTCAGGCTTGGAGATAGACAAGGCATAAGTATTTTTGTGCCTTGAAAGAATTAAATCACCTAACATGTTCTTAACCTTCTTTAACTTCTCAAATTCTCGTTTCTCATTTCTCCTATAAAGTCCTAAAGCCATTTTTCATGCATTTGACAAAACACTATTACATGCTTCATTTGCATCAATTACACAAAAATCAGAGCTGAATGGGCTGTAAGTGGAGGTAGAATGGTACCTTTAATGCTTCAAGAAAGCAATATTTAATAAAGACTACTCAGAAAGATCTATAGTGCTAGAACCAACCATTCTTTCTGAAAACATTTTGGTTTGGAAATATAGGAATGGAGAAAGAACATTTTAAAGATATTGCTAAAAAGATTAGTAATTAATTCTATACACGTTTGCAATTTCTTTGCTTAAAAGCTTCCTTTAGAGTATTTTTTTGAAGTCAAATTATAGTAAGGGCACTGAAGAACTTTTTGCTTTTATGTTTATATTTATATATTTTATATCATGAAATATTTTACAGGTGGGTTTATAGGTTGTGAAAAAGGCAAATTAAAGGAACTGGGGAAAAAGGAAGGCTTTACTGAGGGGAGGAATTATCATTCAAAAGGACTTTGTGTTTCTAAGAATTTTCTTACTGGTATGTATTAATTGTTTTTCATTGAGAATAAAATCAAAGCTGTCATACTGCCTTACATGTACCAAAACAAAGTTCAAAGTTGTAGTTCAGTCTATGTTGAGCTAAGCATAAAAGAGGGAAACAGTAACAAAATAATGCTGCAGTAGTTAACTGTTGGAAAACTGATTCCTAATTAAATCTAGCATAACTGTCAAAATAATCGTGCAGTACATTTGAGAAATGAGATTCAGAAGTCACATGTAAGAAGTCTGAGCATCAGGCTTTCTCAATTTATTGAAGCTGTAAACTAATAAATCAATGTCTTTAAAACAAGAGATGAAAGATGAGGGAACAGCAAGAGATATTTTCACACTGTACAGAATAAAATGTATTGATATTTGTAGTGGATAGTTTTAATTACATTTAATTGTTGTATTCCAAGTCTTTAACAGAGGATTTTTAATGGGCAGAGTAAAATCTTTGCCATTAGTTTTTAATGCAATAAAATTCAGTGCCTGATGCCAAGCTGTTATAAATCAGTAAAACGCCACTGGAGTCAGTGGAGTCACAGATACACTGTTTGAGGTGCAAGTCCCTTATTTTGCATCAAGTGCAGCCAATCTGCTCTATTAGGCAGTGCAAACAGCGAAACATGCTGTGTAAAACCCGAAGTGTGGGAATGGCACCTTTCGGGGAGGAGAATTGGAGGTCATCGTTGCTGGCTGAGGTTTGCTGGCCCAGGGCTAATGAAAACTGACAGATTACTCCTCAGGAAAAAAATATCTCCTCACAAAAATAACAACCATGCAAATTAATATGATACACAAAGGGGGTGAAGATTTATGTGACTGTTTCCCTCATCCCTTTCACCTGGCTTCCTTTTTTTGTGCTGTTCCCTAATGATGCTCATCTGTCTGCTTCACTTACCACTGCCTGCCCTTCCTCCGATGCCGCCCCTGTATGCAGGGCTCCACTAGTGTTGGGTCACACTGGGCTGCGCCTTCCTGGCCTCTCGTTCTTGATCCCCACTGATTTTTTTGATGGCGCTCGAGGTGTTGCAGCTGAGGAAGCTCTTTTGCCCAGCTCTTCATGCCACCTCTCTGCCAGAGTCGATGTCCCTGCAGCATAGGTGGTAGGACGGGTGGCAGCCCTGCACTGCAGCCGCTGCAGATCATAGCCTCGGTATTGCGTTCAACAGGAATGGGTGGCAATTTAAGTTAATATACCAGCCCATGAGGTGAGTGAGCCATGGAACTGTTTTACTGCCTCCTTGGCTAGTGTCCAGCTGCCAGGCTTAAACCCGACAGAAATGGTGAGGCAGAGCCAGGCTGCTGAGGCTTCAGCCGAAGTCCACGGAGATCAGCAGGAAGATTCCTACTGCTTTTAATGAAAATAGGACATTAGCTTTAGATTATCCACAAAACTCAATTCTGCTGTGACAAAGAATACAAAGAATTTACAAAGAATAAGGAGATCTACTTGAGCAAAACATGAGTCAAGCCCTCATTTCTGTCCCACCATATTGCACACAAAACTCTGCTGACAAATGATGCGATTACCTTTCTTTACTTCCATCTTCCTTCTTTCAGTCCTTCCCTATCACCTCTGCTCTGCTGCATCTGAAACGAGATTCAGGCTTCTTAGACTACAGTCCCTGGCTTTCCATTTAGAGTGCAAGATGTTAGCCTTTTTGAATATTGTGAGATGATAAATATGTCACGGAAAATGTGTTTTCTGCACTTAACTGGAGAGTAATTAATCCTAGAGCTTTTTCCTTCCTTCTGGGAATGGTTCTATCAGCTACTTCCTGAGGATGAGAGTCAATTGGCAACAGGCAGCCTACTTGGTGAAGTAAGATGGATGGTGGATTTCTCTGAATATTGACATTGAGCAGGGTCTGTTTGAGAAAAGAATGAAGCAGAAGGGAGGGAAAGGGAGGAGAACTGAGGAAAACCAGGCCATTGTCCCCTTGTCCCTCAAAGACAGGGTTCAGGGACAGCTCACCCCACAAGTTGTTCCAAAGTGGTTTGTTACTGTTGTATCTGCTCTTAGTCTAAAGATGCAGAATATATGTAAAAAATATATGTGCAGGTGCACACACATACACATACACATACACATATATATATGTAGTATGATAACTGATGCACTTTTGATTTAAATATATGATATAATGTATTAATGAGCTTCAGCCTGAATTCTGAGCTTTTCACAGCACAGTGTGAAGGGCTGTCATGGTGAAAAACATCAGCATTAGATAACTTGCTAAATTCCTTACTCAAACGTGGGATAAGTATTACAAATAAGAGCCCATTTATTTTCATTTCTGCACATTTGTGGCTTTGTATTTTGCAAATGGTGTTTTCTGCTTTGTGTTTAGCAAATAAGCACTTTTATTTGCTTTTACCTTAGCCTGCAATGAGATAAAGCTATTTTTAAGGTCAGTTTCAAATGTCAAGCCATCCCTTCCCTACATATGTTACCACCTTTTGAAGTAGGAGATTAGGAAACCTAACAACTTGACTCCCCAGAGCATTGCTCCAGGTTGGGGGGTGTTTAAGAGTGATGGACATGTTTTCATATAAGCTGCATGGGTTGATTTGAAAATTACTGGTGTGGGAGTCCAAGAGGTAGATGTGTCTTCCTGTGACCAGCAGAGTGCAGGGAAGCTCACTGACCTATAGCAAGGTGTGAGGCATGCATGTAAAGTGCAAGGGTTTTCAAGGTGTTATGGCAATCACACTATTAGATGTTTGAGGAGGCTTGTGAAATCTGCTATTGAATAAACTTGAAGAGTTTGTCCGTGTTCACAAAAGATTTGGGAATGTGAAAATTTTTTTAAGCAAATGTCACCACAGTCTACAGTAAACACCTTCAAACTCTTCCATGGACTTGTGTTCACTCTGTTTGCCAAGACTTCTGTTAAATACTGAGTGGGTGAGAAAAAAACCACCACCAGTCCACAGAAAAAAGCTCTTATTTATTAATCTCACCAAATCCATAGTTTTTTATCATAGAATCATAGAATCATTAAGGTTGGAAAGGACCTCTGAGATCATCGAGTCCAACCGTTAACCTAACTGCCTGGTCCACCTCTAAACCATGTCCCTAAGCACCACATCCACAGAGTTTTTGAACACTTACAGGGACTGTCATTGCACCACTTCCCTGAGCAGCCTGTTCCAATGCCTAACCAGTCTCTCCGTGAACAAATTTTTCCTAATATCCAACATAGACCTGCCCTGATGCAACTTGAGCCCATTTCCTCTCGTCCTATCACTTGTTACCCGGGAGAGGAGATCGACCCCCACCTCGCTACAACCTCCTTTCAGGTAGTTGTAGAGAGTGATAAGGTCTCCCCTCAGCCTCCTCTTCTCCAGGCTAAACAATCCCAGTTCCCTCAGCCACTCCTCATAAGACCTGTGCTCTAGAACCTTCACCAGCTTCCTTGCCCTTCTTTGGACATGCTTCAGCACCTCAATGTCTTTCTGGTAGTGAGGGGCCCAAAACTGAACACAGTATTCGACGTGCGGCCTCATCAGTGCCGAGTATAGGGGCACTATCACCTCCCTGGTCCTGCTGGCCACACTATTTCTGATGCAGGCCAGGATGCCATTGACCTTCTTGGCCACCTGGGCACACTGCTGGCTCATGTTCAGCCCGCTGTCAACCAGCACCACCAGGTAGCTGGTTGGTGTGAAAACAGCACCGCCAGGTGCTGGTTGTAGAAACGGAAACATTAACAATCTACATGTGTGGAATAACATTTGCCTGGGTCTTTGGTCCTTTTACCTCAAGGAAAAAGACTTCAGAATCTGCAGATTACAAAACCAAAACGTGCATAAATTGCACATGCTTTTTACAATCGAACCATCATCTGGTTTTGGAAGTTTCAGCAACTCAACAGAAGCTGTTATTTATACCTTTGGGGTTGTTAATCTGACAGTCCCTTGAGTATTATTCACTTGATTCAGTCTCTTTTTCAACAAGCGATGATCCTTTTAACATACATATAACATGGAGTTGATATAGCGAAGAACTCTTTTCTGTCTGTTGGAGAAACTTCTTTTCATTGGCACCTAGAGACATTTGTGTCCTGCTGTGTTTATTAAACTGCTGTCCTAGATATTGCTGAAATAGATAGCTTTGGGGTAACAAGGGGATATGTACGTACCAAAGATATTTTTTACCACTCATTTGCTCTAGCTGAGGTTACACGTAGAGACCTAGCAGATATTATTTTGCAGTTATAGAGAAATGAAATTTTCTTTGTAAGTCAATGGACTGCTAGTTTTACTGCTTGTTTTTCTTTTCTACTCTGTATTAGAAGCTGAATATTTAAAAAATGTAATGCAAAACTTAATCTGAAGAAATTATCCCGATAAATGCACTATACCAAAACCAGTAAGCAATGCAATGTGTGCCCTGTTCTCCTTTCAGGAGGAGAAAAATAAACTAAGGTGTTTTGAGATATAGATATATATACAGAGAGAGATAGGTGTCAAAATTCAGTAGTTATGCAAAGCAAACTTCATCGTGCTCTTGATAACTCAGTCAGCATTGAGGATGGATACTACAGCTATGTATTTGCAAGCTAGGAGGGCTGAGTGGTAGAAAGATAAATTGGTTATCCAGAATCATTCACTTGTTCTGTTTGCCATCAGCTGATGTACCTTCATCATTCTCCCCTGAGACTAATAGTGAGATTTGCCATTGCCTTTATGCTTGTGAAAGACCCTGAGCTGAAATTCAGGTATTGCAACAAGATAAATCTATTTAAAACGACGTAAGTCTCTGGTAAGGCTCGAGGCTACTTTTTTTAATGTAGGCTTTCCTGGACTCTGCTTGGCAGTTTGTCAGAGTGTACGCTACGTCCATTATTGGACATATCTGTAAGTTTGCTGAAATGCTGCCTCTTCAGTGAAAAGAAAAGGAACCATCACTCTGTAGTTCTGTATTTAAAATTTGGGAGAAACAGAGAAGAAGTTGAACTCTTTGGACTCTATGGAAAGTCTATTCCTATCTTAACTGAACTGGATAAAAGCAGTGAAAACAGGGACTTTGTTAGTTCTTCACAATTACTTGAAAATATTAGATTATTTTTTTATACATAATCTTAGAATGGTGGCTTTTAGCAAATACCTTTATAAAACACAAGTTGTCCCTTCTTGCAACATGAACTACAATCATGCAATACTCAAAGAAGGGGAAAAAGAATAGCTTTCAATAGAGCTGACTTTGTTTGCAGTGTGACAGTGACATATAAGTTTGGTGTAGGATGTAATTGATTGTGAGGCAAACTTTATAGAGCAGGTACCAGGCAGATCCTGCTGGCACTTCAGGCATAATGGGATGAATGAGCCCACAGGTTTGGGATGGATCAATACTGTCTCTGCTCAGGCCGTTTCAGACAAGGCAGGGAATCATTTATTTAGAATACCTCTAGCACATTTTGGATAAACACAAATAAAAAGTGTTGGGTATCTTCTTATTTGCCATTTTGCAGATTATAATCACCGATGTATTCAAACTAACAATGTTCCCTCTGTCTGTTGCATCATGATAAAATTGACATCCTTTAGTGAAACAAGTTGGACAAAGATTTATTCTTCTGTTAAATTCAATTGCTTTTTTTAAATTGCAGCTTCCTACCCCAGCATCTCATCTATTTTGGTTTGGTGGTTTGTTTTTTTTTTTTTTTTGACTACCCACAAAGAGCTGTAAATTCTCTGAATAGCTGTCAGGACTGCATTCAGGATTTTGGAAGCTATGGGCACAATACCCCTGGAGGGGTCTCCATTATTCCAGACAGGTACCCTATATGTGCACAGGATGGTTATATGACATGCACAGTAAAATCCAGTCAGAGTCTTTGAACATATGGCATAGCAACAACTGTCTGCCTGCACAGATGGAGCGAATGGTGTGATTTATCTGTTCATGTGCAGTAGCTGCTTCTGAGACGCACCACAGTCAGTATGGCCATGGAATTACATGTAGGATGCTGGCTGGGATGAACAGCCGTTCTGGTACTGATTAATGTGTCCTGGTGACCGTTCTGAGCAGGCATTCAGTCTTATACCAAAAGATAACATTAGCAGTCTGTTATCTGCATATATGATGTCTAGCATAATAGGGACCCTGAGCCAGGTTCACAGGTGTTAACACAATAGAGGGACATACTAACTTATATTCAGACACTCTTGAAAGTTACCTGTCCATGGGAGCCTGGCCTCAGTGTCTCTTTCTACAAGTTTTCTCCTGAGGATCATTGTTTTATCAAGAGACTGAAGAAGGGAGGGAACTCAGCTGTCTTAGGAGTATTTTCTTATGTTGCTTTAGTCAACCATTTTCCAACTGCCTCTACTTGGTGGTCTCCCCTATAGGCCAAGAGCTTTTGCATCTCCTTATGTTTTTATCAGAATAGAAGTAAAAAATATATTATTAGGAATAATAATGGCAACCGTGTCATTATCATGTTTCAGGAGACCAGTACATATTTAAAATCTATGTGTTTCCAATGTGTTATTTCAAGAAACCAGTGAAGGATATTAAACCTCAAAGGGGTAAATAAGAACAATAGGGATACGGGTGAATAATTGTTGCAGATTTAAATTCTAATACTTTTTCCAATTACTTGCAATCCTCCCTGTTGCGCAGATTCTGAAGAAGATGCAATGAAACCCAGCATTATACTGTGATCAAATAACCCTTGCCAATATTCTTTGTAATCCACAGCCTGAAAGTTTAGATTCTTCCAAACTTTTCTTATTTAACTGAAATTATTATGGATATTCATATCAACTTTATAACTATTCAGTAATTTCCTTAAGTTCAGCAAAGCCTTGTAAGGTTAAGTTCCACAAACTAATGGTGTGTTGTGGGAGGGCCCTTAAAAACCTGTACATCTCTCTCCTGTCGTGGGGAGCTTTATCTCAAAAACTACTGCGTGGTTCAAAGACCCTGACTGTTGAGTAGGGGAGAAGATTTATCTCTGATGGGAGAAATGAACAACTTTTTAGTTTTACTATAAAGCTCCAGGCATTATAGACAGCCAGGTAATATCCTGACTTTGCTTAAATCACTGGCAAAATGCCTGCTGACTTCAGTAAGGCCAGGATTTCATCCACAATGTCTTTAATAATCTGTGTCAAAATAAGATCAATTCTTTGCTGTGGGTGGGAAGACGTGAAATTGTTCTAAAATGGAAAATGGGCAAGTTGCCAATAACTAAGAGACACCAGAGAATTTGAGAAGCTTCCATCTGGGAAACATCTTCAGTTGGTCTTTCATATATTAAAAATACATTTCCTGTTTTCTACAGCTAATTAACTGGCAAAAAAAATTCTCCTGGTGGGTATATCCAGTGATCCGCTGTCCTGGTTTCAGCTGGGATAGAGTTAATTTTCTTCCTGGTAGCCGGTATGGGGCTGTGTTTTGGGTTTAGATTGAGAACAATGTCGATGCTAAGTACCGCTAAATAGTCGCTAAGTAGCGCTTACATTGGTCAAGGACTTTTCAGCTTCCCGTGCTCTGTCCGGTGCACGGGGGGGCTGGGAGGGAGCACAGCCAGGGGCGCTGACCCAGACTGACCAAAGGGCTATTCCATACCACATGACGTCATGCTCAGTATATAAACTGGGGGAAGAAGAAGGAAGGGGGGGACATCTGGCGTGATGGCGTTTGTCTTCCCAAGTAACCGTTACGCGTGATGGAGCCCTGCTTTCCTGGGGATGGCCGAACACCCGCCTGCCGATGGGAAGTAGCGAATTAATTCCTTGTTTTGCCTTGTTTGCGTGTGCAGCTTTTGCTTTACCTATTTAACCGTTCTCTTTTATTTTACTTCAACTATTAAACTGTTCTTATCTCAACCCACGAGTTCTCTCCCTTTTACCCTTCCGATTCTCTCCCCCATCCCACTGGGGGGGAGTGGGCGAGCGGCTGCATGGTGCTTAGTTGCTAGCTGGGGTTAAACCACGACATCCGCCTATGAGATAAAACCAGCTAGTCTATCAGTGCCAGAAATAATGCTGAAATTTTGACTTGTATAGAAGTATCATCATGCCTCCTTTTTCATTAATCTGTGTATCAGGCTGTGTGCATTGAAGTGAAACCTAAACTACTATTTAGAATTAATTTATATAATCTAATATTACGGCAAGATATTTTATAGAATAATTAAGGTTAGCAGATAGGACTTGAGTCTTCCTAGGTTTCCAATAACATGAGCTCCAATCCAGAAAACACAGTATATACCACTGTTATTTTTGGCCCAGATGAACTGACAGTGACGTACCAACAGACAGAATTTGATATTTTGAAGTCCTGTGAGTGAGGAATTAACTTTTCTGCCTTCTCTGAGAAGTTAGTGGCACTAAGTTAATGTTGCAAAAGGGGAAAAAAAATCATTTCAAAAAGGTATGCACCAAAGTTCACAGTTTTGCCATTAATTATGTAAACTAATACAATCAAAGAACTACAAGGATAAATGAAGTTCTCCAGTCTTATTATATTAATCAAATAGTTATTAAGTTATCAATATATTTTTATATCAATAAAGAAATCAGGCAAGGTCTCTGGTAAGTTTTTGCCATTCTGTAGACTTCTAAATATATATATGTTAAACCCAAAGTTAAAATATACTGGCATTGCCGTGAAAAGCAACCAGATTCCTTTTCAATTCATGTTCAAGATTTTCTCAGGAAGTTTTACTTTGCATCTTTACTTTTTAAGCAATGGGTGGTTATCCATCTATGCTTCTCTGCAATAATCACAGCTTTTTTTTTTCTTTGTTTAATGGCAGTGATCATAAGAAAGTAACTGTTTGCTTTATCAAAGTGGCTTTCTTTTCAATTCTCTCTTCAGTGAAGCTTCTAAAAGGCCAAGTCAAACACTCCGTTGCATGAAAGAAATATTTCCAGAGAGGCATTATAGCTACAGGTTAAACAGAGAGCATCCTCTGCTAAAACGGGAGTCCTTCTGGGGCAAGACAGCGTGTAAAAAAGAAAACAAAATCATTATAGCCTCTGAAAGAGATGACTTGCTCTCTGGTGTGCGGTAAAGGGAAGAAAATGCTACAGTAGTCTGGAAAAAAGGAACAAAGTGTTGGTTTCCTTTATGTGCCCATTTATTGGGGTAATCCCTTTGGCAGGAGAACCACCATGTTCGGAAGAGGAAAAACAGCATCTCCACCCACTAGTTTTACAATAGCCGCCAATATAGTGGAATTTGAAGTCATGCAAGAAAAGGCCTTTACCTCATCTACTGTTGCTTGCAAAGCCAAGGCTTCTGTAGAGTCATCAGATCTTTATGCCCATACTGGCCTTGCTGTACCACAGCAGAGACAAACAAAGATCTTATTTAGACACACAGACACAGATACTGCAAATATACAACCAATGAAGTAATGTTATATGTCAAGGAAAGTCATGTTGTCCAATGATCAGGCAGAAGCAATTGGATGCATAAGGTTACTTCACGCATACTACTTGCAGGTCAGTCATACCTACCCATGAGAGTATTTATGCATCTGACATCTGTAGGACAAAAGCAGAAATAATCCAAAGAGTGCAAGACATCACATGACACTGCAACATTCTAATAAGAGTGTAACCCTCTAGTAAAAATCAGACTCTCTCAAGCTGCCATTCTCCCAGATCAAGTCTTACATTCCCCAGCTTAATAGTGGTCTGGACTGAGCAGGGAGACAGAAGAGTGTTCCCACCATGAATTCCTCATTTTCCAGTGCGTGGGTACCCTCCCCAGACCAGGGAGCTTGGGCAGAAACTCTTCCAGGCTGTGGGCAGCCTGGATTCAGGGCTTGCCTTTGCTTGGCAAGGGTCCCTGGACAGTAGGCTGCCGTGTGGGAAGACAGGCAGCGGCACTGCTGCATTTCATATGGTAAGAGAAGGGCTGAGGGCTTGCACTTAGCATTTGCTATTGATCGGCTCTAGCTGCCTGCCTGCTCAGCTGTGCGGGAACAAGTGGCACTTTGAGTCTTTATGTACACTGAGAAGTTGAGAGACACAAACTCCTAATTTAGGCTCTCGAAATTGCTCTCTGGAGGTGTTCAGAGCTGTCTTGTTCTGTCTGTTGTGCATTTAAAGCAGTTGGGCATGTTTTCTGCGCAGCTTGCATTACATTTAAAAGGACAGTTGCCTGATTTTAAGATGAACTTACTTTGGACATAAGCTTGGGGTGGGCTTGAATCCAATTAAGGTTCACTGTGCCTATGTTCTCCACCTGTGAAATGGAAATGACAACACTCTGCATGGAAGTTGTGTAGTTTTGTATACATTAAGAAACTGATGTGCCTCTGATTATGCTGATGTCTACAGTTGAGAGACTGAACTCCTTCACACCCCCAGCTTGTCTGGGCTGTATTTTTCTGTTAATCCTAATGCCTGAAGCAGTTTTGTCCAACTACATCTTTTCTGTGCCTTTAATGAACCATAACAAGAATATGATTGCAAATCTATGGCTACTGGTGAAATGAAAATTTTGTGGAAGGGAATCGCTCTATTCAGGCTGTATTCACTGCAATCTTTTCCGTGAGAAACATCACATATGCCACTTAGCAATTGTTAATAGGATCCAGAAGCCTAATTGGCAGCTCACCAGATAAACAAAGAATATAAAAGGATGCCAGTTCCCCAAGGATATGCCTACATGTCTAGGAATAAGAATACACATTCTGCAGCTCAGTTTTCATAAATACTGAATTTGTAGCTGAATTCAGCAGTTTCATGCGGTCAGTAGCTCTGCAATGCAGGGCCCAACCAGCAACGTGTATCAAAGTTACAGCACATACTCTTGCATTTTACTCTAGCACTAAGTTGCACTGTGCGGCACGGCAAGGATGGACACAACATAACCACACATAACCACACTCATAATATTGCTCAGTGTTCCTGGTTTTGCTTTTTTCTGCTTCTTTTTGTTTAAGAATATGCTCTGAGACAGAGACAAATCAGCTGGAAGTATTTAAGACTCAAGGTAATGTTACAGGTAATTAGCACTCCAGATGGATAATAAAAGGCTAATAAAGGGCTAAGGGTCAAACATTACAACTGTTAAGAAATGCTCTTCATTAAAATACACCACAGTCTCTGGGATTATATGTTACCTCTCTCACGACACTGATGACAGAATGGGATCTCCCATCCCTTCCCTATGTATTTGGCTTTGGCTTTTATTACTCTGTGTATGCTTTCAAAAACATATGGCAATCTTTCCAAGGTCTGCATGTATGGTGTATTCAAGTTTACAAAAATTAATTTTTGTTGTTTTATTTTGTTAGGAAAGACATTCAAAGAAGCTAGGCAGTTGAGTAAAATCCAAAAGGGTTTAGGAGAGAGTGATTATTTTTAAGAAGAGGTCAAAGCACTGATGATAAGGTCAAAGCACTGATGATAAGTAAACTCACTGTCTTAGGAAGAAAAGAACTACAGAAAGGTAGGCAGACTTCAGGAAGGGCCTTACTTTGTCTTAATGAATGGAGGAACACAATGCTGAGTCTAGACAACTTCCCCTCAGATTTAGTATAACATGAAACAGTTGGTGTGCCTAGTAAATAGCTCTCTCCTGGAAAATGTAGACCTACTGCCTGTGTCACTTCATGCTAACTAAATACACATACCAAAAGCTGCACTTGTTTTATTACTAAAGTAATCTTCAAAACCCTTGTGTCACTATTCATTGCTAAGTATCTTACACAAAAACCCCCCATCATACATGGCAGGTGGCTGCCTGTGCACAGTGTGGCAGTCAGTGATGGTACTGGCACACAGCCCATCCTTCTTGTGTGCCATCCTTCGTTTGTTCAAATTTATTATTCAAAATGATCCTATTCTTTAACAGGTGTCCATGATGTTAAAATGCAAGTAGGCCCGCAACAGATGTCCACATTATTTTTTTGTTGGCATATATCTGCATCTTCTTTTATTTGCCATGAAGACATTTCCAGCAAATGATGAAAGGAGGATAGGCTTCCTGCCTCAGCTGATGGATGCTGATAGATGGACAATCTCCTGGAATAGTTTTCAAACATGGGATATCAGAAATTTGTTATTGAAATCCAGTCAGCCTGGCTCTAAGATCAGAGATTCAGTCCTTCAGCGTAACTTGGAGAAATAAGTGACCGCGTGGATCGTCTTCAGTTAGCAGAGGTAGCACTCATCTTCACAGGGGAAGGGGCTCAGGCTTCCTCTATCTGCTTTAGCTGACAGAGCACCAACTCTTCCAGATGCTGTTTGCTGACAGATTGTATTTGCAACTAGATGTGTCATCTCAGTATTCTATTTATGAATACATTTAATTAAAATCCATTCATGCAGATGTAAAAGCATTTACCATTTAAGGAGGCTATGACAAGGACATAGAGAGGACTTCTATTCCTGTAACTTCTTTGCCCTTTAGTTTGGGCTTTTCAGTCCTTATTAGAATTTTCCAGGATATTCTTAGATTACCTGTTTGACTAAAGTGGCTTTCAAATATAGATGATACAAATGGAAATGCTCACAGAGAAACCATTCAATAATCAAAGTCTTTCATTTCCCATCTCTCAGCTATCTGCTGTCTTTGAAATGCAGCCTCATGAGTCTGACAAGGGCTCCATGCTTAATTGCCAAGATTGAAATTGATGCACCTGCTGCAAAAACTAAAACACCACTTCACTAAAGATTTAAAGATATTTAAATAACCACAGTGTCTCACAAAAAAACCCCCAAACCTTAAGGGTGTAATCCAAATTAGATCTAATCATACAAGACAAAGCAATACTTTAATAATGTTAAGCTACGAAACTAAGGGCTCCAAAGGGGCTAGTGTCAAGGATACCTACACACTCCCAGCTGTTCAGAGATGTCATGGTTCAGTCTTTGCTTATGGGAGCACCTACTGTTTTTAGAGGACCTTTATGTACACTGCACTGGGAATGGCCTGTGATGCCTGGACCTATTAGTCTTTCTCATGCCAGGCAGGAGTATCCTCATGCTGATAGTATTAACGGTGCAGAAGGCCAGGAGGATGGAAAGGGATGTCTGCACAATATCCACAGAGAGCTGCAGATTATCCTCCCGTGCTACCAAAGCCTGCATCCAGACAGGGCCAAACATAAACACGGGTTATTACATTTGAGTAGAGGAGCATTGGTAGCTTTTTTAAGTGCTTGGTTAGGAACAGAGGGCATGGCACAGAGGAGCTGATGACAAGCACCGGTGTGGCTAGGGGAGTTTCGCTTTCCCACTTGAATCGACTCCAGTCATGGGGGTACCAGGTTTGCAGAACAGTTCAGAATATTTTTGCTAAATAAAATGTCTCCCAAGTATGTTTCATTTAAACCAAAATGTTTCACGGAAGTGTAGAAGTGCATTTAATAATTTCCTCAGAGAATCTGTGCTTGGTGATTTGGGCATTAGGGGAAGAGATGGGAGAATTCTTTTAATTTTCTAGCCTCTCTGATTGAAAGTGATCAGGGCAGTAAAAGAAAAATTACTTTGAATCAATATTATGGCTATATGACTATGCCTGTCATATTCCACCTCAAGGGATAGTTCAGTACAATTCCCTTTTTAGCAAAATACTTGAAAGATTTTCTTTTAGTCTCGTATTAAATAAAACTACCTTTCACATTTTGGAAGCTAAAAACTTCATTATCATCCCCTAGAGACTTCAGCTGAGGGCCCTCTGTCGAACACCAGATGTGAGGTTAATCATCCTCTGGCTGAGACCAGTACGTGTTGAAGAGTATGTACTGTGAGTCTGTATACTCGAGACATGCAGATGGACTACGTGGTACCCTATAACAGACAGCAGATTTGTGGTGTACAGGAAGGCTTCCCAAATGTGCACCAGATTTTCGGCAAATTAGGAAGAAGCCTAGAACTGCAAAACATTTTAAAGACTCGGAATTAATGATCTGTTTTACCATGCCAACTAGCTTCACTGTTTGGTGTAGAGTGGCTTCAGTGGGTGGCTATGAAGAGAACATTTTTTTTAATGCATAATACAGCTTAAGACTGAGTTCTGATCTGGTAGTAAACAGAGATTAAAAAAAAAAAAAACAAGACAACCTACCTTATATCAGTCTGACTCACTGGAAAATTCCCAAATGTGCAGAGTAAGTAATTATTTTGTAAAAATTAAGCACACCTATCTCTGTATGCCTACACAGTGAGCATGCATGGGCAGGCACAGAGGAAAAAGCTGTAGTTCTTTAAACTGAAAGCAAGAGAAGGCATCTGGGTCTTCTGCTGCCACAGTTGCAACAACATAGGAAAAAAAGTCAAAGAATGTAAAAGAAGTCCTTGGAACCAAGATGAAAAACATTTGGGATTCTGGTAGCAAAACAGATAATGGCATTAAAGAAATGTAAAACTGTCCCGAATAATAGCAATTTGCTACTGCTGCTGTTGAGTAAACACAACAGATTCTTTTGCCTGTGACAGTTCTGCCATTAGCACAAGAGAATCATTCATACCACAGCATTGAAGAAAACAAACAGAGATCTGTGCTTAATTTGCAGCAAAACCTTGAGACAGCAGCCTCAAGAAGATGAGGACAAAGGACCTTGACAATACCCTCCACAAGCTGCACCTATAATATGAGTGAAAAGAATGCCTGTGTGATCAGAAAATCAATGAAACAGCGTGCGGATCTGCAAGAAACAAACCAAGAAACTGTCAACCAGAAGCAGAAGAGGTAGAGCATGTGTGCGCTGGGTGGGCTCACAGCACATTTGAGGCAAAGGGGATAAAGCACTCCTAGGACTGAGGAAAAGTTGCAAGAGACACGGTACGCTACAGAGGATACAGGTAGAATAATCTGAAGAATTATCAGAGAAAATCATATTGAAGAGGATCTAGAGAGGTCAGTAAATCTACCTACTAGCCCAAGGCACAATCAAGCTTTCCTCCCATCACCTTCCAGGACAAGCAAAAAAGTCCTCATTGTAGTGGGTGCAAGGATGCTGAAATCCACATGAAATCCCATCTCCTTCACTGAACCAAATATGATCATTTTGCATTACCGTGGAGGCTAGTTGGTATTTTAAAATGTCAGACAACTACTGCAGTCCCTCTCTTTAATAAGACCTTTCACTTTGTGAATTATCAGTTCAACTCCAGCCCCAAGGTCAGACAAGATGACTACTCATCAGACAGATGTCCATTCCTAATGTGGGCAAGCCCACGTGCAGAGCCCCACTGTGACTGACATGAGCAGATTCCTTCTGTCAGAGGACCTTACAAGTGGTCAGAGGACAAACCGTTCATCTCGGGTGAGCCCTCCACTGATCCATGATGCAGGCTGAAAGGGCAGTGCAGAGAAAACAGCCTGGTCAAACAAGACTTTACTCACCAAAGCTGGCAAGCTGGCACTTTTGACAACCACTTGAATTCATCTGTGAAGATATATCAGTGACACAACTAATGTCAGTACTGATGGGGGTGTCTTTTCTCATGGACTAGCTAGTTGGTAATGAGCAGTGGATATTTTGCATCTTGTCTGGGATTAATTGCTGCATCTACAGCTACCTGGCAGTTCTGTCAATAACAAAAACCTGTCAAAACCAGTGAATATAAGGGCTGTCTAATGGAAATGGCTACAAGGTGCTGAGAGAAGCTAGACTTTGAGATGTAAGATGAAAACTCAGTCAGTGACTCTCCCACCTTTCAAAAAATGTCCTTTTACTTCTGGAAGTGAATAATGGTAATGAGTTTTACCTGAGTAGTGCTGGGTGGAGATTAATTTTGTTAAAAAAAGGTCTGTTTCTAATCACTCTGCTGCCAACTAGGAGTGCATAATAAAAGGCAATAAATTAACCATTTCACTCTAAACAAAATCTAGAGTTACAATGAAAATTCAATTGCAAGAAAAGTCCTTTGACAGTAAATAAAATTTTATAGCACATGTAAATAACAGTTCAAGTGACTCAATTTAGCAGTGACAAAAGCTGTTTTCAATGCAGAGTAATTGTTCAAATCGCCCCCTTTCACAAAAAAAAAAAAGCAGTTAAAATGAGCCAATTTATGTAGCATTGACAAGAATTGTTTTCAACTGTAGGCATTCTGTTAAAGCTGTTTAAAATTAAGTAGATGGTTGCCAAATTGATGCAATTACTTAGACATCATAAAAAGGGTTTTAAAACTATAAATGCATCTGCTAACAGTATTAAATTGAGGCAATTAGCCAACAGGAATTTTAACCTTCATCTAGCCACCAGGAATCTATTTGGACATGAGAAGTACTTTCATATATGTCTTACTGTACTTTATATTGGTAATTAAGGAGGGGAATTACCCGGAGATAAATCACCAATATGAGCTTCCAGAGGTGTGCCTATCTGGCTGACAGTAAACCATACGTTGTGGATGCTATGGTCACATTAATTGGTGATGCATGAACTGTACTGATATTATTCCCCATTACGTTTCACATATGTATGTTTTGTTATTTAGTCAATAAGTCTTATAGTGGAAAGCATCTGGAAGCAAACCAACCCCATTAACGGAAAGCAACTGTACAAAACGAGGCATGTGAAATTCTTCTGGTTGTCTCTGGAGGAAAGTTTGGTGCCGTGCAGACTGGGACCCTGTCTGGCTGTAGGCAGTCCCTTGCATCTACGCTGCTGACTTGAGAGGCGCTGTGTGTGCAGCAGCTCTTACAGTGTTCCCAGACAGAGCTATCTGGTATTAGCTAATGTCAGACAGGATGGGGCACTGTTGCTGGTCTTACAACACTCACTTCAATCCGTTCTAGGTTGTGCTGTGTGGCGTTGGGCTAGTCACATATGCCTCAATATTAGTTTAAGAGTGTGAGCCACAAAACATTTAGGTAAACCCTCAGAAGTGCAGATTTCAATTCGGAATTTTCCCAAGACCCTATGGTGCACCCCAGGTGCTCATCCCAAATCACTGGGGTCCCTTGGTCAAGGAGGGCATCAAATCCGTGTCATCCTGTTCTTATCTGCAGGATGAGATTGTCCCTTGAAAGAGAGTTCCAGATCTTAAATGCTGTTCTGACATAGATACTTTAGTTTGGAGGGACTTTGAGTCCTTGCCCCGAGCCTGGAGTTAGGCATCAAAACTCTAGAAAAGGTTAGAGTTTAGATAAACCTTTCTCTTTAGCATTTCCTAATGGCTACCTTAGGCAGCTCCCTTTTTCAGTATAGTGGGTCTTGTCAACCCTATTTGGAGATACTTTACTTTACCCACACACTGCTCAGGCACTTCTGAGCAGCAAATTCCTGTCCAGGATCCAGGCAATTTGCAAGAGCCTTGCGGCTTTCAGCACTGCAACCCCTAACCCCATTTCCAGATAGTTATCTCAGTTCCCATCTGTTAGTGGGAACAACAGTATTGTCTTTGCTTAGAAGAGTAGTGTCAGATGGGTAAAAAAGGATATCTGGTTGTCACATGTTGTGGTGAAGGAAGCTGTATGAAGGAAAAAGAGGAACAGCTGAATTGGACTTGTAATTTGATTAGCCTGAATCCTGATCGATCTTGTTCATCCATATTCTCTCCTAGGGGGAACAAAAACCTCACAGAGGAATAATGCATGCTCAAAAAAATTCAGTTGCCTGAGTTACATTTCCCTGTGCGCCTTTTCTGTGCATCTTGATAAAAGTTTTGAAGTTCAAAGTTCTGTCACTCTGAGTGGGCTGTTAGGCTGGGGAGGACAGGGGTACCTAGCAGCACTCAGCTTTGGTACTTATGGAAAGTACTGCCTTCTGGGGCTGAGCATCCTCTGCTGATACTGAATGACTTTCAGTCAGGCTTTTTTGTATACATCAGTTTTGTGTCCTTCCATTTTTTTGTGTTCATCCATTTTGTGTCCTCCAGTTTGTCAAACTGTAACAAGGCAGAGAGATTCCCTTATGAGTCAGAGGGTCAGGTAAGGACTGTGGTTACGTAGAGATCACTTTCTCAAAAAAGTGCAGTTCCTAGTGCATAATCTTATTGCCACCTTCTAAGTATCCTGTGAGAGTTACACTCAGTGGCATTTGAGACATTGTATTTCAGAGTGCTATTTATTAACTCTAACACAAAGAAGACATTTTAGAGATGTAAAATGAGAATTACAGAAGAACATTATAAATAACAACTTGTGCTTCTTGTTAAAACTTTCTTCCCATATCTCTAAAATTTTAGGCTAGTATCTTCCTCACAGCATCTGCTCAATAATTCTTCATGCATTGGTCAGACTCTGATAATATGGTCATCAGAGAGCAGCAGTCAATAGTTAACTGTCAGACTGGAAAGCTTTCAAATTGAGTAGAGTTCCATGGAGCTCTGTCCTGAGTCCATTTAATATTTTCATTAAAGTCTTGGATGGAGCAATTGAGAGTTTGCTTATTAAATCTGCAGACAACTTCAGGCTGGGAGGGGCCACAGGCACTTTGGAGGAGAGGTCTAGAATTCAAAGTGATCTCAATGAATTTGAAAAATATTCTTAAAAAATAGGACACTATTCAACAGGAAAAAGTGGAAAATATTAGATATGTGTAGGAATAATCAATAGCACAAAATCAAGATAGGGAAAGAATCACAGTTCTCCAGGAAAAAAACAAAACAAAACAAAACAGAATTTTAGCAGGCTATATAAATAGGAAGTAGTGTAGAGCCCATTTAATATTTCTCTCATTCTAGTCAGCAGTAAATAACACCTCAACTGAAGTATTGTGTCCATCTGTGGACAAACATGGAAAAGGTAGATCAATTTTCAGAGGAAATCATCAGAAAAAATCAGAAAAACAAAACTCGGGGGCAAAAAATGGAGGTAGCTTTGTTTAATATGGAGAAGGGACTAATTCAAGAGACAACTACAGTCTGAAATATTTAAAGATTTTTCCAAAGGGGAAGCAAGTAAACTATTCTCATACACACTGGAGATAGGGCAAGGTCTGAGAAGCTTAAACTGGAGCAAAGAAAATTTAGGATAGATACTGAGCAAAATCTTCTAACAGACAGAAGAGTTAAGAACTCAATGGAATGTATAAGGAGGCTGTGAAATCACTGTTTGTTGAGGGTTTTAAAGAACAGATTAAACCAATCTCTCTGAAGAATGTGATATTGTGGACTCTGCTCTTGGGCATGACAGAGGGAAAGTTAAGTGACCGCCTAAGGTCCCTTCCAGTGTTGTTTTCTATAATTCTTCACCCAAGAGCATCCTCAGCAAGAGCTTCAGGCAAGAAGTCTTTCAGCCTCACGTGGTACTGCCCAAATGCTACACTGTTCAGATTCTGCTCATATTGACCCCCTTCTGTTTTCAAAAGAAACTCACCTTTGCTCATAACCTAATTGCTTTATTTGCTGCTTTTATACTATTGATCAGCTATTGGTGTCTGATTCAGCATTAGACATATACAATTCTACAGGAAAAAAACATTTGCAGTTCACAGACTTTCAGTTCACCAGAGTATGTTCTCATCAATCGACAGCATACAAGCAAATCACTTTTCTCTTAGCGTTTGCTTTTTAATCTTTTTCCAGTTTCACCTCTTGTGGCATCACAGTTCAATGCATTTTTTACAAAGGTTTATTCTGGCTTGTTGTCTCCAGAGCCTGTTCCTGCATTCCTCAGGCAGGCAAGCTGAGCCACTAGGATTTCACAACATGATGTTTTGCCTATTTCTTCTCTTCTTGAAAGAAACAGCTTGTTGCCTTCCTGCCTTCGTCGCTTCCTTCTCTGTGTATCCATTTTGTTGTTGTACTTTCTCAGTCTGGGGAGGTCAGTATATGAGGCAATGGTATATTAGCTGGTGTGTAATTCACAAAGGAGTTTCTCATGTCTTGACAGTACAAATGATCATCAATGTCAATTTAAACAATCAGCTTTTACCAAAACTGTTTTCTAGACAATTTTTCACTCTGACTGCTCATCACTGGACTCTCTCTAAGTGGTCTGTGGCTTTCTTTTGCCCGGGATTGGTGCAGCCTACACTGGACAGAGTACTCCAGCTGAGGCCTTAGCTGATGTAGCCTTCTTTTTTAAAAAAGGACCACATTATGTAGTGTAGTATGGTTTATTTCTTTTTTTTTTTTCAAAAGTAAAGTTTGTAGGCATTCAAGTTTTAAGGCTCTTAACGGGGAAATTTCTGACTATTGACATGTTTTCTTAAAGCAGGAAATCAAAATCAAAACTGTTGCTGTTCAACGGATCACAGAAGAACTCACAAGTTGATGTCTCCGTGACTTTATGCTGCCTGAGCTCCTAAGAGTCTTTGTTACTTCATTTTGCCAAGCCTGATCGTATCATACTTTGGTGAGGGTTTTTTTAACAATTATATTCCTCTTTATATTGTAAGCTCTGCAGTGAAATAATTGTTTTCTGTATCTGTGCTATGCCTAGCACAGTGGGATTACGCTCTATTTCAAGCCTTGAGAACTTACTGTACTACAGATAATGAATGAAAACAGATCATACTAGCTGCATGACCCAGATGCAATGTGAAAAATAACCATGGAAATGACAACAGCTCTTTCTTGAGGTCTTAGCTTCCTCCTACTGTGCAAGAAAAACTCTTATTAATAAGAGTTTTGAAGGAATAAGAATGGTATTCTACTACTGATATTTTCATTCATAGCATTCACTGATCTGAAAAGACCCAAGAGGTGGGTGAAGTGGCCAAGCAGAGTAACACTCTCTAGAAATGTCAGGAAACGCATTTTCCCTGAGAAGTAGCTGAGACTGCAGTTTCCCCACAATACCTGGTGCTGCTCGAAGTCTGTGGCTTTTTGTGTGTGTAGAGAACTGCTAGTGTAAAACAATCAGATGTCTCAAACAGCCTCGGTGCTAAAACCACAATACAGAGCGACGGTCACTAGGACCCAGGACTGGACGGTACCCTGGAGTGAGGGTGAGGGAGGGAGTCCTGTGGAGACAGGGCGGCCTTGCCTCGGCCCCATTCCCCGTGGTGTGCAAAGCGTCTCATTCCCCCCCACACCTACTGCCTGGGGAACAGTCCTGGTATCACTCCTCTTGGTTTGACTGGTCGCTGATGTAATTCTCCAGTTAGCAAAACTACTAACCACTTGTGCCTTGGGAAAGGAATTTGAGAGGGAGCTAAAAGGTAACAAACTGTGGAAAACTAACGGCTCTAACCTTGAAGAAGAGCTAACAAGCTGATAAAAGTGAACATCTTGGCACCAAAGACTGGACTGTGGCCAGAGAAGATAAAACTGCAGAAAGTAGGTGAAAGGTAAATGTGGCGAGGGGAGATCACGACCACCGACTCAATTCAGGACCGAAAAGACTTGCCCCCCCACACCTGAAAGGAGCATGCGTGCTAATTTACATAGCAAGCGAGGCTAAGTTAAATACAGTAAACCAATAGTGTATGAAATGTTAATCACTATCCAAGAAGTGTAAATTTAGGCGGGTTTATACTAATCATGTAGCCTGATAAATGTGCGTGTGCTCGTGCTCAGGTGGGTTGGGTTTTTGTGTGTTCGTGTTCATGCTCGTGCATGCATGATTTGTGGAATTATCATCACTGAGCACCCTGCGCAGAATCAACATCTTTAGAAGAACCTTCACTTCTCCTCACTCTTCTCCTCTTTTTTCCTCACTGAATACCCTTGTTGGCAGGACCAACGCTGGATCCAGGACTGGTGATTCTCTTTCTCTCTCTCTCTTTTACTTTTTCTAAGGTGATTAAGTTGTTAAAAGTTGTTAAATTGTAGTCAAGTATTGTATGGCCTACCTTGACTTTCCGTAAAACCACGTAGCTGGAGTGGATATAACCGTGAGAGGGTTGGCGGGTATCGAATATTTGTACTCAATATTTGTCTCTATAGAAGCTTTCTATTAAAGCTAGTGTTTGTGTACGGACCTTGAGTGTTGGCCCACCTTAATCCACACTGAGAGGATTTGCGAATCTTTGTCACTCCTCCCCCCTCCTCCCCAGGTGGGACGTGACAGTGTGGTCATGTGGTCCATTGTGCATAAATGTCACTGTGACTAGATCTATTGTATGCAAATGTCTGTGAATCCCTCAAACATTTCAGTATTATTTTTCTGCTAGTGATTAAAATCTTGGACTTGTGCCTTTCATTCATTATTCATTATTCAACATGAAAAAAAGTTTGATCACAGGCAGAAAGCAAGAACAATAACAACAGGCTTGGGTAGCACAATGTATAATTAAAATAAATAATTTCAGTCAACAAATTCAAAATCTAATCCCTTAGTAATGCTTCCAGATAACCCATAGGTGCTGAGAAGAGACGGAATTGCAAATTTTTAGCAAATATAAAATAAAAGGTGATATAAACTCAACATTAATATTATTCATATTAATAAATGAGTATTAAACCACTTGTTTCTCCATTGGCCCCAGTTCTTAAGCATTTATATTACTGAAGCTATTGCAGGTTTTAAGAACAGATTCAACAACTGGGAACATTATATTTCCTTTTCAAACACCTATATGAGTCTACCTTAATGAGTATTAACTTACTCATTAATAGCCCAACAGTTGTACTTCTGACAGTTTTTGCAGAGATAGTTAAACTTGTCATTTTCAATTCTTTGATGTTGTATAGATAGCACCATTCAGTACAATGCAAAGGTGCAAGAACTTTCCTTAAGAAGAAAGAAGGAATAAGACAATTCAGTGATTCCACTAACTGTGAACATTTAGAAAAGATATTACGTAGAACTGATAGGTCCATTGGCAGATTTAAATGAAGAGAACTTACTGCTTCCGAATGCTGAAGGATCATATATTAATTTCATATCTTTACTTGAAAATTCAATATTAGAATTCAAAACAAAAAATGCTCTATTGCTTTAAGTCATAAAACTGTCACTGAGAGGATGTCTTTCTATATTGACCTACTTTTATACCCTGTTACCCAGAAGCATCCCTTACTTTTAGCATACTAATGTCTTAAGCAAAATGCAGCTGCAGACGTGATCTGAACAAGTTTGATAAAAACAGACTGACATCTAGCTTCTCTGAACCTCTCCTGAATGCAATTTAAAAAAATAAAAAGATAAAAAAATAAGCTTTTCTGAGATGCATCAAACATATTTTGGAGTTTTGATGATCCCAATTATGTGCAGCAGTTCACAAATTATAAATTCTGAGTACATCACATAAAACTCAGGTAGTTGCAGTGAAGGCCAAAACTTTTATAGTTAACTGGAAAAGAAGATCTGCAATGAATCTGAATTATAATTGTATTAACAATACAATGCTCTCTGCTCCTCAGTTCTGATGAACAGAAAATAAAATATGTATTATAAGCTTTCCACTCACATCACAAGCACAGTATTGTGGAAAGATCTTTGCTATCTTTGTTTCTATTCAAACTGGGTTTTAGATTGTTAAAAAAACAATAGTTTAGCCTCTTCCCCTAAAACCCACCTGTAAAAACCAGCAGATTCCTCCATCAACCCTAGCCATCAAAAACCACCTTGTCAGTTGAATTTATTTGGTATTTATGAGGTCTGTTGTGACTTAACTCCCCAGCTAGACTGACCACTGTAGCACAAACTCATTGGTGCACCACAAAGAAGAGATACTACCTTTCTGAGTAGTCTCTCACCTGGCTAGAACAGCCACTGTCATTGCTGAGCTAATAGGAGGATTCATCTGCCCTAAATTAGTCATCTAACAGTTAGACTTGTATATCTGAGTTTGTTACCCTTGGGTCAGTTAGGTCAGATGAATCCCACCCAGAGTTTTTTTACTTAACTACTAAACTTCTTAAAATTAGAGACTTTGCAGGAGAATTACCAATAGGAGTTTTCTTGGCAGACTGTTAATGTGTATGTGCAGTGGGTCACTAAATTTTGGGTTGGGACGTATTTCTGAGTGTTTTCCTCTAAGCTATGCCCCTCTGAAGATAATTACTCAAGGAGTAAAATGCCACACAATTTGCATAAGGAGAGAAAGCTATGAAATGATTGCAGCATTTTTAAGCAGCATTCATAGAAGTGGCTGAGAAGGGAACATCTCCATTTGCCTCCAGCTGATACCACCATATCCCTTAGTCAACTAGTTCCTTTCCACTTTCATGTATAAATATGCATATAAAAGTATAAATATATCTTATGAGTCTTTCTAGCTCTGCCTTCTTTATCTAAGCAGCTTTCTGTAACTGCAGAATTCAAGACAATTTTGTATTTTATACTTCACACAAACAAAAACTGCAGACTTACCGGTTTGGAGGTACCAATTACTGAGAAAGTCTAGAGGGCCACATAAGGATAAGAAAGTTAGAAACAGAAGGAGTTGTGTGGTTACAGCCCTGGATTGCATTTTGACTTTGTGATCAAAACAAAAACCCAGAAAACTGACAGGAATACAAGAAGGTTTCATTTTTAATGTGTTTTTTTAAAGAAATCAAGCCATGACACATGCTGATGTCAACATGTTTAACTCAGGAATTCTTGAAAAGAAATGTTTCAACTCCCTTCTCTCATTTTTATGACCCAAACTGTTTGCTAATTCAATCCTAGTCTACTGCTCCAATTTCTCTGAATTTTTTTTTTCCACAAATTATCAGTCCAAGAAATGTTGCCCAGCCTTTCTTCAGAAGATCCAGATTTAGTTGTTGCCTATTTCAGCTTTTCACATGAGGCAAATTGTCTAAACTTAGGACCTGATCTTGTATGTTTCATTGCCTGATGTGAACTGTGAACCAAATGGTATGTACAAGACTTCCCAAAGTCTTAAAGCTGCAACAGGCACAGCAATGCAGAGAGAATTGCAAGGCTATAGCCTTACTAATTAAATGAATCCCAGAAGACTTTTTCTGTGATTGTGCTACTCAACTGTTGTGTTCATGTTCCTGAATATATCATAACACAGTCCTGTGAATAGTGAAGCTAAATCTCTTGTGCCTTTGGTCGTCTTTGGATGTTTACAGCTATATGAGGTGGACGGAGCAAGCACTAGCTAATCAGAATAGTAACAGTTTGCATTCATTTGCATCAGCACATCTGTCTGCAGGGATGCAAGACAACAGGGAATCCAAATAGGAGCTGAAAAGATTAATAAGAAAGAAGCAGGAGAATATTGGAAACTTCACATTGATCTCACTGTGGTGAATTGCAGGAGCCTTCTTATTGCATAAAATGCATCCATGGAGAATTTTTAAAGGGTTTAATTAGAGCATTTTTTTATTAACATGTAAAAAGATAGAACAAACTGCATAAGGATAGTGTTCAGAGTAGCTAAGGTGATACCTTTGTCATGTTAATTAATTGAAATATGTTTCCCAAGTAGAAATGGCTTCAGAAAGTGACCAGTCAAATCATACAGCCACTGATTCAGGCACAAAGATATTTTTTTTTAATATTGAGAAACTTGGTCTTGTTGAAAGAATTTTGCTAACCCACCAGAAGATTTGATGTATTCAGGCAGATGAACTTTTAGCTCAAGTGCTCTATTTGCAATATTCAAATTTCTTTAAAAGTTCAGTATTTGTTTAGCAAGAGTTTTTCACTTCATGTTTATAGGTTAGCATGCCTATCCTACAGTATTTCAAATTTTAAGCCAGTGTATGGCTTAACAAACTCAGTGACTTGTTTGACCACAGCTAGAATAAGAGACTTGCAAAATGTGTCCTCTAAATTTGGCTTGCCAAGGTTATTATACTGAAGGCATTACTTGTCAGTATGCCCTTACTTGATCTTCAGATACAAACATATTCTACTTTAAGAATACTCCTAATATCAGCAGTGCTGTCTTAGGTGATGACTGAAAGTCAGGTTCAATATTAACACACAGCTGTAGTGCACAAATGCCTGACAGAATTTAATGAATATGTTATGGCTTTTACCTTGACTTTGTGTTTCTTCTCACGACTTGCGATATCCCTGGAAAGACAGTAAATGATAGAATCTTACCTTTTTTTTTTTTTTCTGTGATACTTAAGGCACTATTTATTTTGGTGTTATTTCACTGCAGAGAGAAATTTGGGATTCACACTGAGTGTAAAAATCAAAGACAAGCTAATTGCTCCAGGGAGCATGTTGAGTTGCTCCCTTTTAACACTAGAGGGAAGTGTATGTAAAGACACTAAGGACTGTGCAGCCGGCACTTTGGTAATTTGTTAGATGAACTGCATTTCCTTTTAAACGGATGAGAACTCAGGAGCATCAATGACGAAAGGCAAAATAGTATAATGTAGCGGGCAGTGGTGTAGGGTTGGAGCAACCTGAATCCTGTCACCAGCCTTCTGGGTGATTTCTGGCCAGGTACTTTACCTCCCTTTTATTTGTTCAGACTGCCCATTCTTTTAGGGTAGCAGTACTGACCAGTTTTGTAGTTGACAGAGAGCAACATGCATTCCCAGAAGAAAAAGCCTACAACTGTCTTGAGAATATGGAACAATTTGAAAACAGGAAAGAATTGAAACACTTATGACTTATCAGATGCAGTTCCTATAGCTGTCAGCCTATGGCAGGATGGCCTGTTTTATGTCCAGCTACTGTGGGCAGCCCACCAGTCAGCTCCAGAGTCTTTCCAGCAGTATTAACAACTTCACTGATTTTCCAGCTCCACTTTGGTGTAGGGACTCCTTTGTGGGGAGAGCTTTACCCCATAAGTGCTATTCTTCACTTCTGTTGGCAGATCGTGAGGTACGAGTTTGCATATAAGTAAAGGATCCCTTGGTGATATTATGCTGACCCATGTGAATCCTGATCCAATGCCCACTTCAGCTAGAGGAGAGGGTCCCATGACTTCACTGAGCTTTAAATATGTACATTGATATACATAATCATACTGCTCAAGTGTCAGATAAAGCCAAAGAATGAAAGGAAATCAGAAGAGACTGAGGAAGGGGAATGGCATTCAGAGGGTAAAAATGAACTGAGAATTATTTTCCAGCTCTGGTCATTTGTGTGAACATCTGTCTCATACCAATACCTCAGCAGAGGAATTGTTCCTTCTAAAAATTTCACGTGGGAGTATCATGTGAGCCAATAGGCAGGTATGGCATATGGGGTACCTGACTGAACAGTGGTACTTCAGAAGTTCTTACAGTTTGTAATGGGTGATAAAATAAATGACTTATATTGTACATGTTTTAAAAAAATAAAGAACCTACCTTTTCTGTTAAATAAGTAAATAGCAATACATAACATGAGGAAAGTAGTCATTTGTCATAGCTAAAGTGTTATAAGATTATGTTATAAGATTATGCCTTCACACACCTTGAAAATATTAAAATGAGTGACCAGGTTATTCTAACATAACACAAATTAGCATCTAATAAAGTCATCGGTCCATTGAAAACACTTATATCTTAGTCTCAGTTCCCAAGTAACTACCTTCTGAGGAGAAAGCAAAGGGATAGGGGGAGAAACATGCAGTATCGGACAATTTTAGGCCTATAGATAATGCAGCAGAAATTATTCAGGCACAAGTGACTGAATCAACTTGTATAACCCTACTGCCATAAGACTACCTGTTGCAGCCTCATCTTCTTGCACGACAGCAGAGCCAAGGTCTGTAATTCAAGGGCAGCTGGGACTTACAATTCTCTATTGTTCTGTCAAGCTGAATAAAAGTAGCTCAAAAGCTTATTGTATAATAAATATTTTTTAGTTCTCTTGAAAGCCGTTTTTTTTCTTCTTCCCACAAAGACAGTTTTCCTCTAGTTTTCATCTGCCTGCAGGTCTCCCTTAACATTGTAATGGTGAATAGCTGTGGTAGATACTAGGATTATTATTTACCTTAACACGAAATCTGAGTGGGTGATAATTTCAGCTACCCAAATGAGAGAGAAAACTGAATAACATTGTAATGGAAACAGTTTTCACTTCTGTATCGTGGACACTAAATACTTGCACATTTCTAAAGGATTATTACTTTAACCATTCATGAAGTGTAGTGTAGCTAGAAAGCGTGAGGTGCTATCATTTCCCCTTCTCTAAGTTCTAAAAGATTTTAGATGTCAAAGCAAATTTTGTTGCCAGGAGCTACAACAACCACAAACGTATTGGCTTCAAATAACTAGTCAAGAAGCCTAGAATGGAAAATGGAAAGGAATCAAAACATGGGCATGCATTTAGAACCAAAATGCATGCAGCTACATACTCAAGGTGAAGAGATGGGGACCCTGCTAAAAGAAAAGAGGGCCCATCAGATCTATTTTGGCCAGAGGTACCAGCACTAGTGTGGAGCAAACCATTAACAACTTCTTCCCTCTGACCTATCCCTGATATACCACAGATGCCATTCAACTTTCCTGCAGTTTCTCTCAGAGATGTTTCTGCTGGACAGGTTTTACAGGCCGAAGTTTCTTTCTCCTACACCTAACCTCTTTTTTTCTCATCTTTATATGTATACTTAAAAGCATGGCAATGTCAGGGCAAGAAGGAGGTCAGATAATAGGCAAATCAATGCAATTGAGAAGAGGTGGGGAAGAGGAAGGAAGGAAGGATTTTCTTCCCTTTACCCAAGATTATTCCTACTTTTTTTTTTAAATAAAAAAACCCCAACCAACAATTATGAAGGATCCTGTAGCAATGTAGACTTCTCCCAGGAAGAAGTCTGGCTCCCTCCTCTCTTCTGACTCTCTGCTTTCATGGTGCATGATCCTCCCTGCCTAGTGATACCTCTTCAGAGATGCAGGGAAAGATTGCTCTCACCCTGCGTATCCCATGCCTTGAAGGTGAAGGTACTTATGTGGAAATGGAGAGGTGTGGACACAGTTTTCCTCAGACTGACTAAAGAGACTCTTTCCCTGGGGAGATTTCAAGCAATGTGTCTTTCAAGCCCTACCATCATTCCCTTTGCTCTTTTCCAGTTACCTTTGTAAGAGAACCCTTCAAATGGGATGCTAGGTGGATGAAGATATCTAACATTTCCATTTGAGTCACTTGTACTCTCAGTGAGAGTAGTAGTTTGCAAATCTAAGCAAAAGGATGTGTCCTCTTCAGTCATGTAACTCACTGGAGAAGAGAGACCCTTTTCATAGAATCACAGAATCATTTAGGTTGGAAAAGACCTTCAAGATCACCGAGTCCAACCATAAACCTAACACTGCCAAGTCCACCACTAAACCATGTCCCTAAGCACTGCATCTGCAAGGCAGACTGGACCTTCTGCAGCTAAATTTTTTCTGCATTAACTGGGAAAGAATTTGGACAGTTATTTGAGGAGGGCTGGAAAACAGCTCCTTTGCTTCCGCTCATCCAGGCCAACATGATGCCATATTCAAAGTAGAGACATGAATTATTCAAATGGTGAATTTTTCTCTAATCCTTAATTTTCTCTTCCTGACTTTAAGATCTAAGATAGAAATGTCACTGCAATCACCAGGGTCAACTTCTGCTGGCTCCCACCCTGTCAGAGTATGCCAGCTGGGGTTAAGTTTGATGTACCAACTCAGCCACAGAAGTATGGAGAGAGACGGATGTGTTATACGAACTGTGTCCTGATTTCACAGAAGAGAATATCTTCCTGGAACACAAGGAAAATAGCACATTGTGGAATTGGTCCAGTTATTTGTTGTTCTAGTGTCAGGGAAAGCTCTTTAATACAGGGAGATCTAAGAAACTTATTTTGGCTGGACTTCTAGCAAAACAAAAAAACCCCAAAAACAACAAAAAAAGGAAAAAGCCATTCCTGCTTTCTTCTACAATGTAGTATTCAGTTGCAGCCTTATTCAGCACAGCTGGTAGCATTTTTTCCAGCCAGAATAACCTGACTGTCTAGTGCTGAGCACTCAGATTTCAATGCACAGCTTTTGATACAGCCCTGTTTAAATAATGAGATAGCTCCTGGGAAACATATACACTTTTTGTATCAGAGGGAACATCTGTAGATAATCCCTTCAAGTAAAAACTTGGGTTTTAGCTACCTTAGCAAGCAAATAAACTATATGAACGGTTGTGGTGGTTGACCCTGGCTGAACACCAGGTGCCCACCAAAGCCACCCTATCAATCACCCTCCTCAGCTGGACAGGGGAGAGAATATAAGGGCTCATGGGTTGAGCTAAGGGCAGGGAGAGACACTCACCAATTACCATCACAGGTAAGCCAGACTTGACTTGGGGAAATTAGTTTAAGTTATTACCAATCAAATCAGAGGAGGATAATGAGAAATAAAACCAAATCTTCATAATACCTTCCCCAGCCCTCCCCCCTTCTTCCTGGGCTTAACTTCACTCCTGATTTTCTCTACCTCCTCCCCCCGAGCAGCACAGGGGGATGAGGAATGGGGGTTGCAGTCAGTTTATCACATGTTGTCTCTCCCACTCTTTCCTCCTCACATTCTTCCCCTCTCCAGTGTGGGGTCCCTCCCACGGCAGACAGTCCTCCATGAACTTCTCCATTGTGAGTCCTTTCCATGGGCAACAGTTCTTCACAAACTGCTCCAGAATGGGTCCCTTCCACGAGGTGTAGTCCTTCAGGAACAGACTGCTCCAGCCTGTGTCCCCCATGAGGTCACAAGTCCTGCCAGCAAATCTGCTCCAGCATGGTCTCCTCTCTCTCCACAGGTCCACAGGTCCTGCCAGGAGCCTGCTCCAGTGTGGGCTTCCCACAGGGTCACAGCCTCCTTCAGGAATCCACTTGCTCTGGCATGGATATCTTCTCCATCGTTAACCTCCATGGGCTGCAGGGGGACAGCCTGCCTCACCATGATCTTCAGCACGGGCTGCAGGGGAGTCTCTGCTCTGGCACCTGGAGCACCTCCTCCCCCTCCTTTTTCACTGACCTTGGTGTCTGCAGAGTTGTTCCTCTCACATATTCTCACTCCTCTCTCCAGCTGCATTTTCTATTGTGCAGTTTTTTGGGTTTTTTCCCCCTTCTTAAATATGTTATCCCAGAGGCGCTACCACTGTCGCTGATGGGCTCAGCCTTGGCCAGAGGAGGGTTCATCTTGGAGCCAGCTGGCATTGGGTCCATCAGACACAGGGGAAGCTTCTAGCCGCTTCTCACAGAAGCCACCCCTGCAGCCCCGCCCCCACCAAAACCTTGCCATGCAAACCCAATACAACACTATAGCAATCTGCCAGATGTGTGCAGTTGTGATGAATTGGTGCTACAGCTGATTCAGCTGTAGAACATAACCTTAGCGCTTGCTAGAGTTCAGGTTTGTCAAGAAGAAAATCCTTTAGAGACAAAACAAAAATCGATTGTATGAAGCGCATAGTGCTGAGAGAAGTTTATTTTTATCATCATTTCTGTCATTTACTTATGTTGTTCTATTTTTTTCTCTAGTCGCTTTTAAATACTGTAGTGATCGGTAGTAATACTGAATTCTGATGAATGTTTCTATCTAGCTATGGGTTGAATTAGTTTAGGAGATTATTTCCTAATCTACTAATTATGGATGCAAGTAGATGAAATTGTTTGATCATCCACGTTTTTAGCTGTGCTGTAACATGCTTGATCAGAAATTACATTAGTGTACAACAGCTGATGGATTTAAAAAGGGAGGACAGACTGGCAAATTGGTGAGTTTCATGCTTCAAATGTTGAAATAACTTAAGATAATGAAAAGTAATAAATCAAAAAAGTAAATCCTTAAGATGGCATTCCTCCACTCTCCTATTTGGAATGCAATAATCAGCTATGATTCCTCGATGTCCAAGCTCTGATATATCATTCTAATATAAATGTTACAACCAACCAAAATTAAACAGTTGCATTAGGAAAGATTCCTTCAGTCAAGCTACTCTGTCTTCTTGTATTGTTCTCAGAGCAGGCCTGAACTTTGCTTTTGCTTTTCTGAAACCTGTTTTGGGTTGTATCTGTAGACCTGATCTGCAAATCACCTACATTTGATCAGAATCCTTTTTCTCTATCATCTTCCTCATTTACCAAAGTAGAATTAATTAGATAAAAATCAGGGAAATTCAGTTTGAAACCCCAAAACCTCTGTTCAGCTTTGTGTTTAGTCTTGAGTGTATTTTGGTTGGTGATAGCACATTTACTCAGGCCAAGGTGAAACTTGCAGGATCAGATTTTTTCAGGAACAGGGCCTGGGGAAGGTGGTGTGATTTTTGTGTATGAGCAGGGAAACGGTCATCAGGCTGAGCAGAGAGTCTTTGGTGATAACATGTGGCTAACCCAGGTCACCTTTCTCTCTCAGGCAAATGGCGCTGAAGAACAAAATCACCAAGATGACCTGTGGGTGATGAAAAGGGATAGGTGGAGAGTATAACAGTGAAAAAGAGCAAGGCAGAACTTCAGGAGAGAGCAAAAGGGTAAAAGACCTGGAGGTAAAGTAGAATGAAGAGTAAGTGATATTACTGGTTCCAATACCACAGACAAAAGAAGTTTTGATGACTAGAAGGTGAGAGGAAGGCCAAAAATATTAATCATAGTGACAGTTTGAATCATATTTTCAGATTATGTTCCTTCACTTTCTCATAGGCTGATTTCTTTCTGAGCTGTCTTTTCTCTTTCCTCCTCTCTTGCTCTCAAATAAGCTCAGTTGGAAGAGTTGAGAATGAAGAGTCAGTGAGATGAAACTGGAAGAACCGTGAAGTTACAGCTGGTAAAAGTACAAATGAAAAACTATATGCCAGCACAGTATATATAATATCCTCAAAGAAATTGTCCATTAATACAGAAAGATCAGCATCTGTAGAATAGTTTTCTGCACATTTATCTCAATTCTTTATCATTTTTTCTGTTCTGTTGCTCACAAGAAATGAACCTCAGTAACTGCAACTTTTGCTGTGGAAGGGTTTTTAAGTAGTCTTTCCTTGAAAAGGGAAAATACTACTGACAAGGAATGAATCTTAGTGATTGTGGTTCATGCCAGGACTGACTTAATACTTCAAAGCTCCACAAAACTTTTAATAGGTCTTTGCAGTGTCCTGCTTGTCAAAGTATTCTCTATAGTAAGACGATTATATGTCACGGAGACTCCTAAGCCAAAGTGACCTTTGATCTATTTTTATCTTTCAACAGATTTTATTTGTTTATTTTATAAAGAACTGGCTTAGTTACATGACATAAAATTGGCAATAGAGATTTCCCTGTATAGAAAAATTAAACATCCCTGAGTTCATTCTATCATTTATTCATTCACTGCTGCAGAAGTAATCCACTGGGTATAAAGAATGAGTTACGGCATTTGGAATTGTTTAAATTGTTATTCTCCATATAATCAAATGTTTTGTGCAGCATATGATTAATTTAAATGCAGCCATGTCAGGTACTGGTGAAATATTTTCATGAACATATAAAAATATAAAAATGGCCAGATCATGAAGCCTGAAAAACAGCAACAACTTCCAAACCCTAATACTGATTAGAGATAGGCTTAATTCATTTAAATGCCATATGGAATTCAGCTCAACTGGTATTGGTTATTTAAAGGTCTAAGCAAATCACCTAGATCCTCTTTATAATCATAGCCAAGAGAAAGTATCCAAGCAAAAAGACTTTCTTTTTAACTGCTACTCTCCCTAACTACAGTGGTAACAGTGAAACTCACTCAGATTAAATGAATTGGTTGGTAGGTCCAAATGTTACGTGATCTTAAGAAAAATGAACATGTCAAATATCCACCAGAAATAAGCTTAGACAGAAGATGTGGATATGTTATTCCGAGACAGTGAGATAGTACTGCAAAGGGAGTTGTACTATCCTTCAATCCTGGTTTAGCTGAGGATTACAAAAGTTTGGAATTTAAGCAAGAGTGGTCACACTGAATTCAGATACTTGTGAAAGTGGTTGCAGAATAGTGGTGTGACAGAATAAGTGGCAACAAGGATATAATGTAGGGAATGAGCTGGGTTATCTTGGGCTCTCATTTAAGCCTAATTTATAGCAGAATGACTTGAAGTAGGATGGAAAGAAAAATCAAAGACTTTTTTTCACTTTGCAAGATACAATTGCTTTAGAATTGGACAGCACATACCACTTTGCCAGAGAGGTTTTTGAGGACTTCCAGCCTTCCCGTCCTTTTCCTGTTGACATCCTCAGCTGCATGTGACTAAATGCTAAAGGGGATAAACTCTCCAGAATCTAAAACTGGAAAATTTTTTAACTCCCCGTCTCCCCCTTCCCAGACAGCCCACATTGGGCAACTTCTTTTTGATATTAGACTATTTAGTTCCAAAAATCAACTATGCAACAAGCCACCCAGCCAGCAAATCTGCTTACACAAAACAAAGCTTTGAACAAGCAAATACAGAACTATTGCCAAATGTTATTCCCTATACTGATATTGGGAAACGCACTGCTCTTAGGTGCTCTTCTTGCTTATGTGAGGCAACTAGAATTAAACCTTAAAATTAAATATATATTTTTTACCAGTAAAAGAAAAACTTATTTCAATCAATTTTCCTTTACCCAAGAAAGAAAATGAGGGAAATGGGCACTAAATAGAACTTTGCACAGTAATAGCTGCAGAGAACAGAGATTGATTGCCCTCTCAGTAATTAAAATCACATAATAAGCTTTCAGTCACCACCAATGCAATTATTCAGACTTCAGCAAGTGCACATTAAAGGCTTGATAAAGTTTTTAGGTGACAATTGAATACAGTGTTAAGGATCCTTTCCCCCTAAAATGGATGCAATTAAAGATCTCTGAGTAGTTATTTTATCTTCACCAGCTGAGTAAACTAATAAATGAAAATTCATTTAGTTCAAACAAATTTTATATTTTGGTTTGTTTTGTCTTTGCCAAACCAGAAAAAAAGTGAAAAAAGTCACATGTTTACTGAAGCATTACATGGAACATGAACAGAATATTTGATTTTCAGACACTTTAGCAATGAAATGAAGAGCTAGAATTAATGATAGTTTAGTCATTGATCTTCTTTTATTCAATTTCTAGGGGTTAGCAAAATCCTCAGGAAGGCCAAAGGCTCATGTTCATTTCTGTGCTTTATTTGAGAAGATTTGAACCAATATATCTCAGGAAGCTTCCCTAAATACATGCCATGCTGCTATAAATACCATCACCTTACAGTGAGGTGTCCTTCCTCTGTCTTGTTGGTCATATGCTGTTTCATATTAATATTAAAGGACTCACTGGAGCAGGGACTGGAATGAAAATGTCCTACATCCTATGAGAGCGCCCAGCAGATCAACCTAGGTAGTGAAATAATTCGCTCCTTCACATGATGGTTCAATGAATTTTAAATAGTTTACGCTGAGCACAGCAGCTCTAACAGACTGATAGTACTTTATTGGTGTGTGGCAGATGTGAGTTCAGATCCCTTCAGGCAGACAGGCTTGATCCCTGGTCTCTCATGCGGTGAATAAGTGCCTAAGCTAGTGGATAAAAAGGAATGGTAATAACACCATTCCTTCAAATACATTTGTTTGGCTACAAACATTTGGAGAAATTGGACCAAGTTAATGAAGAATTTCTAGCTGAAAGAAGCAATTTTTTCAATGCAAAATTTAGTCACATAAAAATTAAAAGCAAACATGAAACACTAACTTTCATACAAGATCTTTAATTTTTTGTATGTTAAAAATTGTTTAATTTCAGGGGAACATCTTCCATATGAATCTTCCTTTCTTCACCATTAAAGATCACTCCCCCAGTGGTGTGCAGCATCAGTACACTGCATCAACAATTATCTTCTGTATGACTCCAGACCAGCAATGAAAATATTGAATGGTGCAGGACCAATTACTGTCCTGTGCGGAACCCCTGAGACATAAACTTCTCTGATAAAAGCCCCCTGTGAGCTTCTCACCTCAGCATCTTTAAGATTCCTGTGCCTGAATGCTATTTAAAATCTTGGTGGTGGCCTGAAAACTGTCTTCCAAATGGATGGGTTTCCATAAGACAGACCTTTCTCACCAGGAACTGATCGGCAGGGCTTACTAGACACCTAAACACAGAGGAAAAAGACAGAATATACTCAACTGTGTTAGAAAAGTGGGTTCCTGAATTTCATCTCTGAACCATATGGATGAAGCAATAGGAGAGAAGCTGTGCTGCTGTTAACCATGCCATAACAGTTTTTCCCTTCTGTCTCCATTATTGTCACCTTGGTCTCACTCATCATAAAATTATGTGGGGAAGGGGGGAAATGAAAATCTGAAACTCCACACGCTTGTTATTCTAATGAGTGAGCTCTATTGCTGTTAATCTGCCAAAGTGTAGAAGGGAGACGGTAGAGATAATTTTAATTCTTTGTTCTGGTATATGTGCAACCCCCTCACAATGTTACTTTCTTGTAAAGAGACTTTTCTAGTGTTGGGCAGAGGAAGCCTCATCCAAAGTCTGACATGTCTACATGATGTCACTGAAAATCAAAAATCCTATACAAGAGACAAGGTTGTTCTTAAGAGTCACAGACATGATGAGATTTCTCTGTTTCCTTTTCTTTTTTTCTTCTTTTATTTTTTTATTTGTCTTGGGGTATGTAGCATAACTGTAAAATCCCAGAAACTCACAAGATCTGTGAGAATGTATCCAAACTGACAGGAGAGACGGTATTGCCCTCTGGGACTTTTTAGCTTTGTCACACACTTTACCATGTAAATTATGGGTAAACAAGAGAGAGCTTTTCAATTTTAAATTAGAGTTTGGTAGGCCCAGTGGGAACTCTCACCATGTTCTGACATGCGTTAAGAAGGGATTTATCTGGTTACTTCAGGAGTTTTACTATTTGATGAAGAAGCAGAGAACTGAGCTACCAAGAGAGAAATTACTCCGGAAGAGGGAAAATCTCATTTCCACTGACTCTCTATGTCATATTCACTGAATGACAATGATGGAATGAGCAAAGTGTGTGTTGGTTGTCTGTTCAAAGTACAGTGGTACATGTTCTGTATGCTTTTGCTGAAGTTATCATGAGAAGTTTTTATTTTTGATATTTTTAATGAGCTGTAGTTGCTGTAGTCAAAGAAAAAAACATTAATGAGGGAGAGCTTCTCCCACAGGCAGATTAATTTTTGCAACACATTTGCTCAAATTGTAGAAGATGACAGTTTTCATTGTTTAAGGAACAAGTGTCAATATAAGAAATTGAAAAGGAAAATATGTTTATGCTGATTTTAACCACCTTTTGACATGCACACCCTTAGTGATTAGATCCACAGGCGTATATATCTCTCATTCACCCTTTTCAGTCTCAGAACTGGCAGGTAAGAGATCCTGGATGTTAGTCTCCTTTTTATATCTGGATTGCATCCTGTTTCGGTTGTTTTCTGCAGATACTTGATCCACAGGACAGCAGACAGGAATGCTACCACCCTCCTCTCGCTGTCCCCCACGCTGACTGCCTGAAGATGTCAGCCATCTGTCTGTCCCACCGGCACAGCAAACAGGGAGGCTGCAGCCCAAAGTGCCCTGAGGTGGGCAGGACTGCTACCCTCAGCAGGGAGCTGCAAGCAGAACGAAAATATATGGAGGGCTCCTGTCCCCAAAATTGGTCCCAAAAGGAATTCACTTTAGACAAACTATTTGGTGCAAAGATATACTGAAAAGTTCAGGGTACTGTCTCACATGGAAACAAGTGGAGATAAGGAACTGTACATGAATCTTACACCAGTGCAGCCCAGTACAGTAGAAGCTTGAAGTTTGCATGCAACAAAACCAAGGAAAACAGCTGTTCTGGAGCCAAGGACAGACCTCCCTTTGATGCGATCCTTGACGATATTAATCAAAGGAGCAAGGAGCCCACTCGTGGGTTGCTGTGTGGAGTGACATGCTGGCCCTGCTTCTGGGGCTGCAGGAACAAGGAATGGGTCCTCTCTGCATCTCAGGTGTCCACAAAGGTCAGGGGACTCAAGAGGAAAAGTGCCATTGACTTTAGCCAGAAAGACCTTTCTGAAAATCAGGCACATGATAGATTTGGTATTTAACCTCTGTGTGCATTTGCCCTGCTGATGGTCGAAGACTGGGAGGGGAAAGTGTCCAGCCATGGCTTGGCCCCAGGTCCATCAACATTTGGCCCTGCCTCACCTGTGCAACATGCTGCCTGGCCAAGTAACTGATGAACCTGCAGCCCTAACCAGCCCAGTCTGGCTCCTTTCTGCTGCCCTCTTGGCTGTCTGGTCTGTGCCACTGACAAGAAATGGGATGCTCACGTTCACACCTTCCCTGCGCTGGCGTCTGCCTCCTCACACCGCCCACATCTCAGTGCAAAATGGATCTGATTTCTTTGGTGAGTTTTGAACAAATGCTTAGGGCTTGGACCGCCACATATATATTTATACATCTTATATAATATAGTGATTTATTGTTCAGGATTTCTTAGTAGAACAAAACTGGACAACAGTATTTGTCATGGGTAAGAACTATTGACTGCAATATGACTAGTCATTGAAGTTTTCATATGGGAGCTTGGCCAGGTTTCAAGGTCTCGTTATACAGCACTCTCTGCATATGACATGCTGTCATATATTACAAGAAACAGCCGGTCCATGGTGCTAATACTCACTGTTAGTTTTTAAAGATAGGAAAAGATAGATTAGCATACTGTTTTGAAGCACAAACATGACAATTTCTAATATGTCACCTAATAAGTATGTTGCCCAGCATGCAACTTCCTAACTCTATTCCCTAACAATAGCAATGTTATTGTTTGGATCATCAAAAAAAAGAAAACGAAAAATCACAAAAAACCAGACACTCACAGAATTGTAAAAATTATTGTGTTTCATATGAGGTAAATTCTGTCTGTTCTGAGCAATAAAGTCCCATTTTCAGTTGAATTATAGTATTTTGCAAACACCATAAATGTGGATATGCTGAAAGCAGAGAAGTTTAAAGTACCGTTGTGTACTTAAGTGATAAACAATTGTGGCAAACCTGCCAAGGTCCAGCACTTCAGAGTAGCTAGATAACATTGAGCAAAACCAAAGCAATAAAGCCAAATGCTCCGTACTGATACTTCAAACTTTATATGCATTTATGTCAACACACACAGAATAGCCCCTTATCCATAGTAATGAATTTAGACAAAACAAGTGTTTGGGAAACCTACACTGGATGCAAGTGATGCTTTAAAAACAATCATAAAAACAAGAACGTAAACCAAATCCTATCTGTCCACAGAGACAGAAAAGATGACAACTTTTATAGGATTACTAATTTAATAGGTGATTCCAATTTTTGCATTGCTGTTGTTTTATTCTCCCTTGCTATCCCTCTCTCCCTTACTATCAGTAGGGCAGGCAGGCCAGGAAGGCAAGCGTTCTTCATAAGGAATTGAGCTGGGCTGTGAAAGCAGCATTTAAGTCTACATACTTTCTTCTTTCCTACATCGATGAGCTTGAGAGAGCTGGTAATTTTCCCTAGTTTCACAAAAAGTGGGATTTTTTTCCTCTGATTACCTTTACAGAGGAGAAACTGTCTGGTTTGGGTTTTTTTTTTTTGGTAAATTTACCCTCCATACAATTCAGTGGGGGGAATCTCTAAAGCCATGCCTTGGTAGCCATAACAGGGCATAGCACAGCATTGTCTTCTTCCATGCAAAGCTGTACAAGTCTGAATTCAGGAGTAGCCAGGAGAGGGAAAGCAATATCCATTGAGCCAAATAGCTGAAAACATGCAGCTGAGTTCAGCTGCCCAAGTGCTGGCAGGCTGTCCTCTTTGGCAGCTCACTAATCCAGTTGTCTCAGCTTTGGTAACATACTGTGATTTGAGTGGACAGGTAAAAATTGTATGGCATACTTGCTTAGGATTGATCAACTCTACTGGTAAAGCACATGTTTATTTTGCATGAGAAAATAACAGGCTTGATGGATTAGCTGAAGGGAGGCTTCAGGCGGTGTGTCCTCTAAAAGATTTCAGATCAGTTTACAGGTGTTCCCAAACACTTTGCTAGGCAAGGTCTGTTTTGAAAGGCCCCACAGGGGATGCTATGTAATATGACAAAGTCCAATACAATACAGGCAGAACCCCTCACCATCAGTGCTATTACAGCCTGATTGCTAATTATTTATTTTATGGGCTTACTGTGGGGCACAATAGGGCACACAGATCTTCTGGTCCTTAGTCTATACCCACTTTATTGCAGTCTTCAGTAAGCTGGGACTCAACTTTCTCATGTTATCTGTCAAATGGCGATAACTGTATTCGCCCTCTTGCCTCCTAGGTGTTATGAAGATTAGTGGATGTCTGTGCAGTGCTTTCAACACACAAGCCTGGTAGGAGTTAGTATTGTTGCCCATTTTGACTGCCTTATGTATAGTACACTGATTCCAGGTAACAGGCACATTTTTGTTTTTATTTATCATGTTATTATCACCCTTCCAGATGTTCTGAAATTTGGACCATGCAGTAATTTAGAAAATCTTATGTGTTACTGATTGTTCAATAAACCTGAAGGTATTTCTTTGGCCAGTAGTCAAAGATATGCAGAAGATATGTGCAAAGATATGAAAAGCCCTTTTTCATATTGTAGCTAGAACTGCCTTTATTTGAAAACCGATATTTCCTAATGGGTTCAGAAACTCTTTTATTAAAATTTTACATGAAGATACATATGTTTGAATGTCTTTTCTCTGTTGTGATTTTAAGTTAAGGATATTTTTAAGTATAAATTGAACCTGATATTTTCTATGGAGAAATACTGGGAAGTGGCTGCTCCTCAGCAGTGTTAGTTACTTGTGGTCTTCTTTTCTAAGAAGAAAATGAATTAAAAAAAAAAGACATTAACCGTGAAGGTCACGTCACACAGAGAAGTGTCGCTCAGTGAGAAATGACCAGTCTAAGGACAGCTTTTAGGCAGGCTAATTTAGAAAAGCACAATGGACAAAAAAAGCAAGAATGTTAGCCTAGAAGGGTTTCACTTCCATTTGATTAGCCCTTAAGCTATTGAGTCTTCATAGTAGTGGAGATGATTAGAAAAAAAGAAAATAGAGGCTTTACCTTTTTTTCTGTTATGTGAATAATGATCTTCAGCATGGTGCTCAGCTGCTTACTAAACTTAGAGTGCCTACAGCAGAAGGGACATTAAAGCAGCTCTTGGAATTGCATAGGTGGTTGTGGTAGCTTCAGTTCTCTGACAAGAAGCACCCTTGGAAGAGTCCTTGCCTTTGAATATTCCCTTTTTCACCAGTAACAACCTCTGATGCATCATTTGGCTTTTAATATAAGACTATATCAAAAGACTGTCTGTGACAAATCCAAGCAAAGTTCCATCTTGCCCAGTGTCTCTCTGCTGAAAATAGCTAACAACGGATGACCAGGGAGGAATGATAGAACAGAAGAGGTATATAGTAAAGTTTTTCAGGAGAGTCTCCAAGGACCCAGGACCCATGCTTAAGGCATTTCTAAGACAAGAGTCTTAGAATTGTCTTTAGTAGGTGTCAGCTGAATCCACGTGTCCATGACTGCAACCCCTGACTGCACTGCACTAACGTTGTCTTAACTTAGTCCTGATAAGATTAACCTGACACCTCTGAGTAAATCACAGAATCGTAGAATCATAGAATCACTTAGGTTTGAAAGGACCTTTAAGATCATCAAGCCCAACTGTTAACCTAGCACTGCCAAGTCCACCACTAAACCATGTCCCTGAGCACCACATCTACCTGTTTTTTAAATACCTCCAGGGATGGGGACTCAACCACTTCCCTGGGCAGCCTGTTCCAGTACCTGACAACCCTTTCAGTGAAGAAATTTTTCCTAATATCCAGCCTAAACCTCCCCTGCTTGAAGCTGTTTCCTCTCGTCCTATCGCTTGTTACTGGGGTGAAGAGACCGGTTGGTCCCACCTCGCTACAATCTCCTTCCAGGTAGTTGTAGAGAGCAATAAGGTCTCCCCTCAACCTCCTCTTCTCCAGGCTAAATAACTGCAGTTCCCTCAGCCGCTCCTCATAAGAATTGTTCTCTAGACCCTTCACCAGCTTTGTTGTTCTTCTTTGGACATGTTCCAGCACCTCAATGTCCTTCTTGTAGTGAGGGGCCCAAAACTGAACACAGTATTCAAAGTGCAGCCTCACCAGTGCCGAGTACAGGGGGACAATCACTTCCCTAGTCCTTCTGGCTACATTATTTCTGATGCAAGCCAGGATGCTATTGGCCTTCTTGGCCACCTGGGCACACTGCTGGCTCATGTTCAGCTGGCTGTCGACCAACACCCCTAGGTCCTTTTCTGCCGGGCAGCTTTCCAGCCACTCTTCCCCAAGCCTGTAGCGTTGCATGGGGTGGTTGTGACACAAGTGCAGGACCCAGCACTTAGCCTTGTTGAACCTCAAATGTTTATTCACTGGTCATCTACTTGCAATATGACATAATGTAAAGGATTCTTTGAATCTGCTGATTCTGTAATGATAATTCAGTGTTAAACATTCATAAAAGTTCTAGATAGATCACAGCAGGGCCAGATTAATGAAAAGGCATGCCGATGTATGCTTGGCATCTCAAAAATGAGGAATCTTCTACAAAGTGTTGAAAAGTAAATACTGCAGAAGAAAACTAGATTAACAGAATGGGTTTAATCTTATTTACTTATTTATTAGTAAACTCAAAAGGAACATATTTTGATCAGTTCTTTATCCATTTGGCTCATGTATTATGTCATTTACTCCCTGACTTTGTAAAAAAGCTGTCTTGAAAATTTAGGTCAAAGTCAATATCACTAATAAAAAAATTCAGAAGTGTTGGCCTTTTATTGTGTCCCATAACCCTTTTGGATCCTCAGCCTCCACAATGTAGTAAAAATAAGCATTCAGAAGTATACATTAACAATAGAAGATCGTTATTCTCTTCTACTTTGCATATTAATCTCCTCATGAAGGATTCGGTGCTGTTTCTGTGGCAGCAAACAGCAGGATTGGTCCCAAAAGATTTCATCTAGTTTTTCACCTCTTGTTATTTAGTTTTGTGATCCAAGCACAACTCTGGAGATGGAACTACCAAAGAAAACAAATATTAGATTTTAGATAAATTTATTCTCTATCTAGCTCATGTAAATCTAAACTGTCGAGATTAAGTAAATTGTAAACAATCTATGTTCTTGGTAATGGACATAAAATGCTATTTATCAGTCTCTGTGGTGCCAAAATGAGGTGCAGTGCCAAAAAGGGTGTAAACATAGCCATTTGTAATGCAGTTAAAATGGAAATTAAGGAATCAATCATGGTTTGTTATGCAATTCATAATTTAGGTGAAGCTTGTGTTACTGTTTGGTGCTGCAGATTCACGTTTGACAGTCTGAAGATGATAACACACCATTTTTTATCAAATATTGTTAGGCCATGATGTTGTAAGTGGAATTTACAAGGCATATTTTAAAGTATGATGAAATGCAGACGTGCCCTAGATAGTCACTAATCTCTTATTTAGGCGTTAAATAGCAGTCTTGGCCATTTGGGATAGTTTCTTTTATAGTTCCATCTTCATAATATCTCAGGACTTTCTAGTAATTGATTAAGCAACACAACAACCATTTGTTTCATGAGGTTAATTCTCTTCCTCATCCTCTCATGTGTGCAGTATCAGCACTGATTTTTGATAGCAGTTTATTTTTTTAAGTATACATCCAACTGCCTATGCCGGTCAAAACCCAGCTGAAGAATGTGCTTTGCCTTTGCAGGACATGAACATGGGAATGTTAGACATGCTGGTCAAGAACATGAGAATGAAATGTGACAAACTACAGAATTTTATAACTTCACTTGTTATTAGACCTGATACCTAACAGGCTTGGTCGGAAATGGATAAAAATGTTAGGCTTCTCGTTAAAACAGAAACACCTGGGAAAATACCTGAGAAAAGAGAGGTATGAAGATTTAGTTACATTTCTTTTCCAAATCATCATTTTCATTGTTACCATGGAGTCTTTCCATTTAGCATTTTTCTTCAGTAGTGCTGATATTCTGTGAAAAAAAACCCAACCAAACAAAACACTTTTGCTCTCCTCAGACTTTCGTGTAGATATAATTTAGCACCTGCCATATAATTCTGTGTTATCTCCTACAGTCAGACAGGGAAGATGTTGAAACAGTTTATTAGAAGACAAGTTCTGTTTTTTGCTCTGACTGTTAGAAACCTTCTAATTTCCATAAATGTGTTAGTGGGAACACTCTAGACGTAACTCTCACTTCTGACTTGCACTTAACCCTTAGCTTAATTTTTTTTTATGCTTATTATGTACTTGCCTCATATATTTACAGAAAAAAATATATTACCCTCTCAGGTTTCAATTTGCCATGTTTACTTATATTCTTCTCACAAAGCATAGAAACTCAGCCCTATATTCTTTCTTCATGTCTCTTCTACTTTGATCTCATCTTTCTTTAACGTAGGGGATTAGACAAATTCTAGGTATTGTAGGCAAGGGTTTAGCAATGCATTGTACAATGGGACAAATATCAGCAGTTTTACTGTTCTACTAGAAAACTCTCTTCTAAAACATCGTAGAGTCACTTTTACATTACTGGGGCTGTATCACATGGCTACTGAGTTATTCTTGAGTTCAAAACCACTCACATCATTGTCTGCTCTTTCTACATGAAGAGCTCCCAACTTACTGTTGTTTTTCCTATGAGTTCAGAACTGATATTGCTAGCTAATTTTATGCTATTTCATTACTTTCTATTGTCTACTCTTTTAATCACGTCTTTCTCTTTGTATGATACTTCAACATTCCCTGCCCTGATGCTACTTTCAGTGTTGTGCCAGGAATGGATTTCATGAGCATGGACTGCAGTATATTATGGTCACTAATGTAAACAATGGCTCCTGATGAACTGCATTGGTTAACTCTTTCCCCCCAAATATCCCTCCCTTCAGCCCTACCCATTTTCATTTACTGTTTATGCCATTCTTTTCCCCAGTGTGACAGGACCCTGATTCAGCTACAGAACATAAATCATAGAATCATTGAATCATTTAGATTGGAAAAGACCTTTAAGATCATTGAGTCCAACCATTAACCTAGCACTACCAAGTCCACCACTAAACCATGTCCCTGAGCACCACATCTACCTGTTTTTTAAATACCTCCAGGGATGGGGACTCAACCACTTCCCTGGGCAGCCTGTTCCAATGCTTCACAACCCTTTCAGTGAAGAAGTTTTTCCAACCTAAACCTCCCCTGGCTCAACTTGAGGCTGTTTCCTCTTGTCCTATCGCTTGTTACTTGGGAGAAGAGACCGACCCCCACCTCACTACAACCTCCTTTCAGGTAGTTGTAGAGAGCGATAAGGTCTCCCCTCAGCCTGCTCTTCTCCAGACTAAACAACCACAGTTCCCTCAGCCGCTCCTCATAAGAATTGTTCTCTAGATGCTTCACCAGCTTTGTTGCCCTTCTCTGGACAAGCTCCAGCATCTCAAAGTCCTTGAAGTGAGGGGCCCAAAAGTGAACCCAGTATTCAAGGTGCAGCCTCACCTTCAGGTAGGCGAGACACAAAAATTTTGAACTAAAAATAATTAATTTAATTACCTTTAATTAGAATATTGATAATTAAGTTCCTAAACAGAGAAAACACAATGTAGCTAGTCAAGATAGAGTAGTAAAAAAGGGCTAATTGATATTTTCTTCCTGCCCACTTGGCCGTTGCAGAAAACTCTTTCCTTCTGGGTTTATCCTCAGTTAGCTCAATGACTTCTGAGTTGCAGCAAATTTCCCAATCACCTCTGGCTGACTGGAAACTCTTTCTGTCTCCTCTGAAACCTGTCCTTACAGGAACATTTGAATTTCTTTGCTTGAGCTCCAGCTCCTAGCCCTGTATATTGTCTCTCTCCTTCCTTGGCCTGTCACTCATGGCAGTCTCTCAAAGCTGCTGACTTTCAGGCATGTCTATTTGCCTCCAAAAGAAGGGACAAGCCTCTGCTCTTCACAAGAGTTGCACCTCACCTACTCACTCTTTTAACAAACTGTAACATAAATGAAGAATAAATAATTAAAATAAATCATATACTATTTATCATGTATTCCTTATGGTTCTTTTATTAATCTCTATGTTTACCAGCTTAACTAATATTTACACAGGAACATCAAATATTTACTGAAATCCAGATAAATGGGATATACTTCAACTTCTTTGGACAAAGACCATCAAAGAACAATTCTAGGTCAATCTGTCAAGAGGTCTCCTTAACAAACCATGTTAAATTTATTCTCAGCTACCTCTAACTTTTCACTGACCCCTTCCTTCCAAGTCTGCTCTCCAGCCTGCTATGTTGGCTTTTACACTGAGAGTCCTGAAATTGCTCACATCACTTTCCTAAATATAGGTACCTCATTTGCTATCTTCCATTATGCAGAAAGACTTGCTAAAATACTTGCTGTGGGATTTACAAATTCAGTACCAATTCTGAGGAAATTATCTCACTACCTGACCTATGTTCTGTAAGTTTTTTCTCTACTGCAGTTGTGACAACTTCTAGTTTTAAATATATATTCTCATTATCTGGTTTCATTTTGCATTAGTTTTCTACATCATCAGTCTTGGAAGCTCACCAGAGTAAATTTAGCTTTGGACCACACCAACATTATCTTATTTTTTACCTCTTTAGTGTTCTTGTGTCCCTGTTCTATAATAATTTATTTATATGGCTGGACAAATTTTCTCTCTACTTTTTTTCAGAAAGCTGAATTCAGTTAGATTTTTTGGTCATTACCACAGCAAACTTTGCCTGACTTGACACCCAGTATATAGATGTCTGTGCTTTTTTCTATTCTCTTCTTATTTTTAGTAACCTTGTTATTCTCAGACTTCTTTTCCTCTAAATATTCCAGTGGATCAGACAGCTCTTTGTCCAAGGTTTTCATTCGTTGGGGAATACAGACTCCTGATCATATTAGCTCCTTTGATATGAAGAAAGTCCATTTTCAAGGTTTTCTGTGTGCCTTCATCCACCCAATTTTACTAGGAAGATTCTTTAACTTTGCAACTCTCGGTTATTCAAAACAGTCTTAGCTGTAGACCTGTGTTTTTATTCTTTGATTTTACTTGAACAGAAATAACTCATCACTTCTCAGTCCAAGACTATTTTCTACAACAAGCTTCTGAATTGTCTTGTTACTTGATAAAATCAAGTCTAAACAGCATTCTTTTTCTTGTTTCAGTGACTATGTAATGAAGAAATCTGACAACTATCACACCCAGGAAAATGTTTTCCAAGCTGTTTCTACTAACGTCTTCTATGGAACAATTCTGGATAATAATTCTCCCTCTAATAACATCACAGATTTCCTATCCATATCCAAAACACACCCAGAGATTCTCTGCCAGACTGCTGGCATCAGTCCAGGGGAAGCTGTTTTACCATCTTTGTTTTATGTCCTTGTAAAAATATACCTTAGGAGCTAAAATGTGAAATAATTTTATTCCCACTGAAGGAACTTTTGCCTGAGTGGAATTCACAATTTGGTTTTGGGATGCTGTATGGAGCTTTGACTGACTCTAGACTCTGCATCCCAGGGCAAAATGGTTAATTTTAGGTCCATCTTAAGTATTTCATGTCTGAAATAGGCTGCTACAGTGGGAGCAGAGGATGCATCCTGCATCTCAGGGATAATGATGGGCAGATACATGTTACTGGAGTGATATGCCAACTTGAGGCTCAACGCACTGGTGATGAATAACAATATTGAGGGATACCCTGTAATCCTGAGTTGGGCAAATCTTAAGATTTTAGTAGGTGTTTGTGTAAAGAATAGATGCAGAAATTTCCTTTGCATTTTAATAAACCGAGAACAATTCTGTACGTGGCTATTTAATGAGTGGGAAGACTAGAATGCATTTTGGAGTGAGGGGGAGAGAAAACAAATGTAAATAACATTGAACTTTATATTGCTGATTGCCTGGTATTGAGCCCTAACAGCATGTGATACACTATTTGTCTCTCATCTAATTAAAGATGAATCAAAACAAAAAACCATTTTCTTAGTCATCTGAAAACATTCATTTTACATGCAATTACTCTCCTTTGGAATGGAGTTTTGATATTAATTTTCCTTATGGTGAAGTTATACCAGGAGTTTAAGTTGATCTAAGTTCACACTGCTACCAAAGGGATGACCCCTCCCCATACCTGCTAAAACCTAATCACACACCATCAGCTCTTACCTTATCGCCTTATTAGTGCCCATGCATTCTGGGTGACCTTATCCAGCTGAAATTTCATTCACTCAGTAAGTTATGATTAATTCTCAAGTCCCTGACTGGGTTCATCTTGTACCCACTTGCATACTAGAGCCAACAGCACTCAGCTGGCACCTGGGAAAAAGTGTGGATTAGCTTCATCTGATCTTGCAAATGACTTTTCAGAAAAGAATTGCATGAAAGAGGGATATGTCTACCTCTCCTATAGTCCTATGCTTAGCTATTAGGTCCGATCTAATATGCTACAAACCTGCAAATACAGTGCCTGGTGAAGGTTCTATTTGCCTAACTGTGATTGTGCTGCTTTAAAGAGAGATTCTCTACCACCCAAATTTGTGAACACACAGATAGTTTACATACTATAACATCTGTGATGCATGAAGATACTGCTAGGCATCAGTTTCACAAAGACCCCACAACTGAACAATTTAGAAAGGACACTGGGTTGCTTTTATCTTCATGCCATCTTATGCCATCTTAGTGCAGGTTCATAAACCAAAACAACCTGAGGTGTATAACCATCTCTTCCTGCTAAAATATATGTTTTGCAAGATGTATACTCTCTGCACCAGGAAAGAAATCAAGTGAAAAAAATGCGGACAGCACTAGATAAGACTTTCTTTTGACCTTTGTTGCCAAAGAAGGAGATTGAAGGCAGAAATTTGTTTTCCGGCCTTTATAGAGAGCGTTGCAAATTTAGGATGTGTTTCTGGAACTGCTGTTGGCTGCTACAAGAGGTTGCTCTTCTCCTTGAACTCTTCAGTTTTTTTCGTATCAGTTGCTTTCTCTGTTAGATGCTAGGAAGAAGAATGTCTCCAGACAGGGACAGTTTTCTTTCTTGACTGGTTCTGTTTAGCAAATTTTTACTGTGGCAAAGAGAGAAAGAGATTTAGGAGCCAGGTATTGAAATATAAAGGACAAGATAAGTCTAGATCTTATATGATCTATTTTTATTTACACTGAAATATTTCACACCTAGGATAGTTTGTTGCTTGCCATAGTTCTGCTACCTTGAAGCACAGCTATATTCACCTGGGGCTATTTGCTCTCTAAGTACATGTTGAAGGGAAAGCTCTTGCAACCTCTAAAGTAGGTCATTCATACCCACTGCTGGGAACAAATGAGGGCACCTATATGCAAGGACTTTCCTCCTGCTGCCAGGAATTAGATTTAGCAATGCATATATATGCAAAGGTCTTCTATATATGACCAGCATTCGTGCCTGAATGACTTCCTGCCTATCATTTCCATTTAGTGGCCTGGTCAAGCATTTTCATTTCCTAAGAAGCTTTACAAACTCCCTGTCAAGTAGCACAGTTGTTTAGCATTGACACAGTATGGAGAGCTGTGCTACAAATATGCATGCAAGTGTTACCAGGGATTTGTGCAGTAAAGGTATGTGGCGACTACAACATGGTGCTAGTGGGTCCTCAGTAACTTGTTTCGCAAATAGCTATCACAACTAGAAAATGACCTTTCTCTTACTGCTCTCCGCATTTCTTTAGGTGAATGTAGCTGGCACAGATTGTTTCTTTTTGACTGGGATATTGACTGGAGGTATCATAGAAATTTGATTTAGAGAGGTATACCTGTGAGTAAATTTCATTTTTATGAATACCTCACAAAAGTGCAGCACGCAAATGAAACGGAGCTGAGATGCCCTGGTCTGGGTGGGATGGCCTCAGTACTTTGAGAACTGGGGCAGATCTGAGCAAGTCATTCTAGTTTTGAGCCATTTTCAGTTCACTTTGGATATAAGCAGGTTACTGTTTGAAATGTCATTCCCAATAATACATTGAGATCTTTTTTATACATGCATAGAAAGCTCCTTGTTTTTCTGGAATTGCTGGTGCTTGAAATGCAGGGAGGGATGTGCCTTGCTGTTACTGCAAAAGAATTAACAGACTTTATTATAGGAATCTGAGGCATTTCACATTTAATTACTATCAAGGAATGCACACAGATCAATAAACCAGGCTTTTTCTTAGAACCATCTATTTTTTTTCACCTGGATGAGCAAGCCAGAAGTCTGCACTGTCTTATTGGTATCCTGGCTGATCCAGTCACCACTACAATATAACACCTGAGAGTCTGTGGGGATGCTCATTCCTTGAGCATTTGTCATCTTGAGAGTAGTTTCTGTTTGGTGGGGCTGGAGGTTCCCTCTGCCTGACCCTGCAAGCAGCGAGGGGATGTGGAGAGAAATGAACTAAAGATTTACTGTTGCTCTAGCAAGCCAAAGCTACAGTGAAAAATAATGCAGAAGGGGTAGCTGGAGCTGCCTGATAACTCATACAGATTCATGGGGAGACCAAAGCCAATGAATTTAATCTCTTGGTTCGTGGGTGGTGAGGAGCAGAGCCAGGACAGCATGCAATGTCATGCAGTGTGGCAAGAGAAGGAAGAAAAGAAAGAATATTAGTCTGGAAGCTGTTTTTATTTCTGAAAATAGGCTGGGTGGTTTGTTTTTGTTTTTGCTTTTGTTTTTGGTTTTGTGTTTGTTTTTTAAACAGGGTTTACATCTTGTGAGTGTGCAGGCAGGCTGAGAGAATAGGTTATGTTATTATGCCCCATCTGCCAGATCCAAACCCACAAATTCAGTTTGGATGGGTTAAGATAATTTTATAAGCCATGTTGCCATGTTGGTCTCTTCCCTGTATAGCTCTGTATTTTGCCTGTGTTTTGGAAGCACAGTCTTCAATCACACACACACATACTGCAGAGATAAAAGCTGATTCATCCAAAAAAGAGGAGAAAACAAACTGCTACCAGGCTTAAATTTGCTAGTCACTGCATTCCCCCTCTCTCTTTCCTGGGTAAAAGTCAGGTGAAAGATATCCTCCAGGCACAAGGGAAGGGGCAAAACTCCAGGCTGCCAAGATTCAAATGTATGGTGTCATCTTGAGTATATACAGGTGCTCAGAGGAGGCATGTCCTCCAGGTCTCCTCTGCTAAATTTCAAGAATTCAACTTGATTCCTTCTCTTTCGTTGCACCCAGAAGCACAACGTAGCCAACCCCAAGGGCAAGAGTTATGTTAAAGACTCTCTGGAGAACCTGAAGTGTATTAACAATTTAAAGAGAGAAAGATGAAAAGGTGAGTTGTGTGAACAAAGCCTGACTGGCTTATTGACCCTTGCTGTAGTGCTACCACTGGGCTGACGAGGAGCAATCCCGTAATTTTTATACCTAGGAAGAGGAATGCTGTAAAGCACTTAAGCAGGGAGTCCAAAAAAGGCTATAGGTATTGTGGTCCTGAACTTAGAGTTGAAGGAGAGAGCTTGATGTCTCAGAAGAGGATCCACAACCACCTTCCTGAGCAAGCAACAGGTAAATGGGTATGTTCATGAAAGAGCTGGCTACCAACCAGGGCATGAAATTCTCAACACCTCTCATTGCCAAGGACTGCTGGGAGTAATTACTGCCTAATGCCCAGGTCACTCCACCTGCTCAAGGGGTGACACTGGAACAAGGAAGACACTGGAATCTGCTTTCCCTATTCCCTTCTTGTACCGTGAAGTCATTATATCAAATGATTTGTCTCTATCTCTGGCTTGACTGTGAAGGTGATAGCTATCACTCCAGTCAGTGCTGAGCCCAAGACTGCCTGCAGATCCTTTGAAAATTGGAGTGGAATAGGCCATGGAGGGGAGTCAGGTGAAAAGACATTTGGATTTTGCCTTATTAGTCTGAAGCAGGTGCTAGGCTGCCCAGCTGTGCCCATACTGAGATACTTCTAATTCTGCAGAGGTGAACACTGCTAAAAAGCAAAGTGTGTCTCAGTCACTGTAGGCTTCTTTCAGAGGTGCAGGAAAGAGTAATTTCCAGACAGCACCTCATCCAAACTATTTTGGACATCTCCTTTGGACACCTGTCTCTGAGATACAAAATTCCCATGTGAGGTGTTTGATTTGTTTCTGAATAGGACTCCTTGAATATCATTCCAGATGGTGTTCTTGAGAACTGAGACTAGAGATGCCCGGAAAAAAGCATGACCAGTTTTGATCTGCTGCATTTCGATGACAAGTAACTCTAGGGATGAAATGGAACATTTTGCCACAAAAGCATCCTATTATTCTAAGTACTTGGGACTTAAAAAAATATAAACCTTTCAAATAAAAGGTATTTTCATTTTTTTGAAAGGTTTTTATTCTGAACTAAATTATTCTTAATTAAAATTCAAGAAGGTATTGATGAAAACATAAAGGTGATTTTCTGTGCTTTTTCCCATGAAATGAATCTACTTTCCAAACTTCCCATCATAGGATAGACTCTACTCTTATCTACATCCACCCAGATCTGTTGGTTCTTTACTACAGGGATAGCTGCAAACATAGTTTAGCCCTCAGATTTAGAGTTAAGTCAGAGTCAGTATCAAAGACATGGTCAAAATCTCCCTTCAATTACCTTCACACAAATCTCCTCCTTCACAGAATAAATGATTTTTATTGCTTTGTGGGTTTTGCCAAGCCATGAGCATTGTTGTGCTGTGGGTTTTATGCTTTGAAATAGGTTACAGGATAAGAAATCATAAATATTCATTCTTTAGCAGCACCCTCTGAACAGCTTCCTTGCTGCTGCTGTCTGGGGTCTGCCCATAATTGCATGCCGTCAGGCTCCCTGCCCTTTGCCCTTCTCGCTCAATCAGGACAGGAAATAAGGCAAAATAATGAAGCAGGGGCTTTTAAATGTTGATTTCTTTGCATGGGGCACACCATGTGGTATTGCTCTAAGGAAAAAAGCTCTGATAGAGGCGTTTTCAACTGATGAAATGTCATAGGTAAACTATAGAAAAGCAGTTGCTTCCTGTGGGTTCCTAGACCAAAGAACGTGCTGAAACACACCATGGCACACTGATGGGAAAAACACAGAATATACAATTGCTCTGTACAAAAAGACCTTTCTCAGGAAGAATTTAAAGATGACTTGCTGATAGGATGCAGCAATTAACCTCTAGCCATGCTTTGTATTCAAATATGGATGGAATGGTCTGAAGGACAAGGAGATGGTATTTGAACGTACAGAGAAGCCTCTCATTGATCTTCTAACCTTTTGGGGATATACAGCATATGCAAGCACAGAGAAAGTTGCTTTTGAAAGGGAATTGAAAGCTCTTGGCTATAATGAAAGGCTTTTTAAACTGCTTCACCGAAGTCATCTCTTCTCCTGTCCAGCAGTCGTGCTCAAAAGGAGGGCTGCAAAACACATATCCCATTTAAAACACACGGCTCTGAAACATCCCTGTGAAGTACTGCATACTAAAGGAAAGCCCTATGAAAGCAGTCCTCTCTGCTGTTCGCAACGTTTTTGGTTGCTGTGGGTGTGACTGTTTAAGGCATTTTGCCTACCTGTGCCCTGTGTTAGTCTCTGTCTAACTTGCAAGACAAGAGACCGTCATTATTGAGTTGCTGTGGAGCTACAGAAAGAAAAGGGGAAAAGCATGAACTAATGCAAAAATCAGAAACATCTAAAGTTTCTTTGAAACCAGAGGACTTGAGGGCATTTTTTTCCTGTACTTTGAAAAGTGACTTTTGCCATGTCACAGGCAGAAAGGGAAACCCAGAGGCCTCTTCTGTGCAGAACTTCTGGATGGAATTGCCTTCAAAAGAGAGGAGTCCATAAAGCTATTTCTTCCTGCTCTTGATGTGCTGTGAGCTACCAGCAGATTTTCTTTGTCTTTTTTCAACTTTTGTAAATTCAGACTGACCTTCAAGTCAGTCTTTTTCTCTTTTGACCTCTGAAAATATCCCCTAACACCGTCTTCTCCAATGCAGTGCATACATGATTATAATCTTGACAAGTCACATTTAGTTCAAGTACAAGAGTGCTCTCTCTGCCTCTGTCTCTCTACGCTTCTCATTTCTTTCCCAGGATTTTTCTCATTTAAAACTGTATTTAAAAAAAACAAACACCAACAGTTCCCAAATACGAGAGCACTCTTGAATTGACTGTTGTGATTTCAGACCAGATACCAAAACAAGTATCTTCTGAGCTCACATTTTTTTATTTAAAGTTTCACACATTCCTTTGAAGTCTCCAAAGACAACTCGCACACTAGCGTACTCCATGGCTACGTGTCTCACGTCAATGAAATGTATGAAGTGTCCATTTCAGAGAAGTTATCAGTTTCTAAAAACCCATACTGAGTCACAACGACTACTGTTCTTCTGAATAAACCAACACTTCAATAAATGGCAAAGGAAAACCAGAGAATCCACAGGGCTATAAAAGAAAACACCGAGTAACACATTTGCTGTGTAGATTATAACACTGTTACAACAAACTGTGAAACCATGGAATTGTAAGAATAGTCCTTATGCAGTCTCCTTGGATTCAGTGTGATGATTCACATGAGAACGAGTTTGCAGAACAAGGCCGTTGCTAGAGTTATTACTAGATTCATAATTCCTGAATATTTTTTCTGTTAGCTCTGCATACAAAATCACATTGCAGATGCACTGTAAACTGACTACAGACTCTAAAAAACAGAAATACATATTTAATTAAGAGGGTGACAATATGTTACCCCTTCAGGTTGTCTTTTTTTTGGTATGCTAACAGAATGCATGATCTTTCTGAAGTTGTTAGCAGTGCTTTGTATACAACCATCACTGCTCAGCTGTAATTGTGTGAACCCTAAATGAGAAATTGAATGTGCTGTATTAGCACGTATATGGCCTCACAGTAAAAGTCAAGAATGTTGCATGCCTGATTGTTTATCTTGGCAATTGTACAGTACCATTTTTGTCTTAGGAAGTACTGGTAGATTGAGTAGGATCTCGATCTGCAGTGCTTTGCTGTTAAATCCTTGCTCTGAAGATAAGAGACATTCCCTGTATTTTTCATCTTTATTTTGTTTAATTACAATGTATGCATGTTAATGAGGCCCTGCTGTTTGTGCTTTCCAGCCTGTCATCAAAAGCAAATGCCAGCAATAAGACTATGCTCTGGAAAAGTTTCAAAATTTAATGCTTTAATTTGGCCACAGCTTCCTACAGGCTTAGCATCACCAGCCTGCCCCACCTGTGGGCTGAACTCACTATATTTTAGCATTTAACATACAATGCAGTTTCTGCCTCTAACTTTTAACAAGTTGGCATGGATGTGTATTATCCCAAACTCCTTTAAGGCCTTCTTTATGCTACTACAGGCATTGACACTTTCTCTCTACAGCACACCTAAGTAATTTGCCCTGCATTGCCTCAGGACTACATATTTTCTAATTAGTATCCTGTCTTGTGTCTTTATCTCTCTCTATAGCCTCAGGGACATGCACGGTTTCAGAGTAACACACTGCAGAATTTCTCATTTCCTACATCTAGGATCCCCTTTCTCCTCTAAAAGTAATAATAAGAATAATAGTAAAGCAATGATGATATTATTTATAAATGACATACTATTATGACTAATTACTTCATCAAGAGAATGAGTATCATCCCCCAAACCCTTCAGAATAATTTTGGAGAAGGAAACAAACCAGTAATATGTCTTCAAAAAATGCATATTTCAGTTTCTAGAAAAATGAAATGTGAAAATAATTGCTCCCAGTGCTGGGATGAATTAAAAGAAAAGAAGATTGCACATCAGAATCAGCAATCAATAAACTGCTCTAATCTTTAAGAAACATTTATTTTATATACATGTAAGGATGTGTCAGATCACTGTAGAAGTGCAGTAAAAATAAGTTTTTTGCACAAAGCTTATTTCAGAAGATTTGGGTTTTGAAAGTCTTTATCTAGGCTGATTAAAGGTGAGCATCGAAATTCAAAGTCTATAGGAACATTTGGGTGCAAAATATGTGTAATTTATACTTTTCAGATTTTAGTTTCACATTGATCATCCTTAAACTTAAATAATAAAATCCCTTTCTTCTTTAAATAATTGTTGCCCTACTACTAGGAATATGATGGGGAAAATAAAACAATCATTAGAAAAAGACCATGTAGATCCAGTTGCTGCATTACTGTATCATTAAAGATAAGGCAGTGCTGTAAAGAGGCTCTAGCACTGCTAAAATACACACATGGTGATACAACAAATGAGTCCCTATGTAGCAAAAATGAGCATAAGAAGTCATAGTAAACCGGCTTCAATATGGAAGGTTATCTTGGGAGTGCTTATTCTCTGCTCTTATGCACAAGTTTGGTGCATACTGTATTCTTCATTCCATTTTTGCTATGTGAATTTGTAATAAATCAACACTGATTCAAGGAAAGGACCCTGAATTTTTTGTCAGTGAAATCTCTGGTGTACATCAAATGAGTGCAGATGATGTCAAAACCTTTGACTCTGGGAACTCTTAGAGACAGGCAAGAAAGCATTACCTGATACTTTTGAAATAAATCCTTCTGTTACTTATTTTTATACTGGTGATTCCTATATTGAAGGGAAATTGAGGTTGCTCAGCATGAAAAACGGACATAGATGGGGAGCAGAAGTATAATGGCTCCTACTGTTTTCATTTTTATGCATCCTGGACAAAAAAGTTGGGATTAATCTCAACAAGATATAGACAATGTATCTGTCCATAGCTAAGCTAGTTATAAAAAAATTCCTATATAGACCTTTTCTCCACTGAGAAAGAAAACAACATTTTATGGTGAAATTAACCTCCTCAAAAGTGGATGTCCTACTCTAGGTCAGATGATTCACTTTAAAAGTGCCTCTTTCTCTACACTGGGTACAAAAGGAAGGCAGGTGACCAATTCATTGATGGTCCCTGATGTCTGAGAGGTATGTCATCTAAGGGACCAGAAGTTCAATGGAGCCATGTGGGTTACTGGATACAGAGCACCTACAGCATCAGTTTACATACTTGGAGTGAATACTGTGTCAATATAAACCACACAGAAAGCTCTTACAATTTCAGCAGCAGCTTCTTTGCCTTTCATTGTGTTTTTATTAACAGAATATAAATCATAGAATCATAGAATCACTTAGGTTTGAAAGGACCTTTAAGATCATCAAGCCCAACTGTTAACCTAGCACTGCCAAGCCCACCACTAAACCATGTCCCTAACCACCACATCTACACTTTTAAATACCTCCAGGGATGGGGACTCAACCACTTCCCTGGGCAGCCTTTTCCAATGCCTGACTACTCTTTCAGTAAAGAAGTTTTTCCTAATATCCAACTGAAACCTCCCCTGACTCAACTTGAGGCCATTTCCTCTCGTCCTATCACTTGTTACTTGGCAGAAGAGACTGACCCCCACCCTGCTACAACCTCCTTTAAGGTAATTGTAGAGAGCGATAAAATCTCCCCTCAGCCTCCTTTTCTCCAGGCTAAATAACCGCATTTCTGTCAGCCACTCCTCATAAAACTTGTTCTCTAGACCCTTCACCAGCTTTGTTCTCCTTCTTTGGACACGCTCCAGCACCTCAATGTCTTGTAGTGAGGGGCCCAAAACTGAACCCAGTATTCGAGGTGCGGCCTCACCAGTGCTGAGTAGAAGGGTACAATCACTTCCCTAGTCCTGCTGGCCACACTATTCCTGATACAGCCCAGGATGCTTGTAAGAAGCCCCACACTGGGAGCCAAAAAGGACTGCTGTGGTTTAACCCCAGTTGGCAACTAAACATCACACAACTGCTTGCTCACCCACGTCCTCCAGTGGGATGGGGAAGAGAATTGGGAAAAAAAAAAAGTAGAACCCATGGGTTGAGACAAAGACAGTTTAATAGGACAGCAGAAGAAGAGATAATCATAATAATAAATGGTAAAAGAATATACAAAACAAGTGATGCACAATGCAATTTCTCACTACCCCCTGACCAATGCCCAGCCAGTCCCCCAGCAGTGATTGCTGCTCCCCAGCCAACTCCCCCCAGTTTAAATACTGAGCATGATGTCATACAGTATGGAATAGCCCTTTGGCCAGTCTGGGTCAGCTGTCCTGGCCGTGCTCCCTCCCAGCTTCTTGTGCACCTGGCAGAGCATGGGAAGCTGAAAAGTCCTTGACTTAGTGTAAGCGCTACTTAGCAACAACTAAAACATCAGTGTGTTATCAAAATTATTCTCCTACTAAATCCAAAACACATCACTATACCAGCTACTAGGAAGAAAATTAACTCTATCCCAGCCAAAACGAGGACAAGTGCGAAGAGATTACATGAGGCATCTCAGTTAATGTTATTTCCTGATGCTTTTTTCTCTCCACATTTTTATCTTGTAGACAAGCCCTAACTCTGAATATTAGGAATATTTTGTAAAGCAGGTCCATAACTAGCTCACAAACTGCAGATAAGAATAGTATCATTAACACAGGCTTGTTATATTTAAATAAGCTCTTATGTCAGTGTGTACATTTTGTTTACCATGTTTACCACAGCTAATGAGGGAAATACATCCTCTGTTTTTGGGAGAGGTCACTGATTTGCATGCAATGCTGGGTTATTGTTAACTTTGAAACCACAGACACAAATAACCCCAACATTTCTTAATGGTAACTACAGTGGTTATCATTCACTCCAGTTTACCCTTAGACATAATTTGAGATCTAGAAGTTGTTTCAGTTCTGCTTCTCCCTTTGACCACACCACAGAAAGTAATAGTGGAGGTTTTCAAGATGTGCATATTGCCTTCTTTCCAAACACAGTTTTTGCTTTCCTGAGTTTCAGCACTGAAACTGTGTTATGAAGACCAGACAGTTTAATTATTCAGTTTCAATCTACCAAACTTTAATCTCAAACTCTGCCATGCTGATGCCATCCTAGAAGAACATTAGTTCCTCTCTCTGAAAGTTCAGATCATTTTGGAAGGGTGCAAAAATCCATCCATGTGTTTATGTTGTGGTTCTAGCAACAAGCACTAGGTTTGTCCTGGGGGCAATCTGATGTCCCATGAACTCCAGCTAGTCCTACTTCTGCTTCGTCTTTCCTGTGAAAAGTGCACACTCCTTCTATGATAGGATGTACATGAGGAGAGAAAGACTCCTTGCCCTATTTGTAATGAATTCATTCCTGAGACTTCTGGCTGCAAATAGTGATGTGTAAGAGCACATAAACTCAGAAGAAAACTCTGCCTAAAGATGACAGTCCTCGAGGGTAGGAGAGAGAGAATGAGCTACATTTGGCAAATTACCATCCCCTAGTAAACGCATTACAGAAAGACACTTAGATGGTGTATGGTAGTGAGTGCAGGACAAAGAAAGAGCTAGAGTGACATGGGTATTTATTACCGGCTTTTGGGATAAATGTTTCTGTGAAATCTCCACAGTCCTGACATTTATATCATGGTTTCGAAGAGGTTGTTAAGATAAACAAATTATAGGTTTTAAAAGATATCCCCAATAAAACTACCTTATTTTTCTCCCCTTGTATGCTATCAAATCTTGTTTTATTTCTTTGTTTTAGATGAGCTTGCGCTCCACCAGGCTGTTGAATGAGTCCTCTTAGTCCTCCCGTCTGTGAGCCCAGACGTTCTTAACAATGTTTAACGTCTTTAGATCAGGAGGCTATTCAAAAACCTAATAACAGTATGCTTCATTTTCTTTTATTTTCAATACATCTCGGATTCCCTTTCAGACTTCATAGAATTTCAGAATTATCTCTCTTGTTGCTTTCCTATCTTATGAAAGAAACACAAAATTAAAAGTGAACTCAGAATAATTCTATTACTTAAGTAAATGCAAATTGTAAGAGCTGCATTTATACACTGCTTCTCTGACAGCTTTTCTAGCTTCTAAAACGCAGAAACAATGGGGTCAGTAGAGTGCTCAAAAAATATCTAAATGCTTACGACTTACAATGATTTGTAAAATCTTCAGCTAGCAAATTCTCTTAGATGTCATTTGGGACTCTTCCCACGTCACTGGTAAACTACAAGCTTCATTCTGAATGGAGGCCTACCTACTTACTATGTTGATTTTTCTTATTAATAGCAGGTTAAAGTTCAGAGTGGATAAAGCAGTGATTGTCTTTGGGCACCCAAAGTTGGAACAAGGTTGAGATAACCTGGGAGTAAAAGCAATTATGCAATGATCTTGTGATGACATTGAGCAACGGGGGCTATAACAGAGGATTATAAAAGAAGGAAGAAGTTACTCACTGGCCTAGAGGAAGAGACCAAAAGCAGAAAGATGGCTGAGGCAGGGGAGGGGCCCTCCATGCTCTTGAAAAAGAGTGTGCTGTGAAAAAAAGGAAATCTTCCAAACACAAAGCTGTAAGATATTCTGCCACAATTCCGTCCCCCTCTAGTATCCTTTGATTCAGTTCAAAACAGTCCATATAGACACTTTGTTGCTGTATCTGGTTCTTGATATATTGTGTCATTCCTGTATTATTCACTCCATATATTCCTTAAAATGAATGTGTATTCGTGTCAGAACTTCTGAAGTGCTTATATGCCTTTTAACTTCAGCTACTTCATGTCCCAAGCCATGGCAATCCACACCTGGGAGGTGGCATTTTTGGAAGGGGGATTGAGCAATGAGAGAGCTGCACGTGGTCAGTATGGTCTTGTGGTTTCCGGCTCTCACAGGAGGATGAGAAAATACTGTTTTGACTCTTATTTACTGTGCAAAACTTGTAGATGCCAGGTCCCAGACAAACAAAAGACAATACAGCTTCATGCTGGGTAACTGTGGAACAACTTTCCACTTGATGTTGTGGATAAAGAGATCAGACAAATTCACGGAGGGAAAACTCACAGAGGGAGCAATTACAAAGTTAACATTTTGGCTCAGAAATTTCCTAAGTCGTAAATCACTGGACAGTGGGAAAATACTCTGAAGAGGAGCTACTTTATTTTTACTGTGTTACTGTATTCCTCTCTTGGCATCCACCGTTGCCACCAGGGAGCTGAGGTATGGTGTTAGGCTATATGGTACAGCTATTTTCATGTACTGGTGAACATAAGAGTACTGTCTTGCCTTTGGGTGAAGTCATAGCTTCTGTTGAATTGGGAACTCTGTTGGAAATGTCAGTAATCCTGACATTTTGAGAGAAGCATCAGCTCCCATGTCACATGTCCCAGTGGGAATGAAAAGCCTTAGATTTCCTACAAATATTTTCTTTCTGATTTTGGAAGGAAAAATGCCCTTCAGCAATAACCCTTGAAATATTTCCATCCTTTCCCTGCAAAATATTTTCTATTCTTCATTTTAATTCCCTCTGTGTTGCTTCAGATCAACTCCATAGCAAAGTAGATATTTTTATTGTGCTAAGACAGCTGATGGCCAGCAAGTAGTGTGTACTGGCTCTCACTGCTCTGTGCCACAGAGGAATTTGAAAGAATCCCATCAGCAGTCAATGACAGAAGGACTCTGGAAAAGCATCTACCTAGCTTCTCCTCTTTGCTATAAATAAGGCCTCCCTGAAATAGGAGGATTTGAGCTCCCTTCAAAATATTTAGGCATATTTTATAACTTTGTTATTGTAAGCTGTGCATCTTTGTTAACTATATATTCAGACCAGCTTTCAGATTTTACTAAGAGCTTAACTTTGTATTGTTTTCTCTTCGCTTCTTATCTCTTTTAATCTCTTCTGGAATGTTTACTTCCTTTGAACGGCAATATCTACCTATTTTTTTCATTCTTATTTGCCTCATCCCTCCTAAGAAAGTGCTTGCATAAACAAAATAGAGACAGCTGATATTAGAAATGATGCTTAAGGGAAAATCTTCCAAATCCAGAAGTATACCACCAATTTAACCCCCAATTGTCCCCAAGTAAAGAACCATAGGAACAGTCTGAAGCAGGCAGTATTATTCAAGGAAAAGACAGTTTTCCTGCTTCTGTGGAATTATTATTTAAAATAAGTGAATTTACTTAATGCTTATAATAAAGTTTCTACATGATTTAGATATTTTATGTGTTGAACTGAAAAAAATTTATTTAATTTTGTTATAAAATAGTTCTAAGACTAAAGAGCTCCCTTTTTACACTGCATTTTTCTCTATATTTATTAAACAGAGATCAGTCTTCTGAACAGGCTCTCTGTCAGATACATTTTTGAATAGTGACGTCATTCCGCACAATGTGTAACGCACATTAGAATTCATGAGTATTATCCATGCAAATGCTCGTTGCAGGGGAACGAGTCTATATCGTATTGCTCCTTTTTTTCTTTCCTGAAAAAAGGCCTAGATGGAAACGAACTAGAAAAGCTTATTCATTGGTCAATGCTGCTACATTTCGTAGTATAAATGCTAGAGGGGCATATCATAGAGGTAATAAATTTATTCATAGTGCTGAAGCTTTTGAGAAACCATAAAATGGGAGAAAATTGAGCACAGAGCTTGATTTGTTCAGAAAAAGGATCAAAGTTAAACCTTATTAACTTAATAGTACACTTGCTAAGAATGTGATCAAGGAACAGAAAGACTCAGGACTATATGGGCATGGGATTCACTCTCTAAGACGATAAAGAGACAGGAAAATGAGAAAATGTTCAGAATGAACCCAAAAGAAAAACCACTATTGATGAGTTTATATGTGATCAAAGCATGTGTTCAGAAGCACAGAAAAATGCCTTGTCTCCAAGGGAGAACTCGCTCATTCCATGTCTCAATGCCATCAACTATCCTAAATGTGGAAGACATTTTATTATGCATATGAATAATATAATCTTCCAGTTGGGTGCTTATGTCTTAAAATCAAAATCTGAATTAGCGTATATGTTGACTGTGACTTAGAAATCGTTTTACTCTGTGCATCACAATCATTGACTCTTCTAAATATAGCAAATATAGATTTTATTATGTAATGGAATAACATTTCCTAGCTGGGTGCTTATGTCTTAAAACTGAAATCTGCATTTTCACATTTGAAGGTTGACAGCTGCAGAGGCTCTACAAACTCAGACGCATACCCCTGATACTGAAGCTTTGCAATAAATACTAGTACTGACAAGCTTTTGTGTTTGCGCTCAATATATAATGCTATCAGTTCAGTCAGCTGCTGTAGCAAAGCGGCAGTAGCAGACTGCTGCAAAGCTTCTTTAAAGCCGCTACAGATTCCTGGGGTGCAGGTGAGGGGGTGGCAGGAAAATGCTGTATGTGTGTATATAAATATATACATATATATATATATGGAGTATGTAGTGGAGAATTTGGAAAGGACCCTGCTGCACAGCTGGTGTAAACTATATGTGAGCTTCTTCCATAGAACCGATGCAGATCATACTCTGCAAGGAAAAGAGCCTAATGAATCAACACATAATTCTGTCCTCAATTTGCAGCTGAAATAAGCATGGTTCCAAGGATGTGGAGCACCATCTTTAACTAAATGCCTGTCTGTGCAGTTCTGGTGGCTCAGAATTTGAAAAAGCAAGGGGAAATGATTTCTTGTTTGCTTCAAAGGCTTAGGAGGCCCTGTAAGAGGATGGGGGTGAAATGCAATACTCCCTGGAACATTCTGGTTTGAATGTGTTGTTGTTTATCAGTTTGGCTGGCAGCCTGCTGAGAGAAACACAAAGAGGCTTCCCTGTCTCTTGCATTAGCTTTCTCCTCCCATGTTCATTAATTTACCTTGGTCACAAAGACTCATTCCCAGCTCTAGCTCTGTGTTGTCCTTTATCACCATCAAAGAGCACTAAAAGGTCTGTTGGCTTTCCTGTTATTTTACTTTTTCCTTCTCTCCTCTTTCCACTTCATCCTATTCAACCAGAGACTGTCAAATTGGAGGATCTGAGAAGAAGTGAAACAAATGCCTTCATATTCTTTCCTCTATAAAGCAATATGGCACATCAGCAGCCCTACTGAAAAACTCATGATGGGCTCTGCGTTGCCTGGATTTGCTGTAGATATTCCTTTCCTCCAGTGGGTAAGACCTAACGCAAGGAGGACAGTTCTGCAGAAACCATAGTAACTAAGGAGTACTAGGGGGTCACTTGGCCAGAGCAGAAGTAAACACTATTTCTTTATGTCCAGTGGATTTCAAATCCATTAAAAAGGCACCATCTTTGAAGCTGTGAATCCTAGCTCTGCCAATCTGGAGGGCAGCGGTCAGATTTTCTCTGAGGGATTCTGCAGAATGCAAAGAGGGAACCTTTAAACTGTTAACTTCTGCCTTCAACTCCTGTTTGTCTGTTGTCCTTTGGCATGGACAGGAAAAGTAGAAGCATCTCAAAATCACAGAAAGTGACGTTCAGGCTACTGAGATAAGTCTTCTGTAATTCTTGCTGTCGTATTTTTCTCACGTTCCCAATGCTAGGTTTTGACCCACGTTCAGGTTTTGGCAGATTGGAAGACATATAACTAATGGACCATGAAATTGTTGCAGGTGTAATTAAAAATATATTAGATCAGTAAAAATAGATTAATGCAATGACATTTGATACTGTTTCCTGTCAGCCTGCAAAACAGGAAACCTTCCTGCTTCCTTAACATCTTATCTCTTTCCTTCCAGTCTGGAAGAAAGAAGTCCAGACTTACAGATCTCATCACTTCTACAGCTGGGTAGCAAGAGTTTGTTTAGCAAATATACCCTGCTCCTTTGTGTATATGTGTGAATTGTCTGTAACACATTATTATTTCTATCGATGTGCTTCCTATTTGTAGTTAGAAGGCAAATCCCATGTGCAAACCGGTTCAAGTTTTATCAGTTAATCACAAGTTATTCTTTGTGGCTTTCCTCTGAGCATCCTGGAGTTTGCTAATGGGGTTATGTGAGTAGTAATGTGGCATCATCTATCCTGCTAGTCTGAATGGCTAACAATTATATAAAGAACATTGTTCAGACTATCAGTTTTGTTTAATGCACCTTGCTGTGTTAACAATGATTTTGGGAGGGCTAGAAAAGGATTGGCTCTGTTACTCATACCTGCAGCAAGGTCCTTAAGTCCTAGTATAAATGAACTGGAAGGAACTTTCCAACAGAGAAAGGGATTGTCCTTCTATTTCCCATGAATCTTTCTTTTCACGAATGTTTTTATGCATCAATTTTTATTCTTTTTTTTTCCCCTGAAGTTTCATATTCATTATAATATCTTCTAACTTCCTTCCAGGTATGTTACTCATTCCATCACCCTCTTGACAGCACATTTCACCAGTTTTCTATCTGACTGTGTAATTTCTCACCCAAATTCCTTTTGCAAGGCATTCTGCCACTGACATCCAGCAGTTCTGCACTGTTTTTATTTTTGGTTTTGTTTTTGTTTTTGTTTTTGTTTTTGTTTTTGTTTTTGTTTTTTTTTCATTCAGTTCTTGTGTTTGTTCTGACCAAAGCCAATCAAATGTCATTTCTAAATCACAGAATCATAGAATCATAGAATACCAGGTTGGAAGGGACCTCAAGGATCATCTGGTCCAACCTTTCTAGCACAATCTAGACGAGATGGCCCAGCACCATGTCCAGCTGAGTCTTAAACATGTTCAGCATAGTGGAGTCAACCACTTCCCTGGGGAGATTATTCCAATGATTGACTGTTCTCATTGTGAAAAATTTACCTCTCGTGTCCAATTGGAATCTCCCTGGGAGTAACTTGTACCTGTTACCCCTTGTCCTCACCATGTGACTCCTTGTAAAAAGGGAGTCTCCATCTTCTTTGTAGCTCTCCTTTAAGTACTGGTACATGGTGATGAGATCACCTCTAAGCCTCCTTTTCTCAAGGCTGAACAAAATGATGTTTCTAAAGTAAGTCACCTATGGTTTTCTGAACAGAGTGTTTGTACCACCACGTATTTGGTAACGTATTTGCAAGTAATGAGCTGTTATTTTGCTAAAACTCTCATAGGAAATTATTCTTAAAGGAACAGAGAATTATTACTTGAAACACTGTATAAGGCAAATATTTCCTACAAATGGATTGTCTAAATTTGGGGCTATTTCATTAACTGGAGTAATAGGTTGAGTAGGAACATTTGGATTTTGTAATATGAGGTCTGTATATACTTTTACACTGGAAAAAAAAAGGTATTTTGTGATTTATTGTGCACAGACAAACCTTGAGCAGAAGTGTTTGTCATGTGTGCTCTCTCTTACCACCTGACATAAATATCCATGACAACTAAGTACATGTTTTTATTATGTTTTTCAAAATGAAAATGACTGTGGAGGTTGTTAGACTGTTCTGCAGTCTTGAACTTGGCATGATAGGGTAGCTATTTTGTAACTCATTGGTCTCCCTGACTGGAGATTTTCAGACCCGTCAATTCCATCGTCCATCAGGACTCATTTACATTGTGACATTCCTCCGAGACTTCATCCTCACTCTTGTTTTACATTTGATGTGCTTGTATTCACCTCATGAGGACCCTCATTCATTCTGCATGCAGTTCCACGGGCTGGGTGTCACTCCATGGTGCTGTTTGTGAGAGAGGCTCCTTTGTTGTGAAGTAGCTATCCTGGAGTAGGAGACATCACACTGTCACACCCCTGTGGCTGCCAATGCCTTTTTCTCTTTATTGAGGACTTCAGTGGGTTTGCGTGTGTGTCTTTCTCAGCATTTGTACACCATCAAAAAATCAGAGTCTTTAGAAAATAGTTCTGGAAGAGATATGAAACACTAAGCAAACCATCCAACCCGCAAGAAGGATGGCTAAGTCTGTATAATTTCGGGAAGAGGTATGTCTAACTAGTCCTTAAGATCTTCCTTTGGAATTTAAATTCAGGTGGTGTGATAAGCACAAACAAGGAAATGCAGATTCACCTAGCTTTCTGATAGCCTTCAGCAATGATATTTGTTGTTGTAATCTGTTGTCTAAAACTTTGTCCTCATACACAGGAGATGAGCAGCAGTGCTTACTCTACCTGAGCAATTCTTCCTTTGTCATTTCAATTAGCAGTACTCTAGCCATAGCTCCTTCCCTTTATTTGGTAGAGACAATGGTCAGCTACACCTCGCTTAAAGCCCAATTTTTCAAAGTGTTATTAAGTCCAAAACCTATCTATACCAAACAGCAATACTTCTCTCCTATATCAGTCATGTATGCTTTAATTTGAATAAGGACAACATATACACTGATGGCATAGAGGGAATAAAATTATGTCTTGACCAAGACCGATCAGGAAGTCAAGGACAGAGGTAATAACTGGACTCTATGCCATAGTACACTTTTACATGATCATATGAATAATCACCTGAAATATTCAATATTACTCCTTTATTTCCTCATCTCATTCACTGTAATGAACTCTTAGCTTTAACTGACTTTAGATGCTGATACTGGACATTTCATCCTTTACCAGCAGTTGCCCTCCTCAGAGAAACTTTTGGGGTTTTTTCCAAATTGAAGGCTTGGATTTCTTGTGGGACCACAGAGAGTAATAGTTCCTTCTCCTTCTCCCAAGCAGTAGCTATTTGGCTTTTCAGCTCTCCTCTTCGGTTTGTGGCTGCATCCATCCCTGCTTTTGCCAACCTCCCCTGCCCTACTCTGTTCTCAAGTCATTAGACACATTCAGTGTTACTAGGTGAGAACTTCTAATTGGAAAATCTTTGCAAATCGTTATTTATACTCATCTCCTGGACCTTGTCCCATTGTACAAACAGTCTTGGAAACAGACAATGTATGCATGAAAAATTGCAAAGTAAATCTGAAGACTTCATTTCAAAGAGTCTTTCTGTCTGCCTCTTTGTGGCATTCAACCAGTCAATATCAGCAGATATTTCCTCCACTACTGTGATTTGTACTGCTTACCCTGTATGTCAAAAAGGACTGGAAAGGATCCAATGGAACTGGGCAATTTCTAGGGAAAATGTAATGATGCATCTGAAGAGAAGTTATTAACTAATGTTCAGAAATACCTGCTCTCAGTTATAGTGTTTCCACCAAAGAGTGCTTTTGTCAGGGTTTTGTACTTGTTATTTTTGAGGGATTAGAATGGTTTTTATTAGGATGTTTTATTCTGAGACTTTTCCTCACTAGGATGAGACTTTTGAGGTATTGCACTGAGATATTGATCAGATTCTTATTACCATTCCATGTTATTTTAATCATCTGGGGAAGAATTTGTGCTGAAAGAAAAGATAAAATGAAAAATGAACTTGGTCCTGTGATGAGCTGTGTGTGTTCTGCATTGAAATGGAAGCAGTCCCAGACCGGCTTCCAAAATGGTTCTGGTACCAGCATCAGACTGGTACCAGATTAGGTGCCCATTTCATTGGGCAGAACATTTCATTGGGCATCAGGACCTACCTGCATTATAAAAGAAAGTAAACATAAAATTGTTAAAATATAAAACTTTAATAATAAAAACAACAATATGGCAATCTCAAGAAGTGGGCTGATGTGAACCTCATGAGGTTCAACAAGGCCAAGTGCAGGGTCCTGCACCTGGGTTGGGGCAATCGCCAGTATCAATATAGTCTGGGGGATGAAGGGATTGTGTGCAGCCCTGCCAAAAAGGACTTGGGGGTACTGAGAGATGAAAAGCTGGACATGAGCCGGCAATGTGTGCTTGCAGGCCAGAAAGCTGACCGTATCCTGGGCTGCATCAAAAGAAGCGTGGCCAGCAGGTCGAGGGAGGTGATTCTGCCCCTCTACTCTGCTCTGGTGAGACCCCACCTGGAGTCCTGCGTCCAGCTCTGGAGTCCTCAGCACAGGAAAGACATGGACCTGTTGGAGAGGGTCCAGAGGAGGGCCACAAAAATGATCAGAGGGTTGGAACACCTCTCCTATGAGGAAAGGCTGAGAGAGTTGGAGTCATTCAAGCTGGAGAAGAGAAGGCTTCAGGGAGACCTTATTGTGGCCTTTCAATATTTCAAGGGGGCTTATAAGAAAGATGGGGGCAAACTTTTTAGTAGGGCCTCTTGCGATAGGAGAAGGGGTAATGGTTTTAAACTAAAAGAGAGTAGATGTAGACTAGATATAAGGAAGACATTTTTTACAGTGAAGGTGGTGAAACACTGGAACAGGTTGCCCAGAGAGGTGATAAATGCCCCATCCCCAGAAACATTCAAACTCAGGCTGGACAGGCCTCTGAGCAACCTGATCTAGTTGAAGATGTTCCTGCCCATGGCGGGGAGATTGCACTAGATGATCTTTAAAGGTCCCTTCCAACTCAAACCATTCTAGGATTCTAGGATTCTATGATTTAAAAAGCATTATTAGGGGCTCAAGATTGAACAAACTCAAGGATACTCAAACTGTTGTTTTCACGACTGTGTTATACTGTTTCTCACTTTGAAATTTCACTATTGTTTTGCACAAGAGGTATAGCTACTCAGTAGCTCCAACTAGATGTTTAGTTTTAACAATTCCCAATAAATTTAACAAAAGTTTAAGCACTAAGCACATTAGAGGATTACTCCTGCAAATTCAATACCAGCTGCTGTATACTTTCTCTTTGATATTCTGAAAACCACATGATTTATCATTTTTAGTGGCTCATTATTTTAGAAGATCTACATTTTTCATTAATCAGTGTTAGAGCAAGACACTAATCACAAAGGCATCTGAGACTAATATAAGAAAAATGGAAATAAACATCTCTGTGATAAAGACCTCAAAATGTCTTGGGATGCAAATAAAACAAACATAAGAAGAATCTGCATAATCTCCTACAAGCATTATCCATGCAGAGAAATCCAATTGTTCTCACATACTCACATACTGACATGATGAGTTTTAAAACAGTTCAAGAGACTACAAGATAGCTGGACATTTAAAAAACATAGTTCCAAAGTCTACAAAAAATCGTGTTTATTTTATATCAATGCTTGCCAAGCAATTGAATAAAAAGATCATTACCTTCATTAGAAGGCAGAATAAATGTGAAATTTTAATTAACAGGAAAAATTGCTATGTATATTAGAGGAAAACCTGTTGACAGAACCACTGCCAGCTGGACTGTAAAAATTGAACCAGGGATATAATCTGGACACAGGCAGTAGAAATCTTCTCAAGCAACCACCAGTGTCAGCCAATATCAGAGATGACACCTCCTTAAACCTGTCCTCATTTGTCACTACTCTTGTGAGCAGTCTGAAGCTCAGAGTCATTTAATCTTTATACACTCAGTATTTGAATTAATACTGCAACCACAGGGACAGGTACTTCCTGAAGCTATTTAGATACAAGAGGTCTGATGTGGAGGTGTCTGTCACTCTCCGTGGGCTATAGATCACATCTGACTCCTGGTCTCACTGGTATAATGGCTATCTCAGCTGTTTATTGCTCTCTGAGTCTGATGCTGAAAAATTCTGCATACTAAAATAGGGTATAAGAATATTAAATAAGATCCTGAGTAATGAGTTTTTCATTTATGTTGCTTGGGTGCTAGAATGCTACAGCTTATGCCTAATTATAGATTTATCAGATCTAGCTAAGTCAGTAGGCCAACTGTTACCCCCAGGTGAACAGTTCATACAACCAACCATGTTGTGTGTAAATAAAGCAGCACAAAGCCATACGTTTGGCTTCACACAAATGCTTCAAATATTAAATGGCCTCTGATGACACAAGGGCAAAAGGCTGTCAGCCTGGATAACCTTCCAGAGTCTAGTTTGGCAATTTCTTCTGAGAATTTTTACTGCCTGCACAAGCCTAATTTTTCATTCCTAGTCCTGGTGTTCTTCCAGGATACCCTTCTTCCCTGGATCTCAAAACCTTCCTAGGTTCCTTAATTTCACAGTATTCAGTGTGGCTTTGGAGCGTGCTTCTACCTTGTTCTTCAGTGTGACGCATCTTCTTGCTTTTTTGATTGGCTCATAAATTCACCTATGATCCAGACCTTGCACTGGAAGGATCTTTGGCTACTCCAGTTCTTCAGCGTGTCAAGTCCCAGCTTTGGCTCTACCCCAGCTCCAGCCTAGCTGGGACTGTGGCTGGGCACCACTGCTGTTCTCCAGTTAAAATTCTGTGACATGCTAAAGGTAGTTAATGACCATATAACTGACCTTGCACTGAAAGGTATTAGGAGTTACCACATTGAATCTAACAGTTGCAGGAGCTGTTGTGCCACACAGATTGCTAAATTCTGTCTTTTGGTTGAAATCATTACCTGATTGCAACAGCTTGTATTGAAGTCTAATATGTCATTGTGAATGAAACTTTGGTGTGCAAGAAGGCATTTTGACCTGCATAGACATGACAAGAAACCAATGCAAGAGTAACCAAATGTACGTTAAGTAGCTGTTGAAATTCAATAAAAAAATATCTTTCAATCATATTTTGAGCAATGCAAATAAACTTGCCTTTATGGTTAAAAAGAAAAAAAACCTATTTTTAGCTAAAACATTTTTTTTCAATAATTATTAGGCTCTGCCTTAAATAGTTCAATTCTATTAAAAAAAAAAAAGTAAGCCTCTCCACCCCAAGCAGCAATATGTTCTTGTTCAGAAAAGCTTGGTTTGCAGTCTTGGATTCATGAAGTGGTGGATAGAAGAGCACCATTTACAATAATGGAAAAGTAAAATAATCACTCCTTGGCTAAAGGAGTTGTTATTGTAGCTTCGGCCATCTAGCCACGTAGACAGAGATAGCAAGGGTACAAATAGCAATCTCCTCAGGGTTTTCTGAAAATGCACGTTATGTAGGGGGTTCTACCATTAGCTTTATCCAGACATTCATCTGGATCTTTATACAGGCTCACAAAACTTCAGGTTGATAGAATTGCTTGTACACTAATGATTCAGCCCTAAGCTGCAATCTCAGCACGTAGTGTCAGTGAACAATAGCTGGGTTTGTGATGTGACTGGAAGAAGTCCAAAGAAAACTGCCGTTCCTCAGGAGCCAGGGCTGGCATTCAGCATACTCCGGGTCTCTGTTGAACAAATAATACCCCAGTGAGGCGGTAGGTAAAGCTGCACTGATGGAGACAACCCTTTCTGAATACATACTGAACTCTGGGACCCAGAGTGCATGCTACTTAAAAATCCCATAACTGTCTTGGTAGCAACAAAATGTTCATTTCCACATTCTGGCTATCCAACACTCACTCTTTCATATCTTGTTTTTCTCAAAAAGTTGGATCAACTGCTTGTATGACTTGCTCATTAGTTTGAGGATAAAACTTATTGCTGTTTTAGTGATCTATATTTTTAAGTGGTGATTTATGAGAAGGCTTTAATGTAAGGACAGGTAAATTACTATCAGAGAAAAACAGAGTCCTTCCAAAGAAAGAGCTGGATCTCTGCTTGCATTTTAGTCAGGCCATTGACTCACTAAGTAACTAGCACCTTTATTGCTTTTTACCATTGCACAGAAGTCAGTTACCTGCTTGGGCAAGAGGCTGGGAACTGGGTGGGGGGCAGTAACAACAGGGAAAGGAGCAACAAGAGTGTGGGTATGTGCAAAGGGGGAGGTAGTGTTGCAGGGAAGAGGAGCTGAGCTGAGCTGAACCGCTCAGGGGGTGCAGACTGGGAGTGGATGGGGGAAGACACCATAACTGGGATGATAGGTGGGATGGAAAAGAGGGAAGATGGCTGTACGGACACAGGTCGAAAGGTTGGCAGAAGAGGTCTCTGCTGGGAACAGGCCGGGAGGAGCCTGTGATCACTAAAGAACATGCATTCCAGGCCCTCCCAGAACCTAGAAAGGGACCTGTAGCTCCACAAATTCTCCTTTGGCCTGTCTATGTTGTAGGCTTTTTTCTGTTTTTTCTTTGTTAGCTTTTGTTGTTGTTGTTGTTTGGTTTGGTTTGCTTTGTTCTGTTTTTTTTTTAAAGGAAACTAGAAGCACATGCATACATGTAAACACACAAAAAAATCTCAAGTCACTGTAAAAGATCACCAAGATTAAGTGCTCAGAATTTAGGAAATGCCTTTGGGGGTGTCTGTATAATGATCCCTAGGTGCACATGCAATATGCTTGCAGAGGGTTGGTAATTTTCCAGGATATAATTAACAAGATAGTGTCAGAAACTGCTGATCCTTCAAAACTGAAATGGTTTGTAGAGCCCTATCAGGCTGAATGAAATTAAGTCAAAATGCAGTCAGAAAGGTTTCCTGCCCTCTTCATAGACAAGCTCATAGGAGCCTGGATCAAACATGTGAAAAATCTGCGACTGGCCAGCTGTGCAGCTTCTCAGCGCCTACATGCCCAGGTCTTCTCATGTCTGTTATTTCCTCATTTCTTCATGCTAGACTCAGGCATCCCATGTCTCTTCTTCAGGGCACCCTGAGCCCCTCCACACAAAAGCTTTAGTTTAAATGGGAAGGTGTAGGAGTACCTCTGCTATGTAAACAAGAGTTAAACAGCTCCGGCTCCCAGTGCTGAGGCTTCCAGGGGTCACCTTGGGATCTCTCTTGGGATCAATGTATTTCTAAATGTCTTTAAAGCTTTAACATTAAATGCTTTTCTTGCCTCTGAGATTTTCTCATTCATTGGAATTTTGAAAATTCAAATATTTTAAAAAAGATCAGTTATTTTGTTATTTTAAAGTCTGACTCTTGACTAGCTCCAACTATGACAGTTATAAATTGTGTTACCCTTCACTATTTTTTTCAGCCTTATTCAGAGCACAGGATAGATGGTAGTTACTTAATGAAATAGTACTTGATATTTGTTTCATGTTTAGTCATTTAGTTTATGACCTCTTGGGTATTTACTGCATTCTATTGTGAAGAGACAATTAGTGTGCTCAGGGGCTTTTCATCACTGAATCTAAATGTTTCACAGATACTAAAGAGTGATTTTTTAAATTATGTAAACATTGAATAGTTGATACAAGCAAAGCCATTTCCTGTCTTTCACATGTTTGGCTTTCTAATCCTTTTTTAATATATCTCATGCATGTGCTTCAGAATCCACGTGTAGAATAGATGTATTCTTCATGCTTTGTGAAATTTCATTAGAGAAGAAGGCTATTCAGCATAAAATACTAAATAGGTGATTAGACTACCTAAAATTTATGGTAAGGTTTCTACTACATAAATATAGATCAAATAGTGCTAGAAACCTGAATATTTTGAAGCAAAGAGCAAACACAAGTGCTAACTGGGCCTAGAACAAATATACCTTGCACAAAAAAGTCCCGCAATAGACATTACAAAAAAGGTTTTGGAATTTTCCTCTTCTCCTTTTTGTCCCCTTCACTGTAGAAAACAAACAGGTGTTAAGGTACAAGCAGGCCAGCCCATAAATCAAAAGATGATGTGGCTCTGATGAGATTGATTTACATCTCTGTATGTAGGTGAACTGTTAGGTACTGCATCTTAGAAGGTAGGTAATGGTTCTTAAAGAAACTTTCTACAGAACCATGCAATGGAAACCAAATACATAAAAAGGCCTTTCTAACTAAAGGGTCTGGAAACTATGATCACTCACAAAAAGATTTTTTTTTATTTTTTAACTTTTTTTTCCCTAGACTCTCAAAAGGATTGGCAAAAGCATGTTTTTTTAAATTTCCATAGGGAAAAATCACTCATATGAATATAAGAAGATACAACACAGAATCATAGAATTGTTTAGGTTGGAAAAGACCTTTAAGATCATCAAGCATCATCCAAGTAAGACAAAATTAGGAATGAAAGTTCCTTTCATTCTTCCATTAGGCTTAAATTTCAACTTTAGGCAAGATAAGGGAGAGAGTGAAGATATGAAATCACCAGAAAACAGTCTGGGATACTCAAGGTAGAATGAAGCCTGCTCTTCACTGGTACTTTAATCAGCCTTTAAGAAACCCATGTTTCTCTTTTGGCAACACAAATTACCAAGTTCCAAACTTTTGTCTCCAGTGGGATGGTGTTTAGCCATGTGTTTACAACAGATGAGCAGACGATACCTATGGATACTCAAGTTGTGGACCTAAACCTCACTGTCTCATTTTCAGATATGATGAAATCTGCTACTGTCATTGGCTCCTTATTTCAGCACTACTGAAGTTCAGCATCCCTCTGTCCAGTCATCAGTCTGTGTCTTTCAATTCATCTTTCTGTTATGTGGCGAGGCTGGTAAGAATATCTGCCCATAAGCATCCAGCCATTCTCCTCTTGCAACTACTAGTTAGTCCCTGTACCTGTTCTCCAATACAATTCTTTTCTTGCTTTTATTTTTTTGGTGCTTTCTAGATTATGGCTGCAACCTTTGGACAAAAAATGAAATACCTCAGCATGGTATTCCCATTTGTTAGCAGTTTTTAGCATATTACAATGAATTCTTTTCTTAATACAGCCTTGCATATGTGTACATGTACTTTCTGCAGCATACAAATGAGTATCATTTTAACTGAAAGCATCTTCCCTGAGTGTTTGAAGTCAAAACCCATCTCTGTGTATGATTAGTTCACATTTTTCTCTTCTGTACATTATTTGCATGTCTTCACTGAGATTCTTTTGCTATTTTCCATTTTCTTAGCTGTGTTATATCCTTCTGATAGTCTTCATTTTCTGTGTTAGATTTGCCTAATTGGACTCAATTAGCCTAAATAATTTTGCATTCTCTGTATCTCTTCCACCTCTTTTTTCACCTGCTCTTCCAGGTCAGCAGTAAACATTCACCGTCATGATTCCTCCAAGAGCCACAGGGTATCTGCATTTTAACCTACTTCTCTTGCTTTCTCCTGACCTGTCATTGATCTTTTTGTGTCACCTAGCAGCTGCAGCATCTTTCCTGCTGCCTCCCAAGCAGCATGCTCATTAAACTATGTAGGCTACTGAACATGCAACGTGCTTTGCAGTGTATAACCCCAGAGACCATGACATTCAGATTTGGTAGCAGCAGATCTCCAAGGCCCGTATGTTTCAGAATTTAAGAGAGGATAAGGTGGGGACAAACACAGTGCAAGAAGAAGAGGTGTTACACAGACCTCTGCAAAAGCAAATAAACAAACACACACAAACACCACCCCCCCACCCTCCCAGTTCCTGAGTGACATGTAAAAAGATTTAGTGGTTCTCCTTAAGCAAGGCAGCTTCCAAGACTGTCAGGAGCTCATTAAAATCAGGGAACTGTGGCAGTGAGAAGTGATAGAGGTGAGCACAGCAAGGGGTAAGAGCCTGGAGAAATGAGCTCACAGGTGGGTGAAGTATGGACTATTAATAGGCCTCTGAGTGAGGGAGATGTGACCTTTGAAATAAACTCTTGTAGAAAAAAAGGAGAGGCAGGGTTGGTATAAATACATATATAACGTTTGACTTAAAAGAATGTTTTGTCAGCACCAGATTTCAATCTCTGCTTCAGCTGCTTAGTGTTTCTTTAGAATTTTTTTGTCACTAGAAGCTTTGTTTTAAAATTCTGATTTTTTTTCTTACAAAACATTTGCACTTTCAATTAAGGAGGGAATTTAAATTGCTGACAATTAGCTTAATTGAAGTGAAAACCTGAGAAGGTCCTGTGAGGAGAAAATTTCCCTGGTGAGCCTCGTGAAACACAGCTGGGTTTAAAAGACAGGATTAGAAACGTGTATTCAAAACATCCAGGAAAGGTGCCTGTCAAGGGAACCTCTGTAGCCTAGCAGGACAAAGTTCTGCACAGGCTACAGCTCATGTTTTAAAGTGCTGCAAATCTTTGAAACCTGTTCAAAGTAGCCGCAGAGCAAATTAGGCTTATCAAAACTAAAAGAGAGGTCTTTGTTAGAAGGAAACCGTGAGTCTATCCTGGGAAGGCTGAAAGGGGACTCATACCTGCGACGGGAAGAATAGTGCTCAAAAATGCCAGATCTCTAAGTTTTGCAGACCTAAATATCATGGTATTTTTTTTTTCCATTCATATTTTCCCTTAAAGGGAGATGATGTTACAAAAAGCAGACTAACCAGCTGAATGGGCAAAGAAATTTTCAAAAGGGTTTCATCTCAGGTGATCAACAATGAAATGAAACCAGCGAATGGTTTGGGGTGAAAAGGAGTCAAAATGGGCTTGGGAGGCACAAGAAATGTCACATATGCAGTTATTGAACTGTAAAAGCTGTGGGCTTCCTCATTGCAGGTGTACAGCCAGCTGTTGCAGAAGTGATTAAAAAAAACCAGAAAATCAGGTGTCAAAGAGCAGTCTATAAGCAAAAGCTGCATCGTGGGCTCTGTGAGGAAGCAACGCCTTCATGTTGCTGACATGTGATGACAGCTGTACTGGGATGATAAAATGGACTGGATTCAAAGATCTACCCACAAAGTATGGGCAGCAGAGACTGACCAGCCATGAGGAGGCAACTAATTGTTTTCTTTTTCTCAGCATATTAATTCTTTACTCCACTATTTGGCCTATAGAATAAGACTTTTGCTGAATTGAAATTCAGCTTTTCAACATTTCCATTTTAGGGATTTTCTAGTGAGTTAGTAGAGCATGCATCTTTTCATTGTGTTTTCTCAGGTTGTTTCAGTCTTTGACTTACAGGAGAAGTACTCTTCCTCGCTTCAGAGGGAAAACAAAGCAATTGAGAATTGTTGGCTTGATTTTTCATCTAAAAGCAGTTGAGAATGCTGTTCCAGCCAGGCTCATCAAGAACTTGGATAGTGAGATGTAAGTAGATTTTCTGCAGCTAACCTTTGGCAGAAAATGAAATGAATGTTGGGGGCCAACACTTAAAAGGTGAACTGGGCTGTCACTTGGGAATGCAGCAATTTCTCCTCACCTTCATTGGTTCATCTACCAAGAGGTAAAACCTTACTGAAATGTAAGAGTCAGGACTCTACTTTGGCTGATGTGATGTTGAAAATGGATTTGGCACATACAGCTACTACTACTATAGTTTTACAATCCAAAATAAAATCTCTTTGGAGATGGATGTTTAGAAATAAATGTTTCAACTAATTAAGCCTAATTGTGTCAGCCTGAGGTGGCTGATTAGTATAATATGCACAATTGTAAGCAGAAGACAGTACAGGATCTCCAAGGGTTCAGAGTAATTGAGTATGAAGTATGAATGAGAGCACTTTCAGGCAGGGGAGAGAATGCAAGTTAGTGTAATAAGAAGCTGAAGCAAGGAGAACCAAATTCATTACTTCCATAAGAGCTGGAGGCATGGTGGGTCTACATAGTCCCTGTATGTCCTAATTTTGAGATAAGAAGTCATCTTTTTGGTCTGGAACTGAAGTTACGCAACATTGTCCAGCATAAATGTAACAGAGAAGCAGTACCTAGCAGGTGATGAGAGTGACAAGGACCATAACTTCTCGTGCTTATAGTGTATGTTAATCAGCTTGCTGTTGGAGTAATTAGGAAACAGTGTTATACAGCTGGATTAGATTTGCTGAGATTGATGAGATTTTTGTTTCTCCTCCCCAAGGTGCAGGTTGTGCCTCGACAGGGTATCAGATGCAGGGCACTGAAATGGCTGTGGTACAGAATAAGGCCAATATTTCACATAGTTGCTAATTTATATTCTGGTTTCGAACAAACTTAAGAATATGCTTCCTAAAAGTAGATATGTCAGATTTCAGTATTATTCCTGTAGCTGACAAAATAACCTATGTTTGAAAAAAGGGAGGTAATTTCTCCAGAACAGAGAAGGAATGAAAAAAACCCCAACCCATGATCATCTCCAACTCCCAAGTATGAAGTTATTCAAGCTGATTAATACAAGCATTGTAGTTTGCTGCATAGAGGTTTGACATCCAGGCAAGATGCCTTCTTGCTTTGTTGTTGGTTATACTATTTTGTTTTGTTTATTTTAACTTGATACCAAAGCTAATAGACAGATGGTCAAATGGCAATGCTAACAAGCCATTGCTCTGAAAAGTCAGTGAGAATTAATTACAGAAGTTTTCTTTGGTTTGAATATACAAGTACAGACTATGCTGCTTGATATCTCTGGTGCAAGTGTCGTGTATCTGCATGAATAATTATATTTTTTGAGTGATCTTCTCTAAATACAAATCAACAGGTGAACTCTTACAAAGTCTTTTTGTTTTCTACAGAAATATAGTACAAAAAGCTCTGAGAACTGCCACTCTAGAAAAATCCTGATATACAAAGACAGATGTTTTGATCTCTGCATGAGTCTATATAAATTGTTCAGACTTTTCTAAAGGCTCTTGTGTCTAACCATTATGTCATCTTTTGCCCTCTACTATAAACTCTGCATCCCTTCTATTTCTCTTTCTCTGTCTTGTGGGCTCTGAAGACATGATAGCTTTCAGAAAAGAAGCAATACTAGCGGAAGGCAATTTGGGGGACTATAATCTCCATCTGTATCTATTCCAATAACTTTCATGTGTGCCACAGCATGCCCTAAAAGTAATGTCACCTGTAATATATTTCTGAATGTTAGAGTGGGAGAGTTTTTGTGTGTAGCGCACAGTGTGATCAATCTGGTCCGCCTCCAAAAGAACTGGTATTTCTCGGTGTGAGGAATTCTCTGTTTCAGAGACAAGATGGACTAACTAAGCTTGCACAGGTTTGTCTCATTCCATGAAAAATGTGAGTGGACAATAGACAGCAACTATGCTATATTTCCTGAAAAGGTTTCATGTACCATCTTCTACCTATGAAAAATTTTGTAAATGGTTTACTTTTCAGCTTGATTGTAGGAATGAAAGACTGTAAAGAAAACCTATGAAAAATGATAAATTGAAAAAAAAAAATAGTCAGAGGGATACTTGTTGCCAATGTATATGAAATATCACCTCAATTCAGCAATTGCTAACCTTTCTCAATATCAGAGAAATAAGAAAACATGTTGCGAAGTCTGCTTCAGATCTTAGCAAGCAAAATTTCATACCTTACCACATCTTACCATACCACTGAGGTTTAAAGTCAGTGAAGGGAGTAAGAAATAAGAAAGAATTATTTAAACTTTGGTCCTTTTAGTTTTCCATTTATTATTTTTTTATATCAAGATCTGAGGGAAAAAAGTATCAAAGAGGATGAAGTGCTTCTTTTGGCCACCTAAATTTTTAAGGAAATCTACTTATAAAAGGTTATACCAACATCTTGAAGCATCACCTATGTAACTGACAGAAACTTCAACAACTGGAACTTGAAATAAGTTCACCCACACTTCCACTCTAACATTTTGCTTGTAGTATTTCACATCTCACACTGGGATTGTAATCCATATGCTGAGCATAACATCATGGACTTGATATCATTTAACATGTTGGGGTCCTGCTTCAAAGAATAATATGTCACTTAAATGCCTGCATGTCCAATTCCTTTATTTATTCTGTTAATAGCAGTATGGAAGTAATGTATATTTTACTTACATCCTTTCACCACTGAGCATCTGATGACTTTGCATATTCCCATACATAACGTTAGTCACTCAGTGGCAGTATACATACTACATAGTGTAACAGAAAACATTCAGGTAAAACATTCCAATTGTCTTTATACAAGGTTTATATGGTCAGGCTGGCATCTGTTACAACAAAAATAATTAATGTAATGGTCAGTTCCTTCTGAACAAAATCATTAAAAGAAATTTCACAGAGACAGGGTGTTAGGGCTTGAGCATTTTGGCAGAAGAGAATGGATTTGACATCAATGGACCAGGATGTGTGAAGTTGTATTGGGCTTATGTGGCAAGGTTTTGATAGTAGGGAGGTTGCATGGGTGGCTTTTGTGAGAAGACACCAGAAGCTGCTCCCATGTCAGACAGAGACAGGTCCAGCCAGCTCCAAGATGAACCTGCCACTGGCCAAGGCTGAGCCCATCAGAGATGTTGGTAGCATCTCTGCGGTAACATATTTAGGAAAGGATAAAAAATGCTGCATAACAGCAGCCAGGAGAGAGGATTGAGAATACATGAGAGAAACAACTCTGCAGACACCAAGTTCAGTGAAAAAGGAGGGGGAGGAGGTGCTCCAGGCACTGGAGCAGAGATTCTCCTGCAGCCTGTGGTGAAGACCATAGTGAGGCAGACTGTCCCCCTGCAGCTCATGGAGGTTCACAGTGGAGCAGATATCCAACACTGCAGCCCATGGAGGACCCCACACCAGAGCAGGTGGATGAGCCCTGAAGGAAGCTGCTGCTGGGGAGAGCTCGCATTGGAGCAGGCTCCTGCCAGGAACTGTGGCCCATGGAGAGGAGCCCACGCTGGAGCAGGTTTGCTGGCAGGACTTGTGACCCTGTGGGGGACCCACACTGGAGCAGTCCATTCCTGAAGGACTGTATCCCATGGAAGGGACCCATGCTGTAGCAGTTCTTGAAGAACTGCAGCCATGGGAAGGACCCACACTGAAGAAGGTCATGAAGGACTGTATGCCATGGGAGGGACTGCATGCTGGAGGAGGGGAAGAGCATGAGGTGGAAGAAACAGCAGAAACAAAGCATTATGATCTGACTACAACCCCCATTCCCTGTCCCCCTGCACTGCTTGGGAGGGGAAGGAGGTAGAAGTGTTGGTGGTGAAGTTGAGCCTGGGAAGAAGGGAGGGGTGGGGGGAAGGTGTTTTAAGATTTGTTCTTATTTCTCATTATCCTACTTTGATTAACTGGCAATAAATTAAATTAATTTCCCTAAGGTGAGTCTGTTTTGCCCATGATGGTGACTAATGAGTGATTTCCCTGTCCTTATCTTGACCTACATGCTTTTTCTCATATTTTCCTCCCCCTGTCTGGTTGAGAAGGGAAGTGATAGAGTGGCTTGGTGGGCACCTAGGGCCAGCCAAAGTCAACACACCACAGAAGTTTAGGTGTTTTATAACCCAGAATACTGTCTTTGGTGTACTTAATGGTGGGAGTAGCTCTACCCTCTGAGCAAAACTTAGCACTACAGCAGCTGGAAATGTCCAGGTTAGTACAGAATGCACTGTACTGTCTCACTCTCTGATGAAGAGTTTGCTAGACATATTTTTACTGCTGTAAAATAAGTGGAATTTAGAACATATTACCCAGTTATACTTCAGTGAAACTATCTGTTTCATTGCCTCCTGGATGAGTATATTTTCCCTGTGGTAGTTTCAGAGACCTGATTCTGACTAAGAGGCTGTTGTATTACATTGTGTTATGTAGGGTGACATTTCCTACTGAGAGGAAGTGACATTTAAAGATCCCAGTCCTGCAGAAATTTACACTTGTGCTTGTTTTTTAGACCACTTAAGTGAGACTAACTTCATAAAGTTAAAAAGGTGGAGAAGTCCCTGAGGACGAGAGTGTACTTGAATAAAAGTTCAAAAGGCACAACAGAGAGTAACCTAGAGCAACAGATTGCCAATAGTGGTAAAATAATTGTGGTGTGCCTGACTAATCTGAAAGTTTTAGAAACCCATGCTTCCAGAGGGCTCAAGGAGTGGGGTGATAAGCAGTGTTGTAACTGTAGCATGGCAGTACTTGAGAATCACTCATTGATGCAAGAAATTCTAATGATGCGAAAGTCTAAAATTATCAAAATTGTCTAATGCTGCTGAGATGTTGGGAATTATGTGGGTTTTCATGGGAAGACACCAACAAGCCTTTTTCTGTACCATCGTTTTGTAATGGATTTTCCATAATTAGAAAAGCACTGCCACAGGAAAGTTTTTAAAGCTATTTCAAAATACTTGGTATATACTGTTTATCCTACACCTCTGTCAGGCTCCTTTATCATTTTAATCGGTCACACCAGACATGAGAAGGAGAGAGAAACTTTATCTACTAATACATTTTGACAATCTGAAATATGTCTTTTTTTTCATATATGTAAGTGCCAACATCGCATGTCTGTTACCTTAGGATCTACTGAGCCCAGAAAGCAGAAGGATTTTCAGATTTGCAAAGGTTTCATACATCTGTGATTGGTCCTGATAGTTCATGAGATACTGGATGTGAAGTCTGTCATCCATCCAAGTGTTTCTTATTGCCTATGTTGCAATGTCTGTTAGTAATCTGTAATTAAACGAATTATTGAGAGGACTTGGATAGTAGTTCCAAAACCAGAGAGTGGCTGGAAAAGTGCCATCACAGTGCTTCTGTCCTCTCTGTCCTGGATTAAGAGACTGAAGCAAATGATTGAGTCTTCGTTTCTTCCTAAGGCGAGTATCTTCCAAACTGTAAAATCGAGGCAGCTACCAGCTCAATATGTTAAACCAGACATGGCTCTGGTGTGACATATGCCTGAGGCTAACCCATCTTCCAGCCAATCTCAGGTTTAGGGAACACAAATGTGACTGTAAGTCAGCTTCTTCCCATTGTTTAGATGGAGGTGAAGATCTTGCTCCAAATGTGTAGTGGTCAGGTCAGGAAGTTACACCATTTGTCTATGACCTGAATGTAGTGGAGATGGTGACACCCGTCCTAGATCTAGAGGATATCCCAGCCAGATATAGCAGAGAGGCCATATGACCATGTTGAAGCTGTTGGAAGTCCACTTCATCTGTTCAAAATACTTTAGTTCTTCCAATGAATGTGTTGAAACAACACTTACAGAACTGTCATTGACAAATATGTGGACGGCAGGTATTCCGAAAAGCATGCGGCAGCTGAAGATAGTTCCAGAATCAATAACTATTCCTTAACAGGAATTTTTACAGCCAGTTGCAGGACCTCTACTGTTGAGCAGGTAAACATCAGTCAGGTAAAAATGCAATTCCCTTTAATTTGATAGAAAGCCTTACATTACGTATACCTTAAACCAATGCCCCCTTGGACTGCTCAAGGTGAAATCATAAACACTATTTGGAAGATAAGAGGGAACTTTGTAATCATGAATGGAGGAATATTTTGGTCTGCTTGATCATGCAGATGGAGGTACAGACTTATTACAAAATCAGTGTGGGGCAGTTGACAGATGTATGAGGCATTCACGTGCCATTTCCATGGATTTGATGTGTACATGAAAGCTAACATACCTGATTCATGTGGAACAATACCCGAGACTTCTGCAAGCAAAAACATTCAAGTGGTGCTCTATCAATAATATTACCATTAATCTGTTGTAACTCTAGTGACAAATATGTGCATCAAAAATGTTACTGGATATTTGTCTATGTAAATGCAATTAATGCAAGATCAGCTTAAATAATTTGGGGGAAGACTGATAACATTCAGACTGCAGCTAACATGTAACGGTTGGAGAGGGTTTGAACAGCATAGAGAATGGGATGCTGTCTATGTTGTTGAAATACAGGAAGTGAAAGCTTTAGTAGGTCGGCTTAGATTTCATCTGTACTCCCACCAAGACTTTACAGCAATGACAGGGATGTCAAGAAGCATGTATGGAAGAAGACACAATAGAAACCTCAAAACTGGGTGGTGAGGGCAAATAAATTTACAGCCCTCTCCTTCTTATCTGCTTTATGAATTAAGGGAGTTTCACTAAGAGATATTTACTAGCTTTGAAATCAGTATTCCACTTAACTATAACATCCTGTGTCCCTGTTTTATGTTACTCACATCCATTATTTGGTCTTTAGTTTTGCATATTTTGCATATATTGAACAGAGAACTGGATCGGAACATCTGAGTCATTGAGTTCCCAGCAATTGCAGGTAATTGCATGAGAACTGTAGTCCAGAATAGTTTCAGGAACATTCATTCCAATGTCATAGACTTGTCTCCACATGCTGTAAGACATACCTAGAAAACTATGTTAAAATTAAGAAGCATTTCTGGGATGTCAGGGTCACTACAACTATGGTAAGTAGAAAAGTGAGCATATGCTACTGCATTACTGAAAAATGGGAACTGAGGTAGGTGAGAGAAGACTGCAGGGATTCTGCATGCGGTCCAAATGTGTTTGTGAAAGGAAAAAAACAATTTATTTTATATCGGTATTCATTATATTAAATAAATCTTTGTGAAACTGTCCTCCAGGAACTTTTCCTTAAAGAGTCAGCAAGCTTTCATTTTTTTGGAAATGCTCTTTAATGTTTGTTATGCAGTGCCTTTGTAGAAAGGATTATTGGAAGGAGAAATCTAAAGGAGTAACAGCCAAGCTTGTTCTCTGTCATGCTTCCTGGAGTCGACTATTGGCCCCTCAGTATCCAATATTTGTATTAATTGGTGAGATTTCTGGAAGAAATAATTACTAATTAGCTATCTTTTTCATTCTAGGATGTGTATCAGGATATAAAGAAAACACATTTCATTCACTGTATTCCGACTCCATCTTCATCAGTGCATGCTGATATTTTCATCTCCCAAATTCCCTGAAAGTTCTTGATATACAAAAAAGGTGACCATACAAGTAAGACACATTTACATGACATTAAAAGTTACTTGGTAGTTTATTTTAGCCATATCTACTCTTACTGTGAACTTATATATTGTCAGAAAAGAAGGCTTCCCTTATGCAGCAGATAATACAATACCAGCTGAAATCATGGGGAAAAGCTTGTGAAATTTGTGTTGGATTAACTTCTTATCAAGAGCAGAATAAGAACGATTTTCTTAGGTCGGGTAAGCATTCCTTCTGACCCAGTGATTATTCACTCTTTACGACTCTTCTCTGAGCAGAGGACTAAAATGAGTTCAAAAAAAACGTGTTAAGCCTCAAAGAGAAGTGGATCCAAACATCATAATTCTGAAATATATCAAAAGAAATACAATTGACACATCACTTCCCAACTTGGATGGATCAGAAATTATCTAAATCTGAATCTGTATATACTAAATATTGAAAGTCATTGTTTAATTCAGCACAGTTTAAAGACATATCTAAAAAGCACTAGTGTGGACACTGTTCTCAGTAAACATCCAGTGAATAAGTTTTGGTAAGGATGGTCTGCCTTATGACTTACCGATGAGACATGGCACTTTTATATATCTCTTATTTTCAGAACTTGTGAAGAACCAAAGCTTTAATTTATTCTGTGCTACAATAAACATTCTATATGCATGGCACTTGCAATTCTTTCTGAAGCCTTTGCTAAGCTCTTCTATGTGCTGCTTTTTAAAACTCTGTTAGGCCTTCTGAAGACATAATATAGGATGAACTATAGTAGTAGCATGAGTCAGCTGTAGTGATGTATTTGAAGAAAAGATTTGTTGACAACCAGAACAAATGGCCACATCAGTCTTGGCATTTTATATCAGCTCAACAGCATTTAGTTCCAAAGCCTTAGAAATTGGGCAAGGGTAAGTATATTGGTTGTCATGACCACAATTTGGTTGTTCCCTGCCAGATATTGGTAAAGCAGCAGGAGACTATCTTATTATCATTAATTTTAATAGCTTTCCACATCTTCGCACACCTTATGCAGTGTTGTAGAGACCAGAGATTGTGTGTTGAGCTCAATCCTGCTCTTGTCAAAACCTGTGTAGGAAATGAGGGTGGCTTTGGAGATTGACACACAATTAAAGATTAAATGGAAGATGCAGAAATACACCTAATGTATCACATCAGGGAAAGGAGGAGGGAAGGACAGGAAAGGAGGAAACAATGGTTTAGCTTGCCAACTAGTTGTAGTTAGTGGGCACAACAGCAGGAGTTTGGCTTTAGACACAAATGAGTGGCTTATTGACATCTGAATGGTTTATTTTTGCTGCTTCTAGACTTGTACAGAGAAAGAAGGGACAGAGCAGGGCAGGAAAAAAAATGCCAAAGGAATTACTTGTTAAGGGGAGGGAGAAACCAAATTCAGATTTCATAGGTAACCAAGGAGAGAGAGGGAGAGGGAGAGAGGAAGGGGGGGGGGGGGGAGGAAGGGAAAAAGGGAGAAGTTCATTTGATTCATCAGCTCATCAGCTGTTTGAACCAATACAGGAAGAGAGTTTTGGAGACTGATGACTGGAGGCAAAGATCTTGAATTAGTTCTGTGCCCTCCCTACCCATAAATGTAAACACCTTCCTTTCAGAAAGTGACATTTATAAGCAGATTTTTCTACTTTGTTTATTGTTAAACAAGCTGGGATACCACAGCGATGTGACTTGCAATTGCCACAGGAGATCATCTCCTTTGCTTTCTCTGAAGGGTATTTTGAATGTAGAATTGTATTATTACTATTTGTCTTATTATATTTATACTTGCATTTTGGAAATTTTCCTAGGATCTCTCTCCTATCACAGTTGCTGTGCCTTTTTTTTTGTTTGATGCACTGTTCATTTTACCTATCTTTCATCTTTGATACAGTTAAAGAAGAGGTAATCTTTAAAGTCAGGTGGATGCCTTAGGGCTAATTATTTGGGAGACGTTCCTGTCTTGGGGGTGTTAATAAGAATGGTTAGAGGCTGTTTTTTTCTGAACTATTCTTACTTGAAAAATGCTGTAAGTACAGTAGATTTTACAGTCATCCCTATGCTTAGGATGGTAACAGACTGTAAGAGACTGAAGTGTTGAGAACAATTGTCTCAAAGCTTGCTTGTGTGTGTTTATCTGATAAGACCAGACAGCAGACCACTCTTTTGTCTGGGAAGACCCGAGGGCAGACCATTCTTTGACTTAACAAATGCCACCAGCTTGCAAGGAAATTTGTGCAAATTTGCTGAAGCAGCAGGCCATTCTTTGGCTTATCAGGCACCACCAAAAACAGGACACCAACTGGTATCCGGACCAGGCCACTTGTCCACCAGCAATGCATATTGTGTGGTTGGGTGTGCATGCGTGACGTACGTGATGTTGCCCTGGAAAACCAAGCCGAACCGAAGTGGCAAACTCCCTCTCCAACACCGGATAAAAGACAGCACAATGAAGCCTGAGGGTGGCCATCCACCACTGAAGAACTGAAGACTGAGGACCAACGGGACACCGCTGGATCCATGGTGGTGACTATCCTTTGCTTATCTCTCTGAACGCTTGCTTATTTTCCTCCTAATATTTCCTGCCTTTCCTATCGCTTTACTCTTTTATATTTACCCAATAAAACGTCTGATTGGCGGCATATGACCTCGTTTGTGTCTTAATTTCGCCCTTGGGATCATTAAGAACCTTCCCTGAGCCTGACAATCAGACCGGGACTTAACACACACCTTTGCCATTTCTCCATTTGAAATTCCTAACCTCTGAGCTGCAGTTATTCTCCTCACTTACCCTTCTAGCTGCAGTGGTTTTACATTCCTGGCTGATGGTAGCCCAGTTTCAACAGAAAACAGGTCATGTCCTACATGGCTTTGAAACCCTTCAGGCAAGGGGTTCACCACTCATAAGGTGAGTGCTCCAGCCAGTCGGCTCTTATGGGACAGGTGAGCAGTACTAGTACCATCTAGAACTTCTGTCTTGTAAAAACAAAGGCACCAAATCATTAGGTGTCTTGACGTTCTGCACCATACGCACACATACCTTAAGGATTCAGTGGGCGGTTGGGGACCTGAGCTCTAGGTACAGCAACTTTTTAACCCTGTGCTTGGTGTTATGTGCTGTCTAACAGTTCAGAGGTGTCTGATTTTCTACACTGGCTGAAAGGGAGTTTATTTATCCAGCTGACAAGAGATCAGTTCAGAACTCCCAACTTATTTTTAGGTGCTGCATTATTTAAGTTGGGCACAGTTGGTCTCCTATATGTGGCTCTACAAGCTGTTTGGAGAAGATGGATATTTGGGAAAGAAGTTACATGAGAAATTCAAGGTTTTTGAGGTTAAATGGAAGAATGCCCAGAGGCTAAACATCGTACAGATGCAGAAATTTGTAATATGAAAGAAAAAAAAAGAAATTAAGTGATTCCCACTAAATAGCTTGTTTGTAGGTAACCTAGTTAATCATAGACTGCCAAAGGCTCCATTCTGAACTCACTAACCAGGCCCAGGCCCCAAGTCATGCTTCTGAAGGGACTGAACGAGCACCTAATATCTTGCTTCCTACTGTTTCTGTATGTTTTTAGATCTGTTCTTTCATGAGAAGTCTCATAAGAATGGGAATTTCTCTTAAAACTTGAGATCTCTCTTCCCTCTCATGCTTGCCCTTCTGTTGATGGACGCAGTTTGTATGCCTGCCTTTATATGTTGTCATGTGTATAAAGTATTAAAAAGGGAACTAATGGGGAAGAGGGAATCACTAAATTTCATTTTAATGAAACCTACTGGTTTTCCCATCTCTTCCCACTGCCAATGGCATCTATGCCCTCTTATAACCTTGTTTACCTCTTCTTCTGACAAGTGCTCTCTGCTTTGCCAATCAGGTTCTTTTTAACTGTCTGCTTTTTCAGTTTTAATGGAAAGTCAGCCTGTTATGTGGAGATCATTAAATCTGTTCTTTCTTATGTTTCTTCTTTTTTTCCCCCTGTTTCTTTGCAGAAGGCTCTGGCAAAAGTGTCAAAACTTCAACCAATTTATTTACTTGTTTATAAAAATTCAAATAAAAAGAATACATTTATACAGTAGCTTAAAATGATCTTAATGATAAAGAAATGCATGCAGACACCTTCCCCTCCCAACTTTCTTTCAAGACTCAGTAGTCTGTGGACTTGATGGTTGCCAAGGTGAATGTTTGCCACCTTCTATGTCATTTTTTTCCCCTCTTTGATTTTATACAGTTTTTGCAGCTGTTAAATTTCTGTATCTTCTCTATCATAGGCATCTTGGGAATCAATATAGCACATTGCTGACTTTCTGTCTGCTCTTAAAAATTCTGATCTACATTATTTTTTTTCTTCACTAATGGTAATTTCTTAAGTGACTGTGAATGTGAAGTCCTGTAACAAGTCACCTTTGAGAACAGCTGCATTAATCCAAAATTATGTCTTTGTTTACTTCTTAAGTTGTCCTTTTTTCTTCCTTAACTAAAATCTATTTCTAGAACTCTGGAGTCTCTAATGAAATTACTTGTACAGGGGAAGGCAAACTTAATTATCTTAACATGGACTGCTGTGGGCTCATCTTTGAGGGCTCTGGCATCTCAGCTCATGTTTACTCCAACATAAACTGAGAGCACAAGCAGTCATTTAAGACTACAGTCCAACATCCCAGGCAGCTTAATAGCTCTACTGACTGTTCATGTTATTTGAGACACGTTTAAAACCTGATCCTGCATGCACCAGGGAGTCGATAGGAAACTGTAATGAAACTGGAGTACCCGGAGATGTAGAAGTAAACATATATAGAAGGATATGCAGGATTAGGGTGCTGCAAGTGTGCCAAGGAAATTTTTGAGTGTATATTAAATTCTGATTTGCTTGCTCTTCTTGTTCGCACTTTTCCCCGTGATTTACTTAGAATGTTGTCCCTACAGTAAACACATGTGCAAGCTGGAAGTTCTCCAGGAAAGTGTAGTTTAGCTGAAATTAAAGTTCTCTAAAATCAAAATCTTACATTTTACTGTTTTTATCAATAGCCTTTATATATCAGGGGAAACTTAATCAGCAGGCTGGGTTGATTGAAATGTGATCGTTTGTCATATTAAACCTAAATGATTCCTTTTGGGACAGGTGTCTGCCTCATGAATGTTTGGATCTGTTTCTTGAAATATATTTTCCTGATTTATTTGATTGAGACACAGATTTGAAATTCACTTTATCACATCTAAGTTAAGTAGTCCTAACTCTGGAGCTCTTGGCTGCTCCAGGCCAAGGGAAGGATTGTGTCTCCCTTCTCTCCACTTTGACCTTCATTTCTGTCCTTGTTGAAGACATGACATGTGTTACCATAGAGAGTTTAGGTTTTGACGGACTGGCATTTTCCATTTGTCAGGAGTTTTCTGACAAGCACCATATGATATGTGTTTCTCACATACCTGAACTCTTCATGCAATTCACTGGTGGCTTTGGCTACTACACAAGGAATGCAACATGGAGTTAAGTCTGAGATTTTTTCCAGGGAACATTAGCACTCAGTTTCAGCCTGACTATGCTAGCTTTTGCTTTTGAGTCATCAACACATATAAAAGCCTTCCCATTGAAATTAAGTGCTTGTAGGCTCAGGCAATATTTATTCACCACAAACCTTTACTCCTTCTTTCTCTCTCTTCCTAAATGATATGAATATAAATGAATGCAGTGCCTCCTGATGACTTCGCAATAGATCTCTATGTTATTTTTCTGTTTATGTTGTCCTAAAAAAAAAGTTGTTGGGTTTTTTTGGGTTTTTTTTGTTTTTTTTTTAAAGAAACAAATCCGTACAGTGAAGAGGGAATTCATTAACAACTTAGGTTTTTTTTTTGTTGAGGAATTTGTCGCACAATTTATTTTTGACTATAAGAAACAGTCAAGTACTGGGACAGTGCAGATCAAGTTTATCAAGACAATATAAGCAGTAATGAAGCTTTAACTTGATTCTTGTTCTTATTGTGCTTGTACATCTGCAGTGTGCCTGCTGAACACAGCATCTTCAAGCAAGCTTATACCTATACCCCTTTTTACCTATAATGCAAGGGTACGTAATAGTGATTTGAGATGGTCTTACAATATTTTAGACCCCACAATCCTTACCCCAAAGTTTCCAAGAAAAAAAGGATGCAATGGAGAGCAGCAGAACTTTTACATGCCACAAATCACCCCTCTGTATCTGAGACTTTCTGATTACCCAGATCTTTTTCTTCCACAATCTTTTAGTCTACAGAAGGTTAAACAACAGAGGATTATTTCTCTCTTCTTCACCTAGAGGCCTGTTACACTTCCTTTTTCATTCCTCTCTGAAGCAGAAGGGAAAATATTTTTTTTCTTTCTTTTTTATTTTCTCTTGAAATGTTTTTCCTGTTCTTCTGAACTTTGATTTCTGGCAATAAATGATAAATGAAGAAATCATTGCTAAGTTCTTCAGAAATAGATTAAGGTGCATGTAAAGGATTTTTAAAAGCCAGGTTCCTCTCTATATAAATAGTGCTACACCTCCTAGAAACCTGTCTCTTCAAATTAGAGAAGGCTGAACACAGTTGCTTAGGACCTATTGTAAAATGTAAAGGTACAATTTATGCTGGGAAAAGTGACTGTGCTGATCTGGAATAAAGAGAGGCCCAGGTGACTGAGCAGGCAAGTGACCTAGTGCCACGATAGACGATGTTGAATTCTTTGTGCTTTATACTAAGCAAGACTCATTGCTAATAGAAAATAATTGTAGCAACCAGGAGAGAGATCATTTCAAACTATGCAAGAAGAGAGCAAAGGGAGGACCTGGAATGGAAAGTTCATTGAACTGATTGACTACAGTTAATCTTTTGCAGTCATCTGTTTTCAAAGAATGTATCTTTATGAATGCAGGAACATGACCCCCGTAGTGGGAGGCTCACAGAATTCAGTGCCAATGATTCCCACTCCTGAATGGGAATCTCAAAACATCCCCGTGGTTACCAGACATGGCTTGAGAAACAGCACACAGTAAACAGGCAAGTCTGTGTATGCTGCCATCAGTGCTTACAGGCATAAATTAAAATTTCAGTGTGAGTTACCGATAGGCTTTTTTTTTTCTTTTTTAATTGGGAATGCGTTTGGCATTTCTCCAAGTCTGAAGATGATAAGATTTGTCCTTCTCCCTTTCATTTAATTAGTAACATGCTCATGCCAGTCTGTTTCTCAGACTCCTACATAGTATTGAAGTATTTAAGGTACAGCTCTGGAAGGAAATTGTGTGCTTGTTTTTTCAGATGTTCCACTGCAAAAAAAGACTTTGGTCCAATGGGAGTCTGACCTTCCACTGTAAAAGGTGAATTTATTGAGCTTAATTGGGGGTGACATTTGCTTAATCCTCTGAAAATCCATATGATTTCAATGCTCAAGAGAGGCCAAAAAAAGGAGAAAGAATATTTCTAAAAGTGTCATTTGTACTTCCATCACTAGCCTGGCCTGTAATTGCTTTTCTGAGCTGGATATTTAATGTAATTCATTAGAGCTACTCTAAATGTTGTTTGCTAAGAAGCTGTCTCGGTGGAGCAGTTCTGTCCCAAACAAGAAATGAATTGTTAGGAGCAGGAATGAACTGAACAAGGAGGGAGACAGCCTGAAGGAACTGAATTTTCTCCGCCATTTACATGGCTTGATGTGGAGCATGTTTTGTCTGATGAGAAAAGGGAAGAGAAGCTGCTCTTGAAGTGTTTGATGCCCTCTTCTTCCCTATCAGCATCACGATTGCAACCTGCTCTTGGAGGGGGATGGATATTGATACCTCCTGATACCCCCAAATCCCCCTGACACCACACTACCTGAATTAGCAAGGGTTATGCATTGCTAAACACAAAATATGAGCTGTCAGGATATATGCACTCCAACATAGTGGCTGTTTCAGATGTTCTTGACACAGGCTTAAGGAATGTACCACACCTTGAATCCCAGTTTAGTCTGAGCAGCTCTGTTTGAGAAGAAAAACCTAAAATGCTTGTATTTAATACTCACAGTTACCCACTACAGCAATTTTGAAGGCAATAATAAGGTAGACAATACAGAACCATTTAAAATCATAAGTCATGCCCTAAGAAATAATCCAATTAGGTTTTAATAATAATGTAGGGTTGGGTTCTTTTATATTATTTTATGGTTTTGAGTCTTCAAAATTAATTCTTGTAATATATTCGAGCTCTTTGTCCCCTTGAGACTGTATATTAAAAATTCCTCTTTATTTTTAATTGAACTTGAGATTTCAGCTAACAGCTCACCTCTTGAAGTAATGTAAGAAGCATTCTCAAATGCCATATGACTTAAAATGAACATGATAGTTGGGAAAAAAACCAAGGCAAACTACTTGAAGGAAAGTCTAGTCATCTGCTGAAATTCTAGCTCCGTGTTCCAGTAGGAATAATGGGAGTGGGAGAGCACCCTAATTACTTTAAAAAAATGGAATTCGGTTAATTTATGAATAGGATTGGGTTGTGTAGGGTATCAGTTAGGTTATTTCTTGTTCCATGCAGTACTGGATTTACATGGAATAGTGCAAGAATACTGTTTATTTCCTGCAGAAAATTTGATAAAGGTTTAAAACTCAGTGTGGATTAAAAAAATCCATGTATTGAAACCAGTAAATGCTGCTAAGTGCCTGCCCCAGAGTTCTGGTGTCCCTGCTTATGGGAGGGAGCAGCTGGAAAGGCAGGATTCTTGGTCATGCAGCTGGGGAATAGATTTGTCTTTGAGAACAGTTTGAGGACCTGCAAGTTTTTATGATTTATACACCACTGATACCTGGCATGTATGAAAACGTGTCTTAAGTACCTGTATCCTCAGCTGTGCGGTCTGGTTGAGAAGTGTTTAATGGAAGGCTAGAAAGTAATCGACCTACTCATGTGAATAAGTGCTACTCAAAGAGAGAGTTGTTGAATTGAGCCCTTTGGGAGGCAGAAGTCACAGATTGAAAGTTAATGATGCTCTGAGCATTACTTGCTTTCTTGAGGTTGCAGGACAAATACTCCATATGTTTCCCAGGAAACATGCTACCCATGGTGACTGATTCCTGGCTTCAGCTGATCCAGCTGCCTAGTCACTGTCACCATGCTGAAACGCAAACATACTGAGCACAAAAAGGCTCCTGTCATGTAGCAAGCATTGTAATTCAATAGAGAAAAATTAGTCATGCAGGTCCTGTATTCCAGTTACCTAACCAAAATGAAAAAAGGAAAAAAAAAAACAACCCAAGAACCCAGTGCCTGTACCTTCCTGTGTGTTCTGCTTGAATCAGAAATGAAACTGCAAGCTGAGGACAAATAATCTACTTTTCAAGCTAATGTTCTACTGATGCTTCATAGCTAGAAGTTGGAGATAAGCTAGCTATCTCCAATATTTAAATGTCTGCAGTATCTGAATGTCTAAGCATCTGTATATAATGTGCAAAACTCCTAGTCTGTTCTTGAGACAAAAAGCTCCAAGTTGCCTTATTTCAGCTGTAAGCTTCAACCTTGATGTTAAAAGCAGCTCGCAGGTTTCCTCCAACATGTGGATCTGGATCAGCCAGCACTGGCCAGCTCTTACTGTCAGGTTCCCAGTGCATTCAGAAACCAGACTGGGGGATTTTAGCATTGAGCTGAAGATTCAACAATGTATCTGGATGCTTAAAACTTTGGCTTAAAGTTAAGGTGTAAACCAAAGTTTTGTTATCTATGCAAAAACAGCTAAAAGACTCTGGTTTATATATGGTTATACAGGGAGCCTCTGGTAATCAAAAGCAAGATCACCATAAGTAAGCAACTCAAACCCTAGCTTATGGTATCTAAACTGAAGCTTCCTGTGTTACATTACATTAATTTTCACAGCAGTCAAGTACAGTGTCTTTCAGGATCCTTCCTTTAAGTAAGGAAAAAAACCAAGAAGTGAAAACTAATTTGGAAATTCTTTCCCTTACAGGAGAGTTAAAAATAAATAATATGTATGTAAAGCAAGAAAAAGGGTTAAACTAAAATAAAAAAGATTTGAAAAAAACGATGATCTTCAAGATGATCCTTTCTAAGATTTCTTGGATCTTATATCCAGCATGATGCACACCAGTCCCAGACTAACTCTATGTAGCCCTGATTTTTCACAGTAATCCCTCAATATATTAAGTGTATCTAGATGATTTAGGGTCACAAATCTCTTATGCTATGTGCATACTCATAGTTGTGCACAACTGACCCTGAAAACATTCACAGACTCTTGTCAAGCAATTCAGTATAATCTAGGATACTGAAAATGTACCTGTGTGGAAAGGCTTTCAAAATGACAAGTACAGGACAGAAAAAACTTACCTGTCTAAATATATATATTTGGTGATGTTTTTAGATAGTCAGATAATGAGAATTTAGATATTCAGGATGCTTGTGGATAGCACACAAGACATACAGGAAAATTGTGTCCTTCTGAAGAGGCAGCTGAAGGCCAGGAGAGCTAACTGAGGGTCTCTAATGCCTATGTTTAGGAAACTAAATACCAACAAAAGTTTCAGTCAGAACTCTCTCCATGGCTTTTAGTTACATGTAGATTTTTTGTAACGATCCATCTCCTGAAGGTCTTTTTAAACAGGTTTTTCTTTTCTTACAACACCATACGGTAACATGTAGAAAAGGATGGTTCCATATCTTTTTAATTACACCGTACTTACTGGGTTATGTTTAGCCAGAAAAAGTGAAGTCCTTCAGTTTGACAAAGTAAAATACTTTCATGATTATGTGATTTGCTTTAATATTCTTTTCACATCTTGTTCTCCTTCTTAAGATATTAAAATTCAACTACCAAGTATGAAGCCTCAGAGTTTAATTTTATTAGGTTTAGTTGTTTTTTTCCCCTCCTTTTTAGTTACATCTAACTTATTTGATGATTTATAACAATTGTGTAATGTTTACAGTTCAGCATTGGAGTGGTAACCAAATAATTAGGGGAAAAGAAACAGGAGGAATACAAATGGAAATGAAAATGCAGATCCTGCATTCTTGGACTGCTCTATTCCATTAAGCTGCTGGGGAAAACGTGATTTGTGGGTGGACCCAATAGCTTAATATTAATTGAATCAAGAATTTACATCTTATGAGAAGACACACACAAGGAAGTGATATTACTCCATTCCGGAAAAAGAAAATGATGTCTTTGCCTAGAGAAGGCTCAAAAAGAGGACATGACAGCCATCATTAGGAATGTAAACTCCAGAACTCAGTCCTGAGTAGCAGGAAACTCCAGCAAGCTCCTTATGACAGGCCAATTAGAGAATAAACACCTCATGAATAATAATACCAAAATCTGGTGCTCAGATCTCAAAGTTTTATGAAGGAAGTAAATGCCACAGTCCCCACTTTCAAGAGAAAGCATGGAACCAACCAGCACGAAGAGAAGAGGAGAAGATCTCTGCTGAGTACCCGCGTTGTGTCAGGTCACCAGGCAATAGGGGGTTAGCTAATCTGTTGCAAGAGAGATGCTGTTTTCAGCAGCTACCAGATCCAGCATACGTAAGAAAAGACAGGTGAAAAGACAGCTTCTGCCCATGCTGTGTTCCTAGGGTATGGAAGAGGATTCTTGCTTTTTGTCTCCAGTACCATTTCTACTCCATTTTCTACAGCCCAGAAATTAAAGCCAAGAACTGGACTTCATCTTTTGATTTTAAAGGCTATGCAAGCTGATACCAGACTTTGTTATGCTGTGATGAATTTCATTCACACAGGGCATTATTCAGCTGGTTTAAATAGTAAAAAGTTACTCAATGAAACAATATTTTTTCCTTGCAATTTAATGAGTGAAGACTATTATAGTGCTTGAATAAAGAAAAGCTCAGAAAAAGTGTATAAAATACAGCACAATTAATATAAAATCCTAAAATCTAAGAGTGTGCCAATGTCATGGGTTAATCCTAGCCAGCAGCTAAGCACCACACAGCTGCTCACTCATTCCCCTGCCCCTGGTTGGATGGGGGCGAGAATCAGAAGAGTAAAAGTGAGAAAACTTGTGGGTGGAGATAAGAACAGTTTAATAATTGAAATAAAATACATAACAACAACAACAACAACAACAATAATAATAATAATAAAATTTACAAAGCAAGTGATGCACAATGCAATTGCTCACCACCCACCAGCCGATGCCCAGCCAGTCCCTGAGCAGCAGTCACTGCCCCCCGGCCATCTCCCCCTGGTTTATATACTGGGCATGATGTCACCTGGTATGGAATAACCCTTTGGTCAGTTTGGGTCAGCTGTCCTGGCTGTGCTCCCTCCCAGCTTCTTGTGCACCTGGCAGAACATGGGAAGCTGAAAAGTCCTTGACTTAGTGTAAACACTACTTAGCAACAACTAAAACATCAGCGTGTTATCAACATTATTCTCATCCTAAATCCAAAACACATCACTATACCAGCTACTAGGAAGAAAATTAACGCTATCCTAGCCGAAACCAGGACAGTCAACAAAAGAAAAAGACTTTCAAGAAAAAGTGAGCATCTTAATTTTCAAATTATTCAACAGCCTAATGAGGGCTATATGATGCAAATATTAACTTAATTACATGATTGACTAACTCAATGCTTAACAAGTGGACCTATTATAACAAATATTAATAAGTCACTATTAATCAATTCTGTATTACAATAGTTTCCTTTGGTAGGACAGAATATTCAAGTCTCAAAGAAAAAAGGCAAAAATTGTCCCTTTTTTCCCTGTTATAATTGCTCCACTCCTTTCCATATAACCATAGTCCTCCAAGTGTTTGAATCCTTCCAAAGATTTGCATCTTCCACATTAGCCATGATAGTGAGCCAGGAGGCTGCAATTAAAATGAGTTTCTCATCTGCTTTTTATGGTATGTAACATATATATGTGATTATATTCTAACAATATATGTGATCGTATTCTCGTTTTCTATCTTATGCACCACTGAATACTGTACCAACACTTAGCAACAAAAGGACAAAAAAATCAGGAATATTAGAACTAAGTATTAGCTAATCTATTCCACACATGCATCTCACGTGGACCACTTCCTCACAAATACTTTCACCAAAGCAAAAAACCCCAGAGTTTCTTGAAATCGAAGAAAAACATTAGTTCTCATCTTCTGAATTAAAAACTGGTCCAGAATCAATCAGTGGAAGCTGAATGAAATTCTCTCTGGATATCCATTTCTGAGAATGGCTATATTGCAGTTTTATGACAGTGGTTAAAGAAATTATATAAATAACTTTCCATAAAAATGTTTATGTTCACATTCTGTCACTGCAAAACGGCAGTTTTCACAACAGAAAAAATGCCAAGAACTTGTTTTGAATTTCAAACTTCAAAGTCACCTCCTGTTCAGAATAAATTATATTTTCCTTTTTAAAATACATGTGTCATGCACAGAGGGAACCTACTCTTGGACAACTGTTTTGGAAAATACGTTTTTACTATTCAGAGAACATTGTCTCTTGCCTTTAAATCTTTATTGAAATGCTGAACTTCTGAGTTGCTCGGTCTTTACTGAAAATGTTTTATTACTATTATTACTTTAGACAATATTTATTTTATTACCATCTAATCTTTCAGTGGTCTTATGAAGGGTTTATTCACAAGGTTTTGTTTATGTTTTTAAAAAGTGTATAGATTCCCAGTTAAAAAACCCTGTGTAAATACATTTAATTATTTTTAGGAACTGTTTTGCTCCCCTGGGGGTGGAGATGCAATTACAGTTTAATCCAAAATATTATATTTTAAAGAGGGCTTATCCAGGCATTTACTTTGTACCTGTTCATTTCTGTATACAGACAACAGTAGTTGGATACAGAACTGCAGTAACCACTGGTGTTACCTGACTTTTTGCTAACAAAGAAACTCTTGTCATTTAGTTTTGCATACAAATATGCCTAGTGCCCTCTTAAATTAATTAATTGCAGAACTCTATGTAGATCCACGTATGAATGTCATAAAGTTTGTTTGAGAGTCTAGCTGTACATTTGTACAAGGGGGTCACTTTTTTAGGTTCACTTGTGTGGACATGACCTTGGACTTCCATTTATAGATGGAATTAAGGTTGATGTCTACCTAATTTCAGAAATTATCAAAGCAGGATTTTTTGCTACACCATTGACATGGATTTATAGGTTGATGCAGATAAAAAAATGGATGGAACTTTTGACGGGACCTTACTTGTTCTTTAATTACTGTGTCTGTTGCTCCTTGGAAAACAATTTATAGTCTGCTTGGGAATGCAAGCAGGAAAAATGCATCGCCTCTTATTTGGTACATTCATTAGAGTTTTGCAAATGAGCATCAGGTTCACTATTGAACAAAAATTGAAGTTGTCAGAGCAATTCACTTGGGGATTGGTTATGGAAAGTAAGACAATTTTGTCTTTAATGAATATTATGTGATCATTGGCTTTGTTGTTCACATGGGACAGAGAAATCACCTTTAGTAGATTACATAGCTAAACCAATTTACATAATAACATCATATGCATTAAAAATACATTGCCCTTGTGGAGGCAGGGTTCAACTGTTGGAGAGATAAAAATAACTACTACAAACTGGCATTTCCCAGCTACACAGATCAGTAGGGATCACAGAATTCTCTTGGACATCAGCTTTAGTAGATTTCAGCACTAAGCCAATTTCCTGAAGCACATTATGCACTTTGAAAGAGTTTGCTTTTTGAATCATACATGACTCTCTCAGGAGGCAAGTTAAAATATATTTAATTCTATTAAAACTTTTCCTACTAACTCAGATCACAAGGGAACATGTAATCCTATGAAAATGGTCATTATGGATGAAACTTGATCACTTTCAGAACTAATATTCCTAAATAGGCTGGTACACTTGGGGCATACATATGCATTATATTAGTATTTCTTCTCAGTAGTCAGTTGTGACTTGTTTCCAGTGTTTAAGTTATCAGAAAAGACAATACCACAGCCTTGTATTAGACAATTTCATAGAATCATAGAATCATAGAATCATAGAATTGTTAAAGTTGGAAAAGACCCTTAAGATCATCAAGTCCAACCGTTAATCTAGCACTGCCAAGTCCATCACTAAACTATGTCCCTAAGCATCACGTCTACTTGTCTTTTAAATACCTCCAGGGATGGAGACTCAACTGCTTCCCTGGGCAGCCTGTTCCAGTGCCTGACTACCCTTTCAGTGAAGAAGTTTTTCCTAATATCCAACCTAAACCTCCCCTGACTCAACTTGAGGCCATTTCCTCTCGTCCTATCACTTGTTACTGGGGAGAAGAGACCGACCCCCACCTCACTACAACCTCCTTTCAGGTAGTTGTAGAGGGCAATAAGGTCTCCCCTCAGCCTCCTCTTCTCCAGACTAAACAACCCCAACTCCCTCAGCCGCTCCTCATAAGACATTCTCTAGACCCTTCACCAGCCTCGTTGCCCTTCTCTGGACACGCTCCAGCACCTCGATGTCCTTCTTGAAGTGAGGGGCCCAAAACTGGACACAGTATTTGAGGTGCGGCCTCACCAGTGCCGAGTACAGGGGCACTATCACCTCCCTGGTCCTGCTGGCCTTGGCCCATCGATCCAGCCTGTCCCGATCCCTCTGCAGGGCCTTCCTACCCTCCAGCAGATCGACACTTCCACCCAACTTGGTGTCATCTGCAAACTTACTGAGGGTGCACTCAATCCCCTCATCCAGATCATCGATAAAGATATTAAACAGGACTGGTCCCAACACTGAGCCTTGGGGAACACCACTTGTGACCGGTCGCCAACTGGATTTGGTTCCATTCACCACCACGAATTTGAAGTGGTCTACCCAGTTACCAGCAGAGGGGCTAGGGGAGCAATCAGATACAGGGATTTTTTAAGCCAATCGCTACGACACTGAGAAAAGGGTTGTGTAAATAATCTGTTTTACTCCTCTATTTGGTCAACAGATTCTTAAGAGGACTTACCCATAAGCATCCCAGTCTACCTCATGAGTTGACTTCAGTAGCCCATGGCGACGTTTTTACATAGATCCTTATAATGAAAAATTGTGAGTTAGGCTAGAATAAGAACTAGGTGTCTTCAGGATTGGGGCCATGTTACATACTTCCCAACAGGTTGAGCAGGAAAGAATTTAGAAAACTTGGTAAGAATTACTGACAGATACGAGCTAACAAAAACATGTTACTTGGAGCATATTTTACCTGGATGTTGTAATTGATTTAATATTGAGATTGTTGCCTAATGCAGGCAGGCTGAGAATACAGTCCAGGCTTTCTCACAGAGACAGCAAGAGACCCTCTCACCCAGGGGAGATATGAAAATGTTCCATAATTTCTCAGGCTCTTCTGAAATAAAGCTTGTACATCCAGCAATAGATTTTAATAACTTTCTTCTGTACAGCCCTTGGTGTGCTTTTGCCAGTCTTTGATGCTTGGGGCCCTTCATTATTACAGACCTGACTTGTTCTGGCTGAGCCACACTCAAAGTGTTACCATTTCCCGTTTTTGTTACTGTCCCCTCTGTGGGGTACCCATCCCTCCAGTATTTTTGTACATATTTACCTTAAATCAATTCACCAGGCTGTGAACGTGAGTAGCTGATGCACAAACATGCATTCCCACCTGCCCTGGGAGTGGTGAGCTCTGGCACAGGAATGCTGTAGAAGTTAATGAGCAAGCTTTCCATTCAGGGCAGAATCAATCAGAAATAACTCACATCAGAGGCACAACAATGTTATGGGCACTGGCAGCCAAGCTCTCTTGGACCTTGCTGAAGTGCTAAGGAAAATAATGGTTTTTAATGTAACTTAGTAGATCAAGACAACATTGTTTATTAATGAAGTTCAGGTCAGTTTACTAATCTCTTTACCATGGATCAGTGACAGGTAGAAAATAATCTCTAAGATCTATCTGTATCAATATACATAAAAAAGTGGAAAAAACTGTAATGCATGGTTTCAAACATGAATTTAATTTAAAAAAAATAGTAAAAATTGTGTTCAAAGAGGTGGCTGGTTTTTCAAGATGAGGAGTCTTTTATGCAGTTTTTCAAAAATCATACCAGGCACAAAGTACTTGTGACTGTTCTCAGTTCATTTGTTTAAAAATTCATAAACTAGAATTTTTCTCCTTGCTTATCAACAATCACACTGCATACCTAGAATATTTTATACCTTGCAATGGCAATGAAAAATAACACATAAAAGATTACATTTATCAAAAAAATCAGAGTGGAAAAAAAATTGGCTAGTTTAATTCCACATCAAGGTCAGAAGTAATTTCTTAATTTTGAGTATTGCATCACCCAACTACAGAACAGTATGTACGTATGTGTGTGTAAGTATTTGCATTTAATTACCTTTTTTCTAGTAGTGCAAGTGTTTCACAAGTGCAAAACCCTTTATCCTGTGAAATCTAAGGGAAATATTACCCCAAGTTTTTTTACAGAGTATTTGATCTGCTCTGCCTGTTTAAGTCTGTGGATTTCAGGATTTAGCTTCATCAAATTCATCAGCAGTTTTATATGTTTTTTTTTTACCATGATGATTGAACAAGGTAGTCAACTGTCATTCCTACACTATCAATACAAGTGTAATCAAACCTTGAATACTCTTAGCCCTTTTTTATAAGACAAGGAAAGAATTTTGAATTAAATGTGCAGTCAGTAGTAAATTCATAATATTATTTTCTACTGCTCATGCCCAGTCTATCTGGCAAAATGTTGTTGTGAAAGAAATGTTATCTGTAGTGAAGCAAATGCATTATTTCCTTCAGATTTATCTCAGCTATGAAGTTTAAAACAGTTTGGGGGTATTCCTTTGCAATAGTAGTCTATCTGTACTAACTATTTATATATGTCCTAGATTTTTCTAGCAGTGTTCGTGGTACAGAAATAAATGACTGGGATTTGTATCTTAAGCCAGTGATCTAAATGTTCATTAATCAAAGAAATCTGATTAAACTCTTTGTCTTTCAAATCAGAGAATGGAAATGTGAGCTACAGAAAGTAAATTTTAGAAAATGAAAGGCTATACAAAAAGAATAGTGGTGAAAGATTTTGTTGTAACTTTAATGTTGCATTTGAAAGCAGCCTGGTCATACAAAGTGTGATGGATTACTGGACTCAGCCTCTACTTTAATGTCTTCCTGTTTGATACTTGTGATCTGTGACCGGTACTGTGCGACTAAGGAGCTTTTTGATTAGATAAAAAACTCACACACTGTGATCTATACCTACAATACCATACTTTGCAGGGAGGCATAAAAGGATTTTTTGTCCTCTTCTGAAATTAGACTTCCCCAGACTTTGTTTGTGTTTGGGCTCAGGCTCCAGAGAACTGCACCATTTTTTGTTGTTTAAGTCAGTTCTTTTCTTGCAACATGAAAACATGGCACAGCTTAAACCAGCTTTCCTGTCTTTGATAAAGTGGTGGCCCATGTTCAGCAGACAATTCTTGGTTAAATATTTTAAATACATTTAAATAAATAAATACTTCAAGGGTGATTTTTCATAAAGGCAGAGACAGGTATTCTCTCCCTAACAAGCCTGCCCTAGATTTTCTACGTGCTATATTAGCCCAAGTTGCGACTTCTTTGATTTTCCCTGAACTCCCCAACTGAAGAGGGGTCTGTGTCAAGACCCCTCTTACCCCAAAGCTCTATTAGAGGATTGAGGAAAATAATTGGCTCAAAGACATGGCCAAGAAGAATTAAGACATCAGCTGGTGAGCCCATTAAAATGTCAGTCATTATCTCCCCTAAGTGACAGGAGAAGGCTGAAATGCAGCCTTTAATCTGTCAATCATTAATTTCAGAAAATGCGTCCACAGTTCCCTCTCTAGCATGTCTGCGTGGAAACATACCTACCCCACTGGCCCTAGGCAAACTGTTTTGGTGGAGCACATATCTCCTCCATGACATAACTCTCCATCAACTCAGCTGCTGCTCAGGCCACCCTCCAACTCCTTCAATCAGCAGCACAAACACCACTTCACCATCGCTCACTCGGGGTTACCCATCACTTCCATCCAGGCACTGCAGCAGCTGTGTGTGTCTCTATCATTTCCTATATCCGGTTGCTACAGAAAGAACAGTTTCTGAGAGGCATGTTTGCTTCAACAGCAGGGATGGAAATTAATCATCACACGTGACTCGTGAAAGACCAGGAGAGGTTTTTGTGGCAGCTGGAAGTTTAGCAGGATGAAGAAAGCATGGGGGATAGGAAGGAGTGGCACGGAGATAAGGACAGGAATCCTTAACAGGGAAAAAGAGGAAGATTATAATGGAGAGAAAGGGAGGGGGGAGTAGAGAAAGTCCAGGACTAGCTGAAGGAGAGGTGAACATTTAAGAAACTACAGAAAGGCAAGAAAAATGGGTAGGGAAATATAACAAAGGAGTGTGATAAGTAAATCTAGAATTTATTCAGAAAAAGAAAATGGAAGAATCAGAAAACAGAAGAATTGGCCTTAGTGAGCCAGGTCCCAGCTTTCAGCCACATAAAGCCACCACACTAACGCTAGCTTTTTTCCTCTTCAGTATTCCTGTGTCCATCTGCAGTCCTCCTTTCTCCCTCTCCTTCTCTGTTCCAGAGCCACCCACACTCTGAGCCTCCATGCCTCCATACACTTGTCCATGGTGTTTCAGCCTGAGCTGCTTTGTTCATTTCATGCTGCAACATTCCTGCTGGCTCCATGGTCTCATGAGAGGAAGACGGCACTGGTAGACACTGTGGAGATGCTATTGCATGTCAGGAGCCATGCAATCAGAGAGAGACGTTCACCAAAGGAGCCAGGAGGAGCTTTCTGAGATGTGGGGACTGGTGATGCGCCAGTCCGGTGGAGCTGATTAGGGAGGTGTGCACCGGTTAGTGGTAGGAGAGATCAGTGTGTGGATCTAGGGAGTGCTGTGGCACACAGTGGGTGGGATGGGGTACTTTGGTCGGTCTGGGAGCACTGTGTGGGGTGGCAGTGAGGAGGTGACGTGTGTGTTATGAGGGACCCTGTGTGGGGTACGGGGAGAGGCTGCAGTGCAGGGCCCTTGGGGAACCTGGCATGGTGCTGAAGGTCTGCTGATGGCCAAGCAGGGAGAGGCTCCAGCTGCTGAACATTTTATGCCAAACATAATGAAAAGCCTAATTTGATAAGCAATACAGATCCCTTCTCCCAAAGAGTAGAGGAGTGGAAATACTAACACCTGGAAAGCTTTTTAGGTAGGCAGAGAATATAGTATGTGGAGCTCCAAGCTATGTGACAGGAGATTTTGATGCAGTTCCCAACTCAGACACCTGTGTGACCTTTAACATTTTGCTCTCTGTCTAATGGCCTTACCTCCCTCAGCTACAGGGAAATTTTCAGACTAAAAACCCTTTTAATGAGAATGACCCACTCAGGCAGCACAGTAATGAAAGCTGTGCAGTAGTTAAAGTAGACAAGTGAGAGTCCAGGTTCCAGTCTTCTTAAGGGGAAAGTGGTGGTAAAATATACCTTTAGCTAACCTCTTCTTTTTTTGTGTGTGTGTGGAAGGCAGTGGAGAAATGGTTGGATGCACTCATTGTGCCATGTAGCCAAATGTAGACTGAAGAGATTACTTATTTAGAGGAACCTATTTAAAGGGGGGAAAAAAATAAAAAATAAAAAACAAAAAACCCAAACAGTTAAGCATTTGCATCCTATCAAAATCTGATGCTTTGGATACCTAATTCCCATTTGTGCACCTGAAAATCTTTTTCTTTATTCCTATACAGAGGGAACTATGGGGAAAAAAAAAGTATTTATTTACCAGTTTTCCTGTCTTTGTTTTCTGACAATGTTTGAAGATTGAATGCCCATGTTTTCCCTATTAGTCAGGTGATACAATTAGACTAGCTATCAAGACCAGACTCAGAGTCAGCTATGCTGCATCTAATGGACCAGAGAGTAATTCCTTTGACTGTGGTAATAGGAAGCACTTTCAAAGGCAGAGATACTCTATATAGTACTGGAAGATATGACAGTGAACAATTCTCAGTTACCCAGAGGCTTCCTCTCACTAGAATAAGTGACTAGAATGGATTCTCAAATTGTTCCCAAACAGATAGTTAAAGCAGCTGTCTATAACTCTGTAAATACCACAGTGTGCATTTGTATTTCAAGCTCAGGTTGTGTTTCTAAAATCCATTGCAATCTAAATTTTGAACCTGCATTCAAGCCTGGGAAGTTTACTCTCTCCTAAATCCCTTAGCAAAGCTACAAGAATCTGTCTGTGGTGAGTAGCTGGGAGCAATAAAGATCAGTGTACTGTAGTGCTTGGTGACACAGTATTTAAACACTATTCTCCAGTGCAGTGAAGCTTTAATAAACTCTGAGCATTGTTAGCAGACTTGGGAAATTCAGGATCCTGAATGCTAAATAGGAAGGAGGACAAGAAGGCAACAGATGTTATTATGTGTAGGAATGTCACATGAAACCTCCAAAGTCTTGAGTGCTATGGTATTCATCATTATATCAATACTGCAAAAATTATACCTATTGTGTGTGCTTTCTTTCACTGTCACTTAAAAAAATTATGTATTATATCACTGGCAAGATTTTACACTAAACTCTATTCAAAGGTTGACATAGTATTCTAAGACAAATATACCTTGTAATATTTTTCTGGTAACAGTCTAATTTCACACAAAATATTTGTTATACTGTGTTATAGTTCAGGCACATTATGATTAAAATGGAGCAAAAAGGTTGACATTTTTGTCTGCTATGATTATAATGTGTTGTAAACGCTTTTTTGAGCAGGTTTCCAAAGCTGAAATGATAATTCTATCCACGTTTTGTTTTTGTTGTACAAAAAATGCATTTTTTGGGGGGGGGCGGGGGGAGAAAAGCCATAAAAACATAGTATATATACAAATTCCAGCAAGCAGTGATTTGTGGAAAAGCTGTGTTCAAAGAAGTTTTGCTGTATGCATATATTAAATTCAATTGATCATCTACCCTTCTTACACTTACAGCTAGTTTCTCAATGAAATGCATGAAATTATTTCCATTCTGTGGAAGGTGGCAGCCTATTAATGTGGAAGGTTATAAAAAATGTCAGTGTCTTGACCTCCACCCTGATACAACCACCTTTTTGAAATAGAGAACTCATTTCTGCAGGTGAATAATTCTGTTGAGGTCAAAGGCTTTGTAAAACTATTACTGATTATTGGTATGTTTGCAGTGCTTGTGAGCACTTCTCATGGGCAAGTAATTGAAAGCGGGAATGTGAGCAAAGTCAGAATAAGAGAGACTAACACTTCTCAAAAACTTTCTTTTTGATCATTTCATCTGGTGGTGATGAAACATTTTATTCTCACCATTTTCTCAACTATCTTTCTGAACTGGAGCCTACATAGGAAAGGACTAAACTGTTTGGATTGTTTCATAACAAGGGGAGTCTATAAAACCTCTGAAACAGAGAATTAAGCAATCTTTCCTTTCAGACCATAATGTAGCAGAGTTCTTGTGGTTTTGAAGATAGTACACTTTGACCTGACTTCTTGCATTGTTTTCTGGATCAAACAAGTCTGGGCAAGCCTTGTACACTGGATCTCTAAAGATCAGGGACCTGAGGCGTTCAAGACTTCTCTCAATTTATCATTTCCAAATGCTGTCCACTCCTCTCTTTCAGCAGTTCCTTTGTTTCTTGCACTTCTGTAGCCATGTGCCACAATCATTGGAAAGTTTTCTTCCTTTGAACTAGGACTGACTGCATATTTCTAAGAGATTTGTGATGCAGGAATTAGGCCTATAAGTTCTACAAAGACTTATTGCTTTAGTTGCTGCCCTTTCTGTGTGTGGCTCACAACTCTTGCAAAGAATTGGTTCAGAGCCTGGTCACACCACTTTTTTCAGAGAAAAACTCAGGGCATGAGGAGACACAAAAGTTCTTAGCTGTAAATTCTAGACTTACTTGATAGCTGGAACTTCTTAAGAACTTTTCATAGAATCATAGAATCATAGAATTGTTAAAGTTGGAAAAGACCCTTAAGATCATCAAGTCCAACCGTTAATCTAGCACTGCCAAACTATGTCCCTAAGCATCACGTCTACTTGTCTTTTAAATACCTCCAGGGATGGAGACTCAACTGCTTCCCTGGGCAGCCTGTTCCAGTGCCTGACTACCCTTTCAGTGAAGAAGTTTTTCCTAATATCCAACCTAAACCTCCCCTGGCGCAGCTTGAGGCCATTTCCTCTCATCCTATCACTTGTTACTGGGGAGAAGAGACCGACCCCCACCTCACTACAACCTCCTTTCAGGTAGTTGTAGAGAGCGATAAGGTCTCCCCTCAGCCTCCTCTTCTCCAAACTAAACAACCCCAGCTCCCTCAGCCGCTCCTCATAAGACTTGTGCTCTAGACCCTTCATCAGCTTCATTGCCCTTCTTTGGGCATGTTCTAGCACCTCAATGTCCTTCTTGAAGTGAGGGGCCCAAAACTGAACACAGTACTCGAGGTGCAGCCTCACCAGTGCCGAATACAGGGGCACTATCACCTCCCTGGTCCTGCTGGCCACACTATTCCTGATACAAGCCAGGATGCCATTGGCCCTCTTGGCCACCTGGGCACACTGCTGGCTCATGTTTAGGCAGCTGTCAACCATCACCCCCAGGTCCTTGTCAGCCAGGCTGCTTTCCAGCCACTCCTCCCCAAGCCTGTAGCATTGCCTGGGGTTGTTGTGACCCAAGTGCAGGACCCGGCACTTGGCCTTGTTGAACCTCATACCGTTGGCCTTGGCCCATCGATCCAGCCTGTCCCGATCACTCTGCAGGGCCTTCCTACCCTCCAGCAGATTGACACTTCCACCCAACTTGGTGTCATCTGCAAACTTACTGAGGGTGCACTCAATCCCCTCATCCAGGTCATCGATAAAGATATTAAACAGGACTGGCCCCAATACTGAGCCCTGGGGAACACCACTTGTGACTGGCCACCAACTGGATTTGGCTCCATTCACCACCACTCTCTGGGCTTGGTCATTCAGCCAGTTTTTTACCCAGCAGAGAGTGCACTTATCCAAGCCGTGAGCAGTCAGTTTCTCCAGGAGAATGCTGTGGGAGACTGTGTCAAAGGCCTTACTAAAGTCCAAGTAGACAACATCCACTGCGTTCCCCTCATCCACTAAGCGGGTCACCTTGCCATAGAAGGGGATCAGATTAGTGAAGCAGGACCTGCCTTTCATAAACCCATGCTGGCTGGTCCTGATCCCCCAATTGTCCCGAATGTGCCGTGTGATGGCACTCAAGATGATCTGCTCCATGACCTTCCCTGGCACCGAGGTCAGGCTGACAGGCCTGTAATTCTCCAGATCCTCCTTCCGACCCATCTTGTAGATGAGTGTCACATTAGCTAACTTCCAGTCATCTGGGACCTCCCCGGTTGACCAGGACTGCTGGTAAATGATGGAAAGTGGCTTGGCGAGCTCCTCCGCCAGCTCCCTCAGTATCCTCCAGTGGATTCCATGTTAACTTTTGCTAATTTAACTTTCATTTGTAAAAACACGGGAGTAAGGCAAATGGCCCACTTAGCCTTCCAGACTCTCTATATCAGTGCTAATACTTAGGGAGAGCACGTGTGACTGGCCACAGCCTGTGGTCTGCTTTACTTATACCTTCCCAGCTCCCAGAATCATTGGATTAGGGATTTTTGAGGGTATGTCCCTGTCTCTTCCCTTTACTATATGGTTATGGACTTGTTCAATGCATCAGAGGGAAAATTCCATTTCCCAGGTATTATCTTTTTATTACATGTATGTACAATGACTGTTGCTATTAGAGCCTCTGGAAATGTTAATATAATTAATAGTAATTTGTTATCTAATCCTTTAATAGGTTTTCTAATAAAGGTACAAAACTCAAATGTAGCACCTGCCTGTTTTCTATGTGCAAGTCTAAATGGAAATGGTTTTACTGCGTGCTTCAAGATCATGTTGAAAGAATGGTTTAAGTAGGAACTCTTTGTGTGAAACCAGAGATAGTCAGGGAAGTCTGGAGAGGGACAAGGAAAGACCTAGTGTTTTATAGTGGGATATTTGTGCAGTGGATTATGAATGTTGACATTCCTTTGCTCTGGAGGAGTCCTCAGACCTGATTTGAAGTCACTGAGCTAAGGGGCTCTTGTGAAGGAGCACTCCACCATACTGATGTTTGCAACAATGTCCCTAGCATCATTCCTGAGGATAATGCTTAACGTGCTCCTGGTTAGACTTTGAACCATTGATCTCTACACTCTGAGCCCATCTGTCCAGTCAGTTGTCCACCACATCATGGCCCACTCATCTAATGTATTTATCTCCAACTTATTTTACCTAAATAGTCCCTAGCTCCAGCCTCCTCTATTGTGTGTACCTTTCTCCTCCAGATCTTGCTACGAGGCATGGAGACACGAGAGGCCTGGGAACAGACCTTTCCAGTAAATAATGAGGCAAGAACTGCATCAGGTACCTTATCTGTTCCCATGTTCCTCATCGCTAGGTTGCCTGTCCGGCTCACCGGCAGGCTCATGTTTTCCTTGATTCTCCTTTTGCTGCAAAGGTACCTGCAGAAGCTCCTCTTGTTGCCCTTTCACAAACTTTGCCAATTTCAGCTCCAGCCAAACTTTGCTTTTCCCAATTTCATTCCTGTATCAACAACGTAATGCCACCACTGTGCTTAAAAAGCTTATCTCAGTGCCCTCTCCCTTACACTGAAAGTATTTTTTAAATATGAATTTTAAGGCATATATTTCTACAGATTTCTCTCATATTTAGTCTCTCTTCTGAGCTTTTTTTTGTGTGCACATAACCAAGGTTTTCTTACCAAACCAACTATGAGAGTGTCTTGCTGGTTTTTTTTTTCTCCTCTTTTAATCAAAACAGACATTCTTATGTGCACGTTTGACTGATATTAGGGCATTAGGACAAAAGTTTTTATGAATTTCAATAAAGTTTTGGCACAGAATTCTTCTACTATATTGGAATCAGAATATGAAGCTGGCTAAATTTCTGTAACTGGTTGAGCCACCCAAATGGGACTGCTGGAAAAGCAGTGAACAGCTCTGAAAAGTACTGTTGGAAAGCCTTGTAAAGCATTTCTCTGTCCAGAGAACTGGCATCGACTTTAAGAGGAATCCCATGTAAGTTGGATTAAAAGATCAGCACTCTAATAGATATTTCCATAGTAAGACAGAGTAGAATTAAAAAACAAGGCACAGACAGTGCTTCTGAAATTCCCATACTTCACACTCTTCAGAGGGAAGAAGGGTGTCAGAGAAGAAAATATATGGAAAAGCAAACGAATAAATTCAAACACAAATCTTATTTGTAATTGAACAAGATTTTTATTTATCTGTTAGATTTTTTCCCTCGTTTTTTGTTTGTTTGTTTGTTTCTTTATAGCTGCAGGCTTACACTAAAGCCTTGCTTTCAGCATAGCCATAATGTGAATACAGAGTTATAGGTTTTATTATATGCCTGTTCCTCCACTCCTTCAAGCAGTCCACAAAATCTAAGTAGAATTATGCTTCCTTACTGTATTTTTCCTTGCTGCCATGACTCTAAGGGGGCAGGATTGCAGCTCTGCTTTCTCTGTGTAAGCCAACAGACTGTGTCTTATCTGACAAGATAGATACACTCGGTAAACTGGGGTAGCAACAGCATCATCATTTTTCTGTATGTTCGGGAATCCTTCTAAGCTTTCACTTGTGCCTCTTACCTGCTGTCACTGTTGGGCAAGGCAGCTCTGCAGAGTCCTATTCTGTACTGGGCTTTGTGCAACAAAATTACACTCTTAGGAAGAAGAAACTTTCATTTATCTTAATTTTCAGAAAGCAGACATGTTCTATCCCAGTAATATCAGTTATGGAAATAAGCTGATCAGTACTGATCATTGTAAGTGGATTTTTAGAAAACTTGGACTTAATTTTGTCAAAACCTCTCCTTCCTCTGAGATACATTTGGTTCTGTGTCTCAGTAGTCTTGAGTTTCTGTATGAAAAAAATCAGTCATCAGGTACAGTTATCATTACATGTTTTAATGAATCTTGTGCTGGCTTTAAGGGCACATCTGTTTTAAGATTTCTCCAGTATGCATAATGCACTGTAGAGATGTTAAGCCTAAATTGGATTGAATAACAAGTTATCTGGCTAGGGAAAAGAAGGAACTCAAAACCACCATGGTAGTTACACTCTTATTTTATTTTCTATAGTGAAACAGTCAAGATGCATTCAAAACATAGAAAACATGCAGTTCAGGAAAGTTAACTAGGGAAGAATGGAAAAAAAGAGGTATCTCTTGTTCAGTATACCACTGTCCTGTTAAGTAAAAACAATACGACCATGACCATAAACATCTTAATTGCTCCCCAAGTACATATTACAGTGATGACCTGCAGCCATACTCTCATAAGAATACAACAATATATTGCTGTCTCCTGGGAAGCCATAGTTTTATTTTTTGTAGATGTGTTGCTATAGCTATCCATCACAATTAATGAAGTTCTCTGAAGATGGGCAGTCTTACCCATTCAAACTGTAAGTGAAAACAAAACCTTGTTTCTGCCTTTAGCCTCCCCCCCTTGCAAGAAAACTACCCAACTTCATTCTCTATTCATTCATTGTCATGAGAGAAGACATATACTTGTGGCTCATGGAATCCCTTTCCAAACAGAACAGTAGATAAGAAACCATGCACAATGAAGCCATTATTCTTCAAATACATAATAGTAATAATAAAACTCACAACAGTAAGCCTAGATTTGCTTTGACTGTTAATTGTTTTGCTCTCTCCCTCCACCTCTGCAGTTGTCTAAGGGCTCTAGCCTACTGGAAGGACCCAGAGTTCTGCAGTTTCAGTGATGGCCTTTTTCTTGATGTGGCCTATTGGGCCAGAGTGGGGGTAGCTTGTCTCACAGCATCCTGAAGTGAGAGTGCAATAACTGTCAACAATACAACTTCTTGTGCAGGATGACTGCAGAGATTAGGAGTAGGCACTTCTGTCCTGTAGCCTTCTGTAGGGGGGTGAAAATTCACCCCCATAAAACAAGATGTCTCAACTGAAACTGCAAAGTCCTTGTGCTTCCTTCACTGGGAGGTGAAAAGAGTTCCCACGGTTAAATAATAAGTGTTTTGCTGCCAAATTTCTGGGGTTCCCTTGGACAATACAAGGCAAGAGAGAGAATCCATGGCAGCATTTCATGCACCCTTTCACAACATTTAGCAGCCTTCAGGCACGTGCACTGGCACTTTGTACATGGGCACTAACAATGCAACAAAGTGGTTGCCAGGGTTACCACAACCTGTCAAAAAAACCAGAAGACAAAAGTGAAGGAGCCACATTGCCCAGCATAATTCCTGACAAGTGTGTTGCCTCACACGCTGCCTTAAGACACAATAGAAAAAAAGGCACGTCTTTGACAGGCATGCAAAAAAGAGAGCTGCATTGTAGCTTATGGCTTAGCATAAGAGGCTACTGACCTGCAGATTGGAAAGACACAAAATACCCATCCCTACGAGTGAGATTACAGCTATTGGATACTTGAACGGAACTATCTCAGCTAGAGAAATCATCCTCTTAAAAAAAAAAAAAACACTCAACCACAAAGTCCAGAAATCAATAACTGCAGAAGTCAGCATTGCAATCTCCTTTTTTTCTTCTTCTTTTTTTTCTTTTCTTGAGAAGTATTAAAATGCCATTCTTATTTTGTAAACCATAATTGCATTTGCTGTACCTTGGCTGCATTGCAAGGTTAATATAGAGATGCACTCTAGACAGGCAGTCAACAAGATCATAAGCCTTCATAAAAAGAAGACTCTTTTTATCCGTCATTGCCGCTGCATCATGTAAGAGTGGGGGAAAGACATCTTAATTCTTTCAAGGCAACAACTCCCTGATACTGACTTCAGAAATTCAGGAATAAAGTGGCAAAAAAATCATCACCTACTAGCAGTTAATAAAATCTCCAACCAAATCCAAATCGCTGAATCACCAGTTACCTCTGTAAAGCACTGAATTAGACCAGTGGATCAAATTTTCTCCGCTGACTTTAAGGGGACCTGGATGACTAGCTTGCAAGCCTACAGAACAGATACCTAAACCCAGGCAAGATGAATCCCACAATGAGACTTTAAAAGATGAGTAAAATCTAGTTCATAAGGTAATTTGATATCTTCCAGTCCATGACATCATCCCTATTTCTTTAGCTTACAGAAAAATATAAGATTTTTGTTCTAAACATAAATTTTTGTCCCAGGCAAAAGTTCAAATTATTTTTTTTTTTACAGGACTCAAAGAGGACAAGGGTAAGGATGGGTTAATAGCTTGGTATTTCCTTGATGTATCTTTCCTTCTTTAGAAATCTTGGACCTCTTCTTTGTCTCTGTACTATCCTAACCTGATAAAACAGAATTTTTTTTCACCTATTTCTGGAACAGATGTAAATATTGTGTACCCAAGGAAAAAGTGCCATTCACTCACTACAGATGTCTGCTTAACTGACAGAAAAAAACCCAGCAATATCTAATTTTTTACTTAAATTAATGACATCCAAGAGTGACACTGAAATCTCCTTTTATTTCTAAGGCTTCACAAAAGAACTTTCCCTCTCAGTACTAACTGATCGTGCCTAGTATAATATTTTTCTTTATTTTTCTCCAAGCAGCAGTTAGCATGACAGATGAACACAGGAGAAAGGAGAGAAAATGATGCTCTCAGGAAATCTGATGAACAATACAATCGCCCCATGCCTGCAGGAAAAGAAAGTCTATGAAGTTTCTTTTCTATTGTATGTGTATTTACTGGCAGCAGATTCAATGACTTTATTTTATCTTTATTTTTCATTTTGAACTGGGGAATATTTGAAGCTGGGAATGTGGCTGAGAGATAGCACTGCACAAAATACAGAGGCATGCAAAATTTCCTGCATCTGAAGCTCCCCAGAGATCTTTGTCAGAGGCCTCTATCTGGGAGAAAAGCAGAAGAGATCATGTCCCTACTATATTGAAGGTCAAACTGGTCATAGACTGGTAGATTTTCAAAAGGAGTTGATGTATGTCTTCCCTGCATGATAATGTGTGAGATGATAGCTTCCTGAGATGGTGCAGCTAAGATATTTCTAAAAGCCCATCCAGTATCTCTGAACAGACCTGTACAGCACTGTCATATGTATGTACTAATTCTCTGGAGTAAGGTCACATGTGCCTGACATAGTTCAGCAGTATGTCACGCACCTTGAACCTAAGGACTTTCAGTAGGAAACAGCTGGTCAGGTGCCATAGTTTAAGCTTTCGTATGTAGCAAGAATGTTGTTGCTTGTCCTACAGCAGTATTTCCTGAACAATGGTCACCTAGTCTTTTTGAAATAACACCTGATGAGTTCTCATACAGTTGTTACTCTCACGGTTTTCATTTACTACCCAAATATGAATGCTCATTTACTTTTTATATTTCACTCCTTGTTTGCTTGCTTGTGTTAGAAGATTGACACTTTTTTCTGTTTCCATGACCCATTTTCTGATACCCTCCTGAGCCCATGAGTCATTCTTGAGATGCATTGGCTTACAGCATCATAAAGATAATTCATTGATATGTTGTTCCTTACAATGCTTTAAAAAATGGCTGCCAGATTTCTTATTGAAACCGCACAAGGGACTGAGCCCTCTGTTTTGTTCTGCATTTGTACCATGTCCTGATCTCAGAGCATTTAGGTGCTATCTCAAAGCAAATATAATACACTCTTCTCACTATGCTACCTTCCATTTTACTACAAAGTAGCTACAGGAACAGATCAATTAAAAACCTACTTCTCCTTGACAGAGATATCTTGATGTAGGACATTTGGGATTAAAAGAATAATTAGAAATATATCAAAGAGAAAAAAAACCACCATGATGTTGCTGGCAATATTAGACTCAAAGGCAACATCTATGCTAGTAAATTAATCATAGGCAAGGAACATTCCCATGCATTGGCCTGCCACTCTCTCTGTTTCTAAGTGGTTGGAATGGTCCTTGATATGGTTTTGGCTTATGAGCTCACACTTTCTCAGACATGTCTCAGGGAGTTGGAACAGGTCAGGAACTGTTCCCCATAGACAGGTTGGATGAAGCCATCCAGTTTTGGAGAGTTCAATAGCATGAAAATGAGCCAGTCCCTACCTCATCTTGGTGCCAGAGATGTGCCTCAGGCATGTCTATTTACCAAAAGAGACATAGTCAATGTAGGTGCAGGGGAAAGTCCTTGTTTTTCAATTTTCTTTACTGTGGCTTGAATGTGGCAATGCCTCTTCCAGATGGTAGGTGTGGTGGTGTTTGGTACTCTTGACCAACTGTACTTACGAGAAGAGAAACTTCTGGTATAAACCAGTTCTGACAAAGCTTGTCTAGCAGGAGAAACAGAAAGGTTCAAGACATTATTAGGCTGTTTCTACTCTGGGAGCATAATGATGGGAAATTAACCAATGTATGTCATGTCACTATCTGCAGTTTAGGCTGACTGAAAGAAGACTATATTTTCACCAAGTTTTGTTTTTTTTTTTTTTTTCCTTTCTGAAAACAAGCTAGACTCTGGCTCTGTGGCATTTTAAGAAAGGTACGAAACTTACCTATAAATGGCATTTTTCCTCTTTTTCTTTGTCCATAGGTACCAGACAAGGTCTTCCAGCAAAAGAGGACTACCTTTATCTTTAACATTTCTTTTAACGTTAAAAAAAGTAGATGGATCCTCCCAGTCAAAAAGTTGTTCCCAAACAAAGCACATTTTTTCATCTCAAAAGATTTCCATATGATTATTTTGCTCAACTGTTTTCTGATCATATTACTCATGTACACATTCAACTGAACAAATACTTTATCTTTTAGTTGATCTAAGCTGCACCTGAATTTGTCCACTTTTACAAAAGAGTGCAATATAAGCTAGGGGTTTGGCACAGAATTTGATGAAGCTTTCTGCAGAGAGCCTGGATGGAACTTTGGCTAATAGCAGAAGCGACTGCACTGTCTTCACCCTCTTAATACCGTAATTCACACCCAGCCAAGGAAATATGTATTGTACTGCGATAGAAAGAATATCACATTTAAGATAGATAGAGAACTCAAGAGAAGGATGAAGGACATTGAAGAGACAGTTAAAGTTCTTCTCTAAATAGGTAATCACGCACTTAAACAGTCTTTCTGGAAAATTAGGATAACCTCTGGAAAAGAAAGACAAACCATGGCTGTTGAAAGATACACCTAAGCGTGATTTTTCCAGTTCACACTCTTCTGATATACTGGTATATGCAGGAAATTGTCTCCTACTGTATTTTTGTTTAGCTTTTTTAGTTGCTACTATAAGCACTTCATTTTGTATTTTTTACATTCTTTGTGGGAATGACAAATTAACAAATTATAAAAACAGAAAAAGCTATTCACTGCAGTACAGTTCTAAAACTCTCAGGGGAAAATAAATAATAAAACCACCTTTTAGTAGTGAGGTTTTGAGAAATACAGTGACAAAACCTATTCCATTTTTCACACACTCTTTGAATATTAACAAAAACTCAACAGTATGCTGGAGTTCGATAAATGCAAAGATAAAAAGATATGAGAGATTGTCCATATTCTTAATTGACCACTCTGTTTCAGCCTCACTATTCTAACTAGATTTTTCACAGAGATTTTCAAGATCTATGTAAATTGGCTCCTGGATTGAAGGATTGCAATATATACTGGCTGGTGAATGGCTGCATCTTATTGAAGCAACCTTGAAAGCCTGATTCTGAAACAAACCATGAATTAGCCCTACCATTTTCCTGTTTATTACCTCACACAACCAACCTTTTAACTCAGTGAATATTCACCTGTTTTCATTTATTAAGCATACAAAAGAATCTAATGTTGCTAGTTCTGAACGTTGGTCTCCTAGGACTATTTCAGACATGACACCTTCTGACACTATAGAAAGAGATGTGAAAACCCCTCCTTTTTATGGGGGTACCAATTTTCATTCCTTTGCAGAGAATAAATGACTGAAGAGGGCAAAGAGTGGGAAAACTGAAAGGAGGATAATCAGAAATTGGGTGTCAGGCTTAAGCAGTTACTTGGAAATATTTGCACCTGTGATTGCTTCAGGGATGTATGATCTATCCATGCTCATAAAAAAAAAAAAAAGAATTTATATTTACTGGAATAATTACAGGAATATATGGTCCTTCTGAGGACCAAGAGCTATGGACCAATCACGTAATAAATCCCACGCAGTGCGAAAAAGGTCACCAACTCCTGAAAAGCGGAGGTCTTCTTTTCACTGCATGAACATTTAAAGACGATTTTCAAGTGATAGACAACAAGGCTGAAGTGTTTTTTGAAAGTGCCTACAAATGTTTATTCATGGATGCTGTGCACTTTCCACAGCTATGCAGGGAAAACAGCTTATACATATGCAAATAGCACTGAACTCTGCATTTGTATGTGAAATTACCTGATTGGCATTTCAAATCACTGTGTCTCGTGCAGTTATGAGAGTTGTTCAATTGCCTCTATTTGAAAATTCAGCCTTAAAGCACATTTTTGCTAAAAATAAGAGTATATCCTAGTGTCCTCTGTCAAACTTTGCTTTCTTCCTAGATTCTTTAGTAATACCCTATATGATACTCCATTGAGATTGTCCCTGTAGAGAGGTAATTGTGTTACAATTGTAAGGCATGTATTTCTTTTGATGTAGGAGCCCTTTACAATGACAGACATTAAACATAAATGACAGTATAATCCAGCCTTGGTTGCAATAAATTATTCATTTTTTCTTGAGTACCTGGATTCTAACAACTGAAGAACTTTCCCTCTTCCTGCAGAAGTCTGCAGTTTCCCAGCCTTCTTGGCGCAGTTTCTTCATCTTAACCTTATAACAAGAAGGACAGTTCATTACTCAACAGAATGTAAAATTATGTTGCCAGTTCATGTCTTTTTCCTGTCAATTTATGACATGTAGAGATTAGACAATATTGACATCTGGGGTGGGGTTCATTTCACAGTGTCACACATCTGAGCTTAGGTGCTTATACTCAGAGGAGAACTAGGGTTCTATGAAGGTGTCCACGTCCAGGTCTCTAGAGACATTTGAGACACTGTGGGGTATCAATGACAAGATACACTGCTGATAAATATGGCAAAGGACCAGTGGGAAGTCTGTTTCCTTCTGTAGAAACAGCTGGAGTCCAGACAGTATACCCTATCCTAGATACCTACCCGCAGGCAACTGAATCAAGTTTATCAGCAGTAAAGTCAATAAAATCTGTGAAGCTGACCAAAGATGGTGCCTAATTTCTCTGAGTAAGCAGTCATTTTTCTAGATACCATGGCTGTCTTGAACAGATCTTCAATGATTGTAATGGTAACTTAAGCATCTTCATGCACCTGTAGGTAAGGAAAAATAGGTTTCTTCCTCTGGCAACTGAAACCCACCCGCCAATGCCTTTGCAAAATATCTCCAAAATAAAGCTGTCAGATAAGAAATGCAGACAAAGAAATACATATTCATGACCATTCACATACATGCTTGCCTTTTCTTAGCTGTATTCCAACTATCTGTCTTGCAGCTCACCAAACTTCAGCAGCCAAACACAAAGGATGAAGTAAGCATTAATTTTCTTGACACTGTATACATATATACCCATTCTCAGTTTTTCATAGAAATAAAGGATGACTTTTATCTAAGTGCTGTTGCATTATATTTGGCTACAGCCCACCTGAAGCCTGATCCAAATAGTATCCATGGCCCAAGTTCTTCATATCCAGCTTTTTCTTAAGAGTCATTGAAAGTCAATTAGAAAGAATACTCAATCTACTCTTAAAGACATTGTCATGGAAATATGTCTTCTTCACCCTAATAGCTTAGTGAATTATTATTGTTACTATTGTTAATAATTTTATGCAAATTTTTTTTTCACAGATGTCAAAGTACAATAAGAAGGTGGCCAAACTTTATCATGGAATGAGTCATTAAAAAAATATTTATTTAATGATTTTCACCTCTGTCTTCAGTTTATCAGTAAAGAAGTCTGCAAAATCCTGTAGCTTCTAAATCATTTTATATATCTTCAAACCCAAACACTCACACACAGCTTTGTTTTCATTAATTATAGGAGCTTCGAGTATTAAGTCTGTGAGTCCAAGAAGACTATGCCTATTATCTTGAAAGTCTTGCTCCAACAACTTGATCCTCAAAGATTAAATCACAGGCCTTTGAGATGATTTATGTACAGGCAGAAAACTTCTGGTAGCAGTCATACATTCTGAACTGTTCATTCACACTCTGTTGTATGAAAAATATTTCTTGGAATTTGTCAGGGCGCATTTTGCCTTTTAAGAGTAGCTCATGACCAAGCTTGTTATTTACAGAACTTGATCAGAAAGAACATGCAGAGATTCAAAGGCTGGCAAAGCATACTAGGAAGTGTTTAATAAGCAGCTTTCCTTTAGTAGAAAAGGATTAGGGAATACAGGAGCTGAGGGCGGATAATTGTCTCTGAGATGCCAAACAGCAATCAGTAACTGGTGTCAAAATAAAGTTGAGTATAAACCTATGTGAACTAAAATTATTCTCAAGCTTTCCTTGCTACCTGCTAATTGGTCTTTTATTGTGTAATGTTCACTAGAGATCAACATTAAGCCGCAGTCCACTCATGAATTAATTCAATCAGCAGAAGTCCCTCTCAGGACGTCACAGAGTGCCATGATTACATCTATCATGCTTCTTAAACGCCAATGTCAATCCAACTACCTTTAGCTGTTCTTGTACTGGAGATTATTGTTCCTTTTTGACATACTTCATTTACTTAAGTAGGATGATGTAATTTAAAGAGTTATCTGTTAATCAGGTTGAAGAATATTATGCAGTTTGGCACAATTGTATCAGTCTATGATGTTTACCGATATGGTTTTTTATTAATATATTACTCATGGTGTTGGTATAGTTTAGGCTGCTTGCCAATGTTACTAAACCCCACCTTTTAGGATTCATTATTGGAACACTACAAAATTTGTGTCTATTGGGACATCTGTCTTCTGCCAGTTTTCTACAGGCTTTTGACATGTTACAGACTACATAGCATCTTCACACATTTAAACATTCTCATGGTCTGTGTTTTATGCTGGAATATGCTGCAAACTACCTTCTGAGAACTAACAATGTGATCATTCACATGGACTTATTTATACTGTCTACATATGGGGGAGATTTTTCTGCTAGTGAAGCCCAAGTTAGGGTCAGTGCTGTTTTGCTGCAGCATGATTGAAGATGGTATCAATAACTACAACAATGCAATTGTTGCAGAAGACAATATCATACTTGATACTCTACATATTTCAAAGGAAAGAAAGATTTCCAGATATTTCATAATATTCTCTTACCTGGAAGTGTAACCAAATTGAGTATTTAGCAGAAGAAGGGATAGGCCTCACTCTCATAAGAGTCCATTATTAGTTAAAAAGGTGCTATATTTGTTAAAGAAGTCTTCCTAGAAATATGTAAATATTGACTCAATCAATGTGTGTATTCTTATAAGAACTGCACAAAAAGCCATTGTTATATAGTGATGAAAAATGAGAACTTGGCTCTGTGTCTAAGAGATCAGCTAGAATCATAGAATCATAGAATGCTTTGAGATGGAAGGGACCTCTAAAGGTCATCTAGTCCATCCCCCTTGCAGTAGGCAGGGACATCTTCAACTAGATCAGGTTGCTCAGAGCCCCATCTAGCCTGTCCTTGAATGTTTCCAAGGATGGGGCATCTACCATCTCTCTGGGCAACCCATTCCAGCGTTTCACCACCCTCATCATGAAAAATTTTTTCCTTGTGTTTAGTCTAAATCTACCCTCCTTTAGTTTAAAACCATTACCCCTTGTCCTGTCACATCAGACCTTGCTAAAACGACTATCCCCATCTTTCTTGTAGGACCCCTTTAAGTACTGAAAGGCTGCAATAAGGTCTCCCCACGTACACTATTGTAACAAGGCAGATTAAATTTGTACCATCACAGTGTTTTGTTCAAGTCTTTATTGAAAGAATATTCATTCTTCTGATATTCTTGTTCATCTTCCTGTTCTTGCACTTATCTTTGTCACAAGAATAAGACATCTGAATTTCAATGCTGAACATGGACTTATGAGGTATCACAGCATAACTAAGCTGTGCTGCTTTCACCTTTTCAAAATTCAGTAATTCAACTGGCTGAGGCTGTGGTTCTTTCTGGCAGCTGCCAACGCTGCAAGAAGAGAGGAGACCAGTCAATCAAAGTCTAGAATAAGTAAAAGGTCAGAGGAGTCAATACATTGCTGTCCTTCACAGGCTGTGTGAGGTTCTAAAAACCCATTCATGTGACATGAAAGGGAGAAAATAACTGAGTGATTCATTGACACATCACAGAATATAACAGAAATAGGAAACAGCACCAGCTTAACCATTTACATTTTGCTTTTACCTTGGCAATATTATGACTCTCTAAGGCTCTAATAGACAAATGGACAGATAAGCGGCGTTCCTGGCAATCATAAAAATGGGTTGATTTCCAGTTATGAAAACATTTTTTCTTGTTTCTTATTGTTTCTATCAAGTTTGACTATTGCCTTTAGAAATACAGCTTCAGGCTGGAAGCTTTTCAGATGCTATGATGACAAGGCTTGGTTTAGTATCTACACTCATCATCAAGTTTCACAACAATGGGAAACATTTTAAAGTGCTTATTAAGGCCATACATATTTTCTCTAAGACCTTTTCCTTTAAAAAAATTTAAAAAAATCTGTAATTTTCTAACCCCAATTGTGATTTTGTGGTATCCCCAGATAGTTCCAAACTCTTAAGTCATCTGATACAGAGAGCTTGTAAGACCTGGCCCACCTCCCCAGCAAGCTTGATTTCCATCAGTTGAAAGCCCCTGGGTGCAAAAATACATTGTCACTGTTGATGAGGAAAAATAAAAGCAAGAGTCTTAACCAGGGAGACTTTTTTGGTGCTAAGGCCAAACTTCGCAAACTTTCTGCTACCTTCTCCAGTCCGTACTTGGTTGTAAACTCTAAGTATTTGAAATCATGCATAGGAAATAAAGAGCAGCTGCCAGTGCCAGGGAAAGGTGTTTCCCCCCCTTTCCAAACTTTCTGTGCTTCTGCATTCCCTTGTCCATTTCCACACAAGGACAAGAAGCAAGCTGGCAGCCAGTTGCTGCTTGTGTGTTGCCCCAGATATAGGTTACATCCACTGCCCGCTTCAGTGTGAAAAGCATCATGAGAAACTTGCTGAGCCAGCTGAGCTCTGGAGAAGAATATAGTGAATCTGAAAAGAAGCAGAGGAGAGGTGGAACGAATGCCACAACATAATAGAAGAGGACACTAGAGAAGAAATAGAGTGCAGAAGGTCACATCAGAACATGCCATGTGCCTACCCAACCTCCTCCAAAGGCAATGCAGCACTTGGTGAGGCTTAGCCATAGCTGCTCAGCTCCAGGTCAAGGTAGATGCCTGCAGCCCTGTATCTAATATTGTGGAAACTTTAGGGGGAGGTAAATATGTCAACAGAGAGACAAAGGAAGAAAAACTGTGAAAGAGTGAAAATAAAGACTAACTTCTAGGCATTAAAAATATTCCTATTTTTATTGTACAGATTGTATCTAGCGTCTGCAATCAAGATTGGTTTTCTTGAGCTAGGTCCTGTGTAAATCCATCAAGAGTTTGATCATAACCTAAAAAAATTATATTAAAAGACAAAGTACATGGAAACAGAGCTATAAAGAAAGTAAATGATTTGTCAAAAGTTTCAGAGGAAGTCTGTTAGGAAGCCAAGAAATGAAATATCCGTAATACTTTTCTTCAGAAGTATAGTACTTGATGGTAAATAAGGCTTGAATATTTGGACAGCTGTCATTCATGCTACGTTAGGTACTGTGACTGTGCAAGTCTGTAGTGTACTGATGCTGGCTGTTGATGTTTCCCTGGTGTCAAAGTTAGTGCCTACTAGTTGTTTAAGGTTGTCCAGTAAGGCATGCAGTAAAAAGGAAAATATGTAAAAAGAAAGAGACACCATAATTCAGTAAAGATCCCTGAAAAAAAATTCTTACACTTCACAGAAAAGTAGCAGAAACCTCCACTTCTGAGGGATTTGCAATGATGCTGAAGGCCACAGTAAATAAAAAAGTTAACAGAGGCTGCTGCAACTGGCAAGGAGAACAAAGTCTGGTGTCACCCCCATCAGCCAAATTATTTTGTATTGTTGTCCGCAGACTAATGAAGTTTACAGATTTTTGTGTTTGTGCAATGTTATGCTTTCTGTTGATTCAAAACCTTAAACTTTTGTATTAAGTGTTCCTTGGACTCACCCAGTGCTGGGTGTTTCTGGAGGCTATGGCAAAAGTGGATGTTCAGATAGGATATGAAAGGGAAAAGGGTAATAATGAACTCTGGAGTCATCTGAACAGAACTCTCTATGCATAGAAGCAGCCTGAAGAAGGATTTGGAGAATATTGTGGGAAGTGCTGTCACAGGTTGAAATAGGGACTTGTTGAGGGCATGGACAAGATTGAAGACAATTCAGCAAAAGTGACCAAAGTAGACAGTTTGGGAGTGTCAGAGCTGTGAAGATCCCTCTTGATGTGATGACAGAAGAGGAGCTTGGAGAAAGAGTCAGAGCCAATGCTATATCCTAATAGTCATTTCAGCAACATGTCTTTAGCAGCATAAGGACCGTAAGCATCTCCTCAGTAAATTCTGAGCTCTCACAGCAATCTGACTTCATTTCCAAGGGGTAAGTTTCTTGGGGCAAGGTCATCAACTTTGCTCCTGGGAAAGAATACCTTTTTTGCAGCTGTTCGAAGGAGAGGTTTGTCTCTATGAAAAAAAGGGAGCCTGCCCACGCTAAAGGAAGCTAGCAGACTGTGTGAAAAGGGCACCAAAGGAACTGCTATCGAAGTCTAAAGACAGGGTAAATCAAAATAAAAGGCAGTAAGCATTACCTACTACACATGGAGAAGGAGGAATTACTTCAGGGTGTTATACAAATTACAAATGATTGCCCTAAATCATTTTTCCATGGCGGAGCCATGGCAGTATTACCTTCTCTGCTCTTAGTCTATTACATTTTTAATTCTGAGCTCATGTTCAGGATCTCTTCAGATGGCAAAGCACCTGCTACCTGACTACATGATAAATGAAGCACCATCATCTTAAAACAAGCTGAGCTCATTTGATGAGATTTGCTGGGCAAATGCAATGAGCCCTTCATTGTAAAATCTCCTGAAGTTTGCTTTTCATTAGTTACCTTTATTCAGCTTCATGAATCTGAGATTGAAATTTGTAAGGTGGCAGCTTTTGAATAAGTATCAGTATGGTTGCTTCTCTTCACGCTTGCACACAAAAGCGCACACAAAAGCGCACACAAAAGCACACACAAGTGCTTCTGGAGGAAATCTGTTTGTGTTTTATGAGGTATCGGCATTGCATTGCTGACCTTATCCTGGGCTCTGGGGGTACTTTTTTCCTGAATTTGAGACTTTCAGAGTCTGCATGGTGGATTTGTGGGATATACTGTTGGATTATTCAGGAGCGTATTGGATCCTGTCTTGGCTTTTGCCATGAACAGGTTATTTTAATGTGGGTAAACATGAGGCTTCCACTGAACTTTACATGTTTTTACACAGAGAACTATAACATTCATTTATACAGGACTGAGGAAAAATGTCTTAGGAGTATAAATTCAAATCTGAAAAGCACAACCCTTAAATAGAGATACGAAGCCACTTTTCATGCAGTCACACTACTATATACTTAGTAGCCACTGTCATAACTGGGACAGCAAAGTAAGTGAATCATTGTTTTGTTCTACAGTGACAAATTTATATTATTTTTCCATTTTGAAACTGCTGTGCAAGCCAATCTTTCCAAAAAGTAAAGCTAAGGTAATGGCTCCAATATTACACATACTGCAGACAGAATGATGTGGTTCCAGTTCTCACGATATTGCTGAGCAATTATTTATTAGAGTGATTACCCCTATTTCTAGAATTATAGATAACAATTAGGTTGGAAGGGGCCTCTGGAGATCATTTAGTCAAATATTCTGCTCAAAGGATGCCTAAATCTGAATTTAGGTGAGGTTGCTCAAAGCCATAACAATTTTTAAAAACTGCAGGTGGACATACCAGATAGATTGATGGAATGATCAGATTTTTCACTTCTATCATTTGCACCTCAAGTAAATTGCATTCCTTCAGAAGTACTGCTCCTTGGAGATAAATGCTCAGATAACTCTTATGTTTGTTAACCAACACAAAAACAGAGGAACAAGCCAGGGAGATCAGAGGTAGACAGAAGTCAAAAGGTCCTGAGGAATAAGGTGCAGACGAGGGCAGGGGCAGACAGAACAAATCAGGAAACTACCAGGGAACAGAAGAATGAGAAGTTAAATTTTCCATTTATTGTCTGCATGTTCGTATAATTTGCACTGCTGCTGAATTGCTAGACTTTTTAAATGGGCAGACTGCTGGATGCATACATCAAAATATGGTTTTCTGAATAACCAACCAACTTGGTCTGTTGAATTGTGCTACATGTTTGGGCTATATAAAAAATGACTTGGTCAAGAACACCTCTCACCTCAGTTCCCATCCCCAGCTCCTTTCCCATTCTCTCTTTTCGAGTGAGTTTACACAGCACAGTGACTCTGGGAGTTACTAAGGCAGATTTGGATCCCCACTGAAGAAGAAATAAAAAAGGCATGTGTATGCTGTAATTCAAACAGAGAAAGGGTTGGGATCTGCCAGCATAGGGATCAGCTCCTACCTCTGGGACTCATGGAGGGAGAAGGGGTGTAGTGACTGCAATGAAGGAAGGGTGTAGTCACCCACAAAGCCTGCCTGTCCAGACTATGGAGCTGGGATCTGTGATTGTGAAGAATATCATCACTGGAATTAGAGGTGTTACAAGCTTTAAAAGAAACCTTTGAAGGGACCCCTCGAAGACAAAAATGGTTTTGAAGCCGAGAGTGAAAGAGGTGGTATGGTACTTCAGAAAGGAGTCACATGGGAGTGCACATGGTGGGGAAGAATTATTATTCATTTGGTTAAGCAAATCCTGGGAGCCAACGCTAACTGAACTGAGTGCTTCCATGTTTGACCATTATTTGATCACTCTGTATAAATAATCTTATTTGAATTTATAAAAGGCAGCAAATTCAAAGTCTGAAACTCCATCCTTAACATCCGTCTCCTGCTGAGCCTTTTTATTTCCTCCCACATGGTACTTTGGATCAAAATGCTTTGGAAAAGATGAGCAATATCTGGGCATGGTGGTAAAGAAAGAGATGCCTGTTCCCAAACTGACAATCAGGACTGTGTGTTTTTGTTCAAACAAAAGACATATTGGCTACTATGAGACTCAAGGAGGCAGCTCTTAATGGTCTGCAGGGGCTTTTGAAGAGTGTATAAACATGAAAAAAGGCAGTGACTTTGTTTAGTGAGCTAGAAATAATTCAACGGTACAGATGAATCATGTTACTTTGGCTGTAAGAGGAACAGAGTGGGTCTTACTAAAGAAGAATGCAATCAAAAATCTTCTGCACTGAATTTTACTAAACTGAAGCAATAATATTATTTCAAAACAGGTAGAAAACAAGTTTATATGCCACTTTTGCCATAGTATTGTATGCTCCTCTGCCCAGAAAGCCCCACAGTAGTATTTGCTTATAAATTTAGATAATAAGCTCAGTTAGGCAGTACTCGGTAATTTTATCCTCAAGGCAATGCTTTTTACCCCAAAAAGCTGTCTGGTAAATATTAGATAAAACTTACGGAAGTATCTCATTTTAATATTTTATTTAGTACAACAAACATTATTTTCTTATTTTCTCATTTCTGTTCTTGTAAAGGCAATGCTTGTTTCCAGTCCTCCCCTTTTACAATATTTATATATAGAACTAGTATATTACCATTTCTATGGGAAGTAGAAGATGATGTATATGAGTTAATAATAAGATTCTCTGAGATGAGCCATTGCACATAATACTCAGCTGACCCTCATGATGGAATAATCTCACATAACTTTATCCCTTTAAAAATTAGTTGGTTAGTTGTGTATTCTCCCTCTGGAGCCACTGGATAAACATAGGCAATTCCAGGAGATAATTAATCTAAATTAATCTAATCCATTTTAGACATTTATCCTATGACAAAATTATTGTCTCCAGAGGTACCTCTGAGAATACAGGGATTCAATATTTCAGCCTCTCAGACATCTAAATTTAGGTGAGGTGAACCCCTCCTTAGGGCCTAATATGTCTTTTAATTTTCTTTTCCTACACACTTTCCCATTTTATGGCTCAAATTTTCCACTTATAATAATTTCAAGTGCAAGAAACTATGGATCCATGATAACGTGGTTTTTTACATGCATAGTCATAATAGTCCAATGTGTCTATGCTCTCCTTTCAAGAGTTACTTAGGTCATACAATAATCTGCAAGGGAAAGTGGGAGCAACAGCATCAGAACTTGCCAATAAAAATATTTACATGAATAAAACATACATTTTGGTATGCACTAACTCTTCAACATTTGCCTTGCAGGAGCTCATTCTTTATTTTTCTTTACCTTCGCACATATTTTTCAATGCTATTTCAGTCCTCACACTCAGTAGCTAAGGCGGAAGAGATGGAAGAGGTAACTACTGCTTTTCTTGCTGCTGCCATGATATTTTTGAGCAGCTGTGAACACTTGCATACCACTTTCTCTGCCTGATAGCAGGGTCAGTGTTAGCTGTTGCCAGCTCATCTATCTTACTGCCTTGCTCTTGCACAACAATGGGGGTTTCATACTATTTTCCTTTTTCCCGACCCTGACTATTCATCATGAAGGTGGAAATAATGGCCCTAATGGCTATCAAGTCCCTCCCCTGCTTTCCCCCTCGATACTCAATGCGACTTTTTCATTCTCTTGACCACACAGACACAAAAATGTCCCAACGGCAAGTAAATGTCCACTCCTAAGCTCACTCGATTTTGATTCTCTCCCTTTTCTTCTTCCATCCTTGCCTCAGAGGAGGAAAATTACAATGAAAAAAGCAGCAACCAAGTCCAGTGAGTTTCCATCATCCAGGATGTTCTTGAACCAGCCAATTCCCCTCCCCCACCCCTTATTATTCATTTCATTTGGATGATTCAATAAAGCAGAAAAGGTTATTTTGTTGGAAAAGAGCCTGTATTAATTGTATAAAAGCTGTCACTGTTCCGTTTTGGCTTAGCCTGCTCTCTGTCTCCCAGTAGCTAGCTGCAATTCCTCTTTCACTGAATTTCTAGCTTCAGGCACCTTTCTAGTCCCCAAGATCTGTATCTTTTTTGCTTTTCAAAAGTGAGTATGACATTCCTGAAGCTGGAGCCATTCCCCTGGCTGTGAAGCCTTCAGAGTTGTTTTGATATTGCCAGCTTGATGAAGACTGCTTTCTGTTGTTTCCGTTCTTGTCTGCTGTGGCAGTGGGAGGTGCCTGGGGCTGGGGGAGCTCGGAGGTAGCACACCTCACACCAGTACTTCCTTCGTGTGAGAGGAGGGATGGTCCTTCTCCAGGGAAACTGATTCCCTTGTCTACGAGAAGTGAGAGAGAGACCATATGAATTGTTTGGCTGACCACCACTGTCTCCGTGTTGCCTTGCACAGCTCCGTCAGTTTGCAGCCATCCATGCCTGCTCCATCAGCTCTGTTGAGCAGGGATAGTCTTTGTGTGTACACAAGTATTGGTTAAGTCCTGAGCTCTTTAAAACAAATGCATTAGTGAATGTAAAGACATTAAGTGAGAAGCTATTTTATTTTGAAATACTGAACATTGTTTAAATGCAAAATATCAAAACAAAAGAATTTAGATAGTTACAGCGCGCTTTCACTCTCTTAGAGCAGAACAGAACTCATAGGGCAAAAGTACCTGATGTTTCCTAGTTTGCCAAAGCTTTTGAAATTACATTTTGGAGAAGAAAAATTGATCTGGCTCTTCTGTTCTACTCAAATGGTAATGATGCCATTAGAACTTAATAACAAAAAATAATTTTCAGACTTATTTAAAAAAAAAATAGAAGTACTTCCTGTGTTGGATGTTGGCTGGTATTGTTTATCTCACTAGATTATTTGCAATTTAAAGTCACAGGCTATATAAGAGGTAGGTAACATAGAAAAAATAGATATTCTTTCATTCCCAAAATTTTAATGCAAGAAGCAGATACATAGATGGCATAGCCATCATCAGAAACAACAAGAACACAGATAAATATATCATGTGATTCTTCCAGGATACTAGTTTTGGTTCCTTTTTTTATTTGCTAGTTTCAGGATGAAGGAGAGCTACGTCATCTTGACCACACCGAAAAGCATCCTCCTTGATTAGAACTGAATGATGAATTGCTCCTAAGAAGTGCAAGCTGTATGAAAGAACACTGCTGCTGTTGGGTTTTTCTGTTGCTTCCCAGCATAATCTTCATTTTGTTCAGTATATAATGCCTCTTTTACAAAACATGTTGATAGGTGATATGCTTTTGACTTATTGGATTTTGAAAACATTAATATTGACATTTATAGGTTCACTGGTATATGTAATGGTATGTAGATATTGCCATATTATATTAATGAAGGCAAAGACCTTTCCACAGCTTTCTCAAGTGGCTGATGTACTGCCTCTGGCCATGGAGTTGTTTGCAGTGCCAACATGCAATCTATAGATGGATCAATCAAGCATGCTAATATGCAGTGTTGCCATACAGAGTAGCTGCACTTAACCTGATAGTAATAGATTTTGATGATGTTGTACATTTGACACATTATGAACTTGCTTACCATCCCCCTCGCCAGAGAGGAATGTCTGCTGGCCTGCTACTGCATGGCATCACCTCTCTGCTGGGAAGGGGCAGAGGGTATTCGAAGGTTTGGCATGACCTGTGAAGACAGAGAGGGGGGACCAGCCCAGTCACACTTCTGTTTAATCACTTCTCTGCTACTGGAGTGGAGGGCAGGGAGGGCATACCAAAAAAGCAGAACCTCTTTTTGTTTTGGAGATAGATAGTGGTGAACAGAAACATGGTCTTCAGTTTTTGGTGATTGTAACTACAGCAGATCTGTTCTGAGGATACAGCTGAGAAAATTTAGTTAACTGATGTCTTGCTATGCTTTTGTGTTTGTTTTAATTTTGATGTAATTGGAAAGGGGAAAAAATTTAAACACACTCCAAAACTTTTGACAGTGTAAAAAACCAAGTGATGAAAATGTCATTTTTATCTTGCACAGAACTTTCAATGCTGAAGATTTAAATATTCATTTCTTAAACAAAATGACATTGAAATAAAATTCCAAACAGTCTATTTAAAATATTTCAATCTAGCTTTCTGACAGCAAGTTAGGGAGAATGAATACAAATTTCAATTAATTCAAATTTGCCATTTTGAAAACATTTTTTGAATCAACGCATTTTGTTTTCTATACTAGGGACTCAGTTATCAGGCAAAATAAACTTATGACCTATACTGTATTTTTTTCTGTTAACTAAATTTACATGATAAGGTTACTCAGATAAAGTCAATATAGCCAAAGATGAACTATTCTTAGTTCTCTTAATTTGGTAAGATTTGATGTTTGGTTTTGATATTTTAAAATTTATTTTTATTAGACACTGATAGTCTGAATAAATAAAACTGGCTGCTCAAAGGAGTTTACTTTCAGCCTTCCAATAGTTGGGTTTCAAAATTTTCTTTTATTTTTTTCACAGTTTTCATAGTTTTCACAGTCTATGAATTTGAGTTACAATGCAATGTCAGACTTTATTTATTAAGGACATGACAGAGATTAATAAAATGCTGGACAAGCTACAACTGATAAGAATTTTGAAAGCTTCACTGTAAAATTGAATGAAGGGGAGATAGAAATTGAAGACATGGAGATAACAATTGATGGACAGAGTCTATTCCAACTGAGAGTACCAAAGAAGACTGTAGAACGCTGTGAAATTGAATTGATCACCTGGAAAATAAGGTTAGAGTAAGAAATAGCAGGTATGAGGGCTGAAGAAGCTGAGCTAATCTTTTCTGAGAGGATTGTGAGGGCCAGAAAGTGGATATCTTTCAGCTTTTTTAATGTATGCCATACATTGCCTCTCATAGCTCTAGTGTCATCAATTAGACAACACATTGACATGGTATTTGTCCAGTGTATCTCTTGGCCTCCAGTAGACAAACTAAGCATTAAAATGCATATAGGAAGCTGAAATTAAAAATGGGCTAGTTTTAAGCAATTCAAAATGGTGAAATTACAAATTAAGTGAGGCCTATTGGCTGAACCAGAATTCCCGCAACAGAGCTCTAATGGAGCATTTAATACCACATTGTCAGGAAAAGCCTGTACCCGACTCTACGAAAGCCAGAATAAGAATAATTCCCTACCTTACACTTTTCTATGCTGTGTCAAAGTTTAACTTGTTAAGGTTAACTTGCCAAGGGCTTAGGTTCATGTATTTCTGTTGCCTCCAGACATGCGGAGCATGTAGATAAGATGAGCTGTATATGGACTATGAGAAATTGCTTTGATTAAGCCTCTGAAGGGTTTATTTTCAATAATGTAGATCGTCATTGCCTTTCCTCCTAATTCTTAACTGCTATTGCCACAGAGCTCATTTAGCTGAATTTATATGATGTTATAAGTTAGTATTACATTTATTATCATAATTATCATGTCTGATTAATCTTGCTTATTCTGGAAAGTTGTGCAAGTTTCTTACTGGAGGGCATACTTTCAAGTTTTAATATTCATGTATAAGGCAGTTGACCTGAAGATTGAAAATAATTAATCTGGACTAAAGGTGTCTGTGCAAATTAAAGACAGGTATGCTGGGATGGTTTCAATAGCCAGTGTTGACTAAGGCAGGATGAAGATAGACATAGTGTGAAGTCAGAGGGCATTGTGATTGCTAGAGCTGTACCCATCAATCCAACGCCACCCAATGAGGTTTTAAATACTTTACTTTCAAATTTGTCTGAAATGATACAGTACTTTTTTGGTCTATGCCCAAGCTCACTTAGGCACCCCTTCAGATGTCATTTGTTCTGGCCATGCATAAGATCACCAGACAAAAATAGGCTGAAATGAGCTCAGTGCGGGATTTGACTAAATAAAATTCAGTAATATAGGTGATGGAATTTCCTCTAGGTGATCACAAAGGTCCTCTGGCCATCCCAACCTAATCTATGTGCTAAAATAGTCATTAATCTGTCAACATCATTATCTGGTGTTGATATTTCTGGTTTTTGCCATTTGGTGCTTCTTTGCATAAATTCTGATGAACGTGTGTGTTTGTATGAGAACAGAAAGAGAGTATCTTCATCTTCCATCTGTTTTATTATGTATAAAGTAGGGAATTCCTAATTGTGCAGGCTAATTTTAATTTTATTTTCACTGACAGGAGAAAAAAGAGAGAGAGAAAACCAAAGTTGTCATCTACATGTAGAAAGCACTGGAGTGTTTTCCAGTGGAAGTAGCATTGCTTGTAATATAAAACATAGACTATTTGTTAAGCCTCATTTTTGCATTGCATTTTAGTAACCTTTTCCATTTGGACAACAATAACTTGTTAACTTCTGGTAGGTGCACTCTGAGCCTATATGTAGACTCTCCTGGCTGAAATTTACTCGGAAAAATCCAAACAGCACTGAATTTGACCAGAAAGAAGGAACTAGGACAGAATTGCTCAGTAGCTATGTGTTTGCAGCCTCCTTACGAGTGCATTGCTTGCTAGCAAACCTACCTATACTAGCAGAGGGGAGAAAAAATGGTAAATAACAATAAGAAGAAAAGCAAAACCACAGACTAATTGTGTTTTCTTAATTACCGTGTCTGTATGAAGAGTGAGTTACCTGAGTATTGCTACATGTTGTTGTTTTACTTTACACTGCTTCTGCGCTGTGTGTTTTGAATGTATTTCACTCCTTTTTTTGTGGGAATCTCTTGGAAAACAGAAAGAAACTGCTTACTGTCCCATTGATATTTATTTTATTTTTATGATGGGAATTGTGTGACAGGACCTATTACTCTGTTTAGTTTTGATTTGTTTCTTTTGTTGTCTGATTTTGAAAATTAGACTTCTTACACTCAAATGGTTGACTTTTACAAAATTTGCTCAAGTTACAAAATACACCAGTACCAAAACAGGAGTACATTTGAAACTCTTCTGTCCCAGAGAATGGTTTCTATGTTTTCTCTGCTCCCCATTTTAAGGTATCCGTTTATACAGGCTTACTAAATTATTTTAGTGATGTTTTTATCTGTATTTGTTTTCTGTAGCTGATAAAGATGATTGAAAATGTCTCCAGGTGATGATCTGATGGGCTAAGAAATTTGGATTGACTGTGGTAGTGGATTTCAAGATCCTCACTCAGATAACTCCCTCTTCTTGCTACATAGAAATATAATTCCCTTTTCTGAGGGTATAGCTGTAGATCTCACACATATAATATCACATACAAAACATAAGGTATTAATTGGGAAAAAAATTCTCACTAAAGATCGCTAAAACCTTGCTTCTTGTGCCCAGTGGAGAAGAACTGGCTATGGGGACATTATACCTCTTCCCATCTGTCCGGTACAGGAGTATCTAAGACGGTTACTCCTTAAGACTTTTAGGAAAGGGAAGATACTTTGCTTCAGCAAACAGTGGGAATATCTTTGTTCTCAAAGATAGGACAGTAGAGAACAGCTCAAGAACTGCTTGTCAGCCCAGGTTCTTGAGTACCTCTTGAACTTGAGGATTTCACTGACATTTGCAAAAGCTGATAATGAAAGCTCATCTGAAATATGTATGTGCAGTATTTTTTTAATATTTTACACAGCAACAGGGCTGAACTAAATTTTGCAAATTTAAACCAGGATTAGAGATCTGTCATTTAAAAAAACCAGTCATTTTAACCTTGGTTCATAAAGTTTACATGCCTATTTTGGATGGGATCTGAAGCAGAAATGCAGAGCATTCAATGCCACTTATTCTCCTAAAATCATGAAACACTGGGATTCTCAAAATTCTTCAAAGCCAATTTGTAGACAGTGGAAATATGAATACCAGTTCAAAAACCCATCCCCTGCTCTCCTGTCTGAACTTCTAAACCTTTGGCGATAAAGCTATTACTAGCTTAAACCAGTCATAGTAAATCAGTCCTGAAGGCTGATAGAAGTTGAAGTCATTGTTTTGAGGGAAGAAGGGACACTATGAAAAGAAAATGGTTATATCAAACTCACTGTACATCACATATATTCTTAATATTCACTATTACACATCTTTCCCTCAATAGCCAAAGAGAAAGAGCTAATAAAAGTAGCACAAACTTGTAGAACAAAAATTCTAATGCGCTAGATTAGTTCATAACAGTCCATTTACCTTCAGATTTTATTGTAAGATGGCAGTATTTTAGCAGAATGCTTTTAACTGAACACTGGAATTCTGTGCTGTGAACCATGAAACATTTATTTCAAATATTTATTGCTCCATTGGAAAAAAAATGTTGGTAAATGTGTTTCAGAAATTGTCAGTTCAAATAATCAGCTCTGCCTCTTTATCAGGGAATGCACTCTTGCAAAAGCAAAAAAATCTGCTATGTGGCTGCCAGGATGCTGAACGTAGTGTTTGTGTGGGGTGGAAGCCTGTAGTGGCACTCGTGCTGTCAGGTTCCTCTCCCCTTAATTCATTGTGATTTGCCACTGTGAGGGATTTGCCACAGCATTTTCTGAATGAGAAAGCATACAGTATTATAGGGTCATGTTCTACTGCTTGTTATATTTGTGTCAGCACTTTGCTAGGCTGAGAGGATTAGATCCAGTATTAGATCCATGATATGCCTTGCATTGTGCCAGGGGTTATGCCAAATCTTTGATTCAAATTCAGTTTTTAAGGCAAGAGTCTTTGGCAATAATGTTGACTTTTCAGAAAATTCAGATCACTAGCAATGACCCTAGTAAGGCTTCAGGGTTTGGGGTCTCCACTGTGGCACCAGGGAGGGCCCCTGCTCTCATCTCTGAGGGGGGTGATGGGCTGTGAGGAGACACCATGTACGGGAGGAGATGCACTTTGAGGTTGCTGCTGTTGTGTAGGAAACCCTGGCTGCCCCAGTGTATATCACCTCTGCTCAGACACTGAGCCTGTGGACTGGGAGGGAGTGTGGTGAGACATTGGTATGCTCTGATAAACCCCACTAATGTAATGGCCTTCTGGTAAGACAGTACAGGCTGCTGCCTCTGAGGCTCTGCCTCGGGCCAAACTTCTGTGGTTGCTTCTCAGCTGAAAAGCTAAGAGAAAGCCATATTTATTACTCACCACCAGTCACACCAGATTGAGCTATTGGTGTCCTTCTTGTGCCAGTTATCTTGGATATAGTTTCCCTTCACCTTACTGAAGCCAAAAGTTGTTCTGTTTGGGATGTAATGCATTCATAAGGCAAATAAATCATAAACATTAGCTATGCATGAGGTTTTCACAGTTATTTACTGCATTTTTTGACAGCAGAATATTTGTGATATCCCTCTTTTAATCTACTTGGGTTAGGAGCTATAATAACCTATAGTTAAAAAGCATAAAGCAAAAGACCGATAGTTAAAAGCATTGTCTAAGCCATCCCGTATGAAAATAATAACAATAAAAATTTCTGTGAGTAAATTATAAAGTCTCTTGTGTATGTAATAGGTTCTTGGTTTGATAAGCAGCAAATGAATCTAATTAAACATAATGGGAATACATCTTTTACCCCTGGAACTCTGTCGGTCAAAAGGTGAGAAATTTGTGCAGACAATAAGCACACCAGCTAAGAGAAAAGATCGAAGCAAATCTATTAGTAAACAGAAAGGAGTTTATAAAATCCAGTAGCAGTGCATAACCTGGCCTAAAGGTTTATTGAGTTCGTGTGTTGTCTTTGCCTCCCTTCCCTTCCTCCCTTCCTCCGCAAATGTTGCATATTATTTTAAAGAATTATCATAAATAATGGATGAATAATTCTCATGCTGAAGGACTTTCAATTTATTTTTAGGTGTAAAACTGAAATATAAGAAATTCAGATAAAATCACATGGGCCAAGGTTCATTTCACCTAGCTTTAGGCACTGACACAATGGACATGAAATCCAGAATATCTAACATTAGCTAGGGTGAGTGGAGAAAGGAGGTTATTTGCAGAGAGTGATCTAGACCTTAGGCAGCGTGGGTGATTATAGGATATATCTAGCTCTTTCCATAGACTCTATGAGAAGACTAAAGGCCTAATGTGCATGCTTCACTTAAGCATTTAAAGTAAGGTAAACCAAGTACTCTGGTCTAACTTCATTTTAGACTGCATGCATGTCTGTCTGTTGTCTTAGTAGTCATACCCTGATCCTCCTTAAAATACTATTTCTTCATAGAATACAACGCATGTAGAATCATTCTCTGCATACACAGAAGTGTATTATAGAAGAACTTCAAAACTAAGGGAACAAAGAAGAGATATTCAGGGGACAAAGTGATTGGAGGGAAGGTGGGATTGATAGCACAATACCCTACATCTTTCGCTCATTAGTAGTAAGCAAAATCTATGGTGTATCTGTGCAAAGTTTGAAAAGAAATGTTGATGACACTATGGCTTCTTCTTCTTGAAAATTTCTTTGCTTCTTTTATCATGAACATGCATTTCTGAATAAAGTGAGAAATCCACCTGCTCAAGCTTCCTGTCAATCAGTTACCAATATCAAGTTCTTCACAGCAAGGTACAATAAACTTTTAGTGGACCATTACATACTATTGTGCCCATGGACAAACTTTCTTCCCAATTCAACTACATATTGTCTTATGTTTTCATGCAGTCCTAAGCTTTTGTTGTTGGTTTTGTTGTTGATGATGTTAAGGCAGAGTATCCTAGAAAATTCAAACAGTTAATGTCATTTTCCTAGCAGAGGAGGGCTGCAAGCTGAGAAAACATGAGAACGTGTGGGTTTTTTTAATTTAATATCTTCTTTTGAGGAATATGAGAATGTCAGATAGTAGAATGTCTCTCTCCCTGTAAGTCTGCTAGGAGTTTCTCAAAAAGTTGAGAGACAAGCCTTTCCACATGCAAATCTCAAACAGTATGACTCATAGATGAAGTTAGCAACTGTCACTGTTCATGTTTCTGCTGTTTCATTTAAGCATTTTTGTTAAAAACAGTCATGTTCTACATGCAATTGAAATAGAACTGCTCAACCAGCAGAACTCAACATATGATAAAAAGCAAAACCGTACAGACAACAGGTTGTCTGGTCACTTCAGTATATCTGATGTACAAAACAATGCTTTACATTAAAAGTAGCTTCAATTTTTAATGTATTTATTTGCTTATTTGCATTTTTGATCCAAATACACACTTTTTTCCAATATTTACATTATTGTCTGTGTATTTACAGATTACTCTTGCCTTTAATCTCAACACCTCAGAAAAACATTTCTCTTATTTCTATGTCTATATGAGGCAGAATGCACGTATGCAGGTGGTGTTAGAAAAAGAGGTGTTTGTCAATTTTGTCCATTTTAGGTGCATATTTTTGTTTGGCATAAATCATTATGTCATCATAGACTTTACTGTTGATGAAGTTATTTACTTCACCCGGGGCTGTTGCTTTTATGTTGGGTTTTTTTTTCAACGAGCTGTTGGATATGGCTCAGAGTATCCATTGTAATTTCACTTCGTGTGTATATCTATACAGAAGTAAAATAAGCAAAATGTCACCAACCATTCTGAATTGCAAAGCCAGAGCATTCAATCTTAATCCTATGGTATTTTTTTTAAAATGGCTGTACAGTCTTGGATTGTGATATTCATCTTCAATACTTTTTATTTTCTTATTCTGAGTAGCAGAAGGTTCTGCCTTCAGTTACACCACAAATGAAGAACAAATGGGTGTTAGAAGCTGGGCACAGCAAAGGAGATGAATTTACTGAGCATAATCAAGTAATCATTTTGGTGGAAAAAACCCACAAAAAATCAGTTCACAATTCCTCGTTAAATCTATGAACATGGGATTTAAACTTTATTGCTCTTTCTTGAATCAGTAGGGATTCCTTTAATTTTTTATATTGAGCTTTAGTGGCCTTAGCAACTAAAAGCCACAGGCCATAATGGAGAAATTGAGGAACATTGTGGCAATGTGACCGGTTTTCATTAACTCTGCTGGTAGCAGAGTAAAACATATAAAAATCTCCCTGTTTCCAAAATTGTAACTGGATGATCAACTTTTTATTCTGGTAGTTCAGAGCAAAGGGCTAGCACGTCTCTTGTCAAATGATACCAGTGTACTCTTCTCCACCCCCATTATGACAATCTGAACAAACCTTGGTAGCATACCAGAAAAGACAATTTGATATCAAAATAGAGGCACTGAAAAAATCAGCTGGAAAATACACAAGGACCCTTTCACAATGCCATAGTAATCATTTCTCTCACTATCTATAGAAAAGCTCAGAGTAAAGAAGAAATACTCCACTATGATGGAGATGAAGCAATCACAGGTATGATCTTAATGCATTAGAAACCTTAAAGGTTCTGATGGAGCTGTGATTTTAAACTCACTGGATGTTTTTGGAGTTATTAACATCCTAACTAAGCTTCAAGAAAATTTATGCTATATTAAATAGAGAGAGGATTTTGAAAAATGATGTCTAGTGTGGTACCTGTATTGGTAAGACATATTAATATCCCTTTGGGACACTGAGAGCATACATTACAGTGGATGTGTTTAAGCCTGTGCCTGGGACATATGCTGGAACTCAGTCTAAGCTGTGGGCTAACATCAAGTCTAAAGACCATCCACTGAGAAATGAGTAAGTCGTGGCTCTGGCAGGGATTATTAATACTTCCCCTGGCTAAGGTCTTAATGAGACTCACACAAATCACAGGGGAAAAGATCTTACACATTCACAAGTTTTTGGCATGTGAGTGAGACAATGGGGATCAACAAACCCTACAGCAATGAGATGGAGGGTGAAGAGCTTCTTCTGGTTACTTTTGTAGAATTAGAAAAGGATCAGCATAACCTGTGCCTTTTTGTGACTTCTGCAACAGCAGTCAATAAAAATGGTTGTTGTACAGTTGTCATGTTTGGCCTTGAGCTGAAGACTAACACAGCTTCTTCTGTGGAGCTCTTGGAGTACAATAGATATCTTTGCCATTGGATTTATTTGAAAGTAAATCTGAAAAAAGCCAGAACTATCTTACAGAGAATTTGTGAGTTTGTTCTGATAAAGTGAAATGGCTGTAAGCTGTAAAGTCATGTGGAAAAACTCTTAAGAGAGGAGATTTAGCTTGGTTCTGCAGTTTTAAAAGACAGGAAAAGATCCTAAAGCTGGATAAACCTTGTGAGGGACTCTATACAGCACTGATAAATTCAGTGCTATATGGATTACAGTTTAGTCCATTTTTTCCGTAGGGACCTCTGCAGGAACTATCAGGTGAAGAAAAGTTCAATGTGCTTCTGTCACCAAAAGCCAGGTGTCAACTTGGGCAGCTGGTATTGTGGGGAAAAAAAGGTCACAGGATGGATACACAATAAAGACAAAACATGAAGAATTTGTCTCCTCAAACATGCCCAAGAACAGTCTTTCATGGCATTTGAAATAAAATCATGAAAGAACAACAACAACAAAAGCTCTGAAGAAATCTGGATGGAAGAAAAAAAAAATTTTGTGATAATGTGAAACTACCTTGGGTACTCTGTGGGTATGTAAATAGTTAAACTTATATCAGACCGAGAAATTTCTCACTAACCTCCAACTTTTGCCAGCTTTGCTTGCAGTAGCTTTCCTGATAGTGAATTTCCATATCACTGGAGCTTGCTTAGTTTCAATGCATAATAAAGGCTTCCTTGTTCATATTGGATCATATTTCTGGCAATGTTATAAGTTGCATAATACTTATTACAAATAATAGAAATAATTTTCTCATGGAAAACATTACCCCAGGGAGTACAGATTGCTGCAGTTAGATTTATCTGTCTTTCCTCCCTGCAAACTAAGAATTTTTCAGTTTTGTACAAAAATTTGAAATTTACCATTCTACAAGGAAAGAGCTTGATCAAGAAGGCAGTTATAAACCATGGACAATGTATTAAAATGCTGAAAAAAGCTTCCTGAACAGTAGGATTGTTATGTTCTGAGTCTGTTACAAGTTCTTTCAACCTCTAGGTAATGAGATCCAATTTTAGCAGGACTACCACAGCACAAAATAAGGAAAGTCCAGAGGAAATCAGGGCTCTAGGTTGTCACACAGGATGACAATTGCAGAGCAGAGTCAGCTGGAGCAATGTGAGGGAGTTAGGGTTGAGTAAATTGAGAGTGCCAAAAGAAGTTACTTAAGAGCAGGTAGGAAATTACTTTAGGAAGAGCTCTAGGGAGTAGTGGTAGTGCAGTCCTGCAGCAAGGAGAGAAGAGCAGGGTGATGATGAAACATTTCAGACATTGTAGAATGGATGTTCCACCAGGAACACTCTAACTGGAGGAAAAAACCTGGATGTGGGAGGCAATAGAAGACTTAAACTGATTATACAGTATAGAGATAAAACAGCTGTTTTTTTTCCCTCTTTGAAATGCTTACTCTTCAAGGAATGGCTAGTTCATGAGTGAACTGAGAAAACAGTGGAGATAATGGTCAGAAGTGCTGATGAGAGTCTTCTTGGAAATCTATGAATTTTGAATATTGGGAGTGAATAAGGAAAGAAATAAAGAAAACTTTTCCTACAGTTTCTCCACTATGGCTAAAGAAAATAATTAATTAAACAAGTTGGCTAAGTATATTTGAGGAAGGGATCTGCAAGTGAAGAAAAACTTTCATGTGGCAGGTTTTTATCTGCTGACTCTGACAACTACAGCTTCCATCAAGAATGTTCTCTTCCCTTGTGGGAACAGCTATTCCTACCTCTGCTAGGAAATTTTGTGTGACATTTCTGTAAGAAATTAAAAGCTTATTGTCCAAATGGGACAGGAAGGAAGAGGTTGGAACCACAAATGTTTGGAAAGATTGGAATTTAATAATAATGCAATAATTAAAAATACTTCTTGCCTAAATAATACATTCCATCAGATAATCAGAAAACATTTTTTTCAAAGAGCAGTGAAGTATTCTTTAACCTTAAGAGGTTAGAGAGATTTAAACTTATCTACCTCTAGCTGGCACTGCCAAGGAAAAAAGGTGTTGTAAGACATCTTTCCATCACCTAAACCTCTGAATCTTTTCAAGTGATTTTGAGCTACATTGTCCCCTTTCAGAATGTCCTGCTGACTAAGAGGCACCAGATCTCCTCAAATCCCCAGGCCTGTCCTGCAGCTGATTACATGGAAGGTGAGGAAGCGGCTCATCTCTGCCTTCCCCCAGGGATTCACTGGCTACTAGCACCCAGCACTGCCCATGAGAGGTCCAGGGCCTGGCTTGTAGGCTCCAGCTCATTTGCCGACCCCTGTGTACCTATTTACTTAGGGTTTCTAAGGCACTTACCTGGTCAGGCAGATCCCACAGCTCCTGGGGGAAACATGCTGTCCAGAATGACAGTTGAAGGCCAGGTAAGGTACTGAGAGCATCTTATATAGCATTGGGTCTACTCTTGAGCAACCAATGCTTCTTGTTCAAGTCCACAGGGACCAGCATCCTTTAAAAAATGTTTAATTAACATTTGAGGGGTTTGTACTGAGCTTCTCTAGCATGTTTAATGTATCTCTTGTCATGAGGCTAGCATGGTTCTTTGCCCATTTTGATGTAAGCAATTAGTTTTTGGAGTTGTTCTACCATAATTATCTCTCAAACTTTATACCAGGAGAAAGGAAAGAAAGCACCTGAAGAAGAAAAATGTTCCTGCTTAGCTCTGCTAGGAAGTCTTCATGTCTGTGGCACCCACAGCAGTTCTATTGTTCTGAGTCCTCATGTTGTAAGGAAATAAACAGTAAAAGTCAATAGGAAACCTTTGCTACCCTGAACAGCAGAGGTTTACAAATGCTTTTCAAACAGATTTACTGGTGAGACAAAGAAGGTGAAGTTTATACCCTCCTTAGTACCACTGACAGCTGGATATACTCTTCCCTTTCCTGTCTTATTTCACCTCATTCCACAGTTTCATGCAGCCCTGAATTTCCTAAATCATAGAATCATAGAATTGTTAAGGTTGGAAAAGACCCTTAGGATCATCAGGTCCAACCGTTAACCTACCACTGACAAGTCTACCACTAAACCATGTCCTCAAGCACTGCATCTACCTGTCTTTTAAATACCGCCAGGGATGGGGACTCAACCACTTCCCTGGGCAGCCTGTTCCAGTGCCTGACCACTCTTTCAGTAAAGAAGTTTTTCCTAATATCCAACCTAAACTTACCCTGGCGCAGCTTGAGGCTGTTTCCTCTCGTCCTATCATTTGTTACTGGGGTGAAGAGACCAACCCCCACCTCGCTACAACCTCCTTTCAGGTAGTTGTAGAGGGCAATAAGGTCTCCCCTCAGCCTCCTCTTCTCCAAACTAAACAACCCCAGCTCCCTCAGCCGCTCCTCATAAGACTTGTTCTCTAGACCCTTCACCAACCTCGTTGCCCTTCTCTGGACACACTCCAGCACCTCGATGTCCTTCTTGAAGTGAGGGGCCCAAAACTGGACACAGTATTCGACGTGCGGCCTCACCAGTGCTGAATACAGGGGCACTATCACCTCCCTGGTCCTGCTGGCCACACTATTCCTGATACAAGCCAGGATGCCATTGGCCCTCTTGGCCACCTGGGCACACTGCTGGCTCATGTTTAGGCGGCTGTCAACCATCACCCCCAGGTCCTTTTCAGCCAGGCTGCTTTCCAGCCACTCCTCCCCAAGCCAGTAGCGTTGCCTGGGGTTGTTATGACCGAAGTGCAGGACCCGGCACTTGGCCTTGTTGAACCTCATACAGTTGGCCCCGGCCCAACAATCCAGCCTGTCCAGGTCCCTCTGCAGGGCCTTCCTACACTCCAGCAGATCGACACTCCCACCCAACTTGGTGTCATCTGCAAACTTACTGAGGGTGCACTCGATCCCCTTATCCAGATCGTCGATAAAGATATTGAACAGGACCGGCCCCAACACTGAGCCTTGGGGAACACCACTCGTGACCGGTCGCCAACTGGATTTGGCTCCATTCACCACCACTCTCTGGGCTCGGCCGTCCAGCCAGTTTTTAACCCAGCTCAGAGTGCACTTGTCCAAGCCGTGAGCAGCCAGCTTCTGCAGGAGAATGCTGTGGGAGACTGTGTCAAAGGCCTTACTGAAGTCCAAATAAGATCATCCACATTATTTTTTTTCTCCTTACTCCCCTTTCTCAAGGAGAGTACCTAAAAATAGATTTGCTGATGATGAGCAAATACATCCAGAAAGGGGACTGGGCAAAGAGAACAGGCAGCATCAGTAGGGAAGAAGCTGCAGCACAAACAAATATGACTTTTAGCTTCATTAGCTTATGAAAGGGAAAAAATCAAAGACAGTATATAGGAAAGCTCTCGTTTCCAGACTAGCAAATCAGTAACTGAGTATTGCAATTAAAGAAGAACATTTCCTTGACAAGAATCAACTATGAATCTTAAAAGAGTTTTTAAAAAATTAAAAATAAGGAAGCAGCTGTGGCTAGCAACAGTTGTTTACTTTTAGCTGCAGTCATAGATTTGCTTACTACTTGGCATTCATACTCAGCTCACTGCTCTGCTGTGCTGCAGTAGTTTTTTCCCCACTAGCTGAAGAAATCTGTGCAATAAGAGGAATTCTGAGTGATTTGATTTTCCCCAAAGAGTTCACAAATCCTTTAAAAGTGTATGAATCTTCTTTCACGTTTCTCATAGAATAGGTTAAAAGGACTGACTGAAACAAAGTCGGATGGGAAATGATCTTGCAATACCTACTCCAATGGCTGAAGAACATCCAGTAAGATGCACAATCAAAAGAGCACAGTAAATGAAGTATCTTCATACTAATCTTCAATTTTCCCTGTTGCTAAAGGATTTTGATCCACTGTCCATTGAGGTCATCTAACTTCAGGTCCTAAATTTAGAGTACCTTCAGGGAAATTAATTGATTTCACTAGAGATTTTTAATGGAGAAAGGAAGAGCAAAATATACCCCTGTATATTTGGTGAATCAGGCTGCCAGATATATTGATTAATTGTAAATGAAAAACTGTCATTTATGAGCATCCACTTAAAAAAATGCCAAATTAAATATCTTATTTCTCAGCCATAGCTGTCCTATTCTGTTTTTTGACTGTTTTCTTTGTTTGGTAGACATTAAGCAAATACTGAGTGAAACAACCTTGAGTTCAACATTTGTGATGTTATACCTTTCTGTTCCCTTCTTATTCTCTGGTTGTTGGGTTTACTGGTGGCAGTGCTTCTGAGCAAGGAAGACACATGTAATGCACCTGACATAAATGTCTAGCTTGGTAGAGGGGTGGAGAATTAAACATGATTGAGACTAGGTTATTTTTTATTCCGTAGGTAGAAACAATCAGGTGGGAAGTCATTTGGACTCCCAACACATTTTTATTTTATTAGCTTTTGCCCTGTGTGATATACTTTAAATGAAAACCATTTCTGAAGATATTATAATGTTCCCAGCTGCATCTATATCTCATATAATGCAGTTATTGAAAAATCCTGCCTGGATATAGATTATTTCCATTGTTTTAGAAGCTATGTCATTGGGTAATCATGGAATTAAATGTTTCAAGTATATACATGCAGAGGTGCTGTGGTTAACAGACAGTTTTTGTGATTTAAAAAAGCCCCTTACTGCAGGGCAGTCAAGCCAAGATCTCTTGAAGTTTTTCACAGAAAACACCAGAACTTACAAAGTATTTCAGCTTACAAGGATGAGAGCTGTATGACAGTGTGTGTGTGTATATATATATACACGTACACAATGTATATATGTATAAAGATATTTATATGTGATATATAAAAATAAATATATATATACACATTGTATATCCATATATTCATATATCCATATACAAGATTCTCTCAAAAATTATTTGTTTCCAACAATGACAAAAAGACTTGTAGAAAAGCAGCATCCATTAAGCTCTAGTAGTAACAGAAGCAGCACCTGTTTATTGAGGTTTTTTCCTCACTTGAATCTTATTTTGTACACAGGCTCAGGCTGTACTTCCTTTCTGGCATGCATTTTCATGCCAAGTAATTAAAATGGTCTAGTAAGACACAGGTCAGATTCATATTTTGAGAGCCAGATTCTGCTTATCCCTTCCACAGCTTGTCAGGAAGCTTCTTTTTCTTCTTTCTGTTTAGGCTCACCCAAAACTAGGCAGTGGTCAGGAAGAAACAAGAGATGCTTTTGCCATCACTTCGTGGGCAGGAAAAAGAGAGGATTCAGCAAGGGCAGAAGGCAGCTCTCCCTTCCCATGGGCACAAGGGCAGCAGCAGGGGCAGATGCAGCTGAAGTGTAAGCAAGCTGGGGCAGAGGCTCTTGAATTGTAGCACCTGGCTGCGTGGGTCGGTGCAGGAGGCAGGCGCTGACCTCAGCAGGGTATGAGGAGGAAGGTTGCCCTTCTGAATAAATGCTGGAGAATTAAATTGCACCTCAAAGCACGCTTGGGGTGCTCATGTGCAGGGAAGCAGAGGAATGCACGCAGAGCCCCTGCCCATGCTCGCTGCTATATCCTGGTGTCTGATGTCTTGTATGATCTGTATGATAAGATATGACCCAGCACTGGGTAAAGGTGAGCTGAACAAAGCAGACAGAGTGCTTCCCTACTGATGAAATACTCCTTTGTAGGTGTGTGTTATTTTTCTTCAAAGCTCTTTTAGCTTCTTCACACTGTTTTTATCTTTTCAGATGCTTTTACTTAAGTAACAGAAACATAGATTTGGCATTTTTCAGGAAAATGTATCTTCATGCTTCAAAAAAAAATTTTTAGCAAATCAAAATAAATGTCAGTGGGTTCCCTAGGATTCATTTCTTTGCATAGACTGGAAATTTTTTTGCCAACAAAAGCAATTTCATTTTGCCAGTAACTCTGGAAGGCTGCTACTGAGACAGCATAAAGTGAATATTAAACATTCACCAAGGAAAGATCTAAAGGCCCACATTTAAAACACAGACAAGTTATAATCTGATAATTAAAGTTTGCAGGGAGTGTGTGTGGGGGGTTGACCCTGTTGCAGTCAGTTTTTCACTCCTTGCCGGCCTTAATTTCACAAATACCTTATCTTTTTAGACTTTTTAGCCCAACAAAATAACTCAACATGGTTACAAATGCAATGTCTCCCCAAGGCAATCATCCAGAAAGAAATGGACAGAGGAAGCTTCTTAAAACGTGATCTGGTCTCGGGCCATCCAGTCAACCATGGCAGAGCACTATTGAAAATACTTATTGGTTAAGATAGTTATTCAACAATAAAAGACTTCACATGCCAACAAACCAGCAACAGATCAAAGGTGTGCAACAGCAGTGACACAACATGCATCTTAAAAAGGGATGTTAACTGTTAACTTGCATTTCCTTTGTGTTACAGCATTGAATTATTTTAGAAAACAGAAATAAAAAATATCATTTCTAGCCCATTAAGAGATAAAAATATTTTTCACAACACATTTATGCTTCTTTTGTAGCCAATACCTACTTAGCTTTTTGCCATACGCATTTATTCTTAGTTTTTAGGTTAAATTAACATTAACTTTATGAAGCTGGATTTTGGAATTCAATAGGACAGAATCATCAGGCTTCCACAGGTAACAATTTGTAAGGCCATATTCAATGTAGAACACAAATATGTTCTTGAATAATTCATTTTGCTAAGTCTTAAAATATATTTTTAGTTTCTAAAAGACTCCTACATCAGGTTAAAAAAACTTTATTAAGTTCTAGAAAGCTCTTCTAGAGAGTGTATAGATAGCAAGAGCTTTCCAAAGCTGATGAAAGGCATAAGGAGGAGCTAGGAAAATAAATTCTTACTAAACATTGCAATTTCTAAGAAACAGTAGTATTCACTCATAGCAGGCTGTGGTTCAGGAGTCCATTCTAAGCCAGCTATGGTACAGTTTGATGGAATGCTATTATAACCCTAGAGCAATAAAATGCTATTACAAGACAGCTTTTAAATTTTAAAACTAATTTTGGAGCTTTTTATTTATGAATTTTATGACTAACATAAGGGCAAAGTTTACATATGTCTCAAGGTTACTTTTAATTGTAGATTTGCTCTTTTGCATATGCAATCGTTTGTGTCTGTAAAAGAATGGAATGTATAATTCCTTAGTGATGTTCTTATTCTGTCAATCTTTTATACAAAGTAGATTATCCAGCCCCAGCATGACCTTTGTCAGGAGTCAGCAGTCTCATGACAATAGCCGAATAACATTTAGTTCACTAAAAATATTAAATCAAGATTGTTATGCTTCTCCCCATTTCGGAAGAGTTTTTTAAAAGAGCTTTTATGACAGATAATAGATGGCTTAAGCAGACAGCTGGGAGAAGAGGTTGGAGCTGGTTTCAGAGGCGCAAAGATTAAGTCGGTGTTTAAAAAAAAAACAACTTTGAAGCATGATTGGTTTAAAGTATGTATTTGTATTTCAGCTGGGGTAGAATTAATTTTCTTCCTAGTAGCTGGTATAGTGATGTGTTTTGGATTTAGTAGGAGAATAATGTTGATAACACACTGATGTTTTAGTTGTTGCTAAGTAGCGCTTACACTAAGTCAAGGACTTTTCAGCTTCCCATGCTCTGCCAGGTGCACAAGAAGCTGGGAGGGAGCACGGCCAGGACAGCTGACCCAGACTGGCCAAAGGGCTATTCCATACCATAGGACATCATGCTCGGCATATAAGCTGCGGGGAGTTGGCTGGGGAGCAGCGATCACTGCTAGAGGACAGGCTGGGCATTGGTCAGTGGGTGGTGAGCAATTGCATTGTGCATCACTTGTTTTGTATATTCTTCTATTATTATTATTATTATTATTATTACTACTACTACTACTACTACTACTACTACTATTACTATTACTATTATTGTTTCCTCTTCCTCTGCTGTCCTATTAAATTGCCTTTATCTCAAGCTACGGGTTTTACTTTTTTTTTTACCTGATTCTCTCCCCCATCCCACCGGGGGTGGGGAAGGTGAGCGAGTGGCTGTGTGGTGTTTAGTTGCCAACTGGGGTTAAATGACAACAATATTGCACATATTAGAATGATTGGATATTCCAAAACTCCGAACTGCTGTTGCATTACTTTCCTCCCGTTTCTCCATGTCATTCCTTAATTCTTCCATTCTCATAGCAAGTGGATGCCTCTTACCAAGATCAAATGGTGACATCACGTGTAAGTTTCTTGGGCAAATTAGACAGCAATGTGACATCAGCAAAATGGCTCTGCAAACCCCTCAAAAAGCAATATGGGGAAATGAAACCCTCTTTTCCAGAAAACTGTATTGTAGCTTTTATTAAGAATTTGCATGACTGACTTGTCGCCCTGCAGGACAAATCCTGAGCATCCAACATTGGTGTGATGGTTTCTATAAAAGAACAGAAACACTTACAGAGTGTAAAATCCTAGTATGCAGCAGTGGATTTAAATGAGGATGCAGCAATTGGAAAGAAGTTAATACTTCAAGATTTGCTGTGCAATGAGACTGTATAACATTCATTCAGTATGCGCCCTTAGTACCAAATCTTACAAATTCTGTTACTCATACCCAGCAGATGCTAAAAGGCTGTGGTTATATTTCTACAGCTGAAATGTTGTATGTTAGGTACATTTCAGTGTGATTCAGTTCCAGCTTCAGGCTTCTTAGATTCAGGAGTGACAAAGCGCATATCAATTTCAAAACATGTATAATCCACCTACCCTGTTGTCTTCAGAAGAATTACGCTGGCATGGCAGGCATCTCATATGAATACACCAGGACTAAAACTGCAGTAAACAGCACAGACATCAGCACCTACAACGTCTTAACATAAACAATTAATACTTTTTTTTTCATTTTCTTAATAATTTAAACCAAAATGAAGCATTCTCCCAAATTGGTGTCATCCATAGATCAACCTTCTATCTGAAACATTTAAATTACATTTGTGTAGTCATTTCCAATGATAAGTTAGAGGATAATATCATGCTTTTCTCCTGTTCACAAATTATTATAACCATTTAAAGAGATGCCCACAAAGAACTGAAATTTTGGCTGGAAGCTACCAGGAGAATAATAGCCTTTTGTTATCCCTGCTATTAAAAAAATGAAACAAAACAACCCAAAATTTAGCCTAACTGTAAACCTCTAGGAAGCATAGCTTACTCATGCTTAAAAGTGGGGGTTTGTGCCTGACAGGACCACACACCGAACAATACTACACATGCTCTATCCTCCCTTAGTGCTTATGTATTAATTAAAACACAATTAGACCATTTCACAAAAGCAAAGACTGAGCTATTTTCCAGTAATTTCTCCTTCTTTCAGTTGTTTGCTACTGTGATGTCCTGCACCAGATACCCTTTCTTGCTAGAGGATGTCCCACAAAGGGAAAGTTAAACTCATGGCTTCTAATCACTGCTAACTCAAGCAGTAAAGCTCTGTGCTATAGATCTGAAAGAATCAGTCCTCATGATTATTGATAAAAAGTTTAAAACATTTATATTCCTATAACTTTTTAAAGGGGTTAATTTCAAAATAAAAAAAAAATCCTTTTCAAGAGCAATGAGGTGGCACAGTCAAGACTATTTGTTCACAAATCTTCTGTTTCATTTATGAGGAAATGTAGAGGCAATGCAGAAAATAAGAGTAGGGAATTGCCTAAAGAGAAACTGTGGTCTTTTAGTTAAGACATCCAAACACTGCCCTAGGCTTTTTTTGTGTCTGTCCCTCAGAACACACCAAAAGATACAGGATTCCTTTGAAATGTGATTACTTAATTAAAAGGTAGCATGATAACTCAAAGTCACGGAAGGGTGGAATTACAGCTATAGAGGGAATCTTAGTGCATGTCTATATTGCTGATCATCTACTAGGCACAGTTGCATTGAAAATTCTCTAAGGTAGACAAAGTAGTTCTTGTCAAAGCTTGTTTTTCTGCTGACATGACTGCATATTGCTTCTATGGCACATAAACTAAAGTAGATATAAATAAGGCATCTGTAGGAGGTGAGTCACGGAGTCTAGACTAGATGAATTACCTAAGGAGATGTTACTTTATTGGCATCAGTGGAAGCCTAGACAACCATTTTTGGCTGCAGATAGAATTCAGTTTGCAGATTAAGTCATTTAAATGTAGATGTCTCCTCGTCCATTAGGTGTCTAGTCTCTTGTCAAAGTTAATGAAGTTTCAGTTAACACAGTCAATGGACCATAGAGAGCAGCTCAGCTCAGCCTAAAGCAGAGGCCCAACACTTATGTAAATATTAGTGCCACCTGAGATGCCCTAAGACATCACACCCAGCTCCACCTTCTGCAATGTCTAGCTTTTCTAGAAGTCCTGAGTTATACCTGTCAGATTTGGGTATCATAATCTTTAATACTGTAGGGTACTTGAAACAGTATCTCAAAATACTGCTCTTAATGCCTATTTCTTACAATGCTTTCCATGAAATATCTACTAAAGTGTGGCAAATTCTGGACTTTATTTTAGCTTAGTATAGTTTGGATAAAAATAAGTCTTTCATTAAAAAGGAAAAAAAAATTACATTTTTTATTTCCTTTATCAAGATATATTGTCACAAGAAGTTGGAAAATATTAACTTCTCTGTCTAAAATAGAATAATATAGTGGTCTAACAAGAATGGTAGACTTAGAAAATGCCATAAGAAATTATATAAACAAAGAAGGAAGAAATATTATCATGGGACACCATTTAATCCATGCCTTAGGGTGAAATAGCTGTTGAAGAGCATAATACACTACAGCAAATGATCTGATGATTTCATTCCATACTTATTATATGCTTAATACAATGAAAATCCCCGAAAATAAGTTATTTTTAAATAAATGAAATGGAAGGATATAAATTATCTTCCATACTTGAAATGATTAAAAGATTTAAAATATTTTAATGTATTCCTATTATTACTACACAATATAGTCCTTTTTGCATGGAACAAAGTAATAATTCTCTTGTGATATAAAAGACAAACAGGCTTTAATTGTGATGGAGACAAGCTGACTGTATAGCACAAATGAGTGTAAGTTGTACAGCTTTTTACCCTTTCGATGCCGGCTCAGATCCTGCCCAAACATCTGGTCTTCTAATCCCTCTGGGTATGGAGAAGTCCAGGAGGAAGTCTTCCTTTAGTGTCAATTAAGAGCATTATGACTGTAAAGTGAGTTCTCAGTCAACTGTTAATGCTATTTACCTATTTATTCATCCCAATAAATTTAGAGGCCCCAGAGGAAAGTCCCGTTGCTTTAGGCACTTGCATATTAAGAAACAGACCCTGTTTCCAGACTTTATAGTGAGAGACAAAAGGTAAGAAGGCAGATAGGTGATGAAGTGCTTTAGTCAGAGACTTCCATAGGACAATGATGTAGCTGAGAAGTTTAGTAGTTTGTTGGCTGGAAGGCCACATCCAAAGAGTTACAGGCGATGGCTCAATGTCCGAGTGGAAACCAATAACAAGTGGTGTCCCTCAAGGGTCTGTACTGGGACCAATACTATTTAATATCTTCAACAATGGCATAGACAGTGGGGTTGAGTGCACCCTCAGCAAGTTTGCAGATGACACCAAGCTGAGTGGTGCAGTTGATTCACTTGAGGGAAGGGATGCCATCTAGAGGGGTCTTGATGGGCTTGAGGAGTGGGCCCATGTGAACCTCATTGAGTTCAACAAGGCCAAGTGCAAGGTCCTGTATCAGGGTCAGGGCAACCCCTGCTATCAGTAAAGACTGGGGGATGAAGGGATTGAGAGCAGACCTGCAGACAAGGACTTGAGGATACCGGTGGATGAAAATTTGGACATGAGACAGCAATGTGCGCTTGCAGCCCAGAAAGCCAACCGTATCCTGGCCTGCACCAAAAGAAGTGTGACCAACAGGTCGAGAGAGGAGATTCTCCTCCTCTACTCTGCTCTGGTGAGACCCCGCCTGGAGTACTGCATCCAGCTCTGGGATCCCAGCACAAGAAAGACATGGACCTATTAGAGAGGGTCCAGAGGAGAGCCACAAAAATGATCAGAGGGCTGGAACACCTCACCTATGAGGAAAAGTTGAGAGAGTTGGGGTTGTTCAGCCTGGAGGAGAAAAGGCTCTGGGGAGACCTTATTGCAGCCCTTCAGTACTTAAAGGGAGCTTACAAGAAAGATGGAGAAAGACTTTTTACTAAGGCCTGTGGTGACAGGACAAGGGGCAATGATTTTAACCTGAAGGAGCGTAGATTTAAATTGAACCTAAGAAAGAAATTCTTTACTGTGAGGGTGGTGAGGCACTGGAACAGGTTACCCAGAGAAACTGTGGATGCCCCATCCCTGGAAGTGTTCAAGGTCACCTTGGATGGGGCTTTGAGCAACCTGATCTAGTGAAAGATGTCCCTTGCCCATGGCAGGGGAGTTGGACTAGATGATCTCCAGAGGTCCCTTCCAACTCAAACCATTCTATGATTCTATGAGAATAAATCACAAATTTCCTGACTCACTGTCCAGTCTGGATGTTTACTGACTGCCTTGTTAGAGAGACCAAAAATGGAGCTGAAAATCCCCTTTTAAGGACAAACCTTTTAAGTCTTATGAGTCAGGGAAATGAGCCTGTCTGTGAAGCAGAAATGCTGTGTCTACATGCAGGAAGTGAAATACTGTGATAGTGGGAAGCAACAGCAACAGTAAGACAAAGAAATTATTGTGCCCACTCTCTGTTCAGGTGCAACTTTCAATGGTACATAAACTTATCCCCCTGCCATAGCTTTTTCTTTTTTGGCAAGACTGGAATTTAAAATATAATTCCCATACTAATTTCACTATCTAACCTCTGTTTAGCCTGAATGACTCTCCCAACAGTCAGACTGGACATAGAAAAAAATTATTTTAAATCAGTGATAGAAACTCTCATGGGTGGATGAGTCATCATTTTCACCTTGGAATATGTTTTCCATTTATACAAAGGCAAAAAAACTGTTGTGAGTATAATATAAAGAAGATTTAGAAACTGTATGTCTCCAAGCCAATAACTGATTCAGACTGTTGGTTTCTTGCAGATGAATTAATCCCACCTACCTTTCAATATCTGCAGCACTGATGTCTACTTTTGAGCTGTCATCAAGGCTCCACTGGTAGTCAATGAAAAGAAGTCAGCACTTTTAGTGTATGATTCATCCACTGTATTTTAGGCATCCTTAGGATGATATGCAATGCTCCCTAAGTTTGATCACATAAATCTTAATACATTACTGAAGAGAGCTAAGAGGCTTGTTAGAAGTTAATGGCAGTGACTATACACTGAATGTAAAAAGTGCCAATAGTTCAGTGGTTGTTGTAATAGCATAGTCACATGTTTAGAAGGGATGCTGAAAACCAGAAAGAGCTTAAAAAAGCCATCATAAGGATTAAAAGTGTAGAAAAACCACTTCATGGTGAGAGTGTAGAGTCAATCTGTCCTGTTTTCCAGGAGAAAGTTAAAAAATTGACTTGTTCACAAAGGAGAAATAAAGAAAATGGTAAGAGCTGGTCATCAGGCACACTACTATACAAAAAATAAGATCCTCTGTCTAGAGCTGAAGTCAATTCAGCTCAAGTCCAACCTAGATTTTAAGAGAGATTCATTGCGAGGGTAATTAATAAATGGCTGGAACAACTAAGAGTACAAAATATCTCTTTTTAATATATACCTGTGTTTTGACTAAATGAAGCCCAAGAATCCAAATTGCTTAGTAAAGAAAAATTCAGGAAGTTGGAATGCTTTTATTTCATTTTGTTATAGTATAATATAAAATCAGAATTTCTAGTGAAGCCATTTCAAAACATAAAGAATTTAAATGTGTCTACCTGAAGCTCTTCTCTTACCTGAAGCAAAATCACACCACTCTACAGCATTTTGTGTAGCACTTTGATTTCATCAGAGTGCACTTTGTTTGGGGGCATGATTCTGTCAACATTTTCTGCAAATCAGCTTTAGTAATTGACCACAGGAACAGCTTACTAATGATACAATTGATTCTTTGTCATTTTAATTCTTTAAATCTGTTATGGAGGTGTTTCTGAAATATCTATCATAGTGTAATCAAAAGTTATGGGTTTGGTGTAGGGATGATTAGGTGAAACTGCAGGATCTGAGTTATTCAAAAGGTCAGACTAGATAATCATAACTGTTCTCTGTGATCTCATAGACTATTCATCTTATGCATTAGGCCTTCTGCATTTGATTTTAGATATGCTTGGCTCCCTTAGACAGCAATGGAGATTATTAAATATATGGCTGGAATTTAAAATTCCATTCTCTATGCTATTACTATTGCTGATCATTTTAGGCAGTGTTACCTCATCTGAAATTTCCCCAGAGAGGCTAGCCTAGAAGTAAAGGGTTGGGAAAGGAGAGATGCATAACAAGAATCAAGGTTTTGATAGATTTGGGATCAACAATGAAGGCCTGCCCTGGTGGCATCAGGGATTCCTATGCAACTTCATCTCAGGAATAGGGATTTCCACTGATTTATCTTTCTCTTACCTGTTCCTTGTCTGTCATTGGTAAATGGCATCAAATACAGTAGTTGTTAGGGAATTGGAACGAAACTAGCCTTTAGATGTAAAGAAGTCCTTTAAGCTATGATTACAAATGTTAACTTGCCTATGGGCCAGATGTACCCCACCTGAACAAAGACCTCATTTTACCCTATGTACTACTCACAATTATTGGCACTCAGTCAACAACAATTCTAATAAAGGAAAATTGATTCAGAATCTAACTTCAGCAAGCAGAGGGAAATAAGCATGCATGTGAGCTGCAGGCTAATTTGGCCCATTATCTTCCCTTGCATACTTCTCATTATTCACCTTTCACATATTTACCCTGAATCCACTTGCAAAAAGCAACCTCTGCAGCCTTGATTTCAAGTTACTATTCCTTTCATTTGGTTAACATTCTCCATGCTGCACTATTATTGCACTCAAGTTTTTTCCCCCACATGCTGCTCATCAACCCAATTTATTGACTCATAGAGTTACTAAGGAGATGCTTATCAAGCAGAATAAACACCCCTGTGCTTGCCAACTGGTACTGTGTAAATTGGCTTGGCTTCAGTGTCCAGCCATATTTTAACAAACCCTTGACGGTGCCTCAAAATGCTTTGCTTTGTGTCTGGATTTGCCAGCGGAGTACATTTCTAGTGGCACAAAAGAGGTTTGTGTTTTCAAACCCTTTTTTTTAAGCCTAATTTCAATACTTGATTTTTTTCATGCTTTATCCCCAGCCCACCTCATTGTGGTCTCTAGCAAAACATTTTGCACAACTTCTTATTACTGAGCTATCCAACATCATTAAATTTGTTCACTGATGCACATATGTAAATGTATTTTGTCACAATGACTATTACCAGATTGACCTGGCAACCAAGTGTTACATTAGAGCTGAGCAATTCTGAGTTACTGAAGTATACAGGCGACTTAGTGAACCTTTTTTTCTCTAGTATGTTAATGGATTGTTGCTGTGAAGTTTCAGTAGAAGTATTGTATATATTGATTGTATTGATACTGTTCCCAGAGGCTTCATTATTAAACTTGTAAACTCTGAGTACTAAAAGGACAAATGAGTTATTCCAATGAGCAGTGCACTCTGCCATAGTCTATATGTACTCTGGGGATGCAAGGAGTTTTTTCTGTATAGCTCAGGGTTCAAGCTCTGCCATGCAGCAAGAAATCATATCATAAAACTGAGGGTCATCTAATGCTTGCTCACTTTCCTATTTCAATACTTTCATGTTCCGTTAAAACACAATCACTGAATTCTTCACAAATGAGAGCACACGAAGTTCACTGGCACCATGGGGCTGTAACAAGCCCTTTCCTCTCTCCCTTTTTCTTTCGTTCTTGTAACACAGCTGTTTATACAGAAGGGAGACAATGTTGAGTTTGTTAACAGCTGGCAGTTAGTAGTAATTTATTATGGAATGGGTCTTGAAATGGCCCAGTCTCCTTGACGATGAAAAACCAAAAGGCTATGTTGCTTTCAAAATCTTGTTTTGGGACTAGAAGTGGAGCTTGAGGCTGTGCCAATTCCAGACTCATGAAAGCTGCATAGAGAGAAGGGGGCCAATTCCTCAGCTCCTGCTTAAAGCAAAATGAGCTTTGTGAGACAGGATTTGTTTCTATCTATTAGCATCAGTATGTTGTACTCCACCAGCACCATCAAAATAACTATCTTACTGGGACTTGGCACATCTTTTTTCCTGTGTTTTGAAACAATAGAATTAACTTGACTTTCCTTGTCACTCTGGGCCTTCACACTTTTCATTCCATCTATTTTTTTTTTCTTTTGATTAAGAGATACAGAAGGAAATACTCCTCATGATAAATGTTGGCATATAGCAGGCTAGTGGACATCAGCTTAAATATTCCAGGGAGAAAAGATGTGAAAGGTTCTTTAAAGATGTCCCAGAGAAAAGATTCAGGGAGAAAAGGGGGATAAGGACAGCAGAAAATAGGGATAAAACTGTTCAAACACAGACAAATTCACAAAGAGTGAAAGCGTTAGCTTACTAAGAAATAACCCCTTCAAACTGACTTGATGGGCAGATAAGATTCTGACTGCCTTCTGCTGCAAAATGTTTTTTTCTGCAATGTTTTTTTCCTGGAACAATTTTCTAGCATTACGGGGGAGATGCTGGTGCTGTAAAATTAGCGAGGTGCTTTGCCAGCACCTCGGAGAACACTCTGCCGCGTTTTTCACCTCCCAGCCACAGAACTGAGAAAGGCCGCAGGGCTTGGGAGAGCACTCCTGACCCAGCAGCTGGAGCGGCGGGGTCCACACTTATCCCTCACTCACAGCACAGGCAGCTCTACACCATTTGTGCAAATGCCAGGGGACAGATGCATTTTCTGCCGGAATAAAGGACTACACAGAGAGAAGCAACTGGGTAGGTTTCAAAGGAAACTGCTGTTAGTCACAGAGATGATAGGAGGAGTACACTAGAGCAACTGAAATTGCAAGGCAATAAGGATCAGGGTTCACACAGAGGTTATTCAGGTTATTCACTGTATTTTAATAGGACAATTTTCAAGCAAATAAGGTTACTCTATATTGTATAAAGATACAATGAGGACCAAACTTGTGAAGTTTCTTTAAAAATATATTCTATACCTTGGGAAGGTGCACTACGGCACCATGACACAGTCATAGTCCACGCATCACCCAATGCAAAGACCTTACCTCATCACACAATAAACTTGAAGGCACTCTCTGTAGGGGCTGTCAGAGCTGCATCTGCCCATGCCACCAGCTGTGTGGGTGATCTTTGCTTTGAGATGCAAAGCCCCCAGACACCAAAGGGAACTTCAAGTTCTGTCCTAGCCCTGTGCCTTCTTTATAGATCCCACATTTCAGAGCCTCAGGAAAACATTTTGTTTAACTCTAGTTTTTAAATGTGTGTTTGTGCACCTGGCTTGTCTCAAGACATCCATCCACCTTTCTTTCTCCTCTCTGTTCTTGTTTACTACAGTACATTTGTTCCTATAAACCGCTACTGTACCTCATCCTTCTCTCTTGTGTGTTTAACATTTAAACTGATCTCTTTTAGCTTGCACAACTCTCCGCAACTCCTCTGGCTATTAGGTACTAATTAATTTATCTATCAATCAATCGATCAATCAATCATTTTTATTATGCTGGTAAGTATATGTGGTGCTTTATCTAGATATCCAAGTATTTACTTGCCCTCCAAAGCAGTGGAATAAAAAAGGTAAATTAGACTCAAACAGTTCAAAGCAGCTCTTGCCAAAGTATAAACCTGCTCCTGTCAAGGTCAGCAGGAGTTTCGCTGATGGAAAAGGAGCAGAGGTGGGGGGTCTATAATGTTAACATCCACAAACCGCAGTGGGATTTTGCAGTCATGTTCTCCAGTATCTGATGCAGGACCATACCCTTCACTGAATAACTTAAATGATGGACAGGCTAATAATTCTTTAGTCCACCAAATAAAGCCACACTTGGCTTTTTGTCCTTTCTCATACCATGACTCCTTTAAGTTGCATTTCATGCATCCTCAAATTTTATTCCCCAAATCACTTATCACCTCTCAAAAAGTTAGTTTAAGACCTTGTTCTGTTTTCAAAGGTGCTGGTTTTACCCATGTGCTTATCAGTAGTGAATTCAGTGGTGCCTGCTTTACACTGGAGTGAACACAGAGGGACTCAGGCCTAGAGGCCACAAAATGTCTGGCAAAACATCAGCTCATGAAAGGGATTTGTTATAATTTCATACAGAATAAATCATGGCTGACATATCTGCTGGAGTTATTTTTAAAGGAAATAATTCATAAAGCTGAGAGGTGTGAAACAGTGAACATAATCTATATTGACTGAGGAAAAAAAAAGCTGTAGCTCAGAGGAGACTGAAACGAGGGGTTAGCAACAAGCTCAGAGAGCATTGTTCTGGTGAGGATAAAGATCTGTCTGAAGGGCTTTGTGCTGGTGATATCACTGCTGTGGGTGGGAACAGCTCAGGAAGATGATAAATGGAGAATTATACAGCTTTATTTTTCTCCCCACTTACAAATGACTTAATCGTGCTGACAGGGTCTCCACTAACTTCCACTGTATTCAGATTACCTTATACTGAAGCCAAGCAAGTGCCACTCTAATAACTCATCTTTTCCCATCCACTTTATTCTTGTGTGTCATTGGTATAAATGGCTGTATGGGGTGTCTGGCAATTTGGGATTACTGTATTAAAAAAAAAAAAAAGGAAACACAAAGGAAAAGACTAAGTTCGAAAGCAAGATAAGTTTTAGGCCTCCAGGCCAAAGGCAGCAGGGAGGATGTGGTATTCTCTGTAAATACAGCAGGGAGATGTGGTGGGTTGGAAGAGAAATTAGAATTCAGATGGCAAAAGACCAGCTTCAGCCGTCATTTAAATCAGCATGAGCAGCACCTAGATAGGTGAGGGTGGAAATGGATCACTGGGCCAGAATCTCTTCCCGCTCCCACTGCTGTAGATCAAGAATAATCTCAGTTTTTATTTTGTACAAAATTGGTAAGGGAAGAAATAAGCTCAGTGAGGAACTGTCTGGGTGTTACTTGCGTGTCAGAGTCATCAAAGACAAATTGGATCAGAATGCTACTCGTATGACAAGAAAAAGAACAGAAATGAACAGAAATTACTTTATTTCTCAGCAAAGGACCTTAGGCCATGTTCTGGTTTATATGAGCCTCTGGGGAAACAAGCCCAGACTCAGGCACACTACTGTGCCTAGCTAGGGCCAACTTAGTGTCACAGGGACTCTGCCAAAGCAGAAGAGGGCACAAAGAAATATGCAAAAATGATGACAGGGCTCAAAGGGATGAATCACAAACGGAAGCTGGAACAACTGTCACTATAATATATTCAAACATTGTGTCATAGCTTAATGTCAGAAAGTAATAAGGACAAAAATATAAAATATCAATTAAACACTGCGAATGAGCTAAACAGTTCAGAAAATGGTTTTAAAAGCTCTTACACTACTAGTGAAAATACCTTAACAGATGCACAAATGCACCTTGGGATGAATGCATTATGCATTATGGATTCAGGGCTGCCAGTATAACCCTCATAATCACTTTTTCACTTGCTCATGTGTTGTACATCTGTGACTTGTTGGCAAGATATCACAATGAGAGGAACTCACAATTTTAGGTAACCTTTTCTCTTTGGAGAGCTTGGCTGCTGTTTTTGCTCTTTCCATGCTTCTGAACCTCTGCAATGCAACCTTTTCAATAGCATATGCTGCAAATGCACTATTACTGCTCTCTTTAAAAACTGTTATATCTCAGTATCTATAAATAGAAAAATGAGACCATAACCAACAAAAGAAGTCAGCTCTATGGCCTCATTTCAAAAGGCATAAAAAATCAGCACTGGATTTACACTAGTGGCATAAATATCACAATCTGATGAACCACAGAGCATAAAAAAAAAAAAAAAAACCAAAAACCAAAACCAACATTTTAGCAGTTCTGAGGAGGTTCCTCTGCTTTTACAGTGTCTGGCATCTCCCTCTGGCAACACCTCTAATCCTTTCCAGTGAGGAGACAACATAATAGAAGTGATAGGTAAAATACATGGAAGGACCTTCCACTTTCCATTGAAAGTTGAGCTTTGAGATATCAGCAGAAGGGAGTAAAAGCATAGAGCCATTAGAGGAAAACATATGTTTGCAGACATGTGACTATGAGTCCTGCACTGCAGCCAAAAGCATTGTTAACAACACCCAGGCAAATGCTATGACAACAGGAGGAAAAAAGACTACAGAGAATAAGATGACTTATCTGTCCACAATTCACTGTGGGAAGGCGTATTTTCCCTCTCCAGCACTGGAAGTTTTGAAAGTACCTCCTCCCAACCAGCACTGTCAACATAATGATATGCATTATGATTTTAAACACTGTAGGGACCTCTCTCCTGGGTACAGCTTGGATACAGTAATGTAGTACTTTTTATTGATTCACGTTACCAGTGTCCTATTATGCTGAAGATGAAATAAAAAATATTTTTTTTCTGATACTCTTTCCATGTTACCTCTGATGTCTAAGTAATCCCCCATTATCTGGGTTTAGGGATAAGTGAAACATGTAGAAATCTATCACAGTGGGAAACCTAATATATTTGTGTGGGGGTCAGAAGGAAGAATAGGTTGATCACATAATTAAACAAATTTTAAAAGACAGACACTGTTCAGCTTTAAAACTATTAAGATGAACAACAACCCATCTTCTCCCAGCATTTTTTTGACCAAATTAGGGAGTTAATAGAGAGGGTAGCAACATTTTCCTGGAAAACAGATCAATTCTAGTGCTATGTGAACTGTCAGTGTCTTGGCATGCTCAGGAAAGTTAATTCAGAAGGTGGGATTAATTTCACTTAACGTCTTATGTCAGTTGTAAGCTGGTCATTCTAGGTGCTCTTTATAGTCAATGGAAAGAAAAAAGCAATTTTAGGACATGACTGATGTGAAGTTTTCAGGGCGTCTGCTTTCAGAGAAGATGAACTGAACCACAGAAGTCTTCATTATCCATAAAAGGAACCCAGACAACAAACCCAGAAGTAAACACCACCTTCAGAAACAGGATGGCCTTTAGTTTCCTGCCTTTCCTGCCTTATATGAGACAGGGCCGTCTCATAAAATTCCAAAGCACAACCATTTCTGAATAACAGCATCCATAAAACAATAACTCAATAATAATATTAGATGGATCTCAAACAGTTTTCAGAGTAGGCAAATATCGTTGTTAGATTTTTGCTGAGAGAAGAATGACAACAGTCAACCATGGTGGTCATGCAGAAGGTCAGTGCCAGAGACAGAAACAGAGACCAAGTCTCCTGCCTTCCTGTGTGCTCTTTCAGCTCAACAAACCTGCCCTTAATTACTGTATTCTACTTATGAGATTTAACTTTATAGCTCTAGTTAATCTTTCTGAACTTTCCTGAATGTCTCCATAGACAGTCTCTGAGGGAACATTATCTGCCTTTCCTGCTGATGTTTAGAGCTGTGAATACAACTGCGTCACCTCTTCTTTTCACCTTGGAAGGCATCTTCATCCTCTCACATGTCTGCTTTTGAGGCCGTTCTGAGAGTTGTCCCACCTACTCCTATCTGCAGCAGAAGTTCAACTAGAGTCTGCCAAGAACACCATCATCTATAGGGCTGGTTGCATTATCAGTCTCCCTGGTCCTCTTTTGAAACACAAAACTGGACACCAGAGAGCATCTGGAATAGGGAAGATATTAACAAAAAAGATGAAAGTAAAAATAACTGAATGATGAAGTTCTCACTGGCCAAGACTTAGAATTGCAAGTTTCAGAAAACTTTCAAAGGCATATCAAGGTTGCTGATTTGTAAAGTTGTGATCACAAACATGTGATTTAGGTAAAAAAACCCCCAGGGACAGAAAGTATTATTTTATCTGAAATTTATACAGTTTTGTGATTATACAAGGGTTTTTGAGTCAGAAGCCTTGACACAGATCTGAAGCAATTCTCTGAGATGTACAGCTTCAAGAGCTGTACCAAACAGATTCTGGGGATTTACAGCATACACCAATTTTAATGCAGTGAAACAAATTCTGTTCTGCTGCATAGATATGTAAACTCCACTAAATTCAGCAGTGCTCCAACAGAGGTGTGCAGAAGACACACATATAGAGCAAATGATATTTAAATCCTGCCCCCAAGGCCCCTTACTGATCAAAGAGGGTGGCATCAGTAGTCTATAGACAGGCAGCTAGTGTCAACCTCAGTGTCCAAGGGCAGTGGGGGTTGCAGTAAGACAATGAATCCACGATAGACTCCTGCCCTCCTGGGGCAGTGGCTGGAGGCTTGCAGAGTACCCTACAGCATCTCACCTGGCACTAGGGGTCTGCGCTTGGGCAACCGAGTCCTCTGTGAACAGGCACTCCACTGATTTCAGTGGGTACTGCTTGACATGTCACATCTATAGAGCCTATATGCAAAGGAAGTAGTGAGATTGTAAGCATCAGATGAAGAGAGGATGAATGGCTTTATTTAAAATATACAATGGCAGTGGAGGGCAGGACATGTGTTTGTCAGGAAAAGGGGTTATTCCCAGATTTCTAAAGACAGAAAAAGGTTTTGGCCGGTATCACTCCCTGTTAACAAGACGGAGGCAAAAACAAAAGTTCCCAATCTTTACTGTTGTATTTATAAATAGAAAGTAATTCTATTTATAAGCATGTGGATTTTTCTCTTCAGATTTGTCAACAATGTTATTGCATCCAGACCTGGACACAGTCTGCTAGAGTGGTTTTATAATGGCAAGATGATTCAGATGATGCTGAATCTAGCTGATCCTCTCTTACACCAGCTAACCAACCCTGTCAATTGTTTCCATCTTTACAATTGTAGTTGATTACTGTGGAAGGGACACAAACCTTCATTACTCTCTCTCCCTAAAGGAACTTGATAGCTAACACGGTAAGCAGGAAACCTGCACTGTCCGGATCTTTCAGAGAAGCTTCACACATTAAAAAATCTAAAAGGACACTGATGTTAGCTCTTACATCCTGCATAAAAAGTCCAAAGAATCCAAACCAGTGATTTGAGCAAGTTGACCAACAACATTCAGTTGAAGAAGCTTTTGTTAACTTGTGGGTTTGATTCCTTTCCTTCCTCCTCAAAATACAGGAAGCCCAGAAAGTCAAGTAGGGAAACCTCTAAAATAATATTACTTTTAAGAAAAATAAGAAAGAAAAGGAAAACATTTCCAGAATCATTTTCTTGAGACCATACATATAATATTACAACTGTTTGCAATCTATCTGCCTATGTAAAATTGTTGAAAAACTGTGGATTAGAGTACGGATTGACACTTAATCTCAATTTAAAGAGTGATAGTGATGGAGAAGTTACAGTATCCCTTTTTAGCTTCTTCTAATGATTTGTTACATCACTGTTTAAAAAAAAATTACATCTGATGATATATGATAATAAGTCTCTTCTGTGGAACACCATGTGCAAAACCAATATAAAATGCATAAATTAAATCTAAAAAAAATGCACAGTGAGGATGCATGGATTTTGAAGGCCCCATTCTACAAAATGCCAGGCTTGTTTGCCAAGATGGTAAGTACATTTTGCTACTTTTAATGCCCATGGGGAATCACACCAATTGTTAATTCACCAGAACAGACTCATAAAGCATGTCTGATATAATTCTCCCTTTAAAATGTTACGATGATAAAATGACAAAGTGCAATAGTATTTGCATTCCACACCATTCTGAAACTTGGGGTGATATCTTAGATCCTGTGGGTGGATTAGGTAGGTCACTGACTTTTGCACACATCTGCTACAGCAGTGTTACAAAGAATGGATAACAATCTGGCTTCTGTAACAATAATAGTAAGAAATCAAAATATACAATTTACTTGCATTACAAATATCTCATAAACTGTTTAGCACACAAGTCAAAAGTTCCCACGGACATCTGATTCTCTGTGCAGTTCAGGTCTGAAAATAACTTTTTCTGTAAAAATGACCTTGTGAATGGATTGTTACTCACTGCTTTCTCATTGCTTGTAACAAACAGTCAGAAGTTAAAATTATTCAGAAGCCATTCAAAGTTTTTGGAATAATCATATTTTCTGTTGTTGTGTAGCATAAGTTGCAGCTGCCTGCTGAAATTTTGCAGCCTTCTTAACAACTACCAACACTGTCATCTCCTCAAGGAAGGATTTTTTTATTTGCTCTATTTTGTTTCTTCTTATGCTCAGGAACACTCATGTTGTTATAGATCAGTACATTATAGAATTCCACTGGAACAGACAGTCTAATGTAAATGACTGCTTCAGCATATGCTAAGTTAGGTTTTCTGTTATATTGTAGAAATTGTATGAGTCCCATGGGTGCAGGAGGAGCCTGTTTGAAATGTAAAGTTCTAGCATGCAGCTAGACAAGAGCATGAAACACACAGGTAAACGAGTTAGCCTGTGACCTTGATCTTCTCTATTTTTTCTGGAACTTTTCAGCTCTTCCTTTTCCAAGATAAAAACAAAAATTCTGTGTTTAAAAGTGCTTCTCCAGAACTTTAACCTTGCAGACTCCATACTACACAAAACCCCTTTCTTAATTATTTCAGTTTGGCCCATAGCTCTTTATAACAGCACTTTTGTACGATGCAAGTTAAATCAACTTACAGTAGAAATATTTATACCAACTTCCATATCAGGAATGTCATGATAAAATTTCCAAACAGAATCCATCACATTTTAATATTACAAATCAATTGAAGCATTAATAGTGTGATAGCTGGACTGCAGTCAAGCATATTGTCAATTGAGGTACTACCCCTAAGCAAGTTTATCTCAAACTTCTGACCACTGCATTTAATAACCTTGATTCCTATATATGAATGATCAAACATACATGAAAAAACAATTCAGTAAATGAGTTTTTACAAAATAGAAAATTATGTCAGGAGAAAAGCAGCCAAAATAATAACAGTTAAAGTTGAATGTTTATGTATTATACATACTCATTTGTCTTTTTGAAAAGTAATGGAGTGTGTGAAAGATATAGCAGGAATAAAAGTAAGTCTGGAAAAGGTGATGCACCTACCTGGGTATTTCATAATAAAGTGGCAATACAGCCAAATATGTAGAGTGCAAAAGGCTGGGAATTCATATCCATGTCAGCCAAAGGGATCTGAACTAAACTCTTCTCAGGAGAGTGCCCTAGCCACTGTAACCTGCTGTAATCTGAAGTATGTTAAGGGATCACTCTACTTTTTGTTGGAGCTTAATTACAGCACAGAAGTTATGTGGTCACAGAGATAAGCAGTGAGCAGTAGCAGTGCATAGTATCTTCATATCTGCAGTGCCTTTATAGAAGAAGTTCTAGACTCTGCTCTCAAAAATATTCAGGTAAGTTATATTCAATAGTTGACCCAGTGCAGAAGCAGTCCTGGGAGCAGAATCCAGACTCCTGCAGAGGGCTTCTGCTTGCTGTCTGGCTCCTTGAGTCTTTCATTTTTAACAGAAACTGTGAGCTGCCTCTTCATGCCCCATAATTTAGTGGTTAGAGGTCATAGGCCTTCACTATGAAGAAATGTCTGAAGCATGGTTTTCTGTTTCCAGTGAAGTGTTCTCTCTAGTCAGACAGTATTACATGAAAAGCTGACCTACCACCTCCCAGATGATGGGTCCTGCTTTGCTTTTTCATAAAAATCATTGCATCAGCAGGCAAAAACACTGGGATATAGTTTCCAAATGGAAATATGACTGTTTACAACTCTGATTTGTGTGTACAGGTCCTGGAGAGAAGCTTGAGCTCAGGTACAAAAGTCCTAGGGGTTTTCTCCACCCCTACTCAAGCTGGCTTCTGAATCTTGCTTCACAACCAATGCTTAACTCACAGATGTATAAATCCTGTGTTGTCTCTACCTCCAATGCATTACCATGAAGAAAGAAGTTAGGGCTGTTTCTATGCTGTTCTGGTTCTTATTATCTTCATTTCATTTTATGAAAGAGAGGGTAGAAATGAAGGAAGGAGAGGAAATGCTGCTACTAGCACAAGTGGCATTTTAGTGAATTTGGTTTAAGAGTCTTTTATATTCAGAGGCATAAAAAATGATCTAAGGTGCGTGCAGTGTACAGTCAGTCTGGGATGTCTGGGAAAAGGAGCTCTAAAGGGCAGACAAGGCAGTTACCTAAGGAAGCACAAGGACTTGGCAAAGCAGCTGCCTGGGGCAAACCCTCATCTGTGAGCAGCACAGCTTGGTCACTGCCTCATTAGCAAAGCAATTGGAAACAAACAAACAAACCCAACATACCCACAATAATTGCAGTGAAGAAAGTCCAAATGTTGGTTGCTGCTTACTAACTATATATCTTCTGCTCAGCTCCAAGGAGTTACTTTGACAGTCATGGAAACAGCAAAGGGAAGGGACAAAAATGACAGTAACAACAATATAACAAGAGAGGAAGCAGATGCCACACCCTCTTTTGCAGTTTATGACCAATTAGAGGATTTCCATAGTCTCCATGAGGCAATTAAAGAGTTATGCTTCAGTGACCAATTAATATTCACTTGACATCATCAGTTTACCAACATCTCAGAGAAACAGCCTTGTTGTCCCTTGTCTGAAGTAATTGCATTACAACACAGTAGCCACAAAAAAAACCCCAAACAACAAAACAAAAAAACCCAAACAAAACAGAAAATGGGAGCTTTCTTGATTTGGAGGGATGTTTTTCCCCAGTATCTTTAAAAATGCAGAAACACTGGAAAATATAAAGACTGTACTTAGTAGAGTACAGTAGGATTATTTCTATTATGTAAACATTATTGGGGGGGGGGGGGAAACAAACCCAAAACAAATCATTTTAAGCACCAGAGGAAAACTCTAACTGACTCACTGTAGCTTAACTAGTCATAGCTTTCAGGTTTATTCTGGAGAGTTGGGGAGAAACAAATCCTATATAAATCACACTATAATTCATTTAAGAAGTATTGATTTGCACTTGATTAAGAGAAGCTCATAAGACCAAATTTATTAGTCCTTACTCAACAAGCATCCTATTGAGTCACATGATAACTTTTCCTCCGAATTCTGGGAAACAAGACGAAGCAACGGATACGGATTAATTAGACTGTAACTCAATTAATTGTACTCATTTATAAACTACCAGCAGTAATTTTTCCCTTTCTTATAACTTGTTTCTTAATTGTTTCCCATTTGGTAGCGTTCCCTTGGTCTACCTGATGGTGTCCATCTCTCTCTGCTGAGCCTGGAGGGGCTAAGCTTGAGCAGGCTCCTGCCGTGGGCACCTCCACCAGGCACTGAATGCTGGGCAGAACCCATCCTGGATGCAGAGCTCAGTGAGAGGGGCACATTAGTGTGGGCTAACCAGAACAGCATCTGTTCCCATCCTGTCTCACTGTGGATGAGTCTCCCAACAGACAAGCCCTAAATCCCACTTTCACCAAAACCCGAAGTTTAGCACCCAGGAGATGAATTTTTTATTCATGAAAGCCCTGATTAACCACTCTGAGGCTCCTGAAAGGCTATAACTGCTTATTATTTACTAATTAGTGGGCTACTAATGTTCTCAGGTTGCCTGGGTTACAGTTAGGTTAATGTTCCCGCAGGGTACTGCCAGGTTACTGTTATTGCCAAGAACAGTCCCTAGTTTGAAAAAGCAGAGCCTCTAAGTGCCTAACCCCCATTTAACCCAGTCAGGTTGTACCAATGAATCACCCCTGTGTCAGTTCAAGAGGTAATAAGCACTTATAGCTCTGACTCAGTACAAAACTCAGATGATTTCAGGTCCTCTCTTTAGCATTTCTTATGGTTGACTTAGGGTATCTCACAGCTGACATTCACAGGTGAGTGCTGCAATCACTGGTATAGAGGTAGGGCTGGGTTATGGCCCATATCAATGCCTGTTGAAACTGGGCATCAGAAAACATAAAAAAAGTCAGAAGGTCAAAGTGAGGGGACATGAGAGTGGTGCAAATGAGAGAGCAAAACTTGCAGAGAAAGGCAGACCCTGGCAGAGGTGACTACAGTCCACTCCTTTGATTGGTTTTACATTTCATCCAATGAATGTCTAATGAAAAATGCATAAGGCATCCAAGACAAATGGGATTTTGGGAATCATTGGGTTATGAGAGGGAGTTGATGATTAAGCCACAGATTTATGCCCTTCCTTGCATATGAGCTCTTTTTCTGACCCCAAAAATGTTTAATTCTCTGCTGTCAAGTGCCATGGTTTTCATGTGAGCTGTGGAAGTCAGCTCCCTTCCCCTCCTCTCTATCCCACACTTCTACCTAGTTTAAAGGCCCGGTGCTCTAGGGCACTGTTCTGGGACAGGATAGACATGGGTGACAGTATGGGCATTTATATAAAAATTGAGTCCTACTTCTGTTGAAAAATTTGCAAGAAGAGAATGAAGCAGTTATCTCTACCCAAAGGCTGAAGGAGAACCCTTTAAAAAGGCTCCCAGTAACACCACATTGCAGGGCCATTCCTAAATCCATGAGAGAGGTGAGATTTCAGATCTGTTCAGCATTTCTTATACCTGATGTAGTTTGGGTAGTCTATGAGAAGTCTGAGCTTGGTAGTGAAAATGGAGACTAGAGAGACAAAAGTCCTCCACAATGTATTTCCAAAAGGAAAAAAAACCCACAGTATTCTTGGCTCTCTCTGGATTTGTGTGTAAAGCACTGAAAGTATGAAGGAAAAGAAAAAAATTAGCTTCACCTGGCTGCATTGTTTCCTTTCTAGTAAGGCATTGAAGCATTAAGTATTGAATGATATGCTGGATGCCATGTTGTACACAAAAATATTACCCAGTTGCAGAAATTTTTATTACATGGCTTAAAGAAAACCAACAAACAAACAAAAACCTCCAGAGAAACCACGGAAACAGGACAGAAGACATAGAAGCGGAGAACCTGACCTAGCAGGGAACCAAGCACCTCAGTCCTGGGATATCAGTCACTGTGCATACAAAATCATCACCCTCTCCCCTCAGTGCTTGCAGGTTTCCAGAATAAGTCACCAACTTACCTTCTGAAGGTGCAGGTGAAAGACATAAATGCCCTTCTTCTATAAAAAAGGGAAGCTAAGGAGAATTCAGAGGGAAAACCTAAGACGTTTTCTTTTGAGTTTTTGGAATTGTAAGAAAATGAGAAGCGGGGGGGGGGTGTGGAGGGGAGAGGGGGAACAGACAAAATCGTTCAAGTGGAATGTCTTCTCTGGTAATAGGAAAAGGAAAAACAGATTCTAAGGCTAGAGTTTTAGCTAATTTAAATCATCATTGGGTTCAAGGGAATTACGTTGGTTAACAGAGGCTCAGAATGTGCCTCACTCGTATTTCTTTGAAGAGATTTATCTTCAAATCTGCATTTAGGTAATTTTAGTTTTTTTCTTTGTTCATAACACTGGGTTCCTAGTTTGTTTCATTGCTTTCTTTATCACAAAGGAACAAATTCTTTTCTCTGTTAAGTTATTCCTCTTTGAAGAATAGCTGTGAGGAGCAAGAAGAAGAACAGATTAGCAACATTTGTCAGTGCTCATCTGCCTTTATTATCCCTTGGGGCCCTGTTTTCTGTGTAATCTTCTGTTTTGCTTGGGGAATGCTCTGAGTTTCCAAAAGAGCTTTTAATCATGACTATGCTATCAGAGTTTGGGCAGAAAAGCCATACATGTCTGAGGTTTTGATGCTATGCTGAACTTCCTAACCTTTTGTGAGGTAGTTCTGCATGATGCCAATGCAGTAACTCATAAAAAGCTTCTTAGTATCTCCCCACCTTTGACTTTTAAGAACAAAGTTATAAAAGTTTGAATGTTAGTGACCTCTTAAGAAGTTATTCCCATCAGAAAGTATTGGTACTGTCCAACAGTCACTTTACTGTGCTGAAACATGAGGTAGAGCCCTACATAATTCTTTCAATGAATTGCAAGTTTTAAAGGTCTAAGTATTTATTAAAAAGACTATTGACCTCAAGTAATTAATTTAAGAAGTGCACACGTCATAACTTTGAGTTCCTTAAAGCTTTCAGCATATTTTTCAGAAGAAAAAAAAAAAGAATTTATGAAATCCATTAGCTGAGCTTTGATCTGTGCTTTTTTGACAATCTGAGCATGGTTTGCACTGCGTAGCTGTGAATGTACTGACTGTCTCTCTGTCCTCTTGCTTTTCAAGAGGAAATCAGTATTACACAAGTCACAATGCAATGTGCTAATGCTTATATCCTCTTAAAGACTGTAAGCTGCTTGCCCACTTAGGTTTAAACTGTTGGCTTGCCTTGTGTAATGGATGTAGCGAGTGAATGAATGAATGAATGAAGAATGCCCCACAAGGAGAAATCACTTCAAATAAATTACAACTCAAGCTAAATCAGAAACAAGATCAGTAAATATTAGCATAGTTACATTAAATGTATAGTGTGAAATTCACAGCTGTAGACAGTGGCTCACAGACAGCTCACTTGTATACTTAACCAAACCAAAAAATCACAGGTAAAAGGCCAGACGCATGAAGTGAGATGTTAATGGCTTATGTTGCTGCAAAACCACATATAAGCACCCTGAGCATGCAAAAGCACTTGTTACACTTAAAAAAAAAAACATTTCTCCCTGTGTGTGGGAAAACAACTAACCTTCTTTAGGGATCTTTGCATTGTGTAGAAAGATTTTGATAGAAAGGTGAATGGTGGAATGAGAAAACACAGAGAAGGTACTACTGATTCACTTGGGGTACCTAACTGTCACTGAAGGTGGGAAGCATCTCACCTAGTTTCCAGCATGTATTTGGTAAGTCACCAGTTTAAGTCAGGATCCCTCCACAGACAACAGGGACAGACTGGTCCTTCCTGTAGCTCATGCTATCCTACAGCTGGTGGCTCCTTTCACAACTGCCCACTGACTGTGAAGGGAATGGGGCAATTAGTTTAGATGAACTCACTAAATTTTTAGGTGGCTACAGTCAGGTGACATGCAGCTCACCCAGGACAACAAGGATGCAGAGCAGCTGGGGCTGTAGCTCAGCTGGAGCCCATGGGGAAACCTTAAAAGCAGCTCCCAAGGGAATGAGGAGGACTGCCTACTGATGCTTCTAGCTGTTTTCATAGAACCTCTTGTCAGTGCAGCTGGCCTTAAACAACCAGCTAAACTCCCAGAAGGGGGAAGAGGGCCCACCAGTGCTCCTTGACTCCTGTTACAGAAGGACCATCTTGCCTTCCTCGTTAGAAACTGCCTTGAAACAGAGTTAAATTGACCCTAATGTTACATCTGAGGTACCAGTAGTTACTATCAGTAAGAATAGATTCATTTAGCACAGCTCATTTACAGTACTGATCTTTGAAAAAGTTTTTGTAGCCACTTTGGGTGGGTGGAGGATTTAACAAAAGTTAACTTCAGCTTCATGAGGCAAGTTTCTCACTGACGGATACAAGGAGGGAGCAGGGAGGAATAAGTTTTGTGAAAGACCCCAAAGCAAGATGGACTTGAAGGAAAAGTGCCACATTATGTGGTGTTCAGGAAAGCTCTAACTAATGTATGATAGGGAAATTAAATTTTATGCAAGATTATGAAATGCAACAGAGAATTGTGATAAAGGTAAGCAAGGTAGAGCCTTCCATGTGAAAGCTTAACAGCCCTGTGCTGAGTCTTGAGAATGAGGAACATGAGTTTTAGTTTGATGCAGGGAAAGAGTGAAAGCTGGTGGAAATGCTAGAGAATAGAGATGTGTGACATGACATCAGAGTGTTAGGGGAAAAAAGGCTTGCTTGTCCTGAGAAGTGTGGCAGCAAAAGATATGCAAGAGACAAGACATCAGAGGATGTGTGGCAGATTATGGATGTGAGAAGAATGTAGTGGGATGGGTGGGATGATGAGATCAAAGGATACGAAGGGAGATGGCAGAGGGGGGTTTCTTGATGGAGAGAAGATGAGAACCTTTTACATCAAAGAGAGAAGAAGAGGCAAAGGCAAAATGTTGTATAGAAAGATGAGGACCAGATGATATTATTAATATATCTATCAACTTCCTTTCTTGGAATATTCTCAGCTCTCTTGAGAATTCCTTTCAAAGACTGGGAAACAGTTTGGGTTTGGTCCTGCATGATATGAGTATAATGGATATATTCTGTGAGCATGAATAAAGAAAATGGCAAACAGGCCAGAGAGTGACGATACAGTAGAGTGGTTAAGAGATAACAGCAAGGAGTCAGAATGTGACTTACAGTTAGTTTTGGCTTCATATCTTCTCATGCAGGCTCATTTTCAGTCATGCCTTGTGCATTTAGAAAGCTTGGATTTACCTTACCTCACTCTAGTCACTCAGCAAAGGTAATGCAGTTAGGAAACAGGTCGCCCTCAACTGCACCTACAATAAATAGAAACAAATGGGCACTCAGGTAAGTTGTGTTGCCTTCTGTGCTGCCTTGCCTTCTCCATGCTAGCTGTAGCAGAAGACTGAGAGCCATGGCTGCTAGTGTAAAAGTGCCTCTGTTATGAGCCTAAAGTTATGTGGGGTGAACTGGGGCTAAGGGAACATGGGTGACTTTATTGGTGACTGCAAAGAACTGTGTGACTTCTCACTCTATGCTGAAACATGACACTCAGCTGTGTAGGGACCAGGGACCTACTTAATCAAAGCCTTTGTCACAAAATGGTGTGAATGTTAAAAATAAAAGCTGGTAGAAAAGTTCAATAGCAGACATTTACAAGGTTCCATCCGTACTGCTTAAATGAAGGAATAAAATCTGGATGGGTTACAGTTAGGGAATCTGGAATAAAATCAGGATGCAGACTAACCTAAGGGACTCTGTTTTCACACACTACCAGGATAAATCTTTGGATGTTTTTCTCACAAAATTTAGAATTATGACCACACTAGCCTCACCAGTGTATTAAAGAACTTTTATGAGCGTACTATGTTGCCTTCAGTGATGCTTTCTGTCTCAAACACTTCTTCTTTCCATGTTACTTTTCCCCTTTCTTTTCTGGTGCTGAATGATGGTGAAGCAAGACTAGCTATAACCCCCTGCAGTCGTTTTGTGACTACTGACTCACTAAGAGGGGCCATATGTTTAAGTCCTGGTGCATAATTCTTCAGCACATTATTATGCTTGTTTCTGTTTTAAACACAGTAATAGATGTATCATCTGTTTTTAGCAACTTCCAGCTTGGAGGAAGTAGGCCAGGAACATGAGAGTATTAAAGAATAACAAAGGAATCCATGTTAAATTGCTAATTACCTGGCACTGTTTTTGTTTTCAGCTTATATAAAAATGTGGTGGTATTCCCAAATAATTCATAATGCCTTAGGCAAACAAGCTAGCCCTGTAATACTTTGGCATAATTGAAAGTGATGAAGTGGAAGACCGGAGATGTTTATTTCAGAATAACAGTGTTAAAATAAAATGCCAAAAGACAGAGAAAACCACTGGAGATCTTGAAAGGAGTGAAGAGAAGAAAAGCAGCATGGTCCAGAATAATCAGAATCATAAACACTGTAGCAAACAATTTAATTTTATTTTAAAGTACTCCTAAGAAACAAATTAAACAATCAATGAACCTGTGATTGTTAAGTTTCTTGGCTTGGATGCATATTCAGCTGTCATAAATGCCTTTGCAAAAGCACATTTTACTTTGCACTGAAAGGCATTAATTTGCTAGATGTAAGTCAGCCACAAAACATTAAAACTCAGCAGGCCAAATTCTGTCCTCAGGTACATGCCTGAACATCTTTTCAACAGAGCTTGCATTGTAAGAAAAAGCTTCAGAATTATAAATATTTTCTTATTCCTTTTCCAGTGAGTCTGAGAAGAATGTATCTTCCTTTTCAAATGCTGTAATGATGCTGATGGGAGCTATACAGTACACATTACAAGACTGAATTTGGTTCCTTGTCAAAGTGTCCATGTTGTTAACAAGAGATAACCTAAAAAAAAAGATGTTCTTTCCCCAGAATGTGAAGCAACTAAAGATATTAATTCTCAAACTTTTTTGTGTCAAGAGTACCATATTTGCATGCAAGGACCCACTGAGCAGGACCCTTGTCTCCTTCAACAACTTAGGGGAATCAGGGCAACTGCAAACCACTGACATTCATTTGAGACACCTTGGTTTATCTTTTTTCTTTCTTTTAGTGATGATGACAATTCCCTGGGGCAAGATCAGTCTAGGTCAGGAAGGAAAGACAGAGAGAGCACCATGAAGGATCTGGGATGCTAACCTACCGCTACAGCATAGGTTGGCTAGTAGGCACCAGGTAACTGGCTGCTCTTAATGAGGAGGCAATCAGCTTGCGGATGCTGCAGAGTGCTGTACAGATTTGTGTAGTCTAGTATTCCATTTCATTTCCTTCTCCATCCTGTCTTTCAGTCAATCAGCAGTGACCCAGGTGCATAGAGTTTTGATAGCATCCCTTACAAAACTTTTCACTAGGTCACTGACCAATTTTCTACAGGCAATCACACTAAAAGTATCATAGCTCCTGCACTGGCATTCCAGGTCACTTGTGTGCAACGTTGCCTTCCGCTACGCTGCATCTTACAAAGCCAAGTTTACCCTAACAAAGTTGCCCGAAAGAGGACAAATGGTACTCTGCATCTCCTTTTGGGATATCTTGTGGCAAAAAAGAACAAAAGAGGGAGGACAGGACAGACCTTGGTTGTGAGGGGATACTATGCTGAGGCAGGAGGAGGGAAGGAAATGATCTCTCTCCCCTTTGTCCCTGTGTTTATCAAATGACAAAAAATAGCTACAGGCTGCACTTCCCATCCTGTAGCTTACCTCTGCATTAGTCACTATTGGAAGAAAACATGGAGGATTTAATAGCTCTCCTTAAAAATATCCCTGTATCTAAAATTATACTGAGGATGGAGGGTCAGAGGAGAAAAAGGGTAAGAGAGAAGCATTTCTTACCACTGCCTCTCTCCTGTCACATCCTTTGAAAGGTTGTAGGGGAAACTCTCCAAATCATCTAAACTTCTGCCTCCACAGCTGATTTCTTTGACAAGAACAGAAGCTAGAACTTCTTTGTATTGTGCATCACTATATTGTTGTAAGAGGAATGACATTCAGGAAAACTAGGACAGCTTCTAACCTAAGATACTTGTGGTTTTATACATGACTTCAATGATTAGGTTTAAGGAAACCCATAAAAGAAGGGTTGGCCAAACCCACAGGCTCCATTCAACAATACTAGCATTTCAGCATTTGAATGGGAGTTTCATGCATGATTTAATGAACACTCTAATCTTAAGATTTAATAAAGGAAAAATTCTTCAGTAATCTTCTCACATGGGAAATGCTGAGAGGCAGTTTGCTGAATCAGCACTGAAAGCCACAAATTTTCTAGCGCAGAACAGAATCCTTTCCATTTTTTCTGTCAGTGATGTGCAGTTGGTAAATAATACATAAAGAAGAACCAGGGGTATGTTTAAAATTGCACCCTGCTATAAAAATAAAGCTGTCCAGCTGGATTGCTGAGGCTGGCAGGGGGAGGGCATTAGCAGAAGAGAAGTAGATGCTTGTTGAACAGCTGGAAGATGATTTGTGACAAAAAGGTGAAAACTTAACAGCTGTGTAAAAGAGCAATGATGGTGTGAAATTAATTGGTTAGAATCACCACAGTTACAAGCTCTCGTATAGTCGTTACTTTCAGCTGTGACAGATGAGGATGATGCTACAGTTGAGACCTTGGTGTTTTCTTGTAGCTGAAGCTGTGTATTAGAATGAATTATTGGCCCCAAAAGTACATTTTTTTGTATACAATTTGCTGAGCTGTAGCCAAAGCCTCAGCAATAAATAAATAACTATTCCATCACAATAATGGCAAATGACATTGCTAATACGCTACTAGACTATTTCACCTCTATGTCTGTTTTTAGTCCTACTAAAGTTGATATTGACCAGAAAAAAGAACAAGAGCAAATCTTTCCTTGGTGTATAATATGGTATTTGTAGTGGAAAGGGCATGCTGATAGATACTCAGTGGGCTGCTGGCAGAGGAACAAGAGGGCCGTCACATACACAGCTATGGGGACATGCCAGTATTCTTGTCTGAAGATGGTCCCTTTTGGTGAGGACTGAGAAAACTGCAAGTACTTGCTACTCCTGCATTACTTATTGTATAACTAAATAAAGCAATTCATACTCAAGGGCTCCAAACCATTGATATCCATAGTTAGTTCACCCTTGGTTTGGGGGACTATTGCAAAGTCAGACAGTATGGCAACTGCTGGAGCCGTGCTTTAAGCTTCCTTTTTCCTCAAAGTAAAAGTCAGACAGTGTGTTTTCAAGAGGAAAGACCTGTGTAATTGATATTTCTCATCCACCCTCTAAACCAGGAGAAGTTCCTCTGAGTGACATCCTCCGTCAAAGCTCAAAGCTGATAAGGTAAATATTAAGTGCTCAGATACTTCGTTCATACTTTTTAAACAAGTGAAAAAGAAGCTACTCATTTGAAACTCACATTGGAAAACAAGATATTCTGAAATGTTCATCAGGCAGATGGAGTCCTGACTCACCCACTGGTGAGGATTTAAGGACTATTGAGGGGCCTGAAAACTTCCTTCCCCCCCCCCACTTCCCACTTTTCCTGCATATTCCTACGCTATAAACAATGATATGGGATGACAACATCTATCCCTGATGTCTCAGTTCAGGAAGAATATTCTGTCCAATGTATAGAATTTCCATGAGCAGAATCAAGTTTCTCTTTAAAGCTCTAATGTCCTGAGTGGATTTAGAATCATGGAATCAGAGAATCATAGAATGGTTAGGGTTGGAAGGTACCTTAAAGATCATCTAGTTCCAACCCCCCTGCCATGGGCAGGGACACCTTCCACTAGACCAGGTTGCTCAAAGCCCCATCCAACCTGGTCTTGAACACTTCCAGGCAGGGGGCATCCACAACTTCTCTGGGCAACCTATTCCAGTGCCTCACCACCCTCAAAATGAAGAATTTCTTCCTTAAAGCTAACATAACTCTACCCTCTTTCAGTTTAAAGCCATTACCCCTTGTCCTATCACTACCTGCCCTTGTAAAAAGTCCCTCTCCAGCTTTCTTGTAGGCCCCCTTTATATATTGGAAGGCTGCTATAAGGTGTCCCTGCAGCCTTCTCTTCTCCAGCCTGAACAACCCCAGCTCTCTCAGCCTGTCTTCATAGGAGAGGTGCTCCAGCCCTCTGGTCATCTTTGTGGCCCTCCTCTGGACTCGCTCCAACAGGTCCCTGTCCTTCTTACGTTGGGGGCCCCAGAGCTGAATGCAGGACTCCAGGTGGGGTCTCACGAGAGCAGAGTAGAGGGGCAGAATCACCTCCCTCGACCTGCTGGTCACGCTTCTTTTGATGCAGCCCAGGATACGGTTGGCCTTCTGGGCTGGAAGTGTGCTTTGCCAGGTCATGTTGAGCTTCTCATCAACCAACACCCCCAAGTCCTTCTCCTCAGGGCTGGTCTCAATGCATTCTCCGCCCAGCCTGTATTTGTGCTTGGGATTGCCCTGATCCATGTGCAAGACCTTTCACTTGGCCTTGAACTTCATGAGGTTTGCACAGGCACCCCTCTCAAACCTGTCAAGGTCCCTCTGGACTTAATTGATACCAAAAAAAAAGGGGGGTTGCTTGTTCTATGTCAAGCTTCTCCAAGTTTTTCACAGAAGTGCTAGTCTGCTTTTACTTATAAAGGCTAAAGAAAATTGTGGTAAATTTCTAAATAAATTAAACAAGGGGATGTAGAATATAGCTACTTTTTTGGAGGTTATGAGTTAGACAAGCACAAGGATTGGTCCGAACATAATAATGATTTAATGACATTGTGTGACCTGTGGTGAATTACAGCTTCCATTCCCTACCCTGGGACAGTGTGGGGCAAGGCTTCTCCATGGAAATTTTGGAGTGGTCGGTGAATCAGAGCTTGCAGATAATGCTCCAAGTTCACCAGTGTTCCAGTATTTACCAAACTGACAATATCTAAGCTGCTAGAAAAACACTGATAGTGTATTACACTGAAATGAGAATCTCCTCCTGAGAGGAGGAGATTCTTCACTTTTCACCTTTGATTACTCATGCTGCAAAACAAACTTCAAGAGAAATGAATAAGCAAAAAGTTGAGGTCATTTTACATCAGCTCTAAATACCCATCTCCTGAGAGCAATACAATGTGAAGGAGCTCCATGGTTTGAAAATACAATCAGCTTTTCTTTCAAAAGGCCTTAATTCTTATCTAATTTGTAAAGAAAACATTGTTTTTCTCATACGCAGTGGCACAGTATGAGAACTCAAACAACATTTTTAGAACCCATTTGCTTTAATTGATACCTTATTTAATAGGAAAATGTTATAGGATTTTAGTATTTTCAGGGGTGGTCTGCAATTTTGTTATTTCCAAGTCCATTTTTCTAATATTTCCCAAACTATAAACATCTGAATATTGTTATTTGGCACTAAGGAGAATATAAGCTGAGCTCATTATTCCTTCAAAATAAGAAGGCGGCTTTACTCACTTTCAATACAGATTTGGTGAGTAATATTAGCATGACACTGAATGCAATGAAATGGTGTTGTATATAACACCATATTTTATTAAAACAGAGAAAAAAAGCTTGACATTCTATGAAGCACCAAGTTGAAAAGGAGTTTGGGAACACTGGTGTCTGACAGCTTATGCATCCAATTACTGATATGTCACCAGAAATACGTGGGAATAAAGTAATGAGATGGCAGTTTCTGTAACAAAGGGTAACATTGTCTTCTTACATCTGGATCACCAGTTTCATGCTATGTATAAATCTACATTTTCCTGTTAACTCTTTGTGGTCACACGGATCACCAGATCAAAACCTAGAGTACAGTAACACAAGTGCAATGAAATTAATGAGCACTAATGACCACTCTTATAGCTACACAGGACCTTATTATGGTATAGATATTGTCTTCACAGAAATATATATTAGTTTAGAGGAGGTACTCAACATATTCTGATCTGAAGCTGAGACCATAATCTGACCCAAAAAATTACATTGGGGGAGAGAGACTTTTTTCTTTTTGCTGCTTTAGGAACTTCATTTCTTCTAGTCACATAAGCTATTTGTGATGGATTTTTCCTAGAAACTTGCTTAATTTTCAGTTGCTCTTCTCAAATTTAAAATAGGACAAGTGAAACATTTAAAAGCAGCATGACACCAGCGACTCAATTCAAACATAAACTGAATTTTTCCGGAAGAAAACATTTTATTTATATGCATGAAGTTTGAAGCTGCCCAGTTCTGGTCAGAATTTCAAATCCAAAGGCCCATCCACCACAAAGAAAGATGAGCCAAATCGTTTTTTCTTGTTTGTGGCACCCCATCCTAACCCACATTCTCCAGCAGTGCTAAGTATATTTAGATACATAACCAGCTAAGATGCCTGACAATAAAGAGAGGGTAGAAGTGTCCTAAAGTGGATTGTCTCCCAGATTGTCTCCCTTTACGGCTATGCATTTTCAACTTAATCAAACCCCAGGCCATCAGCTGTATTGTGGCATTCATAAAGAAATGCAAGAAAAGCAGCCAACAGGAGGTGAGAGTGCACTAAAAGGCTGTGGTCACAGCATCACATTGAAGACCTCTGGGCTAAGAAGACCACAAGCACAGCACTATTATGGCATGCCAGAAGGAAACAACTATAGGGATGAAAGTCTTTTTTAGGAGGAAGATGATGAGTCTAGTGAAAAAAGATGTTTGTGTTTTTGGAAGTTTATACATCTTCCAGAAGATGACACCATGAATGTTCGGGTACCTGTCTAAGTTGAGGCGTTTTGTACAGTACTGTGCAGTGCGTTTCTGAAAAAAGTCACAGCACCACTCTAGTTAGACATGCCATGGGAGGGAGTACATTTGCAAGTATCTACCTTTGACTCATATTCTGTCATTCAGATTTTCTCCTTTCTTATGCCTGTGGAGAAATAGCCCCTTCTGAGTTGATCGTGTTATCAGCAGTTTCCACAGCTCTTTTGGCCCACTCTTGCAAGGCCTCTCCTAGACATCTGAGTAGCACACGTGGAGTTACCTTTGCAGAGATTATGGTATTAGGCTTCTAAGATAAAATTGTGGTTTGGTGTTTCTAAAGTAATAGTATAACATGAGTCAACGCAGAGCATCTTGGCAAAACCTTCCTCCTCAGTCTGAGTGCCGCACCACAGGGCTCTGGCACAGGCGGAGCAGGCAGCTGGGCCGTGGGCCATTTTACCGCCACACGCTACTGCCTGTTCTTCCAAGGTCTGGCCCTGAGCCTGCTTCTCTTCCCCCCGCTGACTTCATTGCAAGTTGAAGCATACTCTAAACACATTTATTTCTGCTTTGGAATCAGGCAAACTACTATTATGTCTTTGAATCAACAGAAGTGCATATATAAGGAAATCCTGGGGTGGAATTTAGCCTGCAAAGGGTTGTACCAACAATAAAATCAGAGCTCCTTATGGATAACAGCAGTTTCGGAGCAGTAAGAAGTGACATTAAGAAATCCCCTTGCAGAATTCACCTGTATTGTTCGCATTACATTAGAAGAGCTGCAGAGGTAAGAAGGTGAATATTTATTTTCAGAAGGTTTGCATACTATATTTCCATCACATCCATACTACTATAATCAAATGTCCTGCATATATAAAGTGTTTCCTAGTATGTCCTTTGGGTTTTTTAGAGGAATTATTTCAGATTGTCCTTTCAGTGAAATCTTACAATATTTGAAGTAGTAATTACAGAATGCCAGAATTAATTTTTCTCCAATAATTATGTGTCTGACAATCCCAAGCAGTTAACTCATTCATTAAAATTCAATAATGATTTCTCCTATGGCTTTCACTAGCAGTAATGACATACATTATTATGCATCACTAATTTCCATGAAGAACAATGAAGCACTATTTTATTGGCATCTAGAATTACTCCACTTTGCTGCATTCTTTTCAAGAGATGATGAAAGGGAAACTTGAGCAGTCTGGATTAAGTTTACTTCTTTTCAGGCCTTAAAATGTTTTGCTACATCAGCAAAGTGTTAAATAGACACTCTGAAATATTCTTAACCTGTTTTAATCATTGCATCATAATTGGAATGAGTGTCAAAGTCCTTAGTACATGTAAAGTTTCTTAGCTGTTAAATTCCTAGGCAATTTCTGCATTATAAATAAAATTTAAAAGTGATTCAATCTTCAGTTTAAAATTAAATGGTTTGGCTGAAGTGTTTGAAAGTTTTTTGTTGCCTTTTAAAAACTATGTGGCTATTCAGCTCTCACTACTTCTTTCAGGGGTTTTAGGGCATCTGTGAACAAACATAACTTTAACAACTATGCTGTATTTTGGAACTCCTCAGGGATAGCTCAGTCATTCTCAGGAGTGTTACAAAATTGAATTTTCTACCCTAGGTGGAGGGGTCAGGTCACTAGGTTACTCCTGCCAGAGGAAAAGGTGCAGTAGAGGTATGGAGCAGAATGGGATCAGAGAGAGAATGGGCCAGGCCTGGTGAGCTGGTATTGCAAGCTCAACACAGTGCAATACACAGTCATGAGGTAGAGAGAAACTATGTAAGTAACAGGTTAATCCCCTTCACCCATATTCCTTTCGCCTTCACCAGCAGTGGAATTCTCATAGCACAAACAATGTGGGACAGACACTTTTCTACACACTGCTGCCCAAGGCAAGCACTTACTTTGCTTATTCTTGCACCTAGGCTAGATCGGAGACTCCTGTCTGTTTGGGTTGGGCTTTTTTGTTTGTTGGATTTTTTTGTCCTTGCACAGTGCACAAGCATTAGTATTCAAATTAATGATTTATTTCTGCTCCTGCTTACAGTGGTGGAAATATTTGCCAATGGGCAGTGTTTCTATCACTGTAGGGCCTGTGAAAGCACAAACTCTATCCCACACGTGTCACAGTGTGCAAACCCAGGATACCAATCTATTGCTACAATTGTACCAGTGTAACTAAGAGCATAAATGGTTTACTGGCTTATTTATTATCATAACTTATGCAGGATTTGGCACACAATACATTTAATTATTTAGCTAATAGATTAATTCCCTAATGGAATCACAAAGCAAGAGGATTATGAATGTTCAGAATTCTTTTCCTCTTCTGCCTAGTCGAGACAGATCACGTCATCCTTTTAAGTGTATTCTGCTTCTGTTAGGCATTTAGGTCAAAGCAATTGTTTACTTTATGTGCCTGTGATTATTATGAAATATGCTGAATTGCTAGTCACATTTCCTGCAGCCAGGAACTGAGGTCCGAATTCATTGCCCTTGCCTGTAATGACGTTACTCCAGGGTAAATTTTACCTATTACAATTCAGCCTTATTTAAACTGAGTAAAAATGACAACCTATAGCACATTACAGCTTCAGACACAAATGTGTATTCCTTGGGGATGCATCAGTAGTCTGGATTCCCAATTCAGAAGTGAAAGCATCCAAATTACCATTCTACAGAAGTTGTGTCTGAACTATTTTCAGCAGATTGCTCATTGGAATCAGGGCAGGTTAAAAGATGTTTCATGAACCGCTGAGATCTAGTTTCCTCGATTGGCACTAGGGAACTTTTAAACTTCAAAACATCATATTAGACCAGGAAACCCAAGAATAAACTAAACATTCTGGTCTAATTTTGTGTTCTCTGAGAACTAGAAACAGACTTTTGAATACTGCTATTCTGGATTAAAATAATTGGGGGTCCTATTTACATCACGTGGATGTCCATTTCCATGATGTTCAGTCAGCAGCTAGGGTATTTAACTAGAGCAAATTGTTCCTGCAGGTGTAAGATTGTAGGTATACATATGATTGGAGCAAAAATCAATAGTAAACATTCTTCTGTACAGTTTTCATTGTTATCCATTTAACAAAAAATGCAGTTCCACTTTTGTTAACAAAGTCAGAATATTCATGCTTTTCATTTCTTATTAATTGAATACTCCATGTAAAAATAAGTTGTTTCAAAGGCAGTCTTTGTCACTTCCATTCATCCAGATATTTTTGCTACAAGTCTAAGAAAGAGTAAGTTGATAAGTGGTTCATTGTAATATCATTTAAACAGAAAAAAAGACCTTGCATATTTCTAGAGACAAAAAATAATCAACTTTTGACTTATTATTCAATACATATACTAATATACCAGGAACTACCACCAGCTATCAGAAGCTCTTTGTTAAAGACTAGCTCACTGCTATGTCACAGACCAGTGTAGTCTTGGCTATACTTGGTTGAATCCAGAATACATAATGATTAACCTCTATAGCAGTCTTTATAAAAGTGACTCTTCTTATTGTGTATACTACCAGCAGCAGAACACCTAATCACCTTTATGGTCCTGGAGAGCTACCACTATACAGTTGGCATGTGGACTGCCGTTATGAAGTCCATCAAGGTGAGAGTGTTCTGGTACTTGTCTACATTTAACTGGGCACATGGAAAGATAGATAGGCAGGACCACTTTTGAAACCCTAAGCGATCAAGTATGTATCTGAAGTGCTGAAAAGTATAAGGCAGTGTGAATTAAACTCAGAATAGTCTGAGTTACACTTTCCTCTGTTGATAGACACCACTGTCTGGTTGCTTGATAGGATGTTTTCATCAGGATAGATTCCCAATCACGTTCACTGAGTGAGAGTAAATAACACTGCCAGTCAGATTTTTTTTCCCTATAAAATAATTCTCCAGTTTGGGGGTATGGGTATGGTGTGGGGTTCTTTACAATAGAAATTAAAAACTAGTGTCTGGTTTTGTGCTGGGAAAGATAAAACAAAAAAAAACCCAAACCAAACCCAAACCATCAGTAAGCAGACACTTTCCATGATTTTTTTTTAAATGGAATATATTGAAAAAAGATTTCAACAGAAAGTTTCCAAGTAAAGCTAACATGGAGGTCAAACAGTGTAAGTGAATGTAGGTAGCTGCAAGGGTGATCAAATGGGTGCCATTTCCTCATTCATGAGTGAATGAAATGAAAGAAAGAAATGAAGGTGCCTGAATTTATAGAATTTGACACAGAACGGTAGGATAATTCATACCAACTTCCTCTAGCACCTTCTGTACTGAGTTCTGAATTCAGCCAATAGGTGGCTAAACATATTTTTTTATTTAATGTAAAATATGTTTAACCCTTCAACAGACACCATTCCTTTCAAATAAAATGAGCCTTTTTATCATTCTTCTTAATAGACTTCTAGAAAGTAAATTGCCATCTGGCCTATGGAGACATTAAAAGATAGGAGAGGAATTTTACAAACAGGTGAGTTACACAAGGCGCTCTCCTCAAGCATTCTGAAATTTATTGACCTGCATCTTTGGTGCACCAAGTCACCTTGAATTTCAGTGACTTTGGAAATTCTAAAGAATCAATATTTGCAAAGACATGAATTTGCTCTCAAGCAATGACCTGGATGCAAGCACATCTATAAAATCCAGGGATACTTCACTGATCTTTCATCAACAAGAGATATCAGCAATCACATTCTTTTGCCAAAGTTCTTTAAAATTAAAATTAAAATTAAATTGAACAGGAAATGATTTGAAATGTCTTTGGCCTTTAACTTGAAACTGAAGGAAAATGCTGCAGAAGGGAAAATATTGCTTATACGTGAGGTGAGGAAAAACAGGATATGAAAGGTGGTGAAAGCGATAGCAGATATAGACAGATCTATTTAGTGTCCCGAAAACAGTAGATTCAAAACACTGCATTAAATACTCTGTTTTGCATTGAACATGGTTGATTTATTTTGCGTTTACAGCTTTCTATAATGCCATGTTCTTGATGATGTGGCTTTCTGCTACTCTGAAGCTTTTAGTGCTTTTTGCACCTTTATTGAAGAGGAAGGCAGCAAGACACATTTTGTGACAGTACCAATTAAAGCTTCTCCCTGAAGAGTTTTGCTGGGAAAGCTGTTGATCAACAGGCTTATGTAGTATACAAAAGGTGCATGTCACTTGTCTGCAGCCACCCTCGTTGATGCAAAATGACAGTGAGGAGGATCTTCTGTTACGTTAGTCACGAAGTGTGTTCTGAAGTGCTCTTACAGTCCTGACGGGAGAACACACTAGTACACCAGCTTCCAGGTTTGTCTTCCTTGTTAAAAGAGCTGCGAATTCCTGTCTCAGGGCTCCTCAGGAGTGTTAACTATCCCAGGATGAGGGTGTCGGGTGAAGACAGGCACTCTCGTGTTATTTTGAGATAAACACGCAGAGGTCAGCTCTATTTTCTCACCTGATGCAGCCAAGTTTATTTGACAGCAAAACAAAAAGTAGCTCATCTCCATTATGCTTTTTGGCTCTGCTATGTTATCACAGGCTCAAATCACAATCCCAAATCCAGCCACTCCTGACATTTGTGGACTTCTAACTCTGCATTCAGAACCATGTCCTGACACATACTTTTGATATTCCCCCCACCCTTAGTTAATCTAAGGGTTAGAAGCAAGAAGTGACAAGGCTAAGCATGAAACTGTCTAATTCACTTTGATTTTTGCAGGAGTTTCAGCCATATATAGTTGTCCCAAAGTGACTTGTCAGACACATAAATCTTGATAACCTTCTGATCTTTTCCAGTGAAAAGAGGAGCAAAGTAATTTCATTCCCAGAGATGTTTATGATACGTGAAGAAAAGAAGAAAGAATGAAAAAGATTAAATACTACCTATATCTGAGCTGTATAGAGGCTGGACAATCAGGGGAGCTCTCCAGACCACACATCTTGAATTTACAGGCAGCTTGCAATCAGCCTGAAATCTGTCAACTGTAAATCCCATCTGCCTTTGTGGCAGGTAGAATTGGTGCATTTTCAGGCAGAACATCAAGAGTGCTTCTGCACAGCCCTCCATGGCCATCTACTCTGTGCAGCGCCGTGGCAGCAGTCTCCACAGCTGTTCCAAATCCATCTCTGTACAGCAAAGAAAATTGCTTTCCTGTGTGCTCTAAAGCTCCTGATTTATTTCCAGTTTTCTTCCAGGAACACTCCAGCTGGGTCAGCTTAAAGCCAGCCCTGCAGTCTACTTTGCAGATAGATGATGCAGCTGGGAAACAAATACGACTTTGAGCCCGTCCTTAAGACGGCTTCTCCATTGTATGGAAGCAGTCATAGTCTAGCCTGAAACTGTGGATGAAATGGAAGCTGTCGTGGTTAAAAAGCACTATGCAGAATAAAAGTCAATGTATTGGCTACAAAATCCATATTATGAAGCTAATTTGTAGTCAGGTGGCATCATCTTTGGTGTGCTGTAGACTATGAGGTGTGCCTAGAGGAAGGTTTCTGTAATGCTGGCAGCATTGGACTGTAAGCTGCTTCAATTCCACCAGCCCTGGGCAAATTACGTTTTCAAGGACATGGGTGGTAATTAGAATTGGGACTCATTTTTCTTAAATCTAAGCTAAATTTAAATCTAATCTTGTAACCCTGAGCTCCTTCTAAAGACAATGGTGCATAGATGTCTAAAATAGGCCAGATGACTCTCACCAAAGGTGCTTATCTCTCCTTGTCTAACTTATTTGTCTAACTATAATGAGTGCACAGGAAGCATAGCTTTGATGTAGATACCTAATTTTTCAAGGTCTAAAGTTGAGGAAAAAATCACCCCAAATGTCGTTAACAAGTAAATACAGCTGGTCTATAAATTGCCAGTTTTGCTACTGACAGACTGTACTTTAGCACCAGTCTCCTGTGTCTTAGTTTCTTCATATGGCTTCCTTTTTTCAATCTTTTGCCTTTAGGTTACAAAAAAATTTAGGATGGCAACTGTTTGTTACTAGGTGCACATACAGTTCTTAACAAGGAGATTTCTGAACTTAATCAAGGTTTCTGATTACTGCTGTGCCATAAAAGATGCTCACAGGACTTAGAGTAATTATTTTGTTGCTATTGTTTTAATAAGCAACATAAACATAGAAAAGACCCAGTTTCTTTACTGGTGTGCCTGAGTGAGGTATTATAAGCCCATTAAAAAAAACATTTCAATGGAAGCCTTTTTTGTTTATAAGCTCTTAATGCAAGAAGACTCTTGTCTTTCCATGGTGAGGAGGCACCATACACATACAGCACGTGGTACAAGGCAAGAAGTAAACAAAAAACAGTAATTCAGTTGAAAGAAAGAAAAAGAAGTGTATCATTTATCAGTCATAGAATACAGGACCCAGATTCTGGGGGAGGGGATCATATCCGGGAGTTTTGTAAACCTGGCTCACATCACCATTAATATAAGTCTGGGCTTTGGAGGATAACCTTCAGCAGTGGATAAAATGCTCAGAGGTCTCTGCTGCATGCCTTGTTCAAAGGCATGATCTCAAATGCATGTTTTAATGGCTGTTCCTGTCTGTCTGTTCCCATCTGCGCTGGGCATCCCGTTCATGTTCCTTGTAAATCCCATTAAAACTTGCAAGGCTGCCTCTGAAGTGACCTTTTTGGTACAAAACTCACAGAGACTTTGTTTTACCAGCATATGTGCACAGACACACACAGACAGCATACCACTTGCCACAAAGATTTCAAAGTCCCACCCCCACAGCTCCTAGGATCACTGGACCAAGCCCCAGATAATGTGGATTTAGTAGCTGAAAGAGAAGCAATAAATACTTTGTATTTATTATTATTTCCTTAAAGAAAAATAATATGGTCTATATTTTTAAATGCCTAATTAACATGTACCACCAATGTAAGTTCTTATATCCCTTTTGTGACGCTAATCACAGTGTACACTTCAGTATCCAACAGGAAGGTGAGGTCGCAAAATGAAAATGTGTACACAGATACTCATGCTGAAGTAGGACCTTGAAGACAAATTCCATTCATCTTCTGTCCTAAGATGAAAATCAACTGAGATATTTACTGTTGTTTGTACCAAGCTATGATCTAGGAGCCCAGGCCATAACCTATGACATTCCTAGTGTTCCTTCTAAAACATGTCATATAGATAGCTACAGCGGAGATCCTATGGTAAAAAGAAGCATTTCCAGTTTCAGGCTAACACAAGAATACACATGAAGTATTCCTTCTGGACACCTGCACCAAAACCAAGGACTTCTATTTCCTTTGTGCACATTATTCCCCTTCCCAATCATACTATTTCTCTCCCCATTTATCTTAAAACAGAAAAGCCAAAGGAAGAAAACCTTTTCAGGCAACCTTGAGAAAAGCAGAAGGAAGTCAGGACAACAAAAGACAATCTGTAGTATTCCCAGTACTGGACTTGCATGAAGGCTGATCTCCCATGTGGCTCTGCTCCCTGCCTAGGATTCTGACTCTGCAGAGATTACTGGAATTTTGCATTGGAATTTTGAATTTCAACATGGTTGAACCATTTTCTTCCTCTGGTTACTACTGCAGAAAGTTGGAAATATGGACATAAAGATGTTCATTTCACCTCCACAGAACTACATGAAATTATGTAAAAACTGTGAAAATACATGAGGTTATTATTTCCAACTTCAGTGACTCCTTGTCAAGCTAACCCAAAAAGGTTATTGAAATAAAAGTAAATTGTTCTTTTAACAGAAAAATCATTAGTATCAATGCATAAACCAAAGCTCAAGCCAAACGGCATCATCTTTTTCTGACATCTTCTCTGCACAAGATGTCAAGGAGGCTTGTGCCCAGAGGAGTGAATGCGTTTACAATGCTATGGGGTCCTGGTGATCCCTGTCATTCTAATGGACCATTAAATTCTGTTACTAATGGGCACATATTACAAAGCCAGCTGTAAGGTATTATGAGGTTAATAATATTCTCTAAATGGCTAGAAATTTACTTAGATAATAAAAACACCCTGTGTTACAATAACAAGGGTTAAACAAATAAAATACAAAAAGTATTTTGAAAGCAATATAAATACAACTGGCTTCAAGGCAGAAGCTAACGTGTAACTGATGGCAATTCCCTTTGTGTAGTTCATCCATAATTCCTCTCTACTGGAGAGCTTATTGTACCTTCATTTGAAATGTCTGGTCCCAGCTCTACCACCAACAGTATATTGGCATATAGAGGCAGAGAAAGTCTCTTGCAGCAAATGATTTATAGATTTCTAATGGGATGTAGGAAAATGTGACTTTTCAATAGCCTGCAATCAACAGACATTCAACAAAAGCTATGTAGACTGTGAAAGAATAAGCAAAATATAATCATCCATATTCATGAAAACACATTAACCCACTTACCTGGAGTATTCAATTATTTCCCTATTTATGGATAATATGTGTGCTATAAATGTCAAGATCAATTTAAAAAGTGAGTAAATTGCCTTTTTATGTCCTCGTATTAAACAGTGTCCTGCATGCATGGCTGTCACTCCAAAATTGTTTAGTTTTCTCCTATCATAAAAGCTCCAGCTATTCTATTACAGTACATGAATAGGAAAATGGAATGCACAGGATACTATCAAGCAGTTAACGGCATAAATACTTTATTTTAATCATTCAGAATATTGAACAAATGTTTGGAGATGCCAGAAGAGACTGGTATAGTCACAGGCAGTTTGACAGTGATGGAGGGAAGGAGGGCTTGTACCTATTGTGTGTAGTAGTATAGAGAGAACACAGACGGAGGTAAACACTTCTATAGTGTTTATGAATTCGAATGAGCAAGACACATTTATATTGCTTTCCATTATATATCCAGGAATTGCTGGTTAAATATTACATTCATGACTTCTCATGAAATACCTTTCTGTTAAAATATTATGGGTAAAAAATTTGAAAGGTGAAAAAAAAACCATTAAAACACCTTAAGCATGGGGCCTAAAGAAAGTTGGATTTGGCTGAATACCTACACTACTGGAAAGCTTTCATTTTTAAGATATGTTTCAAATGACTAAAACACCATATTACAAGCACCTTTACTATCCTGTGACACATCTGTGTAGCCATTACGCAGAAAACTGAATGACAATTATAGGCTAGATTTTGTTTTAACAAGTGAGAAAATCATTTTGGCAGCTACATTACTGATCCCAATAATATTACCTCTCCATGTCTCTAGCTGAATTTCCATGGAGGATTGCACAGAACAATAGCAATGAAATGAGCTAATCTTCCACATAAATAGAGATGATTGGAAAATGTTCTGTCAAAATTGTGATAATCAGAAAATGTCCTTTTTTACCTTATACGGAATTTTTCATTTAATTTGATTCCCTCCCTCCATATTTTCAAATAAACAAGAAACAGAAAGTGTGTGTGTGGGTTTCTTAGGCTTGGTTGGTTTGGTTTTTTTTTTTCCTACAAAATGAACATTTTAATTTCAGATTGTCATAAAGAAGTGCTGGCAATTTTTAATGAACTTTTTTCCCAAAAAGTCCTATGAAAATACTGCTTGTATTATTCCAGCAGCTACACATCTCACTATAACCTGAAGAAACTTTTAAGAAATTCTTTTCAGCTTTCTGTTTCTTTTTGTATGAGAATGATTTCATTTTTTAATAGATAACTGACCCCCAGAGGCAGATTAACTTTGCAAAGCAGGTTAAAATGGTAGCACAGTAGTAGCTGAATAGTCTGTTTTGGTAGCTTATTTATATGCTTTGTTTTCAGAGGTAAATTATTGATTATGCAAACTGTGGGGTTTTTTAAGAATCAACTCCATGCTTTGCAAATCATACATAAAACACGGTAACCATATCCCTTTGTTTTTTATTTTGAAGTTTTTGAGTGAGACTCCTTTTAATGCTTCATGAGAGACAGCACTTAAAAATGCTAATATTTTCAATGGAACCAAAGAATGGCTTGGTAATAAATTCTTTTATGCAAGTTATTACAAGCTAGTCATTCCACACTTTCTTAGAGTGTAGCATATGGAGAGAAGTAATGCATGATAAAACTCAGAATAAGGCTTTTTATAGTAGCAGATTTCTTTCTTTAATGATACAACATTTCTGGGCAATTTGTGAATGCTTAAACACAAACACTTCTTAGAACAACAAGTCATGCTCACAGGACTTGGCTTTCCTCTCAGATAGGTTTTGTACTAGTATACCCTACTAGCAACATTTAACCACTTCCACAAGAGATCAAGGCCCTCTTTTTATCACCCACAACCATGTAGAAAAATTCAGTCCATATTTCAAATATAGTGATCTAGGATAAATTAGGGAAGTTTTGTTGATGAGGAGAGTCTTATGTTATACTTGTAAAAACACTGTTACTTTAATGAAAGTCGGAGTAGCTACCAGCAAGGCGAAGAACTCAACCTGTCCTTCAGTGTCTAACCCCAATTTGCTCCCTTGGTGAGGACACCTGCAGTCTGGATAAACTAGTTCTGAGGTCTGGATTGAATTTATTTTATTTGAAGCTTTTAACTGATCTACTTCAATTTGCATAGGCTTCCATTCCCTGTCTGAAAAACAGGGATGATAATGGGTGTATTCAAAGATAGTGCTTGTGAGAGTATTCCAATTATATAATATTCATATTTTTTAATAATTATTATGGTCTATAATGCAATAATTCTATAATATTGACTCCATAAGAATTGTATATTTTTCTGAGCTGAGACTCTTCTGAGGTCATGAAGAATTTAGGAACTTCCACCATGAGATAAAAGCAACAAACGTCCATTGAGATAAACATGTCCCTTGAGAACCATTAAGAGAAGAAGATTTTTCTTCACAGCTCATAGCAAAATAATCTTTTCCCTCCTGTGTCCCACACCACTGTATTTTTCTGGCCTTTTCTTGAGCACAAATGTTTAAAGAAGAAGGTGTTGTATTAGGACAATAGAGAACGTAGCAGCAAATGGATACACTGCCAAATGAGATTGGGCTGTGGGATACTTGTACCTACTCTAGCTTTAAACTAACTGTTTCCAGCAGCTAGCCACAGCTGCGCACAAGTCAGACTGACCTGAACATTCAAATGCTTACCCTAATTTTGAATAGCCTTTGAGACCTGTTCTGCTTTGGAGCTAATAAAGCCTGCCAGAAAAATTGTTCTTTTGGCCCTTTTTATTTACAAACCAAATAATCTATCTACAAATAATCAAGAGCTGACTGTACTGTCAAGTTATTTTGGGTACATCTACATCAGAGTCAGTTCCAGCAGGGATTTCATGTAGCTTAGACCAGGCAGGTGCTTAGTGAAGCAGTCTTAGGTGAATTTGCTCTCAAATAGCATAAACCACTTCAGTCTCAGTTAGCATTCTGTCCAATGACATTTCTGTGACCACACTTTTGAGTGGCTGCAGGACCATACAGAAATATCATTGTATAGCAAGCCACAAAAAGTTCCTCTTGCCTAACATGGAGGACTAGGTTCTTACCACAGTAGACTATTGTTTCAGTGGGTGATGCATTCATTCTCCTCCTGCCCCTTTTCCATGTTCTCCATACTTAAATCATTTTAGTTTAAAAGGATAAGAGAAAAATTTACAGCTTTGGCAGGACAAGTCCAGAGCCTGATACACAACCTATGGTCTTCTCTGCACTCAGATTCTAGACAGTGGATTAAAAGTGTAAGTAGATGGACTGCTATCTAGTCAATATAAGAAGAATAGTAACTTTGACAGGCCCTTACATACCTGTTAGCCAAAGAGGGTTATGAAGATGTCCCAAATAAACAATTTCTTTCTATCACAGAGACAGCTTCAGAGATTTCCTTTCATGGCCTGGACTTTTACAGTAATATAGAAACGGAATGTACATCATTTTGCACTGTAAAGCATGGACAAGTTATAAACTTAGTGAAAGTAATCCAATGAATCACAGCCTGGTTCCTTTCCACACTAAGAAACCTGCAGTCTCCCCATGGAGTTTTATGGATGGAAGCACTGGCTGAAGCATCAGTGGATGCCAGACTTTCAAGACTTGTGTCAGGAAGACTTCCTCTGGTTAGTGGATGTATAATAACATTTCAGAATTATTATCTTTTGTTGATTTAAGTAACCATATGGTTTTTAAGATTTATGTATGGTGCTTAAAATGTTACAAGCACCTACATGGCTATTAGAAGTCAGGATTTCCCCATTGAGTGGGTGAGAGTGGCCCTGACTCCACAGTAACAAGGGAGAAATCTTAGTAAAAAAATTCCTACTATGTCCACATCCCTATAGGTCCTTTTCTTGACACTGTAAATGATATCGAACTTCTCCCTTCATTTGTCCTTAATTCTAACTTAGTCTTCTGTCAAGGAAAAGACAAAACCTCCAAAAATAATAGTAAAATATTTAAATAGTAGTGAGGACATCTCAGCTTTGAATTTCCTGGCCATTAATAATGACATGGGTAAATGGCCTAAAGTGGTGTCTAGAACTGTAAACCCCCTCCTAGACAGTTATTTATTTCCAGAAGATGTCTGGCACTTATTGCTCTAACAAATTACCCCATTAAATATTTCTCTCCTGGTCATCTTTTTATCAAGCTGAACATGTAGTTTCGTGTAATCTACGATTGCTTGTGGTATACAATTATTCAAAGGCAGGACATTTCATTTCATGTTCACTAATTATGATTCCTTCTTCAGCACAGCTATTTCAGATTAAAAATGTGCCAGCATAGGGAATAGAAATAGCAGCTAAAAATATTATATTATCCATTGTTACCAAACGTTTCATGAGATTTTACAAAGCAATTGTAATGTAGTCTTTCGTTTATAAACTGCTTTTCTAAACTATGTTCCTGGCTTTATCACAAAACGCACTTGCTCTTTATTTCTTTTTTCTCATTTAAGGAATGGAGAAGTGAATGTAGAAAATGATAGTAATATAGCAAAGACAGTAGGTTATGATCCTCATAGCTCCTGGGATTTCACATCTTCAGCTTTGTTAATTCCAGTCTAGAACTAGACTTTACCTCTCAGAGGTAAAATATTTCAGGACTGAGAAAGATAGCTCTGGTTTTCTGTATACCTTTCTCTTTCAAAGCAGGAGGAAGGAGCTATGCAATGAGGTAGGTGAATATGTGGTGAGAAGGTGTTGGAGTCTGATAGTCCTCTCTGGTGTTCTTAGACAAAGAAAACTACTCTACATGGCTAGTTGGCTGAGCCAAGAGTTTTGTAGTGAATAGAGAAGGCTGGAAAGTTTGTGTAGAGCCACCTTTGGATCAGATCTTACCCCACTCTAACGTGGTTCAGTTCAGCCCAAACAAGACTTCATTCTGAGCAGGTGCATCTGCACAATATTGAATTGACACCTTATCAGAATAGAAGAATAGAATAGAATAGAATAGAATAGAATAGAATAGAATAGAATAGAATAGAATAGAAAGAATGGGGGATTAGTTGGATTGGGAGCTCAGCTGTGATAGTCTGGATTGACTTATTTTCCAGGTGGCAGTATTACAAAGGTCATTTCTCAGCATGAAGCACTCAGCCATGCCTTGATTTTCTGATTATTCCTGTGACATATATATTTCATGCTGGTAGATGTCACAGCAAAAAAAACCCCAGAACTGATACAATCACCTAGCCCCTTGTTTTTTGCAAAACACCATACAGGAAATGGCATCATGTGATTTTTGGTATCAAAATTATACCAGCTGAATGACTAGGACATATCTTTGAGACATCCATTGACAAAGAAAGTCATAGAATCACAGAAACATTTGGGTTGGAAAAGACCCTTAAGATCATCAAGTCCAACCGTTAACCTAACACTACCAAACCCACCACTAAACCATGTCCCTAAACACCACATCTACCCATCTTTTAAATACCTCCAGGGATGGGGACTCAACCACTTCCCTGGGCAGCCTGTTCCAATGCCTGACTACCTTTTCAGTGAAGAAGTTTTTCTTAATATCCACTGTAAACCTCCCCTGGCACAACTTGAGGCCATTTCCTCTCATCCTATCTCTTGTTACTTGGCAGAAGAGACCAACACCCACCTCATTACAACCTCCTTTCAGGTAGTTGTAGAGAGCGATAAGGTCTCCCCTCAGCCTCCTTTTCTCCAGGCTAAACAACCCCAGTTCCCTCAGCTGCTCCTCATAAGACTTGTGCTCTAGACCCTTCACCAGCTTCGTTGCCTTCTTTGGACATGCTCCAGCACCTCAATGTCCTTCTTGTAGTGAGGGGCCCAAAAGTGAACCCAGTATTCGAGGTGCAGTCTCACTAGTGCCAAGTACAAAGGAACTACATGCAAATACTATATGCCAAGTAAGTAGTTCAAATAGCTAATTAGCTCAATGTCAATAATTAAAACAAGTTATTGTGTTTCTGAATTTCTAGTGACAGGCTGGGTCCTAGCATGTCTTGATTTGCTAGATTCAGGAATTCCCACCATTAAGAAGATTGTCAATGCCAGTCAAACTTCTTATTAGTTTTATTACACTAATAATGCTGCCCTCATTTTTTGCAAACTTGAGTCAATGGAGAACATAAATTCCTCATCAAATATTTCTATGTACATAGTCTAATGTTATAGTCATACCTTCATATATAGAGTGCATTGAGCATGTCACCAGATTCGGGATTGATAAACCATAACGTTTACAACAGCATCCTACTGTGAATGGTTAAAAGCCTTGACTCTGATGAATTCTAGAGTACTGTGAGATTTGAAAACAGCAACCATCTAAACAAACAGATCTCCTGAGTTCCTAGGAAATTTGTCAATATGTCAGGTGGGTGGAACTTTTGAGATATAACAGTGATTCTGTAAACTGATAAGGTTGAAAAAGGAAACAATATCTAACAAATATTTAATAAGAAGAAATTGGAAGCATTTATAGCCAAAGATGTGGTTGGGTAAAAGGTAAAACAAGTATGATTGCTAGTGTGCAATTAACAGATCAAGAACTTAAATTCCCTTTTTTGTATTGTGTGTTGATAGGAACACCACAAAATTTTCCAAGGAAGAAAGAGCAACCTGTAGAAAGGGTGTTGGATTAAATAGAAGGGGTTTTTATTCTCAGGCCTCTTTGGCTTCCTGTGTAACACTGGGTAAGTCATCTATTTTGCCTGATCTCCTACTTGCTCAGGATATTATTTTCCCATCCACAGGGCAGTTTTGAGGATAAATTCCATTAATAATGATTAGGCATTTGAAAATTTGTATGTAGTCATACAAGTATCTAAGTCCTTAGTTATCTATTAGTTCAGAAGGAAATTAGATTTGGGAGATGGCTTTGTCTCTATCTCAAACCTATAATTTAGTAAAAATAATGACACACCAGGACTTGGGTGGCTGCCTAAATTGGAGAATTACATTATTATCAATTCCGTTTCAGTGACAGAGTTGATGCACCAGTCTGACTACTAAAAAACTGTTTTGAAGACTATAAAAACACTCACTGAGCAAAAAGAAGAGAATGCTTTTGTGCTATCTTAATGAAACAAATATTTTGAGAAAAACAATAATTTTACTCTTTTGTCTATGGAATAGCTTTGATATTTAAATTCCCTTCTTCTTGCATCTTGACTCTTACACCAAATACACACCACCCTTCCCATATGTCAGTTTGACACTAAAGCTAATGAATACTTTTTGCTTGAAATATTTTACTGTGTTACTCTTCTTAAATAGCTCATTGCCACAATGTGTTGGAAGGGATTTTTTTAAAAAAAATAAACACCAATTTTTATGGATTCTTAAATTCCATCATTATTTTTTAAATTAGGATGAAATTCCTATCCACAAATTTTATTCATTAGGCAGTGTTTTTAATAGGCAAATATTTCACTAATTTTCTCACACATTATGCAAATGACAAATATTTTTGAAAAAAGATAACTGATCCCTTCTAGCATCCTTAAAAGTATAAAAAGCTGAAAAATCTGATATTTTTCATCAAAATTGTTAATTTTGACCAGTATTACCAAGACTCCCACTCAGCCATATTCAAATATTTTTGAAAATCCAAATAGAAAATTAATTGGAGTCTATCAATATGTAGAATGAAGGGATTGATTCTTGCAGAGTCTTTGGAGAAATATTTTCATTTTTCAGAGTATTCCTGAATTAATTCAGAACAGATGTCTGATAGTTATAAAGAAAAACTCTAAAGAATCAGTGCAATAAAAGCCTTGTGCACCTGAAAGTTAAGGACTGCAAAATTGCCATTTAGGTACAAATTGAAAATACACAGTCCCTTAACTCACATTTAAATTCCTAACTCCACATTCTGTTGAATAGGAAAATAAAGAGGACTTAGAAAATAAAAATCTAGAGATTTTGTTGGAGCTGGACCTTTCAGCTGAGCCTTTCTGCATGGAGCAGAGAAGGAGAAGGACCTGGTCAGTACTCCAGGAGAAGGGCAGATCACAGCATGGTCTGGATTTGGGATATATGTGGCAAACTTGCATTTGGGTAGAATCATAGAATCATAGAATTGTTTAGGTTGGAAAAGACCTTTAAGATCATCAAGTCCAACTGTTAAGATGCTTTTCATCCATCAACAATCCTTTTGCAAGGACAGCAAAGACAGTCAGATGTGCAGGCACAGCCCAGACTCCTCCTGAGGTAGGGTCAAAATGCAGGAAGAGTTTGTTGACGACCAGAACAATGACAAGCACTACTGAACACTTCGTCTCCCTCATGTAGGCTTGGCCAGCTGCATCTCCAAAGGGAAGTCAAAACAAGAAACACTCAACAAGAACCCGCCTGATGTACACCTGCCTGACAGTGTAGGTGTACTGTCACCTTCAGGTAATGAAAAGGAAAACTCAAAGGTGAGTCCAAAGACATACAGAAAGATACCTCTGTATATTTGGAACACATAACTCTCACTTTCTCCATGTGACTACCAACTTTCTTCACTGAAAAGGATTAATTTTTTTGTTTGTATTTTTGCTAGCAATGCATTTCCTGTCCAGACAGGAGAAACCCAATATTGCTTACATCTGAAAGGATTCAAAACCATATATGCAGCTACATAAGAATGTCTTAACAAGTGGCTCTTTAAGCTATGGTTCCATACCTGGAAATGTTTCATTATATGCTAGAAAAAGAGCCCAGAGCAGGTAAAACTCTATAGCCTAGTAAAGCACTAAGGTGATGGAGAAAAGCTGTCACCATTCTTCTAATGGTGATTTATGTTCTTTACAAAAATTGTTTCACCCCAATAATATAAACAGACTTTGCAGAGCAAGAGAAACACATTTCCTTTCTCTTAGCCGAATGCTTTACCTATTTGTATACTAAATCATGCTCCTTAACACTAGTTCTCTCTGTCCAGCTTCATGACAGTTGCCCTTCATTTGAATTTCTTTTTCAACTGCAAGAGGATATGTAGAAAAAGGCGCTCTAATGTAGCCTGATGTCTAGAGGACTCTTCTGGGAGGAACATGAATAAATTCTCAGAGGAATAATTTTCCATGTTTTTAATAATGCTGAATTTTATAATGCAATGAGAAGGTGCATACTCTTCCAAGAACATTTTGAAAGAAAATGGATACAACTTGTGGAGTTTGAAAAGAGCATGGTCCTGGGGGTGTGCTTAGCTAGTGCCCAAAATGACTGTTAGGTAGCTCTTAGCTGTGTATAATCATAAGACAGTTGCAGAGCTATTCAGCTCTGTAAAAGTTAAGATTCCAGAAGTAGAGAAGTACAATTTCTATGAAAATTCAAACTCAAAAACCTGTAGTGCCTGGAGAGTTTTGGTACCTCCACGGCAGCCAGAAGGAGTTGGGATACCTATATCCTGGATAAAGACAACTAATTTCTGCCTGATTCCTACATTTGGCGCTTAAGATAAGTTCTAACCCTGCGCAAACAATTTTATTGCTACACCCGTTAAAATTATTGCCTAATGAGTAGTAAAAGAGACCAGCTATCTATAAGTAGTCTCTGATACATGGGACCCTGTCATTTCTCTATGATTCCTCTCTCAGTGGGAAAGACCTGAAGAAATTTTGTATGCTGAACCGTGAATGAATAAAATAATGGATTGAAATATAAGAGATTTGCCCTACTTCTTGATTTGCTATTAACTTCCTGAATGGCTTTGGACTATCACCCCTTTATTTGGATTTTCTATTCACATTAAGCTCAAACTCATTTCGGTGCAACTCTGTTACATCTAATTACTACTATTTCCTAGATAATAAAGTGTCACAGATGCCACTCCACAAATTTAATAAATCATGTAAGATGTAATCTGTACCAAAATAGTACATCTGCTATGATTCTGCAATAGTCTGGTCTGCTTTGGAATTAGAAACAGATGTTGCGTTACATTAGAAGGGAAAATCTGGCTAGTAGGGAGTGGGGTAGAAAAAAGCAGGATTCTTTACCATTACCATCTGCTTTTTAAAACCCTGATGTATATTGGTTTGATCCTTAAACATATATCCCCTTGAAATACTTTAAATTGATAGAGTTTACACTTCCAGCTCTCTGAACAACTTGAGGCATAGGTTGGTACTTTCAGTCTAGTATTTTAGTTTAAATACGTAAACACTCTGGAATGAGTTTCTGCAAATTATGAGAGTGGGAAGAGACTTCAAGTGAGTCATCTGTAGTAGCTCATCCTCCTGAGTCATAGTAGAACTGAAGGAAATATTCCTTCACAGTCCCAGGACTAGTTGTGAAAATTTCAAATGAGTTTATTTCAGTCAGCTTCCTTGCAATTGGTTCGTCTGCCAGAAATAATTATTAAGCACCCTCTAATACTTAATCACATTCTCCCACGCCAGGGCACAACTCCCTTTCTTCTCCTCTTCTAACAAATGATAATAGCTTGTGACATAAGATTTCCTTCTTCTAAAATTATATTGTTTGTATTGTGGGGGTTTTTTATAATTTATTTTATAGGGTATTCACACTCCCTCATTGCTTTGTTGTCTTATTTCACCCCCATGGATCAAGTTTTTAAATATCTTAGGAAGCTTGCTGCTTTTCTTTTGATTCTCTGCAGATTTCTACTCTCTTTAAAATGCAGCATCCCAAAATGTGGGTGTTATTTCAAGTAAAGCAAAAGAAGGACTATTATACAGGTGTTACCATCAAGCTTGATTTACTGTGATAATCCTATTCATACAACCCAATACAGGAACTGCCTTTTTTATGATTGCTGACTTATCCCCCATTTATGTTTACTTTAATCTTTACACAGTCCTTGATGAACCCAATTTAACTGTGTTTTTGACTGGAGTGCTGGAATGGAAGGATACAGGCTCTTGAGGAAGGACAGGCAGGGGAGATGAGGAGGGGGTGTTGCCCTTTATGTCAATGACCAGCTGGAGTGCATGGATCTCCACCTGGGGATGGATGAGGAGCCAACCGAGAGCTTATGGACCAGGATTAAGGGGAGGGCAGGGACAGGTGACATTATAGTGACGGTCTGCTACAGGCCATCCGACCAGGAAGACTGAGCGGATGAGGCCCTCTACAGACAGATAGGAGCAGCTTACGTTCACAAGCCCTGGTCCTTATGGGGGACATCAACCACCCCAATATCTGTTGGAGGAACAACACGGCAGGGCATAAGCAATCTGGGAGGTTCCTGGAATGCGTTGATGATAACTTCCTTCTCTAAGTGATAGAGGAGCCAATGAGGAGAGGTGCTATAGGACTAGAAGAAATGGCCTCAAGTTGTGCCAGGGGAGGTTTAAGTTGGATATTAGGAAAAATTTATTCACTAAAGGGTAATCAGACACTGGAACAGGCTGCCCAGGGAAGTGGTTGACTCTCCATCCCTGGAGGTATTTAACAGACGTGTAGGTGTGGTGCTTAGGGACATGGTTTAGTGGTGGACTTGGCAGTGTTAGGTTAATGGTTGGACTTGATGATCTGAAAGGTCTTTTCCAACCTAAACGATTCTATGATTCTATGCTGGACCTTGTTCTCACTAACAAGAAGTGGCTGGTGGGGAATATGAAGCTCAAGGGCAGCCTTGGCTGCAGTGACCATGAAATGGTGGAGACTTTGGCCTCTTCAAGGATCTGCTTGGTAGACTATCATGGAATAAAGCCCTGGAGAGAAGAGGGGCTCAATAAATCTGGTTAATATTCAAGGATCACCTCCTCCAAGCTCAGGAGCAATGCATCCCAACAAAGAGGAAGTCAGGCAGAAACATCAGGAGACCTGCATGGATGAACAAGGAGCTTCTGGACAAACTCAAACACAAAAAAGAAGCCTACAGAGGGTGGAAGCAAGGACAAGTAGCCTGGAAGGAATGCAGAGAAATTGTCTGAGCAGCCAGAGATCAGGTTAGGAAAGCTAAAGCCCTGATAGAATTAAATCTGTCCAGGGATGTCAATGGCAACAAGAAAAGCTTCTACAGGTACGTCGCTGACAAAAGGAAGACTAGGGAAAATGTGGGCTTTCTCCAGAGGGAAACGGGATACCTGGTTACCGAGGATATGGAGAAGGCTGATGTACTCAACAACTTTTTTGCCTCAGTCTTCACCAGCAATTGCTCAAACCACACCACCCAAGTTGCAGAAGGCAAAGGCAGGGACCACCCACTTTAGGAGAATATCAGGTTTGAGACCATCTAAGGAACCTGAAGGGGCACAAGTCCATGGGACCTGATGAGATGCATCCATGGGTCCTGAGGGAACTGGTGGATGAAGTTGCTAAGCCACTATCATGTTTGAGAAGTCGTGGCAATCTGGTGAAGTTCCCACTGACTGGAAAAGGGGAAACAACCCCCACTTATACAAATGGATAAAAGGAAGACCCGGGGAACTATAGGCCAGTCAGTCTCACCTCTGTGCCCCGCAAGATCATGGAGCAGATTCTCCTGGAAACTATGCTAAGGCACATGGAAAATAAGTTGGTGATTGGTGACAGCCAAAATGGCTTCACTAAGGGCAAATTGTGCCTGAACAAATGTGGTAGCCTTCTACGATGTGGTTACAGCGTTGGTGGATAAGGGAAGAGCAACTGACGTCATCTACCTGGCCTTGTGCAAAGCATTTGACACTGTCCCGCATTACATCCTTATCTCTAAATTGGAGAGATATGGATTTGATGGATGGACCATTCGGTGGATAAGGAATTGGCTGGATGGTCACAGTCAAAGATTTGTGGTCAATGGCTCGATATTCAAGTGGAGACCAGTGACAAGTAGATTTCCTCAGGGATTGGTATTGGAACTGGCACTGTTTAACATCTTTGTTGGAGACATGGACAATGGGATTGAGTGCACCCTCAGCATGTTTGCCCACGACACCAAACTGTGTGGTTGACATGCTGGAGGGAAGGGATACCCTCCAGAGGAACCTTGACAGACTTGAGAGGGGTGCCTGTGCAAATCTCACAAAGTTCAACAAGGCCAAGTGAAAGGTCCTGCACATGGATCAGGGCAATCCCAAGCACAAATACAGGCTGGGCAGAGAATGCATTGAGACCAGCCCTGAGGAGAAGGACTTGGGGGTGTTGGTTGATGAGAAGCTCACTTCCAGCCCAGAAAGCCAACCATATCCTGGGCTGCATCAAAAGAAGCGTGACCAGCAGGTCGAGGGAGGTGATTCTGCCCCTCTACTCTGCTCTCGTGAGACCCCACCTGGAGTCCTGTGTTCAACTCTGAGGCCCCCAACGTAAGAAGGACAGGGACCTGTTGGAGCGAGTCCAGAGGAGGGCCACGAAGATGACCAGAGGGCTGGAGCACCTCTCCTATGAAGACAGGCTGAGAGAGCTGGGGTTGTTCAGGCTGGAGAAGAGAAGGCTGCAGGGACACCTTATAGCAGCCTTCCAATATATAAAGGGGGCCTACAAGAAAGCTGGAGAGGGACTTTTTACAAGGGCAGGTAGTGATAGGACAAGGGGTAATGGCTTTAAACTGAAAGAGGGTAGAGTTAGATTAGCTATAAGGAAGACATTCTTCACTGTGAGGGCAGTGAGGCACTGGAACAGGTTGCCCAGAGGAGTTGTGAATGCCCCCTGCCTGGAAGTGTTCAAGACCAGGCTGGACGGGGCTTTGAGCAACCTGGTCTAGTGGAAGGTGTCCCTGCCCATGGCAGGGGGGTTGGAACTAGATGATCTTTAAGGTACCTTCCAACTCAAACCATTCTGTGATTCTATGATTCTGTGAGTCTATGATTCTATGAATTTGATGACTCTCCCCTGTGTGAACTTATTTCCATTTGTCTTTACTGGATCTTCTCATTGATTTTAGACACTTGCTCTAGTTTAAGAAGAGTATTCCATGTTTTAATCCTAACCTCCAAAATAATTTAAATCAATTTCAATGTTAACTTTCACGTATAAAAGTTATGTATGTTTTACAGCATCCTCCAAGTCTTCAGTGAAATTTTGCTATGTGTTGGAGTCAGAACTACTTTACAGGACTCTACATTCAATTTGCCTTTGGAACATCAGAATTATTTTACCTGATTTCTTAGAAAAGTCCATGCCTACATTACAGGTTTTCCATCTAATTCATGTAAACCCCGTAACCATATAAAATTTTCAGATTTTCCCTAGCAAGTGTCTGCATCTTCAGGATCCAAGTGGTCAGTTAGACTGAAGTCCAATGGTGATATTTCCTCCCCCTCAGAATTCCACAATCAAATATGTAAGGAAGAAAGAGAAATTCTGCTAGCTGCATAACATACAAGGAGCAACCAGTAGCCCTCTCCTATTCAGACAAACCCTCTGCCAGTCTTTTCAAACGTCAGTGTGTATTGGCTTTGCGTGGCAAGGTTTTCGTAGCAGGGGGGCTACAGGAGTGGCTTCTGTGAGAAGCTGCTAGAAGTGTCCCCCATGTCCAATAGAGCCAATGCCAGCCAGCTCCAAGATGGACTCACCACTGGCCAAGGCTGAGCCCATCAGCGACGGTGTAGCGCCTCTGGGATAACATACTTAAGAAGGAGAAAAAGTTGGTATGCAGCAGCAATTGCAGCTGGGAGAGAGGAGTAAGAATATGTGAGAAACAACTCTGCAGACACCAAGGTCAGTAAAGAGGGAGGGGGAGGAGGTGCTCCAGGCACCACAGCAGAGATTCCCTTGCAGCCCATGGTAAAGACCATGGTGAGAAAGGCTGTCCCTCTGCAGCCCATGGAGGTTAACAGTGGAGCAGATATCCACCTGCAGCCTGTGGAGGACCCCACGCCAGAGCAGCTGGTTGCCCAAAGGAGTCTGTGACCCCATGGGAAGCCTGCACTGGAGCAGGCTCCTGGCAGGACCTGTGGACCCATGGAGAGAGAAGCCCATGCTGGAGCAAGTTTGCTGGCAGGACTTGTGACCCTGTGGGGGACCCATGCTGGAGCAGTCTGTTCCTGAAGGACTGCACCTCATGGCAGGGACCCACGCTGGAGCAGTTTGTAAAAAAATGTATCCCATGAGAAAGACTCATGATGGAGAAGTTTGTGGAGGACTGTCTCCTGTGGCAGGGACCCCACGCTGGAGCAGGGGAAGAGTGTGAGGAGTCCTCCCCCTGAGGAGGAAGGAGTGGCAGAGACAACATGTGATGAACTGACTGCAACCCCCATTCCCCATCCCCCTGCACTGCTGGAGGGGAGGAGGTAGAGAATTTGGGAGTAAAGTTAAACCTGGGAAGAAGGGAGGGGTGCAGGGAAGGTGTTTTAAGATTTGGTTTTATTTCTCATTATCCTCCTCTGATTTCCTTGGTAATAAATTAAACTAATTTCCCCAAGTTGAGTCTGTTTTGCCTGTGACAGTAATTGGTGAGTGATCTCTCCCTGAACTTATCTCGACCCATGAGCCTTTCATTACATTTTCTCTCCCCTGTCCAGCTGAGGAGGGGAGTGATAGAGCAGCTTTGGTGGGCACCTGGTGTTCAGCCAGGGTCAACCCACCACACAGTGGGAAATTGACAGATATTTGTCCCTCCCAACATCTTGAATTAACTTATCAAAATGCCCCTGCCGTACTAACATCTTCTGCATTATTACTTCTCCTTTCCTCATAGTGCACTAAGGATCACATTCAGTTTCGTGTTCCCTGCAGTACTCTATTTTCCCCCCACTCAAAGGCAAAATTATGTAACGAAAATTTTCTCTGCCTAAAAAAGTTCTTGTTCCTCTCATTGCTTCTGCTTTATTGAATAGTCAACCAATTCAAATCAAAAAAAGAAAAGGGCCCTATGCTAGATTCTTCTTTTTTATCTTCCAAAAAAATTACTTCTGAAACCCACTTAGACAGCAACTGGGTTCACACAAAGAATTTCTTAGCTGCACATTCATTTCATGAGTATCTCTTTCCTCTTAGCTATACTAACATACAGACTGAGATCCAGTACCAACCTTTCAAAAATCATGTCTTTTACTTGATCATCTTTCCAACTCTAGTTTTAGTATGAGTCTTCTCAGGGAGTGTTGCTTAAATATTAAGTATTTCTTGAGTCAGAAATGTTCAGGGTTGCAGGGTCAGGCTCTGTTCAGAATTAACTTTAATTTGCTTTTGGCCTCTGCAGGCCACCTGACCAAAGTTCTTGTAATGTGTTACTGAATTTATTAAGACACAGAGAAGTAAAGTACTTCCTTACTCCAGCTACCAGTAAGAAAAAAAAAAAAAACCAACCCAAAAAACCCCACAAAAAAACACAACCCCAAAGAAAGAAGAAAGAAAGGAAGACAAAACCCATGAGCTGTCTGGTTTACATAGAAAGTGGTAAAAGCAGAGGCTCTATTCCCTGAGGAATGAGAGATAGTGGGTTGGCACACATGGCTGAGTAATTTGCTCAATGAAGGACTGAAGTACATAACTGCTCTCAAAAAGCAAGCTGAAAACTGAATCCCAGTTTGTTCATTGACCAGCCCCTGCAGTAATGCTTTACACAAAACAAATTGTACTATTCGAGTATATCCCTTCAGAAAGATTCCTACCATGATCATCTCAAGTAAAGTTCACAGGGGTCTCCCAGAGGTAACAAGGAAGTTCAGTGATGGGTACAATGTCAGATATGGGACAACTAAGACAAGCATAAGATTCTCCAAAGAACAAAGAGGTTGCCAAAGCAGAACAGAAGAATGGTCTGGTTTAGCCCATATCATCAGTCTGGCTGTCAGCTGAAAAAGCAATACCAGAGAATAACAGGAGAAACCACATGCAGAAAAATCACCTAATAGTATGCCAGCTGATGGTTGTCCCATCTCCCGAAGCACAAAAATTTATATTTCAGAATTTCTGCCCCATGAAATTCAGGAAATATGTTCCCTTAGTTGTGGAACCAGTTGTTGCTTAGATAATATGGTACCTGGGATATGCATAATTTTATAAGATTATAAGAATGCATAATATGAGAGTGATTATATTTTATATTTATTCAGACACATCTCTGAAGATGGATTTTTGTTTTTGAATTATCTTTAATATTGAGCAGTGCCTTAAATTGTTATTAAATAGTGACAAGAACAGGAAAACATCAACAATGGGTAGTCTATTATTTGTTGAATGTTCTCTGAAGAAGATGTTGAAAAGTAAAAAAGGCGACATTAAATTTAGTTCAGAGATTGCTGTCGATTTACCACTAAGTTTGTGCAGTTGAATTCCAGATGCCAACGCTAGAATAGCACTATATATTAAATAATGGACTTCTTTTTCCTCAACAATGCCTGAAAATAATGTCATACCAAAATGTCTTTTACAAAAGAAAATTATTGAAATTCATGAATTTCATGTTCAGCCTAAAAAGAATCACTGATGCATGGTTCCAAGGCTCAACTCAAAATTTCATATTTGCAGTCACAATTAATTGTACCTTACTTTTAAAACAAGTGCCTATGCATCTGTTCTGTTCACTGTATATAAGGGCATGAGGATCTAGCTCCCAGTGACATTTTGCTGATATAAAGATATTGCAATACTAAACCTAATTATATTAAATGCAGGGGAAAATTCAGCTGTAAATATTATAGCACAAATTGTACCTTGACATATACCTATGGTGACCCTACCAAAGTCAAAGCACAAAGATTTCCCAGCAAAGTTTGGCTTTATGAATAAAATGTTATATGATGTGACATACAGCTATTTTTATCATAATTTGGAACATGAAATATGGGAAAAGCACTTTTCATTCTTTGCAGAGAACTTTGACATGATCTAGTCCTCTTTATTTCTAGTGATTCTCTTGAAATCCTATTCAAAATTGGTTGGGCTTTTGCCCAATAAATAATATACTCATGATTCATGAAGTGCATATTTTAGATCAAAATTGCACTGGAGAGTACCAAGTCATCTTTGAAATCAATGGGGCTGTCCCTGGTAAATTATTCTTCATCTAATACATTCTATCATTTTATAGAATTTTTAATTGGATTGAGAGATTGAAGGTAGAAGGTATGATAGTCAATAGCTATTCAGGTCCGAGTAAGAAGTGATTGAGAATATTGACATATTTTTCTTCTTCTCAAAGTTCTTGCCAGCTGTAGAAAGATTTAAACCTCACACCTACAAAAAACGGCACTTCTGCTGCTGCTCTCAGTGCTAGAAAAAGAAAAGATATTTTTAAGCGAGCTGTCCCCTCATGCTTTCTTGAATTCTCAGCAAAATCACCATCACTGATTGACAAAACTCAACCTACTTGACAGATAGATTGAAGCTTGGAAGGATTGTATATCCATTCTGTCCCTGTCTACCTTGTGGTGCCCTTATCATCTTTCACAACGTTTCTGTGGTTCTTGTTCTCCTTGGAGATGAAGTAAACGTGTCCCAAGCCTGAGATACCATCTCCTCCCAGGTCTGAACTGGACTTTTTAGTCCAAGTGTGAAGGCAGAGCAGGAAGCAAGGCTTGGTAAAGGGGCTGAGCCATGCCACTGCCCAAGCTGTGCCTGTGGAAAGTAATGGCTCCTTGGCCTCACTGGTAATAGCAGCTTCTTAGCATGTAAAACGCTCCCAAATGCCATGTAACAATTGGCTTGAGCCCACCCACAGATTTTAATATGTTCTGTCCTCAGAGACACCTAGAAAATAAATGCTGTCACTGGTTTCTCTATTATCTGGTAACTATTGTTTAATACCATCTGCTGCGTCAATCTTTACCTGCAATTTCTGTGTAAAAGCAAAAGGAAAGTATCATGTAGTAAGTATTTTTGTAAAGCACTTTTCTGTGCTACTGCTCTAATTTATAGGGTCTGACTGTGCAATCTGTTACCCATTTATAGCAGTACTCATTTGAAGTAGAAGAGCTTGTGTGAAGTAGTGTTCATGAGGATGACTAACAATCAGGTTCACAGACTGTGAAACTCCTTTTGTATGGACATTCCCAGAAGCAAACCCAGAAGGCTCTTGAACCACATGGAGTACAGAATTTCACACAGAAAAATGGCATCATACCCATAACCTCTGCTTGAGCTGAAGCTATTTGCTCAGCATCACAGCCTAAAGCATGTTGAAGCAGCTGATAATACACCAATATGGCCAATGCCATAAAGGAGATGTTTAGTGTCCTTTAGCCTTCATAATGGCACTGAAGGTAACCCTACTGAACTAATAGTGGGGAAAGAAGGGGGAACGTAGTGAGATTTGGCAGGCACATGCACAGAATAATTAGCAGAGGTCTGAGCTGAAGAGAGTCCCCACTGTTAAGTATTTATTACTTGCATCTCACAGTGCTGTGAATCTTACCTTTAACCACTAATATTTGCCTGGAGACAAAGTGATTCAAACCTGACAGCAGACGGTACTAAGTGAACAGTGAACCAGTGTCCTAATAATTATTTGCCCATGGAGTAGCTCTGTTGCTTTTCAGTAGCAGGCAAACACAGCATGGTACAACTAAATGATTGTATCTTAATGACTACAATAATTTAAGGCTAGGCAAGAGCTGGAGAACAGTATTCAAGCAGGCTGAAAATCTGTTCAATTGAGCAAACTATTTAACATCTCTGCTGATGGGTTGTGTTTCTGTTACCAGTTGTATGCCTGAAGGATATATTTATCTGTTTTCCCATTTTAAGGATATGCTATAGTGCTCATCTTAGTATCTTTAAAACTGCCTCATGCAAATATACATGAGTTTCAGCTGATCAAGTTGTTATAAGAAAATAATAGAGGTATGGTAGTTTTATATCACTGCCTGTGGATTTATGTGCATAGTTTTATTTGACCTACAGGCAGAGAGGAATTAAAACAATATTTTGTTTGACTTTGGTATTTAGAAATGATATGAGAGCTGGGGATCTCATAGTCACGCTCTAGGACTGGACATAGTCTGCTGAACTGTACCTCATTTCTAACATATATCAGACCTAAGTAATTAATTTCCCTCCCTCTCCTGAATGAATCATCAGTAATACTTAATAGGTAAAACCATAAGATAGGAGAAGAGACTAACCCAATATAATAATTTACTGTGCTAGTACAATGTTTGGACCATCTTTTCTGCTACACTCTCCACTTTAAGCATTTAAAGATGGACTTTTTTAAAAGATGGTAAGTCAGTGAGAACTTTCTTGGTCAAGGTAGGTCAAATTAGATCTTTCTATACTTCTACAGTATACATCTGCTGTATCTTTTAAAACCTGTGAATTAAGATATATGTGGTGGTTCTTACTGAGAAGTTGTAAGAACATTGTTTTTAAGTCCTTCTAAGTCTTCTTAAAATTCTTTCCAAAGTTTGTTATTTTCATCCTATACTTTTCCTTCACATTTGTCCCTCAAAGTCTTTCAGATACCTTAGGGGGCATATAATTTGTCTGTACCATGTTATTTTAACACCTGGCAAAATAATGTGTGGCATATGGCCTAATAGCTTATGAACACACAAAAGGCATTTGGCATTGCATGAAAAATTAATTTTAAATTCCTGTGTAAATTAGTGGCAAGGGGATGTGATTTTCCAGTTCACCTACACATCTCCAATTGTTGTTTGGAGTTGTTTGCAATCTCAAATTGCAGTTTAAGGCCAATGAAATATCTGCTATAACAGAAAACTGTCTTGCTTACTCTGTCTGCATCTGCTGATACTTTCTTAGCAAGCTCACTAATGTAGGTAACTTTTTCTATGTAAAATATACAAAAAAATTAAGCTGACATCATAATAAAGCATGTTACTGATAAGCATTGATTTTTCAACTAATTTTCATTTTTCCACCATACATGATACATCTGCTGTGTAAAATAGCAGTGTCTAGCTAGTATGTGACCTAATCTAACACAGTCACATTTAATCCAAAAGTTCCTGTTAGTGAAGGGAAATAAAAAAAAAAGAGAGGGTTGCCTTCTTTCTGTCCCGATTGCTTTCTTAGGACATTTGAAAGAACTTCATGTGTAGTCACTGTTTCCCTTCTAAATTCCTCCAGGTCACCTTTATTATGCAAATAATTAACATTATATTGATCCCAGGATGAATTCTTTTTGTTTTGAAAAGGCCATGGCAAAACAATGTTGCACATTTTGTTTTCTTTTTGCTTTTAAAATATTCACACTGAAAACACAGTTAATTCTTTGCTAAAGTTAGACAATTTGGAAATGACCCAAACAAGTGGACATCATCCCTTTAACAAGCTAGATACCACTGGCCTGATAGTCAGAGATATAATGCTTCACCACCTTGTTTTTGCTTGTCACCTTTGAAAAAAAGAACCTAACTTCTTATTTAGACACTAATTTGAGTCTCCCTAGCTGGAAATGGTGCTGTGTTCAAACTCCCCAAACGAGACGGATTTTGTAACCTGTACTCACCTCTGCCAGGGTGATCATGCAAGGTTTGGATGAAAGGCTGACCCAGGACTCAGGCTGCTTCTCATTTTCTGGGCTGGCTTTCAAATACTCTGAAGAAGTTACCTCACCACAGGTAGGAGATGAGAAATTTGAAGGGTTGTTACACACTGTCAATATTGATGGCAGGCTGGTGGAAAGCTATTGAGCACAGCAGGGCATAACTAGAAACTCACTCTCAGCTTGGTGATCTTTTTCATGCAGGCCACAGAGCTGCTGCAATCTCACAGGCAGGGTCACATTTTTCAGACTTTCTTTCTTTGGTTTTGAAATAAAAAAGCCAACAAGACACATACTCTTTTTTGAATCATACAGTGGCACATCATTACATGAAGAATATAGCACTTAAAAAGGAGATCATAAGAAGACTTCTTATTCCTGTAGTCCTTCCAGCTTCCACCCCATTCTTTTTCGGCTTTTTTGTTTCAACATTTTCTGTAGTATTATTTTCTGTTGTTTCCTCCTTTCTTACCAAACTATTAGCCCACTGCAAAGACTTCGTTTTAACCACACACTCGTGCTGTAATGTTCTGTCTGTCTTTTGCTTTGAATTTCTATCTATCTTTCGTGTTTCTTCCCTGATTTAATGTTCAGCTTCACAAATTTTATCTTCCCACTCAAACCTAGGCTTCAGCTGCAGCTCAGACCATTACAGTCCTCCAAGTCTACACACATTCTGCTACGTGCCTAGTAGGTCACCTTTTGTTATTAGCTCAAATACATCTATTAGGACTGTGCTAAAGACACCAAATTTGTGCCACTCTGCTGGCAGGAGATGACAGCCCTGTAGGCACAGGAGCCAATGTGTTAATTGGGGAGACGAAGGAAGTTCATGGCCGGTGGAAGAGAGACTGAGGTTGTCAAGGGAACAGGACAGCTTTGCTGGTGGATTCTTTTAAATTGGGGAAATTAAATTTTGCTTGCTTTGGTGGCAGATGCTTTATGATTTGTTTTACTAGATATTATCCAGATATTTCACTGAGAAAGATGTATTTCAAAGGTCAGCCGGGCATTTTCACCCATACAGTACCCTGGAAAAGAGAACACTGGCAAACCTCTTCATCTCCTTTGCCCTTAATTTATGTCATATTTTCAGTTTCTGAAGATTATTTACTGAAATGTGTTTTGATAATGGAGTAATCAGTAGCCCTGCAGTTCCTTCCTTCCTGCTGTAGCATGAAAATCCCATATCAGGACCAGTCCATCCCATTTTAGTACCAGTCAATCCCAACAGAGGCATTGAAGTCAGGGCCCTATACAGCTTGCTTGGGCTGTCTGATCTAGTCAGTAGTCGATGTAGTCAGTGGTTCTCTGGAAAAAGTTTGCTCATTGCATAGACCTGGACTCAAACAAAACCTGTCCTTTTTGCCCAGGGCTCTTTGACAACTCCTGTAGTACAAACCTTCATTATTAATTGCCCAGATATACATTTTACTCCTTCTTTTGTCATTTCTGTCTCATTAGCAGTCTTGTTTCTCCAAACCTTTGAATAGAATACTTAATGGTTCACATTCAGCCCTGGTTTCAAAGCAAGGTAACTGTGGGCAGCTGCTTAAGAGTCTTCCTAAACAGCTTTCAGGAGAGCTAGGAATATTAGCATGAATTGTGGCTGATAGCAGCGGAGAAGAGATAGAGTTTTCCTTGGATTTATAACAGCTCCGTCTAGGTTCTTTTCACTTTAAAAAAAGCACTTATTGACATGAAACCACTTTCATAATTATGTGAAAAATGAAGAATACTGACTGACTTTGAACTAAGATGCAACTTCAAAGGCGGAAGGAACTTCTTATGGTATCGAAATGTCATTTTCCTCGTGATATAGGAGCTGTTGTCTACTGCATTGCTGTAGACTGCCATTCTTATACCCCCAAAGGTATACTAATCAATTCTTAAACAGTCTTGCATCATCCATGTTTTAGATGTCTGAACTACTGAGTGATCTTTGTAGCAGACACATCTGAAAAAGCAGCATTCACAATACTTATGCATAATTTACAGTATAATTCTTTACACTTATCTAGCACCTTTCAGCTCAGAATTCCAAAGCTCTTTGCAAATATTAATTAATTTATCCTTCCAGTGCTGCTTGCAGATAGGGGATATTAGTATTCCTCGTGAGAGGCAATGGTCAAAAAAAAAAAAAAAAAAAAGAATGTAAATTCAAGCAAGTCACTGTTGCTCTATATCTCTATTTTTTCATAAGCAAAATGGAGATAAAAATATAAAGTAACTCACAAGGATGTTATTAAGAATCATTATTTTAGCTTTCAGGAGAATTCTGAACACTTTTAGTGCAAAATATTATTTTTAATGTGGATAAGCAGCTATGAGCCTGATGCATAATGAAATAAGCAGGAGCTGGACACCTAGCCCCTAGTCAATTTTGAGGGTCTTGGCCAAAGACTCAATAGTACAAAGCGGTGTATATCAATCACTCCCAGTCCTGTGTTGCTTACAGCAGGAGTTCAAGGACCTCATTGTGTATTTTTATTTTTAAATATTAGTGTGCCAACTAGTTCCTTGCCCATTTTTCTTTTGTCTTTTAAGACTATTGCCTGCTTTGGAAACCAAAGAACCGACATCAAAACTCTCTATTTTTTTAGTTTCCGAGAGCATTTTGACACTTAATCAAGTCTTGCTGCTCCCAGCTCCCTTTATTATGATAATGTATTATACCAAATTGAAGATGGCAAGAAGAAAATTACTTGGATGATGTCTTAACGCATTAAACTAAGGCCTGCTCTCACTGAAGCCCTTAGCAACGCTCCCATTATTTGCTTTATGCTGATGTTGTATTCTCAGCCACACCATACAGCAAAGAAAAGCCAGTCACATAGTGCTGAATATATTAAAATGTTGGCAGCATTAGAAACTTGAATTCCCTGGTGCTATGGTATTCTAATTTGGTATTTGATGCCTTGTTAAAATGGAGTTGCCTTCTCTATTGCGAAACAGAGTTATTCCTATGTCACCTTCCATTGACTCAAATATTTAGTTGGGACTTTTCATTTTAAAAGGATCCCATTTCCACACATCTCTTTCATAGGACTGGTAAATAAAGGAGATAAATAAAGGAGACTGATAAATAAAGGAGATGATTGATAAATATAGGAGGAGTCCTGTTGTCTAATTCTTCCTCCTGGAATGCTGTGTTTCTGTAGTAGCCCCAGAGGGCGATATTTTTTTCCAGTGAAGATGCACATTGGTTAAATTTTCTTCTAAACTTTTCAGTTTTCAATTCCAGCTGAACATTTGTCTACTAAGGTACACAGTCACTTTTGTTTTAACAGATAAGTCAAATAACATGGAATTTGCCTCTTGTTGCCTTATAGGGAATCAAATAAAAAATATTCAAGATTGTTTAGGCTTTTTATTATTTATAATTCAAGTTACCCATCTTCTAGTACATTAACCAATGATAGTTTTGTAGTCATAATTTAAAACAATTCTGGCTGGGAATGCATAAGCTATGTTTATCACTGAATCTAACTGGCAACGTCACTGTAATGAAGCAAGGAAAGGAGAAACAAACCAGAAGCCTGAGTTGTTTCTGGAGACAAACCCTCTTTTATTATTACTGTTGAACAATTATATAAAAATTGTTATAATATTGAAACGCTATATAAGATTTTTTTGTATTATGAGTGTGGTAATCGATATAACTTAAAGAAATCTAAATATGAGGCTATTCAGTATGCTGGCATTAAATCATACCAGTATTAGCTAATTTCTTTGTATAGCTCTATTTACATTCATATATAATGACATTTAATTTGTTAACAACAAGCACCATTTCTGTGACTTAGATGCTTTTGTGACTTTTCTGTGACTTCTAGCATCTCACATTGTAAGAGGTCAGCATTTACAATTTTCCCCCAAACACGTTACTTTTGATAGATTCTACTTTCATGCAAAATGGTCTTCAAACTACATAATAAAAATAGGACTTATGGCCATCTGGGGCTTTCACCTTGTTTCTCTTTCTTACACTCACTTTAGTGAGTCATACATCTCTGTTATGCTTGATTGAGTACTTTGCTGAAATCCAGGAGGATGAGCTGTGGCTCATGTAGGCATATCAAGCTCTCTTTATACCAGCTCACTCAGTTACAGATAATCATACAGCTTGAGACTGCAAAGAGGTATATTATGGGCCTGGGACACACACCAAAGCAGACAAAAGTCTGGCTAATCTGCTACTGGCATCCAAGCTGACTGGTTTGAGGCCAACTCAGGTTTGTGCTTATGAGATATACAGTTTGAATTGCAGAAGTCCCTGGCTTGTCATGACACAAAGGGTCTCAAAACTGGAGTAACAAGGATGCTAAATGGGGGTTGGACCCTGGGGGTGGAAGTCTCTTTCCTCAGGTTCTTTGGAGCTTTCCTGGCTCCCTGGGCTTCACTGGGGTCCTTCAGCATTAATGGCTGTACCTTGTGGAGACTTCCAGATGGCATTTGTGAGGCCATGGTCCTACGTGTGTTAGAACTGGATCTACCCCACACAGCAATGCATGTTTGGTCTGGATCATGCATGAGCAAATGTCCTCTCAGTGTAGGATTTGTGCTGGCTATGCACTTTTATGCTGGATTTATGCCAACTAGAAAAGAAGAGAAAAAGCCTGATCTGGCATAAAGTTAGAGAGATGCAGACAGATAATACTTGATCTGGCAGGCAGCCTGGCAATATGAAGTTAACTTATTAATATTTTAAAATAAACTTGAGTCAGCAAAGTAAGTATATACCACATTAATGCCTTTCATCCTATGCCTGCCATGTTTTTTTGATTCCACAGCAGGATAGGTATGTCATTACGGTGGATATAAAGGGCAGAAAGGACAATATACATATGGTTCAAAAGTAAGTCAGAGGCTATAAGTAAGTTTTCCATAACTGATTTTCCTAATTCTGTCACTAATATATGACTTTCTAGGAGGCAGACTCCCAAGGTGTCTTTCCAGAGACTTTCATGGATGCATGCTGGAATTACTGAACTCAGTATGATTGCTTTGTCCTTCTATTTGTACCAAATCAAAGTTTCCATTGTTTTCTTTTTCATTACTGTAGTACAATGAGTGAACATTATTTTAGAAGTCTTAATCTCCTCTAAAATGTAATTTTCTCCCTGCAAGGACAAAACTTGTTACTGATACTACTGTTTCACACCAAATGAGACACACAGAATTCTTTATTTACTGTCTTTATCCTCTAACATTTTTAATCACCCTCCTGAATTCTAATGCTGATAATTCTTAATACAGAATATTTGCACACACAGACAGATAAGAAGACACAGACATAGGCATGCTTTCAAATTATTTAATCATAATGTGACTGTTGACTTTGTTGTCTGTTTACTTGGCTTTTAAAGATTTACAATCTATTCCAAGGTGCAGAGCTTTGCCAAAAGTGATTGTAACTTTCACAACAGGGAGAATCTACAATTGTGTTCAGAAACTTTTCTAACTCCTTAATAATACAATCTCTTTCTGTGAACCTAAATGCAATCTCTCTCCCACAGCCTTTAGCTGACAACACTGGATGAAGATGTTTTCAACTCAAAGTGTCTGGTAAGGTAAGTGCTAGGCACCTGACCTGAATTTTTCAGGTAATTAATGTTTAAAGTCACTTGCTAGGAGAGGATAATCTAATAGAGGTAAGGTATGTCCATTTATAAAACAAGCAAGAAAAGGGAGTGTGCAACTTAATTACTAGTCTTTTGAACCTTTGTGAATAGCTATTTTTACTATGCTGTTACAATTTGTGTGGTTATCCTGCTTTTCCACCAGTAAGCTCTTTATTAGAGAACTCGGGAGCGGGGGGGATAAATACTGAAGTGTGTGTCTTCCAGCAATTCAAATCTCTCTGACTTTGCTGATACCACGAAATGTCAACATGTTCTAAAAATGGTCTGCTATTAATATATTGTATGATATGTATACAGATCCATTACACTCTGGCTGGATTCTGGAATGAACATAGGAGTCTTTCTTCAGACTTTAGTCAGGGCCTCATTCTTTTTGTGTTCTTACCCAGCTACATCATATTCATAGAAACTTAGAAAAACAGGGCTGAGAGAGACCTCAAATGATCAGCTGTCCAGTGGTTGGCCCAAGGCAGATTCTGTTACTCCTAGGTCAGTCCTGAACAGGTGTTTTGTATAAGCTGTGGTGAAGACCTCCCATGACAAAGATTCCTAAGCCTCCCCAGGCTATCTGTTGTTTGCTAGAATGAATCCAAGTGAATTTCAAACTAATCCAGATGTTGTGAAATTGGCTCTGGACTGAAATCTCCAGAGTGTTTCAGTGTGGAAGAACAACGAGCTGTGTCAGGGCTCTGAGGAACCTTCTCTCCTTTGCTCTTGGATTATGCATGTGCAAGGCTGAGAGACATTCACAGTGGTAAAAGCATTCTCATTCTTCCTCAGTTTTACAAACACAGCCTCTCGTGTTTCTACCATAACCAGCATAACACCTTTCCTCCTCTATCTAATGATCTTCCCTTTGGATCTATCACAAATAGCTTGGGGGAGAAAATACAATTACATCCCATAATCCGATGTCAGGCTGCCAGGCATTGCTTTGTACGTGAAAAACAGAATGAGTCATAAGAAAAGGAAAAGCCACAGAGGATCCAACAGATATTTATTCATGTTCATGTGCACTTTTGTAAAAACTTCAAAAGCTGGAGACAAAGATGTTTCTTATTCAGCTACAGTCCCATACGTCAGGAGTTGTGACCACAAAGCTGCATGTGTATCACCAACCAAGAGCTTCAGTTCCTTCCAAACCTCTATTGACATGTCTGCCTCCTGAACAACTCAACTAGCAAGCTTTCTTTGACAAAATATGAACAAAATAAAGACACCTAAGATGAGCATACTCTGGTCATGGCACACCATGCCAACTGGCATGAAACAGCCTGTGTCCATATTATTAACTACCTTAATTTTCAGAGCAGAAATGTGTGCAAGGCATCTGGGAATGATCAGTGAATGGTATTCCCTAGTCATCCCAGGGAGAAGTTTGGAAGATAATTGTGACCTGGACAGTTCTGAAAATGTAGCAGTGTAGGCATATGGGTACTAATGTCTAGAGCACTCCTGGAGAAGGAATACGTTACTTCCATAGGTATGAAAATGTTTACTTTGCTTCATCTGAGCCCACATTTCTAAGCTGTACCTTATGGCTGCCCTAATCAGATGATATAGGCATAGAAAAAATTAGATAGATAGATCGATCTATCGATTGTAAGAGCATATTTTCTTTCCCAAAACTGGAGCTGAGTTGTAACAAACCTAATTTAGATACTCTTGTGGTTTGTCTGAGTTAGAGCTGACTCTCCAGGCTGACATACAAACAACAGTATTTCTGATTCACATCAGTGCTGTGGGCTGGGAAAACCTGCAGCCCCAACTCTTATAATCGAGGGATAAACTTTCCCCAAATTTTTGGACGGTTAAGATTCGGAGTTGTGACTTGGGATTCTCTATTGACCTGCTTTATTAGGGAAGTGAGACAATTCAGCTTTAACATTTTCTCTTGGGGGTCCTCTGTAGGTTGTTAGAACATCACATGGCCCCAGTGGTGAAGTATACATCTCAGCTTTTTCCCCCTCTCTAAAGTGCAGTGCTTTTCCAGCTGGACATCCAGCGCCTACCGATACCAATGCATATTGCTTATTCCCAGTGCTCCCATGGGAGCTGATTATAAAATGGATTCTTTATAAGTTGAACTCTGATTGCGGTGAAGTAGAGAGAAGCTAATGACGTGAGCCAGATACACCATCCCTTTCCCCTGCCTCTCCTCATTCAGCTGTTTTAATCAGCTACACCAGGGAAAAGGAATCCTCCTCACATATTGTCCACATAAGAAATGTTAAATAGCAAAGTTTAAGGTCAAGCAGGCCCATGTGTCCACAATGCCATCAGTCCTTTATTACTGATTTTGATATTTGAGATCTTCTACTCTACAGAATTTAAAAAAAAAAAAAAAGGAATATAGTATTTAAATTATTAAAGCTCATGGCTAACGTTTTCAAAGGAATGTACTCCGAGGTAAAAGAAACCCAGGAGCTGTATTCACTTTAAATAATTCTAGTATTCCAATTAGGAAAGCTGTGAGCTTTTTGTTTCTTAGCTGCCTGAAGACATGGCAGAGTTTGGGAGGCTTTTTAAAAATCCCTATAATTCTGATTAAAGGCTTTTATATTTATTCCCAAGGCAACACCTACATAATATAATTGTTTGTGGTTATCATTGGTAGCAAGGGATGGTAAGAAAGCAATCGGACTTGTTCAGTGAGCCCAACAGGCTACCTGGTAGATAGAGACAATAAAGCCATCAGCAATGACTGAACAGGAGAAACAAGTGCTCCAGAAAGGCCGTGAGGAATAAATTCCCTGTGGTGTGCTGCCTTATCCTCGGAGCAGGATTAATGCCATTTCTCAGGAAAACAAAACTACATAAGGATGAGAATAAGCAACAACATGCATCACGTCAGAGATATTTTTTCCTTAACAATCCTGAGGTTTAAAAAAATTTGCAATTTGCATTGATTAGGAATTGTATAGATTGGCATGCTTTTCCCTGTCTCAAAAGAATTTACATATATGTTTTGTGGGAGAAAGTCAGTGGCTCTCCAAGTGCTTCTAGAACCTGAGGAGACTTCACTTCTGACTGGAGGCTATTAATTACGTATCCGTTATCATTATTACTATTGCTCCTGATTTATTATATTACCATATACTACCACACTTTATTGCATATTGTGGTTATAATGTATCATTATAGCATAAGTATCAACAGTAATAAAGAGTAATAATATGAACTACATTAATATCAGTATTAATATTATTGATAATGATATTGATAATAATATCCTCCAAGTGTGAAATAACAACCAGATTATCATCAATAAGAAAATGCTTTCTGTGCCAGAATTTCATTCTCAGAGTGGTGAATCAAGGTCACAAGATTTCTAATGCTGACAAACTTCAAACCACATTTTGAGAAATACAATTTTAAATGTACAAAGCTCAAATTGAAATAATCTGACGTGGTATATTATAGCAGATAATATGCAGACGCCAGCCTACAAATTACTGTTAGGAAAGAAATGAGTCTGTGTGATCAATGATAGGACATTTTTTTCTTCAAATCTCTTTTCAGAATTAGAATTTTTTAAACAAAGATCTATTCTTCAAGATTGCTCTTGGAGCTTAACTGTAAAATTTTGTTTCCATTTATGATGAAATCACCCATGCAAGGAAATTTTATATTTTCAATTATTTCCCTATTCAATTTTTTTTTTATGGAAATGACATTGATTTGTAGTCCATGAACCATTTAAAACAATTAATTATTCAAAAATATGTGTACTGATATAATTTTTTTGATGCAAACATGTATGCATCTAGTGCAGCTTTTGTCTGAAAATAACAGGCGATTTGGTTAAGTGAATCAAACTAGCAAAGTCATAATTTTGGGAGTACAGGATAATCTAGGTGCAAAAAAATTCTGATGTGCAGAAACATGTTCATACACAGTCCCTTTGTACTGCAGCTGATTGCTATCAGTTGTGACTTAGGGGCCTGGGTGGGCTGCTCTTGGGTCTGGAATTCTGTGGCTTCATTTTAAAAACTGTGTCCAGCAGAGCACACAGTTTTCTGGCAGCTCTCAGGGCACGGAACAACTTTTCCATCAGCATTTTCATTCTTGACATAACAACTTCTAAATATGAATGGGTTTAATCATTTAAACTGCTACACTTTTGTACACGGTGGGCAATGCAGGTACACTCATAAGGAATCCTGGTAAAAATTGCGGCCTTGATCTTGCCTCATTAAAGTGAGTGGCAGTTCTGCTGCTGATTTTGTGAGGAATGGATTCAGGCAATCAATAATCAGGAGAGAAACAAACATTCATACCACTGAGATGTTAATGTTTTGATTTTCTATCAAAGATGTATTTTTTGTCTGGCTTTACTTAAGAAAAACACTTAAGCATGTTTAACTATGTATTTGGGTCCCACTGATTTTTAATACTATTCAATCATATGCTTAAACAATTTGGGAATGATAGTCTATAATAGGAATTGTAAATGCAAAAATTAGTTGAACAAGAAAAAATGAATAAATAGCTATGCCTGTGTGAGGTAAAAGTAAATAATTCTCTAACCTACATTTATGTTGTTCCAGCATTATCAACACATTGCTTATTTAAGTATGGTTTGTTTTCTACCTCAAAAAAAAAATCAAAATTAAGTTTGCTGAGGCAAGAAACTTCAGGAAGAGTGATTTTCATTAGATATAGCTCTTCTGCGTGGCTGGACCAGCATCTGATATATTTTGATACTATATGTTTTTCCTCTGCACAAAAGGTCTAATACAAGAAAACAACCTGTTATTTTGTTGCATGACAAAGCTCTCCATTTATTAAATTTTGAGTTCTTTAGGATGTTGAATTTAATATATGTTTTAGTAAATAATGGGAATGGGGGAAGTAGAGTGGTTACAGTTCTGAAAGTGTGCATGTGCTACAAAATCATATCTACTATCCAAACTACCAGCTTTTAATGTGTTAAAAATAAGTACATCAGCATAATTATTGCTGTTTATTTCAGTTTTAATGAGGAAACAAACATAATAATACATTAGAAGAAAGAAGGCTGACAGGTGTACTAACAAATGGGCTTATAGAGAAACAGATGCAATTTTATTTTCAGTAGGGAGTTAGAATAACGAAAATAACTTAAAATTAAGAAACATCTAGTCAAGATAATCATAGAATCATAGACTCATAGAATGGTTTGGGTTGGAAGGGACCTTTAAAGGTCATCTAGTCTAACCCCCCTGCCATGGGCAGAGATACCTTTCACTACACCAGGTTGCTCAAAGCCCTATCCAACCTGGCCTCGAACACTTCCAATGATGGGGCATCCACAACTTCTCTGGGCAACCTGTTCCAGTGTTTCACCACCTTCATTGTAAAAAATGTCTTAGAATCATAGAATTGTTTAGGTTGGAAAGGACCTTTAAGATCATCAAGCCCAACCGTTAACCTAGCACTGCCAAACCCACCACTAAACCATGTCCCTAAGCACTACATCTACACATCTTTTAAATACCTCCAGGGATGGAGACTCAACCACTTCCCTGGCAGCCTGTTCCAGTGCCTGACAACCCTTTCAGTGAAGAAATTTTTCCCAATATCCAATCTAAACCTCCCCTGGCACAGCTTGAGGCCATTTCCTCTCGTCTTATCTCTTGTTACTTGGGAGAAAAGACCAACACCCACGTCACTACAACCCTCTTTCAGGTAGTTGTAGAGAGTGATAAGGTCTTCCTTATATCTAGTCTGAATCTACCCTCTTTTGGTTTAAAACCATTGCCCCTTCTCCTGTCACAACAGGCTCTGCTAAAAAGTTCGTCCTCATCTTTCTTATATGCCCCCTTTATTAAAAGGCCACAATAAGATCTCCCTGGAGCCTTCTCTTCTCCAGGCTAAATAACCCCAACTCCTTCAGCCTTTCTTCATAGGAGAGATGTTCCAGCCCTCTGATCATTTTTGTGACCCTCCTCTGGACCTGCTCTAACAGGTCCATGTCTTTCTTGTACTGATGACTCCAGAGCCGGATGCAGTACTCCAGGTGGGGTCTCACGAGAGCAGAGTAGAGGGGGAGAATCACCTTCCTTGACCTGCTGGTCACACTTCTTTTGATGCAACCCAGGATACGTTTGGCTTTCTGGGCTGCAAGCGCACATTGCTGGCTCATGTCCAAATTTTCATCCATCAGTATCCTCAAGTCCTTGTCTGCAGGGCTGCTCTCAATCCATTCATCCCCCAATCTGTATTGATATCGGGGGTTGCCCTGACCCTGATACAGGACCTTGCACTTGGCCTTGTTGAACCTCATGAGGTTCACATGGGCCCAGTTCTGGAGCTTGTCCAGGTCCCTCTGGATGGCATCCTGTTCCTCAGGTGTGTCAACCGCACCACTCAGCTTGGTGTCATCTGCAAATTTGCCAAGGGTGAAGATCAAATATTCTCAAGTGATAGTCAAATATCCTAAAACATGTCCTTCATCTGTCTGAGACCATTAAGAATAGCTACAGTACAAAATATTTTATGGTTTTTTTGTGTCATTCTCAGTAACTATTAAATATGTTATTTAAAAGGAAAACATTCTCTGTAGCACAGTAGCCAGCCGAACACTGCTGAAAGGCAGGTAAGAACAGTTCTATTCTGCCATATAACATGTGATTTTTCCTGTACAAGAACCAATTTATGATATGCTCAGCCTATAGCCAGGGCACAGAATATTTCAGCTCTTTCACTTAGTGGTACAGGAACTGTAGAAGACACGTATGTGATCATATTTCAAGACCGCAGGTAGGATTTGGATTGAACATGCAAGCTCTGCAATGTTGGAGACAGACTGTAAATAGTGTCATGGTTTAACCCCAGCTAGCAACTAAGCACCATGCAGCCACTCGCTCACTCCCCCCCGGTGGGATGGGGGAGAGAATCGGAAGGGTAAAAGGGAGAGAACTCATGGGTTGAGATAAGAACAGTTTAATAATTGAAGTAAAATAAAATAGAACAGAACAGTTAAATAGGTAAAGCAAAAGCTGCGCACGCAAACAAGGCAAAACAAGGAATTAATTCACTACTTCCCATGGGCAGGCGGGTGTTCGGCCATCCCCAGGAAAGCAGGGCTCCATCACGCGTAACGGTTACTTGGGGAGACAAACGCCATCACGCCAGATGTCCCCCCCTTCCTTCTTCTTTCCCCAGCTTATATACTGAGCATGATGTCATATGATATAGAATAGCCCTTTGGCCAGTCTGGGTCAGCCCCCCGGCTGTGCTCCCTCCCAGCCCCGCCCCCCCCCCCCCCCCCCCCGTGCGCACGGGAAGCTGAAAAGTCCTTGACCAATGTAAGCGCTACTTAGCGACTATTTAGCGATACTTAGCATCGACATTGTTCTCGTCCTAAACCCAAAACACAGCCCCATACCGGCTACAGGAAGAAAATTAACTCTATCCCAGCTGAAACCAGGACAAATAGAAAGGGAATGTGTTGCAGCTTTAGCTCACAGGACAGGAGGCTGTTATTGCTTAAGTATGTCCCTGGACTATCCTGGAAATAAGGATTGAGTGTGACACCTATCAAATCTCCTAAATTTTCACCTGCTCCTGTAGTTAGACATGCATTTAAGAGGCATTTGATCTCTGTTTATTTCACAAAATAGGTCAGCATAGATCTTCCAAGATAGATGAGTGCAGAAGATGCTTCATCACCAAAGAATGTAAATACATTAAATTACTGGAAGCACAATCAGGAAAGATGTAGACATGCATTTAAATAGTTTGCTTCAGACTTTTTCTCATTAACAGGAACTTCATCGATTGCATCTCTGTAGCTTCATTTGTTATGTTCAGGAAAAGGACAAAGAAACTCACTTTTTATGTAAAAAGTCAAAGTTTTCAGCCAGAGATTTCCACTTTATGTCCTATAATGTCCAAATCTGGATGCGTAGAAAAATTGTGAATATGTAGATAAAACTTTTTGTGAGAGTCAAAACAATATGTGTCATTTGAAGGGCCAACCAAAGTCTTTCTCTACTGTTTAATGTATTTTTCATATGTATTTTGCTTCTCTTTATTATGGCTACTTAGGGAGCCATGAATTTTTTTAAATCATCTAGATAGATTTAATAAATTCTATAGAAAATCTAAAGAGCCATATTCTAGAAAGAGTATAGTGAGTATTTGGTTAAAGAGAAGCAAATCATTCACAGCCTCTGCAGCTCGAAGAGACCTTTGGTGACCTCAGCAATTTCTATGGCAGACATATAATCTATGACCTTTTAAAGAGAAGCCTTTCACTGAAAAGTTGTCTTGGGAGAAAACAGAATACTTCAGACTTCAAGGAAAGATGTTGTTTACATTTTCTTAAATAACCTTTTAAATCTAAGTTCTGAAAGCAACAAAACTTATGTGACTGTGCTTGACTGTATGTACTTGTCCACATATTCACTCCTTCCAACAGCCAATGTTCCCTACTTTAAACCATGTAATAATTTCAATCAAATTTGGCAGAGCAACAAAGCCATGAAAATAAGTTGTAAATGGGAGTGATCTTACAGATTGTGGCTGATAAAGGGGCTGTCATGTGAGTTCATCATATAGAATCATAGAAGCATAGAATTGTTTAGGATGGAAAAGACCTTTAAGATCATCAAGTCCAACCATTAACCTAGCACTGCCAAACCCACCACTAAACCATGTTCCTAAGCACCTGTCGTGGTTTAACCCCAGCCAGCAACTAAGCACCACGCAGCCGCTCGCTCACCCCCCCACCGGTGGGATGGGGGAGAGGATCGGAAGGGCAAAAGGGGAAAACTCATGGGTTGAGATAAAAGCAGTTTAATAACTAAAGTAAAATAAAAAAAATAGAACAGTAGTAATACAAAGCAAGCAGTACACTGTACAATTGCTCACCACCCGCCGACCAATGCCCAGCATGTCCCCCAAGCAGCGATCAAACCCCTCCCCGGCCAACTCCCATGCTTATATACTGAGCATGACGTCACGTGGTATGGAATAGCCCCCCGCCCAGTCTGAGTCAGCTGCCCCGGCTGTGCCCCCTCCCAGCCTCCCGTGCCCCTGGCAGAGCATGGGAAGCTGAAAAGTCCTTGACCAGTGTGAGCACCACTTAGCAAGTACTTAGCACTACTTAACAAGAACCAAAACATCAGTGTATCATCGACATTGTTCTCAACCTAAACCCAAAACACAGCCCCATACCGGCTACCAGGAAGAAAATTAACTCCATCCCAGCCGAAACCAGGACAGCACCACATCTACACGTCTGTTAAATACCTCCAGGGATGGAGACTCAACTGCTTCCCTGGGCAGCTTGTTCCAGTGCCTGACTACCCCTTTCAGTGATGAAATTTTTCCTAATATCCAACCTAAACCTCCCTTGGCGCAGCTTGAGGCCATTTCCTCTCATCCTATCACTTGTTACTTGGGAGAAGAGACCAACCCCCACCTCTCTACAACCTCCTTTCAGGTAGTTGTAGAGAACGATAAGGTCTCCCCTCAGCCTCCTTTTCTCCAGGCTAAACAACCCCAGTTCCCTCAGCCGCTCCTCATAAGACTTGTGCTCTAGACCCTTCACCAGCTTTGTTGCCCTTCTCTGGCCACACTCCAGCACCTCAATGTCCTTCTTGTAGTGAGGGGCTCAAAACTGAACACAGTACTCGAGGTGCGGCCTCACCCATGCCAAATACAGGGGAACAATCACTTCCCTAGTCTTGCTGGCCACACTATTTCTGATACAGGCCAGAATGCTATTGGCCACTATCTTATTAGACACTAGAGAATATACACTGGTTAGGTGACCTAATAAATGTTCTTCTCACAGCAGAAGCTTCAGCTGGAGTTTGAAATCAACCAGGGACAGCTGTGGTTTCCACTCCTGGCTTCTTTTTACTTCTGCATTGGCTTGTCTCTCCCAGTGGCCACTACTGGCAGTCCAGGGTCCTTGGCCATTCCTGGTCACCTGCTTTATCCACTACCCAGTATCAACAGCTCTAGAGTCTTCCTCTCCCACCATTCAAGAACTCCAGCAGCTTCAGTCATGCAGCTTGTCTCAGGTATCCTTACTGAAACAAGGTGGCAAGTAGCAAGAATAGCAATTAAGTGCTATGTAATCAATGAGATGAAGCCATTCAATAGCCCAATGACTTATTCATGACCTTCTTATATAATTGTCAGTTCTTTAGATACCATACTAGGTGTTTTTCTATTGTATCAAGTATTGTTGAACTAACCTGTCACTTTTGCAGATTCAGTCACTTGAGTATTAGTCACTATCAGCATTATGTCTTTGATTCATGCGTTAGGTCACATAGTTCATATGTTTGGAGATTTCCTAATCTGTTTTCTGCATCTTCCCTTCTATGGCTACCTTAAATCAGGGGCCATATGGGCAAACCACAGTGATCCTGTTTAGACACGAGGATTGTTCAGCTACCTACTTCAGTTCATCTTTGCATCCCACCACTTCAGCTGCACCATGCAGAAACTTAGGATTCCTGTTTTCATCTTCACATAATCTACTTCAAGCATACGTGTTGAACAGATTTTTGTATATTTTGCTCTAGCCTAACTATGTATAAGCCATATATGTATGTCTAGCAGTTTAAAAATCAGGTAGTGTAAGAATCTTCCATGTCTGTGCTGAGATATAATACCTGATTGTAGCACTGTGTATGGTGTTAATACGCACTAGCTTGGCACATGTGATGCTAAATTTAAAGAGACATATCATGACTAAATTTGTGTCCAAGCATGAAAACTTCATGAACAGGTACCATCAAGAAAAAAAAGTTAGAAGGTTTATGTTGAAAGCTATGTGAAACAGCTGGATGAATTCTTAGCTCCTGCTATGCCTTTAGTATGGCTTTCAAAAGGATTTAGAGTATTTTCTGATGTGTTTCATGAGATATCCATCAAACAACTATGAATTATTATCAACAGGGACTCTCCATTTCTCTTTCACTCTTATGAAATCAACATGAAGAAGTCTGAAGACTGATTAGATGAAATCACAGAGACTTGTGGAGTCTGGCAACATTGCTTACATATTGCTATCTACAATTCTGTTGTGATCTGTAAGGTAATCAATCATATGGAGCTATTTTCTAGAGTCAGACAACTCAGATCTTTCTGATATTTTTAAGTGGCAGCCTCCTCTTTTGCATTTCAATAGAGGGAAATGGTAAGATAAAGTCACTGATACAGCACAGAGCTAGAACTCTTGTATGGGAAGTGAAGCAGAAGAAATTAAACACAGAACTGAAGGTTGTATTTGTTTGGGTCACTTTTGCAGTACATGCATAAGAAATACCTAATAAATATAAAAATATTTTATTATTATATATGTTTATTATAAGTGTATATATAAACATTACTTTTATAAGCACTTGAAGGCATTTGCAGCCACTGGCAATCAGACTTCAAGGAATGAAAATGAAACACATGGGAATGTATGCCATCCTGTTATATGACACCTTGTATGACAGACGTTCCTGTTGAAACTCATGCTTAAAAATGTTTATTGATATTTTTAAAAGCTGCCGTTCTGTTATTTTCATTGTCAAGACTAAGTCATGCTAGTGACCTGCAGAACCTTACTACTGCATATTTCACTAGGCAGCAACACATAATTCAAGCATAAGAAAATTATAGCCTCTCCCCATGTTTCAGTAAAGAAGGAACAATTCAACAATGTGGTAATGCTTTGTACCATAAAAACATCACTACAGTGGTAAAAAAATACTATACTGTGCTTTTATGATCTTTTTTGTCTGCTTTTCCCTGTTCTAGTCATGCTATCAATCCAAAATAGAGAATTAATTGTATTGTGAATTACTACTGAAGGTATGCAACCAAGAAAAGTTTCAAACCCATAATAAGATACAAGGGTATGGACATATTCCTACACCTTTGGAGGATGCGAAGGAACAGTAATAATTCCTCATTTTGGCATTAATTTTTCAGCATACCTATGTGTGGCAAACATCATCTCTTGCAACAGATGGATCCATTTAATGGATGCAGGTTTCTTCTCCATTTAAATGAAGGCAAAAACCCCACCTATTGAGTGCTTTTTGTAAGGGAAGGGGGAGGAGGGCAGGCAGTGGACAGTCTCTCCTGCTGCAGCTCTCCTACTTGATCAATGCCATCTGATAAAAAACCTGAACCTCAGTTTTTTATTTTTCAGATTAATACCCTTGCCATCAGGCTCCGAAATTATCCACTTTATGTTCATTGGGTGTGCCTACAGGGTCTTTATAGACTATGAAGGAATGAACCTTGGTTCCTAAGCCACCTGGTATGGATGCGTCCACATTCTCACTGTTCAAAGCTAGCAGCTCCTGCAGAAGGCTGACTTCAGCCACACGCGCCGAGGACCCAGAAGAAACTAGCCTGTACTAGGAGGGAACTAATTCACTCCAGAGGAGAGACCATGAATAGAGTGATATAAGCACAGCATGGATGACCAGGAAACTAGCAGTTATTCAGTAAAACAGATATAAAAGTGAAATGACAGAGTAGCAGCATTTAGTGGATTATTATACCAAGTAACAGCTTCAAGAAGTGAGAAAGTGAGGAGCTCCTCAAATTCCCCTAGTTCTTTGTTTAAATCAGTCACCTACTGTTTAGGGGCAAGTCTCTTCCTCAACACAGGACAAACAGCAAATACAAACCCACATCTCAAAGATCAGTCATTAGATTAATGGATATTGTGGGGTAACATCTTGTTTTTCTCTGCAATGCATAGCCCAGGATTTGTGCACTTACCTCTTGAGATGCTTTTAAATTATATGTCCCGTGCATAAAAAGGCACCTGCCTGATCAGGTATAAGCATTTTTAAACAGAAAGACAGGAGCTGTAATACTCAGTGATGCAAAAGAACCTGTGTGGACTTTGCCCAAGGCGGTATCTTTGACCTAGATTTGTTGCCTTTGTTTTTTAGACAAATTATAATTTAATATTCACCAGCTCTTGCATGCTGAGTTGTTAGCTGGGAACAGTATCACCTATAAATAACTTCAAATAAATAAGCACAACCAGATAGGAACAACTGTGGTCAAAATGGAAACGGGGTGTGTTTGAACTGCAGAAATAAATAAAACGAGGTATCTACCTAGTAGCTCTGCTACAGAAATTTAATAGCTTGCAATGACTGATGCCATGATAGACCTGAGCTGACAATTTTCTGTCAGGGAGATATTAGTCTGTCTTAAATTATTCCAGACTAATAAGCACATTAATACTGTGTTGCTCATTTATCTATGTCTACAAGTTAACAGAAAAAGGAAAGAAAGAAGAAAATTATTAAAAGGTGAAGCCAAAATACTCACCCAAGTAGTTCCATTCAGCTGGAAGAATACCATCTCCTGTCGCTTTTTACTTTAGAAAATAATTCTTATAATCAGTAATTTACAAGGCAGCCTCCTTTGTATTTCATTGGCACCATACCGTTGTAGCTTTGAGGTCAAAGAGGCAAACAGCTGTGGCAAATGAATCCAAGCAACTCACCTGGTAGCTCCTCATGGGGAAGAAATGGATTGTGGCAAAGCATCTGTAGAATTTCCCTAAGGCCATCATGATACAGTAGCTTAAAAATGAAATATCGTTTTGCAGCCTCCAAGTGATTAGATTAGGTTAAGAGATCATTCTTTGTAACAATGAGAACAACAAATGGCAACAAAAAAATATTGGTGCTTGAGCAGAAACACACTTACTTAAATTGTGTTTGGTCACCCCCCACAGAGAGGAGAGAAAAGCTTTTAGCACTCTTAAAAGTGAGAGACGAACAGCACCGTCTAGAGCCAAGGGTTTCAGAGATGTAGGCAATGTGCGAAACAACCCTCATCAGCTCAGCCAGTGCTACCGATTCTCGACCTGTACCATGCCTATTGCTGTGGGGCTGAGCAGGCTGCCAGCCCTGCTGTTCCTTTGTGCTCAGGAAGATGATGGTTTTATGATGCAAATGAAGGTCGACTGAAAACCACTGCACAGATCTTGCTCCTGACCACCTGCACCACTTTTTCCTCCTCTGAGACCTGGGATCTCCTTGATGGAAAATGTATTCATTTTTACTATGGCTGCTCTTGGTGACTATGACAAGGCACCTGCTTCTCTGCAGAGATCTCCTGTATAAATCAGTATAGCCTAAGGAGATTAGAGGAGTCAAAGACAAAGAGGATTGAGTGCCTATTTCCGCCAAGGCCCTAACATATCTAAAGTATAGCGACTGCAGAATTACTCAGCTTGTTCAGTCAGAAGTGTTCCCTTTCTTTCCCCAAAAATAAATCTCCATGGGATGGGGGGCTGGACTTGGTCCTAAGCAGAGAATCCTAATGGTGATGCAGATTGAATGGCACAATCTAGTTTTTTGCCCTTGCTGTGGCTTAGCATATTCACACCATAGAAACATACTATTTCTGTTTTTGACAGAAGTGCTTTACTGTATCTGCATGCAGGATTGCCATCAGCAGGAGTTGCAAGCCTGTGTTGCCTGGAAAGGCTGAGCAGTGCAACACCCAGTACTGCCAGGGCATGCAGCAGGGGCTTTGTCAGATGCCACAAGGACAACTGGTCTTGATGTAGAGATGTGGTTGCAGCCACCTAGACACTCCGCAAAGGACTTTTGGTGCTGATCCTTCAGTACACGAAGGTGCTTTTACACCAGAACAATCTTGGAGTAATACCCCTACAGTGTACATCCATACAACTGAGATCAGCGTCTGATTCTAAGCCCTGGGTACTGAAACATATTATTAGCGTAAATGATAGCTGAAATGTAGTAAATTTTATCTTTAAGAGAGCAGACTATAGATTATGTAATGTTCTAAAAAGAGTAAATGCCCCTGATGAATTTATATTAACTTGCTTATTGACAGCTAGAGCTTTTTTGCTACTTACTGGATGTTGCCTTTCAGCAAACAATCTCCTATAGCAGACTGAAGAAAAGTTACTGTTGAACTTCATCTTAAAAATAAACATTGGAAGTAGAAAAAAATTATACACAGAACACCGGCGAAGAAAAAAATCAGGACTATCTTTAGTTGATAGCTTTAACATCAGAAGGAATACTTTGCCTAAATGACAATGATGTGCTGTCCCGAGATCGCATAAGAGGCACACGCTAAATGGAGCAACATGCACAAGACTTTTTGTAATGCATTTGTAAGAGGATTGACTATGTGGGAGGAGAAGGAAACTAACAGAGTTTCAGCTGAGGAAGGAACTACTGGTAATTATCTTGCACTGTCATCAAACCCCATATGTAAATATCCAGTAATGAGCTTATGGATCATCAGGTTAGAAAACTGTCCAGCTTCAGAAATTGTGAAAGAAATCCAATCCTGTGTTCGGTTATTCCAGTGAAACCTGAGCCAACTCCATTTAAATAACTAGATTTATTTGAACATTTACTATCAAAATTATGGAAGGTTTGTTGAGGTTGTAGGGTTACTGTTTTCTTAATGAGCATAATTAGCACTAGAAGCAAATGGAAGTGCAGAAGACTCCATCTTGGCTGAACAATTAGATGTGCTTCTGGTATCCAAAACCAAACCAGGACTTCTGCACTGGAGTAACGGGATGAAATTGTGAGGGCTCATTATGCAAGAGTTTGCCTAGTTTATTGCCTTTCTGTCCTTACATTTTTATGTCAATGAATATTTAGCTCTAATGTAAAGTAAGAGACATTCCTGTTTCCTGTATAACATATATTAAATAAGTTAGCATATATATTATAGTATATACAAAAAAGTTCAAACCTTGTCTCAAATTCATCTTTCTTCTTAATTTGAATAAAGCATCTTTCTCTAGAGGCAAACATAAATCTTACCTCAAAATGTCCTTCCTGAGCTAGTGATTGTTAGGAACATGTCAAGATGGAATTAGTTTTGCCCATAAGGAATCTCATCTTTTAATACTTTTAGGTTGACACTAATATTTGGTTTTGGTGCCAGAATCAACAGAATAGTTCTTCTCCTCCAGCAGGGCCAAAAGCTTGACAGCCTGCCAGTGGCTTGGGGATAGAGCAGGTCAGGTACTCTCTGATGAAACAGACCTTGGTATTTCAAATGCTACTCTGCTGAACACAACATATTTCATTTAAAATACCTCATATTTTAATTTTCACTGTGTTCAAGATTAGTTCCAAGGAACTCCCATCTGTGGTTTTGAAAGGTCCATCCCAAGGCAGACTTTTGCAGCTGTCTGCTGAATGGGAGCAGAGAAGTCCATAGCAATGCTCATTTCACCAGCCTCCAGGTTCTGATAGCTTTTGGTTTACTGGCAGGCTGCTTTATTTTTTGGCTTTTATATTGAGTTATTTTCAGTTAAGACCAAAACCACATATGTACATGGTAATGTAGTGAGCTGGAAGCGCTTAGTGGCTTCTTTAGCTCACCTTTTACTCACTGAACTCAAGCTCTGATTAAACAGGGGTCACTGTGAGGTGTATAGAGGACAGCCCAAACAATTAAAATTCTCCAGGTGACAAGAAAAACAGAGATGAAGAATAGAATTAAAGAAGATGACAAAGGAAAATAAAACAAACAGAAAGGAAGAATAAGAAATTTTAAGGATTCTTAAGCAGTAATGTTGTGATTGACAGTAAAACAAATATTATTCTATAATTAGGGGGTAGTGCATTGAAAGCAGAAGGAGGTAGATTTTGTGTGTGTTTTCATTTGGCTGACTACCTTCTGCAGATTCAATGTAAACCCACAATTTTGCATTCCTTTATATGATTTGCAGTGTTCAAATCTCTTCTGAGTGTAGTTGCTAGGTGTGGATGTATTTGCAAATTCTGATTTATGCTGCAGTGGTACTCCAGGAGGAAGAAGGTATCCAAAGCTAAGTCCTCAAACCACAAAGAGTTACTGATGACTTTATTTCTTTCCTTTTATTTATCAAAAAAAGGTTAAGAAAAGTCAAGCCCTGCAGGCGGTGGAACCTTCAGGATCTGAAGGCATACAGTGCTGCCTTGTGCAGGACGAGGACAGTCTGAAACAGGCACTGCGAAGGCACAAACTGCCCCTATTCATCGGAAACCAGGCTCTAGTAGAGTAAATGCTAACATTGTTAACCCTTTCAATGCCAACTGGAGACATCAGGAAAAGGAGGCTAACCTGCGTGCTCTCCATGCTCTGTGTATCAACAACTCGAACAGGACTGTGTGTTTGGGGAAAAATGTCCAGAGTTCTCTCTGAGGTTTTGGGGCTCCATTAGCAGGGTCACTGGCTCCATCCTTGGCAGCAGTACGGACGTCTATGCCAGAGTCAAGGATTCAATCTGCTTTAACCCTGGAAAGCTAAGAAACTTAGGGGAAGCTTAACTTAGGAAGTTAGAGAATTCTATCCCAAAAGGTAAAAGTCAAGCTAATCCACATCTGAGCCTCTCTTCCTTTCTTCTACCTCCTTTCTTCTTCTTCTGTTGTCAAAAGCCAAAGACAAGTCTTCCTCCATATGAAACAAGGATGTTTTAAGGAAGAATGAATAGTTTAAGAGATTGGCTACCCCTTAAACCTTTTTAAAAACAATGCTGTGCAGACCTCTCTGGCTCCAGTATTTGACAGACTTGTCACCAAGTTGTCATCAGCTACCAGGAGGCTGGAGGCAGATGTATTGCAGCATCATTTGGTAGCATTGCCTATGAGAGACCCTTGTCCTTTCAACTTGCAGATGCAGCTTCAAACAGTGCCATTCACACATAGGCATATCTCATATCATAGACAGATCAACAACTAATGTTAACCCCCATCTTAATCATACAAGCCTTAATCTAAGCTCGTGACTGATATCTGTTAAATGAAGATCTGAATAAGAAATAGTTTACTCAGAGGTCATGAGGGCATCTAATGAGCTGCAAGAGGATGCTTTATAGATTAAAATAGAGAATCAGTAGACAATCACCATAGGAAATTGTGCTAGAAAGGTTGGACCAGATGATCCTTGAGGTCCCTTCCAACCTGGTATTCTATGATTCTATGATTCTATGAAATAAAGATACCTGAGCCAGCATTATCTCAGGTGGGAACCTCCTGTGTTTTCGTAAGGGGACAGTGCTGTTGTCTGTTGGTAGAGCCTCATGATTTGCATGTAGGTGAGCCAGCTTTAACTCAGAAATTCATGCTGTAGTGCTGATACTCTGTCCACAGGTCTCTTACAGACTGATGAGATTTCTTTTTTAGTTGTGCTAGCTTAGAGAAAGAAAGACTGGAGCTTCCTTATTTGTAAATACTTTCTACAGGGAGAAGGACTGTTCACCTTCAAGTTTTCCAGTGGATAGATTGTACAAAATGAATGAGACTTACTTACAAGCTCAATTTAAAAGAACTGATCATCAGAAAAACAAAAGAGGATTTTCCTTTGCTCAAGGGAGTTAGTAAATGGAATAAGACATTGAAAGGACTGATAAGAACAGCCAGCAGAAATTGTTTCAAAACAGAGGAAGGAAAGAATTTAGAAGAAAAAATGTGAACTATAACTGCTGGCTACAGTTATAGATGGGACACCCTCTTTCTTAAGCTTTTGTGTTCCCTGTACAACACTAGAAACACTAAATAGATTTTTCTTTGAGCACACATATATATATTAAATCAAATTGGAAGCACATCTTAGGGAAGAATTTAGTTCTCTGGTATAATAGCTAACAGGCTAAAATCTATTTCTTCACATAAATAGTTGTATTGTCTTCAGTAAGGATTATCACATGCATATCCAGCTGCTATTAGATCATTTTATTCCAGACTATATGTATTCAGGAGTCCCTTGTGACAGTTAAGCTATTGTTGAACTGTATGTATCTCCCATCTCTTTAACAAGTTTAGGCTGGAAAGGCCATAATTATTAAAAAAATATAGTTCTCTCTTTACATTACCATCCCACCATCCAAAGTTTATTCAGATCTAATCTCTTCAAGATCAAGTTAGTCATGACCATGTTTCTAATGTGAGTATTTTGGCTTCTTTCTCAAAAAACAATGGCCTTAATTCACTGTGGATATAAATGAAGATGCTTGATGTAAGCCAAGGATGGAATTTCTCTAACTAGACAAAAGAATCAGTGCTTGTGGGTTTTTTGCTTCAGAAAAAAAAAAAAGGAACCAAAAAACAATAACTTTGTAATCACACAAAAATAAGGGATAAAAAATAAAAAGCCAGGAAGCAAAATTAAAGATTTCCCTTTAGCTATAACTGATCTACTACCTTAATTAATAACACTGCCACAAGCACTTTTATGAAACACTTTAAACTGAGAGTTCTGTAACTCTGACAGGCCAGATTTCTAGTAGAAGAAAAACCCCATAAACATTTTAGTTAGGATAATATCTTCTATTTTTTGGTAGTAAGATGCTGTGACACAAAGCTAAAGTGCACAAGGACAGAAATCTTCGACTTCATTTTTGAAAGAGACTGGGATAGCTCCAGGCATATGGATCCTGGCACTCTGGGTGACATGACATAGGGCATGTGTCACCAGCAGGAGACACCGGCTCATGGTGCTGTTATTGACATGTTGAAAATGCCAGAGAGTCTTTGTCCCAACTTTTACTGCTTGAAAACCAAAAACTGAACCTACCAAATTGTATCACAGGGAAAGCAAATAGCGTGGATTTCAGGGGTTAAATGCAGTACATGGTTAAATACAGCTCTCCTCCCGCTTGTTTGATGAACCTTTAGCCCTGAACAAGAGTCAGTGTCTCTACAGCAGAGATGCCTGGGTGCCCTGGAGCATCTCAGCCCGTGTCTTTTTCATTGTTTCTTATTCACTGCAAAACATACCCAGCTTTTGAAAATTTGACAGCTGCTAAGCAAAGGTGTTAAATGACTCCATCAAATACAAAACAGTAGTGGAAAAACACAGTTCCTGAAGCATGAGAAAGTGCGTGTAGGGTATCGCTAAGCTTTAATTCACATCATCTGCTCACATTGACTTCAGCTGAGCTTTTCAGGGAAAAAGAAAGGTTGGAAAGAAGAAAAGGAAAAGAGGCATTATCAGAGAAAATGCCTGGTATAACTCCTCCTAATCACATTTCTCAGTGCTATTAGGAAAATGGACCTTGTCACTTATTATCTTTCCAGCCTGCAAAAGAAGAAGGATATTCTCAGGATGAAAACATAAGAAGTTAGTACATGGAAGATCTACTTCAAGATCCCAGTTTGCCTTTGTAATCTGGGCAAATCTTTAGGTCTAGGTTTTTATGGAACTGAGGTGAGACAGCTTCCTGCATGCAGTTCACTTCATAGGTTCTCCCCTCCAGAATAAAGGTAATACACAACCTCATCCGTACATGCTGTAATCTTCCTGAGGCAGAGGGATTGCAGCCTAGAGTCTCAAAGGTGTGTACGTGGGCATCTGCCCAGCGTTGCCCTGCTTAACTTTCAGGAGTGCTGCCACACTGCCTGCAAAATATCCTTATTTGAGGAAAGACCCTCAGAAACCAACAGATGGAGAAGAGCTGGGCAAGAGAGAAATGCAGATGAACAAGGCATCAGACTTCCTTCTGCTTAAGCTCATCCATTGTGGCTACTCTCCCATTAGTCACCTGAAATGGATGATTTTCTCAAATAGGTGGGGAGTTCCCCATCCAGGAGACACAAAAATCCACAACTTTCTACCACAGAAGAACCAGTAAGGCCATGGGTAGTACATGTACTCCAAAACAGGTTTGGGTTCAAATGTCTGGGTTAGTGCCAGCTCTTGAAAACTGCTCATTTCTCACCTGAGCACTTTACCAACCAACCTGCCAGCTACTCTTGAGTCACGGTTTGTCCACTTCTCTGACAGTAGCTGTTCCCCTTAGAAACATTTCATGGACCAGAGAGTACAGCACAGTGGCTTAGGTCAGCACTGTCGGTACTGAGGCTGAAGTCTCTACAATATTTAATTACCAAAAAAAAGTTGGAACAACTCCAACACAAGGAGTAAAAACCTTTTCACCAGTGTATCTATTACCACAGTGGTTATGCCTTTCTGATGGGATCTTGAACTATCAAATTCAAGTCTCAGCTATAAATTAAGCAGAGCAGGACTTTGAATCCAGTGCTTCCATCCTAGAAATAACAGAACCTAAATTTTTGATTCATCAGAACATGCACAAACATATATATGCTGATGCTACTGTGCTAAGCCTATATATACTGGCAGTGTGCAGCCCCCTTAGATGTGCTCTTCATACACACACAAGGCTGGGCCCAGCTAAGGAGACAGACTCATTTTGAGATGATTTTGCCTTCAGTCTTAATTCCAACACAGTAACAAGGGGATAATGCAAGTGTTTTGTGAGTTTTGTTAGTGTCACCTGGCAAAAAAAAGCCCGGAAGCAGCTCAGTGATGTATTTGAGAACATCAACAGCAGTTCGGCACACACAGGACAAGTTGCATGTATTTGTACTGTGCCTAAGACAATGGCTCATAGATCCTAGGAGAGGTTCTGAATGATCTTGTTGTTTAATGAATTTGCAGAAGCTACTCAGAGATTCAATAGCAATTCACATTTCATAGAATCTAGTTTGCCTCTGAGTGCCGTGAGCACAATATGACAGTCTCACCATGTAACCTAACATCATACCATTTCTTATGAAGAGATGTAGGAAAACATGCTTAGAAGCCTCTACATTGTCTTTAGGAGCCATTCCCAGAGCTGCTGGAGCAGCAGCTGTGGAAGCTTACATCTGGGTCCCAACGACAGAACTGGAGCTGAGCAAGTCACTGAGGTCATTTAAGGGCAGGAGTTATTTAAGACTGGATGCAGGAATTTATCTTTGAAGGGGTAAAGTAAGAAATTTCTTCTAACTGAGCAATATTTTTCAATAATTTACCATTTATACTCTGGCCTACACAAAGATCATATTTTTGATACAGGTCATGAAACATGACCTCATTGGAGATACCAGAACTCATACTAGAGTTTTATGGTCTTTAATTTCTTATTGGGACCAGGGCTGGGATGGTAAGTGTTAACGTATTAAAGGTTTACATACCTGAGAGGTATAAAGATTTCCTACCTCACCATCTGATTTTCCATTCCATCACTCTTCTTTTATGTTGATCACCATGCTCTGCATGCTTCTCTATTTTATGTAAAAGAATTAAATCCTTGCCATAAACGTTTCCAAATCTTCATTCATCAGTCCATTAAATGCCCTCTTGTTAATAGACAAATGTCTTAACAAAACTGGATTCAAAACAGACACAAATGGCTTCTAAGAATATTAAAGAAAGTAAGAAAAGCAAACACCAGGAAAATTTCAAGAGTTCAGACCATCAGTCCCAAAAGTAGGAAGAAAAGCAATGCAGTACCCTCTCCTTAACAAAAGGAATCATTTATCATGACACTTAAATGCATTAACAAGCCACGCCTGCATCAGAATGGCTGTGACAATGTAAATCTGCTAATGTGGGATTCATTTAACAAATTTAGAGAACAAATTAGAATAAAAGGGTGTATTGCATGTCCAATTGTTATGGGGGTCCAAGGCAGGGGGGAGAAATAGCTGTGAAAAATGCTCTTTCAGCAGCAGAAAAGGCAAGGTTACACTGGGTACAAAGAAGCCCCGTTGAATACAAGGCCGGAGAATGCTCCACTACCACGCAGGAGGGCTATTTCCAAACACAGCAGTATTGATCTTCAAATTCTACCTTCGCCAACGACTTTTTAAATCTCTTTTTTTCAGATATTTTTTTTCCCCAGTAGGATTAGCATACACATATTGTGGAAATGTTTCAATAGAGAAGCAAACTGCACCACTCTGGGACACAGAGGATTTAAGCTGGGAGCGAGCAGCATTCCTTGGCAGAGCTTACCCATATCCACTGCAGACTGGAAAGCTGGAAGAACCTAATGTCAGAGGCAACTGGGGACTCTTCCTGCCCCAGTGCAGCCTTGCACCCAAATTAGCAAAATGTCATCACTTAATATTCCCAACTAATTTCTATATTTCCTTCTTCAAAAAAAAAGTCCTTCTGCTGTTCCTTTCTCAGGTCCTTGAGCCACTGCTCCTGCTGGGACTGAAAAGGCAGCTGAGAGAAACAATTCAGCAAGCAACATGATGAAAGAACAAAAAGGGAGATTTTATTCCCATTCTTTATAAATATTGGCACTCAAAAAAGAATATTACAAATCAAAGTGTAATGATGGGAATATGTATTTGAGGAGACACAGGCACCACAGTGAGGAGATTTTGTTTTTATCTTTTCTCTTTAATACCTTTCATAATTTATTGGATGTAATCAAGCAATATGAAGTCAATGAAGCGTTTATAAAGAAGGGACGATTCCCCTGTCTTCAGAAGTGATCGACCATCTTGCAAAATGATTTTAAAAACTTAGGTACTTTAGCAAGTCCTAAACAGAAACACATATTTAAATTTAGGCCTGTGCTTAAAGTAGATTGCTTTGCTAGGGTCCAATGTCTGAATCAAAAATCAGAAAAAGAACTCAAATGCATATATACATTTGGGTTCATATTCAGATTATTTAATTTCAACTGCTTTTTATAGGTTAAAATGGTAAAGAAAAAGAAGAAATACTGCTTGCCCAAGCAGATACAAAGATTAAATATATTAAGTTGAGAATCTACAAATAAAAAATAGACTCCTTTCCAGAAGTTACAGTAAGTTCTTTAACATATTTAGAGGCAGGTATTGGGAAGTAACACTACATCAGTTACAGTCATTGTTAATTTCAAAGGACAAATGCATGGGATTTTACTTCTGCACATACTATTGCAATCGTATTATTTATTTAATTAGTGTTAAAATATAAGCTAATTATAACCAATTCAGTTCCTTAGCATGTGTCTACACTTCAGCATGCTGCCCAGTGTAAATATGAGCCAGCTTGCCTGCCAAGAACAGTCTGTCTACTTCAGCCAAGAAGTGGGGCAAATAAGCTCTGCTGGTACAGATAGGCACTTTCCAGGCTCCAACCTGGCTTGCTTATAACAACTTTAGATTTTACTATATCGCACTGTTGCTGGCAGTGTTGACATACCCTCATTTTAATAACTCTGCGGACAGCAAGAAGCCATCAGCAAAACACACCGTGGTCCTCAAAAACAGCTTCAGAGCTGTGAGCTGCTAGTGAATAGCAGCCTCTGTGAGAGCAGCATGATTTATAATCGGTATACAGAGCCTCTGTGATTAATATTCATGCTACATATCCCAGAATAAATAGGAGATGCCAGTCTGATCCAAAGCCCTCTGAAATTGATGGAAACCTTTCCATTGACTGCAATGGGCTCTGGGTCAAGCCCCAAGCGTCCAAGTGTGTTTATACCTTTTAAAAAAGAAGGAATTCATTCTCCACATGTTTCAGTCCCTCACATTTATTGTCAGCGAACCTCTGGCAAAAGAATGCCTTCTTCTGCAATGGGACTCTCACTGAAGCCAGTAGGAGCTATATATACAGAGACTGAGGACATAATCTCAATGTAAAACCAACAACAAATTGGAAAGAAACTTGATTTTGAAACCACACAAGACAAAATTTAGCGAGAAAGCAAATCTTTCTTCGTAAGAAGTACAAAATAACTCAGGCTTTGTATACCTGCAGGTTAAGAAGGAAATTTTCAATGAGGCACATTGAATCTTCATAATATACATTAAAAAAACCACTCATGTAAATCTAATACCATTATAACCATCTTCCTTAACACTGTAATTATAGCCTCCAAGGGTAAGTACATGAATGGTAAATTAAATATGACCATTTAAATTATTTTATGCAAAGCAAAGATTTTTTTTTTACTTATTAAAGGAATTTAATACTACTTATAGGTGTCCTTGTTAAATGCAGATTGACAATGAAGTTAAAGAATAAAACCTCATTTATTTTTATACTACTTTATAAATTTTCCGAAGTCCAAGTCCTCTCACAATAGTGTACAGTAATTGGATTAAAACTACCTTCAAATACTTTCCACCACATCTTTTACATGAAACCTTGCAAAACCCACAATGTCTATATAATCACTTTACAGTGATTATCAAAAAAAACACTATGGAATTAAATAAAAGTGGATTGATATGGATCCTCCTCCACAAACAATAAAATCCTAGCACCATACAAAATAACATGATTTAAAACTGAGTGCTGGCTCTCCTTCTCTCTCTTTCTTTCATTTTAATAACCAAACAAATTATTTTCCAAAGCACGCCTGTTAATATGCAGATTGGTTTCAATAGTAGTTTCCAGAGTAGTTTTCAATAATCATATTTTTTCTTGCATTTTGCTTCAAGAAGAAAAATGTGAAGTAAAAAAAAAAAAGAAAAAGGAAAAAGATACAGGAAATAAAGTCCTAAGGTCAATTAACAGTGAGTCCCCACGGAGGCAAAAGTGGACATTTCGCGACGGATGGTACTGAAAGGGGAGAGCTCCAGTTCCGTGGTGTATTCATTGTCATTGTCATCACTTGTCACTGTTGAAGACTTCTGGATGCATTCATCACAGCAGCAACAGCAACACTCCATAAAGGCCCGGCTGAAAGGTTTACAGAGACAGAAAAGGAGAACTGGGGTAACACAGGACTTAAAGAACAAAAGGAACTGACTAATGAGATGGAGGAGGTCCATAGTCTGCCGAGAGACCCCTGTGGACATGTAGGCAGTCACAATGTTGCAAATGTTTTCAGGAATGATGCAAAACCCATATAAAATGGTCAAAGCCACCACTGTGCAGTTCATCTGACTTTCCAGCTGAATTTGTCGCTTGTTCCCCCTTGTGCAAGCCTTTTCTGCCCTCCTGATTTTCCTCGCTGTTACCAGTGAGCAGGTAATAGTGAAAAGGGTAGGCAAACAAAAATAGCAGCCAAAGTACCACCAGAGTCTTGCTCCATCGTAAGTAAGAGCTAACACGTAGATGGTGTCAGGTAGTGCGGTGGATATCTTCACCACGCACCGCTCCCCCGGTGGGCTGCCGCTATATTCAGGGTCCTCCTTTGCCAGCTGGCGCAGCACAACCTCCGGCAGGGCCAGCAGCAGCGCGCCCACCCAGATGACGGCCAGCTTGGCAGTCGTTGAGGTGCAGTTTTCGATCATCTCGTAATACATCTGCACATTGGTGGCGGCACGAAATCGGTCGATGCAGAGGGCGCACAGTGTGAACGTGGTCACTCCGAGAGAGGCTACCTGGGGAGGAGAAAAGGGAATGCAAGTTAATACAGGTGCTGTCTGAGGAAAAAAAAAAAAAAGAAAAAAAAAAAAGAAAAAAAAAGGACAGCTACAAGGGTCCAGTCCATTATTCAGTGGAGAGTGGGAAAACTTCATCTCCTTCCAAAGTCCCCTAGTCCCCTGTTGATGGCAGTCTTCTTAGAGATGGAAGATGAAGGCCTGAACTCACTCAAGCTGAAGAGGGAATTAATTTATTGTACATTGGATGAAGGCTCTTACCATTGAGCTGTTCTCCGGAAGAGGTTTATACTCTTTCATAGTTAAAGAGAGCTCAATTTGTACTCTGAAACACCAGTTAGGTCTAGCCCCTTGACTGACAAAGGCAAAGGAAAACCTAGTTTAGGGGTATCAGTGTAGGAGACAGTTAAGCACCACGGTGCTGAGCACCATCAAAAGAAGCATCACAGACAGAACTTAGCTTCCAGTGTTTGCTGAACTATCATCCAGCATGCATCTCAAAAGAGCACGTCCTGTTTTTCTGCCCACAAATATTTATTTCAGCTTGGTGTCATCCTCTCCTGGAGGCCCATGCAGGCATCTGTGCAATGCTGAGTGGAAAAAAAATTGAGGAACTGACCAATATGTAAAACTAAACCCCTTCCCCCCCTGCCATTTTTCTAAGGGGTGGTTTTCAGAAAGATCAGTTCCACCACAGGGGTCGGAATTTAAAGTCAAAAGGGGAGGGATGGGAGAGTCTTCCTTCAGCAGAAGTATGAACTTATGCCCATATCACATGTTCATCAAGCATGCAGGGGATCATAACATCAAAACTTTCCATATCTACAAAAATTAGGAACCCTGTGGATTAGGCATCTACTGAATGGAGTAGGGTCTAACAACTGTTTTTGTGGACTTAGGCTTTTAAGTGAAATTTTGATGAGATGTAGGCACATAAAGTCACCCCATACTGTGAGTTCAGAGAGACTGTATCTGCAATCTTCAAACTTCCAGAGCCTATGCAAAACCAACCTTCCCTATCATAATTAAGCTTTAATAATCTATCGTCAACATTTCATTTAGAAAAAATTCACAGGAAAATCTAGGCTTAATTTCATAGGAAACATCCTGTGGAAGAGCGTACTGCAGGCCAGGAGAAATGGCAGAAGTTTAGTTGTTTAAATTATTTAAAGATGGATTGGACAGAGCTCTCAATTATATACTGTAAGGAGCAAGTACAGAGCAATGCATACGTTCTCTAGCTTTAATAACCATCATTCTATGCATGAACAGAAATCTTGTACTGTCATGAAACATAATTTCCTATCATTTTATCCTGTTTATAATTAAATTTCCTAAAAAGAAATTTGCAACAAGACTATATACATTTTGGCCTAATCCTATTTCCAATAAATTCAACTTCAATTCAAATTCAAAGCAGAACTCCCATTAACTTCAATTGGAGAAAGATTAGGTGCCCTGTTGCATTCTAATTAATTTATTTTCTTGGGTATGCATGCTTGTGTTATGCTGAAAATGTGTTGATGCAAAAGAAAAGAAACTGTTAAATAATATTCCTAATAAATGTAAAGAATGCTTACTTTTATCATGAATAAACCATGTGTCTGTGCAATTAACTGGGAAATCTAGGGTAATATTAGGCAGATCACTATCATTTTGCTTACCCAAATTTGATGTGCAATGATATATTTAAATTTCATATAGGTAGATTTAAAAAAACTTTCTGATTACCACCATAATTTTGAAATATTCCTGTTTATGTATCTCTTGTAAAAAGTTCTGCAAAGATAGATAGTACAATAATGCACAATTATATAAATGTATCATTAATTTTGGCCTTCAATATTTAATGGCCGTATCAGATTGCTAAAATTGAATATCACTGAAAAATATTAGGCACTTGGGATTAGAGCTGTCAGGCATTGGCTTAGTTGGAGAATTCTTTGAAGCAGCTTCCTAAAGGATGGAATGAGTAAGATGCAATCTCTTACTAATTAACTTGCAGGAATATTTAATGATGACAAAACAGTACCGTAAACATTTTTAATAGGCAAACCTATTGATTTAGGAAGTTAAACTGTCTGACAAGATTCAAAGAAAGCTTGGTAAATACAGCAAAAAATAAAAACAATTAAAGAAAAATTACAGTTACAGGGAAATCTTAATGAACAGTGATAAACTTAGCTAATGAAAGATAATTTTCATGTACCACTGCTGGGAGTCAGGTTTTTAAATTCAAGACTACAGACTTTGTTTCCAAAACATTTAAATGTGTGTGCAGTCTTTAAATTCCTTAGAGTGACAGCAAAACCTTTAGCCAGAACATCCAACATGAATAACAAAAGGGTCAGGACTCAGCTCTCTACAATTACAGGAGACAGGGAAATAACTGAGATTCAGGAATGAATAGGGATTGAAATAAAAATCAGCAGAACAGAAGAAAATCTGAGGTTTTGTACCTTAACATTTTCCCTCTCAGCTCTTACGTGAGGCTCTCCCCCCACCCCCAACGCACACGCTTTTATTGCTTTAGCATTTCATTGCAAACAGGCTGTTATACAGTGGCTAAGACATTAAAACTCTGCAGCTGTTAAGGCTGGACTAATGAAAGAAGACATGTCTACCATGAACAAACATAACCTACGGGGTTCCTGTCACATTAATTGACCAACAACTTGGAGGTTTAAGACAGTGAAATAGAGCAAGAGGAAACAACTAGGAACAGTGGAAGTCAGCTTTGAAAACTCTCCCATAGATTTACTGATGAAACAAGCTAAACAAAACTAGTGTTTCTCTGGAACAGGCAATAGTTTCCTATTTTCTGAAGATTAACAGAGTTAGTGATGCCATGGAAAAGCTTGCAAAAAACAAACAAACACTCCCAAGCAGATGAACAGGGATTCACTCCAGCTGACTTGCTTAAAGGCAGTATAGCAATTTAAGGGTCTGATTACTTACCCCACATTGCAGGCTATGAGTAAGAGCCAGCAAAATCAATGGGTGCTGCTCACAACCTATGTGGGCGAGAACTGGGACGTGCATTCTGCATGTTCACACAAATTCAGTTTAGGGGAGTTTCTTCATACCAGTCATACTAATAATCAGGGTTAAGCTGAAAACGTGGTAGAAGCCTTTTTAATCTGTTACATTGGCCTGAAATAACCACAGAACGAAGACAATTCATTTGATGAGGAGTAGGTAAAGGACAAGTTAACAAATCCTAAAGTGGTGCTAAGCTGCATGGAGTTTAATGGTGCTCTTCTTCTTATAACAGCTGAGTTTCTGATATGCTGATTATGCTGTTGTGGTTTTAATTCCAACAACCTGGCAGGAAATGAGGCAAGGCAAGGGAGAGTCAGGCTCAGTAGTTTTTGATCGTCACTTAGTTGTCTGATTTATTTCTATATGGTCCCTATGAAGATTCTCCTTCGGTCTCTAGACATTCAGGATGACACTAGTTTACATCTTTCTCTTACTGATGACATCAGAAAAGTCCCCAAGTTTCTAACTGAATGACCATGGATCTGCTTTGAGGAGGTGGTGAAGTAACCCCTGCTTTGAGGAGGTGCCCACACTCTTTGGGCAGAGAACCGCTGTTGAAGGGATCACCAGCTACAGCATACACCACGAAAGAAGACATTATTGTTACGAGAGTCTCTTAATACTGTTGCTCCTTTAAAAGCATTGACAGGGATGTTAGTGGGCACCGTGATGCTCCTTTGAGACACTGCAAAACCTTTGGTCATTAGCTCACCAGCTGTTAGTCAACTGTGTCAAAACTCATTTGGGGAACTGACACCAGAATAAACAACAGTAAACTCATAAAATGCTCAGCTTAATTGCATCAGTTCTCCTCTCCGTCCCTCCAACATACCCATTCCCCTTTCACGAACTTTAACAATTACCAAAATGTTCCCAGGCCTTCCCTGGCCTGTCCTACTTCTTCTCCTGGCTGTGGTCCCACAGCTCTTGGCCCTGGCCTCCAGGAGCAGAGCCTCTGGCTGACCAGGGAAGCAGTGCAGATGTAGTACAGTGAGCAATGCCAGTGGAAATAAGACTCTGAATTCTCTCTCACTAATATCTGCTTGACTAGATACAGGTAATGAAAACAAAACCAGAAATGAGATCAGAAAAGGTGACTTGGGTGAAAAGGCCAATGAAGACCAAATTCTGTGAGTGAATATAAAAGAGAGGTTGGGTCACTCAATCCGGTAAGACAAAGACCAAGAAGTGATATTGCTGCTATCTACAAATAAGTCTATCTTGACATACAAAAGTTAGTTAAGCTGAAGGAAAGTGAATATAACAGAATGGGAATCAACCAGCCATGAGCAACCTGAGGCTGGAAATGAGAGGGACCATTAATCATCTCGGGCATCATGTTCTCAAGCATGCCTTCTGATGGAGAAGTGAGGGGAAACAATGTAGATTGAGTTTATATGGAACAAGATAAAATAAAGGAGTTCTAAGAAGTGGCTGCTTCTACCAGCTGAAGCTGGATTTTCTACAACGGAATATATTTTATGTTGATAACACAGAGTTTCTTAAACTACACAGAACTCTTCCTTCCTTTGTTACAAGGCAGGATGGATATTCAAAACATTTTCCTGTTGTAATAGGAAAACTGAACTACAGAAAAGGTTGTGACTACTAGCCAAGCCATCTCTGAGCTCTCAGTGACACCCTGTAGACTCTTTATGTCCATTCCTGTTATATCATATAAACGACTAATTTTTTTCCCCCAAGCCATTATAGTCTATCATCTTATTATGGCTGTTCTATATCCACATCAAATTTCATGGCTTTAGAGCACATTAACGCAACATACCATGGTGGCTTTTGCAGACTTGCCAGTTTTGCCTAAGATAAATAAACAAAGTTAGTACTGACTGCAATACTTTTTTTTGTACTACTCTACACTTACAGTACAGAGTCCGGTAATAAGACTGGACTACTGCAAAATAAAAGGGCATCCCAATGCAAACAATTATTTAATTGTCTAAGTTTATCTAGATTTCTGGTTTCTATTCTTTCAATTAAAAGAAAACACCAACCCCCAAAAGAAAACGCAACAGTCATTACTATAAAAGAACAAAAATAAATGAATATAATATCTTTATATTTCTTACATGAAGTGCTATTAAACATTAATGGTTTTATGCTTTAAAATAGGTAAGGGTCACTCAGTTAAAACAGTACTGTGATGTGGCAGAAGTAATTCAGTAGCTAAGGAGTACTGGGGCCAGGGTACCTCTCTGACATTAGCAACTAGCTTAAGCATCCTGGATGAAAATCTACGTCACCTTAATTATCTAAAAGACAAGATGGTAATTCTGGAAACTACTATCATGGAGATGTCCTACACACGTGGAACAGTGGATACAATATGTTTTTTTCCTTTGTAGTACTATCAACATTCATATCAGGGAGACATAGAGCACCTGTGCTTTGTGTGTTTCTTATCCTTCTGTATATCCTAAGAGTAAGTGTTCAGAATCAGAATCCACTTCCAAGAGCTACTCTTGAATTCTGTTGGAAGCGAAAGCCAATCAGACCGTCAGGGCACTGGAAATACTCATTAGTATACCACAGGCTTATCCAGAAGGTTGGAAAAATCACAAAACACAAAAGCGTTTAATTTTTGTTCATTTTCCTGTTTGTAATATACCATGCTACCATATAAGTAAATTTAATTTACTTTTTTTTTTTTTAAATAATGAGTGCCATTCTCCACTGAGGATCAAATTCTCATCATGCTACACAAGGGACTCCTGCACTAATCCTTAATATTAGCAACATGGAACTGCTGCTAAAAATCTGCCTCTTCCTCCTTTGCAGGAAAAATTCTGTCATATGGACAAATGACATCCCAGTGCTCAGAGCAGAGTCAATGGTGCTGGGATAGCAGATGCTGCCTTTTTCTCTCCACATATATGTAACTTAAATATTACTGACCCAATTTTAAACCTAGTCTGACACAAGTTCATTTCCATGCTGAAACGCCACATGCAAACTTTAAGCCAAAAGCAAATTTTTATGGACAACTTATAAGCCCCTAAGGACAGGGTTTGCAGAGAAAAGAAAGATTGACACAACAGCCAACATGTCAGCTACTACGATCACACCATTAACACCTAAAGGGCAGAGATATATTAACACTTCTGTTTTAAATAATTATTTATTGCGTGATAAGTGCTGAAGATATTCTGCTCAGTAAAAGACACATGTAGACATTGCCCTAGAAAACCCTCAGTCTGAAGCTCTGAAACTGCAAACCTCCCTTTGTCTATGACCCAGAGGACTTACTGGAGGTTCAGGAGCCTAGCTCTGACTAGAGTCAAAGACGAGACATAAAGAAGATGCTGCACAACAAAAGACACAGAAAAGACAGATAATACACAGCTTTTATAAACTCCCATAAAAAATGTATTTGCTTCCCTAAAGTGAAACTTAAAATAAGGATCTCTTCTGACAGCTTTGGAACAGGCAGAGAACGGCCACTTTCTTTGCGCCTCTCACTTGCCTCTACCAAGCAAAAGAGAGAAAGGGGAAAAAGCCTCACCGCAAATTGCCCTGGAGGGTCAGCTCCAGGAAAAAAGAGTAATTTGTATTCCACGCCAAATCAATCCTTATGCTTTCTACTAAGAATACTAATTGTGATAGCTTTCCTGGGCTGGAAGTTATGCACCAGAAACAGGAGTGATGCCACAAATTGATTGCCAAAAGCACATGCAGAGGCTGGGCATCAGATTTCAGAGGCTTTCACTATCAGCCTGCTCCAGAGTCAAGAAAGCGTTGTATGCATGATATGGTCCAGATGAGGACACCACAAACTTTGTCTTTCTCTTCTTCCTAGGGGGTATGAGAAAGGCAGAGGGGCTCACGTTTATTAACACTCAGCAGGGCTGAGTACCATCACTGGCCTCGGCAACTTCTTGCTCTGCACTGGACTGCACAAGACGATAAATCAGCCTCTGCAAACCCTCGTTCTAGGCACTTCCCCAGTTCTAAATCCTGACCACTGTAAGTAGCTTGTCTCAATCTGCCAGCACAGAAAATGCTGTTTACTTCCAACAACCTCTCTCAAACTCCTCAAGCTTCTAGCGTAACCTCCAAGAGCAGAACGCACACAACTCAAGCAAGCTTCCTTTTAAAGCCCAAAAGATAGTTTCTAGTCCTAGTTGACACAATCTATTTGTCATCTTGAGCAAGCTGCTCTGGGCCTTAAACAATTCCTTAACCTCTTCACTATTGTCTTCCAGCATTAAAATTAAAAATAAAAATGCTACTTCACAGACCTGTTATATTTAACAGATGTAAAATACATAGAAGCACAGTAAAACTACTGATTTTGTCCACATCCACACCTCCTTCTATTAAGGCCTAACATAAATCTGTAAGCAGGTGAACTGGAACTACAGTGTTCTGTAGTCCTTTTTTTTTTCCCCTATTGTTTTTGCTGAAAAGACTGGGTGTGCCTAAACAAAAAGAAAAGGGTTCCACATTGGCAAGGCTTGTTGTGGAACAGGAATTAGCCAAAGCCATTGCCTTTCTATTGTCATTTACCCTGTATCTCCTGATTCTGAGCAATACTGAGAAAAATATATGGAAGACAACACAAACACAGTGTGGAGATAAACACTGCAGACATGCATGTCTAAAGCTAGACTTCTGAACCATCTGCAGAAAAGTGGCAAAATTTTAAGAACTGCTGAGCAGAGGATTAAAACTCCAAAGGAGAAGCACATCTTCACACATCCTTATGGGCAGACTAGCTGCCCCAGTTGTTCCAATTCCCTTCTCAGTTCCCTCTCAGTGCATTCAAAACTGCTCCTCCAGAACAGTGCAATCATCAGGGCCAAGTGAAGTCCTTGGTGGAGATCATTTCATCCAATTCTACTAACCATCTGTCTTTCTAGCTTTGTTCTCTAGCAGTTTTACTCTCATCATCTAAAGACCTCGTCAGAAGCACAGAAGATTTAATTTACTCATCTTCTTCCTCAGTCATCTGCACAGCATTCCCTATGCAAGCATAGACATGACATAGTTTTAAAAGGCAGTTACAAGTGACCAAACTGTGATACAATATATGGCTAAAATGACTGTTTAATGTACCTGGTCACTGCAGATTTTTATTAGGTATGGGAAAACTGCCCTTTATACTGTGGAGACTTTCCACTGCTGGAAGCTCAACATTTACCTATACAAATGTGCTTGAAGATATCATAAAACATTTTCTCCAGATTCTGTGCATGTGTGTTATCACTGGCAACAGATGCTTTGTTGAAATTCTGCCCAATACCCATTAAACAGCACAAATAAAAACCAATTGTCCACAAGAATGTAAACTACGAAAACTCCAGGTTCCTCACTTGAAACCTTCAAACACAACACAATACAAAGCATGCTTGGGTTATGTTAAAATGCTGTGATCACTGTATCACTTGCTCTGGGTAATCAGACATCCCCTGTTCCTTGGTTCTGAAAGTACAAGCTGGTATGACAGAGGGCTCAGTCCAATAAAGGTTTTTGATGCTTGAAAGTGATATATTTCTGGATCTAGAACTCTGGGTGAGGCACATAGCTCCCTAAACAGCATATGAGAACTGGCGTGCGAAAAAGAGATGTGAAGCATGGAACAAAGAGACAAAAGAACAAAATGCTGGGCTAACTTACAGAAAACACAGACAACAGCTTAAAATTTGTCCATCTTCAGGAAGATGCTTCTATCTGTGTCCCATGAAGGTCTGGAAACCTCTCCTGAAGATAGCTATCTACAGCTTTCCTCTCAAGGAGCTAAGAAGATTTCATCCTCCTCCCATTGTGTGAGAAGGGGATGAGCCTGCCCAGGTGAGTTACAACGCGAGAGAAGACAGTGTTGCTCAGCTGTCAGATGAGCGCACTGCTGTGAACAATCCTTGACAGAGCATGGAGGAGCAGCTGCTCATGGGGCAGATTTCATGATTTCATCTGCATTGCTCCTGGTGGTGTCAGTGTCACTGTGTAACACCTGTGAGGTTAGAACAACACTTGAAAAGTGGTGAACCTCTGCTCTAACTGCCTTCTCCGTCTCAGCAGGGTCAAATCCTGATTTGCAGGACAGTGTCCTTCTCACCAAGCTCAAGGCGAGCTGTGGAGAGTCACAGTCCACTAGTGGCGTTCAATATCTGCCACTCATGGCTACAGTTTACAGAGGGGGAAATCCAGCCTTTTACTTACTGCTCCCAGGGTGCTGCACATACTTTACATACATGAGCAGTATATTTAACAACTACTGAATGAAAAATATACAACTCTGGAAGCAACATAGAACCCCAAGGCTATATCTTTTTACATCTCTACCTTAGATATAAATAAATTAAATTTCCTCAGGGACAGGAGAATGTTTCACTTTTAGACCCCAGTAATAATTAAGCCTAAGACATGCACCATGCTACTGGTCCACCACGACTGGATTGGTGCCAGTTCTTGAATGAGACTTCAACTCTAGACATCAACAGAACTTTAAAGTAAAAAATAAGGTGTCATTAAAGTATAAAGGGGGGATAGCAGCAGTTGAATGTTTTTCAGGATTACAGTTTTAAATTTCAGCAACTACATTTTGGCTAAATTACTTTCAGTTTGACAAACTCTTTAGTGCTCAAATCTGCACAGCATAAGCAACTAATTTTGAAGAACAGCGTGGCCACGCAAATCATTTCAATTACTGATCTTTAATTAGAATCAGTATTATGAAAAATTATTTCTATTTTGTATGTGGATGCACCAAAAAAAAGGGTTAGGAAGCGTGAAATGTCACTATAGGAAAGTCCCGAAAACACTTAAACTACACTATCTACTTTAACTGAAATGGTTACACTTTAACTGAAACAGTACTACTTATTTTATTGGTTAACAAAGTAGCCCCAGAACCCAATTCAGAAATTTTAAAAGCTCCTACTACTATCAGTTTCTCAAGAAATACATATTTCCTCCTTCATGTCTTCCTCAATGCAAATCGATTGAGTGTACTCTGAGTGTTTCAAATGTAGTGGTATACTACTGGCCTTGAATTCATCTAAGCGTAGTACAGCTCCACCCTTTGTCCAATACCACCGGTAATAAAGTGTATCACATACAGAAGAAGTAGTGACAATTTAGTGGCCCATCTTTCTAAACACTTTCTTAAAAATATCAGTTGACAGTTAATTACGTATTACTGTGTACCCATGTGCTGGTGAAACTGATATTCTGTGTATTAATAGCAAGTTGGGTTTTGTCTGGGGAGAGTGTGAGTTTTGTTTTGGGTTTTTTTCCTAATATCTCATTCTTAGGACAAGAGAATCAACAGTTATTCCTTCAGCTTTCAGTTACAGAATAATGTTGAACATAAGGTTTTGGGAATACAGCTGAGCCACCCAGAATTACAGGTTACCACCCTACCAACAAGCCTCAGTGTTCAGTTCCAGTAAATAAAAAAAGCAGACAACCTGAACGCTGCCGGCAGGACTCCGGCCAGCTGGCTGAGAGCTTCTTTGACAGAGCCTCTGAACAACTGCCAAGAAGCTGCGATTTAAATGGAGCTGGGGTCTTTTTTTTTTTTTTAAGATAAGCTAAATAACTAAGTGTGAGATTTGAACGCTTAAGTATAAATTAAGAGCACATACATCCCATTGATGGTCCTTTTTACAATCACCTTCTTACAACCTCTCCCCAGTCACCCCCTGCATCCGCTTTCCTGACTCACTTCACTTTAGGAAAACAACAAACATAAACCAAAAAACTTGAAATCTAATTCTCAGAGGATTCTTTGCCTTTCAGGATCACAAGGAGCAAGGAAAGTTTGGCAGAACTGGCGCGAGCGGAAGGGAGAGCTAGACGCGTTCAGTCTGAGGCTACAGAAACCCCGACGCTGCTGGACCTGACGCGGCCGCAACCTCCTCCTGCCACCGCGGGGCCGGCCCGGGGCCCGGCTCTGCCCCAGAGTGCCCGGGAAACCCAGCCCGCGCCGCACCTGGGCGGCCCCGGGCCGGCAGCAATGAGAAGCCAAGGCGGGCGGCGGAGAAGCGACGGGAGGGGAGCTCGGGGGCCAGCGTCCCTCGGGCGCGCATCCCTACCCACCGTCATTACCTCGATGTACGGGACGATTTTGCAGGAGAAGTCTTCTAGGAGCCACTTCTTGGTGAGCTCCTGGAAGATGACCAGCGGCAGGCAGAAGAAGACGATGAGGAAGTCCCAGAAGGCCAGGTTGGCCAGCAGGGAGTTGGAGATGCTCCGCATGTAATAGTTGTGGCAGACGATGCACATCACTGCCATGTTGCCCATGATGCCGATGCCGAAGATCACCACGGAGAGGCACATGACGGCGTAGGCGCCGTACGACTCCTCGGTCAGCGGGTAGAAGGGGTTGCGGAGGCGGGCGCGGCGCCCGGTGGCGTTGCCGCGGCCCCCGGCGCTGTCCTCGCCGCCGGCGGAGCCGTTCAGCGGCAGCCACCGGGGGCCGCCCGCCGCGCCCCTCCCCGCCGCCGCGCCGGCTCCGCGCTCGCTGCTCCGCGCCCGCCGCCGCCCGGCCCCCGCCGCCCCGCGGGAGGCGCAGCCGCCGCCCGGCCCCGCCGCTCCGCCGGGCGCGGCCTCGGCCCCGCGGGGGAGGGCTCCGCGCCCGGGGAGAGCCGCGGCCGCCCGCCGGCCCGGGGCGAGGGGCGTCGGGGCTGGCGGCGAGCGGGCGCGCTGCGGGGGCGCCGGCAGCCCGGCGGCCGCGGCGGGGGCCAGGGCGCAGGCGGCCCAGGCGCCCAGCACCTGGCAGAGCAGGGCGAGGGGAGCGCGGAGGGGCTGCATGGCCGGGAGGCGGCGGGGCTGGCCCGCTCCCCTTCAGAGGCGGCGGCCGCCCCGCTCGGCGGGGCTGGGAGCGGGAGACATGCCCGCCCGGCCCCCGCGGACAGCCTGCCTCGCCGGGGCGCGGGCAGCCGCGACGCCGCTGCCGCCGGAGCGCGGCTCCCGCTGCCGCCGGGGTCCGCCGCGGGAAGCGGGCGGCGCTGGGAGCGCGGCGAGCGGAGCGGCGGGGAGGCTCTTCCAGCCGCCTCCCGGGGCAGACCCGGAAAGTTGTGCCGCCGTCTCCGACGCGCCGAGTTAATGTAGCAAGTGCGGCGCCGGGAGGACCCCCCTCCGGCGCTCCGCCCTTTCCCGGGACCGCTGCCTCCTCCCCAGCTGCCGCACCGGCCTCGTGCTGCCTAGTGACATCCCCCCGCCGCTGCGGGCAGTCGGTGGCTTTATTGGCGAGGAGAGGTCCCCTGTGGAAAACGCTTCCCCTCTCCGGATAATCGCAAACACTAATTCCTCCTCTCCAGCAACGTCGGAGGAAGCAGGTTGCTGCGCGCAGCTTAGGGTGTTTAAGAGCTTTGCAAAACTCTTGCCGGCGTTGATCACCGCGCCGCCTAAGCGCTCGCACCGCGGCGGAGAGCGCTGAGAACGGCCGGGGCGGCAAAGTTGCTGCCGGCGCCGGGCGGGCGCGGCCCCGGGACCGACCCCTCGGGGCTGCTCCTGCCTCCCGAGCCGCCCGGGCAGGCGGGGGCTGGGCGGGGAGCAGCGAGGCGCTCTGCGGCGGGCTCCGCTCCTGCTGCCGGCTCCCCGCGGCTCGGGCCCCGCTCAGCCCGGTGCGGCTCGGCTCTCGGCTGCGCCGCGGCTCCCGGGGGCGCGACGGGGAGGCGGGCGAGCAGCGCGGCGGCCCGCAGTGCGCAAGCGCCGCCCGGCGGCGCCGCGGGGCCGAGCCCCCGCCCGGCCGAGGCCCAGGCGCCGCCCGCCCGCCGGGGGAGCCGGGCGGCGGGGTGCGGGGAGGGTGCGGCGGCCAGGCGAGCCCTGCCCTCCCCGCCCTCCCTCCCGCAGCCTCTCCCTACGGGGATGCGCCGGCAGAAGCCGCTTCCCCGCTGCCGGCGCCCTCGCAGCCCGGGGCCCGCCGCCCCCGGGCGTCCCTGCAGCCTGCCGGCTCTCCCCGTGCTGCTGCCAGCGCCCCGGTCTCGGGGTCTGGCTGCCTGCCCCGGCTCGCAGGCGGCAGGGGGCCCGGGGGAGCGATGGGCGAGCCAAGCGCCTTGCTCCGGTACGGGGAGTCTCGCACCTCAGCACGAATCCCGGGCGATGGGAACAGAGGGAGAGAGGTGATGCGGGAAGCTGTCGGCATCTGGGTGGAAAATGAAGAGAGGTTTTACCAGGCCGTGAGGGCACCTTGCTGTAGGGGACAGAGGGCACAGCTGGGGGGAGAAAGGGGTGTTCCCATATAAGAGTGCAAAATGAAGCACAAGGGTGCCGGTGAAGGAGATGGTGTTCAAAACATCACCCCCGCAGCTGAACAGCATCAGAAGCGTCTCCACAGACTTTCAGTGCCTGGAGAGGCATGTCTACGTTTCTTTCCTGTTTTGAACATTTGTGTATGGTTTTGTTTATTGGCTTTGTACAGTCAGATAAACTTCACAGCTCTTTCTCCTTGTTTCTCTGATTTTTATTTAATTTAGGTGGCTTCTTAGCTTGCCAAAGTTGGTACAGTAAATATTTCACTGTAAGTAGCCTTAAGGATTCTCTATTGCCCTTGTTTCCATTTTTGAGAGTTTTAGTGTAGCTTATTCCCAACAGGTTTAAAAGTTTTAAACTTTTCCCATAAAGCGGTTTGAGAAACATTCTTCCTCCCTCCTCAAACTTAACCCATTTGATGTAAAGATCAGAAATTAGTCAAAGCTACCAGAGCTGCCTCTTTTAGAGACTGAAATCAGGACTGTGGGTCTAATAGTCCTGTAAATTCTTTTATTGCGGGCCAGTTTTTAAAGTCTTGAGATCCCAAGTATGTGGGATGTGCTTGCAGGTTGGGGCCCTGTCTTTTTTGTATTAATGATCAACAAGGAAAACCATGTAAATCTACAGTAACAGAAAACACACATCACATACACACACAAAACCAATCTATCAGCTGCAATAACAGAGACAAGATTAGTACCACTTTTTCTCAATGGAGTTGAACCAAGCTGTAGTGTTGAAAGGATCCTTCCATATGAATTGTTAATTATTGTTTATATGTAAAAACACAGCTGCACAAATTCACCTAGCTGGCGGAAAGGTAGGGTTTACATGAAGGTACTCACTAGGCTGACCTTGCCATCAACAGAGAGAGAAAAGTGCCTTCCTGAGGTCATTTATCTGATATTAATGTCCAATGTGTGTGGTATAAATTGCTGTCTGGAGGTGCCGCTCGCACGTGTCTACCCTAGAAGGAGCTTAGGAAATTATTTTGGATGAAAAATGTGACCTTTCAATGGCTAAAACCAGTGTAGCATCACTCCCCGGCTGTGACTGTTACACAGAAAACACACAAACAGGACAAATGGACAGCTTTTCCTTTTCCTGAAACTGTTCTCTCACACGTGTTGGTGAGGTGTGATTGTGGGAACCTTAAGGTGTTTCTAAGCTTATGAGAACAAGTGTAATAAGTTAGGCACTGCTGTGCTGAATGTCCCTTAATGTAAGTCAAGCCATTTTATTATTCTTCTTCCCTAGCAATGTAAGTGTCATATCATGGGGTTTAATGATCAAGCAAATTTTAAGATTTCCTAATGAATAATAAGTTTTATCTAATAAAGATATCTATGAATGAAAGAAAAAAAAACCAACAAAACCTACCAGGAAAAGAAGAGGATGGTAAATATATTTAACCTTTTTTTCCTTATATTTTTCTCCCATTTGTTTCTTCTGAGCTCAGCTGGTGTATAAAAGGAGTTAATGATGATAATGAGCTTACATTTACTGCGCCTTTCTTCCTGAAGAGTCCCAAAGGGCATTACAAACAGATATGATAAATTCACTGCTTGTTCTTAAAGGATACTGAGGAATATTGCTTCTGGCTTTTATATGGAGGGAGCAGACAGCAGTTAGCAGACATATTGCCCTTCTGTATACTTCTGCAAGAAATATGGATCATGAAGAAGAAGGTTAAGCAGCGTTTGGTTTACATCACTGATCCTTTAATGGTGAGATAAGAACCGAGTCGTGCATAGGTTTTCCAGTGTCAGCATTCCACCTCCTTTATAATAGAGAAAATTAATTTCCAACCACAAAAATTCTCATAACTTATTATTCTCTGCTTACATTTTGTCACTTTTCTCTTACTTCATTAAGTATTTGGCTTGTTACAAAGAACAGCACATGCAAAAAAATTGGATTTTGTAGCTTGTAGCCATGTAACCACCCTGCCTGGAACAGAGGAGCTTGTTGTATTTATATAGGCGTGATGGAAGTGTTCTTCTGGGCTTTTGTCTTGTTGAAACATTTACATCAAAGGGAATCAGAGGAATGATATTTCCTAGAGGTTTCTTATCTCACTGAGATGTAGTTTTGTGTGGGGTTAGGTGTATCTGCACCTCATCATAATTACCTAATTCTGCCAGTCTAAAAAGGCCCTCCTTTGCCGGCTTTAAAAACAGTTAATTTGCCATTATGATAGTCCCCTGTTTACTATGGCTGCCCTGTTAGATGCTGAAAGTTAGTGTCTGAAGGGTGCGTTTTCCCAGTTTCTGTGGTCTCAAATATTTAATTGAAATTTTGCTGCAGCCCATATAATTTCTGAGTTGATTTTTTGGAGGGGAGGGGGAGTTGTTGGGGTTTTTTTTGGGGGGTGGTGCATATGTCCTGTGTCTTTCAAATAATTTTGGTACTTCTTATGATAAGGTCTTCCTTTAGGATAAAGCTCCTACTCCGTCATATTCTGATACAGCCTCCAGTTCAGTCAGGCTTTCACAACTCGTAGTGTGCTTCTCTTCAAAAGGAGTTGTACATGTTTTGACAGTCTTCCTACTAATTCATGCATCAGCCTAGAAATAGTCTCACAAACCACAAGCAAACATTTATATTTATAACACATTTAAAAAAAAAAAAAGAAGAAAAGCGTTTTTCTCTGGTAGATGAGGGAACTAAAATTCAGAGATGTTTTTGCAGCCAAAATCTATAAAAGGAAAACCAATAAACATGTTCCTACATGAAAAAAAATAAAATTATGGAATTTGAAAGGTTTCCAAATGCATTCGTTCTTTTTTTGTTGGTGTTCTATGACATTTCAACTATGATAATGAAATCAATAGTCTTTCAATGCCTGCAGTTTGGTTTTTTGACATCTCCAATGTTCATTATCTGAATAAGTGATACTCTTAGCCTGAACATGTTGCTGTGTTGCAGCAAGAAGGGATTATTGCTGTCCTTTTCACCTCTCCTCAGGGATCATATTCAACACTTCATCAATGAAGAAGAAAAAGAGTATATTTCCCAAAATAACTTCTGTTCTTTTTTGGTTTTAAACTATGGTGTGCTCAGCTATCATACACTCCACTCTCCTTCCTTGTTTTGGCAAATGTAATAGGACAACATTTTTCCTATAGAAAAACAGACATTTATTTACGCTGTCTTCTTACGTCTCATTGGGTTTTGATGTGTATTACTTTGTCATAAAATCTGAGTTCAGAGAGAACAAAATTTCTGTGATGTGGTATCATTGGGGTTTTTATTTCAGACTGACCAAAATCCCCTAATCAATGGAGGACTTTTGTTGTTGAATTCAGTTGTTTATATGGCTGGGTCAGGCTCTGTGCTAATAAATAAATGTTGAAAAGTTTGAAATTGAAATTCAAAAGTGAATTCAAAGTTTAATGATAATATTGGGAATTTCTTGTAATTACTATTCTGATTGTGCATTTATTGACTTCCATTAGGAAAGCTTATGATGACTCCTGAGTATAGATTGCTATTCCTGTCTAGTTTCACATTTTAAATGATAATACTTTTCCTTTTAACCTTTCTCTTTTGCTGAAGTTTGAGTTTTGTTTAAAAGGGTAAGCATCAGTGCTCATATCACATAGTTCAAATAGTTTTGTTGTTTAGGTTATCGCTGTTTTGAAAGATAAGTACCAGCAACCCTTCTATTACTATTAATAATAAAAAGACAAGTGATCTGTATTACATGGAAAACTAAAATGTGGTTGATACTTGCATTGATGCTTTTCTGTCCTAATTTCTCCAAAAGGCAGAACGATGTATAGACTATGTAACAACATTGATTGTTGGAGAAAGAAGTCATTGATACTTTTTTTAAGGTGAATTACTTGGGGAATGTTATATTTAAATAATGTGGAGCTGTGGGAAAGAGTATCTGTCATTAGTGAGTATCCTTGATAGACCATAGATTAAGACAATGAGGGTGAAGCCATGTGAGTCACATCCATCCCCATTGAACCATTCTATTTCAGCCTCTCATGTTAGCATCATGTGGGAGAATGGCTAAGTGAGAAGGGACATGATCTTTTCAGTGTGAGCAATCCTGCTTTTAGTGTATCAAGAAGCACAGAGGATACTATAAACTGACCTTGAACAGCAAAGGACTACTTGGCAAACAACAACTAAGTCCGGAATGTGCTAACGAACCTCTTCGCGTGAACAGCAACCCTGTACCAATCATATAACTGTCTTAAGCGCATGAACACATGTAATGAACCAATCATATAGATATTGCTTCCGCGTGCTTTGCTGATTGTCTATATAAACCTGGTAATTGTCTGAAATAAAGGAGAACGATCATACTCGCATCGAGGTTACATCGTTACTCCGGGTCCGAACTCTCCCACTCCGACATCTGGTAGCAGAGGATGGTTACTTTGCCTGCGATTTCCGAGACTGCGGTGAGCAGCAGAGGAGGGTAACGTCACTCGCGCTCTCCGAGACTGCGGTGAGCAGCAGAGGAGGGTGACATCACTCGCGTTCTCCGTGACTGCGGTAAGCAGCTAGAGGAGGGGAGTGGGAAGTTTCGGCTGAGAGAAGCGCTGCTCGGGTCAAGAAGGCAGAGTAGACGCGGGCGTGAGGTCGCTCCTCACCTCTCAGGATAACAGGCGCTGTTCGGGTCAAAAGGGCAGAGCAGACGCTGGTGTGAGGTCGTTCCTCACTAGGCGCAGCAATGGAAACAGAGGCTGCAGCCACACTGCTAGCTGGAATACTCTCTAAGAGAGGGATAGAGGCACCAGCGAAGCAATTGTGTAAATTAATTACACTTGGACAGCGCTGGGGTCATTTTACTGACACTCATCTGTTATTTTCCGTATCGGAATGGCAGGACTTTGGAGGGACGATGTGGCAAAAAACGATTGAGGGAGATGAAAAAGATGAAAAGGAGATAAAGGTGGTTCATATACTTTGGAACACCGTGTTAGAGACTTTAAAAGCGATGAAAGCAGAAAGAGAAGTGGCATGCGCTGCTGCTCAAATGCTGGGTCCAGGAAAAGTTATTGAAAAACCTCAAAGTAAACCAAGACCTATCACGCGCTTCTTTGGACTGCCTGCCGTAAGAGGCATGTCTGGGACTATTTGTAAAAACATAAGTGAACTGCAGGAAAAGGAAAGTCTTAACTCGCCGGGCGAAGTGGAGGGTGTGCCGCCGACCCCGGTGCGGGCACCCGGGGGAGCGGAAGTTTCTCTTAGCAGAGCCGGAATAGGATCTGAGGCAAAGGTGGAAGTGTCTCCACCAGAAACTCCAAAAGGGGCGGGAGCAACGTCAGTTGCTGACCTCATTGACTTAGGCGGAGTGCCCTGCCGACCTTCCCCTGTAACGGGAAGAAGGGAGGCGCCGTCAGCACCCTCAGCGCCTTCATCTCCGCTGTACCCACCGCTGCCTTCCTCTGGGGAATCATCGGGGAGTGCAACTTCCAAGAAAGAACTGCAGCAACCCCCAGATGTTACTACAGAGATGTTACAAACGGTTCTAAAACGACTTGAGAAATTGGAAACACAAACAACTACGAAAGAAGAAAGCGTACCTTCATGTTTAATGAAACCATCAGCACATCCTAGAATCACGCGCTGGAGTGGTAGACACATCCTAGAATCACGCGCTGGAGTGGTATTATTAGGGATGCGATTTTAGAAGGACAATGGAAACCCATTGAGGAAAAAAGAAAAAAAAAAAAAGAAAAAAGAAGAAAAAAGAAAAAAGAAAAAAGAAGGAAAAAAAAGAAAAAAGAAAAAAGAAGGAAAAAAAAGAAAAAAGAAAAAAGAAAAAAGAACAAAAAAAGAAAAAAAAAAAAAACAAAAAAAACCGGGGAGTCCTGCAACACTGGCATTCCCGGTCATACAAGAGAACAATCAAGGAAAATGGGAACCTCACGATTGGAAAATTTTCATCATGGTCTTTCTGCCAAATTTTGCAATTACCAATCTCCTTAATCATATGTAACGGGAAAGACTCACCATATTCGCAGTCATCAGTTGGATCTTGGACTTGGCCATGGTAATCAACTAGCTGACAGCCTAGTTAGTCCTGCATGCCATGCGCCTCCTATGGATAAATTTCAACAGGCCAGACAAAGTCATGAAAATTTTCACCAAAACGCAAAAGGTTTAAAAAGGCAATTTAATTTAACAGAAAATGAAGCCCGAAGCATTATTCAGGCCTGCCCAAAATGCGGAAATCACGGGCCAGGTATAGGAGTAGGAGTAAATCCAAAAGGACTAAAAGCATTAGAATTATGGCAAATGGATGTTACCCATGTTCCAGAATTTGGTAGGTTAAAGTATGTACATGTAACAATTGACACCTTTTCGAAAAAGATATGGGCAACTGCGTTGCCTGGAGGACAGGCACATCATGTATGTAAACATTTGCTTGCTTGCTTCGCTGTATTAGGCGTACCAGAGCGCATTAAGACTGATAATGGTCCTGCCTATGTTAGTCAAAAGGTGAGAGCATTCTTATTGCGATGGGCGGTCTGATGTGATTTAGGGGGTAGCTAGAAGAAGAGTTATAAAATAAGGGGGGCTCTGGGATAATTTCTTTACAGACAACTTGGCCTTGGGAGAACAGATGCACGGAACCAGGAAGATAGGAAGAAACAGAAGAATGGCAACAATAGTCTTGAAGGACAACATCTACGTGATCCTAGGACTGAGTTTGCGCAGAAGCAAAGGTCAATCAGCGAACACAGTGAGGAAGACTACGAGCCTTCATCTGAAGACCCCCAAAGACCACCACAAGAGATGACTGCGCATGCGAATCAGATATTTACATATGTTAATAAGTTCCTGGAAATCTCATGTTTATGCATAGCAATTCTTGGAAATCCTATGAATATGCATGATTGTATAGTATATATTCTCTAAAAGTTCAGTAATTCGTTGGAGCACTTATGGTGGAGAATCCCCAGTGCTGCCCAGCGCTGCAATAAAGAATACCTGCTTAATAGTAACTTCGTTGCTATTGAGTTTCATTTCAGGGACTCTCTGAGTACTCCGTTTCTCCCTTGGGGAGATTCGGACTGTGAGGAGAAGCATCCGTGGATTTTTGTATCAGTTTTGGCACCCCAGATGGGACCCTCTCTGTTCGGCTGCAGGACCCATTGAGAACAGGACTCCCTAGGGTACCCCCGGAAAATTTCCAGAGGGACTCCTTGCCTCAACTGGATCACTGCGGGAGCAGACAAGGACCATCTTCGGAAAAAGGTATTCTTTCTCAGGAATGTGGTTAGGACCTGTCCCGGTTATATTTAATGGTCAAGGATATATGTGTGTTTCCACAGATCGTGGTCCAGTGTGGGTGCCGAGCAAGAGCGTAAAGCCTGTTTTAGCTCATCATGACTCACCCCGCGAGTAAAATGGTCAAGCTCCTGATTCTAGAGATGCTATTCCCAATGGTAATGACTCTTCACAAGATTGAGCCCAGAGAAAATATGTGGGTTACATGGGCAAACAAGACAGGACAACAAGCCTTTTGTCTATTGCTTGCTTCTGCGACAGAGCCTTTTCGAACATGTTTAATAGGGATACCTGGCTTCAACGTAGGGGAATTTCATAGCTTTGCCACGCAAAATTGTAGTTTGTCTATTTCTGTTAGTAATTATAGTGCCATGCTTATTAATAGCCTGAATGTTACCTGATAAGTTTGCTTACCGAAGGAATTCGAATTTTAATTACTCTTTCTATTTTAGGATTATGTTTTTGTGTAGCATTTAGCTGTGTTAAACGAGCTTTGTTAAAAGTGGTAAATCACGCCTGGATTGCTCAAAAACAAGAAGGGGGAATTGTGGGAGAATGGCTAAGTGAGAAGGGACATGATCTTTTCAGTGTGAGCAATCCTGCTTTTAGTGTATCAAGAAGCACAGAGGATACTATAAACTGACCTTGAACAGCAAAGGACTACTTGGCAAACAACAACTAAGTCCGGAATGTGCTAACGAACCTCTTCGCGTGAACAGCAACCCTGTACCAATCATATAACTGTCTTAAGCGCATGAACACATGTAATGAACCAATCATATAGATATTGCTTCCGCGTGCTTTGCTGATTGTCTATATAAACCTGGTAATTGTCTGAAATAAAGGAGAACGATCATACTCGCATCGAGGTTACATCGTTACTCCGGGTCCGAACTCTCCCACTCCGACAGCATCATCCCTTTTACCTGTGATCATCTTCACAAGTTTCTGTGCAGAAAGTGCTCAAACAGACAAAAGGTCTCAATAATCTACAATACTAGAGGTGAGATGCAAAGACTTTTTTTCTTTGCCTGGCTATGAAATTTGGATGAGGAAAAAAATAATAAAACCTTTCCTTTTTAAAAGTTTATCCAAGATTTTCACTCTGGAATCAGTAAGAAATGTAGAAGGGCAATAAGAGTCTTATGGACACAGGTTAAACATTTACAGACTTTTAAAATGGTAGCTGGTGTCAGCTTTCAACCTAACAGTGATTTTTCTGAAGTGTCCACCATGGTGAAATTCTTTTGATCATTGCATTTCAGAGAATTCTTAGATACTTTTTTCTTTGTTTTGGGTTTTCGCTACCTGCTTTATATAAAATATTTTTTCTGATATTTACCAGAGTCCTTTTACTTTTCCCATGCAGAAAAATGGCCATGGTCCTTCTCTCTTTCTTGATCTCCAAGTTTGACTATTTCAACTCATTTGGATTGGAGCCATAAACCCTAAAAAGCACAAACTAGTATTCAGAGCTTCAAGTCAGTCTGCCCTTATGATACAGATAATCACCGGGAACATTGCTCCAGTTAGTCACTACTTGCCCTAGTTCGTTATTTAATGCAAAACTGAAGTTCAAGGGAAATTAAGACCTGAAATGTGGTGACTTCTAAGTTGTGGTCAATGAACTAAGGAAGATCTGTGAGGCCATAGCAGAGGTTTCACAGCTGGTGTGGGGAACCTGATGGAAGAATAAAGCTCCACCATTTCCAGTTGAAACTGCTGAGAAATTCCATAGAGTTGGCAGTAGTTCATAGATCCAAAAGGTTTTGGAAGCACTGCTGACCTTGGGATGGCCCAGCATAGCAGCACCTCCTCCAACCCCACCTGCAGCCCTGCCCACATTGGGTGATAACATATATCTGAGTGGCAGAGGCAATCAAATGACATCTCAGTTGTTGGTTTTAAGCAGCCAGTGATGCAATAAAGAGAAATGAAGAAAATGAGGGGAAAAGGAGCTGAGAAAGACTCTGTGAAGGACAAAGAGGGAGAGGAGTCAAGAAGGCTGACAGATAAAAAGAGTCATGAGTGAGGAAGAAGGGATTCTCTTGAGAGAATATGAGGAAAAGAAGAACAGCTTAAGGAATAAAATGGAGAGGGAGAGCCTATGGTGTAGAGGCTGCCTCATCCCTTGAAAGCATGGAGCAGACAACTTTAGATTATTTGTCCCTAGCCCCTGTTGTTATCTCCCAGTGTTGTGGTCTCCGTTTCTCCCTCCTGTGTGCATCTCAAGATTTTTCTCTAGTTTGGAATACTAAAATGTATTTAATTGTAAACACTTAAAACCCTATGTTTCCTCCATGCATAGAGGATTTTCTCCCTTCCTGCGCCACATTAAACTACTAAATATGCAGCCCAAACATACATTAGCTTTTGTGTCCAGTGAAGTGCACTCCAAACCCTCATATGTATGCTGCCCTTCGTTCCTAAGGGTAAGTGTAGGCCATTGCTTTGCCTATACAAGACATTTGTTTTTCTGCTGTGGGCTGTCCCTTCTCCAATGCAGTAGCTTGCTCTGCTGTCTTTTTACTTTTTTTTTTTTTTAAAGTTAGACCTTTGTTATTTGCTGCGACTTTAACATTACTCCAACTGTAGTTTCATCTGCAGAGCTCATTTACATGCTGTTTACCTTTTCTTCCAGCTTATTAATGAAGTTATTAAAACAAGAAACAACATTATACCTTGCAGTAGACCCACTGCATACTTCCCACAACTTGGTGCAATCCACTGCCATTTCTCATCAGCCAGTGTTTGTGATCCTTCAACCTGTTTTCAATTTACATGACAGTGCTTACGTCCAAAGCAATTTGAATTCATTTTGGGAGATTTAGTGAGACACTGTATTAAATCCTTTATTAAAATCATGCTGTGTATCTTTCATCCAGGATTTCTGCAGTTCTATCAAAAAAGCAATCACGTTTCCTTGGCACGACATGTTCCTTATGAACCCATGCTGCTTATTGCTTATCTTTCCATTATCCTTTGAATGTTTAGAGGAGTGTTTTGGGGTTGTTTTTTTTTCCGTTTATTTTCTTTTTCCCCTCAGCAATCGTTCTGTTCTTTTGCATTACAGAATATGCTTGAAATTAGACTCCTTGTTTAATAAACCACTCTTCTTCCCTTTATTGATGTTTGAGGCTATACTTGCTATGCTATATGACTTTTCAGAAATAATTTTTGAGGGCTTAGTATTTTCAGTGTGTACTCAGGGATGCCTTTAACCTGGACTAATTGACTGAATACAACTGTTTTTCTTACTTGTGCACTATCAATAGCAATTTTTTATTTCTTGTTTTCTGTCAAACCTTCTGCTTTCAATAAGAACAAATAATAAATACATGTATCTGGGAATCATGAGTTTTTCCCACCTCTCTGCTACCAAAGTAGCCCTACTTTTGGACTATGTTTGCATTTATTTTATATCTTTTAACAATCCCCTTTGGTATCATTAACTTGTTCTTGGCTTTATCCTGAAAGCCATTGAGCACTTCGACCATGGTCTAACAAAATTGTAAGAATATATTTACTTTTCATCGCTGAAGTCATTATGCAGCTTTTTTTGGGAATATTCATACATTCAGGTTAAACACAAGGTTTTATAATTTGCTGTTGCTCATACAAGTTGTCTTCTACGGTTCATCTTTTCCCTGAATACTAGCCTGCTCTGTGTATTTTGTTTGCTTTCTTCTTCATAAGTAAATAGATCACCGTGGGGAGAAGAGTTATTTAAAACTATATGATATATTTCATACACATTCTCCCTTTCGTGTCATCTTTGTTCTCAGTTAGGCACAGATCCAGAGTGTGTTAAAGTTGGTGAGAATATTCCAATTCACTGCAGTCAATTTGGATCACACCCTTAGTTGTCAGATCTCATATTTTGTTTTACTTTGGGGTCCTCTTTTCTATTTTGTTTTGTTTTGTTTTTTCCTTCTCTTTTGTTTTTTTTCTCCCTCTCTCCCACTTCTATATCCCACGATAAATTGATAGCTTCTGAAGGTTAACAATGAATAGGGAGATCTAGTAACTGCAGCTCAGCAGCTGGAAGGTTATTTTTTGTGCATTTTCATGTTATGCCCTTGTGAGGGACATATCTGTTACCTCTTTTAGATGTAGCTTGATTTTCTGTATTAGCATAATTTTCCATATTTCTTTTAAAGACTGAAATTTTTGCCTTTTATAGCATTGTTCCAATTTGCCAGCATCGCTTAAAGAGGACATAGTGTAAAGTCACTGCTAATGTCAGCAGGTCATTGAGGAGAAGAGGCAGTCAGGGATGCCAGCTCTTCTGTCACTGGTCTTATGAATCACAGATGTCCTGGACCACACAAGGCTTCTGAGGACGTTGGTAAAAGCTGCTTGCAGTCATGTTGTATTAGGCTGTGCTTTTTCTACCTAAATAGGATCAGCACTCATGCCTGTTTAGGTGGAAACCTCAGCTTGCTGCATGAGCTAGTATATTCTTCCCTTGAAATCATCGGTGAATATCCTAATTTAAGCAAGTACCATTGTTACCAGAATGTCTCTGTCAAATAGAATATCATGAGGAGGCACTTGTTAGCTGTGCCCATTAATAAATTCCAGGATGCTTTTTACCAGACTGGGGATATCTTGACATTGAGCGTGCAGTCATTGCCTGTACCAGAAATTTCTTCACTTGAGTGGTGGGTGAATGACTTGTGCAGTGGGACAAATTTTTGGCTGTGGCTGTTCTTTACTAATCAGGCCAGCAAAGATACAGGGACAGAGTTAAAGTAAATTGCCTTTTAGCTACTTTGATTCTAAAGCTTCTAAAAACTGCTTTGGGGTTCAGGGATGCTCACAGAAATAGTGCTCTGGACTGTTATCTGCAGCCCTCTTTCCTCCTGAGGGGTGTCACAGAGCCATCCTAGATGGCGTTTGGCAATCAGCAATTTTCTTAAATCAGGAAAGTCTCGCTTGCCTTGTTTTAGCTGCTTTTTAGTATGTGTACTTGTAGCGGATGCACTCGACCCCTTAACCAAACTAGCGGTAGTTTGGTAGAGGCTCCAAAGGAGGCAAAGGCCTGAGCTGTAGCTGGGCCAAGAACTCCTCTAGTTTCAATCTGTTCTCTGAAAACCCACAAAGGAGCAGAGTGACACAGTGAGCATCAATGCATATGAGCTTGGAACACCGATCATGCAATTAACACATGAATAACGGGTGGCTTTTCCAAGACCCATTTATCAAGGAACAGAGCAAGTTGTGGGTACAAGGAGTCTCCCGCATACCTTTTCCATTGCATGTAATTTGACTACGAGCCAACCACTTTTTCCCATAAATATGACAGCCAAAATGAGCCTTCTTTGAACTCTCCCTGCCAGGCAGTGTGGCTGCATGGTGGTGATCTCCCCTTGAGCTGGGACACCTCTCAAGGTTGCTCCTCGAGGCAGAGAGACCTTTTACCAATGACAGATCTTTGGTAAGTGACTGATACTGCGCATAACCTGGTAGCATTGTAACTTTGATTTTGTCTTGGTAACTTTGATTGATTGCAAGTTGAATTGATGCTAATGAAACATTACATAAATTTTGCGTATATAATCCCTTCAACATAAACTGTTGACCAAGTTTGAGACTAGGTTTGGACCTAGCTGCACCTAGACTCCTTTCTGAGGAGGAGTTTAGAAAGCAAGGGGGTCCACTCTGAACCTCATGACTCAACGGGAGAGTCCTCCTTACCCTTTTGCATCCCTGGTCTCTCTGTGAATCATCCTAACTTGAGTGCAACTCAATTTTCCTTTGTATGTTTCTTCCGTACAGTAATTAATAAGGCGAACCTTGCCATCAAACTTACTGAATCTTGGCAAACCCCTGTTAAACTTTGTTAAATTCCATTGAATTCACTGAACTCTGTCAAATTATTATCTTACCTCAATAAAACATATTGCTGCTTCTCTCTTTTAGGTGAGGTGCATTCCACTCATTCGTGACAAATTGGCATAGTCAGCAGGATCCTAAATCAGGATTCGTGACAGTACTTCACAGCATAAAGAGTCCAGAAATAAAAGGCCAAGGATCCAGTTTGGTCTCTGTAAAGAGCTTTTGAAATGCATTATTGACCTCTCAGAGAACTTAATTCTATGGGAGCCTGAAAAACAGAGAAAGCTACATGTTTTCCAGAAGGAAAATATATATCACTGGCTGGAAGAGGTGTTTAAAATTGTTTTAAAAATAATAATTCAAAATCCACCAAATAATCTGTAATCCCTTTTTAAATAACTATGGTTTGAAAGAAAGCTAATGGCATTTATTTTTCTCTCTCTATTTTTATTTACAGGTTGTAAGTTAAGAATTATTATAGTCTAATTCATGAAATGAATGTTATCTGTTTTGATATGTTTATTTTTTTTGCTCTTAGCAGCCACTGTCAAACTGTATTTCATTTGGGTGCTGGCAAAATGTTAGCTTACTGTAGAGTGAAACACATATGCATTTCATGTATGTATGTATGTGCAGCACACACACATCGTATAGCCTGAGCCTGGCTAAATTGTACCTCACTGTGAGCTAAGGTTTCTGTCATGTCCCCTCCAACATTACAAAGGTAAGGGACAGCAAGAGTGATTTATGTGAAGAATGATAGAACTATATTTAATTAATATTTTAAATAGGAAAGGGCTGTGCTTTTATGTTCATGAAGATTCTTCATTCTGTTTTTGAAACTGAGCCTCTCTGAAAAGCACTGATAGTTCAGTTCAAGTCACCCACTTGAGCATTGCTTAAAATGAGGGGCTGCTCTTTCTAACCACTTGCAGGGAAGGCTTTAGCTGGAGCCAGGAAACAGAGCCCAACCCAAGCTGCCAGCTTGTTAGCGCGAGAATCCTGCCTTCACTGAAGTCTTTGGATTAATGACTTCAGACAGACAGATGTGAGACTCCGAGGCCATGCGTGGGGGAAGGGGTTTCTTGTCAGAGGGCCCTGGAATGTTCTTGGTGGCGAGAGTAGCTTTATTCCCTGAAAAATACAGGGTGGTGACTGAGCAGCTGTGAAGGAAGGCTGGCAAAATGGAAGGAAAAATATAAATATTGCAGGTATCTTTGTGCTGGGAAGTAATGCACAGCAGCTACTCTGAGTCCATCCAAGAAAGCCCTGTGCTTTCTTTATATGCTCTGTATACATCTTAAGCTAAAATGAGTTCCCAACATCTGAATACAGTAATGTTACCATTACATCATTGCTAATGGAAGTGATCTGAGTTTCCCGTGAGCCATCACTGCAGGAGAACTGATTTCTTTGGGGTAGAAGGTTTTATAAAACACCAGATCTGTCATAGCAAATCCATCAAGATTATTCCCTGCACACTAGCTTTCTTGCTATGCTATCAAAAATAAATAATATCAAATAAAATCTAAACATGTTCATCAAGCACTTATAAATTAGGGGATACCCTCTGGGGCACAAGTCACAGTATGTGCATTTTACAATAAAATATTTACATATTCTGTGACATCTGTATAGTACAAGAGAGTATAATCTTGAGTAGCATTTGGAATGCAGTTGTGCACGTAGAAGAGCAAATAGAAATGTTACACAGTATTTCATAGAGTACTTATAAAATTATTATGGGAATATAAAAATACATAACACTGATATCCTGAAATCCATGTAATAGATTTTTTATACAGATTGTGTAGTCCAATTTAATATTAATTACATTTTTATAATGCTATATGTTGTAAATGGACATATGCACACGTACTGTTCCACACAAACACATGCTCTGTCATACACTTACTAAAGTGTATATGTCACACTTTCTGGTTTGTGTTGTATGTTAATGTTAAAACCCAGAAAGCAGAGGCATATTTTCAGTCTAAATTCATAACACTGGGAATGGATAAATGGGAACAGATGTGATGTAGAAGGGATTTTATTCTGGAGGGTTGTCATAACAGAATTAATCTATCCAGCTGACTTCATATTCAATGGTAGAAACTTTCAACAGTGGGTGGTGTATGAGCACAGAGGCACACCAGTTTAGAGCTCAGTGAGTAGCACTTAAATATAGCCAAAGTAAAGCCTGGTGAAAGATTTAGAAATAATAAGCAGCAGCTGATGCAAAAAACTTGCTGGGTGGACATAATGTGTCACAATAGCCCATCACATTGAGATAATGTACAGCTGCAATGACGTCAACTGCCCTATCAAGAGTCCTGTGATGGGGTCTTGGAATAATGCAACTGAATAAAAATAATAAAAAAGGCTCTGTTAGCATATGCAGTATGGTGATAGCCTGGGGACTTTTGGTACCCTCTTGAGGTGTGTGACCTCTGCCAAGAACACTGATCTTCTCAGGTTTGGGGATGAATGACTCCTGACACATTCAGTTAACAGTATCTTTCAAAATTTCCCATGGAGCAGGCCCTGCAGCTACAAGGCCAGAAAAATATATTTTGCATCATCAGCATAATGGTAATATTCTCTCCTGTGTTTAGTAATGATCTCACCAAGAGACTTCATATTTACAGCATGGGAAATGGGAAAGGAAGAGAGCCTTGAAGGGTGCCACATTTCAGATTCCTTTACTCTGACACATAATTACCCAGCAGAGCCAGTTATCTCCCATTTTTTAGACAGCTGGAAAAGGAAGGATGCTCTTATGGGTAAGACCTTGGGAGATACAAGCTCAGTAGCTGGCTCTGAGACAGCTCTTTTAGTGTGCCCTTGAGCAAGTGCTTAAACTGGCCACTATTTGGTATCCCTTATTTACAAGAGGATCACTATTTCTGGTCTTCTAATTGTCTTCATATTCCTAGGCTCTTGGAGAGGTGACTGGGTTGCAGCAAAACACCTATAAAGTGTCAAACACACGATGTTCCAATGCTATTTGGACCTGTGTGCGCTACCAAGCTGCAAATAATGAACAGTGAATAAGACTACTGGAGAACAGCTTTAGAAACACTAGACATTTCCCCTCGTTGCTAAAATGAAATATTATGGATTAGAAATATTATTTATTTAAAAATTCCAGGAAAATCTAAACCATACTAAACTTTTTTGGGGACAGAACAGGTAATGACACCTCTAATTAATGCTGCCCTTCAATTTAATTCCAGAGTTTTTCCCTTTTCCTAGAAATTGGCAAAACTGAGTAGGATTATTTGCTTCTGGCTAAATTTTTAGGCTATTTTCTTTGAAAGTTTCTGGGTAGAGTATTAAGGAAGCAATATATTGTTTTGATCACTATGAAATGCTGACACCTGTTTCCTTTGGAAGCTTTCAAGCAGAAGCTTGAAATGTATTGCAGAAGGGCAGAGGAAGAGGTTCACTTTCATTATTTCCCTGAAATGTTATTCCACTCAAGCTGTTTTTTCTCTCTGCTAGATGCCTGGTGCTTATCCTGTTTTCACTGCAGATGCTCCAGCACTCTGACCAAGCCATACACATGCCAGCACCAGTGTTTGTGCACTGAACATTCACCATCCCAAGGGAACAGCACCAAATCAGGACTTTGTAATTGCTCATCCCAGTTGCTGGTGCTATGGAGATGTATGTGGCTGCAGAGATGGTGAGTGAAAGGAAGGAAACTCCTACCATTCATATTCTTACTAATCTCCCTGCTCTAACCAGAGATCGAAAAGAATCAGAAAAGAATCTCAGCATCAGAAAAGAAAGGAAGGAAGACAGGAGTTTTGCAGGGGAGGCACCTAAGGCATGAGGAACTGAGTGGAAGGGGACAGGGATGGGGGTGAGGTTGAGGGAGTGACAACACATGAGTCTGGAAAAGGGGGAAATGGGGCAGGAGACTGGGAGCTGACAGATGAAAGAGGAGATGGCAAAGACCTGGATGGGGTGGGAAAAGGCTGGGCAAAAAACTCTAGAATCTGGAGCTGAGCTCAGGAATCCCAAATTTCAGCAGCCCTTTGCTGTCCAAAACATTGCTTTTAAACCTCCTTTTAGTGGAAAAGCTTTACAGAGGATAATGGTCTTCTCTTACTGCTACCCACCCATCAAAGGCCAGAGAGTAGTATCTCCTATCAAGGGTCCATCAGGGGAATACCCGCTCCCTACTCTGAGCGTTTTAGTGTCTTAAAAATACTGTGAACAGTATTCAGAGAATTTATAAGTTGCATGCTCAGAAAACATTTGAATGAAGGCTGCTTCCCCATCGCCTACTGCCTGTGCATTATTGGGATGGTTAATGTGTTTACAGAATGGGGAGCAAAACTAACCCGGCTTATTTTGCTAGCAGCCTTCCACATTTCTCAAACTCTCTGACCTAGAGATTTGAAAAGACTCTTTCCAAATTGGATGTACACTTAAATGTGCACGTCCAGAAAGATCAAACTACTTAAACGATGACTGCCCATGCATGGGTCTACCCGGCCATATATTCCAACAGTCCATTTCTTATGGTAGGTTGCTTCTGAAGCTTGGAAGAAGAACCTTTCTAGAAGAGACCCACCTTGGGTATGAAGCTAGTTTATAGCACTCACATAGTCTTGCTAAAACTTACAAAACTTTCCCTGGCAGCAGCCACACGTGTTCATATATTTCAGACTTTTGAAGCAACATTTGAAGTGAACTTGTCTTTCAAGGATGAGAAATATGGAGCTGAGTTTAGCATACCTAGCTTCAGCCATGTTTTGGTCAGGCAGGGGCAACATTTCTGATCAGGTAATGATGGTACATAAATTTTTAGGCTTGCTGTTCAACTGATTTAGCTTCAGCTTTCCAGACTTTCTCACGGAGTCAGACCATGCAGATCTGAAACGCCAAGGGAGCTTGAGATAAAGATCTGAGCAATGCAGGAGACAAGCTTGAACAAAAGCCACATGTCATAGTTAACAAGAAGAATTGTTACAACATACACAGTATGGTGTAGCACAAATGCAAAATGTAGTGGAGAGGTAAACACACCTATGCTGAATGGGAATATGTTCAGAAGGAAGGTATGGTGGTGTAATTCATCACTTGCCACTCACAGACAGGCAAATCATCAGAAGATGGCAAAGAAGTGGGGCCAGGACATCACTTTCAATCACCAACACAGGAAAAGGGAGATGGAACACCAGGCATAGAAGAGAAGTAAAAAAAGAAAAATCTGCTGCAGTCCCATGCAAAACTTATACCAAACCACAGGAGACAAATAGGAGCTCCTAAGTCTTAACACATCCTGTGCCTCTGTGGCAACTCTGCATCCTCACTCTCTATTCAGGTCTCTGAACTGCTCAAGAAAGGCACAAGTATTTAGGTTAAAAAGGTTCACACAGTAAATGCTCCACTTAGAAATGATTCCAGCCAAAAATATTGGTTGCAGCCCTCAACAGATACAGAAGTATTCCAGAAGCAAATCTCTTCTTGTTTTGGATTATTTGCTATCAGTGTTTCAGTGGCAAGAGCCTGGTCTGGGCTTCCACAGTGCAAGAGGGAAGAGAGGAGCAAGAAGAGTTCTTGCCCCGAGAACTTGTGGGCCATGAATACCTGCTGCAAGCAGGCAGTGACAGACCCCCCAGGAGTGACTGGCAGCTGTCTCAGAGCACCAGGTATCCCTAGAGGATCTCAGCAGTGCTGAGGGTCTGCTGTCAGTAAAGCTGTGCACACGCTGCAGAGGCAGCCTGCGCTCTTCTCTCTTGCTGGTGTAAGGGCAGGACCTTGAGGCACTGTAGGCTCATGGCAGGGCTGCTTTTGGAGTCCTTCCCTCACACACACATGCACACACACAGGGACACATGCTGTCTTGGGTATCCTGCCCCTGACGTACCCTGTCAGGAAATTACTCCGTGTGTCTGCTGGTAACAATAGCAAACGTATCAGTCACCAAAGACAGGGGAGGCGGGGATGCAGGTGAAATCAGAAGAGGTGATGTCAGTGAGCACTGCAGCACTGGTAACATGTGGGCTGTTCTGTGTACCCTGCTGAAACTGTGAAGGCTCGATTAGCGGCTTCCCCCAAAGGACTGGCAGCTCCTCTAACCCCGTACCTGCTGCATACAGTCAATACACACTGAAATGGCTTGTGAGTCATGTGAAATACAAGATCTTGCCCCTTCTGAGCAAAATGCCTCTCCATCTTAGCCATATATCCTGCTAAAGATCTTTTTCTTGAGTCTCTATGATTGGTATTCATAAAGTGAAAGAGAGGGGAGTGGTCTTGGCTGTCAGCAAGAAGGAGAAGCAGCGGGACCTTGGCTGCAACGAGAGGTGTTTAAAAATCTGAATACTAACACCTCCTACAGCACTTCCCTGAAACAGTACACTGGATAAAATAATGGGAGCCCTGCTAGTATTTTACAGGCCAGCCTGTTAAATGAGTGACCACCCTATCAATCTAAAATATTATTGTGTCTGAGTACCACTTTTTGATATGTTTCTATCCACATGTTCTAGAGTGCCTTTTATATCAGACTAACATGGACTAATAGCTTGGTAGATTATCCGAGCAAGCAGACAACAATTGAGAAAATTATTGGTGCCTATTAATATGAGAATACTTACTATTATGCTAATTGTGTATTCACAAGAGCCAGAGGGCAAATATTCGTTACCTTCACATAACAAAGTGTTTCAGCTGATGTTATTACTGATTAAATTTGAATTCATGCTTTTCAGAACACTTGTGCTTTTTTACTTTTGTGCTTGACAGCAAATTTCTAAAAATATATTTGTGATGCATCCTGGTACCAACTGTGCAGGATCTGCAGTAATTTGTTATCCTAGAGAGTCATTGTCAAGTTGGACAATCCAGCTCAGTGTGGCAGGACTTTTAGGAATGGTAACGTCATTTTATTAACATGTGCCCTAGTGCTTTATTTCTTAAGGACACTGCTGACCACACACAAATACACACACAGAGTTATGAATGCTGCATAGCCCCTGTAGAAATATGTCTATCATATTTATTCCAACTGTGACATTTTGTGTCACTCATGGGTGCTGGTACATGGCTCTGTACAACTGAGACACCAAGTTCCTAGTTTTTCTTGCTGGTTTCCCCTGCCGCATATACACACAAGAAGTGTAGGAGCAGCTTTTTTTCTCTCCTGTTACCAAAATATTGCTATTTCTGACATCTTAACATCTAGATGTTGTAAGGGGAGACTAGACAAAGCAGTCTTGTCCTAAGCTGCCATGGTGGGATGCCAGTAAAATATCCTCTTCTCTAGAGCTGGGGACTGGAGAAAGACCTTCAAAAAACCTCATTCTCCAGCAATGAAGTGGGTTAAATAATGACTGTGTCCAGCAGATATTTATGTAGCACATCTCTCAAATTCTCCAGCAAAGATTTCCCAGCCTCTGTGGGAACAGCCTCAGAAAACACAGGATTTTTGCTTTACATTGAGATGTCAAAGAAACCTTTCTGGATTGCTTAGAAGTAAAGACCAAGTAAGGAGAACAATCCTGAGAGAACATAATACACCTGCAGAAAACTCTTTCCACCCTAAATGCATTTTTTTCTGAGGCTACAATAAAGAGAGGACCTCTATCTTAACAAGCAGTCAAGGATGTTCAGGACTACTGGAAGATGCTCCTGGAAGATGCTCCTACTTGCTGATCATGCTGTTGAATTTTCTACCTGACATGATTTGGCATGATTGAAAAAAGAAGTAAAGAAAAGAAGTCTGACATAAAATTGCTATTAAAATGTGAAAGGGCGGGGGGGGCAACACATTCTTCTCTTTCCCTGGGATCACAGCAATTAATTCACAAAGGTTTTTTAAATCCCACAGCAGCTTAGTCAGAATGAGAGTGAGAGGTTTTAGCCATTTCTGCTGAGATGTGCTGTAAAAAGAGAAATGATGTTTCATGGGATACTTTGGCAGTTCTAAAAAAATACACTCACCTCGTTGTAAGACTGATGAAGTTTGAGTACCATTAGCAGTAACCATCTCTGAATATCCTCTAAGGATGCTACTGTTATTACCATTGAAAACTCAGCAATCCTGCTGCAGCAGCATAAAAATTAAACTGATGAGCTGCAACTTAAGTATTTAACAATAAGATATCAAGCGAACTATTCAAATATGCTGCAGCTTAGCAATTCATAGCTGTAACTAACAAAATGCAACAACAAGTATTAGAAGGATTAGTGAGAAACATGCAGTGTGAATGCTGGGGAGGGCATAATGGATGGCAGAAGAAATGAAGCAGCAAAGATAGGTAATTACTGAAGGGACAAGAGATTTTAGTAGCTCTGAAGCTGACAGGTAGTAAAGCATTAAATGTCTGATCCAAACCGATTGAAGTTGATGATACTGTAGTAGTAGCAGCCAATTTTTCTGTTATATTCTGATGGTTAAGGTGCTTGGCCAGGAAGATGACTGTTTTCAGACCAGCGCAGCTTTTTTCTTCCTCTGTGTAGTCAGGAATGTAGGAGTTACAGGAACAAAAAGGAAGGAAGAAAGAGTGGCTCCAGAACTGAGGATTAGACACTCATCTTTTGCATAACAGGTTAGTTACTAGTACCTTCCATGGGCAAATAACAACCTACATTCAGTTTCCTCCTTGGAGTCATTCAGACACCTATCTCCTGCCTACCTCTCATTCTAGGGCTAGGACTTTCCTGGGAAGCAAGTGAACATGGCCCCTACCTCTGCTCCCCAGGGCATTTCTGCACGCTACATTACCTACTCACTGAGAAGTAATCCCGAGCAGCCAGGTGAAAACCTATGTGTAGAAACCTGCTGGTGACCGAGCAGTAGTTGAGCAGCTTGCTGCCTATCCATCCACTAGCAGGAGGAAGCACCTCTTGAGCATTATTGGCAACAGAAATCTTAATGTGGATGGAAAAGGAAAATTATTTGGGATGAAGTGTATGAGATACTTTGTCAGCTGCACTCCAAAATGGGGAGCTGCTATCCTGGCAGTCTAGAAACCCTGGGAATGATGGAGCTCTGCCAAGCTCCTGGTGTTCTCCGGAGGACCTGAAGGCTCCATTCAAAGATTCAGGTATTTGTTTCTGGTTTGAACTCAGGCCAGTACCTCTTCACTCTAAATGGGCATTTCCCAGAGCCGGAAAAACACACAAAAACAAGAAAAGGATTTGACTGATGAGACACTTGATCTAACACTAGCTTGTTGTTGATATTATTTTTCATTGCTTCCAGGCTATTTTTCCTGTTTTTACTCAGGCAAATAACCATAACTGAAATCAGAGTCAAGCTGTTCAAATTTAGCCAAAAGGATGGGGTTTTGCAATCATATTTAGTTATTTGTCCAGCTTGTGGAACCCCAAAACTGATGTATGCATATGATTATTTATCATATTGCTGTTATTGCTTTGACTGACAGGAGGGAATAAATAGAACTTCATACTGAGATCAAATAAAAAGGGTCCAGACGTGTATTAGATGGCTTTTAAGCTCCTGAAGCTCCTTTTTCTGAGCCAGTAAAAACTACAATACAAAAGTAAAATGCAGAGGAGTTTGTTACAGTACATTTGTTGTAAAACTGAGTGAATTACAGCAATACTTGCAGAAAAATACTATACCAAGAATGGCACATAAATATCACTTTTAAAATGCAAATATTGATCGTGAATCTGTCTTATAAGAATATAACCATTTTTTTTTTCTCAGTAAAGGTCCTAAAATGTAAGGCTATATCAAAATTATTTGTATATAGGTAGTAAATAGTATTAGGTGGTGAACAACATTAGGTTCCAAGGCAGAAGCAAGGGGCAGCTATTTTTCTAGCCTGAAGAACCTCTCTGTGTAATAATGAGCACAATTCTAATTTTTTCTTCAACAGCAATGTGTTCAGTATAGACACAAAATGAGCTTTAAAGAGAATTTTGCAGGCAATTTATACTGGTGTTTGTAGCTGGTTTTGCAGGAGGAGAATTTGCACAGAAATAAAAAGTCTGTTAACATCCGTAAGTACAATTGCTCGAGAGAGAAAAAGGATAGAGAAGAGAAAGATGCCATCAAAATTATGACAATCACTGTAAAAATTGTTCTTTCTCTATGTTGCATAACAACCATCAGTCAATATGAAAGTGAATCTGTTCTTCATTACAATTCTTTTCCTCCAATTTGTGTCCAAGTTGGCTTGCTGAGATAAACCGGTGGGCTTCTGGCACTCACATTTCCCCTTTGGAAGCTAAAGAGGAAAAAAAATTATTTTAAAAAAAAAAATTAAAATTACATTAACATTACAGAGCAAAGATGAGAACAGAGGAAGTTACATTTCAGCCCTACTAGTTTCAACAGTGTCTCCCTAATTTGAAATTGCAGTGGTTCTATGAACTTGAGTCACATTTGTTTTATTCGCTTGACCTTTTGTACGAAGAGGCAGGTGTGAGGGAATATTCAGTCCCCTATGAGCATGTTATACTAATGAACACAATCTTGGGAAGAGAAGGCAGGGGTGGGGGGATGCTATAAACCCTAGGAAGTTATTTTCCATTCCCTTGCCTCCCATCCAGAGGGTGTTCAGTGCTTTTCAGAAAGTATTTAGCCAATACAATCTATCCTATTGTGTTTTTCAATTTACAGTGCAAGTGATTGACTGATGTTGCTAGTTAATGTAGTGAATATGTTTCTGTATATGTTTCATCTGTGTGGTTTAGGCTGTGTTGAAATCACATCAATCTGCAGTGTTAACTGTTATGCAGCATAAATAGGGCCTGCACAGAAATTTGAATTGGGAACTAAATGAAAGGAGGCAGAGATAATTCCAGCTGTCACTATCAATATTTCCAAATGTTTTTCTTTTAATGCACACTTCTCTCATTTTAAATACTAGTTTGGGGCTACATATGGATAAAACAGGAAACCATTTTTGACTCAGATTTTGCTCCCTCAGGTACCACACAGGTGGATGAACTGATGTGCACACACAGAGAGCACAATGCCCACATTCTGACTTGCACAGAAGGCACTTGCTGTCTGCCCTGCAAGAAACACCTGCAATTTGCCCAGAGAGTTGTGTGCTACTGATACTACAAATAAAGACATTACCAGTATACTGACTGCTTCTCCTTCAGCACTTTGTGGCTTTCCAACTCATAGTTTAAAGGCCCTTAGTGCAGCCTCCCTGTTGGGACTGACTGGCTGAGAGGGCACAAAGCTGGCTTGGAAATCTTTTGCCAGATGCCAACAAATAGCCAGGATTTGGTCAAAGAATGATATTTATTTTAACATGCTATTTCATTTATATTGGCAAAAAAAGATTGTGGCATTAACACCATCAAATGTGTGCAGACACATTTACCTATAAACAGATCAGAAGGCTCAGCTAAATATTCCTTCCTCCCTAGATGAGGCAGGGATGTAGAGGCAAAGCAAGTGGCTGAAACATGCTGTTAGGCTGAAGATCTGCGGGAAAGAGCATTTCCTCTGTTCTTATCATCTCTACTTATCTGTTTTAATCTTGGAGACAGAACAAAACAATATATGTTTCACAGGCATCCCTAGCCTATCCTGCATAGCTGCACTTACTGTGTGTTTCTCTTTAGCACACTGAATGATTTTACACATCCACATCCTAAAATATGTAGGGAATAGCTCCCTCCCCTGCAAAACAGAAGGCATTGCTGCAAGCCATAGAGGACCAATCTTGTACCTATTCCTTAAGTGTTAAAGGGAAAATCAGCCTGTTTAATTGGATTGCAGTGGTAAACTACACTTGCTGATCCATTTGTACAGTATTTCCTATATTAAGGGTGTGCAATTTGTGAATTATAATGAGACATCTAGGTTGTAAATTCATTTACACATATAATAAGAGTCTTTAAGAAACACAGTAGAAACAGCTCATTAAGGAAATTATTCCCTAAGAATAGACAAACTTTGCATCTCTTAGGCTTCTCTTCTCTGGTTGGAGGGCTTATATGTTCTTCCAATAAAAAGAAGATAAAAGAAGCATCTGTTTCATAGTCAGCACATAGACAGCGTAATAGTGTAAGAATACAAACACTACAAGAACTGCAGATGCTGGGTCAGTCCGTCTATCATAATATCTTGTCTCAAAAAATATTTGACGTCCAATGCTTCGAGAACAGTGTAAACTAGCATATACAGAAAGCCATCTTTTCCTAAAAAAAACCCCAGCCCCCCAAAAACCCACACCCATCAGGGCCTGATGCTTTAGAGTTCATTTTCATGAATTCTAACACGTCATGTGTTTGCAAGAAAACATGTGAAGCAGTTTAACAGATTATGCACCCTCTGTAAGAGGTATGGCCTAAGAAGTAAATTAATGGGTTTACCAAAGATGAGAAATGTTTCAGATAATATTTTCTGCTTGCATTTTCTTAACTGGTGTTTGGAAATATCTATACTAATTGGGACCCTTGGGTGCAACAGCAATACAAATAATAAATACAATGTGAGCATTGATCAAAGTCCCCCTCTTCCCCTAGTGCTAAGATTAGAAGTATGAAATTACAAGAAACACTAGAATGGATTTTTAAAAAAAAATGTAAATAATATCTACAATAATAAACATCTATGTTGTTATCCAGCAAATTTGTAAAGCTATTTTAATGCTCAGCAAAAGGTGCCAAGGCAGATTCAGATCAGCAGCTGCGAGGAGGCTATTTTCAGAGGTTTGCTGGTCAGAATCTGGCAATTCTTTTTCTGTCTGTCCCTTAGGTCACAACATATTTCCACATCTGTTTTTTTAAGGTACTTGGACTGCTGCTGATGTTAATAAACATAGCATTAAGAGTCCATTTCTCCTCCCAGATTACACTGTAAGTAGCCCACAGCTAAATTCAGGTCCCTAGCATGAGGTCTGGGGTGGCCAAGACAGAGTTTGTAAGGTACTAGCCAACTGCTTACCTAAAACTATTCTAGTTCAGTTGTATTCTTGATCCAGGCTTAGTCCCTCATATCAAAGACCTTCCCAGAATTAGGAAATTAAATGAGAAGACTATAATCTTGAGCGTACTCTACTGATACCTAGGGAAGTTTTGCCATTAGCTTCAAATAACACCAGGATTAAGATCCTAAACAGCCAGAGCCCTGGTGTAAATGGGCAGGTCTGGCTGTGTGGCATGAAAGCCTGCTTGCCCCAGAATAAAAATGGTCCCTTTCTGGTGTAGAGTGGGTAGAAGGAGTGAGACACTTGGATTCTGAAACTGAATAAAGAAGTTTATATGTTGACCTTAGTTAGAAATTAGTATGATATTATGTTTGCCAGATCCTATGTATTTTGAAGGCCCACAGTCATGAAAAAGACTATTAGCCTGCTGAAGAGTACATTATTTTTACTCCCACTAACATGTTTCTTTTGATTCTGAAAGTATGATTGTAAAGAAGCATTTCTTTACCTTTAGAAATGTAAACGCTGGCTCTCAAAACATCTTCCTCAGAGTTACACAAGTGGGAGTTGAGTCTGCTTTATTGAAAACAGCTAATAAATGCTAATTTCAGACCCTTTTGCTTGATTTTCTAAAGAGAATCTTCACAGTGTTTATACACATCATTCTCAACATATGCTTAATAACAAATAATGAGCAACCCACTAGTACTAAAAAAGTAGGTCCAGACATATGCTATTTTAATAAGAAGCCAGTAAAACTGTCTGTCAAATATGAATGTCAGTCATTTTCCAGCATCTGATCTGCAAAATACCAAGGCATGTTTACAGCAAAAGCAAACTGCTAAACTTCTTGGTTTTGACCATGATATACGGCACAAGAATCCTTGTGTAATCCTCACTCTTGCAATTGGTAAAACATACACATTTATGGAGAAGTTGGCAGAAGGAAATTCACTATTTTAAGAGCAATAAAAAGATGGTGATGAGCTAACAGGTTTCATCACTATTCTCATTTCCATGAGAACTGGCCACTAGGCAGGGTTCAGGATATAAAGCACTTTAAGTCTCCACATGTCACTACTGACATGTAACATTCTCTGACTTTGCTTCCTGACAAATCTTCCTAGGTGACAAAGATGCAATAGGAATTAAGATCTCATAACAGTCATTACCAAATTATTACGGGAATAAGAGAAGTAAACCTGGCAGAATTAGTAACATGGAGTTCTTGATGCAATTTTCTTTGTTTCCTTTTCTTTTTTCATCCAGCAAATATTTTAAACCCCACAATTACTTTTTGGTGTTGTTGGTACTATTTTGGCGGGTTGCACATCATATTTCTGGAGTCTAATTATTCAGCCGCAATGAAAGGCATAACCTTGCTGAGATTGATTATGCTGTCCCAGTTTCTTTCAAATGACATACTGGCCCATAGCTGAGGTCAGTAAATATATAAATAAATATATATATAGCTTCCAGTGCTGCATATCTGATCTTTCGAAGATACCCCTTTAGCAAAGACAAACTGGTGAGAATAGTTACTGACACAACAAGCCAAACCCATTTTATAATACAAAGGAAGGCTTTTTTAAGAAGATTGAATAGATGGATGGCCATTTAGTTTATTAACTGCTGAGTAAATACACTATAGTCCTGTAAAAAAAAAAGACAGTAATATCTCATTAAGAATATTATCTTCTTTTCCATTATAAGACCCAATGGTAAACTATAATGGAATATGCTGAGACTTATGAGGAGCGGCAGAGGTCACTTGGTTTGTTCACCTTGGAGAAGAGAAGGCTGAGGGGTGACCTCATGGCAGCCTACAGCTTCCTCAAGGGGGGCAGCGGAGGGGGAGGTGCTGATCTCCTCTCTCTGGGGACCAGCGATAGGACATGAGGAAATGGAATGAAGCTGCATCTGAGGAAGTTCAGATTGGACATTAGGAAAAGGTTCTTCACTGAGATGGTGGTCAGTCACTGAAACAGGCTCCCCAGGGAAGGGGTCATGGCACCAAGCCTGTCAGAGTTCAAGGAGCATCTGGATGATGCTCTTAGTCATATGGTTTAGTTTTAGGTAGTCCTGCGAGGAGCAGGGAGTTGGACTCAATGATCCTTATGGGTCCCTTCCAACTCGAGGTATTCTATGATTCTATGAGTGTAAGCAATGTGAGCTAAAGGAACAGTTGGAACACTCATCACAAAATTACAAGGGGAATTGTAAACTCTCAAACTTCTTCAGTTTTCCTCCAGATGTAATTGCAAGACAATTTCGAGTCAATTAACTGTAAAAATCTGTTAACATATAGCCCTGTCTCTCCATCTGACAAAAGCTGAGGAAGAGTGTAAGAAACAGCACTGATGAATAATGTCCTTTGATGTGCCTTAGTGGTTTGGGGATGTCCTGTGCCAGAGAGTTCATATTTCTAATTAGTCAAGAATAGCCTGGAAGTAGGAACTGCTAAGCAATTAACTGTGGGCATAAATCCCATCAGGAATTAAGCACAGGCAAGCTTTTGGTGAAATCCAGCCCTTCTTGAAATTGAAAGCAAACCACACCTATTGATTTCAGCAGCATCAGCAATGTATTGACCACATCCTTTACCAGTTCATCAGCCATTTTGTCCTCTGTCTCTTTGCTTTTCTCATCCTTAATGCATCCAGTATGAAATTCACCTCCCATTTCATGCTAGAAAGGTGGCATGACCAGTGGCTTTTTCAATTCATGAGAAAATTGTTGAGAGTTTCAACTGATGGCCTAAACCCATGGCTAAATTCATCTAGTGTCTCCTGCAGTGAGGTGATGTGGTTGCAGTGGGTAACATCAGGCTTGGCTGCGAAGCAATCTTTGTTCCTTGTGGCCTTTGGAACTGAAAAAAGTTAAAAATGAAAGGAAGAGGGTGAACTTAAGGACGATGTCACCTTCAGTGCATTGCCTGAGAAATCATTCCCTGTGGCACTGCGTAGATTGTGCTGGGAATAAAAGGGCTGGTGGGCTTGTGTCATGACTGCATTCAACTAAAAGTTGTTGTCTTCTAGTTGTTTTGTTGATGGCAACATCCAGAAAGTCCCTAAATGTTTAAAGGAAAAGTGAAATGTGTTATAGATTTTTCACAGTCTTTACACTAGGAAGAGTTATGTGCAACATTAAGCTTAAATTGATTTTCAGAGTTTGAGCACTAGCCTGGACAGTGGGTCTAATTAGTATCTGCAGTTATTTAAATAACAGTATTGAATGCCTGGGTTGCAATGGTTCCCATCTTGCTTTAGAATTATGTTTTGTTATGGAAACTCTTCCTGTGCTTCTGAGCGATGAACTTACTGGGGAACTTTAAACATTGAACAAAATTTGCTTTTGTTATTTAAGCTGTGATAGTTTTGCCCAAGTACTCGCTTAGAAACAAACAATGAAGACAGAAGCTGAGCCACAGAGAAACCTAGCTGCCAAAAAACACATCTCATGGGAACCATAAATCTATAATTATAAAGGGCTTAAATTTGCCATGATCCTTTATTAATAAACTTAGTCTTTGGATGTCTTTTCCACCAGCTTTGTGCAAAGCAGGCAGAAAACTGGCCTGAGTGGTACCTGTGGATCATCAGGAAAAGCAAATCCACTATAGGCTAAATCACAACACCTTTCTTCATCCTCTGCAAAGAAGGTATTTTGGGACAGAAAAATGGCTAAGATGGGGCCTGGGAGGGCTGTGGGTCACTACTTTATGTTCACCCAGGAAAACAGTCCCATGGGAGCTGGCACATGTTAAATGAACCAGTCGAATCAGAGAAGACAGACATCTTTCTCACCCTGTGTTGCACTCCTTAGCTGTGCTGAGCGTTATTTGGCCACTACTTACATTTAGAAAAAAATTGTGCGTGGCTATTATATGCTCGTTTCCTTTCAGACTGAAGAAACAAGACAGATTTATAACTAAATACGTATGACAGACTTCTCACCTAATCCTTCAGCTTCTGAGTACCCTTGGTTTCCTTTGAGGGCGTGCGAAGTACAGGAGTGATAGCACCTTGCAAATGCATGCAAGACAGTGTATTCAGGGGTTGCAAGTTCAACAGAAAGTGACAGAGCTTCGGTACAGGGGTAACACCAGGGATGTCACACATTTTCCTTATGTTGTGGTTACATTTACTTTCTGAACGAGTCATATTTAGATTTTTTTTAATCTCCACAAATTATTATGGAATTATAATGGTAGAAAAGTATAATTTCAGCCTCTATGCTTTAAGTGATGTTCCTCTAATTTGCAATCACTTAATTAAGGTCTGACATGGCTCAGCTATTCTTTACACTTATAGTGGTTGGCCATCTGGGCTTCACTAATAAATAAGCATTTTAATGGCTGAACTACTTAATAAACTTTCAGTGAGAGAAGAGGGAAATGAAGTCAATTCTTTCATTATGAAAATATGCTGTGCCATCTAATTGTTCAAAAGCAGATGTCACTCAAATTCAATTAAGCTGTTTAATGACCTGTGTGCTTATTAGTAACTTGACTGAAGGTTTGACACAGTTAAAGTAGATACAAATGGCTGGTAAGATTTTAGCTTCTCACGGTTCGGCTTTTTGCTACTTCCCCAAAATATCCACTTCAATCTGTTTTTTTCTTATGATACATGGTAAATTTGCACTGTCTGGTCTGAAATCAGGGTTTATGCAAATTGTCAACAAACATATTTTTCTTATTTTCACTTCCAAATGTGTAGTTTTGGTCTCACAAAGAATGTGTCAAATGATTCAGATGTGAGGCAATCATGAATGTTGTTGGTTAGATAGACAGCAAGGCTCCCCAAGCAAGATCTTTGTTTAGTGATTTAGCTTTTTTTTGTTAGTGACAGATTGGGAGAGATATTAAGGCTGCTTTTTCTCTGTAAACAATTTCTTATAATATGCCAAGTTTTAGAACATGTTAATGAAATCTACATATAAGTTACTCCTGGATTATTAAGAAAAAGACATGCAGTATTCACTGATTATTAAAATGTTATTCAGCACTTCAGTTTTTATAATGTGCTTCCCTCTTCCTTGTTTCCCTCATCATCCTGACTTTTTTAATTAGCTAATTATTGCTTAGTACTTATTGGTTACACAAAATTCAGAATGGGCTGTCTCCGTTACAAACTTAAATCCATGGAGCAGAATTCATGGCCACATATGCACTGTGAGGTGGCTCACCCAGTCTTTCCTGACAGAAATATGAAGTTGTGTTGCTTGGATGTAGGTCATCCTGGCTATGCAGTGGTATAGACTGAAAGAAATTCTACAGATGCTGTGCCTCCCACAACAGCATGTACGTGATAACTGTTGCCATGCTGCGTAACTTAACCTCACAGTATTCACTGTCCAAGTCCTTTTCTTGACCTTGCCATGGGCAGTAAGGTCAGTTACAGCTGGTCAAAGCAAACATTTGTAGGAAAGGTCTAGGCATAGCTAGCCCTGCCTGGGGGTGGGAGAAGGACTAGGTGGCCTTTTCAGACATTCATCTTAGGTCAAAGCTCTCTTGATTTCCAGACTCCATGATGGGAAGCAGATAACCTGGGAGCCCTGGAGACCCAGAGCCATCCCTGGAGGCCCAGAGCCAGCCCTAGAGCAATAGACCCTGGAAAACAAGGCTCTTCAGCATCTGGTGCTGCCAGGCAGCTGGGAAGCCTCCAGCTGAGCATTGTCTATGTTCCAGCAGGAGGCTTTGAATGGGATACATTTCTGCAAAATATTTGCGTTTAAGCTTAGTTGTCATTTTCCATTTTACAAAGCAATTTTTAGCCTGTTTTTGCCACATCACAGCCCGTGTTTTTGCCAGGTCAACAACCCACAGCAGTACTTCTTCTGTCCATTTCTCTACCCTTGTGGGAATATGGGACTACCTGGAAAGCACTGCTCCACCCTCTAATTCTTAAATGTGTCCATGTGTTTCAGAAAATAGCCAAAGGTACTCTTTGAGTAAGGGCTTTGCCACATGGATTTTGAGGCCACTGAAACTGGTTTTCTTTTTAATTGGCTGTAAACAGTTTGGACTGGAACTCACCTCATTTGTGCCTTCCCATGTTCAGAAGTCGTTCGTCTGTGTTAGGAAGTAGGTCCATTTATTTCCCTATCAATGTAGTAAAAGCAAACTAGTAATTGTGAGGACTTTACAGTTCAGACATAGATAAAACTTGTGACATGGAAAATGTTTTAAGTTGCTCTGGAGGAAAGTACAGATTTTTTAATTCAGAAACATGAAAAAGCATAGCCAAACCCAACTCACTTGACAACCAAGTACCAGAGATTTGCTAGAAACCCTTCTGAACAGCTAGAAAATGCAAAAAAACCCAAGAGCAACAAATCCAGTGACTCCATCACTTTATAACATTTTCCTTCACCTTCTCACCTCTGCGGCTACAGTTGTCGGCTGCAATTCACAAACTTTTTTGGAAGGTGAATCACAAACATGTAAAATATAATGTTGTTCTCTTTTCCTCTATCCCCTCTGTTTTCTCTGTTTTGTACAGTTTGTACTTCAGAGAGCTTCTCTACTGTTTAGCCAATACAATCCTACTGGATTATTCTAGGACACAGATGCTCCTTAAGAAAGTTGCTTTTCTTTCATCGGTTATGTTTTCCATCTGGGTAAAGTCTCACTTATATGGACTCATCTGGGTGAAATCTCACTCTGCCTACTTCAGAGTTCAGCGTAACAAGGGTCTTTTCCTAGGGCAAGGCTACCCACATCTTAAAAAAGATGATGCTCTCTACACTAAGTGCTGTAATTATTCAAGTCTTTCACTTGCGATATTTCATAGGAAAAGGTAAACGTGTCCTGCCAGTGCTCAGAGCTGGATGAAATCCATGTTGGCATGGTTAGTACAGTCTTGGTCTGATAATTCGCTGTACTAACATATTCCTGTGGCTTTTGGCCAGCTCAGAATAAGGGTGGTGTATAGCCTGTGAGGCACTGTAAAATACTGTGTTTTTTCAGTCTGAAGAGAAGGGCTGATATTATCTAAGAATATTATTTTTGAAAACCAATCTGAAATTAACAGAAACAATTTTGAAACTTGAACAGATCTCCAAGCTTCCTCCAATACAACAGTTTTTAAGAACTAACCAGGAGTTAAAACAGAAAATAAGTGCAAATACTTTGTGGTACACTACCCAAGGATTGCCCTGTTTACTTGGTCTTTCTAGCCATGGTTACATGTCACTATATGCTCATAAGCAAATCCACTTTAAGAAGTTACCTCCACCATTTCTGTTACTTTTTCCCACTCCTTAGTTCTGGTAACCCAACTTTATATATGACTGTTTCCACAGCTGCACTTGTGCAATAACAGACTAAAGTGATCACTTTCTAACATTTCTTTTTAAGGAAATTTTGGTTTAGGCCAAGACATTTAAAATTGTTTGGAGAGCTGCCATGCTCAAATCCAGAGGAGATGATAAACTTTTGGAGAGGGGATGTAGGAGAACACAGCTGGGTACAAATATAAATCTGGAAGCAGATTTGCTGCCAATAAAATAGCAGCTTGTATGGAGAGAAAGCTGCTTCCCCCTAACTAATATTTCACTGTCATTTAAAAATTGAAAATTCTCAGTTAAGCTCTCTTTTTTTCAGGTTTTGATGGGGAAATTCTCAAAATTCAGAAAGGATTTGCAGAACAGGACAGTAAGGAAGATCTGCCAGGATCTTAATGGCCTCTGGAAGCAAGAAATAATCCAGCAGATTCTGCTGATGAATGAACCTATGACTTATTAAGATGAAACCTCTTTATCTGCATATTGTCAGGACAACCCTATCTAAATAAGAGTAGGTAAGGAAAAAAAAAGTCACATTTTCTCTTAAAAAATGAAGGAAAGTGCACAGATCTTCTAAGTGCTATTTTGTCTTTCACTGTGCAGCAAAGGAGAGAAGAGGAAGAGGTATGAAGAAAGAAGATTCAAGATGAAGAAGCTAGAAGTCAGAGGGTAAGGACTAGGCTCAGTAAAGAAGTTCAGCCCCTCAGGATTAGCCCTGTATAAACACTTGCATTCCCACAATCTCAACTCAAAATGACTTGTGAGGGGTGCCACACTTGCAGCCAGCTGATGAGAACCAGATTATATGTGACCTCCTGCTCTCCTAGTGCAGGACCAAGAGGGTCCTAATCTCTGCTCTCTGGACTGTTTCTCATTTTTATGTAATAGTTGTTCAATATAGATGCATGCATAGTACTAAATTCCTTATTGACCTTAGCTGTAAAATATTTGTGTTCCTGTCTGTAGGTTAACATCTGAATACAAATGTTTTCTCTGAGATTCAGTATCAGGATGTTGAGGGAGTCTCTAGCACAGCTTTGCTTTTGGCCTACAAGAGGACTCTCTTTTTGTATTGACCAACTTTTCTCATTATATTGGCGATGATTTTCAGAAGGCTGTTCTTAAAGTATATTGTATATATCTTAAGACATTGTAGAAATTAATTCAGCAATTTCAGTGCTGAATCTCTTGTGGACATCTGTCATCATCGGGAGAAACACCTTAACTGGTTATGATGTCATGAATGAGCAGCTGGAATGGTAGTAAAAGGTTTGCTGTAGGTTAAACCATTCTTTGATTTTGAAAAGCGACTGTAAAACTGGAATCTTGAAGCTGTGCATGTACTGGGAGAGGACTTTAGGAGCACAGATGGCTTTGCAGGTAGCTGCTAAAGCCACTGCAGGACATGGAGTTACTGTGCAATAGCAAGGACTATGCAAGCAGAGTATTTTCCTGCCTGTTATCCTCCAACATTTACGTTTTTCTCCCTACCCCCAAAATTAGATAGATAGATAGATAACAAAGAAAAGGAAATATCTAAACTCTGTAGTTGGGAAGCAAAAGTAAGATGAATATAAAGCAGCACAGGAATTGCTCCCTCAGTCTGCAGAGAGACAACCTGAAATAGCAGTCCTGAGACATGTGAGCTGCACTCATCTTCACTGTGACAAGATAATGAGAGCAATTTGTGGTCATCCTCTTAATGACTTTACTGTTGATCAAATCACAGTAAAAGGAGAAATCATGTTACAAAGATTTGCACAGTCCACTGTGAATGGCAAATCTTTCTGGCAGCAAGAGGTGGCAAATCTAAGCTTTTTCAAGGAGCTCTGGAGAGCCAACCATTAGTACTATTTCTCCTATAATGGCCCCTGGCTTGACACAGTTTCATAGGTGACTTAATTGCTTAAGAACTAAGACAGTAATTCTGCCAAAATGGATGGTTTCTCCTTGCAGCTACATAGGTAGTTTCTACATCTTTTCCTTCCTTTTCTCTCTCCCTGCAAAAATTAGTTTTGAGCTACATCAGGGAGCTGATGAGCCAGAGCATGCAACGCTAATACTGCCAGCACGAAGGAGGGCTGTGGGAACTTATGACCAGAGACAAATGCAGGACTCATCTTTTTGGTGGCATCATGGACCTGCTGGGGCTTAAGTGATTTATGAAGTTGCATCTTCAGAAAGAATTGTATCTATGTGAAGCCTGCTGATGCACAGGGCCTTCCATGGAGATGTTAGAGAGGGCAACAATTGTTTTCAGGATCCAGTGGTGATATTTCAGGATATCAGTGGTAGTGTCTGAGAGCAAAGCAGCAAGCAGGACTCACAGAAACCAGATGAAATTCGGAGGACCTACCATCTAGCATTGAGTATCAACTAAGCCCTATCAGTGTGTGATCCATGAAGCCACACTGTCCTTCCCAGACTGGGAAGTGAGTGCTACATTTCCACAAAATGAGCTTTCAGAGTACGGCAGTATTTCTGAAGGCAGGCAAGTAAACTGGACACAGAGGCAGCTCCACAGAGCTTGGTATCAAGCCAGGGCTGTCAGCTCCTCTTGCATTCAGGTGCATCAATTCCATCCATGTTCTTTGTTACAGATGAAGCAATTTTAAATGAATTCCTGCAGGAGCACTAAACCTACTAAATGTATACACACAGGCTCCTTTTTCTCAAAAAGCTAGAATGTAATGGATAGCTTATTTGTTAAAGGGATAAATCTGTTTGTTAGAGGAATTCTTTTCTGTGTACCAAACCAGCACATACTAAACTAGAGGGTTTGAGATATAATAATTGCTTCCTATACTGGAATTCTTTTCAGTGTACCAAACCAACACATAATAAACTAGAGGGTTTGAGATATAATAATTGCTTCCTCTATTGGAAAGAATTGAGCTGTAGCCTTTTGCCAATGAAGTATGTTTCCAAGTTCTTTTGCCTGTACTGGTATAATAACTATACTTACTTTCCCATGATGGTTTTCGTAACTGTGCCACTCTAACAAGATTAACAATCATAATCATGAAAGCTTTTCTGTGTGTTCACATAAAGTTTTGTTTTTAAGGCCAAAAGTCTAATTAGCAATCAGCTGGAGCAGTCTGAAGCCAACAGTAAATCTTTGCTATGAAGTGCAATGTGTTTAGGTCTTCATTCCATTATCTAGAAAGAGCCATACACTGGGGAATCTGATTCACATAGTTCAACCTATCTGTAGTATAACTGCTTTGAAATTGCCATAATTACACAAGGGATGAATACGGCTCATTGAATTTAAGAAAGCAACGAGAGGACTCATCTCCATATTTCCAAAGATAAAATGTTAAAGATAGCGATCACTCATTAGCATTCAAAGAAGGGCTATGTCAATCTCCACTCAAACTCTAAGAGTGCTGGCATAAAAAGGTGTTTAACTTGCTTGAAAATGAAAACCAGCACTGGATACACTGGGCAAATTTTCAAAAATTGATTCCTGCCTCACTTGGACGTGCAAAAAGAATGATCATGAAGTTGTAAAGATTCAGTTCTTAGCTACTTTTCATATCCACACAGCATTGTGCACAATATCAAGACTCTGGTGTATAATCTCAGAAGGTAGGAGCTTTTTCTCTTTCTTTTAGAAGTATTAAGTGATTAACTTTAATCAGACTTGGTTTTCTCCATATACAATAGTTTTCCTACTATGGTTTTAACACAGAAGAAAGATCTATCTCATACTTTGTGCATGAGTTGCTTTGAGTCTGTTTCCTTAGGAAAAGGAATAATTCACTAGTGTTTCAGAGCTCTGAATGAAAGTCTCTAACAAAGTCATCAGGCAAAACCCTTGCCAGCTTTTCAAGAGAAGCTGAACAGCTCTCAAAAAAGTGCTTTTGAAAACCTAGTTATTTCTCAAGTGGGAGATGAGCAGTGGTTGAAACCTTGACATGTAGCAAAGCTAAGAAAGGAAACTAAATCTGTTGTACTCGGTGGACTTTAAATGGAATGACACCCCTTCCAGGAAAATGGCCATGATGAGCTGGCCTGTAGCTGCTATACAAGTTTGTTAGTTATACTGTTATCCTGACATCCTTTCTTTTTACGTCCTCCCCATTCATCTGTTTCATTTATGTGTTGCATCTGATCATAAATATACACAATCTACAACAAGGACTGTCTCTATATGCCTGTCTGTGAGGGGCATAACACACATGATTTCCAACTCTGGCTGTGGTCCCTGGCTTGGCTGGCTTAAAAATGGTGTGTATTAGTCAGATGTTTTCTGTCCATGGAGATCAAAGAGCAAATACTTCAGATGCATTTCTAACAAGATAACATGATTGCTCCGGCTAAGGTCTTACTCTTTTAAATAAATTACAGTGAAATATGGTTGCTATTGTGATCGCCTAAAGGCAATTTTTCTGACTAATCCTTGTTCCCTTTCAGCTCATTGTGTCAGAATTTATTTTTTCATTCCTGTTCTGTGTTTGAATCTCACTTGATGGTCTCAGCTAAGTTTGAAGCAGGACCACAGTGAATTAAAGTGCTCCTCTATCACTATGCTGATGATGGTAAAAAAAAGGCAAGTAAAAATCTTACTTCCCAAACAGTATTATATCTAACACATTTTTCATTCAGAGCTGTCATTGTTTGCTTCAGATACTAGCAATTACTTCAGATACTGGGGAATAGTTTCATCTGACTGCTTGTTTCATTCATCTGTCCTGAATGAATATCTGAATCTACTGGTACACCTTGAAGCTTCTTGTCCTCAGTACAAGAAAGATATGGACCTGTTGGAACGGGTCCAGAGGAGGGCCACAAAAATGATCAGAGGGATGGAACACCTCTCCTATGAGGAAAGGCTGGAAGAGCTGGGGTTGTTCAGCCTGGAGAAGAGAAGGCTGCGGGGTGACCTTATTGCAGCCTTTCAATACTTAAAGGGGGCTTATAAGAAAGATGGGGACAGACTTTTTAGCAGGGCCAGTAGTGATAAGACAAGGGGTAATGGTTTTAAACTAAAAGAGGGTAGATTCAGACTGGATATAAGGAAGAAATTTTTTACAATGAGGGTGGTGAAACACTGGAACAGGTTTCCCAGAGAGGTGGTAGATGCCCCATCCTTGGAAACATTCAAGGCCAGGCTGGATGGGGCTCTGAGCAACCTGAACTAGTTGTAGATGTCCCTGCCAATTGCAGGGGGGTTGAACTAGATGACCTTTAAAGGTCCCTTCCATCTCAAAGCATTCTATGATTCTATAATTAAGTTTCACAATGCTCTTTGTATCTCAAGTGGCTGCAAAAGATAATAGCTGAATAAATGTACTGAACTGTCCAGATGATAGCCACTGCCTCAAGAAATACTGCATAGGTTTTGACTTCAGATTTTGCCTAAGTGGACACATGGCTAGCCAAATGAATGAGCCTATGGCAAAACTTAGAAAAAAATTAATGTCATAGTCTTGTTGGACAGTACTGCAGAAGGACTCACAAAAGGCTTACTCGGATTGCATCTATGCTTGTCTCTTCTCTAGAGCCAACTTTCAGTCATCATCCTCAATTTGTGTATCTTTAAAGTGGGCTTCCCTTTGAAAGCATCTTTATGCAACCGGAACAATAAGGGTAAATAAGAAAAGCTTAAACATCCTCCAGATATATGCCAAAGAGATTCCCATTACAGAATAAAAGGAAGAACAAAAGGCTCTCACTAGAGGGTTTGCCATGAAGATCTTATTTACATGAAAAGCATTTATTATACAATATCTGCAAATAATAATAAAATCCAGATTAAGAGAAATCTGTGGAGAATTTCCCCAATTCCTTCTTTTACACATTTATAAATGAAACATTTTCTTTCAGTGAGTATGTACACCTTTGGGGCTGCAGTAGTTCCAGTACCATTAAAAGAAGAGATGTGATAATCATTTGCTCAATTATCTGAAGCCCTTTCCATTCACTTGCATGTTGCTTAGTACTAGATGAGTTAATAGTGCCACCGCTTGAAGTACAGCTGGGTAGAAGTGGCAACAAATTGTCTGATTTCTAAGGGGTTGATTTAGCCTTAAAAATATCACTCTGGTTCTGCACTGTACAAGACAGATGGGTTATTTGTACAATTAGGCCTTAAGTGTTAAGTTCTTCTCTTGATTAAAATGCCCAAGTCCTCTATTGCCAACTACCGTTTAAGTTGTGTGCATCTAGTACAGGGAAGGAGATACCCTTAAGTGTTTAATAATGTGTTTTTCAGATAGCTGGGGACAGAAGGGTAGAACACTGCACATTTCTGTCCCACATTATTTCTGCTCTTAATTTGGGAAATTGAGCCATTTATGGATTGTAACCAAGCTTACTCGTGTTTACCAAAACCTCACATCTCATCAAGAGCCTGGCTCTGCTCCATCAGCGAACAGGCCAGAATTTTTGGATTAACAACTTTCCACATTATTTATTATGCTGTCAATTTTCATGCTGTTCTCTAATTAAAATCAGGACATCCCAGCCACCAACGGCAAGACATCAGTGTCCTAGTGCGCGTGAGCCTGCTCCTGTGCCTGCAGAGCTCAGACGCGGTGCTGGGTGCGGGTGCCCAGGTGCTGGCAGCGGGGCTGCAGGGCGGCCTGGGTGAGGAGAGGCCGGGGCTGCCCCGTGCCGGACACGGCCGGTTCCAGCCGGCTCCAACCGACCCAGGGCAGGGCAGGGCTGGGCCCCTCGGCCACCATGGCGGTGCCTCTGGGAAAATGTAAAATGTTGTAACAACAATGGGGAGTGAGGAAAAAAAGTGTGAGAAACAACCCTGCAAGCACCAAGGTGAGAGAAGGAGGGGAAGAAGGTGCTCCAGGTGCTGGAGCAGAGATTCCCCTGCAGCCTGTGGAGGAGCCCATGGTGGAGCAGTTATCCACACTGCAGCCCGCGGTGGACCCCACGCCGCAGCGGGTGGGTATTTCCTGAGGGAACTGTGGCCCGTGGAGAGCCCGCGCTGGAGCAGGCTCCTGCCAGGAACTGCGGACCATGGGAAGGACCCACACTGCAGCAGGTTTATCCCAAAGGAGGGCAGCCACTCTGGAGCAGGGGGAAGTGTGAGGAGGAAGGAGCAGCAGAGAGGAGCTCTTACAGACTGACCACAGCCCCCATTCGCCATCTGCCTATGCCATTCAGGAGGGGAGGAGGTTGAGGAGCCAGGAATGGAGGAGTGAAGTTGAGCCTGGGAAGAAGAGGGTGGGGTGAATGTGTTTTAGTTTTTGTCTTTGTTTCTCACCATCAACTCTGTTTTTAATTGGCAATAAATTAAGTTAATTTTCCCTGTCAAGTCTGTTTTGCCCATGATAAGTGATCTCCCTGTCTTTATCTTGACCCACAAGCTTTTCCATCTTTTTTCCTCCCCTGTCCCGCTGAACAGGGGGAGAGAGCAGCTGTGTGGGCCTCCTGCAGCCAGCCAAAGTCAACGCACTGCAGCCAGGCAGGGAAATGGGATCTCCCCTCCCGTTTCACTGTGACATCAGCACAGGTGTAAAGGTGTGGAAATTCATCCAGATGCAGATTTGGGGACTGTTATGGTTTAACCCCAGCCGGCAACTAAGCACCACACAGCTGCTTGCTCACTCCCCCTGCAGCAGGATGGGGGGAGAATCAGAAGGATAAAAGTAAGAAAACTCGTGGGCTGAGATAAAGACAGTTTAATAGGTAAAGCAAAAGCCACACATGCAAGCAAAGCAAAACAAGGAATTCATTCACTACTTCCCATGGGCAGGCAGGTGTTCAGCCATCTCCAGGAAAGCAGGGCTCCATCACGTGTAACAGTTGCTTGGGAAGACAAAATGCCATAACTCTGAATGTCCCCTCCTTCCTTCTTCTTCCCCCAGCTTTATATGCTGAGTGTGATGTGATATGGTATGGAATAGCCCTTTGGTCAGTTGGGGTCAGCTGTCCCAGCTGTGTCCCCTCCCAGCTACTTGTGCAACCCCAGCCTACTCGCTGGTGGGGTGATGTGAGAAGTGGAAAAGGCCTTGACTCTGTGTAAGCACTGCTCAGCAATAATGAAAACATCCCTGTGTTATCAAAACTGTTTCAAGCACAAGTCCAAAACATAGCCCCATACTAGCTACTGTGAAGAAAATTAACTCCATCCCAGCCAAAACCAGCACAGGTGAATAAACTTTTCCCTAATTTGGTTAAAAAAGCACCTCATGTCTTCAGAGTAGGGAGGCTGGGCAATCAGGAAATTCACTCTGATAAAATCTCACTGTATAAATCAAATAACTCCATCTCTCATTTTCAGCCGTCTCTCCAGTCTCCATTGAGCAATAGTACCAGTCAGACTGCTGTGCTGTTTTCAGGTGCCTTTGCATTTGCTGTCTCTATGCCTTATGCACACCTGGATCCACCACTCCAACTACAAGAAGTCTGAGGAGCTTTGATAGTGGTTTTATGTTTGGTTGGTTTTTGGGGGGGTTTGGAGGGTTTTTTGGTTTTTAGGGTTTTTTAATTTTAACTAAAAAGGGTAACTACAATGTTGTATGAGACAGTGGGGAAGTACTTATTCTTTCAGCCAGGACATTACTGTGGGAGACAGGAAGCACTGGTCCATTCCTGGCTTGAAATAAATTTGTTAAGAAAATACAATTAAGTCATAACATTGTTGGGCCTAAGTTTCACTTGTCTGCCGTGAGAATGCTGCATGTAGCCCATCCTCCCACTCCAGTCTGCAATGAAATATGGTGGGATACTAGGTGGGCTTATTGAAAATATATCTATTACCACTGATCCCATCTCTTATGGAACCTAGTTCTCTATAGTCTTCTAAAAAAATAAGCTTATCAAGATACAAACAGTGCCAATTGGCAATTGTTTTCCTCTACTCCCTATGCAAAGATTAGAAATGTAATTTTTTAACCAAGGAAATTGGTTAAAAGTGATTTTTTAACCAAGAATAAAATTATTTTATAACCAAATAAACCCTGGAAGTAAGCACAAATTGAAATGGAGGAATTAAGGGGCTGTGTTACCACAGTACCACCTGGCATTACGCATGCTTGTCCATACGTGTTTTGCAACTGTGCAGACACAACTATTGTAAACTATTTCATCTGCTGCTGCTATTTTGAACTTGTCAGTGTTCTCCTTTTGATCAAGACCAGCTGTTGCATTTTTTAATATTCAGCCTTTGTGAATGAATTTGAGGAAAAACAGGGCAGTACTGGTATGTTCTATGAAAACCAATGGTGTTTTGCACCAAGGAGGTACCAGTTCTTTTGGGATGTCAGTAAGAAAGGCACTGACACTCAAAGCTGGTTAGATGATTTATTAAGAATGGCAATTATAGAAAAGGTGACAGCAATCTTATGTCCCTCTTGAAGCTGGAAGTGCAGCTGTCGCAGAATCAGACAAGCCCCTCCTTGTGGGTCATGGCATGCCACATGGCGTTCCGGTCCATGGTCGGGTTTGCCACCTCTGTGCTCACTGGCACTTTTACGTAGAGACTCATCAGCCACTGACAGCTGTCAAGTTTGGAATCTGGACTCAGCTTTGACGAGTTCCTTGAACAGTGCACTCCAATACTCATATCTCAATAAAGGTATGGTTCCCAAAGAGGTGCATATATTATTTGAAGTGCACAAGATAAGGCACTATACATAGAATTATGATCAAATACATATTGAATACATGCAAATTGGTTAATTACGCATTTATCATGTATACCTTGATCAATTACACTATTGTATAAAGCAGTCGTGTGGTATCCATAGTACAGAGGCACGCACATGAGTAATCATGGATTACTCTGTTGGTAAGCACTTACAGGCTATTCAGAGTGCACCTGTGTACATGAGAAGGCAGCAAGCACACAGATCTCTTAACTCCTTGTACAATAGTCTTCCAGCTGCCTCACTACAGGTAGGAGAGGCTGCATGGAGAAGTTGTTAATGAATATTAGTGACATTTCTTATCACCCGATATGTTCAGGATAGCCTCCTAGATCCCAAAGCAGTGACAGTCTCCAAGCAATGGTGTTTCTATGATGACATAGATGGTTAGACTTCAGTTCCAGTAAAATAAGCTGGAAAATCCAAAGGTAGCTTGGACTGGATTAGGAACCTAAGTATACCAACTATGAGGAGAAACGCCTGAAGAATGAAACACTCAAGGAAGACAAGTTGGACTTCCATAAAAAAAAAAAAGCACTTCTCAATACAGTGCCTCTTCTGAGGTCTCTGCTCTATTTGAGCAAGTAGTTTCATTATGCTTTTCATCAGATTTTTTTTATTATTTGGTTTAAGTTTCAGACCAGAATTCTTTACCAAAGCTGAATTACCAAAAGCAGAATATATCACCATCACATTTTTTCTTGTGTCAGTTTCAATTGGAATTGATTTCCAATTGTGATTTGCTTTGCTGCACGTGCTCTTGACAGGAGTATTTGGTACAGCTCTATGCTTTCCTGATGCACATTAGCCAATGACCTCAATATTTAAAATGAGGCGTGTGTACCTTTGCCATAGCCACTAAGAAATGAGTTAAGAATTCCCTGCCCTGTCACATCAGATCAGCCACGTCTTTTACCCAGATTGAAAAGTAGGCCAAAGACATTCACATTTTTCCAGGCCTCACCAAAGAGCTAAATAAGCTTTGAAAACTATTGCTATTTTTACAATGCCTTGGTAAGCTTGCTGTGAAAAGGTACACTTACAAGCTATCATTGTGTAATATAGTCCTTGCCAGAAAAAATGATCTGATGTGAGCAGGCCCTGGCACTTGGTGAAGTGCAAGAATGCATCTAACTAATGACGAATATTGTAATTTTGCCAAGTTTTTTTTCACACATTCAATTTTTAAAGGAAAATCAAACTGACCTCTCTCAGTTCAGACAGAAACAATTTTCAGTAACTGGATCCAGAGGAATTAAACTTGTTTAGAAACATAATTATGAATTAGTAGCCTAGTTAATCACTTATGTACAGAATGGAATAATATTCAAAAGGTTATTCATTATCAAATCATATAGATCACGGCAGTCAACAGATTTGTATCAAGATTTTCAAGTTATGATATCTGATTTTTACAAGTGCACTGTTAGATATTTAAGGGGCACTCCTCATTCCTAACTGTCCTTTCATATGTAACTTCTGACCTTTCCCATCACTTCAAAGGAAGCTTTTCAAGCTTTTTTTTTTTCAAGCTTTTTTTCAAGCTTTTTGCTGGAAGAAGGACCCAAGCATCAGCACATTGCTAAAATGCATTGACTGACCTGTAGGGGAAAAGCAATTCCTCACCTTTCTCCTTACTTTTAATGCTAGTTGGTTTACCCTCAACAAACCACAGCAAATAGTAGAAGCATATAGTCGTCGTCTCCCTTTAAGACAACTGTAGCCTTATGAGCAGTGAGACCTTATGTACATCACTATATGTACCAGGGTACCTATGCACAATGAGAAACCGAAGGGCAGCATATCAAGATGACCTTTGACATCTCTCTGTACTGTGGGTTTATGTCAAACTCAGTCACTGCAACTGCTTCATTTTTTATAGGATTTTGCACCTTTTGCATAGTAAATGGTGATAGGAAAAGAGTATCCTTCAAGATGGAATATCATATTAATGTATGGCAGAATAATAGCATTAAACACTGCTGTCTGGTACAAGCCCCTTACCCACCCCCCTGTTAAAAACAATAAAACCCCTCTGGTAATACACATCCCACCTGTGACTGATCATATTTGTCAGCTGAAACATTGCTTCAGAGGGGCTTTGAGTTGCTTAAGGGGTCATTTGTAGACAGAAGAAGAAAGAAATAAAGTGTGTACTTAAATCTCTCTGATCAGCAGATTTCAGTGTTCAGTTTTGCTGCTCTTTTAGTCACAAAATTCAAGCAGCATTTCTAAACTGCCACCATTCAGAGATTTCCTTTCAGCGAAGTAACACCTCCATAATTCAAAGCTACCTGATAGCCAGTCTTCAAAAAGACAGTTAAATATGGACTCAGTTATAAAGATGTAGCTTGTACTTCACAAAACTGTATTTTTTTTAACAGTGGTAGTCCACAGGCTGTACACACACAAGAGGAGGTACAGAACAAATTTATGCTCAAAGCTTTGTGTGTAATAGAACAGTTATGAGACAAAAAAAAAAAATTTTTTCGTCTCTGGCACATATTTCCACATTAAGCATATTTCTTCCTAGTTTACTTGCAAAAATTGAAATTAAAACAAGTATCTACTAAATGTAGATTGATTCCTTGACTTTCAATTTGCTCGGTTTATGCAGACAAATGATAACATTGCAGCAGTTTTATGGAGGTACCTCTGTATGCATGTATTGGAGTTGTAGCAGGAATCAAGAAGGAAAACCACATTGTAGCACTGTTCTAGGGTCAAGTCCATCCACAGCTTTACCATAAATATGAACGCAGTAATTATAACATAATTCTGCTATACATTTTTCAATCACTTCGGATCTGGTAATACTTCATCAGATGGATGTTTCCACAAACTAAAGTTCTTACTGGGAATTTCATGTATAGGAAATGCTCTGAACAGGAGCTGCAGCAAACTGTCTCATAAAAACTCTCTACTATCACTTCTTGCCTTTGCTACTGTCCTCTGAAACTGTTCTTCCCTTCTCTCTCAGTCTTCTGCTGAATTTCCTTGTTTCCAATTTTAAATAGTCACTGTTCAGTACACTTGGAATAATGTTTATTTGAAGTAAATTCTTATTTGATTTTTTTTCTCCTCCATAGAAGAAAATTTTCTGCAGTGCTCCCATTCCATCTGAAGAACTTGAACACATGCATTTGCTTAATTTGTTCACAACTCCATTTCAATATTTGCCCCTGCCCCTTATTGCAGTGCTCCAGTTTCCTGCCAGTTTCATGTACGATTGCAATGGCTTTGGCCAAACGTGAATAAATTCTTGTGAAGTAAAACACTGTGGTATCAAAGAGCTAAGCCTTTATCCTTGTTAACACAATAAACTCTCTTCCTTCTGTTGCAAACCTCAGCTTGTCAGCCTGTGGGCTCTACTGTCTTTTCACAATCCCACTTCCTGCTGCTCAGTAGCCAAAGGACTACTATTAAGCAAAGCATTTGTCTGTAAATCTCTGGATCCCATAACAGCAAAAGCTGATGAGAAAGTTCAATCACCACTGAACAGCAGGTCATCCACCAGGAACACCTCCTTGATTCTGCAATATATATTTACATGCTGTCTTTCCAATTGGAGTTTCCAGAGAGTGTGAAGCATCCAAGAGCTTACATTCAACTGACTTTAGAGACTTCCACCCGTGTTTAAAACCCCTTAAAACAAGGACTTTAAGGAGCCCAATCATACAGGCATTCCTGAAAATACTATTCCACATTTATTTTGTTTCCTGTTGTTCATTTTTCTTTCTGAAAACTCTTTTTTTTTTTTTAATTACAATTTTACCATTTTTATGCACTCACCTGTGTAACTGGAGGGTGGGATAGGCTCATGCTCCCTTATTGTTCTCTTATAGTTTATTTTCCATCATAGCTCCTCTTTTACAATCAGATATTCTTTGCCCTTGCCTGTGATGTTGCTGTATGCTATATACTTCACACTCCATGCATATTTACCATTTAGCCCACATTTCTAATAAGATGCTGATGTTTTGATGCAGTTACCCTGTCGTATGCTGGGATGTATGCGGATGGAGATGATGAGACACCAGGAAGACATGCCTGGAGTTTTCATTGGTTCTGAGTGTACCAATGTTAAACTGATCTACTGTTGGTTCAACTTTGGAGTGTCTTTAAATACATTATGATCTCTTTCAGTAAATTTTGTAAACTATTGAAATAGACATTTGACCTTTTATTACTGTTTTAGAAACTTAAATCACATACCCGGTTAAGAAACTGACCAAGAGAAACATGACTTTTGTTTCTGTTAAGGAGGTGGATGGTAATGGCTGTCACGGAAGTACACCTAAACTAACCCAAATGAAGGACAAGTTCAAACAACTTTATTTCACAAAACAGCCAAAACCACAGGACAGAAGCCAATGAGAAACAGGAGTAAACTGAAATCAATCAACACTCCGGTAACATTTAACACATAACAGGCTCGGGGTGTCAGTTGGGGTATTGTTACTCACGTCAATACACACGAGAATGATGATCCAAAGTGTGCGCACGTGCTCACTCACAAGGGGGGGTTTCATGGGGGGGGTCAGAGTGTACCTGTCACAATGGCTAAAAGTCATTGCTGCCTGCGATGCTCAGCTTTCAGAAACCGGAGTCTGTTGGTGCTCTAAGTTCAGGACACAGCAATCGCAAGATTTCCATCCATCAGTCAGCTATTCACAGGCCTCAGCGTTGACCAAGATGAGTAATTAAGTAATTAAAGGTCAGAGTTCCATCCCAGTGACTTCCATTGCTCCATATAAAGGCTACCAATGAGACACAAACGTTCTTGACTGTCTGTGCACTAATTCCTGTCTATACAGTGATCTTTAGTTTGTCAAATACATAATTTTTCACTACTAATTACAATTATTTCTACGAGTTATATTTAGAAAGGGAATTAACCATGTATGTTTCAATCTAACAAACTATACAAACATTCATTTGGAGCATTTTCTTGGATGAAGACTACTGATGACAGTTTTCACAGTCATATGAACAAGGAACTAAAAGTCAAATACAAAAAAACCCTCAATATGTGGAAAAATCTTTGTTAAACAATTTATTACAATATTCAACAGTAGAAAAATCAAGTTATGCATATGCAGAGTCTTCTGGCAGGGATCTCAGACAAGGGATGTGGTGAAACTGATTTAGTTTACGCTGAAGTTCAAAACAGTCTTATCTACTACATTACAAAGACTTATTTAGAAAAAATGTACAATATCAATATCTATCTGAGTTGTTAACAAAAAAATCTAAAAATAAAAACATTTCCTTCCAGTGTTTTCATACACTATATACAAGAAAAGTAAAAAAGATTGCCTTCAATTTAACCCCTAACTTCTGAAATCATTTGGATATGGCCAGTGGGTAAACCTTTATAATATCCATTTAATAACTTGTTATGACTATTTTTCACTTATGTGTTTATTCACAGACTCAGGCAAGCTTTCATAAGCCAGTACTGCTCTTTGGTAAACTGCTTGTTCAATTCCAAAGTTTTTTTTTTTCCCTATTTTTTAAAGGAAATATCCACAAACCACTTCTACTATTGGTTCTCCCTATACACCAATCAATACAGAAAATAATTTCCTGGTTTATGACATACAAACTCAGTATAATTTTTTAGAGTACCAGAAAATTATCAGATGATATTTAGATGAAATTGTAAATGACAAATTGCATAATCTACTAAACAGCCCTGAAAAATTAAAAAATAAAATGTCATCTACTATCAAAATAATAATCTACTTACAAGTATTCCATCTTGCTTCTGAACTTCCTTAAAAAACAGCTGTTGTAAATATTAAGTAATTTTGCTCTGATGGAAAGCATTTGATTTGACAGGAATTTCTACATTAATTATCGTTGGAGAAACATGTCTTGAATTTGTCCTATGGACTTCTGAATGTAAAATAAAACCACTGAGTAATTTTTCTAGTCCAGCAGTATTTTCAAGCCATGATATCACTAGATCGGTTCTGTATCTCTAAATTTAGTCATACAATCTGATTACGTAAGACGGAAAAGGCAGATTGGGGCAGTGTAATCTGACAGTAAATTTAGCCAGATATGTGAGAGCCTTTGAAAACACAGACCCAGCTAATAAGCATGCTAACAACTTTTGTATGCAATTGGGCCACCTTAAAAATCATTACGATCTAGCAAATGTCAATATTTATTTTACAATTTTACACTACCTTACTTTCATGGCTTGACTTTAACTTTAGTGATAATCATTACATGGTCACATTCGTAACTCCATCAAAATATATAGTAACTGGTACACATAGCAGTTACCTTAGTATGATTAACAAGAAGAGTTCTGTCTACATGTACATATCAGTGCAAAATCAGAGATCTCTAAAAACGGCCAACCTCTCTGTCAAACTGGTTTTCTGAGAACAGTAATATATGCTTGCATACAGTAGTCTGACAGAAAGTTTACTGAAGACCTCCTTTTCCCTATCTCTGCTGAGACATCTCTCTGCTGAGAGATAGAGAAAATTATTTGAATACAGAAATGAACAAAGCAGCATAATTCTGACTATATTTCTAAGCAAAACTCACCAGTTTAGAGTAACCTCATTGCTGCCTTTTTGAAGGACAGATGGATACTAGGTTGCTTCCATCAGCCTGAGGCAAGCAGCCTCCAGTGAAAAGCTTAGCACCTCTACTTGCACTCAGACCACAAGGCCGTATGCCAGCAAAGTAGTAAATACATCAAAGCATAATTCACATTAATATACAAACTAAAACTTCATACATACGGGCTGAATTCCTAAGAAAGAAAACCCTCAAAATTGGATTCTTACTGGATTACTTCCTATTAGCAACACATCACTATACAACATCTTCAGCAACTGTAGTGTCAAAAATTTGGTAATAAACTTGATGTTTCATCGCATCTCTGACATTATAGGACTTGATGAAGCATTCCAGCCATGGCAAGTCATCTACAAACAAAACCCAAATTATTGTTTAATATTAATTTCTAACTTTTATAGGAGAGAAGTATAACTTGAGCAGGATCTTAACTAGGATATCTAAATGTATACAACAGTTAATAGGAAAAAAAATGAATTACTAATTTGGAAATTCCAATTTGTATCTTAAAATTTCCTGCAGTATCTGAAATGGTGTTCAGTGACAATCTTCCAAGCCTCGCCCTCCGTGCCCCAGCACCTCCCCCAAAACGCTTGGTACCAATAGCTGTACCACAGTATAGCACATATAAAGACTTCCCAATAAGAAAACCTCATCTCCATGTGTCTCAATGAGACAATTTCATTAGTCTCAAAAGGAACATCCTTTACACCCTTTACAATGGGGCCACTTTTTATAATTATGGTAAAGACTCCAGGGTGGTTGTGGTGGTCACTGACTGCCATGTACTTAGAGTGAGTACGCCCCAGAGGTCAGAGCTGCGGCAGAGACATACAGCTACCTTGGACATGTGTAGTTTAGGCACAGCTACTTTCTGCCACAACAGAAATACTGCACAAAAACCTCTGTGGCTGGATTTGGATTAAGTTTTTGCTCAATATCTATGCATGTTTCCTGTACCAAGGGATGCTCTACATCAGCATGTGCATTCAAAAGTAGAATCTCACCCAAAGCATGTGCCATATGTTGAGTTCCCTTTCAGTTTTCCCTAACGTGCTGTGACATTCAGTATGAGGGTGTTCTGGTTAACTTCCATATGAATACAAATGTTAGTGCCTGCACAGACATGACTGTATTCACACATCGCTGCATGCTACATGAGAATTTACTGAACCATTACTTTTGTTTCTCAAAAGGGAATTCTACTATTAAAGAAATTTATCAAAGCAAATTAATTGGAACTCTTCTTACAGACTCCTGCATTTCTCTGTTCTGAGTTTTGCTCATGCATAAGTTGAATTCTAAGACTTTGCATATGCAAGAGCAGATTGAAAGACCCTTTCCCTTCCCATCCCCCTTTTAAAATAATGGCAAGCTGACCTAATTTTCTTCCTGGAGGACAGAGCGTATTCATGGTCATCTGCATCTTTTGCTGAAGAAAATTATTAGTTAAGATTTCAGAAGCAGGAATTTGGAAAAACTTTTCCTGGAAGAGAACAGAAAACTATGAGTTGTGGGAAGAGGGGTAAGAAATCATTAGCCAGAACCCTGACTGCATGTTTTTTTTATCATTTAAGAAACTTAAAATTATCCAGACAGGTAATACAACAGAAGAACAATATTATTTCTAAAACTGTTCAGATAGAGAAAGAAAAACAAACTATGTGAAAAAATTAATAGTCTGTATTTCAGTGCCCCTGAGTATTCAGGGACTACAGCCACGCAGACAGCACAGATGTAGGTCTGTATATATAACCAGCAGATACTCCTCATAAACCTCCATAACCAGACAATGTTATGGCCGGAGAGGATGGTGAGTCCTCCTCAACAGTCCCTCACTGCAGCGAGCAGAACATTTTGAACGGAACAAAGTCACTTGAAAACAAGGGGGCACTGCAACCCGGCTTCATACAAGTGGAACTCCCTTAGTCTGAGTTTCATTTTTTGACAGTTTTAGAAACTACAGAGAAAGGCTTATACTGTGGGATACATTTCTGAATGGAGGAGTAAAATAAAGAATGGAACACTTAAATGTTAAATAAACTTTTTCTGTGTATTTTTAAACCATATACAGTAAGCATGACTGACGAAACTCCCATTTTATTCTTTCCAAGTTTGTTACATGATTTTGTATCTCTAAAGGCTCATCATCTTATACCTTCTCAAAATGAGCTAATTTCTCCTTTTTGTTAAAATATACAAATACAGAATAATCTGCCTTTGTATAATTTTTGTATGACACGTTTAATGGAAGTGATCAGAAATTAGCAGATAATCCAGCAGCAAAATTGACACAGATAATTACTTTTGCCTCTCACTCTTCCAATTCTTCTTTTGACTATAAAACTTTTTGATTTTTTCCTTCAGTGACTTTTCCTATAAAGAGGAGAGGAAAGAAAAGAACTGAGAGCATTCCTACAGAAGCACGACTGGAAGCTGGTGTAAAGTTGCATTTCAAAGTAGCCCAGTTCCTTCTCAGGTGGTGCTGAAGGACCCGAGTTTAGGTTTGGAAGGTATTGGCTTGAAGTACCACCAGCAGGAATGCTAGCAGCTGGCACTTCAGAAGAAATTGTGTTTTTTTTCCTGCAGCTAAGCTGTAGTACTGAGCAGAATCTGAGCTACCCTGAAGTAGAGAATTTTGGAATTCTGCATCAAGAGATGGTTTAAAATCTTTTCCCCCACCTTCCTTTTGCAGTTTAGTTTCTTGATATAAAAAGGAAAAAGGACAGCTGAAGGAAAAGATTACTAGCTGAAATGGGGATTGCAGTCTTTGACCTCCTTTGCTGCTAATACACTGTGTATGTTAAGAAAACACGCTTACATTTTTTCCAATATTATTTTTACTTACAGTCTTAAAATTAAACAAGGAAAAGTATTCCCTTCAAAGTCCCATTCCAAGTCATTTAGTACAATGGTGGAAAATATGCAGATATATACACATTAAATAGCATTGCTGTAGGGAAAAAAATTCCCACTAAATTGTTTCTCTGTCCTATTTTGGACAAAGTTATGACTCTGAAGTGCCACTACACTATTTTCCACTTGGGTAGATAGATTACTTCAAATATGTATTGTGAGATCCTGATATTCCCAGCTATGAACTGCTGGAATAAAAAAACCCACACAAATGCACTTATAGAAGGACAAAAGGTACAATGTAATACTAATCTATTTTAGATTATAACTCTCTTTGTTACTAAGTTCTTCTCACTTTTTTATTATTTTCCCTTTTCAAAATGATTGACATACCATCTCAAAGTTTAGTGTAGTAACTAAAATGGGTGTGTGCGTGTGTGTGTAAAAAACAAAACAAAGAAAACAAACAAAAAAGCCCAAAAGGTAAAACAAAAGGAAAAAACCCACAAAGTACATAGCAACAGATATTTCTACTGCACACAAAAATACATGTAAAGGAGTAAGTCAGCTAAGGAGGATGCTAGACACATACAATTCATCTTCAGCCCTGAATTGGAGACGCAGGAAGCAATGACCAGCTCTTGTCAGTCACAAATCCTCCACCTTCAGCATCACAAAAAAAATCTCACTCAAACCATCTCTGTGCATCAAATTGCTGATCTAGTAATAAAGCTTATGAATTACAGTAAAAAGGAAAGAAATAAAAAAAATCCTGAAGAGTAATCAGCAGTTTACTGTCAAAATGGGAGATGTCCAAAGTGGATTCTGCAGGTGATTGTCCTCAGACTGGTGATTTTGAGATTTTTCATTAGTGACATGCTTTATGGAATAGCAAATAGGCCCACTATGGTTACAGACAAAACCAAGCTGGAGGAACTGCAAGTATACAGGAGTAAAGAATTAGAATTCATTTTTGACAAACTTGAGACCTAGTAGGACACAAAAAATGAACCCCACACACTTTCTACCAGGTATGTGTATAAAATACTGCTTTTAAGCAAGCCAAATCAAATGCTCAAACAAAGAATAAGGAATATTTTCTTAAAGCCGAGGTTCTAGTCAGAGATGAAGGGATTATACCATGAATCAGTAAGCAAGAAATTAACTGATCACCATACTGGTTTATACATATAGAAGCATTATCTAGCAATGCCTCATGTTAGGGTACTGTTTTAGCACTTCGAGGAACATGTGGGCCACCTGGGAAGAATCCAGAAGAACAACAGTGAGGATGGTCAGAGTTTTCAAAGAACTCTGATATAGAAGAAGAAAACTCTGATATAAAAAAACCACTTATACAGAAGAAGATAGAATGAATGGTGGTTTTTTAGCCTTTGGAAGGTAAAATCATTACATAGTGTGTAGTGACAGGAAAACCATATGTTCTTCAGTGTCTCAGGTAGCCGGAATGGTCTTAAGTTGCTTCAGAGAAAACTGAAGATAGGTTAATTCTAAGGTTAGCAAAGTAGTTGAATAAACTGCTTCTGAAATCAAAGACAAATATTTGTATAGCTATAGCTGAGTCCTGCCTAGGTTCAGGGGAAGAAAGGGCTCTTCTACCTCATGGTCATATGAAACAAAAATCAAGAATTACAGAATAGATAGATTCTACTGAGAGTTAAAAAAAGGAGGTCATGCGAGTTTGAACTAATCCAGAAGTTACCTGCAAAAAAATCCTGAAACACTCCCATCATTCACACAGCATTCAGGCTGCATAATTTAACGTTGCCAAGAGAAATTCAGCCATGGAAATATATAAAAGTCTATGGAAATACCAAATAATCTGTCTACAAGCTTCAATTTTGTCTTTATGCTTTGATACTCTATACTCTGATATTTTACTGAAAAATTACTAAAAATTACTTTCTGTGCATCTTCATTGATGGACAGTATTAATAACATTGCAGCACTTGTAACTGTCCCCACAAAACACTGCAGGTAACATAGAACGAATACTTCTGTACATACATTTGCTATTTTAAAAACAAATAAAATCCAAACCCACATAATCTGTAAAGTCTACCTTTACCTAGATTTACTTACATAATCAAAAAGGTATGCATTTAGTGCTCCTGTTCCATCAACCAGTGTAAACTTCATAATAAAAACATACTGGAGCAGCTCAATACCTAAAACTGAAGAAAAAAAAATAATCTGTTTCTCAGAGTGAATATGCAAGACAAACCATACAACTCAAGATGACAATATCCCTCCTTTAATAGTAACTGACCTTGAATACTGTCATTAAAAGTATAAATTGATAGGCCAAAAAATAGTGGCTCTGAAGAGCAAAATGTGGTTCATATTTTGAAAACGCATTGCAATTTGCCTAGAAACACTTTAATAGATGAGTCCATAAAAATGCAGAAAGATTTTTAAGTACTTATTCTCATCCTAGTAAAAGTTATCCTAATATTTGCTTATATCTTAGATCCTACCTTGGTACCATGCTCCTACTCCTGTTCTTTTATCCATGGAAGATTAAAGGAGACTTGCTCTTAATTCAGTAATAACATAGCATTCCACCTGAAAACTTATCTTCTGAGGAAAACAATTTGTTTCACACAATGTAGTAAAAGCTACCAGGCAAACTCTTATTCAGAAAAACTTTGCTAGCAGTTCTGAAAATATTCCAGCATAAGTAAATGACTGCAGTCATTCTCGCACTGGCAGCAGTAACTGTTATGCTGCAAAGATAAAATATCTTTTAAACATACAAAGTTACTGCAACTCTGCATCAATCTTTTCTGGGTACATCTACTTAAATTGGCTCGTCATTTTATGTTCAGGTGATCTGATATACCTGCAGGTTATCATTTAGTCTGACAATAGAGATGATAAAATAATAATATACATAAAATAGTAGTTTAAATGCCAGAAAGCATTTAATTAATATTGTTTTCATTTTGAGAATTAAATGCCAATCGCAGGTGCTGTAACACTGCCAGTTATGTATTACCTTACATTTATTTAATAGAATATAATTATGACAGTTTATTTACAAGAACCACTGTACTGCTTGAGTAGTTTTTTTTTTTATGAAGTCTTTACCAAGCTAGTTATTCCAACTTCGTATGTTAGAACATGAACTGATAAATATGAAAATATTCTTTTTCCTTCATGTGTTGTGAAGTTTTAAGCTCCATTTTACCTCCAACATTTGAATGTGTTGACTACATAAAGTAACACAAGGAACACACAAAGCATGGAACACACATACATCTTATGGTATAATTTCTTTCATTTGAATATTATTTCTTGCAGACTCTCTGGAATATGCTTAGCATTGATAAGGCTTACAGAAGATAAAAGTCTAACTGGTACTAGTCATTAAATAAGACTCTCTTTAGTTCAGGTCAGAAAAACTGTATCTTCAAAAGGAAAAGCAAGACTAACTTTTAGGACTACAAGCACGTACCTAGTTTAAAAATGACATCTGCAACCAAAAATTCATCATGTCTGTACTACAATAGATGTTACTAGTGGACACCTATGGTAGAAGAAACTATTCAACATATAAAATCCTTTAATTCATACTGTAATAGTTTCAAAAGTAAATATGTTATTTCAACTGGTAAAAGGTGAATAAATTTTACAGCTTTATACTCAAGCATAACTATAAATTACATGCTTTCTGTATGAAATTGCAACCCAGAAACAAAACAATTTCATATAAACACTTCAGAATCAAGGCAGAAAAGTATTTCAGGACAATATCATGTCAGCTGACCTTGTGCTATTTCAGTTGGTTCCCATGACGGTCGTTGTTCTGCTGCAATGGAACTTAGACTCTTGATAGGCTTTGGAGTTGAACACTGCTTGCACCTAGCATTTAAAACAACATACTGAGACTAACCAAACACTGATTTATTTATACTAGAAGCTTTCTGCACAGAAAAAAAAAAAAAAATCTGATTTCCTTACTTAGTGGGAGTGCAAAAGTATTTATTGCTGTTTAAAATAACTATTTTACCAGACACACAAGCTTTAGACCACACCAAAACCCTAAATGCTGCTTTTGAGTTATCCCTGAGAAGAAATAAATCATTTTGGTCTGGAAAAGACCACCTCAACAAATAGAAAGGAGAAAAACTCTACACCAAGGCTGAGACACCTGGAGTTGTTCAGCCTGGAGAAGAGAAGGCTCCAGGGAGACCTTATTGCAGCCTTTCAATATATAAAGGGGGCTTACAAGAAAGACGGAGAGAGACTTTTTACCAAGGCCTGTAGTGACAGGACAAGGGGCAATAGTTTTAAACTGAAAGAGGGTTGATTTAGATTGTACAGAAGGAAGAAATTCTTTATGACAAGGGTGGTCAGGCACTGGAACAGGTTGCGCAGAGAAGCTGTGGATGCCCCATCCCTGGAAGTGTTCAAGGTCAGGTTGGATGGGGCTTTGAGCAACCTGATCTAGTGAAAGATGTCCCTGCTCATGGCAGGGGGCTGGAGTAGATGATCTTTGAAGGTCCCTTCCAGCCCAAACCATTCTATGATTCTAAGATCACTACATTGCTAAACATATATTCATATGTCACTGCTAAACATATTCATATGTCACTACTTTGTTGTTTAGCAATACAAAGAACTTCTCACTTTATAAAAGCAGGAATGAATCTTAGCTTGTAGCATGCTCTAAAAACACAACAGGGTTAGAGGAGAAATTTGGCTTTACCTATGTTAAAAAATATTAACTATGAGTTATTAAAACAACCTCTTTTGTTACTGGTGTATTTACACCAATAATTATAAATTTTACATGTGTCATAGTAAGCAAATGCTGCAAGTGCATGAAAATATTGAAGTGTTTTGAAAGTTGTTCTCATTTGCCTCAAGAAATAAAATTACAGAACAATTATTTTTTCCAAATTAAGCTTCTGTGCTAGTATATTACAGTTAGAACTTAAAATAGACATTATCTTTTAGAATTACATGCAAACATATCATAAAAATCAGTAGCACTAGTTCTGCTCAAGTGATATAAAGTCAAGCTCAATGAAGTTACTTTTTTCCTTTAAAAAAACACCCAAACTCCAATAAAGTAACATAGCTGCGAATTTTGGTTTTTATATGCAAGTGTGTGTTTATTTTTATATATATATATATATAGATATGAATATACATGCATATGCACACACATATAAATATTTATACAGGTATTCAAGCTCATTCATACAGCAAAAATAACTTTGCTTTTCATTCTACTATACAGAATCTTTAATTTTAGACTTTGCTAAGTATATGCTACTGATAAAAACAGTGCATGGAACAAAGCTCTGAAATGTCAACAGCCTTGTGAGGTTCCTTCCTAAATATCCTATAAACAATCATGGAATATCTTATAGAGTGTTGGCTTTTACAATACAGCCATTTAAACAGAGAATGATGTCTGAAGGTGAGTTGTGCATTGCTGGGGAAATAGATGGATTATGAAAGTGCACGAGGAAATACTTTGTACTGGTGAAGATCCAGTCCCACTAGCAATACCTATATATTGCCTTTATTTAAAAAAGCTGCAGACAGCCATATCTGGAAAGGTCAAAACAATATATGACAAAGAGAAATAATTATCTGTATTCATTTTATCAGGCCCTTATGGGAAACTTCAGGGTTCATGTGAAACATGCAATATTTCTGCACAGAATTTTTTTTACTGCCTACAGGACTGAAGCAGTGCAACACAGCGCTCTGCTTGAACTTATTAGGACTGCTGAGAGGGAGGACTCGATAGCTTGTATGAAATAGACTGGTACTTCTGAGCTCGGTAACTCCACGCTGCTGTGCAGTACTGGTAGAACATACTGCTGCTAGCTCTCATCGAGCAGGAACACGATATTGCACGGCATAGCACAGATACGAGCCTAGATGTGTGTACCGTATTCCACAGCCTTGGAACTGTGGAATTCAGAAACCCATTGAAGTTGTCTCTGCAGTGACTGACATCCACAAATAGGTAAGGCACTTTGCAATGTTGTGGATCTCAATAAATGGCAAATGGTGAGAAAAGGCTGTCCAAAATCTCTTATTTCTTCCAAAACCCAAGCCTTCCCAACACTAGGAATGAGAGAGAGAATGAGACATGGATTGACAGCCTGAAATTATTTTCTGGGTCTCTATTTAGATATTATCTGTGTACAAAAAAAACCAGCATACAGTTTTAAAGCAACATATGCTTTAACTTTAGTCTAACAAGTAAGACCAGAAAATGGTTATTTTTCTGGCCAGAAAACGGAAGATCTGGAGTAAAAGAGGATGATTTAGCCATTTTTGCAACCTAAGGAGTCTCATATGTGCATTTCTGTCTCTGTAGTATACTGCCCTACCCACACACCACAAGCAAGACTGAACCTGGGGTGCAGTGTAATTAAGGGCATAAGATTTATAGAGCAAGAAAAAGCCCAACTGCAGTTGAGTCCTTTGATAGGAGATAGTAGTATGGCATTTCATCCCTGATCTCAGTACTGCTGATCATGTTATGTATTTTGCATCAAAGAATCTTTGGGTAAGTTATCCCTTGAGCACTGTGGTTTGAATTACTGAAGAAAATGATATCTTTCTATTACTGCAACTATTAAAATATCAACAAATACTTTTAACTTACCCATAATATTTTATGTTCCCTTGTAAAAGAAAAGGAGCTGAAAGATCTAATAATTCAAGGTCATCTTCTGTGGATCTCACAGGAATAACACATTTAAATCTTTTTGTAAGCTTCCAGACTTCTTTTAGTGTTCCACCTATTAAAAACAGAAAACCATGGTTTTTTAAACTGTAATCAAGAATAAATTGAACAACTTGCATTTCTTGGCTGATTAGGTGTTGATTTCAGGACCTTCAATAAAAATTGAGACCCACTATGGAAAACTGAAAAAGTGGTTCAAAACCTTCTCGCTCAACAACAGACTCAATAAAGAATCAAAGATGGACATTTATCAGAGCAGATGCCTTAATATCTTCCTAATAGTTATCACTGTAACCATGACATTATATTTAGCTAGCATCACCTTCATATAATTTCTCCTATGATTTTACTAGCAATTTTCTTGGGGTGAAAAAAAGAATAAACTGACTTTTTGCAATCGCTCCTAAGTAACTGTTTTTTCAGCTATTAATTTTTAATGAGCAGTTTATGAAAAAGTAGTTATTCAACCACATCATAATTGACATGAAGTAGGAAATGCAGAAACACTACCGTAGCAATGGTTATGGATTCCCCTCACTCCCTGTGGAGGGTCACATAAAATTCTGTCCATTATCCAAGTATTTTCTCAATTCCAGCCCAATAGATGCCAAACACTCAAAAAGAGGTCCAGCATTATGATTATGGGGAAGAATAGAGTATTGTGTTGTACAAGAGTAAATTGCTTGTGTTTAACAAACAAGTAGAATCTAGACCATGTCCGTCTAATAAATGTCATAACGTGTTTGGCCTTTGAGGGTTATCTGTATCTGGAAAAGTGATGGCAATATTTCTAGGGAGGCTTCAAAATCTCCACCTCCAAAAACTTAAAGATAAAAATTAAAACATCATGTAGCTTTGGCAAGGTTCATGATCAGTGTTCTGGGAAAAAAGTGCTAAGACACTGATTATGCCTTCTCCTTGTGCTTTGACATGAAGCACATATATCCACATGCACACATACTTAGCTGCTGGCACTTTAATATCTGAAAAAAGATTTACCAAGTTATATTGTTCAGTTATTTTAGGAAAATAGAGTAGAAAGTTTCTTTTTTGTTTTGTTTTCACAAAGATAAGGTTAGATCGAAAAAAAAAAAATCCAGTTTGAAACATGTCAGAAGTAAAGCAGCTATCTGAACTAGTTGAATATAAAACAAAGCAGAAAACAGAAGGGGTTTTGTCATTGACCTTTACACAAAGGACCACCTGACTTACATTTGCTTATTCACACCACTAATTGAGCACAATTGAAGACTTTGTTTTAAACGCAGAATGGTACTATATGCAATTATTTATTACTTTTATTCTATTCAAAACATTCCTTATTAGCATTCTTGCTAAATTGCTTTGTTTAAAGTTCAGTGGCTATTTCTCTTCCCTGAGGAAATCTGATAAAAACCAAACCAAAAAACCTCACACTGCGAGAACCTCTATTAATCTGAAACAACACTGACATCCAGAGGCTGACAAAGTTAATTGTAGGTTTGTATTATCAGAAGCCTTCCAAAACTTTTCCACATCAAGACTAAAAATAGGTTTTTTTAGAAGACTCAGCAAGTTTTCAAATCAGAACTGAAAAATCAGGAAGCACAGCTAGGAAAAAAAAAAAAACATATTCAGATGTTAATTTTAGCAGAATCAACAATAAACTTATTGGTATAGTTTTAAAATAGACAGAAGCACTTTACAAGACCTTCACAGATGACTTTTTCCTGTTTGCACAACAGTAACTTAAAGTTCTAGCTGAGTTTTTCTTTTCTTTGAAGATGCCTTTATGATCATCACTACCGACACTGAATACAACTTCAACATATTTTAACTTTTAGATACTCAGAGTGAACACTGTGCCATAAGAAGTGGTATATTTGCAATTTATCTTACCTTCTATCATAAGTAACGTATCTTCAGGCTGTTGAAGCATTTCATCATGCTTCACAAAATGGATAGCTATTTTCCTTTGTTTCTGGTCTTGTGTAGTCCACATTGCAGAATCATACCAGGATGTATTGTGTAATTCTGGGTTTGGGGCAGTAATGGCAGAGCCTTGTAAAATAAAGTCAAAGTCATCTCCATCTGGAACTTCTTGCCTAAAACCATTTCCAAAATGAATAAGTAAATTCTAACAGCTTCTCCTTAGGCAATCTAGCAATAAGGATGACAGTACTCTGAATAAATATTAAAATATAGTCATGAAAGTTTATGTATATACAGGAAAAATAACTGTTGTTATATCAGTTTAAACATTTAGAGTTGTATAGCAAATTATGACAAGATAATTCATTTCCATGTTAATAAATATGCAAAGTAATCTAATCTTACCTAGGAGCAGAGGCAGCCTAGCAGCTTCATCCACACATACATAAATCCATGGAAAAACAAATCTATCAGCTTTATGTGATTGCAGTTGGGCCTTAAAAGGGCCACACAACTGCACACCACTACAGCAGAGTGAAAAGACTGTATGAGCTCATACAATTTCAAGTTTTATGTTCTAGCCTATTTTACTTTGCATATTGGGGGGGGGGGGCAGAATAGCTTCGCGTACGTACTGTAAATGGAAAATCTGCAACTCTGCACCACACTTTCTCTCCTGTCCTGCTAGAGTGCACCATTCATGCATTTCCAGTTGTCATCCACAGAGAAGTAATGCAGGCCATTCAAATTTTACCAACATTACCAACAACAGGCAAAAAGCCAGTGGTTGGCACACAAATTAAAAATGCATTAGAATGTTTTCTCCTAATCAAGACAGACTTGCTGGCTTCAGGTGGAATATGAACTGTGACGAAAAGGACAATGAAAAAAAAGGAAAAAGCTTGGACTGTTTCATAAAACACTGAAAGAAAGTAGGTGCCAAGCTTCAGAGTGCAGTTAAAGAAAAAATACCATCAACTCCTGCAGATTATTCTGACGATTTCACTTTCAAACCCAAGAGCATCTGCTTCCACCACTGAATAGCACAATTCCTGCCTATGAAACCAAACTTTGCTATTCTTCTGCTATCACTGTAGAACTAGCACACAACAGGTCTTCCTGAACCTGAACTTTCATTTCATGAATGCAGTGCTGTTCACATGAACTCTTTCCCCCTGTGTTCCTGGAATGCTATTTTAAATGCAAAAGCAATGGACGTAACATAACAGGTCATCTTTCCAGACATACCCATTAAACTCTTCCAGCCTCTACAGCCTGCCTGTAGATTTCTCGCAAAGGCAGGAATGAAATGAATTGGTTTTGAATTAAGCTACACACGAGGGTTGAAACTTCTGTAATGTGGATACATGAATAAAACTATTATCCATGTATATCAATATTTTGCTCTTCACAGAGAAGCTTCCAGTCGAAGACTAAAAACCAAAAATACATCTCTCACAAGGATTTTATACCCCAAGCGTTACATGCATCTTAGTGCACAAAGTGTTAAAGGACCAAACTTGCATTGAACTTTGTTCAGTCAGGCTCTTCAGCATATGCTAAAACATGAAACAACAACTTCTGCCACAGAACATGTAGGAGAGAAGGATGCCTCTAAATTGTGTTTCCTTCCTGGGCCTCTTAACTCACCCAATCCAGGTTGCAGTACAGTTTCACTATATTTCACTGATTCTTTCCACCTGATGCACACAGTTGAGAGAAGAAAAGCTAAATTTCTGGGAAAGCACTGCAAGTAGTCCCATCACTGCAGCAGGATGGTGGTAGTAGTAGTAGGAAATATGCTAACTAAAGCCTCACAAATCTATCTGGTTAAAAGCCTTTCCTAATTCTGTGGCAAAGAGAAGGCAGCAATATGTGAAACAGGAGGAGACTCAAATGAACAGAAATGAAGACATTAACAAGTCAAGAATATATAAAAAGGCTATAGTAGTCATGGAAAATTGTGGGATAAGGATAAAGTTCGTAAGGAACAAACAAAATTCTATCAATTGTAGCTGCTTATTACTATACAGAGTTGGCAAATATATCAAAAAAGTGACAAAAGTGGCAGAGATAGTTGGTAGTTATCTCCTTTTTATACTTGGCAATAAAGACCATGTACTTTTATGTTGTGAAGATGATGATGCACTTCCTCTTACATTAGCAACCAAGAGAATGTTATAACAACATCTGATAAGGACGAATATTGTTAAAGCTGCAAGTGTGCCACTTTGCATCCAAAAGCTGTAAGAGAAGGATAGTAGGGGCATTTTTTTGTCTCAGTGGTGTTTGTATCTAATAAATCTTGATTGTGCAAAAAATTTCAAAAGGCTAGGAGAATGCTAACGTGCCATCATTTAAGAAAAGCAATAGTTTACACCAGTAACAGTAAAGCTGTTTGCTTGGGACTGATGCTAGGCTAAGTCAGGCAAAAAAAAGCGATACAGGATTCAGATGATCATGAATAGCACTGTAATGCATGTCACTCAGTAGTTTAATCAAAAATAGGCCCTTTCCAACAAAATTTCTTTCATTTTTAGATGAATATACACCACAAATGGTGTATGATTATTTGATACAATGACAAATGGCATTAAAGGGGAAATAACGATGATAAAATGGTCAGTGAACTGATTGAGGTCAAAAAAAAAAAGACAAAAATACCAAGATGAATTGTGTTTCCCTGATATTTTTGGATCCAGAAAAGATTACTTCTCTGGAAGATACACTTTAGTCAACGATATTTTATTCATTCACTTGGAGACTATCATACCTTTTTGCATATCCTATTTTAAAACCGCAATACAGAAACAAGTACTTAAATACAACTTCGGTATGAGAAAAACCACACTGCTAAATTTGAAAATAAAGAAAAGTTATTGTTTTGAAAGTACTTAAAGGATTCTGTAAATGGAACTCATCTGATGATTTACATTTTTCCTACCTATTACCAGCGAGTTTCAAATCTTTGCTCAAAATGAAATATATTTACATTCAGCTCATTTTACACAAAAAAGAGGATGAAAATACACTGAAAATCTAAGCATCGCAAAACATATAGAACAATTCCTAATTACTTTTATTGTGTGAAACACTTACAAAGAGTTGCATTTGGAACAATGAAGTTTAATACACTGATAGAGCTTCTGGGGTTTATAAGTTCTCAGCTTTGCTCTAATGCGATACTGTTGAGGAGCCGTGCTGTTCAGAATGGTTTTCAGTTCTGTGTTATTCAAATCCTGATGATCTGTTAATACTGCAAAATAACAACACACACACACAAAAAGCCATGCATACCTATTAATCACCATAATATTTGGAATACAGGAAGTGGCCATTGCAGGTATGCATTTTCCCTTAATTCCCAGCTTCTCTTCCCCTCCCAGTTGCAGCCTCAGTTTTATCATGTTACTACAGTCTTTAAGATAAATCACAACAGGCTGTGGGTGCATGGTATACTTCAGGATACAGAAATTCAACATGTAGAAAAATACAAATGGAAGTAGAATACATAAATATGCTCTATTCCTTTAAATACGGAAGAAAACCAATGGAACATTCATAAACTTAGAATAGCTCTTTCTATAATAAATAAAAGATATTATTTCAACCTTTGAGCTGATGTCTCAAAAATATTTTTGTTCTTTAGTAAAAAGAAAATTCCCCTTGAGGTCAAAATGTTTCCTACCTGTAACAGATAACTGCTGACATCTCTGTAAGTGTGATTCAAGATCTAAAATCAAGAAGAATTTCCTAATTATTTTCCTTCCTTCTGTTCTTCTTTATCATGTGGACACACAAAAATGGATAGATAGGCAAATAGATACACATACAAAACCAAAAGCTGAACAAAGGAAAACGGAAATCCTAATAATGTATGAAAACAATATAGCAAAAGGAAAAAGCAAAGTAAGCAGGAGACAAACATTAGATTTCAAGAGTTAATGTATTTGAGGAGAAATTAGTGTATACATTAAATAGCAATGCTCATCAAAATGAACACTTTTCAAATGTATAGTGTGAATGATACTGCTGACTAAACTGTATTCATCCCCCTGTAATCTCTCTGCACAAGAGCATAAATACATTATTCTAAAAACAACATAGACTGCCTGGTCTCTCCTCTGAACCTCTACTACTGTGCATACACAGCGCAGAAAATATGTGCAAAATTCTTTCTAAATTTGCAGTGTTATGGTCTAGACATGAAGTATTTATTCTTGACTTTTGCACCCTTTTAGAAATATCCTGTCACAGTATGTTAATAATGGCTAAGTAACATAGGATTTTAAAAGTTAGAAGCAAAGATGCAGACTACATCCAACCAGCTTTAGAGTTTAATTCACTTTTAGTTATTCTTATTCTGGGCTAAAAATACCATTGAAAGAATAATATGGGATCTGTAGAACTATAAGATACTACTTTTCCATGGTGCTGCACCGTGCAACTCTGCTACTGACAAAACTTTCCATCCAACGGCTTTAGAAGGGTTCCTCAGCAAGCAGCTGTTTAGTAGTGTTTTCAGTGCCTATCTCTGAGGAATCCCCCTTCAGAGGGAGGGAGTTATGTCACTTTGCTTTCTGATCTAATACAGTATGATTAAGAACACCATCTGTGTTTAATAATTTATTCACTACCTCCTATGAAAGTATTTTTCCATGTATATGAAAGCCTTCTGCTGCGAGACAGAAGGATAGGGTAATGTCAAATTCCAGTCTAATAATCCAAAATAATTCTCTAAGGCTTTGTATGTGAAAGTAACATTATACACTTAGAGAAGCAGTAACTGACCTTATCTTGACCAGATATATGTTAGAAGCAAGGGCAAATCAGCTTTCAATTGCTCTTACCTGTAACATTGTTAAAAGTGCCGTCTAATTCCACTGAAGACATGCTTTCTATATTCTGACTGTCTGCCAGATCCACAGATTCTAAGAAACTAAAAAGACTGAATATTTTATAACCTAGAGAAGTGTTTCATATATATACATACACACACACACACACATATATATGGGACTATACATACACTTATATGAAACCTACTGTTTATACCTGTTTATACACAGGTATAATGTTCAGACATAAATTTTCCAGCAGAGACATAAAACTCAATCGAGACAGAAGTTGCAGGAGTGTATATTAATGATGCAGATGAGACACTCCTTTCCAAATCTCTCCTGGAACTTTAAAGATAATATAGTGCCAAAAGAAATCTGTACTACTGGAAACAGAATTCCTGAATAAAGCAACGTGGTCTTTGGTTACTTAGCCTTTCCCAAGGGAAAAAAAGATAGTTTATAACCTTTGGAAGAAGGGGCAGGCCACTCAGGAGGACTACACGGATGTGGTGAGGTTATGCAGGGAGAAGATTAGAAGGGCCAAAGCCCAACTAGAACTTAATCTGGCTACTGCTGTACAAGACAATTAAAAATGTTTCTATAAATACATTAACGACAAAAGGAGGACTAAGGACAATCTCTATCCTTTATTGGATGTGGGGGGAAACACAGTGACAAAGGATGAGGAAAAGGCTGAGGTACCTAATGCCTTCTTTGCTCAGTCTTTAACAGTCAGACCAGTTGTTCTTGGGGTACCCAGCCCCCTGAGCTGGAAGACAGGGATGGGGGGCAGAATGAAGCCCCCATAATCCAAAGGGAAAAGGTTAGCGACCTGCTACACCGTGTAGACACACACAGGTCTATGGGGCCAGACGGGATCCACCCAAGGGTACTGAGGGAGCTGGGGGAAGTGCTCACCAAGCCACTTTCCATCATCTATCAGCAGTCCTGGCTAACTGGGGAGGTCCCAGCTGACTGGTGGTTAGCAAATGTGACGCCCATCTACAAGAACGGCTGGAAGGAGGATCCAGGGAACTACAGGCCTGCCAGTCTGACCTCAGTGCCAGGGAAGGTTATGGAGCAGATCATCCTGAGTGCCATGATGCAGCACGTACGGGACAGCCAGGGGATCAGGCCCAGTCAGCATGCGTTTATGAAAGGCAGGTCCTGCTTCACTAACCTGATCTGCTCCTATGACAAGGTGACCCACTTAGTAGATGAGGGAAAGGCTGTGGATGTTGTCTACCTGGACTTCAGTAAAGCCTTTGACACAGTTTCCCACAGCATTCTCCTGGAGAAACTGGCTGCTCATGGCTTGGACGGGCATATGCTTCGCTGGGTAAAAAACTGGCTGGATGGCTGGGCCCAAAGAGTGGTGGTGAATGGAGTTAAATCCAGTTGGTGGCTGGTCACAAGTAGTGTTCCCCAGGGCCCCTCACTACAAGAAGGACATTGAGGTGCTGGAGTGTGTCCAAAGGGCAACAAAGCTGATGAAGGGTCTAGAGCACAAGTCTTATGAGGAACAGCTAAGGAAACTGGGGTTGTTCAGTCTGGAGAAAAGGAGGCTGAGGGGAGACCTTATCGCTCTCTACAACTACCCTACAGGAGGTTGTAGTGAGGTGGGGGTTGGTCTCTTCTCCCAAGTAACAAGCGATAGGACGAGGAAACGGCTTCAAGTTGTGACAGGGGAGGTTTAGGCTGGATAGTAGGAAAAACTTCTTCACTGAAAGGGTTGTGAAGCATTGGAACAGGCTGCCCAGGGAAGTGGTTGAGTCCCCATCCCTGGAGGTATTTGAAAGACGGGTATATGTGGCATTTAGGAACATGGTTTAGTGGTGGACTTGGTAGTGTTAGGTTAACGGTTGGACTCAATGATCTTAAAGGTCCTTTCCAACCTAAATGATTCTATGACTCTATGAATCCTTATGTATATAATGCAGGTCAGTAAAGCATTTATAATATATGCTTCATTTTGAAAATCTTTAAGTCTCACCATTTCCAAGTAACACATATGCACATGCTTGAAATGTGCTCAATTTCTTTGCTTACCTATAGCTTTTATCTTTACAAGATTATATGCCGCTATAAAACAGAGTAAGTATGTTAATGTGGCCAGGCCTTATTATTATATCACCATAAAATAGAAATCTTAATCCCCACTGTATTTTAAGTTTGAAAAATTAGCCTTTATTTACCTATCCTCCCAAATACTTACTCTTCATCTTAGTGGTGCTAAAGACATATTCTGTCCCAGAGTTTCTGGTTCTTACACACGTTTACAATTCTAAACTGTACAGTTGTTACATTAGCCTAGAGTTTTCCAGAATCATCTAGGAAAAAAACCCTACATATTGAACTTACGCTTTTAGTTCCTTAACATCTGGGTTATTTTCTGGTAAGACTCCTATTCCTCGACCATAACACGTGCCACCATGAAGATGAAATTCTATATGTGAGACATCTTCATTGTCAGCATTTGCTTGTTTCGTATGAATACTGTAAATTCTCAGAAAACTTCCAACCTTAAAGAAAAAAAACATTGATAACACAAAGTTAGCTATTACTTGGAAAATTCTAGGCCTTATAAAGCTTCTTCCCTGTTTTCACTGAATCACAAAATAGTTGAAGCTGTCAGGGATGTCTGGAGATTGCCTAGTCCAACCCCTGTGCCCGATTAGTCAACTAGAGCAGGTTTCTTAGGGCTGTCTCCAGCTGGGTTTTGAATATTTTCAAAGATGGAGACTCCAAAACCTCTCTGGGTGACCTGTTTGTTCTGCTTTATTAGACAACATTATTGGCAGCAAAGGCTGATTCAGAACCAGCATAAGCCTTCTTACTAAATCTGATTCTCAAGCAGACTTCAGAAGACAGATCAAACGAGCCAATATATTCTTTTCCTGAGGGCACAATTTGTCTTCTGTATTCACAACACAGCCCTCCAGAGACTGACGTGCTGTGATTTGTCCATGTATGATCGCACTCAGCAATTGACCTCATGCCCATCATCGTGGAGGGCATATTATCTGTTTATGTATACACTCACACACATCTGCTTACCCACAATTCTTTATCATGTCTTACTCTTACATTACAGATAACATTTTTTCAGCACCAGGACAAAAGGCAACACGTGTTAGAAATTCAAAGATTTTGGCACTGTTCCAAATTCTGTTAGATTTTCTCATCAGGTACATGGAGAATATCCTTGTTTTGCTTAGAATTATTTTGTGTTCTCTGAAACAGTTTTGTCAAGTTACATAAATGGACTTAATAAGTATTTGTATAAGTTAGCCTAAGAAAGAAGTTATGGAGTGCTGAACATCGAACGCATCTTTATAACTTTGCTTTTATTTCAAAATCCCACTACCATTATCCCTCCCTCCCACCTCCGAAAAAACCCAAACCAAAACCAAGGTTCTAAATGTAGATAATCTGGAGACTTAATTATATAGTTATTTTCCCTTTGATGTGTTTTAAAGGCCTTTGAATCAAATTAGCTAGCACTCAAATATTTTTTTAAAGTATAACCTAAGATCCAGCTGATAGCTGGCAAGCTACACACATTCAATAACCTGGATTTACATTCACTCTAAGTATCTTTTAAATAGCCCTATATAAATGATAAATTATTTTAAACTGACTTCAATTAACAGTAATGTTACAGCAGCCAGTCTGTTAAGTCTTATTTCAGCTTCAGTGCCTGCTTTAATCAGTAGAAACCTAAAAAGTATTCCTATTAGACTGGATTGGCCAGATCTTAGTATGACACCTATAAATGTATGTATATATGCATAAAAGCAGATAGAGCAGCATCTTGATTCTGGAATCCTCCTCTGTATCAAGGAACAGACAATGACTATATAATGCTGGTATCAAACTGCTCTTTTAAACAATAATCACACATGAAAAAGGCAGCATATTTTCAAATTCAGGCACCAGGGACATAAAAAGTGCACTTCAGCCTGAACCAATTTTGCTTCTGGCATGGAGCTCTTACCAGGGTTTTAATTGATCTGCCCCATTAGAGGGCTGCTCATTTTGTTCATTCAAAGTGTATCAACAGGACAGCTTGTGCATTTAGATGGCAGCTAAGAGGCTTATCTGGAGGCTTTTTTTTTTTCTTTCCAGATGCTAAATTTCACTTAATTATGTTGAATATCCAAAAACGCAAGGGACAGTCATATTATAAAACTAAGCTAATGACTATGACAAATGCTTTTGGAGAAAGTTTTTTACAAGTTCTTAGCTAAGTTCTGCTTATCAAATAACCTTATGTCAATATAATAGTGCCAAACTACTTTTTTTTTTTTTCCCCCAAGAGTAATTTGTATATAAGCAGGAAAAAGTCGATTATAACTGAAGAATTTTTTTCATTCAAAAACAATGTATGAAAAAACTAAGTATTTACTATATGTACAAACATAAAACATTAAACACAGGAGAGGAGAGCCCAGAAGCCAAGAATACAAAATGCTGGTTTTGCCTTCTAAACTCATGTGCTGAAATTCATGCAAAAGTCAACCAAATTACATGTTTTACTGCAACACTCAACTACCCAAGATTTATGTTCACTATAAAAATATATATTCCTATATATGCATTTTATGAGATCACTTTTCTGAAAATGTTATTGTTCTATATTTTTTAATATAACTTAGAACTATACTAAAGAGATGCATTATAATCAGCATTGCCAGATACTGAAAAAGTCCAGGTTATGAATGTCAACCAGACCACCAGACCTGACTGTGCAAGACGAAGTGCAATTTCCATGAATTCCTTTGGGAGGCAGCATTGCTTATTTTAACAGTGGTGAGCAAATGTGGGTGTTACGGCTAAAAACGTTACTGTATTTTTGTTGTCTACAGAATGCCTGCAGACCAAGCACACTTATATACTTGACTGAGAAGGAATTATAATCGACATTTAAGTAAACACCATGATTTACAGAGCCATCACTAAAATCTAGTACAAAACCAACTCCTTACCTGACTTTACAGCAGTTCTGTTTATGAGCTACCTACCTCATTTAGAGCAAGTTCATTTAAAATTAAATTAAAGCAAAAAGAACACATTTCTTGCAGTAATATAAAATATACTAATACCCTACTTGCAGTCCAATTCAAACATGACTATTTTAAGAAACATATTAAGGCTAAAAAGAATTAAAATGAAGAAGTCACATATGCAGTTCCCTGTAACTAGACAACTAAAACAACTTTTTATAGAGTAGCAAATTCTTATAATTATTTGAGAATATATAGGGTTGTATTCACATTTAAGACACTGATGAATTTGGAATGGTCATTTATCATGGCAGTTAAATGTTCACATTTGGCCAGAAAGACACTCATGAAAAGATGCTGTCTTTATCTATAGGAATCACTTAACAAAATCATCTGTACTGATTTTTATGCCTATTTTATGGCTGATGATATTCAATGAGATTTCTTTGCCATCATTTTATCATATCGACAGTCTAATTTTACAGAGTAAATTGTGCACAACTTTTTGAAATGAGAGGAAGCATATCACAGCATTTGGGTGTGGTCCATTGCAATAAAAAATACCAACTTAAATCCATTAAAGGATTTGAAGGACTTGGGGGTGTGATAGGGGGTGTTGTGGTTTGGGTTTTTTCCCTTTTAATGAGTACAAAGACACAAGTGGGGAAAATACCACTGACAGGTCAAAGGAATGCTACCAGGCCTGAAAAACATTAAGCTAGATATTACAGCCATGTAAACTTAAATACATTGCAGGTTGGAAATGTGACTCAGACACTAGAAAAGCAAGTAAGACTTCTTACTCCAAACTACAATCAAAAAAGACATGACATTGTATACAGCAGGAGGAACAGCTGAAAATATTCAAATTCTGCATCTGAAGATACAGAACATGAAGGAAATACCATGAAACTACGGACTAGAACTTGTATGCATGCTCAAGGTTAATTGTTTTAATTGTACTATCCAGAAAACACATGGCAACACAAAATTGATGATATCAAGCCATAAGAGGAATGCACAGTACCACATATTCAATGAATGACAGTACATAAGGAAATCTCCAGCCAGTTGTGGATAGCTGGACCCCTACTGTGCACTGACTGACCACTGATGTTGACTCACCTTGATGCTTACCATCTAGCAAAATGGCCTAGATGAAGAAACCTATTTCATAGACCTATTTCTGAGTTGTATGGCAAGTGAATCTCAGTGAACCCTGAGAACCTCTGGAAAAACTGGAATAAGAAAGGCTGAAGAATAACGAACTACAAGCTATGGTGAGCAACTGTGCTCCGGAGAGTTAGTTGCAGGCTGGGGTTCCTAAAGTAACGAGAAAGCCTTATGCACCCCAGGCAGAGGAAGAGGGAAATTCGGGAAAAAGCAGTAAACACCACTGTCTCTGCTTAGTTGTAGCTCTTGCTTGTGTCTTTATGCCCCAGGAAATAATCTGCTTCAGAGATGAGATTTCTGAAAATTGTTTGTGTTCTGCTAAAGCAGCAAATGCTGAAAAGCCACAGTCTTACCCAGCAGGAAAGGGAGACCAGTAAATACAGGGGACAAAAACTCTACTTATGGTATCAGCTGTAGCTTACCTTCAATATTACTAAAGTTCTCTCCATTGAAAACTGTAAATATTATTTGACTGTCTGAGAAAATGGGATAAAATGCTCATATCTTCAGTGTTCTCTGGACAGACAATCCAAACAAGGAGCTTTTAACAAACTCTTGCAGCAATATCCCTGACACTGTGCTCCAGGATTTGCTAAAAATTCACTGTAATACATTACCCACTTTCTCTAGACTGTAGTGCTTACTCAGAGCTTCTCTGTCTGAACATGTGTCTACAGATACAACTTTAAAATAAGAACAAATATTTCAGGTTTTTTTTTCATCTGCCCTTCTTGGCATCGAGGCTGCGTAAAACTGATCGCTCCTACATAAAACATCATTTCAGAGCTGCAACTGTCATTGCAAATGGTATACGACAACATGGGAGAGGGTAACCTAACAATTCCAGAACAATTTACATTAAAAAAAGGCAATTCTAAGCTACTGTCAAAGGCAGAAGAGATGGCTGAAAAATAGCGCACTTTTATTGTTTCTGAAAACATAAACTGGCAAAACATCTAGTACAGTTTCTATCCATGCTGTTCTCGTGTTCACGCTTGGGAAGGTGCACATGCATACACTAAACACTCTCTAGTTTTCTACTTCTACATAAATAATTTTAAAAAACAATCTTTGTGTAACAAGACCCTGAGCTAAATAAAATATTATACAGATTAGTATAGAGTATTTCAATTATACTTTCTTATGATATGACATGATTTCCACTAGTATTTAAAAACCAAACCTTTTATTAAATCTTCCATTTTAGGAGAAGTCCCCAAATTTTTTATTATCTTTAAATTATTCTGTGAAATAAAACTAATTCCACGTATTGCAACCTGAACTTAATAAATCTTCCTGAAGTTTAATTGTTAGGATATCAGCACTTTTTCTTCAATAACTCCACTAAGACAATCCACTAAAAAACAGTGTTCAAAAATGATCTAACTTAAAACTTCTACAGCTTGCATGAGTGAAACTACTGCAACTTTGGACACAGCCAGAAGGAGAAAAACAGCCCATGTTGCTCAGTAGGTCAAACCAGGTTTCTTAACAGTTTCCTTAGACATTAGAGCTTCTGCTACACAGTACAGTATCCAGCAAAGGCACAGATGCTTTAGAGAGAAGAAAGAAAGGGCTTATACGAAGGAGAAAAAAAAAAATGAGAGCGCTGATAAAGACATCACACGTACCACATATTCAATAAGAATTCCTGAATATAAATGGGAGACGGTAATAAAGGGAGTATCATCAGCTACTCAAGAAAATACATTTTATTAATATTAAAATATTTTTCCCTTAATTTTCAAAACATATTGCTTCACTGGAACATCAGCAGTTATTTATATCAATAGATTACACCAGTTAGCAAGAGAAAAATTCTGGAAGAGAACCTGTAAGTAATGAAATACTTTTGCGAGTAAGTTTTGTTATGAGTTCTTACACAAAGGCAAGTTATTTTGCTATTTTTCATTTACTTATGAACAGGAATTAATATATCAAATTGATTTCATGTCTGCTGATAGCCCCAGCCTAACAAATGGCTATCACTTATCTTTATTTTCTGGTAAACATTTTCTTAAAAATGATGCTTGGGTACAGAGGGCAAGGCTTAAAACGAAAGATGTATTTTTTGCTAACACTGTATTCAGAAGCAAGATGGCAGTATTGCTGAAGATCAAATGTTTAATTATGTTTTTGCTTTCTCTATCTAAGCATAATCAACATTACTGACCCACTAAATGAAGATTGCACTGCAAATTGCAGAAGTTTATAGAACAGAAAATCTTTTATTGACTTTAGAATTACAGGCCTATAATGGGACTACAAGTTTAACCCCACTTGATATCATTTAAAAAATAATTCTAAGGGATAGAATAAATTTTCTGAGTGCATTATTTTCACAGGATTATATATGATATTACAGTGTCTGGAAAGAACTGCTTAATTGGAAGAATTTTTTTCATGGCAATTTTAGGGTAATGAGGCTGTTTTACACATGTTGAAGGAGTTCTGCATTCAAATAAAAGCTATGGGAAATACAGTGAAAAACAGAGAGGAACATTTGAAACTCATTAACAGCAGAACTGAACTGATACATTCTCTGAAGTGAATTCTAAGCAGAAAATAGGCCACAAAACAAGAGTTAGAAATACCAAACTGTGCATTACCTTAAGTGATTTTGCCAGTTGTACGTGGTTGTCATAGACTAGAATGTCCACCGTTAGATTTCGCAGCTGATGAAGAACAACTTTTTCTCCTTCCAGGTCTCTTGCTTCTACAGGCACCTTCCAGGTTGGGTATGGACATTTTGTGCCATCCCATACCTGCAATGAAAATGAACTATTTCAATATGGTCAGAATGCTTTAGGTTGAGATTTTAAATAACTTTTATTTTTTTAAAACAACTTTGCTGTTTGATTAAAAGTTTTTGACAATAAGAAATCTTAATTGGACTCTCAGTCTTAAAGTCCTTAAATTACTTTAATTAGATTTTATGGTTTTTTTTTAATTATTATTCCTTACAGAGTATAAAATAGAGAATATGATCAAGTGTTAAGAACTGGGATTTGTTAATATTTAAAAAAAAAAAATCAGCACTAGTAAAACCTCAACTGTTTATCCAGCAGTTACAACTATTAGAATTCACGACATGCAGAACTGTCTATATTTAATATTTTAATCCTGCTATAGTTTTTTTAACTACTCCAGCTACAGCATGTGAAGACTGAGTACACAGCATATACTCCCTTAATTACTGATGATCTCCTACATCAGTATGCACTGCTAGTTATCCAGAACGGATTAGAAAAACATCAGTATTTAACATATACTTAATAACAAGGATTCTAAAAATTGTTTGCCTAAAGCTAAGTTCTTGATACACTTCAGTATTGAAATATTAATAGAGTTATTTTTGAGCTATCAAAATTATTGTGAAGAAGTAAGATTACCAACAGACTTAGCACTTTGGAACCAAAACCTTCCTTCTTAAATCAAACATTAAAATTTAAGTGATAGCTGCTTATGACATATTCTGTAAACTACGGTTTCCTGAGTTCCTGAAGATACACTCTTCTCAAAGACAACAGAAATAATGGTTTGAAATACTGGCATAGAAAAAGAAAAATCTAGAGGCATTTAGACTACAAGACTGAAATGCTGCATTTCACATGATTTCATGCATGTAGGTTCAACAGAAGCTAATTTTCAGACAGTTTGTGATACCAAGGCATTTTTTCCCAGGAGTTAGGCACTGCAGAGGGGGAGAAAATAGGACACCAAAGCTTAATTTTTAAAGGGTTTCTACCCCTTTGCTTAACTGCTGTGGATCAAAGGACCCACAGGAAAAGATCTAAGAATCAGCAAAGCCATGTGTAAATACACTGAGAATAACTCATGGTTGAAATACTCATCCCAAATCAAGAAATAAAAGGGAAAACTGTTCACAGTGAAAATGACCCATAACATCAAATTAATGTTCCCAAATAAGAGTGTACTCTGAAGGACCCAGATAATGAGGTGGTACATGCTGCCACAGATTAAAAAAAAAAAAAAAAAAAAAAAAAAAAAAAAGCCCATTATCTTCTGATCCTGTACCATGAAATACTTAAAACCACCTTTGAAAGAGAGGTTGCCTGTTGCTTGAATTATCCAACCTTTTCCAGGACTGAGCTTGAGAAACATAGATTTAGTGCATATATATTGTGAATTTAGTCACTTTGACAGAATAAAGAACCTTAAGTTTGTCAAGTTTCCCATTATTTTTCAACTGGCTTTACTTGGGACACTTTGGTAGTTCTACATTTAAGAGATGGATCTGACAAATGGATTGAAATAACTTGAATGCTCCCTGTCAGATACAAGGATGACTACTTAGCTTTAAAATGTCCTTCGCCAGAGGAACTAACGCAGCTAGCATCAGGGCACCTTTTGGAGGAATTTGTAAGCTAGTAAGCTTTCTTTACAAGAAAAAAAAATCCTTAGAAAAGTAGTTAGTTTTGTTTTTTACTTCTACAAATATAAAAACAGATCAAGCTCTCTACCTCAGGAGCTTGCCAGCTTCACTTTACTCAAATTATGGGTGGAAACACAGAAGCCCTGGTTTCAAAAACCAACATTGGTCTAAAAACCAACACTGATTAAATTAATTTTGGATCAGAAACAGCAAATGGTTCCATTACTAGTCATCAACAGACTGGAGCTAAGGAATAGTTAGCAACAACCTTTGATCACCATGGTTGGCAAAACACTGAAATGGGAGAGACACAATGAAACCTGTTTCTCTCTTCAGCAGAGGATGCTAATTGTATGACATAGCTTAACGTAGACAATTTAAGTGACAGACAGAAGGAAAGAAAACAATAATAGTAAAACTCTTATAAAAGGCATAAATGAGAGAATAATTTCTAGCGTGAGTTTTTTAGTCTCCATCAGTTTGAATAACAAAATTCTCAGAAAAAGGTAAGCACTAACAAGTTACCGTCTTTATGCCATGTCAGCCTCAGGTGCTGTGCATATCCCAATTAATTTATCAAGTGTAATACTAAGAGTTATGTTATGGGTGACACACAAAATCACTGAAATTCATTTGAGTTGTCTTTGAAGCAATCCCCACTAGTTACATGAGCTCAATGCTTAAAATAATAATTATATTTTGTAGTACAATCAACCATTAATACGCTTGGAATGACATGATAAATTTAAATCATTACTATAAGAATATAATCACAATAATATAATAATAATATTTAATGGTCACTCCATTTGAGCTGGTATTGAATTTGTTGGTTTTTTTTTTTATTTAGTGAATCAACAAAATAATCAGAGACCTGCCTACGATTTTTTAAAAAGGCTTCTCTTCTATCACGACCAACATTTGATACGAGAAAGGGATTTTGCCATGCTTGAAAAATGGAGGAAATTAGCAGCAGCATATCAATGTTAATCTACCATTTTTAAGCTTGTCTGATGTATTTTAATACAGATTTAAGTATTTAATACTACTAAAAGAAATATACTGTCAAAGGAATTACACATCAGAAAAACTTATATACTGTTATTTGATTTCAAACTTTTATCCTCCTAAGCCTATCCTAAGTTTTTGCCCTCAAGTCATTATCTTTACTATACAAAACTGACAAAATCAACTTCAGGTCTTACAACACAGAAAAGACTGTCAAGAAATAATAATTTAAGAAAGCACTTGTCTCTGTCCTTGCAAAGGGTCCTTCAATGCTGAACATATATTTATTAATGAACAACTTAATTACAGTCCACAAAATTCTGAAATTTTACTGGGTCTCATCTGACATCTATTTCACAAGGGATAATTAAACAGAAATATTCGTAACAGCTGCAAAGCATATTATAGGATGACACTTAAGGTTTCTTTCTGCATAGTGCATGCATTGTTCTGCACGAGAAAAATCTTTGCTGCTTTAATGAAGGAATCATGCAGTGTGCTGTTTCTAAAAATGTTGTAACAATACAGCCTAATACAGTAGAACCAATAAATAATTTTATGAAGTCATAAAATGGAACATAACAGGCTGCTTGTTACTCACATTTTAACAATCAACTTATAAAAGAAAGAAAAAGAAATACAGAGGAGTTTCAGAATAACACCAGACTGATACATCTGGAGCTAAAACCAGGAAAATTATGCAGACCTCCTTTTTTATTTAGCTGATGTTAAGGATCACCCTTGGAAAGTACTCTCCTGTTGTGTGGCACTTTGCATTTTTTACTTTCAGTGAGCACTGATCCCCAAAGCACTTAAGTATAACTAAAAGAAGCTACCTAAAATCCATCAAGATAGATAACGTAATACATTCATTCATTTTCTAGACAGTGCTACTTACTGCATTAATTATATTCAGCAGATCTAGAAAAATGAGCAATAATTGCTGCTAACTAAAAAACAAGGTTAAAATTTAGAACTAACAGTATTTTTCAACTTTAAGAAATCTTGCAATATTTATCTACACGTTTGTGAAATGATGATCCATACCAATGCCATCTTACAAAACCTCTCTAAAGAAATAAATCTGATTAACAACTTCAAAGAGAACTGGGATTTCTGTCTTGTTTTCATAGAAATAAAACGCTCAAGGATCATAAATTTGCTTAACCTCGAAATATTTATCTACATAACATTATTTAAATCAATGAATAAGTCTGTTTTATCAAAAACTGAATCATAATGTCTTAATAAATAAATCTAACAAATTCTTTTAAAAAAATAAATCTACCTTTAGAAGAAAAGAAGATCCATCCACTTTTGCTTTTCCTACCAGCTGGCAAGTGAGATCAAAGAACAGCATTGGCTGAACACCAGACAATTTTGCTGCTGGTCCAGAGATGGAAAGATTACTGGCTGCCCAAACACGTAATTCTTCTATTGTTTTTTGTTCTTCATCCATGAAAGTGTACACTTTGCTAGAGGTTCGAGGAACTATTGGCGCTCCTACAGTTCCATCAAATGTCAAGGACGCAAATCCCACACTGGTAATTCCCTGCATCTGTCCATTGTATTCCCTGATCTGTAACAAAATATGAAGAAAACAAAAATAAATGGTTGCACTGCATTGAAATATACATAGGTTTCTGTTTTATCATGTGCATGAAGAACGGACCATTGATCATTTTTGTTCTTGGTGCTATTTGGAGAATGGAGCCAAAATAAAAACAAAACAAAAAAAGGAAAGTAACATTAACAAGAAAACAAAGTGAAGAAGCAGAAAAGATAATGTAACAAAAAATTTTTAAAGAAGCAGACTAATACCTACCTGTAAGTATACAGCATCATTGCAAAGTATTCTATTCACAAATCTCAAAATGTTTGTGTGGGGAACACATCAGGATTGCTTTTACAGATGGGGAAACTGAGGTGCAAGAGAAATTAAATTTTAGGGGTTACACAGTAGAGTGATGGCGGAGCAAAGTTATTATGGATTCTTGTTTTCTGCCTCTCACAATAGCCCCGTTTCCTGATATTATGGAACTGAAAAAGAAAATATCAGTTCTAGGAGCTATTTTTTTTTCTATAAAGCAAACAGTGACCAGCTTTCATCCCTTGAATTATGAATACAGCTTTCACAATTACTCTTATGCCTACTGCCCTACACATGGCAGGTCCCCTGTATCCTGCTGATTTAGCTATGTATCTGCTACCGTATAAAACACAGTGTTCAAAATGTGAAGCATTCCTTCAAGGATCTAGTCTAGTCTTCTTGTTCCCTGCACTTTTTATATCAAAGCACTGCATGACTCATTATCCAGAAATCTCAAACCGGCTGTTTTGATCCATCCCTTTTTAATTAAAATTTGCTTACCAAAAAAAGCAACAAGACTTCAGAAAATAGCATTTGTTAGACGATCTAGCTTAGGATTCCCAGTGCTCAATTTTCAAATGGTTGAAAATCCTACTGATTTAAAAGTGCAGAATCTGAAGGATGTGACAGAAGTTCTAAACAGCAACATTTTTTACCAAAACATTGCCAACAATTTAGGCCTATATTTTATAAACACATTGAAATTTAAACAGCACACAAATCAAGTATTCCTCGGAAATTCATAAACAATGCAGTTCAGTCTTGGTGACAGGAACTCCTTTAATCCTTGCTACTTTGACATAATGCATAAATGCATTAAGGATCATCTCTAGGATAAACTTGCATTTACTTAAGCATTCTCCAGACCTGACCAATGGAACACATCCATTCATGATGTAGTTTTTCTTCACTGTAACACTGAAAAGCTTTAGTCTTTTAACCTTTAGGTTTAAATATTGAAAATACAAAACAAAGCCAATGGACAAATCGTGAAAATACATAGTTTCATAATCAATTCATGCCCATTACCCATGATCTAGAAAAAAATGTTCCACTATAACACTAAGACGTTATCTGATATAAATACACAGATTTACTTTAGTTGCTTCCACTGTCATTATATTCCATAGCTTCTCAAAATAGGTAACATCCAGAGGGGAGGAAAACTCTCTTTCATCATTTGTACTCATTCATCCGCTATCAAAAGATACTTCAAGCACATTTTTAAGTATCTTGTCTGACATGTCAAATGATTCTCAAAGTGTTTCAATTTCCAATATACCTACTTATTTATTTTTTCACTAATTCTTTTAAATCATCATCAAAATATCTTTACTTCTTTCTTACTAAAAATTCTGTTCTAGACCTCTAGCCTATTTATGAGGGCTCTAAACATTTCAGGAAACCAGTTCAAGAAACTACTTTGTCTCCCTGGGCTTCCACTAATACTTGACCACAGACTATTTTCCCCATTTCCCAGATCCTTTATGTCATGTTTTGAGCATTCATGAGGCTGTGCTTGAACATCCTGTACTTCTGACATCTCCTAGTACCCTCATTTAGTGGATTTGAAACCAGCCTTAATGTAAGGAAAGGCAATTATAAAATAACAAAAGAAATAAAATATGTAAGAAGGTAAACCTGAAGTGTCATGATGAGAAAATTACCAATGATCATGAAGCAAGACCAAATGTCCTTTAGGCATAGGTATGTGGAGAAGCCACTGAGCAGTCTCAAAGGTAAATGGTGTTCAACAACATTATTTAGTGAACAACAGAACAAACAGGAAAAGTAAATGTAGAATGGGTTACAGAACAAAATATTTCATAGCTGGAAAATTACTTATGTCAGACCCACAGAACAGATGATGGTCAACAGAAATTCTCTGGGCTTGTCCTTTAAAAACAAATCATTGCTAAAGTGATGAGGAATCACTGGAGTGTAAAATGAACAAAATCCATGGGCAAATGTTGTTTCGTTATAGCACTCTAAGTAGATCTCAGATCAAGTTAAAAGCGATACTGTAAACTAGTTATATTTTCCACACACAAACGATTCTGAAATTGAATTAACCTTAGGGAAAAGAGCTAATCTGAGAGTTTTGTATACAATGACAATTCCCCCTCAGTAGATTTTATGTTATTTCTAGAGGCCTTCGGGATTTTTTTTAAAAATGAGGGGAGGAGGGGAGAACAGAGAAGGGAGGCAGATGGCTATCACTTTAAAAATTCCCTGAGAATTTTAAATAAATTCCATAAGTAATGGTTGCTAAACAAAAATATATTCTGGGACAAAACCAGAGCAGATACACTGTATTTAGCTTGTTCTAAGGAGGTAAATAAATTCCAATACATATTCTGGGAGTCTTTGGCATAATTTTTATAAACTAAAAAACAAAAGGTGAAATGTCACCTCAACAAGCTTCATGAACAATAAACTCTAGTGATTTCTATGGGTTACAACTCTATCCTGAATATGCTCATTGAAAAGAAGCTAATCTTGAAATATTTATAAATAGATTTCCAGCAACCTAAACCACCTGAATTATTTTTTTTTTACTGAAGCTGGTGTTATTCACCTCACTCAATGGAAGAGAAAAGTGTGATAGTAAGCAGTGTATAAAGCTGGAATAATAGCATCTCCAAGGTAGTTTTCCATCAAAACTGATTGTTAAATTGCAGAAGCAAAGGACTATTATGAAACTACTGCAGTCACAGATCATCTTAGAATATAAAAAATATGCCTTGTAAAACAACATATACTAAGCTAATGTACATGTTCTTACACTGAGAAGGAAGATTTCCTAAAATAAATTCCCCTATTGATTTGTGGAAGGATCAGGAAATCAAGATAATATTTTGAAACATGAGTACATTAAGCTTAAAACTTGATTATTATTTATACATATGAAATTATTTCAAGACATTAAGTTGTGTTGTGGTTTGGTTTTTGTTTTTACTTAAATTATTGCATTGTCTGAAACGCACTGTCCAAACTTCTATTCCAATTTGAGTATACATTCAGCTGAAGACCTCATTGTAAGGTATCTTTTACCTAAGCAGAAGTAAAAAACTTATGATCCCTGTGATTCATGGTTGACAACAAAATAATAGAAGATCAATATTCACATGCTGCTACCCAGTCTTCTCTTAACTGCAGAAATGGAGTATATATGAGATGCTAGTGAAAAGGAAAGAAAGAGTGCAAAATTGTCTACAGGGAATATATCCGCAAGAGTGATAGTTACTGTGGTGAGCAATGTATTCCCCTCAGTTAAACACATATATACAAGCACATGCCATTCTGTGTGACACAAACAGGGTTCAGTTGACACAGAAGCAAGATACCTTATGCAAATCAGCAGTGACAAAAAATACCTACACATGGATTATATTTCAAGTGAAACTCCATCCAAAAACCTATACAGGAACTTGGGATAGTGCAAAAAAAAAAAAAAAAAAAGAACACAATATACTAGGTGCCACACACTCTTCTAATTTGTTCTTATAAATGATGGCTATTAAAAAGGATTTCTTTCTAGAAGATGGATAAAAAATTTACCTTATGCTGGGATGGGAGTTCCAAGTCACAAAGGGATGCCCTTCAGTTCTCCCCATTCACTCACCACTTTATACAAAGTTTTAGAGACAGATCACTGCACTTTAACTTGAAAAATGGTCTAGAATAGCTGGAGCAAATACTTGATGGAAAAACATAAACAAATAAGACATAGGTTTTCCATTGTGTCAAGACAAAAAAGCAGGTCACTTAAACAGGTATTTAGCTTATTTCCTTGGGTTCTTTGTTTTCTATTTTTGGCTGCACAGGTAGCCAACACAGAATTGAGTGGCATCTAAGAGCCACTGGTCCAAGACAGCACGGGTTTCAGACCTGTCTGAACTGAACAACAAAGCTTTTAAAACAGGGAAACACCCTGTAAGTATTGCTTACCATTTGAGCAGTGATGGGTTATAAACAAAGGTTGCTTTCTCCTGTTAAATGCTATTACTTTATCAGTGGTTCTGACATTTAAAATAAGAAACAAAGCAGAAGCAGGTTGAGAAGATGCCTTGTTAAGAAATTATGTTTATATACCTCAAACTAGCTGAAAAAAATCCCAAAAGAATTGTCCCGAAGTCTTTTAGGGTATGAATGTCAACAATTTCATTCCTAAATGGCCTTTCTATTAAATGGGAGTTGATCCTTTGTGTTATGGACTTCTTAGAGAAAAATCAAAGTCCTGGATTTATGATGACTTGTCCATCTCGCAGACTGTAGCCACTAAATACAATACACTGTATGTCCAGCATCACCTACAAGGATATTAATAACTAATCCCCTTAATTTGTCCCTGTTCCACTGCTGCTGAAATTCTTGAGCTTTATTAGGAATTGCACAAGGGTAAGAAGAAGGCTAAGAGTTAGAGTAAGACCTTTGGAGATGTTTCTCACTAGCTGTCTCCAGACTTGGCAACATGAGAATGACTTCAGTCCTACAATCTGGAAACCTACATTTTTAAAACTAATCTGGAAACAGGAAATGCTTGCTTTCCATTCTGAGTGTTATGCAGTACATGACGGGATGGAAGGCTAAAAAAAACCCCAAACCAATCACAAACACTGAAGACATACTTCCAAGCTAAAACAAAGTTGCAGATCAAGCATTTGAATGATATACACATTCCATAACAGAACATGCAAGCTGACATATACTCCAATACCAAAAAAAAATACTATGATTTGTTAAAATTGTTACTAATTTAATAACTTAGTGCTCAAAAATATGCTAGGCAACTGAACCTGAGCCTTAACAGTATATCAGATCCAGAGATTAATTTCTTTGTAAAAGTTTGATGATTGTCACTGATGCCGTTTATATGAAAAAAAGTTTCCTGTCAAAAAAACCACCCGAATGCATTTGGTATATTTCCTTATATTTTGTAAATATTTTCTCACATTATGTAAACTACAGTCCTAATAAGTTTGGATAATATGGTATGCTGATTATATTTTCTTGTATTTTAATACTGTAATCCTAGTGTATGTGTACCTCCAGCTGTATGAACAGAGAGGTATAATGAAATACAGAAGAAATTTGAAGTAACTTAGTAAATAATCTCTGTCCTTATATAAATTAAATGACTTTGAACATGTTTAAATATAACAAGAAAGCTGAACTACAAAAACTATCTGCAGGTACCTTCCAAAAGAAAGTTAACAAGGCTAGTCATATGGAAGTAAAATGAATTTTTATGAAGACATGAAAAATACACCTAGATATTAGGAACATAAATTATAGCTTATCCTCTAGTATTCCTGAGAATTGCTGTCTGCAAAATAATCTTATCAGAAACATCTGCAGCAATGGAAATACAAATTAAAGAAGAAAATGAACAATACATTGTACATTTCATTTACCAGTTCACCTGAACATATTATAACTATTTTGTGGAAAAAAAATTGTATGCAAAAAGTATATATATTTAAACCAGCTGAAATAATTTCTGTTTTGATAATAATTTAAAAAAACAGCATGCATTGCAATACTGCTTTAGAAATATTCCTCAGAGAAAGTGGCATAGTATATTTGAGAAAATTCTAGTAAAGTAAAAAAAGACTATTTTGGGATATTTCCTACATATTTAAGACGTGATCAGGTAACTTGACCAAAAGTACACAGTTGAAAATTTCAGAAAACATATGTGCAAAGTTCTAAGACTTCAAATTATGGAGAAACTCTACTACTGCTTACAGTCAATATTTCCTGACATTATTTACTACAGGACAAATACTTGTTATTAATTTAAATTCCATCAAACCTTCAAAGTGAGCTGCATGCCTTACACAATTTTTGAAGGGAAGCCAAAAGCAATAGTAATACTAATATTTCCGAGAAAAATGTTGGTTTCTCTGTGTTAAAAAGAATCTCATAATTGTTTACTAAAAAAATTTTAATTGCTTCCACTTTTCAGAGCAAGAATTTGAAAACAGGGTTGCAGTGATGAAGACAACATGTTCTTTGACATCCTTTTTAGCAAGTCTCAAACCTAACTTTGGCCAAGTTTATATATTTGGACCACATTTACTCAGAGGACACTAAGAGTCCGGCAGCTAAATTCTGCCAAAGTTTAATGTTCACTCAGTCTGTTCTATATCTAAGCTCCAGACTTTCCCCTCTCATCCTTATCAACCTGACAGCTATGGCTAGAGCTGCCTAGGAATAAGAAGTGAGCAGATACTTCTCCCGTGTCTCTTTCTCAGTGCCTTCCATATTGCATCAGGTAGAAAGAAAGAGAAGGAATCAACTTTCATGGGACAAATTGGATTAAACTAAAGAAGGGAATACACAGAGACATGGAAACCGCTCGCAAAGTGCAGAAGTAAGACTGCTCCTAGAAATAACGGCAGACTGGTTTAAAGATCAGAGTAGGTAACCTAGTGCAACAAATGCTACGTTAAGTATTACTAGGTTAAGGAGAGTGATACATAAGAAGACAGACAGGACAGAACTAGTTAGGGTAACAAAAAAGGGAGTGTGATCGATCCGTCTATGTTTTTATGAAGCCACACTTCATATGCTTGATATTCAGATATCTGCTGCTCTGTGAACAGGCAAACAGCTTAGAAACTCACTAGCAAAACATACATCTTGTATTTGTCAACTGACTGACCTACGGAGGGAATAACTATCTATATCATGGCTATAAAGTACTTTTGCTCAAAAAATCAATGTGTTTATATTGTAAATCTAAAGAGTTTGAATCAGATGAATATGCAATTGATACTATGCAAGGAATTTGTTTTTTCTTGCTGTTTTTCTCCATTTTGTTATTCTAAAGATCTAGGATGCCACATCTAACCACAAAGCTAAACCACTAGAATTATAAGCCATAATTATTCCAAAGTTAGTAAATGACACAGTTTCTGTTGTATGCGCAAACACAGTTCAGCTCATGGCGCATTTATATCATGATACCCCATTCCATTACCCTATTTTTCTACAGGACATTTTCCTATGCAGTGCATAACTTGAGAAGTGCAGTGGTGATGAATTAGTGCTGTGTAACAAAGAAGCTGTCATCTTTAAGACTCCTACTTCATTTGTTACAGCAACTGGAGCCTATGTACAGACGAAGTTAAGGCACGAAAGTAAGAGAATAGTATCAAGATTACTACGACAAAAAGCTAGAGAATTAAGACTTTGCAATTGCTACAGAGATTGCATTATGCTGAGGAAGTCATATAAGTAAAGTTTATAATAAGAGGTCACTCCTTTGATCCTCGTTCTCCAAGTGTTCCAACATGAGTCACACAGCTCTATAATGCCATGTATTTGGGAAAAAGACCCACCAAAACACATCCTGGACAGTTATTGTATCAGACAACTAGAGTACACTGAACAAGATGAACACCTAAATAAGAATGTGCTTCACTTTTCTCCAATTCTCAAACATTAAAATGGAAATCAAATACCAATTCACTTCACTGGGAGTGAGGAAATAAATTCTTGTTTGTGAATCACTCAGAGGTAATAAGGAATACTAGAGAAAAGCCAATGAGGAAATTACGCAAACACTGCCTTGATGATAGAATTGTTAATACAAGAAAGGCAGAATACATGCCAAAACTCCCAAGTCAAGTGAGGATAAAATATTGCAGATTTAGTCAGTACCAACAGGTTGCCTCTTCCCTCTCTTTAACAGCTTAAACATTAGGCATTAAGTCTAAGATATTAAGAGCACCCACAGTGAACCATAAAAAAAGTTCAAAGAAAACTCCACTTGAGATAACTCCTTTGCTGTGAAGATAGAGGGAGGCTAGGCTATTAGATCACAAGCCTAGCTTTAATATTGAGGGGTGGGGCAACTCCCCCCACTGTCATCTCTGCAGAGCAGGCCCAAATACAATACCGCAAATCACAAAGTACTATAATTCATGAGAAATCACCATAAGAAGTCATAAAAATGCACTTCAAGAAATATTAACAGAAATGTAATTAAAACTGGGTAATCTTCCAGTTCGGTTACTAAGACGCTTAAGATTTTCATTCTCTGCAACAAATACTGAGCAAATAAAATTATTCTCTACCCAGAGTAATCCCAACAGAATCCTCTCCATTAAGTTCTTATTAGCTCTGAACCATCGGACCTTGCCAACACCTGTGTTACTATGTGGAGAAGTTATTCATTAGCAGCTGAGAGTGTAGCTGGGAGCAGTCATTTTTAAAATGTGTTTGCTATCAATGTCAACTTCTTGGAGGTCTCTCAAAAGCATATCTGGGGCAGGAAAATGTGAATACATGCTGTAAGGACTATGTATATCTGGCCTCATTGGTAAGCACAGCTCTGACAGACTATGGCCCCTGCCACCCTCAATTGCTTTCCATTCAGCAAGCTAAGAGAAAGGGATAAGGCCTGAAGACAAAAGGAGAAGAAACTGAAGGAAGAACTGCAGACAGTGTAATTAGAACTCTAATTAGAGTCGATTTCTTTTTTTAATTGAAAACTGTGTTGCACAGCAGTCACACATACTATGCTGGTTGTAGGTGAAAGAGAGGAAGAGTTCACTCCCCTCCCAGTTCACTCCCTGGAGCTGGCACCAGGCTTCTATGCCAGATTTTTACCTGTTCAGATCAGATATGAAAACTTCTAAAGTAACTGTTTGTTAGCTTGTGGTAGTAAAAACATTCCCATCCAGAAAAAAGACAACTTAGTGACTTAGATCATAGAATGCTTTGGGTTGGAAGGGACCTTAAAGATCATCTGGTTCCAACCCCCCTGCCATGGGCGGAAACACCTTCCACTAGACCAGGTTGCTCAAAGCTAAGTTAAATCATTCTAACTTAGAAAGTAATTAAACAAGCTGTCAGCTTATGCACCTGAGGAGATACGGATTGTGAGCAGCTGGAGGTCAGTTAGGGCTGGAAACCACTTAAAACAGCTCAGCTGTGATTAAAAAAAAAAGTGTATGTGGGGAGGGAATTAACAGACCCTATCTTTAAATACTGAAACATCACCTTGGAGAATGATGAAGTACCAACTGATAAGGATTTTAGAATGATCTCCTCAAAAATTTGATGCCAAATCAGGAGAATGGTGAGGTTCCTTACATGTGCTATATTAATAGGTTTCCTTAGTAAGTTTATATTAAAGGTAAATAGTGGAGCTGAGACACTATTATGTTTGCATAAAAGAGGGTGCATACCTAACTTCCCTGACAGTGGTTTTGTTTGGTTTTTTGAAGTGTACTTACCACATCTCAAAAAAATCCAATATTAACCTATCACAGACACGCAACTTCTCAATTCTTTTATTTTAATCAGGCTTCTTTCTACTTTCTCCTTTTTCACACATACATTATAAAATATGTATTTTGATTTCAGAAGCAATAAACATGTTTCTACCTCCACTGAATTTCAGAAATGAGTATATCTGTGTAACACTCACCCTGCTGGATTCAGAGAGAATTTAAAATTTAGCATAAGACTTTCCCATCTGAAGTCAAATCAATGAACCTCCAAGACTAACAACACATCTCAGGTACTGATTAGCAACACAAGATTCAAAATCCAAATATAGTTTCATTCCACTCTAATTATACATAAAGATGACCTTAAGGAAGATTTATACTAACCCAGAATAGGTTAGTTAATTTCTCTCTCAACTGTAAATATTTATAACATACATGAATAACTGAAGACTGTTTCTGAATCTTAACAAGTTCTTTCTTAATAATCTCAGTGGTACAAATCTCAATTACTGGATAAATCTTACCAGTTTTTACATTTATTGTTATGGGTTTTTTTCTTTGTTCTCCTGCTACAGCATATCAAAACGTACATGCTTAGTACTACTTATCTTTACCCCTTTCATCATCCTTTTGTACAATCCTAGATTTTCTAGATCTCTCAAGAGTGTTCAAATATGCAAATTGTTTTTTTAACTGGCCTCTTTCAGGACATTTACTCATTTCTGCTATAATTATTTTAAGCAAAAATAAAATATATAATTATATATAGTTATCTTGCAAATTAATATGTAACATGGTAAAATCATGTCTTTGGTACTATTCTGCACCTCTTTAAGTATGGTCCAGCATTACAAGACTTCCATTCAGTCTCTATAGTGTGGTTCCTCTTCCCTATACAGTTGCAGCAGGCATAAGAAAAACATCCAGCAGAAACATTACCAAAGCTATAAACACTGTTTCATTCGTGGCCTTTGATACAGATAAATACAGGGTAAGGCAGGAAAACACCAAAGAAGCAGCTAGAGCATACTGCACACTAACAACCCCAGACAGATTATATTTACGTGAGTAACTCTCCAGCTGATCTAAACTGCTCCACAACAGAAGCGCTAAAATAATCCCTCAACTCTATTAGTTCAAAGAGGAATAAATTGTGCACGTGTCAGTTAAATTCTGTTCATCTAGAAGTATTACCACGTGATTTTTGTCAACTAGTTCAACAAATATTCGAAAAAATAACGCTGTTCTAGAGTTGTCATAACCATATCTAACACTTTTTTAAAGAGACATATCGGCTTAGTGCTCTGTTGTTTAAAAAATTTGATAGTTTATTTCCAGTTTTGGTCCACAGCATAACCATAGCTGTTCTATCAATCAATTGCTTTACCCAATGTATCCACACGTTAATTTCGGTACGTGAAGAATCAAATTATTCCTACAGTCCTCTCACTGCACAGAAGCAAGCACATAAACCCCCCACATCCTAGTACATACCTTTATTCTATGAAATCGAACAATATCTCCAACTTTGTAGATTTTTGGTAGGGAATCTAGATTTCCATTAAAAAGAGTGCACGTTAACTTCACATTTGATGGGTCCACAAGTGTTACAACTGAGCAATAATCTGTAAAATATAAAAGTATTTGAATGAATAATAGGCATTATGGAGTTATTAATACACAGATATTAAACTTGGGATGAACAACCATATGGCCAATTTTTTTCTGCTATGATCTGTGTAACTCTTCCAAAGTCAATTTAGCTACAGTAGCATAACAACTGAAGTGTGGCCCATCTTGCTGATAATTAGCCTAAATAACTGAAAAAGAAATGGGTGATTAAGCCCTGGGCCAGGAACACACAAAACTTTTTCTTCTGTCTGCAATGAGCATGCTATTTTTTCAGGTTTTAGTTACTTCCTCTATAAAATGGGGAGCAGATGTATAATCTTGTACAACCCTTTTCTAAGATTTATTTTTGCATTATCTTCTGAAGAGGCAATGAGTTCTACAAGTTCTTAAAGCAGATTAAAGCATAAATTGCTTATCTTTCACTTCAACAAAATATGCAAGACTTATACTGCAAGAATACGGTCACACAGTGGTAGTTAGAAAGTATAGCAACAATCTGAAATGTGCCCTTTTGAAGTTAAACTTCATTAATAGAATTTCACTTCTATTAATGATCTAAAAAGTAAACTCAAAACAAGATACAAATATGACAGAGCAAAACAGCCCAGAATAGAGCAGTATTTGCAAATGACATAAATGAAACCTTTATTTTCCATTCCACCTCACAGAAGCATGTGTGCTCAGGTATCTTACAAACGTAAAATGGAGCAAGAGTACGCTTGCTCTTTCACAGCGTGGTAGCTGGTTAACCTGCCTGAGAACTTTTCAAATACCCAGTATCAACTTGGCTGTATGTTTAGAACCTCAAACACCCACACATGTTGTCCTAGTTGCTTTTAGTCAAGAAGACAGAGTGCTTTTGTTTTGAATACTTATTATGCTACCATTTACTGAAACTTACATTTCAGGGCTGAATTACAACTTTTTCAGCAGATCAGTACAGCAATGACATCATAACCTATTATTTTTACCTTGATGACAACCTTGATACATTTAAGTACACAAAATTTTGGCTTTTAGAAAGAGTTAGCAAGATCCTCAAGCAAAAAGCACAATTTTTAGGCATGAAATTAACAGTACTCTCTGATTTATAATTCAAAATTTCTAAAGTTTGAACTCTTGCAATGGTGAACTCTCCATTGGTTTTCCATTTGAGCATACCATTCTTAAATGTCAGAATGAGAAAGCACAAAACCAGTATTAGTAAGAGTGGCAAAAAAATTTAAATCAAATAATTTTGTACTTTTCCACACTGGTACAACACTGATTTATTATTTCTCTTAGCATTTTTCTGTAGTCTGAAAAGAGTGGATATATGTGAACTGTCTGCAGCGCGCACAGTGCTTTCAGACTGGAATCATGAATGAAATGATTCTGCTATTATTATTTCTGATTAAAAAAGTATAAATCACTAGATTGGAATTACCCAAAATGCCTGGGCACCTCTCCAATTTTCTAATGCCATCTGCTTTAACTCAGGTTTTTGTTTTCACAATCCTATTTTAAGAATGTAAGTTTTCCTTGTAAAAGTTAGTTTATTCATACTGCTGACCTGCATATAAAATGCAGACATACCATCTAGAAGCAGGAACAGTTCCTCTATGTACAGAACACCTTTACTTCTGCTATAATCTCACTATTGTGGACCCCCATTTAAACTAAAAGTTCTTTGCCAATTTTTATATTGCATTTTGGTAACAGCCAACAACAGAATCTCAACACTGTAAAAAGAAAGTAGTTGTAACTCTTAGAAACAGACTTGCATGAAGACTTACATCAATTCTCTTGAGGTACCAACAAAGGGAACACTGTTCAAGATATAAAACTCTCTAAACAAAGTAACACACAAAGACATGATCATAATTCAGCAGGCATCAAATCAACAGTAAAGAAGCAAAATTAACAAACAAGGAATAAAACTGTTTATGAATTCTATTGCTGATATTCGAACAAACTACAGAAACTGACTATATAAAACTGCGATTTGAAACAACTGACCAGAAGCTTCTTGTTTGACAGTGTGAGCTTTCTCAACTTCTATAACGGTGAAATTAAACACCGGAAGACTATAAACGAAGTTCAAGGTTGAAGTGACTGTGGCTTGTGGGTAAGCCCATGTCACAGCAGATACACCCACAGAAGGACTGGGGCCCATGGAGGAACCCACACTGGAGCAGAGGACACCACTAAGATGGAAGGTATGGGAGGGGGGGGCGCAGGGAAGAGTAAGGAACAAGTAGCAGCAGAAAGAAACTGCTCCGTACTAACCCCTATCTCCTGCACCACCCTTTGCCCCTCTAAGAGTCCCAGTGTAACCTGCCACAATAGCAAGCAGAGTGGAGGCTAGGAAGGGGGAAGGAGAGGTGTCTGGAGGGAAGCCTAGCCTCGGAAAGGTGGAGAAAACGTGTTTTCCCTAAGCGTTTAAATGTTTCTCTTCTTTGTTTCTCAATACCTGAATCATAGAATCATAGAATCATTTAGGTTGGAAAAGACCTTTAAGATCATCAAGTCCAACCGTTAACCTAGCGCTGCCAAGTCCACCACTAAACCATGTCCCTAAGCACCACGTCTACCTGTCTTTTAAATACCTCCAGGGGTGGGGACTCAACCACCTCCCTGGGCAGCCTGTTCCAGTGCCTGACTACCCTTTCAGTGAAGAAGTTTTTCCTGATATCCAACCTAAATCTGCCCTGGTGCAACTTGAGGCCATTTCCTCTTGTCCTGTCGCTTGTTTGTTTCAGTTATTAAATGTTTACATAAACTGGCAATGAATTAAATTCCCCAAGTCAAATTTGTTTTGCCTGTGACAGACACCTTTTCAACTCTCAAAAATAAAACCCCAAACAAAAAAGCAAAAAATCCAAACAAATCAAAACCCCCAACTTCCCTTAGCTACAATTCTATGAGGCAGTTAGTGATAATGACACTAAACCAGAGTTTACATATCTGGGAACTGAACAAAGGTGTCATTACACTAAAACAAAGTCAAAATCTCCATCATGCACTTTATAAAGATACAGACACATAAATTGTTGCTAGACAGCTTTGAATGAGAATACTATCAGTCTACTAAAACTGACAGATTTGCCTTATATAAAAACTATAGGAAGGCAGTTAAAAGAAGATAATTGTCATATGTAAACTCTGTGAACAGATTCCCCAAACATGAAGACAGATACGTTAGACTGGATTAAAATACATGCTCGTATGTGCACTGCCTATGCCTTCAAAAGAAATATTCTGCCGTTTCCAGCAAATACACTCAAATTTTACTATCAATTTAAACTTGAAAGTTTAAATTCTCTAATGATTTGAGTGAATGAAGTGTTGAAAGAAGAAATACAGTGAAGGCTTACCAAGAAAAATAAAACTACTTTTCCTACAGATATAAAACCTATAGTATTTCTATAAAACCACTACTCTTCTTCCTCCCTGAGATTTTTACATAGACTCAATAATGATAAGTTCTCATCTATTGCATTCAGAAGTTGCTAACCATCATTCTTTTGCACGCTCACACCAAAGGCACAAGGTTAAGCGTCATATAGCACCTATTCTGACATTCTGTGCTAGGATAAGCAGACATGAATAAAGTCTAATCAGTGGCTGACAAAACTGCAAGTATTTACCACTGTACTCCAAAGACGGATTGTTGTATTTCTTTGGGTATGAATTCTAGAGGTTAACTTAACAGGTCAGCTGCAAAGCGATATGAGCAAAATGAGCAATTAAGAAGAAAAAAACCATATGGTTCATGGATTTATGATCCTTTGAGAACAACATGCTATGGTGCATTGATATAATCCAACATAGGAATCAAGAGTGAAATAACAAAAACATTTCGCATTAAAATTGTGGTTACGCTTTGATGCTGTGATTATATACCCTAGTCAGCTTCAGCTGCCTATTTAAGGGGGGAAAAAGTTAACACACTCTCTCCATTTTCTGTGCAATTAGCATACTCAAAAGACTAATAACCATCATACTCAAAGTAGTATAAAATATTATACTTGCTTTATATAGTCAGGGAATACCTTCTACATAATACAGGTTCTGTGTCTCTGTGAATTTGGAGTTCCATTCTTAACTATCACCTCAAAACATCACTTCTACAATAGACTTACAATGGAGCTCTTCAAGAACAAAGCATAAAGACTGATTTTCTTTTAAAGAAATCCTCATCCAGCAAGTCCTTTTTGAAGGTTAAAAATAAAAAGCCACCTGTCCTCCCCTCTCCAGCTGTATTGTGAAAATTGCTTTCTACTTTCCATAGCAGCATTATAGTTCAGTGATTGAATTCACTTTTCTGCACAAATGATGAGTCAAACTCTAAACAGAATTGCTGAATTTAAACAATGTCCCAGTGTTACAGGAAACAATATAATAAATGTCATTGCTCAGACTTTTGATTTTTTCACAATATACTTTCCAACAAAGCAAAATCTCTCAGTGACCAAGCTAAAAACCAAAAAAGTTTACATATTGGAGTCAATTTTCCTTTACTAGATAGATTTACTCCACTGATTAACTTTTCTTAAAGAAGGGAAATTTTACCACTGGTAATTTTTACTTGTAATAATCTGGCCTAAAATTATGATACAATGGATGCAGTTCAGCAAATTTATAGACTATAAAAAAAAGTTTTTACTTTCATACTAGATTGACTCAGTAAAAGCATTGGTTTTAGACTGATACTACACAGAACTCCAAACTGCACCTATGTTTTTTTAAAAATATACTTAATTATTATGAAGTTATTATTATTATTACAAATTATTATTATTACAAATTATTATTATTATTAAAAATTATTATTATTATTACAAATTATTCCCACTCAGGCTTAACATCATGTGAGGCACCACCAGCAATGGACAGCTATCTGAAATGATGCTTGTAACACCTCAAAATTGGTGTTTATGAAAACAACAAGGAGAGAGAAGTGATGTTTGGTTTAAATGGAAGTAGAGAGTGATGCATCTGTCTTACATGCTTCTTATATCCCTTCAGACTAGTCCTTACTGCTCTTTAAAAATACAATTACTGTAACTAGTTACTTAGGTTTTTTATTTCATCTCATAAAAAACCCACAACTATTTGGTGAAGCAGCTTTTTAGAAAAGAAATTTATGCAACAAAAGGAATTCATTATTGCTGCAAGGACTATCTTAAAATCAATAAAATTCCAAGGCAAGATCAGTAGAAGGTTACATTAACTATATGGAGAACACTGACCTCCAATCTTCTGGGTCCTGACTTTAAACTGTTTGGAATATGAATGTTTTGTAGCCCTGAAACAGTCATTGAAAATCTAAAGTTTCCTTCACTGTGATGACGGTTTAGGTTCATTCTTCATGTTATAGCTTTCTTTTTATAAATGCCATAGCATTTCCACTCTTTTATGGACTGTTACGTCAGTCATCAGCATGCTCAGAGAGTCAGCATCTGTCCACAGTGTACAGACATATTAAAAAAAAAAAGCAAAAAAACCCCCCAAACCTACAGCTTCACTTACAAATTTACTTTTCAGTCATCGTAAGAAAACCAGAATTGCTACAAAAGCTTTCCAGATTAGTAGTTACTGATGTTGTAGGAGGCATTTAGTACTTACTGATTAAACATTTATTTTAGTTTTACGGAGGACTTCAGCAGTTCCTAACAAATATGCTTGTATAGATTTTTAAGGTAGAAAGAGTCAATCTAATTACAAATCCCCTTTTGGGGAATCATATATGTATTCCTGACTAACATTTAAGTGGAAAACCCACTATCCTGAATCAATAACTTCTCCCTGCAAAGAGATAAAAAGATTTTTGGCAATGTTGTTGTCAATGAGGGACATATTAGAGATTGCCTTCTGTTTCTTATATTTCAATACACACACAAAAAGAGAGAGAGATTATTGTAGCAAATTATTCTCTCTTCAAAACTACACCAAACATTAATACTGTTTTCAGGAATTACTGAGGCCATTCAATACACAAGTGTCTTTGTACTAAAACCAAGCAGTTGAACCAGCTAACTTACCAAATATGTTCAACAAAACACAGGAAGAAAAATAATACAAATCTACACACACTCCTATATGTGTGCGTATATATATGTACATACAAACACAGATATTGCAGAAGCCCAAAACAAAACCTCTAAAGAATCAGACTGAATATGTTTTACTACAGCTTGCTATTCCTAACATGGCGATGCACTTAAGAGATACAAACATTCAGTAACTACCAGAAGCATCTGGCTAAACAGATGCTTTAATGCCATCATTTGTAAATTGTAGATCAAAGTAACTGTCTTGAGATTTCTTTCTATTAACTATTTATTCAACTGTTTATTTTCTAATTTACTTTTTTTTAAAAAACTTTTATTTATCTTCAATATTAGATGACAAGAAACAGTGATTATTTAAAAAAGAAACACATACAAACCACTGTGAACAGAAAGGAAAAGAACATTACTCTCATCTTTAGGTTCCAGAAATGAAATCACTATCTTTACCTCTGCAACAGTTTTTATTCTGTTCTGCAAAATTTAAATACATTCTCAATATTTTGATTTCGAAAAAACAAAACAGAACACAATACTTTAAAGAATAAAACTACTGCAGGTTTAACTCCGTGTCTGCTTCCTCACAAACAGACCATCAGATACCACAACAGTCTGTAAATGGTTTGTTTTGCACTCTAAAGTTGGTTTGCTATTACTTACTAAAAAATGACTATTTTAATTGAAGTTGCCCACATGCTATAGTTTAAAGTAATGTTTTTTAAGCTACATAGTTTTAAACAAATTCTGGGCTAAGAATGTTGATGAACTTGGCTCAAGATCAAATAAAAATTGAAAATAAAAATAAAACTTAGGGCTTCAAAATACCTTTAAGAATGTCATTTATGGTTCTTAAGGTGTATTTTGGACATGTAGAACTGCTGACCTGGAACTGTTCAAGGTTTTTAGAAGCATACTTTCTGAAATTGCTACCCTTTATTAATTTTGATTCTAAAAAATATTTTGTAAAAATAAAAGTTACTGTCCACATGCATGTCTAGGTAGGCTAAAATGAGATTTTAATTCAACATGTGACATACGAACATACTGCATATATCTAAAAGAACAAGCTAGGTGGAGGTTTCCCAGGAAAACAGGACATTACTCTTATGACTTATTGTTAACCAGCAGCAAGGATTCTTCTTGCTGTAATTCTTCCCTGCATTATAGAAAACACTGACTAACATCTGCAGGTAAAACAGAGTTGGGGAAGCAGTAGCATCACATTGTAATGTCCCAAAAGTTTCATGGTCAAGCACATAATCTCTGTAATTGGAAACTACAAAGACAGAGGCTCTTTTTCTTTTATATTTACTGTTTTTACTGAGGCTAAATACTTGAGATGTCCTTGGGTTTAAGGGAGGGGACAGAGGAGAGAATCACCTTTGTTAAAAACATTAAAATATCTAAGACTTAAACTATTTGGGAAGGAAAGCTAAAATATAATTTTGAACACTTCCAACAGACCTTCCAGCAGGCAGAAACCCATCTGCCTGTTTTACCAAGCAGCACCTGAAGTACTTCCTTGGACAGTTTTCAGAACACACAAAATTCTCATGTATAGACATTCCAGACTACACACCCTGAGCTGAAGCATGCTCAGTTAAAACAACTTTCTCTGGAATAAATAATAATTTATGATCATACTGAAAACTCATTTCATTCATCAGTGTTTTAACATTCATTTAATGCAATAATGGTAATCAAAATGATGAACATTTAATTATAGATTATATAAAGTGACAAGGCTAAATTAGGTACTGCTTGCTTTCAGTAGGAACACAGTGCAAAGCTTCAGCCTTAAGCTTTAATATATGTAAGAAGGAGCAATATCTTATATCTAGGGGCATATTTATATAATGAATAAAGACTCATATGGATTAAGTACAATGGCTCCACTGCCCATGCTTCCAGCAGGTACCAGCTTAAAGCTATATGATTCTATTAACACAGTGTCAGAAAGAGAATGTACTAGTGCAGGATTGTGCCAGATCTAAAACAACTGAAGAATTTTCTGACAAGAGCCATTTCATGCCTTGGCAATTCAGAGCAATCACCGAGCATTTTGCACCCTCTCAAGCAGACATAACTCTGGATTGTGCAAAAAAACCAGAAACAAACATTGAAATATTTAACTGAGTAGTGAATATTTTTACACTAAACCCCAAATCAATTAAAACTGTTTTAGAGATTTTCATGATAAAGTAGCAAGTGAATCGCAACTATCTTCATAAATAAGAAACTTTTCAAATTGTGTCCCTGATCTTCACTGATATTGTTGTGGTGTTTTTTTTTTTTTTTTTAATATTACCAACAGGAAATAGACAGGCAAGATATATTAGGAAATTATTAATGACATCTAAGCAAGGACTAGCTGTTAAGTAAATAATCATTTTCCCTATTAAATTTCTACTACTTATGAAACTGAAGTGATTAACTTGTCAAATAACTCAGTTGCAAAAATCTGTGCTAGTTGTTTCACAGACATATTACCTTGACAGTCAGTGCATTTAACTTTATTGTTTTTACATAGCTGGAAAGAATAGCTGTCTTAATAATTTCCAGCAACCAGTGCTTGTCTAAGTAAGATGTTCAAAGTCCTCAGGTCCCCAAAGTCTTGTTAAAGCAGCTGGACAAATGACAAATCTAGACCATGTGATCCTTCAAGAACTGCCCTTCCATGATTTACTCAAAGAGTAAAAGTAGTAATTTCTACATTTGATTGATTTCCTTCTTACCCTTTTTGTTGTCAGCAATGTGAACAAAGGAAACAAAACCTTTAAAAGATTTGTGGGGTTTATTTTGTTTGTTTCTTTGCTTTTAAGCCTGAATTTTAAACCTACAATATTTTTCAAGAGGAAAGTACCTCCATTCACCACAGCCAATATCCAGAATTATTACAGATAAAGCTAATCTTTTCGGTTCCTTATAAACACACCTAAGAAATCTATCACAATTGCAGGCTGAGAGTATCAGTGAGAGCCAAACTTTTCAAATAAACATATATATATATATGCATTCTATATATCTATATACTATATAGGTATTGTAAGACTGATAACATTTGAACAATCTAGCATAAGCAAGCAATCACCAGGCACCACCAGAAAATGAAGATTTTGAGACACTCACTACATTAACAGACAGATTTTGTTTGGCAGCCTGTGCAGAATACACCAGAGTAAATCAATATTGAAATAATTTATCAATCTTTTACATTAAAAACAAAATACTGTCCTCTGCTCTGTACAGGTCCAGATTATACTTGTACCTTTACAATGAAGTCTTTTACAGATTTTTGTGGCACGTCAAGCAGGAAAGAATATCAGTGATGAGATTTCCCACCCAAAGGAAGTGTTTTGTAAACTTTTTAATTTGGTCCTTCCATTTGAGAAAGCATAAAGACTATGTGTTACTATTGTTCTTTTTAAGCTAATGAGATTTTTCATTCCCCTGAGATTCTTATCTTCAAAGGAAACTTGTTTCTCAAGATCCCTTCTCCAGATTTATCCTCATTTCATTATAACCCAAAGAACAGGAAAGTCTGAAAAACCTGGAGAGTCCCAGCATGTGCTGTTTGACCTTGGCTGGCTGGCAGACGCCCACCCAGCTGCTCTCTAACTCCCACTCCTCAACAGGACAGGGGAGAAAATAAGGTGGAAAAGTTTGTGGGTTGAGATAAATACAGGGAGATCACTTACCACGGGCAAAACAGACTTGACTTGGGGAAGACTAATTTAATTTATTACCAATAAAAATAGGGTAGGATGGTGAGAAACACAGACTAAAACACCTCCCCCCCACTCCTGTTTCCCAGGCTCAACTTCACTTCTTCATTCCCAACATATCTACCTCCCCTCTTCTTCCCTCAAGCAGCATGGAGGGGATGGGGAATGGGGGGTTGTGGTCAGTCCATAACAGCTCCTCTTCTCTCCTGTTCCTTCCTTCTCACACTTTTTTCCTGCTCCAGCAAAGGTCCTTTCACAGGCTGCAGTCCTTTGGGATAACCCTGGCTCAAGCGTGAGTCCTCCATGGGTTGCAATGTAGATCAATCTGCTCATCCGAGGTCTCTTCCCCAGGCTACAAGGGTCGGTTGCCCTGGGTTGGTTGGAGCCGGCTGCAACCAGCCGTGTCCGGCACGGGGCAGCCCCGGCCTCCCCTCACAGAGGCCGCCCGGCAGCCCCGCTGCCAGCACCTGGGCACCCGCACCCAGCACAGCTTGCCTTCCCATTTTCGATCCTTTTTCATGCCTGGCAGCCCCAGATCCTTCTCTTTAAGCCCCCAGCAACCTAACACCACACATTCACTGCTATCTGGGAATCTATCTCCAAGCTTTGAAAAGCTCCCTCTGGAGTCTTTCTTTGAATTAATACTTTTAAAATATTAAGTATTATTTAAGTATTAACTGTAGCTAAATCACACGACAGTTCCATAAGTATTGATCTCTAGGGGAAGAACAATTGTTATTACGATTACTTCTAAACTAGCAGTATAACTTGATTTGCTATACACACAAACACACACACACTTAATTTAGTATTTTATGAATGTTTGCATTTCTAATTAGATGCCACAACACTCTTCTGTTTCCAGTCTAAATGCATTGAGGTCCTGCAGATACTTTCACCTACCATTACTCCTCATTTACATCTAGGAATATCTGTTGTGTTGTAACATACATAATGTAAAACAATTGGAAATTGTACGTCTCTACATTTACTGGGCTACAGGATTATCAAAAAATAATTATTTTCTGAAACAACAGTGACATCCAACTTTTCAACAACTTCCTCTACCAACTACCATTTCCTTTTTCCTATATAAAACAATCCAAACAATACTTCATCTTAAAGATTTGCAATTTATTGTTTAGCAAAATAACTTTAGTGTATCAATGACTGTAGAAAATTATAATATTCATTTTAATTTAGTCTCAAGAGGAAAAAAAACAAACATGCACTATATTTGCTATAAAAACAGATGGACCATTACTGGCTCAGTTTCCAACTTAATGACTACAGCTATTTTTAAATGTTAACATTTAAATTAGATTATCCCATATTCTTCAGACTTGTTTTTTGTTTATGTTTTGGAGTTATTTTGGGGAACACTACTGCCTTCTCAACACTGAGTAAGAATGTAGAGCGGAAAGATTTTCAAGGAGCAAGCCTTGCCACCTGCTATAATAAACACCAATGGGAACACATTTTGACAGGTAACTGTATGGGAAGCACAGGAACTGCTCTCCTGTAGGCATCACGGCACTGAGCCCTAGTGCTGCAGATACATTGTTTCTTATGTTGACATGGTCAACAGTATGTAAAAATGCTGTTGAATACCCAAAAGCTATTAATTAGCTTGTGGACCCAGTTAGTTTAATATATTCTTGAAAAATCCTATGTTGCTCTGCATAACATAACTACAACTGATGACTGGGCCAGTGGCTGCCTTTAGTACAAAGCCACACTTTAGCTACAAGTGAGAGCAAAAATTGTCTGTCAGTAGGGTCTCTCATACTCGTATATCTGTTTATACAGAAGAATACTACATGTGCCAAATGGAAGTAATTAAGCATGCCTACAATACAGATTATATCAGTATAGTTCAGTTGAACATACTGTAGTTAGTGTACACACATTTGCACGGACATCCCAAAGGTTCCTCCCACTCATACACTAAACTGATTCAAACCAAGGCTGAAGATTGCAAAAACTGAAGCCATTAGTTGAACCTTAGTTGGACTTGGATTTTTTTTTGGGTGTGCCACCATGTTTACACAGCTTTCAGCTATTTCATTTATGTTTCAAGCTACTTATGTAAGCACACCTCATTATGGAAGCCATGGTACTGCAGGTATAGCACTGCACTCTCACAAAGGCATGCCCTGCCTTATCTTGAGTGCATCACCTTCAGACTGCTGTTGGCAGTTTTTGAGCAAGTAAGATCACACAGATCTGTTTGCAAAAGGTTTTGCAGACAAGCCACTAACTCTTTGTTCTGATCTAATGTTCACTTCTTAAATTTCTATATTTACAAGCCAAATTAGTGACTATTGACATTATTCAAGAAACTTGCATGCATAATTAAGACCATAAAAAAAAAATCAGCAGTCACCATTCACAATCTATTCTTTTTTTGTTTGATTCAAAATACATTAGAAGGGAAAAAACCCCTCAAATTTTAAAATGAACAGTAAATTTATAATACACAGAAAATACTTCAATTAATTCTGAATCAAATAAGAAATTCTATTGCTTAATTTAATTCAGCAGGGATATCACCTAGCTGTGTACTTGCTGAGCACCTAGTGCAATGGTACAATCTTGTAGCAAAACTAGCACAATCAGTAAGTGTTCACCTCACAGAGAGAAAAAATGATTCAGCTGTTGCACAGCTTCTACAAGTAACAAATATGCCGGCACCGCATTTATAGCATATCATAACACTTATTGTCAAAATCTTAAGGAAGAATTGCACATAGTTACACAACAACCCTTTCCCACAAGGACAGGTGCAGGGCTTTTGTACTTTTTTTTTTTTTACAGGTCCTTTTCCCTGTTTTATACTGATACTATTAGCTTGATAAATACTTTCTTCATCTGCTATCTCCACCAGTCTGCCTAAAATGACTCTGATATCCCTTACCTACTTGTTGGTCTGTTTCCTTGATGTTAAATGAGAAACATTGGTCAAAGGATCACCTGAATTTGTTGTTCTGGTTAATTTTTAACAAACATAGTAAGAACAGTTCTGTTTGGAGAAGGAGATTTTAAATCTCTTGAACATTGTACATACCAGTTCCTTTGCTTACATATGGAGGCTTGAAGAATTTCACAATGCCATACAAATTCACTATAGTTCCATCTTTAAGATGATTCAGAGGAGTATACACATATTTTGGTGCAACAGACTGGAAAGGCATGATAAAATTGGGGAACAGAAGAAAAAATTATTCCAACATGCACCCAGAATTTTGTCTTTTAACACCATCCACCCTCAGATACGCTTCATTTCATCTTAAAAAAATAAAAGGTTATCTATTTTTATCTTATTCACTTTAGACTCTCGAAAGATAAATATATATATATTCACAGGCAATAAAGCACACGACTTATTTCCCTTTCTTTTTGCATTTGCATCTCCCTTACAATAAACTAACCAGTCAGTTCAAGTAAGTTTCAATACATGGAACAGGTGAATAGAAGTCATTATAATAAAAAATTATGGAAAGTAATTTTTTACTGACTGATTTTAACATGTCCATCCAAAGGGCTTTTTAAAGCACATACATAAATAATTTTGTAATTCTTATTAGCAGTGTCACTGTACAGAATCATTGTCTCGGGTGGGGGGGGAGTTACTTCTCACAGCCATTGTGTAAGTCTTCCTATTAAAATAGCACACGTTGCAGGATTAAAGAAATTAAGGACTACTTTCTACTATTTAAGGACTACTCGCCTCTCATCTTAAGGTTACATTATATGCTGATTAGCCTCTTTTAAAGAAAACAAGTTCTACCAAACTGACTGAAAACCATGTTTTTCAATTACTATATTGGGGGAAAAAATGAAACTCTTCATAAAATTAACGTGAAGTCAAGCTTATCATCTTTGGTACTAAATCTTTAACCTTATGATAAAGAACAAAAAAATTTCATACACCAATTTCTATGGTGTTTTATCTACTATTTCTATGGTGTTTAATATACTATGTCCTGTAGAATTTTAATTTAGACACATAAAGGCTTGTTCCAAACAGTAACCAAAATAAATGTTAAGACCAGTACATGAAGTCTGATTTTAAATCAAAGGAAGATTCGTATTTCCATTTTTTTAAAGCACAAGCATACAATCTTCTTTAGAACAGAAGTTACCTTTCAAGTCCATATTTCTGAAACCAACATACAGCCTATTTTGAGATCGATGGGAACTACACTGCAAGTATAGAAAAAGTACTACTTTTTCATATTTTATTCTGTTTTCCAGGCATAGTATTTGCAAAATTAAAAGCTAAACTAATGACTGCTGGGATGAGAGTATGGAATTAAAACAAATAGGAAAGAAAAAGAATTCCACACATTCTTATTTACATGCAGTTAGTCTCACATGGTTTAAAAACATCTCAAATATCAACTCACCACAGATGCAGTTTCTGAAGCAGCAGGTTTTTTTGGTATAGTATAAATCTGAGGAGAAAAAAATAGCAAACTCTGATTACAAAATTGAAGGCATTGCAAATGTAACAAGATTTGATAATGCTAAAGCAAATACAATGCTATAAGCAAATATAAAACAGCACTATAGACACTTTTGCTATGTGAATCACCTCTGAAACTAGTAAAATTTTATCGTACAGAAAAAATAATATTTACTCCAATTACACTCAAAGTTGGGTACCCACGTACATAAATGGCTGATCCAGCTTCTTCAGACATCTCCAGGTGGCAACCATGTCTACCATCCTCTCTTGCTGTAGGCGATTTTGCCAACTTAAATCCTGCAACTACGACGGTGTCCTATGGGTACAGGGTAATGAACAGATGATTACATAGGCTGTATCACGTACTCTATTTTAAGAGTATGTGATGTGCCATTCCACCCTAAAGTCTCAAGGCATTCAAGAAACAAAAAGCCAGAACAAATTCTAAACACTGCCTTTAAGTTTCTATATTTAGTTCTCCTACCCATGGAATTCATATCTCCAACCCATGTCAGCATGCATTTTTTTCCAAATTCTGCTAAAATTTTTGCACTCTTGATGCTACTGTGACTGAGTGCTAATTTTGAAAAGGGCTAGAGGGGAAGAGTCACACTGAATAAAGCAAAAGAATCATTCCCCTTCAAATATACTGAAGACCAAGTGCTTTCTGGGTAAGCTTAACTAAGCTAGAAAAGGAATCACACATCGGATCAGCAGTGACAAAACACTCTTTTCTCACAGCTTATTTCTTATTGAGTTACAGCTGCACTTTGAAGAGACTCTCCTTGTAGATATTTTCTGTTTTGGTTGGATCAACATCTTCCAATTTCTTCCTTAAGGGTCAAATAGGTAGGTCAATCAATAGGTAGGTTTCTGGTAGCAAGAGACATTACAAACTTCTCTGCCATCACTCTTGAGATTCTGGCACAGGAAGAAATTGCATTTGCAACTGCACTTTCACTTTAGTATAAAGTTTCTCAGACACCACAAAGTGAACAAGAACAGGATGATTTAAGGGGTAAATGATTTAAGTCCCTGCAGCAGCTCACCTTTTTAGTAGCAACCTTACAAAAAAAAAAAAAGGGGGGGGGGGAGAAGATAGAAAATACATTTAGGAGATAGAGATGATAAGAAAGGTATCTGACCAAACAAAGCTAATGCTGGGAACTCAGATACACTGTAAAGCTCCTTTATAGTCATCTCCTTTGGTACCAGATCTCTATAGCAGCGTGATCCATTCCAATAAACATATTAGACTCGGAACCCTATTTCTATTCGACCTCCTACCAAAACCACTTCCATAAACTTTTACTGATTGACTTTTGTTCATGTGTTTATTTGATTACAACAAATAAAAGAATTTTCTGATTAAAGTTCACAGTTTTAGCCAAATATTGCACGTTGATGGCTCTTTTTTCCTATTTCAGCAATCTGACAATGCTACTCTAAATGATTTAAGATCCAGAACCTTAATGTTTTGTGCAAGAAAAAGAAAGGCTGCTAGCTTATGTGACAGTGATATATTCAGTTATTAAAGGATTTGCAAAAAAAAAAAAAAATTACTGCAGAAAACATAAGTTTAATCAGTTTAATACACAATGAAACTACTTAGGGCATGGTGATTTTCAGGCAGTGTCATAAATGGGAATATAATGTATATTTTGACTAAAAGATAATACGCATGTCACCTAAGTGTAAGCCATACTCAGAGCTAAATAAGTTAAAATGGTCAAAACAATTAGACAACTCAATATTCCTTGCATCTGGAACACACTGCTAACATACATTAAAGTTGTTTCATTCTTTCCAGATACAAACACACACCAACACACACTTCAGGGAATCTCAGCTATTTTGCAGAAACCAGGTGTCAGCACGTGTCTTTCCTTTCACTGTTGCTGATGCTACTCATGGTGTTCCTTCAACAGTGGAATCAACCTTCAGCTAAAAAGCTATGCCCTGCTATACATTATTCCCAATTCAGCATTTTATTAGATTGCAGGCTGCACAACATTCTGGGACTTGGTTGCTGAGTCAGGTTTGGAGCTCTGTACAGCTGACTTGACTTGTCTTGTTCTCCTGTGTCAGAAGGAACTTTAGAATTACACAGAGTCAAGCCAGGTTGATAATAAATGGAAACTTGTTTTGTGGATAATGTTAGATCACCAGTGATTACTCTCATGTAATATGCAATATATAACATGACATTCAAAAAACATGAGAAAGAACTGTGCAATTTCAATGAGGAAAAAAGACAACACTAACCTCAAAATCTTTCTACAGGTAGAAAGAACGGGTATATTCTCAGATTTGTTACAAATTCACAGTCAACTTTGGTAGGTTATGACTTGCAGTTTCTAAACATGCAAAAAAATTACATAAGGTTTGCACAGTGCTTCAAAATTTAATGCTATATTTGTTTTCAAAATAGATTAGTTTCCATTTCACTTTTAGCTAAGAGTAATTATTAGAAGTTCTCTTATAATTGGGTTGGGAATCAAAGCCATTTACATAAATTGGTGGATTTTCGTGTCAACAGAAGAGTATTATACTGCATACACATACAAACTATAAGATTTGACCAACATTTTTAAACAGCAAAAAGAAATCCTACTCCCCTCATTCAAAAGAAGTGAGAAATAAAGGAAAGTCAGTATTTTCCCTGATGGTTATTCTGTTACAGAGCCAGAAGACTCTCAGGAGACAAGAACAACGTGGTTATTCACGTTTTTGGGAACAGCCTGTTCCTCCCTCTGGGCTTATTAGCTAAAGCTGTTACACTATGGGAAGTACGATATGGAAATCTACAAGACTGTAAAGCTTGAAATTGAGAGCAGCAAACAAAAAGTATTGGACCTTACTGAAGTAATTCTTTAATGGCTAAAACTTTGGTTTTTTTAAAAATTAAATCTATTTCATAACTGCCAAATTGAAACTCTGCTAGTTTCAGAAATCATTCTGTTCCCTCAGATTCAGATTCTTCCAAAATTAAAATCTTGGTTGAGACATGTGGAAAGTACCATGAAGGTTGAGTTCACTGGGGAAGACCGAACACTGGTTTTAGCGCACTCTGGCTGTCTAAGGGTTGTTGTCTGTGGGTTGTGGTTTCCTACTCAGATCTTTAGTACTGAACTTTCCATCTTCTAATTGCTGCTCAGGGCCTAGTTCAAGATTTGTATTTTTATCAGGACAATAAAACTGATTTGTTTTTTAAATTTAAAACGATTCTGCAGCTTGTATATTTAGCAAATTAGTTCAGGAACTTCCCATCCTAGGCTCACTGTCAAAATTCTGTGGAATCAAGAAATTTGTATAAAGACAGTCACTTCTTATTTTATACATATCTGACAGTTGTAAAAGATTCTTCTGCCATAAACTGACTGATTTTGCTGATCTTCAAGGCACGTTTCTTTCGTTAGCATGGCATATGACAAACATTAAGACAAGGCTTTGATTGACAGCAGAATCCAATGTAAAACTGAATACTCTTTGACCTCCATACCTTCCCACCCAGCCCAAAGCCCCTCCGTGTTGCTCCCTCAAGCTCACACATTTCAAAGGGTTGAAAAGGGCCATGTACCAATTTCGAGCTCGAATTAATAGCACAGTCTCTAAATGGGTTCTGCTAGGTAATTTTTATTCCTTATGGCTAAATTAATTTGAAAGAATTCTGTGAAATCCTTCACCCACAATCACTATGTGTTATTGACTTTTCCTTCACATAAGCTATGCTGGTTGGAGGAGAGATACTAAATGTAAATAGAGGGAGATATCCTATAGAATTTTTTTTTGCTCTCACCCAGACTTTTATTTAATAGACTACACACTACAGATAATGTATACTTCCCAAGACCTACCACCATACTATCTGTCAGAGCAAGCACCTTTTGCTGGAAAATGTTTCTTAGACTCAGTGATTTCTTCAAAAACAAAGTTTTAACCGACTCAGTTCATGACAAAAGCTCGACTATTTTCTGTTGGAAGCCATATGGTAAATGATACTAGAAAAAAATCCTCAAAGTACAAGGAAACACATTGCTAAGCAAGACTCATGAAGTAATTTACACATTCATTAAAAATACAGTAAGCATTTTAAATATTTAATATTAATTATTATTTTAATATTATTTATCATTATTAATATTAATTTAATATTTAATAAGACAAATTATGTGACTGGAAATAAGGCAAGGTAAGAGTAACAAAGAGAGAGAAGGGTCTACAAAGATGTATGACAGCATTTTTCATTTCCATAGGAAGTTTTCACCTATACATGGTCCTGCAATTTCATAGCTTTTTTTTAAAATGCTGCACTAGGTCACAGATATAACTTCAAAAATTTCTTGAACTATTCACTAAACATTTATAAAACTGGTATTTTTTTAGCCTTGCTTTTTACAGAGATAAATTTCACTGTCACGTCAATCTGTCCTATGTGTTCTGTAACTTCCAAACTTCTTTACTGACTTCAACTAAAATTGAATAGTGATAAAAATCTCAAAACGGTTACATCTCTGTTGGGAAAAAAGAGAAACACTAAACTTTTTCTTGGGCAAGATAGTTGTTTGGTTTTTTTTTTTACCCATCTGAAGAGGTAGCCAGTGTATGTCACCTGCTGTTTGAAGACTGTCTACATGATAAAAGCAATAATTAAATATTCAATTCTTTCTCTCTAATCTATACGTATTCATCAAAGCCGTATTAATTTAGTCAGACTAACAATGTTGAAAACACAGGGATTCAAAAGTTTTCAGCGTCTGAATATTTATAAGCACATAATCATATAAAAACTGTAACACAGGTCACTATACATTATATAAACACCTCAGCTCTAATTATAGGTGTAATTCTTGAAGTTAGCTGCTTTGGTCCCATATATCTCATGAACTGACGCATGCATCTTTGAAGCTGATACAATTCAGGCTGTGAACTACTATCCAGAAACAGCAAGATCACTCTCAAGGAATACGAATAGATCTTTCCTTCTCTCTCAAAAAAAAAAAAAAGAAAAAAACCCAAAAAAACCAACCCAAAAAAAAGCTGGGAACTAAGCAAAAGTCATTTTTTAACCTTAGGTAGAATTCCATGAAAAGAATATGCATGTCTCCGAACTGAAATTAAAATGTTCCATAAATTCAGAGCAACTTGGACTTTAAGTGATATTTTGACATCATGCCCTAAGGTATGCTATAATTTTTACCCTTTTTCTACATACAGATCACCGGAGCTCAGGTGTACTAGTCCATTTGAGCTGAAAAACCCTGACGGAATTCTAACCAAGCCATTGCTATTTCCATATTTGAGAAAGCCCTTAACTTTTGTGCATAACAAATATTTCTAAGCACATGAAAACAAAGCCCTATTTTTTCCACTAAATAACTTTCCATCTTTTTGGAGAAAGACTTTTTACCAAGGCCTGTAGTGACAGGACAAGGGGCAATGGTTTTAAACTGAAAGAGGGTAGGTTTAGATTGGACATAAGGAAGAAATTCTTTATGTTGAGGGTTGTGAGACACCGCAATAACTTGCCCACAGAAGTTGTTGATGCCCCATCATCGGAAGTGTTCAAAGTCAGGCTGGATGAGGCTTTGGAGCAACCTGGGGTAGTGAAAGATGTCCCTGCCCATGGCAGGAGGGTTGGAACTGGATGTTCTTTAAAGGTCCCTTCCAGCCCAAACCCTTCTACCATTTAGTGTGAATTTATATCGCAAATGAAAAAGCACTAACATGAGCTCATAACATATTGTACACCAATTTTAATTTGATATCTGGCTAATATTGAAATGTCAGCAAAGTGACAGGCAATCTAATAAAAAAATATTAAGTTGAGGCAATTGTTTTCAGCTTGTTTTCCTTCTTTAGTTTCAACACTCTGTCTCACAAACTCATAGGCTGACTTGCCAATGTCCTTTACCCTGGAACTAATCAAACCAAGCTTGTATCTCTGACAAAGCAAGACACCAGCACTCAGCCAATAAAGAAAATGGTGTACATAGTTTTGAATTAGGTTGGGTTTTTTAAAGCTTTCAGTGTAACTGCCTTTTAAATCAATTTAAGTCTAAAATCTATCTTATCAAATGGCAATAGACATTCAAATTATGAACATAAATGGATGACTTCTCTACCATCCATATTCATGATCCTTTACTTGCTAGGTAAACAGCACTGACAAAAAGAATTGCTTTATTTCAATATTATTGTTAGAAAGAATTTACATAAGCAAATGTTTTTTTTCTAGTTCATATTTATAGGTTTGAACTAACTGAATAGACTGTTTCTAATCTTGGTGATAGCTATACAAAGACAAGACAAGAAGTCAACATACATCTGTGGAAAACAATTCCTAAAATAAGAAAAAAAAATATATTACCCCATGGCGTATAACTTTTGCAAAATCCTCTGCCATTTTTCCATATATTAAAATATTGATGCTGTTGATCCGTGAACATGAGTTATCCAAATCTAGAGAAAAAAAAAACAGAAGCGATCACCATACCTTCTCCAAAACAAAACAGCAATGGGAAGAGGTTTCCAAAATAAGTTAATCTACACTCTAACACTTTATATTCCAATTAATCTACAAACAGAAAATCCTTTCAAATAGTTATACAACTGTTTTTATGTGCTAACTATAGGTATATCAAGCAGAATATTCTTCATAAAAGGACTATTCAAATGTGCAAATGTTGTACATCAGTGCACATTAAAGAGAAATGACAAAGATTTCCACTTGGACAATTCAGTGTATAGTGTTACAGAGGAAATATCATCCAGTCACATTTTATTTTTTACATTAACACAGACCACATTGTAGAACTTTATAACCTGAAGATATTCCAGGACATAGACAAATCAATAAATAGCCTTACAGGAGGACTGGAACAGAAATTATGTTGTTATTTTAAAAGTTTTCTCTACCTTTTACTGCTTCAGAAACAATGCTAATGATTGAGATGTGCAAACTTATTTTTTGAGGCTGTGGAGAATGTGCAGAAACTCTTGGCCCTCCTGAACAGCCACGTGGAATTAGCAAGACTCAAGGAAGTTTTGCATCCCTCTTTGGGAACCCTGAAGCCAGCAGTGAAACTGACTCAGGTCCCACCAACTTCATTCACCTCTGCTAACACCAGTCACAAGCAGTATCACCAGGTAGCATCTGCACCCCCCAGCCTGCTGTTCAGTCACAGTCACAGAATTTATAGAACCAGGAAGACTCAGAGGGAGCAAGTGATGATTCTCTAACCAGCATAAGGAAGGAGCTGAGAAGGAAATGGAAAGAAATGGAAGCTCCTTGAATCCAACATAGACTCCTGACTAATAACATCCTCCTCCTTCCTGGCTGAAGAAGGTGATGAGCTTTGGACTTAAAAGGGATATATTATTTATTATAATTTATTACATGATGAACAACTTATGTCTTTCAATGTGTTAATGTGTCTATTGATATTCGAATACCTGAGTAATCAGGTGAAATTCCATTTTTTAACTGCTTAGATTAAACCAGAATGAAATACAAATACTTTGCTGCTAATCAACATACTGACCTATATTAAGTGTGCACTTACATAGTATATACTATGTATATTATATGGTAACTATTAAGTGTGCATTTTTCTAAGTCCTTCTTTATGAAAAGCAGTTTAAAAATACACTATTAAAGCTGTACATATAACTAATGCATTTCCAGGACAGTATTTTAAAAGATTCTGCAACAAGAAGTCTACTGAAATATAAAGACTGTATTATTTCCATTAATTTACCTGGCATAAGTTTAAAATAATCTATTGTTGTAGAGAACGAACACTTTTAGCGAGTATTTTAAATATAACATTTTACTGATCACTAAAAAAGCAGGTACTAGTGATGTAATAGCATGGTGTCAAAAAAAGTGCCAAGAAGTTCAATAAAATAAATATAAAATGTATACTTAAACGTAGTACCTTGAAGAACGACCTTGAAGAAGTCTGTCCCATCTCTGAGTTTCGTTAATGGGTAGGAAAGAATAACTATTCCCTAAAAAGTAAAAAAAAAAAAATATTGTGAACTAAGACTATATGCCTCTAAGTTACTGAAACACTGATAACAGCTGAAACGTCTGTAAGATAAAAAAAGGTAGAATTGAACTGGTAAGTGCAAATTAACATCTGAATTGTTAAAAAATTAATAAAAACTGCTAAAGACAGCATTGAAGAACAATATTCTTGGGATATAACACAGGAAATATTACATGTCAATACTACTTAGATGCAACTGACTAGATGATAAGCTTAGACTAAACAATGAAACAGTAGCTATGGGAGTACCTTTTACTAGTTACAATAACAGCACAAAGGCTACAGTTTTAGCACAAAACCTGAAAGACAGCTAAAAAGGTAGGGTGATCAAAATATTAAAAGATAAAATTAAATTAAAAAAATTCTTTTTTTTAATTAAATTAAAAGAAATTTCTCCAAAAATATTGGCAAAGGATTACAACATAAATACCAAAACAAAATCACAGTCAAGAGAAAAGATGTATATGAAGATAAATAATCTTCTGTGAAAAATAAAAAAACTGTACAGCTGGGAGAACAGTATTACAAAGTTTTGAAACTGTAGTGACCTATTCATTTATCAATAATACAAATGCTCTAAAAGATGCAAAGGTTCTATTAATTATGTAAAAATACTCTCTTTATAGTGAAGTTGAAGTTACAATGAAGCAAAAATCACAGACCAGCAACTTCAGTGATGTTAACATCTATTTGGAACAAGTGTGTTTTGTTAGAAAGATGATATCTCATGAAAAAAGGTTCTCCTTCAACACTAGCAAAAATGCCAGTCAAATGTATTCTTCCACAGTATGGCAGGTAAAGCACTGTATCCTTCTCAAGGTAAAAATACAGAATTTGGTTCAATAAAGAAAAATACAAAAATTTGAAAAAAGACTCTAGAAAGTGTTTAAGAGAACTACACAAACAGCATAGGAAATAAATGTAAAGAGACAGCAGGATCAATCTGTCTATAAATGCACAAAAGCAACATTAAGAGGATAGTCAGGTAAATCATAATAATTTTACAGTACACATATTCAATAGGAAGCTTGACTTAAATGTTAGTAAACAATTCTTAAACCAAATTAGGATAAAAAACACAGCAATGAATTGTTACTGTAGAGGTTTTTCAGTGTAAAATTAGTCCTACAACATGTTAACTGAGGAGGAATCCAAATAAAATTCAACTATTTTACTATCTGTTTTACAAAGAAATACTAAGACTCCACAAATCATCCTTTTCCAACCCAAAGTATATTTTAATTTTATTACACTAAAAAAATAGCCATATTGAATTAGATATAACATGTTCCATATTGCTTTATTGCTTTCGAGACAGTAGTAATGCTTCATTTAAGACCAAAATGAAGGTCAAAAAAATCTGTGACCATATGTTTTTAACAGGTACGTTCTTACTTTTCACACGGAAGACTAATGAGTTTTGTAAGGAGACTTAAGTATTAAATACTTATTTTAACAATCAGCATCTGCAAAATAATGTTCTGAGATTTGTCCATGAATACTTACAGAAAGGTTTGCCACTTGTTTTCAAAATTACAACTTTATTTAAAGTTTCTAGTATTACATATAATTGTTCTTGCTGAGATTGTCTGTCTTGAACTGTACTCACAAGTAAATAAAATACTACAGAATTTTTCTGTAATAAAGTCTTTGCACGCTGTATTTACGTATGTATTTTTTTCTTACTAAATAAATTTCAATCCGCACAAGCATGCTGTTTAAAAGCAGAACACATTGATGAGATAGAGACTGCTTTCTGACCATTTTTACTTTTTATTTTTCCTGTTACATTTGGTATCTTCCAATGAGTTTTCAAATTCTGGGACCACACTCTTCTCTATTATAGTCTGGCTACACCACTTTCCTTTGTATCGCAAAAACTACACTTTAGTTCTCTTCCTCAGCAGAAATACTACCCACTGCTTTCTCAACATACCTGAAATTCTTGGGCTCCAAACTTCAAAAAAACCTGCCTTAGCAAAACGTGCTCAAATTCACTCTTCCCCCACAAATCCTGCACTACTTATTGAGCCCACAGACAAACTTTTCCCAAAACTCTCCCCTGTCCATATACCACTAGACTCACTCTCAAAATGACTATGTGCAATTCCTCCAGTGAATCTGTCTCCTTCCTTGCCACAGCCTCGTTCCCCAGTCTGGTCCAAGAGCTGATTGGGCAGCTGATGTTCAGGTTTGGTTCAGCTTTGCCACAGCAAAATCCAGAGGATGATGAATTAACAGCAGAAGGCGTCAGGTTCAGTTAATGGACATCATGACTGAGTATGTATGGACATTGCTTGTGCTGTGTTCCCACAAATTTAAATTAAAATTTGTATTGTTCAAAGGGATGCCAGAAAGCAAAAAAGCTTCAGAAGAATGAAAGGACTGAGGCACACAAGCCAGACAGAAGCATCCTGGATGTTTTTTGTTGCTTTTTCCCAGAACACACTTCATAAAAATCCTCCTCTCCCCTTCCTCCATCCTCAAAGCAGGACCTAATCCCTATTTTGGCAGGTCTAGAGTGACAGTGTGCTGTGCCACTGCTAAGATAACCTAACATCCGTGCATTCTAAGGTTTGCTTCAAGCTCAGCCTGCAGAACTGGATTTTCCTACATATTTAATGGTGCATTAGCACCAGCTTTATCAGCTCTCCAGTTGCACTGTTTTTATGCCAAGCTGTTTTAGTCACCTACTAATCCATGTCGGCAGTGGCATGAAGTTCTCTTAACATAAGGCAGAAGTCTGAGAAAGAGATTCTATACACTTTCAGCAATCAGCTGTATGTATGCTTTAAATCACAGTCTGGTAATAATTGTTCTGCTTTCGTAATGGAAACATTTATTTTGGCAGAGACATTTTCTAATTTAGAATCCATTTTTGTCTGCTTCAACATTTCCTTTGTGAAGAAGAATCCCTGTTCTTCCATGTCAGAGGTGCTTGCAGACATAGCTTTTAAAAGCAGGAAAACCAATATGCCCTGCAGGTGAATGGGGACAGAAAACTACACCCTGAGGAATAAAAACCCTGTTTACTAGCAGCATTGGTTATTGATGTTTCCATTTGTTCCTTTACAAGACCTAAGGGAAGCTGGATCATTCTCAATCAAATCACCTCCTATCACAGTCTACTGCTGCCTGCTTCCAAAAGGGGCAGTTTTGCTCCTTTGCTTTACCTAATTGCACTACTCCTGGCATCTCTTTGACACCATAATGAACCAGTCCAGAGAGTGAGAGCAGCAGAAAACTACCCTCTTTCCATCAGTACGTATAGTCTTCTGCCAGTTTATTTTTCATGAATGAACTCAATCACAGGGTCAGATAAGCACTTAAGCTGGGGAAGCAAAAATGCTTTTTGGATACAGAAAATCATTAGGCCAGTTCAGCTCATGTTCAAATATTTGTGACATTTTTTAAGGATTCAAGCCACCTAAGGTTTTCTACAGAATTAGCTTGGTAACAGACTGAAGGCAAGCCTGGGATGATGCTGATTTCCTGCCACTTTAGCATCAGGGATGATTAAAAGGATTTTCAGAACCACTCACAAAAAAAAGTCAAACAGGTTAAAAAAGAAAACCCTCAAAATTGACACTTCATTTTACAGAGTATACTTGTTTTAGGGATGAAAAAAAAATTTCTGCATTTCACTAGTACACTAGGATTGTACTTCCAATCTGAAATATATTTGCAACTACTGTAAAATATAAATGCATACTTGGTAATGATAAAAAACCTAACTGTATCTTGATGCTGGTAGTTGCTACAGAGTCCTCTTTTCATAAAACTGGATATTGCATTGCTTCATACAAGAAAGGAAATCTGCTTTAGAAGTCATTACTCTGAAATCTGATGTTTAACAGGATGATGGTGCTTATTACTATGTTTTTTAAAACAAAATACCACTTAACCTCACCCAATCCTTCCATTTTCAGCACAGCCTTCTGCATATTAATGTGTTTTTAAATGGGTTCAAAGTTTAGAAACTAAGAAAACCTCTTATAAAATTTAAGTCTGACAATGTAAGAGGAAGGGACAGAACCGTGAATCAATGAAATCAACAGCAACACACAACAAAGTTCAACAGGGTCATAATTTTGCGTTGCCTAAAGATATGCAACAGATGCACACAAAGACACACAGCTGCAGCAAGTCACCAACTGAGCTGGAATATGGAGGTCCCTTATAAATATGCCAGGAGCTATTTCAAAGCAAGCCAAAATTCTTTTATTAGTAAGTTACCTGAAAGTATTTGTTGGTATGATCAAAGCCTTCTTGCAAATGTTTCAAATCCTCCTTCTGCAAATGGCTTGGTAGCGGAGTCTCAGATTTTCCTTTAATGATCTTCAGCAATTGAACAGGCATAGCTGCTTTATCTAAACAAAAATGGTAAATAGACTCCTGAAGCTACTCATCTTGTTCAAATTAAGAGTTACTAGAAGTTGCAATTTACTCAGAAGGGGAGTATTTCTCTATTCCATAATAAGAAAGTTTAATTACATAAGACTAAAAATCTTCAGAGGGACTGGCCTCATCTTTTAGCACCATCAATAGCAGGAAGAGAGAAAGTAACATTTCCTTGGCAATAGACAGCCATCCAAATGACTTTCTTTTGCAAACATTCCAAAACACTGCAAATAGCAACAAATTATTACTTTATATATGAATGCAAAGGGTAATGTAAACAACGTGACTATTTTATGTACAGAAATGCACATCAAAAATGAAGCAGAGACTTTGAATGACTCCTTCCCCAGCATTGGTCACGGATAAATAGTCTCTATATTCAGCTGTTTCCCTAGAAGACAATTTGACTGCATCAAAGTAAAATATCTGTCATTTTAACTTATAATGAGCAAAAAGTGCTTATGTACAGATTAAAAAAAATTGATCAATGTACCAAGTAAAGAAAAAGTAATAAAAAAAAATAAGATGGGCATCTACAAATGCTAAATACTGAATGCACTGGAAAAGAGGTAAGAAAGGTACGACTATGTTGTCTATCGTTTGTTCTCACTGTGCAAAAGTCAATGAAATAAATTCTTGGTGATATCACTTATAATATCAAGATTGGGGAGAGGAAGAGTAGTCTATTATAGTGAAGTTACACATATGAGAAATATAAGACAGTAATCTAGCAATAAGTAGTTATATATTTTCTCATTAGATGGTCATCTCATTCTTCATGGGGTATCTTTGTTTTTTTGCTGTACAATTTTTATTTAAAGCAGGTATCTACAGAAAAGTCACAGCATTATCAATCTTCTGTTTTCAGTAAGTTTTAATAAACTAAGCAAAAAATGCTTTTCTATTTTCTAAAAACCCAGCTGGCAGTATTATAGCCACAGTCCTAATTTCAGACAGAGTTTTAGCAATTTTCATAGGACAGTGAGGAACAAAAAAAAAAAAAGTATTTCCTACACTTTTGGATGGATACAAAAACTTGGTATTCTGCTAAACAAAAGCTTAAACTACCCGTTCATTTCAGTTCAGAGGTGCTTCTTCAGTGCTAGGCAGACTGAATTCTTACAAAATATTCACTGACAATTAAATGGAAACAGGAAGCTATTGCAAAGTGGAAAGACCACTGGATCATAAGTTACAAACACAAGTCAATGCATGTCAATAGGTGCAGACACTCAGCAATATTATAGATGTTCTTTAAAAAAAAAAGTTATCCTTCAGAAAAATCAAAATTCCACCTTACTGTCACTCCAGTATCCAAAGATATCCGACTTCACTTATTAATCATGACTATTTCTCTAGTTGTGAATAACCATCCTTTCTCCTTCCCCATTTTCCAGGAAACTCCCCACCAATATTATTCTTGTCTAATAGATATTATCAAGAATTCACATTCACTAATGAGAATTCTATAAAATAAAATTCTTTGGTTCAAGGATCTCTCAGCCAAAATGACTATATGTAGGGTGACTGGCTTTTGCTTTTCTCCTAGCTTCCAGTTTACATACCTCTCTCTTGTTGCTTGTCCCAGACTGTACCTTTTACTTTGTCACATAAAATAACAAGTGAAAAGTTGGCCATAATATACATTACTTTTAAATCTGTGATTCTTAGAAGACTAGTTAACCTTTCACTAGCAATATCAGCTTTTTTTCCTAACTTTTAAGAGTTAAAAAGCAGTAATAGCAAAAGAACCTCCGGTTTCTTAAGCTATCTGTATCTAGACTATAAGGTATGCTTTTAAAAGCAAAATACATTCTAGCAAGTCTGATAAAAATCATATCTCAAATAGGAGAAACATTAGTGCCTGACTTGAGGGTCTTATTTTAAATTGTAGCTTACACTTTGAAAACCAGTCCTCATCTACTCCAAAATACTAAGCAGCCCCAAGAACTCTGGAGGCTCAGGAGCAGGAGAATAACAAGGCCACACTGCCATGCATCTTCCCTGCTTACAATATATATTCCCTGACTTTACAACATAAGTCAACAAGCAACTTGTTTCTCTGTAACTTCCTCCCCAGTGTGCATGAAATAAGGAGGCCTTACAACATTCAGAAGACACAGAGGGTCCAGGAGGCACCATTACTCAAAATGCCATGGATTTTGAGCAACAGGCATAGCTCACCAAATACTGATGAATAAATTTAAGAGCTTGCCTACTAAGAAGAGACAACTCAAAAAGTTTATTACCTGGGATACGTGCAGCAAGAATTTATATAGGGACAGGTAACTGGACAAGAATGAGCTACACTTACAAATTACCAACCTTCACCTCAGTAATTATCTGTGTAGAATGTTAACCTGTGCCATTTGCACAGTAGAACATGTTAGCTTACACCTCAAACAAACAAATGACAAATTTAAGCCTAATTACTTAAGCTTTTGAGTCTTTTGCCTTGTAGAGAATTTTACTCTTTTGAAAGGAACACAGAAGACGCAAACAAAATCAACAACTACCTGGAATGGACAGCAGGGCAGGGAGCTTCAACACATCATAAAAAGAAACAAAATCTCACTCTTTTACTTGGGTACAACTGAAGTATTACCAAATGTCAGTTACTTGATATGAAACAGCAAGTACTAAATTCTTTCACAAATCTCTAATTGGAATCTCAATAGCCTTCTCCTTCATAACATCTAATGGCCAAGGAGCTAGAAAGACATAATATCATCCACAAAACTCACCAGTAATGGTGTTGACCAATTTTGGTTTCAATGCTGGTGCTTTTTTCTTTCGGGGGGGATGACGGACAACGGACGACACGACATGGCCCTCAACACATTAATCAAGGGTGAAGTGTCAACATGCATGACACGTTTTTCAGTCCTGCCGTAACCTCACCAGTGAGCTGTAGGAAGCATTGGACAAGTGTCCTACCTTCTGACTGTCTGTGCTATTGTTGTTGGTTGACCCTGGCCAGCCCATATGCACCCACAGAGCCACTCACTCATCTCCCCACAGCAGGACAGCAGATACAATAGGAAGAGTAAAACCAAAAAAAATTCATGGGTCAAGATAAAGACAGTTTAATAAATAAAGAGGAAGGGAAAAAAATACCCCCAGAAAATACAAAACAAGTGATGCAAAGGCAATCACTCACCACCTCCCACAAGCAGACCAGTGCCCTGAAGGTCTCTGACCAACAGCTCCCTTGGAAGACCTAGGTTTTGTTGTTCAGCATGACTCTATATGGTATGGAATGTCCTTTCGGCCAATTCATGTCAGCTGTCCCAGCTGTGTCACCTCCGAACTTCTTGTCCAACCTCAGCCTACTCACTGGGGGAAGCAGAGGGAGAAAGGCAGAAAGCTTCAGGCCTGCACAAGCACTGTTCAGCCACAGCTGAATACTGGTGTGTTATCAACACTGGTTTAGTCACAAATCCAACACACAGCACCATGCATGCTGCTATGAAGACAGTTAACTCCATCCCAGACAGACCCAGTATATATCCCTAAAACACATCCAATAGGATACAGTGGCACCCCATGGAAGGGACCCACACTGGAGCAGTTCATGAAGAACTGCAGCTCGCGGGAAGAACCCATGTCGGAGAAGTTCGTGAAGGACTGCCTCTTGTGGGTGGGACCACATACTGCAGCAGGGAAAGAGCATGAGGAGGAAGGAGCGGCAGAGACAACGTGTGATGAACTGACAATAACCTCCATTCCCCTGCACTGCTCACGGGGAGAAGGTAGAGAAGTCAGGAGTGAAGCTAAGCCCAGGAAGATGGGAGGGGTGGGGAAAAGGGGGGTTTAGATTTGTTTTTATTTCTCATTATCCTACCCTGATTTGATCAGCAACAAATTAAATTAATTTCCCCAAGTTCGAGTCTCTTTTGCCTGTGATGGTAACTGGTGAGTAATCCCCCTGTCCTTATCTCGATCCACGAGTTTTTTGTTGTATTTTTTCCCCCTGTCCTGTTGAGGAGGGGGAGTGATAGAGCGGCTTGGTGGGCACCTGGGAGCCAGCCAAGGTCAACCCACCACAGCACAGTGCTGGGAGGTACAACACCAGACAGGTTTCAATTTCTACTTGAGCTGAAGGAGAGGCAAAAGCCTGGTGCAGAGATGCAGATACTGTTCTGTCTCTGTTAACTACTTTAACTAGTGACATATCAGGCGTTAGAATTTCTATAAAATATCACTCACTGATGCTAAAAATGATGCCTTTATCTGCATGTTTTCAAACATGAACCAGGATAGCATTGTCATTAGCTTACTAGGATTTCAAGCTTCTAGTGAAAAGAGCAACTAGAAGTCTTACAAAGCTTTTCAGTTCAAAGTATCTACTTCACACTATAATCTAGCAGGCTGAGAAGCTGATCTATTCCACCTAGAAAGAGCCAACTTGAAGGTTAATCAGCAATATTATCTTCATCCAGCAACAATATAATGAGCTAGGGAAAGGTAAAACATAATGGATTAACCCTTTTTTTTTTTTTTTAATATGTCTCCCTGTTACGGTACTTCAGCAATTAAATAGACTTTTCTGTTTTTTTTTCCCCACAAAGATGTCTAACAGCAAGATGCATTTTGTTACAATTCAAACATCATTGTAAAAACAAAAAAAGAAAGGAACTGAGGTTTAAAAACTCATATCTCTCCAATGACTACCCTCAAATTCTGCAGCTCCCTTGCTTTCATTTAAAAAGAGCCTTTGCTATTTATTTCAATGGGACAAACATTCCACTTGTGCCCTCAAGGTTACAAAGGAAAATTTCTAAAAAGGAGCCATATGTAGGCTGATGCAGTGGGACCTGCCCATATTATTTACTTACTGTATACTCCTACAAGGTAGGACATTTATGTAAATAACATCAAGTAGAAAACACTTTTTTTTTTTTAGATCTTAAACTTCTGTACATATAAAACTAAGGTCATGTATTTTAACTGCTAACCACTGAAGCTCCCAGATTCTTGTTCTCTGCAATTAAGAAACAAAGACATGAGTATCCAGCTCTAAGAGCTATAAAAGTAAATTTTCAAAACCAAACTGATACAGCACTGGCTTCCCAAATCTACATGAAGATATCTTTAGTGCTGTCCTTGGTGTTCACAGCTCTCCTGAATAGCAACTAAGTGAAAATGAGTCTGTCAAGTATCTTTGTTGTTCTCAAAAGGCTGACTTCATAACACTAACAAGAATCATTCCAACTTGAGTCTGCTGCTCAAGAAGTCTGTAAGTGGCGTAAACAGAGCTATTCATGAGAATGGGTCGTTAAAAAAAAAAAAGGGGGCTGCAAGAAAGGTAGACAGCATCATGGGACACTCCTGGAACAGGAGGGATGCAAAACACACACACGCAGAGTAGAAGGAAGAAGGCAGTGAACTACAAACACCTTTTGCCTTCCAGTAGCTGAAAGTGACAAAAATATGAAGAGAAAGCTACCAAAAAGCTTAATAATTTTAACAAGCAAAGAATTATATGAAAGGATGTACACTGTACGAGAACCCAGAAAGGATGTACGCTGTATGAGAACCCAGAAATAACACCCTGGAAGGGAGAGCGATATATATCACTTGCTTAAGCACAGAGGATGGCTATGGGCTGAACTTTTATCTGTTGCTTTGCCCTATCCTTGATTTTCTAGACCTTAAATTTCTGAGAGTGGAACAACCTGCTACAACCCACTAGTTCTGTCTTAATTGCCTACAGAATATTAACACATATTCCAAAAGCATAAAAACCATCTTAAACCACAGTACAACAGAAAACAATTGCCTAGTAGAAATGGCTTTGAGCAAAGGTTAACCTTCAACAGAAATAAGCAGTCATTTTAGACTTTTTTTCTTCTGGAATGAGGACATTATTCCATCAAAATACTGCAGTCACAGAATGCCTCTATCTCTAGGTCCAGAAGCAAGAGAAGAATTCCTATAATATATCTGAAGGACTTTACCTCATCCTTCTCATTTGCAGCTTGAGAGTTTAAACATCCACAGACCTGAATCAGGTAGCTAGGTATGTTCTATGGTGCATGCACAAGGAACAAGAAAAGCTTTCAGGCTCACACAGTCTTTTCATCAGTTCACACAGAAAACAAAATAATTAGCATTTCATTTTAGGTGCAGCACAGCCCGGATACAAGCTCTGAGAGCCTGATAACTTCAGTGTTTAAGACAAAGTATACATCCAAAGGCTTATGCACTTATAGAATCAGACAGTGGCTCTACAAGAGGTTTAAAGACTGTAATTTTTGAACTTTGCACTGCAAAATAGGGTGGTAGGAAGAACCTGACCACTTAAGCTTTTTGTGAAAGCTTTACATCTTTTTTCTCTAGGCTTTTAAAAGTTTCATTATAATTAAAAAAAAAATCTTAAATTATGTTTAGAAAAACACCAGAATTTAAACTCTCAGATTAGTTATATCACCCTTCAGTGCACACTGAAAATCATTAAGAAAACACAAGCTGCAGTTGCAAGTGAAGTTAACACCACACAGCCACAAACAATACAGAACTGTTGACATGAACACCAGCACAACATGACTGAAAGACAGGAACAAAAGAAAAATAAGCCACATAGGAAAGGCAAATTTGTTCTTATCATCAAGATAATTCATCAGTGTTTCTCCCCTTCCTCCATGCTTCTCTAAGCAACATGAAATAGCCAAATTTTGTATGGCAATTAACACAGTAAAGCAGTACAAAGTTTCTAAGAGGTTTCAGTACAAAAAGCTGTAGGTAGCAAGCTCAGTATACAAAAATGTTCTTATACACTGTCAATGTTAAACTAAAGGTAACGACATGCTTTATAATAGTCTAAAGCCCCAGGGAACATTCTTAGCAGTCGAAAACATCCTATTAGCCATGACAGACGGATCAAGTCGACCTCCTGTTAGAACCGGGAATCACTCCACATACATTCTGAATATCCAAGTCGCTGAATTCTTTTAAGCGAGGAGAATCTCTAGGATTCAGTGAAGATCAATTGAACTTTCACAGATGATAACAAATCAGAAGAAAACTCATTTCACTAGTAATGGAATGATGTCCAATAGAACTCATATCTGAGGACATGAGAGGAACAAGTAATATAAGGAAAATAGTGCAATGACAGTCAGAGTTAATGTCTTGGTTTTTTTCCTCCCATATCAAGAGAAACAAGCATTTTCTGGAAAAGGACAAAGAGATCACAAAGCAAGACTTTTCCCCATTGTCTTTATTTGATGAATAAGTCCATCATGCCTGTCTTCCACGTCTAGTTCTCTAAAACATTATAATTCTTCTATTTCCTTCAGTAAAAATTCATCAAGACATATTTAAAAGAAGAAGGAAAAATAAACTATCAAACTGAGCCCCTAATAGCACCCTAAATTATTTATAAAATGCAAGACAAGCTTTACCACTTTTAGTTCATACTGCCAAAAATTCAAAATATAAATGAAATATTATAGACCATAGAACTCCACTGTAAAAACTGCAAGCCCTTAATCCTGAAAAAAACAAGACTGACAAATAAGCACATTAATATTCTCCATCTTGACTCCAGAATTAACTTCATGGAAGAGGAAGTCAAAGTTGGATTTGTTCTTCTGTTATGGTTTATCATCATAGTACATCAATCCAGTGCACAGGATAGCAAGTAATTAACACCTCTTTGCCTGGATTACTCAGATCCACCCAACATTTGAGCCTTTGCTCAAGCCAAATATACACACTACTGGGTCCTGATGCTAGCTCTCGCTACAACAAATGGCCTATTCCTCTGTAGCCCCCTCTAGAACACAACTTTTCTTCAAGAACTAATGAGAGATTAGCTTTGGAGCAGAAAAGCAAAGAAAACACAAAAAGTGAGAGGTAAATTGGAAAGATTACTCCCTTCTCCACAACGAGGAAATACTTCAGTGATACCTGAAAATGACATAACGGGGATTAATGTCATTTTGGGAAAAGGAAGCTGTAGCAATCAGCGGCATGAGGAGATTCCTTATCTGTCAAAGCAGATGCTACTTGCAGAGAGACACGTAAACTCATTCTCCAAATCAGGGAGATTGTCCTGAGGGAACCTGAGCAACCTGGTCTAGTGAAAGGCGTCTCTGCCCAGGGCAGGGCAGTTGGAACCGGATGATCTTTAAGGTCCCTTGCAACCCAAAGAATTCTATGACTCTATGATTCAAAGTTTCATGAAGAATGAACGAATAGCCAAGAACATCAGCATCTTATTGATGTGGTCAGTCAAAATGGTAGATATCTGAAGCCCCTGTAAACACAAATACTAGTCAGTGTAATATTTGGGCTAATTATGGAAAAGTTAAAACAATTATGAAATGGGTAATGCCTCACTTTAAATGCACACACATATGTAGACACAGCCATACACTCTTTACATAGTTTATGCAAAATTTTCTCATAAAAATGAATCTTTACACCATTGAACAAAGCAGGCTACAGAAGTACCATAAACTCAACCTGCAATCAGTCACAAGAGAAAACTTTTCTCATACAGCAGTCTTAATGAAATCAAGAAGACCATTCATGAAGAACAAAGTCTGTAGTCTAGAATTTTTGTAATAGTCTAATCTTGTAACTTGTGATTTTTCTTGAGAATTCTGAGGTGAAAACACCATATTAACTAACTAAAACAGAAGGAGAAACCAAGTAAGCAGTGTGACACATCTTATTCCCTTAGCTGCAAGGCTTCAGCTTGCTGTTGCTGCAGATCTTCACTTATCTTCTGGAAATAAGTCCTAGGCTATTCTTACTCTTAGTAACACAGCTGGTACTTACTTTCACTAGAATACAACTAGAATTTCCCATCCCCCCAAAAAAAAACCAACCCAAACCAAAAATTCCTGTATTAATTTCATATTAAATTTTACTAATCTGATATTGTGCAAAACAGGCCATAACCAAATGTTACCTGTGAAAAATGGATTCTTATACTGCCACTTATCTCAACAATATTTCAGCTCTAGAAAGCAGCCACCCACTGCAAAGCAAACAGACCTCAGCAAGACAGGGCTGTAAAGCAGATCCTTTCAGGATGTGAACTGTAACCGCTTCAGAGAGTCAATTCAATAATTGCAAGAAGCTGAGATCTTTAAAACCAAGAGCTTAGATGTGTTAGCATAGGCGTATTAACAAAAACTTTTTTCAGTACACTCGGTGCCTACGAAGAGAGAACAGAAGAGAACAGAAGAGAAGAGAAAAGAACAGAACTTCTAATCTGTAAAGCACCGTGTTTGTCAAAGCGGGGACTCAGTTCCCCGTGTGCAGGGTAGCTCGGAGAGGGAAGGATGGTGCAAGGCAACTGTAGGTCTCACAGCGGAAAGCAAAGTCTAGCAAAGCGCGAGGGCGGCACAAGGCAACGGCACAGGGTCTCTCCCGCCGGGGCGGCGGCCCAGAGGCCACGTCGAGGCCGCGGGGTCTCCGGACTACAAGAGACCCCTTCTTCCAGAGCCGAGGCGCCCGCCCACTCCCCTCAGCCCTACGGAGGGGACAGAGCACCACGCCTGGCTCCTGCAAAGCAGCCGCACGGCACCGCGGGGCCGGGGCCGGGGCCGGGTCGGGGTGGGGTGGGGTGGGGTGGGCGGCCCGCAGGCCGGCCGGTACCTGTCTCCCAGCGCGGGGCGCCGCGCCCCCGCCGCGGCAGGCGGCAGCCGCCAGCCCCACTTCCGCCCGCACCGCGCGCCTGCCGCCCACCGGGCATGCCCGGGCGCGCGGCGCATGCGCACCGGCCGCTCTGGGCGTCCCCGGCGAGGGCGGTGCGAGCATGCGCTGTGCGGAGGGCGGCCGGCGCTGCCCTTAGCGGCTGCGCGGGCAGAGGCCGGGCAGGGGGCGGAGGCAGGCGGGAGCGGGCAGGGCTGGCGGAGGGGGCGGTGTCCTAAGGAAACAAAGTGTCCTCTCGGCCGGGGCCCGCGGGCTTGGCCCTGTGCCCCGCGGTGGCGGGGCCGGGCCCGCCAGCGGCCGTGTCGGTGGAGGCCGGCTTGCAGGAGTTGCGCCGGCCCTGAGGGCGGCCTCCGCCCGGGCTTCCCCCGCCGCCGCTCCGGGGGGGCTGCGCCATTTCCCGGCCCTCTTGGAAGGGCGTCCCTTTGTGCCCGCAGGGACTGGCCCAGTGTTGGGTGGCCGGTGAAACGTGGCTGCCGCGACCCGGTTCAGGTGCACTTAAAAGCAGTCACCTGCAGAAGGTTAAAAAATATGGGGGAAAAAAAACCCTGCCGCCTGCTGATGGTTGGTTGGTTAACTCCTAGGAGGCATCAGGCCAGGCTTTGAAAACCCGTATTCATCATTGTTAGAGACACAGGGTCCCTCAGGCTTGCTCATGTTTGGGTGCTGCAAGTTGACACGTGCCAAGATCCTGTTTGCATTGCTTGCCAATTCAAAATTGGAGCATACGTGGCTCAATGTTGCAACAGCAAGGCTTCATCCTTCAGAGCTTTCAGCTTTCTCTCTCCAGTACCTCAGAGATATGTCTTCTGCCAGCCTGCGCTCGCTCTCTCCCTTTTCTCATCTCTGCAGTCCTGGGTATCGGGGACAGCTTTCCTTTTCTTGTTTCCCATCACTTAGTGACTTTTAAAAAAGTCCCACTGGAAATCATTTTCTCCTCTCTCTACCTTTAAATCTTTGCTTTCACAACCCTCCCTCTATTTTGGAACTGTTTTAGTTAGCTGTCTGAAGTGTTTTAGTGCACTTTGAATTGAAATTTAATTCAAAAATTGGAACTTAAATCCATCCATGTTCAGGAAGCCTCTGGAGGGGAATTCACTGACATTTATGTTTTGTACTCATTTTCATTGTTGACAGCCTTTTCCAGAACAGGTTTTTTTTCTTTGTTCAAAATAAATTTTAGTCCTATACCTTCCATTGGGTATTAATGTTGCATGCTTGGTTATAAGCAAAAATATTATTAAGACCTTGTTATACAGGCATGATAAAAATAGTCCACAGTCAGAGCTAAGATGGAGCTGGGAATTTAAGCACACCTGGAGTAACGATCTGGCCATCTGAAGAGCCAACTACAGCAAAGTAGATAGGCTTAAAAGATTGTTGTCACTTGCCCATGTCCTTTGTTTCCATCAATAGGTTTGGAGAAATCAACCTTATTTTTAGACTATTAAGTCCTGTCAAGTGAGCATTTCTGGTGGAATATTGTCTGCCCTCTCTTATGACCTCCATTTTTAAATCTACATTTTGAAAACAACGGTTTTGATCACAATTAAAAATTTATCAGAAAAAAAGTTGATAAAGTGGTAATGAATACAACCAGGAATGAAACATTTTTAGAGCCCCTTATCATTGAGTAAAAAAACCTCTGGAAAATTTGAAAGAGTGCAAAGTGAGGAAATTCTGCTTTAACCTGCTGATGTGCTTCTCTTTTCTGTTCTGTTTCTTTTTTTTGTGTCTGTAAAAGATCTGCTTAGCAATTATAATTATGGTGAAGCAAAATCATTGAAAGCTTATACATTATAGATGAATTAAATTAAAATCATTTGGAAACAGCAAGTTGCACACCTGAGTAATTTAAATGGTTACTTGATCTTCTCATCTTACTTCTCTCATCTTTTGCTGCTTCTGTTCCCAGCTACCTTTTCTAAATTTGCTATTAAATTCTTTTATAAAGTCATCTCAAACCTAGAGGAATTTGAGTTTTGTATGTGCTGTCCTGTATATAATCAAAAGAGAAAAATGAAGGAGAAGCTGTATATAAGCAGAATTTTGATAAAAGAAGATAGATCCCCATTTTATGTGTCGACAGAACATAAAATGTTGGGTCTGTCATAAATTTAGCCTGAAATCTGGTTTTCTTTAATTTCTAATACTGTTTTTTAATGATAGTCATCTTCCTCTTTGGTTATTAATTTTTCTTCAAGAAATTATCCAGTTTCTGCCAGTAGAATGTTACAGTCAATAGGAGAAGTTAGATGAACAATATATTGAATTACATTACATCAGAAGGTGATTGTTAATGTTCCAGTAAGTATGTACTGTATGTTCTCATGCTACTTGCAGTAATCTTGAAATGTGCTGCAATTTATATGTATCATAGTAGAAAATAATACCTCTGCAGAAGGGAAAAAAAAACCAAAACAACCCCCCAAAAAACAGAATTCTGATCTTGACATTGGTGTGCTGTGTGACTTTCAATAAATCATGTTTAAAGCTTTCACTACTAAATGAAAGTTCATAAATAAATAACAACATCATAGCCTTATTTCTTGATCTTGTGTTTTGAAATGGGGGGGTTGCAAAAAGAGTCCACAGATAACTGATGCACGTGCTCCTAACCAGTTCAGAAATTCTTGAAAGACCCAAATACAACTGAAATTCTGATCCCGCTGAAAATAATGAAAACTTTCCATTCACTTCAGCAAGACCAAAACTTCCCCCTGAGCATCAAAAATATATGTAACATAAGACATCATTGAATCAAAGCTTTCAGAAATAGAGGCCTTATGCATTAAATCAATACCTTTACACATTAAATCAGTACCTAGTCACAGGAGCTCCTGAAGACTGTTCTCTTAATGAGGCAGGTAACTAAATAGGGGGTTGGGAAACTAGCCTCAAGCTGATGTGTTTTTCAAATTTTTGGAGCCATTTGAAAATACTGGGCAAGATTTTCAAATGTGTTTTGAAAAACATGTTGCAATGCCAGTCAAGTCCATGAGCAATATTGAAAATTCTATCTGTTCGACCTTATTTTCCTCCGATATCTTAGTAAATAATAGCAAGAGAATTGTCTTCTAGGAATACAGGCTATTGCCATTATCAGCTGTCTTGGTATAAAGTTTTCTAAGGTCAGCATGAGACATTTCATAGGCTGCTGATACAGTGTTAAATGTGAAGTATATACTCGGATTCTAAATAATGCAGGTCTCAAAAAGGATCAGCTTTCATTTCATTTGAGACCAATTGTAAAACTCTTTCCAAGTACCTCCACAGCTAGAGGCAGCCCTTTTCTACTCCTTTAACTTTGCTTTGATGACAGCACTTGATTTTTTAGTAGACTTTTATGGATACAGGCCAAATTCAGTCAGTTATGGGGCAGAGATGCTTTGCAGTACATCTGAAATGCTGTGTTGCTTGTTAGAGTTGATAGGCTAATAGAAGTTAAAAATCCAGATTTGTTAAAATTAGTGGAATGATTACAGTATAAATGTTTAATAATTTCTAGATGATTTCCAAGAATGTATTTTGACTAATTGCATCCTTATAAATGTAGTTCATGTGCAATGAATCAGTAAGAAATCACGTGATTACAGCATGCTTCTCACTACAGAGTGCTATGCTTAAATGATTTTCCTTCTGTAAAGGACAGTCAGATCCATGAGTTTTTGTTATCACTGCTGGCAAACCGCAAATACAGAGGCCAGAATTAGTCTTCTGAAATAAGTATATATGAAGTACTGAAATAAGTAATTCTTCATTATTTGTATTATATTAGTGTTTTATGTAATTGAAGCTCACTTACATGGATATAGCTTATGTGGATGTAAAAATAAATAGAGCATACATTTAATAGGTATTTAATGGCTGCATTATGATAATTTAAGAAGCAAGATTTGCAGAGAAGGACAACCTTTTATTAGACCAAATCGTATAGGTTATAGATTATACATGTTATATGATAGCAATGGAACACTTTCACAGACTATTGCTGGTCTCTCACTCACTGAGCAGATTCATGACTGGCTCCCTGACTAGAAGAAGCCAGCTTTAAATAACTCACTAATGGTGTGGTGGGTGAAGAAAGGCTCATTCTGGGCAGGAGAAAATTCTCCCTAAGGAAAAGAAATGGGAGAGGATCCAGGGAAAAGCAAGAGACTGAATGTAGGTAGGGGTATGAAGGTCTCCACTATTGTGATTCTGGAGACATCTCTGCTTGTGGCAATTCTGTGGTTCAGCAACTCTAAAATATGTCTGCAAATCTCGTTTTCTTGTAAAAGAAGGTGATATATGATACGTGGAGTCTCTCACAAAGGAATAGTTCTTGTGCCTACTGGCTACTTCAAAACTTACTGGGGTTTTGAGCATTAATAAGACAGATGTTAATAGAATATAAAGAGTTATTACAGTCAGTGTAAATTTTGGAACCTGACCCAAAGCTGTTTGAAGTCCATGTTAGTCTTTCCATTGGTTTCAAGGGTTTCCTATTCATCGACTCATCACAGATACGGCAGATTAGTTTTTTGTTTGCCAGTATTAAGTCTGCTTCTTTGTTTAAAATGAGACATTTTTCTTTTCTAAATTTAATGCACTTATTAAGCATGCTTGCTCTGTGGTTGTGTTCTTAGCTAATTTGCTTAGCAATAGGATTTTATTTTCTAATGAGGCAGCTACCGAAAAGCCTTCTATAGAAATGAACAATAATGGATATTTGTTGTCTTTTTGCATAGTAGTTTTTCTGTATTTTAAATTAAATACTCCCTAGCTCTAAGAATGTTGAAATATTGTTCATTATTCTAAAAACTCAGCTGTCTGACTAGCTATAGAAGTTTGTGCTTCCTTCACTGATGCTTATAAGCTTATACTGGCTAAGAAGGCTACTGCAAAAATAAATCTAATTTATATAATTTCCCAAGGAGTTGATATGTTAGTGTGACACATATCCTGGGAGTAAGACAATGAAAAGGAACCCCAACAATTCAGAAGCACTGAATCTTTTCTTTGGTTGCAAACACAGGAATAAAGACAGGAATATCTTAAGATATTTCTGCAAGAAAAGTAAAACATTCATAGGTACAAGGTAATTAAAAGCAAAATGGTATCACTGAGGTGTTTAATCTTTTAAGTGCTTGTACTTAATGCTGGAGCATTTGCTTGTATGTCCATTCATTGCATGTGAATTTTGGTAAGTGTGCTTCAGTTGTAGACAACAGCAGGCAGGAACCTAGGCATCTGTTTTCAAGAAAGTCATTAAAAGAGCTTATTAAAGGATGCAATTTTGTGAGCACAGATAAACACAACTATTTCTGTAAGAGCTATTTAAGTATTACTTGGAAAATAGTAAAGTGTTAAGAAACTCTGTTATTTTCATTAACTGAAGCAATTGCTTTCTATGATATATACTAAAGCCTGAGAATTTTTTTTCTGATTTTTTAAATAGAATTCTTCATGAACCAGTTTATTTGGAAAATTCAAGTTCTTCAGTTTCAGGAATGAAAGTCTAACTATGGCTATTATCACAGGCATCATTGTCCTCCCTGTGGAAGTCTACAGATGCCATCATGAGCTGGAATCCTTTTGTGTTTAACAATGTGATAGCAAACAAAAAAGCCAGTCTCCACCCTGCTAGGTCTGCAGTCAAAATACACTGAGACAGTTAGAACTGGGGTTAATTTATGATGTAGTGAGATACTTTGAAACAAAAAAATACATCAGGAAGCAAGAGGAGACTGGGAAAGAGATGTTACTGAGAAGGCTATTCCTATTAAGTTACTTAGCTTTCGCTAATGTGATAATGGTGCCAGTTTTCTAGACATCATTGCATTCTCTAACCTGGAGAAAACTTCAATACATAAAATGAATTATAACTTAAGAAAACCCATACTTTTTGGTATATATCAAATACCCCAAAAGCTCAAAAAGCATTTGTTCTTTTTCTTGAAAAACCTTTATCTCTTAGGGCTCAATTCTGATAATTCTATCTTCATGGACTGTAGTGGGATTATTCAAAATATATTTGTCTATTTTTTTCCTGCTTTTTTACATTTAATTCTCACTTTGGTCTTGCACCAATGTTTTGGGTTTTTTTAATTATATATTTCTTTTGGCTTTTAGTAAGATAAAAGTAAAAAGGAAATTAAATGAAAATCAAAACTAAGTAAATAAAGGAGAGGAAACACCTGTGGCTTAAATAGAATGACTTTATCACTAGTTGTGTTCACCTCCTATCCTGAGATATCCTGAATGTTTTCTAAGAGGTCCTTAATTCAGGTTTTAACTCAAAGGGCCTTAAGTGGTTTTGGGTACCCTGAAGCTAAAGCATCACATATCCAGTGCTCTTAACCTCTTTAGCTTCAGTGTTCTGTGAAAAAATGAACAGAAGTTGTTCTGCCATGAATAACAGGCCACCTTATTTTAAAACTTTCATAACTCTGAAGATGTTTGTCTTTAACCTTCCAAACATTTTCATGTGTTTATTTTCTTAGGCTAGATGATTATTTTTTGAAGCTTCTGTGTTACAGAAAAACAGAACCAGCATTTTCCAAAACATGGTAAACATAAACATTTTTTTAGGTTTGGAAACAGACAGAGTATTCAAACTGAGGCAAAATATGCCATTTGGTTTTTGACCATTACTGAAATGAAAAAGTGTCCCTCAGCAACTCAATAATGGGGAAGCACAGGAAAATCTTCTGACCTCTGTGATAGTTTCTGATATAACCATTTAGTGATGATTTTGCACTTATCTTTACTTCTGGAGTTTGCTTAACTCAAGAGTGCTTGTGATTTCATCCGTTACTGGCCACATTTTTTTGAGTGCATCTGTGTAGTACTCGATATATTACATTCTTGTGGACTTCAATGGGACTTAAAGACACATGGAATTTGGCAAAAATAAGGATTCTTCAGCTGTGTTAAAACCTTATTTAACATACTGAGCTTTTGAGAGGTGCTGCAGGAGCTCAATTTCCATAAAAGTGTCAGAACAGATATTCAGGACCTCCGGAATTATGAGAATATGCTGGTATAGTCTTACAACCTTGGCAATGGAGTTGTTGCCGTGGTCTCTAAAATATATCACACCTGGGAAGCATGGTAATCTGAAGAAAGACTCTTCAATAATATCAGATACTGAGGATGTTGATTCTTTGTTGTACTACAAAAGCATTTTGTCAAATTGAAGAAAATGGTTTTAAAAAGTAAGATGCAGTCAACAGGGACAAGCAAAAGGTACTGCACTTAAGCAGAAATGGTCAACTGCATAAATACATGAGGGTAAACAACAGGCTAAGTGGCAGTTCTTTAGAGAAAAAAGGAATGAATCACGAGCTGATTGTGAGTCAGCCATGTCATTCTGTTCTGAAAAAGAACAAATGACATAAATAGCCTCTAAGATCCATAAAATAACCTTTATGTTCAAGAGCTCTGATAAGCTGAAGTAATGTGTTCAGTTTCTGTCATAAAACTTCAAGAAAAACATAGGTCAGTTGGAGAGGTTCTGAAGGACATCAGCAAGAATGATGAAAGGCTTAGGAAACATGACCTCCAAAGATGGATGGAAAGACCTGGGGTTATTTAGCCTAAAGTGAAGAGTATGTTTTTCTCATGTGGAGTCATGTGGTATAAAAAATAGAAACAAAGCAGAAATAATTGTTTCTGTGTGTCCATGGTACATAGGCGAAGAAGTAATACACTTAAATTCTGAAATGAATTATTCATATTAGACAATAGAGCAGACTTTCTGACAAAAAAAATGTTGAAGCATGGAATAATTTTCCTGAAATCTGCATTACTGAATGTATTTTTTTGGACCAGGTTAATAAAATATTTAATTTAGCCAGCTGATCTGTCTCAGAGTAGATGGATGGATAAGATACATTCTGAAGGTCATTTCAACTCTATTATTCTATGGTGCTATAAAATTTGGTATGAAACTTTTACTTACTTTAAATTTATTCACTTCTTAAAGCTGTATTTTTCTCAGTTAGATGACAGTATTCTAAGCTGTTTATGTGAACCCAAAGCAGTCACTAGCCAAGGATGGAAGACTGTTCATGTGCAGACTGTGAAATAAATATTTACAATTTGTTGCTTTTTTGGGGCTTAGTATGTGTTCATTGTATTTGATTGGATGTGTTTAATAAGTGCTTAAAAGCTGTCATTTAGTTTTATTTTACACAATCTTGCATGATTGTTCATTGCCACATTTTCATGCTGCATTAGTTCTTTGTTCTTTTTTGTGTCATTCAGTTTTGTGGTTTGTGCATTTTAATGTTATTGGTTTAATTGTTGTCTTTTAGATAACTCATAAAAATCTAAGAAGAAGGGCTAAGTGGTTTCAGAAATAAATTTTTAAATTTATTTGATAATTTGATTAGTAGCAAAAAGGAGTAAACACTATAAACAGTGTTTTCTGATATATCATAATTACACATGCATTCAACTGAATTGACTAAAACTAGGTGCTCAACCAAGCATCTAATTATTTTGAAAAACTGCAGTTGGATGCTGCATTTGCACTGAATATAGACAAGGGTTCCTGATACTGATTTCTCCATCTTTAAGAAAGCAGTCAAGCATGAAGAAGCACAATAGCACACCAAATTTGGAGCTTGCAACTCTTGCTAATATAAATAGTCTTTTCTTAGAGGAGAAGGTAAATTTATTTACCTATGATTATTAATGTTGATCTAATTTATAGCTGTAGAGAGGATGTTCAACATGACATTTTCTAAGAAAACAGGACATTTTTCCAAGAAGACACATTAGGAAGAGTCATGTACATCACGTTTGTCTCAACCCTGGTGAATATGAGTATTTCTTTGCTAGTTTCCTGTGAATCTTTTGTGTTATTCTGTTCACAGGACAACATTACAGTTGATCAAACACTGCATATCTGAATATGTCTCCTCAAATGTGAAGCTATCTCTGAGGTATTTACAACAGTGAGGACTGCAGGAGTTTTAGCTTCGCTGTGACTTAGACAGGTGGGTTCTTCTAAACAAGGTTCATTTCTTTTTAAGAATAGGGAATTCTGAAGAGGTCAGCCACATTACCAAAAAGACCATAAAAGTCTGCGGTGGGCTGTCTCTGGCTAGCAGCCAAGCACCCACCCAGCTGCTCACTCACTCTTGCCACCCTCAGCATGACAGGGGAGAAAACAGAACAGGATCAAGACAGCTTGTAGGTTGAGATAAAGACAAGGAGGTCACTTACCAATTCCTGTGGCAGGCAGAATAGACTCAACTTGGGGAAATTAATTTATTGCTAATTAATATAAATATTTAATTACTCTTTCAGGTATGAAGAAATGAAAACCAAAACAAGAAAAAAGCATTAAAACATTTAGGGAAAACACACTACTTCTTTTCCCAGGCTCAACTTCACATCAGATACCTCTCCTCCCACCTTGTTATGGCTGCAGGTTACACTTAGTGCCTTCAGTGAAGCAAGGAATAGCAATGGCAGAGTGGAGGTGGTGTTTGCAGTCAGGACATAGTGATTTCTGTTTGTTGCTCCTTCTTTGCTCTTTTCCTCTGCTCTGGTGTGGGTCTTCCACAGGCTCTGTCCCTTCGGGAATGTCTGCTCTGCCACGGAGCCCCTCCTACGCCTCTGACCTTGGTGTTCTTTTGCTGTTTGCCTCCGATTCCCTCCTCCTACCTCTGTTCCCTCATTCTCTCCATGTTCCTTCCTCCTTTCTCTGGAGTTTTCTGTCCTTTCTTAAATACATTTTCACAGAGGCAACATGGACTTTACTGATGGGCTAAGCTTTGGCCTGTGATGGGTGCAGAGCCATCTGGAACTGACTGTGTCCAGCACAGGACAGCCCCTGACCTTCTTCCACAGAGGCCACACCTGCAGCTCCCCACTACCAAAACCTTGCCACACCAACACAGAAACTTTTATCCAGATCGCTTTTTCAGACAGAAAATCCATATCCCATCATCACTCTTTAAGAACTGAATAGAATCATCAGAAATCTGAAGTTCTGTATGCTCTCATCACCTTTCATCATTCCTTTCTTCTCAGCCTGCCTCATAGCTTTTAATTTAAACAAATAATATATAAAATATGTATTTTATAGCTATTAGTCTGACTTATGTTATATTCAACAGATATTGGTATGCATTGACAAAGATAATTTATCATTTGTATTGACATCCAGCTCTAAATTTCTCTCAGGGTGGGCAAATTTTGTTCTTATTATTAGGTTTATTACTATAGCAAGTAGGAGCTTTATCAGGAGCTAACACCACATTGTCCTGAAGAGAACAGCCGCTGACAGTAAATGCTTTCAACCAGTAGAAGACAAGAGAAGGCCAGCAAGGTAATAAGGTCAGCCTGATGAGAGGTAGTTTTAGCACAGCAGCAAATTAAGCGTTGCCAAGGTCAGCAGTCCAATTTCTTAGTGAGTCATCTGTCCATTTTCCTGTTGGTCTGACAGAAGCCAGTCTCCACATGTGAGAAAAAGTCAAGAGGGAAAAAAAGCCAGAAGGCATGAACTGTGGTGGACAAGAATTTAAAAAAAGGATCATAATGAACAGTGTAGGTCATTACCTTCATTGGAGAAGTATCCAATAACTATTCCAGAGGATTCAAATATCCTGCAGCTAGTGTATTTGGCTAAATGACAGTAGAAATCACAAACAGAGATAATGTTAAAAAAAAAGGGGCAAAAAAGGACTGCAGTAGCGATTAAAGGTAATTACTTTGTACATCTCTCAAACTCTGAAAATGCCATCACTACCTATTAACTCTGCCTTTTTTCTCACCTACCCTTCTTCATAGCAGTTTCATTAAACTCTTGGAATCAGAAGAAGAAAACAGGGGGATGAGGGTTTCTGTATTCTGTGGGTCAGCACCTCTGGCCTCTATGGAGAGGGCTTCCTACAGAGTTTTCTTAGGACAGTGGTACTGCAGTTTGGTGCATCTCACAAGTGGGAAGATACAACGATGACAGTCATGAAGTTCATAGGCAAGATAAGAGTAAGACATTGATTAATTGGTAGTCTGTTTACTAACATAATCTCACTCTAAACTTAATAATCACTGAAATATAGAGTGATTTCCCACATGATGTGCTTGCAAAACAACGTATCACACACTGTTCAGAATATTAAAAACCTTCCTGTCAGGAATCAGATTGTTCTGGAAATGTTTATCAGGTGGTACTGGTAAAATGGAAATTTTATCAGTACCGCCTCAAATGATAATGTATGACAGAGCACAGCTTCCACTGATATCAACAGGTGTTGCATGTAAGCATCTGAGAATTGATGTGGACTCTCTATATAGAGTGACATTCCAGAAGTTAATGGATATTTATGGAAAGTCATGAACAATCCTTATATGAATTATTTAACTGTCATAGGCATATCTACATAGAAAACCAGAGAAAGGTGATACGAAGAACTGAAATGAAAAACAAGATAGAAAAGTAACAGGACAAGGAAAATAGAAGGCTATGAAAACAATAAAAGATATATTTAACATTTTACTATCTGTCCAGACATCTGTAACTTACTGTAAATCTATACCATCTCCCTTAGGGCATAAACTAGGATAATTAAGAACTCCAAGAAAGGGGAGACTAACAATTAGGTCTTGGGTTTATTGATAACTGAGGAGGAATATCCCTACAGTAGACTAAAACTTTATAAGGCTCTTATAAAAGCCAAAGGATGTCAGCTGTTGGTGGATCTTGCGAAACATCAGAGCTCATCGGGTGGGGCTATGAGTCTGACATAATGCTTTTCCTTTAAATCAATGCAGTAATAATTACTCTTTTTAAATACTGCTGAAAATTGTTCACAATTCTCCACAAAAAGGGGAAACATCCTCAGAAAGTAAGAATGAGTAACTGCCATTAGCTGTTCTAACTGTAAGAACAGGAAAACAGCCTGGAAAAATAAAAATTGGTCTGAGAGAATAGAAAACATAATAATCTGTTGACTGTTCCAGGCGAAAAATAAAAATGAACGGCACCTATTGGCTGCTCAACGTGGTGGTGTCCTATGCTCTCTTATGTCTCTATGATATAAAAATGAGTTAACGTTTACCCAAAGTAGAGCCTCTGTTTGAGAACTTCCCATGCTACTTTTCCTTTCCTAAACAGGTTGGATTCTCCACACAAACTTTCTACAAGGTCTTGGGCTCTCACTGGTGATGCCTGGCTGACTCCAGACTCTGTGACATGGATCATCTTTGCAGTGAGACTCTGTTATTCTGTTGGTCCCCCTCTGGGCCCACACTTTTGGGGCCAGTTTGGTTTGTCCTTCCACCTTTGGGACGGTTGGTTCTCCCTCTGGTTTGCCGCCTTCTGAAATCTGTCTAATTTGCTTGATACGGGTATTATATATCCATATAAGTAATCTTTCATAAGTATATGAACATGAATGTTACATTGTTGATAAGTTTACTTCACTAATGATGTTTCTAGTAGCCTGTAATAGTATATACCTACTTGGTTGTGGCTATTATATTGTTTGAGGATGAGGGGAGAGCAGTTTATCTCAACTTTAGTAAGGCTTGTTTCTGAGGACAAGCTGATTAAGTACAGGCTAGATAAGTGGATAGTGAAGTAGACTAAAGACTAGCTGAAGAGCTGGGCTCAAAGGGTTGCAATGATCAGGACAAAGTCCTGCTGGAGGACAGTTGCTAATGGTGTGCCACAGGAGTCGATACTGGGGCCAGTACATCTTCATTAATGGCCTGGACAACGGGACAGAGTGCACCCTCAGCGAGTTTGAATATAATGCAAAAGTGTGAGGAGAGGCCGATGGTTGTGCTACCTACCCTTCAGAGAGACCTCAACAGGCTAGAGAAGTGGGCCAACAAAAACCAAGGATACATGCCATTTTAGAGCGAATTCATGAAAGGACATTCACCTCTGATCTCTGAAGGAGTCTGTGGAAGACCCTGTCTCTCACCACTGGCTGAGAAAGGAGGAACCTGCATAGTTTAGGCTCTTGTGCCTGAAATTACACTTTGTGAATGTTCACCTTTTAAGCCGCCAGCTTGTAGAGCCCTAGCACATAAAATCAATCTGACAAGAAGGATATTTTCTCTCTTATGACAACTGGTTCTCAAGAAGTGGAATACAGAGCTGAAGTGACATGAGTTTCCCCACCATTGTCACTGTTTCACTCCTGAGTAGCGCTACCCGGTGCTTGTCTAACCAATGTCCTGACAGCTTGTCAAAATGCTCCTTGGAAATAGCTGTCACATGATTTACTGCATCAAACAATCTGTCTTTACATTCCAGTTCAGGCTTGACAAATTTGTCAGTTTTTCCAATCTTTTCACAGATCATAAAGTCAACATTTCTGTGAAGCAACCAATTCTGAGAGACCTGCAAGGAAACCCCTGGTGATTGCTTCAAGTGTGACTAATTTAGAAATACTGTAAGGTATTTTTAAATCTCAACAAAAGAAAGGAGCTCGGAAGGTAGCAGGAGGGCTTCATTAAAAATTATCTAACAACATCTGAGAGTTTGCCATGCAGCAAAGATTTATTTCAGAAATATCTCACTGGTCTAGGAAAACTCAGTGCTTCCCTTGAGGAAGTATTTGGTCCATATTTGTAAGCTCTTAGAGCATGTGTTATAAAAATGATGAGGATACAACCTTTAAGCACTTGGACGAGCAAAAAAACCCACTCATTTTGCTGGCTGGATAAACAATTTGAGTCCTGCATTCCTCAAATATTGTTATAGTTTTGAAGTTGTGTTTGCAAAGAAGGTTTCCACTTAATAGTTTTTGCTATTTTTATTTCCCTATTGCAGAGAAGAGCAGGGTATTAAGCTGTTACAATACATATGGCAGTAAAACAAGAAAAGGTAGGTTGGATCTTAACAGTTCTCTCTCCTACTTCCTTTTCACACGTGATTTGTGTTATTTTAGTGAAATTGATTTTTGCCATGTTTTAACAGATGCCGCAAGTTGTGGTGGTGCACTCCCCCCGCTTCCCCTTTTCTTCTTATGCACCTGGCAGAGCATGGGATGCGAAGCTGCTTTACAGTCTGAGTAACTCCCTGTCCCAATCCAACATCGGGGGAGGTTTCGATACAATCCCAAGGACGAGATTAAGACACGGAATAGGGTCAGATGCCATACAACCTTTTAACTTTATTTTGGCGGATGAAGGGGTGAGGAACCGGGTAGGGAGGCAGTGGGGAAAAACGGGGCGGGGGGGAGAGAGAGAGAGAAAGGGAGAGGGGGGAGAAAGAGCAAGAGCGGGAGAGAGAGAAGGCGTGCTCAGGTGGGTGCGAAGAAGGCCACGTGGGGGAACTGGCTATCACCACTCCGAGTCCGACGGCATCCAGTAGTCTCTTTGTCCAGCCGGTCCAGCCTCTGTGCCCAGGTGTCAAAGCGTCCGCAGGAGCAGGTTCCGAGGGGTGCGCCAGGTAGGAGGGGGAGCAGCAGCCACACCTCAAAAGGTGTGCGCGGTCCTTTTATAGGGCCATGCGCAGGCGCAGAATGTGCCTGTGTACGTGCAGTCCGTGCAGTCCGTGCCTCGGCTTTTCACACCTTTGTCTCTGCGCAGGCGCCCTGTGTTGTTTATCTGCAGGTCTGCGTGCGTGCAGTCTGTGTTTCTGCTTTTCGCGCCCTGGTCTCCGCGCAGGCGCCCTGTGGTCTGCGTGCATGCAGCCTGTCGGAGGCTGGGTGTCCAAGCCAGAAGATGGCGGTATAACGGCAATGTCGGGACAATTCCAGTTCCATAAGAGTCCTCGACACTCCCGTCAAAACTTGGCCTTTGTGTAACAAGTTTGGCGATTAAGCGTACCTCGACTGTATCAAAACTCTTACATGGCTGAGGTGGGAGCAGCACTGTCTGTGCTAGGGAGGCAGCCCTGACAACCTTGGAACTATATTTTTCATCTGTACTAGTTGCCTCCTGACAGCCTTGGGGCTTATCTTATCAAGGCTGTGACTCAGGAGGATCTGTACCAGCATCACTGGAATTTTTGAGAACTTTAGTAATCTTCAACACAGGCTGTAAAAGTAGAAGAGAGATTTACTGATGCCTAAAGTCAGTCATCTCATGACCCTATAAACAGCAGTACCAAGTTGAGACCCTTTGAGCTCTCCTGGATCGCAGCGGGCTCCACCAGAATCTCCCTCTGAGTGGGACGTCTCTCAGAGCAGTGAACTTGAGCTGATCTCTGGAACTCCTTGCTCCTCGAGATTCAACCCTCACCTGATCTCTGGTGATCCTTGCTTCTCAAGATTCGACCCTCGCCTGATCTTCGGCGCTCCTTGCTTCTCGAGGTTTGACCCTCACCCGTTGAGGCAGTCATTTAAAGTGAATATTTTGCTAAACCCGGGGGAATTTTTATTGGTACCTTTAACTGTGCATATGAGTGCTTAGGCCTATTGTGCGTGTGTGATATAAATATTGTAGTAAACCTCATTTAATCACTTTGTAGGTGCTAGATTAATTAATGATTAGTTATTGCTAATTTTTTTGTATTCCCTCCTTGCTACAAACAAACCTTAAACTGCTGCTGAACATATAATCCTTAGACATAAACTGTTGACCAAGTCTGAGACTAGAACTGGATCCAGCCGCACCTAGGCTACTCTCTGAGAAGGAGTTTAGAAAGCAAGGGGGTCCATTCTGAACCTCCTGACTCAACGGGAGGGCTCCCCTTTACCTCTGTGTATTTTCTTCGGGCTCAATTTCCTCTTTCTTTCTCTTTATATATATTCCATTCACTTGATAAGTAATAGAGTGAACCTTGCCATCGAATTCTGTTAAATCACACTTTTATAGATTTCTATTAAAATCACTATTTGCAAATATCTTTGACGGTCATTTTTTAAGCAGGTTAACCACTCGTCCGTGACACAAGTTAAAAGAAGCAAAACTATCTAATTACTAGGGAAAAAAGAGTGAAGAGGAAAAATAAAAATGCAGACTTATAAAACAATTCTGACTGTATGGAGTTCTGGAATAAAGTTTCATTCACACCATTGTACTTCATCAAATGATATAGCCTATTCACAGTAGCACTGCATGATGTGATGTAGAAATTTTGAGGAATTCAATTTTTTTACTGTTTTCTGTACTGATTTAATCTCTTGCATGAAGTGGAGAGATTAGTTCAGCTTTTTGAAAACTGCATTGGCTTTTTCTGAATAACAATAGCAGGCTCTGAACAAAGACAAAGCAGATTTGTTGCTTAGCAGAGCAACATATATAGGGTTGCTTCAGAGGACAAGAAGTGGTCTTTCAGTCCTGGCCAAAGCAGCAGGACTCTTTCAGTTGTTGGCAGAAGTATGAGCTCGAGATTACTTGAATGTGTGGGCAGAGACGTGTAACTGATATTTACAAAATCACAAAAGTCCTTGGAGGATTTATGGCACAAACAGGACTGGAAATGTGACTTTCAGTCTTTTATACAACTGCTTCTGCTTCACAGTCTCAGCACTAACCAGTGTGGTTGGCTCAGCTGTGGCAGTTATATGTCAGAGAGCCCAGGGTAATAACAAAACCCTTTTGTTCTTGCTACATGCATGCAAACATTGCTTCAGGTAGTTTGATTTGTGCTACCACACCTGACATTTTCTCTGTCAGCAGAGAGAACTACCATATTTGACAAATCGAACCACTCTTGCTCAAAACACTTCTCTGGAAATCAATTTGACTGTTTCACCTGGCAGGTTTGTAAATTCCCCAGACCTGATGTTCCGTCCTTGAGATGAAATGCTTCAAAATATAAGGATGGTTTTGACTTTCTTTGAGTCCAAGACATTTGTCCCAGCCTGCAATTCATGAAGCAGTTTGTTCACAAAGCCTTCAACAATTTCTTGTGCCTTGAGACAGTGTTAATCATCTGGAAACAGCTACAGGAGATGATCATGGCTGGTTTTGGCCAACAAGAGCCATAGTGCTCTCCTTTGTATTTTGTGTTACCAAGAAGGAGTGTTTGGTAGTCTCCTGCAATAAGTTTCCCTAGCTTGAGGTCATGATCTATGCACTCAAAATAGCTTCCAGAGGCTGGGCATAATACTACAGGTCAGCTGCAAGTAGCCAGTGCAGCTACATAGTTCAAGGCAGTCTGGATTTGGTTGAAGCTGCATGGGAACAGTTTTCTTTGTCTAGTACAGCTGCATACATTTTTTTTGCTAACTTTACACTAACAGAATTTACCTAAACAGGAGAAATTCCCTGTTGCTCTGTGTTGTTGTAGCTTATACTTATTGTGGAGTCTGTTCATAGCTACTGGCCATTAGCTCCACATACTCCAGATTCATCCATGTAAGATGCTGTTCCACTGAATGGTGGAAGGGTCAGCTGAACCAGCTTGAGAGTGCTCTGTGATCATGACACAGTGAGTCAGAGGATTTTCTTGCAGACTGGCAGAGCTATAAAGAATGTCAGAAAATATGTGACAAAAGGAACATGTGCACTTCAGACATCTTGTGTTTTGCCTTCGTGCTGTGCTCTGTGGGTTGTTTCAGTGAAAATGCAGCAGGGTCCCTTGCCAGGGGACTGTTATCTGTAACTTGGGGCAGAAGAGCAATGTGTGAGATCAATACTGAATAAGTAAATGTAGCATTAGATTAACCCAATGTAAGGACATGATGTAAAATTGGATCAGTATGAACCTGTCCCTAGAGGGTAGACGTAGTGTTTGAGACTGGAATGTACATAGGAAGCCACAGGAGCTGTTACCACATTATGTGACCGTTACAGCATTTATTTTTTGTATGTTTATTTTATGTATATATAAAAATGTATATATATATTTCATCCAAACCTAATAGTGGACAAAAACTATTAGCTCTTTATGCAATATGTAGTGCTGTTTATGAGTGCTGGAACACAACTGCCTATGCTAGTAAGCTTTTAGCTTTTTAGCTGGTGTTTTTGTCATAGTTTTTTCATGTGTCACGAGTAACTTACCCAAAGAACTCCTGGGCATGATTCTGGAGTTGGAAAGTTCAAGTGTGGGCTGCCTATAGGTAGTTTGCATGCAGCCACTGGATTTCTCAGGATAACAGCAATTACTAGCGTGGAATCAAGCTTTTCTGTGCCAGCTGGTTTCAAGACCCAGGAATACCCTCAGTAAATTTAATTTACTAGCATAATTCTCAGGTGTCTCATCTTTCTTTTTCCTTCATTTTTACTTGATCTCCGTAAAACTCCCTCTGATCTCTTACAACCCAGAGTAACTAAGGCTGCATTCAGAAGTAGTAATTTGGGTCTTTCATACTTGGGAAACTGGCTGAAAGGACAATTAAGAAAATAACTTAAGTTTTCTTTTATTGCTTCAAGTTGCCATAAGTGTTTTATCTCAGATGTTCAAACTTTTCTTTGCAACTACCTAGGTTACCTCATGAACAACCAGAATCCATACACTGAAGCTTTGGAAAAAAAAATTGTCAGTAGACTTTCCTGCAAATGCAATATGCAACAAAATAAAATGCAAGACGTGCATAACATTAACTGCAGAAGTGCTTAAAGGCATACAGTAGTTCATGTACTACATTATTTTAAACTCTCTGCAGTCATAGATGCGTGCATTTAATATTACTGGCATAACTAGTCCTTATGAAATCAGTAGGACATCTCAAAATGGCTGATATTAAGGACAAATACTGGTAATTGCAACAGCATCACATATAGGTAAAATAAAATATGTTTTTTTAAAAATTCCATAGTCAGATGGAGCAGACTCAGTAAAAAATTCAGAAATTTTCATGACCATAAAATAAAAAGAAAAGTAAGGATCAGCTCTCTTAAAAGGAAGTTGCAAGTTTGTCTTCTCTCTTCCAGTGAAAGTTCATATAAGAAAGAAAAGAATATCCCCTCAGAATTTTACCTCAGGTTTTAAAATGCAATTTACAGATTCTCATGCTGTCAAATTGTGATTTCCCTCAAGGGGAAACATCAGGATTTTATTGAGGAGCAGAGGTAAGTTACTACAAGCCCTTCTGGCTAGCCTAGTGTTTTTTTCTTTTTTTTTTGACTATACCAGATTTCCTGACAGAAAAGTAATTGGCAGGTGTTCAGAGAGATATGGATCAAGCTCACAACATCCAAAGTTAAAGCTGGCAATTGAAATAGAAGAACCTATCCTTTCTCCTTGGGATGTTTACTTTTAAAAAAAATCTGTATAGCTGTATTAAATAATACTCAGACATGAAGCTAAGACCAATGAGTAACCATATGAGCCCAAACGGCTTCCCTTGAGTTCTGGTGAACTATGCTTAAAGCCAAATTTCTATTTCTATGATCCTGGTAAGCCAGGAAGCAGTTCAGCTTTTCTTATGAATAAGAGTAGCTTGAGGTTATCCAAATTTACACAGCAAATCCACTGTTCCAGCACTCAGACTGTTTTGCCAATACTAAGGCTGATCTAGTGACCTTCTTTCACCGTCAGTAGTACTGCTGTAGCCACGGTAGAATAAAGATAAGTGAAATATAAAATAAATAGAGAGTGGCAATAGTCAGATAGTTGACAAACTGGCAGAGCTGGAGGAAAAAGGATTCTTTTAAATATTATTCCATTATTGGGCAAGTATTAGCATGTCTTTACCACAGACTGGAGAAAAGTTGAGGGAAGGGAGAGAGGATGAAGCAAAACTGATAAACAGAGAAATCTCACTACATAGCTTGAACTATCTTGAATTTTTGTCAGGTGGAGATTCCCTCTACCACAACTATTTGCAACACTTCAGTGCTATATGGATGTCAAGTGAAGCTGTTAATTCTGATCAGACCATTCATTCAACTTGTTTGATAAACACCTTTGAGATGCTCAACGATATTTCTGAGAAAACTGTGATGATTCATCCCTGCCCCGCAGGATGGGACCTTGTTTACTTATCAATTGTGTAATAGTCTTTCCTCTTCCATTCACGGATTCAGTGAAGAATAAGAATTGCTCAATTTTTATTGATAAAATAAATAACTTGATATAAAATAACTTGAACAGTCATAAAATTAGCCATTTCTTTTTAAAATCCATCAGGAACATTGGATTGTAAGATCCACTAGTGTTGACAAGTGCACATCCTGACTACAGGGTATGCAAAGGAATAACTTGGAATAGCCTTCAGAAAAAACAGTGATGGCAAACCACCAATTACTTGAAACGCCAAGCTTAGTGATTTATGAATTGTATTATAGAACAGAAAGCAAGGGGCTAGAATCAAAGAGCAAGAAGGTCTGTTTTAATCTGTACTAGGTTTTTATTCATTTTAAATTTAACTAACACTAATCATGGGTGAAACAGGCAGGATGAGCGATGTTGCATCAGGAGGGAAATGTGAAATATATGGTTTGTGTGCTTTCTACCTTCCCAGGAACCAGTTGGCATCATAGTCCAAGCACTATTTTTTACGATACCAGGATCAATACTGAAAATGGGAGAAGTAATAAGCAGCTTTAATTCTTCCCATAAAGTCAGAACACCATCTACCAAATAATAAATAGGCTCAACCGTTGCTCTGTTTTCTGGAATGCTACTTAGCCACAAGGACCTATTTAATTATTTCTTTGGTTTTATGGGTCTGTCTACAATCATTTACTTTTCCTTCACAGTCGGTTACCCAAGGTAATTCTAACTCTAATAAGACTGGGATATTTTGCTACAGAGGTAGGAGGACAGCTTAGAGGCCCTGCTGAGAGCATTTTCTTCCTGCTAACAGTGAAAACCTCTTCTACTGAGGCTCCTGAATGCCTTTGTGAAATAGCCTTAGTGCCCTGACAAGCCTGGGACCCCCACCCACTCACTCTGTCCATGGACAGGAGCCCCATTTCAGCTCAAGCCTGGGCCCCTAGTTTTTGCCTCATCTGCCTCTGTCCAGACCTGTCCACTGCTGTTCCTGAGCTGTTGATTAGATTTCCTGGACTGATATTAGACATGACTCGTTACCTCAGCTTTGTCTGGACTGTGGGTGGGACCCACTGTGATGGGCATCCCTGCTGTGTGCACTCTGCTCAGATACTGTGGGTCTGTGCCCTGCTGGTGCGGACACGGTGGTGGCTGTGCTGTGCGTAACCTCAGCTGTGGTTTGCCCTCCCTGTGGAGCAGCCTGCCTCTTGCTTCTCCTCAGCAATAGTTTTGTCGAGGAATGGGGCTTAGCCTTGGGGACCTTTGTCAATTCAGTGGCTGTTCCAGTCTTGCAAAGATAAATTCAACAGGTTGTGTGACCCACAGCACCCTGGAAGATCTGCTCGTACCCCTAGAGCATCTGGGTTCCCAGTACACAGTCAGCCACATCATGAGGGCTGAGGGATCTGGACTGGGACACCTCCCAAATCCCACTTCTGTCCTTTCATTTTAAGATGAAAACCCTGCTGAATTCTATTCCAATAGGCTATTATTCCTGTGATTTATCATTATAAAATTATTTATCTTAACCACCAAATGGCTCAAAAAAGACGTCTATATCAAGTTAGCACCCACTAATATCTCTGATAAATACCTGTTGTTTCAATGGGAACATAAGCTAGAGTTTTGTGTGCTTTTGATGACTTCATCTGTACTAGCAGTCATGTAATCTGTTAGTTTAAATGATCAACTAGATGGTAGTGGTAGCACAGAGGGGGCTGAAACAGTTTTCTGAATAATCTGGATCTGAAGAAGAGCCTTAATTTGGATAAGTGCAAGGGTGAATGTGTCTGTGTATCTTTTAACCAGACTGTCTATGTGCAACAATTTCTGTAGCATGACAAACAAAAAAATTTGCTCTGCATAAAAGGTAAGCAGAGAATCATCCTTCAACAGACCTATTTTTAAAAGATAAAATCAAACAGACAAAGCCAATAGAAGGAGCAAGCAGACTTTAAGGCAGGTGTTATATTGCATTTCTTTGTGGAAGGGTGAGAACAAATATGTAAATTTTGCACACTGTCCTTTTGCTTTGATTATATTTTTGTGTTTCAGCCCTTTCGATTTAAATATTTCAACATCACTTCCATCTCAGCATCATTCCTGTTTGCTGTTAGCTTAAATATCCTCTCCTTTGAGTATCCTTTGAGACAATAAACCGAAAAGTTCTAAAGTGAATCAATGATCCTAGCCAGGCTTTATGGGAGAATGATTAATCATAACTAATAATTATATTTTGAGAGAAGTAGCTCTCCTCAGACTAGGGGCTGAAAGTGTTGCATGGTACTAATGTTCGATTGTTGCTTTGTTTCTTAATTACCTCTGAAAAAACAGGCAAATCTTTCCTGTCAGGAAGCTCTCTCATCATAAGCATATTGCACATAGGGGCCCACTTCATACAAAGTATGAGAATACAAAATTGTCATTTTAAGCTCCATTCTTTAACCATTTTATTATAGTCTCTGCCTATTACACCTTAAAATAGTGCAGCTCCTGTTTGGAAATGTAGTAGTAACATGTCAGAAGAAAATATGTAAAAGCTTCCATCATCTGGCTTATGAGGGCTAGCTAAAGCTTTAAATGTTATTTAAACTTATATTTTTATGACTTAATTTGATTTTTATTGTTTTACTTTAGAACATTACCAATAATGCTGTCAGCCATTTTTATATGAGTAAATGACATTTGTTTTTTTTCTTTCCTTTATTTTGTTTCTGATTCTTTTCTGTTTCAGCAATCAGCCTAAAATTTTCAGCCCAGATTTTCAGAGGGATCATGTTAAAAGAAAGCTGTATTAGATTATTGGGTGTTTTTATGGAGAGAAATAGAAACTCTGACTCTGAACCCTATAGCATTGACTGAAAGCATCTTGCAAAATCAAATCACTGCAGTTCATTCCTTTCTTCTTTGGCTGTTGGAAAGGAAAAAATAAACAAAACAGATGCACAAGAATTTCACAGTCTGACAAGGCAGAAAGGATGTTTGAACAAGGAGAATGTCTCAGCCTTGCCCTAATCCAATTAACAAGTTTCAGTTTCCTAAAACTGTTGTTTCAGTTTCCTGTTTCTGTTGTTCCAGTTTCCTATTTCTGTTTTTCCCTTAAATATCTTTCCCAGCCTATCTCATCGCAGCCCTATGAGGATGAGGATGGTTAGCTAGAAAGATCACATTGTTTAAATTCGTATTGTTGTATCTCAGCATAGTTTTCCTTTAGTAATGTCAAGAGTTATTTTCTTTAATTAAAAGAATTACTCCAAAGAGGAGAAAATTTTGAACATGACCATCATTTTAGATGTTTTGTTATTCGCCAGTTATAATTGCCCAGTTTGAGTACCTGAGTACAGGAGAAACATCAACAAACTGGAGAGAGTCCAGTGGAGGGCCATGAAGGTGTTTATGGGCCTGGAGCATATAACATAGGAAGAGGGGCTGCAAACCTGAATTTGTTTAGGCTAAGGAGGTCTTCCCCTACTGAAAAGGGGTTAGAGAAGATGGAGCTAGACTACTCTTGGAAGTGCACAAGAAAGTCTTCACAGTGAGAGCAGTTAAGCACAGAACAGGTTGAACAGAGAGGCTGCAGAATCTCAACTGGGCAAGTCCTTGAGCAGCCTGCTCCAACCTTGGAAGTTAGCTCTGTGCCGGGGAGCAGCATGAGCAGGCTGCTCTGCAAGAGTTGCTGTCTGATCATGCAGGGATGGGATTAAGAAAGCCCAGGCTGACCTGGAATTGAATCTGGCAAGGGATATGAAGGACAAAAAGAAAGGATTATGCATGTACATAAACAGCAAAAGGAAGACTAGGGAAAACTTTGCCTCAATGCTGAATAGTGAAGAGGAGCTACTGACAAAGGGCATGGAAGAGACCAAGGTACTCAGTGCCTTCTTTGCTTCAGTCTTTACTGGTGTCCTGGTTTCAGCTGGGATAGAGTTAATTTTCTTCTTGGTAGCCGGTATGGGGCTGTGTTTTGGGTTTAGGACAAGAACAATGTCGATGCTAAGTACCGCTAAATAGTCGCTAAGTAGCGCTTACATTGGTCAAGGACTTTTCAGCTTCCCGTGCTCTGCCCCGTGCACGGGGGGGCTGGGAGGGAGCACAGCCAGGGGTGCTGACCCAGACTGGCCAAAGAGTTATCCCATACCACATGACGTCATGCTCAGTATATAAGCTGGGGGAAGAAGAAGGAAGGGGGGGACATCTGGCGTGATGGTGTTTGTCTTCCCACGTAACCGTTACGTGTGATGGAGCCCTGCTTTCCTGGGGATGGCTGAACACCCGCCTGCCGATGGGAAGTAGTGAATTAATTCCTTGCTTTGCCTTGTTTGCGTGCGCAGCTTTTGCTTTACCTATTTAACCGTTCTCTTTTATTTTACTTCAACTATTAAACTGTTCTTATCTCAACCCACGAGTTCTCTCCCTTTTACCCTTCCGATTCTCTCCCCCATCCCACCGGGGGGAAGTGAGCGAGCGGCTGTGTGGTGCTTAGTTGCCGACTGGGGTTAAACCACGACAGTCCTTTTTGGCGCCCAACGTGGGGCTTGAAGGGTTCGAGATAACGACAGATTTAATTGGAATGTGCTAGATAGAATTTATAGCTGTTATTGCTGTTTAGTTGTTAATTGGCAGGCTTCTGTGTTTGCCACGGGGCTTGCTTGCCTTACTGTATATTAGAGCCTAGTGCTCGTTAGTGGCTGTTTTTGCTTTTCTGCTTGCTGTACTGCTCATCACCTTACTGTGCTGCGCCTGGGACATTTTGATAACAGCAATGGCCATGTGCCTGGGCTGGCAGATGGCCAGGGCATCTCTGCTTTTTTTCTGTACTGCTGTACTGGACAGGCTGGAACTCCAGTGTGAACTCGAGTCGAAGGGACTGTGACCTGTGGATGAGTCCCTGCAGGAGCACGACACCCGAAAGCATCTGTGAACGTGGATAATCCCATGCCAGAGCAGCCCATGGAAGTTAAGTGTGGAGCGGACATCTACCTGCAGCCCATGGAGGACCCCATGCTGGAGCAGGTGGATGCCCGAAGGAGGCTGTGACCCTGTGGGAAGCCCGTGCTGGAGCAGGCTGCTGGCAGGACCTGTGGACCCGTGGAGAGAGGAGCCCACGCTGGAGCAGGTTTGCTGGCAGGACTTGTGATCCCACAGGGGACCCACGCTGGAGCAGTTTGTGAAGAACTGCAGCCCATGGGAAGGACTCATGATAGAGAAGTTAATGGAGGACTGTCTGCCATGGGAGGAACCCCATGCCAGAGCAGGGGCAAGGGGAGGAGTCCATTGCAGTGTTAAATCCTATAACCTGGCCCAAAGGGGCCAGGGGTGGAGATTGTAGTGGATATACCTTTAAATTGTTGTGACCCGGGATTTGAGTTGCATGCTGTGGGAATTACTATAGCAGGAACCCCTTGTTGCTAGCCAGGCTAGCAGCAAGGGGAGGAGTTCATTGTGATGTTAAACCCTATAACCTGGCCAAAAGGAGCCAGGGGTGTAGATTGTAATGGAAATACCTTTAAATTGTTGTAACCCATGATCTGAGTTGCATGTTATAGGAATTACCATAGCACGAACTACCTGAACCAATGGAGGAGAAGCCTTACAAGAAGCAGTGCGACTGCAGCAGTGACCTGACCTAAGCCGGCTTTGGTGCCCAATAAATCCGCACAACACGCTGCCTCTCCTGTCCTGAGTGACCACCATCACCGATGGAGCCCAAAGTCATGGACTAAATGAACTACAAACATTTCCCAGGGGTGGTCCATAGACTAAGGGAATGATGGCTGTGTATTGTATCAAAGGATGTGAAGGGGGGTGGTGGTTAAAGAGGATGTATTGGATAATGTGGGACCTGTGCATGACGTAAATGGTATGGAATAAGGGGTGGATACTGTCCTGGTTTCAGCTGGGATAGAGTTACTTTTCTTCTTGGTAGCCGGTATGGGGCTGTGTTTTGGGTTTAGGACAAGAACAATGTCGATGCTAAGTACCGCTAAATAGTCGCTAAGTAGCGCTTACATTGGTCAAGGACTTTTCAGCTTCCCGTGCTCTGCCCGGTGCACGGGGGGGCTGGGAGGGAGCACAGCCAGGGGCGCTGACCCAGACTGGCCAAAGAGTTATCCCATACCACATGACGTCATGCTCAGTATATAAGCTGGGGGAAGAAGAAGGAAGGGGGGGACATCTGGCATGATGGCGTTTGTCTTCCCAAGTAACCGTTACGTGTGATGGAGCCCTGCTTTCCTGGGGATGGCCGAACACCCGCCTGCCGATGGGAAGTAGTGAATTAATTCCTTGCTTTGCCTTGTTTGCGTGCGCAGCTTTTGCTTTACCTATTTAACCGTTCTCTTTTATTTTACTTCAACTATTAAACTGTTCTTATCTCAACCCACGAGTTCTCTCCCTTTTACCCTTCCGATTCTCTCCCCCATCCCACCGGGGGGAAGTGAGCGAGCGGCTGCGTGGTGCTTAGTTGCCGACTCGGGTTAAACCATGACAACTGGTAAGACCAACCTTCAGGAATCACAAGCTCTTGAGACAAGAGGAAAGTCTGGAGCAAGGAAGAATTACCCTTGATGGAGGAGGACCATGTTAGGAAGGACTTAAGCAAACTGAACATTCAGAAATCCATGCAGCCTGATGGGTTGCAGCCACAAGTGCTGAGTCACTAGAAGCACAAGAAGGTAAAGCATAAGAAGGTGATCAGGAGTAGTCAGCATGGATTTATGAAAGGGAAATCATGCTTAACCAACCTGATAACATCATACCATGAGGTGACTAGGTTGGTGGATGAGGGGGTATTGTTTACCTTGACTTTAGTAAGGCTTTTGACACTGTCTTCCATAACATCCTCATAGATTAGCTGACAAAATATGGTTTACATAAATGGACAGTGAGGTGGATTAAAAACTAGCTGAACAGCGAGGCGCAGCGGATTGTGATCAGTGGCACAAAGTCCATTTGGAGGAAAGTCACTAGTGGTGTACCTCAGGGCCTGATACTGGAGCCAATATTATTTGACCTCTTCATTAATGACTTGGATGATGGGACAGAGTTAGCAAGTTTGAATATGACACAAAACTGGGAGGAATGGCTGATACACCAGATGGTTGTGCTGCTGTTCAGAGGGACCTGAACTTACTGGAGAATTGGGCTGAGAGATATCTCATAAAGTTCAACAAAGGGAAGTGCAAGACTTGCATCTGAAGAGGAATAACCTCATGTACCAACCGGTACAGACAGGGGCTGGCCAGCTGGAAAAGAGCTCTGCAGAGAAAGACATTAGGGTCCTGGTGAACAACAAGCTGACCATGAGCCAGCATTGCACTCTTGTAACAAAGGCAGCCAACAGCATCTTACATTAGTGTGGTGGGTTGGCCCCAGCTAGCAGCCAAGCTGCTCGCCCACTCCTCCCATACACACACACAGTGAGAAGCGGAAGAAAAATAGGAAAAAACAGAGCAAGAAAACTCACAGATCAAAATAAAGACAGGGAAATCACTCACCCATTACTGTCATGGACAAACCAGACTTGAGTGGGAAATTTAACTCAATTTAAAACATTTAATTACTGATCCAGTATTGGGAAGCAAAGAAGACAAACATTTAAACACCTTTTCTCCCCTTTTGATATGCTTAACTTCACTCCAGACACCTCTCCTTCACTTTTCCTAGTCTCCATTCCCCTCAGTCCCTTCGTTGAGGCAATGGGCATTGCAGGATGTTGGGGTCACTACATAGTGGTTTCTTTCTGCAGCTACTTGTTCCTTACTCTTTTTTTCCACTGTGTCTTCCTTCTTAGTGGTTTCCTCTGCTCTGGCAGTGGTCCTCAACAGGCTTCAGTCCCTTCAGTGATGTACCTTCTTTGCCATGGGTCCTTCATGGTCCACAGGCTCCTCATGGTTGTACCTGCTTGATCATGGGCTTATCTACAAGCTACAGTCCCTCTGGGGTGTTACCATCTCCACTGTGGAGCACCTTCTACTGCTCTGGCCTTGTTGTTCCTTTGTCTTGGTGTTTACTGCCCTTTCTTAAATATATTGGCACAGAGGTGCCAGCAGCTTCACTGATGGCCTCAGCTGTGTCCTGTGGTGAGTCTGGTGTGGAGCCAGCTGGAACCAGCTGCAAGCGGCACAGAGGAGCCTCTTACCTCCTCCCACAGAGGCTACCCATGGAGCCCTTCCTGCTCCCAAAACCTTGGCATTTATACCCAATACAGTTAGGAAGAGTGTTGCCAGCAGGTCGAGGGAGGTGATTCTTCCCCTCCACTCAGCACTAATAAGGCCACACCTGGAGTATTGTGTCTAGTTCTGGGCTCCCTAGTATAAGACCGAGATGGACATACTGGAGCAAGTCCAGCACAGGGCCATGAAGATGATTAAGGAACTGGAGCAGCTCTCATATGAGGGAAGGCTGAGAGAACTGGGACTATTCAGCCTGAAGAAGAGAAGTCACAGGGGGAATCTTATCAATGTTTGTAAATACCTGATGGGAGAGAACAAAAGACAGAGCCAGACTCTTCTCAGTGGTGCCCACTGACAGGACAAAAGGCAATGCACACAAATTGCCTCTGGCAGACAAATTGTTCCCTTGCAGACAGGGGACATATTTCTGCAGAACCCAAATGAGAAGAGGAGAGCAGATCTGGTGATGGTAACCAGGTTCATCAAGTGACCACCAGAGAAGTCCGTAGTGACAAAACATGTTTGACGTCAAGCCAGAAAGTCAAGCCAACAAGGCCAGGATCAACAAGATACAAGGCCATGCACAGCATGCATACATTACAGCTCAAGGAAGGATGAAAAGCAAGGACCTGAGGTTAAATGCAGCTTGTGAGCCAATGCGCATGGAGTGCACGGTTAGAAAAGTCAGATGAGGCTTCTCACTGCTCTTTTTCACAGCTTAGTTGCCTTCACAGAAGTCTGAACCAGGGTTTCACAGCTGTGCTATATCATAGCTGACTTTGACACAGGCAGCTGATCCTTGGGCAAAGAGGTTACAGAGAATGACAGTTACAGAGTGGTCAGGGCAATTAGAGCCTTCTGGTGCACATGTTTACCTGCTTGGAGGAGACGATTGGACTAGATGATGTCCGGAGGTCCTTTCCAACCTGAATTATGTTATGATTCCATGACTGATAAGTCAAATCCTGTTTCTTTTTCTTCAAATAGATTATTTATTTTTGTTAAAGTATATTCACAGTCTGTTCTTGTTGTTGACAGTTTAATTACTGGAAGATGAGAAGATGGAAAACAATGCACCATTTCTGAGTGGTAAATTCTCCTTGATTCTGGGAAGCGGAATCTGGGGTCTAGCAGATATGCCTAATAGACAATATACCTGAAAGGACCGAGGCCATGTAATCCATTTGCTGCTATCTTCAATACAAGATCAATTAGAGGTAAAGTATTCCTGACAGTGGCTTGATTGACCACTTAAAAACCTCTAGTGACAAAGACACCTGAGCTTACACTGGCAATACTTCATCGTCTTTATTGTTATGAAGTGTTTCCTTACTGTCTACGCCAAATGTGTCTTGCTGCAACTGAAGTCTATTATTCCTACCCACTGTAGAAATGGAAAACAAATTACTTTCTTTCTCTTCTCAACAGTGTTTTGTGTATTTAAAGATTGCAAGTATGTCTGTTCCTGGGGTTTTTTTTAGTTATTTTTAATCTAAGCAATCCCCTGTCCTTCAGACTTTTTACACATGTGGCATGTTTCTAGATATTCTTATTATTCTCCTCTCATTTCTTTGTCTGGTCTGCCTCTTTTTTTGAAGTGCAGTGCTCAAACCAGAACATCACAGTATGGCGGAATTCTTTTCATGACTGAACAAATTGGAAGGCTTAATTCACATATTTTGGAAGTTATGCTTCTGTTTACTTGAAAAAGAGGTGCTAGAAGTTGACAGTGAAGTAGCAGAAGCTTTTAAAAAATACATTCATACTAATGGAATTGCAGAAAATCAGTCACTCAGCATGAACTGGTGTTCATGTGGTGAAAGCGTGTGCTTCCTAAAATAGGTATGTTTTCTATTTCTTGCTTTCTCACACACATATATGTGCACATACCACTCATTTCTGTTGTATTTGGAGTTAGAATTCATCACGCTCTCTTTAGGTACATTTATAATGTAGATATCCACGGCAGGTATCCCATTACCATCAAGGGAAAACACAAGAATTATTAATCTGATTTATTTTAAGAAAGATACCTTCTCTAACATGAGACATACCACAATCTAGAATTCCTATTTTGTCACCAGTGATTATAAAATGAGTCTAAATTACTAGCTTACTTATAGACAGTGAAGGAATTTACACATGTTCAGATGCATCCCATCTCCTATACTTCTGATTATTTCCAGTACACCAATAACTCACAATAATACTTGTCCATAAAGGTCAAGGTAATCAATAAGCTTGTTTTCCCTAAAGGCAGTATTTATTTGACTCACAGGCCATTTAGTAGTCATGCTGCAATGCTGTTACTAGATGCTGTTTATTTTGAATAGCTTGTGTAAGCTAGTATTATTGCTGCTGTCCTCTTTCTCTCATCTGCAATTGAAAAGATTTTTATGTATACTGATTACTAGTTTCCTGTTGACATTGCAGTATATTTCATGTATCCAAAAAGATGCAGGTCAAATTCTCTTTACATCCATATATTGCACAACACCATTCAGTCCTAAGACTTCTCCATAAGATGTAAATAAGCACTCCTAAAAAGATGAAACAGTGTTCTGCTTTAAATCCTTTCCCCCCAGTGTTAGAAATGTCTGGATAATTAGTAAAACATGTCTTTCAGCTTATACTAGTTATTTCATGATTCTTCATTGGACAAAGAGGTATGTTTTGAAATGATAGACAGCTTTTCTGTTCACATTTCTCTCTCTATCATTGCAATTCCAAAATGAAGAGGCTTTTAATCGATAGCTTGCATCCTCTCACCATCAGCATAAGCTGTTGCCGGTTTGCCAGCTTGGTGCCTTTCTCAGTAGTTTTGTCAATACCTTTCCTACCAAGTCTGTTAACAACCAACTGACTCTGAACAGCACAAAGTCAGAGGGGTTAATATTCTCTCTTCCATTCCGTAACAACATGTATGTTACCATCTAGTACAACTGAAAGGCATAGAAACTGAACTATAAAGCATGAGCTGTCAATAAAATACTGTCACCTTATACTTACTAGTTTGTAAGTTTCTAAAAAATCACTCTAAGTGGAGGGTTTTTTTCCAAACATAATATCATTTCTATCTTCTTAATTTAGTCCTCTTCAGTAACTACTGTATTTCATCATTTAACTCAGAAATTGGATGCCTTAGGGCTTGACTTTATCATGCACTAATAAAATGAAGAGAAACAGACCTTTAAAAATAATTGCCAAAATAGAGTCTGTCAGCAAGCATTAGACTCAGCTGTGGCACTGGCTTGAAAAGGTTATTTTGCTTTAGAATACATTAAACATTTATTAGCTTCACCTCAGGTAAACATGAGTTGTTTACACATCTGCAAATTTGTATAGACACACTTGTAAATGAATTTAGAAAGGAGCACCACATTCATAAATGTATACCTTCCTTATCTAGGGTTTGAAAAATAAATACTCAAAGTGTTCCATTAGCAGTTGGCCAGGGGTAGGAAGCTGGGGTATCTGGGGAGCAGGACCCATTACCCTTAATCTGTCTTCGACTTTTCTAATAAAATGTGGTACTACTCATTTGATATGTTTTGTCTTCCTTCTGCCTCAAACTCTTCCTCTCCACAAGCAGTGCAGATTGGCTTAGGGGAACAGTATATGAAAGTAAACTGAATTCTGACTTTCTTCATACTTGCCAGTAAGAGAAGATGACCTAAACCCATAAAAAATGTCTCTGCTGTGATCAAGAGATTTGTGAAACTGAAGGTCTCAACAAACTCTGTTTTTAAAATCTTGCTGAGGCCAGGTAACATTCAGAGGGTTTTCTTTGGCACCTAGAATGGGTTTTTGGTGGCATGTGGACATGTTGCTGGAACATGCAACACAGTTATTAAGCAAGCTTATTGCCCAGGACTCATCACTTAATTCGGTGTCAACATTTTGAACTTTGGAGTTCCTCAGGTTTGTGAGCTCAGACTCCTGCTTATGCACAGAAGCAGTCCAGTCTGGGGAAACCAGCGCCCAGCTCCTGGCCAGAGTCTCTGGATTAACCAGTGGACAGTTTCTTTCAGAAACTGTTTTATTATTCTTGCCTGTCTGCTGCTTGTAAAATATGTTTTTTATGTCCTATGGCAGTAATTCAGATTCTTCTGAATTACAAGCTTTCTGAGTTTTTACTGCCCTCACCAAATTTTCCAAGTAGATTAGGTTTCATTCTATCAATGATTTTGTTCCTAGCACCTTCTTCCTATAAATCTTACCATTTTCCTCCTCTTACAGTCCTTCTCTTTCCTGTGTCTTTGATTGCCTGATTTTCCTTTTCCTTTGTCCCAAAATCAGGCATGGACACTACATGATTTTTTACAACTTTCTTCAGTAATTTAGCAATTGAAATCTTGTCTTATCTGTGTACTTGCCCAGCTACTTACATTTATTTCATCAGCTGAGAGAATTAATCCTTAAATAAATTCTCCCAGTGCTAAGGCATCCCCAGCTTTTCACATGATTGAACCATCTTTTCATTTGCATTATCCTGTCCTTACTTCTCAAGAAAAAACCTCCTTGGCCTGCACTTCTGTAAGCCTCTTCTGCAGATCTGTGTAATCCTCCATGCACCCTTCCCGTGGGACGCTGGCAGTCATTCACTGCAGTGTAGAGGACAGTCAGGACATCTGTTGTAGTTACCTTTCTCTTCAGCCCCTTCATCTACAACTCATAGCCTTGGTCATGGCAAGCAACAAGTAATTTTGGAAACATTACAGTGACAGGCTGATCAATTATTTCTAAATATGAAGTTTCACTCACATAAATATGCTTCTGCCAAGTGTCACTGTTCTTCCTGAACTCCTATCCAGATTTCTTTCCATCTACAGATCTCCAACACGAAATCCTTTTGGTTCTTTTACCTTATTGAGTGGGGTTTTTTACTTTTTTTTCTTTACCTTTTCCATAGATTAGTATAACTGTCATTTAGGATTGACAAGCTGACCATCAGTTGTGGTGAAATGAAGGAGGTTTCATACACATTCTCAGCTTTCAAAACACAGCCTCCCCTCCCTGCCGCCTGCCAAGTCTAGGTTCCTGTTCTCACTGGCAGTCATTTCAGTAACATTCCATTTAAATACTTTAATATATTTAAGGGATGTTCAAATTAATATGAGTAATAATTAAAAATATTAATAATATTTTACATCCACATCTGCATTTGTATCTTCTAAGTAGTGTGTTATTCTTTAAATAAAAAACATCTGAAAGGTAGCTAAAGCTTACCTGAATTTCTTGAAACCAAATAGAAAAGCTATTTTTTAATACATTTCTCTGTTTTAACATTAAGGGACATAGTGAAAATGTCTCAGTGTTCCCCAGAGGTCATAGCTTTGCCTTTTCTTTAGGTTCTGTTACAATGATCAGTTTCTCTGTTTGCTGCAAAAGACTGGAACGCATGTCACATTATAAATGTACCTGATCTGATACAGTGACAAAACCCCTTCATATTCAGATGCTTATCATGTCTATGGACTAAAACTTATGCAGCATGTAAACACTGCGAAAAAGCATGCTTCTGTCCTTTAAATAATAATCTGTATTAAACTCATTGGTGCCTGCATCACACGGGTAAAAAAAGCAATGCAACCTTGTAGAAAATACTGCTGCTGTAACACTATAATAAGCAGAGTCTCCTCTGGTAAAGCAGTTTAAAATGGTGCCATTGTTCTAATTGCAGGACACTTCAGCCATTAAAAAGACTTATGAAGTGTGCTCAGCTGCCTCCGACCACTGTCGAGGACTGCCACTGGGGTGTCTTTCTATTCATATTTGTTAATACATAGGTGTGCCATATCCATTGAAACTATATTAAGACCTCTCATTCCTCAGCAGGTATAAGTTGAAGTTGGTACCACTTTCTTCATGTCAGTTGTATCTCTTTTAAAACTGTTGTGAATATGACCTATGATAGGATTTTGAGTCAAACTCTGCAGGATTTTAGTCTGTTAAAGTGATTTACCCTATGCACACATAATTTGAGCAAATTAATGTTTTTGAAAGTATACTTTGAGGAAAACCTATTGATATAAGCATTCACACTGTGCTCATCGGTGTGGTATGTCTGCTCTTTGCATAACAAGCAGGAAATAAAAGAAAAAGGAAAGAACTGATTGAAGAAGCTTCTTTCAGCTTCAACAGTGTGCATACACTGCTGTCAGTCTTTATGCGGTCTAGTTTGCTCCCACTATTCCAAGTCAACAGAAAAACATTTACTATGTGTGACTTTTCTATGAAAGGGAAGAATATATGAAATACAGTGCATGCCAGTTCTGCACTATATAGTGTTATACCCTTTGACACACCTCAGACAAACTAAATGGATATTGCACTTTTGTATTGCAGGGCAGATAAAATTTCAGAAGACAGTAGGCACCTCTGGACAGTGCGAGGCCTGAAATATGCATGAGCATTTTTTTGAGAGTCTTCAGCCTTCTGGAATTAACACAGTAAGTATTTTAGTAGGTACATCAGATTATAAGAGTAAGAAAAGATTTTCAGCCCTTGGTTTAGTCTCTCACAGCAGTAAGCCTTTTACACATAGTGTGCAAGTAGGCACAGAAGGAGACAATAATGCTCTAACCAGTGGGTTTTGCAGTTCCAAGCCATTCAAAAACACCCTCTTTTTGCAAAATCTCATCCCAAGCATTTCAAAGCCTCAGTTCTTGGTCCTCTCCTTCCTCAGTGCTGCCATAGGCATGACTCTGTGACACACTAAAAACCAAACGGGATTTCCAGACATGTGATCATGAATTAATACAACTTGATCTTAACTGTCTGCTGTAACAACTCTAAATACTATGTAGATCAAGCACAGAAAGCAATACCTAACCTACATTACCCACTGGGTAACAAGAAAACATAACAGAAAAAGAAATTATTCATAGCATGTTTCATCATCTTTGCAAAACTGTGTTGACTGGTGCATTCATGCCAATAACATGACAAACATTTCACGTTTCATAACTAAGAAGCAGGTTTGTGACGTGGCTGTCACGTACAAAAAAAATACTGTATCTACTGCCTTCCTTTTTGGCAGCAAATCTCATAGTGACAGAGCAAATGATTTGACAGAGGGACTGGCATAAAAATAGCATCATGATCTCTCTGGGATGGTTTTGGAAAACACTGTCTGAGATAATTTAAAAAAATCTTTTGGCTTACAAATTGCATCTTTAATCTTCCAGTATAAATGTAAATATGTCTCAGATAGTGTTAGTCCTGTTTAAGAGGATATTCTGTATAAAACCAGGTTAGAGAAAATGTAAGAAGCTTGTTCTGTGTTTGGCGGTAAGAACAAAGTACCTTGAACTACCGTTACACACTGCTTGCATACAGAAATGCATGACACTTGAAAAAGATATCTCTGGATTTTCTTAACAGCTAGAAATTACTGTATGTTACTTGGAGGATTTAGTGGCAGAATAAATTAATTTTCTTTAATAGACAGTCAATAGATTTGTATTATACTTTGTACTTCTACAAATACTAAAGTGAACTAAAGGGAAAATTCAGAGTTTAATTTTTCCTGCCTTACGTTTCTGAAAGCACGTATTTTAGCCTTTGTCCATAATGACTGCACAAAATGAGGTACAAGAAGGTAATTAAGGTCCACCTTTAACAACAAAATATGTCACCTGCCCTTTTTCAAGAATTCAGTTGTTGTTCAGTAGAATTTCTCACTGTATAGGTTACATTTTAAGAATCCAGAGCAGTAATTTTTTTATAAATTTGCTATAGCCACAAAGCAATGGCTATTGTTGATGGAGAACTGTGCTACCAAAAGGGATGCTTGCATGAAAGTAGGTGCCTTGATATTTCCTTGACAACTAGCAAAAACATTAGTTAAAAACATGCTATTTGTTGATAACACAGATTTGTGCATGTGGATTTTGTGGATAACCATTTTCTGTTAGCCTGGAAAATGGTATGAAGCTAACTTCATTGACACTTTAATAGGATATGTCTCACCTAACTTTAGTTATATGAAAATTACATGTTTAGCCTAAGGTGGTTGTCTAGATGGCTCTTTAGTCAGTGGAGATATTTTCAGAGTGCAGGTCGTTATAGCCAGAAATAGATTTCTAATACAGAATGGAATTAATTTCTCTCTGAATGTTCTCATTTCTCTCCACAGGTTAGAGAACAATGACAAGCCCAGACTAGGCACATAGTTAAGTGAAATAAATCCTACCAAATGAACAAAACTCACACTTGGTTAAGTTAAAGAGGATGAAATTTTAACTTAATGTGCTGGTTTCAGCTGGGATGGAGGTACCTAGTAGCTGCTATAGTGCTGTGTTTTGGATTTAGTATAAGAATAATGTTGATGACACACTGATGTTTTAGTTGGTGCTAAGCAGTGCTTACACCAGTCAAGGACTTTTTCAGCTTCCCATGCTCTGCCAGGTGCACAAGAAGCTGGGAGGGAGCACAGCCAGGACAGCTGACCCAGACTGGCCAGAGGGCTATTCCATACCGTATGACACCATGCTCAGTATATAAACTGGGGGGAGTTGGCCCGGGGGGACTGCTGCTCAGGAACTGGCTGGGCATCAGTTAGTGGGTGGTGAGCAATTGCATTGTGCGTCACTTATTTGTATATTCTTTTATTATTATTTTTTTTCCCCCTTCCTTTTCTGTCCTACTAAACTATCTTTATCTCAACCCACGGATTTAACTTTTTTTTTTTCCTTTTTTTTCTGATTCTTTCCCCCATCCCACTGCGGGAGGCAGAGTGAGCAAATGGCTGTGTGGTGTTTAGCTGCCTGCCGGGTTAAACTGCAACACCTAATTAACTGACCTTCCAAAATTACTTTGAATATCTATTGTCCTGAGATATTTGTTCACTACAACCCCTTATTTAAATTATTTCATGAATATGTATTTAATGACCACTGAAAATGAAATTCTGCCCTGTGTTAAGCAGAAGGTAGGATCTGCAACGGCTGTAAACTGAAACTGCTTAATGATGGAGAAGAGATGCAGAACTTCTGCACTAGCACATGCTGAGCAGTGTGTTCCCACTTACAGTCAGGTGATGAAATCCGTCCTGTTAACTTCAAAGCAGGTAACATTTTAGCCACGGAGACCATTCTATTATCCCCACTTTCCACCACAAAAGAAAAAAGCCCATCAAAATATACCCTAAATGATGTCAAATTATACTCGGTCCTTTCCCAGCGAGAAGCAGAAGCTGAAAGCTGAAAGAGCAGCAATGCTTTGAAACAGATGAGAACAGAGAAGAAACCTTGGCTAAGGACACATCACTTTGTTTCAGGTCTCTTGATCCTTTCTCTCCATTGTATCCAGAACGAGATAAAGAAGGAAGACTGAAGGATCCCATTTTACCACCCTGATTCCTCAGCCTGCTCTGTACCAGGCTTTGCGTAGCATAGTTTAACCTTGGGCCTGAAATGATCAGTGCTAGTTGATAACAGGCCTTAAGAGATTGTTAACCAGTCAGAAATTGCATTAGCACTGTAGCCTTCCAACATCTCTCCACATAAAGCAGGTAGCCTGCAGAAAAATTAACTAACAGATGGCTATATAGTCATATATCTGCATGATACTGAGAAAATAGATGGAATAGAACAGAGAATATGGTCTTTTATATCCACATCTGTTGCAATTTCCCTTAAACTGAAACACTTTAAAATACATTTATAATACATGCTTGCTTCTGTATGGGTTCTTTTATTCAAAATAACAACATGGAGTAGGAATGGCTGATCACACTCTTGATATATCATAGAACATTAGGAGTTGTTAGTTCATTCAGATAATAAGGGATATTTTTTTTATCCTATTACAAATGTGATATTCAGTCATGCAGTTGCCTCTTCCTCTAAATGAAAATAAATTGACCTCATCAGGTGGAGGAAAAGATAAAACAGAGACAGCAACAAGGCATTTACCCCCTGTTAGCACCTCAAATCCAAAGGAAGAATGCTCAGTGGCCCCTGGCTCCTTGCTGTAATTCTTGTTCTCTCCACAGTGTTTCTCAACACTGCAAGTAATTTTTATGTTGTCCTCCAAATCTGTATTTTGATTTTATGATGAAAATTAAATAACTCAGCATTTAGACAACTCCTTCTTAAAACCTTTACTAAACCTAGATTTGGCACCCAGGGTTTACTGATTGCACTACAGGTCATGAAGCTGAGTCACTTCGAGGCACAGATCCATCCGTATGCATAGAATCAGCTCTGCAGGATTGCTCTAATTCTATCTGGGTTTTCTTTTGGTTTTGTTTTTTTGTGTGTGTGTTTTTTGGTTTTGTTTTTTTTTTTCCTCAGTAGACCATATTTTACAGACTCTTCTGCCTCTGCCTGATGTGTCAAAATCCAGACACTATGTACTAATTGCTGTGATTATGACATTAAAAATCAAATTTCTGACTCCTCAGCTGCAGTAGGGTCAGCTCAGCAATCTCTAGTGGATGAAGGATACATAAAAGGTTGGAATATAGTGTCATATTTATTCCATAAGTGTCACAGTCGTTCCTCATAATTAAATCCATTGGGTATTCCTTTGTAAAAAATATGCTTTACTCACAGTTGATTTTTATGCATTTTTTGGAACAAAAAGTAACATTGGTTGATTTCCTTTGACTGGCAGAGGAGGAGCTTTAAAAGTAAAATGTGGTGTTAATACCACCCCTTCCCTCCCCTTCCTGATCTTTTAAGTGGAATTTCTTGATCCTCATTACAACACTGCCCCACAGGGACGTTGATGTTTGCACATAATAATGAGTTGCAAGCAGTACTGTAGATAAATCTTGGAATAGAAAGAAAACAGGCTATAAATGAAAAGGAGAAAACTCTACTAGAAATGCAAGATAACATAGTGGGCTGTTTTTGCTGCTGTTTGAAACCAATGTATTTAAACAGATAGTCTCAGGCTGAATAATTAAAAATTATAGGAGAGAAAATGTAGAGACACATGGATACCCTATACATGAGATTTTTACTGAAGAGAGAACTTTCATATTTATTTCTTTATGTTTGATATGGTGCCAAAAATGAATGAACAGAAGAAAGAACTTCAAGAGAGATCAGAGCTAAGAGCAGTGTTGTTGGGACTGATCCAGATGCTGGCCTGCAGCTTTCTTCTTTTGACCCACTTTCTTTTATACAACAACTATACAATAATTTTGTTCCTACTTCAGCTTCCATAGTAAGACTGGGAATGTAAAACTAGACTGAAGTCAGTGAAATAATGAGAGAAACATTTGAAAGCCTTCAACATAAGAACGTAACAGATAACAGGGAGAGTTCAGGCTGGCTTCTTGTAGGACTCTTGTCATGGACTTCAGTAGGCACTGGAGCTGGCCTAACGACTGAAGATGTGAGCGTTTTCTTAAACGTTTTCAGAGAAATATTAAGTATACATCTACTGAAGAGAGATGCTCTGCTCAATGATTACATTGTGTCCTGCTGCATGTTGGAATTTTGTGGCAACACGCTTACTCTTTGATTTCAAAGTCAGTGGAGTTATTTTGAAGGTTCCTCCTGGGTAGCAGATCATCATTTGACCCCTTACCATAATTCTTCTTCTGGCTGTCAGCTCCCCCAGCAGCATGCCACATGGGTTGCAAATGGAATCTGGCTAATAACTGTCCTAGTGAGTTAATCAGTGGATGGCAGTGTGGAAATGTGTTTCCTCTGTCTTGTTTCATATTCCAGTGGGGAAAAAAAAGAAAAAAGAAAAAAGGCATGCACTGTTTGTATTACTGAAATGACAGGCATGGAATGGAATTGTGTAAGTAACTATGATTCTGTTCTTTTCTTCTAGTTATTAGAATTGAAATATATATATGTCTCTCTCTCTATACACATATATTACATACTGAGGAGAGTCAGAAAAGACTTAGAAAAAGGTCAGTATAATTCAGTTCCAATAAGTTAAATTTAAGAAAACACCAGAGGTGAACAAACATATATACACACGCACTGCTGAATGTCATCCTCTTCTGCACAGGGCTATGTGGTTGTACTATATAATCTGACCTTCATATTTCTCCTTCCTCCAGAAAATTCATCCTTGATAGGGCACACACACACACAGAAATATACAGAAAGATGATCAGCTTAATCTTTTATTCTGTTTACACAAATCCACATGATTTCTGTGTTAGCTGTGTTAGCTCCTTGCCAACTGATTATACAAAAAGAAGAAGAAAAAAATAAGGAAAGGTAGTGATGAGGTGGGGAAGGTTCTGTGAATGTGCCACTGGCACTGTATGGCTATACCCACATGTGGGCACTGGGCTCCCTGTCACTGCATTAATGCCCAGCATATGACCACTTATCTAAACCTCTTTTGGAAAAGAGACCATATTTGGAAAATGGCCCTTGGTAGCTAATGAGCTAGGTGGGTTTACTAAAGTGATTTTGCCAAACAAAAGCAAATCCCTTGTCCTCAATATCCTGATGTATCTGGTAAATTGAGTTCAGTAAAGGAATTCTATTTATCAGTTGCAGAATATCATATTGTATGATATATACCAGCTGGACCAAAATACTGTAGCATGGATTTGATGTCTATCAAAGAAACAGCAAAGTGAAGAATGTAACGGGGTTAGGAAGGGGAATAGGATTACTGAAGTAAAGGGAATTGCACTTTTGTAGAATTAAGTGTAACTTAAATCATGATCATGTTTGCAGATAGCATCTGTTGTGGTACAAAGATAACACAATGCTCAGAAACATGCCCACTTCTTGCTTACCTTCATTATTAATTTTCCATTGCTGGCTTGCTTCTTTGTATGGATATTTTTTTTCTTCAAATTAGTTTAGATGACCATAGCGTGCTGTAGTCCTAACAATGATGACATTAGAGATACCGAGGCAACCATAATTGTTAAGGGTTTATTTTACAGTTATGCGACAGTTGCTGCATCTTTTTTCATAGAATCATAGAATCATAGAATTGTTAAGGTTGGAAAAGACCCTTAAGATCATCAGGTCCAACCGTTAACCTACCACTGCCAAGTCCGCCACTAAACCATGTCCTCAAGCACTGCATCTACCCGTCTTTTAAATACCTCCAGGGATGGGGACTCAACCACTTCCCTGGGCAACCTGTTCCAGTGCCTGACTACTCTTTCAGTAAAGAAGTTTTTCCTAATATCTAACCTAAACTTACCCTGGTGCAGCTTGAGGCCATTTCTTCTCGTCCTATTGCTTGTTACTGGGGTGAAGAGACCAACCCCCACCTCACTACAACCTCCTTTCAGGTAGTTGTAGAGAGCAATAAGGTCTCCCCTCAGCCTCCTCTTCTCCAAACTAAACAACCCCAGCTCCCTCAGACGCTCCTCATAAGACTTGTGCTCTAGACCCTTCACCAACCTTGTTGCCCTTCTCTGGACACGGTCCAGCACCTCGATGTCCTTCTTGAAGTGAGGAGACCAAAACTGGACACAGTACTCGAGGTACGGCCTCACCAGTGCCGAATACAGGGGCACTGTCACCTCCCTGGTCCTGCTGGCCACACTATTCCTGATACAAGCCAGGATGCCATTGGCCCTCTTGGCCACCTGGGCACACTGCTGGCTCATGTTTAGGCGGCTGTCAACCAACACCCCCAGGTCCTTTTCTGCCGGGCAGCTTTCCAGCCACTCTTCCCCAAGCCTGTAGCGTTGCCTGGGGTTGTTGTGACCCAAGTGCAGGACCCGGCACTTGGCCTTGTTGAACCTCATACAGTTGGCCCCGGCCCAACAATCCAGCCTGTCCAGGTCCCTCTGCAGGGCCTTCCTACCCTCCAGCAGATCGACACTCCCACCCAACTTGGTGTCATCTGCAAACTTACTGAGGGTGAGTAAGTTCTACCAGTTCACTACTCTTAAGCAGAACAAATAAATTTTTCTCAGTGAAGCTGTTTTTCCTTGGAAGAAGATAATTTGATAGAAGTGGAGCTTTTGTAAAAAGTGATTTTTTTAATGTATCTGTCTGATGTTATATTTTAATCTATCATTCCTATTTACAACATTCATATTAATGTTTTTGGAAGTACTTCTTTTGATTTGAGAGACTGAGGTTTCCAGCTCAACACAATTCAGTACTTCATTTGAGTCTTGTGTCCCCTCCCCGAGTCCTCTGTCTTGTTTCCAGCGAAATGGAAGGATTCTCTGAAAACCAATACCAATTGGGTTGGAAAGCCACTGAGACCCAAAAGTTACTTACAAGATGACCTGACCATACCAAAAGAATAAAAGTTGTATGAAATGCACTGCCAAAAATTATAAACAAGTTAATTCTAACCAAGAAAGTAAGAATCACACAGCTTGTCACAGCCCGTCCCTGTCCCCAGGGACGTGCCTGATGCATGGTTCTGGGGCTGCCACTTGCTGCCCCCCTGGTTTGCCCTGCTCCTGGCTGGGGACAGACAGGACAGGACCCCACCAGCAGAACCCATCCTACTGCCAAATGGACCCTGGCTGCCAGGTCCTGCCCCGCCCATCCCAGGGACAGCAAGTGAGAATACAACCAAACATTATAAACTCCTGTAGATTCTATTTTTTTTTTTTTTTAACAAAACAAAAAGCTCATGCATCATTATGATGCACCAGAACCACATGAAGGAACTTGATGTGCTGGGCATGTTGCTTGACAAACTGCAGGCACCTCTGATAGTGAGGAGTGGGAGGATGTGGGGAGGGAGTCAGAAAATGCAATGAGATTCAAGAAGAATAAGCCAGTCCAAGGATAAGCATAGGGGAAAAAACAACATTTTATAGTCTAGGAAAGAGAAGGCTCAAGAGGAACATGATCACAGTCTATAAACACCATCAAGGTAACAATAAAAATGAAAGAAGGGAATTATGCTGTCTCAGAAGATGGCATGACAAGAAGTGATGGCCTGAAGATAGGAAAGGAAAAGCTTAAGTCAGACATTAAGAAAAAGTTTTTAACAGCTAGAACAATTGGACAGTGTGGGAAATCACTGAGGGTGTCAGTCAAGTCACCAACACCATGGGATGTATTTGAGAAAACAGATTACTTTTAATGCTTCTGATAAAGAAGTGCAGCAGAAAGTGGGGTGACAGACCAGAAAACAAATTCACTTTTTTGTAACTGAATTTGTGAGATTATGATTTTTTATAGGTATGGCTCTGTATATTTAGAGGAACTAGACATGGGCATTGATTTTGAAAAAAAAATATCCTCTTTTTATTTGCTATTGATTGAAGTCAACTTTCATTTAGGACAAAGAATCTGATTTTATTTTTTTAAAATACTTTTGGGGGAAAATATCTTTATATTAAGACTTCTGGCTCTAAATTTTTGGAGATAAGTAGCCAATTTCTTTAATAAGACATAGACTATGCTATTAAATAGGAACAAATGACAGATGTGCTAATAAATGCTTGCATTCTGTTTCTGCTGATGTGAGACATTAAAATACAGATCATAATCATCTAGAGTAAACCGGAGGATTGCAAGTTATGGGAATGAACTGATTTTTTAATAAAGAGAAATTGACGACTGTTCATGATTCTGGAGATACATAAAATAAATCTGTTGGTGAATCTGGAAAAGCATAAAGTGAAATTGCATATGCCTCTCAGAAATAACAGCCGAGGACTTGATGGATTAGAAAAAAAAGAAGACTGGAAAAATTTTTTACAGAGCAGCTCCAGAGTCCCACAGCATGGTGGTGTCTGTAGGTGTTACAGTGTCAATATTGCCAAAAATACACCTTGGTGTCTTAGCTTCTTTCCATGCAGGGAGTTCTAGTGATACACAGCATTATTTTCTTTTGATGACAATGCACCTCATTCTGATAGTCCCAGGAAGTATGATTTTTTTTTCTCTTTCTTTCCACTCTTTCTCCAGCACCCCAGTAGAAATCTTGGAAATCATTCATAACCATTTCAGTGGCTTACGAGATCTAGCGTTAGAGTACTGGTAAAGCTTTAGAGCCAAAATCTAATCTTGGATTTCTTTGTACTTCACTTGAGGTAATTTAGGATTTTCTTTTTGGAGTCCCAGCTGCAGAGGTGTTTCACTATGCAAAAGAAAAAAAATAATACAAATGCCTGTATCCCGTTTGTCCAGAGGCAAACTACAGTGACTCTTGAGTGCTTCTACAGTCCATATGTAGACTTCATACAGAATATATGTTTTCTGTCAAAGACCTATTTTGATCTTGGTAACAGGCTGGTATTATGAGGAACTGAATTTGTGCTCTAAGGATGACTGAATGCTCTGTGTGGAAGATAATGGTTCTGGAGTGTTACAATGTGTTTGGAGTTGGCCTGTTATATTTTACTATGATGGTTGAATTGACTGATCTAGATGTTAAAAAAAAAATTTAAAAAAGCAAGCACAATGATAACTTTTTCTTTTGCAGCTCTATTCAGAGAAAATGTACTACAGGACTTTTAAATTGAAGATATTAAGAGCACTATATTATGATTCTTGGGATGGCTGAGGGCTTTTTTTAAAATCAATGATCTCAGAGAGCTTTTCAAGCAGTAATTAGGTATCACAAATCCATGGAGATATAGGTAAATAGGATTTATTCACCCGCCACAGGAATACAACCATATTCAGACTGACAGAGAGCAGCTAAGAACAGACAGTAGAGTGACATGCAATTTTTCTCTGAATTAATATCAAGTAGCAGTCACCAGGGGGACTAGACAGTATGAAAACTGAAATCAGACTACTGTGAAATGAATAATAGGATCTATGTTTGAAACATTTAGGTAGACAGACTGTAAGCACCAGTAGATTCCAGCTAACTGCAAATCAGTAAAACCCCTTTTCTATTCCAGTTCAAATACATTACCTTTTCCTCCCCCAGTTCCCTTTTTTTTTATCTCATGTGCTTGGTTTTTAATTTGGGGAATAAATAATGTATGTTGAATACAACCAGGTTTTCTCCAATATTCAGCCTTTCTGGAATTCTGTCATTTAATGCTGACCCTGATTAACTTGTGACAATTTAAAGTATCACCATACAATCTGGTAAGCATGCAATATCAAACAATAAAACTAGCAGAAGGGCTCAAGAGCAGAGGCTGCTTAAAAACTGCTCCTGAGACCAATAAACACGATTAGTGCCCTGCAAGGGAATTTTAAATGAATGAAAGAAGATCAGTGCAAGATTTGGTGCACCAATGAATGAAGACTGGAAGCATTTTATATGAAGAGAAGTTTGACAATGACTGGATGAAAATGTTAAACATGAGTAGGCTGGGATATTGATGAATCACGTGGGAAGGACAGGGGACACCAGAGACACTTGGAAAGGAAGGTGCTATACTATCTATCAGTGCACCTGTGGGTGAGAAGTCTATTTATAGAAAATACTTTAGGGGCAGAACTTAGTCCTTTTACTTTTTCGTGTGTTATAAACATAGACAATTGCAAGCCGGATTCAGACACTGGCAGGTTGGTGGCAGTAAAAAGCCAGCCTGTGGGTCCCAGAAGGGAAAGAGGTGCTACGAAGAAGGACATTGCCCATACTGCCAGGCAAAAAATGGCCCAGAGCTTCTGAGGATATTTCATACCTCTAGGGAGGCCAGCCTAGCAGAGGATCAAAGATGCCCTTGTTCAACACATCTCTCAAGCAGCCTTTGCTTCTCAGGGCTAGAACTGAAAGCTAATATCTGTCCAGAATTGTTGCAAGAAGGGCACTGGAGCTTGCTTCTCCCAAAGTGTAAATCCTGTATCTGTAGTTTGCATGGTGAGCAGGTTGTTGTAATGTCTTCACTGGGGCAAACTGCCTCATCTTGTTTTTATAGAGAGACAGACCATGTCTCAGTCAATAGTTTGATCCCCTCCATTGACTATGTCTCAAGACCTGCCTGATGCTTGCAGTCTCGGGAGAGGATGCTCTGGGCATACTAGAAGGATTTGAAACGAGTATACTAATACTTGCACAAATTTCAGTGTAAATATATTTTGCATGATTATTTCCAGGAATATAATTTTACTCAAAGTAAAAAACCAAAACAGTAGTACAGATAATAAAGGGGACTTAAAGGAAGAGGAGGTCATAAAAGTTGCTAGATATTACTTCCAGTTAAGTAAATGACAAATACTTTATCATCCTTGTACTGAAAGGGGTTTATCCGAGAAACAGTTGCTTGTATTGGGTTCATTTATCAGGAGGATATTGGTGTAAAATAGCCTTCTCAAATGTGCAGTGGTAATCTAAGAAGGAAAAAAAATGAAAGAACTGAACCAAGGTAAGCACTATGAGGCCGGCAGATCTAAGCCTACTCTTAACTCACAAAGCTAATAAGAACTTTATTTAAAGTTAGCGTAGGCTAACATACAGAAGAAAACAGTGGTCTTTGACTAATAATAGCCATGATGCAATTTTTTCTTATCAGGCACTGCAGAAGACTGTGCTACTTTTAATAGATTATTATAGTTGAAAGTTTGGTGGTGAAGAAAAAATGAAATCTTGTATGGTTCCCTAAATTTAGAGTTAGTACAACATGAAGGTATATTATATCTTTGTCCTCAGTTCTACAGTGAAATATGCAAGCTGCAATAGTTTCACTGCAGGATTAACAACTTCAGTTACGGATTTTTTTTCTTTAATGAAATCTTTTTCCAACAAATTCAATCACTAACCTGGCTTAGCTCAAATATTTGCCATGTAGCATGTTATACTTACTGTAAATTTACTTTTACTTTTTGTTGTGTCTGAGGGAGCTGCAAAATGTGTTAAAAATTTATAGAAGTTCATTTTAATTTCACCTGTAGACAAATCATCTGGGCGTTCTCTACTGGTACAGAGTAATGATAATTGGGCTTCTGATAACTCCTCATGGTACCTAGGCCTCCTGTCCTGCTCAGCTGTGTTCAGCATATATTACAGTGCACAGAAGTGTGTGCGTCCTGATAGGAGCCAGTAGACTCCTGATGTTTGATAGTGGCTTTCTCTCTTTTCTGCTGTGGTCATCATAGTCACAAATCAGAAATAATGCATGCAGAGGTGTCCAGACAAAAACAGTATCGATACACCATACACACAGTTTTACCTTTTGTGACCTTCAGTGTGATTGATATTTCTGGTGAAAATGTAAACTATGAATAAAATCAGTGCCTGAGTTTTTGCAAACACAGCAACACTATATAAGATAAAATAGTAGCATGGGGATCAGTGCTAGTCTCCTTATCTGTCTCAAATACTGTATTACTAATCAAAATATAGAGTTTTGCATGGAGACAGAGTGAGTAGAGGAAGTAAGTCCTCTTCTACTCTCTGCTGCATAGCTTTGCTAATACAACAGTAGCAGAGGTTAACTCTACATTACCAGCCAAAGTTAACACAGCATCTTTATCTAAATTAACTCATATTCTAGTACTGTGTATTACTCATCACACTTAAAAAGGAGAACATTCATTACTGGTCTTTCAGTGGACTGATCCATAAAAAAAATCTGGAGGCATCCTTTTGATAGTTACAATGCATGGCAGCAAGGTCAACCCTAACTTCCTAGACTGCTGTTAGAGAAAATAAAATTCATGTAAGGAACGTCCCAGCATTTCACAGTATTCCTGAGTCTAATATTACATGGGAGCTTAGAAGGTAGTGCAGGGCTCCACATCACACTTTATTTCCCTCAGAAACTCACGTAATGCTCCCATAGAGCTGGGGTTCGGTAGTTTACTGTTTACAGTTTACTCTTTTGATCTTTTTTTCTTTTTTATTCTGTTAACCTTTTGCACTTTGAGTGATGTATGGATGTGCATGGCACAAAACCCAGCTTAGTCCCATACAGAAAGAGATGAGTAGCTATCTATGAGTAAAAATAGATTAGATTACCACAAACAAAGCAGAAAATGCCTGTGTGGTTTTAGGAGTAACCTTGTTGTCAGCAGTAGAGAGGGAGAGTAAATGGACGACATCCATACTTAAGAGAAGCTTGGGGATCCTGTAGTAATATTTTGTGTTTCCTGCAAAACTCTGGTCTCAACACCGAGAGCTGATTATGTACTTGCTTCTTGGGCCATGATTCCTAATCTCTGAGGTGAGGGTAACAACTATGTTCCTACTGGGCGATGTCCGGATTTTGAAAGCAGCTCCCTCTGTGGGCTTGAAATCATACAGCACAGCAGAAGTCAGTAGGTGGACAGCAGTACCATCCTTCCCTGTGCCTCCTGTGTGCAGATGTCAGTACGAGGCAGTGTAGCTGCAATTTTGCCATTATAAATAAGTAATATCTTTTTTCCTTGAAATTGTTTGGTATTCAAAGCACTATAAAGATCTGTCAAGGCCGTGCAAGACAGCTGCAGGTCTGTCTGCTGCTGAGCACATTGTACAAACCCAGGGTAAAGTTACTCTTTTTAACAAAATGCCAGTGCTTTGTTTTCTGACTGTAACTCTAATACGTACATTTATTTATTTATTTGTTGTATTCTGATTTCTTTGAGGGATGTGCCATTGTCAAAAATAGAACAAATCTGTGGTCTGGCCCTGAGTCTCTGCTAGCTGGAGAGCACAGGATGATGCTACAGCTGGCCAGCTTGTTGATGGGGTGCAATTTATCTTCTTCAGTTTAGTTTCTTTATTTTCTGGCATGGAATTCCTTTGTGTGAATGTTTTTTTGTCTCCTTGCCAAATCTGTGGCCAGTTGCAATTACACATTTACTGACAAATTAATATTTTCTCTTGGCATCAACCTTATGTTTATTTTGTTCAGATATGCAACATTTTATTTGCAGCATCTGTGTATTTCTAATCAGTTTATCTTCAGTATACAGCCCCTCTCTCAGAGGGATAGGAAGAGAATGGAAAGCTAAAATGAGTTAAATTATGTTATACATGTATATTTTAATATGCGTAATGAACACTACGGTTAATCCTTTATAAGGCTTTCCTGTTTAATAAAAATGATAACCCTTTCCCCCTCATTCCCCCTTTCTGACTGATCTTTGTTAGTTTTTTTCAAACAGTTTGAATCTCTTCAGAATGCAAAGAACAGAACATTAAGGCAATGTAGTCTTGGCTATTCCCTTATAATTATTTTTCTCCCTAATTTTTTTCTCTTTCTTATTTTCTAGGTTCTAGTGGTTTCTTTTGCAGGTCCTAGGTGGGAAGTTACATCAAAGATACTATTATTTCATCATCTTCAATATATAATTGCTTGATACACTGTGAAATAAGTCCCTGAAGCTTCTATGATTAATTTGTCCTTATTATGCTGCTTCAGTAATACAAATGAAATAAAAAATATGGAAAAGAGATGCTGAATCTCAGTAGGTGGCCCTGTCATATTGTTTCTGAAGCACGCAGGAGAGTATCTGTGATTCCAGACATGCATAGAGGTGTTGCTCTTTAATGACTATGCAGGACAACAGTATATTTCTCTTTTTGGCCGGGATGATTTTCACAGAGCAGGTTTTATATATTGTACGATTTTTCTGAGGGACTTCCCATCTACTGCACAGTTTCGTCACAGTTTTCCCATTCTTTTTACCATTTTCTTGTCCTCTTCCAGCTTGGGTCCTGAATGTCGAGAGCTCTAAACATCCTCTTGGCAGCACCTTGGAAAAGGAGGTGGGACATGGCAATAGAAAACTTCAGAGAAGTAGTGTAAAACACAGCCAAATCAGTCCCTCTCTAGGATTTCATACTGATTTAATCAAAGATACACAAATTAGTTGTCTGTTACTGTAGGAAGACATAGTACTGCAGCTCTACAAAATATGATAGTTTCTTAAACTCCTAGTTTTTAATCCTTCATGCCAGTTTTTTCCATCTGCAGAGGAAAATCACATACCTGCTTTTAAGACTCTAAGTAGCCAGAGTTACACCTAAGTGCCACAGAAGAATCTGGGAAAGCCTGTTATGTGTGGCTCTTTAAAAAACGATCCTGTTTGCCGATTTAGCCTGTTTATTCTATAGGGGAACTTGCTCTACATTGGGTACAGCAGGCTTGTGAAAGTACCTGTAGCGTCATGGATGGATTGTATGCCACTTCATATGTATTATTTTCATTTATTATTCCTTGTTGATCGTATCTGAGGGATATGTAATCCCAGCTGCTTAATACCTATGCGTGATGGGCCGATGGTTCCCAGGTTCTGGCTGGGGCACAGCACTGGAGCAGAGCTTCACCTTCACAAGGTTGCCTTGGGAGAGGTCTCCTGTATCCTGGCACAGCATCAGCTCTGCCCTGGCACCTTAACAGCTCCATGAAGAGGAATCAGTAGTGGTAATGGATTAAACAACTATATTATGGGAAAATGAGGAGAATAGACATTTCCCCAGTCATTTTCAAATTTAGAAGCAAAGATGATTTAGAACTGATATGAGGTGTTAAGACATAGCACAATATTTTATGGAGATAATTTGTGTGAAAAATGGATGTATTTAATAGATTGAGAGCTTGCTGTTCTCGCTGTCTCTGAAGATATTTTTATATATAGCTAAAAACACAACTAATGAAATGTGATTTGTGACAAAATTTTGTATCGTTATATCTTTCTTCTTTATGTTGTAGCAACATAATTTTACCTGAAACTAGGTTCCTCATGCATTTGGCATTTTTTAGGTATCCCATAAGATGACATCTTTCCTGATTTTTAGCCGTGTGAATACTTAAACTCCCCCACTCTTCTGACTGTATATACAACCATATGATTGAAATTTCATGGGAGATTTATTTGTTGTGATCCATTATTTGCATTGCAATTAATATAAAGCAGCCCACTCCAGACCCCGGTGGCTCCATAGTAGTGGGCACCATTCAAGCCATATTACAAGAGAGAATGCCTATGTCCAGGACAATATAAATGGGCTAGAGGACAGCAGATAGAAACCCTATAGCAGGGGACCTTCAAGTAAGGAATGATGGCCAGATTTCAGAGGGTCTGCCAAAAATTCTAGTTATCGAGTCAGTCTGACCTCTCTGATGCGTTTCCTGCAGACTTGGTTTTCCCTTGAAGAAGTGGTATGTTCTAACGTGGTTTTTTAAGCAGAACTCTCTTTAGAGGGGGAAGTTATGTTATCACCATTTTTCAGGGGGAGAAACTGAAGTAGGGAAAATTAAATACATGCCTGTTATCACCCAACAGAGACAAGACTGGTATCTAGTTTTCCTGAATGTGATCTTTCTTACATGCTGTATGTACTCTGGGCCTAAGTTTTTATTAGAACAATACGTCTTTTCTTCCTTACACCCGTATTTTCCAGATGATTACATATTTCACTGATATTCAGTTTTCAGACCTTCATAACCTCCTGAAGCCAAAACAAATTTCTTTTGGAAAAGAACATGGCCAATATCTGACAGAGATACCCCTACATAATATCCCTTTTCTTTAAACACACTTGTTTTGCCTGAAAGACTTTAAATACATAAAAGAATGTGTGTATTTTTCTCTCCATCTTCAATGTACACAGGAATAACCAAGTCACTTTTACACATTAATTTTCATGAAGCTTACTGGGGGGTGAAAAGAGAAGAAAATTTTCAGTACAAAGAGTGAGAAGAACAGATAACTAGCTACTAAAGAATGCTACAATGAATAATTTGCAACTTCAATAGTGTTTGCTACTTTTTTCTTCTATGCAGTAGACACAGTATATCTGGAAATGGACTTAAGCCAAGCCCTGGATGAGGATAACTGATCAGAATAAATGGGGACTTCTGAAGGCAGCCGCAATCCCAAACGAAATTGAGGTCAGAATTTCATCGCTTCTGATTTCTCCAGTATTCTCGGTAAAACCCAGGATGATGAGAGCTCCTTCAGTCTTCGGAGAGCTTTTCATGAATATTATATATGTAGTCAGGAGAGCTCTGCGCAGATAATAATAGTGACAAGGATATACTTTGATTATTCATAATTCAAGAGAGTATGATTTTTAGGCAATCTACTATGATCAGTCCCTTCAGGTTTGAGTAATAACATGTCACATTTTACATGCACATTCTGGGTCAAGCCATGAGCAGATGACCTCTGCAGAAAGAGCATGGGGGTTTCAGATGTTGCAGTTCTTTGGATAGACTTGTTAGGAACAGTGTAAAAGGAGAGTACTTCTCAGCAGTAGCAATGAGTGCACTTTCTACTAAATCTAAGGCAGTCTCAGCAAGACTACTTTAAAAAACCTTCATTACCAGCATGTGGGTCTGCAAATATAATCATGCAGAAGTTAGAAATGGTGAGATACTTTAACCGCAGCACCGACTGAAACACTTTACTGCTTGGATTTTTAAAAACCTTCCTCTGAATTCCAGCCTAGTTTTGTTTATGGCCAGTTTATCTGCAATAAAGTAATATGTCTAAATATGATTTTAGAGGTGTCACTGGGCAGTGGCTGATTTTTTAAAGTAAATCTTCTAAGTATGGCTTCAGAGACAAATTAATATAAAACTAAGAAAAATATAAACAAGAAAATCTGATGAATTATATCGATTACATTTTTGCCCTGTCTGTTTTTCTAATATTATTGCAAGGTGAATATTCAATAATTATTTCACTGAAACACACTTTTCATACTATTTGTCAGAATGTACAATTAATTACTAATGATGGCTATAAAACAAAGGGCATTCCTATTTCATTGCTTGTTTTTGCATTTCCCTGCAAGAGGAAATATCCCAGATATTCCATTTCAAGCTTTAAAATTTTTAACCTTTCATTTGGAAGTTGTTATGCAGTATCAGTGTTTCAGAGATCCCTGAAGAACTGATTCCACAGTCAGATCTCTCCATTTCCAGGTGATCTCTTTTCACACAGGGCTGATTAAAAAAATGGAAGTTGGTATTTTAGTCACCATTTCAGTTATTCTTTATGTAAAGACTTGTCACTATAGCAAACCTTCAAGCTGTTAATGCAACCGAGTCTTACTATTCTGTTTATAAATTTGCTAAAGAGGGGCGATGAATCTCCTAAGTTGCTTTCTCCTCAGATCCATGATGCTGTAATACCAAGCAGATGTGCCATCGTTGGCAGAACATGGGAGAAGAGCCTGGGGATTCAGCTTACTTCTCCTCTGACACTACCCCTTAAAAAAAGCAAACCAAGTGAAGCTAAGCCCCTTAGTAATAAAATCAAGGGTGAGACAAGTGCTAAAAATGATAAAGCACAGGATGCCATCTTCCTTCTTTGGCATTGACTGTCTTTTTAAAATATTGAGGTACTGGGAAGGCAGGCAGACAAAATGTGGAAGAATGTACTTCTCATGTTTATTCTGCTCTTTCCGAAAAGCTGAACTAAATTTTCAGTGCTTTGCCTTTTTTTTTTTTTTTTTGAAAGACCACAACCAGGAGCCTGACCTGACACAAAGTGAGGTAGCATGTTGTCTTTCTGTTATTATGTTTCTATCAGCATACACATTTACTTCCCTTCTTCAGGATTGTTCTAATATGTCACCTTTTTATTTTAATTCGATAACCACTAAGATTCCTGACAAAAGGTTAGAAATCAAGGTTAACAAGTAACAAATTACTGTAAAATAAAAATGTCACAAAGTCTCTGTGGAATGCAGCTGCAGACATTGGTTAGTCAGGATCAATTTTTCATTAAATTCTGCAAATGATTTTAAGCCTTTCTTCTACATCTATGAAGGATCTGTTCATTATCAGCTGCCAGAAGATGGAGCTCTTTTAATAAACCATGATGCTGGCATTTGAAAAAATGCAGAAAAAAAATTACATAGAAAAGCCTTAGAAAAACATTAAGAATGATTTCGATTTGTTTTTTACTAAGGCTTAGTAAATACATTTTAAAGCGGGTAAAGATTATAGTCTGCTGCTGTAAATCTGAAAACCAGCTTAGTATATTAACTATATTTTCAGATTTTGTTAGTTTTAATCTTATATTTTAAACTCTCTTCTTCCTCCATTTTCTAAATTTTCCATACATTCCTGAATAGGCCAGAACTTGCCCTTTAGTTAGGCTATATGGAGTTGCAAGAGTGCAAAGTAGGTAAAAAATCCTTTTTCTGTGCTCCTGGTTTCAGCGGTGTAAGGCTGGAGTCGAAGGCAGCGTAGCTGGGCTCTGCAGAGCTGCATGGCTGCCAGACCGAACGTCTTTCACTGATGTCTCTGACAACTGCTAAGCAGGTGGGCTTCACTTCTCCTGACACAAGCCACCTCAGACAGGCGACAGTGGAAAGTGAGATAAATGTGCCTGTGAAGGTATCCCTTTGTGTCTCCTGCTGTATTGACCATGGAGGAAAGATAGATAATGAGGTTAGACTAGACATCTAACTTTAAGACAGGTAAAGTTAGGCAGAATGAATCCACAAATCTTATTAACAGAGTTTGTGAAGAAAAGATTGAATCTCTATGCACAGCATTGATTCACACCTCTTTAGTATAAGCTGCGACCACAACAGAGTATGAGCATGAAGTTCAAATTTTAGGGAGACAGCTACGTAGCTTGGAAAGTGTTTGTAAAAAATTGTTATTATTTTATATCCAATGCCATGTCTTAGTTTTCCACTTAAAATTGAAATAATCTTTCCATGAGTGTCAAGCCTGGATGGAGAAATCATAAAATACAGATTATGTTACTTTATATCATTCATCATAGTGTTATTGAGAATGAATGAATAATACACTAAAGAATTCTCACATTGACACAGCGCTTGAAGAAATTTAGACCTTCAAAGGTTGCTTGATATGACAGGATGGTCTTTTTCATCTATTTTAAGAAAACTTCTTTTGTTTGTATGAAAATTAATCAGCTTGTGTGATCAGCCTGTCAATAGCTCTTACTGGATTTGTCAGTCAGCCTGGATTGCATTGAAAGTCACTCTAGGCCTGAATTTCAAAATTGAAAGTGTGAGTTTGTTTGCATGTGTGTGTGTGTTTTTACCACTCTTCTCCTGATGCAGAGAAATGTTTACTTTTAATGGAGATTAATAAAATAATAATGCTTTTGCATTCTGGCCTGGTACAGCAATTCTACTCTGTGGATAATTCACTCTGCAAAGCCTTTAGCAGTGGTAAACAATAGCAGTTTTGTCCTACAACCTCTCCTCTTTGTATTATGCTTCAGTGGATGTACTTAAAAGCTTTTCACAGCTGTACTTTACATCAGGGGTAAAGGCTGGAGATTCACATATGCTACTTTGGCACCTTTGCTCCCTCTCAAGCCACTGAAAAGAGAAAAGTATCTCCTAACATTAAAAGTTGGGAGTGTTCAGAGAGGAATCATAGAATCACAGAATTTCATCAGGAAGTTAGATTTGATAGACTGAAATAGATTTCAGTGTTTTCAATTATTTAATAGAAAATCATTAGGAAGTTAGAGCACTGAATGAAGAGCTTAACTACCGATTGATCTATATTGATTTTATAGGAGGTTATGCACCTCAGTTCAAGCCAAAAGTTCTGATAACACTTCTGCACCCACGTGCATTTTCCAAGTGCACCCTCTATCACACACCCTGAAACTGTACTGTGATTATGGGTTTCAGCTTTGGACTGATTGCTACTGTTTTCTGATATTGTGAAAAGAAAGTCCACACTTGCATTCCAGACTTTGAAATGAATTTAGAAAGAAGTTAAAAAAGACATAATTTTAATTTTTCTTTCTTTTTAGCATTATTTTTACAGTCAGTTTCCAAAAATTCCATTAGCTTTGGATCTTTCTGTAGGTTTCTCTGAGTAGCAATGAAAGGATCACATCTACCACAAAGGAGCTTACTTGACAGTAAATGGGCCTAATGGACACATGCCAGAGGATTCAGCAGGAATGCAGGTGCTGTCCATCTGTAAATGATGGTGCACAAAGATGACAGAGAGAGTGCATATATTATTATTTGAGGCTTTTATGACTTATGGCTTTCATTTTTGTGCTGACACATCCTCTTGCAGTGTCTTAAACAATGTTATATCAATCTCCTCGCAATTGTACAACCATATAATTTATTCTGCTGGATAGTTAGGTTTTCCTGTAATTTTCTGAAGAACCATCTCAGAGGAGGTTAAAGTTATGATTTCTTGTATTTTAAGCCCTAATGCAAGCACAGGGTAGCACCTTACCATTTTCCCTACTCACTTTCTTCCCTTTGCCTACACTAGAAATGTCTTGCAGGGTGATTAACAGGTAGAGGGATTTTTGGCAGAGTTTGCCAGTATTGACCTTGTAATTACAAGGGTTGTAGCATTCTTCTCACATATCTCTCCCACTTCACAAATGCTGCTATTACCTCTCATAAAAATAAAACACACACTTGTACTCATTGTAACTGCTAGATTTCAGTAGTTTGTTCTTAATTTCCTTTCCTTATTTGAAGAAGTTTTATGCAACTGAAGGCTAGTCAAATCCAGAGGGAATTTAAAAGCAGCTTTTGGTACTGGACATATCAGTGGTACTTTCGGATGGAAACTAACGCTTTTTCATCAACTTAATCTTATTTTAGAACTAGTTTTTCTTTCTTACTGGTTATGTGAAAGACCATACGTAAGAGAAATAAAGACAACATGCTACAAAATAAACAAATTCAAGCAGCAAGTCTTGGAGGAGAGTAGAGAAACAAGACATTGTTTTTCTAAGGCCACCTTCACATATACATGTTGTACAACTGTGACCGTAGTGGCAAACATTGTATAACCCATCTGCTAAGTGTGCACTGAAATCACTGTAAAAGGCAGCAAGAGGAGGAATGCTTTTACAGGAATGCTTTTCTTCTGATATAGCTGTTCACAAAACAAGAGTTGTGCCAATTTCAGTGATGTAATTATTTCCATTTTTAAGCAAAGTTTTATCCTCAATCAAAATAGTTACAACAGTAGCAAATCTGCAGGTTAATTAGGACTAGTATTTTTCTGTTGCAACATTGTCCAGGGTCAGTTTTAAAATTATCAGTGAAATTTTTCAGGAGAAGAGTATTTAATTTGGTGGTGATCTTTAAGGCTTTGTTGAAAATATAAGCAAAACCAAAATTGATAGTATTGTTGCAGAGTATGGTGGATCCGATGACAGAGGTAGTTACAGAAAAAAAAATTTCTTCCGATATTAAGCAAGGAAATCTGTTAGAATGTGGAATATTCGTTTCTCTCAAATGTTTACCTCTGATACACTCTTGAAGGTAGTTCTTTCTTGGCAGACCTCCTTTTGCTCTTTTGCAGGAAGGCTTCAGACCAGGAAAACAAGTGGAACAGCTAGTTATTGCCACAAAAACCAGGGGCAAAGTAAGTACCAATCTAGATTGGTAGATAGATGATAAACAAGATAGTTAATATTTTTGTTTAGTACATCTTGGACAATAATAATAGAATGAATGTAGGAAAATAGCAGCCCTTTTGGTCGCTTTGCGTCTTGTGGTAGCCAACAAAAGGCAAGAGCTAGGCTGCCATAAGCCTAGAAAAGTAACCTAAAAAGGCTCCAAATATTTTGGATTTAGCTTACATTTTCATTACAGGATTGTGAGACCATTCTGGGTGCAAGATCTTTGACATTTGATTTGAATATACTCACAATTTTACATCCTCTAATTCAGTATCTTAAGCATGCAATATACTTATTTTAACTTTTTTTTCCTAAAAAAAAGACTCCCAAAAGATTTGAGGAGTCAGAACTGGATTGATTTTCAAGGTTCGTTTGTCACTATGAGCAGAGATTAGAGCTCAAAGAAGAGTGACTCATGATGTCTGTGCTCAGTGCAGCATGACTGACAGTTTGCAAGTAAAGAAAGACATACTTCTCTTTTCCTCTGGTAAGTCAGCAGAGAAAAGGACATTTTACTCAGCCAGACTAGGGCTGTATTTTGGAAAAGGTTGCATCCATTTTGCCAGTATCGATGGGCACTAATTCAGTCTGTACACCCAAACCAACACTTTCCCCAACATAAGAGGATTTTGCACTGATGGCTGTCCTGAGTGTACTATTTTCCCTAACTTTATACCTGATATAGAGCCTGCTTAGGGCAATGCAAAAACTCTTACTGACTTTGATGGAATTTGGATCACGTAAAAAGATACATTGCTAGGTTTTTGCAATAAAGTGGCTTTTTGGGTCCTTAGTAACAGGCCTATAGATGGATATTGACACTGCTCATTTAACCTCCTCTTTTCAAAGAACTTCTCTTTGAATTACCCAATTTCCAATAATCCTCCTCTAACAGACCTCAAATTCGTCTTATATTGTGAGGTGCCTTTAGATTTAGTTGCTTAACTTTGAAGTGGAAAACTGCAGCAATCTAGAAAAGAATTGTTAAAAAATGTTCTTGTTGGTTTCAGCACAAGACTGAGTCCATTATCCTCCTACAGAAGAGGGAAACGTATTTCTTTTATCTTGTTTTTCCCCCTTTTATTACATGATTATAGATAAACAGACATTGTATTTTTCCAAATCTTATTGTTGTATTGATTGTATTAGGCTGTGAACTACTATGGGGAAAAAAACACCCCGAAACTTTTCTATTTCTAAGACTGTGAAGCTCTTCATTGCACAGACTTTAGTTGGTTACCTTGAGATCATATTTAGGCCCAAGTTAACATGACTCTTTCCAGTTCAGTACACTCTTTTTTTTTTTTTTCGCTGTTTCATATTATTGGGACCTCAGCTAATGAAGATCCTTATAGCTGCCAGAGAGAAGCTGAATATTTCAGCAGATTCAAACAATTCAGGAGATGATAACCCTAATTTTACAGTGTAATTCTACATTGATTAATTGGATTGGTTTTCCTAAATCTACTCGTGGACCATGGCAAATCTTTCTCTTGTGGAAGATGGGCAGGGGGCTAATACTGCAGCACTGGAACAAGCCTACTTGATTCCTACACACAGAGTGGAGGCTATTCTTTCTTTTTGGAGGATACATAGTGAGGCATTCAAGGATGCAGAATCGCTTTGAAAACCTGAGTTTCATACAGCTGTAAGCCACAGAAGAAAGTGGTGCTTGAATACTGCGGCTGATACAGAATTTTTAGAACACAAGGGCATATATAATTTAGCAGTGACAGCAGTAACGGCAGGAGAAAGAAATTGACTTCAAAGGAAGAAGGAACAGAGGGAAGGAGTTGTTTTAAAAACAAGCCAGGGAGCTCTTTCTGGCAACAGTGCCTTACAGGATTCAAATGCAGAAGGCCAGACTCTTCTATTGATTGCTGACTGATCTGTATTTTTCCTCCTGTCAAAGTTAGCATATACTCAGCTTTTAAATCTAAGATCTGCCTTTAACTTTAAAGGAGTAAAGGTTTGGATGATTTCTCTCAAAGAATTGCTTTTCAAGAAAAAAAAAAGTAACACACACGGAGAACAAAACCTTAATGAATTAATGTCTTTTCTTGTCTTTGAAGGTGTAGAACAGACAATTTAACTACCCAGAATCTCCTTTTATCCACATGGCAGTCACCTCCCTGTAAACATCTGTCCTCAGTAGTGAGACGATCTGAACATGCTCTAGGATAGCTTCCCCATAGCTGCTTTGAGCTGCAACTCGAGGGATGCAGAAGGATCTTCGGTGCAAAGAATCACCGCCATGGGAGGAGGTTTAATGATCAGTGAGCAGTCACAAATGAACAAGTCTGTGTGCTGAGGAAAAGCACAAAGCATCACTATTCTGTCATTCTACCATGAAGCTGGACTTCTTATACCCCAAGGAAATCACAGCATCTGCCAGGACTCCCACAGTCATCCTTTCTTGCTTGGTTAAAACTGTACTGGTCCTTAGGTTTTCCCCATCAGCTGGGGGACCTTCAAGAAATGTAGTCTGCATGTTTATTACATCCCATTGGTTATTAATGAGAGGAAAAAGAAAGAAAGAAAAAAAAATTGTTCTACTTCCTTTGCAGAATTTAATTGCTCTCCTTGCTGGAATGGGGATAGTAATATCAGAAACATATAAATCACTGTAGGATGTGCTGAATATGTTGCATATTCATCTTGAATTCATCTGTGAGGTAGCAATAAAAGCTGAGGTTCTGCCCTGAATTCTCTTTCAGTCTTCCTCCATAAGGATCAGTTTGCTGGACTAGAGCCAGCAAGTTTCTAGACCTATCACTGCATACACTTTGGACAGTCCTGTTCACTTTGAGGATGGTGCTTCCAGAAATAAAGAAATGACCATACAGACATGATTTCAAAAAAAAGATTAGTCTCAGCTGGAATTTCCCATCCATTTTAGCATATCCCTTTTATATGACATTGTGGGAAAATAACGGAAGATTGGCAAGGAGGATTGTAAACACACTTAAGTGACTTGCAGCTGGGGTGTCAAAAAACGCATATGTCATACTAATTGTTGTCTGGCCTTGTGTGTTGGACAAGTAGAACATCTGTGTTTAGATAACATGGGCCTGTGATAGACTTAGAGGCACTCTGTTGAACATGCTTGAAGTTCCTGCCCTGCTGTGGGAAAGATCAAAGCACAGTGGTAAATTGCACCTGCGCAATTTCCTGAAATACAGGTGAAAACAGCAGGTTCGGTGATCCTCTAGTAAGGACGAAGCTCTGTGGTGCCTGTGTCCCTGCTTGTGTGCCTCTGCCTGGGTGCTGCTTTGGGGATCCCCTGGTTGGCGAGGTAACAAAAATAAATTTACTCTTTGCATTTCATCCATGGTTTTGTGGTTTTTCCTGCATCCTGCCTGTGCCGGCTCGCAAAGACATTGAGAATCTGGACAATGATGGCCTGCCTTGCTAAAGTAAGGTCTTTTATGAAAGGTATCAAAATGAGGTGTGGTGGTGCTGAGAAACAACATTTCAGCAAAGACAAAGTGTCAAAGTTTACATTTTTTCCAGCTATTAAATTTAAGCGCTTACACTGAAAGAGCCCTGCCAGCCTTACTGAACGTAATAATAATGAAGTAATTTTTGTCTTGAGAAGGCTGTTGTTTTCAACAGCTGTGTATTCACATTAGCATTGCCATTCCCTGTTACAAAACAAAACCACATGCAGCTGTATTTCTGATAGTATACATGGTTAATATATACCATTTTGTGGTAAGTCCTGGTTTCAGCTGGGATAGAGTTAATTTTCTTCTTAGTAGCTAGTAGAGTGCTGTGTTTTGGATTTAGGATGAGAATAATGTTGATAACACACTGATGTTTTCGTTCTTGCTGAGTAGAGTTTACACTAGTCAAGGACTTTTTCAGCTTCCCATGCTCTGCCAGGTGCACAAGAAGCTGGGAGGGGGCACAGCCAGGACAGCTGACCCAGACCAGCCAGAGGGCTATTCCATACCGTATGACATCATGCTCGGTATATAAACTGGGGGAGTTGGCTGGGGGGGGGGCAGCGATCGCTGCTTGGGGACGTGCTAAGCATCGGTCGGCAGGTGGTGAGCCAATTGTATAGTGTATCACTTGCTCTGTATATTATTATTGTATTATTATATTATTATTATTATTATTACTACTATTCTATTTCATTTTACTTCAATTATTAAACTGTTCTTATCTCAATCCACGAGTTTTCTGACTGTAACCCTCCCAATTCTCTTCCCCATCCCACTGGGGTGGGGGGAGTGAGCGAGCGGCTGCGTGGTGCTTAGCTGCTGGCTGGGGTTAAACCACAACAGTCCTTTTTGGCGCCCAACGTGGGGCTCGAAGGGTTTGAGATAATAACAGATTAACCAGAGCGTGGTAAGGAATTTGTATGTGTTAACAGTTGCTCATCATAATATTGATTCATCTGTTCTCGGTGTTAGTCTACCTGATTTGCACCATGCTCTTGTTTTTGCAGTACGTGTTAAAAATTGGTGTTGGGTTTTGCAGTTTGCTGTGCTCTGCAGTGATCAGTGATGTTTTGCCTGGGAGATTTGTTATTAAAACACTGACCTTGAGCGCTATCTGGTATTTGGGTTCTGTAGTGAAGCCATTACTGTACTTCGGGTACCACCTCATGGAGACACTTGGCAATTTTACCTCTTCCTCTGAGAGGTTCTTTATGGAGGAAATACAGAATGGCACCTTTGTTGTTTTCTTCTATGATGTTTCGTCCTTCATTGCAACAACTTTTCAGTATCTTGAGCATCCTTGGGTAGTTAAGATATATCTATTGATAGTTCTTGGGAATATTGTTTCAGTTTGTCTAAGGTTAATAAGCACCTTAAGAATATCATCCAGAGATCTGCTCCAAGGCTGGATAGTTATGAGTGGCAGGGTGTGTGGGAGAGCATGGGCAAGTACCTGGGACAGTGGGCACCTCCAATGTTTTGGAACTTCACTCCTGAACAAGTGCAGAATCCTGAAAATCTAGTAAAGTATTTGGAAAAAGTATGTTGTCACCCTGGCAACTCCAGAGAGACACAAATCACTGCAACGTGCTGGGGCCTGGCCCATGCTTACCGAGCCCTATTCAACACTATTCAGAATCCACAAGGGGAAGGGAAGGTCTCTGGATCTGACGACAAAATGACAGATGCTGTGGCTGCGCCAGCCCCTGCGCCAGCCCCTCAGCCCCCCGCGACAGTCACTGTGGTTGCGCCAGCCCCCACGACAGGCACTGCGGCTGATCCAGAGAACCAACCCGTGCCAGTATCAGTTGCCCCTATACAGAAGAAAAAATACACAAGAAAATCAGCTCGTTTAGTAAGAGCTGATGATGAGCCAGTGTCATCAAGAGAACAGGAGGAGGAAGAGGCAGAACCCATAAACGAGACAGTAACCACCCGATCCCTATCCCTGAGTGAGCTGCGAGATATGCGAAAAGATTTCAGTCGTCGTCCAGGCGAGCCCATCATCACCTGGCTGCTCCGATGCTGGGATAATGGGGCTAGTAGCCTGAAATTAGAGGGTAGGGAAGCCAAGCAGCTGGGATCTCTTTCTAGGGAAGGAGGCATTGACAAAGTGATTGGAAAAGGGGCACAAGCCCTCAGCCTTTGGAGGTGACTCCTGTCAGGCGTGAAGGAAAGGTATCCCTTCAAGGAAGATCTTATATGTCACCCAGGCAAGTGGACCGCCATGGAGAGAGGTATCCAGTACCTGAGGGAATTAGCCATGCTGGAGGTGATTCATAATGACCTGAACAATGAGCAGTTATCCAAAGATCCAGATGAAGTCCAGTGCACACGACCCATGTGGCGGAAGTTTGTACGGAGCGCACCATCATCGTACGCAAACTCATTGGCAATAATGACCTGGAAAGATGAAGAGGGACCAACGGTGGATGAATTGGCTGGCCAACTCCGACAATACGAAGAAAGTCTCTCTTCCTCCCTATGGGCCTGCATCTCGGCTGTGGAGAAGTTATCCCAGGATTTCCAGCAGTTCAAAGAGGACATGTCCTACTCCTCACCTGTACAGACCAGTATCTCAGCCATTAGGAGTAAGCGTCCCTCTCTTCAGGAGAGAAGATATAGTGAATACACACCACGGGCCACCCTGTGGTTTTATCTGCGTGACCACGGAGAGGACATGAGGAAGTGGGATGGAAAATCTACCTCGACCCTAGAGGCACGAGTACGTGAGTTGCAAGGAAAAAAAGGTGGTTCTTCCAGGAAAGTTGCTGCTCCAGTTTCCAATGAGCAGTTCCCCAGACAGGGTAGAAGGGCTGATTTTGCTTCCGATCTTAGTAAAGGGATTTTTGATTCGCATGTACAAGAAGTGAATAACGAATGCTATAACCAGGACTAGAGGGGCCCTGCCTCCAGCCAGGTGGAGGAGAGGGACAACCGGGTGTACTGGACTGTGTGGATTCGATGGCCTGGCACATCAGACCCACAGGAATATAAGGCTTTAGTAGACACCGGTGCACAGTGTACCTTAATGCCATCAAGCTATGAAGGAGCAGAACCCATCTGTGTTTCTGGAGTGACAGGAGGATCCCAAGAGCTGACTGTATTGGAGGCCGAAGTAAGCTTAACCGGGAAGGAGTGGCAGAAACACCCCATTGTGACTGGCCCGGAGGCTCCGTGCATCCTTGGCATAGACTACCTCAGGAGAGGGTATTTCAAGGACCCAAAAGGGTACCGGTGGGCTTTTGGCATACCTGCCTTGGAGACGGAGGAAATTAAACAGCTGTCTACCCTGCCTGGTCTCTCGAAGGACCCTTCTATTGTGGGGTTGCTGAGGGTCAAAGAACAACAGGTACCAATCGCTACCACAACAGTGCACCGGCGGCAATATCGCACCAACAGAGACTCCCTCATTCCCATCCATAAGCTGATTCGTCGACTGGAGAGCCAAGGAGTGATCAGCAAGACTCGCTTACCTTTTAACAGTCCCATATGGCCAGTGCGAAAGTCTAATGGAGAGTGGAGACTAACAGTAGACTATCGGGGCCTGAATGAAGTCACGCCGCCGCTGAGTGCTGCCGTGCCAGACATGCTAGAACTTCAATACGAATTGGAGTTAAAGGCAGCCAAGTGGTATGCCACAACTGATATCGCTAATGCGTTTTTCTCTATCCCTTTGGCGGCAGAGTGCAGGCCACAGTTTGCTTTCACTTGGAGGGGTGTGCAGTACACCTGGAACCGACTGCCCCAGGGGTGGAAACACAGCCCCACCATTTGCCATGGACTGATCCAGACTACATTGGAACAGGGTGGGGCTCCGGAACACCTGCAATACATTGATGACATCATCGTGTGGGGCAACACAGCAGAAGAAGTTTTTGAGAAAGGGAAGAAAATAGTACAAATCCTTCTGGAAGCCGGCTTTGCTATAAAACAAAGTAAGGTCAAGGGACCTGCACAGGAGATCCAGTTTTTAGGAATAAAATGGCAAGATGGATGTCGTCAGATCCCAATGGATGTGATCAACAAAATAACAGCCATGTCTCCACCAACTAGCAAAAAGGAAGCACAGGCTTTCTTGGGCGTTGTGGGTTTTTGGAGAATGCATATTCCAAATTACAGTCTCATCGTAAGCCCTCTCTATCAAGTGACCCGGAAGAAGAACGATTTCAAATGGGGCCCTGAGCAACGACAAGCCTTTGAACAAATTAAACAGGAGATAGTTCATGCAGTAGCCCTTGGGCCAGTCTGGGCAGGGCAAGATGTAAAGAATGTGCTCTACACTGCAGCCGGGGAGAATGGCCCTACCTGGAGCCTGTGGCAGAAAGCACCGGGGGAGACTAGAGGTCGACCCCTAGGGTTTTGGAGTCGAGGATCCAGAGGATCTGAGGCTGGCTATACTCCAACGGAGAAAGAGATATTGGCAGCATATGAAGGGGTTCGAGCTCCTTCGGAAGTGGTTGGTACTGAAGCACAGCTCCTCCTGGCACCCCGACTGCCAGTGCTGGGCTGGATGTTCAAAGGGAGGGTCCCCTCTACACATCATGCAACTGACGCTACATGGAGTAAGTGGGTCGCACTGATCACACAACGGGCCCGAATAGGAAACCCCAGTCGCCCAGGAATCTTGGAAGTGATCATGGACTGGCCAGAAGGCAAAGATTTTGGAATATCACCAGAGGAGGAGGTGACACGTGCTGAGGAGGCCCCACTGTATAATAAACTACCAGAAAATGAGAAGCAATATGCCCTGTTCACTGATGGGTCCTGTCGTCTTGTGGGGAAGCATCAGAGGTGGAAAGCTGCTGTATGGAATCCTGTACGACAAGTTGCAGAAACTGCTGAAGGAGAAGGTGAATCAAGTCAGTTTGCAGAGGTGAAAGCCATCCAGCTGGCTTTAGATATTGCTGAACGAGAAAAGTGGCCAATGCTCTATCTCTATACTGACTCACGGATGGTGGCAAATGCTCTGTGGGGGTGGTTACAGCAATGGAAGCAGAGCAATTGGCAGCGCAGAGGCAAACCCATCTGGGCTGCCGCATTGTGGCAAGATATTGCTGCCTGGATAGAGAACCTGGTTGTAAAAGTACGTCACGTAGATGCTCATGTACCCAAGAGTCGGGCCACTGAAGAACATCAAAACAACCAGCAGGTGGATCAGGCTGCTAAGATTGAAGTGGCTCAAGTGGATCTGGACTGGCAACATAAGGATGAATTATTTCTAGCTCGGTGGGCCCATGACACCTCAGGCCATCAAGGAAGAGATGCAACATATAGATGGGCTCGTGATCGAGGGGTGGATTTGACCGTGGACACTATTGCACAGGTTATCCATGAATGTGAAACATGCGCTGCAATCAAGCAAGCCAAGTGGTTCAAGCCTCTCTGGTATGGAGGATGATGGCTCAAATATAAATACGGGGAGGCCAGGCAGATTGATTATATCACACTCCCACAAACTCGACAAGGCAAGCGCCATGTGCTTACAATGGTGGAAGCAACCACTGGATGGCTGGAAACATATCCCGTGCCCCACGCCACTGCCCGGAACACTATCCTGGACCTTGAAAAGCAAGTGCTATGGCGACATGGTACTCCAGAAAGAATTGAGTCAGACAATGGGACTCATTTCCGAAACAGCCTCATAGACACCTGGGCCAAAGAGCATGGCACTGAGTGGGTATATCACATCCCCTATCACGCACCAGCCTCCGGAAAAATTGAACGATACAATGGACTGTTAAAGACTACACTAAAAGCAATGGGTGGTGGGACATTCAAACACTGGGACACACATTTAGCAAAGGCCACCTGGTTAGTCAACACTAGGGGATCTGCCAATCGAGCTGGCCCTGCCCAATCAAGACTTTTACGTACTGTAGAGGGAGATAAAGTCCCTGTGGTGCACCTAAAAAATATAACGGGGAAGACAGTCTGGGTTACTCCTGCCTCAGGCAGAGGTAAACCCATCCGTGGGATTGCTTTTGCTCAAGGACCTGGGTGCACTTGGTGGGTGATGCGAGAGGATGGGGAAGTCCGATGTGTACCTCAAGGGGAATTGATTTTGGGTGAAAATAGCCAATGAACTGAATTGTATAATGTTAGTTGCTATATAATACTGGATGTCATCACTTCAATGATTACTATGTGCCATATCAACAGTATACAGTAAGAAGTGCCCAAATTAATGAAGAATGAACTTCGAGGAAACCGAGCACAGTGCAGCAGTGATGGAACCAGAACTGGCTTCAGCATGCAACAATCCAACACCACACACCATCTTTCCTGCCCTGAAGAACTATTAGGACAGATGAAACCCAAAGTCATGGACTAAATGAACTCAACATTTTAGAGGGATAGCCTATAGACTAAAGAAATTATATCCATGTGTGTATGTGTGTGTATATATATATATATCTATATCAAAAGACTGGAAAAGTGGTAGTGATTAATAGGAATGTATTGGAAAGTGTAAGACCTGGGCATGATGTATATGGTATGGAATAAGGGGTGGATACTGTCCTGGTTTCAGCTGGGATAGAGTTAATTTTCTTCTTAGTAGCTAGTAGAGTGCTGTGTTTTGGATTTAGGATGAGAATAATGTTGATAACACACTGATGTTTTCGTTCTTGCTGAGTAGAGTTTACACTAGTCAAGGACTTTTTCAGCTTCCCATGCTCTGCCAGGTGCACAAGAAGCTGGGAGGGGGCACAGCCAGGACAGCTGACCCAGACCAGCCAGAGGGCTATTCCATACCGTATGACATCATGCTCGGTATATAAACTGGGGGAGTTGGCTGGGGGGGGGGCAGCGATCGCTGCTTGGGGACGTGCTAAGCATCGGTCGGCAGGTGGTGAGCCAATTGTATAGTGTATCACTTGCTCTGTATATTATTATTGTATTATTATATTATTATTATTATTATTATTATTACTACTATTCTATTTCATTTTACTTCAATTATTAAACTGTTCTTATCTCAATCCACGAGTTTTCTGACTGTAACCCTCCCAATTCTCTTCCCCATCCCACTGGGGTGGGGGGAGTGAGCGAGTGGCTGCGTGGTGCTTAGCTGCTGGCTGGGGTTAAACCACGACAATTGTAAAGTGCAGTTATTATGTACTAGATATTGAAAGTCAGTGTACACTGCACTATAACTTATAAAAGTATGAGAGTAATTATTTTGACTTTCTAAGTATAGGGATTATTGCCATACATCAGATTTCTATTAATAAAACTACTGTGTTATAATTATATGAATATAAGCTTTGAAAACTTATATTGGCAATGGTAAGGGCAGTTCCAGAAGCAAAATCTTAAGCTCTGTTGAGTTATTCTGTGCAAAGTCGAAATGGTTATACTAGTTTATTACAAAGGAACTTGATCATTTAAATATGATCCTTCATAAAACGCAACATAGAAAAATGAAAATTCCCAGACTTTTAAAAGAAATTTTCTGTGACATTTAAGCATGAAGTCAACATAAGTTATAGGGTTTGTTTGTTTGTTTATTTGTTTTTTTCTTTTGGCTATAAGACTATATGTAGCCTAAAAGCTAGACTAAGTAACTTTTTTTTAAAAGGAAACTATAAAAATGCATGAACAGACTGAATTTTCTCATTTTTCTCATAAAAATCCCCAGGTTTTGATCAGTGCTAGTACTGAAAAATGAACTAAAAATTGATAATGGGACTCTCAAAATTACTCATTGGTCTAACCTTTAATCGCCAAGGTCACTGAACATTTGTCATGGTCTAATGGAAGCAGTTGGCCAATGAAGAGATCTCTAAACTGCTGCAGCATCATGCAGCAACATTGGCCAGGGGACCTCCATCACCCTGAAACTGGGTTTGGTTATCTGTGTTTGCCTACTGATTTGCTGACCACATTTCTTTATTCTATGGTGCTTAGACATAACTCCTTCATTTAACCCAAAAAGACTGTGCGATTGCAAAGACCCACCAAAATTGTTGCTAGTTTATGCAACTGTCGTGGTTTAACCCCAGCTAGCAACTAAGCACCACACAGCCGCTCGCTCACTCCCCCCCGGTGGGATGGGGGAGAGAATCGGAAGGGTAAAAGGGAGAGAACTCGTGGGTTGAGATAAGAACAGTTTAATAATTGAAGTAAAATAAAATAGAACAGTTAAATAGGGAAAGCAAAAGCTGCGCACGCAAACAAGGCAAAACAAGGAATTAATTCGCTACTTCCCATCGGCAGGCAGGTGTTCGGCCATCCCCAGGAAAGCAGGGCTCCATCACGCGTAACGGTTACTTGGGAAGACAAACACCATCACGCCAGATGTCCCCCCCTTCCTTCTTCTTCCCCCAGCTTATATACTGAGCATGACGTCATGTGGTATGGAATAACTCTTTGGCCAGTCTGGGTCAGCGCCCCTGGCTGTGCTCCCTCCCAGCCCCCCGTGCACCGGGCAGAGCACGGGGAAGCTGAAAAGTCCTTGACCAGTGTAAGCGCTACTTAGCGACTATTTAGCGATACTTAGCATCGACATTGTTCTCGTCCTAAACCCAAAACACAGCCCCATACCGGTACCAAGAAGAAAATTAACTCTATCCCAGCTGAAACCAGGACAGCAACTTAGTTTTGATGCAGCTAAGATTTGAGGAAAAGGGAAATCTTTCAGCACATGTATGAAAGACAGAGAAAGCATCAACACCAGTGGGACTTCCAGGGACATTTAGTCCTTAAGGGAGAAGCCAGTTCTAGAAAAGGGATGCATAGATATTGAGATATCCAAGTCATTGAGTTTATTGCATGCATTCAGTTTCCTTTTAACTGTTAATTAGAAAGTCCATGCAAAAGAGTATTTACTTTAAAAGTCTTCACTGAAGCTGTAAGACTGATGACAATTATATCCTGTATACATGATCAGAAGACTTTATTTTCAGATTGTAGTTTTCACTGCAGTATATTCAAACATGGCAAGTTACAATTCATTTTAGTATGAAAGTAATAGCAGAGTGATAAAAATAGGTAAGATACCTTTTCGTATCCCAAAAAACCCCTGCATCATTCGTAGGGAATAATTACGTCAGCCTTTTTTATGTAAAAGCAGCAGCTACAGCAATATATCAACTCTTCTTGGAGTCTGAGAACTAAAAGGTAAAGATTTGAGTGATTGCCTCTCTGTGCATACATTTTTTTCTTATTTTTTAATGATACTTTTGGATCCACTGTATAATGAGGGCAATGGCTATGAAATAATACGATGCACATGTTTCCAGAATACCTAGTACACAACGCACAAGTTATTACCGAACATTTTGGGTTTCCTTCTTACGTAGCATGCATTACTCCATTGGCTTCAGCTGCATGGTAACAGAAAGTCTAACTCTTTATTTCTTGCTCTGTTATTATTCTTTCACTCATTCTGCCTCCTCTCTCGCAGTCTCAGAAGAACAGTGTTTTCTTTTGTTCAGTTAAGCATGAAGTGACAGAAGCAACACTTCAGTAGGGAGAGACTTATACTGATGGGAAGAAAATTTCAAAAGATCTGGGAACTGGTCTTTTTGTCACCAAAATCCGTAAGAGTTTTATCATCAACTTCAAGAAGAGTGGATTCAGACCAAAAATGAATACTTTCAAAAATCCTGCAACAAAAAGTAGCTCTTTCTTCCTCTTTTGCCTGCTACATTTCCCTCCATCCTAACTTCCAACTCTCTCAATAAATTTGTTTTGAGAGCTTTTCAGTGCATGCATACATTTAACTGGAATTTTCAGAATGAGAGAAGTATGTGCTGACTTAGTGTATTTACACACGAAGTAGTCAATATGGGTATGTTATGCCAAAAGTATACTGCAACAGCCCCTCTCAGAACATCAGAGAGAGTGATGTGGTTTAAGATACTTTAGATGCTGATTTTAAATTTCATTATCTTCATCTCAATATTTGCATTACATCCACCAAATGCATACAGCACTACAGAATTTTTTTACTATTTATATTTAGATGAAAATTTTTCAATGTGAGAATTTTTTTCAAACCAAATAATTTATCTGTTGATTTGTTTTTGTCTTAAATATTCTGTTGATTTAAAATGTTCACAGCTATATTAGACTAATTCCGTTAGATTGTATTCTAAAAAGAAATGGGTATTTCACTGTTGTATTTATTTCCATATACTGAACATAGAGGAATAATTCTTTGGAATTAAGTGTTGACTGAATGCATCAAGTAAAATGTGATTAATCTACTTAGTGCAAGTGACTTGGAGATTTCATTTTATTTATATGTATATATACATATATACACATGCCTGTTTCCCGTTCATGACCTTTTATTCTCTATGTTACCTCTCCCACTCCCTGAGATTTCATGTAGAGAAGTTACACCTAGACACTTTCCCATCTGCTCAGGAAAGTGCTGCAGAAGTTTTATATTATCATCATCTGTATGTCACAATCATAACGCCTAATGTTGCCAAAGTCTGCATCTGGAAGGCAGTGAGAGAGATGCAGGACCAAAGCCTTATTTAGCAAAGATAATGGGCAGGATTCAGATGCCTGAATGCAGCATCTAGTGACATTTTAGACAGCCCAAAGTATCTTGCCTGGATTCCAGATGGCTCACCAGAGGGATGTGCATCTTGCAGGAGCTATATTATATTTGCCAGCCCTATGTAGGTTGTCTTGGGCATTTGAAGTGTCCCTAGACGTCGATGTTTAGACAGGAGAATCCTACCCAGTTAATCCCTACTGTTCTGTAATGTTTTGAAGGGGGTGAGGAGAGGAAGGGTAGGTCCACACAACGGGATGTAAGAATTCCAGAGGCTTCTAATAGCCATGTTGAAGAATTATTGAGAGCACCATTTTTTTTCCAGAATATTTCATTCCTTATTTCTTTTTCTATAAAACTAGTGAGATGAGCTTTTCAAGGTGACTTTGCAATCCAAGTTAATTCACAACCTGTCAGAAACTGTTGCTTAAAATAACTGACCCTAAAGGTTTTCTATTCTATTCTAGAAATAAGTAAATAAGAATATACATAATCTAAAAAAATAGCTCTGGTTGCATTTTCAAGCTCACAGTTCAGAAGAATTTTGCCAATTAAAAAGTGTACATGTTGATTTACAATGGCCTATTTCTTTTGATATTCTGTATGCAAATAGTGTTACAATTATTATGAATTAAAATGGGGTAATAAAAATAACTAATTGAGGCTCCTGATCATTAAAAGTATTTGAGCTTTGATGCTTAAAGCACCAGTGGACTTAGATTCTGTACCTCCAGTGTACCCAGAAGGCTCATCAAGAAATCTCATTCTATTGTTTGTTTTTTGAAATTTACTTCCATGCAGTGCCAGCTCCCAAGACATTATCCAAACAACTCATTCAGAAGTGGTCGTTTCACCCGTGTTGATTGATATTGCACATTATTTTTATTCTTCCTTTTCAGCATGACAATTAACTTGTTGGCTCTGTGTTACTCCAGCCCAAACAGTTACAGAAATTTGGCATGGTAAGGGGAGACAGTTGGAGAGCTATGCTTTTTTAAAAGTAGCTGTTCTACTGCTACAGCATAAAGATGTTCTTTTCTGGCCCTTGATGTTCCTGGGCAGTGAACGGCTGTATCAGGCTTTCTGGGTGATTGATAGCTCCTTTCAGCTCAGCTAGGGGAAAGGGTATTATTTGTTAAAGAGCTCTGTCTGTATTTGTGCACTGAACTTTTTCAAGGACTGCTGTGACCTAAGCATTCCTGTGAATTAGGAGGTACAGGAAGCTGCAGTTCCGGTTAACTGTTGATTCCAGTCCTTAAACTGAAATATGTCAGAAAGAAAAGGATTTTGAGCAAAATGCAAATTCTAGGTTTTGATTCTGCTCTAGCAGAAATTAGTAGCATAAATCCTTTTGATTTCAAATGGAAGCAGAACCATCATTATATTGAATTTTCCTCTGTATCTTGAAACTAAATCCAATAAATACATCTTTAGGAGAAATCCTGCTTGAAACAACACATTGGTTCCATTGCCTAGCTACCCTTCCAGCCTGCAGAGGTAGCAGTAAATTTGCAGGAAATTACATATTCTGTGTGGCAAAGAGTCAGCAGAGTTGGAGAAGTCAGGTATGTGTAAGTAGAAGAGAGGTTTCAGAAACCACTCTGAAAATCCTGCTATATTTTTTCCCTGTGGACTGTAGTTGCTCTGGCCATTATAGTCCCTGGCTACAGAATCCTTTAGAAAATGAGAGAAAGCTGCTTTAGGGAAAAACACTTTCCATATCACCTCCCTTTCACATCTTCTTATGAGCCAATTGGTCAGGCTATGAACAAGCAAATTGGACCGGGGGCATTGCATGCTCAACGCTGAGTTGACAGAGAATTTTTTGTGATTTTTTTTTTTTTCCAATGAAAGCAAAGGTTTTTGAGGGAAATTAACTTTTTTCTTTTCCCCTCATTTGAGAAAAGTTTCTCAAAATCCAGTCTGGAGTCTCTGGGAATAGAGAATAGGGCATTAGAAGAAACACTAGTTCAGAGACACAATCATAGTATTAGGAGACCCAGCTTTATCTTCTTACTCTACAGTGATATCAAGTATTTGAACTTAGGTCTCTAATATCCAAAACATGCTCTAGACACTTTATCATCCTGACCAGGCAGCTCAGTCTCTTCAGTTTTTGTACAACTATTCATGGGGCAATATACTGCCTTTATAATAGTGGAGGTAGGGTACCTAGCTAGGAAATGGAAGATTTTGTTTGGGTTACAAAGAACCCACATGTTGAAGATACTACAGGCAAAAGAAGTGTCAAAGCATACTGAGGTCAGAGTAAAACCCTCTTATACCAACTTCAAGGTTTTCTCAGGGAGGAGAAGGAAGGTAGATGAGTCTAATGGCTATTTCAGTTATTGCTTAACCCTTTTCTATTGTTTACATTTCAAGCACAGCATAATTGTGAACAGAAAAAAAAATCGAACCAAAAAGTAGCCCACTAATTGGAGACTACCATAACCAGCTTTCAGGAGCACTTACCTTTGTTTCCAATTCAGAGGAGGAGCTGGATTATGAAGCAGGCATGAGAGTCAGTGCCTAAACAAAACATTGAAATAGGGAAGTAGGAAAATCTCTGGTAACAGGCTGCCATCCCAACACCTTCTCTCTATTGATTCACAGACCATCATATAAAAAAAAAAAAAAAAAAAAGGTTTGAAAATAAACTGATGGACTATCAGACAAATATACATGTCTTTGGGAGCTGTCACCTCACCTGAGGAGGTTTCAGGCCTCAGTCCCTGTGGTCTGTGTCTCTGGAGTTCAGAGATAAAGATTTCTTAGATGTCAAATAACACCAGAAAACCATTTGGAATCAGGAGACCTTTACATGCTAAATACTCACACTTAGAAAAATTAACTGTAGAATTACATGGAAGAACCCACAGAATAATTTAATTTCTTTAATGTTAGAATCTGGCAAGTAAAGCTTTTGTGTATTAAATTTGCAAGGATTAAGAATGTAGTCTGCAGAAACTCGTCCAGGTTGCTATATTACAAAGTGTTTCATTTCACTAAGCATGTGAATGAGGACTGCATATGCATAAAACAGGCCTAGAGGAGCTCAGAAATTTCCCTCCCATTTAATTTAGTTCACATAAAGACAAACTAGGGCCTGATATGTCTGCATTTATATACGCATATGGAAATATATATAAATTCATACACATGTATATCTCTGAGTATGTATTTGTTGCATGCTGTATGAGTACCTAGTGTATATCCTTTCCTGATCAGAAAACCGAAGATTCCTGCTTCTGCAGTGTACCCTCTTGGAATTTCTTCTAGTCTCTTCTCTGAAGGATCTTCAAGTAAGTTCCCAAGAGACTGTGACAAGACGTATTTTCTGTGGCACTTTATAGAAGACTTTTTTGCATTGTAGACTGCTATATTATAAAGCCTGGATGTCTCAAATTACAGGAGAAACAAGAGAAATGGCAGTCATCAGATGATCCATAGATGACTTGCTATTTTCTTTATAAAAGGACTAGAGAGAAAACAGACAGTGTTTAGATGGATGCAGCAACTAGAATTTGCATTTCAGTCTATAAGTAAGCCACTTGAAGTTGGCTTTAAGTGACAATTATTCTTTATTTCATTATGAAAAAAAATCCTTAGAAGACATGATTTTGTCATTTAATAAATCACTAAGCAACTAATCGAACTAGCTTCCCAACCCACAAACTAATAAAAGCAAACTACACTCGTAGAACTTTCTGCACAGCAGAAGTCTGACAATACCGTTGCTTGTGCACACAAACGTAAAGGGCTGTTGTGCTTAGTTATGGGAGGGAGCTTTCTGAAGGAAAGTAAGTGTAAGTAATGACATTTCTCCTTCCAGCTACCACATTTATGAGATTAGACAGTGAAAAGTATGTTTATGTGATTCTTGCTCCTCCTCCTCCTCTCTCTGGAAGGTCTATACACATAAAATTGTTTGCTTGCATTTTCGTTCAACAGTTTTCTTCAGGGAGCTTGAAATTTTCTTTGTTTTGCCCTTGGAGAATATTCATTGCCATTCTCTACAGACAATTCTTGATGTGCAGTTTTAAAATATATTCAGATATTTAATACAGAGGAATGAGAATGACAAAGTTTATATCCCTAACTGTAAACCTGCATTGTATCCTTGCTCTTTGCTCTTCCTAACTAAATTAATTTGCCCAATGCTTAGATTCCAAATATTTTCTGGGTATTCTGGGCTTATTTTGGGTACAGTGGAAACTTGACTTTGAGTCTTAATGGTCCAGTAATACAAAGACTGTTGATATTCCTTGTTTTTTTCCTAAGAATCTTTATATTGATTTTGGCAGCAACAATGATAGCTGAGCATGTATTGTCAGGAGAGTCCCTCTGAAACAAAGCTATTACTGGAACAGTAACCAAAGGCTATATTACTACTGGTATGAGGGAGAAACATAACCTGCTAGGTCATTTTCTTAGATAATTACTCTTTATTTGCAAGGATTCACATACTCAAATCCTTGAACATGGAGCTGAAATGTACTACCTGAATGGGAAGAAATGACTGACATTATAAACACCGCATATGATAATAGAAGCAAATCCTAGTGCTAGGAGTGTGGCCAAACCTATTTCTCCATGACTTAGGTATTCTGTGTAAAAGTGAGCTGTGCAGCCTGTCATAACAAGCTCCAGCTCCCTGGCACCTTAAAAATTGTAATTTGGGTAGCATCATGCATGGCTCTTCTCCACTCATCCACTTCAGGCAGTGAATATCTTAATCATTAGATTTGACTGTGGAGTAGAGTTGTGCAGGCAATACTCCATTGGCTGACAGTCATGTGCCATTCAGCTCTGTGCCATCCGTCTCATTGATCCTGTTAAATGGCCAAAATTAAGCCCATTCTCCATGGATCCACCCAGGCTCTAAAGGCTAATCCACACCATCTATGGAATTCTTACAGAAAACTTTCATGCCTTCTGACCTTCAGCATGAAGAATCCAAGGCAAAACCATGGGGAGCTCCTTGCTCTTTGAGAAGGATCTGCAGGCCAAGACACAGAGCTCTGTGTTCTCCCTTTGTCAAACTCAATACCCTTCTAGTATCACAACCTGCTATCTAAAAAAACAGGATGACCATGCTCATCTTTCCTTATTCTCTGAGTACCTTACATCCTCAAGGCAGACAAATTCCAAATGAAGGAACACACAACATTAATAAACCACATTAAAGTTCATGCAAAGAATGTCTCTATGGTAGGAACAGGAGGTTCCAGAAATGAGGTTGCTGAATTCAGATTTTTTTTCATTCTTACCAGAAGGTTTCCTTTCCCTGCCCATTCCTTATTTTTCCTCATCTTTTAAAACACTTTTGTAGTGAGCGATTCATTTGAATACTTCTGGAAAGTAAACACAAAACGGTCATTTGAAATATGAGTTGAATTTTTAGGAGAGGGAGTACTTTTAAAAATTCCACAAGTTGTTTAGCAAGTTGCAGTGAAGGGATATTTTGAAATATAATGTTCGTGTCGATATACCAAGTGTAGAATGACAGTTCTGACCACTAAAATCATGCAGCAGGTTCTGGAAACCATTTTGGCAGAGATCTGCCACTCACATGCTGTAAAGCAGGCAGGAGGCTGATTTAGCTGGGCACCTGAGGATGCTCTACAAAAGCCCATGGGGATGGCATAGCTGCAATCACTGTTCCAAATGGAGCATTCAGAATATGTTCAAGGAAAAGATAAAATACCTGGGTTGCTCAGCCAGTCCCTGTTGCCATGGCAACTCCGGAGAGCAGTAATTTAGATCACCCTTAAGGCTACTCTATCAGCTCTATCAGAGGAAGGGACATAAGACCACATAGAGCTGCTGGAGAAACCAGTGCTAATGGTACGATGTCCATATGTATGCATGAATACATTGTATCAGCTAAATAAAATATTGAGGTTACTGTCATTTGCCTTCAGAAAGACGGCAGCAATTGTCAGTGTACCAGTGCAAAAGCAGAGCCTGAATCTATAAGAAGGGAGAGGGTTCAGGTTATTTCATTGAACCAGACCTGTAGCGTCACACTATGTCTACACTCTGTCCACTGTCTTACTTTTCCTCCTCCCTGGCCTTGTCAGATGCTGCTGTGCACCGTCCCAACCCTCTTCATAAGTGGTGGCAGCAGCAACAGCAGGCTGCTGGGATTGATTGTACCTCCTCCCCATGTCACACCCTTGTCCTCTTCTATAAGGCACTCTTCAGGCTGCTCTTTTGCCCCAGCTTTGCTGTCTATACCAAGTCTGAGGGACCGCTCCAGGCTTTGCAGGAGATGGCTCACAGACTCTTATAAGTTTGTAGAATTTGCCATTCTCTTTTTTGTCGCTGCTCAAGTAATCCCCTTTTGATGTGGAACAGCTTGTGCTGCAGAACCAAGATGTTTCTGTGTCATTCACCTCTGCCTCCGTGTCATTTCTGTTTCCTGGCCTCTTCGTACTTACAGTGTCAAATCGGCAGCAAGGTATAGCTGATTTCCATTCAGCGAACTAAGCTGCTTTCGCTCCACTCACAGTATGAATCACAGACAATGATCACTCTTAACATGTTCTTTTCCGTGACATAAAATATGCAAGAAATAAGACTTTGTCTGTTTCATAGGTCAGATTTAATGCATTCACAAATGCACCTTTAACACCTCAATGAGGAGAACACAATTGACAAGGCTGTGTAAACAAGAAGCATATCCAGAGTGTTAATACAGGCCATTCTATTTTTCTTCTCTTTTAGCAAGAAAAGACTTTGGAGAGCTGAATGCACAACATTTGTCTCATTATGCCTAGCATGCTGTTGCTTTGCTTTTTCACAATGGCAAGGTAACCTGCTGACACAGCTTGCCAAACTCCTGCCTCCCTCAGCGGATATATAAGCCAGGCTGATGCAAATGGACTATTGAATAGCATTCACTTGGCAGTCCTCCCACACATAAGATGAAGAGCAGCAACTTTGATTTGCAGGACCTCTTCTCATTTACTTCTTCTATAGTGCCATATCTTTTGTTCAAGAAACACATAGCCTGAACTGAGAATTTAAGCTCTGTCCACTGGTCCTGTAGTGAAAAACCTTTTGCCACTGTTAGAGCTAACATTCCTCTAGCAAAACAGGATACACAAACACATTCCTGAATTCAGTGGGTCTGCCTAAATATTTAACAAAATCAGGTGCCCAGGTATTTTCTAGTGTACGGCTAAAACCTGCAGAACAAAATTTTGGTTTGGAAGAAACCAAAGAATGTTCTCAAAATGTACATATTGCCATTGAGTATTAATTTGAATATATTCAAGGGATTAATATAAATATTCACCAAAGGGTTGACTTTGGGTAGGATCCTTTGATATACTTTAGGATTATTTTCCTTTGGTATTTATTCTATAGGTCTGTTAAGACTAACCAAAGTAGAGTGAAATGCCTACAATTTCTTTCTTAAATGGAGTTCAACTTTTAATTTTAGTATTTTTAAACTTTTTTCTATTAAAATAATCCAGCTCCTAGTTAAACATTGCATTCAAATTTTATTGCCTTTTTCCAGCATTATTGGCAAGAAAGAAGATATGTAAAATCAAAAACCTATGACTGTTTTGGATTTTTGGTCATCACTTTTTGCTTGGGAATTGGAGTGGGGAAAGCTGCATTTCTAGAAGAATGCGGTTATTTTTGATGGGAAGGGACTGCATGTGACTTGTTTTCTTTTATTCATCACATAGATAGTTTAATCCTTCTTCTCATGTAAAGCTAGAAATTTGGTGTAATGTATTCCTGTATAATGTAATATAATATAATATAATATAATATAATATAATATAATATAATATAATATAATATAATATGGAAGATAAGTTTTGCATCCTTGTGGCACCTGCTTCACGTCCAAATCACTGCCAGCAACAGTAGTACCTGAGATCAGATTGGGACCTGCAGTGACTACAGGAACATAGGCACACAGGAACATTTCAAGAAATCTAAAGCACAGACCTAGCTATGAGGTTTGGGGACTTCCAATGAGCTCTTTAATGTAGTTTTGGAGTGTTTTTAGACTATGTTTACTATATTTAATTCCCCCAGCCCCCTTACCATCCAAATAGGTGCTGCTCCTCACAAGGATAATTGCTTCTCCTAGGTTGTGCTGATCAGTTCTTCTGCCTGCAGTGCTGCAATTAGAGTAACATCATCCCAGTCCTGACTCGAAATGCAGCTTTATTAGAGACCGTAATCTTAACATTTTCCTTACCGGTTTCAAAAAGAGAGGCAAGAAAGTGTCTCTACCAAAGAACCAAGAGCTTTAGCTGTGTTATCTTTTCATGTGCTTCTGTGGACTATCAATAAATATTGCAGAGGGATTTGTCCTTACCCCAAACACTCCCATTTCTCTTAGAAGCATAAATACTAGTAAACATTATCCAGCTTTCCTAGGAAACAATTACCTTTCTGCCCTCCCTGTCTCACTCTCCCTTCCTCTCCTCTCTATCCACTTTAATCAGACAATTTAGTCACTGAAGCTCAGGACAGCAGCTGGGATCCCAGCCTCACACAGGCACCACATCTACAATTTGATTTTTAATGAGAGAGGGAGAGAAGGACTTCCATCCCTCCCCTTCTTTGATGCTGATTTTGGTTGGTGTACTTGTCTTCACTAATTCAACTCAGCCACCTTTTTCTCCCTCAGATCCTGTCGGGGCCAAACATTTTTAGGCTTTTGATTGTCAATTCAATTTTCACAGTTAGGCACAACTCAATTAGGATCCCACCTTCAGCTGACTGGCATGTGTCATCCCTTGACTCACCATCACAGACAGCTGGTCTTTTCTTCTGAACCAACAGACTGCTATTTTTTCCAGCACTCAGAAGCACCAAATGTCAAATAAGTAGCATTGCACCCAGTAGCTGCTGGCCGTGTGCTGCAATATCAGGGCAATGGGAACTTTAAAACACCTACCACAATGCTCAGAGACATTGTTAAATTTCCACTGCATTCTTTTTGAGACTTTTTTTTTACATTGGTGTGTGTAGAACCAATAGCCTATAGTTCTTTTAAACTGAAAAATCTAAGAATTGCTGTAGCTGTTGTTCCTGACCTGACCAAGCTATCTACCATGAGCTCCACAAAATAAAGATTACTTTGCCTAGTAAGGACTTTATCTTAAAGTGCCACTATCTGACTTGGCAGGATTTGGCCAGGCTGATTTTCATGTAACAGCATGTTAAAAAATTTCATGTAGTAATAATTAAATTAAGTGCTGACTTTAGAACATGAAGAATTCGAGCTGCTGCAGAGGTTTTGGAATAACAGGATTTCCAAACCTGGTCCCTTGACTATGCTGTTGCTGTATAATTATGTTTGCAGAGCTCTGAAGCTTCTTCTCTCCCAAGCTGTCAGGCTGAAGGAGCAGATGGCAGAGAGGGGGTGGCAGGTCAGATGTCCGGGTAAGGCTGTATCTCTACCTTCCAGCAAGGTTCCAGTGACAGCAGGGCCCCAGTGGAGGAACTCCTTCCCCTCCTGAGTATGAGGAGTAGCTAACTGCCAGGCTGACCAGCTGTTTCCAGCACACTCAGTCACAGAGCAGGCAGGGGTCACACTGCAGCACTGCAAGGGAGCACGGCACAGGACCTGCTGGTGCAGGTCTCCCTCAGCGACCAGACAGACTGGATTCTGCCACTGCCCTTTTGCAGCTCCACATAGACACACTGCTTGCTAATTTATTTATACCAGCTTCTTTGGTAAGAGGAGTTGACTAGACCATTAGTGTCAACTATGTTAGAAGACAACAGCTGTGGAAGAGTTTTACTGGCAGATTTGGGACACATGAGAGAGCTCTTTGAGGCTAAGAAACTAGAGATATTTCAGATACCTCAATTTTCTTCTTACAGTAACTATAGACATGAATTCTATGTAGCAAAATAAAAGAACATTTACGATTGAGAACGGATTATAAAGTTAACACTATTAGTAGATAAGCAAGATATATTTCAATTTTGCATTCTGCCTTAAGATACTATATTTATTGTTCTGTTCTTCCTTTTTAAATAAGCCATTGCAGGCTTTTTTTTTTCTCCTCCTCCCCCGCCCTCCCTTCTTTCTGTAGTCAGTATTAGAATCAGGAGGCCTCTAGAGTGATGCCATGATATAGCATCTTTCCTTTCCCTTCCCTCCAGATACTGAAAATTTAGGCTGGAAGGTTTTTCATGAGGAAAGTAATCATTTCGGGTTACTAGCACCCCAGCACATACCCATATGTTTGCTGTTTTGTTTTATTTTATTTAATGAAGTCATGATTAGTAAAAAGTCTTATTTGAAGAATTTTGAGCACTAAAGTGGGTAATTTCATCACTAGACAGGAAAGGCTCAGAGGACATTTTTTTTCTCTGTTATAGGTAAGGAATTAGTTACGTTCATGAGATTGGGATAAATATACATCCCATGTTCTTTCAGACATGATAGCAATGAACATTTTTATGGCCTGATGACTAAACATAGGTTTCCAGAACGACAGCACATATGTAATTTGCTTGAAATGCATGTGTCTGAAGAATTAATACCCAATATATTAACTATGAGTAGAAGAATATGAATGCAGTAATGAAGTTGCATTTGGTTGTAAAAACAAAATCAGAAAGAACTTAAAACCTGCTTGTTAAATCAGGGTGGCTTGTGTTGGTAAAAGCTCGATATCACAGATGGAATGTTCTTTGACTATCTATAATTGAACATATTAAACACCGAACTAATGGCTACTGGTCACTGGCAGCAAAGGCTTAAACCAAGAAACTTGTAACTTGCTTTAGGATTCACATATGTGAAGCAAGATGTGTTACCAATTGCAGAGAGCAAGTTACGCTTCTACAAAGAGGTAAAATTAGCAACATTAGTAAATAATTTTTTGATTGTGAAAGATGTGTAGCCATAGCAACAAAAATTTTCAATTTTTCTAATGCCTATAGAATAGGATCCTGTGCACTTGCCTTGGAGGGTCTGAGTAAAGGCTTGGCACCACTTCAAAAGCAAAGCAATACTTGAGAGCTTCTCCAAAACTAATGTCTAGATTTTAGACAGATCCCATTGAGCTTTTAACACTCAAACTACTGTAAGTCAGTGTAAAATTTGACACACAATTTACTTAAGCCCTGACTTACATAAATCACATTTAGGAATAACTCTTTTGCCATTCAGGCCTTTCCAATTTTTCAACACAAATAGAGGGGCAGTGCACAAGGACAATGACACTGATTCTACATAAGGCACAGAGCAGTCATAAAATATCTGTTCTTTCTTTCAAAGACAGATAAAGTCTGGGCTTGAACAGCCTGACTGGATCTGAAAATCTTTTTATTTTATTGCTAGCCCTATAAGATAGATGGGTACAAATCTTTTCTTTCTGTAAAAACAACCAAATGCCTGAGTTTTGGGAGGAATTAAATTTCTATGTATAAGTCTATCTTCTCATTCAAGTTATCTAAGATCTTGGAAATTCTGGCTATTTCTTCTTCTAAAGAAGACACTGTTCCCCACTGTAAAAACTTCGGTTGTCTCCTATTTTCTGGCTTCCCTGTGTGTTTCTTCTGATTCCAAAAGACTGTTATTTATTTTTTTTCTTTTTTTTCTCATTGCTGGCCATACCTTGTGGCAAATCAAAGCTGCTCACCTATGAGTATTATGAGAGTGCTTCCTTCTTCAGTTCAGAAGTGTTGCTTGTCTCAGTGTCTCAAATCAGGTTGTGGGAACTTGAAAGGGTCATTAGCAGAGTATGAAAGCTACAAACTATAAACTGTCCTTAAGGATCCTGTTTTTAAGACTCCAGTAAGTCCACAGCAGTGCAACCAGTTTGCTAACATCGAACACAGCTGAACACTTCCTGCTTTTTTACTGCAACAAGCTCCTCATATCATTCTACAGTCCTGCCTTTCTTACAGCTCTCTCAGCTTTTTCCTTTCCTGTGAATCTGATCCCTACTCTTCCATCTCTGTTTTGCATTTTCCACTCTCTTTGTTAAATGAAACAGTTGGGCAAGCAATTTCCTCTTCCTTGAGATGTCTGTTTTGAAAAGCTCCTTCACTTGATAGGCATCTCAGTGTTTGTTTCTATCAAGAATGCATTCCCTGAGTGACTGAATTCTTCTGCCTAAATGAGGTTGGAAAAAAGGTCAGGATCAAACATCAACTGTCTGAAAAGAGTGAAGTATGCAAAGGTTGTCCATAAAGACAAGATAAAGAACAACATACCAATATGCACATCTTGCTCCCTGCAAGTTGATATTGCGCTAGGGAACTGAACTAGAATTATGTTATTGATGCTGGTCCTACATCTTCTGATCATTGGTAATAAATCAGCTACCCCAGTTATGATTTTATGAGTAGAAAATGTGCTCTGCAACAGACGGAAAAATATGGAACTACTTAACACCTCTAGTTTTTCTGGGATGAACCCCTCTCCCAACACAACTGCTTTTGAACATGATGTATTAACAGTAATTATGCTGAAAATAAGATAATAAAATTTAGAGGTGAACTTAATGTCTGAGCTTAGTGGAAAGCCAATTTAAATGGATAATATTGTCTATTTCCTCAAGCTGTCTTAGCTTGTATGTTTCATCATTGTCCTTTAGTCAGCTTCATCATTGATCATGCATTGTACTCCATGTGAGTGAATTACTGAACAGAGACAGACTTCACCATAATCAAAATTTACACAAGGCTTTTCTCCAGCTGTTCTCCAGCACATTTCACGTAATATGGTTGGGACATGCAGCTCTAGAATACACAGACACTAACCAAAGTTATATTTTAACACTGTACTTGTATTCTGTCTGAAATATCCTTAGTGCATTTATCAGGATGTTAGTGCTGCAAATCAAACCAAGAGGGTAAGAAGAGAGAGACATAGCAAGAAGAAAAAAAAATTCCAAAGCACTTCTGACAAAATGTTGTTTTGTTTTTCCAAGACTGAAAACCCTGGTTTTTTTTCCTGGGTGAGGCTTCTGAAGATTTTGAAATCATTGAGCTTTCCATCACCACTGGAAGACCTATTCTAACAGACCCTACCCTGCTACCAGAGATTTAAATAGGATGTGAAAGACTTTCTTGAAACTTTATCTTCCATTACTTACTTGAAGATTTAACCCACCATCTTCCACACTCCTCAGAATTTATTAATCAATAAGTGACAGTCATGTGGTCCTTGGCCTCCAGAATACCCATGCTATGTCTCTGTTAGGAGATACTTCATTAACTAAAGCCTTTATAGCCCACTGTATAGGGAATTTGTGAAGTGGTAGATAGAAATTAAAATCCTAAGTTTTAGGAAAACTTCATGGAAACCTGAGCCTCACTGTGGAAATTCACTTTGTAGAGCCACAAGTATATATTCTTAAAAAAGGCATTGAACTTATGTTCCCTTCGTTTTTGTTCTGATGCTATTAAGTACAGAGGTCTCTGGATAGATCTTGTTTGCATAACAGATTATCTCCTGGGTGCAGTTCCCCATCATGCCAACATCAGAGAGGAATTCCATGATCTAGTCTGCACTTGTATGATAGCCAAGTCAGGATTACCGGAAACTGGTAAGGCAAGACCAGTGACAGTTACTGGTTACTTATCTAATTTCATGCAGTCTTTCTCCAATTATCCATTTTTTTAAAGTAAGGCAAAAAGCTTCATAGCCCTTACAATTCCTTTTAAGCCATCTTTTTGCATACTACTTTTCCATGGCTTTTCCTAGCCCTTCTAATAACAACACTCCAAATCTCTCCCCTGCAAAACTGAAGGATCTAATTTCTAGTTAAGGTTATGTCTTTCATTCTCTGATAGTCCTTAAAAAATAAGTACATATAATTGCTGATTTGCTGTTCTTGTGTTTGTGTGCTTAGCCATTATTTGGATCCTTGTTGCTGTGTTTGTTTCGGAGGGCAGGAAGATGACAGAGTCAGGTCTTTGTTGCTTGCATTTCTCTGTGATAACAAAAGATTACGAACAAAGTCCTATCTTAGTAAGAAGTAAGAGTATTGTAAGAGCATAGTAAGATCAAAGAACAGGAAACAGTGTCTTCCTTTGTTCGGGAATCAAAATCTTGCAGACAGTTTATGATCCAGGCAGCTCTCTCTCTGCTTCCTCTAAGATCTATGCTATCTGGTGTCTCTTTGGTTTTCTCTGAGCTTTCTGAAAGTCACTCATCTAGTTTCATCAGCTGTAGTCACAGCCCTTCAGTTTGTAACTTCTCCTTAAGTTTCTTGTTCTTCAGATATTGCCAAACAGCACAATAGATAATAAATGTAGTGTCTTCCATATTTCCAGTTGTTTAACTTGTCAGGGAGGCATTGATGAATTCTTTCATCAGATCTAGATGGAAGATGGCTAGAAGCTTGTCTGCTTTAACAAGGTCTGTGTTTCTTGCAGATCAAAGGCATCTTTACTGGCACAAATGCTTCCAGCGTGATTGCATATTTTCCCAATTAATATTGTTATATAAATCTCTCCAAAATTCCTAGGAGTGGGAGGTTTAGGAACTGCTAGGTTATTTTTGAAGATTATTTGTAAGAGACTGTTATCCACATTCTGTGAGACAAGCCACACAAATGGGACATTCTAAAAAGTAAAAAATAGAAAATGTATCATCACTTCTTGGCACTATGCTAATTTTTGTTTGGCAAAAGCTTTTTTCTGCTCTTTAGACAAAAAATAATGAGAAAAGTTCTTTATATTCTTAAAAATCTTGAATGTGACTAATATATAATGAAGGTGTGAAATTAAACAAGAAATTAATGAACATGGATTAATTCAAGTCCTTGATTCAGGCAATTTCACTGAAGGAAGGAGATATTGTTGTTAGATTTCTCTGCATAGATTTCCCTCAAATAGCAGCACATGAGCTTTCATAATCACCAATAAATTTATATTCATATATTTTACAGTTTTATGGATTGATTGGGCAATAGTGGATTTATGCACAATAAAATATGCATGGAAGGATTATGAGCTACAGAAGGACTGGAGTTTCAGGTTCAGGAAAGGCAAGGATAAAATGTCCTGGAACACTTACAAAGTAAAGAACTGGATAGATGGTAGGAGGAGAAGGTTGCAGCAGTTCTGGCCCACCTAACCAATGGTATGTCCTGGTCCTTGCTAAATCCGCCAGACATTCTAGGTCATGTCTTTCCTTCAGTGGAGGGGTGGGGGGAAGATGCCTGCTGCTGTGCCAAAGGGAAAAGAACAGTAATGACATTGATACTCTCTCCTGAAAGATAACTGCTCCTACAGCTCCTTTTTGGATGTGGGAAGATGGCCTGATAGGTATTTCTTATATTGTACTTTCAGTTTGGGTTGATTTAATCCCACCTTGATTTTTGATCTAAATCAACTGTGTGAACTAAGTTTCTTTGTATGGGCAGGAAAAGGATCACTGTAGTGTGCCTCTGTACAAGGGAATAATGGGCTGTATGGGGGACCCCTCCTCAAAAGAATTAGCTGACTAATAGATTAGTGAAGCTAGCATTATGGCAGTGCTTTAACAGAGCACTTAGTGCGTGTTAATCCTCAGCTGAGGCTTGCTGCAGGCTTAAGTATCACTTAAGCATATTTTTGGAAGAATAAAGGCTGAGTGAATGGCATCATGATTTATATTCTAGGTGTAATATAGCTACCCTGATGCATTGTATTACAGACCTGCAGCACTATTTCAGAGAACTTTTAGGCTCTCTGCCAGATTTGTTCAAGTACAGTATCTAAGTGGTCCTGCATTTTGAGGTGAAACTCAAAACACTGTTTCTGTCTGTATATTCACCCTATATTTTAATGTTTTCTCCAATAATATTTTGCTATACTTATTCTTCTCTCCTTCATTGCAAATTTTATGACTTAACATATAAAAACCAGTAATAAAATTAGATGTTTTTACAACAAAAGCATTCAGAACTCCTCACCAAACTAATGCCAGCAAGCACTTTACTTGTTAAGAAAAAATAATATTGCCCTTTACCTTTAATACATTTAGCTCATACCAGAGGATGATGACTGTCTCTTGGATTCAGATGGCTTTCATGACATTACTTTTTAAATGCATGAAATTTTCCAAGAGTTTTCACAGTTGGTCCAAGACTGCTCCTCTTAAAACTAGCTGATGTTTTGGCAGTGACCCAAAAGAGGTGATTCGGAGACCCCAACTTTGAGACTAGCCAAAAGGCTTAAATACAACTTTTTCATTCTATACAAACAGTAAAAAATTCATATTTTCTTCATTTTTAAAATGCTCATTTATATATTACTTGTCAAAATATCAGAACAAATATTTTATTTCTGGTCACAGATATTTCCCATTAAAATAAATTATAAGCTGCTCTCTCAGTGTGAAACAGTATTGCTTTGGTTGCCTAGTAACAAAAAAAAAAAAAAAAAAGAGAAAAATGTTGAAAAGCAGGACTTTGGAGCTGGTAAAACGAACAACAATATTTACATCAATAGAGTAAGAGAATTCTTGCTGTCTTGGTGACGAGTACAAGTTTATCACACTAGCACATTTACAATGTTTACTGTTTGAAATGCTGGCTAAATCTGTATGAAAAACCTAGTTTGTCTATGTCCACTCATATCGTAGGAGCAGAAAGATGCAATGTGCGGTCTTTTCTATTGCAGTGTCCGATTACATTTCCTTCAGAACACTGTGAATATTCCAAAGGCAGTTCACTTCGGTTAATTAAAGAGTGTTTCTTGTGAAACTTGACTACTACATCTATCATTCCTTTGCAGTCTGTGACATTCTTACATTTTTATCATAGCAGTTATAGAATTTTTCTTAGGACCAGCATGTTTTGTTAGTATCACACAGTACGCTAACTCATTGCAATATATGCAATACGTTCTTCATCACATTGTCACAGAATATCAAGAATTCAATATAAGTCACAAAAATAGCAGTTCACTTTAGAACTTATTCATAAGCATTCATAAACATTCCTAAATCTGTTTGCATAATGAACATTGCTAGACTTATTATTGATATTTTATATAATCATTGTTGAGATAAAATCTTTGCTATTTGCCTGGCCGCAAACTGCATATTTTCAACACCCACATACATTCACTAAAACTGACAGCTTCTCTCTGATAAATCATGTCTGATGATTGTCAGCAGTGCAAACAGTAAAATAACACAACAGCAATCACACAACACCTTTACCCCTGTTTGGATGGGAACAAGGTCTCTCCTGGTATCCCAGACTCAATCCTATACATAGATGCATGTAGACAAGCCCCTCAGGTTAATGAGATGCCTCAAAGATGCCATTTTGCAGCAAACAGATATGATCACAGATTCAGAAGAAAAGGTTTAATATTGTGAACCAAATTGATTTTTAGGGCTAGCAATTGGACAATTTGTTCAAACTGAATTTGAAAATACACTGCAAGGTATATGATGAACAACTGCAGAAAATAACTGATTTCAGATTCTCTGATTTTAGGAGGAAAGGGTGAGTGTTGGTAAGAACAGGCAAATAAATTAGGATCCTCTTTCAGATGAAGGAATATATTTTGTTTTGCAAAGATAACAACAGCAGTACTTAAGAGAAGTTATGATGACAATTTTTGAAGGACATGTAATTAATAACCTATAGGTAGGTAGAGGAGGGAGAAGGAGGAAAAGGAATGCATGAAGGTATGAGTCATACATGCATATGTGTGTTTGTGTTCCTAGCGCAGGGTAAAGAAAGGACAGTGAGAAAGAGGGACAAGTGACACAGGGAACACAGAAAGGACATGACTGAGACAGAAGGGTAAAGCAAAGAGAAAAAAATCCCTCTCTGTCTCATTACCAGTTAACTCTGAGCAACTAGAAAGAAAGAATGACATTTTCTCAGAGCATAGCAAATACGGTCCACTGAAAAAGCTAAATATTCTTTGCAGGTTTTTTTTTTTTTACTATTATTATTTTAGAGCCAAAATGTTCTTCCGTGTGTTCTCTGATGAATCAGACATACAGTACTTCTAAAAGTGCTTCACATTGGCAGGCAGTCCTGATGAATAACAGCCTACAAAAGTATTACAGTTACAGTGAGGAAGATTTTTCTTTTAACAAAATAGATTTTCCTGGGAAAATGGTGGTTTGTCAGAAACTGAAGCTTGGGATTTTTTCAGGAAAATGCCATTTTCCTGAAAACTTAGTTGAGAGAGGTTTCTCAGATCAAGATCTGTGCTAAGATCACTTATATGATCTGCGGGAGACCTGGCAGTGTCATTTCCACCGTACCCTGTGCAGTCTCAGGACCTGGGGTGCAGGCTGTGGCTGTACACAGTGGTGTGGGCATGCTGATGGCTTAGGGTGTTCCACTTCTCATCCTGCTGGTGACATAATTTCCAGCTCCTTTTATTGTCATGATACCACTGCTTGAAAAACAGGACCTGTGTTTAGATTTAAAATATCTACATTTTTTTGGCAGGTTCTTCTTCAGGTGCAGGAATCCTGAGCTCACCCACAGCTATGCCAGCACAGCTGAAAAAATGATGCTTTGTAAGGCGGACTTGGAAACAGACAGATGCCCACCATCAAGCCAATACTTCTGCTGAACTTTTTGCATCAGGAAAGCACAACCTGAATGTATCTGTGTATATATTATCTCATATATATACATGGTTTTTTAATATATATATTTATATATGTATTTATATACAAAACAAATTATATGGGTTGGTCTTTAAATTGTAATATATAACTAATATGACAGATGACTTAAAAACTGCGCATCGACAGTATAATGGGCAATAAAACTTTTATGTCTAATTTACAAGGTTAGGAATTGGTTTTGTTTGATTATTTGTTTGCGATATTTGCCCTGCTACTAGAACAGCTGTGCAGGGAATAAACGCATGTGACATTTTGGGTCAATTTTTGTGTGCGCTGAGTTTCAATAATTTGTGCTACTGTACCGTCAATGCAAAGCAATAGGAAAGACACTGGAAAGACGCCTAAAACATTCTTTTTGGCAGATTGTTTTTCCCTGTTTACTTGTTGATTTAGTTAGCAATCTTGGCTAGATTTGCAAGGCATAATGTGAGCCTGTTTCCTTGTAAGATACACAAATCAAGGGTCCCAGAGTGGCCAAATATTCTGTGTTTGCTTTAAATAGTCCATTACAGAGACATTAACATCTAAAATCCAAACAAAATGGGTAAAACCCACTTATAATTATATTGTCTTTCAGGATGGTAATCTGACCTAACTCTAGATTTCTACAATGCCATTCTCTTCTGCCCTTGTAGTCAATGGAAAGACTTGGGCTTGATTCACATGATTAAATGTGATTTATATGATTAAACTGATATCAGGTTGAGAAATATCACACCATAAAAAAGGCTATTTCTCTGCAGATAGTTTAGCTACACTGGAAGGGATCCTCTCTCCCTTTCAATTTCTTTCTGCATAAGAATTAGCCTTTCCACTTTTTGTTGTCAATGGGACACTGATGATGATGTGTCAGTAGTAATTTGTGGCCTTGCATGTTGTCAAGATTTTTTCAAGATTTGGGGGTTTGCTAAAGTATGACAAATTCATGGTCGTCCTGTTACAGAATCCTTGTATGAAGCTGCAATTGAGGTTCCACCACCAAAGGGCTGTGAAGAAGGGACAAACACATTTTGGTCATGCTTAAAAACACCATGGGAGAAGAAACTTTTGTTTTTTCTTCAAATTGTACAGATTATTAATACGGATTGCATACTACGTTGGTTAACAATATGTCATCTACATTTAGAGGTACTGATTAGTCTTAGAACATACTCTTAAATGTATAATTGATTTTATGTGGAAATAACAGTGGCTAAATAGAGAGTAACGAGTAAGTCATTGATACAAAAGTGAAAGGGGAAAAAAAAGCACTTAAAAGGTAATTCCCACCAAAAGCAGAAAAATCATTAAAAGGAAAAGACTTTCTGATATGCTTTTAACTTCTTTTAGCTATATTTAAACTGTCACACAGATGTGGTGTGCCACATACCTTGCATTTTCTCTCTTTGAAGTGTGCAAGTTGAGGAACTTGACAAGTAATGCCCTCCTGGTTCTCTGACAGGGTGAGGATCAGGAAAGAACAGTGTGCACTCATCTCTTTTTCCCACATGAGGTCCGAACATGATTTAATGGTGGACTTGGCAGTGTTAGGTTTACGGTTGGACAAAATGATCTTAAAAGTCTTTTCCAACCTAAATGATTCTATGATTTTATGGTCAGTGTGTGCACCCAAACTGCATTTTTGTAAGACTACTTGACCTCTTCGCAGTCTTTTGCATCTATTGTGCAAGCACCTTCTGCACCGTGAGTGGCTCATTTCACAAGGTATTGAACCTACCTGAGAAATCTCCGTTAAATAAAACAGATATTTGTGTTAGGAGCAACATGAGGAAGGATTTTGCTGGATGGTAATATGAAAGAAGGATTTGCTTAAAGATTGACGAGACTTTTAAGATTAGTGTTTAAAGTGTGTTTAGTTTCCATGCAATACAAGACAATACTTTCATGATAATTCAGAAATTGTTGGTGTGATAAGTGGTAAAAAAAGTGGTTTTGATGCTAAGGCCAGAAAGCTGAGTGCTCTGCTGAATTAGACCCATAAAAGGAACTGCCCAAGTATTTTATAAATTGTATGTACCAGGAGATTAGGGTTTTCTGGGGAAGGAAGGGGCTTACAATCATGTTTTTCAAGAATATTTTAATTTCTCTGTATCTGTCAAATACCAATTCAGTATAGTGACATCTGTTTCATGGAATGTGTCATTTTCATTGACAGGATTAAGTTCAGAATGGGATTTCAGATACAAGTACTGGAAGAGAAACATTTTCTTCTCAGGACCGTTTAGTTTTTGGGACACTTGTCTACAATATAGAGAAGGCAAGTACTAGTCCCTGCTATACAGTTCTCATCTAAGTGTTTGCATCTTGCTTTCTCACATCTCAGATAATTTTAGATATTAGTGGGTTATTGGCTATTCTAAGGTAATTTTTCCATTGATTATTTGGCTTTATATAAGTAATTATTAATAATTATTAATTATTGATAACCTTTTACTTAGAGTGCTTACCTAAAATCTAGGAGTGCCATGTTCCAATTTCTTCTCTTATGAGCACAAATTGAGAAGTAGTAGAAAATATGCAAAATAGAATCACTGCAAGAGAAGAGGCTGGAAGAACTCTTTATCTCTGAGCTTTGAAATCTTTGTAGGCATAGCACTCAACTGGTATGTGGATTCCTCACAAAGAGGTAAGTTTTTTGCATTTTTATTTTGAAAAACACCTTTTAAGATCCTGGCCTTGTCCCTGTGAAAAACTCTAGGATGTGTTGGAGGCATGGATGCATGGCAATTTTGTATAATTTGTGTGTTTGGAGTGAAACTAAGTCCCCAGTTTCATTTAAGTTTAAAGCTATTCCAGGTGTATTGGGGGTTGTTTTTTAGGGATGGTTTTTGCTTTCCATTTTAAATATAATTCTGACTTGTCTCCAAGGAAATAACACTTATTTAGAACATTTCAAGGTATTATATTTTTTATTGTTTAGTGACATTCTTCGTATGACTAGATTTTTTTCTTTATTCTTGCCATCAGTAAAGACTGTTTGCTGAAATTGTCTAAGTATTCTGTGTAGCATATGTATCACCTGATAGTTTATGCTAGTTTGTTTACCTTCCTTAGAAAGGCAAGAAAAAGGTAGATTTTTTAATGCAATATGGTTACAGAAAGATTTTTAAAGTGTTGGCAGTCTCCTTTCTCTTGGAGAAGACATGCAGATGGAAAAATAAGTACTCTTATAGGTGGATTTTTGTTTTTATCCTTGTCTTCCACCTAATAGACCCCTATAACCAAAAGGTATGTAGGTTAGAAATAATTTAGAGTAATTCATTAGTTTTTACAGCAGGTAATATAAAAATACGTATTCCACAACCTTTCTTGATTCCTGTGTAAGTAACAAAAGGACATGGCTATTCTTCAAGAAATCTCAGCAGGTGGCCATCTGTGCACTGTTTCTTTAGATGATGTCTTAATTCCCAGCCTCATAATCAAAGCTCTTTAAAAATGTTGCTGACTAAGCAAAAAACCCCACAACTACCTGAAGACAGACAAGTAATTGTTTTTCTTTTTAGGGTATGGGACACATTTTTTTTTGCTACAGACATTTATGTGTCAATTTCAAAGGTTAAAATAATCACGAGAGCTAAATTATCAATAAATGATGAATGAATGGTGGTAGGGTCCTATTGCTTATAATATTGATGTCAAATATCCAGATAAGGCTTCTCTGGTAGTCTAATAACAATGTATATTTATTATAGTCACATCTGTAAAGTGCTTAACATGCCACCAGTCATTTATTGATACCCTGTCAACAATTTATGAAAGTGGTATTAATGAAGACTCTATTAGATCATGTGTGTACTGATTTTAAGGATACATAATTGCATAACTAGAGTCTTTCTTTTCAGAAAACTTTTTATTCTGCTGTTCATTTGAGGAGTAAGCCATTTAACTTCTCTCTTTCTAGTTTACAGTGAGAGACTAGTAGTCAGAAGGTAAATTACAAGAAAATTGCCAATGAACCAGAATTAAACAGTAACAGCAATAAATCAAATTCAGATTTCTTTTTTCCTTCTTCATGCATTTATTCGTAAAACAAACATTTGTGGTGTGCTTTGGGAAGCAATTGGTTTAACAGGAGATGCTTGAATTATAGACAACACAAAATGGCTTTATAAATACCTTTATTTAGAGCACAGTTAGCATAAATGCTTTCATACAGGAAGTCTGAATTATTCTCTGAAGGGAGGATATAGTTTCTTTCAGAAGAGAATTTAATAAATTGTGCTTTGTTGGCACTTGGCAATTGCCAAGGCAGGAAAGGCAGGCTAAGCAATGCTGTCATTTTAAGTGTTAGTACTCCCAGTGTAATAAGAGCTTGCGGAGAAAAAAAAACTATTGAAGGATGTCATGCCAAACTTGATAAGAAATCCTCTATGGCAGCAATTAAGGCCTTGTGAGTTCAGGAACAAAGACATAATTTCACAAGGAATTTTCAAAAGTTAAGTCATAAAAAAGTATTCCATAGAAACCTTGAATAATATATTATAAGAGTCCAGGAAGTCCCAAACAATTCCCCAGACTGTTCTTTTTAGTATGGTAATAATGTCTGTCTATGTCTTTCACTTACTCACATCAGTGCCCCTGAATGAGCACCTTGTTTTGGTTAATGCTTCATTGCACCTGCCCGTATGGGCTTTTTGTTTCCTTGAATGCAGAAGTTCATTGTACTTGATCATAATCAATCATTATTGCTAATGCTTTATTAAGGTGAATGATGGAAATACATTTCTCACTGGATGTGAGTGGTCTGTTAGAAGCACATTGCAGGAAGCAGGACTGAATCCACTTTCATCCCCAAATGAACTGTCATATTCAAAAAGACTGGAAACTAAATTTCTGGTTCATCTTTATATGGAGACAAACATTTGTGGTAAACATTATTGGAAGACTATAGTTAGGTTGTGTTTGCCTTTCTGCTGCCTTTGATAAGGCCAGCTTGGCTGGTGTAAAGGCCATTTTAGGAGGCTGCTGCATGACACATGAATTGTGTGAGATTTGTAGACAAAAGCAATTGTGTATGCAAAGAGCTGAGGCTTGATAGTTCTGGAGACTTCAGTTGCAGTCAGCACTGGTACAATGCAGAGGCAGTCACTCTCTGGACGTTCCAAAAGAAGGGAGTACAGACTAACATGTTGCTGAATCAGTTTTGACAGAACTCCTTAAAAATGTGTATGTGCATATATTTCCCAAGTTGTACCAGATTTTTCCACTGTTGCTGTGTTCAAGCAAAGATCTAATTGTCCTATAGGGGAATCAAATATGAGTGAAGCAGTGCACAGCTCTGATACAGTTCCCTCCAAAGGAGTGTAATTCTTGCGTAACAATCCCAGTCTGGCATGATCCCAAATGATCAGTTACCACCTCCACAGTAAGCCATTGATTGGACTGGATTCTTTGGAAATATATATACCAGAAAACTGCTCTAGAAGTTAGCAAGTGCCAATTAGTCTGAGGGTTTGGTGCATCTGGATATTTTTCAACCTATTTTTCTTTTGCTTTCTTCCATGTTCAGTCTTTTATCACTAGGAAACATCTTTCCTCTCCCTTCCCACCAGGAAAGAGGTTTTCTAGCAGTACAAGATCATGGAACTTTTTTCTGCTCACATTTTAGGAGTAGACTCTTTCATTGAACTATCTCCCATTTTGCCTTCCAGCCTTGCTAGTGGATCAGAGGAGAAGCGTTCTTTGTTGTTCCAAAGTACAAGAAAACATTCTTGGATGACGAGATCTAGTGAGATGGAAATCTACCATAAAACAAACAAACAACACCCACACATGAACTATAGTCACAACCTTTGCTTCTCCAAAGGTTGTTTCTGGTCAGCTTTTGAAAGGAGAGAATACTCTTCTTCATTATTTTTACTTCTTGGCTTTTATTATGGATGATATGTTTGGGCTAAAATCTTTAGAACATAAAAGATGGTGCTATCTAACCCAGTAGTTTACCTCTGGCAGTGGCAAAACGTGGTACTGTTTAGGGAGATACCACAAACCTTACTATTTTGTGTGATTCTTTTCCATCATATTCCACAATCCAGGGGAAGGGTTAACAATTAGGGATGACAATGGGCACAATCCTGCCTAATCTCATTGGTATTTGTTTAAAGACTTGTTGTGTATGAATTTCTTGAATCCCTTCTGAGGTAGCTGAAGGTATCTGCCTCCTGTGGCAGTAAACTGCAGTTCACTAACCTCAGTGTAACGTTTGTTTTAGAGATCATTTACTAGCTTCAAAGAGTACATCATCATTCCAATATTTCATTATTTGGTGAATAAGAATTCTGCATTCATCTCATAGCCTCTCAGGGTGGAGTTGGGGCACTAGGAGTGGCAGGTGAACCCCAGAGGGCCCAGGGAGCAGTGCAGCGGAGGGGCAGCTGGGGGCAGTCCCAGCCTCCATCTCCAGGTGAGTCTGTGGTGAGGGGCTGACAGCTGTGAGGGGCTAAAATGGGTCCTGGGCCATAGGCAGAGTGCGGGGAGGCCCAGGGGAGGCTGGGAAGGGCCAGTATGGCCATTAGCGTCCTCAGGGCCCTGACGCACACTGCCTTTGGGAAGACTTATGTGCTTTACTTTTAAAAAAAAGCCTTAATCTTAACTTTTTTTAGGGTTTGTGAATCTTGTTGGGTTAGTTAGGTAGATTTAATCCCTATTTTGATAGTGAATCAGGGTCTCTGAACAATGCATTTGTTTCAAAGCCAAACTAATGACAAATTATGGGAAAATGCTTTTTTTAAAATAATTTTTTGGCAGAATTTATGGTGCAATGCACTGAGTACTTTGATATTTGCTGACATTTACTTATCCAACTCAGACTGGTTTCTCTGTACAACAGAGTAGGCAGGTATCTCTGATTGCATTTTGTGTTGGTATGATAGTAGTTAGGTATCTTCAAATGAAACAGTAAAATGAACAAACCTTCATATGGCTAGACATTTATTTCATTGCTCAAGACTGGCATTCCTGAAATAACCCCGTTAAAGTTAATGAGAGAATTCTACATTTATAGCAGTGAAACCAGTTATATCTGAAGCTGAAGGAACAGAGGAGTAGTCAGCTGCATTGTAACAACTGACTTTGTACTTCTGGCTGGTGTACTTTGTTAAGGTCCTAATTCTCTAAACTCAGATGTAGCACAACCCAATTCTTAAGATACTAATCTGACAATCCTGTTTGAAACTCCTTGTAGTGCTCTAGTTCAGCCAAAAATGAAATACCAATAGGATTCAAATGGGACATGAAATCTTACTGAACAAGTGTTTATTCATCAAAGTGACAGTTAAATCAGTAAAAATTGGAAAAGACCCAAACAATGGCAAAACAGAATTTATTCAATTTTGTCACCTCTCCTGTTTCCTCATTTTGAGTAAGTCCATGGATATATCTATTTTATTTGCTGCACCTCTCACCTCTTTAAAACTTATATTACATAGATAGATAGGAGAATTGATTATATGCAAAAATAATGTTATAAAATTTTTGTCAATCCCTCATTTGATAAATTGAAAAACAATAGTAATTTCTTGCCCACTGGCTTTTCTTAGCAATCCTTTGTTTATATGTCTTGATTCATTCAATCTGCCTGAAGAAATCTTTTGTGGTTTTGCTCTTGTGTCCACTGTGTTCAGTGGGAGGAGGAAAGGTATTTAAACAATATTGATTATTTCCAGTCAGATTTCTGAAATTTTTAGTAGTGCTTGTTGAAGGGATGTTAGCAATATTTCAGTAGGCAATAAAAGAGAGAAAAGTATTGCAAGGTACGCTTTAGAGATTTACATATTTCAGCTTTTATATATAAAATATAAATAATATGATATAGAAGATAAATATGAACCTATCCAGATATTAACCATATATATATTTCTACCATAGTAAAGGTTATAAAACATTGTATCCTCCTACAACACAAAAAGCAAATTTATGCAAAAAATACCTGCTCATATATGCGATGGTGATTGCAATGAAAGCATGACAACAAAGCCTTGATTGTCACTAGTGGTCCAAGACCACGTATAAGTGGGTTTTTTTTTCCTGTCTAGCCCTCAGTTTTTGATGTATAATGCTATTTTTGTTTTTTCTCATTAAACAGCAGACTGTTGGTCCTCAGCACATCTTTTCAAATTATAGTATTGTTTCTGTTCAGTGACTGTATTGGCCATATTTTGCCAAATGTTTTGTCTTTTTTTTTTTTAATATTGCTGTGTACTTGTCTGTTGTGCTCTAAATTTGTATGGTCACAAGATTATATGATAGAACCTCAGTGTATTAATTCCTTGGAAATGCAGTAAAAATCCCAACAGTGTTGGTTGAGCCTTTTGTTTGTCCAAGTTAAATGATATTAGTTCAATGTAGATTTTTTCTGGGGTGGTCTAAATTGATTAGAGCAGACATTTGATGCTCTGGGTGGTGTTTCATTTCTTTCTTGTCATACAATACTGTGATGAAACATCAGGGCAGCCCTTAGGGGAAAGAATTAAAAAGACCACCATAGATACAGCTATAATTGCAAATGTTTCTGTTTGCCTCTCCACTCACAGAATCATAGACTGGTTGAGGTTGGACAGGACCTCTGGAGGTCTTCTGGTCCAATGCCCTGCTCAAGCAGGGCCACCTAGAGTTGGTTGCCCAGGGCCATGTCTAGACAGCTTTTGAGTATCTCCAAGGATAAAGACTCCACAACCTCTCTGAGCAATCTGTGCCAGTCCTCTGTCACCCTCACAGTAAAAAAGTGTTTCCTGATGTTCAGAGGGAACCTGCTGTGTTTCAGTCTGTGCCCATTGCCTCTGGTCCTGTCACTGGGCACCACTGAAAAGAGCCTGGCTCCATCCTCTTTCAACCCTCCCTTCAGGTATTTACATACATTAATAAGTTCCCATCTTAGCCTTCCCTTCTCTAGGCTAAACAGTCCCAGCTCTCTCAGCCTTTCCTCATACGTCCCTTAGTCAACTTAGTTGCCCTTCACTGGACTCTCTCCAGTAGCTCCATGTCTCTCTTGTTCTGGGGAGCCCAGAACTGGGCACAGTACTCCAGGTGTGGCCTCACCAGTGCTGAATAGAGGGGAAGGGTCACCTCCCAGCACCACCTTCCAGCTGGGTGGCCCCCAGCATATACTGGTGCATGGGGTTGTTCCTTCCCAACAGCAGGACTTTGCACTTCCCTGTGTTGAACTGCATGAGGTTCCTGTCAGCCCATTTCTTCAGCCAGTCAAGGTCCCTCTGGATGGCAGCACAGGCCTCTGGTGTATCAGCTCCCAGTTTTGTGTCATCAGCAAACACACTGTAGGTACACTCTGTCCCATCATCCAGATCATTGATGAAGATGTTGAACGGGATTGGGCCCAGTATTGATCCCTGGGATACACTGCTAGTTACTGGCCTCCAGCTAGCCTTCATGCTACTGATCGCCACCCTCTGGGCTTGGTTGTTCAACCAGTTTTCAGTCTACCTCACTGTCTGCTCATCCAGCCCATGCTTCTACAGCTTGCCTATGAGGATATTATGGGACACAATGTCAAAAACCTTACTGAAGTCGAGGTATCCATTTCTCTCTCCTCATCTACCAAACCAGTCATTTCATCATAGAAGATTATCAGGTTGGGGAAGTATGATTTCCTCTTTTGTGAATCCATGCTGACCACTCCTGATCACCTTCTTTTCTTTGTGTGTGTGGAAATGGTTTCCAGGATTAGCTGCTCCATAACTTTCCCAGGGATTGAGGTGAGGCTGACCAACCTGTAGTTTCCCCAGGTCTTCCTCCCTGCTCTTTTTGAAGATAGGAGTGATATTTGCTTTTCTCCAGTCCTTAGGCAGCTCTCCCAATCACCGTGATCATTCAAAGATAATCAAGAGTGGCCTCAGAACGACATCAGCCATCTCCCTTAGCACTCATGCGTGCTTCCTGTCAGGACCCGTGGACTTATGCATGTCCACTTTGCTCATGTATTCCCTAGCTGGTCCTCTTCCACCAACGATAAGTATTGCTTGCTTTGACTTTCCTCACCACATCCCTGCATGATTGGACAGTGTCTCTGTATTCCTCCCAGGTTGCATGTCCATGCTTCCACCTTCTCTATAATTATTTTTTATGTCTGAGTTTTGCCAGGAGCTCCTTGTTCATCCATGCAGACCTCCTGACATCATTGCTTGACTTTCTGCTTGTTGGGATGGACTGCTCTTGAGCTTCCAGACACTTTTCTTTCTTTAGCATTCCCATTTAGCACAGTGAACCTCTTATTTGCCTATTTCTGTCCCTCTCTGGTTTTCTTTGTAACCACCCAAAATGGATGCCATTCCCAATGCTCAGATTTCTGAAGATTTTGAGTTATTTTGGATTTGGAGATGTATATATCAAAAACCTTTATTTTGGTGGGATGAGAGTTCACTGCTCTCAGTATTATTTCAGTTCTTTTTTAATGCAAACTTAAAGCTTGAAGCATAGAGAAATCATTGGTTCCTCTAAGTCCTGATTTAGTTTAATTTCAGTTGCACTTTTGTATACTGATTCATAGTTACTGTATGTCAGTGTACATTATCAATGCTAAAAATGTAAGTGCAGTCAGGTACAGAGGTGTCATTCACATATCACTTCTCAGATGGAGCACAGGAGTTTTCTTACACGAAAGACATACCCCCAAAGCTGCCTCTTCTGGTGCATGCCAAGCAGTCAGTTTATCACAACACGGTTGATATATTCTTTTCACCTTCATCAGTAAGTTAGTAATAACCTTCCAGATATTTCTGACCTTGTGTGTATTGATTATAAAAAAAAAGCTCTTCTTTTTTGGCATTTAGGAGAAGAGGTTATTATTGCTTTTTTGATTAAAAAAAAGAAGTGTGTGCTTCTGTGTGTCCTACAATAACTCTTCTGTAGCTAAGGCTTGGAAGATAACTTTGCATTTTGCTGTGGATTCTCTTGACTTTCAAGTGCAGAGAAATTATTGTTCTTTCTACATTAGTGTTTGAAATTCTGCCATTCACATATAACACATGGAAATCACTTTCATTTCAAAACTATTTTCTTCAGTTATTACAAAGGTACCAATGTAAGACAAAAGTATCTGGAAGAAAAAGAAAAAGGACAATAGCAGTCTAGCTTCGCTGATACAGGAAAATGCAGAATATGTCTCTTGTCCCCTGAGTCCAGAGTAGCCCTGCCAGAAGAGATTATCTAAGAGGCATGGCCTGGAATTGAAGTAAGTGGTGGCTGCCATAAATGGAATCCCAGTCTGCTTTGGAAAAGAAAGTTGACTTTCTGCAACCTCCCCTCAAGCTACAACCATTTGTCAAAATGCTCTTCTGCAATTGTGGAAGCCATTGCAGACCTTGGAAGATGAATTTAATGGTGTTTGGAGTCAGTTTGTCACTAAAGGCAAAATCCAAAAAAGGGCTGACTTAGGTGTTTAAAGAATGACTGGTGGACTTGAGATACTAGTTATTTGCAATTCATTAACTCCCCAGCTAACTGCTTCTCAAACACAGGAATCAACACCCTCATTAGTTATTTGTTTGTATTTAAATCTCCTTAGCCACTTACAGTTTTGCTTCTGGACATGGCCAGATCTTCCTAGCTCAGTACTGACTCCTCTTTAAGGAGCTCCCCTGCTTCAGACTCTCCATGGGCCTGATCCAGCTGATCCAGTAGGCGTGCTCAAAGAAGGTCTATCACGAACAGCACAAGTCCTCTAAAGAGATACTGGTTTGCCAATATTCTTTTTTTGAGCATAACCATAAAAGACTGTAGTTGTGGAAGCAAAAGAGTTAACATATCATCATCATTAGTTAAGAAATATTTGCAGCTGATGGTTTTGGCAGTCAGCACAATTTAGTTAACAAAGGAGTGAATTGTAAAAGGATGTATTGTCTAGAGCCTTCTTACCTGAAGAATTCCAATTGCTGTTGTTATTTACCATAGTCCTGCTTATGTGACACAGTTTTGGTGAAGAACAGTTTGTACAGCCTAAAGGTATATAAGCTCTGTAACTGCCCCAGTTGGGTAGTGTCTGTATCAGCAGAACCTGACAAGCTGCTGAGGCTCTGTAGTCTCTCCTACAGCCATAGTAATAAACTGCTTCTGTTCTGACCTGATCTCAAGTGTATTCCAGTTTTTCTGCAACAGTAGAAGCTACCTGTATAGAGCCTGCCTGTAAAGATCTCACTGAGGAACAGACATCCCATCTGCCTCAAAAGAATAGCAAAGCATTCTTTGTCTGTGACATTTTTAATTACTACTGAAACAATACCAAGGGTCAGAAAACATTAAAGTTTCAGTGAGAAAAAGAGTGCATAGCCCAACTTTGTAACCCAGTTGTGAGAGTACTCCTCTGAACTTTGGATTCTGGTCCTTATTTCTGTAATTCATCTTAAACAATCTTTGGGTTAAGAAAAAAAATAATCCAAACTAAAACAAGAATCAGTCCTCAAACTGCAGTACATGGTATGCACTATTTTAGCCTTGGAATTAACCATTTTGCTTAGTTTTCTTTAGCTAGAGGAATGCTCTTAGCATGGCGTAGAACAGTTTTTTCAGTACTCAGGCATTTTTAGAAAGATATCTGAAGAATAGCAAAAAAAAAAAAAACAAACCAAAAATGGATTATTCAATTTAGCTTTATATCATGATGCTGACATAAAACATTAAGGACATATTGATTGTTTTGTGGGGAAATCAGAGTAAATGGATTTCATTTGGTAAGGGATTTACTTACAGTACTTTGAGGACAGATCTTAATAGAAATGGCGTGTGCTGGCCATTGTTAAAATCTGCTTTTCATAATAGCTATTCATTCAATTTCTATTTCTTTCCAGTCCTTCCATTCAATATATTTCAAAGTAAGCATTTCCAGGCTGTCCAACACTGAGAAAGAGACAGGCTTCTGATGTCTAAATTTCTCATGTTTAATACTTAATATAGTAAAATATAGTGAAAGTATATGAAATTTTAAAGGTGTTGATTTTCTTTCAAGTTGAAAAAAATGTTGCCAGAAAAGGAAAAAAACCCGCTGTCCATTAAGTCTGTGGGCAGAGATCAGGCATAAATTTTATCATGGAGGAAATAAATTTACTTTCCAGGGACATTTCAGGTGTATAGGTATACAGGAAAGATAGATCATCTCTTCGGTTGTAATTCTCCAAGCTCTATCCTTTCCTAAACCACCTTTGCTCTTCTCTATTTTGTTTCTTAAGCAGAGCATGATTTTCATACTGATTTGAAATTTCACTTTGGCAGGTAACATAAACATCATCATTTATTTAATTTAAACAGGGCTGGTCAAAAAGCTTTTCAGGGATACAATTTCCCATCAAAGAAAGCAGTTTTGTTGGAAAAGGATCATTTTCTAAAAATCTATTAATTCTTATAAAACAGAGCAAATGAATGTGTGAAATGTTGTTTCTATAAAGATCCTATTAATTCCAATTTTTTTGTCTGTCTGTACTCTTGAAGTAAAGAATGTTACTTCTTGGCTTGTACAAGAAGCCCACATAAAATAATATTCAATACAAACTGCAATGACAACATAAACTGATTTTGAAAACAAGCATAAACATGATTACAGTACTAAAAAGTGGACACAGCCACACCTTTAAAACCTTCACTTTTAAAAACATTAACTGTAGAACATCAGAACCACCAATATTGGAATCTACCCAACAGAAAACAAGAAACTAGACAAACATCCTCAAAACCAAATCCCAAAATATCCAAAGTTCAAATATCGCTGAGTTCAAGTCACTTACTACTATATATGTGCACCACGTTCAAAGCTGAAAGAAATTTGTAAAGATCTGTTGAGATCAATGGAGCTATGGGGTTTTCATTACTGTAAGAACTGGTCTTATATGGCAACCAGTAGGAAGTTAAAGTCACCTTTCAGTAGGTGTACTTCACATAGCAGCAAGACAGTCTAAATTTTGCTTTACTATTAGACGTCAATATATATTTATACATCTCTATTTTTAAAGTAAAGATTTCAAAATACACAAGAGTCATCATTTCAGTCAAGTTTACAGGAACATCTAGTGATCTAATATTTGCAAGTGTCCTGGTTTCGGCTGGGATAGAGTTAGTTTTCCTCCTAGTAGCTGTATAGTGCTGTGTTTTGGATTTAGCATGAGAATAATGTGATAACACACTGATGTTTTAGTTGTTGCTGAGCGGTGCTTATACTAAGTCAAGGACTTTTCAGCTTCCGATACTCTGCCAGCGAGGAGGTGCACAAGAAACTGGGAGGGAGCACAGCTAGGGCAGCTGACCCAAACTGGCCAAAGGGCTATTCCATACCATATGACATCATGCTCAGTATATAAACTGGGGGAAGTTGGCCAGGGGAGCAGCAGTCGATGCTTGGGGACTGGCTGGGCATTGTTTGGTGGATGGTGAGCAGTTGTATCATTTGTTGTTCCTGGGTTTTGTTTCTCTCTCTTTTTGTTGTTTTCCTTTTCATTTTTTTTTTAAGTTATTATTTTATGTTATTTCAATCATTAAGCTCTTCTTATGTCAACCCATGAGTTTTCTTACTTTTACCCTTCCAGTTCTCTCCCCCTTTCTACTGAGGGCGGGAGAGTGAGCGAGAATCTGTGTGGTGCTTAATTGCCAGCTGGGGTTAAACCATGACAGCAAGCTAATTTTCTCATTAATGAATGGCATCTGGAAGCATATACTGCAATAGTTTAAAATATATAACCATACTATAACTTATCATCACAAGCCACAGCCTAAGTGATTCATATTTCTGAAGTCTCAGTGATATTTAGCAGAACTTAGAAAGGGTTGCAATCAAGATGTATATTTAATCCATACTTTGTAATCGCTTAAATGTGGACAGACAGGGCAACAAGCAGCAAAATTTCACAAAAAAATAGAAATTGGACTTATTTGCAATCATATACACTTCAGATACCCACTATGATTCAGCACTTTTGCCCAAATTCTCTGCATTTTTCCTAATAAATTAGGCTGAAGCTATGTCGCTATCATTCATTCCTTTATCTCAACTAGAGTTACCTTTCAGTATCACAAGGATCATTAATTCAGTGCCTCTATCTTCAAGAGAAAACCTGTATTATCAGTCTGTTCCTCTCTTTATGATTGAGCAAAAATACATAGATGGAGACAAGTCTTTGCTCTTCACTCTGGCTGGCAGAGAAAATTGTTATGACTCCAACACTACTGGGTAGGATTGAGCCCCAGATTTGTAGGTGTCTGTATTTTGGTTGTCTATATGTGAGTCAGTGTCTAAGATTCCACTATAGTCCATGATGATCTAGCTCATAAAGTCTGTGAAGTTAGGATGAGATCTAGATGGAAAAACAGATGTTTGGTGAGCTCTAGGGCCCATTAACTCTACTGGCTAGATGTCTGCTGACTGTGATGACTGTCTAGCTCAAATGCAGACCCACTATAACACTTTCTTCTAGGTCTAAAGCTGAATTACAATCAGAGTCTACAACAATTTTTCATCTGGTGGTGGATGCTTAACCTTAGACTTTGTACTACTCTCATGTATGCCACTTTAAAGTATAACCTAATCGAGGGAATAGCATTTTCTTGAATAACAACCTTTAGTTCTTGCTGGGATCTCATTAATCTATTCTGGAATAGCCATTTATTTTTTATGATTTCAGCAAATGCTGTGGTTCTTCAGGTCTCTACACCTATGACTAACATATCCATGTTTTTCTTTAGCAACCTGCCATCTCAAAGGCAACAGTAAAAGCTAGACAACTTTAGTTATAACTGAAAAAAAGTATGTAGTCTTTTGATTCTGCTGTGTAGAGAAAAAAAAATTATGAAAGATATTTCCCATTCATGAGGCTCTGGAGGGTGAGCACATACCAATCCCACATTACTTTCTGTTACTGATCAATCCCACATCACCTTCTGTCTGGACTGCTAAGCAATTTCCTGTAAGAACTTGTACTTCTGATTAATCTGTATTGGCTTTCATTTCTGCTGCTGCTGAAGCCTCTTTCTTGTGACTAATTTGGGTCCATTCTGAAGATTCTCTAAGGTCTCAGCAGGTGCAGATGGCTATATGTTCAGCTATTTGAGATGTTCTCCTCCACTGATTTCTGTTTGTGCCTTCTGACAAAGAGAAAATATTTCTTTTTGACATCAACTTAAGGGTAGAAGAGATGAAGCTTAACTAGTCAAATGCTGATATATAAAGCATGGTTCAGCAATTTCACTTGGGAGAATCTATTAATAGTGTCTGTCATAAGTACCTGTGGAATGGATGAGCTTCTTAGTAGGGCACAGATCCTGCCAACTGGTGTTTGTTTTCATGGAATTTCAAGGAGAATGAGTGACATGTTAACATGTTCAAAATGTATGTTTATCTACCATGCACTCATCTTCCATCAGAGATTTTGGTACATACTAAGGAATTGCAAAAGAGTCTCATCACAGTGATGTGCATCCCTATCAGATCCCAAATTTGCAATACTCATTATGTCTATGAATAACTAGGCATGTACTAACCAAATTATTCCTCCTCCTGCTGATAAAGATAATACAACAGATAATTTCATAGAATCATAGAATCATAGAATTGTTAAGGTTGGAAAAGACCCTTAAGATCATCAGGTCCAACCGTTAACCTACCACTGCCAAGTCCACCACTAAACCATGTCCTCAAGTACTGCATCTACCCGTCTTTTAAATACCTCCAGGGATGGGGACTCAACCACTTCCCTGGGCAACCTGTTCCAGTGCCTGACTACTCTTTCAGTAAAGAAGTTTTTCCTAATATCTAACCTAAACTTACCCTGGCGCAGCTTGAGGCCATTTCTTCTCATCCTGTCACTTGTTACTGGGGAGAAGAGACCGACCCCCACCTCACTACAACCTCCTTTCAGGTAGTTGTAGAGAGTGATAAGGTCTCCCCTCAGCCTCCTCTTCTCCAAACTAAACAACCCCAGCTCCCTCAGACGCTCCTCATAAGACTTGTGCTCTAGACCCTTCACCAACCTCGTTGCCCTTCTCTGGACATGCTCCAGCACCTCGATGTCCTTCTTGAAGTGAGGAGACCAAAACTGGACACAGTATTTGAGGTGCGGCCTCACCAGTGCCGAATACAGGGGCACTGTCACCTCCCTGGTCCTGCTGGCCACACTATTCCTGATACAAGCCATTGGCCCTCTTGGCCACCTGGGCACACTGCTGGCTCATGTTTAGGCGGCTGTCAACCAACACCCCCAGGTCCTTTTCAGCCAGGCTGCTTTCCAGCCACTCCTCCCCAAGCCGGTAGCGTTGCCTGGGGTTGTTGTGACCGAAGTGCAGGACCCGGCACTTGGCCTTGTTGAACCTCATACAGTTGGCCCCAGCCCAACAATCCAGCCTGTCCAGGTCCCTCTGCAGGGCCTTCCTACCCTCCAGCAGATCGACACTCCCACCCAACTTGGTGTCATCTGCAAACTTACTGAGGGTGCACTCAATCCCCTCATCCAGATCATCGATAAAGATATTGAACAGGATCGGCCCCAACACTGAGCCTTGGGGAACACCACTCGTGACCGGTCGCCAACTGGATTTGGCTCCATTCATCACAACTCTCTGGGCTCGGCCGTCCAGCCAGTTTTTAACCCAGCGCAGAGTGCACTTGTCCAAGCCACGAGCAGCCAGCTTCTGCAGGAGAATGCTGTGGGAGACGGTGTCAAAGGCCTTACTGAAGTCCACGTAGACAACATCCACAGCCTTCCCCTCATCCACTAAGCGGGTCACCTTGTCATAGAAGGAGACCAGGTTAGTGAAGCAGGACCTGCCTTTCATAAACCCATGCTGGCTGAGCCTGATCCCCCGGTTGTCCCGCACGTGCCGCATAATGGCACTCAGGATGATCTGTTCCATGACCTTCCCCGGCACCGAGGTCAGGCTGACAGGCCTGTAGTTCCCCGGATCTTCCTTCCGACCCTTCTTGTAGATGGGTGTCACATTAGCTAACTTCCAGTCATCTGGGACCTCCCCGGTTGACCAGGACTGCTGATAAATGATGGAGAGTGGCTTGGCAAGCTCCTCCGCCAGCTCCCTCAGTATCCTCGGGTGGATCCCGTCTGGCCCCATAGACTTGTGGGCATCCAGGTGGAGGAGCAGGTCGGCGACTGCCACCTCTTCGACAGCTGGGACTACATTCTGTGTCCTATCTCCATCTCCCAGCTCAGGGGCATGAAAACCTTGAGGATGATCAGTCCGACTATTAAAGACTGAGGCAAAGAAGGCATTAAGTACCTCAGCCTTCTCCTCATCCTTCGTGGCTAGGTTTCCCTCTGCATCCAACAAAGGAGGGAGATTCTCCTTAGCCCTCCTTTTGTCGCTGATATACTTGTAGAAACATTTTTTGTTGTCCTTGACAGCAGTGGCCAGTTTAAGTTCTAGCTGGGCCTTCGCCTTTCTAATCTTTTCCCTGCATGTCCTCACCACATCCTTGTAGTCCCCCTGAGTCACCTGCCCCTTCTTCCAAAGGTGGTAGGTTCTCCTTTTCTTCCTGAGCTCCAGACAGAGCTCTCTGTTCAGCCAGGCCGGTCTTCTCCCCCGCCTGCTCGACTTGTGGCACATGGGGACAGCCTGCTCCTGTGCCTTTAAGACTTCCCTCTTGAATAACATCCAGCCTTCCTGGACTCCTTTGCCCTTCAGGACCGCCTCCCAAGGGACTCCGTTAGCCAAACTCCTAAACAGGCCAAAGTCTGCCCTTCTGAAGTTTAGGATTGTGGTTTTGCTGGCCCCCCTCCTTACTTCTCCAAAAATCGAAAACTTTACCATTTCATGGTCGCTGTGCCCAAGACAATTTAAATCACAATAAATGAACATACAGCATACTTTGAATAAGATCTTAGATGGCCTATTATGTAAAGATCAACACAACATATAGTTGCAAGTCTTTAGCAAATAAGATAATACATTGATAAGGACATTTCATGGCACATTAGTAATACATCTCAGCAGTAACCAAGGTAAAACTGCTCAAGAAAGTCCATTACAAAGCTGATCCATGATCATATGATCTTTATCAATTATATGTTAGGTTCCTGCTGAAGCAACAGCACTTTTTCTTCATCTGATTAAGGCTGGTGATGCAGCTTGGAAATGGCAAGAACATGTACTAAATACATCATATATGTGGTTTTCTGACAAAAGCAATACTAGAATCATCAAGACATTACTTTGTAATGTACAGAAATAAGACAAAACTGCTCACTAAAGAGCAAAATGTCTTATCAAACGTTCTTAGAATCCAGCATCCACCATCATTAGTGAGTTCTCAAACCAACCTGGTCTAGGCAGTGTAGACATGGAGAATAAAAGCATGGTAAGATCTAGAGTCTGAAAATGTCATTAACATCATTACAATGTAAGAGGAGGAATGTAAAATAACATTGAGAAAATTTGCACATTAATTAAAATCTTAAAACCTCAATTTCACCTATACCACAAAGAGGACAAGATGGGCTTTTTCTAATAAATATTGTATTTGTTTTTAGAGAAATTAATAAGGAAGATGTTTGAGATAATACTTCATAAAAATATTCTCATTTTCCACATGCAAATTTATAAAAGAAACCCAGAGAAACAATGTAATTTCACAGAAAATACGTGTGAACAACAGTTGCCTTCAGTTATGGTTGTCCATCTCACAATATCAAACATCTGTACCAGCATCCAGCAACCAAATTAGTCTACAGTAGTGTTAATTAACTCCAAACTATTGCTCAGTAGAGAGCTGTTTTTACAAAGAAATAAGTGAATTCTACAATACAGTTATGCAACTTGATATTTTATCCTTAGGCACATGAGCTTATATTTCTCTCTTTATAAAATGAAGAACAAAATAGTCAAGAACTTCTACAGGTGTTTTCATAAATTCCTCATTGCAAATAAATGGGAAGGCAAATATGAAGAGATGGTGAGGTCAGAAAGGGTAGCAGAGTTTTGGGATTCATGAAAAAAATAAACCTCTGATACCTTTCTGCAGTTGACCCTTATTGATTTCTGCATTCACGAATCAATTGGCCATGCCTTCACAAGCACATTTCTCTTCATGGGACACAGGAAAACTTTTATTCCTCTTGAAGAATCTTCACATTAGCTACCAAATCATTTATATCTTTATAAAAAAGATCCCTGCAAGTTGGATCCATTGGCTCTCTACAGAATCTGTCCATTTATGCTTCAAAAGTGCAGTTTGACCTTCTATCCAGTGTGGCCACCAGTTTATAATTCCCAGTTTATATACAGGCATATAAATTGCTCTGTGCAAAAGACTCCTGAGATTTCTCTTTTCACAGCAGAAAGAACTTTTTCCCCCTGTTCAGATCGTACATAGCTTGGACCATCAACCTGGTTAAAAACTCTTGCCTCACTACACTTGTCACAAACATACCCATGAAACTGAGTTCAGGATTTGAATTTTGGAACAACAAAGCAGACATAAATGGTTTGGGGAATATTTAATGGCAATGGGACTAAACTGAGGTAATGAAAACATTTAAAGAGTCGGGGGAAATATCTTGGCACTGAGGTTTATTAGATTGTGGAACAGTTTCCCAAAGTGATCGTGCTTACAGAATATCCATTTCAGCAATTTAGTGCAAATACAGGGGCATGCAGGGGGAGTATCCCAGATTTGGGACTTCAGCATATGTTGGGAGGCAATACCATTTAAACAATCAGACAGCTTTATGGTGAGATCTATGTTTAAATAATAGGTTAGTTGTCCAACATTATTACAGAGGCTTCAGTGTCTTTGGGTCTTATCATTCACATATAGGAAATAGGAAAGTATCCAAATTAATCTGCAGTTTTGTTTAAAGGATCAGATAAGAACAATGACCCAAAAAATGTTAGAATATGCCCTAGAGTTAATAAGTATGTCAACAGATATTTGAAAGCTTTCCTCATGCACCTCACCACTGACCTCCATTAGCATTACCATTCTAGTCCAGTGCCTGTGCTAATCATGCCAAATTCTACAGTACTTCTGTGACTCCACTATTTCACTAGAAAACTGGCCACAAAGATAAAACTAATGTCACTAATAATCTAATTACATTTAAATACCTTTTCTAACCGAGGCTTCTAGAGGACTGAATATGTTCAACAAATTAATATGGATTAGTTAAGTAAATTTGTATCTTTTCCAAGACTTAATGAGAGTTGATTGTACAGGATATAGCTTTAGACATGGAACTGGTATTAGTAATATGTATTTTTATCATTAAACTGGAAATCTTCCCAGATTCATGCCAAACAATATCCTAAATATGAAAAACATGCCATTTTTCATCTTACATATTTAAGATGTGAAATGCCTGCATAGTTGTATTAGGTTTGTGTGGCAAGGTTTTGGTAGTGGGGGGGCTACAGGGGTGGCTTGTGTGAGAAGCTGCTAGAAGCTTCCCCTGTGTCTGATAGAACCAATGCCAGTCAGCTCCAAGATGGACCCGCCACTGGCCAAGGCTGAGTCCATGAGCAATGCTGGTAGCACCTCTGGGATAACATATTTAAGAAAGGAGAAAAAAAAAAAACAAACCTGCACAATTGCAGCTGCAGAGAAGAGTGAGAAGATGTGAGAGGAACAACTCTGCAGACACCAAGGTCAGGGAAGAAGGAGGGGGAGGAGGTGCTCCAGGCACCACAGCAGAGATTCCCCTGCAGCCCTTGGTGAAGACCATGGTGAGGCAGGCTGTCTCCCTGCAGCCCATGGAGGTCCACAGTGGAGCAGATATCCACCTGCAGCCCATGGAGGACCCTATGCTGGAACAGGTGGAAGCCCAAAGGAGGCTGTGACCCTGTGGGAAGCCCATGCTGGAGCAGGCTCCCAGCAGGACCTCTGGACCCATGGAGAAGAGAGGGCAGGGGGGAAGGTGTTTTAAGATTTAGTTTTTATTTTCTCATTACCTTACTCTGATTTGATTAGTAATAAATTAAACTAATTTCTCCAAGTCAAGTCTGTTTTGCCCATGATGGTAATTGGTGAGTGATCTTTCCCTGACCTTATCTCAACCCATGAATCTTTCATTATATTTTCTCTCCCCTGTCCAGCTGAGGAGGGGGAGTGGTAGAGCAGCTTGGTGGGCACCTGGTGTCCAGCCAGGATCAACCCACCACAATAGTAAAGGGACAAATGCTCATTCTATAGTCAGCAGTACCTGGTATGGAAATAATACTCAGCTTCATCCTGGTTTTAGTGAGGTTAAAATATTACCATAGGTCCATATGGTAACGGCACATGGACATATAAATAAATAAATGAATAAAAAAGCCACTGAGATAATAAAAAAAAAAATCACGCAATTTTCCTCTTATTTTTCTTTTAAAATAAAATCTTGACCCTGGTGCAGGTGAAATATAAATGAAACACAGTCTACCTGTACATCCTTTGAAACCCTGGAAACACTTAAGCATGTGCTTAACTTCAACACTACCATGCAAACTTTAACTCCAGAATCATAGCCAACTGTAGTTAGTGAGAAAAATACCACAACCTTCAATGCCTTCAAATATGTTCATTCTAAAGAGAATGCCAGATAGTATTTACACTGAGCCAGACAGCTTAAAAAACTAGACCCTTTCAGATAATCTGTCTAATATATCATAGAAACATAGAATATCTCAAGTTGGAAGGGACCGATAAGGGTCATTGTGTCTAACTGCCACCCTCTCCGTGAAGAACCTTTTCCTAATGTCCAATCTGAACTTCCACTGATGAAGCTTCATACCATGTCCTGTACTGGATGCTAGCAAGACCTTAAATGTTAAAATTAGCTGTAAGTAGAAGGTTCTTTTGAAAATCATAAGATTCCTTTGAAATTGTGAGAAATTTAATGACCTAAAGAGCAAAAAAAATATATGGAAGAAAAAAATGAAGAATGTTAGTCTGGGAGTTCGTTTATCCTAGTTTATGCATAATTAAGTTACTTTCTGTTTCTTCAGATTCATTTGTCCTTGATTTCTATTCCTTTTTGATCCCTTTTTAGCCAGTGAAAAACATACCACTGTCTCTTTTGAATGGGAACTATAGGTATCTTGGTGTTGTCAACAGGAAGTATTACTTCTTCAACAGAATTGGTCCATTTTCACTATCTTGCAGGTCACTAAGAACTGTTCAATCAATGCTGTGGATCTGTTCAGCTGATAGCCAGTCATATGAATAGGCTATTATGAAATAATCTTTGAGGTGCTTGTTCTCAGGAGCTTAATTTATTACACACTGTTTTAATTGCATGTGCAGAAATCATCCTTTTAGTGGGACTCTCCTTAGCCTTTATTTGCAAAGGTAGAGAAAGTGAGTATTGTGAGAACGAATGTTTCTATAAGAAAGGAAAGGAATGGTTGATTTGCTCTTGGAGAACATTGCAAAATACTTCTACCACTAAACATTTTTTCTTGAAATTTTTGTGGTTTTGTCTCCTTCCCTGGAACATATGAAAAAAAAAAAAGATTATTTCTACCTCTTCCTCTCCTTCCTTCCTCTCTTCCTCTCTTCCTCTCTTCCTCTCTTCCTCCCTTCCTCTCTTCCTCCCTCTCCCTTTTCCCCCTCCCCTTCCCCACTCTTTCCTTCCTCCATCCCTCCCTTCCATTATGAAATTAAAGTGTGGAAAGAAAAATTAAGCAGGACATTTTTGCAAATTTTCAATGAGCTGTAGAGCAAACCTGTTAATTCTGAATGTATCTAGATGCAGTGTTTTCATGCAAGACCCAGTGATGCAATGTGCAAATGACACCACTTCCCAGCAGGGAAGATGACAAAGTAAGAAATTATAAAGATAGCAAAACAGGCCTATGATGTCAGTAAAGAAAGGAGGAAAATAATGTTGTGGAAGGTTCCGGCCTGATATCAAATAAAAAAGAAGAGAAGTACATATTTTAAGTAGCAATTCCCTGTCTTCTGGACAAGCTTCTCATCTTCCCAGATAAGTATTTTAAAACACATTTACTCTGACAGGCGCATCTAACTAGAAGCCTAAAACAATCTGATTTCCAGCCTCAGAACTCTTATAAATGCTGCTGCTGAACGATAGCTGCTCCCTATTTTCTAATTTGCAGGCTGCATATATTTGTTCTTCTGGTCGGAAGAAGGAATCAACTGACACTGACACTTACAAGAAAACTCAATTCTGGAGGCCAGCATTTATGTTCAGCTCCACAGTTGGCACTGCAGTCTGTCAATCCACAGGTCATCGTGTCTACCAGGCCATTAGTCTGTACCTGACATTCTTCTAAATTCAGGTTTTAAGAAAAGTTATTTTTTTCCTATTCATGTTCATTCTCAATTTTAAATTGTAATGCACTACCATACACATTTTTACAGTCTTGGATCCACACTCTGAACAAAAAGCCTAGAGTTAATCAACTTAAAACTGCCAGCCTGGGACAACTGTAGTTGAACACACTGGTGTGGGAGAGGAGAGAAAGCAGCAATCTTTCAATACAAGCTTTAAATTTGTGAAATGAATTTGAAAAATGTGTGGAAAGAACTACCTAGGGAAAACTAAAAGTCTGGGATCAAGCTGAAGTTCACTTTTAGTTCTGAGTTGTTATATTTTTTGACATAAATTAGGTCATGTTAATAATAATTACTTTAAAAATGGTTTTGATCTTTCCATTGTGTGTTTTTTTTTTTAATTTTGCTTCTGTTTCAGCCTAAAATGACTGAAAAAAATAAAAAAGGAAAGTTATTGAAAGTGTTAGAAAGAAAGCACAGTGATTTTTTTTCTCACACTGGTCCCAAAATGAAGTTGTTAGAAGGGTGTTATTAAGAAAGAACTACTGAGAGTGAGAAAGTGCAAGCAACAGACAGCATCTGATTAGGTGTCTCCAAAGAGGAACTGAGTTTCACTAACAGGATTTCACAGGCTCAGGTAGTTGCTTGTCACAGCTTTAAGCTGTCCTGGAAAAGCCTTTTGTAAGCGTCTTTAGGTTGAGGGAGCAGGCTCAGTTAGGAAAGAACTAGTTTGAAAGAACATACATAAACTGAGTGCCATTTCCAGCTCAACATCTTCTGTAACATATGAATATATGGCTACCTTTAAAATTTATGTAAGATTTTCCCACTGACTGCACCAGAGCTCAAACAAACAAAAATACAACCTGTGCTTTCAACCATGAACTTATTTTGTACAGATTTTCATCCAAAGCAACCACACTTTTATAAAGGGTCATTCATTCCCTAAGGCTCTCCTGTGATTATTTGTCCTTGGTTTATGTGGTAAACAGATTACATGTCTGACCAGGAAGCTGGATAAAATTACTACCAGACAGTTAGTTTTCTAAAAGGCTTTGAGAAGCAGAGCAAAAATGGAAATTTCTTTCTTTAAACATTAGAAAAGGATATGAATTGAAAAGATGCAGCATGGATTAAGACCTAGACAGTGGAGATTTTTAGATTAATTCACTAGAGTTTGTATATATGATTATATTTTTTTTACCAGGGAACTTAAGGAGTGAAGAAGCACTACATAAAAGTAATGTGTTCTATGCCAAATTCAAATCTGGAATAAAATCCAGTGATAGTACATTTCAGCAATATGGATCAGTGTCATCTTCTGAAGAAAATATTAAAATACTGTTAAATAAGTGACTATTTGGGGACAAGGTTGTTGTTAATTTAAAAATCTTCAAAAAAAAGTTCATTGAAACCAAAACAAAAATGGAATTTTTGCCAGTATATGTGTTCTGCAGTATGAAACTGTGTGCATAAGTGCCTGTGCATGTGTGTGTCTGCAGTGGAGTATTGGAAAGTCTGCTTTTAGTGCCCTTTTTTGCAGAAGTGTCCTGAGGGGCATTAAAGTTTACTTTCTTAAAGCCTGATTTTCAAAGCTTCATCAGTGGTTACATTTAAAAACTTAAGTGAGGGTTTGTATTCAGGTATTCTCAGCACTCCCAGCCTTAGATAAAACCAACAGGAGACATCATTGCTCTGAAATAACTTTTTGAAAGGCCTCTGAAAAAGTAGGGTGCTAAATACAGATGTTGTGATATTACCAGTTTACGTATCAGTTAAAATGTTTTGATCTTTTCCTGATCCTAGCTCCTGCTGGTTTAATATCTATTTATGTACTTCTACCAGCCTGGGGCATCTCATTTTCTTCCCCCCTAATAACATTCTGTTCTTTATAATTCTATCAGGGTCCACAATTTTAATAAAGCATATAACAAAAACATTTGAAAAATATTAGTGCCAATTTATTAGTAAAGACAGCATATTCATTTGAACATCTCCAAATGTTTACTCCAGTGACTAAATTAATGCTTTATTTCAGCTTAATTTGCAATTTCAGCACACACTGCAAGATACTGCCTTTCACTGCATGTTTACATTTAACTTTAATTTGTGCATTTACTAAAACATAGCTTTTCTTTCATTTAGAAAGCAGAAAAAAACCAATAGGTTTCTTTTTCAAGTTAAGAAGTCTATTAAACAGGCAAAGCTGAAATAACTATGTTCTACTATTTCTCCCTTTGGCTAAATAATGCAATAACAGCCAAATGCTAAGAACTAAATTTTTTCAGAGGAATTTTTGAGAGAAGAAGTCCTGACACAAATGTAACCTTGACAACAGGAATGTAATCTTGACAGTATGATTTTATTATGAATCAACAATAACAACATCTTTGACTTTTACTATACCAAGGCGTAGACCTTTAATGATTTATGACTTGAGTGGGAGTTTAGCATATAAATACATTTATATATCAGTGCTGGTATCCTTTTAAGCTTATAGCAATAATTACAACAATTCCAACAAATGCAATTCTAATACTTTGTGATTATCACACAGGTTGGGTCTTTATTTGATGCAGACCTACACAAAATACTGTTAGTTCTGAACAAACTTAAGGCAGATAGCGTATATTAGCCTAGACACAAGAATTGTAATATTTCTCAGTTTAAGGAATATGGCCATTCTACATGCTACTTAAGGAAGAAAAGGTGAAGCTGAGTTGATTAAACCAGTTCTCATCTCCTTAACCTGAAATGTTCTCCAGCATCTTCTTCATCTTAAGGCTTACCAACCTAAGGCAATCTTAAAGAAATATCTTGTTACAGAAAGCAATGGCCGATTAAAATAAAAATCACCACATTAATTTCCCCCACTAGTTTGGGGCAGAGACTGCTTAGTGGTTCCAAGCTCTCTGCACATCCAGTCAGTCTCAATAATTTTCTGGAAGTGAGTCCCTATGGATTGCTAGCTGACTCTTAGTAGCCAATGGTTAAATGGTTAAATACTGCTTTCTGAGATACTGCAGCCATCAGATCCTGCAGCCAAAGTGCCTCAACATGGTACATTTTCCCTGCAGAATGAATGGAAATTCAGTGGAAATTCTGTGACTACTTCTAGTCCTCAGTCTTTAGTACTGTTTCCCCAGCACTGTTTATTTTGCCTTTAAAGCACCATAGGCCTGTGAATGACAATGTCCTTAGTTCCCAATTTTGGTCTGCATGGTTGATTATGTTTCTTATCTTCCTTGCCCCTAATCCACTAAATCTGCCTCACAAACTGTAAGGTCATGGTGTTACAGATCCAGCTGTAGCTCTGAAGGAATTTAGCCCTAGAGATCCCAAAGTCAGTTTTTGCACATTGACCAGCAACTTCTATCATACTTTCTTATCCTGTGATGGGAGCCTTCTTTCTGATACAGAAATGGATCCTTAATTCTACTTCTAAAAAGCCTGCATTATATAACAAAGAATACCTCGATGTCATTGCCCAGAAGTGGAAGAATAATGTGGAGGCAAATGCAGCAGAACCTCCTTTTGCTAGCGGAATGTTGCAAAACAACATATACCTCCCAGATCATAACACTGCTTTTAAACATATTTATTTATCCTTTGTTTAGAGAAAAGTGGTTTTGTTTAGAGAAAAGTGACATTTTCTTTAAAGTGCTCTTATTCACTTGCTTCGTTTTCTCAATATAAACTGATGAGAAGATGTAGGAAAAAATGTCTATTCAGCAACAGAGCTTCTGAACTTCTGTTCAATTATAATGAACGTTGCTAAATCTAGTCATGACTGCTCTGTGTAGTTGGCACCACATACATTTATTCTCCACCTGCTCCAGCTTCATTAATTGTTCACAGAAATCTACGTAAAGACCATCTGAAGAATCTGAGGTGGAAAAACATAGAAAACAGTTTCCGTATACTTTTTAGCTGAGTCTGGAAACAAATAATGTGAAGATTTGCTTCTGTGCATGTGAGCTATATGCTTGCACCCATTCAGGGATGAACTATAATATTTAACATGCACATTTTGTCTGAGTGATACACAAGGTTGCAATTTATTAAAATGTTGTAATAGATGCAGCAAAATCAAAAACTTTCATCCTGTTCCTAAAACGTTGAAAGGGTTTATGCAAAGTTAAGTTTAAAACCTGTTGAGTCTATTTTTCACATTTATTTGTGTTTCAGCTTTTGAAAAGCAAATTGTTCCTGATTTTTTTTTTCTTTTTTTCTTGGCAACTGGTAAAACAGCCAGGCTACTAGAAAAGGAAATAAGCCCTTCCTGTTATCCTCTTGGGATGGGGTAAAAGGTCCTGTTTTAGCTCTTCTTTTGAAACCCCTCAGTGTGATGATGCAAAAGAATGTCCTAGAAAGGTTCTGAGCCAGCATGACTTTGTGAAGACAGTGGAGACATGCATATATATGTGAATATATGAATATTAGAAGCTGCCATGCTGGGTAAGCTCAGAGATCCTTTTAGTCGAGTATGCTGTTCCAGAAAGGGGTTCATCCAGGATGCTTTGTGAGAAGTATATAAAAAACCTGCCCAAACTGTGAAGGGTGATCCTTCCATTCTAACTTCCATCAGTCACCTGTTTAGGGACTGGAGGTTGCTGATGTAGATATCTGTCTACTACTAACAGTACTAAAGGACACAGGCATCACATCTCATATGCACTATCCCATGCTCTGAAACAGGTATCAGATGATGACATATCTTGGTCATAGAAGTCTGGAGCTCCATAGTCTGGAGCTGAGGAACAAGCCTGTCATTGTTTAAATCCCACCTTTAAAGACATAACTTTTTTTTATTATTTTCCATTTTTAAATGGAACAACAATTTTCAGTTAATGTGTATTTCTGATTATATTAAATGAATGTTTGCGCTCTCTTTAGAAAGCAGCTGTGATACAACACAGCTGAACTAATAAAAGACACGTCTGAATCCCCGCTAATCAGAACATGGAATGCATAAGGATGAATGCACAGGAATGGTAGTTTGATATTTCCATCTGCATAATCATTGCTTGAACGGCTTTGCTTGATGTGTGTTCTTTTTTTTAATAGATAAGGAAAATAAATCTTTTAAAAAATATTTATAATTTTGCTATTTATTATTATGTGGTTTGTTTGTGTTCCATCTGAACATTGGAGGCCAGATTCTCCACTGGTTTTACATCCCAAGGTTAAAAGAAAACTTTTTTAAAGTGCTTTCTGGATTGTAGCTCTAGTTGTTTTCCATAGTTGCTACATGAGAGGAACCAAAAATTCTCTAGCCCTTTTTTGTTTCACAGGTATATGATAAGAGACAGAAAGCTTTTAAAGTGTCCAGAACATCAATGAAATATTTGCCTCCACACTACAAATAAAGAGAAATTATTTCCTGTTTATTAATGCTCAGAGCACAGCAGACATGGCAGTTCTATCACCAAGTTTGTCCCAGATCAGCTCAGGCTCCTAGAAAGCCCTGCTTGCATTGACTCTGAATGAACTAGATTAGAAACCTGACAGAGCAGTTATCTGTGAACTTATGTGAACCATGGAGTAGGACCAGACATTTAACATATCTCCCATTGCATCATATTTTCACTATGTTTCACTATGCATCCTATATCACTATATGGACCTTCTTGTTGGTGATGTATTATTATTTTCAAGATGCAAAAGTAAGACTTTTCAGACTGACTTAATTTTTAAAGTAACATGTAAAGCTATGTTCATGCATGCATAAATTTTGGGTGGAAAACAAAATTTATTACAACAATAATCAGTGTTGTTGTAGCTGAACGGAATCAAGACCTATTGAATCCTTAAAGAGACAAAGCCATTTGTGTTGGTTTTTTTGGGGGGAACATGTTACTATTTTGTTAAGCTTAAAAGCAACTTTCACATGATAGCTTTATAGAGCAGTTATAATAAAACACAAGCAATGTTTTGATGACACTGCAACAATGAAGCATCATTTCTTTCACTAGTTTTGAAATCAGAACTTTTCTTGACCACATTCTGTTTGCATTTCACGTGCATAATACATCTAAAGTAGTCTGAATTTGCAACATTCATTTATCACAGACTAAAAAGATGAACTAATGTCTAATCTTCTTCACATTTTATGCTTTCTCAATATGTCAAGCAATAACAATACTCTCCAATAGAGTTGGTGTATGTCAGTAGCTAATTCATAGACTAACTTTCTACTGTTTATCAATATATGCACAAGTAATGAAAATCTTAAATTGCATATTCTTGGTCTCTTCTTTTGTTTTTCTGTTTCTTTTGAAAAAAAAAAAAATCTTTTTACTTCCTCTTATTACAAAAATACACTTTTCCCTTTGCATTTCCCAAAGTGAGGCAGAAACATAACAAATTACTCTATAGAAAAGAAATACACAGCTGTTCAACTCAGTTCCTCACATAGACTTCCCTATAATTTATTACATGACAGCAGTTTACATTATGAGAGACATTCCATTGCTAAAGATGTTTCTGCTTAAGACAAATGTTATTTGATGTCTTCTCTGAAAAAAGATATTTAGTTGTTTTCTTTGAGTGTTTTCTGTTTTTCCTTCACTTCTTGCAGAACTTGGATGACAGGTCCATTAGTTGTCCAAGGTTATATTAAATCTGGAATATATATATTATACTCATAATTTAGGGGCTTCAGTAATATCCAATGAAAAGTATGTCAGAAATTATGACATGACATTTAAAAATGTATATTCTTCTTCCTTACAGCTGTCTAGGTTTAATCAAAAAGGAAAACTCAGCGCTTTAACCTACACTGATGCAATCTTTCTATGTGTGACTGTGTGTGTGGATGTAGCTCTCTGCCATATTCTCTACCTTCAGCTTCCCCAGAAACATTTGTCCCTGTTAGCCAATTTCAGCCCAATGTGAGAAATGCGCAAAATTTTCAGAGGTATTCAACACTTATGTGCTTAGGGAAAATATGCATCTGTGTAAAACAAAGCAAACAAACAAAAAGAAGCATATTATCTGTGCTTTTAACCAGGGAAAAAAGCCAAATAAGCCCACCCTAAATAGATGTTTCCTTGTAAATGCCTCTGTCACTGAAAAAAATTTATCACAGGTCACATCTTCTCAGACATTGGAGTCAGAAACTACAAGACACCAGTCCTGGTGGGAAACCCAGCTTCCCTGTTTCCAATAGTATTTTGTATCTTTACATTTCCTTGAGCTTCATTCAATGGCTGGTGAATTTTGGCCCAAGCTCTTTATTTCTGCTATGTATGTTTGATATATTTTAGCATATACTTTCTGTGTATAGAAAGGATATCATTGTACGGTTTTGATGATATTGTAGGAAAGCAGGAACTATAGAGATAAATTATATTTTTTCATCACTAATAAAATTCTGAATTTCATTTTATAAAAGAGACAGCAAAGATACAAGTAGTTAAAACAAGTAAAGGCACCTAACACTATCATTTTCAAATATTCAGGGGAAATTATGCTTATTACTGATCACAACAAGAAATAACAACTTTTTAAAGGACTACCTTCAATAACATGTTTGATTTGGCTGCTGCTGTTGTTCTTCAGCCATTTTGGTTTTGCGAGTCTTTTACCAGTCTTTAGTCTTTAGATTTGGATCTGCAAAGTCTTGTCGATATATTTGATGGTATTCACTAGGCATTATTATAAGGCACAATTTAAAATAATCGTGGAAAAATCAATAGGAGAAAAGCTTTGATTATATCTCATTTTCATTTGTTTTTCCTTTTGTTGGCTTGTCAAGACTACTTTGCACTTTTGCATGTGATGCACTTTTGTACCAAGAAGAAAAAGCCAAATGTGAATGGTCTTTTTTGCTAAACTAGCTAAACGTGTAGATTAAGAGAGTGAAGATACATCGTCAAAGTTAAAGTTTATATAAAGTAATCCTCAAAAGAGCAGTAGCTTGAGTGTTTCGTTTGTGGATAACAATTTGAATGTGAGTATGCTTTGCTGAAATCTAATCAAATTTCTCAGATGTTAAGATTTCAGGGTATTTTTCTTCTGGGATCTTGAGAAAACTAATAGCTTATTCTAAGACTGGAGAATACCGTTCCCAAGCTTTTATTGGTTTCTTTAAGCTACCTTATTATTATTACCACACGTGGAGAATAAAAATAACAATCAGTCTCTTTTAAGCATCAGATTGCTGCATCTTTGGCAAAAACTCCAGGAACAAACTCTTCAGTACAGAAATAAACACAGCAAAATATTGGAAGAGACAGATGGAGAATTAACATGCGTCCCTGGAAGCAAATGGTATTGCAAAGAAATAGAAAGAATGTTTTTTCTATATTGTTGTATGTGGCAGGACTAGAAGCTTTGTGAAAGCTTGGAAATAGTCCAGTGTGAGCAAGATGAATACTATTATAATAGTAGACAGTCATTTTAATGATTACAAATACAGTGTTTCTTGTGCAAATAATATTGGTAGCAGATACATTTTCTTAATAAGAAACAGGGTCCACTTCACTCATTGTGGAGCTGTAAATTACAGGTATAAAAATTAAAACTGAGTCTTGAGGTATACAGATACTCACAAACTCAAGCAGCAATGTTGTCCAAACATGGATTCAGCGTGCTCTGTAGGGGTACACTTGGGCACATCTGTATTAGCAATGTAACTGTGCAGAAGGGGTCCTTTTTGGTGAGACTTTTATACTGGAGTCTCATCATACACTCTTAAGAATGCCATCATTGAAACTGTACATTAGGACATCATCTTGAGTTCTCCACTTGCAAAGTGGACGGAAGTCCTCCAGCAGAACTGTTGTTGTGCAATGCCATTTAGTAATGCAAATGTACCCATTGTTTCTCCCTCATCCTCCTATGCAAAACAACTAGTGAGAGTTTTTGCAGTGTAAGTATGCATATACCAGTGAAGTAAGCAAAAAGCCTCATTACTCTGTTTGCCAAGACCATGGTGTAGAGTTGATCTAAGTCATTTGATCTCAGTGATAGATACGGTACCATATGGTATCATATTCTGAAGTATATGATAGATATGCTTTAGCAAGGGGTTAGATAAGATGACCTCTAGTGGTCCCTTCCAACCTCAGCCATTCTGTGATTCCGTATCTGGGGTCTAACCAATAATCTGGAAAAAAACTGAGATATTGAAAATCCCCTAGAAAAGTGTCAGCCTTCAATTCAGATATGTAAGTAGCTGTGCACCACACAGCTATGAGGTAACGTATTGTCAAAACAACCTCTTTGGGGCAGGGTATTTCTTCATTGTGCAGCCAGGAAGATGAGGGACAAGCATTAAGTAATTTAATTAGGTGAGATTCATCTCACCCATCCTTAGATGTCTACATCTTAGAAAGTTGTCCAGGCCACTTTAAAATCTCTAAACTAAAAATCACACTTCAAGGGCACAACTCACCTGATATTAATGTAAACATCTAAACCACTTCTGATGAATCCTGCTGTAGATATAGCTCTCTTCACTGGTTAAAAAGTTTATGTGGCAGTTTAGATCTACACTGTAGCCTCAAAAGTGAGGCGAGATGAGTCCCATCCAAATTTACAAAGTCCCTGCGGGACCCAAGAGAGTCCTCACAGTTGAGGGACTTTCACAGTATTTCCTCCTCTGGAGCTTTTCCTGTTGAATTGCAAATTTTATGGGTACGTATTAAATTGATGGAAAACACTAAGACAGGTATTTATGGTTGATAATTTACTTAGCTTATTTAGAACTTGTTTCAATTCACATGTAAAGGTTGTAAAAAGGCATGGTTTATTATTTTTCATTGCATTTACCAAAATATGGGCATTAGAGATCTTAAGTGAAGAATTTCACTATCATTCTGCAGAGTATCTCTGCTTCCTGCTTGTCAGGGCCCTGAGGGCACTTAAGGGCTTCGCTGTCCCTGCCCTTCCCCACCAAGGATCTCCCCCCTCCCCTGCCCATGGCCCAGGACCCCATTTCAGCCCCCCAGGGCTGTCAGTCCCTGCCCCAGCGACCCCACAGCAGGGCTGGTCGCCAGCTCTCTATAGCCCTGCCCTGCCCCGCCATGGGCCCCGCTGAGCCAGGCCTACCCAGAAGGGCTGACAGCCTGGTCTGGCCTTGGTCTGTCCCTGTCTTCAGGGACGTGCCAGGGTTGGGGCTGTCCCGATGCCCTCCGCTGCGCTGCTCCCTGGCTGGGAGGTGGGACAGGCCCTGGCTGCCAGGCCCTGCCCTGCCCGACGCCATGGGGGGACCCCTGCTGCTCCCACTGCCCAGGGAGCTGCAGGCCCTTGTGGTACCATGACACTGCTCTTAAAGCTAGGTTTCTTATATGACATCTGGAGACTGTTTCCTATATAACAAAGCATCAGCATGCTGAGTGAGGATTGATTTAAATCTGACCAAAATGCCATAGGGGCACCAATCTACTGTTTGGTTGACTGTCCTGGTATCGGTGTTGCCTTTTCCCTATGTGTTGGTAATACCAGACTGCATGCCCCATCCGATTCTTGCAGAGGAACCTTAAACTGGCATAGCTCCTATATAATTATCCTCTTTATTCCTTTTTTGATGCAGTTTGCAATCAACTTTTGTGTAGAAATGATTTCAAGTGATTTAAAAAGTGACTGTTGGGTTAATCAACAACTATCTGAGGCAGTGACTGGGGTTTATGAGAGTTAGGTGCCCAATTCACCTGAATTTTCACGTATGTTTAGAGAGTTACTTAATGGGACACGTATCTCTATTTTCTCTACAAAGTAACAACTTTGAGATTTTTCCTTTGTAAAGGATTTTTCCCTAGTCCCAGTCCCCTTGATAACAGTTTTACCATCATATTTTTCTTTATCTTGTCTCTAGGAACTTGATTCAGTTTCCCACACAAAAGTGTCTACTGACATTCGAAATGGCTGATAGTATCACACTTGGCCTCCAGTTTCAGGTTCAAATGGGAACATATCCATCAAAGATCCTTCATTATATCTGCCAACCCAAAGCTGATGGCTCAGATAACCTAAAATGCCCCAGATTACAGCAGCTGCCCACAGAGAGACAACTAAATAAATTCAGACACTGTCTCTTGTCATATCTTTTCTTCCTTTTTCTCTTTGCTCCTGTTGAGATTCTCTTTACTGAAAGCACATTTTGAGATTAAGACACTTAACTATACACCTTTACACATGAGCAAGGTGTGTGAGTTCCCATTATAGACAATGGAACCACAGATCTTTGAAAGAAATTCAGTTTATCAGCTGCTAAAGGTATCTAGCCCTTGCCATTTGATGTCATTTACATGTTTTGGAATTGTCTGTGACATCTATTTGCTGTGTAGCCAACAATCACAAGTGCTTGTAATAGCATGTAATACACAAGACCATTTCACTTTATTGCCAGATATAAAAATCAGAACAACAAGGCACTATTACTTTACCCAGATGATGATTATTTTCTTGTTCCTGGCTAGGCCTGCTCTACTCTAACAAGGTGAATTCCTGTAGTTTGCACAGTGTTTTTTTTCAGACTTCAGATCCCATCTTGTTTGTTCATATGCTTATTTTGTATTGGGTTTTTGCCTCCAGATGACAATATCAACAGCATCTAATAGACTTTGTCATGGAGGAATTAAAGGAAAACATATTTATATTTATGCTTGTTTCTTCCCAGAGAAATTCTGAGTCTGCAACACTTTTTCTTCCTTTTGACACAATATCAGTTGCCCTTATTTTACATTCTTTCATGTTTAACTCTTTGTATAATAGTATACCATGCATAGTAATAGAGTATATGACTGACTCTTCGACTCTTTGTGAAACTAGGGGAGAGGTAAGAAAGAAAGAGAATAAATGCAATACTTGGCAAATCCATTGGAGCAAAGCATAATCCATACACACAAAATGACTGCAGGCTCAAAGAAATAGTTGTTTCCCTTACAAGCCTCCATCTTATGTAAGCCCTGTCTCATATCTGTCAGTCAGCTGCCTATCTTACATACTGTAGTATTTACAGTGGCATTAGGCCCCTGTGTTTATAACCGAGTCTTACCTCAGGCATGTGGTTTAGTGAGAACTGAATAACTAAGTGCTTTGAATCATGATGTCAATCCCACCATTGGTGTTTATTCCTCAGAACCGTATCTGCCTTTCTCTTTGCAACCCCCCTAAAAAGTTGCTGATAGTGGTTGGTGTAAGAATATTAGTAGTTAGAAATTCTGAGAATGCTAGAATCTGTTTGTTATCACACAAAGTAAAAAAACATGAGGTAAAATCTTGTTACCCTCCAATACTGCCTGCAAAGTTCTGACTGAATTTGAAGGATTTCACCTACAGTCCCTGAGCTGACAATCATACAGACAACATCTTAGTTCAGTCAGCAGCTAAGCCTTCTAAACATGACAAAGGAGAAACAGGGCACAATTAAGTAATAGCAGGACACAGTTACTCAAGTAGTCATCTTTATTTTTCTTGTGTTTTATTTAACAGGTGAAATACTATTTTCAACAGTAAGAAAGACTAAGCAGAAAAAAGTTACCTGAAACTATGCAGAAAATGATGCATTTAGTAGCACCAAAACTCTTCAGTGAGCTAGTTTTATTTTTTTATAGTACCTGTCACCATGGTAGCCAAATGCCTGTAACAGAAAGCAGCATGTATTAGATGTATTAGACAATGGATCCTCACAAACTGAAAACAAGCCTCACAGTGGATCCTCACAAGCAGGAAAAAAGTAAAGGACTACTTTACTATTAATCTGTTACCATAGTAAGATAAATGGCTATTTCTTGAATTTGTTAAAGGTAGAATGGATGTCAATTTGTAGAGTTTTGCTAAAAAAGTCTCAGGGAACTCAGTTCCTTTGAAATGCAATAAAGCCCGAGTTTTTCCCTGTTCTGTACAGGGGGCTTCTAGATGTCTGCTTGATACTTTCCTCTTAATTGTGGCCTGTGAAGAAGAAGCAAAATAGATGTCAAGATACTCATCAAGAAGGAAAAAATAATTCTTCCAACTTTTCACAAAGTAATTTATAACTGCAGCTAAAATCAGCCTGACCCAACTATTTCAACCTCTGCCAAACTATTTCATAAACAGGAGCTGAGTCTCTTGACCTTTATTTTTCAAAACATTTTTTATTCTGCATTTGAATCACACTGTCAATTTCACATTTATTTTATAACTAACATGGCTTTATAGGAATAATTCTCTTCAAAACTACAAAGAAGTTTTCCTCCAGAAAGCTGATTTTGAAGAGACACACAAAACTTTTCTTTCTGTAATATCATCACTGTAGAAGCAATTCATTGTGCAGATAATGAAAAACTATTGGTTTCTAACAACGCTCTAAATTCTCCCAGTAAAGATGCTTTCCAGAAGGCATTTTTTCTGTGTTCTCTGCAATAAACTGTCACATCTGGGGAGCAGAAAAGGTTAAAAAGCTGCATGAATCAGTGTGGTTTGAAACCTATCCCTTATTCTGAGCACCTAGGCTATAACTGAAACTAGAGATTAAAACAATGATTACAAGTATGTGGTATAAACTCTAATAGAAAAGTGGCGTGATAAATACATCTGTAAAATAAATATCCTAGATGAACTGATAGTAGAAGATATAACTCCTTATGGGAAATCAAAGTCTGGGAATAAATTTGGATTTTTAATGCCTGGATGAGCAGAAATGGGAAACAGCAGAAAGCTGCCAGGCAGTTCTGAGAAGAAAATGAGCAGGTTAACTACCATTAGTCTAGCTAATATATTCAAAGTACTTTTCCTTCTGTACAATGAGTTGCATAGGTTGCTGCAATATGACATTTCTACTCCTGCCTCTCCCTTTTTGATTTATTGGGTGAAATAGACCCACTGAGATAAAAGTAAAAGTAAAAAGGAATGCTTTTAGCTAATGGAAAAAAAAAAAGAGCAAATATTTTATCAGTGGAGAGAATTTATTCTTCCTTTCAGGTCAGTATTTTTCTCTCAGTATATCCCCACAGTAGAGTAAGAAAGGAGGTATTTTGTCCCCAAATCCACCAGGAGATGATGGATATTTCTGAGTCTCAGGTAAATAATGTTACAGGAAATATTTGATCACATACGTCTTAGAGCAGAGCTGATTTGCATTGTCCTAGATTGAAGTATAGGCATAGGGAATTCATGTCTGCACATAGTACGCACTACAGACATACCTATTTCATCTTTGCAAGCTATTTTCTGAGGGCTTTTGTAATTCAGGAAATGTGTACTCTGTTTTTATCTGCATAATAACCAAAGGATAATGAATCCAAGCCACACTTCAGTAAAATGAGAGAGGAGGGTGTGAATGGAGGAGTTTCAACAATGGTGGGGCTTTTTGTTCAGTTTTTCAAATAAAAGCTACATATCTATTTTTCTCAAGGGCAGCTCCTCAGGGAATAATGGTGGAATCTGGAAATTTTTTATGGGGTGAGACATGTCTGCAATAGTGTTCTATCTATATTAAACACAGGTCAGAGAAAACTTGAACTATGAAAGCAAAAAATATTTATTTCATTCATTGTTATATTTTATCCTATACCTTGTTTCCTGACAGTTTTTTCGCTTTCTTTCCAATCTAATAAATCCATTTATCCTTCTTTCATCCATTATTCTCTTTTCCCAGTGAGCATCTTTTTATGATGAATTAATATGAAGACAAGAAGGTGGCTTGTCTGGAGTTTCTGCTTTGAAAAGCAAGAATACTTCTGAATTTCTGAGAGAGGACTTGAAAGCTTCCAGTAAAAAGGCAGATACAGAATTCCAACAGCAGAGTGTACCAGCTCTCCCTGCACACAGCATCACTAAGAAAACCTGAATCCTAAGTCTTTTTAAACAATAAGTCAAAGTATTTGACTTATTACTTATTACTTCCCAGTACTTATTACTTCCCAGAGAAGTGGTTGAGTCCCCTAGGGAAGTGATTGAGTCCCCACCCCTGGAGGTATTTAAAAGATGGGTAGATGTGGTGCTTAAGGACATGGTTTAGTGGTAGACTTGGCAGTGGTAGGTTAACGGTTGGACTTGACGATCTTAAAGGTCTTTTCCAACATAAACAATTCTATGATTCTATGATTTTTTGATATTTTTCCAAAAGGACATAGTTTCCTTTTAGTCAACCTTTTTTTAAAAGGATGTGTACTTAATTTTAATTTCATACAGAAATCATCTGCTGTATGCTACAGCACAATCTCTCCTCTTCTATCAAATGTAATGGGTGATTCATTTAATCATATAATTAAAAGTATGATTAGTGCTCACTTAGTTGTGTGTTTTTCCCTGTTCTGCTTAGTTAAATAGGATTAAAAAAAATACAACACAAAGAAGCATTAAGTCAAGAAGCTTAGAAAGAGAAAAAATGGAGTTGTGGTGGGTGTTCCTCTTAGTATTTAGCAAATGCTGTCATCTGCATAGGAATTCCTACAGTGCTGTGGACTACAAAGAAAATGAGGGGGTAGCTAAATATGCAGAGAAGATGATAAAGAGCTCTGCTATATGTATATTTTTCCTCTATTCAGACTATTATCCCTGCTGAAAAAAAGAAGTCAGAATGAGTTTAATACCAACCTATTTGTGCTGAAACCAGCCTATTTGTGCTGAAACTACCAAATGAGCAGCATCTGCATGTGCACAAGGGTGTATGCATGTGCATGTTTTGCATGTAACTGAATAGGTAAGCCTGTGGCCTTGTAGCCGCTGTAAGGAAAGAGAAACACAGCAATTGCATTATGGTCTTCATGCTGTTGGCAGTACAAACTGGGAGCCCATTCAACCCAGCAGAAGTCCAAGGGAAAGGATTGTATCACAGTCCCCATAAAGTGCATGAAGGATGCCCATCAACTTGTGCTTGCTGCTGCTGGGGTGAATGTCATGCCTAGCCCTTCAGTGCTTGTAGAGATGATGGCACTGAAAGATTCTGCTCTCAAGGTTCACTTCCGGTTCGCACAGCATCTCTTACAGTGCATGTCTGTGATCTGTCTCACAGCAATAACCTGGCTGCTTTGGGGGCAGTGACAAGCTTTGCATTGATTTCACTGCAGACTGCAGTTCATGATATGTATAAAAACAAAAAAGAAAGAAGCAAATAGAGCCAAAGTGAGTTCAAATGCCTGAATATGACTACGAATATAATACTTAAATGCTACTGAAATTTTTAACCACTACCGATTTTGGAAGCATTTTCATATTTGTTAGGCTTCTAACACTAAATGAATTCCTACACCATGTTTCTGGTGTAGGTACGTGAGGTTATTTACACGGCAGTGTTAAACAGTTCAGAGGAAAGTGAGTGGTCCATGGGATTTACAGAGGGCAGTCTCTCTCCCACCTCACTTTGTAAGGTTTGATCAATTGTATGCTGACTATCTATCTAACCTGCACCTAGAAAGAGAGGAGGCATCTAATATCTAATATTCTCATGAGTACAGTGATCAGTGTGGTAGCAGTACAAAATCATATTCTTCCTCTACCTGATTTATCACACAACCATAGGTCTAGATTCCTGGTTACCTATGCTAGAGAGAGGATCTTAGCAACCCTGCCAGTTCTGGTTCGACATGTTTAACCTTTTTTGCATGCAAAATTGAAGTACACATTGGTGCAGGAGTTGAGCTGCCAGACATGAACTCTGAGAGTCATGAACCTACAAGTCAAACAGCTGCTGCCTGTTTCTCTGACATTACCTTAAAATCTTTTAAAATAAAATTCTAAGCCTTGATTTTCAATTACATCATGTTAATTTCAATGAGAGTTCACTGCAGCCTCTGGAGGTCTACTTCCATGAGCTATCTGCTAAACCTTTCCCCTTGCTCATGTGCTTTAGGAGCCTAAATTCTTCTGAGGAACAGGTTTTACTCCTTTTGCACTTGCTAATGAAAAGTGATATTGCAGTAATGTAAATAGTTAGCACTTATGAAGGTATTACTTAAGAAACTAGTTAAATACTTAGATTAATTTGTATTTTCATTGTTGGTCCTAGTTTTTAAATTTATTCCTATTGATTCAATAGACATGACTTCTGTGGCTGAGTCAGCAGTATAAAGGATCTTATAATACCTATATAAAAAGAAAGAAACTGAAATCATGTTTAATTCAAGCTAAGAGAAGTTTACGCATATTCATACATAGTTAAGGTGCTAAATTTGTATGGTCAGACAGAATATATCTAGTCCTAAAAAGAAAGAAAACTGACATCACAGGTGGTCTGTTATCAACAATGGAACTTTTATGCAAGAGAATGTATTTAGAATAGCTGATGTTTTATATGACTTGCTATACTAATGGAGCACACTCAAAAAAACACAAGCCAGAAAATGCTGGAAACACTCATAGTCCCTTATTTGTCTTTATTTTCCACTTTACATTCTTTGTTTTGTGTATCAGCCTTCCCATATGTTTCTTATAGTGTGATACCCTGTACCTTCATATTTTTTTTAAAGAATGCTCTTGAAGGTACTCTCCAAGACTAAATCAAAACAATATTTTTCTAAGGGTCTGGATTTACTCTCAAAAAATGCAACAGGCAAAGTGTCTTATGAGGTCAATTTAAAGCACTTTGGTCATTACAGTAGGTATTTCTTTGGTAGAGTTTTAAATTGTCAGGTAAGTCAAGACTAATAAGGGCTGTCTGAGCTGTATGAGCAGCTTTGTACAGCACCTGTCTTGTTATTTCTTTCTATCAGCTCTTAATAAAAGTTTATTAAATACAGTGCATTAGAGAAAAAGAAAAATTTAGAGAAGGAGAAATCTAATGCTGTTGCAACACCATAATAACTTACTGTATATTTCTATGAGACTGTCTCTGGGAAAAGAGAGTCTGGAACAAGAATTGTTTCTCCTGCTCTGTTAAGTCCCGGTCTGATTGTCAGGCTCGGGGAAGGTTCTTGATGATCCCAAGGGTGAAATTAAGACACAAACGAGGTCATATGCCGCCAATCAGACGTTTTATTGGGTAAATATAAAAGAGTAAAGTGATAGGAAAGGCAGGAAATATTAGGAGGAAATTAAGCAAGCATTCAGAGAGATAAGCAAAGGATAGTCCAGGAAATATTAGGAGGAAGTTAAGCAAGCATTCAGAGAGATAAGCAAAGGATAGTCACCACCATGGATCCAGCGGAGTCCCGTTGGTCCTCAGTCTTCAGTCCTTTGGTGGTGGGTGTGATAATTGCAGCGCTGGGCAGCACTGGGGATTCTCCACCATAAGTGCTCCCACGAGTCAATGAACTTTTAGAGAATATATACTATACAATCATGCATATTCATAGGATTTCCGAGAATTGCTATGCATAAACATGAGATTTCCAGGAACTTATTAACATATGCAAATATCTGATTTGCATGCACGGTCATCTCTTGTGGTGGTCTTTGGGGGTCTTCAGATGAAGGCTCGTAGTCTTCCTCACTGTGTTTGCTGATTGACCTTTGCTTCTGCGCAAACTCAGTCCTAGGGTCACGTAGACGTTGTCCTTCAAGCTGTTGCCATTCTCCTGTTTCTTCCAAGGCCGAGTTGTCTGTAACGAGATTATCCCGGAGCCCCCCTTATCTTATAACTGTTCTTCTAGCTGCTCCCTAAATCACATCAGGCCGCCCTTAAGTCTAACAAGGTATTCACAACATCCTTAAATCACAACAGGGTGTCTTCTGGTCTAATTGAGGACTAAGGTATTTACAACATCTTTCTTGCTCTTGTGGTTTTTAACCCTTTCAGGTGGCCACACTCAGGCTTCGTTGTGCCGTCTTTTATCTGGTGTTGGAGAGGGAGTTTGCCCTCTCGGTTGGGTCTGGTTACCCAGGGCAACATCCTGATGAGCCAGAGAATGGCCTGCTGCTTCAGCAAGTTTGCACAAATTTCCTTGCAAGCTGGTGGCATTGGTTAAGTCAAAGCATGGTCTGCCCTCGGGTCTTCCCAGACAAGAGAGTGGTCTGCTGTCTGGTCTTATCAGATAAACACACACAAGCAAGCTTTGAGACAATTGTTGTTAACACTTCAGTCTCTTACATGCTCATTCCAACATTTGGAGTTGTTTAGAAATGCTGTATTGACACCAAGTAGAACCCTATAGAGGGAGACAAAGGACAGGCAAGCAAAATTTTAGCTATTAATGTAGATGCACAATTCTATCAAGTAACACTGTCCACTGATAAAAAAAGAGGTCCTCAAAGAAAAGTTTTTTCATAAAAACTTGGCTAGATTTATTGATTAGGCCAGCAGTGAGTTTCTGATAATGAAATCACCTTTTCTTTTTCTCTCTTCTGAAAAAAGGAGCATTTCATCCCATCTTTATTGATTTGATAATGAGAAGATATGAGCTCTACACAATTCTGATGTATCTTAACCCAAGAATAAATCTTATAATAGCAATGTGGGTATGGGCAAATTAAGTGTCTCTGAATCCTGGTAACAGAAAAATGTGATTTATTTATGCCAACCTGATTCAGAGTTGCCAAGGTTTACAAGATTATCTGTTTTTCTGACCCTTCTATTGCTCTGTGTTTCAAAAGCGTTTCCTGCTTTTTATGCAACTCTTGTGCATTTCTTTCCTGTGAACTAAGTCTGAATAGTGCTGGGGTTGCATGATGATTAGTTTATTGAACTGTCACCTCTGGTCACATGTGATTCAAGACACCGCTTGTAAAACAGCGATACATGACTTCAGAAGAAATTACTCAAACAGCATGATAATGGAGACAAACTTATGGAAGGACAGAAGAATACAGAGGGACTTTAATTCAGTCTATCCTAACAGTTGTCTGAAGTGAGAAGTTCTTTATCAGCCTGAATCTTGTTGCTGGAGGAAATGTTTTCTGACATAGACTTTGAAATTTCACTCTGGTGAACTACAAAGCACTTTAACTGTTTTAGTTCAGTATATGTAGAAGATGGTAACCTATTAGACCTGCAAGTAATTTGTTCTATATATATTGAAGTGTAATTTTTTTTGTTTGAGTCTGCTACAATACCAAGTATTGAAAAAACGCCTCCACTGCTGCTCACTGCTTTCTTAAGCTGAAAAATCAATAATGGCATGTCAAAAAATCCATTTTTTTTGAGCGTATTGCTCCACTTACCAGTTTCCTTCTCTCTCATGGATATGTTTCCTCTGGTTGCCATCAAAACTCACTGTAACAAAGATGTTTAGTGTTTATCATTTGTGACAGGAGGCACAAAACAAAACCACATTCCTGAACTAATTCTGGCTGCAAAGCTCTTGTGTATTTGGGCAGTGAATTATAAAGAGGAACAGGTTGTATGATCTTGGCATTTGTTGAGCAGCAAATAGCTGTCTGAAATTTTAAGTAACTGAGTGTGCATAAACTTCCTGGCAAGGTTGCTATTCAGTGACAAGTTTGCCAGTGATAATTCTGGACACTTCCTGTAGACTGGGGTTATATTTTCTTGAATCACTGTACCAGGGCAGTACTCATTCCAAGCTTTAGTTCCTGGGCTTTGGCTCAAACACTTCAGGAAACCTTTTAATGAAGACTATTAAGTAACAGAGCATCTTGTATCTTCTGTCTGGTTCATACTGTAATTTTGGAAGATTTATTCATGTGCTGTTAACCCATTGTAGAATAATATTCCAAAAATACCCCAGCCATGAAAGCTATCTCAAGAAAATCCTCTTTGTCATGTGACAAGCCCTGTGAGGACTATCAGTTATTTTGACTTCATACCCACCAATTTTTAAAGAACACTTTTTTTGCAAGGTTTTGCTTAAATGAGCTCAAACAGTGGCATCATCTCCTTGTTCCATATAGTGCACTCTGTAAATATGTCTGAGCTAAATTGTAACCTAAATCTATCCATGAATAAATGTAATTGGACCAAATGATCTCTTCTGGGAATTTATTAAAATCAGTGATTCAGTGAAAAAGTTGGACGAATATGTTTAAGAAATAAAAGAATCTAAAGTAACCCTTTGATTTCCCCATGGAAAATAATGTTGAAACCTTTGACCAACTTTTTTTAGTAGCAGTTGCTAAAACTGAAGAACTACTGGTGAGACATACAATGTCTCGCATTGGAGAGCTGTTAAATACACGGCTTCAAAATCATTGATGTCCTTAGTATTTCTGGTCCATATCTATTTCATGTCTCACTTTTCTTACTTGTCAAATAAGAACTATTCTTATTCTGAACTCGGAAGGGTATCAAGAGCTTAAATGCATTAATGCTCTTAAAAATCTTACTTCAGATATTAATAAGCTTGCTTTCACTCTTGTACATACTCAGTTTTTCCAGCATGAATTTTGCATCAATTATTTGCTTTGTACATGCAAATGGATGGTTTTGTCTGAACTGACAAACGTGCATGAAAATTAGATTTAAGATGTACACCTAGTTCCAGATGCTTTAAAAGTTACGAAAAACGACTAACAGGGAAACCATAATCTGGCCCTGTACTGGGCTGAGTAATGGTGAATAATGCTGGATAAGGCAGACATTGGTGGGTTAAGAGAAACAAAGATCTGCAGCTCAAGAGATACCCTTGCAGAAAGCCTTGTATACTACTTAGTACAGAAGGTTATTTTCAAACCAGCATATCTTTAAATTTAACTAGGCTTCACATAATAGTCTTATGACCTGAATATTGGTTGGAGTAAGGCGGCACATCAGATAAGTAAATATATCCCTTCTAGCCAATCAACAAACATACTGCTGTGGAGGTGCATGTGTATTGTTTATAAAGGAAGCTATGATTTAAACATTTTGAATTCTAACTGCTGGACAGTTAGACCTACCTTGTTATTGCTTGACTACGAAGAAGTTACTTATCAAACTATCCAAATGAAGATATCTGACAAATCCAAGGATGAGTCAAACTTTATAGTTAGACAAGCTTGAATGTCTGTGGCCTCTGGAGGAGGTGAAATTCCAGGTGAATCATAGATCAGTAGATGATCCAAGATCCAATCAGTGTTTGACATCCCTGGTATCTTTGGATACCTGGTAAGAGCCTTTGGCAGAGACAGCCATGGCAGGAGTTAGTTAGCCTACAAGTCTGAAGAAACTCTGGAACGTGGAATGGAAAGTGGAACATCTATGAAGCTTTATGTATTTAATGTATTTATTACATGTATGTCTCCCAAAACAGGTTAGACAGCCATATGTGATTTAGTTCTGTGACAATCACAAATTAAAATTAGTTTTCCCTCAGAAAACAAGCAGATTGTAGTTAGTGATAGGACTAATGCATCATCTTTTCTTATACTGGCTGCCTTGTTTGTGGAATAAGTGGAGGATGCTCTATTTGCTTATGCAGCTAAAATCAGATCACAGATTTAAAAATTCCCTTACTCAAGGAAAGCATTGTATGTCATCCCCTTTTATCTTTATCAGTCAGTATGAAAAAGTAGACCTCTTTGGAAAATTAAAGTTAGCAATGGTGACCATGCCTATGTTGTTCTATTATGCATGTTCACTTTCAAATTTCTCATCAGCAATCATTTCCTTTCCTCCGGGGAACACATACTACCACTGTACAGTGATTGTATATTATTTTTGTATCAAGCAATGTGTGAATCTTAATGCCTGGAGACAATAAAATCATATTTACTCAAAGTGAATTTATGTATATGAGAAAGAGGGGCAGAAACAGATGGAGTGAAAAAGAGTCACGTGGACATTTTAAATACAATATACAACCAAAATAAAATACTGAATGTGCGGATGCAGCTTTTGAATTAATACTGTCCTTTGCAAATGAATAACCAATTTAGAGGGAACAGAGCAGGCTACTAGAAGAATGACATCTAGACTTCTACTTCAACAGATATTATAGGCAGCTTTGCACCTTAAAGGCTACATCATTCCTCATAAAAGACTAGGTTTGAGCACTTGAGAAACTGAAGTATTACTCATTTAGGATTTTTTTTTTCCCTCAGAGATGAGATAAAACAAGGACTGCAAGTAAAAGAAGGCTGTGTAACTGACCTTATTCTTGATAGACTTTCAACATTTGGATTCTTGCTGTGACTAAATACTCATCCTTAACTGACAGATCTTAATAAGAGTTGAAAACACCGCTGGCACCAGTGTTTGTTCACTATGGCCTTGGAACTCAACAGGAGTTCAGGCAGTCTTTTCCACAGATGTGCCTCTTCTCACCAGTCTCCTAACTACCTGCTGCTTCAGCTAGAAACGTTATTGTATACAGGGGAGGAAAGGCCGCGCATGGTATTATTGTGGTGTTCTCCATACACATTTGATCCATCAAGCCTAACTTCAAGGCAGGAATGTTGCTAAAAGAGAGACTGTAAGCACTGAAGGACGAACACCAGAGCTCTGGATCCACCCTAAGTGCATTTTACATTTTAATGTGGTATAACCTCAGGAAGTTTGTCTATCTTATGCTTTCACATTTAATAGGGGGAGCTTGTTCTCACTTTCTCATGAAATGATTTTGTGGATTATTTTGTCTGTTTTATATAACTTTCTCCTGTCTAGAAGTTTTCTATAGTTCTTCCAATGTTTTTTTTCAAAACTGGAATCTCCTGCAAAATAGCCAAACTTCAGAATGCAAACATATTTCTAATGAATCAGATTAGGAAGTTTGATTTAGGATGTAATATTCAGAGACTGATGTCTAGAATACTTTGTGTATATATAGATAGACACATGCTGTTATATAATTCATGTGTAGAAAAGTTCTAAAAAGTGAAAGAGGAATAAGAATTTGTATTATTTGAAGCAGGATGGCCAAGTTTGTTGCCTTTTTTTTTTTTTTATGCAAGAATCCCTTAGAAATTTTGATGAAGCTTCAGAAGATTCTTCTGAAGGGTTTGTTTTGTTTTTTTTTTTTTTTGTTATTCCCATCTTCCATGTGGGAAAACAAAGGGGTAATGCATTGGGGGATCTTACTCATATCACAGGGCAATTCAGGGGAAGATAGAATGATGAAACCTTGATATTACCTCTGGTTAATCTGAATGTTTAATAACTTAAAATTCCCTATCTGAATAAGTGCTTAGCAAATTGCCTGTAGACTTTTTTTCCTCTCTCTCTTTCAAAAATTGCATTAATGTCATTGTAAACTGTTGTAGATTAATCAAATCTGACTGTAATTGCCTGTGTACATGACCTGGCGAAGGTATCTAATCACCTACACATATATAAAGTGAAGGAACAGTTTGCAAAAACTGGCATCAAATTTTATTGGATCTTGTATGGTCAGATATCATTTATATGGTACACAAGTCAGACTCAGCAATTTACCAAAAAGAACAGATGTCTGGTTTTTAATCTTATTAATACACAACCTTACTGGTCTTGTAACAGCCCAGAGGAGAGCATGTTAACCTCTAGAAATCTTCTACAAGGTGAAAAGTCTAATATTAAAAAAATAGATGTTAACAACAAATTCAAATGGAAATAACTTACCTCAAAACATCAAATCCCTGAAACAGTTATTCTAAATGAATAAGAGTTGAATTAAGAAGCTATTTAAAGTTCTGGTATCTTCTTTGTTTTCTAAATACATAAATACACAAATGGATTGTTTCTCTCCTGCTGAAATTGGTAGTGTGTCTATTGGAAGAGTTCTGAAAGAGTTTAGAGCAAGTTTGGAAATGTTGCACAGCAGGAGTTGGCAGCAACTCAATTCCTTCCAGACTGGGGGGATGAGAATAGGTTTCACATATTCTGTTTAGTATATGGGGAGAGACGCTAAAGATCCTTCGTTTGTGGTAGCAGATCAGTTCCTTCAGGCAGCAAAGTGTAACATTTTCTGATAGTAGTTCCAGGTAATTCTCTCTTCCCTGTCCTTGAGGAACTGAGCTGCTGAAGCTATTGGAAGGAGCAGGAGGGGTGAAGGACTCACAAGAAGATGATTAAACAAAAGAGGACTGCAAAAAACTTTTAAGAAAGCAGTGAAATAAGTCATGAGTATGGGGGAAGGGAAAAGATTTGTAATTATTCTGAAATGTCAGAATCAGTAATGTAGATAGACTCTTAAATGCCAAAGGTGAGAAAAAGGATTATTTACATTAAATATACTGTCTCAGCATAAAATCTTAGCTCTGCAGTATACCAGTTCTGCTAGATTAAGATTTTAAATTTATGCAAACAGAAAATTTCTTCCTCTTAGTTACTTATTTTATGTTAATAATTAAATTTTTATAAGGAATTGATAATAGCAAAAGCACTGTCAGCTTACGGAAAATGTTGGAAGTAGGAGCACCATGGCAAAGATGCTAGCTCTAATGTAGGAGGTAAAAAAGACTCAAAATTTGGTCAAAGCTGGGAGACTACACTGGGAAATTATCACTGTATGCTTTCATAGAAAAGCTGATTCGCTCTCATCTCATTATATGCTTTTCCGTATCTTCCCATGTATTTTTATATTTATTTTATTGGAATGGGTATGTTATTGTGGAATTTATTGGGCTTCCCTAATTTACTTATCTCATACCAAGGACGCAAAGATGGGAGATGTGACTAATGAAGAGTTTCTGGCTTTGAGTTTTTTTCTGCATGCTTTGTAAAGACTGTCGTGCAACACCTACAAAGCAACAGCCCTCAAAATAACAAAGCCTTCCTGAATGTGAAATTCCACGTGTTCTAAAGGAATACAGAAGTAAAACTCAGCTCTCTGAATTTTACAAAGCCAGCACAGAGGAGAAGCCACATGGTATAAAAAGCTGTACAGTGAACCTGGAACTTCTTTGGGTTAGGGCTTTCACCAGCGGAGCAGCCATGAACAGAATACTGCAACAAGGCAGACTCATTCTTCCAGGCAGAAAATGACAATAAACTGGGGAGCCCTTCAGGTTGCTTAAATGTGCAGTAGTGATCTCAGTGGCCTCTCCAGAAAGAACTCTCTCCTGAGCTTTGGTTTCTTTTACACGTTTGTGTCATGGAGTTATTTTTGTTTGTTTTACCACTTGCCATTAATGAATGCTCTCCGTTGGCAAATGCCTAGTTACATATACATTTATAGTTACCTTAAAAATGTTAAAAGCTGATGGTATTTGGAATGGAGAAGACGACAAAAATGTCAAAGATTAGTTCCAAAATTCAGCATGTGGGGTTTAAGGATTTCCAGAATAAATGTTTGAGTGAAGTGAGCAACATTTTGAAGATTTGTGACTGTTTGCTAGTTCACAAGAGATGGTCACTTAAGATAAGCCCACCAGGTTGTCTTGGATATTGATTTTCGCTAAGTCTGAATTGCTCTACTTTGTTGGATTTGTGCTGGCTATTTAATATTATGTTAATATACCAGAATGGTAATGCAGTTAGTTTTGTGCTTTTTTTTTTTTGAACCATTTCAGTTTAGCGTTTAAAGCACTCTGTTTTTACAGATGGTTTAAGTTTGTAAAAGCAGTTATGTTTTTACTGTATGGTTCTGTTGATAGTCTGCTTGTTGTCAAGGACCACAGATGGTGAATGCTACTTATTTTTCACTACTTTGAAATCCAGATTTTTCCATGTTTTTTACTGTATCATTTGCAAATCCTCAATTAAATTTTATTGGTGAGTCTTCAGTGATCACTCTATGTATGATTTAAAGATGGGACTTGTGTTCTCAAGCTTGTCTGGCATTTCTGAATGGAGGATATTTTTTATATTATGCTATATGGAGGTGTGACTGGAACAGACCTGTTGCCACATGCTTTGGAGAATGGGTCACTAACGCTTTAAGAGATGGGTAGATATTTATCTGAGAGGGAGTAAAAGTGATGCTTAAATGAAAATGTCTGGTTTGGATTTAAATAAATGGATCTAATTCATGTAAGTAGCATCTTTCTATGCAAGAGAGTCCAATTTTGCCAAGAATAAAATTAAATAAGAGTTGTTCTCAGTGTCAGGGTCCTAAGGCACCACCAGGCCTTATGGGTCATGACAAGCACCCCCAGGGCCTCCCCTTATCCTGGGGCCCAGGACCCATTTCAGCCCAGCCCGGGGCCATCAGCCCCTCACCACAGACACACTTGGCAATGGTGGATGGGGCTGCCTCTGGCTGCCCCCTGGCTGCCCCCCGGCTGCCCCCCGGCTGCCCTGCTCCCTGACTGGGTTTGGGACAGGATGGGGTGCCAGGCCTGGCCTACTGCCCCCCATGAGGAGACCCCTGTCTGGCCCTTGTGACACCCTGACATGCAGGTGCTTGGAGTCCTCCATGTCTGTACAAAATGAGTGAGCTCGTAGCTGTTACAAGAGATGCTGACCTGACCAAAAGTATTTCTTACATCTGCTTAAAGAAGCTGAATAAGACCTTTTTCTCATAGGCAATAGTTGCTGGTCAACCTGCAGACTGTGACATAACTGAAAGCCTCAGTAAAATTAACTGGTGCGTCAAATGCTATTCTTCCAACTTGTTGCAAAACACAGTTGTGTCTCTGTTTGAAACAAAAATAAATGTAGAGAAAAGCAAAGGGCTATCACACAGGTTTGTGACTATTTCTTCAGTTCAGGAAAACCAGTTGCAGTAAGGCTCAGGAAAGCAGCCTGAGGGACAGCAGCTACTTGCACCAAAATGTTATAAACTTCAGTGCTCTGAAAAGATTGTGTGATATGCTATTTATCAATGACTATTTAAAGTATTATTCTACATCATGTATTTGTTTTTTAATTTAAATGGCACCACCTATCTTTACTCATGCACTAAAAGAGGAAATCCTGTAAAATAATCACTTATACATATAGGTTTTTAACATAGCTGTTCACCTACTTTCCATTTCTTGAATGATTTGTCTTCTGAGTTGTTCCTTTATTTTTTCTTCTAAGAATCATCAGAGCATTTTCACCACTATGACTTTAAGAAAGAAGTAGCTAACCCTAAATCAATATTGCTGTACCCAGAGAAGTGCTCTGATGTTCAAAACTACTAATTCCCTGGAAAACCAGACAACTGTTAAGCACTAGCATATGGATTTTTTACAGCTTTCAAGACAACTTTAAGGACTTTAACAAATGGCCTATATTTACATATTGCTGAATTCTAAATACTGTTCAGAAGCATTTACTTCTTTGCAATTTGCAAGTGATGTGGGACAGATTTTCACTTTGTCAAGAAGGGAAGGGAAGGGAAGGGAAGGGAAGGGAAGGGAAGGGAAGGGAAGGGAAGGGAAGGGAAGGGAAGGGAAGGGAAGGGAAGGGAAGGGAAGGGAAGGGAAGGGAAGGGAAGGGGAGAGGGGAGGGGAGGGGAGGGGAGGGGAGGGGAGGGGAGAGGGGAGGGGAGGGGAAGGGGAGGGGAGGGGAAGGGGAGGGGAGGGGGGAGGGGAGGGGGGAGGGGAGGGGAGGGGAGGGGAGGGGAGAGGGGAGGGGAGGGGAGGGGAGGGGAGGGGAGAGGGGAGGGGAGGAGAGGAGAGGAGAGGAGAGGAGAGGAGAGGAGAGGAGAGGAGAGGAGAGGAGAGGAGAGGAGAGGAGAGGAGAGGAGAGGAGAGGAGAGGAGAGGAGAGGAGAGGAGAGGAGAGAAGAAAAAAGAAAAGAAAAGAAAAGAAAAGAAAAGAAAAGAAAAGAAAAGAAAAGAAAAGAAAAGAAAAGAAAAGAAAAGAAAAGAAAAGAAAAGAAAAGAAAAGAAAAGAAAAGAAAAGAAAAGAAAAGAAAAGAAAAGAAAAGAAAAGAAAAGAGAAAAGAAGAAAAGAAAAGAAAAGAAAAGAAAAGAAAAGAAAAGAAAAGAAAAGAAAAGAAAAAGAAGAAAAGAAAAGAAAAGAAAAGAAAAGAAAAGAAAAGAAAAGAAAAGAAAAGAAAAGAGAAAAGGAAAAGAGAAGAGAAAAGAAAAGAAAAGAAAAAGAAAAAGAAAAGAGAAAAGAAAAGAAAAGAAAAGAAAAGAAAAGAAAAGAAAAGAAAAGAAAAGAAAAGAAAAGAAAAGAAAAGAAAAGAAAAGAAAAGAAAAGAAAAGAAAAGAAAAGAAAAGAAAAGAAGAAAAGAAAAGAAGAGAAGAGAAAAGAAGAGAAAAGAAAAGAAAAGAAGAGAAAAGAAAAGAAAAGAAAAGAAAAGAAAAGAAAAGAAAAGAAAAGAAAAGAAAAGAAAAGAAAAGAAAAGAAAAGAGAAAAGAAAAGAGAAAAGAAAAGAAAAGAAAAGAAAAGAAAAGAAAAGAGAAAAGAAAAGAAAAGAAGAAAAGAAAAGAAGAGAAAAGAAGAGAAAAGAAGAGAAAAGAAAAGAAAAGAAAAGAAAAGAAAAGAAAAGAAAAGAAAAGAAAAGAAAAGAAAAGAAAAGAAAAGAAAAGAAAAGAAAAGAAAAGAAAAGAAAAAAAAGAAAAGAAAGATTAATCTACCTTACATAGTGTTGCCTAACCTAATTAGACAACCTAATGCATCAACAGTCATCTTTTTTAGAAGAGTTTCTTTTCTGAGTCTAAAGGGACCAGGGTATAGCATGATAATTTGTAATAGAACTATTTGGCACAACAAAAAAGAACAAAAACCAAACCCCTTTTGCTTCAGCTGCTTTACATGCTTCAACAAATTAACTATTAACATGTGATATATAGATCAAAATTAAATGTCAGTGTGGAAATTATGTTACTTTCTTGGCAATGGTTCATGCCTACCAAAGACAAAGCGTTGAGCACTGGTGTATGCAGCTTTCACATCTTCAAGCCAAGCTAATTTTCTTGCATTCTCTTGCAAAATAAGCATAAGGGTTGCGATTTTCTGGATGGAAAAATGAGGCTGTTCTTTATCATGCTTGCAAGCAAAAACAATAGCGCCTAGAAGCCCAAATGTAGAAGGGATTGTCTCTTTTCATCACCTACTAGACTTGGAAGTTGATGCCTTTTTAAATTCAGAGATTATTTGATAGGGAACTCTTATAATTGGCAGCAGCCCCAGTTCAGTTTCCAAGTTGTCCAAGCAGGACAGTGATGTATTTCACCAGCAGATGAGCAATTCTGTTCCATTTCTTTCCTTCTCTCCTTCTTTTTTGTGTGGAGCTTTTCACAGTACAATCTTTTCTTGATACAGTACAGCTCATTTCTGCTACATAGTTTAAAAGACCAAAGACATTATTTTAAAAATAATAATAAAAAATGCTGCTTCCCAAACAAAACTGTCTTCCACTGTGTAATAATTATTGTCATTTCCATGATTCTGCGGTCATTTTTCACAAATTATAGTAGTAGAATTACAAAGCAATCAGTGCTTGAAGTTATTATACATTTTTTCTTTGTAATTTTCTATTACTCTCCCTGAAAGTGATATAGTATTGCTGGTGACTGGAATTGGTTCTGCAAGAGCAGAAGAGAGTACATAAAGACTCCTTTGTCTTTAAGAACAGTTAAGACTTTATGGGTCCTGCCCATGGTGGAGGTGTGGGTGGACTAGATAATCTTTAAAGGTCCCTTCCAACACAAACCTTTCTGTAATTCTGTGTGATTCTATGTCAAGGAATCCTTCAGTGAGGATTTCCAGTGGAGAGCTGAATCCCACCAGTTAAGAAAATGAGACGTGAATGTTGCCACCCAGGTTCTAAATGGCATTGCAACCTCACATATTGTTTAAAAAATATAGAGCAATCCCCTCCAATAGACATATAGAATGCATATATGAAATGCATAGGGAATAATAAGTCTGTTCTTAGTGATTAGCATACCTCTGTTTTGGAGAGCTGTATGAGTGATTATATCTGCAGATGGCAGAAGCTGATTGATGGCCACAGGAGTTTTGTCAGTTTTGCCAGTTGGGAATCTGGTCCAATATATTAAAAAATTAGTCATGGCTGATAATTTATTCTCATTACCAAAGCTTCTAATTCTTACAGTGAAAAATATTCTTTTAACATAGTTATTTCTGTACCGAAATTTAGAAATCACTAAAGCTTTCTACTTGGGAAGAAAGCAAGGAATATTTTTGAGTGCATTGAATTTAGCAAGCCAATGGCCTAGTGTTTCCTAAAGGCAATTCAAAATCTGTACTCCTAGCCGTTGCTCTCAGGAACGACATTAACTACTACAGCTGATTAGTCAAGTAGTCAGCTGAAATTACCAAAACCTAACAACTCACTGCATTTTTCAGCTACTATTACTCTAAGTAGTAAGACTATTTTGGCTGAACTTTTGCATGTGTAAGGATTAAGAAAATTCTTTGTTCTGCTTCTTATGGATTTGCATAGGAGACACTTTTGGCAGTGATCAGTGACCCATAAGATGTTTTACTGCCCGTCCCCTAAGGCCAGAGCTCTAAAAGAGGAACACACACTGAGTGTTTAGAAAATATTCAAGCCTTCATCTGTCTGCATGCTACTACTGCTGGCTGACAATCTGTTGCCATTGAACATATCCCCAGTGAATGCAAGACCCTGTCAACCAGTGTATGCATACATATGTTGTTGAGATAATGTGAATCTGTCAGATCTCCCAATTCAAGATCCCAGGTTTGAGTTCAGATGAAAAAAAAAAGAAAAAAGTAAGGCTTCTACAGGCAAAAAAGTTATTTCTGTCATTGCTGTGCCATTTGTGTATATACTTTTACAGTATGTGACAACGTGACCCAAAGTTGCATGGGTCTTCAAGCCTTAAAAATCATTGAGTATAGACATTAATTAGATAGGGGATGGTAGATGCATGTTAAATGAAGTAGAGAATTTAGGCACAGAGAGATATTAACAGCCATATATAATGCAAGTGTTAATGAGTCATTAAGTTAGTAAAATTTAACCCCACGTTTAGGTACATTAAGCTGTGTTAAATACACATCTTAATTTAAAATGTATCAAATTACTCTGCCAAGTCTGCACAGGTGAGAGTGACTGATAGTGTTTCATTGTTCTGTTACAAGAATACTGAAAAATTAAGGTGGTGCTGCTTGGCTAGTTCACTCCTAGGTGAAAGATCAAAATATGGCAATAAAAAAATTTATCTTTACTTACAAACAATTTCTAAAAACTTCATCACACAGCTTTTGAAAAGAAATTTTTTGTCCCTGTCATACTGGGCTTTCTGAAGGTTATACTACTAGGCAGCAAATTAAGCATTTATTAGCTGGTTGTGAAGGCATCATTCCAAGTGCAATGATTTAGACAACATGCTTCTGTCACCAGTTAATCTATAACATTTTTAGCTGATATCCAACAGTCCTGGAACAGATTAAGAAATTAATAACTGAATGAATATCTGAAATCAGATGGTTTATGGAGTAAGATCAATCTTGATAACTACCACTGAAATGACAAATCTGTCATCAGTTTCTTAACACCTTTTGGCTCAGAATTTTTGCAATTATTTGTTCACAACATATTGAAAAAATATTTGCTTTTCCATCTCATATAAAATATAAGAGAAAAATTTCCTGATTAAATTTAAAACACCTTAACATATTTGGGATTCTTTAGAATGGGAGATACTATTTGCAGTTCAATTATCATGAGTAATTTTATACCTTTCTCATGGACCTTCTTCTGATGTTTTGGAGTCTATTTCTGCAAATCTCTTTTTAGCAAGAGTCCTGGGGTTCAAATGGCTGTCATTTATCCTCTGCAAAGTGAATTCAAAATGTTATCAGATAAAGAATGGTAGCATTGAATGCTCACTTTGCTCTGCTGAAAGTAAGGGCATAGACGTAAAAGCTTGGCTAGAGTGTTGAATGGTTTAAGAGTGCAATTCAAATTTTAACATCTGGAAAGGAAAACATTTATGCAAACAAAACTTCTATAAAACAAATAGAAAAGCTCTATCAGCTACTGGAGGAGGCGACAAGGATTAGCCTTTCCCATGAGCCAGTCATTATTTGAAGTTAGTCATGGGATACATTTGGCAAAGCTCCCTAGGTCTCCATTTTCATAAATTCCATTATGGTTATCAAGATTGATTTTATTCCTTCAAATATACGATTCCAGATACTCATTCAGTTACTAATTTCTAGATATGAGTTTGCAAGTCCCCCCTTATTTACTTCCCTTATTTATTTTTATAGAAATAAAAACTGGATTGCTTTTCCCCAATTCTTCCCAAATCCAGGAACTATAATATAACTGTTTATACTAATTTACTTCTTACGACATTACAATATTATATAACAAATAGTGTCATTCTGTAAAAATGTTGTAATGCATACAAACAACCTTTTACTGGCTTCCTCTGAAGCCACTGGAACATAGGTTTAGCTGTAATGTAAAAAGAAGTCATGCATGGACAACATAATGGATTAATCATTAGAACTCTGTATCATGCTATAAAAAGTTATCTCTGTCTCTGTGCTCTGCATTGTAATACATAAATATAGTAGGATAACTGTTTATAATGTAACACTATAATACTTTCAAGATTCCTTTCGAACATATATTAAATTATTTACAATTTGCAAGAAGAAATGGAGTGCTTGTGTTATATTAAACTAACAGTTAAAAAAAAACGCACAGACCTTGAGATCCTCACTAACCATACATGGCTGTATTTGAGTTTCCCTTACCAATGTGGTGTTTCACTAAGAAAGTCCCTTAACAAGTCAAAAAAACCTTCTATGAAGAATTTTGTCTCTCTCAGATCCTTAACTACAAGGGTGGGATTAATCCAATCTGACTTTTCTGTGTATCTAGTATCTTCTTTTATGCATGTAGAAAGAGAGGCACCTCTGCAGAATCACTGACCCCTAATATTTTAGACATTTCTTTAAGATAGAATTTCCTAGTCACTGCCTATGGAGATAGTGGACAGACTCCAGCTAAACAGATCATCTCATCTAATTTTAGATGTCTGCAGTTCTCTACGTGAGCTAGTCATCTAAACTTTTTTGAAAATAACGGAAAGAAACAAACACCTAAAAGGTACAATTTAGCTCATCTTAATATAGATATGTCAAACAGTTCAGAAGAATTTTAACATTGTTTCTTTCCACTCAGAGTCTAGATGAGCAGCTTAGATGCAAACACTAAAGTTGGCACACGGATACCTAACCAAAGGCTCCTAGCATCATTTTGAGATGCTTTGGGTTATCTGAAGCATACATTAGGAGATGGCAGCTATGACACAGGGAGAGTCACATCCTTTCAGGGAGCATTTGGAGACCAGGTGGAATACCAAGGACATCTCAAAAAAGACTAAATACCTATGTTTAAAGAAAGGAGTCAATCCTTTTGTCAGTGGAGCTTGGAAAAATGCTGACTGACTACCCGCTACAGGCCTGCTTTAGGGTGAGATGCGTCTCTGACTGCATGAGATAGGTAGGGGGATTCAGCTGCCTATACATAGTCAGCCAGTGCCAAGTCACACAGTATAATACCCTGGCAGGTCTTCAATGGCCTCTCCTGTAAGTAAATATATCCTGCAAATACTGTGCCATACCTGCTAGCCCTATACAAGTCTCTTGGATGTCCTAGAGTATCTCAGATGGCACTGGACACCTATGTTCAGGTAACTGAATCAGCCCCTTGATATCTCTTGATGATCCTGTGAATTCAAACTCTTAGGGAGGACACTTAAATCTAGGTGTCATGACCTGGAACTGAATCCTAGAAAGAGATGATGTCTATGTTGCTGAACAACAGACAATTAGGGAGAGAGACTGAGCGTGGGACACCTGATCAATCGCACTGTTTATTTCTTTATGTTCATTCCCCACCTTTACAGCACTCCAGCTAGCTTTGAAAAAGGCAATACAGGTGTTCAGTTGGGGAGGACGAAATCCACCAAGGCATTGCTACTAAAAGGCATTAAGAATGAGAGAGAGACAGCTCGCTCTCTCTCTGTCCTATGCAATTTTACAGCACTATTCAAGAAATTAAATGAAATAAATAACATGTTTAAAGTCAGAATGATCTTTGCCATTAAGTTCAATGAGCATAATAAGTGTTAGATCAAAAATGAATGAGAGAACAGAGGAGCAGTCTGCAGCTTCCTCATTAATTACCACCTTATGTGCAGGCTTGAACTTTAGCAGTTCAGAGTTTCTTTCTTATCAAAAGGGAATTCTCTCAAAAAGGGGAGGACTCATAAGACTTCTAGCGATATTCTGCAAGGATTGGGCTAGACCCTATGCTGTTCAACTTCTTCATCAAGGATCTCAAAGTAAATTTAAAATCACTACTAATCATGTGATAATGGCGGGGGAGTCACTCAGAATGTTTTTGATTGAGTGAATGGCTGCAGCATATAAAAAAGGGAACACTGAAATGCTATCATCAGATACATCTAGACTACATCTAGAAATGAGAAATAAAGGATACCAGATGACCGTATCTTGGAAACTGGTGATTCTGATGAAGAATGTAATCTCAGTTCTCATTGTGATGCTGAGGTAGAAGAGAGAATGCAGACTTTTAAGTGATAGAAAGAGGTTTAAAGGGAAAGGTGTATAAAGATGATTTTATTTAACTGTAGTATTTTTCTGATAGTGATACTGGAAGGCTGTATGAAGTGCTAGTATTCTCAATTTTAAAGTAACTTTATAAAACTGAAGAAGATAAAAAAAGTTTCATAAAAGGCATTAAAAAAGTTGGATATCCTTGAGACTTAAAGAGCTTGATTTTTGTAATGTATCAAAAAGAGGATAGAATTATTATTCTTTTACAATTTTTATGTAAGTATCTTCATATATAGGAAATGTCAGTTACTAAATTTATAAAGCCAGAATAAGAACCAGTGACTGGACATTGAAAACAGACACATTTGAATTTGAAAATTAAATTATCCTTTTTAACTGAAAAGGTAATCAAGCCCTGGAACAAACTGTCAAATGAATTGGTAAAGTATCCATCTCGGTATTTTAGGTTTGAGACCAAGTGACATACAGAACGATATGCTTTACTTAAATGCAAGTTGTGCAAGTGATTAGTACACAAATCATTAGGCTTGATGCAAAGATAACTGGATGAAATGCAGCACCAGCAGAAACTAAGGGGTCACAGTAGATTATCTAATTGTCTCTTCTGGCCTTAATTTCTAAGAAACTGTTAGATCATGTAATGGGTCAGATCCCCAGCTGCCAAAAATTGGCATAGAGCTGCTGATTTGAGCTGTTTCTGGCATATTAATAATACAATTTTTCCTCGTTAAATACACTGAGTACTTTACTACAGCTACCATCGATAATCAGTTCACTGGGAATCTCTTCATGTTTAGAGTGTAATCATAAATTTTGTTTTCAGATAAAGTTAATGTGCTGATGGAGCATTTGGTTTTGCTTTCAGTTATTAAAACAAGGAATACTATACTTTTGCAACATTCTTGCACTTAAGTGGCATTGACAAGATTTGTAATGAAGAGTCTACCTCAAATCTACTTTTTGCTATCTTTTTCTAAAATACCTTCTTGAATAGAACCTGTCTCACTAAATGTATTTAACATTAGTGACTAAAAGTAGAAGCAATGAAATTGAATAATGAGACCATGTCATTAAGTCAAATGTTATTGGCTCTAGTCCCTCTGCAATTTTTCACATGATGCTTGTAATCTGTGCCCATATCCCCAACTGTTTTTTTTTTTAAATTTAAACACATAAGAGAGAAACTTGAAAGTCAAAGGCCTCTATCTCATTTCAATAAGAGAGTTAAATTAATGATGCATAAGAAGGAATATTGGCTTTGTAACCAGAGTAGGAACCAAGTGATTTTAGTGGGTCTTAATTCATGTCTCCCTTATACTGGGTGTCTTGGCATCTAATCATAATGCTGTAGAGAAGCAAGAGTTTGGTTCAAGTGATATAGATCTGTTAAAGGATTTTTTACATCATTTGAACTAAAATGAAGCAGCTATGTATTCAATTTCTTAATGAAAGATCTGTCCCAACTCTAAGATGTCGATTGGAGATTTTAAAGATTAAATAACTGTTTCACGATCTGCAGAGTTGTGCATAAAGCCTGGCAGACTCTAATGGAAGTTCGTTATAGGGGCTGTGGAAGGTCATCTACCTCCAGCAAAGGAGAATATACAGTAACTGAAAGAGGGCCAGGCCATATAGAAGACTGACCTTTGCCTCTATGTAGAAGACCATATTCATGTCATCCAGCATATACACCTTATATTGAGCTCAAATTCAGGTCTGTGCTCAAGTACAGAGTTACTGACCATCTGCCTTAGACACAAATTTGAGTTCTCAGTGTCTCAGCTAAAGTGTGGAGCCAAGTGGCTATCTTTGTACAGTGGAGATGAGCCAGATACGTGATGCTTCTTTCAGCAACCACTTGCATCCGCTGCCTTTCCAAGAGGGCTGCCAGTGTTGCCTGCAGTGAGAGCAGTGGGGATTGAAAGGCCGCCTGAGTGGGCTGCCTTAGACTGGGTGGACCTGACAGCTAAAGGTAGTGGCAACCTATGGGCAGTACTTGGTGTGCCAGGCTCTGTTAGGGAATGCAGCAAGTGTTGGGTCTGCTACAGGGTGAATATTACACAACTGGTATCTTCTTTTAAAGTAATAAAAAAACTATTCTGATTTATTTATAGGTGGCAGGAGAGTACTAGATGGAAAAATAATCACAGACTCCTTTGTCCTAAATCAAAGCCAATCAACTTTGTAACAGGTAAAGCTACATTGAAATGCATTTTGAGACAATCCCAAAACTAAAACACCTGCTGTTTTTCACAGATGTTTTGGGAAGAAGGAGTAGGAGTATAGTATTTGAGGAAGAACCAAGATATGTGTACCTTGGCAAGAGTTTCACAAATTTTGGATTTGCTTGATGTTAAAGTGAAACGTGTGAGGTATAAGCAAATAAAAACTGAGTGATAATTCTGGAACAAATCTCTTTTCAGCTGAAGTTACTCAGTTTGTCAGAATTCTGACTGAGACCATTGCCACTATAGAATGCCTGATGGACTACATAAAAGAAATTGTTGACCTTATCCTAGTTTCTATTAGACATGTGCCCAAAACTCTACCAAATTGGCATCTTGTAGGCACTTTCAAAGATAAGGTCAAGACTGAAAGAGCAAAAGGATTGAATTACCCAAAGCAAATATGAAAAGAAGTGTGGAAGGCATATTCTCAGACTTGAGAAGAGGGCAACAATTTTATACAGCAACATGCCTGTAGCAAAAAATACCCCAGGAAAACCAGCCCTGTCTGCTCCAGATCTCAGCCAAGAGCAGTGAAAAATTTGTATCTGGTCTGAAACAGTGGTGGAATTGGACTCTGTTTGCCTAGCAAAGATTTAGGATACTTTCAGAAAGATAGAAGTGTTTCTGTTCTGTCATTCTCTTCAACAGAAATTGGGCTTTTGATCTATTTTTTAAACACAAGCTGTGGGTTAAAAAAAATAAAAATATGGGAAAGAAGGGCTTGTCCACTGCTGAGATGGACCCTAAACAAATCAGCTAATTAAAAATAAGATGTATTTTGATAGGTAACATTATTGGTGAGACAGCAATAAACTTTTAAAGTCAGTTGAGTAAGAATGTTACAAGAGAGCGTCAGCCCTGCATGATGTGTGTAGTCAGCAGAGGAACTGGCTAGAACTGAATAATGAAATATTCCCTAAAAGTCATTTGAGTGACAACCCTCAGATGGGCTAGGGAAGCAGATGATAAAAATGCTCGAAGCCCAGTTTTCACCGTAGGAGTAATTACACTTTCTCAATGTTTTGTTGTGGTTTTTATTCTGTTTGGTCCCTGAAAAAAACCCACCCATTAAAAATCACCTCAGGCTTTTAAAAACAACAGCAGCACTATTTTCTGAAACGGAGCTTAAAACATTGTATAAATTGTAACATGGATATCCAAATCAGAATAATTCCATTCTGGTTAAATCTGAAATAGAAAAAGACAAAAGCCTCTGTTTTGACCTTACCAAAGTTCTTTCTTCCCCTCAAGTGTTTTACTGCCGTAAGAACTTATTGAAATTGACATATTCTTGCAGAATATGTAGATTTTGACAAAACTGACCTTTTTTCTAGATGAAAGCAAAGGTCACAGGAGTATTTTGCCCAGCGCTAGTGAGGGGTACTGTGCCTTGTATACAGTGCGTGTCAAGACCTTCTGAAGACTCAATGCCACGTAATTATCAGGAATCCTGGATACAGCATGATCCTTTGCTGTTGTATGCCCTATTTATTTGGTGGCAGGACATAGGTCAATGAAGCCATAGCTTAATGTTTTTAGCCCATTCTTCACACCTTTCCTATGAATATGCTGTCACTGTCAATGCTAATGCAACTCAGGTGCTTCATCCTGAACATTTGCCTTTCTTTCAACAGAAGGATACTAATATCTTGGGATTTTTATTCCGTAAAAGCATTATAGTTGGGAAGGTTTTCCTTCTTAATTTGGGCTGTAGAACATGTTTTTCCAACTACATCCAGCCACATGAAGTCACCTAACTTGTGAGTACAGCTACACTATTTCTTTCCCCATGAGGGTAGGGCATTACCCCATTGCAATAAAACACTTTTTTTGCCTTATTTGTTAGATGATCTTAGATTGCTTAGAATCATTTATCCATTTAGCATTCCCCTAATCCTTGTTTCATGTCAAACTTAGTTAGCAATGAGTTAGTGTTTTCTTCTGTTATTGCTAAAAATATGACAGAGCATAGGGCCCAAAATCAATTCCTGAGCAATATCACTGTGAGAACATACATGAAGTATTGGTTGACAATTGCATTTTCTCATGTATTATAACAGCTAGCACAGTTTTAATATACTTAAATTTTGTATTGGGTTTCTTTTATGTTATGTGAGACTAAGTAGCCTTGCAGAAATACCTAAACATATTAGTACAATTGTCCTGGTTTCAGCTGGAATAATTTTCTTCCTAGTAGCTGGTATAGTGCTGTGGTTTGGGTTTAGGATAAGAATAATGTTGATAATACACTGATGTTTTAGTTGTTGCTAAGTAGTGCTAAGTAGTGCTAAGTTGTTGTTAAGTAGTTGCTAGGTGGTGCTTACACTAGTAAAGGACTTTTCAGCTTCCCATGCTTTGCCAAGTGCACAAGAAGCTGGGAGGGGGCACAGCCAGGACAGCTGACCCAAACTGGTCAAAGGGCTATTCCATACCGTATGGCGCCATGCTCAGTATATAAACTGGGGGAGCTGGTTGGGGGGCAGTGAGCGCTGCTTGGGAATGTGCTGGGCATCGGTCGGTGGGTGGTTAGCAATTGTACAGTGTATCACTTGCTTTGTAGATTATTATTGTAGTATTATTATTTGTTATTATTTTTATTATTACTACTATTACTACTATTCTATTTTATTTTACTTCAATTATTAAACTGTCCTTATGAGTTTTCTCCCTTTTACCCTTCTGATTCTCTCCCTCATCCCACCAGTGGGGGGGAGGAAGTAAGCAGCTGTGTGATGCTTAGTTGCTGGCTGGGGTTAAACCATGACAACAATACTATTGCCTTTATAATTTATCTTGCTTTTCAAAATAAGATTCCTTTAATAGCCTAACAGATAGTTTCAGTTTTGAGCATGTAACTAGAAATTTATTTGTGAGTTATAGTTTAGTATTTAATGAGTTATTCTATTATCCAAACTGAATATAATAATAGTTTGCCATCAGGACAGAACATATCCTCAGAAGAATTTCCAGTCTTCACTGTTAATGTCAAAATACCTTGAGAATCCAGATTGCCCATTTTTATGACAGAATCACTCCCCTTTACCCTCCTCCCTTCTCATGGTGAGAGGACACACTGTGAACTAAATAGAGCGATACATTAGCAATAAAAATTGGTAAATAATTGCAAAGCAGTGATGCTATTATCTATTACATTGTACTAGCAATAGCTTTCAGCATCACAGCATCTTTTCTGAGCAAAAGGTTTTGTGTTTTGCAGAAAGTGGTATGGGTTTTTTTGAGATATAATTATCTCTCATCATTCACTGTTCCAGGAAGAAAACTATAACACACTAAGATCTAAGGAGTACCTCTGTAGCCTTTATCATGTCAGTTCTGTTGAATAATTTCTCTTACATTTGGTCAAGGAGATACATTATCTTTTAGCATCTCATGGGATGATAAGGCAGAAGGAAGTAAGTATTTTAGTATCTTAAAAGTATTTGGGTGACCAAATAGTTTTTTTAAAAATTAGATAAATTTTGGAAAATGTTGGGTAACCTGTGAGAGATGATGAGAGGAATGATACTGATCTAGAATGATAATAACAAATAATTAAAAGAATACTTTTTAATCAGCACTTTTTTCCTCATGAATATATTCTCATATTCTGTCCAATATCACACCTAAAGAACCCCTCTTCAGTTTGTTCTGAAAATAATTTGATGTTTATAAAGGGTCACAAGGGAGACCAGACAAACTAAGTAAATGAATGGCTCATGGGCCACCTCTTCAGCAGTCTACAGGACTTGGACAGCTTTTCAGGAAGGACAGCAATACTATCAGACTTTCTTTCTTGGATCAGGATGGTCACTTAGCATAAAGCTTTGCAAATTTTCCCAGAGACTTCTGAAAGCCCTTGTTACCTGAGAAGTCTATATTTTCCATGCATGGTGGTAATTTTGCATAGCTAATCATCTGGCCAATTGTGTCACTGAATTGCATTTGAAAGAGATGATGTTAATTGATGTTTTCTTATTCTGATCACTCATTTTCTGTAATGTGTGTTTTCCTTCTTGTTGTTTTAAATGTTGAAAACATTGTTCATGAGTAGCGTTACACTGATCAGCTCTGGAAATGGTTGTGTTGATGGGCCTTTCTTTGCAGGTCATGTGCAGTGTGGAATTAGTCCAAACATGGACATGCGTAGGAGGCACAAAGCAGGACCTTCTGAAGCTAGGGTGACATCAAACCAACTTGGCAGTTGCTTTTGTCCTGCATGGATTCAGCAGCTGTTTTACTGGGTATTAGATGTACAAATATACCAAGTGCTAACTTACACAGGAACACCACCACAGTATTTCTTCACTCATAAGCCTGTATTCATAGCACCTGCAAAAAGAACCTACAGTCATACATTTCTATCTGGGATTTGAGCCAGGGCAGAAATAGAAGGCTTAGTTGATGAGAATAAGGATTTAGGATTCTTGTCCAACAGTAATTAATTATGAGTCCTTTCTTTTAGTTCAGCAGGCAGTGGATCAGGACCTGTCAGACAGAAGAGAATTATTTTAACTCTGCCAGTCAATGGCAGAATCTTAATAAGTAGTTTTCACAATAAAGAAAAAACTTTTATTGTAATTCAAGAGGAAAACATCACAGACCAAGAATAGCTGGTTGCCCGCTGTCTTCCCTGTGTCACCTTCTAACAGGAAAACATTGTACTTTGTTATAAAGAAATTTGTGGCTTAAGTTACTTTCAATCACTCACTTTTACTGCCTGCGGACTTATCATGAATGAAGACAAATAAAAAAGGTAATAAGCAGAGAAAAATGAACTATTTCAAGACTGATGAAACTAATGAAGTTTACCTTCTTAAAGATTTGTCCCCTGTAGTTAGATTTTCTAAAAAAGTGTGAGCTCTGGACTAAAGCTTGTCCTATGTGTGGGCTGTTCATAAACAAGCTTTGTGATGTGGATTCTGTAGTTTCCGCTAAGGACTGTAGCCAGGTCTTCACCTGGCTGCCTGTTTTCAAGGAATTTGTAGGAACTTAACTTTTTTCACACAGCCAACTAGATCAAAATTTATTGGGAAGACAGTTAGACCTTCATGTTCACATGTACACACATCATGGAACTGAATAAGATGCATTTCCATAGCAAACTAGATCAGAAAGCACAATAAATTTCATATTGTTGTTGAATTACTATTTTCAGTAGAAATGGAATGACAATTTGTTGTGAAAAACTCTGTTTAGCCACAGCATCTGTAGAGAATAGAAAGCAGCTCTACAGAGTACATTACCTGTACTCTGCCTTGGAAGGACCAATCTAGAAGTGCAATTACAGTATCTTATAAAATATGTGGTCTCAAATATATATGTAGTATATATCAGGACAACACTCAATTGCGAACAGTGATGGTTCTGAAGATCTTTGTGATATTCTTTTTTTAACAATGTGTTTGACATCACCAGTCTAATTCAGATAAACTGTCACATAATTTCAGATCATAATAATTCTAGGTCATCATTGAACTGAACAAAATTGCCTGGCTTACCCTGTATTGCAGAATATACTTCCTTGAAATATATTCAAGAGGATAGCAAATGAATTGGGCTTAGGTTGGTGTCATGGCACTGATTTATGGACCAGATGTTAAAATAATAGGACAGGGAAGTAAACATATTTGTCAAAAATTATAAAGCCTTCTCCATGCTACTGTTTTTTTTAAATATGTTTTGAAAATAAAATAATTCATAATGGTGATGCTAGAAGGCATTCCTTTTGTTCTAATAAAAGGCCTGCAGAAAAGATAGGCAAAAGCTGTAATAACATTCTTGGCAACAATATCCACTCCACATGTATTCTGAATCAGATTTAATTCAAATTAAATAGAAATGAAAACTATTTGCCATTGCACCCTAATGACTGTAATTTTCACTCAAGCCGTTACTTACAGACACATTATGCTGAACCTTTAAAATAGTCTTTTCTCTGTTTTTCTGTCTACAGGACAAAATTTTGCGGCATGCATTTTTAATCACTCAACAAAAAAATATGGACTTCATTGGAAAGGCTAATACAAAAGTAAAACAGAAAAATCAATTTTTCCTGTCATGATGGAGGAATTCTCAGTTTATATCTTTTCAACTGGCTGGGCCACCAATATCTTCAGCTAACAAAATGATACTACCCTGTCTTCTCTTATCCAATGGTACTTAATTCCGTCACAATATCCCTACTAACCATTTAACTCATCAAATAGCTATTATGCTGCTCATTTAGTGTTGTAGCCAAAATATCTCCATAACTGCAAGTAGCTAAACTCTTCAGTGCCAGATGGTATACAAATTGGTCTCATCAGAGATACAGTTGTCATCACACTCACAATTTATTAGTATTATGAACCCCCCTCCTCCTGTGAACTTAGTGTGACAGAGTTCTCTTATTTAATCTCTAACTTAGTGATTAACATGTATCAAAACCCACTATCATATAAAAATGTACTAATTAGCAGAAAACTAGCATTTCCTCATTGTCAGCAAATAAATACCCAACTTGAGAGTCGGTGTAGGGATCTGCTGGAAATAGAGGCACATTAAAAATCAGATTAGCTTTTCGAGTGCAATTTTAGTGCATGTTAGCTGAATTACTCCAAAGTGGCTTTGAATAGCTTCTCACCAAACACTGTAAACATTTGTTTGCTATCTAGGAGCATTCGGCTGTTCATGCCAAATGAACAAGAATGAATGACAGCCTACCCTATTCCATGAAAGTTCCTCTCTGCAAAAGATTTATCATTTAGTCTTCATGTTCTTGTACCTTACAATTTCATTAAATTACTGGAGGGAATTTCAAGACTAATGCATGACAGCAACACAAACTTTATCTTCAGAAAACAGCTAAATATCATTTTGTGTCATCTTCTATTTGATTGGGAAAACTTAATGGAGAAGACTTCAAAATAGTTATAGACCTTGCTGGTTTAAAAAGTTTATATCAAAATTCTAAATGTATCTTAGGCTGCAAAAGAGTTTCACAGAGAAAGATGTGTAAATGATATTCCTCCAGTACTCTCCATTACTATTTATCTGTCTGTGTTGAATGAAAGAGTGAAAAATCTTTTATAATTTTCTCATAAAACAGCTGAAGTAAAAGACAGGAAATATTTTTATTTTTTTCTATATACCAGCATGCCTGGGAACAGAGCATTTGTTTGTTTGGCTTCCTAATAGAAGTGTCCCTTTCACAACATATACTTTCTCCCTCTAACTTGGATGCACTAGGTTCGCTCTGCCCTTCCTTCTGCCAGCAGGACTTGGAGAGAATTACAGATCTTAAGGGAAGATGAATTTGATTAATTTCAGGATCCAGGGGTTTTCTCTCTTCCCACACATGTCACACTACTTGTGTGACCGCTGCCCGTGGTTTTACTTCTCCCCATCCACCTTGATCCCTCTTTTTCTTTACACTTGTGTCCTCCCAGACGCATAACCCCCCCAATTACTTTTTGCACTTTGGTCCCAGTTTTGCAACATCCATTCCCTAATTTGCAATTTCTCATGTGATTAGCAGAGTAATCTTGGCCTTGTAATTTCATTACTGATACAGTTACTTCAGATTCTACACCTCAGAAGGACCCTAATACTGCCCTTCAAACTGGATAGCTTGACTTCAGCTATTTCTCACTAACACCCCTTTAATCACCTGAGAAATCCAGCCATTCCCCATGGCACTATCTGTAACTTTTGACAGCTTTTCACTTTCTTTTTTATTACATACCATTTATTACATGCAATTTATTACATTCTTATTCATTAGTGTGTTATATTCTGTTCAGTTAGCTAAACCTCAGGCCAGGGTCCAGTCCTCTGTTTGCATACCTTAAAAAGCGTTTCCTACTCTGATTTTCATGATCATGCCTAAAACAGACTGTGTGGCTACCCCTCCTACACAGATGTTAACCATGACTTAGTTTGGAAGATATACCCTGCAAATGGAAGGGCACAAAACTAGCAATCAAAGAGTACAAGAAGTTTGTGTGAAGCATGGGCCAAAATTTTGCCAATGTAGACTTTTTGTGCAAGGCCAGTTATGTAATCTACCATTTTATGTGCCTACAAAATGTGCATACCTTCTGATATGTGCAATTAACTGCACCTCAGTATCTCGCCTTACTAATTAGTGATCGTTGGTTTGATGGTACGACTTACAAATGTTGCAGTTGTTGCTCCCACCAGAAGTGAGGCAAAATTTTCATTGTTCATAAAACTTGTTCCTACAGGGCACCTTTACAAACTTAATTGTAGGAACACACAGTGCATTGTGCAAGTCTGCAAAACTAGGTTCAGCAAATCCTGTGGATGGTGGGAGCTGTGGTTGGCCTCCTGCTGCTCTGGAGCCCTAATCGTGAATTTGTGGGAGAGGCAGGTAGGGAATTCAGAGAAAAGAGTTAACTTTCTGTTGATTAGTGCTGAATGTAAATGGTTTTAGGCTAAAAGGTTCCTTACTGAAAAGTCCTAGTACACCATTTTTTTCTTCAAAAAGAATGAAAATATTTGACTAAGAATCTCCTGTTTTGAAACATTTAAGAAAAAACATTTCCCAGTGGACAGTCATTGGTATTTTCAAATCAAAGTTCGGTGCAATTTTTGGCTCAAAAAGACTTAGAAAGTACAATTTAGGGATAGATTTTATTAAACATTGCAGAAGTTTCCCAGAGTAACTTCTCCATTATGTCTCTTGAAACTGGCATTTGAATATTGCAACACTAAACCAGAATAAGAAAGAAGTGGGTTGGTAAAAATTGTTTAAACTACATAGATCCTTCATAACCTGGGATTTGTTTTGTGCCGTTTATGGGTGAACATGTTAAGGAAAGGAATTCTCTAAAACTTTGGCCATTCTTGTGGTAGATGTGGTAATTGGAGAGGATGGATAATGATGCCAGACAAAAAAAGATTTTTTCATCAAAATCTTCCAGGCAGAGAGAAAGGTTTCTCTGTTTGTAGCCACATTTTCTCTTTCTGCTAATGGAAAATGTTCTTTTAGTAGCAGTGGGGTTTCTTTCACTGAAATAATTCCAGGTTGGAGACTATGTTTTTAAGCAGTTTTTCCTTGCTGTAGTTATACTGGACTTAAGTTACAGAATATTTGAGGTTTAAAACATTTGATAAAATATATTATATTCTGGCATCCCAGAATTGATTTAAATGTGATCTCGATAAACAGATCTGCATTTCTTAAAACTCATATTGCATTTTTATGGCAACCTGAACTGCACGTTTGATTGATAGTAAGAATGAGAAAGCTGAACTGTATCACATCAGGCTTTTAAAAATCAAACTATAGACCTGTGGCCAAAGGTTCTGGATATACATGTATTCAGATAAGACACAATTAATATAATAGCTCTGTAGCATGACTGACCAGAATCCTATCTCTGTTTTGCACAGGGGATTGTATAACGTGCTAAAACTGATTAGGTGAAAGCATTGTGTTAATTATACTAAAATGAAATCACTACTCTATTGGTAAAACTGCTTCCATATTAAGGGGAAAACAGGACTTGAATTCTAGAAATATAATTACAAAGATACAATTTTTATTTCTAGACAAGCAGTAAGATTAGATTCTGCTACAGCTTAAAGGTTAATAATTGAAACTGCAAATTTTGCTATCTACCTAAGTGAAGGCAACTAAAGATTCCTGATCTTTTTTTTCATCCCTTTCCTCCTGAGGGAAACACTGTACATATGAGTCTTAAAATTTTATTTCTGTCATATCTTTGTCCATAGGAAGCTTGGACATATGATGTGGAAAAAAAATCCTTTCTTTTTCATCTCATTAGTAGTCACTGTGTTAATTCAATTTTTTTGAGTTTTAATTGTGTTGGAAGTATGATCTCCACCCAGATAAATGAATCATTGAGCTCTCACAGGCTTTTTGAGACAAAAAATAAACTCCTATATTTTCTACCTCAATACCAATAATTCTAACAAATATTTGCAAATATTCAGTCCTGGAAGATTTAGAACCACAAGACTTAGAGGTCAATAGGACTCATGGTTCCTATTTCTGAAGATCTTGGCTCCCCAAAAGCTGAGAAACAAAACTGAAGCTGTGCAAATGCTTTAGTATTGACATGTTACTTTTGGCTACGTTTCTTAAAGGAGTTCAGACTACTGATCACTAAAAGACGCTTTCTTTTATAAATTGTAACCTGAGTCAATGTGAACCACTTAATGGTTTTCTGATTACCTGATGCTGAATACAGCAGCTGCATATTAATTAAATCTGAGGTAAATGCATTTCAAGCATAAAATATGTGTGAGGGAGTAAGGAAAATAAATTATTGACTCCATAACTGAGAAGTCTCAAAGGATCAGAGATTTTGTATGTATCAGTCATGGTTTAAGAATTTTGGCATAGGACTCTTGTCTGTAGATAACATTATCTACCCCCTGCTTAAGTTCCTTTCATTACTCTGCAGTAACTTCTAGCAACTTGGTATCAGATGTTACTATCTGAAATACATAGTTCCCATGACTGTAATCTTTAAAGATGTCACAATTTTAAAACATTTTTTCTTAAATACTGTTGTGATTGGGGAAATACTGCTGTCCACATATGTGACAGCTCTTTGTTTTACCTAACAGCTCTTAAAAGGACAATACATAAGCAGAAAACAGATCTCCCTTTCTTTCTGGATGTATATTCTCAACAGTTTATGCAGTCAGGCAGCACAGTTTAACACTTCTGTGGCCCCAAAACTGTTTATTCAAGTTGTCAAATAGGAGCAAAAAAAAGATTGTCCTAGACTGCCTTATGGTACAGTGATTATGAAAAGATCAAAATCCCTCAGACAAGGAGGTCTGAGAACTAAGGCCTCCTGTCCTTAAGTCTCTTGCTACTTCACTGTTGTAAAAAAGGTTACTCTAGTTGCATTCACTGTGTGCTTCTGCTGAAGTCCTTTGTGTTCTGAAAACTAAGATGTAGAGATGTATATTGTAAAGCCTTCAGCCAAGTAGATGGCTACTCTTCCCAAAGATTATTGAGTTACTCTACAAAACTTGTCCATAGGATCTGAAAGGAGAGAACATACACCTAGTTTCTCTGAGTGACTCTTCAGAGGTACTCTATCTCTCTGTTGGCTGGATAGGGACCAATTTCCAGCATTCCAAGTCTTCCAGCAAAGATCCATTACCTAAATATTATAGTGGTCAACTTAGAAGTGTAGAAAAAGCCATTTCAGTCTTCCTTCAGTAACACAACACACTGGTACAAATTTTCCTGTGCCTGGCTTTCAGCACTCCATATTACCTACATAGATCAAAAAGCATAAAAATGAGGACCTACATAGCAATATAATGTTGAGATCAAAAGTGTGTCGTAAATCTCATTTCCTTTTATAGCCTAGGTACTTCAGAACTTCATGCATTAGCTTTGCGAGTACAGTGCTCACTGAGGAAGATTCCCCAGCAAAGACTCAAAACTACATTTCCTGTCTCTTTGGGCAGTGATTTACTTTGCAAAAAGAAAAAAAAGAAAAAGGGATTCATTAAGACAGACAGAAAATCGTGATTCTGTTGACTCAAAGACAGAAGTGACAGAAGACACCAACAGGGAGGGTAAAAATTGATATTCTAATATTCAATACAGGGGGAGATTATATACTTTACATTACACCTAGTGGACGGAGTATTGAACCATTTTTAAAGTTCCCTTACTCTCAGTTGAGGACTCCGATCATTAGGCCATAAATCAGTGTGAACGTGATCATTTTCTTTAATAATTTTATTCTTCACTTCACTGAGGAATTTAAGTATGTGCTTAATTTTAAGTTCATAAATTATAATATTAAAGTTGTGCTTTGTTCTAATAGTGACTTCTGCTGTGCTTAGTTTCATACATGCACAAAGGCTTTTTTTGCCTTCAGGGTTTTGGGGTTTTTTAACCATTATTGAAAAGGTTTGCGCCTCTGTATATTTTTCTAATTAGGTCAGTTGGCTCACTCTGCTGCAGTGTAGCTTTTGTCCCTTCAGATTATCTTCTAATGCCTTTTCTATTTTTATTCTGTATCTAAGTAGCTTCAATGAAAACTGGTACACAAGCTGTCTTAGAAAGAATTTTTAATGATCATATGAAAAAAAGGCCCAAATAATTGTTTGCTAAAATAAATGTGTGTCTTTTGAGGGTCAATATTTGGATGTTATTACAATCGTTTCTGCTTTCTTACTCGTCTAAACCTTCTGATGGAGATGTTTTGCTTCTGAAGTGTATGACTTTATCTCATGTGTAACCTGTTCATTTTTCAGCCTCCACAATTCTAACATTAGCAATTTCAAACTCCTTTCCAAACTTGGATTATTTCCTCTTTGATATCTTTTTATGAGTCTGTGATTGAATTAAGCGTTGCTTACTGAATTGGATTTCCTCTATGAAAGAAGAAGAATAGGTGATTCAGTGCCTGATGGCAGTATGTAGACTTCTTATTTCACTGGCAAAAAGAGATATTAATTTTTTTTAAGCTCCTTTAGAGAAGAGTTATTTCAATATTCACTTCTGTTTTGTCACAGTAATACTTATGGTCATCCAATATCTTCCATCTTCCTCACCTTCTGTTTTGCAAATATCTCAAGAATTATTTGTGTTAGGAGAGTTCAACAGATCTGAGATATTTAGGACTTGATTCATTAAGGACATCATAGAATAAGATCTAATAGAAGGTTTAATGGTACTTGCAAGTTAGGCAATTAAGCTCGACAACATCCAACACTGAGGCATCTGAACAAAGAGCTTTATTTATCCATTTTATATTAAAGAATCATTAAAAATGTAATTTTTCATAGGAGGAAGAACCCAATCATGGACTTCTCTGCCCAACACTTGTACACTCTTGCTGCCAAAACAGTGTGTCTGCAAGAAAAAGAATGGTCCTTTGCCTGTGCTAGGTCCCAAATTGTGCCTGGGAATTGTTTAGGAGACTGATGGGTTCTTTTCTAACAAAAGAAAAGTGTGGACAGTTGTAATATTACCTGGTATTGTCTAATGGAACTTTACAGGCAAAGGCAGAGAGTTTGGCCCTTCTAGAGCAAAGCAACAGCTAGATGGAGAAACACAAGTTAAAAATGGTCCTCAGAAGTCATGCTACAGGCCACTAATTTGTGAGTCTGCCTTTGACAGAGGTGCTATTTGAAATAACATTGAATGATGTTTCCGCAGTGTACCCTCTATCTTCCAGACTTGGTCATTTAAATGCTAAGTCCCACTTTAGGCACTTAAAACTTATTTGAATACATAACTTAGGCATTTCCCTATTTTATAGGGATATATACTATATATTATAGTAGAGGGCGTATCAGTCAAAGGGAAAAACAAATAGCAAAAACCAGTCACTTAAAATTGAAGACAAGCTCCTCATCATATATAAAATAAGTGCTGCTCCCTTATGGTCACATACAGATTGTTCATCACTAATACTTTTTAAACTGTAAGCATTTTTTAAAATAAGTGATATCCTTTGTTTTAAGTAGAAGTGAACTGAGAGAAAAACTAAGTTTAAAAATCAAGTAAAATAATCCCATGTTCTCTTTTGGCCTTACAAAAAATATGCATAATAGTCATCAAATAATTTTTTAATTCTGACCTGAATGTGTAGTATAGCCTGTATGTTTGATCATATGGGGTACAACGAAATAGTTTTAGAGAAGAGAGCAAAGACTGGCATTTACACTTTTATCTTAAGAATAGTTAGAAAAAAATACAATCACTCTCTCTGAGCCCCAACAACATAGTGGAGAGGAAATAGGAAGGTCACAGACAATTTTGGTTTAATTACCTATTTTTAAGTGGTTGTTATTTTAATAAACTCTAGAAAGAGCAGTAATATGTAGATGGTAGCCTTCTAGATGTTGTCTTGTTAATCATGATGATGACAGTGTTCATGTCTGTGTATCATCAGCAGCAGGCACAAATGCTTATAGAAAAGCAAGAACCATATCACAATTCAGCAGATATAATTCCAGATAAATCTTGATAAACCTTGGCTCTGTATTTACTGTGTTGATAATAGTTACTGTATTTTCACCAACACATGCATAGAGAAGGAATAAGAGGATGCCATTTCTTCTTTTGCACGTCTTTTAACCAGCAAGAAAGGTGACCTAGTACAGTGTGGAGTCATTGTAAATTTTATTTCAGAAATGCACTCAACTCAGTGATCAAACTTTACAAGTTCCTCCAATGTAAGTCTTTCTGACTGTAGTTGGGAGCTACTTGTCAGCTTGCCCAAATTTAAGACAAGAGCTGTAGCAAATTGTGGCTGCCATTGATGCAGAACCTGTACATTTAAATTTTATAATTAGTTATACTCTTATTTACAAGCTGCAAAGCCAAATTGCTAACATAAGAGTTCAGTTTTATGTTTTTACTATTATTTCTTTTCAATTAAGATAATGTCCTTAAGATACTGGAGTTATAACTTTTGAATAATGCTTTTAAAAATAACAAAAATATATAAAAGCATGTTAAAAATAATTTTGTGAGCTATATTTTAAACTAATCTACTTCCTCTGAAAGTTGCTGGGTAAATAAACTATAATATTAAGATTTTCTTTTATTGAGCCAGGAGACTAGAGGAAATAGCAACAGTACAGATTTTGCCTTGTGCTGCTCTTGTGGCTTTGAAATGATTTGGGAAAGGAGATTTCAGTTTCCTTTTAGAGTTAGGTCCCTAGTAACAAATGGCAGAAACCTTAAGTTTTCCTTCTGCCTTTGACAGTTTGCCTTGGATAAAATACAGGATCCTTGGAGTAGTATCAGTAACCAAGGCATCCCAGTGCAAGGGCTGAGGATGTTTCTGAAAGTGAGCAGGAGAAGGAGATAAGGACATAGGGCTAATATGTTCATTTGCTTTGACAGTGTTAATATTTGTTCTCTGTATGAAAGTTTTGAGCAAAAATGTTTCTAAAGGTATAAAAATAAGCAAGCGGCTAGGTTTTCTGAGCATTGATCTACTTTTTGGCTTTAAGGGATGGAATTTATTAATATTTTTACACAAAACTAAGAACTGAACAAAATCAAAAGTTTTATTAGTTTTTTTAACAGATACAAGAATTTGGTAAAGCAGAAACAAAGAAAAAAATGAGTATATTATTTTATTTTAATATAGTAAAAAATTACATGTTCTCAATGCTATATTAGCCAATAAAGTTACTATTTCGCAATAGCTGTGAAAAACCTTTTAGCTTCAAATATCATTAGAAGGTTGTGATTTGAAAATACTTGAAACACTAATGTTTGATACCACTTTTATTCTGATTATTATATAAAATGAGAATGATATAAATGTACTTATGCAAAGAAATAAGGTATTCAGAGTGTATTGTAGAGTAACTAGTCAATGGGTAAAGCTTTAAGGGATAGAAGGTGGGAAAAGGGGGCTTGAGATTTTGAAACTTTTTCATTTGTCTTTTTTTTTGTTAGCTGGAACAATTATGAAAATGATAGCTGGTAGAAAGTTCATGTGATATGACGTTTATTCAAATACAGTGTAAGAAAGACTTATATCTAGTTGTTTCTTCAATGCAAGCACTTAGCAATTCAAAATATAGCGTATGCATTTACACATGATTGTTTTAAAGATTCTAATTATTAACAAGATATTCAGCTGGTTATGTTCATTTGATAGCGAGAAATTTATAGATACTATCAGTTGCAAAATGATACTAATATGCCATTCACAATATTTTTTGACAAAAAAAATCATATCGGAAAACACAAGTAGGTAATTAAGTTCTCTTTCAGTTCTATTTCCTTCTATTCATAAGTAAAATGTCTTTTAACATAAACTGTATATACTAAATATACTCAGACTGTGAAGGCTTTTTGGCAAAAGTAAATTCAAATATAAGATTTCATGTTAAACTTCTGCTGATAATTTCTTAGCCATCAGCCCTCATTTTGTAAAAGTTAGAATGGCCAGCAAACAGCAATTCCATTTGTAGAATTTCCAAGGTCTTGGTATCTATTTTCTTTCATCTTTTGGTTTACAGCAAGGGGAAAAAAAAAAAAAGAAAAAAGGTAAAAAAAAAAAAAAGGAAGAAAAGATATCAAAAGGAAACCCAAAGTTTTTAATTTTTTTTTCTTTTAGTGAGAATACCTTTTTTGTCTCAAAACCTGTGATTGTTCTTTCATTTGGGAAAATCCCCGAGTAGCTACGATCAGCATATTGGCCTGGGAAGCAGAATGTTCAGATGCAATGTCCTGCTTTAAAAAGTTGTATTTTCATCTAAGAAATTCTGATTTTGGCAAAGGGGAGACCTGTACTAGGGTCTTCTAAAACATAGACTAATGGTCTGTCACAGCCTAGAAGAAATTTGTAGTCGTCTTTACCGTTCCTCCCTGAAATCTTGTCAGTGGTTCTTATACAAGAAGAAGAATGTTCCAAAAGACTCGACAGAACACATTTTCAAGTGATGAGATGACAGAATATAAATGGCAGTGATAGTCATAAAGAAGCAAAGCTGATTCAGCTGTATCTTTAGAAGGGGAAAATGCAAAATTTGATTAGACAATTTACCTTGTTTTACAACAGTATTACTATATATATTTTTTTACTGAACCCATTATAAGTAGATCGGAGAATAACTAAGCTTATTCTCTTATATTGAGTATATGTTAAATACTGCTTAGTCTTTTACATTGGAAAATGCAGGTGCAATTATCATTTCAGAACATATAATAATGTGGCCCCAATTTATAATGGCAGACACATAAAAAATGTAACTGCTTAAAAGTTACAAGAGAACATTTTTTGGTTTACTTTTTAAAAATAAACTATACTCAGACTTAACTCTTAGACAGGGATTAACTTAATCTTGTTTATAGAATAGTAAACTGCACTTTAAGCTCTTACAATGAATCATAAAGTTCTTAAGTCAAGGGTGCTGCCTACCTGTGCCACGGCTGTCTACACAGGGCAATAGAGTACTGAGATACACACCTATTCTGGACATCGTGAATAGTCCTGCCTTTACTGAACGAGGGGATGTCTTCATTGTGGTTCTCTAAAATGGCTGAGTAACCATGGACTACTGCCTGCGACACGTACGTAATGCACAGAGCTGATCTGTACACTAAAGCTCAGGACTGACAATTTGCGAGCACGTTGCCTCAGTAAGAACCAAGCTTTTACTTTGTTGTTGCAATTCAAGCTTTCTTTTGCTGGGAGACATCCTAGAGCACTTGCCAGTGCAATTTTAAAGAGAGCACATACAAGACATCTATACTGCCCTGCTTGAAGCGGGGCAGTCCAGAAGTCCTTTCAACCTGTATTATTCGATTATATGATTTATGACATGGAATTCCAAAGAGTTTATTTTAATATATCTTGAGCAGAGTTAGAAATACACACATCAGTTCCCTGTATTGGCTAATGTATGTCCTTGGCCTAGATTTTCCAAAGCTGTTCAACAGACTATAAAAGCGTTACTTTTTTTTTTTATTTGTGGTTTGAACATGTAAGCACATCAAAGCCAGGTAATACAGGAATTCCTGTAACATTTTGCAAGTCTAAATCATTCAGATCAGTTGCCTTTCTTTCTTTTTTCAAGTGAGTTACACTGAACCTAGGTCAGTCTCTTAGTAGATAATTTTCATTGTTACTGGCCTTTATAATGTTTTGCCTCAATCTTCTTACTCATTTATTGATTCCACATCTCTCCAAGTTAGGATAAGACCACAAAACTGATACTTTTTAGGAGGTGAAAGTCATTCTTTAATACTATTAAAGCCTCAAACCAAGTTATTTTTTCTTGCTTGCCCTGCTAAGCCATTTTTCAACAGTTTTGACAGTTTCTTTATCCAGTGAAAAACTGGATTTTTTTCCTCCTCTATTTTCTTCCTCTGTATTCTGCAGAATCTTTAACAAAGATGAGTAAAAGCAGCATGCATTTCATCTGGACTTCTACAATGGAACGGTTTCAAACTGAAAGAGGGGAGATTTAGATTAGATGTTCGGAAAAAATTCTTTACTCAGAGGGTGGTGAGGCACTGGAACAGGTTGCCCAGAGAGGTTGTGGACGCCCCATCCCTGGCAATGTTCAAGGCCAGGTTGGACAGGGCCCTGAACAACCTGGTCTAGTGGGTGGCGTCCCTGCCTATGGCAGGGGGGTTGGAGTTAAATGATCTTTAAGGTTCCTTCCAGTCCAAGCCATTCTGTGATTCTATGAATATCACAGTGGTGCAGTGGATTTGTAATGATCTATAATTGCACATCCCTGCATGACAGTTAAGTTGTCTATTTTCTTTTCAGTTATATTTGTCAAGAACTGAGAGTACCAAAGCAAACTTCTAGTCTCTATTCACTTGAACTCTGACATAAGGCCACGTGCTGCTTTATGCCAGCAGATTTTACTAGTGATGGTCAAACACAAAAACTGAGATAAGATATCAGCTGGATACCTACAAGTCCCCAGTACAGCTGGACACGAAAAAAATTTCTTATCCTGAAAAAAAATTGTTTTCAGCGTTGCAAAAGAACCTCTATTGTGCTTATAGGTGAAGTCAAAGCCTGTGGAAACATGGCGCAAAGCACACAGGGGAATCCCTTCTCCAGTGTAGCTAATACTTACCATAACAAAGTGCAGACTGTAAACTAGTATCTGGATCTCTAGCAATGCAGGATCGTTGTTCTTATGTTCATGGCTTTCTGCACTTCTTTATCTAAAAAAAAATTTCCCTTGATTTTTTTTATGGCACCTGATATGTTCTCTCAAGAAAAACTTTTGTTTAAATGTTCTGATATTTTCCAATTAAAAAAAAATCAACTTTAATACCACAAAGTGGAAAAAATATCCATGATAATCATTCACAGCTTCATACCTGTGACATTATCTAAATGTGCATATGCATAGCAGATTTGCACAAGGTATATATCAGAAGACAGGAAGATAATTTTCAATCAACAAAGAGATTTTTAAATTTTCAAAAGAAGTTGTGTGTTTTCTCCTCTGGGTAAACAGGGAAAACATCTGACAGTAGATGAAGATGCTGAGCATAAATATCAGAAATGCATCAAAGGAAGAAAGTTTGGGTAATAGCATACAACAAAATCTCTAGGGACAAGGAATTCTTTGTTTTCCTATAATATTTGCCACCTAAGCAAAACAAGCACCAATTTTATCATACTAAAAGAAACATCTTTCATCATATTAAAGACCTATGAGCTTGTACATTTGCGGCCTCTTTTTATGGCACAGTTAAGCAGAGTGGTTTGGACTTTCTTAAGCTTATCGTTTCTCATTAAAAATGTAAAGAAATGGCTTCCCTTAAAGTAAGGAAAGCAGATCAATGCTCACACATAGTTTGTATACCAGCATTTGTTTATGCAGACTAATGAAACATCTTAAATGACAGTAAGAATACCTTATATCAGTATGTAAACATACATTGAAAATTTACAGCACCTGTTATCTAATCTGATCAAGGCAACTGAAAAAATAAAACTATTTGGTTTTGAAACCAAACAATCACAAAGAACACAACAAGTGCTGAGTAAGATTGTATATGATGCCATGATGACGTAGGCTTTGCTGCCTTTTTCTTAGTTAATCAGTCTATTGTCATATTTTAGAAAATTCTATGCACTTTACTTTTATCCTTAGCCAGTGTTTGGACTTTGAATTTTCAATGTGTGTTAGCTAGGATTGTAACCCCTTCATGCTCACACATCGTGAAGTCTGAAATAACTGAAATCAGTAGGTAAAGAAAAATAAGGAAATGTCCAGACCTTTCTCTTTTCTTTTTCTCTAGAGTACATTTAAAGATTATCTGCTCCTCTTTGTTTCCACTGAAAAGCTTATCTATATTTCTCGTTTGACTGTTTACACATCTTTCTTTCTATCATCTCCTTTTACTTTGGGCTCTTATAAATGCTACCACAAAATCACCTCTGTGTCAACAACCTTGACTAAGCCCTACTCCTTCTTAGACTCACTTGTTGTCCTGTCTTTTCTCAGTGTGAACTGAAACTTCACATTCTGCCATTCAGACTGGCATTTACGTGATTTTCTGTCCTTTTCATTTCTGCCTTTCCCAGCTAACACAATTCATCTTCCATTGCAGATCTTCCTCTCATCCCATGTGTCCTCCTTCATGAAGTCCCTTACAGATACATGTACTTACTCTGTCAACACAGGTCCATGTACTCCCATCTCAGTGCTCTTGAAGTGTTCTTTTCAGAATACCATATTCCAGCAGTCCTTACAGGATAGACAGCAGGGAGAAAGAAAAGGAGGAAGAGTACAGAGGGATAAGTATCATTCACCATGAGCAATTATTTTTATCAAAGAGTTGCCTGACAATTTTTACATTTTTCAATACTTGATTAATTTCAAGCAAAGAAGAGAAATAAAAATGAGAACGAGAAATAGCATAATTTCTGTAAATATTAATAAAAAACCTGTGGAGATAACAAAATGGGTACTAGACTTCATACTGGGTTTGAGTACGAGTTCAACTTCTTGCTCATATTTCTATATTCCTGCTAAGTCATAAAATCTTCTAGATAGGTATTTCACATCCTAACATCCCTGTAAAGACTGCAAAACCCTTAGCACACTGTGGTATTTGAGACAGATTGGCATATGCTCTGTTCATTATCAACCTGCAGCTGTGCTTAAGAGATTGTGCTCAAGCTTTGTTTTGGTTTAGAATTTTGCTTTTTTACTGCAGAGGCACAAGCAGAATAAATATACAGGTTAGACTTGTTAGATGAGGAGGACAAAAGAGACATTGGAGGGATGCATTTTGTGAAATGGGTATTGATTTGGTAATAACCTGTTTTAATTGCATGGTGGAAGGAAAAGGAACACAATTATTGTTCTGTGGGCAAAGAAATGCCTTTTTATGTTAGGAAACAATTCCTAACACAGAAAAAAATATAAAATTTTATGAGCATTTCTTCAAGGGATTTAAATGCAAATTAACCCTGATGTATTCTACATTATGTTTCATACCACATAACAAAACCTACTATTAGAGAAAAATAAAATGCACTAAAAAGAGCTGCTTCAGCCTTCAAAAACTAGCTAATCAGGTATCACAGCAGTGGAGATTAATCAAAGATTCCTTAATTGCTAGTTAACTGGACTTTATGTTGTGAAATATATTGTATTACTCAGTCGCAGTAAGCTGACTGAGAAAAAAAGACCACTGTGGTTTAACAGGATACAGATTTTTTTAATGAGGCTGAAATGAGATGTAAAAAAAATCTGTGGACTGTGGTTTAAGTAGGAGGCAACTTACCTCACTTCTTTCTTTTCTTTTCTCTTGTTATCCTGAAAGTTCACACCAGCAGGGTTGCCATGTGGGTACAGAACAAGATAATTGGTCTAAAATAAGGTGGTTCAGTGCTTCTTAAAAGCTGCTCTGCAACCAAAGACACCATACTGCCAACAAACATTAGCATGTGTTTCAGAGCTAAACAGAGCTTACAGCTCTGTGAATTAGAACTGGCTGACTTAATTCTGGCATAAGTGCTAGAAAGCTAAGCAAGGCATTTTCTGCAGCAGTTCTTTTGGATATGATACAGTGTCTTTTAGATATTAGTGGTTATGTTTGGGTTTGGTGTGTTTGGAGAGAGCTGGATCACTGTCTTTTTTCTTCCTCTGTTACATGATGTTGCTGACTATGGAATTGGAAAGACACAAAGCCAAATTCAGAGGTGAAATATGGTTAAATCGCATGTATAAATGCACCTTGCTGAATTCTGACCTTCCCTATAATACCTGTGGGCTGTGGGCACAGCAAGGTATCAAAGAGTGTTTTGTGGTATCATTTCTTTCCTCCTTTCCTATTTAATTGTAAACCAAAAGCCTAATTTATAGTCAATGTGCATTACCTCTAATGCTCTATAATTCATGCAAAATTAACTTCTGCTACGACAGTTTCTTTGAAAGCTACCTTGCAATAATTGTTTAAATTGTATATGTGTAAGAGTAATATAGAAATGTTACCATTATGTTTTAATTACTTAATATAAGGAAAACAGCAAAAACACAGTCAATTGCATATATTTTGTGACTCTTACTATTACTGTAATTTTTACTGTAGAACTGCACACAAAAGGAGTGGAACACGTAGGTCACATAGCAGTGCTATGTATCACTCAGGTATCACTTCTTTGGAGAGCATCTATTTCCTTTCCATCTAAGTGCCATAGCCTGTCAAGTTTCTTTAAATATTTCTTACTCTAAACTCTTTAATTATAAGATCTACAGTACTGGTTTTGCCTTTTAAAAAACATTTTGTACTAAAAGTTAATGTCATTTGTTTTTCTTCACAGTTTACCAAATTCTTGAATTTATCCACGTTGCACTTTTGGAGCTCAGGCATGCACTAGAGTACAACGGCTATGGTTAAAAGGTACAAAATTCATGCCTGTATCAACATTTCCCATTGGTTAACTAAGTGGCCTGATTGCAGAATATTAATTTTATTGCGGAACAGGAAACTGAAATCATTGCCAGATTAATAATTTAAGAGCCTCAATCTCCTTTATGAGTATGTGCATGGAAATGTGAAGAGCTTATACAAACTATGAATGTAGTAATAAGCACATCCAAAAGACATCCACATTATACTGGAGAAACAAGACAGACATGGAAGTCTTAAACAGAAGAAAAGGTGCTGGCTGGGGCTTCTAATAGGGTTGTGCTGAAGAACGAGACAGGAAAGAGATCATCTGATTTTTGAGGCTATGGCTGTGTAAATGAATCAAGAATCTAGTTAGTAAATATTCACTCATTAACTTTTTGTACAAAATTATTAAAAGCTGGCATTAACTTTCTAGAATCAGAAGCACTGTGTATAGATAGCTGGATCCAGCAAGTATCTGTCTGCTCTCATTTACTATGGAAAGCAATAGAAATTTATAGCACTTTATATTTCCCAGGGTGAATGTGGAAGTATCTTTTAACTTTCTACTGGAAGAATCAAATGGAGGCACAACAACTCCCACAATAAGAATTGAGTCCATTGTGGACTCATACACAATTTCCTGGTTATATTCATCCCAAACTAAAATGCAGAAATTAAGGAAACTAAGTAGCACTTAGAAACATTGCCCTTGTCAATATATTGTTCATTCAGAGTTTTCTACCTCTATTTTGCATCCTATTTATATTAAATCTCACTCCAGTTAAATGACTGTCAGCCGTAGATTAGAAGTAGATAGCATATGGCTCAAACACCCCTGAGAAGCTGTTTTCAAAATTCTCATGCAGACCTTACTCTCTCTTCTCCCAGTTTCTTAATCTTTTTTTCTAATCAGACTGACCAGTCCACAAGCAATCAGTTATCAATATGTGGAAGTATCCTAGAAAGCTAATATTTATTACTAAATTGTTTCTCATTGAAGCTTTTGATATGCTCTTTCAGCAATTATTAGATTATTAGCAATTATTAGATTAAAAGATTAATTCATGTATAAAATAGTCAAAATAAGTTACTTCCTATGTCCCTCCAGTCAGGTTTTAAGCATCCTTCAAACTCAGGAGAAATCTTCCTTTCCCCGTCTATTAGTCTATAAAGTTTACTTTTAAAAATAATTGAATCCTACTGGTATAGTAAGTGATCATCCTCACTTTTCACTTGTTCTCAATCAAATGCCTTTAAGACCTGAGCAGATAATACAGTGGCTACTCACTGCTTCTTTAATTTCTTCTTTCTTACGTTTCAGTATTTTTGGTTCTGCATCTTCACTTTTACTTTTGCATAAAATAACATTAGTGCTGTATACCCACAGATGGAATGAATTCTCTTTTCTGTTTTGAGTTAATGTAATACATACTTGGGGCTCTAATTTTTTGTAATTAAAGTCTTATTCATACTGCATAACAAAGTGAGAATTTTTGTATATACACCAATGCATTGGCTGAGTACATTAAATATTTTCTGTAGAAATAAAACAAATCCCACTAGCTGATCCAATGCACTTTGCCTGATGGAAAAGGCACTTTTCAGTTTATAAAGACAAATTAAAATACTAAAGCTATTTCAGAAAGTAAGTGGATTTCAGCTTCAAATTTTTCTTTTATTAGGGTTTAGAATAAAATATGAAAATTTTGAACAGGTCTATAAAGTGAAATTCAGAAGGAAAGGATTTTGTTTTATAATATATTTTAAGACAAAGTGCCGGGGTCTTATCTAATGAGACTTTGATTATTTTATTTTTAAACCAAAGATATCATAATATGACCTAGTGTTTAAATTTTAGAAAATCAATATTTTAATGTGGAAAAGTCTTCCATTGCAGAATTTATGGATAACTAACTGCAAAATGCTTTTATTGTGTTTGAGGAAAATTGTTTGCTACATGGGGACAACACCCCCCTCCCCCCCCAACAGTTCCAAGAAAAGTACATGGGACATGGGAGAAAACTTCTATATTTTTTTTTTCTCCTAACTTTGTGTTTATTGCTGAGTTGTTTTTTGTTTTTTTGTTGTTTTGTTTTGTTTTTTTTTTTTTACTTACGGCAGCTACTCTCCTGTAACTCAAGCTGAAGCTTTCAAGGGAGAAGTTCTAGGAGAAAGATGAATGTGTGGGCTGAGAAATGAAGTCAGAGTGGTAATTGCTTTCAGGCAAGCAGCTCACATCCTAAGACTACTGCATAGTTTACAATTAAAAAATAAACAGATTTTTAGAACTTAAAGGAGATACACTTGTAGTACTGTAATGCACTGTGTGGAAGCAAGAGATACAAATCTAGCATGAACAGTGACATGGCAGTAAGTTTTGTTTAAGTTTCAGCATAATGGTGACTTGTATTAGGTTTGTGTGGCAAGGTTTTGGTAACGGGGGAGGGCGACAGGGGTGGCTTGTGTGAGAAGCTGCTAGAAGCTTCCCCTGTGTCTGATAGAGCCAATGCCAGCTGGCTCCAGGATGGACCTGCCACTGGTCAAGGCCCAGCCCATGAGTGACAGTGGTAGTGCCTCTGTGATAGCATATTTGAGAAGGGGGGAAAAAAACCCCTGTGCAACTGCAGCCTCAGAGAGGAGCAAGAATAAGTGAGAGGAACAACTCTGCAGACACCAAGGTCAGGGAAGAAGGAGGGGGAGGAGGTGCTCCAGGCACCACAGCAGAGATTCCCCTGCAGCCCGTGGCGAAGACCATGGCGAGGCAGGTTGTCTCCCTGCAGCCCATGGAGGTTAACAGTGGAGCAGATATCCACCTGCAGCCCCTGGAGGATCCCAAGCCAGAGCAGGTGGATGTGCCCAAACGAGGCTGTGACCCCGTGGAGAGCTCGCACTGGGACAGGCTCCTGGCAGGACCTGTGGACCCATGGAGAGAGAGAAGCCCATGCTGGAGCAGGTTTGCTGGCAGGACTTGTGACCCCGTGGAAAGAACCCAGGCTGGAGCAGTCTGTTCCTGAAGGACTGCACCCCATGGAAAGGACCCACACTGGAGCAGTTCATGAAGAACTGCAGACTGTGGGAAGGACTCACATTGGAGAAGTTCATGGAGGACTGTCTCCTGTGGGAGGGACCCGATGCTGGAGCAGGGGAAGAGTGTGAAGAGTCCTCCCCCTGAGGAGGAAGGAGCGGCAGAGACAACATGTGATGAACTGACTGCAACCCCCATTCCCTGTCCCCCTGTGCTGCTCGGGGGGAGGAGGTAGAGAAAATCAGGAGTAAAGTTAAGCCTGGGAAGAAGGGAGTGGTGGGGGGAAGGTGTTTTAAGATTTGGTTTTATTTCTCATTATCCTCCTCTGATTTCCTTGGTAATAAATTAAAGTAATTTCCCCAAGTTGAGTCTGTTTTGCCCGTGACGGTAATTGGTGAGTGATCTCTCCCTGCCCTTATTTCAACTCACAAGCCTTTTGTTATATGTTCTCTCTCCTATCCATCTGAGGAGGGGAGTGATAGAGTGGCTTTGGTGGGCACCTGGCATCCAGCTGGGGTCAACCCACCACATGACTATGTAGGTACAAAGCTGAAATTACATCTATACAATTTTCTTCTTCATCAGCTCTGAATTAAGATCATTCTGCACTGTTACATTTCAGAGTATCTTTTGATTGAACAATGAATTGTTACTTTGACTTTGTCTTTATTTGTTTTGGGGGAAGGGAGACAAAATGAAGAAAACAAGTTTATTTGCTTTTCACAGTGCTTATTTTGGGGAATTGTACTATGAAAGCTGTTTCTGAAAATCGATTGGAACTGGGTCATGTCCTTCATTTTCACTTCCAAATCCCCTCCCCATGATTTCCAGAGCTGTAGACTCCTTTCCAGCTGTAAAACACATAGTTAGGTAGTCTAACATTTCCAATTATAGTCTCTGATCAGTAGACTCTCCCAGAAAGAACTGAAGACAAGCTGTACAGCCACGTCATTAACCAGCCACACTGGTGAGACGGCAGTCTGCTGCTCCTGCCAGCCAGGCTCAGTACACATCTTGGCTGCCGGTCTATTACTTTCCCAATGGCTCCTTATGTGTTTCCTTCCCATGCTTTATTCATAGGATCCTTTCAATTCTCATGTTTGTTTTTATGTCAGATCTTTATGTTTAACCCCTATCACCGTCCATTCTTTTATAGTCTCTTATGCAAGAGTCCCTGTGTACATTTTCCCCCTATATTTTCTGACTCTATTCAGCATTCTCTGGAACCCTCAATCCAACTTTCTTTCCAAATTTTTTTTAATCTCTTTGCCTTTTGAAGTTGGGAATCAGGATCAGCCTCTTGCCAATTTTTCTAGGTCTTCCTCCCATAAGAAGTTGTGCATGTTTTCCTTCTCCCTTGCCTAAGCTCCCTCATTCTCCCAGCGCTGGAAAAAAATCTTCATTTCTCCTGCTTCTTCTTACCTCCTTCCCTTTTCAGGATCTGTCATGGGCTCTGCGAGAAATTCATTTCCCCTGTTCTACTATTCTTTCTATACAGGCAGAGAGTTATTTAGGATACTAGAGTCTTAAATTTCATCAAGAGAATGATGGGCCATTAGAAAGCTCTATGATCTACAGGCATTTGCAAATATCCTTGCTAGGGTGTTAAATCCTTAGCAACCATGTCCATTACATTTCCCCTTCTGATTTTCTTCTACGGTAATGCAAGACTATCCATCACTTATGTCTCCATTGTTTTGATGTTCCTTCACTGATCATTAAATACCCTGCTCTGCTAAACATTATCATTATTCTGGTTTTTGTGTCCTTCACCCTTTTCTTCCCCATCTTTTCTTCAAAACTTTCTTTAAGTTGATGATTTTTTTCCATTATAACAATTATGGTGCCATTAGCATGGAGAATGTAGATACAGTTGTCTGCAATAAAATATCTACGCATCACAGTGATGTTAGTGCAACACAGCAACATCCCACTTGGCTTTGTTCTGCATTTGTGCTGTTGAGCACAACTTCACGTAAGTGAAAATACTAACTCCATACTCAGTTTCAGAATTTTTCTTTAAAAGCTGTCATACATGGTTAGTCCTTGCACTATTTCTGGAGGTACAGGAGCTCCACATTTCTCGGCCAGGGAATATCAGCAACCTCCAGAACAGAGGGAGTACGTTTGACAGAGGAATCCTGCAACAATGTATGTCGTAGCACAAAACTGTGACATATAGACAACTCTGAGTGAGCTTGTTTAGGCACTAGAAGTACAGCACAGCTACTCTTGGGTATCACAGCTCCCTGTTAAGGATAAATACCTAACTTCTCATCATCTTATGCTTTTTCCCAAATTATACAATGTGAACAAAAGTTGTCTGATGTAATTGTGATTCAATAAGGAGGATTCATTAAAGCTTTCTGTACTTTGATTACATATCTGAGGAAGAATTGCAGTCATCACTGTTGCAATTCCAGTATTGTATATACTCATGTCCATATTTTGGGGTCTTTTGCTTTCAATGCTCTGTCCCATGACTGAGAGATCAACCATCACATGATTTTCTCTGTGCTCTGTCTTGATCATTGACATAGAGCACCCATTAATCCCTGTGGAGGTTTTCTATCATATATTTGCTTTCCAAGTGATCTGTCAAGAATTCTGCCATATTATCCAGAATATTTTATATCCACCTAATTGCAAAACACTTAGATTTTATTTCTGCAGTAAGGCTTCATAACTTTTTGAAATAATGGCAAATTGTTGCAACGTGGTTTTCCTACTAGCATCTGTAATGAGCTGATAAAAACCCCACCACATAGATGACATATTTTGACTACATAATATTAAAGCCAAAGCATAGTCTAATGTAATTTAAATAAATTTTCAAATTTATTCTATTTCTTTGTTATCACCACAGTTCTTTTGTAATTAAAATTATGTTATAATTGATACTCTGATTGCATTATGGTTCTATTTTTCTCCAAGTATTGCTGCAAACTTCTACAAGCAATAGGAGAATGGGGAAAAAAAAAAGACCCTCTGAAAGCACTTAAAAAAACCCACAGCAAAACTCGGCTGTTAAATCACCATTACCAAATGTTCTGTCATTAAGAAATTGTCTAAATCCCTGTTTCTCTCCATCAGAACAGGAGCTGTAAGCGCTATGTCTGCTAGAAAAGCAAGATGTGGGTGTTTTAGTGGGCTGTGTATGTGGGAGTTACTTATCCAGTAGTTTTCTGGGTTTTAGAACACTATTTTAAGGTTGAAAAGTTCACCCAACATATGTTTAGCAACTTGAAACATAGGCATTGCATTTTCTCAAACTTTCTTACTTTTTCTACAGAAGCTTTCAAAGTATAAAAGCTTCAAATAACTTTTTTCCTTTTTGCAACATTCCTGCAACATGGGAGATGAATTTACTTTCTGCCCCACAAGTTCTCTCACATTTTAAATGTTCACATCTGTCACATTGATGCAGTTTTTCTGAAGGTTAGTTCCTTCCTTTTCTTTCTGTCTTTCATATGCCTCCTCTGTCTTAAATAGGAAAATATTGAATTGTTTTCTTTTGAAAATCCTGCTTTAGGTATTCCTACTGTTCTATTGCTGAATTATAGATAGTTTATGGATTTTTTTCAGCATCCCCACAGGCTGTGATCTTGTTTCATCTCACAAGCTAAATGGCATAGAGATTTATTATTTTATTCACTAAGTGCTCAAAATGTTCTCACTTGGTCATATGCAGTATTTGGGTGGTAGATCTCAAAGGACAATGTTTATATAACATTCACTGGAAGATGATCTCACATTCAAAACTAGTTTAGTGCTGGTGAAGAATTACCATATTTGATTTATATAGGTAATTGAGAAGGATAGATTACAATGAACTCAATTTTATCTGTCTTTTTGTTTGTTTATCCAGATTCTGTATGGCTGCCATTTTTAGATGAGAAATATAATTGAGATCTCGAATGCCTCAGCAACTACAAATCTCCTAGCACTTTATAGGAACAGGATTATTTACCCTACTTTAATGGACATATCCATTTGCCTGTTTGAATAGACTTTTTAATATTGTTTATGGCTCCTTCATTTTCATGTTATTATTAACTGCTGCTTACCATGTTGCTATGCTTTGAATATTGTCAGCTTTGTATGACAGATCATAATTTTAAAACAAATGAAGTAATTCTAAAGATAACGTTTTTTTCGTTAAACCTCATACATTTAAAATAGCAAGGGTTTAAACAGTATGTTTTTCAGTCTTAAGCATGGCGTTTGCATTACTATTTAGTTCTTATATGGTGCACTCTTCTTGTGAAATTGTATATTTTATGTACTCAAGGCCTTATAGCAGCTTTCACTAAAACTTCCTTATTTAAGAGAAAAATCCAATAGTCTTCCTGTAGATGAGTCTCCTTTTCAAAATGCTATTACTCAGTTTAGCTATCAAAATCCTCTGAAAATCTAATATACATTCTCATGAAGAATAACCTTGGACAATATTTTTTGAAATTATGCCACAGTAAGCCATATGATTGAATAGTTTGTATATTAAAAAAGTTATGTGTTGATAACATTTGCCTAAGGTTGTAAGATTTTGCATATGTTAACAAGCCTCTATTGTGAATCCCTGTCTAATAATAACAGTCTTTGACACTTGTCGAGTCTTGTTCTACAATGATTGCTATGTATGCTAACATTATAGTGGAATTTGCATGATTCTTTAATATTACTATGCATATTTGTTAGGTGAGATAGACTTTGCAGATATAATAAATTGGCAACAACAGTGACTTGAAATTGCTTGCTCTTGTTCATAAAATGCTTATGACAACAATATTTTACTGGGATGCACAAAAATTATTTATACAATGGTCATAATTCCAATTTGGTCTATGTATGAACATTATTTGTCTCCATTTTACCTGAGAACATTTTACATACATTGTATTTCTAGTATCATATTCATCTGAACAGAAGTCTGAAACTGATGTCTAGGACTTTGGCCATCATTTGTATAAAGATGTTCTGAGACCATCCACAAGACAGACTGAGACCCAGAGCTATAGTTTCTGTCACACAAATATTATAAGTCATCCAGTCTGACTTTTTCAGGTAACAGTAATCTCATGAATCCAGATTGACACAACATGCTAATAGCTTTTTGAGCTGATCACTGTGACAGGTTTCCTAGGGGTTTTTTTTTATGAACATTGTGAAGTAACCTCAGGCTTTTATTGTGATCCTTATGCCTCTTGTGAAGCCACAGGCTTTTAATGATGAGACTAGACACAGTTGTTATGAGAGTTTTGACGTAATTTTGGGAGCCCTGTGACTGATTTATCATCAGAACTATTTTAAAAAGACTATATTTGAGCTGCATTTATAAGCCATCTGAAACAATTTGTCTGTTATGTTTTCACTTTCACAAGATAATGACATTCTTTTTTGCAAATATTACGTTTAGAGAAGCTATTAGACTCATGGTCATTTAAACTTATTAGGGTAGTTCACTCAACATAAGTTATGTGTTTCTGATTCCATGTGTAGTGGGCAGAAGATACTTCTAATAGCGCAGAGGTGACTCTGTAGCTCTGTATTGGGTATGCACTTTAGCTTCACAAGGTAAAGTCCATTCCCATTAGTTATGTTTCTCTGTGGCACAGAATATTTACCTTTCCTGACCAAACAATAGAAATGGGCAGTGACTTTTACAAGCAAGTATCATTGTCCATGGCCATGCTGGGCTCACTGATGACATAGGCTTCTCATTAAGTTTTCAAAACAAAAGGAAGCATTCCATGAACTTGGATACATACTTCAGAAATACCTTTGAGCTTATTGTCACTATGACAATTTTACAAGCAAATTTTCTACCACTGGCTGAAGAGCTCTTGGTCAATAGAGATTAAATATAATTTGACAGAACAGCTGAAAACTAAGAGAGCTTTTTTCCTTATCAACTGCTTATCACTGGTGCTGTAGGGCTGAGAGAAGTCTTAGTAATGATACTGAACTTGACAACCATGATGGGCAGAACAGAATGAAGTGATATTTAAAAAGCGTTTTTTTGGGTTTTTTTTGTTTTGGTTTGGTTTTTTTTTCCCTCAAATTGACATGTTATACTATTTTTGATTGTCAGTTGCTGTCACCAGCAGTCAGGTAATGAGTCAGATGAAGTAAATGAAATGTCTCTCACTGACTTAGCTTGCTTTGAGTAAGATCTTTATATTTGCTGGTGAAATACATTTTATGCCAATCTAGGGGAGTATCTTGAGAGTCAAGGTTCATCTTAAAATGGTTATCCAGGGGGAAAAGTGATATATTTTTTCTAGATTACAGCACCTCCTGCCTAAAGCGCAGAGAGCAGCTCCTACTAGGGCAATGCAAGAAACTAGGTTCTGAATTTTTCTATAGGAAAAAAACCCAAACCACTTGTGAAAGTGTCCTGGTTTCAGCTGGGATAGAGTTAATTTTCTTCTTGGTACCGGTATGGGGCTGTGTTTTGGGTTTAGGACAAGAACAATGTCGATGCTAAGTACCGCTAAATAGTCGCTAAGTAGTGCTTACATTGGTCAAGGACTTTTCAGCTTCCCGTGCTCTGCCAGGTGCACAAGAAGCTGGGAGGGAGCACAGCCAGGGGCGCTGACCCAGACTGGCCAAAGGGCTATTCCATACCATATGACGTCATGCTCAGTATATAAGCTGGGGGAAGAAGAAGGAAGGGGGGGGGACGTTCGGCGTGATGGTGTTTGTCTTCCCACGTAACCGTTACGCGTGATGGAGCCCTGCTTTCCTGGGGATGGCCGAACACCTGCCTGCCGATGGGAAGTAGTGAATGAATTCCTTGTTTTGCCTTGTTTGCGTGCGCAGCTTTTGCTTTACCTATTTAACTGTTCTATTTTATTTTACTTCAATTATTAAACTGTTCTTATCTCAACCCACGAGTTCTCTCCCTTTTACCCTTCCGATTCTCTCCCCCATCCCACCGGGGGGGAGTGGGCGAGCGGCTGTGTGGTGCTTAGTTGCTAGCTGGGGTTAAACCACGACAGAAAGACAGTTGAGTGTTTCCCAACAAAAGAAAAAAAGTGACCTGCAGCTAGCATAGAGTCTTTTTTTGGTGGTCATTAGCAGGCCCTCTCCTTTTTAAAAGACACACAGAGGAAGAGCGTATCTTCTGTGTGGTTAAAGTATCAGATTGTGCAGAGCTGCGGGGATAAGTGGAATGCTTGCACTATATCTTGAGAAAGACTAACTTTTTATGTGACTACAGTTAAGCTTGAAAGACAACAGAAATTTGAGAAATGGCAGCATTTGGTCCTTATGCGAATCACAGAGTTTCATTGCCTTAAGACCAGAAAGTAGAAGCAGGGTGTTGCTCTTCCTGGGTAATTTCCCTAATCATTAAGTCCTAGAGTTACGTTCTTCTTATTTTCTCTCCTAACGGCCCTATGGCTCTTGTTCCCACAGCTGCAGCATTATGTTAATTTCCTGTAGGAGGCAGAAACAGGAATACACAGAATTATTAATTCTTCTTTACCTTACATGCAAAAGCATCTCATTTGTCTTGTGATCTTTATCAATTATCATTAAATCATTGTACAACAGAAAAAGTAGATGTCCAACATCAGAACTATAGAGAGACGTTTTGATTCCAGGGTAATCTCACTTCTCCCACTAAGACATTAAAGCTGTTTCTGTGTCCTGTTCTTCTGACCATGCTGACCTGCAGCCTCTTTCTCTTAGCAGTAACAAGAGCTGGGAATATAGAGGCCTTTCTACCTCCAGTTGGTATTCACCACAGGCTGATACTTATAGCGGTCATCCCTTCTCTCCTCTAGTTTACAGGCATCTATATTGTAATTGTTTTTTGGAAAGCCAGCTTTTGGATATATCTGTGAGGAGGAGGTAACAGTAGCTTGGAGTGGTTGCTGTTAGGAAGGTAAATACCATAGCAAATTATAAATTTTGTACTTTATTAATTATAGTGACATTATGCTTGAATATTTGGCATTATTTAAAGAGAAAATATTGAAAAAAGGTCCATGACTGGGTAAAAAACCCTCTTGCTAGTACGTGGGAGTAGTGTATTGGCCTAGTAAGTGGGGTAAATGTTCGGGCAACCTTGAAGACGTGGGAAATTAGAGAAAGCGGATGCAAGCAGGGACTCAGAGATAGTGAAATAAATATTTATAATACAAATGTAAAACATTTAAGTCCTTTTTCTGATTTTTTTACCCACTGTGCCTGTTAAATTATAGCACAACATATTTGGTTTGTTCAGCTCTCCGTACTTTAATATTTGGAAGATGTATAGTGTTAGAGCAATAAAAGATTAATTTGAGAAGAGAATTTTAATATTAAACAAAGACATAAAATACTATTGCTTTTATTATGCTTGTCAGTATTTACTTCTGAGATAGCATTTAAAGACTCAAGTTAGTAACAAATCAAACAAAATTCAATTAAAAATTTTAGAAATAAAATGCTATGCATTCTATTAATAATGTAAAATTCAACTCTCACTGTGAAGTTGCTCATGATATTTTTGGAATTTTAGAGGGAAGTAGTGGTGTGAGTTTCATTTATCCTATGGAAAAATAGATTTCACTTTGCAAGCACATTGGAATAATTTTCATAAGAGATAAACAACAATATTCTGTTAAACTTTCAGAAAACAGTCTACTTGCCACCTGAGAAATGGACTGGGTTTTTTTGCATAAGCAATATTTAGAAGTTTCCTACATATGGAGTTGACAGTGACTTAATAAATGTGTGGTCATGCTATTAAGACTAATTAATTATGAATAATCAGTGATAAACAACCCTGATATCTCCAGTTTTAAAGGAAATAGATAATGGGAAACATCTCATAGGACAAAAAGGAGGTGATAAATGAAACACTATGATCTTTAGCCAAATTGCATAATACATAGAATAACTGCAGACACAGGGTGAAGCAGGTGTTAAAAAAACATCACAAGATCTTTGTTTTGTTTCAGTGCAGAAGAGAAAAGATTTTAAAATCTTCTTGTGAGAAGACTCCCACTCAAGCTGCTCTTATGCAGTTGCCAGTTCAAGCTGAATTTTTCTACTACAGTCCAATGCAGTTCCTGAAAGGACTGCAACTTTATGCTTCCTTTCAAATTGAAAGTGCTTATTGAAAAGTAAAAAGAGTGGAGATAGTATATATGGTTGTATTTACAATAAACACTGCTTTTAATTCTTTAGCTTATTCAGCATCTTATTATGAGGCTAATTTTTGTTGACTTTCTATTCTAAATAATCTTCCAAAAGACTTTTTTTTTTTCTTCTGAAATTTAAGAAGGAATGCAAACTAAAAACAAACAATAAAAAACAGTTTTGGGTGGAGAACAAAGCTGATAGAACTTGGACTTAAAGGGTGAGAATATGGAAAGCTACATCCATTTGCCATAAAAGTGCATTTAGCCATGGTGCCTACAGGCTACACACAGTGTAATCTCAGTTTCACTCCATTCACTGAATCACTTTTTATTTCAGTTTGTTTTTATTTCTCAGCTTAGAGATCTTAGACATTCTTCTTCAGTCAGCGCTTCTTAATATTTATATGTTTTTGTACCAAAACTGGATCACCATTTTCATGAATAGTGGTTTGTTTCTGGTGTTTCCCCCCTTCCTAGAAAGGAAGGGGAATTTTCCCTTCATAAGGTGAATCAAAAATATTGTTATTATAATTTGTGCTAATATCATAGAATCATCAAATGGTTTGGCTTGGAAGGGACTTCTAAAGATCATCTAGTCCAACCTCTGTGCCATGGGCAGGGACATCTTTCCCTAGATAAGGCTGCTCAAAGCCCCATCCCACCTAGCCCTGAACACTTCCAATGATGGGGCATCCACAACTTCTCTGGCCAACTTGTTCCAGTGTCCCACCACCCTCATAGTAAAGAATTTCAGTTTTCAATGGTAATCACTCTTCCCACATCTCTGAAGCCCCAGAACCTCAAGGCAGGGACTGGGGAATTGTAGTCCCTCCCATCCTGAGAGAATATCAGTTTTGAGACCACCTGAGGAACCTGAACACACATAAATCCATGGGTCCTGACAAGATGCATCCCAGGGTCCTGAGGGAATTGGCTGATGTAGTCGTATCGGCAGGCAGGTGTTCAGCTATCTCCAGGAAAGCAGGGCTCCATCACGTGTAACAGTTGCTTGGGAAAACAAATGCCATCACTCCGAACATTGCCCCCTTCCTTCTTCTTCCCCCAGTTTTGTATGCTGAGCATGACGTCATACGGTATGGAATAGCCCTTTGACCAGTCTGGGTCAGCTGTCCTGGCTGTGCTCCCTCCCAGCTTCTTGTGCACCTAGCAGAGCACAGGAAGCTGAAAAGCCCTTGACTAGCACAAACACTACTTGCAACAACCAAAACATCAGTGTTATCAACATTATTCTCATCCTAAATCCAAAACACAGCACTATACCAGCTACTAGGAAGAAAATTAACTATCCCAGCTGAAACCAGGACAGTTCTAATCGGAGAAAAAAATGTAAAGGTGAAGTTTCATAGCCACGCCAGCAAACACGTTGCTTTATTAAGATCTTCTTCATTCCTTGTATTCTGCCTCCAGTAATGTTTTTAGATCTTGCTGTAACTTCTGTACAGACCATGGTGCTCAAAGCCCAGTATTGTCTATCAGGCAGAGTTGCCTTCAAGGCACAGGCAAATAAACTGCAGCATTTTCACTCATGTAGAATTAGCTGGGAAGTTCCCAGAATTTATAACTGCTCCCACATGCCCTGGAGCAATTGAGGTCAAGGGACCTGGATGGAGTGAGCTGTGGGAAGGAAAGAAGAAACCTCCGTTCAGAGCCTCTGTCACCCCTATATCTTCCTCATGTCCTATATCTGCACTGACACCTTCCAGTCCTCTCCCATCCTACTCTCATTTGTCTGTCCCAAAGTCAGCAGGACCAGGGTATAGGAAATGAACTCTCCTCAATGGAGTTTATCCATAGAGGGCTGCTTCTCTCTCCTGTGATCTATAACTACAGTGAAACAGGGATCTCAGCCTCCCCTACATTCAAACTATGAAAGAATTTAGATAGGCTTCTTATGAATTCAGTTTTAAGAAGTCCAGTCCAGTTCTTAGCTAGCCCATGGTCTGCATAGTTAAGCTGAATGAGAACTTACTAAAAACCTGCTGAAGAGGACAATATACAAGTAATTCACATTTGTGCAGCACACAGACAATAATAATGCAAAAGGCCATCTAACAATTCAGTATGTTATAATTAAAAATATGGACAGTTGTATAAGTTTAGTGCCTGATGCTTACTCAGTCCTTGCTGAGATTTTAGATGCAAATAGCTTTTGTGCCAAAGAAAACACAAACAAAATGGAAAAAGACATGGAGATGATTTTGCTTTCGAACCCAGTTTTATGCAGCAGTATAAGGTATATGGAAGCAGTCTTCCAGATCTCATTTCAGTGCCTGATCTATGAGATTATGCTTCCTCTTAATCTGGCTATCAGAATTTTTTTCCTACTATTACCCTTAACACGACCTCTAAGGTTCTATCAAGCATATACTGAAATTTATTTTAATCATTACACCATAATATGGTACAGAGGAGAACATTTTGATGAACTGTGGATAATCCTTCTTTGTTCTTATGAAAGAATGTGAGAGTCTGCTTCATTTAATACACTCTGCTTTTCCATAACAGTCTTTTTAAGGAATGTAATTAAGATTAGTGACTAGCTTTTCCTGAGGAAGAAAAGTAAACTGCACATACATTTACAGAAAGAGGCAACAAAAACTGGTTTTATTGCCTGGTCTTTTTCTAATTGCGACATTTTATGGGGTTTTATGTGTTAATATATTGCATGCTTTCTGTTTCTTCAGCATTAACTGTTTTAGCATCCTGCCACAGCAATGGCTGTTATGGAAAATGGTAGCATAAATGACAAATAAAACAAGTACTAGTTTTTTTTTTTGTTTTGAAACAAAGATAAAGATATAAGTAAAATAAAAAAATCCCTTGGGTCCACCCTAAAGCTCTTCTTTTTCGCATGTACCTCAAATTTGGAGATTTCACTAGGTATATAAACAACAACAGTCTCATGAATAAGAAGCTTTTTAAAGAGTTCAGTTCCAGGTGAGTCATAGCTCTGAATCATACAAAACTATAGTATCAAATAGCTTTCCTCCTACAGCATATATTGGGAAAAAAAAGGGAATAAAGAAAGAAAATCAACCTTCTCATTTTACTGCATTTGCATATGAGGAAAACATTAATATCCTGTTACAGTCTTCTTCCCTGTGAGTCTGTAGAAATCCCATAAATTAGATTACTGCTTTTAATCTGTTAGCAGATGGCCTAAGGAAAATAGATAAAGGAGGAATCCTTAAAGAAAATTTTGGTTTCTGTCCTCAGTATTTAAGGGAAATGCTCCCCAAATAGCTGTTAGCTAGGAGGAAACCCAAAGATCAAAAGAAAACCCAAAGGTGAACTGTCATATGATAGTCACAGGGATTCTGGGACATCTAAACATCTCAGATGGGTTTAAAAAAACCCACACAGGCCACATAAAAAAAGCTCCCAATTCTGACAGGAAATATAAGAATAAAATATGCTAAGATTCCAATTCTGCCTCCATTCCCTAGTGCACAATTATTAACATGCTGTGTTCAGCCTGTGTCACAGGATAGTTCTTGAACACTTATGATCACACCTATTATCTTTTAAAATTATTTCAAAAATTTTTAAGTAATATGTGTACCAGATTTTTTTTTTTGTTTTTAAATAAGGACACTGCCTCTGTAAAAAAAAAAAAGATAATAGTAAATGTACATAATGGGGAGATAAAGACAAAAAATTTAAAGCATGAATTGTCTTGTCAAATCCTCTGTGAACAGTTTTCAAAAAGTATCAAGATTGTCTAATAGATTGTTGTTTTCCTAAAGACATAGTAGCTTTCAGGACAAGATAACCATCTTTCATTCTCTGAGCAGTTCTATATAATAGGAGCAAGAGAGATGAAGTCCTTGGGAATTGGATTAGAGGTTAAAAAAAATTTAAAAATAGACCTGGCTGGTATTATTTACCTTATAAAATGAAGACCAATTTTTTCTTGGATCTAAACTCTCCAATAACAGAACCATCATTTTCTGTTTGTAAGCTAGCATTCCTCATTATGGAACAGTTATTTGTAGCAGAGAGCATGATTTTGAGACCATTTTTGGTTACTTGAACTAATATTAATATGGATTTTCTTCAATACTTTCATTAGTCTTACTCTAAATAAGGGCTAATACAGCTAATATAGATAATGCTGTAGTATTAAAAGCTGAATGAGCTTTTAATACATAAGACAATGTGTACTTCTCCCTGTTGATATTTCTGACCTATGGATTTCCTTCTCCTTGAATTGGTGCAGGAATTAATGTGGCAGTGTGCTGAACTAGCTATAGGAATTGAGTAAAAGTTATATTTTTATAACTTTTTATAGATTATTATTTTATTTTTTAAAAATCATGGTATTTTTTACCCAGAAAAAGTTTTCTGAGTGATCTCCCTGAATGGCTGCCTGAGGACCTGTGCTGGCAGCAGTTGAGCAGCAGTGCTTCCACTCATTTTTCAGAGTCTTGGTTGCCTGCTTAAAGGGACTCTGAAAATTTGGCTTGCGGTTGCAGTTCAACATTACATATAACCTAGTGTAACTGCAAGCTGCTGCTGAAAATAGGATCTGGGTGGTCACGTCTAGACTTATGATACAGACTGACATCCGTTTTACACTAAATGTATCAGATTTTGCTTTGCGCCCAGAACTCTCTATATACATCAGTGATGCTGTATGGAGTTACAAGCTGCAGTCCAGTTTCTTTGACCTCAGATTTTTAAGGGCCAAATGAGTCTATGACATCCATTTTAGCTATTACTTACAAGAGCAAGTAATGTGTAGAAAGTATTGTTTACAGCTGGGGACTAAGGGGGAATTTTTTGAGAAAACTGATCAAATTTTAGTGAGATGAACATATGTAACTGAACTCAGTGAAAGCGTGTAAGAACAACTAAAGTCAGAGAGACATTTTGTTACATGGTAATCAGGACAAATTGTCTCCAAAATTATCTGAATCCTGTCAGGTCTTTGAAGATGTTGATTTAAATCCACTAGAAGATAAAGAAGGAATATTCATCTTTACTGCTTCAAGTTTCCTCTTTTTTGCATATAGGAAGAAAGCAATAAATGACATTTTACTTTTGCTTGGATACCTCACAGAATGAGGAATGAGAGATATCACTAATCAAGAAAAGAATAAGGGGATTGGAAAGGACTGGCTGTTGAAATTCTAGAAAATATTTACTTCCTCACCCATAGCATGTGAATGTGAGGGTTAGGCTGAAACAGTTAATCAATTATGTCCACCTCCCTTTGATGTCAAAAAAGTTCAGCGGAATCTGACAGAAGTATCTGATTAAAATGTCTGTATGTAAAGACAGCAGAGTGGAGCAAGTCTACCTGATAAATGGTTTGAAATTTGGCTCCCTAGCAATGTCTATTTGCTAGTTCGGTAGCAATGTATGATTTGCAGGTAATCATAAGTAGCTTATGAAAGTGCATATGGCTTTCATGATATCTAAAATAATAGAATGAATAAGAACTGCAACACATTAATGGCTTAGAATGTTCTGAAACAAGTTGCATTACTTAATGTCAGGGTTTTTGTTATTGGCCACATACCTTTTAATAGACTTTTTCATTGAAGTATGTCTACTTTGTCATTTAAATATGCCTAAGCATTCTTCAAATGAAAGTAACAGTCTTCTTTATTAACCATTTTTCAAAGTGGAGAAAAACAGCTGCCAATCTCAGAATTTTTTTTTTTTAAAAACGTGTTTCTATCATTAAAAAAATAAAAGCAATAGCATTTTTTGACATTTTCAACTATTTTCTCTCTCTCTTTTGCTAAGTATGTCATTTTGTTAGTTCTAAAAACTTTCAGACTTCTAAGTATGCATGCTCTTTCTTCTTTTTTAGATAAAAGCATCTGATATAGCATTTCATATGCTGGACTGAAAACAGGAGACAAAGAAAAAAAATGATAGAAAAAGAGAAAAGACAATCAGTAGATTCACACATACATACATATATACCTACATTCAACACTCAAGAGTGTCACCTTTTCAAACATGAAGGTTTTTTTCTTTCTTTTTTCCCAAGGAACTGTGTCAGAAGAAGGTGGCTTTGAAGTTGTTGAAGAGAGATTATCCCACCTCCATTTCCTCTGAGAGGTAAAAACCAGCATTTGTAGGTAAGTATGAAACCGACGCTATCTTTAACAATTACTCCTGTAGGTAGGACTCACTGAACCCATGATAGACTATATGATGCCTGAGGTTGTAGATCATATGCCCATGGGGAGAAAAAAAGTTAAAAGCCATGCCTGGGTTAACAAATGCAATTTCAAATACATAGTCATTTCAGCTGGCATTTACCAAAGTATTCGCAAAAAGGAAAGATGAGATATTTTAAAGACACTTCCCCAAGGCTTCAATAAAAACTTTTTTTTTTTGACAGACATAACATGCTTTGACAACCTGAGAGCCTTCAGTTGCCATGCAGTTTTATCCCAAATGCTAGTTTGACACTTCCCTAAAGTTCTTTGGATGTGATCTGAAAGCAATTTCATTTAATGAAAGTCTGATAATAATGTTGAGTTTGATTCATTACCAAATTTTGTATTTGTTTTAATGTAAACAAAAGCATAAGTTGTCTTTACTGTTATTTACTGAAAGATGCTACTTAAGACCTTGATTCTATAAAGTATTGAAAGACATGAGCTTGAGTCTTAAGCCACGTTAAACAAGAATGGAGCCCTGCACGATTAAAATCAATTACATGCTTAAATGCTTTTCAGGATCAGAGCCAGCATGGTCAGCACTCAGCATCATTCTACAGATAGATAATTTTGTATTGCCTTTGTAAAGTTTATACTGTTGTATTTTCTTACAAGGCACATCTGACTGTTTTGTGTATCTCAGTGTGATGCAGTTTAGCAAACAATTAAAGCCTCTTTCCAGGTCATTCAACTGGCTACACATTGTTATACAGTTAGTCATGCAACCATTTTGTTCTGTTTTTCTGAACTGGCTTTAGAAGCTCTTCTGACATTGACTTCCTTGACAGAACAGCTTCTTTTTCCTCTGCCTCCCTTCTGCTCCCCATCCTTACAATATCTCATTGCTTGTTAAAACAGATAGGCTTAAGAGACTGTTAATATTGAATTTAATGCATCGAGCTATGCTACACAACTTGAAAGTAGATGATTTTCTAGCAAAACCATATCTACTTTTGTGAAAATACGTATTTTCAGTGTATGGCAGGTCCCTTATTAAACTTAAGAGAACTCTCTTTATTACACAGTTTTCCACCCGTCTCTATTAAAAATGATTTCTGCATTTTTCTCTGTATTTTATTGTTTGCTTCAAAAGGGATGGATACATATTAAAACTTTTATTTAGATGAAATACATGGTTACTATATTCTGGAGCAAACACTGTTTATTATGGGAATATTCTTAGAATATGAATAATTTACCTCAACTTAGACTTGTTGAAGTTTGGGTTTCTAATATAAACTAGCTTTCTAAACTTATTTTGTAGTAATTTTTATAGATAATGTTCCTCCACTGTGCAATTCATTTCACCTCTCTAAGAAACTTTTTTTCAGACTATATGAGTCATATTCTACACATTCCTGTCTCCTATCATTGATTTTAGTAGAAACCTGATTATTAAACTACATTAGTCTGTCAGGTGACTAGCACTAAATGAACTGAATCATGCTAACAATGTATACCATGTCCATACTTTGATATTCAGTGTTTGATATTTAGCATTTAGTGCCTTTTAATGAAAGATTTAGTGCTTTTCTATTTCATTTTTGGATTTATTTTATACTTTTACAAGTTTCACCAGTTGTAGAAAAGACAGCTGAGAGCAAGGTAGATGTGGTTCAGGGACCTGAACCATTGGCCAGTCATCTGTCTGGCATCTCTTTCCAGGGGCTGACATGTGCCTTCTCTCTCGCAGGATGTTGCAATGCACTCACTACCAGAGTGACGGGAGGATTGGTCCCTCTGGGATGGAGACACCACCTTCATTAATCATATTTCCTTGGTGAGTTCAGCTGTGTTTTGAGCCCTGCTACATTGTCTCTTGGGATTACCTGCTACCTGTAGTAAATAAAGTGGCAAAAAGCAGTACTTCCAAACAATATATTAGATATTAATCCAAAAGTTTATATCAGTGTGCAAATAGACTTAAAAAAAAGATTCCCATAAGCATATTGTCACATCTAACAACTTAATATGTCTAATTTATTCCCCACATCTCACTTTCTGAAGTGACAGCCACTGAGTAGCAATCACTGTCTCTTTTCTAACCATCCTCTCAGCCTTAATAGAAATGCAGGTTACAGCATTTTTCCCATTCTAGTTTTCAGTTTCCTTAAGGTCACAGGTTAGGACTTCTCCCCCTCAAAATCACTCAAAGTCTAGTGAAACAAAATATCAATTATTTACACAGTGGTGGTCTCAAGTTTCCCGTATGGTTGTCTTCCATATGCTAAGTACTCAACATTCTAATTTCTCCAGGAGTTATGTCTAGATATAACATTTTTCTGACAAGGCTTATTTCCTTCTCATTAATGGTATCTCAAATTGCTTAGTGTTTTACTAAATATGGATTGTTTAAATTTACAGTATGATACAGCAAAATTCTTGAGGACTTTGAGAAAATTCATCCAATAAATTACTTCAGTACAACCAGTCTACTAAACAAGTACTTTTCTAGATTGAGAAGTTGTCACAAGAGTTATTACATGGCATTAAAATATAATTATATATATATATGATCTGATGTTCCACTGTATATAGTTTTCATTACATATGTTAATCTATTATTTTATATCAAATAACATAATTGGATGCTATTCCACATTTTATAACATATTTTATGAAATACATGTTATAACATGTTGCATATTGTACATTAGGTCTGGATACCTCTTCTGTTTTATGAAGATCCAGGGTGTAGGAAACAAGGATTTAGACTGTCCATGCTTTTTTTTGTAGAAATTACTACAATCTCTAAATATCTTCCTGGCATAAATATACTAAGCATTTTACCAGGTATTTTACTTTTAATCTCTTCTTCTCATTATGGAACAAGACAGTCACCTTCACCTGAGAATGGCAAGCAATGACAGATAAACCATTTTGAAACATGAAAAAGGCATTTTCTCTACTTGCAAATCTAGCCTCAAACTGTCTAGTCTTCCTTTTTCAGTATATTAGAATACATGATGATATCTATTTTGCTGTCCACTGTCTGCCTAAAGAATGTTATACTTTATTGGTCTTCAAATATGCTATTTCCTTCTACTGAAGACTTGTATCTGAGTTCCTTTTTTTCAGACACATTAGCTTGCATCTTCAAAGGCTGAATGAATTTCTGTTGGTTACCTGCAGACATTTTAGAATTAAAAACTCTCTTGTCACTTTGTGGTTTGTTTTTTTTTTCCTTTATCCTCACTGATGTCTGTAATGCCTCCCATTTTTGTACTGTTTTAGAATGTAATCTGTTTGTATTTAGCTTTTCATTCAGATCACTAATTAAAATAATAATTTATGTCAAAATATACAGAGGATGCTCAAAGATCACCAAAAGCAGAGAGCATCTGCCTTCCTCAGTTATGCCATTAGGCATCATGCCTTTTATTTTTTAGTGTCTTCCCTTGTGAGTTTCTTGAGATTTTTTTCTGGCAAAACTAAAATACACAATGGTGAAGTAACCAAAGGCATTGATCAAGGGCATTTATCTAGAATAAGAAGGTCAGTCACAGTTTCAGTCATAATGAAGTTTTGGTTTATATCCTTAAAATAATTACCTGAACACATATGGAAAATAAAATAGAAAAAAAGTACTAGGGAGAAGGGCCCCTCCTGGGTTCATCCTGCGTTACAAATTTCAGCCACAGTTTTGCAGTCCATTATAGACTGTGCACAGGTTGACACTCTCCATTTGGACCAGTCCCTGTTGCACATCAAGGTCCTGTTCTCCAAACTGTTAATTCTGCATGTCTGTAGGATCACTCCTGGACTCTCATCTGGAGAGGATGGCAAAGTCTCACTCCAGACTAACCCTGGGAGTGGTTAGGTATCTCCAGGGACAACTCTAATGGATAGGATGAGAAGGTTTCTTACAGATCCTACTGGCAGTGCTTGTGCCGATGCTCCTGCAGTATTCCAGCAGGTCTTACACCCTTCTGCTACACCCTCTGCATAAAGCTTACAGCTTCACTGTCACACTGCAAGAGCACAACTGTTAAAGAATGTGGGAAACTTTTCATTGTCTTGGGTGTGTTATGAACAGATAATAAGGAATCTTAACCAGGTTTGTAAAACAAATCTAGTCCAAAGATACCCCCATGGAATCCAGAGGAATCATAGACACTTTGAGCTTTGAGGTATCTCATGTCTTACAGCTAGAGTTAAGGTAGGGGCAGGGAAGGGATTCATTTCACAAGAAGAATCTCTGATCACCTAAAGAGCTGAGGCAGAGGGTTTGGCATTGAAGGAGTAACTAGTATCCTCTGATATGACTTGGTCAGAAAGAGAAATCCCAGAATAAATTCATATGAGAAGAATCAGCTTACTCCTATAGCAGAAATGAATAAGTAGACAAATCTTGCAGAAATGAGTAAGTAGACAAATGTGTGTCCATCAAGAGACCTCCAGATAAGTAGGCCCAAAGGTCTCTAAGATAAGTACCATGTCAGGAATTGCTCTAGGTCCTCATCATGCAGGTACAGAGAGATCACTGTCAAGAGAGCTAGCAAGAGCAAGATGGTTCAATAGACTTGGGAACAGGAACAGTCTAGTTGAAGGAACTCATGCTGTGACTGACGGCAAGTGCATATCCTTAGCACAGCTTCTCTGCCATTGTGTTAACAATGAATCACCTATGCACAGGATTGTGTGTAAATGCAGTGGCATCAGAACATGTTGACAAAACTCTTGGCACTGGCCCAGATGAAAAAAACATTCCAGGAAAACATACTCACCCCTGAGTAGATTTGTATTGCACTTCATACCAGCCTGATTGGACTGCAGACCAAAAGCCTATCAGTGCAGCCACAGGACAGTGTTCTCCAGGACTTGTGAAACTCCAGCTGCCTGAGCACATTGAACAATCAGCCTGGCAACTGTCAGTGAGGTAGTGTATGAACAAATCTATGAAGAGGAGGCAAGCTCTGGCGATGGCCACTCAGAGTACTGCAATACTCTAATTACAATAATAATGGGCAATAATAATGGGTAATTACAATTACTAATGGGCAGCCACAGGGACAGAAGTAGCCAGGGTGGCTAGTCCTGTCTGGGAGGGCAGAGCAATGGGTCATCCCATGGACATGAAGGCATAGTGCTTTACCTAACACTGAGTGGTTAGGTGGTGTTTAGCAGCAGGTGATATATATGCCGTACTGTCATGGTTTAACCCCAGCTGGCAACTAAGCACCACACAGCCACTTGCTCACTCCCCCCTGGTGAGATAGGGGAGACAATCAGAAGAGTAAAAATTAGAAAACTTGTGGGTTGAGATAAAGACAGTTTAATAGGTAAAGCAAAAGCTGTGCACGCAAGCAAAGCAAAGCAAGGAATTCATTCACTACTTCCCATCGGCAGGCAGGTGTTCAGCCATCTCCAGGAAAGCAGGGCTCCATCACACCTAATGGTTACTTGGGAAGACAAAACACCATCATTCTGAACATCACTCGCTTCCTTCTTCTTCCCCCAGCTTTATATGCTGAGCATTATGTCATAAGGTGTGGACTATCCCTTTGGTCAGTTGGGGTCAGCTGTCCCAGCTGTGTCCCCTCCCAGCTTCATGTGCACCCCCAGCCTACTCGCTGGTGGGGTGGGGTGAGAAGCAGAAAAGGCCTTGACTCGGTATTAGCACTGCTCAGCAACAACAAAAACATCCCTGTATTATCAACACTCTTTACAACACAAATCCAAAACATAGCCCCATACTAGCTACTATGAAGAAATAATTAATACTCTACTCTAGAGTTAATACTCTACCCCAGCCAAAACCAGCACACATACTAAGAGGGAAATATAAACAGTTTCAACAGACCAAAGGATCCATAAAAGAGGTATATTTTTGCAATAACACTGTGGTTTTTGCAAAGAAAAAGCTGTCTGAATAGCCTTCAGAGTAAATTAGCAACACTTCCCTTCTTTGTCTTTCCTCTATTTCTTCTATATAATATCTCCTTAAAGAAATATTTTTAGTTAAACTTTCTCATCTGGGCTCAGTTACGATCCCTAGCTCAGGCCATCTGTCATTTAGCTTATCTGTTGTTACTGATGAAACTGACCCCAGAAGTAACATCTGAAGACTCTTAAACTTTGGGGCATATGGCATCTGAATCTGATTTTTACAGCTCAAAGTAATCACTACTGGTAGCTCATCTGGGTTATTTATTGCCCAAATACCTTGCATTTGTATGTATATACTTAAGTACATGAATACTTCCTTTAAAAAAAATCTTATTATGCACCTTATTCCCTTAAGGCACTCTCGTATTTATCATCACTTTGCCCTTGTAGACATCTATGTCTATAAGAACCAAGGACTCTTCAAGCTATCTTAACATGAATGTGTAGTACTATGAAATTTTAAAATTAGTTTCAGCCTTAACTCTGAAATGACTTGTTTTTGCCAAGATCCATAAAAGAATCCAAAGACAGCTTTTATGATTTAATATTATAATTATATCAGAAATCCTTGACTTTATTTGGCACGACTCTTCTTAAATGGTCCTATCTTAAAAGCGCATTTCAACAATAGATTGATCCCAATGGCATTTTAAATCTTTGGGTTATCTATTTCAGGTAAAAATTAAAACACATTATTACATATCTACCAAATGGAGTGCAGTGCTTCAGGCATTTCAGCTTGTCGGAAAGTGGTGCAAACAATATCTGTTTTCTAAATGCCTTTTTTAATGGAGTGCCGAACAGTGTGTGTAAATGTTAACATAAAGGAATATAAAGCATATGGAGAATTATAACAAAATATACATGCAAGTTCATAATAGGTATTTCTGCAAAGGATTTGGTCTCAGAACTGGGAAATGGTACATAAAACCCAGTATTTTTCTACTCCTTTGTGATTTGTTTTGCTTCTTTTCAGTCCCACTAAATTTTTCTGTCCTATTTTTGAGATGGTTAATCTTCTCATATAATCATATTGCAATGTTATAATTTTGGGGGTTTCAGTGCTTAATTTCTTTTCTTGTCTGGACAAATTATCTTCTTGTCCCCTGCAGCCAACTATAATAATTTCCAGTGAATGCAGTAATGAGGGCAGAACTGATTAAATGTAGGCTTCCCTCCTGCTAAACTCAGCCAACAAGCTGCCTGTCAGTACCTAGGGAGTTTTTCTAGGTTTTTTTTCCAAAAGTAAAGGAGAATTTTATAATAAGAGGTTTACATTCCTGTCAGGGACAGATATATGAATAGAGATGAGTTATGTGCAGCTCTGCTAATTGCACAGTCGGGTCTGGACATAGAATTGTGTCATTGGTAGCAGGACTCAACCAGCAAAGTATGCTTCTGTGGTTGCCTCCTCTAGCAACTTTACCCAGTTCTGGAGGCCAGCTGCTCTTTATAAAAAGATGCTGCAATGCATAGTCTCAGCTTTTACAACCGAACCCTTTAGCACTAGAGGAACTTTATATTGTAATGTTATAGAAATAGTAGAATTAATATGCTATACTGTGCAGAGAAAGGAGAGAAAGGATAGGAAATATTAGCTTAGACAAACAGTACATTTCCTCTGTGCCACGTGGTGTTAATGCTTCTCTCTTCCTTACCGTTTAGAAGTCTGGAAAAGCTAGACCAGAGATAACACTAGCAGTGTTACAATGCTATGAACAAACAGGTTAAATTCTCTGGCAGAAAAAATAGAGTACCTCTAAAGATATTGAAGTGTCCGTGGACCTACTTGGCTAATATTTGGTTATGCTCATGGAAGTCAGTGTTGCAACAAATAAAACCAGGCTAATGCCTCTGCATAATTCTTGATCCCATTCTTCAAATTTATGTGAACTAAATTCGATTCCAAAGAATATTCCTGGATAGAAGAAGTTCTATCACCATAATTAAAGAATAATTATGGCAGAACTTTTTCCAGGAATACTTGCATGAATGTTTGAATAGCCCTTTTTAATTTTTCCACAATAGAACAATCATCAAAAGATTACAGTGAACATGTATTTACACAGAACTTTTGTACAGAAATTACGCACTTCTGTGAAGTGGGAGTCAATCAATTGTAGGAGGTAAAAATATTGTATGAAAAAATAGCAATGAATTTTCCAAAAGGCCACAACCTAAAATCTTTCACATAAACTACTTCTCAAATATCTGCATGCAGTACACTTATAAAAATTAGAGTTGTTCACAAGTTAATATAAGCAGGATATACTATTAAGTTATTATTTATCACAGATATGCCCAGGAACTCTATATCTGAGTGCAGACAGGTATAAAGACACATATTCATGCTAATATGCATAACATTATATATGCTTTCAAACATCAGCTGTTTACTGGGAGAGTTTCATAAGCATTCTGTAAATTCTTGGATGCTTATAAAAGTTCATGAACTTTACTCATGATGAATTTTTTTGCTCACAGACTACTACAGATAATCTTTAAGAGAATGATAATTACCATAGACAACAGTAATACTCTACAGTAAAGCATGCCTAACATTTCACTGTGATGGTGTGCTCAGCGCTCTCATTCTTTATTATTTAAGCTAAAATCTAAGACTGGTTAACAGCTTAAGGACCTTTAACTTGGTAACTGTATTGGATACCTCCTTGTAGTGAGGACTAGAGTAACCTTCTGCATGACTCTCCAGGGGCTTACTCTCCCCAGGATCCATCTTCATACGAAAAACACATCCCCTTTTCTTGGCAGAGGCCATCCTTAAGAAGCTGCAACATGATATTTTGCTTTGAGCCTTGCTATGAAGCAGCACATAGCACTGACAGGGCACTGACCTTTTTGACAAGTCCTTGAGAGTCATTCCTCATGGACTACAACATGAAGATGATATGAGAGAGTTTATATTTATATATGTGTATATGTATGTATCTATGCATACATATACATACACATATAGCTGTATATATGTATATGTATATTTAAACATTCACATATCTATGTATATGTAATTGTGCACATATATAAATTTTATATAAAGGGAATTTCTCTATATAAATACATCAGGTAGGCAAACTCCAGGGAAGTAAAGGAGGTATATAATCTAGAAAAGATGTTAACACATGAACAGATGTACAAGAATGGACCAGGGATCATTATGGGCTGAAAATTAGAAGAAAATTTATAACTTTGGGGGAAATGTGACTTTCCAAAATAATAATAAGGGGAAATAAACCTTACCAGTCTTGAAAAGGAATCTGATATGGGTCTGTAGAACAGGAATATATTTGGTTACATGAGATAAAAGAAAACTAGAACTTTATGACACAGAATACCCTTTCCACACCTAACTCCAGAAGTTTTTGTTCTATTTCCATCCTTTTTCACATATAGTTAAATAATTTTCACTATAGGAACAAACAAACAAATAAACAAACATATGATGTCCTATATGCTCTTAATAAAAACGTAGCATTCTTGTGGAAATGCCAGACTCTATGTACTCTCTCTAGCCACAATTTTTTCCTGCTTCCAGTAGCACCTCCCTGGTTTACCCACTCACACTATAAACTTAGAGGGTAAAGAAAACTTTCCAAAGGAGTGTAGCTACAGTATTGATCAGTTCTGCTTGTCTTCTTTGAATCTTGGCTTGCTCTTAAGGTCTGACTTTGTTAGTCTCGTGCTTCAGACACAAGGTTTTTATGATAAGATTTGCATTCTCCCATTATATGTAAGTGTCACTCTCCAATATCAGTGTGTTGTTAATGCTTGTAGAGTTATACTGTTAGGAATGTAGAAACATATTTTGTTTAGTTACTTTCCCACAATGGGTTTGAAAATTAGACTCAAATTCTGCCTTTTATGCTGCACTTAAGAGTGCTATGGATAATGAAGCAGAAAGGAGAAAAAAATCTTCTGGAAAACAAACAAATAAACAAAGCCAGGATGAAAAATGAAATAGAAAACAGAGAAAATGGCAAAACAATATTACTTAGAGATGAATGAGAGTGCAATATGAAATGAATTTAAAAACAGCTGCAGTGTTTTAGGCTTATATTTTGCCATCTTGATTTTTGGAAGATATGGTGAAAATCCCTCCTATTGTTTCTTTCGGAATAAAAGGACTCTTTTTCAAGCACAGCACACCTAAAATTTCAGATATTTAAAGCACATATGATTTTAAAATTATTTAACAAACCAAATTTTTTTTGGTGACATTTCTAAAAAGCCTCATGCCTCCCATGTGTTTTCTTTGGTGAGAGCAATTTGTAACATCCTGAGGTGTGAAAGTGTATCCTCAGCCACAAGTGAAGTGGCATACAGGCATGTAAAACCTGCCTGACCTCGGTTGAAGAAACGTGTGACAAAGAGAAAAGGTCAGCTTTCTTGGCCTTGATGTGGCTGGTTCATGTTGCACTTTTGGTCTTTTGCGTTATGCATGAGAAAAACAGATTGGTTGTTCTGGGCATAGCAGTGCCTCTTTAGGATGTTCCTGTGAGAGTTTGAGCCTTCTTTCAGACCATCTCTCTGTTCCTTTTCCTGTCTTGCAACTCCCAAAGCGAAAAATTTCTGTGAATGCTTGTAGTCAAGACATTTCTGGTGATGATTTAAATGCTGCTGAAGAGAAGGACTATTATAAAGCCCATGAAGCCTGACTGGTGCAGGATCAAACTGAAGATTGCATGTGGGTGTTCTGCTGGGGACATGTATTGCTCCAGCTTATATACAGGAGCACATCACAGCACCTCTTGTTCTGTCTGGATGAGGATGACAGACAGATGCAGTCTTCAGACTTCATGTCTGATACTTTATATATAATGAGGAGGGCTCTTTTTATTTGAACATCATTGGCTCACACAGGCAAGAGTTACATTTAATGTTAGACTTACTTCAATTGATGAAAGAGCAACAGGTAGCAGGGATCATCAGAAAGTCTAGTCTTGCACACAGGCATACTGATAAGCTCCATGACCCTTTTTGAAATGTCAGAAAGAAGGAGATACATACATGGGGAGATGGTTCAATTATACTGGACACAGAAGCGATGCATGAAAAAAGTGCCCAAATGTTACAGTTAAATTAAGCCATGCACATGAACAGACATGCAAAAATACTTGGCATGGTATTTTAAGGCAGACAGACCATATGGCCTCCTTAGCAATACACAATGCTTTTTGCTGTGTCCCACTTACTGCAAAAGAAACCGTTGTAATTTTGGGCGTGCCAGATGTCTTGTCAGCCAGTTTCACATTTAACAGTGTTCTCTGCCTAAACTTGATGTAAACACAGTGGCACTGCTCACTGAGTAGCCAGCTCCTTACTCTGAAGGAAAATAGCATTACAACAGAATATATGAAATGGCAGGCAACCTTAGATCACTCCTGGTGGACAGGCTTCCTTTGAAGAAAAACTACCATTTTCTAATTACGGGGGGAAAATGAAGGTTAACTCCCAAAGCAATGAAAAGGAGAGAAGTATGTAGGACGAGTACGAGTATGCTAATATTTTTGCCTATTTACCAGTGCATTTACCAGTGCATTTCTCAAGTGGTGTGGCCACTCCCTAGGGTTTGTAGGGCTGGGATCAATTACTTTACCTAAGAAAAGGCATTGTAGATGAGTAGGATGACATCTCTGGGTCTAAGGGCTGGGGGGGGTGGAGTGTCACCTCAGTACTAAGCTCCATCCCTTATCCAGTGTCTCTGGAAGCTCCCCAGTACCTGATCAATAGTTTTGGAGGGATCATTGTCTAAGTAGAGAAATGTCAAACATCTGCAGTTTTGCCTTTCAGTAGCTTAGTAATCAAGCCTCTGACTTCCCAGGCGACAACATGTACACATTGGAGAAATGGAAAGAAAAGTCAAACCTCATTCATGATGTAGTTAGGTACTTCTCAGGAGGAAATTCACATCTTTCTCAAGTCTCTAGTGTTTTCTATAGTTATATTGAGGTTGTACAGTCAGTATTAATAGAAAAAAAAGCTTCGGTAGATCCACTCACATTGGAATTATAGTCGCAGTTACAGACAAACACATAACATATTCTCCGCTTTCATTGAAGGTGTTAGCTATGCTCAGATTTGATGGATAAATCTAAATGATCATTAATTTTTCAAAGGTAAAACATGACAGCTCAAAACTTAGGTGTTTTTGCAAAGTAATGAAGATTGTACACCCTGGATGAATCTGTAGCCTGAAACATACATTAATTTCTGAGTATTCTGGTTAAAGAAGTGGCTGAGAAAGAGTGAGGCGCTAGTAAACTTTCAAAATAATTTTATAAATTAAGGGAAACATTTTTTTTCTTAAGTTCTCATGTTTCCGTTGAGCTTTACCCTTCATCCTCTTCTTGGAAGAAATGAGAGACTGGATGGTCTCAGAACTCAGAACAAGTTCTCATTGAAGGATTTCCATCCCTTTATGTACCTAGATGGTGACCATAAAGTGCATTTTTTACTATGTACTTTCTTGTGGGGTATATGACATTTTGTTAGGGAAAATATTTTCAGATTTGTCATGCCATGTATCTCCTTCAGTGCTGCAACATTTAGGTTCTCTTTGATCGAATATTTTTTAAAGTCCTTTTTTTTCTGCTACTTTTAAAATCTAAATTAAAAGCATTTGTGGTCCATTTTAAAATTGTCTCAAGCTGTTAACAAATCTGTTTATTTAGTATATGTAAGAGTAACAGTACCTTTCTACCTACTTGCAGTGTTATTCTTAATCTCCCTTTCTGCAGTCCCCGTGTAGGAAAATGTTTCTACAGGGAGTGTGGTCAAAGATTTCAACAGGTTACCTGGAGAGGTTGTGGAATCTATGCCCCTGGAGATAATCCAACCTTGGCTGGGCATGGCCCTGAGCAACCTTATCCAACTGGCCTTGCTTTGAGCAGGGTGTTGGACTAGGTGACCTCTAGAGGTCCCTTCCAAGCTAAATTTTACTATTCTGTATTATATTAATTTAATGTAATTAAATATCAATTAATATAATGTCATTTGAATATGACTTCATATTTTAATTTTCAGGTATATATTACATAATATACTAAATACTATATATGTCTCTGTGTGTATGTGTATACATGTCTATCTATCTACCTATCTATAATATACAAATGAATACTTTAGAAGACTGTTTTGACCTCATCAGAGTAAAGAGGAAATAAATCATAGATATAGCTCTCTCTTCAGATAATTAATGGAAATTGACATGATACTGGAAAACATTACATTTATATCTTTATATGTAAATATTTTTCTGTAAAGTATTGTTCCTTAACGTTGTTTAGCTGGTTCTAAAATTTGTTAACTTAGTTGTCCAGGACTTTGAAAACCTTACATCAAACTCTGAAATTTGAAAATTATTCTGAGTGTATAAAAATGAATTCTTTGGATGACACTTGTTTTGTCAAGAACATAAAGAAAATCAGCCTAGTCAAAACAGTATCACGACCATTATCTTTCATGAGTACCACCCACTGTGCTCCACAGTTATGCTGAACATAGTGACATAATGCAGAATGGTTGAGGAGTTTAAAATTACATGTTTTGTATTCATAGTACAAAAGTCACCTTGATTTTTTAGCTCTCCTATGCAATTATATTACCACTAACAAAGTGGGGGAGGCCTGAGTTGTCATTTGTGCAGACTGAGAAGCACATCATGTACAACGTGATTCACTGAACCACAGAACAAGTAGATGCTGCAGCATCTGATGAAAATGTAATAGTGTTTGTGAGGACCATGTTTAGAATATAACTTGTTTATCTTTATTAATCAACTGGGTAATTCCTGTTATTTGTTACTGTAAAACTATTGTCTCATGAGTACTTCAAAGAGAAGCATAAAATGTAATGCTATGAAGTAGCGTAAGAGAGAAATAATACAGGGTGACAACTTCAAGGAATATTCACCACTATTCAGAGTGTGATTTGAGGTCCTCTGAAAGTAATAGAAAGAGACCGATTTAATTCAGACTGGAGATCTGATACCTATACCTTGTTCTGAGAGCTTAAATAGAACTCAGCTGGTACCCTCCACAAAAGGGTGAATTTCGTTTACAGCAAGGCAGTTTATTATCCCCAAAAGAGGAATCTTTTAGGTACCTAAAATCCACTGTGGGAAGAGGATGTTGCCATGTAAGTTTGTGCTCTTCTCAAAGAGAAATATACTTGGAATTTGGCATTTCTTAGATAAAACAACAGAGGACATATGGTGAAATATTGACACCTTCAAACTGGTGATAAATTACTGCATAGACTGTCGGAAAGAAGTATTTGGAGCAGGTTTCAGGGAGAAATAAAATGTGGAAAGAGAGATCTGAACATAAGCATTTTCTTTATGTGTGGGAATTAGTGGTAGAATTTTCATTTCTCAGACCTTGATAATGTACTTCCTTGTGGAGAATGCCATTAGGAATTCACATGCATAATAACTGCCTCAGAATCTCTACTTCCTTTTTTCCTCAGTATATTTTCTCACAATGGCTATGTTCTGACAGCTGCTGCAACAAATGATATAAGGAAGATGTCAGAAATCAGAGAAACTTCCAAATTCTATCATCTTTACGGAGGAAATGAATTAATTCTTGTTTTTCACAAAATATGTGTAAAGTAATACAAGCAGAAAACTGTATATGACTTTGCATAAAATTAGCTATAAATTTCACTTTCTCCTTTTACTTTGAAAGGGCTATTTCTAACTCTTTCCTCGTGAAAGGTTGCTTGATCAATCAAGCACTAAAATGTTATTTCTTTATAGGGCACTTACTTATTTTTAGATGTCTTTGTGGGCAGTGCTACCAGGAATTAGGAAAATAAGATAGTCTTTAGTAAGAACAAAATTATAAAAAAATGTTAAATTAATTTGTTTTTTTGGCTGACAAATCCTGTCCCAAAATTCATTTCAGTGGGGACTGCAGTTAGGCAAATAACTTCTCCCTCTCTTAGCGCTCCTTACTAACCAATGTAGATATCCTACTGCTCATCGTGTTGGCTGCTATACTGTGCTATGCTATCACTGTGCTTGTAAACAAAATGGGCTTGGGTCTGTTCTTTGACCTTGAGAAAAATATACAACAACATAAAATTTGCTAAGAATGGCCTTAATTATACTGCCTGTTAGAAACTGTCTCTGGGCTGTGGCTGAGTAATGTCTGGGAGGGCGCTAACTGGCGCAGATTGGAAACGTGCCAAACTCCAACAGACAATATAAATGAATATGTGCAGTGCTGGAGATCAAGACCAGGGCTGTTTACTTTATTAATGTCAATGTAACACTTGTACCTCTTGACAGACATATGAATTTTTCTACATACCTTCTTCGGATGTATAGATTATATATATATATATAGATTATATAATGATTAACAGCATGAAGCCTCATGGAAGATCCGCAACCTAATATTTAGTGTCTTGACTCTGCAATGCTCCTAGGGTTATAGAAAACTCTGGTCAGCATAGGGAATAACTAATTTTCTTTTTATCCTCAGGAAGAGTGTGTAACATGAAAATTATTTAATCCAGATATTGCTTGAAATGATTTATATCTTGCCTATGGATAATGTGGGAAAAATCACATATACCTACATCATTATGTAGGTACTGTACTTGGAACATCCTTCCATCTTTTACTTGACCCTGGAAATGCAAAAAGAGAAACACAGAATCACAGAATCATAGAATCATTTAGGTTGGAAAAGACCTTTAAGATCATTGAATCCAACAGTAAACCTAGCACTGCCAAGTCCACCACTAAACCATGGCCCTAAGTGCCACATCTGCACATCTTTTAAATACTTCCAGGGATGGGGACTCAACCACTTCCCTGGGCAGCCTGTTCCAATGCTTGACAACCCTTTCGGTGAAGAAATTTTTCCTAATATCCAATCTAAACCTGGCAGGCAGCTTTCCAGCCACTCTTCCTCAAGCCTGTAGTGTTGCACGGGCTTGTTATAACCCAAGTGCAGGACCTGGAAGTGCAGAACATGGGTAAGGGAACCCCTCTAACAGCCTGTATAAATTTGCTGCATATATCTATCAACGGCATCTGTACTTTCTCTAAGAAACATGAAGAAACATCAGTGCGCCCAGTTCAGATGATGGTCTCAACTCAAATGAAAACCTGGCAGATATGAAACATCTATTTAGCAGATTTTTTCTAATCAGCAATTACAGCATCATTTGGGCTGTTCATGTGGTGAAGTGATAGATGACAGTTTCTAGCATTCTGATAGTGTTTTTTTTCAGAGTTACAAATACAAGTTTAATAAGCTAGCATGGTAGGCCTATATATACCTGTATCCTTACAGTCAGGTATAAAGGAAAAGGAATTAGAATAATAACAGGATATAGATTTCCTCCGCTTTTGACCAGTGTAATTATACAACTGATGAAAGATGCACAAAGATTGAAGGGCATCTTTATAAAGATCTTTGGGGAAAGAAGTAGGTCTCAGCTTTCTTAGAACTTCCTCAGTCTTCAAGAAGAGATCAAGGGAAGTAAGAAGTTCTTAGAGAAATCCTTGAAAAAACCCATTACAATATCCTTGGCTCATCTCTCATCAAAAGAAGAATAATTCACTTTTTTTTGATCAAAGAAAATTGTAAGAGCAATTTTTGTACAATTGCTAAAACAAAGATGAAAAAGTAGTTGACCCATGAATTTTCTCACCTCCATAATAGCCAAGCAACAATGAATACTGAGAAAAAAACTTTGCCATATTTAAAGACTGTGATTATGCTTTTGCCTTCAGCAAACAGTACGAGCAAGGGATGTTTCAAGGAGACAGAGATCCTTCTTCAAAGATTGCACAGTATCAACTGATCAATGCCATATTATAAATTCCAAACTTTATGTCAGTTTCTAAAAAATACTTACTATAGTATTGTTAAGTAGTCCCTATGCAGTACAAATATGACTTACAGAGGAGACTTAATGGCTGTATGCTTCGTTGCACATAAAACCATTGCATGGGCCTTTTCAACCAGTATTGCTATCTGAATCTTCAGTATGCACAAGGTGGTAGGAAAAGTAAGATTAATTCTAATGATAATAAGGAATCTCAAGCTTTGTGTTAGTTGAAAGAGATCCTCTTCTTTAATAAAAAGCCATGTTTACAGAACATAAATTTCATTGTCCATCTGTAGAAATGTTGATTTTTTTGCCAGAAGAGACCTCTGAAGAGATAAGAGTGATGTAAGAAGAGACTGGAGATAATCTGAAATATTGTGTAAATAATGATTTTGAGCAACTCAATATTTGGATGCCAATCTAGGCACACATTTAAAACCACTAATGTATAGAGATTGGTTTCTCAGTACTCTGAATATAAAGAGCATAAGAAGTAAAAATAATAGAAACATGACAAATTGATTATTCAGATACTGGAGTGTGCATAAATATTGTTCCTCCCTGAATATATTTGCAATTTCTCTAATAGTTATCTTGCAATCTATTGAATATCAGCCTTTGCCAATGGCATCCTGGCTTGTATCAGGAATAGCGTGGCCAGCAGGACCAGGGAGGTGATAGTGCCCCTGTATTCAGCACTGGTGAGGCCACACTTTGAATACTGTGTTCAGTTTTGGGCCCCTCACTACAAGAAGGACATCAAGGTGCTGGAGTGTGGCCAGAGAAGGGCAACAAGGTTGGTGAAGGGTCTAGAGAACAAGTCTTATGAAGACCAACTGAGGGAGCTGGGGTTGTTTAGTTTGGAGAAGAGGAGGCTGAGGGGAGACCTTATTGCTCTCTACAACTACCGAAAGGAGGTTGTAGAGAGGTGGGGGTCGGTCTCTTCTCCCAAGTAACAAGTGATAGGATGAGAGGAAATTACCTCAAGCTGTGCCAGGGAAAGTTTAGGTTGGATATTAGGAAAAACTTCTTCACTGAAAGGGTAGTCAGGCACTGGAACAGGCTGCCCAGGGAAGTGGTTGAGTCCCCATCCCTGGAGGTATTTGAAAGACAGGTAGATATGGTGCTTGAGGATATGGTGTAGTGGTGGACTTGGCAGTGATAGGTTAATGGTTGGACTTGATGATGTTAAGGGTCTTTTCCAACCTTAACAATTCTATGATTCTATGATTCTATGATTCTTTGGCAATGCACTTAACAGTACATACACATCAGTGGCTAAGTATATGTAGATTCATGTGTCATATAAAGTACAACATATGTACACTGTATGGTGTTAATGTTTTGCCACATCAACAAGATTCATGTAATATAATTTAAGGCATCAAAAATTAGATTTTTAGTATAAAGCTCCAAATTAAGTGGAGGGAAGGAAATACATATTTTTCATAAATTGATTTATTCCATCTTAATACAGACAGAGACAGATGGTGCCTGTCTGTCAACTATGGCTAAAGGCTAGCTTATACTGTGCACCTATATGACCAAACACTGTATTAGGTGGGGTTCAGACACCTTGATTCATTTAAGCTAGACACTTAGTGGCTAATAAGTAATGTTAAAGCTTGGTGAAATTAATCTAGCTTTAAAATACACAAAGACTGTATCACAGCAGAAGTTTTTTGTGAAAGTTTTTATTTTCATAAAGGCTTTGAAGCACATCAGGTCAGAATCTTTGCTGGTGTAAAACAGTGGAATTTAATTCACTGCCATCTCACTATTTACACCAGCTGAAGCTCTATCCCATAGTCTTTACTACTGTGACGTCTCTATGTATATGCACCAATCAAAATATATCTGGATGGAAATGGAAAAAAAATTGAGATAACTTAGTATTCACTAAGTACAGCTGGTCATGCAGAGATATTAATATATCTTATTGAAGCTACTACACCAGGATTAATCTGATAAAGCTCTCAAGATGAACATGCTGTTTATCCTATTGACACAAAGCATTAAGAGACTGTCATCACTTCCTGCTCCTGCCACCTGCACAGGAGCTACTGCTGAGGCTCAGAGTAGCAGTAAGGAAGAGCTCACTAAAGGGCTTAGTTGTGCTAGTCAGCCAAGCAAGAGACTACACCTAAAGCAGAGAAAGTAAGTTAAGATAATGGGCTAATCAGAAGGAGGAGTTTGCATTCCCTGAGGAAATAAAATAAAATAATAATCAGTAACTGATTTTCCCCCCTTCCTCCTTTTTTGGTAAGGGATGTGGCTGTAAATGCTAGCATGAACATAAGCATAATTTGAAACTATCAGAAGCATTAATTAAATGAGATGCAGTGCTAAATAGTGCATGCGTTTACTCATAGAATATCCAGTGATCTTCAGAATACAATGATTTGGCAAGTATTTAGCTGATATTTGTTACCAGATGATGTTTAAATCGCATCTTTCAGTCCCATGGAAAAATTAATTAATGCTCTGAAAGAATACTGTTCTGGAAATACTCAAAGAAAACAGAGATTTATTTCTGACTCTTGATTACTGTTTTTCACAAATCTACCTTTAATCTTTTCAGACAGTTTTAACACTCAGCTAAAATTTACTTAAGCTTTAAGGTTCATATAAGTGCTCAAATTTGTGCTCTATGAATAATGAACATGCACAGCATTTAGATGGCATGACCATATTCTCATGTCAAGTCTGTAAGAAATTTTCCTATTGGTTTCAGTGCTGAAGAACCGAGCATATGGAATTCACATTAAGTTCATAATAGTGTTGCTGCTTTTTTAAGTCTTCAACCTGTCTCAGAGAATGACTGAACATCAATGTTCAAAGTAAAGCAAAAAAAATCCTTTCTTGAATAATTAATTATAACTTCAATAATAATTCCTAATCTTTTCCAATTAATGTTACCTTATGTCCAGCAAACAAGATATATAATTTCACCAACAACGTAAAGCAGATATGGAAGAAATTTAGATACAGGTAAAATAAAGTATTAAATTAATGGAAAGATTAACTGTAGTATAACTAACGTGATAGGGAAGGCCACTGAGACAGACACAATGCTTATGCAATGGCACAGAAGAAGTAGATAATGACCAAATAAGGCTATGTGTCATCTCTAATGCTCTGGGCTTGGGACAACTCTCTGCTTGCCCCACATGAGATTAACAGACATAGCAATTACATCTCAGTATGAAGTACAATGGAGTAAGAGCCTGACCTTTCTTTGTGCTGTCACATTTCCAGTGTCTGTTCTGGATAAATCAAGGTTTTACCCTCTCACATAATACAAAATTATGGTATCTTGTATGTCTGTGCAAGCATATTGTGTGGGTTTCTATCAAACGTCACTTTAGGTATTTTTATGATTTGCACAAACATCCATTTACTTTTAGTCTCACTAGGATTTTCCTGCCATGGTAGATTTTGGAAGCAACTTACAAAACTTAATCATATGACGTATAAAATAGTACTTCCTGTAAGCAAATTTAAGAACCTTGTCTGTCAGCTTCACTGGATGTAATACGATGAGAAAGGTTGATGCCAGAATATATCTTATCTACAACGTGCACTGTTTTGTTCATTCTGTCAAGTTCCTTGTCTAAGCTAATCATGAAGTCTTTTCTGTCTCTTATCATGCTGTAATCTCTTAGTGCATTTTGGCATTGTTTGTTTTATTACTGTAGACAGTCATCATCACTGTAGACAGTGAACTTTTATTTGTAGTTTAGATGATGCTGCAGTAGCCCTTCCAATTACACAACACTTAAGGGCTGCTGCCATTCATGAGCTGGCATTGCCCATGGACAGAGTACTTTCTCTGACCAGTGGGGATGTGGAGGAAGTGAATAGCAGAAAGCTCATATTTAGGCCAAATAGCTATTCTGGTCTGTTGGGGCTGAAATGCAGAACAACATGCCATGTCATGAGACTTTAGCTAACAGCAAGAGTCAGAAACCTATAAAGGTTCATAGGATGCTTTACATTTGATGGACAGATCTTTCTTTGGAGATCTCAAAATCACAACTTTCCATTGACTGGAAAGCAAACTAGTGCATTAACTTAAACCCAAGACTGCAGTAGCAACTGAGATATAGGTGCAAGGTCGGTGGATGTGTTAGGTGAGCAGAATCCCACACCATGTTTTTATCCTTCTCATTCTTGCTGTGATGTCTTCTTGAAGGTTGGGTTTCTTTACCATCACCTCCTGAAGCCTATGTAGTGCCACTGTAATGTACAAGAAAAGGTATTAATTAGAACAAATTTCATTTCTGTAGTTTCTAACATCTACTGATGATCAAGGTTTATCACATGAAAAAGAGAATAATTAAAACCCACAAACAAAATATCATAAAGCAACATTAAATTAAAATGAGGTAAAATAGAAACACCAAGTAATTTTATCCTATTAAATAACTTGAAGACATACATAAAATAAAGATTAAGGTGAGATAGCTAATTAAAAAAATATTTTATTCTACCTTAAAATTTGGGAAAGAAAAGAAGCAGTTGATTAAACATTTGAATCCTGCAAGTACAAGGCTGTGAACAAGGACATGCAGTTTTGGGTTTTTTTTTTCTTGTAGATGGCTTGTTCCTCTGCATTGACTTTGATTGGTCCATGAGTTAAACAGACAGAAAATAAGAGACTATTGTTTCAGGAAAAACATATATTCTCACCTTTTCCAACACTTTCCTTAAAATATATTGGCTGATCGAAACATACAAATATTCAGAATAAAGACCCTAATTCTCTACTTGAGAAAGACTGTACTGCTCCATGGATATAGGCAGGTCTGGTAGCCAGAGTGATCCCCCTGACCATTTTGTCATTTTGAGCTTCATGTGCTGTTGTTCTAATAACTGGCCAAATCTTTGACTCGTAGTTATTATCGTGATTCTTCATTTACACGACAGCAGTGTCCAGGAGCCTCAAATTAAATCTAGGATCAATTGTGAAGGGCAGTATATAAGATACTAAAAACCAGTCTTCAGCATTTAAATTAGTCCTTGTGGATCAATTAAAATTGGACCTTTTAAATGAATGAAGCCAAAAGATCATGGGAAACAAATAAAGAACCATTTAAGCCAAAATTACTCCCATCTCACTTTAGGTGCTTAAGTAGTATAACATCTTTATTTACCTCTGTTTACCTAAAGTTACCTTTATACTTCAGAGAGAGAGAGAGAGAAGCTCCTCAAGAGTGATTGATCCCATTCAACAATGAGGGTACAGTTCCTTCCTTAGGATGCACCTACCCACTTTTTAGCATGCCCTCACGTCTCAGTTACTTCATCTTTTGGACCAGCACCTATTCACAGTATTTGGTAATTCCTGTCTAACCACACACCTGAATTTCTTTTATGTGAAAGAACCAGGATATCTGGTAGTGAATTTTGTGTTCCCATTTCTTCTAGTGCATGGGTATCTAACCAGGCAGAGTGCACACCCAGAGGTGGTGGGTAATAGCAAGGTGGAATAGAAGCAAGGTGGAATAAATTAGGGCTTAGGTCCTATGTGAATAAAAATAGATTTTGAGTTATGTTTTCCTCTAATTTTTTATAAAGCACTTCACGTACTATCTGCACCATAACTGGCTCAGTGAACCTGAAGCTGCATTTACTTTTCCCATGGTTGCCTTGTCACCCCAAAGTTTCTTCATTTAAGAGGTAAACATATAGAAATTTAAAGAAGGAGAGAACACATGTAAACTATGACTTACAGAAGTAAAGATGTAAAGATGTATTACTGGCGGTAACCCAAAAAATAAAAAGCACCCCCTCATCAAGAAATTAGGATACGCCTGTTTAATTCTTTTGAAATGCTATCATTAAAACGTTCGGTAAAGCTATAAGAGCCCATGGAGGTCATGTAATCCAGAACACAAAATTGGCAGTAAATTGTACAATACAAAGAGAGTATTTATAATTTAATAATTTGAAAAATAACATGGAGATTGAATTTCCTATGTAAATTATTCTTTTAATTTCAATATTATGGAACTATGTATTTACTCCATTAGAAAGCAAAGTTGTACCTCAGTCACTTCATTTTAGTTCAGATTTTATGAGCTAAAACAAAGAAATGGAAAGGAGGGAAATTAAAGGTAACAGAAAGTCCACTTGTCTAAATTATTAAATAGAGATGGGAAGCTCCTACACCACAACAGATGGCCTGCAACTACAAACAAATTAGCATATAGACAGACATTACTGAATTCAATTAAATGTGCATCTAAATATTAATTAGGATTTAAAGGTGATAGTATAAGCAGAATAAATTACAGATTTCTGTAGCACAGGGAAATCTGATTACAGAGGAGGGATCTATTGACAGTTACATTGGAATTTGACACACTAATTATTATATGAGTCACATGAAGGTCTGGAGTGGAGAATATCATATTTTGTGTGTGCTTTGCATAGAGGTTGGTTCTAATCTACTACCCTACAGTGGGAATTGGCCTAAAATATGAAATAACAAAGATTTTTCTTTTGCCCTGGATACTGTTAAGTATTTCTAATGTATTTCTAAGATTAGTTCCAGTGCATTGGTAAATATTCAAACCATAAATGTATTTCCAAAAAAAGATATATTTTTTGTCCAAAAAAGAGATGCCTCTCTGAACAGATGTGCTATTGCTTTGCCATATTGTTATATTATAAGAGTACATTCTTTCTGCATAGATTGTGACAGTCTGATTGAAAAAATTTCTATGAAGACTGTAGAGACATAGGCTATGGTCAAGAACAAGCAGTTCTTAATCTGTAGATTAATTTGGAGAATCTGTAGATTAATTAATCTGTAGATTAATTTGGAGAAAGTTGAATAATTTTTACAAGAGCAGGAATGTAAAACAAACTCCAAAGCAGTAGCTACATTTTACCTTTATAAATTTCCTGTAGTTATTTAAATTAAATTAACATTTCTTTACTTCACTTTTCAATACCATTTTGTACTAGAAATTGTAACCCCAGGGCCTTGTAATATATTATCATTGCTTATAACAGGCCATAAGCTTCGTACTGAGTTTGCAAGGCCTCAGGGCTGAGGCTGCTGTGTCTGAGCTTTTCTTTTCCTGCCTGTAGCTTTGTTTTACTTGACTTAGCTGTGAGAGCAATCTAATTGACCAGGTGTGTATATCTAACCTGTTTTGGGGGTTTTTGTTTGTTTGTTTGTTTGGTTTTAAATCTTTGTATGGTAACAACTACAGTTTCATGTATTAGACATTTTACATATTTTTAGCAATCCAAGTGAAAAATTTTTACTATCCTGAGCAAAAGAACAATGCTGGAGCTGAATATCTGTTTCAGTTTCTTAAGCCATTCATACTCCCACTCTTGGTCCTTAGTGCAGAGAGAATATAGAATTCTTTCCCACAGTGACTGCTTTCTCTCTCCATTTCTTCTGAGCTAAAATAAATTTATTTGATTCTTTAGTTAAATATGTCATTAATCAAACCATGGTTTGTGACATTCAAGTAGGAAATTTGTAACTGATTTTACTTGGTTTACAGACCCCAAAGAGACCCACTGTATCCGTACTCTATCTCTTTTTGCAATTTTTTGCGTTTAGTTAAAAAAGCCATTGGACGTAAGTGGAAAATCAATAGGAAGCCAGAGAAAGAAAGATCAGCAGCTGGGAGATGGACAGAGATTTGGAATCAATCCATATAGCAATTTTTTCACTTGTAAAGATTTGAGGTTATATTATTAGCCTGGTGTTAGAACAATTTGAAAGAACCTTCAAACACATTTGTTTTCTTTTGTTCAAATGAATGAATTCACTGCAACTATTTACTTGGTTTTAGACAGCGAAATCTCTGAAAACAAATGCACAAAATGTGGTTCTTGGTTATGAGAATAACTAATATCAGTGATACATGATATTTAATTATGGAATAAAAAAGATATATGTGTGTATGTTATTAGGGGAAGCTGGGTATAGTTCACTCCAGGACCCAGGAAAGTTCTCTTTTCTAGTCCAATGAAGCCAAATTTGACAGCATCCAATACCCAAGCGATTTATTCTTTCCCAACCTGCCAGATATGAGGCTGCTGTGGTTTTCTGTTCCATGTCCAGCCAGTAGTGAGGCTAAGCAAGTCACTCCACACACATGCACACAGGTACACACACACATACCTACACTATGCAGACACTCTCGATCAACTGACCAACATGGGCACCACAGCCACACACACAGAGCACTCATAAACATGAACAATGCAAACAACCTCATCCTGCTAATGAAGCTGCCAGCTAATGAGGCTCAAAGCTTGCTAGTTCTCTCACACACAAACACACACCTGTGGATCCGAGACCTATGGTCCCTCCTGTAGGTGGTTGTCAGACTTCTGGTAGTACTTGCTGGCTAATCTGACTTGATAATTTTCAGAACAATGAAATACTAAGATAGATAGGATTTTTCAAGGAATCACTGTGAAACCAAACCCTAGTGAATGATATTCAGATGGAAATCACGATAAAAGCTGGACTCAGGAATTTCTCAGCAGAACCTGATGTGCACATCTCCATACTTGCATGGAGTTTTCAACCCCAAGCTCTTTTTTTGAAGGCCACGTTATCTTAAAGTAAATCAGCAAAGGATAACTTCTGAGTCAACATCTTCTTCAGTATACCCTAAATGATTCTAAAGTGACACCAGATTTTAGAAACTTGTCCTTAGGTGCCTATGGATGGCAACATTTTAGAATCCATAAAATATTATTGAATTCATTCAAAGAGGTTTAAATAGGGTGTGGCTCCCTGTTGCACTCCCTAAAAGTCAGTAAGACTGGAATGGAAACTTGGTATCCAGGTTTCCAAACACTTTGTTGAGGCTTTATGTTACTAAAGAATAGATTAGAATTTGAACTGTTCAAAAAAGCAGACAATAGGATGATCACAGATTTAGAAAGGCTTCTGAATGACTGAACAGGATAAGACTCATCAGCCTGGAACAGAGAGGACTTTGGGGAGGAAAAAACCATAATAGAGATCTACAGAATGATAAGTGATGTAGGGAAGATGGATAAGGACTCTCACCAAGTCTTCCAGCACAAGAATATAGTACATAAAATTAAGTTAGTAAGTGGCAAGATAAAAAAAAAAAAAAAGAGAAATAAGAAAGATAGGATAAGTACTTGGATGAGAGATCCACTGAGTTTTGCTGAACAGATCACACAAAAGTCAGGAAATTCCCTGAGCTGAACATAATCAGTAACTGAGAGACTACTAACAGGAGAAGTCCTATATGCTTTCCCTGTTTTTGCCTGAGTATCCATTTATGGCTGTCATCGGAACCAGGAAACTTGATGGACAGAACCCTATTCTAAAACATTGCAACTGTTCTGATGTTTGCTTGTACACTGATTTTCATAGCATCTAGTATGCTCAGCATGGGAACACCTAGACCAGACAACAGATCTAGAAAGAAGAGTTTCTGGCACATGCCTGAGCTCAGATTTCTGCTAGGGTACATACAGTTACACACCTCAATGAAATGGCATTCAGTGCTTGAAACTACATCCTGTGGTATCTTAGTCCTTCTAGATGATTATTAATTAAATTTTTGCCTTATTGGACTGATTATGTAGTTGATGTTAGGTAGTCAATGGATCCAAAAATAGATATTACTAAGGAGCAGAAGCAAGAGTTATGGCGGAGTTTGCAGTAGGCAGAGTATGGAAACATGCTTTGCCCTGGATTTGTGTAAAAGCTAAGCCAGGAAAAAAAGTCTTGTCTTTGCTGAATTTGAGTGACATATAAAATTCACTAGTGGAGAGAACAAGGGAGAATCCTTCCCTGTATCTCCAGCCTTCATATATATATTTATAAAGAAACATTTGAAAATGGAATATAAAATGGATCTGGGAACATGAGTTTGCCCATATTTTTACCAATATGGGGCAATAAAAAGCCATATTTTTACATTTCACATAAGCCTTTCCTCAAATTACATTGCTTACCAAGATATGTTACTCCACAGCAATCCTAGTGCAGTTATGAGAAACTGCTGTCCACATTTATTTGTTTGAGTTAATGTTATTTCTCTGTACACTAGCCATAAAGTGGATATATTTGTATATATTTCTCCATCAGCTAGTACGGCAGTAAACACAATATCAATATATAATTTCTTTAAAATATATTTTTATTTCTGATTTGCAGATAATAAAAGCCTGTGTTGAAATATATAGTTCATACCTGCCATATAAATTCACATGGGAAGGAAATGAGAAAAAATGCATCTATGGAAAACAGGGATGCCTTTTAAGGTCACCTTCAATGTGACATTTTGTGAATACACAGGGCCCTATTCTTAATATCTCCTAAATCCCAATCAAGAAGAGTACCAGTATCTTTTTTTTTTTTTTTTTAGTTTACTACTTGTCTGCAGGACATCTGTATTGGAAGACTTAGCAATGATCTTTCTTGAATAATGATTTTGTGATAAATGCTTTTTTAAAAGCTTCAAAGTCGTTATCACCTTGGAAATTATATTTAGATATGTTTACATATATTTTACAAAATCACTTATTTCTATTCTACATATTTTTACTGCAGTTTATTTTGGCCAGCAAACTCTGTTTAAAATTACATTTAATTTGCTGTAAATTGCATTTTAATCTGAATTGTCTAAGTCCATTTAAATTCATTTCTATATTCATTTGAAATGGGACTATTATCCTTTCAGAAAATCTCTTAATACATTTAAAGACCTTGTTTGAATACAGTAATTCTGATTGTAGAAAGATGTGATAAGAAACTAAAAGAAATGGGCCATGAAATTCTAGGGGGGGAAAAAGAAAATTTTACGTTAGGATTTTTATTTAAAAATAAGAAAAAGGACTGGGGTATCAGTTGTCACTACTTTTTGCCATCTCAGGAAACTTACACAATTTTTATATTCAAGGGCCAACATTTACTTTTTAGTAAGTACCTGGGCGGTTTTCTGGCCCAGGTTGAAATGTTAATGCTTCCATGTTTATTGCAGCTGTAGAACACAGACAGATAGTGTTTTCTGAAACCTGAGAAAACTTGCAGAAAAATGATCCCTGGAAGACTAGGAAGTGGTATGGGTGCTCTTTTGCCTAAGTGAATATTGGTCTTTATTCTTTCCTATTTTTATTGTTTTTTTGTATTCTGGTTTTATTTTTATATTATATATATATATTTAATAAATATATATTTTATAAATATTCTGGTTTTATTTTTATATTCATATATTTAGAAAATTCAATAAACAACATTGATAGGTCAGCAAGTAAGTAGTTCAAATATCTAAGTATCAGTCAGTGTTTCTCCCACCTGAGGTAAAAAGATCATAAGTAAAGAAAGATAAACTGGGGGCTATAGAACACCCTGAACAATTGCAAAAAAGGAACGAGAATCACCAAAGCACAAACAGTTAAATCTAACAAAGGACCCGGAGAGAGTTGGTCAATCATTCGTGATCTCAGTTGCCTAGATTCAGTGCTTGCTATGTTAAATTAATTACCTCCTTTGACAGTCTAGTGTTAGTGTTCTTTGAAGTTGAAAGGCATGGGCAGGGTAACACTGGCAGTTATACCTTAATGCTACTTATCTACACAGGTAGGAAGTGATACTTTCTTACACAATTTCCATCTAATAATGTCAAGAACACTAAGCAGCTGTTGTTTTTATTCTTAAGTTAAGCATCTCCCAACACAAAGGACGATATCCCCAGTGAACTCTGACAAAAAGTTTTCAAATAATGCTCTTCTAAGTAAGGCCTGAAGAGCAAAATACTGTATAGACAGTAAAAGGAGTCCCATAGGGAGGCTGTCATGAGATGGAAGCCACAGAAGAATGCAATGAAAGTCTCCACAAGAGTTTTCTCACCCGTAGATGAGGAACCCCCCTTCTCACAGACATGACTGCATGATTCACCAGGCTCAGAGCAACCCTTCCTAGTTTAAAAGACTGTCTCCATTCTGCTCCTATTTCCCTCAAGCAGATGTCTCCTTTATACTTCATCCCCTTCTTTGTGTCAATCTCCCTTTCTTTATGCTCCTCCAATGCGTTGGGAGAAGAGTGGCAAGGCACAAGAGATTTAGCCCTGCAGATGCTGTATATTTTTTTATTCCTGCTCTAAGAAAATTTCACCCAAGAACTGTTTGTCTTAAATACAAGGTTACAGTACAAAGTCAAATAAGAAATAGAGTGAAAATGAATGAGAGGTGCTATGTGGTTGGGAGATGTGGGACTGCAGAATGCTGATAGAAATGTAGAAGGCGTCAGGATGAAGACGAAAATTCAGGAGTTAGTTTGTTTCTAGGTCCCCAATCTCAAACTGATTTTCACCCCTCCTTCACATTTGGGAAATGATTATGTGTTGGATGATTTCAAGAATGAAGAAATTTAATTGAATGGCCTGGGGGGGGATAAGCCTAAGTGCATTTTGCTTACATAAAGTTTTTATGACTATTTCATGAAAACAAGATCCGGTTTAGATCAAACAAGATTCAGATACATCAGACTGAAATCAGAGAAGTAAGACTAAGCAACACAATGGAGCTCAGTTCTCATGGTTATGGCAGTATTAACTGATATTGCCATGTGGGAATGGAGAAGAAATAGAGAGCTTTTAATGGTGCAGTTTGATGCCTGAATATAAGTCTCGGCAGTGTATGTGCTCTGAGGCTAACCTCCTAAGTTTCAAGTGCTTGCCATTGATACTTTGATCAGACAGCTGTAGAGGACCGGGATACTGAGTCTGGCTTTTTTAGTTGTGAGTAAATTACCTGGTCTTTATCCAAAAAGTATCAGCTGCAAGCAGTGAAATTATTAAATACGATTTTATTTGTATTTTGTGTTGGTTTTGTTTTTTGTTTTTTTTTCCAGACAGATCAACCACAGTTCATTTCCCTAACCAAGCCAGAATGGATTCAACTAAAATCTCAAATTCATTTCAAGAGGAAGATTAAGGTCTTTGTGCTGTGTGGTTTTATAAAAGAATTATAAGCACAATAAAGATGAATTGTTTTGTTAAGTTGCCATAGGTTCTTCAGTGTGAGGTTTGGTAGAAATTTGAAGCTCAAAGGTTCTGGAAGGATCAGAAAGAAGAAAAATTTGATTTTATTCTTCATTTTTAGGAAGATCATTCTTAAAGGAATATTTTTTGACATTTTCTCTTCTCATTTACCTATCCAGCTATGATTATCAATAAGATAATATCATATGTATGTAAAGTCTATCATTTAAAAATAAATTTCTACCAACTTCATTATAATGAAGTTTAAAAATAGATTTATGCTAACTTTTTTATAGTGGGGTTTTGTAAGGCAAGTTAACAAAATAAAATAAATATGATCCCTGCCTAAAAAAAAGAATTTTGTAAAATTAAGTAGTAGAAGAATAAAAAAATGGTGAAGTTTTTAAAATTGTTCTCTAAAATTTACAGTCTGCAAAATTTTCTGTATTTCAGAGTGCTGTTGTATTGATGATCTAGCTTAAACTGAGTAGTTCAGAAAAATCCACCCAAATGGAAAACAATCGTGATAGTTTTGGGAAAAAAATTGATAACTTCTTTATATCTTTTACTAAAAAAGGTCTTGTCTTCTGCCCAAGAAGTGTATTACTATTGACAAAATTGCAATATTTTAGTATGAAAAGATTTACATTTTCTTGAAAACATATCTACAGCACATTATTTGGTCAAATGGAGAAAAATAGAGCGTGTGGTTTTTTTTTTTTTAAATATTGTGTTTCCTATTCATACTACTGTTAATGTCATTCTGTCTTAGATCTACATGAAGATGAATTTCACATAAACACTTAAAACAATGTATTGCTGATACAAGTGGTATTTAAGGGTGTGCTGACAGTATCTTGAAAACTGTTGTCAGTTTTCAATGACTACCAGAATAAGGCAAATCTTGTGGTTCTGGGACAGATCATGTTCCAGAGACAGAAGACAACATCTCAGGCTGTCCTGATGCAGAGAACATAATCAGCTACTTCTCCCATTCCCCACATCTGCACCAGGGGACATGCACTCCGTGTAAAAATGGGAAGTACTTGAGTACAGTTGAGATACCTCTTTGTATTCCATAGCCATATTAAAAGATTTTCCTTCCAAGCTGAAACAGCATTATTTTGGCACAAAGTGTTTCCATTCAACAGAACCTCCCTTTTAGGCAGTTGTTGCAGATATAGGACGCCGAAACAGCAGAGCTTTGATGGGTTTGCATTGCCATGGACCAGATTATAAGAAAAGTACTGGAATGTGATATGAGCTTATGATGCTTCAAAGGTGAATGGTTTTGCCTTACTAGTGGGTACCACATGTTTTGTTTTGTGTACCCATAGTGCTTCACAAGGATGGGTGGCAGCAAGGGCAGTACTCCATGCAAGCCCTTGGGAGGTGATCCATGATGATTTCCACAGAGCTTTCAGCACAACTCTTTTTCACAAGGTAGAACATGGTTTTGACAGAGTTTTCTCTCTTCGGCTTTTCAGCTGAAGTATAAATAAGTTTCTGTAAGTTTTCCTTCATGTATCTGATCTATATGTTGTGCCCATTTTTCTTTTTTTTTTTTATTGAAAGAGTTTTGCAAAATTTATGTGGATAGCAGTCCTATTTGTAATGTATAATCTGCTTGAATTCCTGTGAAAACTATTCTTCCATAAATGATGAGATAGGCAGAGAGAAAAGCATGCACCCCACTGTTGGGAAAAAGAGCTAATTTGAGCTGTTTGATATCTAGTGGTTTGAATTACATCGTTGTTTTTCTTTACAGTGCTTTGAAACATCAACCTTACCAATGTTCCTGTGGAGAGAAGTAGAATAAAATTATCTGAGCCAAAGCCTCTGAATCTTCAGTCTACTGTAGCATGTTATGTAGCAATGTTTACAGGTACATGGCAGTTTGTATTTTCTTTGATGCAAATTTTAAAAGCCATCAACTGAATTTGTACACTCTGCTGTCTTCATATGTCTTTCTACCATATAATTTAATTGTTACTTTAAATGTTCAACAAAAATACTTGTTTGCATAAATAAACCTAAAACAAAGTTAAACAAATTCAAAAGAAGTTATCAACAAAGTTAAAAGTAGTTAAGCCAAAAGAAAAATCATTTCTTCATATTATGCACATACTAACCAAGTATACTGAGTGAATCAAGAATTCAGGACAGATCTGAACCTCATTCTTACACTGGTAATACAGTGATAAAGTTTAGACACATGGGCATGTTGGTATTCACAGAGTTGTCCAAAATGCCCTCTATTAATGAATTAGTTCTAGCTATTCAGAGGTACAGGAATGTGCAAGGAAATTAAAAGTGAAAAACATCTGCATATTCTAATAGGCAGAAGATTTGGAAGACTCTGAGGAAAAGTCAGAGATTTTGTCTATTCAGTAATACGAGGAGAGGAGAAGAGAGGAGAGGAGAGGAGAGGAGAGGAGAGGAGAGGAGAGGAGAGGAGAGGAGAGGAGAGGAGAGGAGAGGAGAGGAGAGGAGAGGAGAGGAGAGGAGAGGAGAGGAGAGGAGAGGAGAGGAGAGGAGAGGAGAGGAGAGGAGAGGAGAGGAGAGGAAAAATAACTGTATAGGTTATATTTTTAATCAACAATTGTGGGAGATTTTATTATCCTGACTGATTTTCTTATGTTCCATGTGCAGAAGGACTATAGTAATTGCTGTACAATAGTATTAATTTTAAAAACACTTGTCAGAGCTTGTGAGGACTTGATATTTAGCTGAGGGTAAGTCAGCTTCATGGTCAGTGATGGAGCTCATAATCAATTTATAGCAGGCAGTAAGTTCTCAACTGGGCTATTCGAAAGAGTCCTATATGGCTGTGGGCTGATGGCTCAGGACTGGTCTCTGAGTGATATTTGGTTACTGTCTTATTCCTTGAGCATTTAAGAGATTCTTTGAGCATCTAAGAGTAGAGAAAATCCTTGACATCATGGGAGTGGGAGAACTGAAATTCACTAGAAGCCTGTATCATCAGAATTAGCATATTTTTTTGAAACATGATGGCATAAGAACAAGGTAAAAGAGAAATATACTATAAAACAGAACAGTGAGCATGCATGAAATCTGGTTAACTCCCCCTTCTGGGGAATTTACAGAATAAAAAACAGCTGACCAGAGTCTCCCAAATGGACAGGAAAAAAAAAAAAAACCCAGAAAAACAAAAGACTAGGTGACTGGCTACAATAAAATGTTGTATTCTATAATATTATGAAAAAATGACATGATCTGTAGATATGGGATCATGGAGTCCACAAAGCCCTGGGTAAGATAAATGGGGAAGTTCATAGCTCTCAGAGATATAATTTCAAATTTTCTTTGTCTCAGAAAGACATTTGGTTACACTCTGCTACCTTCCATCAGTTACAAGCGCTGGTCATGCTTTCAAGGTTATAGCAAGGAAGGCTAGAAACAAAGCTGTGTTTTATTTTTGGTTTTAATGAATACTGAGATGCTAGAGTCCCTGTTGGCTGTGAGAAGTACTTTCTACAGCAAAATATGTAGCCATGAAATAAAGTGGGCCCTGGATTAATTTATTTCCCCACACATTTCTTCATCTTCATATTCTCCATTTCATAACCGCTATGATTTGAAAGATGGCTTCTGAGGGATTTTCAGTAAAGTCTCACTTCCATTAACAAGTAACAACATCTAAGTAAAATAATGTAAACCACATGGAAAATAAACTGAAGGGATAAGCTTTGCTGTATGATTCTGAGTATATAGGTTTTTATTGCTTCAGATGATGGTAGTCTCCTAGAAGTGATAAAGTCCATCCCTTTTACTTTCTAAGACGATGCAACTGGGGAGGATCAGCCTACCTGTCATCACACAAAACCAAGTATGTTGCCATGTACAGGTTAGTGATCACCTGTTTTCAGCTGTGGTACAGATTCCTTCCTCTTCATCTAAGGTAGCAACAGATTAATATAACAGTACTAACCGATAAGTTTAAAAGCAGGGATTTCTATATTATTGGACACTTGTGAAGAAGACTTAAATAAACTAAAGAAATATAAAGGGCGAAGTGTGATGAAAGTAATAAAAAATACATTAAAGTAAATTAAAATTAAAATATCTGCAGTGAGATAATTTCTTCAGGATTTAGCTAAAGCTTTTTTTTGTCTTGCTGTTAATAACTGTATGTTTTTGAACCATTCAAAGCTATTCTTTAAGCTGTTTCTGTTACTGATTAATGAAAAAAACCAGTTTAGAAGTTCTGGATTCTAAAATATGTGCATTTTTTTCCTTGCTCATCAAGCTAGTTAGAAATAATGAACTAATTTCTTGGAGAAAAGAAAAAAACCCAACTTTTTATCTTCACACCAATATCCCAGATCCGAAGGATATGTAAGGAGCATATATATGTTCTTTATGTTGTTCAGAGATTGCATATTTTTCTGTTTTGTCTGTTTTTAAATGGTAGTAGAATGCAACAGGTTCAGTTCTGTTATGTTATTATAAATTGAGAATACCATACTCAGGAAAAAAAAAATCAGAAAAGCTGCTATGTAAAGATAAAATACCATCACAGATCACACAAATTGTTATATATACTTCACAATTATAATTGATGAAATTATTTCAGATTACATGAATATTAGATGCAAAACAATGACATATTTAGGATATGTAATTATCTATACCATGTAAGATCAGTAAAGTGGTATTTTTATTTTATGTCTGTAAGTTCCAAACCCATATATTTTAATAGGATTTTTCCAGAGGAGTAAAATGTTTCCCATAAATTTAGAGCATATTGTTCTTGCTTAGTCTTAAGGTAGTTAGGGATACACTCCATTACACAATTCTCCTCTCTCTGTTAAAAATAAAAAAAAAGAAAAATAAAAAAAAAAAATAAAAAGAAAAAAGAGAAAAAAGATCTTGAAAAGGGAACTCTACGTTACCTTAGAAAAAAAATGAATGAGAGAGGAAATTAAGATCTCAAAAGACCTCAGACAGAAATTTAAGGTTATAAACATTTCTTTTCACTCCTATATAAAGTTTTCTTTTTTGTCTTTTGCCTGGTTTTTGAAATCCTGTGAAAGGTGGTTTTGGTCAAAAGCTGAACACAGTTGGAGCCCTTACAAGCAATTTCTTTAAAAGAAGAGAACCTACCAAACAGTTGCAGTTGTTCAGTTGTTGAATGGAGAATCTCATTTGCAAAGTAAGTGTACTGCTGCTTTACTGTCACTTACAGTTTTTAAAGAATGAGTCTTATTAAATGTCTACCTAAGCCAGTCAGAATCATTCTGGACATACTAAGAAAATTTCTAATAAAAGAAGCAAGACCAGAAGGAGATTGTTGTATCCTCTTGTTAGCTAGTGTAAAAAAACTGGAAGAACTTCCTTCCATTTTTAATAAAATATGTCTAACTATTTTGATTTAAGAATTGATAGTCTGTGTCAAATTAGACTGTACTTCAATTTTATGATGCTGTTTTATTTAGAATGAAATGTGTTACCAATCACAAAATAGCTTGCACATATCTAAAAAAAATTATAGTCAACCAGTCTCCTGAATATTCTACTAGATGTTTTTATTTCTATTTTTTTTCCCATTCAATACCATATGCATGGTACATACCGTTTAGATCTTACTTTCCTCAAACACTAAGGCATTATTATTTCACAGCTTTTGAACTTGTCAGTGCAAGCTGATAACTTCTACTAATTTTCCTTTTGTACAAATGACTGTAAAGAGTAGTTTATTTCTAAATGTTAAAAGGACTAAATTAATTCTGTATTGTTCTACTCCATCCTTTGTGTTTACTATACCAGGTTGCATCATTTTTAAGAGTGCTTTACTTGGAGAACTATAAATTGCAGTGGTCCTCATTGGATGACCATAGAGACAAGTGGTCCACTATGGTAACATGACTTTGCCATTTGCCATACTTCAAAGGACATGTGCCAACACACAGTTTTGTATAAAAACATGTAGCACTCTTGCTCTTGAAGACATACGAGCAGAGTGCTTCCAGACAACACGTATATTTTATAACTCATAATGATCTAGAGAACAAAAACTGCAAATCTGTGCACATGGAGAACTAGTTAGATGTTATTCTCTGAACAGCAGTAGACAGCAGGCTAAAGACAGAATGGACACATGGTGTGGTGGGTTGACCTTGGCTGGATGCCAGGTGCCACCAAGCCACTCTATCACTCCCCTCCTCAGCAGGACAGGGCAGGGAGAAAATGAGATGGGAAAAAAACCCTCATAGGTCAAGATAAAGGCAGTTTGATAAAAGCAAAAGCAAAGGCCATGTGTGGAATCAACAGGAAAATGAAGATTTTATTCTCTACTTTCCATCAGCAGGTGATGCCCAGCCACTTCCCAGGAAGCAGGGCTTCAGTATGCGTAGTGGTTGCTCCAGAAGACAAACATTGTAAATAACAAATAGCCCCACTTCCTCCTCCTTTCTCTTAGCTTTTATTGCTGAGTGGACATCAGATGGTATGGAATATCCCTTTGGTCAGTTCGGGTCAGCTGTCCTGGCTATGTCCCCTCCCAGGATCTTGCCCACCCACAGCCTACTGCTGGGCGGGGAATATTGGAGAGACAGCCTGGATGCTGTGTGAGCCCTGCTCAGCAGTAGTCAAAACACTGGTGTGTTACCGACACCTTTGTAGTTACCAGCACAGCACTATGAGGGCTGCTATGAGGAAAATTAATTCCATCTCAGCCAGACCCAATACACATGGGTTTAAAACATGTTTTACAGATGTGTTGTTTTTTGCTGTAGGATGAAAATTTCATCCTGCAATCTCCGTGTTAAGACAATCTGTCAATTCGTTATATGGAACAACTTCTAATGCTTTGTTCAGTCAAAAGCAAAAAAGATAAATACAAGAAAAGCATGTAGGTACTTGTTTAAATTTAAATGATAATTCATTAAAATGTTGTTATGCATTCTACAGTTGCAAACAGATGTGTGTTTTGCATGTCTTCTGAGATTCATAGTGTATATCTGAGGGTCCTTACGACTGTGGGAGTTATTTAAGAGTTAATTCAAGAAGCTGGAGACTGCAACCAATGCAACAGCACTCTGATTCTTCATGGAGGCTGAAAAGATGTTCTAGAGGCAGAAGGGAACAGAGAAGAGCAGCCTTTCACTAACATATTTTGTTTAAAACTGCCTTATTTGAAAACTAAATTGCCTCAGAAAACAGAGAGAGAAAAAACGTGATAGAGAGTGTCTGCTGCTTCTAGCCGAAGTATAGAGTAGAAATAGAGGTTTAGTAAAAAAGCTTCTTTGTAAAATATGTCTGAAAATTCAATTTACTTTTTAGGGCATGCAGTGTTTTCCTGCTCCTGAAAAATCTGATGACATGGGCAACAAAAATGTGTCAACTATACTTTAAAAAATAAATGAAAATAAAGGCAGCTTTTATACTTGGCATTCGCGTAAGTTTTTAATAGTTTTGATCAGTATAAATTTTGGTAGTGTTTGAATTTAAATTTGAGATCACACATGGAAAATTTCTGTGTTTATTCAATTCCTATCCCATCATCTTATGTATTTTTTTCTCATGGTAAGATATCTGAAAGAACATTCAAAAAAATCATTCTGTGACATAGTCTCCAGTGTCAAATTTTACAACTCTGAAAGCAAAGCAAAAATAAGTGGGTGTTCAGTTTTGATTTATTGTGAAAAACACAAACTGGCCAGGATGTCTCTAGACATACTGCCTTAGAGAAAAGGTAAGTGAATGATACATTGGAATGCATCCTAAAACTGATAAGACAAGAGAACAGATGAAACTGAGCTGGCAAAGAAATAAAATAAAAAATTAGAAAATATTTTATATATCAAGATGCAGTTGTGAAGGTATGACCTAAAGTCTGATTGATGAAAAAATAAATGAGAATTAGAATCTTAAGAGGATTTAAGTTTCTATATCCTTTTTATATAGCATGGTGTGTGTATAAAATGAGACAAACAACTCCTCCATTTCTTGAAAGAAATACTAATGGTTTCTTCAGTCAAAAGCAAGTAAGTACAAGGAAAAAAAAAGCTTGCATTCAATTTATAATTCCTTAAAACATTTCCTTGTGGTAACAGTTGAATTTCTACATCAAAATTTCATGTAAGAAAGACTTTTAAATGTTGTAGTCTGGAAAATTAGTAAAACTGTACAATAAGAAAAATTAAAATGAACAGATAGGCAAAACAGTTTTACATCAAGAAAACCAGCTATGCATCAGTGTAAAGTGGCAGAATGCAGGTCTCACATTATATGAGAACTGAAAATTAAAGGCATTGCAGAATTCACCTGGACTGGATTTCTCAAGTTTAGAGGTTACTTAACAGGGAATAGACTGCCGGTTTATTGTCTTAGTTGTGTGTAGTTTTCAATAAACCATTTTTTCCACACTATTTTAGCAGACAGATGAAACAGGTGGAAAAAAATATTAGGATTCGTGTTTATTATCAGTGTTGTCATGTCCTCCTGTACTTAAAGGTAGCCTGATACTTCTCATGGTGAAACATTGCTTTCGCCTGATTGTAAAGTGAGAATGACCATACTCAGAGTGTGACTTGGTCCTATATGAAATTTGTCTTTCAGCGAGTTTTGATTCATCCTCAGTGTGTGTGCTTCAAGATCTTAAAGGAATCACTTGTAGGGGGACAGGGACACAAATGTCTGTAGTCCTTCCTTGTGTAATATTGTGATCAAAACCTGGATTAGAGCTCAGGGTACATAGAACATCTTTTTTAAGGGAGGGAGCAAATGGGAAATTCTCCAGCCATTCCTTTCTTCCTTTACTGTCTAGCCCTATAGAAAGAAAGATATTCAGCTGTTACATCTACAAATTACTGAATTATCTCTGTGCCATATTTAAGGAACTCGAATGACAAACAACAGGGAAATCAACATAGTGTTGTACAATGGCATTTTTGCAGAGAGAGGAAGTCACATTTCTTTATTTAAAATAGCCTGGAAGCTATGTTCAAAATAAATAATTTTGACATCGCTAATCAAGCACTTAAAATATCCTGCATACACAGGTCCTGTGTAGCAATCTCTGATGATTTAAATTGGTTCCTTTTTCCTATGGAATCTGTGCCTCATTCATTACATAGGATAAAATACGGTTAGGGAATAAAACAAGGTTGTACAGGACAGGGCCCCAGCCTCTTTCTTAACATAAGATGGTGTGAAAGTAATACCATTAAGGCCCAAGACATTTGTCTTGACACTGAACAAAATGTTTGTCATTTTGAAATACCTCCTGATGAAAGCCCTGAAACTGTACTTGTATATGTTGGAAATGGATGTGTTTGTATGAGAACCCTTTGAGATTTTATATTTTATATTTATAGACAATACCACTGTAGATATATACAAGTACTCAAATACGTGTATTTGTAATTTTACCAAAATCATAGGATGTGACTTTAACTATTCAGCTCCTGTCACAACTCACCAATTGTTACAATCTAACTATACATCGTATCAAGATTTATTGCCTACCCCCATTGGAATGAATCTCACATTGGTAAGAAAACTGTTGCAACATGATGACCTGAGTCAATTGCTAAAATGAAGTTGGAACAACGGACAAAAACCCCTAATTACTGTCCATCACAATGCAGAGGACATACACCATGTCCTGGAAAGAGTCAAGAAAGATGAAAAACATCATTGGTGGGAAGCTCTTTTTGGATGGTCCCCAACAGCAACTGGAATTTTGAATTTGATGTTACATCCAATTGTAGTTTTGTTGATTTTGACCTTATTATGTTTATTGCTTATAATCATTCTGTATATCAGAGTTTGGCAAAAAATGAAACAAATTACATCAATCCAGCATGTACAATGCATGCAGTTAACTGATTACGTATGTAACCTAGTATATAACTAACATTAATTAGAACACTGTAAACTAAGATAATTGGACTCTTACCACTGATGTACAACACACCACATATTTATAACATAGAGGCAAGAGGTAACCATACTACCACTCTATGAGTCGATAAAGTGGATTGACCGTAGTCACAAGATGGAGTGTGATGGATGCGCTCAACCCCTTGACCAGACTGGCAGTGGTTTGGCGCAGGCTCTGGAAGAGATAAAGGCCTGAGCTGCAGCCAGGCCAAGAACTCCTCTAGTTTCAATCTGTTCTCTGAAAACCCACAAAGGAGCAGAGTGACACAGTGAGCATCGATGCATATGAGCTTGAAACACTGATCATGCAATTGACACAGGAATAGCAGGTGGCTTTGCCAAGATTCATTTATCAAGGCACAGAGAAAGTTGTGGGCACAAGGAGTCTCCTGCATACCTGCATGCAATTTGACTGCAAGCCAACCACTTTGTCCTATAAGTATGACAGTCTAAGTGAGCCTTCTCTGAGCTCTCCCTGCTAGGCAGTGTGGCTACATGGCGGTGATCTCTCCTTGAGCTGGGACACCTCTCAAGGTTGCTCCTCGAGGCAGAGAGACCTTTTACCAATGACAGATCTTTGGTAAGTGACCGATATCGCACATAACCTTGTAGTATGGTAACTTGGATTTTGTTTTGGTAACATTGATTGCATGCTGAATTGATGCTAATAAAACATTATATAAATTTTGCATGTACAATCCCTTTGATATAAACCATTGACCAGGTCTGAGACTAGGATTGGCTCCAGCTGCACCTAGACTCCTCTCTGAGGAAGGAGTTTAGAAAGCAAGGGGGTCCTTTCTGAACCTCATGACTCAACAGGAGGGTCTTCCTTACTTTGCATTTCTTCCTTTAGACAGAAACTGTTGTCCATGTCTGAGACTAAGATTAGACCTAGCCACATCTAAGCTCCTGTCAGGAGTTTAGAAAGCAAGGGGGTCTACTCCGAACCTTGTGACTCAGCAGGAGGGTCTTCCTTACTCTTTTCATCTCCAGTCTCTCTGTGAATCATTCTAACTCAAGTGTAACTCAGTTTTCCTTTGTATGATTCTTCCATGCAGTAATTAATAGAGTGAACCTTGCCATTAAACTTTGTTAAGTCGCACTTTTACAACTTCTTATTAAAACCACTTTTGCTAATACCTTTGTTGGTGATTCCTTAAATGCTCTAAATCACCCATTCATGACAAATTGGCGTAGTCGGCAGGATCCTATATCAGGATTTGTGACAGATGGCAGGAAGTACAGTGAAAAAAAAATCAGGAAAACAAGAAAACTGATCTGATGAAGAATGGTCTGATGACTTGGACACTCTAATGCCCCTGGTAAAACCAGTTCTGTCCCTGCCTGTTTTATGAAATTTTGTTGTAATCTGGGTAAGTGTAGCATTTTTTTCCCCCTGTGTGTTTGTTAAAAATGCTTTCTTTCATTGCATTGTAAAATTGTGAGTATTTTAAGAATAAGTGTTGTAAAAAGTGTGAGTCCTCTGTACTATCAGGACATAGGCATCTTAAATTTCATAACTAATGCTGGTTACAGTAATGACTCTATGCTTCAGTGGTTATAATACCATCACCTCACACCACAGGTGATGGATAAAATCAATAATGACCATTCAGGTTATATAGTGATAAATATCAAAAGCTTACAAAAAGTGAATAATTCTGTTCTAAGATTCAGTTATAAATAGTGTGGGTCTAAAAAAATAAAACAAAATATTAAGCAGTTGCTCATTCTGTGCTTATTGTGTAAGCATCAACCATTTTGTATTAAAGGCAGAAGTTTTATGAGAAAAAGTACATATAATATAATAAATATAATATAATATAATATAATATAATATAATATAATATAATATAATATAATATAATATAATAATATATAACATATAATACATATTTAATTAAAACTGAACCATAAAAATTGATAACAAATAAACTGAATTTAAGTGGCACAGAGAAACTTGGTTCAGATAGTTTGATTTCAGTATAAGACCTGAACTGTTGCTATGAGATATACACTAAAACGTCAGTGAAGTCACTGAAAAAAAGCAATTATATAGATCTTATACCACAGCAATAACAAAAGACATAGTTAAGACTGCATTGTGCAGTAGTGTCTGTCTTTCTTTAACCACCTTGGAATCTGTGATTTGAGTCTTTCTCTTACGACAAGCGTAATTTATGAACTCACGTGCAGCATGTCTGATTCTGATAACTTAATCCATTTTACTGATTTTAGTTGTTTGAAAGCCACAGAAACAGTTTTGCCAGATTGATTCTTAGAAAGTTTAAGCAATACTTGTCCATAATTGTTCCCAGCTACTTCCATAACAAAACAAAAAGAAGTTAGTCTATTTCTACCGAAATAAAAGAAGTAATTGCTGACCCACCATGTCTCATTGCAGTACTACTTGCTGGTTTGTTTGGTTAATTTCAGCGTGAAATTCAGAAGAAATAATGTGGTTGTACTAACATGAAGGGAAAAAAGGGAAGTAGTCCAGTAAAGAGTGGTCAGAATGTAGTCTGCCTTATTTATGGAGAAATTCTTTTGACTTCACAGTAACATCTTACATGAATAAGGCAAGATTGAGTTCACAGGCAAAACAAATAATGATCAGCAAAAAAATTGAGACAAGTTATCACTTATTTCTTGAGTCAATTAGTATTGGACAGATGAATGCATTATAATAGGGTAGACAGAACACAGTGAACAACTTACCACACAAAGATTTCAGCAATAAAGTTTGGTTTTTTTTTCCTGTTCTGCAGTTTCAGGAAGAGATTGGGTTCCAAAAAGACAACTCCTACCTGAAGAAGAGTCCCAAGCCAGCTTATGACACCACTGTAGCATCAAGCAGGAGCTGGCAGTTTTATCCCTTGTTTTGTTTCCTTGTTTTGTATGAACAAAATAGTATAACAATGATATAACAAATAGTATAAATGCACTATAAATGTCATGAGCAGCATGTGACTGATTAATCAGCTGGTCCCATTTCTGCTTTCCTTCACTTTACACAACTTAATAGCATAATAGCAAAAGTATACCAATATGATGTAGAAGAGACTCAAGTTTTTGTGCAGATGCAAAACAACTCTCTGCTTCTATTCTGAAAATTGGCTATTTCCAAAATTCTATGCATGCTTCAAGTTTCACTTGCAACTTTCTTAAAATCTGATTCTAATTTTTTTCTTTAAAATCTGATTTCCTATCAGAATCCAGCCAATGTTAGTTCTTCACAAGACTGAGAATATACCTGTCTCACACAGCAGGTGAGAGAAGAAGAGGTGAAGTTCTTTCTTTCCCTGTCATGCTATATCTCCAAGCAGTGCAAATAGAACATCAGTTAACAATGTGCCTCTTAGAAAGTATTTTTTTAAAGTTGAATTTTGTGCAGCAGGTTGAAAAAATCTGTATTACACCATAGTGACCAAACTGCAGAGATAGTTTTATGCAGGTTATTTGGGGGATGTTTTATTTTGGTAACGGTGGGGATAACCTACTTGAGAATAGCTATATCTTATCTAGCCCCTTGTATAGCCACCTAAAATTGTCTCATGATGGATCACAAGTTTTTATAACACTCCAGTGAGCAGATGCTACATACAGGCTGACTGACCCATTATATTTCTACAGAATTGCAAAATCAGTAATGGCTTTGTGCTGTTCACAAAGACATTTGAGAATGCAGAGGGCCCAATAACACCTGCATGGTACCTCTGGTTTTGATTTTCTTCAAGGACAAACTACAGTGAATAAAAGACAACTACGTTAAAGGAGGTAGGTAAAATATTGGAATGTAAAACCTCAGACTATTTTTAAAAATGTGCATCAGACTTACAAATATGACATTCAGATATAAAGTAAGGGATGGAAGAAGAAAGAGGAGATGGAAAATGCATGGCAAAACACAAAAAACCTATTAGATAATAAATAGAAGGCTACATTTAGGAGCAAAATGAATCCTTGTAAGAAGTTGCAGTCTAAAGATGAAACTAATGAGAGTTTATTTACTTGAATTAGAAGCAGTTTAATAATAGAATCGGGCTCAAAAGAAAAAAAAAAAAGAAAAAAAAAAGAAAGAATAATCACCCAGGCATGCTTTGCTATGTAGGGCAGAATAATTGTACCTTTGAAATGCCTGTTTCTGTCCTATGATAGAAAAAGATGCTTTGAAAGATTAGGTCATAAGTAGCCCTCCCCTAATTATATAGATGATTAGGCAAGCTTTACTGTGGACTTTGTTAAGGTCTGACTTTCACCTAGATATGGCAGAGATTATTTAGAATTTGGATCTGATTCTAAAGGAAAAAATATATTCCTCAGAATAGCTGAGAGGAGCAACACATAAGTTTTTATCAATATTGAACATTATATCATTTTGTTTCATGATATCATAACACAGACCTCACAGATCTTACAATCTAATTGGTGCCTTTATTGTACAAATTATATAGTTGTCTAGGTAGCCATAATTGTAGAGAGAGAGAAACAGACACTTTTAAAGTATGAGTGATTTCAATCTAAAGTAGACGAATTGTGCCCTGAAGCTTTTATTATCTCTTTCTACTTTTCTACATCTATGAAATGAACCTATGGTGTGTCTCATAAATGGAAATCTTTGCTGTAGAAGCCTTCAGCTAGGTTCAGTGAACCTTAAGCAGTTGACAAAGTAAGATATTAAAGATGAAAGTAAGAATGACCTAGGCTAGATGTTACAAAGAAGGAATCACGTGATTCTTCAGGAAATAGCAACATGGTATTTCTGTCACTTACCTGCTTTAATTTTGAATAATTGTTTAAAGAAAATGCATTGGAAGTGGTATTTCAGGAAGGATTAGCGAATGGATTTCTGTGTTGTGAAGGAGGCCAAAACCAACTTCTAAAACTTACACAAATGTAATTTCAGTCCAGAAAACCAAAACTTGGAGCACATTGAAATGCTTCACAGGTCTGTGATAGCTTTTGGGATGTGAGAGAAAAGTGGATATTGTACTCAGAAAGAGAGAGAGGGCTTAAGAGGTACTTGAAAAGTGACAAACTGATATTGTAGCAGTGATCAGTAGGATCACTTGCTTTCTTATCCAATGTGGTTATGTCCTGAATAAATATAAAAGAGAAACAGCAAGGGGAAAACAACATAGCTGTTACTTATGTTTTCTTATGACGTTTCGAGGGCAGTCTGGCTTTATTCAAAGCCAAGTGTTTTTGATGAAAGGTATTTTCTAGTTGGTGACAAAGTGTACTTGGTACTAAAAGCCGAAACTAAACTCCAAACAAGCATTTGTTACTTACACACAGTATCTTTTTTTTTTTTTAATATACCAGTTCCAAATTCAAATGTGTCTTTCACGTCACAGTCTTCTGGCCCTGGAGAATACCTCTGAACAGCTTTGATCGCTGTTAAGACTCTGGTGGAATAAAAGCACTAGGCCAATTTCAGTAGGATCATATCCCGTGTGTATTTGGACATCACTTTTTTTCTGAATATTTAAGAACATTTTCAGAGTAAGACATTATGGCTGGGTTTCTACATGGAACCAACTTTTGTCTCTTCTGTGATCCTTACCACCTTTTTCAAAGGCATTTTCTGGAGGTTGAATCCTTGCAGTTATAGTACATAATTCATTACTGTTTTTTCAACTGCCATCAAAGAGAGTGTTTCCATATGTGCCCTTTTTCTAGTACCTTTATTCTTTTTTCCTCCTAAGTGAGTACTGGATTGCATTACTGTTGTCTTTTTGGTCTATAGAGAGGGGAAAAAAATTCCATATCATAGATGATGGTTTCTCTTCCAGGGCACTTGACAAAAGAGCGTTGTGTGTGGGCTGTTTCTTTCTCAGTCTTTCCACTAAGGTTTGCAAAGGTTTCCTATCAAAAATTAAATAGAAAGAGAAGGAATTGTATTAAAAGATTGCTCTAAAAGATCAATTCATCTAGGCTGATTTCAAGCTGATTGCTTGTTGAAGAATATGCAAAGGGGGAAAAAAAGGAAACAGTGATCTAATGTCTGTTCACCTATAGCAGCTGCCATCAGATTCAAGACTCTACTGAACATGTGATTCCCTTTTGACCAACCTGTCCTTACACAGTCTATTTAAGCTTCAACATTTCTTAAGTTGTTTTTGTTTTTTTTTTTTTTTAATTCATGCGCTGATTTTATCCACAATCTGATAAATGTGACTGGCTACATCCCAAAATATGAAAATATAACATTTTGGATGATATAGCCATAAATGCTCTTTTGGACCAATTAAAGCTAAAGAAGGAAGCTAATTTTCCCATCCTTATATACAGTAATTTTGCTGACCACTTTTCACTCTATGGGCCATTCACAGATGAGGCCTTGTTAATGATTCTTTCATTTTCTCACATGCAGCTATTAGAGATGCATTCTAAACTGTTTTCTGTTTACATGTCACTGTCTTCAAGACTAAAGGCCACTCTAGGCACAGGCAAAATAAGCACTTGTCTAGGATATCATGTTACTGAGAGGCAAAACACCACACACTTACAGACTACTTTACCTATGCTTGCATCCCAGAGAAGAAGTTGTTACTCTGGAGAGTGATGGAGCAGTGGGTACTGGAGTCAGGACAAGGCAGTATCAATTGCAATTATCTGATGCTGCCCCCTTCCTCCATTTACTCATCCTTCCACTCTATCTTTGCTCCTCGTCCCTCCCCTTATAGTCTACCCCTATCTTCTCATTCGGTGGAAAGACAGTCATCTTTGTCTACACATCTGAGTAGCCTTGAGCTATCTCTGTTCATGACTGTAAGTCTCACTGATTTAGTTTTTAATTGTTTTTCTCTTAGGTTTTGGAACATGCTTATTTTCAGTTCAAGCTTTGTTCAGCTTCAACTGCTGCAATGAAGTTGCTGGGGGAATGAGAACAAAATCTAACTCAGAGCAGCTTTATTACTTCTTTTCTAAGTAAGAAACCGGTATCAGATTCTGTATGTCATTTCCTTTCCATATCCCATCTTTTTCATCCGCAGTTGAAATGGATGAACTAAATTTCAATAGTCAGTGAAGTAAGGTTTTATCACATTTTAAAGAATATAGTTACCTTTTATTTTGTTCAGAGACTTCTCTGTCATCTAACCTCTCCGTGTCCAGGTGTTCTGTGCTCTGCCATAATATTGGTAAAGTGGACTGAAATCCATTTGGAAATTCAGTCGTATATTAGTACTTACTACTGGCTTATTTATAACAAAATGTTAAAGAAAGAAAATACAGAAATAATAAATCAACAAAGTTTTCAACAGACAAAAAATTGTACTGTCTGACAAAAATTGGTAAAAAGCACATATTTTCTGATCTTAACAGAAGATTTCACAGATTTACTGCTGACAGAAAATTATATGCATTGTTCAAAAAACTGACATTTTTGGAGCTACGCTTTTCTTACAGAATTATTTGCCTCGTCCACATATAAGCACTGTGCATTATGTTGAATTGGAAACCTCTCAGTACTGTAAGTGGAGAAGAATCTTTGTCCATATAGTAAATATTATTTTACAATCTTTATAGCCATGAAGGGTATCTTATAGTAAAATAATAAAATACAGAGTGTCTTTGTTGAGAATACATGGCCAAATTTCCCAAGAATTCAAAGAAAAAATGGCAAAGTGACTGGGCAATGAGAAGAGGATTTTATGGAAATAAGAATAGTATTTCATTATATCACACTGAATGTGTTTGTACTTAGTAAAACAGGAAAAGTTTTTTTCCAATTGTAGGAATTTTTCAAGACTTCAGAATGTTTTGTTCTCTGAATAAGAAATAATGACTACAATTTTGACTTTCCATAAATATAGCTCAAATGAGAAAAATGAAACTGTTTCTCTGGAATATTTAAAAAGCCTGAACTTGCCTCATATTCAGGAAAAAGTTTTTTCCAACAACAAAAAAATCCCCTAGTATACATACAGGTTTATTTAAAAGATATCAATAAAGAATGTTTTTCAAATTTTTTCTTTTTAAATTTGAGTCAAGAAAATCATGGAAATAGACTTTCTTCAGAGGAAATTTTATTAGGAATAAAGCATTTCTACCATAAGGAGAAGCTGTTAACAGCAGGAACAGCCACATAATGTTTGCCAGGATCTCTGTTGCGATTGTAATTAACATCCCTATTGGTTGATGCACAGAAATCCTTGTACTTGTGCTTATCTTTCTTAGGACAACCCATTTCTCATCACTGTTTTTGCTGTGTGATGTGTTCAGGAGGGTTGTTATTGTGGATTTGAAGAACTAGAGCAAGAGGGACTGGGAGATGAGAAATATGCTATGTAGTATTTGATTCCTGTTACTCTGCTGGGGAAAATGAATGTTCCAGTACTCAAATAATTTCTGATTAATTTTCCAATGCTGACATTTATTTTTAGTTCAAAGAAAAAACAATTTTTTTTTTAGTATCGTGTTCCAAATAAATACAGTTATGAGCATAATAGTTTTGCTCATAGGACAAACCTGAAAACAATGTTGCTTTGATCAACATAGCTGGAGAAGCATTCTGTATTTTCCCAAAAGCTCATACAATTGTCAACATGGGCTCCCCCAGAATTTTTTTCAATGATACAGTATTAGTGTCCTCTAGACTTCTGCCACATTTGCCCCTTTCAGAATAAAAAATGCAATAAAGTCCCACAGCCAAAGTGTATGACTTGGTATCTTAAATGTTCTAAAGCAAAGGTTTTTCACCTGGTAGCAAATTTTCTTCCAAGGCTAATTTTAAATACCTCCTGCTGGTGTAGACATACTGCTGTGGAATTGCTGGATGGAAATTTCACAGAAGAATTCCACAATAAATCAGTGTCTTATATCATAAAGTCATAGAAACATTTAGGCTGGGAAACTAACTGCTAACCCAACATTGCCAAGTCCATCACTAAACCATGGCCCTAAGCACCACATCTGCACATCTTGTAAATACCTCCAGGGATGGGGACTCAACCACCTCCATGGGCAGCCTGTTCCAGTGCCTGACTACCCCTTCAGTGAAGAAATTTTTCCTAATATTCAATCTAAACCTCCCTGGTGCAACTTAAGGCCATTTCCTCTTGTCCTAGCGCTTGCTATTCCAGAAAAGAGACCAACACCCACCTCGCTACAACCTGCTTTCAGGTAGTTGTAGAGGGCAATAAGGTCTCCCCTCAGCCTCCTCTTCTCCAGGCTAAACAACCCCAGTTCCCTCAGTCGCTCCTCATAAGACTTGGTCTCTAGACCCTTCACCAGCTTCATTGCCCTTCTTTGGACACACTCCAGCACCTCAATGTGTTTCTTGTAGAGAGGGGCCCAAAACTGAACACAGTATTCGAGGTGCAGCCTCACCAGGGCCAAGTACGGTGCTTGCCTGGTCCTGCTGGCCACACTATTTCTGATGCAAGCCAGGATGCTATTGGCCTTCTTGGCCACCTGAGCACACCGCTGGCTTGTATTCAGCTGGCTGTTGACCAACACCACCAGGTCCTTTTCAGCCAGGCTGCTTTCCAGCCACTCCTCCCCAAGCCTGTAGTATTGCATGGGGTTGTTGTGACTGAAGTTCAGGACCCGGCACTTAGCCTTCTTGAACCTCATAAAATTGGCCTCAGCCCATTGATCCAGCCTGTCCAGATCCCTCTGCAGGGCCTTCCTACCCTCCAGCAGATCAACACCCCCACCCAACTTGATGTCATCTGCAAACTTACTGAGGGTGCACTTGATCTCCTTGTCCAGATCCTTGATAAAGATATTAAACAGAACTGGCCCCAGTACTGAGCCCTGGGGAACACCACTCATGACTGGCCACCAACTGGATTTAACTCCATTCACCATCACTCTTTGGGCCCAATCATCCAGCCAGTTTTTACCCAGCAAAGCATACACCTGTCCAAACCATGAGTAGCCAGTTTCTCCAGGAGAATGCTGTGGGAAAAGGTGTCAAAGGCCTTGCTAAAGTCCAGGTAGACAACATCCACAGCCTTTCCCTCATCCACTAAGCGGGTCACCTTGTCATAGAAGCAGATCAGGTTAGTGAAGCAGGACCTGCCTTTCATAAACCCATGCTGACTGGGCCTGATCTCCTGGTTGTCCTGAACATGCTGCGTGATGGCACTCAAGATGACCTGCTCCATAACCTTCCCTGGCACTGAGGTCAGACTGACAGGCCTGTAGTTCCCTGGATCCTCCTTCCAGCCCTTCTTGTAGATGGGCGTCACATTTGCTAACCTCCAGTCAGTTGGGACCTCCCTGGTTAGCCAGGACTGCTGATAAAGGTTTGAAAGTGGCTTGGTGAGCACTTCTGCCAGCTCCCTCAGCACCCTTGGGTGCATCCCGTCTGGCCCCATAGACCTGTGTGTGTCTACGTGGTATAGCAGGTCACTAACCATTTCCCCTTGGATTATGGGGGCTTCATTCTGCCCCCCATCCCTGTCTTCCAGCTCAGGGGGCTGGGTACCCCGAGAACAACTGGTCTGACTATTAAAGACTGAGCAAAGAAGGCATTAGGTACCTCAGCCTTTTCCTCATCCTTTGTCACTATGTTTCCCCCCTCATCCAATAAAGGATGCAGATTCTCCTTAGCCCTCCTTTTGTTGCTAATGTATTTGTAGAAACATTTTTTATTGTCTTGTACAGCAGTAGCCAGATTAAGTTCTAGTTGGGCTTTGGCCGTTCTAATTTTCTCCCTGCATAACCTCACGGCACCTTTGTAGTCCTTCTGAGCTGTCTGCCTCTTCTTCCAAAGGTTGTAAACTCTCTTTTTTTTTTGCTGAGTTCCAGCCAAAGCTCTCTGTTCAGCTAGGCCAGTCTTCTTCCCTGCTGGCTCATCTTTCGGCATGTAAGGACAGCCTGCTCCTGTGCCTTTAGGATTTTCTTCTTGAAGAATGTCCAGCCTTCCTGGACTCCTTTGCCCTTCAGGACTCCATATATGCTATAGTACAGTCCCTTTGATGCTTTCAAAACCAATAAAGTGCACATCCAAGCTGGGCCTTTATTTTATGTTTTATATAATTGCTATATAATACTTTTTGTAAAATTATTTTATGTTGAATAATACTATGAAACAAGCTCTATAGATATAAATATATGGACATTCTGCTACATTTCTAAAACCAGATTATGGAACCAGGATAAACTTGGAATCTCTTATTCTTTTTCATTGGCACCAGCTTTACATTCTGTAAAATAAATCAGAATCTGGCAACTTATCTAAAACATAAAAGTATAATTGAATACTAATGTTTTTTTTTTCCTCCTGTGAATATGTTCACAGACATTATATGTAGTTATATATTTACCTATATGCACAAAACTATATACACTTTTGTAACTGGACAACAGTATTATAAAGTAACTTAATTTTTCATTTCTCATCTTCAACAGAAGAATAATGTGTTGTTGATTTTTCTGTCTTGTATCATGAAAGACATGATGGAAATACTGCAATTATAAAGGCAATTTGGCAAAGAAAAATGTCCAAAAAAGCAGATGCAATCCTAGGTTATATAATTCAAGCTATTTCCAGTAGGCAAATGGAAATGTGATTGAATTGTGATTGTGCAAGCTTCAGTTGGAATATATATTCTTTTGAGCAAAACAAAAATGACATCAATTGCAAGGGAAATTACTATATTATCCGCACTGGAAAACTTATCAAAGGAAAAGAAACTGAAAAAAACTTTGGCTCACCTAGCCTACACAAATGAATGTTCTCTCCAAAGCCATGAAGGTAAATACCAAGAAAGAAGAAATTCTAAACAGCAGTATTTCTTAGTATTAGTATTACCCTCAAACTGAAAAAAAATTTAAATGTGCTTGACTGAAAGTTAGAAAAAAGGCTTCTAACCACTAGAACAGTACAACTTCAACATATTAGTCCAGCAACAGGAGGAAAATGTAGAACTCTCTGCAGTACTTAGCTTCTTAAATGTAGGTACATTTATATAATATGGTTTTCTGTCATAATAGATGTCTATGAACAGCAATGCAGGAGGCCAATTAAATTCTATGCCCCATGTTCCAAATGTAAAGCCACAAAAAGTGTATCAATTATTGCCTGCTACAGCCCACCAGCTACAGGTTCATAAAAATATGTCTCTCAGAAGAGACATGCTGTAGTTTGGAATGACATGTTTTTACTGCAGTCTTCAGCAGTGGGAGTTAATTTCACACTATTTGAAAGAAATTAGAGAAATCTGGAGAAAAAGAAAAGAAATTGATCCAGGATAAAAATCTGTTAAAATCTGTTTGTGTGGTGTAGAATTAATAGTATGTAGTATAAAAGATTCTCTAGCATTTCTCAAAATCAGCTATACTATTCTGTTCTAGTTCAGGTTTTGTATAAAACGATTTCTACGTGCTTTCTAAAATACATTAAGCAAATTATCATGCATGAATCTTCTCTCACTCTTTTGTCAGAAGGAAAATATTGTTAAAATATATTATTTTTTTAGTTCAAATTTCTGTTTTATGTCCGGTTTCTTATGTATTTTTAATACTGAGTCCTTAGATCTTCACAGTCTTCAGTCAGGAGCAGATAAAGTGTTATCTCCCACTTCAATCATTTTCACTCTTTAACTCTTCCATTGTGTATGAAGAGGGTATCTATCACCCACAGCCTATGTCTAGAAGTGAGGGTTTTTCAGGGTGAACGCTCCTACATTTTTTGCATGAAAATTAAAGAGAATGAATCATCTATCACAACATGACTGTCTCTTCTATTTATTGGAAGATATAGAAATGACAAAGGAGAAAAATGAATATCAATCAGAAACTGAGGAATACTTCTAAATATTGGTATTAAACATTTATTTTCACTCTGGATTTAGGAACTGACCAAACAGTTTGGCATATCCCAAGAAAGCAGTAAGGAGATGAGCAAAGTATACATTACCTTCTACAGAATGTGGAGAATTTTAAAGTTTCTAAATGGACTTTTTATTTTAACTTTTTTTTAAAGCTTGAAAACTAAAGAAAGTATTGAAGTTTGGGTCAAAAAAACCATTTTGTTCATTAGTGATAAACAATTGTTCATTATTAAAAGAAATGCTCTGTGTGTCAGAAAGGATAGCATTTTTTCTTAAGTAATTTTATGCAACTTAAAACAATAATTTTTTGGTATTGTGAACAAAAATAAGAGTTGTTGATTTACATATGCCAAACCAAAAACAGTGTGGCAAGACACACTTACTAGTTATTCACAACAGATTTTTATACTATAAGAACGTATTGTACCCTGTGCTTCTGTGTTATATTGAACTATAAGAATAGCAAATTTTGTCCAACTGCAGAACAGAAACCAGTTAATAGGCAGATTTTATGCTGATGATACAAACTTCAGAGGTGAAATTTGATTGTTTTGCACCTCACTTTTTTGCAGAAACTTGAGTTAATTTTATGTTTCCAGTCTCCCCCCCCCCTCCCTGTATAGCTGAATGTGCTATTTATTTATAAGGCTCTTGGTGGAGACACTGAAGAGAAGCAAGGTTGTTGCTGGTTTAGATATCCTGCTATTTCATCTGATGCAGAAATACAGCTTTTGGCAAGAACTATGCTGTCTGTACATTATACAGTAACCAAAGCGTAAGAGATCTCATGTCTTAACAGTAGCTTCAGCTTTTATAAATGTCTCAGTGATTTTCTTGGTTAGGAATAGGATGTATCTCATGATCAGCTCTGACAATGAACAGGGAGATCACAACAGGCTTCTTTCCTTGTGCTGGAAAGGTGAATTATGTACTGTTCTAGAACTAAAGCTTATACAGCTGGGATTTCTTTTTCTTATTCCCTGCTGCTTATCTTATTACATTCTGCTTCTGCTCTTTCAGCAGCTATGCATATCTGGTTTTGTCAAATTTGTTAAAGGTGGTAATATCACCTTTGAGTGCGATCTAGGGTGTGCTGAGAATGAAACACTATATATTAAACCAACAATCATTTAGAATATGGTCAATTAGTTTATGCTAAAAAAACAAACTAACGACTGTAAGTGTTGCCATTTCCTTATTTAAAAAAGTAGGGGACATAAAATACATTTATCACTACATGAGAAAGTTTAGATGATGTAGAACACAGAGTCAGAGGAAACACATCTTTATTAATGCCACTGACTAAAGAATACCTGCTCAGAGAATATTAGAAAAAGCTAAGCTGAATAGATGGAAGTAATTATCCCCCTCTAAACAATGAACAGATGTCCACAGCATGAGTACTGCATCCAGTTTTGGGCCCCCCAGGAAAAGACAGACATTCTCCTATGAAGAAAGGCTGAGAGAGTTGGGATTATTTAGCCTGGAGAAGAGAGGGCTCTGGGGAAACTTTACTGTTGCCTTTCCGTACTTAAAGGGGCCTTATATGAAAGACAGAGAAAGACTTTTTACCATGGCCTGTAGTGACAGAACAAGGGGTAACAGTTTTAGACTAAAAGAGGGGAGATTTAGATTGGACATAAGGAAGAAATTCTTCACTGTGAGGGTGGTGAGACACTGGAACAGGTTGCCCAGAGAAGCTGTGGGTGCCCCATCCCTGGAAGTGTTCAAAGTCAGGTTAGATGGGGTTTTTAGCAACCTGAGCTAGTGAAAGATGTCCCTGCCCAAAGCAGGGGGCTGGAACTAAGTGATCTTTGACAGTCCCTTCCAAACCAAACTATTGAGGACATGGTTTAGTGGCGGACTTGGTGGTGGTAGGTTAATGGTTGGACCTGATGATCTTAAGGGTCTTTTCCAACCTTAACAATTCTATGATTCTATGATTCTATGATTCTGTGGTAAATGGAAGCAAGTTCAGCATAGGGCCACAATGATGTCTGGAGGCTGAGGAAGTTGAGCTTGTTCAGCCTGGAGTGGAGATGGCTTCTGGTGGACCAAAGAGCAGCCCACTAGAACCTATGGGAAGGTTATCAAGAAGTTGGAGCCAGCACCTTCACAGTGAGGCATGGCAGAAGGGTGAGAGACAATAGACATAAATTGAAATGAGAGGTTCAGACTGCTATAAGGAAAAACTTCTTCCTGATAAGGACAGTCAGGCAGTGCAACAGCCTGTACAGAGAGGTGGTGCAGTCTCTCCATTCTTAGAGGTTTTCAAGATGTGAATCAAACCCAGAGAGATCTGATCTGATCTCCTAGCTGACCCTACTTTGAATAGAAATCTTCTGATGTCTCTTCCAACCTGAATTGTTCTATGATCCCATGAATAAATACATTTTTGTCCAGGAGCAGAAAGCAATGTCACTTCTAATGGTCCATCTTTTGTTTTCCACAGTCTCAGACTGACTCCTATGTCCTGTTGGCTGAACAGATTAATTTTCCTTTACTGCATACAGTTTCATACTACTAGAGAAGTAAAATTCTTGTCTTCTGTTTCTTCTTTGAAGATATTAGGTAAGTGAGAGACAGGTTATCAAATGCTCTGAGGAAAAGAACTAAGACCTTAATTTATACTGAATATTTGTGAAGCCAGTCCAAACAATGGAAGACAAATTAAATATTTCAGTAATCATGTGTTAACAAGAAGATATGCCTCAGTAGTCCCTTCTAACTGTTTTTTTCCCATTCTAAATACTTCATGCCCAAGCATACTTCATCAGAGCAGTCTGGCTGGAAAATTAAAAAGATATTAATATAACTGACTATTAATAGTGATTGCTTTTAGTAAAAGTTTATTGACATCAAATAAAGGAAATTCCTAATTGGACTGAATCAGTCACTTTGGGATGTGTACTTTGCTGTGTACTCAGCATTTATAATTAATGATAAGAATGTTCTCAAGGATACATACTCAGCTTGAATAAATATATGATCAGTTCCATTATTATTAGATCAAGAAATAAAAAATTTATGGTCTAAAGAATGTAGAAAAAAAATGTAATGGTGAGTTTCTTCAAACAGTTGGAGTAGAAACAGAGTAGGTTAGAAAAGAACAAGATCTGCTGTTGTTCTGTTTGTTTATTTTTAAAAGTTGATTCCCTAAATCTGCAAGACCCAACAGATCAACAGGAAGCTGGTGCCAATAACTTATTCACAGAAGCAGAAACAAATATAGTATATGCTGAACTGTGTATTTTTGCTTAAGCTACTTTGTAAAATAATTATTATTTTAGCTTTCAAGTAATTTATCTCAGAATATTAATATGACCCTTGTTACAGTGTTATCACACTGAGAATTTTGACTATATAATAATTTAATTGCATCTTTTGAAGAACATAGCAGTAAGAAAAAAGTTTTCAGTCCGTTTAAATCTGAAAACAGAATGTTTTTCTGAACATCAAATAAAATCAGGTAGATGATAAAAATTATTGTAACTAACAACAACAAAACCCCAAAAAGTTAAAAAAATATATGAAGGTCTCAGGAATAAATAAAACCACAAAGAAATAGAAGCTTTAGGACAACACATTCAGTGCTGGCGTTCAATTGACTGAACATTCCTATAGAGGGGTTGTATAGATGGGTTGTTTTTTCATTGCTGTGAGAACAATCAAAATTAAAGAAAGGCTCTTGTTATCATCATTTACAATCACTGGACTATAGAACTGGGTCAAATTATCTGGAGGCAAGATTTAATTGAATTTCTAATGTTAATTTAAAGAAATCATTTTTTTTTAAAGCCTTAGTAAGTTTGGTCAAGCATACTTTTGTTCGTGGTCAAGTGTATTTATGTGTGTGGGATGAAAAGTAGGAGGAAAAAATATTTTAATTTAGCTGACAATAGAAGAGAGAGGATTGGTATTACGAAATCAAAAAGAGTGGTCAGAAGGATGTTAAAAACTAGAAATGTTTTCTGATTAGCAATAAAAGTGTCTCCAAACCACTCGAATATACTGTTTGAAATTATCCTAAACATCTGGTCAAAAGTAGCTAAAGCAAACCAATTCAGAGAAGAAATGAAGTGTCTTGTCAAATTTGGTAAAGATGCACCTACTATATTTCCAGTGAAATACTGGAAACATCTGAGTCAGCTGATAACAGAGTAATATGGGCAATGCCCTTTCTATGTCTCTTCTCCTGTCCTTTTTTTCCCCTTCTCTCATGTAAAGTAAGATAGTTGTGAAACTGTAAACTTCAGAGCGGCTGCTCAGGTCAATCCAGGAGAGTAGGCAGATTTTTTCACTGCTTTAGTAACACAGCTCCTGCAATCAGATCTAGCTAGTTCAGAATACTTCTGCACGAGCTGCAATTACACTTTGCACTGGCATTGTACCTTTGTCCTAAATAGACTAACCAAGTTGCAGAACAAGTTGCACTTCAGATTTGCACAGCCTATCCTATGGCTCCTTCATGGTGAGATCACTCTGTGACAATAGGGCTGAAATTCAAGTTGCATCTTAAAACACTGATGTCTAGGTGTTCACAGATAGGTGTCTGTATCGGAGCCAAGTGAGCCATTAGAGTCAATACACCACCAGCACAGCCAGTGGAGTCAAAAGAGGTATTCAGCTGACCAGATGTAGGTGTCATCAATAGATACCTGCATGGAGTAGAATAATATTTTGGAAACTGAGTCTACTCGCTTCCATTAAGCCCAGTCCTGATAATATCAACATGAATACAAACCAGCTAGACATCCTAGCAACAAAGGATGGAAAATGATCCTGAGACCATAAGGTCTAGACCTGTCCTATTTTAGGCAACCGTATCACATGATCCTGTTCATAACCTGCACAGACTATCTGTGTGTTTTGACCCCTTCCCGTACTGTTCCCGTTAGTTCTTGTAGAACCATTAGTTTCACTAGTCTGTAGATGCATTTTCATGATCCATCAAGACAAAAATACCTTTTTTTTTTCTTAGAACTGTTAAGAAATGAGTATTGGAAAAGACAAAAAAGTCAGATATTCTGAATTCAACATGGGGCTCACATTTATCATTGAGTACAAGTGTTCTACATTATCAAGAAAGGACTCTCTGAGTATTAGAAAAGTATAATGTGGAGTATAGTGTTTCTTCAAAGAGCCATGGCTATGCATCACATCTCAAGGGGAACATAAATATTACTGCCTGACACTAAGGGACCAGAAAGTAGGATGTGCAATTTTACTTTAACTAAGTTGATTGAATTTGTAAACTATAATTTCATTTTTATATTTAATTAGACAACCAAATATACTATTTTTTCTTTTTTTCAATGTTAGTAATAACAGCCAAAGTTAAAATAGTTGCTGCTTTTTGAGTTTTTAAAGAAACATATTTTTCAGAAAGGAGTTACTTCATAATACCTTCTGTAGTTATTTAATATGTGTAATATTGCTTGAAACTTTTTGCCTTTTGCTTTTTTTTTAATACTTTAAAAAAAAAAGAAGTTAAAAATCACTCTGGATTTATACTAACTTTGACTGAAATTTTCATTTTTGAGGGGCACAGAATCCATTCTGATTTGACTGTGGCTCATTAAAAATTCCAGACTGCAATTATTAGTTAGCTCATTTGGTAGGACTTAATTATATTTTAGTTAAATTAATTTGAAAAAAACCCCTCTATTTAGCATCAGCTCTGAAGAAAAGTTACTTAGGTTCACAAAGCTGTAAAAAAATGCAAGAGGGAAGTTAAATCCCATTATATCTAAATCATAAGGGTTTATTTGTTTAAAAAGCTTCCTGGGTTTATAAATTCAAAGGAAGTATATGCATTTAAATTAACAAGACTGAAATAGGATCATCATTTGAAGGCAATAACTAAATGGGAAAATAAACACAAAAAATTCTGGTTTTGATAGGCAGACAGAAGAGCAGATGTAGATATAGATAAATAATTAGACACTTTGTGTCCCTGAAATCCAGTCTCATTTCTTTCTGTATGCTAAAGGCAGCCGGAGAAAGGTATAAGCTTTTTTCAGTGCACAGTTTGATTTTACTTCCTCACTTTGCTTTCTTGACTTACTGCTTTATAGAAATATAGCCCATCATTAACAACATAAAACATGCTTTATAAGTGGTTTTCTTGCAAAACAGACATTTCTAAAAGAATTACAGATGGGAAAGTATACCTAATGGGATTTCTTCTTCATTATGAAATTATCCTGATCTTAGCATTTTGCAATCACATCATTATGATTGTAGAACACACAGAAGAGTCAAGTGTAGCTGTTACAATAACAATCTTTACTAACATTTGTTCCTTCAGACCAAAATTGATGGATTACCTCTCTATATAAGAAACACCATTATGGAAAGATTTACTGAAGTATATTATTAGATAGAAATTCTCCTCGCTACTTGTTCAATTTGGTAAAAAATTTATTCAGTAGAAGTAGCTGCTCACAGAGACTCCATAACCTCAGAGCTCCTGTTAACTTTAACATTTCAGGTTTGGTAGTAGCAGAACCTTCTGGAGGTGAGTAAAGGTATCACGGTGCCAACTCTTCCTCAACCTGCTCTTTGTCCTACAGATTTATGTTATACCCATGCAATTCCAGGACTCTACAGCTACCATGATCAGTCCTGTAGAAAACAGTATCAAGCATGTTGGCACTCAAATATATCTATCAGTTTCTACTGCCTTTACAGTTATAAGTAGTTTTCTACCTTCTTGCTTTGTCCTCTATCCCTAGCAGTGCTGGGATATCCAGTCCTTGATGAGGTGAGACAAAATAAAATGCTTTCTCTCCTTGGCTGCCCAAGCTCAACCCATGTGGTGGCAAGGAGGATCACACCAGTGTGCTGAAATACAGGGAGCTGTACAATAATGCCATGGGAGTTCTAGCATTTTCCCAGGAATCATACCTAACTAGTTAACAGCATACCAACAAGAATGTTGCTTCTCGACATAGCAGGCTAGATGTAGGAAGGAGCAAGTTAATGCTACATATGAGTGTGTGTTCAGCAGGTAGGAAGTATCCCTGCAACAATGCAGTTAATCTTTTTATGTTCTGATGTTTTCCTCTCAAGGGTGATATTCTTTTCCAAGCCTTTTCAATAAAATACAGTCTGGTAAAGTCTGATTACATGTAGCTTTTCATAGTCTGAATTCACATTAACACAATGCATGGACAAACAGAATGCTCCTTGGAAAACAGAGATTTTAGTACCACTCACCTGCTGAGGGTAGCCAGAAAGAGTTATGAATTTTACAGAAGCTTAGAATCCCTTATGCTCACTTAGTCTTATCTGTCAGATTTATCTGGCTGCCATGAAGTAGCTGTGTATCTCAATAACAAGTTTCTGAATCAAATACATGGTGGATAGGATCTAGTCTGCTGTACCTGCAGAGAAGCTGTGCAATGCAAATGATCAATCATGTTTTTTATTAGGGGCCCTCTCAGGTCTGCTCACTGAGGTACAGTACAGATATCCTCTAGGTTCCTGATTCATCCCCAGAATGTAACTCATTGAACAGGGAGATGTGTCATAAAGCCAGTCATCTGAGACCTGCAAGGGAAGTACTGTTGCAGCTACTACCCTATCTCCAGAACAGTAGCTGGTCCTTCTCACCAGCTTTTCCAGCAGAGAGAAAGGGCAGTATAATGATTATGATCCTTACCAGTTTATTTGAAGAACTCCAATTCCCCGCTCTGTCATAGACTTTTTGTGTGGCAGCAGCAAATCACTTTATATGTTTTGGCCTCAGTTTTCTAGCTAACAATTTGTACATAATAAAATTTGCTCGACAACCAACTAGTATTGTTTTAATACGTGTATTAAAATGTTGAGGAACTCCAATGTTGTGATGATAGAAGACCATAAAATAGTCAAAGCAGTTGCTTTGTTTTATCACTATCTGTCTGCATTGTCATTCTGTCCCGAGCTCTCAGATGATGACAGTTTGGTCTGATCAAATCTAGAGCATTTATGAAAGGCATTTGGGATGAATGGAGTAATGATGCACTTGTAATCTGGGCACTATCACTTTCTTTCTTGCTGTATTTGTAATAGGACAAAAGATTTAATATTTTAAACCTGAAAAAGACTTAAAATCCGATGTCATAGACAGCACAAGTTTTATTGTGGCTTAAAGAACTTAGGGATTCTTTCAGCAGTCTTCTGAATGTCAACACTTCAAAGCTTGTTAGCTTCACATTCATATCTTTTTTTCTCTTGTACAAAATCTTCTATCTCAGTTTTTCTTAGCTTTGATTATTCAATAGAGCAGAAGCTGAATCCCTGTAATGAAACCTGAAATCATGAGTATGAGGCAGGAAATCAAACTTGGCATCATTATATAAGGTACATAAGAACTGAGAGCAAATTTTATGCAGAGGGGCAATTCCAGACCAGCAAACTTAAACCAGCATTTTAATACCGTAGATATGTGTTATTCAGTGCAATATAGACTTACATGGGATTATTCTTATCCACTCAGAGGTAATCTGGCTTGCTGTCATAATTGCTACATGAGTACCTTTACCACATGGCAGTGCATGCCTTATGGCAAGGAAAGCTTAGATCGGAATCCCTGGAACCTGTGCTCCTTTAACTCATTTTATCTCCTCTCAAAAGGAGTTTTAAAGGAGTTTATCAAGCCTCATGCCTCAACTGCTTACTTCTCTGAGGCAATACAGAACTTTCTTCCTTTCTAAGAAATCTGAGGACGATGATTATTAATTATTATGTCATTCTGCATATCGTACTAACAATACTTAGCCATATATAGTTAGACACACTATTAAAGTGGTAGGACAGACCCTGTAACATTCTGAGTATCAACATCCAAATAGACAAAATGGACGTATTATTTCCATTTTTACAGAAAAGAAATACTGTAAGATTATATGGCTTACCAGAATCACAAAATAAGCTGAAACAAGGACTATCTGTGGTAAAGTCAGTAGTTTTCCTAACTTTCTCAGATTTCAGTCTATCGTATTTACTGAAATATTGTTCTGTCTTTCTAAATATACCTCACTTGCCTTTTGTCTTTTGGAAGGCAGCAACATTCACTCTTTTTTTTTTTTTTTAAACAGATAGTTACATATATGGTATCTATTATCATTGTAATAATTAGTTTAACAACCTTGAGCAATTAACTATGCTCTGTGTGTGGAACGCTGGTGCACTTTCAATATGAAAATGTAACCTTTGGATTGCTGTGATGACTCTCCATCTAGCTCTAACACTAATTCATTTCTGTTTTTATTCTATTTTTAACATTGTAAAGGATATAACCTGAAAGACTTGCTTTCTACCATCCTGGTGGAAGAAATAATTCTGTCAGACTACTAAATTTTTTCTTCAAAGCTGATTAACTCCTTTTTGTTCAACTTTCAGACCCATGGTATTGTTTGTAGATGTGAATGCCCGTTGTGGTTTTCATTTTTATCCATAGCCCTCCTTTTCATCAGGTGTAATTATTGCCTTTTTTTATTTGAAATTTTAAATATGATGATTATAACTTCACAGATCATCATTTGATGGATAGAGTGCCTATTCAGTAACAGTCTACAGTTTCTACATGAGTGATATCAGTTAACAATATTGATTTGTGTGACTGACACCTGACATTGAATTTCTGCAAACTTGACATTGAATTTCTGCAAACTTTATAAGAATGAGCAGCTGCATACTACAGAGCAATAAACAAACGCCAAGCAAATGAGTAAGTCCCTGAATATTTTCATAAATCTTTGTATTTTTTGTGTTCAAAGAACTCAAAGAGAATGCTTCTTTTACTGTGAGTTTGTGGTGGGTCTTAAAGAAGACAGCTACATCGTCTACTTTGCTCATCCAGCTACTGGCTGCCTATAGAAGTCTCATACTTTGTCGCTATAAAATCTTGCTTTCTTATTCAGCTTTGTTACCAGTTGCCTTATATTGGATTATTTATTTCATTGTCAACAGCCAGCTGAGTAGAAATCTCATCTCTTTTGTAACTAATTCATATTCCCAGTACAGAAATACTGAATGCAGAACTTGAGAAGCTCTTCAGTCTGTACCATGACTTTGAGCAATCCCTTGCAGAAAAACACGCTGGGAACTGACTGGCTGGGGAGCAGATTTGCAGAACAGGCCCAGGGGGTCCTCGTTGACAGCAAGCTGGGAATGAGCCAGCAGGCAGCATGCCTGCATTCATCCTTCATCTGGCAGCAAGGAAGGTCGATCCTGGCCCATATTAATAGGAGCACAGCCAGTAGGTCAAGGGAAGTGATTATTCTCTCTAAGCAACATCTGTTGAACTACATCTAGAGTTTTGCACTCCCCTCCCCATCCCAGTACAAGAAAGACCTTGATTGCAAGTTCAGTGTAGGGTCACCAGGACAGGACAGTCAGAGGCCAGAGTACTTTCATCTATGAAGAGAGGTTGAAGGAACTGGACTTATTCAGCTTAGAGAAGGGCCCAACAACCTCCTCTACCTATGGGGAGGTCATCAAGGAGACAGGAGCAGGTTCTTCACAGTGGTGCACAGTGTGAGGGTGAGAAACAGTGGGTGTGAAACAAGGTATATTCAATCTGATATAAGGGGAAACTTTTTCCCCATGAGGACAGTCAGGTAGTGGACCAGGTTGCCCAGAGAATTTGTGCCGTCTCTTTCCATTCTTCAGGGCTTTCAAGACCCAGCTGCATAGCCCTGAGCCACCTGTCTGACCTTATAGCTGACCCTGCTTTGAGCAAGCAGTTAGCCTAGAAACATCTTCAGGTCCCTCCGGAATTATCCAGTGATTCTAATCTGGAGTAACAACTCCATGGATTGAAAGCAGAGAAGGTAGCTGATGCAGACTGAACTATTTCAGTAAAAAGGAATTTGTGACAAATCCTGGAGTTAGAGCACTGACTGGGTGACAATAACTAACTTTCATCTTCTTCAGTCTGTTTGCACTTGTGCAAGGGGCACATGGCTACTTTCTTTGCATTCAGGCTAAATTATTTCAGTCTTGTGAACAACAGAAATTAGACTCTCACCTACCTCAATATTCTGCAACACTTTAAAAGTGATTGCATCTATACGAAGCTGTCTCTTTACAATAAATAAGGGTAGGGAAATTCAAATAGTACATTTAAGGTCTTCCTGCCCATTGTGATACTTTCAAGAATTGCTGGATACTTGTCCAGTGTTTCTATTGTAATGTCACGTCACTGACTTGACCTTGAAATCAAACTACTGACATCGATCAATATCACTGAAGTTCAAACTAGTCTTCTAGATAGGTCCATAGGACTTTTGGCGAGCAAGTCTGTATGCTTACTTAGAAGAATGATTTACATTAAAGGGGAAAAAAAAAGAGAAAGACAAAGTCTATAATATATTGTGCCTTTAGAAGAAAATAGTCTTGTTATTATGCATGCAGAAAGCTGGTAAAATGGACTGCATGTTAAATATTAAAAAGTAAGTAAAAACCATAACCATATATTCCATTCTCCAGCACTTCGGATATTAATTCACAGTGAAAAAATCAATTTAAAGTCTCAAGATCAAGAATACTGTTAATATTTCTTTAACATGCCTTTTTTCAGTGTCTAGGGAACAAAAGATTGATTTTTTGTTATTACATAGCCAGATTTTGTCCTTTGAAAAACTTTGTAATCAGACAAAAAAAAAACCACCTTAAAACAACATATGTGCATAAATTCAGCATGAGTACTTAGAGATAATGGGCTAAATTGTGCTTCAAGATGCACAAAAGATTCCTGTCAGTGGACAAAACTTTTTCCAGTTGGAGATCAACCACATGAAGAAGTATTTATTCAAAACATAACTCATAATGCTACCTATCAACCAAATCCACGAATCAGAATGTGATTTACTGTTTTATTGACTTACTTGCTTCTGATAAATTAGATGAAATAAACAAAACTATACTAAGTTTAAGCTGATTGGACTTGGAGAAACCATATGGATGCAGGCATGGATCCCGTCCAAATGTTTACATGCATATGTGGAAATACATTTAATTAAATCAGGGAAGGAAAGTGGTGGCTGCCGTCTCCACTGGTTTTATCACTAGTTAGGTTTACTGGTTTCACTGCATTTAAAAAAGTGGAAGCATGGACAGACGCCTTCAACAGTAGAATGGCCCAGCATACGTTCTTTACCTCCTGGCAAAATGGTCTAAAGCCCAAGAGGTAAACTAGATGGGGCTTTTCATCACTTATTTAATATGGGCTGCTGTGCAATGAGAGTGTAAGACTGAGAGAGACATTAAGTAAGGAAGAATGTGTCTCTGAGCATAAAAGAGAAGGGTTTATCTTGTGTTAAAGTGCTATCTACTTGGAGTCTTGCACGCAGATGTAGACATTACCTTTCTCCTCTTCTTCATCTGTGTTATTGCTGTAAAATGGGTACCAAATTGTGTACGGGGGATTCAGGACACACATTTTCTTTCATACCTCTAGACTTACAGTTCCAATTCTGAAGCTAGTGTGATTCCAGGCTGCATGCTACTGCGAGTACCTCACTTGGGATTGTGAATTTCACTGTTGCAACCAAGCTCGGACACCCTTCTGGGGTCCTTGGCTTTGTTTTTGATCAGATTCTGCAGTCTGTTCTCATCTGAAAATTATTTATGCTCAGTGAATATATGGATACTACAAGTGCACTGTGGCAAATCTGTCTACTGTTGACACTTCCTGCTCCAAAATAATTTCTAGCCTGGAACAGTCAGCAGTAGTTTAAGAAGTAAGCAGTAGTCTAAGAAGTATAAATTTAAAGTGAAGTGTCCCACAAGAAATATCTCCATTTTTAGGTTTCGCTTGTAAATACTTACCACATAAACCTGATGTATTTCTAAGATCTAGCAACCTTCATAACAAGTTTGTAAACAGACTTATACAGCTAACTAGTGTAGGAGGTGTTTGGATTTAGTGATCAAACAGAAACCTACTAGTCCTGTCTTCCTAAAAAGTCAGATGGGGGGAATAACAGACAATTTGGTGAATTCTGTTATTGAGACATTTGTTTTGCTTCTTGTTTGCTGAAACTGGATCAGTTGCATCTAGTTTTCTTCTTTTTAAAGTACTTCACATATTAGGTCATTTTTTCCAGTGGTTTTCTATTGTATATATACATTTTGGATTTCACATAAGTGAGTACTTTAGCTATAGTAGTTGTATTTTCTTATTATTTTTAATATATTTATTTAAAGACACGCATAACTGGAAAAAAGATGCAGACATCAGAACTGACAGCAAATGTATCCGTATATAGATATAAGTAATATATATTTACACTATATAATCCACATAAATCAATTAAGCATTAAAAATCTAAACAGGTATGTACATTCTATATACATGCAACGATACATGTTTATGGTTCAAGATGTTGGAAAATTACACAGAAGTGTACTACATGTTTTAATATTCAGGACAATAAAAGATTATTTGCCCTGTGAAGGATTTAAAATTAAGTCTGAGATAATGGAATATTAAGCACACCACTTAGCCTGAATTTGTTGGTTGATGCAATATGCTGAATGCTGAAACTAAGATGTATATCTTCCCTCTCATCCTAAAAAAGCAACTGGTTGTAATAACTCTCAGAGAGACAAAGACATTTAAGTGTCTCAGTTAGATAACATTCTCTCCTCCTCATAAGATACTAGATAAATGAGATGTGTCTGTTCTTCACTAACATACCTGTTGTGGATTCTTACGTCAAGATCATTCAATGTTGTACTTACTGATTATTGAATAGTACAAGTCTTTTTATTTCCACGTGTACAATTCCATCACTAAATAATTAGTCCTTCAATAAACTACTCCAATTTTAGTAGTCATTCTCAGCCCTGAAAACACACATTTCAAATCATCCTTCCTTCAGTAGTTAAAATAGGTTAGGTGCAACTAGTTAGGTATTCTTATCACATCACATTGACTTTCTGATTTATGTTCATGTTGGGTAAAGACAAGCAAACGTTAGCATGGGAAAGAAATTATCATCTGTTGCTAAGAGCAGAATGTTATATTGTGAGTGAGTAAGAGATGAACTGTTTGGTTTATGCTCAGTAAATACAGAAAAAAATTATTTGTAGGAATTTTTTTAAAAAAGTAAAATGGTCAGGAATGGTTTTCTTGATTCTAAATAAAGGGAAAGTGAGGATGCAGCAGTAGCAGGCTCCTAGTTCTTTGCTGTGATTCCCAGCTATAGATCTAAACCATGCTGTGGACTAATGCTGAATACTGTCTGGTGAAAGCTCTAGTATTTATGGATATTTGTTTATCAATTAATAGTAAGAACCTGGAAATAATAATGCCCGCATAATTTCTTGACTGTCTGCAAATACTTTGGGTCTTTAACCACAATAGTTAAAAGATGTCTAACTTCCAGAAACAGCTTGAACCAGACTGTTCAGCCCAACAAAGGATTGAAAATCCCTTCTTCAGCAAATGTTGGCTTTTCTATAAGCAACATCTTGATCCAGTTGGATTTGAAACTTGTTGGGCTACTTAAGTGTGAAGAATATGTGTAATTAGTAAAATTTTTAGTCAATGAGCTCATCGGAATATGGAGAGTAATAAGGAATGTCAGAAACAATAATAATTACAATCTGTAATGCCTAAACACCAAGAGGTGCCAAAATGAGCAAGCAGAGGAAAGAGATGACATAGACAAATGTCAGAAACAAAAGCTAGCAAATGAGCTGTGGGAACAGATGGAGTGTGAATCACTGCTGTTATAAGGACTTACATTCCAAGGAAAACATGAACAGAAATAAAAACAATGGATTTCAGATAAAATTTTACAGCCTGTAAAAAAGTGCAAAAAGAACAAAGGAAGATAATACAAGAAAAAGACTGTTAAGAAGAAGAAAGTGTTGGACATGTGCATAATGACTGGTAGAGCATAATATACAGCAAGGATGAAAAAAGTTTTCTTTTCATTGCTAGAGGTTGAGCAGGCCTCTGAAGTGATTTTGGCAGCCTGAACAAGTTGCAGGCATCTTTGTGCCAGCCAGTAGTAACTTAGGTATATGTAGCTGTGCACTGTAATAGTTAATATGGAGTGTTTATACCTAAGCTAGATGTAATCAACCTCATCATTAAAAGAAGATATTGAGAAAAAAACATGCTAACAGAATTATTTTTTTCTTAGTTGTTGCTGATGTTAAATTTCCCAAAACTTACACGCCAACTTTTCAAACATCTTTCTGTGTTTGAGTTTTTCACCTTTAATAGGGTGATCAGGACAGAGGTTGTCTTTCTTCTGTGTTTTACAGTGTACAACTCAAATGGATTCGGATCTGATGGGAATCTGTGAATTCTGCGACGCCACAACTAAAGAATAACATGAAATTCTATGATAAATCACATATGGTGAATAACAACTACCAGCTACCAGAAATGATGGGCAGAAAATTAGTCGTTGAATTATTAATCCAGTGCAATAAATCCAGAAATAGCTTGCTGATAGTTTGCTTGCTAAGTATTTGATATGGCATCCTGTAAAGCATGTGGTAAACCATGGATTGAATTAAAATGTGGTTGGGCCCTAAACAATGGTCAGTTTCTAAGGGCAAGAATTCCAAATATATAATACTAGTAGCTAAGGAACCACTGAAAATGTATGCTGAGTTTGTGGTGGGACTCCAAAGTGGCTCTGACAGGGCTTGTAATAGGAGAGATATCAGCTCTGCTGACACTATTCGAAACGGGCTTTCCTAGATTTACAAAAAAGTGCCAGGAAAGTCTTCCCAGAATCTTTTTCTTTCATTTATAATTTCTTTGAAAGCACAGATACACCGTAATAAAGGCTTATGTGGTCCTTGGATACTATAACAACTGGATCCTCAGAAGTACTTAAGACAGAAGGATGTGACACATGGATAATTAAACCTCTAGTGATTTTTTTCTTTCCTGGATTATAAATAAGTTTCACTTAGCCTTTACTGCTAAGTTTGATATTCCCTTCCTTACATAACTTTGTCCATTCTTTGATGTAGTTTTTGGTTTGGTTTGGTTTAGTTTTAGACTTTATGCTAAAGGAACGACAATTTCATAAAATTTTTCAGATAATCTTCCAGCAAGGCAGTATAAAATGCAATAATATCTCATGGATTAATATTAGATCCACATTCAGATTATAAATGTGTCTTCAATACTATTTGCCTCTCTATCATGATGTCATATTGCAAACTATATCTTTAGTTTGTTGTCATTGATGGACTCCTTTTTATTGTAACTTGCTATTTTCCAAAGTTTCCCTCTCCTCTTCATTAATTTTGTTATATCTTTTCTCCCATCTTCAGGATTACGATTTAACAAGCAACAATAGTACATTACATTTTCTTAAATGCAATTAATTATTACTTTGATAACTCCAGATCACTTGCAGTGTGGATCTGTCTTATTCTGCATTTGTGGATTTACATGTGTGCTGATGTGTTTCACATGTTATGATTCAGTTGCCATTAACAAATTTAATCGAAGTTGACTTTTTACCCCACCTAGATCAGTAATAAGAGTATCAAATAATCTGTGTTCCAAGACACTAACTCCAGAGAATAACACTTCTTTTCCAGTCTTAGAAATCACACGGGAATGATTATTCTAGTAGGAGACAGTTTTTATTTCTCACTGCTATTTTTCTCTGATTCATATTCATTTACTGTGTTAATGGATAAAAATATCAGATGCCTTGCTACTTTCAAAATATATCTATAGCAAAAAGTATGAACCACAAAGAAACTTATGATTCCAGTCTTCATTCTCAAAGACATTGGCTTTATTGGTTACTCATCTGACAGGGTTCACAAAGGACTTTTAACACAATGATAAAAATAGGACCAAATCATTCATTTGCTGCAATCATTTGGGTAGGAGTCTATATTTTCTGAATGATCCTGCCTTTTTCTTCATTAAACTTTTAGAATTAGGTGTATTACTAGCATTGTTTATATACTTTAATCTCTCTAGACATAATTCCCTAGGGAGTCTTTGGATATATTCCATGAATGAGAATTGCAGAAATAAGCTCATCATCAAAGAATGTGGTCAAAATTAATATTATCAGTAGGACAAGATAATGAAAATGTATCCAACCAAAGATACTATATGTTACATTGAAAAGACAAAGGGATCAATACCAAGGAATATTTTAAGTAGTACAGATCATACTAAATGGAGAGATCTCAAAACATGTTACAGTGATGACTGAATTTTAATAGAAACCTTGAGACATCAGTTTCAGAGCTATTGAAACAAGTGACTGCAACTAGAGTAGTTTCATGGAATCTGATCATGATTTTAAAAACCCAGTAAAGTAGTGGATATTTGGGAATAAATATAAGTCATTGTTGACTGGCCTGGAGACGGTCAAAAACATGACAGAGGCAGATTAATTTTCATTTCAAAAAAACAGAAAAGGCCTAGATAGTATTTTATATTACGAAACTGAATATCATTTGGAGAGGGAGAAAATGTTTTAGTTGCCACAAAAGGCAGGTGCAAACATGAATTTTGCTTATTACTATCCATGGCTGTGAAATTTCCCATACAGATGCTAAAAATGTCAATGAGAGAGAAGCTGATAAACCAAACAACAATGAAACTAATTTTATGAAGAAGAATCAAGAAATAATCACATCTCTACTAATAATCTCTCAAGGATAGTCACAAAGATGGTGAAAAGGCAGAGCAGGTGATACTGTCAAAAGTGAAAGACAAGAGTAGGAAAGCATAATAGCATAATAAAGATGGTCATGTTCAAATAAGTCTCAGGACATCCTCCATGACACAAAAGGTTACCATCTTCACAGAGGAAAATGATTCTTTGGGAAAACGAGGAGAAAAGGATGACATTATTTGGTTGATACAAAAGTCTCCTTTCAGCTGATAGTGTCTTTTAACAGAAAGTAACTGATATGTTATATCTTTGTGTTCAATAATCTGATATTCATTCTTGAAATGACACATAGTAAAGGAGAAAAAAATGAGCCCTATTGAATTTCATTAAATGGAAAACATTAAAATGATCTTCAGGAGAATTTTATTATAAGAAAAATTGTAGTTAAATATACAAAGATATTCCCACCCATTACTTGTAAGAAATACAGCATTTGTTCTTGTCCTGGTTTCGGCTGGTGTCCTGGTTTTGGCTGGGATAGAGTTGGTTTTCTTCCTGGTAGCCGATATGGGGCTGTGTTTTGGGTTTAGGTTGAGAACAATGTCGATGATACACTGATGTTTTGGTTCTTGTTAAGTAGTGCTAAGTACTTGCTAAGTGGTGCTCACACTGGTCAAGGACCTTTCAGCTTCCCATGCTCTGCCAGGGGCACAAGAAGCTGGGAGGGGGCACAGCCGGGGCAGCTGACTCAGACTGGGCGGGGGGCTATTCCATACCATGTGACATCATGCTCAGTATATAAGCAGGGGAGTTGGCCAGGGAGGGGTTCGAGTGCTGCTTGGGGGACATGCTGGGCATCGGTCGGCGGGTGGTGAGCAATTGTACAGTGTACCGCTTGCTTTGTATTACTACTGTTCTATTTTTATTTTACTTTAGTTATTAAACTGTTTTTATCTCAACCCACGAGTTTTCCCCTTTTGCCCTTCCGATCCTCTCCCCCATCCCACCGGTGGGGGGGTGAGCGAGCGGCTGCGTGGTGCTTAGTTGCTGGCTGGGGTTAAACCACAACAGTCCTCAATTTTCATTGCAAACCTGGAATGAAAAGTAATTCATGTGCTGTAGCTAGCTTAACTTTTTCCCTTATCATACTCCAGAAGATAAAATACTTTCTGATTTTCTGAATCTAAAACCTTCTCCTTTCTTTAACTCCCCTAAGTATGAAGACCCCCTGAGAAATTAAAAAAGACAGCAGGAGGCCAGGCCCTTCTGAATATGATTGACTCTGGAAAAAAATGAACATTTGGTGGGTTGATGCTGGCTGGACACCAGGTGCCTACCAAAGCCACTCTATCACTCCCCCTCCTCAGCCAGACAGGGGAGAGAAAAATGCAATGCAAGGCTCATGGTTTGAAATAAGGACAGGGAGAAATCACTCACCAATTACCATCATGGGCAAAACTGACTCAACTTGGGGAAATTAATTTAATTTATTACCAATCAAATCAGAGTAGGGTAATGAGAACTAAAACCAAATTTTGAAATGGATTCTGATTTTATCTACAGTAATACAAATCTAGAATCTTTCTACTAACTTCAGCATGGTACATTATTTACTTTTTGCTTTAAGGTTAGCTTGAAGCCCCATACTGTTACCACATTGTTTGATGCCATACATATGTGACAGGTGTAGGAAAAATTACAGCGTACTTTTCTTTCCACACTTGATAAAGATTTTTGTTATATAGCATCGATGCAGTAAATAGGTTTTGCATAGAGTAGATTCTTGGACAGACTGTGAATGAAAGAGCACAGAAAACTTCAGACCAATGACATATACCTTTGTTAATGGGACCTGGCTGCTAATATTATTACTATTGCTATATATTATTATTATTACTAATTAAACCCCAGCTACTTGCTTAAGTAATTAATGTTTCCTCTTTTTTTTGTTCTTTTTCTTTCTCCTTCTTACTAATAAGAAACTTTTGATAATTATGTAAAACTCCAGATCTGGATTTCAAAACTACTTAAGCTCCCATTTAATCACTTAAGTAAATAGCTAAGTCTTTGAAAGAACTCTAAAATAGGAACAATGGAAGAAACTATGTAGAAAGCATCATACTAAAAAGGTTGGTGACCTCAGGGAGAACAACGGATGAGGCCCTCTCTGAAACACATTTTCAGCCTTATTCTCTATCCTTCCATACCTCTGTTATTTACATTCCTTAATAAGAACTAGATATTTTGATTCTTTTTCTCTTCCACAGACATGATCTAGACTGAATGACTTTAAGGATTCCAGCTTTTAAACTCCAATAAATTTGAGTCAGTACAGAAACTGCATCTCTATTGTATCAGTGAGCAGAATAACTGTTAAATCAAAAAGTTCTTCAGGTTAGATTAGATAAAAATGAAAATCCTTATCCAAATGGCTGTAAGTGGTACATGCAAAATTATCAAGAAAATATGTATGAACTGACAGATGGAGAGAATTATTTTTCTTCTATGTATGTGTGTCATAATTACAGCAGAAATAATGCAGCATTCTTGGGTATTAGTTTGCTTCAGCCTTATATGGAGGGACTGTCCTACCCTAAAATAGTTCTATTTTCCAAGATCAGATTTTTAAATTTTTTTTTAATTAAAGCCAGCACTGTACAGCCAATTATTTTCCATGATAGTATTATTTTCATGATACAGACACAACATAGAGATTCATCTGACCTTACTTTACACAGCTAAAAATTGAACATCAATATCTCTTCAGCTACCCTGTATTCCCTTTGAAGTCAATGGAGACAAATATATGCTTCAAGAGTGATTCATCTCATCTACCTTAAGTCTACCTTTCACGCTGTGAAAGTGTCCATCTCTCTTCATTGGCTATAAAAGGAATTTTGCAGTTAACCTAAAGTTATGTATGTTGTACACTGCAGACTTCTGAAGTAAAAATAAATCCTCTTCTCACACTTTGTTTTTCATAGAATTTGCTCGCTAATGCAATTCAGCACCTAATGTTTTCTACTGTAGTGCAAGATTCCTTGTAGCCTAAGAACCAAAGATAATGTTATATATGTGGCATCTATTGGATGATTATAATGGCAACTTACTGGTTAATACAAACTTCTCTCACTTGTGAACCTCCCTGGATTTGAAATGTAAAGTGAAGAACATGTATTTCATTGTTGATCATCTGAATTTGTAGATTCCTAAATTCATACTCTTTTGGGTACCAATTAAATCTTAAACTGACAATAATGTGTACATGCAAATACAAACAGGCAGAACAGAAGGCAGTAAAAACATACCATGGCTTTTAATTTTTGATTGAAGGGGTGGGAGGAAAAAGGTTTGTCTACTTAGGAAGTATAATTATTTACAGATATTCTAAATGCAATAATTTAAAAAATATTATTTGTTAATGATAAACTTTTCTTTCACTTCAGGCAAGAAACAGTATAAGAACAATTTACATGTAGAACAGGGACTTCTTAACTGGGTTTTCATTAGACCCAAACTGCTACAATTCTCAGCACATGCACCTTTACATCAGTCCTGTTTGTGTAAGATACCATTTCATTAGAGAATACTTCAGTTTTGGTTGCTCCTGGGGAAGTGTTTTAATTTATTCCAGCTATGAATCTGACCCATGGTTTTTAACTAGGACTTGGTGTGATGTAGTCACATCAGAATGAACAATTTCCTGCCATAACTTTTGATGATACTTACAAAGCATAGGGAAGCAGTCAAAGTGTGCAGACCTGGAAGAGGCATCGGGAGGCCTTGTGGTCCACTCACAATGTACAAAACAAGGAATAATAGGAAAAATCTCGTTTGCCCCACCTGTTTTTGAAAATCTGTGATGATAGAAATTTCTTTTTTCCCCAGAGTAATGTGTCCTAGTGCTACACAGGCTTTGCTTTGAGAAGTTTAGTGTAAATCTTTATTGCTTTAATAGTCTTCCTTGTAAGTTACTCTTTTTTATTCCTACCATTAATATAGAGAGGAATTTCTTTTCTTCTGTTTATACAACAAAACTACATTTTGCAAATTTGTAGTTTATTGTAAGATCATCCCTGAGATTTTTCTTTTCCAGTTTAAGCAAACTGAACTATCTCAACATTTCCTCATAACTCATGCTATCACTATTCCTGCTTTCTGTGGGCTTTCTTCAGTTACTCCAAATGCTGTGGGCTACCATGCTCAAAAACTGGACTTTGGAGGCCTTATCAGTTCAAGCAGCAACGAAGAATGACTGCACATGTCTTACAGAAAGCACTCCATTTATATGTCCTGGGATGCTGTCTGCCTTTCTCAAGGCTGTGTGGTGTTATTGACTCTTGTTCAGTTCACAATCTATGCCCTTTAGGTGTTTTTCTGCATAACATAGACTTGCTCATCATTCTGTATCTTCTATCTGTTGATTATTCCTACAAGATAAGGAGAAATTTGCATTTGCTCTTACTGAACTGAACACTTTTTCCCCAAACATTTATTTAGTTTATAATTTATGTTTATAAATTATAATGTTAATTTAATTATACCCCTGTTCCCTGTTAGACTTGCAGCTTTCCACAGTTTTTTGTGTTCTGCAAATAAAAAAACAGCCTCCCTTTTTAGGCATCCATCATTAATATAATTTGAAATAACACTAGAACATTCCAGAAAGATCCTTGGGTGTCTCCTCATTGTTTTTTTTCTTTTCTATGTATCGCTTTAAATAACTCTTTAGTGTGGGTTATGTCATTTAACTGCAGATGCTTAAAAATTAGATTTAGTCTAACCAACTAATTTAGAATATTTTCTAAGCACTGTAGAAAAATCAATGTATCCAGATACTTAGGATTCATCCCCTTATAAGATATCTCTGATCTGTGGAAACCATTACCTACAAACAGGGTCCATTTTCTTCTTTGGACTTTGCCCAGTAGCCAAATATTCTCCACTTGTGGCCAGTCTTTATTGATTTGATAGTATTCTTTCAGAACTCTCCTTCAAAAGGAGGCAAAAGAAACCTAAAATGAAGAAAGAAATTATGTATTAAGAATAGAAAAAAAAAATTTCCATGTTTTCTACATCTTTCCAGGGAAGCAACAGAATTATAGATTAAAAACTCTAGGAGGAAGGAAAAATTTAGATATCAAGGGATTCAGAAAATGTATTCCAGAACAGCTATTTCATTAAATATTTCATTATTTCTATACTCACACAAAGACTGCAATAAAACAAGTACTTTATTTAAAAAATATAAAATTATAATTCTGTAGGAATTACACTAACACATATAGATTTTTTTTGAAGTTAATTCTTTCCTATGCATGACTTACAGATCTTTGTACAGGATGTCCTCAGAAACTCAATTCCATAGATTTGTTAAAAACATGAAACAAAATGTTATATTTCTCTAAGAAATAATACAGACTATTTCAGAAAAGTTTGTCTATTTTTGAAGAGCTTGCTACTATTCAATACCTGTCAGTAATTGTGTCAATTTTCAGAACAAATGGTCAAGTATTTCCTGTCATCAGCCTTTTGAACTGCAATACTATTTTTCTTTCCAATGGATTCATATTAAAACATCAAAGGACTAATTTTAAATTATTACTTTATATTCAAGGTTAAGCTAACTTTTTAAAACTACTTCCTTTCACTCAACAGACATCAGCCAAAAGAACAATGCTTTTAGGCACATAGGTGATTTCCTTTAGGAGAAAGTACAAAAATCATTTTAACTCACAATTATTTCCTCACTTCTCTAATTCAGGTTTTTGACTGAGGATTTTGGAGCTATTATATAATGACATGCAAGCATAGATGCAGCTTCTCTTCTCAACTCAGCCTCAGATTCACTGTATGATCTTTAAAGAGGTTTGCATTATGTATTAATTTCCTAATCTGTTTGAATTTCTCAGGGAGCTGAAGACAATGAAAAATTGTATAATGGAAAACATTATTATAATTTAATCAATAAATACTATAAAAAAGTCTATTCATACTTGAAGTTTCTAATATTAAAGGAATTATTAAGTGTCTTGAATCCTCTAATCAAATTTATGTCAATGCCTAATATTTCACAAATCACCAAGGCTTTCCATTTATTTGCTGATACTTTGGAAAAGCTTACTTTGCAAATTCATGTTCCTAATGAGTAATTTCAGGCAGCCTTGTCCTAATACCATCTGAATTATCACAATTTGTTGATCACAGTCTGCTGTCCAGGATTCTCTGTGTCCTCCCATTAATTTCTTAAAACGTGTTAGGAGCTGATAAACATGTGAATATATTAGTTGATATATAGAAAGCGTTTCCAGTGTACTTGATGGCAGCATTTAATTTATTTCTGCACTCTAAATTCTTTTAAGTTTAAAACCTGCTATTTTCTGGTATTTGCATCCACTTAAGTTTGTCTTATTTTATATATTACTTAAGATCTCTTGCTTATTTGCTTTTTTTCACTGGTATAAAATAATTGATCTATTCACATGATAAGACTTGTACCTATAATCATGATTGTACTTGAATGATACACTGAAAGACAGGCAAATGCTCTGTGGGAAACAAAAATTCCTTTGTATGTTTTAAATATATGGAAATGTCAAAAGACAAGCTTTTGAGACTTCTTACATTTTACCTGAATTCTGTGCTGAAACACAAGTCAAGAACCTGTTTTTTCAGACTGGATTATAGAACATTAAATCTCAAACCTATTATGTTTAAAACCCTGATAAGTAGATGTTAATGTTCTCATTCAAATTTCAGAGGAAGAGTATGAATTTCTTAGAAAACACTTCATCCACACAAACCAAATAAAATCCTGTTTCAAAGATGAAAGTAGAAACACATCCAGAAAAAATGAATGCTTGTCTCCAGAAAGGTTTTGGGGAAAAAAAGACTGTTGTGCAGAGTTGGAGCCCAGGAACAGGACGAAGACCAAGGAAGGAACGGTCCTGGTCACTGATACTCTCTGTGAGAATCTTCAGGAGAACCTTACGTTAGGATAGGCAGCAGCCATCATGTACCCCACAGACATGTATAAATCATGGCAATTTTTAAATGGCCTGGAGGCTGTGGATGGGTACTAATAATCAGCTCAATAAACCAAACTCAGTAGAGAAAGCAGTGAATCAAATCAACTTAATGTTTCAGATGTAGGAATTCTAAAGCCAGAAGTTGTGAAAAAAGCAGGAACAACTTTTAGTACCTGACTACAATTATTTACTATATTTCATAACTGAGTTGCGTTTAATTCATTCATGTGACCAGAACATTGATATAGAAGGCCGCTGTTTGTTCAAGGAGAATGAAGCAGGAAAAAACCCAAAGACGACTTTTTTGCATGGTAAAGGAGGAGGATGTGTTCTATCTTCTGAATGTCTGAGGGTTACGATATAAAAGAAGAAACAAAATCACGAGCCATGTCTTTTTGCAATTCACAAAACAAGTTTTATTTGGGATAAATTATTTTCTGAAATATTAGTAGGATCTAAAACATGGGACTAGGTGACAAAGAGAGAAGCTAACTACATGGTTATCCATGAAGAAAGGAATAGAGAAATAAAAATAAATCCAAAAAGATTTTAGAAAGTTTGGGGACAAGTTTTTTGATGGAGGAAATGGAGAAGCTTTTGTCCCTTTTGTCTGTGACTCTAGTAGTCTATTAATTGGCAATAAATTAGATTTGTTTCCCCAAATAAAGTCTGGATTGCCCATGGCAGTAATTTGTGAGTGATCACCCCGTCTTTATCTCAACTCATGAGCTTTTCCATCATATTTTCTCCCCCTGCCCTGCTGAGGAGCGGGAGTGATAGAATGGCTTTGGTGGGCACCTGGCGGCCAGCTGAGGTCAACCAACCACACTTGTATTGAACATTACTCCAAAGACACAGGCTTTATTTTACATTAACATCAGGAGCCAAATCAAGTTGGAAATTGTTTTTCTGAACAAGTTACGGCTTCTTGGACTGTTCAAGTTTCAGTGGTGATCACTGCTATATCACCAAGACAATGAAATATAATGTTTGATACTAAAATAGTGACATAAGCACTTGCATTTTGTAAGGGAAGTTGCAGTTTGCAATATTGATTGCAATTGTATCAAAACGTAGAAGGGGAAAAAATTGTATTGTCTTTCACCTGTGAGGCTTCATATTTCCCATGCAATTTCCTGCTGCTTGAACAGTTCAACTTTTTTTCCCAATTTACACTTTTACAGAAATGTGTGAATTGCTGTCATAGACCCTAAGCTTGGGAACAGACCAGTAAAAAGAACTTAAGATGAAAAGTTTAGACTTATTTGGCATTTCTAGCAAATCAGTTAAAGGATATAAATAATATTTAACAGATATAATAGGTTTTCCAAGGCTAGGGAAAAAAAAAAATTCCAAAATGAGTCAGTTTTAATTTATTTTTCTTTAATATTATATACGCTCTTAAACAAAAAGGAGATTTTTTTCCTTGAGTACAGAGTTATTCACACATGACAATATTTATAAATGTAAAAATGTCTTTTTTGTTTCAATCACTTAGTCTATTTAAAAGCATAATTAAAAGAAAAACTAGGCAGAGATTTTAATCAACTTAAGCTTTACATGTCAGGTGAATTACTACTTCTGTTAAAGAAGTTATCTTGTGGCCTTTCTCCTAAGACCAAAAGATCTTTGAAGTGATCTAAGGCTTGACTCTTCTCATAACCACAAATATTTACAACACCTAGGTTTAATCTTCAGGCTGTGAATAAACCTCAAGATGGAAAGTGTAGCAACTAATGTCCAGGCTTGAAGTCAATCTTGCCTTTAGAGCTCTTCCACCTATATTCAACAGGTAAGCAGGAAACGTATAACCCATAACCTGTTGATTGGGGCAAAAATCCGAGTTACATGAAACCTTCCTAAAAATTTCAGGTGAATGCTCCAGACACAGGGCTATTCACTATTCTGAGAGCTGGATTTCCCTTTTCTGTTACTTTTTTTTTTAATGTTTTGACAAGGCTGTGCTCCAGGGTGGCAACAAATCTGGACACTTTCTCTTTTTTTCAGGGTGGAATAGTTGTTTTCCAGTCTTGTAACCATATAACTACAGTCAGTATTATTTAGTTTTCATTTAAGTTGCAGTAAGATAAAGGTTATGTTGGGGACAGACTTTTTACAAGGGCATGTAGTGATAAGACAAGGGGTAATGGTTTTAAACTAAAAGAGGGTAGATTCAGACTAGATATAAGAAAGAAATTTTTTACAATGAGGGTAGTGAAATACTGGAACAGGTTGCCCAGAGAGGTGGTAGATGCCCCATCCTTGGAAACATTCAAGGACAGGCTGGATGGGGTTCTGAGCAACCTGATCTAGCTGTAGATGTCCCTGACAATTGCAGGGGGGATGGATTAGGTGACCTTTAAAGGTCCCTTCCATCTCAAAGCATTCTATGATTCTATGATTCTATGACCCCATTGGTCAAGAAGGCAGACATAAAGAAACACAAGCTCAGGCAATTATAGGTTTGACTGCCTACTTCAGTTTTAAGAACAGTGACAACAACAACAAAGAATGGAGTAAGTAATTAAAGAAGGAATCTGAACACACATAAAAGATAAGAAGATGTGTTATGGTAACCATAGGTTTATCAAGAGCAACTCATGTCAAGGTAGTCTGAATTTATATGAAGCCATATGAATAGTGATGAGCAGTAGATACCATTTTTCTTGACTTCTGTAAGGATTTTAACACTGGCTCACAGGCATTCTTATGAACAATTTGTGGAAATATGGTCTAGATGGTGCTCATGGATGAGGAAACACCACTGTTTGAAAACAAGTTTTTCAAAATATTAATATTAATTCATTCTGGAAGAATGTTATAGCATTATTAGTCAAGGTGACTTCATGTTTGACCTATGTTTGATATGTGTGCACAATACTGTGTAGACAATACAATGAGTGCTTGTCTTATCTATGGCTCACCCTGTTTAACAGTAAAAGCTCATAGGTACCAGAAGGAACTGATTAAAAATAGAGTGAGACAGGAGTACTCTAAGGACTTCAAATGAAGAAATGTGGACTAGAAAGAGGCAGAATCTTTCTAAAGGCCAGGATAATCAAATGCTGGGAAAAATGCTGAGAAAAAATGTGGAATGTCTGGAAAAATATCTTTAGCAAATGGTTTAGATAATTTCATTCTGCATGTGTAGAGTGGTTGAGGCTTAGAGAAGGATTCACCAACTGTAATTTAGATGTCTAAAACTTTAGATTTCTGTTCCTTAGCTATGGTCCATTGTAATTGATTGAGAAAATTAACAGAAGGTACAAGCAGGAAATAATTTATTTTATCTTAGAATAGGTGCTTAAGCAGATGAGCTGCTGTCTGGAACTGCCTATTTTTCTCCCTTGCTTCTACGGATTGCTTAAGGGATACTATCTCATGATTAATTTTTAGAGTTTTGAAATTTGGTGAGTCCCTGTCCAGACCTATCTCCTGTGGCTTTATAGGTGTTTCAGTTCTATAGAGCTTCCCCTAAAACTCTGTATTGTGCCAGATTCTCTCTCTCCTTTTTACACTGTTCACAGGTCTTCCATAAAGACTTCTGCAGGTATTTTGAATGCCCCTGCACCGTACCAAAGTTCGTAAACATAAACAGCTAACAAACTGTTCAAAACCATCTCCCTGACTGTTGTTTTTATACAACATAACATATAGGAAAATATAGGAAAAATAATAATTTATAAATAAATTTAATTCTTTAGTAATACTATAATTTCTCTTCCCCCTTTCTTGTGCCTCCCCTCACTTTTCCAGAAAAAGAAATAAGGGGGGGGGAGTGAAAGAAAAAAAAGAAAGAAAAAAAGAAGAAATCTCTTCTGGAGAAGAAAGTAATGCTGGAAGAGATAAGAGAGAGTAAGACAGGGAAACAGCTGAAATTAGATTATGACCCTGTCAAAACTAACCATGAACAGAAATTAGTATGTAGTGGGAGGGAAGCATAAAATGGTCAAGCATGTCACAACTAACACATTTATAGCACAGGTCTGAAGTATTGTATAAATACATTATCTCCTTCAATTCTTGAGGTAAAGAGGTCAAATAGTGGTTTACCTTGGAAAAAAAAAGTATTCTTTTTACATATCCATCAAGGCAAAAATCACTCTATTCTTTTGCAAAGGAAATATTAATGTGACAGCTTTACAAAATTTACAGATAACAGATCCTCTAAATTATTAAAGATATTCTGCAGCACACATACAATGCTATTCAAACATAATGACAATTAAATGCTTCCCATTAGTTTCCTTCTATTTTAATTATTTTGGTGATGTTCTTTCTGATCCACAGTATTAATAGATAAAAAATAAATTAATGAAAACCAAAACTTATCGTCACGTGGATTCCGTTATTTCATGTAGGGAACACCAGAGAGTTTTCTGGAGAGTTTCATATATGGAACATTGGAGATAGGAACACTGTCTTCAAAACCTTTGGCATATCAGTAGTTTCATACATGAGGCAATTCACTTAGTCTTTCTTTTAATTTTTAGCCAAAGAAGTACTGCATGAGCTAATATAATATACAAATGAATTAATCCCAGCTTTTCTGATGATCAGTGAAAAGCTCGGAAACAGCATAATTTCTTTTCACGGTGTTATAAATAACAATAAATCTATGTGAAAAGCAGTCTGTTGACTTGCATGAAGTTTTGAAGATCCCAGGGACATGTTTTGCTAAGTGGCTGCAGTCCACAGATGGACATTTCTGTAAAAAATTGGACTTAATTTATGAAAATATTCCTGCTCCAAGACCTGAGGTCCAAATTATAATTAGTTTTTTTTTCAGACTCAGTCCTCATCTGAAAAGGATTTCAGTATTGTCTCAAAGGAAAATAAATATTAAATATGGAATTATTTCTCAGTTGACTACAAATTTGAAAGAACAACCTCTAGATGATAGCTAATGTATCTGTTTCCAACACCCTGAGATTTGCTATTCCTCAGAAAAAGGTCTGGTCTGATGCCATTTGAAATAAATGGCAAAGCTCCCCACCAGCTGCAGGACCTGCATGGTAAACTTCAAAGACATGAAGGGCAATGAAAAGGTCTTTTCATCAAACAGGAAAGAGGAAGAGATTTCTTTCAGGTTTGTCATCAAGATATGTTTCTAGTTTATTGGATAAAGGCTGACAGCAAAGAAGATGCCAGGATTAATCAGCAGTAGGGTTATTAATGCCTCAGATAACAGACACCCCACCCCCCTAGATATCTGAAATTAAGGAAAAACATATTGTTAGACACTTGAAAAGATTTTAATGTGGCTTCCATCTTTCCCTCATTTTGGTTAAATCAAAATATCTGACCAATAAGTGTTCCAATGTTTTACTCAAACGATACAATGATGTTACAAAAAATCCTAATCTTAGTGTGAACATATTGCCATTGCTTCTAAGTGGCGTGTGTGGCGCTTGTGTGCATATGCAAGCTGAGGCTGGTATCTCTCAGGACTAGAGACAGCTGGGTTTGGGGAAGATCAAATTTATGCTTTGCTTCTTACCAAAAGAAAAAATGAATTAACTTTTGGACTTAATATTTTTGAATGAATGGATAAATTGATTGTGTGACAGTCACATCTGACAGTTTTATATGTAGTCTTTATGAGTAGGGATTAGGTAAAATGAATTAGTGCATTCAATTTGTTTTCCTGGGTTAACAGAAAAGGTTTTCATTTTAGTTCATCCTATAGTCATAATTGAGGTCATGTTCAAATGGATACCTAGGTTTTACTAGAAGATTTAAAGAAAATGTTAAGTTTATATAAGAAGGAGAGTATGAGAAAAAGAAGGAGATATATTAAAAAAATAATGTTAGGGTTTCAGGAAAAGGGATTTCCAGTTAATTCTAATTTCATGTAACTGGAATGTGAGAACCCACATTCCAATGGGAATCACTATTTTTTCTATTCTGCAACAGAAAATGGATAAACTTGGATTTACTTGCTGCCAAGAAAATATCCTAGTACCCAGGTTAAAAAACAAAAATATTTTTTTTTCTTCTTTTCATCATAAATGCCATAAAGAATCTTCTCAAATAAAGTTTCTTCAAAAACTGACAGGTCTCTAGAAGTACTTTATACTTGATGAATTGGCATTTTCAGATGAAAAACATTGTGTCCAGTTCCAATTAGTGTGCTGCTACATTAATCAGATTTCCTGGTTTGAAATACATCACACCCTGTGAAATCCCTTGTGTTCCACTTCTTCTAGTCAGTGAAGAGTGCAATGTCAATTATGATTAAAAATTGTTGTTATATCTTCTTCAAAGACACTCTATCCTTTCTTGAGAGATGTTACAGTTTGGTTCCTCTGAGGCACAAAATACAGGGCTAGAATTTTTCCTCAGTTATTAGAAAATGGTTTAACATGAAGAATCAAGTGAGTAAGCCTATTCACAAGACCATCTAACCAGGATCATTTTATATCTGATGAGAAAGCTTTCAAAAGGAAAAAAAAAAGTCTCTAATGCCCTGAAAAATGACAAGATTCATGCTATTGACAGTGTTGATATTTATTGTTGTCAAGAGCTTTTGCTGGAGATAAGTATTTCCACTTTTACCTCTCTACCATGAACAGTGGAAAACAGCTTATGTCTTCTGTGACATTTTATTTACAATGGTGATTCATGGTACTCTTGTCCGGAAGCTCTATAAAGACAACACAGAATCACAGAATAATTTGAGTCGGAATAGACCACTGGAGGCTGTCTGGCCCAAATCCCTGCTCAAAGCAAGGCCAACTTCAAAGAAGGATATGAAGGTCAATAATGGGAGTCCTTATTTCTAGGATCACCATCTGAGACCAGCTTAGTATACAATTTCATTCATATCAACACACATATTTCAAAGTTCAAGTATAAGCATGAGGACATAAATATATAGTACATGTAATTAGAATTTTCCTCACTGCTTTCAGAGTATAATTTCCAGATACAAGATGTCTTTTATTAAATTGTCTCTAGTGGAAAGTTAATTAATAATGGATTTCAGAGCAATTGGAAGAATCAACAGTTTGCTTTATCAATATAAGTGTATTTTGTTACTAGATGTGATAGAATTATTTGAGGAATGATCTGGGAAAAAAAAATTGTTTTTTGCAAAGACACTGAGATGGTGCAGCATATCTAGCATCTAGGGCAGACCACAAGCCAGACTGAGAGCAAAAGCAAGATCATCAGTTGCTTTAGTCATTTCGCAAAGATGTTTGATTCAGCATGGTACAATGGTCACAAGTTCGAAACTGTTAATTTTGCTAAAAACCGTGTATGAACAGTTGGATACAGCAGTCTTGCTCAACAACAACCTGAAGATTGACTCAAGCTGATAAGTAGCATGCAAATGATCCCACTCAGTATCCCCTACCACCTTCCTGATTGCTAACACTGAGAACATGGCCAATAAAGCTGTGATAGCCATAAGCTTTAGGCCACAGGTCAAGAGCAAGTAAATTACAGTAGCAACTGTAAAATGATAGGAGACAGAAGAAAAAAAGATCTGGTTCTTACTCTTAGAACCCCTAAAAATGAGAGGTATACCCTACAGAAAATCCACAGTGACATGATGAAGCATGTCATAGGAAGCTGAAATCTCCCTTACGTTACAATATAATACAGAGTTGGAAAGACACTCAGATTAGTTTCTATGTTTTTCAGACCCCGGGACAAAAGAAGAAAAACAATTATCAACCTATGTAATTCAAATCATGTTTTAGGAATAGTGCTTCTATGGTGATTTCTTTTAGGTAAATTCTGGTATATGATGGTAGATATGAATAACTGATTTTTTTATTTTTTATTTTTTTTCCTTAGTGTCTGCAAACACCTGAAAAATTCTGAAGTCAGATCAGAACCGTTCCATGAAAACATTTGCATGAGGATCCACTTTCTTTCGGTGTTCAGAATCTGGTGGCTCCATTTGATGGCGTTTTCTTCTTGTATTGGAAGAGGTGGTGAGCAGATAATCCCTGTACACTCTCTTCATCCCTTTCACAACTTACTGTGATGGATTTGAAGGGCAGAAGGTTACTGTTATATCAGGTGCTATATAAGCATAGAACAAAAAACCCCTATCTTTACCACCGAGAAAAATAGGCTGTGATCCAAATAATGCATGTGCTTAGGCTCAGATGCATGGGTTAATTTTAAGAAGAACATGTTTTGTGCTTCAGAAAACTGTGTAGGGGAGAGACAGGAGGGAGATAATGCTCTAAAACCCACTAAACTATTTTTTAAAGAATTCGTGCAGCAGTTTCAAAATGCATATGCTTTTTAGCCTAATTAAGCATATGCTTAAGCAGTTATTGATTTGATGTGCTCACTCCAGGGCTTAGAATGCAGAAAGAATTTTGTGACACTGGGAAATATGTTGCTATGCAATTCTAAGAAAACTCTGGAGGCAGCTGAACAGAGTTTGTCGTACTAATGTTGTTTGTAAAAGCAGATTCTTTTCTGTCAGATCTACCAAAGGAAAGAGTCAGATCTAGACACACGAGAATATATAGACAGAAGAAATGAACAATATATAATACCTAACCCATTTCCTAACCTCTCTATAAAATATCTCATACTCAGTTGTACTCAATGACAGTGGAATCAATTGATCTCAAACCAAGTAACTCAAATCTAGTACCAGCTATTTTTCATCTAATTTAAGATTCAGTTCCCCTTTGAATTCTCCTTTAGGAGTGAAAAGGAGGTAGACTTGGCCTTCCCAGGATCCTTTGTCTTTTATTCTTTCTGGCTTGATGAAACATCCTCTTCATCATCTCTGAAGAAAGATTTGCAGAGGAACGGATGTTCCAACAATCATCCTGTGAAGGGTGTATTGAAGAGGTGTCTTTTTCTTGCTGGACTTCTGAACTGAACCCATTTCTAAATGTTTGATCCACCTTTTGAAACTGAGTCTGGTTTTTTTTTCCTAACTAAATAGCTTATTGCTACAGTTTGACATATGCATATAATTTAAGAACATTGCATATTGCATGTGCCCAGAAAGCCCAGTCCATTTCTACACAAAAGCACTTGCAAATACTTCATTTTTCAGTGGTTAAAATTCCTGTGTGTTTTGCATTACCATATCAATAACAATAATAATCTTGAAGTAAAGATGATGATCTTGTTTGACTACCAAATTTTAAATGTGACAGTACTAAGAACAAAAGGTTTTTGGAGACCCAGAAATAGTATGTATACTTCATTTGTGCAGTTTATATTCTAATAATGTGCTGTCTTGAATTCCTTCGGATATTTCTTGACTGCTTGTAACTTTGCACCAGTGACACTGTCTGGCACAGCAATTTCATGTCAGCTATTATCTGTGGAAACAGATTAAAGCATCCCTGAAGCTTTTTTCCTTTATTTGAAGAGAATTTTCAATCTGTTAAAAACATTCAGAGTAGGTAAAGGAATAGATAGCAACCTATTTTCCAGTTCAAGCATGCTCTGGCTCTTGATTATGGATACCGTATAGATAATAATACAGTATTAATTGGCACTGTTTGGCAAAAATTTACATCTCTCCATGAGCATTGATTTTGGAGTCAATGAACAGGGAGTGGCATCAGCATCAGTATCTACTGTTATCAGCATGTCAGAAGGTGCATTTGCAGGTAATAGAGAAGGTTAAAATAAATACTTAGTAGGGTTGGTCATATCTTTGGGTAACACCTTAAAAGTGCTATATTCTGATCATGAGCAGAGCCTTAAATGGTCTAAATGGTCTTTGTGTTTGTAATTCAAATACAGAGAAATAAATGTTATTTTACTTCACATCTCCATTTTCATATTTGTTCTTCTTTACTTTCAGAATATCTGAATGTATAGGCACATAAACAAGTTTCTTCATGGAGAGGGAGGGTGTTCAGTTCACATTTGGAATGAAGGGATATTTCCTCCATGATTCTTTAAAGGCATAAACCTCACAGACAAAATGCAGACTCTGGAGTAGGGCTGGTAAAAATTATCAGATTTCAAAAGGGAATTGAAAAAGTACAATATAGGAGGTCATGAAGGTGGTAGGATCACCAAAGATATCACATCAAAAGAAGTAGCTGAAGGAAGCAGGAAAGCTGGGGACGAGAGTGAAAGAGAGGATGGGAGGCTTAGGAAGGGAGAGGTCTGACAGGTAGTAGGTGTAAGAAGATGTGGAAGCAGCTTTGAGGAGGATTAGCTCTTGTGGGTGAATGTGAGAAAATCCCATGAGTCAGTATCCTACGGTAAGACTGTTTTAAGACAATAGATAGGAAAAATGTAACATTAAACTCCAGCTGCAGAATCATTTCTTGTATTTTTCCCTACTTGATAAAGAAACAGAGACTGAACAGTGATTGACTCACATCTGGGACGAAATAGAAGTCAATTAATTAGAATACATGTGGTACATCTAGGAAGGGGAATAATATTTAGGATTTCAAGAACCAACCTTAGAAAGAGAGAGAGATGCTTTGCATCACTGGCTGCCTGAAGGAATATGTCAGCATATTTTGAGATGATAAAGCAAGGTGTCTTTGAGGGAAGGCCTTAAGCTCTGAAGTGTTACAGAATGGTCTAAAATGGCTTTTAGGCCAGAAACGGGACAAGTGGGAGTGATTTTTAAATTATATATATCAACTTCTAAAAAAACCCGAGCTTTTAAAAATGTATATTTTGCAGACTTAAGTACAAGTTCTCTGGGCCTACTGATTTTAAAATATTTTCCCTTAGTAAATGCTGTCCAGTATCCTTCCTAGTTATTGAAGGTATTTCATGATTTTCACATGGTGTGAGTACATAGCAGCTTTTTCAAAATACAGAATGTACTTTTTTTTAAGATTTTTTCCTTCTGCATGCCTCATTATTAGCAATTTGATGATTCCCATGAGTTAACACAAGCATAACATCCCATGGTGACTCATATAATCGTTTAATTTAGATTTTAAAGACATTTCAGAATCTCCTAAGCTTTAGCAGGAGAGGACATTTTGCTATTGGATTCTCACCAAAGCTGTGAACAAAAGAACTTTCCGTTTTCTCTCTTGATTGCTCAGACTGTACCTCTGACAACATGGAATATGATTGGCTTTTTCTTAAGACCATTCTCTGAGCACACAACAATTTTTATAGTTGAGTCTAGGTAGCAACAGTATTTATCCCAAGGTTGATTTAATTCATTTTAATTTTGCAGACTTTCTGTATCTAATCTCAGAGGCAACACATTTATCTTTCAAAATGATTTTTCTTCTGCTGTCTTTTAAACTTTTATGTCTAGTGAGTGCTTATGTGCTTCAGTTTTTCTAATATTAACTCAAAATATATTGCAACTGGTATTTTATAACATGTATTATACAGAGCTTTTATGTGTTTTATCCCTTTTGGGGAAAAAGCATGCACTTAATTTTGGATTTAGCTACCTCACTAGTACCAACAGGAAGAAGTATATGTTAATAGGCATCAAGATGTCTCTTTCCATGGATATTAATATTATAATTTATAATTCAGTGAAAGACCTCTAATATGCTCTTGAAATTTACCTATGGTGTATCTTCTCCACCTCTATACATAAACTCACGCAAAACCAAATCAAGTCAATACTAAAGCAGCATTGACTTGGAAACCCTAGCATATGTTTAATGGAACCGTGCACGCTAAGAAAAAGAAGAAGATTAAAAAAATGTGTACAGGAAGTAATGTTATATTACTCACTGGGCTGTAGATAACTCCTTACAAGAGTCCAAGAACAGTTAAATCCCTCTAAGAATTCTAGAGATATGGAAATAAGGAATTAAAATAAGGCTACATCTATGCTACATGGTGGATTAGTTCTTGTGTGGACACTTTTTGACCTCCAGAAATAAATTTCTCTTTGGGAGACGAGGGAAAAACAGCCCATAATAAGTGTCTGTGTGGCAAAGCTTGCCAGAGCTTCTTAAAACAAGAATGAAGAGGTAGAATGATTGCTTTTTTCAAAGTGATTATTGCCAGTGAACCAGTTGTTATTTAACAGCTGTAGGAAGAGGCAGTGTTTTTATTAATTTTCTTCCTATTCTCCTTAATCAGCTTGAAAATAGCAGTGAACTATAAAATGTCTGTAAATGATACAAAATGTTCAGGACAGTCAGATCTAAAACTTCCCATAGAGAATGACTAGCAATAAAATGATGAATGTAACACTGTCAGCAATGCAAAGTAATGTGCAGGGGGTAAACCCAACCTTAACTACATTTACACATCTACAGGCTCTAAATTAGCTGTTACCTCTTGGGAACAAGGTCTTTGAGCCACTGTGAATGCTTCCCTGAAAACATCTGTTCTCTGAACATTAGCAGTTGAAAATGGCAGAGATATTTCAAATTACCGGAAAAGAAATGGAGACAAAAAAGGTTGTTTTATTTTACTGCATAAATCCCTGAAGCACCTACAGCTAACATAATGGTGCCCAGTTCTGGTCACTCTGTTTAAAACCAGTTAGAACATATACGTGTTGTAACTCCCTATACAGGCAGTGAGGGCACCAAGTAATTAAGGCACAAGCTCTCATAAAAAGGGGAAGACTTTTTAAGCGAGGGGTTTTTGATTTTGTTTGTTTTATTGTCTGGATATATTTTTGCTAGTTAATTTGTGGAATACAGTGTTTCAGACTGCTGTGGAAACCAACAGATCAGAAAGAGATGACATACGTTCATGCAGGACAGGTTCATTTATGCCCATCTTGAAGATGAACTGCAGTCCTCCTCTATCATATGATGACAGGAGCCTCAGAAGCACTTCGTGCCAACTGAGATTCCTCAGGATCTCACAAAAAAACCCCTGGATTTATGGATATCTCCTAGGCTTCCTTTACCATCCTCCATTACCAGTGGAGAGGAATAGGAATTTCTGTTTTAGAAATCTGGTTCAGACTGAGGTGAATTGCATCCTAAATTATATGGCTATGGCAAGAGCCTGGATAGCTAGTTCAGATGCATATCTCTACACTGTGTATTAATTACCATAGGATATTTTGGACCACAGGATGTTTAGAAGGCCAAACATTCAAAAAAGGGATTGAATATATTCACAGCAAGTAGAATCCTTAGTGGCCTTCTCATGTTAGCATATCTACATTGCTGATATTTACTTTTGATACTATATGTCCTACTAGTGATGTCTGGGCAAATCAAGTAAGAAATCTGATCATACATGGTTGTCATATATCTAGGTAACTGAGGACTGAAGGTGGAATTGGTTTTGAATATATTGCAGCACAGAATTACTGCTTTGCTACTTTCTAGAAAAGAGATAACTGACCTAGATGTATAACACAGTTTTATGCTAGACAGATGTAGAAACACAACTACTGTGGCAGATTGGGTTGATGATCTTGTGGAAGAGTAATATTTTTATTCAGTAAGAGCAAGAGCTTCAAGATTAAGATCAAAGCTTGAAGGTTTCCTCTTTAAAGAAACCTCAGAAAACAGGAGCAATCCTGTATTTTGTGGTATCTACTCTATCTGTCCAATATCCCTCCTTCTCGCTGTGCAAACAAGTTTCTTATCCATGCAATCCAGAGTTATAACTGAAGGTCTGTTGCTTTTTGTTTGTTAAATTAGAGGCTCTGCATTCACTGCAATTCACCAGACAGATGCGTTCCCCTGACTTACAACAGTCATCCTCTACTACAAAATGACTTAGTGAGTTCTGATAGAATGATAGGTCTTATCCACAGCTGAATGGCTTTAATTTAATTAACAGGACTTCACGCCTAAAAATGACCTCAGGGGTTTTGTGTTTTATTTTGCATTACTTCTGGGGTGATACCTTCACATAACCATTGAGGTGTGTTTAAAGTTTCTGCTACCAAAATGCTGTTTGTAGCATGTGGATGACTCCCCTCCAGAAAACTATCTTAGCTGCTTCCTCCAGCTCCTCCACCCTAATGGAAACTTTCACAAGAAGGAGATTTCTTTCATTACTACAGAATTGCCTCACTGGGCTTTGGTGTCTTGCATATTAAAGCAGATTAGTGTGCTAAATTGAAATCTTAGCAAAAAAAATTACTCAGGGTCTCCTTATTTATAGAACTGACTACTGAGGAACTGAATTTAAATTCACATAAACATATGGGTTTTTTGAAGTTTCCCCACCATCACCACTACCTTGCTACTTGTCTTTTTAAAGATAATGTACGTTTTCAAGATTCAGATATAGAGGAAAGTATTGTTCCTTCCTTTAACGATCCTCTTCCTACAGCCTGGGGTTTTTTTGTTTTTTGTTTGCTTGGTTGGCTTTTTTTATAAAAGGATGAACTGAAACCTTATGGTCAAACCTTGTTCATGCAAACAGTCATCTTGAAACTGGTGAAAGTTCTGAAAGAACAGGCAGAATAATTCCCATTTTCTCATATTTTGAACAGCTACAAAAAATAACTGCTCCTAATAATTGGATGAAGTATAATAAACATAGCAAGTAGCAAACATCATGCAAGATCCTGTCAGATATATAGAATGGAGAATGAGAATTTTAAAACACATATTTTGAAACCTTCCCTCTTTACACATTTGTTAAATGTTTAAATGGGCTACATCTTGTGATGTATTTTTGATTCCTTCCTATTGTCAGTTGATTTGAAAGCTGATCATAAAACCAAATTGTTCTGCAATTAAAAAAAAAAACAACAAATATTTACATAAGCAAATAAAAATATTTGCATAAGTCAAATATATACTCCTGTGGCAAATTTTGTCTCAGGCAATAACTAAGTAAAGCAAGTATAACAAAAAGCAACATTGTATTCAAAATATGATTACATCATATTATACATATGCAAGGCATCATAAGCATTTTTTTAATATTTAAATTTCAAACAATAGCTGCTTTTGTTTTGGAAGTCAATATGATTAGATTACAGTTTTTGTGGCTTTTGTCTATAATATGAAATATAAGAATATTTTCTGAAAGCTGAATTTAATTTGTTTATTTTAATCAGAAACAGCAAGAGAATGCTATTACTACTCATACAACAAGAAGCTATCAATGAAATCAGATGAAGCCCTCATGATGATTAAATTTGGAGTTATATTGACACCTAATTTAGATTTAATATGCTAATATGTTACAGTGTAATGGAGTAAGATCAAAGTGTGGATGATAATTACTTTGAAAGTTTCAGCATCATATTGCATTCATTTGACTAGTTCCCATGACTTGTAGATGACACTGGGAGATTTCTTCTGAAACAATTTACAAATAAAATAATCAACAAGGTTGCTTCACTTGTTAAATGGGACTAGACATGGAATAATGGTATATAGACTGCATATCATGTGTCAGTGTGATCAGTAGCAAGAAAACAGACTTCAAATAAACTGAAAACTCTTATTTGGAGAATTTTAATTTGGATTATATATTATTGTTCTTGCAGTGGGCACCAAAAAAAAAAAAAATTCACTTTTTGCTATGCCATTGTCTGTCTGGTTTTTTTTCATAATCTAGAAATGGAAAATGCCACACAGTCACAGTAAAGGCACCTCCTGTAAATAGCAAATTCTCTTTAAATGGTCCCCACTGTAAAGAGACATCACCAGTGATTCAGAGGAAGAGACAATCTGACAGGTCCACCATCTGCTTCCTGAAACATAAAATGACAGCGATTCTATCCCAGGGAGTTTATTATCTCAATTTGATAATGCAGCAAATAATGTAAAACATAATATAGACATTAGCTGCTTGTAATGAGCAGCTGAGGAAGGAGAAAAAAATGTGAACATGGGAACTCTGAAGAAATTAGATAATTGTTTACATGTAATTAAATTAGAAGGGAAAATCTTTTTGTGTTGTTCCAATACACAACAAAAATATGTTTTAAGAAACTAATTTGTTCCTTGGAATGTAAGTTCCGAGTTTCATTTCACTTTAGCTGGGGTCTTTCCTGTAGCTCCAACAGAATTTTTCTTTTAGACTTTTGACAAACTTCACTTTAAGACTGAAATTAATCAAATCTCATTTCAGACATGCAATTGCAGTGCCTAAACTGGAAATGTATGCACCTGAGGTCCTGTTCCAGTCCTTATTGAGTGTGATTCTGATTTGAGGAAGGATGAATTGCCTACTGAAGTGCCTGCCTCTCTCTTTTCATTCTAACGGGAGCCAGTAACACCCATATTTCCTACTTAAATGAGGGGGATGAACCTGGACCTGCAATCAGGACTGTGACTGCCTTTATGACACCAAAGATTAAGATAAATTTAGTTAGACCACAGTGCCAAGGAAGAGAGCAGAGAGTAGGATCCATGGGATTGGAGTTTTGCTCAAGGTGGGAGAAAAGTGAATAAATCTAACTTTTGTGGTGTGTCAGGTAAGTGCTGCAGAAAGTGAAAGATTCCACTATTGCTATAACCAAAGAGCAGTCTATTTGCAGGTGGGAAGGAATGTCTATCCTTTAATTACTCACTTGCCAGAGTTTTTACATTTGGAGGTAATATATAATTACGTCTTTTGGGTGTTCTGGAACTAAACTGCTGGTGGATTACAGAGCATTTTTAGAGATGGAAATGTGTGAAGTATTGTCATAAGTACCATGTTGCATCTTCTAAATGCTGCTTTATGGCTTGCCTTCATACGCTTTTTTAATATGGTGAAAAAGATTGTACATAACAATTATGCAGGGCTGTGCCTGTTACATTGTATATTTATTCTGTGAAATATCCTGTTTCCTGTTTCAATAATGCTGCTAAAGATATGTCTATACCAAGAAATAAAGAACTGTTCAAGCTCTGTTTAAGCTGGACTGATGCTGTATTGTGACCACTGCTTAGTCCTGCAAGCAATAAGGCCGTATTAGCACAATAGAGCACTCAATTATTAGCTCAAATACAGTATCAAACTGTTTGCTTCCAGTTCCAGACCTCGTTCAGATGTATCTGTGCTGTTCTCCATGTGCAGCATGGAAATATTCTCAGATGTTCTTTCTTGTTCTGTGCATATAGATATCTTTCCATGTCTTGGCTTCACTGATGTCTTCTTCTCATATCTGGAATGTTTAGATTTGTTTGGAACGCTGAGGCTTTGATAATGGTGAGAAAATGCTTGTTTCATGAATACAGGAAAGGAATATGGGTTGAAAAACATGAAGCAGACTGGAAATCATCAGGCAATGTAACACACCACACTATTAGCTGCAATCTCCAAATCACTGAACTCCATTATTTTATGAAGATGGTGTCCTTCATCCTCTTCTGGTGAATCCCTTTCACTGTATAAGAAATGTGAAATATTCATTTGATAAAGGATAGAGGAAGCACGCTCTCTGGGTTCACCCTCTGTCAGGCAAGTTGTTTGTTTGCTCTATACCTATTTCACTCAGCTGGGCTGGGTCAGGAACAATGCTGTATTTAAGCTGAGTGAGAGTTAACTGGTTCATTTTCACTGGAGTGTGATGGAGACTCAGCAGGCAGATGTAAGGAGTCAGTAGTCCCTGGCAATAGGGCAGTGGTAAGCAAAAGGGAGACTGAGGACAGTAATCCCTTCCTTGGCACATTCACAGCTGGAAGAAGAAATGTCCACCGTTTGAAAGTAAAACCACCCCGATTATCCAGATTTCTAACACCAGGGATTCAATCTGGCAGAAAAGAGCTTGGTACTTATTTATTCCACACTTTCAGGTGAATATGCCCAACACTGTGGTATGGGCATTAAAGAATAAAGGCCCTTTAAATATGTCGTATCATTTTTTTTTTCTCCACCCCCTCAAGATCTCCTTATCCTCAGAGGCTATTTGTAGAATGGGAAAACTAAGCAACAGGGAGCTAAGAGATTCTTTCCATAGTCACCTGAGACTTATTACTCTTATTCAAAACTGCTCTCACAGGATCAGATATATTTATGTTTATATAGTTTCAGGAAAGAATCTAACCTCTTATTTTTCTTGTCTGTCACTAAACAATACACAAACAATTAAAACTCCTTGGGTTTTGGCTACTACAGGATGAAGTCAGAGTCAATAAAGAAGGACCATTATTTAATTATCTACCATCAGCATTATCTAAGTTTCTTTTTCATACAACTGTAGAGTAATGCTATAGGTGTTTGTTAAGTCACAGTTGAAATGGGAAGTTTGAGCTTGTTTCTGTGTCCGTGCAGGTGTCAATACTATGATAGTCACACACAGCTTTTTCCTGGACAGTTCCAGGTGAAGATCTCTTTATATTTTGATCAATGTCCAATTATTTGTTTAATTCAGATTTTTTAAAAGTTTTTTATGATTCTGTTACTCTCATCTGCATATTTTTGAAAAAAAAAATCTTTCTCCTCCTTAATTTATTGTAACCTGTCTGCATTCTTGAAATCACACCCACTTCCCAAGCTGTGGCCAACATCCACAGGGTCATAATAAGGATGTAGGTATCCATGCATTTCTGTGAACTCCCGAATGGCATAGCTCATCTCTGAAGCTTCAGGAACCCCAAAAAACTAAAACAAGTTGAAGTCTCAAAGCTGAGCTACCCTTCCACTTTAAAGAAACTTCTGTCACTGAAGATGTGAGAAAGATTTTTATGGTGTTTTACTAAACAGATATTGTAGAAGCTTCACTAATCCCTGTGTCCTCTCTACTGGGTGGAAATGTGTAGGATATGATGCTGAGTGCTAAGTTAAGACAGATTGGTGGCTCTATTTCCAGCACTGAGCTCTCAGTCAGGATGGCAACATATTAAAAACTCCATCTGGATTCTCTTTTCTTTATCCTCCTTCCTCTCCAGGTAAAAGATTAGGGGAGGTAGAAAAAAATATCTCCCCCCACGCCACCCCCCCAAAAAAAAAATCCTGTTTATCAGTAGAGATGTTATTACTTAGTCTTGTCATTGGCAGGGTTGGAATGCGGTGGTGTGAGGGTAGCTGCAAGAGCAGAACGATTCCACATAGTGACAAAAAACCTAAAGTTAATTTTCTAAGGGCAATATGTGTAAGCAGGTGGGTATTGATTTCTGTTTGGAGATCTGTCCTACTACACAGAGAGGGCACACACCAGTCAAGGCCGCTGCCGTGGGGTCTGGGTGTGCCCTTCACCCTTGAGGCATGGCAATGGGGCAGCATTCAACCATTTGCGTGCCTGAGTCGTGGTAGGGGTCTCCCTGCCATGCGTGGCTGTCCAACCCCAGGCTCAGACTGCTGCAGGGTGGTGGACCTCTGTGGATGTGTCCTCACTGAGGGACTACTGCTGTTTGTACTACTGTTTTTTAGCTTAAATGGTCAGCAGAACCCACTATGTGACCCACGTTGTTGGTCACATATCCCCAGTCTCTTTGACTTGCACCTTGCCTAAAGTCTACTAGCAGTGGCTGCCTGGGATAGCATTGCCTTCTGATCTCCTGCCCAAAATGCATTACGAAGATGTAATGTGCTTAACAACTTATCTCTGATTCTTTCCAGTGCACGTCTATACCATTACGGGAGGGCAGATGTAGTTCAGATCTCATGTAGCAGTGCTTTCAGGTAAGCCTCCCTCATGATAATTATCTGTGCTGTTTTGTCTTTCCAGTGCATACCAGAATCACTGAATCAGTAGGAGCTGGGCAGATATAGACCTCATTTTATCTGAGCTGTGCTTTCGGGTAGGTTTCACCCTGTGACAAGGCTATTGACTTTTTAATGTATAAAACATTTCAAATTGAAGACTTTAGATACATCAACCTATAGATAACACAAATTGTAGTGTGTGGTGCATTCTTGCTCTATCCCAGAAACACCTTTTTTCCTCCCTCTGTCTCACTTTAGCAGGGAACATGACAACTACAAGTGAGAAATCCTTACCCTTAGATCCTACTTCAGCTCAGTTTGTCAGTTCACTGACTTTTGATTTCCCACTTCTGCTTTCCACTCCTGGGTACGCAGCATACAGAACCCATTTATTCTGTCATAGCTAGACCAATTTTGATGTATTTAGAGAGTTTAGAGCAAAACAAAAGGTGTATTTTATATAACTAAGACAGTTGATTCAGGTGGCCAGGGCAGGAAATACTAGTGGGAAGATATATAGGACTAGCTTATCTTCAATTTTTCCTTCAGGCTTTGAAGCCACAGTTTAGACACGATCCCTGAAGAACTTCATAAATGAATTATGTGCAGAGTAGAGATCAAGATAAGTGAGAGGGAAATGAGGATGTCTACTCTTAGATGTCTTGAGATACTTAGGAAAGGAAGATTAAGATCTCTATGGCAATCTGTGAAGAACAGTTTTGTCCTCACAATCAAGTGACACCTTTGCTTGCACATCTTGTGAAATATTCCAAACATTATTAGTGTGTCATCTGTGCTGGTGCCAAAACAAATGCTGGTAGAAAATGTGTTGCAATGAACAATGTGAAATATACCACATGGCTGTCCATCTGCTTCCAGTCTTGCACTACGAATCATAATCACTGTTTTTCATTTATCATTTCATATTGAGATTTGAAGTTTCATGTTCATTAATGTTGCTAAAACACATATTCATATATATATATATATGAAATTGTACCTATTTATTGAAATATTGTTTTTAAGATTTCAGAGTGCAAGAAAAGTTAAGGAAAAAGTTTCTGCTGAAGTTTTGTCAGTTTTATGATAAAAATCATTTGTGTTCAGTTCATCAGCATTGCTTTGTCTCTTAAATCTCAGAAACATAAGAATTTAGGTGACAGCATGTTTTGTTGTGCAGTCTTAAAATGTGTTTTACCTACTTTGGTACTTCTAGCCTCTAATTGAAGTCCATCTGCCATGGAAGAAGAGACAGAACAAGGACAATGGCAGTGAAGAAACAGGATGAAGAGTATTGGTTTCATTTGACAAGGACAGAAAAGTCAGGATTTGTCAACAAGGAAGACAGAAAAACACTGAACTGGGAAGCTGAATAAAAGGTGCCAAAGGAGAAGGAAGAAGAAAAACTGTAGAGAAGTATAAGAGAGCATATGCACAAGATAGGTGTTTAAATTTTAGTTTACATCATGGAAATCCATGATACTGAAATTTTAAAAACTGTTACTGGATTAGAATAGTCACAAGGTTAGAAATAAAATCGATCATCTAATTTCAAACCTAGATAATACCTACCATCAATGAAGAACATATTCTCAATTTTCTAGGTAAAAATTCCATAAATGGATCACTAAATATTTATTAATCCTGCTCAATGCACATATATTTCTTTTTAAAATACTTCTTCTGACTGAACACTCTGTAGTTTGCTTCTATCTTCAGAAATTGGTTCCTCCTTATTATCACTCACTATCCCACCTGTGGAAGCACACGGAAAGGCCAAAGCACAAATACTTGCAGGATTTGAATGTACTGATGCTCTGTCTCATGTAGAGTGCTTGATGATGAAACAGTCCAAACTACGCCACTAGCATAACCTCATCAGGACAGTTGTTTATTCATGGTCACGTGTCCCTTGGCATAGTCTAACTTGAAACAACAATCTCTAGGCAGGCCTAATTGACATCATTCAGTATTTCTATCATGAATTGTTGTGGTAGGTTGACCTTGGCTGGATTCCAAGTGCCCATCAAGCTGCTCTATTATTCCTGGACAGGGGAGACAAAATATAATGAAAGGCTCATGTGTTGAGATAAGAACAGGGAGATCATTCATCAGTTACAATCATGGGCAAAACAGACTCAATATGGGGAAATTAATTTAATTTATTGCCAATCAAAATCAGAATAGGATAATGAGAAACAAACCCAAATCTTAAAAACACCTTCCCCCCACCACTCCCTTCTTCCCAGGCTCAAGTTCACTCCCAATTTTCTCTACTTCCTCCTCCTGAATGGCACAGGGGGATGGGGAATGAGGGTTGCAGTCAGTTCATCACATGTTGTCTCTGCCACTCCTTCCTCCTCAGAGGGAGGACTCCTCACACTCTTCCCCTGCTCCAGTGTGGGGTCCCTGCCACAGGAGACAGTCCTCCATGAACTTCTCCAACGTGAGTCCTTCCCACAGGCTACAGTTCTTCTTAAACTGTTCCAGCCTGGGTCCTTACCATGGGGTGCAGTCCTCCAGGAACAGACTGCTCCTGCGTGGGTCCTTTCCATGGGGTCACAAGTCCTGCCAGCAAACCTGCTTCAGCGTGGTCTCCTCTGTCTCCACAGGTCCTGCCAGGAGCCTGCTCCAGTGCAAGCTCTCCACGGGGTCACAGCCTCCTTCAGGCCTCCACCTGCTCTGGTGTGGGGTCCTCCACAGACTGCAGGTGGATATCTGCTCCAGCGTTAACGTCCATAGGCTGCAGGGAGACAGCCTGCCTCACCATGGTCTTCACCACGGGCTGCAGGGGAATCTCTGGTCTGGCACCTGGAGCACCTCCTCCCCCTCCTTCTTCCCTGACCTTGGTGTCTGCAGAGTTGTTCCTCTCACATATTCTCTCTCCTCTCTCTCTGGCCACAACTGCGCAGTTTTTTTTCCCCCCTTCTTATGTTATCCCAGAGGCGCTACCACTGTCGCTGATGGCTCAGCCTTGGCCAGCAGCGGGTCCACCTTGGAGCTGGCTGGCATTGGCTCTATCAGACATAGGGGAAGCTTCTAGCAGCTTCTCACAGACGCCACCCTGGTAGCCCCCCTTGCTACCAAAACCTGGCCACACACACCCAATACAACTGTGAAACAGAGTCAAGTACCTCATCGTATCTTTTCAGTAGTTACAATGTTTTGCATCATGTCAGTCTACAATGAGGAAAGGTTAATTGGGGGTTCTTTGACAGGATACAGAAATCTAGCTTGTGCCACTGAGAAGCTGGCCAGCAAATGTGAGATTATGTTTAAGGTTAACTTTGGTTCAAAACCACTGAACTCAGTGGATTTTAAACAAATTTTAACACCACAGTGGAAGTGCATTTTATGAAGTTATTGGGATTTTCCTGGGGGTAAATTTCTGCTAATGTTTAAAATGCTGACTGAAAGACATATTGTGTACCAGGATGGAGCTGATCAATTTGTTTTAATGTTATTTCAAGGCCTCATACATCTATGCATTAGATTTTTCTTTCCCATTTCTTTCTCATACAAAACCTTACCCAATAAAATGATGCTTAGCATATACACCAAACTATACTGACCAATGTCAGTTACAAGATTAATGTTGCAAGTTACATATTTATTATCTGCAAGGCAGAAGAACTCACATCACCATGAAAGCATGGGAGCATTCAAGACATCTTCTCCAGGATGGGAACACAGACAGTTCTGGGGTTGAGATGCTAGACTGATGCTCTGCAGTTCCTGAGATGTCAGATTTTCCCCTACATTCAACAAGTTAGCACACAGCAAGCCTCCCCTGTAACTATGCTGTCACACAGTCACTAATAGCAGAGGGGTGGTAGACAGTATGTTCTAAAAATGTTTTGGTGCTTTAGGCACCAGTTCAGAAATCCTAGCTACATGTGTATGTCCTTTTCCAGCATAAACCAGGAAGTCAGACATTAATCCCAGATACAAGGCAGTAGGGACAGGCAAGTATAATTGCTGCTGTGTGTTGCGTCCCCCCATCAAGATTAATTACATACATAAGGAGGTGCTTGTCACCACTGTGCCAACAGCCTACATCACAATGGAGTGAAGGAAAATGTCTTCTTTCTACAGGGGTCTCAAGTAGGAAAAAATGACCGAAGTAACACCGATAAATGGTAGTTCAGGTAGTGCTCTCTGCCTCAGGTGAAACAGGTGATTTTCTGGAGGAAAACCAACACTCATACTGGAGGACACTGGGTCTTAGCTGGCATTTGACAGATAGCAGCGGTGAAGCAGCAAAAAAGGATTTGCTAAACAAGAGACAGTGTGAGAGACTTCATTTTAGAACCCAGCCAAACATGTGAATTCAGACTTGAAATAAATAAATTTGATTTGAACTCACCCACTTCATTTGCTCAGGAATGTTCACATTATCAGTTACTGCTGAGGTGTGATTTAGAAAGCTGTGCCTCGCTGCCTGTCAGCTCTTACTTGACCGGTCGTATGAAAACTTGTAGTCTTCCAATCCTAGCTGGAGCTTCGGTTCAGTCTTCTCCACCACACAGCAAATGATATGGCCTTATTCTTTACATCAGAGCTCGTGACCACTCTTACTGTACAGTCACACTGCTGGTTCTTAACTTCATTAAAACATGCAGCAAAGGGATTTACAAGACTGTCAGAAGGCTGGTAATCTCAAAATCTTAATAAGCAATTTCTGAATCTGTAATAACTGAAGCAAACTTCAAAATGCATTACATACTTTTTGCTGTACATTTGTATCCTCGTTTTACAACAGGATTTGGCACCAATATCTGATTAGGCAGATACTACTGCTACTACTAAACTGTATATCTCTTTCAATATCCATGTTATTCTTATATATTCATTCCCTGCAACTACTGCATATTAACATCTTGACTTGCAAGGACTCAGTTGCAGCAACGGCATGAATGTTTTGCAAGGCAGGCCATTCATACCAAGCAGTCTTACAATTGACTACACCTGCTGGCACACACAGATGGTTGAGCTACACTTGGTGTATTGAGTGTGGGAAGGTGAGCTTCAAGGTTCTGCCGCAGGAGAAAGAAAAATAAAATAGGAAACTGTGACTGTACCACTTCAAAAACTAGCAAATATGGACACAATAGCTGAAACTCCATGTAATTTTCAAAGTGACTACATTTTGAATTGATAGTATTACTTTACTAAGGCAGGCTAAGTATATGATTTATTTAAGAAAGGTGTGTATTTTTTTTTTTTTTTTTAGTGAAGTAGTGCCAAAATGGGTAACAAAATAATTAAACCAGAATTAAAATTTGATTAAGCAGAACAAGAGGAGGGGAAGAGGGAAATGAGGACAGCAGACAGCATTCATAATTAACATTTAACCCTCTAACAACTGTACAATTAAGATCTGGCAGAAAGGGTCAGGAAAATCTAATCATTTCCCAAAAAGTCAGGATCAGATGAAGCAACAAATTGCAGGTTCTTATTTGGGATCCAGATGAATACATGGGTCACATAAGCCAAATCCTAAAATGAGTTTTCCTGTCTGTGTGAAGCTCAGCTGGCTGCAAACAAGACTGATGCAGTGACATCCTCATTCATCTTTTTTTTTTTTTCAACTTTTTCATTTATTTGCTGCCTTTGATGTTGTGCAGCAGACTTATGTCAGGGAAAATTAGCAACTTACGCCCATCAATAATTACACTAACTTTCTTGCAAGCTTTACATTATAATCTCTCCTAGGACCAGAATAAAAAAAAAAAAAGAATTCAGGCGAATTGGCACTTAAATGGATACTAAGTGCTTAAATCAGAAGCTGGAACCCTGAAAATCCTAGTTTAGCTGCTATGTCACCCTAGCATAGGCATCTTATTTTTACCTTAGCCCATAAAACTCCTTCTGTATTTTCAGTAGGCAGACATATGAGGGGAGAAAACACCTCCCAAGTAATTCTCATGACTGTAGTGTGCAAATTTTAACACCTCAACTACCCTTGCAGTCTAGCCATATCAATGCTTTACTGCATTCAAGATAATAAAGCTGAAATCTACGTTTTTTTTAATTGAAAAGGAATATCACACTACCACCAGGATAATGCAGTTAATACATTTAGACTTGAGGAAGTAGTCTGTTCTGTGCTGAACTGTGCCACTGGCTTTTTACAGACCTAAGTATCCATGAACCTGATCACCTTAGTATTCAATAAAAAGCACTATAGAATACAGCCACCTCAAACTGGGTTCTGGGTTCTGCAACAGGGCTGGACATCTAAAATTTTGGCATTGCACTCAGAAATCCAAGGAATATTTTCTAATGGTGGGTGTAGGAGATGGACAGAGGAGAAATGGAGCTAAATTTGTGAAGAAATAAGATGATATGGTAGAGTAACAGTGAGGAGGTACCCAAGGAGAAGGGAGAGGTTAACCTAGCATATGCTTTTTCAAGTTTAGATGGTATTGATGAATAATATCTTTACTGTATTATATGATATAGTTGAATACCTACAATTCTTTCCACCTCTCTCCTGCATTAGATTTTTGCATGCATGTCTCCAACAGTGGGTGCAGAGGCAATCCAGCAGGTTTTGTCCACAACAATCCCTGAACAAGGAGCTAGGAGGAAAAGCAGTCCAAAGACATTGATTGAATCATACAAGTCACCTCTGCATTGCAAAGCTATGTTAAACATCCTTCTATAGCCTTTCCTTCTCTCTCAGCTGAATTTCTTCGTGTTTTAAAGGGCTACCATGACTTTTCCCTACTTTGGACAGGAGAGCAGGCTAAATGTAATCAAATGCAAAGTGTGTTCAGATTCTACAGTTGTAAGCGCCATATGGCTAATAAAAGGAGTCATAGTGTCTAAAATCAACAAGTACATTAAGTTGAAGAGAGTCTATAACATGAAAGGACACGTGTAAATTCTGATAACTTGAGAAAAGGACAAGTTGCTGCAGAACCAGGGAGCATTCATTTCCCAGTCCTCCCATTCTTTTCAGTTCTGAATAAAGGGAAGACATGAGATCACAGATTTTATTTTAAAAAGCCTACCTTTGAAGAGCTGTAAGATGGGTTCATTTTGGTATAACGGCAGCTGTAATTTTCATTCCATAATATTTGGTATATTTTTCTACATATTCATTTATCCCACTTGTTATGTAAAGGTTGTACTTGGTTATTAAAACTTAAATGTTGCAGACAAGTTGGTATGTCAGAGGGGGTTATTTCAAATCAATGAGTCATTTTACTAGGCTTTAGACTGCTTTAAGAGACTTGATGCCATAAACTTCGACTTAAAAAGGTTTTGGCCACATGTAATACCAGTCTGATTTACTGCAAAGTCCTCCTTTTGAGCACATGCTCTTGTTATCAGTGTATACTTTCTCAGTACAAAAATGAGGGACTAGCTATTTATAATAACTATAAATGTATTTCAAGAACTTCAGAATGAACACAGTAATTTTTTTTTAAATGTGATAAAAACAGATGAGCTGAAAGGATATTTTACATTTCAGAGCCCTTGCAGAAGCAGTATTGACACTTTTACTGTAATTGAGAGCTTTTATTTATACACTTCCCTACATGCTAAGCAGAAATTAGCATACAATAGAATAGCATATACTTGATTTGTTCCCATCATTTCCATGTTCCATATCCCATAAAAGCTAATGCACTATCAATTAGCAGTGTATTATGTTTCATTATTAAAATGAATTGTATCATTGCTTTAACATAAAATAATTGTATTATACAACATGTTTCTCATGTCATCATGGTCTGTTAACAGTCCTGCTGCCTATTTGCAAAGGCTCATAAAAGCTACTGGACACCGGGGAGCAGTTTTTGTGGCTTCTGAAGTACAATTTTCATTTAAACTCTTCCACACTGCCTTTAGTGCTCTTACAGCAATATCACTTCTCTGTAAATGGATCAAAATAAGCCTTGTTGATGGCTAAATGTGCCATGGAATTGCATATGCACAAACGCTTGTTGTCATGCAAACTGAGAGAAAAATCAAGTATAAAAGATGGCAATGTGTAAAAAGCAGGATAAGTATTTGATGTCAAAACTGAGCACTGAAAGTACTTTCTTCCTCCTTCTCATGCGTGAAAATATTGTTTGTCTAGGTGCTCTTAAAATCTGGCAGTATATAGAGTAAAACTGCAGATTTTGCTTTCCGGGTGCTACATTACATAGGCATTATTGTTTCACAGTCATTTTGTTAGATCGTAACCTTACTTGATTTCCATTCCCAGCTACGATAGTTTAAGATTATTTTTCAACAATGTAAATTCAACATTCAAAATATATGTATGCTAGCTATCTATAAATCATAATATAGAGAGTGAGCAGCATCCCTCAGCTTCATATATCAATGAAGCTCTTTTGTCTGAATTAGTTCCAGTTCTGTGAAGTTTGTCATTCACTTCTCAGCATAGAATAAATCAAAACAATTCCATAAGATTTATTTTCTTTCTTCTGACATTCTAGTTTTTGGATGAATGTTCTCAGTGTTTGTGCAAATGTACCCATACATTTCTCTGGGCTATAGGAACATATGGGAGAATTTGGAAATGTTTTTCTAAACAATTTCCAAACATTTTCTACAACAACTTGCTGCACTGGTCTGGGACCAATGCTCTGAAGATCACTAGGTAAAGGAGAATCAGAGGAGAAAAAGCAGGAAAGACCTTTATGCATTGAAATGAAAGGTGTTTGCTTCTCCATTGTCTGGCAGTTTGTCAAGCCATCTACCCCCCTGTAGTCTAAATCAAGCAGGAACAAATTACTAACGCTTGCAATCTAAATAGTTTACTCAAAATCTGCACAGATGGAAAAGGTGCGGTTTTACAGAATTTTATTCCTCCTTTTCTGCCTGGGAATGAGACTGATGTACCATTGGGAGTACATAAGAAGTCCAAAAGGCACATCCTTTTAGGAGTCTTGTAGCAGGTGATTCTGTAATAATGGAGCACAACACTATGATGTGAGCTGTAAGTTGTAAGTAAGTTTTTCCCCAAAGAGTTATTTATAAATTCAAGATCAGGCTCTATATCTTAAGAAATTTTTCAGCTTCATCCCTACTTGACCTCTCTTCATCTATATACAAATAATTACCTTTATATTTTCGTCAATTTATCAGATTTTGTCTGATTAAACAAAGGGGTCACTGTCATGGTAAGCATAAGAAACACAAAAAATCTTAGCAACAAAATATTGCAAACTTTATGAAAAAGTTTAATAGAAGGGGAAAAATCCATTTTAAGATGGTTTTCTCTAAACACAACTTCTCACCAGCAAATATATTTAAGTAAGAGCAAAACTAAGCTAACAGTTATTTGAACTGTAAGGTAAGTCTGTCTATGAATGGGAAATCAAGTAAGAAGTAATTGAATGGAAAGATCCTAGACAGAAATAAAGTTAGTCAGATCCATGATGAAATATCCTCATGGGATGTTCCCAACAGATGGGTAAGGCAATATATCTTTTTGTACCAATACCCTTCGATAATAATGTTATGTATTCTAATATTGTATATTATAGCCTAAAAAGGCTGTACTACCATACTAAAGAATTCACTTCCTCCTTTTTTTTTTTTTTTTTCTGTTTGGTAGGTGTCAGTATATAACAATTAGAGGTACTGATACTTTGACTGAAGCACATGCTTAGAATACATAACATTATTATCACTAAAGTATGAATATGATGGTACTGTCACACAGGTCTTAAAGGCATAGAAACAGAGCTTTTAAACTGTTTAGCTGCAGTAACGTGATTTCAGACCTTGTTGGTCATTCATATCACAGACTGCCAATGGATGATTTGACCTGAGAATTTGGTCATTTGGACTGGTGAATCAGAAGTGGCTAAAGTGCTGCCAGGTATTTGCTCCTATGTGTGTCTCTGGCAGATAGTACTAGACGGATGAGATGGAGAGGAAGAATAAGGACCAGATACAGTACTAGTGAGGTAGCTGAGGACTATATCCTATTTAACTCATAACACTGCTCTTGAGTAGAACCTTGACATTTATATTAACTCTTAATTGGATTTCTAGATCAACATATAATAGGTCTTCAACAGAAAATATAAAAATGCATGGCTCTGGCCTTTTCTCATACTCCCTATCTTTGTCACCAGATCTGAGAAAAACATTACAAAACTGCTACAGCTATGTGCTCCTCACAGGCAGGATAGCCCATTGTATTCACTTATGGAGAAACCAGCTCACTACCTAGAACACTAGTTTAAATACATTCAGGTTAAGTGACTGGAAGAACATATTACAATTTACTATATCATATCTATTACGCACATAAAATGTGTGGACTTATTCTAATTTTTAAGTTTCCTTGCAGAAAAAAATAAATGTCATCACAGCCAATAACCTCCTCAGAATTTGATCAGGAGCAAAGGAAGCTCTGCAATCAATAAAACGAACATCGGCTGCAATGAGAATGGATTCAGAATTCAATTCCTACTCTTCCACATGTACCAGGAAGGATGCAGGAGGAATCTGTTGCTTTCTCTGAAAAACAGTTAGATGCATGATACTTACACAGTAGGAAGTTTCAACAGGCCTTTTGTCTTTCAATAGCACCATCTCTTTCCACGCATGCCCAGCAGAAATGGGATTCAGCCAAACAGGAATAGCTTTTTTAAATTAAAAGAGGGTAGGTTTAGGTTAGACATAAGGAAGAAATTCTTTACAATGAAGGTGGTGAGACACTGGAACAGGTTGCTCAGAGAATTTGTGGATGCCCCATTCCTGGAAGTGTCCAAAGTTCGTGTGGACAGGGTTTTGAGCAACCTCATCTAGTGGAAGATGTCTCTGCCTATGGCAGGGGGCTTGGAACTAGATGATCTTTAAAGGTCCCTTCGAACCATCAAGTGAATAGAATAGAATAGAATAGAATAGAATAGAATAGAATAGAATAGAATAGAATAGAACAGAACAGGATAGGATAGGATAGGATAGGATAGGATAGGATAGGATAGAATAGAATAGAATAGAATAGAATAGAATAGAATAGAATAGAATAGAATAGAATAGAATAGAATAGAGATTATTTCAGTTGGAAGGGACCTACAACAATCATCTAGTCCAACTGCCTGACCAATTCAGGGCTGACCAAACGTTAAAGCATGTTATTAAGGGCATTGTCAAAATACCTCTTAAACACTGACAAGCTTGGGGCATCAACCACCTCTCTAGCAAGCCTGTTCCAGTTTTTGACCACCCTCTTGGTAAAGAAATGCTTCCTAATGTCCAGTCTAAACCTTCCCTGGAGCAGCTTTGAACCATTCCCACATGTCCTATTATTGGATACCAGAGAGAAGAGATCAGCACCTCCCTCTCCCCTTCCCCTCCACAGGAAGCTGTAGAGAGCAATGAGGTCACCCCCCAGCCTCCTTTTCTCCAAACTAGACAAGCCCCAAGTCCTTAGATGCTCCTCATAGGACATTCCTTCCAGCCCTTTCATCAGCTTTGTTGCCCTCTTCTGGATGCATTCAAGGACCTTCACATGCTTCTTAAATTGTGGGACCCAGAACTGCACACAGTACTCCAGGTGAGGCTGCACCAACGCTGAATACAGCGGGATAATCACCTCTTTTGACTGGCTGGTTATACTGTGTTTAATGCACCCCAGGATGTGGTTTGCCCTCTTGGCTGCCAGGTCACACTGCTGACTCATATTGAGCCTGCTGTCAACCAGCACCCCCAGATCCCTTTCTGCAGGGCTGCTCTCCAGCCACTCCTCTCCCAATTTATAGCTGTGCCCGGCATTACTCCATCCTAGGCGCAGAATGTGGTATTTATTCTTGTTAAATTTCATGCCACTGATAATTGTCCAATGGTCCAATCTATCCAGATCCCTCTGCAAGGCCTCTCTTGTCCCTCAAGAAAGTCAACAGCACCTCCTAGTTTGCTATCATCAGAAAACTTGCTAATGGTGCATTCAATTCATGGATCCAGATCATTGATAAATGTATTGAACAGAACTGTCCCTAGAATTGAATCCTGAGGAACACTGCTGGTGACTGGTTGTCAGCCAGATGTAGCCCCATTCACTACAACCCTTTGAGCTCTGCCCTTCAGCCAATTAAGCCAAACCAGACATTTGGTCTCCCAAGCTATGTATACGATCACTATCTGTAAGATCATAGTTCACAAAATAAATTGAGCAGCACGGAATAAGTTTGCACATAAAAAAAAAATACTGCTTTTGGTTTCACAATCACCATTTGGTTTCACAAGAAACCAAATTCTGATGTCGTATATATGCATGATACTCCTCTTGAAAACAAGTGAAACAGAACACAAGAGCTGAGAGGAAAAAATAGCCTGTCTATTGTAAAAAGAAAGTTGTTTAAATCACTAAAAGATCTCTTCCTGCTTTTCTTTAGCAGTGTCTAGCAAAGGTATATAATCTGAGATATATTTCTAGCTTGCAAGTTTCCTGTTATTTGTCATTAACGCACAACAACCATGTATTTCAGCCTGAATTTGTAATTTAGTTCACTGTTCATTCACGTATTTAAGATCCTTGCCCCAGATTTTCGTTTGGGTCCTTGAGTACTGCAGCTACCAAGTATCAGGAAAAACTGATATGTCAGAGCAAGACAGTGTGAAAGATAATGCTCTTGGTCCTTTCCTGCTAGCTGAGAGTGGTGATAACCAGTGAATGCTTCTCCTCCTCTGCATGCAAAAATCCCATAAATTAGCTGAAACCACAGGTATTAAGCTAACCTATTTGACTTTAGGTTTTAAAAATAGATAGTAAAATACTTGCACATATGGCTGGGACACATGATATTAATTAGAATGTCAAGAGTGGTACTGCTTGTGAAACTTTCCCTATTCCCATCCAAAACTAAATGGTTTAGCTTATCACCTTTTATTAGCTAAATTATCAGGTGGGTATAACAATGCCTCTCACTTCACACTGGGAAAGACCGTGGAGGGAAACAATGGTGTGGTCTTGGAAGCACAACCAACAGCTAAATGGTGAATCACTTCCCAGCAGATGATACTCTTGCACTTACATGTCCTAATTTTGTTAGGAGTCTGTCCAGGTCAAAGTCATACATTATGGCCTAAATGACACATGCTGTGTGTTAGGATCAAATCCAACCTACCCAGTGTACCAAACTAAGCACAACACTCAATGAAAATGCTGTGGAAATGTCAAATATGCATATTTGGGTTTTTTTGTAAGTAAACCTTTACTTTGTGACACTGTACTTGCAAGAGGAAAAAGAACAGAAAACCATAATTGGAAGAGTCAAAAACCTTTCAAATGTATGAACCCATTTTTGGAAAAGAAGAATAGAATGATTCTTAAAGTACAACCTCTTAGGTCTAGCTCATATCTTTAGTAAAAAAGTGTGAGCTGGCAGATTATTAGATGAGGTGAACTGGCCTATTGAATTGAATGAAGCCACACTGATTTATCTTAAGTGAAAATCAGGACTTTAATCCATATGTGTAACTTAATACTTGTAAGTGGGAATCTTAACTTTAGTGAGACTGGTTGGGTGGTTCTTTCATTTCTTGGATGGTTCTTTCACTTCACACATGATTAAGTGGTTTCCTACATTAAAATCCAAAAGAAAAATAATTAAATGCGGAAAGCTCAATAATGTATGGTACTTAGCACTTTCAATTCTATGGAGGTCAATTCAAGCTGAAGAATCTTGGTATATGCATGACCAATGCCTGGAAAGTAATGAACTCATAAGAATTAGGCATCCTATTTTGTGAATTATTTTAATTACGTTATGATTTTTAATGTCATATGCATATATTATTTTCTTCAACATCTCAAGGAACTGTTTGACACACAGAGTTAGATTACATTTCCTAGTATATGTTGATTTTAGAAGAGCTTTCACAGATATAAACTCTTGCAATAAAAGTGACACTGACTCTGTCACATTTCACTTGAAAAATTCATATAAATTATCCTGCAGAGAACACAGTCAATGGACTGAAATCTGACTAAAAAGCTATAACAAAGAATAATGAAAATTAACAATGAAATAAGTAGATGGGAGGTATCTTGTGCTGACTCTAGAGGCCAGAGTTCTGACCTCCATTTAATATGCTCATTGATAAACTGGAAGAGAGATGAGAATGTTAATAAAGCACGCAGATGATATTAAATAAAGGGATCTGAGATAACTATTCAAGATGTACGCCAAATGGTCCTGGATAAGTGGGAATAAGGAGATTAAATGATGCTGATATACAGCTTAATCTTTTCAAACTGCTTGTCTGAATATATTCCTGCTGTGGCTTTCTGCTGCAATCACCTAGGTTCTTAACAATTTATCGCCTTTGTACTTTCCCTTCCAGATTTTTCTTTATATACATGCTTTTATGAATCTTCATTGACTAGTTCCTGCAAGGATTCTACAGTTGCTTTTCAAAATTTCCAGTTTATTTTTTCTAAAGCTGGACATTAATTTATAGCATAATAATCTCAAGAACTGTTAATGCACATGAAGACTATTTTACTCACTGTTTTCAGTGAGCAATGGACATGCATTAGAAGAAACACATGGACCATCTAGAGAAAATTCTGGATATAACTGAAGGATAAGAGTTTATTTCTCCAAAGTGCATAAAATGAGAAATTAGCTGCAGGTTTGATGAGATACTAAAAATATCCCCCTAACCTATCTAGGTTCTTTCTGTATAAGCAGAAATTAAAAATTAGAGCAATGTGAAAATGACCAATTCTGTATTTTTCAGCTTTCAATGTTTAACTTCTGTCATTGGATTGCTTCAAGAGTCTGATTTTTGCAGACAAAGTTTTGTTTAAATGCTACTCCAGATAACATTAAAAAAAATTGTCCTAGAACACCCAAAATAAGAGAGTGATTCACCTAGCCAACTATAAATACATACATCTGACTATTTCATCTACCTTGTTTCTGTAATCAGTGGTAAAAAGTAGGTAATCAATGGTAAAAAATAGGCCTCTCTGAGGCTTTGTTCATTGTGTTCTAAACTAGGTGTTTAAAATAAGCCAGAAAAATTCTGGATTCCTAAAGTTCCTAGTTCTCTCTTTTTCAGATAGAAGCATTTCATTCCATAAATATCAAAGCAGAATATTTTGACATTTTTACAGTATTTCATTCAGGTTCTTTTAATCAAATGAAGTTTCATTAGAATAAATGGATTTATCTAAATAGTTGGCACATATTTGGAGGAAGTAATTTTGATACAAACATTCCAATACTCTCTGGTTATTTCTCATATGCATAATGTTTAAAGGCAGAGTCATGCTGTTCCTAACTGCCCTCTTCTAAATAATATACTTACATTCTAAATTAATGTAAAGAAACACCAGTGTTGATTTCTTTGTTGTTGTACCTTATGGCATGAATACCAATTTGTAAAGACCTTGTATAGCGTCTGAAATAGATCGCCTCAGACATTTTAGCCATTAGGTTTGTTGCTGCTGGACTCTTATTCACCAATATTCTTAATAGGATGTTTATGATGATAGCTTCAATACTGCTTTTTTTTATCCCATTTAATATCCTTTGCTCTTCAGAGTCACTAAAGCTTAAGCATTTATATGCGTATCGAATCTCTTGATGTTGAATCACTATCTGGTTCTTGGGTGGGAAATTGATTTGATACAAATAGGCAGAGTAATAAATCATTTCATCTACTTTGTTTAATGCCTTGGAGCCCTTTTGTTCTTTTTTCACCTTTAACCATAGGTCTTGATCAGCTTAAAAAAAAATGGTAAAAACATAATCAGAGCTCTCTACAGGTTTCCTAGGACCTTGAACATTAGAGCGTGAATGATCAGATCCTCTTTTTTCAGTGCTCAGTTGCTAATACACTATTCTAAAGGATAGTAAAGCTGAAATTGTTGAATTATTGACAACAGAAACAAAAGGTTTACAGGTACATCATAATGTCCACATATCTAGATAAGGGTTTTTGATGAACTTATAAAGCTCTTGAAGGAATGCTGCAAATAAATAAATATTTTTCTCTGTCACTGTATATGCTTAAGGAAATTGTATGGTCCAAAATAAAAAAATAGAAAGAGAGAAGATAAAATTATATATATATTGTTAAAAAAAAGGGGGGGGGAATTAATCTTTAGCTATCTAAAATATGATATTCTGATATAAGTTATTTGACTAGGCTCTCTACAGACAACAGAGACCTTTGGAAGAATGTCTAATATTTGTGGGAGTAACTGTCTTCCAAATGCACTTATTTCTTTCCTTGGATTAAAGAGGACATCAAGATGGTTAGGTCAGATTAGGCATTGAATTTGCAAATTAATCTTTTCTCAAAAGTATAATTATGTTAGATTGCACCATAAATAAATTTGTGTGCAGATTATTTTATACTGCCGCAGGAAAGAAAGCAAAATGTATCTGTCAAAAAGTATTTCTGAAATACCTGGTCATCTCCAGGGATAAAAAATATGTCAAGATCTGTATTTTATTACTTTTCTGTATTCTTTCTCACTTACTGTCTGCCTATTCTCAGCTGCTAGATATTGTAGATGGGAGTCATTGAACTACATGCAGACACACTCGATGAGGACATGTGAACAAGCATTCATGTGCACCCTGAGAGTTTCCCTGGCAAATAGAATGGAATGGGCGCTTCAGGGTTGTGATTCATTTCATTCTAAAGCAAACTTCTAAAATAATCTGGATTAATTGTACCCTACTTGTCTACATTTGACTACAAAGACAGCATCAGGTAGCTAGTTCAAACACAGAGATTTACAGTACAGGCATTTAAAGTTAGGTAATATTATTCCTCTCCTGTGAGACATTATTTCTGATTAATGTTTTATTTATGATATGCTAAGGATTTTATTATGTCTTGTCTAGGTGTATCTAAGACAGGTTTAACCTGGATGTGTGAAATAGTAATAGCTGTGTTCCCATGGCACAGCAGATCTCAGCAGAGAGCTATTTTCCCAGCTTCTAGGGCTGGCTTTGAACCCGAGGTCTGCTGTGCTAGGCTGTCAATGCTGGTTACCTAAAAGTTAGTCTCAGGAGTTTTAATCTTGTCATAGGCTGCATGCACACATAAAGCATTAAAGTTTAACAGTGCTTTGGGCAACATTTATTTCAGCAATTCTTGTTTCATGTGAACTTTCTAATAACCAACCATTTTTAATCTCCTCTGTCCAGGTTATTTGGCTTGAGGAGTGCCTAAGGCCTACCAGGGTTAGCATTTTTTTTTTTGCTGGAGCATTCTTTAGGAATTGAAGTAAAAAATACTTTGTAAAGAAGTGAATCTGAGACTTCAGGTAGAAAGTATTTCTGCTAAGCTTCAAGGCTGCAAAACACATTCTACTTCCATGGACTTTGAACATTTGCAACCCTCTAACTACTTAACTGATTTTCTTCTGAACAACAAACAAAAAGTATTCTGGTAAGAAGTTGAATTAAAAGGGTAATTTTATGTATTTGAATAAATCGTCTGACATGGAATCTTAAATTCAACTTTATGTGTAGCGTATTAAAAATTCTTACTCCTTTACAGTAATGTAATACATTTGTAAGCCTCAAAGTATTTATTTCGGAAAGAAAGAAAACCTAACACATCACTTAAAATATCACCGTATCCAACTATAAGTCAAAAATCCAAGCAAGATCAGAAAAATCAAAGACAAAATAAATGATCTTGCCTTATGTTGTGACAGTGTTTCCATGGGTACAGTCTCCAGGTGCTCTTGTCTCTCTTCTGAGATGGAGAAAGAGAATGCAGAGTGCCACAGGAATGTGGCTTATTTCCTGTGCATTACAAGGGACACCACTTGTTCTCTTCACTAATGGAGGAAAAGCTTCAGTGCACCTTTTCAGTTACCTAAGGCTTGAATGGATATTGTTCTTGTCCAACCCTTCTAGTCTAACACTACTTGAAGTCAGAAACAGACTATCCAGTGAAATGATGCTAAAGGTGCATTGCAAGTCCATGAATTGGCCATAGGCATACTTATAAAAATCCTACCACTATTTTACCTTTTCAGAGACAAATCCTGCTCAGGTGTGTAAAGTTTCCAATGCAAACAAAAGTCACATTTCTGTACATATGAGAACACATACCTGATAATATTCATCTCTTCCCTTGCACCAGATCTCAGCAGTGAAATATAGAGGTCAAGTGGGAATGTTAGGGTTATAGTAAAGATGTTGGTAGTAAAGCTGTTGGCAGCAAGGTGTGTGGTTCCTAGGTTGGTTACTCCAGTAGCATGAATGAAAATCTAAGTATCAATGTCTGAAGAACAGAGAAGCAGCAGCACTAGTCCTTAGTAATCACTTTCCTTTGTGTCACCGTCCCTCCGTTCACCTATCATCATGGAAGACAGGCAGAAGTGTTCTGCAACTCTGAATAAGTATGCAGATTTTATGAGCAAATGACAGTGGTGTGATATACATTATAGACTCATATTCTGTCCATAGAGCTCTGAACCTCTCTTGTGGTTTAAAAGACTGTTTTGAAAAGAATTATCTCATTTAATGTCTATTTGCATAGGTCTTGGCTGCAGAGGGAAAAAGATACATACGCATGGAACTGAAAAAATAAACTCCAGGAATTATCATAAGAATCAGATCCCAAATCCATCTAGTTCAGAATAATAATTTTGCCAGTGACAACAGCCATTATCAGGTCACATGGAAAGGCATAAGCCTCTGGCTCTAATGACTAGAGATTGGTTTAAACCACAGAGCACAAGATTTATTATTCCTTTCTTTTTCTCTCTCTTTTTTTTTTTTTTAGTGTAAGCTCTGGCTGTCTCTTGATGATTCACTTTTTGACAAATGCTGCACTTTAATCCAATGTGGTCTGAGAGAAAGTCTTTCCTTTTAGTCATGAATTTCATATTATTCACAATTGAAAGGAAATTGGTTTAGAAATTGAATTTATAAATCAGCTGGCCAAAACATCTAAAACTGGACTTGTTCAAAAGTAAAGTATTATTATTCCAATAAGAATCTACCCTATTTTCTTTCTTCAATACAGTAAGTTTAAGAAGGAAAAAAAATTGAAGTCCATTGTTTCTTTTTTTTCCCTAGTTCTACTATTATTGTTGTATCCACATATTTTTCAATACTAATAAAGCTTTATTGCTTTACGACTTGAACATGATGAATTTTGGTTTAGCATTTTGGCTGGAAGCCAAAGAAAATGATCTTCTTACTTTTCCCAAGGGAAAAAAAAGTTAAATTTGTATGTTTTATTTATTTTAGGGCACTTAAGCCTTGTCTTTTTTGTAGGGCAAAGTTACAGCTTATCATTTTGCTGATTTAATTATTTCAAAAATGTTTATAAAATAAAACAGACCAGTACATTCATTTGTGGTGTAAGTCCCTCAGTGGAGAATGGTTACGTACGATGTGTTAGCACTTTGAAATGCAGAGAGCTGGCATATGATTGCATTGTGTGTTGGGTTTTTAATAAGCAGAATAATTTGATACTATGAAAGTATTCTTTTCTAGATTCACCGCCTATAGTCTTAGAGAAGAAGGATATTTATGGTTACATGGATATACTTAGATTTCAGCAATGATAAATTTGCAGATGACATTTTTTTTTTATCGAAGACAAGATTAAGTTTGACCTTGTTAAGTATGATTTGGCTCCTATAGTCTGAAACATTACTCTTACCCTAAACAATGTCTTTTCTCCAAAAACAGATTTTCTGTTCAATAAAACGCTAAAACATGTGTTGCAAAATTCAGCTAAGAATCCATCAGATCATGAAAGCTCAGTTGAAAATCTTGGAACCGAGTCAAAATAAAAGAAAGATTGTGTACTAATTCTGTTATTTGCTCTTTCATTGCATTTGTTATTTCTTCTTTAAACAGAAAAAAAAATCCATCTAATAAATTAGCAGCTTAATTTGAAAATATTTAAATTTTTTAAATGTAGGACCAATGGAGGCAGTGAGAAATCTTTTCCTAAACCACTTAAAAATTATTTTCATCATTAATCAGGAAAATAAAATAGGCAATTTGTCATTTTCTCCTTGGAAGGGATTTTCATTAAAAAAAAATAATCAATAGATCTCTCTTTAAGGATAAGGACCTTATTGAGAGTATTCTGGTCTGTTAGTGATCTTGCAGACTGCAGCTACTTCTGCTTGACTCAAAACAGAGGCAGAATTATTCTTCAGCTACTAGATTTGGGGAACAACTGCTAGGGATGTAGGATTTTCTTAACCAACAGCCTTCCAGGAAAGTAATCAGAGCAGTCATGTTGATTCTTTCCTGTGCAAAATCAATTTTCGTATTTTCCTTCCTGTCTTGAAAAGTCAATGCCTTCCCCCACCCCACAAAAATTGGAGTTTTCAAAAAGGACACTTTTTTGTAGGATAGAGCATGCCCAGCAAAAAATCCAATGAGCTCTATTTCAGCTCTTCTCTGCACCATTTATAATTCCTCTAGGTTTTTTTTTAGCTTGTCTGCTGGGTATCACTGTAATTCCTACATGTTAAAACATCTTATATTGGGAATCCCAGGGAATTTACTTTCCTTTCCTGACAAACTAGCTAAGCATGAATCAGCCATATATGTGTTAAACCATAAACGGTTTTACAGCCAGGTGATTGATTTGAGGCAAAACTCTGAAAGTCTAAGTCACCTTAAGGGAGGATGTGAAAAGCTCAGTTGTGTCAGTAGTTGAGTTGGCCATGAGGCTTTTTTGAGGATGTTCAGGAGAAAGTTGTTTCTGTTCCTTTGGGAGATGCAAGATGAATTGCTTTTACTAGCATCAGACTGGTCATCTTTGTAAAGGCCAGGTTTCACACTTATCCTGCTTTGCTCAGACATGATCCCTTGAGATCCTCAGACCATTTGCTATCTTATTAGTATTCTACTCCTTATATTTAAAAATCGGAAGCATCAAGTGCTCTAGATAGCTTCTATTTTACTCATAATTGGTATTCAGTTTGCAGGAGTTATTTTTTCTTTAACAGAACAGTTTTGAAAAGAAAAGTTAAGCTGGTGTTGTGGTTTAACCCATCAGGCAGCTAAACACCACACAGCCATTAGCTCAGTCTCCCTGCCCCAAGTGGGATGGGGGAGAGAATCAAGGAAAAAAAAAAAAGTAAAATTCGTGGGTTGAGATAAAGATGGTTTAATAGGACAGAAAAGGAAGGGAAAATAATAATAATGATAATAATGATAAAAGAATATGCAAAATAAGTGATGCACAATGCAATTGCTTACCACCCGCTGACTGATGCCCAGCCAGTTCCTCAGCAGTGGTCACCCCTACCTGGCCAACTCCCTCCAGTTTATATACTGAGCATGATGTCATATGGTATGGAATAGCCCTTTGGCCAGTTTGGGTCAGCTGTCCTGGCTGTGCCCCCTCCCAGCTTCTCATTGGCAGGGCATGAGAAGCTGAAAAGTCCTTGACTAGTGTAAGCACTACTTAGCAACAACTAAAACATCAACATTATTCTCAGACTAAATTCAAAAAACAGCACTATACCAGCTACTAGGAAGAAAATTAACTCTATCCCAGCCAAAACTAGGACAGCTGGGAATGAGAAATAGAAGTAACTAAATTAGGCACTGAGAAATGAATATGATTCTAGGATTTTGTTTTTACAGAAGTATTATCTTTAGTTACCGAATCAAGTTACAATGAACGCCAAAACTTACTATATGAAAAGAAATGAGGAATGATTACTATGGATATGACCAAAATTTCCATATAGGAAATTATACAGGAATTAAAACTGACCCGTTTCTCAGTGTAATCATTTTGGAAGTAGATAAGTTCATAATCTAACAGACTGATAAAGGAGTTGAGATTATGATGTTGCCATGAGAAGGTACAGTGTGCTGGCTGATACATGTGAAAACTGCAAAATTCTCAGCACAAACCTGAGGGAAATTAGCTGCGTACAAGGGGAGGTTGCACAGCACTCAGTGGATAACGAATTTTTGTCTGGCGCCTCTGTTTTCTCTGCCTGTGACTTCATTAAATTACTTCCTTCAAATATTGTGGAAGTTGATGACTCCCTCTGACTTCACAGGCATTGGTTAAACCCTGAACAAATCAGATGGCAGTTGTCCTGTTGTGTTTGGCTGGAGTAGGGGGGAAAGAAACTAGACCTGTGCTAAATTGCAGTGAATACATTGCTGATTCACAGTCAATACGCTTTTACACTTCACAATTGATTTAAGTTCCTGTCAGTGCAGCTCCCACTACTATATGATGTAGCTGTCTAAGGTCTCTTACACTACCGTTATATGACCATCCCTTTATAACTCTCTTTCTTCCTGTTCCATCCATAATCAACAATATAGAAAACCTAGTTATTATCTATTAATGTTTCCTTGCAAACACTTTAATGATCAATGCTCTCTGCTCCACCTGATAGATAGTAGTCGAGAAGGAGAGGGAAAGGGCACAAATGTATTAGTATAGAACTAGAGGTTATTTCCCCTTTCACCCTCCTGCCACATCCAAGCCTCTTCCACATGAGTTGTTCAGGGCATTTCTTATCTTTTGTGATTGCATCCATAAATCGTTTCCCTCCCATCTATATTGTACTTTTTTCTCTGTATCTGTCCCTTTTTCTAGTTCTTATTGCTATTTTGTCCTCTCTTAGCCCTTCTCTGGACAAGGTTTTGCAGCACATACCAAGACCCAGTGAGTCACATTTTGCCTCAGACCCAACAAAATCCACAACACAGTACCAACAGCTCTACATTTTTGTTGTGTGCCTTTCTCCCTTCATTGGTATTCAAAACTCCTCCTAATTCAATGTGGTCTGTTAAATCATTAATATTCCATTTAGTCCATCCTGTCAGTCATTGATGGAGATGTCAAACAAGGCTTGGGACTGATCCCCAGACCTGCTCCAATGCACACAAGCTTCCCACCACAGGTACTACAGTTGATTATTATCCTACAGCCTTTCTTAAGGTTTATAGTCCACAGGACAGCAGCCTTTGTGGACCAAAGCTTTTCAGTTAAGACTTCATGTGACAATGTGTCATGCTGAAGCTCATGCACAATTTAGCATTTTCTAAAAACAATTTATTGAATGTTGAAATATTGCAAGACACATTTTGTTTTCAGAGAAACCTACCTAATGTGCTGCAGTAGAACACCAAATTGTTTATCATTTTTTTTACGTATATGTGTTAGTAAGTACTATGATTTCTTCTCATAATCAGCCAGATTTCCTTACTTATTTGTTTGTTGTTTTTCTTTCCCCTTTTGTCCAGCTCTTGAGAGCACAGACAGAAAATGCATCACTACAGCAGTGCTTATCCAAAGTAGCTCTTAGATTTTAAGTGAAGCAGGAATAATTATGGCCAATGTTTACCATTAGTGGAAACTCCAGAAATTCCCAGTTTACACTGGAGAGCATTCACATTTTTGAAGCTTAACTTTAAGTCATTAGGTTAAACTTCATGTAAAGGAATATCGCAAAGTGTAAGAGACAAAACTTAATTCTAACAGGACTTCAGTGTATTTTATTTGTGCTCAGTACTATTCTCCTTCAGACTCATAAAATCAAAGAATGGCATTTTGGAACATGAACCGCAACTTTTTACCATGACAGGAATTGAATAGCAAAATGAATGTAGTGTATTATATATTTCAAGTTTAGGCTTTGTATGTTAATTCCCTCTTTTGCTATTATTAGCTCAAATATAATGTTCTAAATCACTCATCACTTGATCCAAAACCCAGATTTGTTATTTTTTCTGTTCTTATGTATTTCTTTTATGTTATTTAACACTGTTTGTTGCATGAATATTGAATAGCTGTGTATATAAACAGGATTTTACTTTCCTGTTCAAATTGTTCTCCATTTTGACCAAGTGATTACATTGAAATGCTTTTTATTCCCACAGAGACGTACAAAAGTGTATGAAACATGACATGGTTGAGGACATGGTTTAGTGGCGGACTTGGTGGTGATAGGTTAATGGTTGGACTCGATGATCTTAAGGCCCTTTTCCAACCTTAACAATTCTATGATTCTGTGATTCTATGATTCTATGAAAACAAGATAAGGAGTAACTTCTCAAGTATAACAACCTCCACAGAAAATTTTCAGGTTAAAACACCGAGTTCTAACATAAAAACTGAGAGCTGCAGAGGCCAGCCCTGCTCAAGGCAGAGGTTTTAAGATGTTTAGCACAATACTTGGAATAAATGCAACAAAGAAGTTAGAATATGGGGATGGGGGGTGGTAGGGTTGGGAGTTTATTGAAAAATGCTTACCTGCTTTTTCATTGTAAAAGGATGAGTTTTTTTGCTTCCAGATGGCAGTGAAACACAGTGTAGGATGGTGGAATAAAGTTAATGTCCTTTAACTTTATTCACAGACTAAAAAAAACTTCAACAGTGTTAACAGATGTAAAAGGGCTAGTTTGGCTGGGATACACTCAGTTTCCCAGTGTCATCATGGAGCGTACAACATGCCCTGGTCCTACTACACTGCATGCCAGCAAGTAGCAGCTGCCCTAAACCGAGATAGTATTTTCCATCTTTCTCCATGTCCCATTGCCTGGATGGCCTTGGTGCCAGCAGCAGCTGGCTTCAGCTTTTCCCTGCTGTGACTTTCTCTCAACTGTTCAGGGATGAGGTTGGAATTGGCTGCTGCAGAAACTGAGAAAGACATTCACTAGGGAGCAGGGGAAGCAGCAGCTGAGTGGCTGCTGGAAAGGAGCCTGCATGAGGCTGAAATGCCATTCCCTGAAGGTGAGAAGCAGCTATGGCGAGGAGGAAAGCAGAGGACATTCCTCAGATTTCATCTTACTCAGAGGAGTATAGGCATTTCTGAATATTGGTGACTATGTGAAAATTTAGGGTACATCTCCTCTGTCAGTTCCTACCATTCCTTTATGCAATAGTCTCCATATTGAATTGTGTCCCAAGAGACACGGAAGTGAACAGGGAGTTCTTACAGCTTAAAGACTGCAGAAGCCAAAGATGACAGTAGAGGAGGAGAAAGCCTTGGCATCAACTTATGACATTGTCTCCAATATAAAATGAAATCTCCCAGGGAGGGCTCTGTTTCCCATGGAGAACAACACAGCTGGGGAACAGGAAGGTTTCCTAGGACCTGCTACTTAGACCTCCAGAGCTATCCTGACCAAAAGTTTAGTAGTATTGCAACAGTTGTGGATATGATCCTCCCTCTCGCTATTGTGAAAGATTAAAATAATAACTGTCATCACTAATATATCTTCTTTGACAGAAGGAAATACAAATAGTGACCAAAAGTGGCTAGTAAGCATATAAAGAGATGGGGAAGATGAGTCAAAATAAAATGGACTATATATACATAGGCAACTGTTTAATCGTACTACTTTTAATAGTATGATGTCACATACCTTGTGCATGCTGTTGCTGAAGTTTAACACGATTGAGGGAGCAGGTAGAGGCTGCAGTTACTAGGGTGAAACTGTGGACACAAAGGAAGAAGAGTAGGAACTTTGGGAATGGGAAGAGGTAAGATAGCAGCTGAAAGATAATAAAGAACAGCTGTGCTTCTGAAACTGCCTTTTTGGACTGAACACTTCCAATTCTCTTGATGGCACAAACACATTAACAGTCACTGACTGAACTTAAAATGATAAGGGCAGAAATGAAAGAGAAATATTTTGTTTTCCCTCATTCTACATGACACAAGACAAGCAGCCCACTTAAATAATGGAATATCCCCAGTATATGTCTTAATTCAGCTTAGAGGGGAGAAGGAAGAAAACGTAGTCCAAATAGAAGCCTAGCCTCTTATTTACATGCTTTGTTGCCATTTGTGTCTGGCTGCTTGTTTCATCTTTCATCAACCACTTGTCTAGTAATCCCACTGAATCCAAACTCTATGATGTGCTAGTAATTCCACCAGCAAATTTAGCTTTCCTTTCTCTGCCAGTCCCTCAAGAAGGTAGCATAAGCCCTTTGATTTGTATTTTTAACATAAGTTCATAAAATTCCTGAAGCAGGAACTCAGGTTATACACATTGTTGACTGAAGTTTTAGTTCGATTTATTCTGACTAAAGATCTGAATCCCTATGTATTCTTACTTTATATAAAATAAGGTCCCAGACTTAACAATGGAGTATGATAGAATCCAATGATTTTTTTAAAGTTGCGTAAAGTAATTAAATATTTTCTAATATAAAGGAAAGCTTCTCTTGTTTTCCACTGTTTTAATGAGTAGTTTAAATTTTCAAAAATTAATTTTTACAGTGTTTTTAAAACATCATTGTAGTAATTTATCTTGTGCTATAGTAAAAAACTTTTAAAAAGGAAGTTTAAAAACAGTGGAATATGAAAAATGTCAAAAGTGGGGTAAATATAAATTCTGTTAGGAGCAGGCAAAAGTTAGTAAGATGCTGTAGTTTATTGTGTGGAATTCCACCTCACTGGAGATTGATCTTTTTTCTGCAGGACTTTTTGGGGTATTTGTGATAGCTTTGTTTTATAAAGAGAAGAAAGAAGAAATATTTTGAAAATAAAAATACTGTAACACTCTAATTGATTTTATTTATCTTTGAATGTAACAACAATTTATTCAGGAGCTTTAGTCTGTATTAACATACATTTGTCTTTCTACCAGGTAGGCATAGTAAACCTGAAATAATGCATTTATGAGCCAGAAACATCTGGTAACCACCCCATTTGCCCCCCCCCCCCCAAATTAAATTTCCAAGAACATGCTTTTAGAGTAGGGTTGTAACTCATTTATAATTTATATCTTGATTTCCTTTGTGACTGGCTTTATTGCAGGATAATATTCACATCAGTAGACATTATTCAACTGTTGTCCATGCATGGAGAAAGTAAATGATCTAAAACAGTAAAGGTGTTTAAATTTCTTTTTTCATAATTTACTTCTTATGAGGGAATTTATTTTGTTTTCTCAAGCACAAGAACCAATGGAAAAAGTAATTTAAGGTAGCATAACATTTTGAAATGGATCACATAGTTTCTTCAGGTTTGATTTTATTTAACAATTGCAGGAACAGAAAACTTTACATCTTCTCAAGTCCATTTGCCTTAGAATAGTACTTCCTAAGTACCTCTTAGCACCTCTACATCCTCTCATTGATTCCTCACTTATCAGTGTTCACTAATTTCTGCCACCTATCTGGAATGTGCTCTCAGCAAACCTTATCTGAATTGATTTCTTAGAGGACATTAAAGACAGAAACTACTGTTTCTGAAATTTGCCTGTAAGACAGCAATAGTGAGGAATCTTACCTCTTTATCATCCTGTTAAATGTGATTTTGCCCAGTGTCATGTGAAAGCATAGCCCCTGGGCTTCTAAGGCTGCAGATACATCTCTTATCCCTAGCTCTCCCACACAGAGGTAGAAGAGTGATCTTTCCAGCTCCTGGACAAGACTTATCAGTAATAACAGAAAGAAATACTCACCCATACCTCCTAAAAGACTCGTTTTATGGTGTTTATTATTCATCAAAAGTCTTCGTGAAGAATGAGCCATTGTAGTTGAAAAAAAATCCATGCTAACTGAAAAAAAACCACGGGCCTGTACATATTATAAAGTGTATTCAAAGGCATGCTGGTCCCAGGAAAAAATGCGCTAGAAGGGGTTCCTCTGACAATGGACACAGAATCACAGAAAAGTCAAGGTTGGCAGGAACCTCTGGAGATTCTCTGGTTCAACCCTCTGTTAAAAGCAAGGCCAGCTAGAGCAGGTTGCCCAAGACCATGTCCAGTCAGGTTTTGAATAGCTCCAAAAACATAGACTCCTGATCTTCTCTGGGCAAACTCTTCCAGTGTTCAACCACCCTCAGACTTATTTTTTCGTTATGTTTAAAAGGATTTCCTATGTTTCAATTTCTGCCCATTGCCTACTGTCCTGTCACTGGCTGCCACCGAGAAGAATCTGGCTCTGCCTTCTTTAATATCTGCCATCAGGAGTTTATAAACATGGATAAGGTCACCCTGAGTCTTCTATTCACCAAACTGAACAATCCCGGCTCTCAGCCCGTCCATGTAGCTCAGATGCTCCAGTCTCCTATTCATGACTCTTGTCGGTATGTGTGTTTCTTTCTTGTACTAGGAAGCCCAGCACTGGGCACAGGACTCCAGATGTGGCCTCATCAGTGCTGAGTAGACAGGAAGGATCACCTTCTTTGGCCTGCTGGCAACACTCTTTTCAGTGCACTCGAGAATATTGTTGGCCTTCTTTGCCTCCACAGCATAATTCTGGCCCATGTTCAACCAGTTGTCTACCAGGACCTGCAAGTCCTTCGCTCCAGAGCTGCTTTCCAGTCCCAGCCTGTACTGGTGCATGGGATTATTCCTCCCCAGGTGCAGGACTTGGCTTTTCCACTTGTTGAACTTCATAAGGTTCTTGTCACACTATTTCTCCAACCTGTTGAGGTCCCTTTGAACCCTCTGACGTATTAATAACTCCTTCCAGTTTTGTAACATTTGCAAAATTGCTGAAGGTGCACCCTGTCCCATCACGCAAGTCATTAATGAAGATGTTAAACAGTATTGGTCCCACTGTGGACCCCTGGTTATGCAACTAGTGACTGACCTCTAACTGGACTTTGTGCCACTGATCACAGCCCTCTAAGCCTGGCCGTTCAATCACTTTTCAGTCAACCCCACTTTTCACTTACCTAGTCTTTACATCACTTTGGCCATGAGGATGTTATGGAAGACAGTGTCGAAAGCCTCATTAAGGTCAAAATAAACAACATTCACTGTTCACACAGTGAGCTGCTCACCTATCTAAACTGCTGTGCGTTTTTCTGCATCTCTGTTTTGATATCACTTCTATGATTTCTTTAGGCATGGCCTAGCAGTGTAGTTCACAGCTAACTCTCCAGAAGCATCCCTCTAGATATTTGGCTTAAATTACGCTTCATTTGTGCTTACTTCAAGTACAATAAATCTTTTTCTAGATGGCAACTGGGACAATATAATCCTGGTTCAACTATCAAAGACTATACAGCTGCACTGGGAATTTATTTGGCTCACTAACCTATTTTTATTGCTCTATGACATTTAACACTGCTGTCAGCTGTGCATTATTGCAAGAAATCTTTTTTTTCTTTTTTTGATGGTTCTACCTGGAGCCGTATATGAAGCTATCAACTATGGAAGAATCAAGACTAAACACTAACTTTTACTAACTACTTTTCATACTAGCATTCTCTAATGCCTTTAGTCAGTTGGGACATTTCCACTGCCAATGTTTGGAAAGAGATTCACCCTTACAACTCTCTGGGGACTACTCAGATCCTTCACTTTGGCTCTGGTCACAGTTCCCAACCAGATCAACTTTAATATGGAAAATAATATCCCACTCCTCTTCAAAATGTATATTTCCTTTCTAGTTAAACTGTAAGAACATACTGAGAATATAGGAGCAATAACCCCTTTGATTAGCTCTTTGTTTTCCTAAACAAACAAGAAATGATAACATTAAATACAGTAAGAGGAAATATACCAATTGCTGTGCATGTAAAAATGGTGCAGGTTTTGTACCCATGTGGTACATTATCATTAAATATCCTTTTAAATATTTTCACTGGAATACACAGGAACTCATGGATTTTATTTTGGGGGTTTTATTTTTGCTGCTTATATCTGTAACAAAATCACAGTTATTAATTTCCAACAGTGAAACTGCTGTCAAAATCCAACTCCATTTCAAAAGGACAAGAGGTTTGCTTATATTTTTAATAACCCCCTGTGCTTTACCTGCCATCCCATAAATGACAAGAGCAGACTTAAAAAACAAATAAAAAAAATCTAAAGGTTTTTATTTTCAACACCATTTTTAAAATCTCCCTATCCATATCACTGAAGTGATGGTATAAGAGGGATGCTTGTAGCATTCATTACATTAAAACCATGCCAGCTTTAAGCTCTGTTCTTTCATATGCTAGCTAAATATGTTCTAAACTGCTTGTATCCTTCTGCCATCCTTGCACATTTTTAATGCCTCTTTAGCTGCTTGATTTATCTCCAAACCTGCAGATTGCCTTTATAAGAATTCCCATAGACTGAAGTGATACTTATTAATGTGAGCAGAGCTGATAACTGCAGGCCTCACCATTGCTGAACACAGAGCTGTGCTGACTACGACACTACAGATTTTGTTTTCTTTCAATAGGCAAAATAGGTTTATGAACACGTTTTCCCTTCATCGCTCAAAGGAACTCATAGCAGAGTGGTTGAGATCCAAACACTGGCTTTTCAGATGCCAGTAAAGCATTCTGAATGGCTCCTGCTTCACCTGACTTATCTTGATCTAGAAAGCCTTTGCCACAAAAATAGATATTTTCAACCCAGAGAGACTTAGGCATCAAGCTCTTGTCTTTTTTATGTAATGCTTAGTGCAACATTCCCCATCTACCTGGATGGGTTCCCTGTACCACCGTGGGAAAGCATTTATGGAAAAATAAATGTGTTGCATAACTTATATGAGCTTTTTAGTAATAAAATCATAACAGACCATTTCACTGAATATTCAAATATATGCGAACAAACAAAAATCTTGATTCAAATCTGAATCTCCTCCCTCACTGGCGTAATTCATTTGCAACAGGATTCAGGGGCAGAGGGGAGGGGGAAACACACTTCAGTCAGCTGCTACTATATCAGTGGCATGATATTGTGGTTCCCCAGTGAATGCAGCTCAAAAAGCAACTGTGGTCCCCCATCCCAAAAAAATGCATGTGTGCCGCCTGGTTTTGCTTCCTCCTCCACACATATACATGCAAGATTTCTGACTTCCATGCTGTCAATTTTTCACACAAAAACTAAATCTGTACTAGGTGGCTTCGATAGTTAGCATAATAAATGGAAAACAAGCTAAGTTCTTGAACAGCAAGTCACAATATCTCTTCTATGTAATTTCAGAGATCTGTTAGAGAAGCTGAAATAAACCTAAATACTGATCTTCATCTAGTTCTTTTACTATACCTAGGAAATGGAGCATAAGAAGAACAAATGAGGTTTTACTTGCCCAGCAAAATCAGAGTTAAGAATGTGTTTAACATTTATATACCTTAAATACAGCGATATATGGGCACAGAATTTGATTTTTAATGGCTTCGTATAATTCTCATATAACAATGAACAGCTCAGCTGTTCTTAAAGGAAAGAAGAAAAAGAGAGAAAAAAAACCCCACCATTCATCTGTCCTTTTTGACTAGGAAGAAACATTAATATTTGGAATCTGAGTTCAAGTCTGAAATGAGAATTTGATGAACTGCAAGAAAGCTGACCTGAAAATCAGAAATTGGAGCGAGCTGCTCAATTCCAGTCTTGCTCGCTAATCCCATGGTTCAAACAAGCTGGCAAAGAGTCTCATGTTACCTAGTAGCTCCACCTTTCAAGGGGAACTCCTTGGTAAAATACAGTTAATATATACGGAAGTAAAAGAAAGCACCTGGGGGATAAGTTCATGCTAGAATATCTTTGTAATTCCATGGGAAGCCAACTAAAGTTCTTTTGAAAACCACAGTACTGCCTGTTCTTTTCCTCTTGGCCTATTTGTGTTTACCTCTATCCTTCTCATCAATGCTTGGGTGCAGCTCATGTTTTGGGCGGTGTTTTCACTGCAGTTATAGGCAATGACAATATCATAGAATCATAGAATCATAGAATTGTTAAGGTTGGAAAAGACCCTTAAGATCATCAGGTCCAACCATTAACCTACCACTGACAAGTCCGCCACTAAACCATGTCCTCAAGCACTGCATCTACCCGTCTTTTAAATACCTCCAGGGATGGGGACTCAACCACTTCCCTGGGCAGCCTGTTCCAGTGCCTGACCACTCTTTCAGTAAAGAAGTTTTTCCTAATATCCAACCTAAACTTTCCCTGGCGCAGCTTGAGGCCATTTCCTCTTGTCCTATCGCTTGTTACTGGGGTGAAGAGACCAACCCCCACCTCACTACAACCTCCTTTCAGGCAGTTGTAGAGAGCGATAAGGTCTCCCCTCAGCCTCCTCTTCTCCAGGCTAAACAACCCCAGTTCCCTCAGTCGCTCCTCATAAGACTTGTGCTCTAGACCCTTCACCAACCTCGTTGCCCTTCTCTGGACACACTCCAGCACCTCGATGTCCTTCTTGAATTGAGGGGCCCAAAACTGGACACAGTACTCGAGGTGCAGCCTCACCAGTGCCGAATACAGGGGCACTATCACCTCCCTGGTCCTGCTGGCCACACTATTCCTGATACAAGCCAGGATGCCATTGGCCCTCTTGGCCACCTGGGCACACTGCTGGCTCATGTTTAGGCGGCTGTCAACCATCACCCCCAGGTCCTTTTCAGCCAGGCTGCTTTCCAGCCACTCCTCCCCAAGCCGGTAGCGTTGCCTGGGGTTGTTGTGACCCAAGTGCAGGACCCGGCACTTGGCCTTGTTGAACCTCATACAGTTGGCCCCGGCCCAACAATCCAGCCTGTCCAGGTCCCTCTGCAGGGCCTTCCTACCCTCCAGCAGATCGACACTTCCACCCAACTTGGTGTCATCTGCAAACTTACTGAGGGTGCACTCAATCCCCTCATCCAGATCATCGATAAAGATATTGAACAGGACCAGTCCCAACACTGAGCCCTGGGGAACACCACTCGTGACCGGTCGCCAACTGGACTTGGCTCCATTCACCACCACTCCCTGGGCTCGGCCATCCAGCCAGTTTTTAACCCATCTCAGAGTGCACTTGTCCAAGCCGTGAGCAGCCAGCTTCTGCAGGAGAATGCTGTGGGAGATGGTGTCAAAGGCCTTACTGAAGTCCAAGTAGACAACATCCACAGCCTTCCCCTCATCCACTAAGCAGGTCACCTTGTCATAGAAGGAGACCAGGTTAGTGAAGCAGGACCTGCCTTTCATAAACCCATGCTGGCTGAGCCTGATCCCCCGGTTGTCCCGCACATGCCGCATAATGGCACTCAGGGTGATCTGTTCCATGACCTTCCCTGGCACCGAGGTCAGGCTGACAGGCCTGTAGTTCCCCGGATCCTCCTTCCAGCCCTTCTTGTAGATGGGTGTCACATTAGCTAGCTTCCAGTCATCTGGGACCTCCCTGGTTAGCCAGGACTGCTGATAAATGATGGAGAGTGGCTTGGCAAGCTCCTCCGCCAGCTCCCTCAGTATCCTCGGGTGGATCCCGTCTGGCCCCATTGACTTGTGGGCATCCAGGTGGAGGAGCAGGTCGGTGACTGCCACCTCTTCGACAGCTGGGACTACATTCTGTGTCTTATCTCCATCTCCCAGCTCAGGGGCATGAAAACCTTGAGGATGATCAGCCCGACTATTAAAGACTGAGGCAAAGAAGGCATTAAGTACCTCAGCCTTCTCCTCATCCTTCGTGGCCAAGTTTCCCTCTGCATCCAACAAAGGAGGGAGATTCTCCTTAGCCCTCCTTTTGTCGCTGATATATTTGTAGAAACATTTTTTGTTGTCCTTGACAGTGGTGGCCAGTTTAAGTTCTAGCTGGGCCTTCGCCTTTCTAATCTTTTCCCTGCATATCCTCACCACATCCTTGTAATCCCCCTGAGTCACCTGCCCCTTCTTCCAAAGGTGGTAGGTTCTCCTTTTCTTCCTGAGCTCCAGACAGAGCTCTCTGTTCAGCCAGGCTGGTCTTCTCCCCAACCTGCTCGATTTGCGGCACATGGGGACAGCCTGCTCCTGTGCCTTTAAGACTTCCCTCTTGAATAACATCCAGCCTTCCTGGACTCCTTTGCCCTTCAGGACTGCCTCCCAAGGGACTCTGTTAACCAAACTGCTAAACAGGCCAAAGTCTGCCCTTCTGAAGTTTAGGGTTGTGGTTTTGCTGCCCCCCCTCCTTACTTCTCCAAGAATCGAAAACTCTACCATTTCATGGTCACTGTGCCCAAGACAGCCTCCGACCACCACATCACCCACCAGGCCTTCTCTGTTTGTGAACAGCAGGTCCAGCGGGGCACCTCCCCTGGTTGGCTCGCTTACCAGCTGCGTCAGGAAGTTATCCTCCACGCACTCCAGGAACCTCCTAGACTGCTTTCTCTCTGCTGTGTTGTATTTCCAGCAGATATCTGGTAAGTTGAAGTCTCCCACAAGAACAAGGGTTAGAGACTCTGAGACTTCAGTCAGCCGCTTGTAAAAAACTTCATCTGCTTCCTCATCCTGGTTGGGTGGTTTATAACAGACTCCCATCAGAATATCTCCCTTGTTGGTCATCCCCCTGATCTTTACCCATAAGCACTCAACCTTGTCGTTACCTTTGTTGAGCTCAAGACAGTCAAAACACTCTCTGACGTACAAGGCTACCCCGCCACCTCGCCTTCCTTGCCTGTCCCTCCTAAAGAGCTTGTAGCCATCCATTGCAGCACTCCAGTTGTGTGAGTCGTCCCACCATGTTTCCGTGATGGCAACGACATCATAGTTTCCCTGCCACGCAATGGCTTCCAGCTCCTCCTGCTTATTGCCCAAGCTGCGTGCATTGGTGTAAATGCACTTGAGCTGGGCTATCGATCTCTTCTCCAACACAGGCATGACACCCCTGGGCTCGTCCCTAGCAAGCCAGGTTTTATCCCCTTCCCCCTTCGAGTCTAGTTTAAAGCTCTCTCAATATGAGGCCTGCTAACTCCTGAGCCATAATCCTTTTCCCCTTTGGTGACAGGTGAACCCCATCTGCCTCCAGCAGGCCCGGTGCCATGTAAACTTCCCCATGGTTGAAAAACCCAAAGTTCCACCTCATATCGTTTGCTTCAAAACAACTCCCCAAGTGCACAATACATTACAGACCTCAAACAAAGTTACTAATTTCTCCCACCCCTAAAAAAACCAACCCTTACGGAATATTTTATAGGAAACACATCTATGCTGCAACTGAGGAGTAGTCTGACATATGCAGAGTATTAAAAGAGTCATGATTAATATTTAGCTTTTTTCACCCTTTAAAATAAAACTTTTTAATTTACAAAATAAAAGTGTTTCTTCTCCCTGAGATGGATAAAGTCATATTCCTTTATATCTTATATGAAGAGCAGTATTCTTATCTGATTTTGGTGCACTACAACCTTATCTGAATGAACGCTGCTCTAAATAATGTTTGATTCAGTCACTGGTGCATTTTGAAGTATACAAAGTGTATTTTGATGATCTCATTGACCAAATGGTAAAGCAATACAGTGGAAGAGTAGCCTATAAAATGGATATCACTGTTGTTTACTATGTGGCCATGTCTTTTATTTGTAACTAGGGAGTTGTGATTGTGAAGGAGAAAAGGCTTCCTTTTAAAAAGGAAGCTTCAATCTTTAAAGATTTTTATTCTTAGTTGTAGTGCTGCCTCCTAATTTTTTTTTTCTTTTCAAGTGTCCTTATAAAATTTCAGGAATGAAAGAAGTGCATAGATCTCACCTGGTAGACATGAACTCCTGCAAAGTCTGTTTTCTGGGCTATATGTGTGTATTTACAGGCATTATATAATCTTTTGAGAATTATGTGATTAGCATGAGTTGGCATAGAACTTTTTAGGTAGATTTTCCTTCCTTTGGAAAACAACTCCACTGGTTGTATTTTAATGCTGATAATATTACCACCATTGAAATATACAACATGATAAGAAGATAATACTTTTTTACAAAAACTGTGACTATGAAGACCCTGTCAGTCTTTACGTGACAAGCAAGGCATATTAATTGACTAGCACTTTACAGAAAATTAAGAAGTCTGGACTCAGAGCAAGTTCAGATGACTAATAAAATTCACAAGTTTTTTTCAGAAATTATGCACCAAACATGATGACTGCTTGAGAATACAGCTTTCCTTCATGGTAACCATAAAAATTAAACTGCCTCCAAGTTTCTAACAAGTACAATAAGATGGATCAAACTAGGGTTTCTGAATGCAGACAACTGTAATTTGTGATATCATTTACAGGCATAGCTGCAATTGCAATTAAATTAATGTTTTACTCTGTGTGGCCATTAAAACATGTAAATAGAGCATGATGACCATGATAATATCTTTCATGTTAAGTGGTTACATTCAGGTCTAATTAATGCTGAGATTAAAATTTCACATTGCCCTTATTTTTTTTTCAGCTAATTGGATACTAATGTAAACCCAATTTTATTTATGAGTATTTCAAAAATCTAGAAATGCCTGGCTTATGCTTTGTGCTGTGTGCCTGAGTGTTTTGATTTTATTGCTGTTCCTAATGCATTTGATGCAGACACTTGTTGATAAAATCCTTGAAAGACATTGCTTACCACATTTTGTGAAGGATGTCAAAACAAAAAGCTGCTGACTAGTTTGGTAAGCATTCAAATGTTCTTCTGGTAAAATGTCTTCCTTTTGAAAATCATTGGGGAATGTGTGTAGACTTCTTGATTCTATTTGCTTGCTAAGTCCACTGGGAAAGAGAAAGAAAGAAAAAACTTTGGAGAATTTATATGTCAATTTATACATACATCTGTTTCTTCTTTACTTAAAGAAAAAAGAGTCTTCTTTGGCCTTTTGATTAGAAGTAAATTCAGTATCTCTTAGTTCAGTGATAATTCCCCAGTCATGGACTATGGATCTGATCCTGCAAATTCTTACTATTTGGCTCAGGCTTTATTCAAAAGTGGGTAATAACTAATTTATGTAACCTAGCAAGAATGGATGTTACAGTGATGTTTCTAACTGTTCTAGCAATTCCTATAATATCTCTTCCTCATTTCCCTTCTGTCATGGAAGTTCACAGTGATTAGTCCTTCTTATTTAAAAAAAAAAAAAAAAAAAAGGAAGGTGTTTTTTAATCTTTAATGTGTAATTGTGAATTATTTAAAACCAAACAGCAGTGTAGAAAGATGAAAGGGCATTCTGTTTCCCTCCCACCCAACTGTAAAGTATTTAGCTGAGGAGGTTAATTCCTAGGTGCTAGGTGAACACTTTGGTACCCAGAGAGCTTATGGAGAAAAGCCAGACTCTCCAGAGAACGGTGCAACTAGTAAGTGAGAAGCAGCATCCATTCCTTTACCAACACTATGGAAATCCCAAGCCACTGTGCTACTAAAATTAGCCCTTCAGTTAAACTAAAGTTATAAATTACATGGGACGGATCAGAGTAAAATTGTTTCCTATCATCTTTCTTGCTGAAACTGAAATTATACTTCCCACTTTCCAGTGAGGCTGACCCAACCAGTATGGAAACTCAGTTTTCAATGAATACTATGTCAAACATTTCAATGTAAATTAACCTTCTGATATCTTATGACAGGAGTGTCAGCAGATAATATTGTTAATTTTCAAAATGTGTGGAAAAACCTTGACAAAAGTGAAAGACTCTTTTGTGGATTAATCACTACAGAGATGGCTTACATCACATATTTTTAATTCACTTCTTTTTACTGGTGAAAAATGCTAAAGTGTTTCTAAGCTACTTATACAATCAGAAAGCAGAGCATGTTAACAGTAAAGACTTTCACTCCATGGAAAATTTTGATATTTCAAAATTTATTTTTCTTCTTTTCAAGGACCATAACAGATACTTTCCCAATCTTCTACAACATGACAGTTTCAAATAATTTAATTATGAGGTGTCTTTATTTTCAAAATGTGATTTCATATTTTAATTGAAGTTGAATATTGTGTTTTCATTTATGTTGCATTATTTTTACACTATTTCATAGCTTGCTAGCATAGTAGTACATTATAATACTGTAAACTATATGGAAATACATATTTGCTCAAATATCATAATCTTTTAGTCCTAAAATAATGAACAGCCATCATTATTTAATATCAACTTAAATATCTTTCCTGTCTCAAATAATTTTCAGCTTGTTGTATGAAAAATATGGTAATTAGATAAAACAAAAATATTATTTCTTGTTTGTTAAACAATGAAACTGTTTCATTATATCAAACAGTAAAAACTGTCAGATGTAGGAAACCTAATATGTCCAATCATTACCCAGCAGAAGTTGCCCTTTATTTCTTCTGCTTATTTTTTAAAATAATATATAAAATGTATTTAGTGACATATGGAGAGATATCACAAAGTAATATAGGAATACTATAGAAAAATATGTAAATAAACATGTATGCAAAGAAAAAATCAAGACACTATTTGCCATTCTTATGTTAAATTTAGTAATAATTTTGTAATTTAAAAAGATATCTTTCTACTGTGCCCATTTTGGTTTTAGAGTATTTTACTATGAAATGGTATGTGATCAACAGCATTGCTTCCCCTTCACCACTCCTCCCCCAAAGAGCTGCATATCCCTGCAAACATCTCTGATTAAGCTACAAAAGTGTTATAACTGATTTTACCATTCATGAACACTTCTGTGGAAAATTTTTGCTTGGGTCAAAGAATCTTGCATTTCAATTAGCTAAATGTTTTCTTTGTGATATCAATTATTTTCCCTGAACAGAAGGCTAAAATATGAGATGTATTCAAAGAGGACACATTTTTGCCAATATCATTTTTACTAGAGCACTGGAATTGAGTTCAGGCAGGTCAGCAAGGGCAGCTACAACTTAAAAAAATAAGGAGGAGGTCATTATAACTGTATGAATATCTAGGTAGTACTAACAGATACAGAAGAGGTAGCAATGCAAAATTTTTAAATATAAGAAGCTAGTTTATTCTTTGTAGTGAGGACCAAATTTTCGTAAATTCTCTGGTTTCAGGTTCTTTAGGTTAACATTAATCTCACCTAAGTTTAGAAATCCAGACATTTTAAATGAATTAGCTCTTTGAGCTCCTTCAACAGTTAATAGGAAGAAACAGAACTTTTCAAATGGCTCTTCCATGTCTGTTTTCAGGAGAGGTGTCACTTCCTAAACGCAGGCTTTTTCCTCTTTGACCATGAAGATGACTAGCTCAGATGCAGATATCCAGATGTTAAATGCCTAAGTAAGGACAGATGACTTCTACCTTTAATATTTGCCAGTCAATTTTTCACTAAATTTTATTTTATATGGATTGCTAACTCCATCTTTGGTGGCTTGCCTTGGAGACAGAACATGTGCAAAGAGAAATCAGAAATCTATATCCTATTTTTCCCTAATGTGTTCACTGAAGAGGATTTATTTTAAGCAGTTTGAAGTCACAGCAATTCCTAGACCCCTTAAAATATCAGGAACAATGCAAAATAAAGTACTTTGAGTGAAGAAGTGGAGCAATTAAAATGTCTGATGTCTCTCTCCAGTTTATATACTGAGCATGGTGTCATATGGTATGGAATAGCCCTTTGGCCAGTCTGGGTCAGCTGTCCTGGCTGTGCCCCCTCCCAGCTTCTTGTGCACCTGGCAGAGCATGGGAAGCTGAAAAGTCCTTGACTGGTGTAAGCACTACTTAGCAACAACTAAAACATCAACATTATTCTCAGACTAAATCCAAAACACAGCACTATACCAGCTACTAGGAAGAAAAAATCAACTCTATCCCAGCTGAAACCAGGACACTGCACATCCTATGGGTTAGGCTACTCACTTAGGACCTAGAACATCCAGATTCTACCTTCTCTCACTCTTCTCCATTTAATTACATTTCCTGCATTGTTCTCAAGTGCTTTATGCAAAGAGACTAGGGTCAGCAAAGCAGAATGAACCAGACTATGACTTTTAAACTAAAACGTTCTCTGGTTAGAAGGTTGTCAGGTAATTTGGTTGGTTAGAAGGTGGTGGCATAACTGGTTCTTTCCTAGCTCCCTAGAAATAAAAGAAGGACATGATGAAGGAATTTGAACTTGTGATTTGAATCAAGCAGAGAGTGAATTTTAAAAAGACTTTCTGATTTTTTTAATTCATAACTTGGGAAAGCGGGCCAGTGCCCAAAATATCTCTCTCTCTTGTAATGTATCTCTATCTTGTAATGTAATATTTGGTATTTTTACCACTCAGAAGAAAAAGGAAAGAAGAAAATGGAAAGCCACCTCAACTTAAACGGGTTTCACTGTTTTCCATCAACCAACTGCCACAAAATGGTTATTATGTTGCTGTCATGCTCCAGACTTAATCTCATTGCTTTTTTCTAAGGTGCATCAGAATCTTCCCACTTCAGCTGCCTTCATCTCCCTTCCTACTGTTGTAGATGGTGAGTCACATTTGCAAAATGCTGTGGATTTCACTAATCACCCATTCTACAGTGTAAAGAAGTGCCAGTATCATTTTCTGAACCTTCCTCACAACATTGGCCAGGAACAGTTAAAGTCATATGGCACATCAGACTTGTATACACAAGTACATTTTAAGTGTATATATGTGTGTGTGTGTATATGTATCTATATGTCCAGCTGTATAAATATATATATATATGCACACATAGATTTGTAGATACAGATGTATATCCATGCCCCCTGCAAGATTAAAAAATGAAAGAATGAGTCATTCTAGCAACTTGCAGTTCATGTCAAGGGCCAGGAGGGCCATGTGTCCTTATTCCTATAAGCAAGCATGACATAGGATTGTGGCTGCACAAATAGATCCCTGGAAGAAAATCCTGAAATCCTGCAGATGGGGTGCTTCAACACGTTCTGTCTCTACTGTCCCTCTGCAAACAGAAAGTCTGAGGTCTGACTGTCAGGATACATGCTTTAGGGCCCATCTTCATGAACCCAAAGGAGCCCAGAGGAACAATGACAGGCAGGGGAACCCCAACAACCTCTTCAGAGCAAATGGAGCCCCTGAGCTGGCTCCCCCCCAGGTGATTCCAGGGGAGCTTCAGACCATTGCCCTGGAGTGATGCTCACCAACCTGAGCCAACAGGAAACACTCCCTCAATCACCTTCCAGTTGGGGGTGGGGGGGGGTGTGGGACTTTTATGGGAAGAACATTTTGGGTTTATTATGGGGAGGACCAAAAGTAGGAGAAACAAGCATGGCAAACAGAGAAAAAAGGGGGTAAAAGTAGTAGATTGTGTGTAAACACGATGCTAGACAGTGTACTTGTATCCCCATTCCCTGCTCCTAATTACTGCAGTCTCTCCTATTTCTGTTTTATTGGGTGAGGGACTTGCTATTCTGTGTGCATGTGTGTGTATAGAGGTCTAAGTACCAGCAACTTGAGTAGGACAGAGGGGCCCAGGGGTCTGGGATGTCAGTACCTGGAGAGACTGGAGTGTGTGCCTACTATGGGGCTGTGCCTATCAGCATGTAAAAGCTAGCAAACATCAAGCCAGACTAGCTTTCAAGTAGAACAAAAAGCTTGGGAGCCACGTTTTGAAGCAGCCATAAATCTGAATAGGATCCTGGAGAGACTGGGGGAGTCTGAGAGTTGCCTGGGAGACTCAAGCCAGCTCCTAGAGAGACCACAGGGTCTGGGAGTCGGCTACCAGTAAAGCCAGAAGTTGAGATCAGCTACAGAGAGAGGCATTTGTATGTGTGTGTCTGTGCCTGAGACAGCTGGGAGGTCCAGTGACCAGATAGACTGTCTACCCAGGCCTGTTACTGGAGTGCCATACCTTGTGTATATATTTGGTGTTTGTGAGTGCTCTGCTTTCTGTGTGGCTGGCTGTGTGCGTGTTACATATTGTGCGGATGTGTATGCCTGCTAAGGAATGCATGCTTAGCCTCGCTCCTGGCTGGACCTGGGAACACGGACCGGCCTCAACCCCACATCTGTTGGGCTGCTGGATTCAGCAGCTTCTAGCAGTGAGAAATGATCTGAGACTTGGGAAATATAGTTGTAGGCTTACCTCAGGTTTTCGGTTAGGCGATGTGCACCTTGTAACCCTTTACTGAACCAAGACAAACTTTTGAAACGATCAACAAACAGCAGAGTGCTAAATACCTGCACACACTGCTATGATTAAAATTCCTTCCAGTGTTTCTTCTTTGCCTGCACCTGCTAGGCAGCCAGTGATGTAGCTCAAGTCAGAAACAACCATGAATCTTCTTTTTGCTTCTCATTAGAAAGGCTTTTTTTTCAAACAAATATAGAAAAGAAAGAAGAAAATCTCACCTGAATTTGTTAACTATTCATAATGATGAAAATTAAACGTAAGCATGGCAGCACTAGGATGAGAAGGCAGAAGTTTTACTTGATTTAAAATGTTCTGTTAACACATTTTTGTCACAAAGCACCCTTTAGTGTAACCTAACTTAAATCAAAAATTTAGACCCAGAGCCATTCATTACCAGTAGTCATTTATGACAAATGTTGGCAATGAGTGGTTATGTGTGTTTATATATATACATATAACATTATGTATGACAAAAATGTACAATACATATAATGATGCTTCTAAGCACTGTCTAATATTCACACCTATAATACACACATTTATATTACAAAAATACTATATTATTAGAAAATCCTTAAAAACACTATTTCTATTTATAACATTTAAATATTTCTTCCCTTTTAAATAATGGAAAATTAAAACAAGGAAAAAACTAGAAGTTACAATCAAAGCAATGATATTTTAAGTTGAGATGGAGGCACTATCAGTTAGCCAAAAATTTGTTCATTTGAATGGCATTTTCACATGACCAAAAGGCAAACAGAAGCTGACCTTTAATCTGCCCATTTGAATAAGAACATCATAGCATGTGACCTAGTCACTGATCCTTACTACACTTTGGCAGCAGAATTAAATATTGATAGTCTAAGATAAGCCAAAAATCAGTATTAAAAATGGAGATTAAAAATGAATGAAAGCAAAACAAGAAGGAACAATAAGGAAAGACTAAAAATAAACTAGGATAATTAAACAGAATTATTCCATAAAAAAGACAGAAGTATACAGGACTTGCACAGTATACAGGACTTGCATAGTATATGGGACTTGCATAGCAGATTAAGTAAATCAAAAATATATTTAAGGAGGGGACAGACAATGCATTATGCGCATTGTCAACAGAAATTAATTCTGTAAGGAGCTGAGTAACAGACTCTTTGCTTAAGTATGACATCACAAGTAGCAGACATCTTTTCTGAGGTGCTCATTACTGTTCCTGACTGTTTGTGATGTGCTGAAATCATCTTGTATCCTTTAGAAACTTTTTCAACTTCATGCTCTTGTAGCAACTAATTTATCTTTGGTCCTTAATTTTGCTTTGAAGCTGAGACCAATGGAAGTTGACAATGGGTTATTTTTGTGGGGTTTTTTTGTTTCTTTTTTTCTGAAAAAGGATTATTTCTGGTAACATTTTTGAAAATTTTAGGATTTGTTAATTTTTACATAAGACTATTCTGAATCTGAACACTAGTAGAACACTCCTGCAATAAGTTTAAACTATGCACAGTAACTTTGTTATTTTTGGGGGGAGTGGTCAGATTTTTTTTTCAGCAAGGGTTTTAAAAGTTTACTCCTTACAATACACAAAATAATTTTCTAATTCATTTTTATTACAAGTTGAAATTTTATGTTGTTGTCAGGTTTTTTCATGAAATATTTTAAATAGAACACTATTCTCATTAGAATTCATTTTAGCAGCCCATTTGAATATTCAGAAATAATATGAGACATCAAATCTAAGCAAACTGAACTGAGGATTTCTATTCAGCAAGTTGCTTCTTAGAATCAATTTTTGCAACTCTTCAGTTAAGAACCAGTCACTGAAAGTGATGTCCAGCACTACTATTCATACTACCTAATCTGCAATTGAACTTTAGGCCAGATTCAGTGATGTGTGAGTCTATATATACACACCCTGATATTATGAATGACACACAAATAACTTCTCTTGATTTCATTTTCACAGCACTATGCATTGAAGTAACAGTTCACCATTCTGATTAGCAGGCTTAATTCAAGCTTCTAATCAGTATTTATTCCATTACATACATCTAAAGAATAGACAATGCCTATTTGATAATGTAAGACTTTTTGTAGTGCAGTCTTTTTTTTTAAACTATTGAAGCTTTATTTTTCGTATATTGCTATTAATGTTGCTATTTCTGTTATAGTTCATACTGTTTGGAAGAAAATATTTTAACTGTCACAATTTTGATTATAAAATGTCTCAAGTGACACAAAGGAAATTTTCAGTCTTTCTAACCATTTGATTATAAGATCATATGTCATAGTAAATTTTTCCAAAAGCCTACCTCATAGGAAAAAAAGACAATATAAGGAACTGGAACAATAATTTACTGAAATTATCAAAATGGAAAAATAATACCAACTATTATAAAAAGTATTCCTTTAAAATAGGATAACACTTTTAATCCTCTTCATGATTTCATAGAAAACAGGATTTAGAGTGATAAGAATGATAATTAAATACAACCAATGTGAACAAATATAAATCATCAAGTTACCTACATATGTATGCTCTGAAATTCTCAGATTTAAATAGCAGCAGTTTAATCACACCTTTCTCATTTGCTCATATAGGTGTGTTCTCAGACTGCTTTGAATAAACTTGAAAGTAATACATCTGCTTACAGCTGTATATCAAAATCTGTAATTTCTATGCAATTCTGTGCTTGAAGGAGGGGAATTGAGCACCCTTTATCCCTTTTCAGTCATTTCTGCTGTAAAAGCAATGGCTTATGTCATGTGTGTGCAAAATAAAAAAAAAAAACCACTAATTGACACTGCTTTTAGATTCTGAAGATCTCTGTCACTCACCTTGTAACCTCTTATTAGGAGTTATTCTTGACTATGCAGCTACTGTCTTATGCATTCTTAAGATTTTGCACAGAAAGCTTATTTTTCCTTCTTTAAATGTAGGAATATTTCTTGACCTCTTTAGAGTATGTTCATCAGTTTCAAAGAGGCTTTTCAAGCTGGTTTCAAGCATGCATTATTGATTTTTTTTTTCTTTATAGTACATGTTACTCTCCATAGCCAAGTAAAAGCTGTTTTCTACATGGCATGCCATTGCTTCTTATTTGATAAATGTGCAGAAAAAACAGCAAGTCATCTCAATGTGTACACTATGTAAACTGCTTTTGAAAGTATATTTTAGTTGCTATTGTAACAACTTTCTGTATGAAAAAAGTCAGCACTAATCCTGGTTACATATTTGTTAAAATAGCCTAAAATATTTGTAAGTTAACTGCTGATGGTGGCCAGACAACAGACTATATGACAACAAAGCAACACCGCTGAAATAAACCACTATCTGCTCTGCTAAAATTAATTTCATAGCTTTCTGAATATGCATTGCATTTCTTTGGATATTTATGACACAAACATTCCATGAAAAACTTGACTTTTACTTATAAATTCAGCTTCAGTCTTTTAAGTGGCTTAGATGACTCTTTCATCTGAAGCTACCTAGACTGACCAGATTTCATGGCTTCCCATCTCCAGTGACTTCAGAGTTCAGGTGTTTCTCCTGCAGTCAGGTGAAAAGCAGAGAATAAAAGTCCGACTTGAGAGTGAACTGAGCTTTGTATTCATTATGATGTGGGCCAAGTGATCATCTCTAACATTTTATCTTGTTTTATCCATTACGAATTATGTAATAAATATGAAGCTAGAAGAGAAAAAATATTTTTCTAAAATATTAAGACAGAGACCTACCTCAGTCTGTTGTACACTACTTTTCATCTTGAAGTTGCCTCTTCAGATGAGGTACTAATTAGATCCTAAAAAAAAAAGATTAAATCAATGATTAATTAACACAGAGACTTCCTTTTACTTCCTTTAATGCAGAAACTTCCTTTTAGTTTGCATTTGTCCAGTGGCTGGTATAACAGGGAGCTGATTCTTAATGGGTTACTATAATAAATAGGACAGTTCATTACAGCAATGCTCCAGTTCTGCACTGCTGTAAATTCATCAGTTTCATTAGGATGATACAGATATAAATTAGATTAACACAATGATGAGTCACAGGTATTGACCTTAGCTTTGTCAAAACCAGGAAGCTGACAAAACAGTTGCTTCCTGGGTATATGAGCAAAATGTGCTCTATTTACTAGCTTTTCCTACCTCTGTTAGACCTCAGTTGATTTCCTGCACAAACTGGCTATTGACTACACTTGATAGAAAGCAGGTTAAGCTTAGCTAAAAGAAAAGAAATCCTATTAATTTCAACAGGGTCCATCAGTAACTAGAGTTGAATAATACAATTTTTCATTACACAGTATTTCAAACAAAGATGCAGGAACCACAGGTAACCATTGCTTATCACGCTGGCAAAGCACAGACAGAAGTCTTGCAGGCACCATGAGACAGGCACCTATTTTATGAAGATGAAAAAGTCATCGCCCATCAGGTGAGAGGTCAAGACAGCCACCTCCCAGCTCCTGCTGAGGTTCTGCAGGTCAACTTGTCACTCTTTTGGAGAGGTGGTAACCAGCTTTTATGTGCTGAACTCCCCTGCAATTCCAAGCTTCAAAGACAGCAAGAGCTCCTGTGTTGAGCTGTTTGCTCCTGTGCAAACCAGTGGTTCCTTCACATCAGGAGCACTCATAAAATACGTGTCATTTATAAGCAGTGAGAAAAAAATCAGTTCTTGCTAGAAAGGTGTTGAACTATAACAGGATATGTAATAGCAACAATAAAGTTCATCTCACTTAATTGGAGACAGTCCCACTGTAATCAATTGAGAGAAATAAATAGCTTTAGGGCATAATTGACTGAACCTTTTTAATCTGGGTGAGAACAATCACTTTGTAGAAGGATCTATTTTTCTTTGTGTTGCAACTTGGATGACTAAATCAGATGTAAACATGTACATTTTATCAAATGAATACCAATACTGGTATCTCCAGCCACCTACTTCAAATACTGTGTGACTGAAGATGGGTACTATTACCTAATTTTGTAATGACTTAGTAATCTTAAGCCATTGGTAAGCAAATGACATGTCCATATCATACACAGCCCCTGCAGAATTGTTACTGTTGTCAGGAAATCAGTTGGGGCCCTGTAGTATTTCAATGAGATTTCAACTGGGGACCCATATAATTCAGGTCATAGATAAACCTATTGAAAGCACATTTTGTGAGTCCCTCACAAAGCTGTTTAAGAGTTTTAAAGAATCACCACTGGTGGTACAGTCTATGCCATCGCTCTCTCTGTAGAGAAAAAGGAGAGTATCAGTCTCTATAATTGTAATTACAATGCTATTCATGAATATTACAAAACCTGGTTGAGTGCTGATCTTTTTTCAGAATGTTTTTATTAACAATCCTTTATTAGCTGCAGTTAAAAAACACTGATTGAAAACAAATTACAGTCCTGGCTACGTAGTATACGGTGTATTTCAACCAATGAATTTGATTACTTCTGATTACAGGCATAATAGTAAATAATGAAAAAGAAAGAATGGATTATGGGATTGCAACAATATCTATTTTTTCTAATCAGTTGTGATGACTGTTAAATTTACTTTTTGTCTTCCATGTTCATTATTATGAATTCCACAGTAAGACTCTATAGCTAAGGTTGAAAATGGTTTCTACCCTTTTACTCCAACATTTACTTTCTAATAAAGAATGCCTTTTGGGAACATTTCCAATATACAATTATACTTTGGCTATACTTAAGAAATGAAGAAAAGATGTAGCATCAAACTTCATAATTTTTTCCTTTATTGATCAGCTCTCAATAAAAGACCCTGGTAGATCTGTATTGGCCAATTCTTTAGGTTGACAATTAACCTTACCTAAAAAGGCAGACAACTTACCCAGCTCCATCAAAATAGTCCCACAGTTTATTAGTTCGTCCTCTTCATGTGACAAAAAATATGTGTGTCTTAAATCACCCTCTGTGTGTATCTTTATACTGCAGAATGGAGCGTAGCAGAGATATATAGCCCTCAGGCCATGGTTTCACATTACAACATATTTGAAATAATGCTAAACCAATAATGGCCTGAAGTATGGCTGTGTTTCCCTTTTGCATCCTCCTAGTACAATGTGGCAAACACAATAACAGGTGATACCACAAAGGTGTCAACAATTTAAATAAACATTGCTATCAAACTCCTTGTAAGTGAAAGCAAAATCTCAGGGCAACAACAATGTCCCTGCTCTCATATGTGGTGAGCTGCTAATCTGGACAGCTTTGAGATATAATTCTTTGCACCCTGCACTAATGCAGGTTCAAATGCATCATTCAAATGTGTACAACAGTTAATATTTAGCTAATGTTTACCATGTGAGAACTAAAAGAGAGAGCAGTTACAGTGCTACCCTAAACCAACTAGCACTCTGGTGATTACAGCAATGAGACTTTTTCCAAAATAAGTATTTTAGACTTTGTTTCAAGTGATTTGTTTTGCAACCGAAAACATTCTAGTTTCATGAAAGACTGAAATTTTTCATCAGAAGGAAACATTTCTTAGCAGAAAAGTTAATTTAATTGAAAAATCATATACCTTATTGGAAAAAATTCACATAAACCTCCCCTTACTATTAGCACAAGGGGGTGGCATTTCTGGAAAAACTCTCTGAGTCTGCTGAAAAATCAACAGATCACCTTGTCTATTGATTCTCGTACCAGATTAGACAGAGAATGGCAATGGACAAGAGTTATGAAAGATTCATGACAAATTTCCCTGCTGGAGACATGGAAACTTTCTTACTCCTGGAATAATTCATATCCACAATGTATATATCTAAAGGTTTAAAAGCACAATTTTTCTTCTGTTGCATATTAAGAAGCTGATTACAACCGAGCAGTTTTCAAAAGGACAAGTGGTCACTCTTGTTCCAGCAGACCGTGATTTAGACAACAAGGTTGAAATGTTACTGATAGCAGAGCTCTGTGTAACTTTCTGCAGCGAATCAGATGTGACTGTCAGTGTGATTTTAAGATAGGTTTGTACTGGTGTATATTTGCAGTATGACATCTTGAATTAATGGCAGTGATTGCTCTTTCATAAATCAATCAGTTTATCAGACTTTGTATGTGTGTCTGTGCCCAGGTGCTGGCAGTGGGGCTGCAGGGCGGCCTCTGTGAGGAGAGGCCGGGGCTGCCCCGTGCCGGACACGGCCGGTTCCAGCCGGCTCCAACCGACCCAGGGCAGGGCAGGGCTGGGCCCCTCGGCCACCATGGCGGTGCCTCTGGGAAAACGTATTTGAGAATGGGCAAAAACACATCACAGAGAGAGAGAGAGGATGAGGGAACTGAAAGAATGATAAAAAGCAGGACCAACTGCTGGAGCAGAAGACACCGCTGTGTACCGACCATATGCACTGACTGTACATCACCAACCCCTGGTGCCATACTCGGGGGGAGAGTGGGGAGGTAGGTAGAGGAGTCTGGATTGAAGAAGAAAAGTTGAGATAGGTAAAAGAGGGAGGAAAGCTGTTGCTTTAATGTTTTTCTTTTTGTTTCTTGCCACATGAATCAGTATCTATTTTAATTGGCAATACATTAAATTAATTTTCCCCAAGTTGAGTCTGTTTTGCCCATGATGGTAATCAGTAAGCAATCTCCCTGTCTTTATCTCAACCCATGAGGTTTCTCAATCCTAATATTCCTGTTTTCTACCCCTGTCCTGCAGGGAATGGGGGAGTGAGTGAGCAGCTGGGTGGGAGTTTGGCTGTTAACCTAACCCACTACAGACTTTTTTTTTTTTCGTTTCTTGCAAACTGTTTTGTGGGGGTGCTGCACAAACAGACTACTCCACAGTAAGTCTATGCCTAAATTTTATTGCTTTTAGAGTCCTGGAATTACATTTGCTTGTTTATGGGAGCTCTGTAGAAGATCTTCACAAAGATCTTATGAAGTGTTTGAAGAGGCTTTATATCTTATCCTCCACTATAGTTTTCATGCTAAGTTTTGCTCTTCTATTGTATGCCTTGTGTTTCAACTTTGTAGGATAATTGGCACTGACACCCTACTCTGACTGGATGCAAACAAAATATGCATATTTTTACATGAAGATGCACAAATATTTACGTGTGCTAGGTTAATATTTTACTTGTTTTAAAATTCAACATGGAAGTTTGAAATGGGAAATGTTACCTCTTGAATAACTGTAATTCTGAATCAAATGACTTATGGGCCAGATGCATGGATTTCACTTTAAGTTGCATTTGCCTTAAAATTATAGGAAATAGATGCATAAAATTTCTGGATTATTTACTGACCTGTAGTCCTAGCTGTCCAAATTTTCTTGGCTTTGATTTTCTCCTAACACTCTCAAGAGGAGTCTTTCAACCTTTTTTTCCCAATATTTACTGTTTTCTTCTAAATTGACTTCTTCACATCTGTTGAGTTTCTGCTGACATGAAAAGGACAAGTGTAATCTTTGGTCTCTGTGTACAAAATGATACAAGACTGAAAGATACAGAATCCTACATACATGATTCATGCAGATATCTCCTAATAAGCAGAATCTTTAACAGTGAAAGTTTCCATTTTCATTAAATGTATAATACAGGCTAAGGAACTGTCTTGATAATTGCTCTCTTAAAAATCCTTTTTTTTAATATTGCAGAGTTCATGGGGTGAACATACCCTTCATTTCTAATAAACAGAGAAGAGTGAAATGAACCATTGTGAGCATTATGTAGCTGAGCATGACAAAAAGTTCTTAATCTGCAGTTCCCAATGTTTTCTCATTCACTTAGTTTCATTCTTCTCATATGTTTGCAACTTCTTAAATGTTTAATTAGCAGAATAAATTTTGGATTCTTGTTGCAGAGATTGAGGAGTTCTGCTGCTGTCAAAGCCAGAGAAGTTCATTGTCCTTTTTTCTTCTACTCTTGTCAGTAGTAGCAATTTATCCAGATGTTAGTAAACTTAAGTCCTGGAAACATGTATATAGGATGTACAGATCTACCTGGGAAAGGTGTTCAGAAGTAATTATTAGACCATGGTGAGCAGCCACAAAAAGAAAAATTGCATGTGTACATCTCATTCATTATTTACAAGGCTCATGGATTTATTGGATGTAGTGAACTGTGACCTTCACTCACCTCACTTCCCCCTTCTAAAAAAATTCAGTATATCAATACATAAATTAATCAACTAATTGAATTACAAATTGTGGAAGTTTTCCACTCTCTAGGTCTAATCCAAAGCTAAGACAGCAATCATATCAAGTGACAATTCTGAGAATCATAATCTTGTTCATCATAGACTAAATGAAAAGTGGCTCCCATCTCATGAGTTTTTTTTCCATTATGATTCAAGTCATGATTCCATTCCACTTTTTGGTGGAACAGCTTCCCTTACCCCCTCAGATAAATGAAAACATTTACTTTATTAATTTCAAAGCAACTTAATTGTTTTTTTTTCATCTTCACTTAAAGTAATGTATATTTTTAAATAGTCATATGATCCAAAAGTGTTTCTATATCATACTTTATCAAACAGATAAGATTTGATGTTCCAGCATGTCAAAACTAATTTAAGAACAAAATTTAAATGGAAAATTCACAAAAATATATCTTCTCTCACAAATGATTTGGGTTTTGACAGATTGACATTTTCAGAGGAAAAAAAATTCTACTGAAAACTTCCTGACCTTTTTCAGTTCCATTTACTGCACTTACTGGTGTGTGTTTGTGTAGTGCGACTGTATGCCTGTTCAGAGGAAGATTATTTTCTTACTCATGCTGGCACATTGACACTAAATTGGTGGGCAGCCAATTCTTCACTTTGCTTATCTTCCTCTTGTATAGACACACACAGTATTAGGAGTAGTTTTATTTGTGGGTTCCAAGATTTTTTAGTCTCATAAAATTTTTGATGTTTTTTCATATCCTCAGGTTATTTTCATCATCTTGTTTTTAAAAAAAATATTTAATTATTTGCCTCTGCTGGTATTCAGAAGGAAGTGAGAACTCATCATTCCGCATCAAGGTGTCTGCCAAATAAAGAAAGGCCTTGAAGCTATGTTGGCACCCTCAACATTTCACTGTTGACTCTGATTTACTTAAAAATTCAGTCCTGAGTAATTAGTAAATTCACCAAAGTGGATGGATTCTTACAAAAAAAGAGTTTACTTCTCATGAATCAGTATTTTCCAAACAAAGAAGTCCTGGTGAAATATTTCTTGTAATATACAGCCACTAAGACCTAAATGTCTCTTCTTCTGGAAGAGAGAAAACATGAATAGTCTCGATCTGTATCACAAACATTTCAGAAAGCTACTCGTGAAAGCAAACAGAATGGATAAAATTGATTTTTACCCTTAAATAAGGTAAAAACATAAGGGTAAAACATAATCCTTAACATAAGGATAGAAAAGAAAAATTGCAATGTCATTTGTAATTAAACATGAAATAAATAATAAAATAAATCTGATGAAAACAAATACAATGTATAAAAGAATACAATCCTGTTGTGCTATTCCTGCTCTATGCATGCATCTGAACAATAAGACACATGTCCATTTGTACTTATTTTCTGGTTTATTATTATTTTTTAATTGCAGAGAAAATCTATTATTAGTGCATAGTAGTGAAGAGTATGTTATTAACATCTCAAAAGTCCTGAAAAACTGGCAAGTGAAATTTAATATATTTTAAAATTACAGTACTGTGATTTCAGAGTGATGCATTTGGATGATATAAAACTGCTTCAGATTTAAATTATTATTAACTGAGAAAGTAATTTACTTGTTTAAAGAAAAGTAACTATCCACTTTTTAAAAAAAAAAAACAGCTACTAAATTAGGACACTACAAATAAAACTGTTTTTTGGTGTTAAAAATTAAGTTTAAAGTATGTTAATGTAGGAAGTATAATGTAAATATGAAGTTTAATGTATGTGATATCAGTGCTGTTAAATATGTAGTTTAAAGTTGGACCCTAGTCCTACAAATACTTTTAAAAAAGGTCAAAATAATTTTATAAAGAAAAATAAGATGCATTGCCTTGCCTTGCCTCCTGAATAAATACCTAGTCTTACTTGTGGTTTTTTGTTACCTCAGTTACGAGGTTTTTGCTCCATAGATCAGAAGGACAATGTCCAAGTTAAGTTTTCGTCATCATCAGAAAATCATTTGGTTTTTATGGGTCATATAGATGTCAGCTAATTACATCTTTTGCATGTCAAACCTTGCCATTTTCATAATGATAAGACAATGTTTTTATTTAGAAATTATTTTTTCATATAGAAGTTATTCTAGAGAAACAGTAAGCAACCTAGAATCAAAAGCAGCAAGTTTTATTTGATGTGCTTTTTTGATTTTCAGAAAGGAGGAAAAAAATCTAATAAAACCTGTTAACTGAATAGTTTTAACCATCATTCATCATCATTCTCACATGAGACTACCTAAAACTAAATCACATGACTAAGAGCATCATCCAGATGCTCCTTGAACTCTGACAGGCTTGGTGCCCTGATGACTACCCTCGAGAGCCTGTTCCAGTGACTGATCACCCTCTCCATCAAGAACCTTTTCCTAATGTCCAATGTGAACTTCCCCTGACTCAGCTTCATTCCATTTCCTCGTGTCCTATCACTGGTCACCAGAGAGAGAGATCAGTACCTCCTCCTCCACTGCCCTCCTTGAGGAAGTTGTAGACAGTAATGAGGTCGCCTTTCAGCCTTCTGTTCTTCAAGCTGAACAAACCAAGTGACCTCAGCTGCTCCTCATGACTTGCCCTCGAAACCTTTCACCATCTTGGTCACCCTTCTCTGGACACACACTAGTAGTTTGATGTCCTTCTTATATTGAGGCACCCAAAACTGCACACAGTACTCGGGGTGGGGCCGCCCCAGAGCAGTGTACAGTGGGACAATCACCTCCCTCAACCCATTAGCTATGCTGTTCTTGATGCACCCCAGGACACTGTTGGCCTTTTTTCTGCCAGGGCACACTGTTGACTCATATTTGGCTTGCCATCAACCCAAAACCCCTAGATCTCTTTCCGCAGGGCTGCTCTCAAGCTTCTCATCCCCCAATTTGTACATATGACCAAGATTACCCCATCCCAGGTGGAGAATCCAGCACTTGCTCTTGTTAAATTTCATAGAGTTGGTGATTGCCCAGCTCTCTAGTCTATCTAGACCTCTCTGTAAGGCCTCTCCAACGACAGGAGAAGCATTACTAGACCTGTTGCTTACCAACACAGATGAACTAATTAGAGAGGTCAGGATTGGTGGCAGCCTGGGCTGCAGTGATCATACCCTGGTGGAATTCACAATCTTGATGCATATGGACCAGGCAAAGAGTAGAGTCAGGACACTGAATTTTAGGAGAGCAAAGTTTCAGTTTAAGGAATTAGTGGATAAGTCCTCCTGGGAAACTGCCCTCAGGGATAAGGGAGCTGAAAAGCTGGCAGCTCTTTAAGGACATGTTTCTCAGAGTGCAAGAGCTCTCGATTCCCATGTGTAAGAAATCAGGCAAGAAAGGCAGGAGACGAGCGTGGCTAAATAAGGACCTCCTGGTCAAACTAAAGTGTAAGAAGGAAATGCACAGACAGCGGAACAAGAGACATGTATCCTGGGAAGAATACAGGCATGCTGCCTGAATGTGTAGGGATGGGATAAGAACAGCTAAGGCATAGCTGGAGCTGAATTTGGCAAGGGATGCGAAGAATAATATGAAAGGCTTCTACAGGTATGTTGGTCAGAAAAGGTTAAAGAAAATGTACCCTCCCAATAAATAAGACAGGAGAGCTGGTGGCAATGGACATGGAGAAGGCTGATGCACTCAACAATTTTTTCTGCCTCAGTTTTCAATGGTAATCTCTCTTCCCACAACTCTAAAGCTGCTGAACCTCAAGGCAGGGGCTTGAAGTCCCTCCCATTGTAAGTGAAGATCAGGTTTGAGACCACCTGAGAAAACTGAACAAACACATGTGCATAGGACCCAATGAGATGCATCCCAGAGACGTGAAGGAATTGACTGATGTAGCTGCCAAGCCGCTCTCCATCATATTTGAAAAGTCATGGCAGTCAGGCAAAGTCCCCAGTGACTGGAGAAAAGGGAATATCACACCCATTTTTAAAAAAGGTAATAAGGAGGACCCTGGGAACTCTACTGACAAGTCAGCCTCACCTCCGTGCCCAGTAAGATCATGGAACAGATCCTCCTGAAAGATATGTCAAAACATGTAGAAGACAGGGAGGTGATTAGAGACAGATAACATGGCTTCACCAAGGGCAAATCATGACTGACTAATCTCGTGGCCTTTTATGATGGAGTGACTGCATCAGTGGACAAGGGAAGAGCTACGGATGTTGTCTACCTGGGCTTCTGTTGGGCCTTTGATATGGTCCCCCACAACATTCTTGACACTAAGTTGGAGAGATATGGGTTTGATGAATGGACTGTTAGATGGGTAAGAAATTGGCTGGATGGCCATGTCCAAAGAGTTACAGTCAATGGCTCAATGTTCAAGTAGAAACCAGTAATGAGTGGTGTCCCTCAAGCGTCTGTACTGGGACAAATACTATTTAATATCTTCAACAATGACATAGACAGTAGGGTTGAGTGCACCCTCAGCAAATTTATGGATGACACCAAGCTGAGTGGTACAGTCGATTCACCTGAGGGAAGGAATGCCATCCAGAGGGACCTTGACAGGCTTGAGGAGTGGGCCCATGTGAACCTCGTGAAGTCCAACAAGGCAAAGTGCAAAGTTCTGCACCTGGGCTGGGGCAATTCCCAATATCAATACAGAGTGGGGGATGAATGGATTGAGAGTAGCCCTGCGGAGAAGGACTTGGGGATACTGGTGGACGAAAAATTGGATGTGAGCCAATAATGTGCACTTGCAGCCCAGAAAGCCAACTGTATCCTGGGGTACATAAAAAGAAGCATGGCCAGCAGGTTGAGGGAGGTCATTCTCCCCTCTGTTCTGCTCTCAGAGACCCCACCTGGAGTACTGTGTCCAGCTCTGGGGTGCCCAGTACAAGAAAGACATGGACCTGTTGGAGCAGGTTTTCATAGAGGGCCATGAAAATGATCAGAGGGCTAGAACACCTCCAAGGAGGAAAGGCTGAGAGCTGGGGTTGTTCAGACTGGAGAATAGAAAGCTTTAGGGAGACCTTATTGCAGCCTTTCAATACTTAAAGGGGGCTTGTAAGAAAGACGGAGAGAGACTTTTTACCAAGGCCCATAGTGACAGGAAAAGGGGCAATAGTTTTAAACTGAAAGACGGTTGGTTTAGATTAGATATAAGGAAGAAATTATTCACTGTGAAGGTGGTGAGGCACTGGAACAGGTTGCCCCGAGAAGCTCTGGATGCCCCATCATTGGAAGTGTTCAAGGTCAGGTTGGATGGGGCTTTGAGCAACCTGATCTAGTGAAAGATGTTCCTGCCCATGGCAGGGTGGTTGGACTAGATAATCTTTAGAGGTGTCTTCAAGCCCAAAGTATGCTATGATTCTATGATTCTGTGATGAGTTCAACACCTTTTTTTTAGAAATGGTGATCTGAGGAAGCAATGGCAGGAAGTTACAAGTTTTTAATTCCTCCTTTTTTTCCTCCAGATGGTGTTTTAATAAGGCAGCTTTGCACACTATTAAATGCATCAGAAGTATCTCCAGTCTGAGAAATGGCTCGTTGAGTTGTCATTAGTACCCAGACTGATACTTCTTCAAGATCATCTACTGAATAGCACAAAAGAAGATTCACATCCGTATAGGATGAAATCCATTCAGTGTGGGTTCAGAGCCTGAGTCAGACCTGCTGTTTTAAAATTTATTTTAATTTAATTCAATTCTATTTATAGCTTTTTTAACTGCTTTAAAGAAAAGTTTTTTTCGGATCTCCTTATTTCCAGGCTCATGATCAGGAGATCAGGATTTCCTTTTACTGAAATGCATTCAGCCACTCATCTGTCCCTGCTTCGAATTCTGTCTATGTCAACCTCATTCTTATTATCAGCTCTGTGTAATTACTGTCTCAAGAGGTTTGTACTGTTACTGTATTGTTTGTCTTTCAAAACATCTTTCTAGACAACTGGAAGTGAGTGTTACTGTGGTTTTTTAAATCAAGTTATGATTGATTATGATACCTTTTGGTCTGGCTGCTGTCTCAAATGAAGCCAAAACTTGCTCTAAATCAGATTTACAGAGGAGTTTATCATCATCGGCATGAAGCAAAAGAGCAGAAGACATTGGGTCTGATATCAACCATTGCTGTGCATTCAGGACAGATTTAGCTAAATCACAGCCCAGCTAACCTCTAATCGCTCATGCTACCATATTATTAAATTCTTACTGTTATGTCTGCAAAGGCCTGTTGACTTCACTCTCTAGTCATTTTTATCCCTTAAAAGAGGTCATAGCTACATTATTTTTTCTGAATCACTGAATCATTCATCACTTTCTCTAAAATTTTGAAAAGTCAGAATAAAAATATTTCACTATTTTTTACATTACTAATTCAAGTCTATTAGACATGAACTTATTTTCTAATCGTTAAAATTAGGATCCCAGAATTCTCATTATCTAACCTGTGAATATAGATGTATGTAAGGCTTTGCTAAATATACAAGACAGGATTTCCTACTTATTTTTATGTATGCAGCAGTATGTATAATGCATATTTAAATAAATCCATCAATGATTTATTTTTTCTTTCCTGTTTTCTTCAAAATTCTTTGATAATTCTATTGCATGTAAAATGAACATTCAAATAGACAATCAAAAAATGTAGGTCTTTCTTCAGAACACCAGCACAGAGTTCAGTTCTCTGCCAGTTCCCTGGCAAATAGGAAGGGAATTAGGAGGACAACTGTCAGTTTCCTGGAAGCAGATTTGTTAGTAAGTATAAACCAAGAAGGAACTGATTCAAACGTTTTCATTGTTATTTGTGTCCTAGTATTAATTCCAGAGACTATAAGCTGAGATATCCTTAAGATGGAGATCAACAAGAAGAAGCACATGCAGGTACAATTTCCTTGGAAGATGTTTATCTGTTGCCAAAGTGTGGTAATTATGCAATTGACAAAACCTGGGATGATCTACAGGAATCCTCAATATAGATAAGGAAGTACCAATGCCTTTATTCTTTGAATAAGGTATTATAAGATGTCATCTGGAGCATTATCTGTTTTCCTGGTCATCATGATCATTCACTTAAGAAGGCATATGTTGTTTTTGAGTGATATAGGCAATGAAGAGCATAGAAGATATTAGTCTTTCCAATCTACAAAAGTGAATGTTGAAAGAGATGAATGCTGAAAAAATATGCATGATTTCAGCACATGCCTTAAAGAGTAAGCTGAGGATTATGTTTATATTTAAATATTAATGTTGTATTTAAATGTAAATTAAATAAAGAAAAAGAGTAGAAGTATATAAAATGACAATGCATAAATTTAATCAAGGACAGTGAAAAAAGACTTACTTACTAAAGCAGAGAGGATCCATACCAGTGTTTCAGCAGGAAAAAAAATATATTTTTACTTTTAAGATGGAGCACCAGCTATTTATAAGAGAAATTATGTAATACAGTGTTAGAAGTAAGAAAAAAAGAACAGAACTCAACGATGCATTTTTACAGTCCCTGACAGTAAATACTATTTCAGGGCAGTGTAGTCTGGTGATCATTCCAAGCTATGATGATTTTTTCTAATACTTGTATATTTACACCTCAATGGAGCAGAGCAGATGAACTTTAAGGTGCGAACAGACTGGCACAAGTTATACAATACCAGAAATATGTACCAAAAGTGAAATCAGGTGACACGAGAATAAAGACTATTTTTTAAAATTTCTTAATCTCTCCCCATTCTATATTGTTTATATTTCAATTTATAATTTCTTAGACTTCAAAAAAAAATTATTCTTAGTCTCTGTTGCTCAATAATTTTTTGGCCATCGTAAGCAAATTCTTTGTCTTTATATGTTCAAGTTTTTATCCTTTAAATGATTTCCTACTTTGTTTTGACCTCTCCCTAACTACTGACCATCAGGATTCTGTTTTAAGGCTTATCGACTACAAAATCTCATGATCTGATCTGTGCTTCAGTTGTCATGACAATGATGTTATAATGCTATAGTACTTAAATGTTAAATATTATATCTTGCCACTGACTATCTAGTTCCTGAAAAATGTGGACTGCATGGATCGTGGTGTTTATTATATTGACAATACATGGTCCCAGTCTTGTAGGCATAAAGTTAAGTGATGCCAATACCATTGTGGTAAGTAGCAATCTCGCTCGCAAACTCAGCCTGTAGCCCTTCCATATACAGCACCATAAGCACTGTTCATCATGTTACTACATTTGAAATCAATTCATTTCAAGAAAAATACCATATCCAAAAATAACCTGCACTCAGCTCAAAAGTAGTGAGGTGAGTGTTCAAGTGTGAACAAAAGACAGCAAAAGCATCCAATTTATAAATCTAACCTTTTATTGAAATGAAGTAACACACCAGAATAAGATAACTCCTTAAATATTTAATTTCTCAGGTCGTTAACATACACAGTCTTCCTTCTGGTAGACAAAGAAAGATAATTCTTCCCCATCCTCACTGTCCTGAAGACCAAAGTCTTTCTTCCAGCCTTTTTGTCCAGTCCAGTATTTTCAAAGGTTTCCAGGGCTGATCAAATTCCTTATAGCCTGCACTGGATGTCTGTGTTACTTTTCTTTGTATTTTAATTATTTTTTCTACGTATTGCAAGTTTAAGATCTGTCTACTCTGTATTTTATTTATGGAAAAATGAAGGGGGTCAATGCACACCATCTTTAACTTCATTTGTTGCAGCAGAAGCTCTTGAAAAATATCTCTGTGATTGAGAACGTGAACCTTCATTCCTGTATGAAGAGAAGCAATGAAGCTGTCATGGTTATTATAGCCCAATTTAGGAAGCAGTACCCTTGAAATATTTTGACTTACTGAAGCTTTAATGAGATCAAAACACACTGTATGTAGGTCTTGATTATACTCACAGCATTTCTCTTGGATATGCAGACATGCAGAAAAATCACACCAATTGCACTATGCTCAGAATGAAATCACGTTACTTTCTATGTAAGGCATTTTCTGCAAAATCATCAGTTCAGCAATTTAGCATATGTCTAACAACCATCTTCCTAGATGTAGTTGAGAGCAAACTATGACAATGATTGTTCCAAGAAGAATGATTTCCATTTTCTTTAGACGGATGTTTTTTTGCAGATGTTGAACACTTGTAGATGTCAGAAGTAGGCTTGTCTCTCCATTGTTTCAGCAAACCTTTTTGATTTGTTTTCTCTTCACAGAAACTAGAACTACTGCATGTGTGTTCAAAGTGTCTCTGTAAAGTAACAGGCTGACTCAATATCCTCCACATCAGGAAATTATGGTAAATTAGGAGGCTTGTGAGATTAGACAGCTAATTTGAAATACAAAGTCAGATACCAATGCAAAACCACATTTTATACTCAGACTTTTTAGAGGTTGATAATGTAGACACTATTGTGGTCAAGAAGGTAGTCACATAGGAGGAAGGATATACCCTGTATATTCTGATATGCAAAGAACATGTCAGTGACTTGCCCATTGTTTTATCCATATAGTTTCCTATTTTGTTGCTAGTTCACACTAAGAATTATAATCAGATGATTCACAAAAAAATTAATATACAAAATTTCTATTTACATTCCTCTTTCCCATAAAATGTTAGTGTGAAGCAATTTTCTGTTACCTTTTCCAAAGATCATATCTGCTTGTACTATAATCCACAATTTAACAAGCTTGTTTGCAGGAACCATCTTTACTTTTTTTAACTAGGGTTTCCTAATTTTAAGTTCTCTGCATATACTGCTGTGGATGACTACATAACACAGTGACAATGGTTTTATAACAACCTAGTGCTAAACTTAAGTAAAGGTTATGAGTTACTTGTTTATTTCCCCCAGCAAGCAGTTGACATTTGAACTGTGAAACCCAAGCCAAACAGATGCTTTTCTGTCAATTCAGTGAAAAGTGTATCTAGCACCAGCTTTCTTCACACTAAATTTTCTTGGAAGGAATGTTCCACATAATGTAGATACAATATTTTGCAAATTCTTTCCATTAAGTACCTTGTTCATCTATGTACCATCACAGTCAGAAAAAGGTATAGTTGTTCCACAAAGCTATATCTAATGAAATGTTTGTTTAACGACTTTTTTTTTACTGAACATTTTTCATTAGGGTGAATCATCTAGTAAATCAATTATGTAATGAGTTATGTTTAATGTTGTTTTTCCTCCTTCCTCAAGTCAGGTGAGCAGTACTGTCCCTTAAATTGGCTGCTGTGGTATAAACGAAGAATATGTGCTGAAGTCTTACTGCAGTTCTGCACACAGACCGAGCACAATCAGATAACAGTGGCACGTTCCACCACATCTCTAAAACAAGACTGGCCTTACAGAGTGTAGCATACCTCACTGGCCTTCCCAGAGAAACTGCTGGCTACAGAACGTCATCCTTGAACAAATAAGGATGCCAGAAAAGGCAAGTTTCACTTGTGTTTACTAAAAAAACTCTAATAATTAGGGATATTAAATAAATAGGAGAACGATTTAGATTCCTGGGGAGCGTATTTCTGTGAAGTGACAAAAGATTCCAGAAAAGTGCACAGATTTTCTAACTAGTCTGTGTCTGTGGAAAAGAATTCAATAAACATGCCAAAAGAAAGTCACAATGTAAGTTTAGCAAGATTTTTAAGCAAATGTTTTTTAGACATTTGCAGGGAAGAGGCCTTAAGCCCTTAAGGAAACCACTGTTAGCACCTTTCTCTTCTCAACTCACCCTGCACTAAACAGGATTTCTCACAATAAGGACTTCAGCCATAAAGAGATTGCTTTTAAAAATACAAAACCTGGAATGTTCTTTCTTTTTTTCAGGGGAGAGAGGGACTTGAAGGGGAGAAGGATTTTATGCATTTGCTTTTAAGTTAAGATTATTTAATTTTTATTTTTAAATTTGACCTTGAGATCTGATTCACTCAACCACCCTTCTTTACTGTGGCTAAAGTCCAGAAAAGGTAAAACTGTTTATCCTAGATTGTGACAAACCATATCTTGGAGAGGTAGCAGCGATTTGAGATCAAATTTTCCCTTGAAACTTCCTCAAAATAAGAATTAATATATTATTTAAATGTTGCTTAATAAAAAAGTCCTCTAATGGCTTTTGGAGGGCATTAAAATTTTAAGCCTATTTGTAAGAAAAGCACAGAATGTGCATGGCATTATTGTGTATTATACACTTACAGAGTAAAAGAAATAAAGACAAAAAAAGCCTGGTTTGAAACTCAGGGCCAGACAGTATAGTTGATTTAGTGTCTACCAAAAGGCTTTTTATGGCTCCTTGGTGGGTAAAGTGTGTATCAGTTACACCAAACAATTGAAACATTAATTAATAATTGAAAAGGATGGTATTCCTTGGGTAGGAAATGTAATCACCACTTTCAACACTCTCCTGAAAGCTGAGTTGCACCAGGGCCTTTAAAACACAGTGGGTTTTCTGCTCTCGTCTTATTATACAATCCTCTTCCTCTGTGCAAGTGAGTTATGGCAATTAAATAATCCAGAAATTAAAAACACTCTCATAAATAAATAATTAAAAAATTCATGTACTACTCAGAAGCTTTTGTCAAACATGCAGCCTATCATTAAATCAGTAACACAGATGTACAGAAAAATCTTTTTACCTCTGTGTCCCCTGCCATTTTTATGAGTAGAAATGATTCTTGCAACAAAATCTTTCATGGAAAATGTGAAGACAGAATACTCACAGCAAGAGTTTTTCTCACACCATGAACCCTGCAATCTTATTATTCAAATCTGTCTGATCATGTTATTTCACTATCATATTATAAGCTCAGTGACACAGAAGTTATTCCACTCCCTGCTTTTTTTTTCAGGTGTGCAAAGTAAGACAACAGTGGTGTTGGACTTTTTTTTTTTTTTAGTAATCTGGGGGAAATTCACAACATTTCTTAAATGCCATATCATTCTAACAGTAAACCACTGAAAAATAAAGATAGTTCACTGTATTTAAATAGCATTAAACTAATGGATACTTATTGGAATTTAACAGTGTGCTCTCTAAGATGTCAGCCATTCCTCCTTATTAAACCAGTAGATGGTCACAATAATCTATAGTAATGCTTTGAAGCACACTGGTTAACATTCACTTTTGGCAGCTGAGAAATCTAATGCTGATTTCTTCTGACACACAATACATCATTACCTGGGCTTACTGTTATAGAGGATTACGCTACAGGTACTGTTGAGCATCCTGCACTTCTTGTATGCAGCTGCACTGAATTATTGTGATGATATTTGGGAAAGGAGCATAGCCATAGTACACAGTTCTCTCTCTCCACACTCCTTATAGCCAACCTCTAGTGCAAGGTTTTCAAACTACATAAAAAATGTATTGCTTCCTACCTCTTACAAAGAAGTGCTATACACATAAAACAGCGTATCTATGTCAAAGTGAGATTCCAGAAATATGGTGAAAGAAAAAGGGAATGTATTCAAGTAGAATGCTTTAGACAGATTATTTTATCACATGTGAAGGCTGTATTAGAAATATTGATTGCTTATTTTAAATACTCCTAGGTTAGAGTAGTATTTTACTTGGCCTTTTGAAAGTTTTTAAGGGTCCAAAACCACTTCTCGAAATATTATTTAATTCTATATTTACATTGGAATGCTACTACTACTGCACTAATGTATCCCCAACTGGGAGAAAAACAGCAGGAATAGAAGAAATGCATTCTAAAGATTCACAGGTCCAAAGGTAGGTAAATTACAATGTTATATATTCAAGTAGGACATACTATTTCTCTAGGATTTCTACCAAGAAGAACTAACAGTGATTCAGGAGTAATTAGGCCAGAGAATATTTATTTGGAAACGTTTAAAATATCCAATACAATTTCTGCAATGCATAGTAAAGATAATCCAGCTATATTTTATAGATGTTTTCCTGAGTCTGTGGCAGATGTCCTCATGCTTTCCACTCTCTAGGAACTGGTGTGACCATGGGGTATCCTGTATCCATTTTTTGATCTGTTGGAGAAAAGAACCAATATTCCATGGAGGAGAAAAAATAACTTGGAACACTGGTAGCTGACCTTTCTGCTCCTTGGGCATGGTATTATTGGTGTCTCAGAGACTCAGACAGACATCAGGTTCTCTTCCCGCTACCACTTTTGAGATGTCTATATGAGAAAAGCCTTCAGTAAGCCAAAGAAAAAGGAGGAATAGCCATGAATACGATTTTAGTAAACTGATACATTATTAGTAATGAGCTTAATAGCCTTTCTCATAGAATACTAGTTTACAGTTTACATCTTTCTCTACCCCTGTCACATTGATGTCTCTAGTGTAGGAAGTATATTAGATATAAAGAACATAAGTTTTCATCTTGCTATTCTTCTGAACTCTTTGCCTTACTCGCTCAGTGAGATGTGATGAAATATGCTAGTTATACTAAATAAATTTCTCATGAACTCACCAGAGCTCACCTTCCTTCAAACTGTTTGCTGTGTTTACCAGTCTGTTCACTGCAAGAGTGTAACAGAGCACAATTTCATTCAAAGACAAAGGGAGTTGCTGAAAATGAGAAACTGAGGGGAAAAGAGAAAACACAGGCCTTTATCTGCTATCGGTTTAACATGAGTAAATGTTGTGGGAAACCACTGTAGTATGTTACTACACTGCTACATGGTGTGGTCTACAAATAATCAATTAAAAATATTTAAAAAGTCAATCTGCAAAGAAAAATTTGCTTATTTCACTCCTGCAGATTTGCATCAACCTTGCCCAGCCAACAATCAGCAGTCTCATAGGATGCAGGTGCCTCCTCCATATCTGTTTCCTTTATTTACTGTAGTTTTCATTTACTACTTTACTTTGATTTAAATATTCAAGCCTGGCCAAGTCAAGTTTCCTCTGGCTCTGTTCTGACAAACAGACAGATACGGTGGTTTACATTTAAGATTTTTGGCCTCTTGCTATGTGGTAATGTGTTATTTGCACAGTATCCTGTAATGAACAACAATTTCATTTTTGTTTCCACTGTCAACAGTTATCTATCCATTTCAGCCTTCTGTTCAGAAATAGCCAAAACACTGTGAAACGAAAAAGTCATGGAGTAAAATTCAGATTTTTCCACTCTATGAAAAATTCCCGAACTGAAATGTATTTGGTCAGGATGTAAAACTGATATTCACAAATTCCTTAGCAGCAGAAATTGAAAAAAATGAGTTCTTTAATTCAGAATGCAGGTACACAAAAATGGTTGTAGTGGTTCAGATCAAGGTACTTCTATGCAAGACTTCTTCCTTCAACAGTGGTCATTAATTGTCTAGGGAATAATAAGAACATACATGATATTTATCTCTTAAATTTTCCAGGCTTCAATTATTGTTAGCTCTGGAGATTTTCTAAGCATGATATCATTTGTTATTCAGTAACTCCACAATGGGTATCTCTGACAAATATTTTTCCAGTATTCCTGCAGACTCTTGTAAAAATTCTGGAAACCGTGATGTCGTTGTAAATCATTAGAAGAAAAGCCTTCTTTGGTTTGTTTGAATCTGCCCCAAACTGTATTTTTGGTGGCCTCTATTTCCATATCAAAATACACTGCTATAAGTTGATCCCTATTCTTGATCTCCAAGCACTTCTGCCCTGCTGTTTACTAAATGAAAGGTGACATTCATAGAAATATTGCAACTATGACTAAGGTCATAGCTAAATGTATAACTTGCTATAGTTTGATCCAGAGACTATAATTTGGGTTGAAAAAGACCTATATTCTCTGGTGAGTGGATCTAGACAAAAATATATCATGTAAAGGGACCCCAGAGTTACATACACCAATTTTAAGGGTAAGAATTTCTATTACTTAGTCTTAGGTGACAATGAATGAGAAATCATCATTAGTGGTATTCTATTATAGCAGTGATTTGTACTTTTCTTGTTATAAATTATAGACCAATGGATAATGTAGCCTAGATATTTAACTGTCATTTTCAAGTTGTGTTAACACATATCTCACTCTCTAAGTTTACCGGCGAACACATAATTGGAAGTGGATTTGATCAAACATTCCATAGAAGAAAGTCACATCTCATTTCTTGTGTAAGAAATCTCCTACCAAAAAATAATTTTGCCAAAATCTGTAGCAAGTAAGAGTTAAGGCTTATAACAGAAATGCTTCATCAGTCCAGCATTGTTTTGCACTGTTAGAGCTGTGACTATATGAGCTTATTATCCAGGGAGAATATTTTCAAAACAAACTGTTTCCAATCATTGTAACATTTTTCTAGGATTATAATTGGGAAAAAACAACAACAACAACAAAAAAAAACAGAAAAAGCAAAATAAAAATTATGCTTCCCAAAACAACATTAACTTCGTGATGGTTTTAAACTAAAGGAGGGCGGATTTAGACTAAACACAAGGAAAACATTTTTCACACTGAGCATGGTGAAACACTGGAATGGGTTGCCCAGAGAGGTGGTAGATGCCCCATCCTTGGAAACTTTCAAGGCCAGGCTGGATGGGGCTCTGAGCAACCTGATCTAGTTGAAGAAGTCCCTGTCAATTGCAGGGGGATTGGACTAGATGACCTTTAAAGGTCCCTTCCATCTCAAAGCATTCTATGATTCTATGATTCTATGGGTTGCATTTGATTTCTTTCATGGCTATAGAAAGGAAAAGGAAAAATGAATTTTAATTACATTCAAATGTATGAACTTGTATTCAAGCCCACACATAAGAGAGAAGACTCCCAGTGATACAATCAGCATATTTTGATAATATGTTATGCCATGTGAGTGTTCCTACATCTTTTACATATATGATCATGAAGAGTACTGGTATTTTTGTATACAGACTGCTCAATATGCAGCAGGTTGATAAATGATTTGAATGCTGTTATCAGTTATATGAAGAAACTTGTGGTGACTTTGTTCCTCAGCTTTTCATTTTTATTTAATTTTAAAAAATAGAGCAAAATCTTCAGTGTTGAAAGAGCTTCACCATTGGAACATTTCAGGAAAAAAAAACAAGTTAGATTATATAAACCTCTTGATAGAATCATAAAATATCCCAGGTTGGAAGGCTCCTTGAAAGATCATGTCGTCCAACCTTTTGTGGGAAAAGGAGCTTAGATGAGATGATCTAGCACCCTGTCCAATTGCATCTGGAAAACCTCCAGTGATAAAGACTCTACCACAACCCTGGGGAGGTTATTCCAGTGAATAATGGTTCTTACTGTAAAAAAATTTTTATTATTATGTTGACATGAAACCTCTCCCATGCAACTTGTACCCATTGCCCTTGTCTTCTGTATGTGGCTTCTTGTGAAGAGAGAGCCTCTTCTTTGTAGCTGCCGTTTAAGTACTGGAATACTGTGATGACCTCCTCCCCAAGCCTTCTCTTCTCCAGGGAGAAAAGACCTAACTCCTTCAGTCTTTCCTCATAGTGCAGGTTCTCCAGCACTTTGGTCACCTTTGTGGCCCTACTTTGGACCCTCTTCAGTCTGTCCGCGTCTTTCTTGAATTGTGAGGACCCGAACTGCACACAGTACTCTAGGTGCGGCCTGATAAGCACTGAGGAGAGCAGGAAGATCACGTCTTTATCTCTGCGAGTAATGTCCCTGTGGATGCAGCCCAGGCTCTGATTTGTTGATGTAACCCATCCATGTTAACCCCAAAAAATCCACATAAAAAGCAATCAACTAATTATTTTCTTCTCTTTATTTAAATGTAGAAATCAGATATAGAGTTATCTATTTTAGTCCACCTACTTTTTTTTACTATCCTAACTTCTATCCCTTTCATTAGTCTGAGAAATTCAAATTTTTATAAATAAGGGTTCCATCATTATGCTAAAAGGTCTAGGCAGCTCTTCTGTATTATGATTATTCTTACAATATTAAACTTGGCTGGAACAGTTGTGACTAGATCTAATTTTATAGAAGACAAAATGTTTCCTGAGAGGCATATTTGTTTCAATGAGTTTTTCAAAGGAAAGTTTTCTGCAGCCCAGGGCTCTCTGGTCATCTCTAATGAGAAAGAGAGAGAAAAAGACATGAATTAAAAACCTCAGGTATTATATTAAAAAAAAAAAAAGTGACAAAATTCCATCCTCAAAAGAACATTTGTGGCCATTCCAATGTGGAACAGAAACAAAGTTTAAGGTTTTGAAAGTTCTTTTTCTGCCAAGCTCTCTACTGCATGTGATGATTTTTACTGAGAACTGTCATTTCCAGAATACTATATCAGTTCATGGTTCAGTGAAACCAGCCTCTTACGCTGTAGGTTGTCTCCTGACACACAGAATTATCTATGTTTTAACATCTGCAACCAGGAACCAGAAAATAACAGAAAGTGAGTATAGAACATAAACTATGAATTTCATATCACAGGTTCTTAATACACTGTTAGTAAGGAAAAGAGTATAACAGTCCTCAGTAGATCAAGGACATGAAGTGCAAAAGGGATGGTACTGGAACAATGCTCTATTCTGGGGTTCACTTCCAGCTCTAATGCAAAAAAAACTGGCAAAGCTTCACAGGCCAGGATTTATGTCCACTGTTATCTAGAAAAGTGATCTAATTTAACATTTCTGAGAAAATATTCAGAAGGATATTTCCACTTTAATGTTATAGTAAATGCTTTTGATGGCAAGATTCACATGGACCCTTACAGGTACATGGGTCTGATTGGCTGCATCCAAGTAAACTGAGGGAATTGAACAAGGTCCTTGCAAAGTCACTCTATAGTTTTTGAATTAGATTGGTGTGGAGACTGGGTAGGTCTGTGCTGACTGGAGAAAGGCAACTATTTCATCCAGCTTCAAAAAAAGGCAAACTGACCAATCTGGGAAACCAGAGATGGGTCAGTTTTATTTCAGTCCCTGGGAAAATCATGGATTTTCCAGCAGTAAATTGCACCTGATGAACCCAATTGCCTTCTACGATAAACAGACTGGAAGGGTGATTGAAGGGAGAGCAGAGGATGTCATTTACCTCAACTTTATAAGTCTTTCAACGCTGGCTCCTACAATATTCTTGTATCCAGGTTAGGATGGCCCATTCATGGTCTAGATGGATGGACCAGATGGATTGCATGATCAATCTGTTTGGATGATTGTACTCAGACAGTAGCGGTTAATGAGTTCTATTCTACCCAGAGAGCAGTAGCCAGTGGAGTAATGAAGGGGTCTACCCTGGGGAACCAGTCTTGTTTAACAACTTCATAATTGATGGGTGATGGAGTGCACTCTCATCAAGTTTGCGGATGACACCAAACTGGGGTAACCAGTAAATATACTAGAGGGTAGGGCAGAGGGACCTAGGCAGGCTGGAAGAATGTGACACCAGGAACCTCATGAAATACAAGGACAAATTAAAATTGCTGCATCTGGGAAGAAAGAGCTTCTTCCAATGATACAGAGAGAGGACTGAGGGCTGGGGAGCAGCTCTGCAGAAAAGACTCTGTGGCTCTGGCAGACAGCAAGCCGAGCACGAGCCAGCAGTGCTCTAGCAGCAAGGAGAGCCAGCAGCCTCCTGGGCCGTATTAACAGGAGCAGAGCCAGTACATAGAGGGGATGGCATCCAGTTTTGGTCAGCTCAGTGCAGGGAAGATATTGTTAAACAGGAAGAAGCTCAAAGGTAGAGAAAATCCTAATGGCCTTCATCTTCTAAAGTTTCAGAAAGAGCCAGAGGGTAACCTGCACTACATGGCTGCTTAGTCAGCACCAGGGATAATACCACATGTTGTGCCTGCCTTGTTCTACTATTTCATACTCACTGCTTTCTAGTGAGAGCGTAAGGCCCCAAGATTGATAAGGGTAAAATTGTTTCATAAAAATTATACTACTGAAAAAGCTGACTTTGGGAAATGGCACTAATGGGACTAATGAGGGACATTTTTTGTGAGAAGCTCTTTGTGCTTTTATTTCTAGCAGGAAACTGGGACTTGAGAGAGGCTTGTGGCACCACTGTACAGACTCACCACCCCTTGGAAGTGTGTCAGAGCTCTCCTCCAGCATGGGGGCTGCAGCAGGATCTGAAGGGAGTTAGGCGCTGGCACAGCCGGCACACACAGTCCCGCAACCAGGCACAGGAGGAAGGAAGGAAGGATTCTTCTGTACATACTACTCTTAAGGACCATCCTTTGAACTAGAAGTGTTTTGATGTGAGTGTGGGGAGTGAGAAGGACTAGCCCTAAGCAAAATGCATACTGCCAGTGTAGTTCAACTTTGTGTAAAACAATAAGAAATTAGTGAAAAACAAAAACAACATGAAAAATTATTATAGTGTAATTACGCTAATGCATAACTTCAAAGGCCTGTTTGGAAGTTTATGTAGAACGGTTATGAAGTATGCAAAAATAAATGGGAAGTTAGCTGCTTCTCTCTCTTTTCTGTGAATATGCTTGTTTCATTATCAACTTTTTTCCCTCCACAGCACATTTTATAGCCAAAGTGTCATTGCATTAAGAATTTTAGCCTCATTTGCATAATGTTAATAGCACAAAGGTTTGCTTAACTACCCATACAGGAACAGGATTGCTGCAGCCCTGGAAGAAATGGATCCGCTTGCTAAGAAAAAAAAAGTAGCTAATATTAGACTGTCAACCAGAAACTGATTTCACTGCTAATGCAAAGAGTTTTATTATCTCAACTAAGCAGACATGTGTCATTAACTCAAAAGAAAACATCCTAACAATCCTCTACCTCACAATGCTCATATTGTGCAGTGGTATTTGGGGTACTTGTTGAAATAATATAACAGGACTTAAGTCGACAGGAGACAAAAAATCCAAAGTTAGGACACACTGTATGGCATTCTGTGACTGCATCAGTGGACAAGGCAAGAGCTATGGATGCCATCTATCTGGACTTCTGTAAGGCCTTTGACACGGTCCCCCACAATATCCTTCTCTCTAAATTGGAAGGATATGGATTTAATGGGCGGACTGTTCAGTGGATAGCAAACTGGCTGGATGGTCGCATCCAGAAGGTAGTGGTCAATGGCTTGATGTCCAGATGGAGATCAGTGACAAGTGGTGTCCCTCAGGGGTCCGTACTGGGGCCAGTGCTGTTTAATATCTTCATCAATGACATAGCAGGATCGAGTGCACCCTCAGAAAGTTTGCAGATGACACCAAGCTGAGTGGTGCAGTTGACACGCCTGAGAGCCGGGATGCCATCCAGAGGGACCTGGACAAGATCCAGAAGTGGGTCCTTGTGAACCTCATGAGGTTCAACAAGGACAAGTGCAAGGCCCTGCACATGGGTTGGGGTAATCCCCGGTATCAATACAGGCTGGGGGATGAAGGGATTGAGAGCAGCCCTGCCAAAAAGGACTTGGGGATACTGGTAGATGAAAAGCTGGACATGAGCCAACAATATGCTCTCACAGACCAGAAAGCCAACTGTATCCTGGGCTGCATCAAAAGATGCATGGCCAGCAGGCCGAGGAAGGTGATTCTGCCCCTCTACTCTGCTCTGGTAAGACGCCACCTGGAGTCCTGTGTCCAGCTCTGGGGTCCTCAGCACAGGAAAGACATGGACCTGTTGGAGTGAGTCCAGAGGAGGGCCACAAAAATGATCAGAGGGATGGAACACCTCTCCTATGAGGAAAGGCTGAAAGAGCTGGGGTTGTTCAGCCTGGAGAAGAGAAGGCTGCGGGGAGACCTTATTGGAGCCTTTCAATACTTAAAGGGGGCTTATAAGAAAGATGGGGATAGTCTTTTTAGCAAGGCCTGCTGCGACAGGACAAGGGGTAATGGTTTTAAACTAAAAGAGGGTAGATTTAGACTAAACACAAGGAAAAAATTTTTCACACTGAGCGTGGTGAAACACTGGAACAGGTTGCCCAGAGAGGTGGTAGATGCCCCATCCTTGGAAACACTCAAGGCCAGGCCAGATGGGGCTCTGAGCAACCTGATCTAGTTGAAGATGTCCCTGCCAATTGCAGGGGGATTGGACTAGATGACCTTTAAAGGTCCCTTTCATCTCAAAGCATTCTATGATTCTATGATTCTTATTTTTTTCCTTTTTGAAGAGGAAATAAAAAATCTTCACTGGCCTTCAAATAGTTTCAAACTCTCATCAATTAAGATTAAGCCAAAAGAAGTACAGCATGCTTGCAATATCTTTATTGCTGTTAGAGGGAATTCAAGGCATGGAGTGAGGGAATGAAGAATTTCTTAATGTTATTGTAATGGGATCTTTTCACCAGGTCCAAATAGTTAAAACTGCACTGACTGACATCAGCTCTCGATCTTGTCTGTTGAGGAGAATTGTAATCTTTTTAAGTTGTATAGATTGTCTTCCCTCTAAACAAACAAACAAACAAACAAACTAGTTCATCAACAAAATTATGAAACAGTTTTATTACCTAGAAAAAAACATTCAAAATTTTCTGGATATGGTAGTAATATAAACTATAATCTAAGGGACAAAAGAGAAATTTAACCAGATGAGGCACCTTCTTACCTATAAAAAAGAAAATATTTTTTTGAAACCTGCTACATAGTTTTTAGCAAGTACTTGATGCTTGCAATCAAAAATGGGATCAAGGTGGACAAGTTAGTATGGAGCTCTATAAAATATAAAAAGTTATATTTACCACTAAGAAAATTCTGGTCATCCTGCAGAGGATGTCTTTTAGATTTTCTTCTGGTTCTCAGAAGAAACAGCCCACAGGAAAAAAATTATTTTTAGTAATATGTGAATATTATGAAAGCATATAGGATCCTCTTTCAGGTGCACAAAAGGAAAATGATCTTATTGGTGGTCGCAAAAGGAGTTTTCCTCTTTCTTAAAAGCATCTGATAATTCTGGACAGATTTTAAAGATTGATGAAACACGTAAATTGTAAATAGTGTTTATTGTTTTAAAATTATGGGATCGAGTACAGGCCATGGGTCTAAGGAAAGAAATATACAGAAGGATTGATATCGCTTAGCAAACAAGCACTATGAACTGATCATCATGATGGGAGCTCAGAAATATGATATAGGAGCTTAGGAAAGAAAAGTTACAAAAGCCTGTAGTGTCAGAAGAATTTCATAAAAGAAGGAAGAATAAACTCACTGAATTAATGATATTTTTTGTAGGGGAGCATCAGTTCTTATTCAAAACAATCTAAGTTTCTTTCAATCAGAAATTACAAGAGAGACTAGAAAGAAGATACATGGATTCTAATAACACCATGTGGTCCAAACCTGTCAGAATTAAAGGTATCTGCACTGGTTAACTATTGAACTATGTTCAGTTGTTTTTTATGCACTACCCCAGGCAGGAGAGAGAAAAGGGATCAGCAAATGGATTTCAAGCAGATATTCTTAGGGGTATTGGGAGGCTAATACACATGTAAAGTTTAAGGAAAAAAAAACCAAACATAACAACCAAAAACTTCAGTTAGAAACTTTAGTGCAGGGCTTAAAAAAGGAAAAACCAAGGGGGAGGCAGAGAGGGGTAAATGAGAAGAGCTGGCAATGGCGATGAATGGAATAGTAATGGCCAGGCAAAAAAAGTTATAAATATTCTTTATTAGATAACAAAAGACACGTGATCCTGCCCCTACTTCCTTTCCCCCTGTAGTTTTCCACTGTTAGTTATTGCTGGAGGCAGAGGTTCATTCTGGTTTTGCAATTGGTGATACAGTAGAGTCAAGATATGAGACTTTGTTCTAGGATAATAACTTGAAAATCAGTTGGACTTAAGGATGGGTTTATCTTTCTAATCCACTTGGCTTGAAACTTGTTTTTATATTATACATTCCCAAAACAGTAGGTAAGAAGTGTTCATTGAAAAAAGAGCTTACAGTGGATTATTACAGGTGTTAAATATTGTGTATCTACAGGATTTAAATCTATTACTTTTGGTGTCGGAATCTGATGAAAGATTTTCTTCTTGAAAATGAATGTTTCTTATAGTTTGTTATATAGTTTGTTTTGATTATGGAAATTTTATTTGATTTAGCAAAGTTATTGAGATAGAAATAACTGAGTTAATATCTGAGGATTCTGCTTGACAAGACATACATGCTGTTGCAAGGTAACAGGATGCTTTTAAACATTTCCATTTAAGTGGGATGAAGTTTGGTAAGCAAATTAGCTGAGTTAAAGTTCAGACATTTTGCAGTTAGAACCTGAAGACTGCTGAATTTAGTTTAATTTCTTGAGTATAGACCAGAGATATTTGTCTGAGGTTACTGGAAACAAAACATCTGTTTATTCAATAAAACAGCAGCAAGCAGAAAAAAAAACAAAGGCAGCTCTGTAGTAAGACAGTTCAGGTATGATATAGTACCCAAATGGAATGACCAGAATCAACCACCTGGTGTTTTTCTGGGCATCTATAAACAACAGATTTCAAGTGCGATTTGGCATTGCAGAATTATTTAAGACATCTTCACAGCTAACTCTAATGAGTGTGAATGAGATCAAGAACAAAATAGGCTAGTGTTAGAGCAGAAATTTAAAATCAGTTAGATTAGCAAAAGAGACTATCTAGGAGTTCTTTTCTTGGTTGAAGAAAGAGGAAGCAATGTGCCATTAGCAGTATCATATTTCTCTTTCCCTGGCCCAGTTTTAACTTCATTTTTTGTGCCAACAGCAATGTCAGAAAGTCTTAAGTATAACAAGAAAGTTCTCACTCAGAAGCAACCTGTTCTCTTTTTTTTTTTTGGCAGCAGTAGATTTTGAATTGTACTGACAGTTTTCCAAGTGTCATTAAGGGAACGGGCACATAAATTACATTGTGATCAATGGCACTTTACAACACATAAGCCAGTCTATAGGAACTATATACACTTGCCTCACAGTAAACCAGATCACTTGTATCAGGAATAGTGTGGCCAGCAGGACCAGGGAGGTGATAGTGCCCCTGTATTCAGCACTGGTGAGGCCGCACCTCGAATACTGTGTCCAGTTTTGGGCCCCTCAATTCAAGAAGGACATCGAGGTGCTGGAGCATGTCCAGAGAAGGGCAACTAGGTTGGTGAAGGGTCTAGAGAATAAGTCTTATGAGGAGCGGCTGAGGGAGCTGGGGTTGTTTAGTTTGGAGAAGAGGAGGCTGAGGGGAGACCTTATCACTCTCTACAACTACCTGAAAGGAGGTTGTAGAGAGGTGGGGGTCGGTCTCTTCTCCCAAGTAACAAATGATAGGACGAGAGGAAATGGCCTCAAGTTGCGCCAGGGAAAGTTTAGGTTGGATATTAGGAAAAACTTCTTTACTGAAAGAGTAGTCAGGCACTGGAACAGGCTGCCCAGGGAAGTGGTTGAGTCTCCATCCCTGGAGGTATTTAAAAGACGGGTAGATATGGTGCTTGAGGACATGGTTTAGTGGTGGACTTGGCAGTGGTAGGTTAACGGTTGGACCTGATGATCTTAAGGGTCTTTTCCAACCTTAACAATTCTATGATTCTATTCTATGATTCTATGAAAAAGAGTTTTCTACTTTGTTTTTCCTGCAAGACACTATTACAATCTGTTATTGTAGGCTAACTACCAAACTGCAATTTTGTAATTTGCCTAATGTGGTAACTTGTTTGTGTGTTTATAACAAATAAGCTATTACAGATTAAATGGCTTAATCTCACATGGTTTGCACATGTGACCACAGCTCATGCAAAGTTAAGTTTACAATTTGAAAATTAGATGTCAATGGGTTTGGGTTTCATATGGAAATATGGCTGGAGCTAGGGAAACCACTTTAGGAAAGGAGATAGACTTACTTGGCAACAGGCAGACTTGTAATAACTGTAAAAGAGATAGGTCTTCCTTAATGCTGACTGTACATATCCAGCTCCTGGGGAACAAGATCTCGGGTATCTTTGTGAATATGCTGATTGTATCTCAATTCTTACCTGATATCCCCCCATTTCCTAAATCTAAATATGAGATGCAATTATATTTTATAACTTTTTGGACTGCAGAGGACTGTAAGGCAGGAAAGGTTTTTTCTAAGAAACATTCTAAGGGACGTCTTCAGTAGTCAATGTATTACTTGATGCTACTTCTTGAAGAGCTGCAGGCAGGTTTTCCAGGGTAGAAGTATCCATAACTACTTATTCCATAACTACTTAGGGAGCTCTTTGGCCCAAATTCACCTTATCTAAATGTAGACATTTAACTGCAACACATGATCAAAGAGTCTAGTCATCAAGGGGAAGAGACAACATGCTTCAAACTTTGGGTGACCTAAAAGTCCTCTAGATTGCCTCTTTTGTAGGCTGACTAGCCTCTTAACTTCATGCTATGGTTAGACTTCCAAAGCCAGATAGAGTGAATTGAACTCTGTGCTGCAAGTTGGTCTACATCAAGGAGGTTAAAAAGGTGTATAGAGAGGACCATCAGTTAAACTGTAATTCTTTGATTTTCAGTAGACTTTTTAATTTATGGGAGCAGCAGTCTGAGAGTACAGTATAATTTGTCTTTGCAAAAGGTTTTTGTTTTGTTTCAGATTGTTTTATACTTGCTACCATTATTTTATAATTTCAATAGTCTTATTAAGCTTTTAATTTAATAAGAATAAATAGCAATAGACATTGAAAGCTGGCAACTTCACCTACAGCTGACCTCAGAAAAAATACGTCCAGACAACCATAGGATAATCTGCACTACCATATTGTGAAAGAACTTTGCATGACAGAGTTTGACAAATGAAATAAAAGAATTGTGTTATTTAGCTGTCAAATATGACTAAATATCCATGTAGAATATCACTACCAATCTCAGTTATAATGCTAACCAAACCAATGCGAATAGATAGCTATTACATTCTTAAGTATAATGTGCTGAAATTACAGCCTCAGCAGGTGGTCTTTAGTTAATTAATAGAAAAAAAATATAGCATTTATTTTATTTTATTTTATTTTATTTTATTTTATTTTATTAATTTCTTTGTATTTCACCTTGAAATAACTATGGCATCTCCCAAAAGTATAGAGGGCATTTCTACTGTATTTACAGAACTCAAAATGATTTAGATTTTCTAAACAAATGGTATTTTCAAGATGGTGTCCTAAAGGATACAGAGACTGAAGATCACATTTTTACAACAGAAAACAAAGAAAGAAAACCCCTAATATCTATTGTAAAATTAATTTTATGGAGATTTTCATTGCATTGGTAAAGTACTCCATATATTAAGTCTGGATGAAACTAAGTTCCATAGGCACTGTAGCTTTTGATATTTTGATATTTTGATATTACTCAGTCACTAAGTCCTACTCCTGTGCACACTCAGAGGAGTAATCTATGCAGGCATTCTCCAAGCATGCCTAAGAGACTGTGCTCTGCACAGAATTCGGTGAGAAATTCTAAATTTTTTTCACAGGATAAATGAAACAATCTCTGCTTTTCTTTCTCAATAGCTCAAATCTTAAAGTGATTAGCCACAATGTTAGAAATCCAGATTGAAATCCTTTCTCTATGTTATGGTCCTTGAAACCATGTGTTTTTAATTTACAGAAGTGTCCAAGATAAACTCTCACCCCAAGAGAGTCATTCTAAGTGCATGTAGTCTCAATAATTTTTGTTGGAACTATTATCTTTATTCTGGTCTGTCAGTGATTAATATAAAATATATAACAGTCCTGAGAGCTGGAGCTAGCTCTAAGGCCTTCTTCCTGTCAAAGAAGTATTGCAAGTAAAATTCACTTTTATCTGTGGTCCCAACTGGACCATGGCAGTAAAGCAGTCCAGAGAAACCTTGGAGATCCCAGGGAGGAAATGGGGTGGGACAGCAGAAGGGTACTGTCGGCTGCAACCCCTGTGGCTGGGGAGAGTGGCATGTGTGTCTGTGTGTATGTGCGTGCATGTGCATATGAGAACTGTTTGGGATTGGTTAGCAAAGGATGTTTAGAAATTTGCAGGTGTGTACCAATGTTGCAAGTGTCCAGTAATTTGGTTTCTATTTTGAATTTTTTATTTTTCTCATAAGTGCATAGTTCTCTGATTAATTATTATCTATTAATTATGGGCCATTGTGGTGGTTTAATCCCAGCTAGCAACTAAGCACCACACAGCCGCTCGCTCACTTCCCCCTTGGGATGGGGGAGAGAATCAGAAGGGTCAAAGGGAGAGAACTCGTGGGTTGAGATAAGAACAGTTTAATAATTGAAGTAAAATAAAATAGAACAGTTAAATAGGCAAAGCAAAAGCTGCGCACGCAAACAAGGCAAAACAAGGAATTAATTCGCTACTTCGCATGGGCAGGCAGGTGTTCAGCCATCCCCAGGAAAGCAGGGCTCCATCACACGTAACGGTTACTTGGGAAGACAAAGGCCATCACGCCAGATGTCCCCCCCTTCCTTCTTCTTCCCCCAGCTTATATACTGAGCATGACGTCATGTGGTATGGGATAACTCTTTGGCCAGTCTGGGTCAGCGCCCCTGGCTGTGCTCCCTCCCAACCCCCCGTGCACCGGGCAGAGCGCAGGAAGCTAAAAAGTCCTTGACCAATGTAAGCGCTACTTAGCGACTATTTAGCGATACTTAGCATCGACATCGTTCTCATCCTAAACCCAAAACACAGCTCCATACCGGCTACCAAGAAGAAAATTAACTCTATCCCAGCTGAAACCAGGACAGCCATTAATAAATCAATACAACTCTTCAGAAGGATTAAAGGATGTGAACTGAACATTTTTTTCTCTCCAAGAACCGATCCCTACAGCCCAGAGCCACTAGTGAGGGCAGTGAAGTGCTGAATCTTCTGGTTTCCTGTGCTGTGGAGCAGTGGTCTAAACACATGTATATTCAGGAAAAATGTTTAGAGTAAAACTTATTTTAAAGAAAACAGTGATCTTTGTTTCCCTTTTGAAAGAAAAGTAGGCACACACTAGTGGAATAATACTGTAGACTTTGAGTCCTGAATAATTTTGAGCATACAATCCTAACTCAACGTGACAGGAATTACTTTCTGCCAATATTCAGCTCTAGCTTCCCACATGTGAGCTGGGCTTTTTGGGCTTCAGTTTTGAGGCATCCTCTTCTTTCTATGAAAATCTTGACACTTAATGCGTTGATCTGCCTTGCACTGTGGAGAGAAATGTCAATGGTTAGATAACATCTTGGTTTTGATCCTACTTGTCTCATTTATGCCCAAAGTTAGTAGACTAACAGGAAAGTCTTATATTTCCCAAGATCTAGAACAGCTTTAAAAATGGGACATTTTTCCTCTTTACTTCATTGTAGTAGCTTGGTCGTTCCTATTTTTGTTCTGTGTACATTTTATTTGTATTCCACTTCCAACAGACCTTGTATAAGTTTTTATTAAATGTTTGTGCTGAGTAACAAGAATGATGTGAGCAAGATCTGCCTCAAGAAATTAAAATTTAGCTTTTGATAGAAGCAATGTATCTAAGTCATTTTAAAAATATAGATTACATGACTGGCAAGTTGAAAAACAATACTACCAAATATAACTTACTGTTTTTCACATGCTTAGAAAAAAAGGCATGCTGAATTGACCTTTATTCAAGTCAGCTAAATATCACCTACACAGAGAAAAAGATAAATCTTTAAATTATGCTCAATTGAAAACAGAGATGTCTCATTTATATTTTCATTTTACAACATAAGTGCTACTTTAATGGTGTTCCAAGTCTTTCCCAGGCACTTGAAGTACATACTTGAACTACACTTTATTTTTCATATATTTTGAGAAATAAACTATTCTCCCCTCAGGTAAACAAGTTTCTGACAAACTATTACCCACAAAAGTTCATGGTTTTCATTTTTACAAGGGCTTCTAACAAAGCACCAAAATCCTATAAAGAACTTTGTATGACAACAGTGCGTAGGTCCTCTCTAAGTCTGAATAACCAGGTGAACAGAGATCAATAGCAAGGAAAACCTGTATTGTTCGAGCTCTATTATTAAAACTCCAGTTTCTAAGCATTAAACAGTTGGTGCTCATGTATCTTTCCAGCCTAAATGCAAAGCCTGCATTTAAGGGAAGTTAGTATACTGCAGGAAATTGAAAATCTGTCCTCAACTGTGCAAGATTACAAAACTTATCTTCTTTCTAAAATCTGCTTCACAAAGATTTTTCTTGTTGATGGTACAATTGAGAGTCCATACGAAGAGCTTATTGATCATTGGGAACAATTCAATGAACAGACTTTCAGCTCTTCACAACTAACCGTGCCTAATGCAACTAAGCATGTTAAGTTTAACTAGTTCATGAGCTGTATTGTGTGAAAGTTTTTAACAGTATTTGGGTCCGCTGTTGAGAAATCCATCCTAAGAAGATTATCTCTAGAGGATCCTCAAGTAAAATTTTGGTCTTGACTGGTCAACAGGAATTCAAGCCAAGATTTCACCTACAGTTTGGAAACTGTCATTTGATATTAATGGCAGACTGATCTGATACATATGCTCTGATTTTAATTTTGAATCCAAGGTTTAATACTTTTTCAAGCAAAAGAAATATACAAATGATTTTATGTTTCTCATAAAAGGGTAATATTTTGGTGATACATATAGCAGCAGTGACCAGATGATTTAGGACCACCTGGGAAAGGTGGATTTTTTGTTTCTTTGTTTGTTTCTTATGTAAACAATGTACAATTTCAAAATTTAAAAAAAATATTAAAAATGTATGGAATTGGTGAAGAGGGACAGGAACATTGTTTGAGGTCTATCAAAATGTTTTTGTTATATGGCATACAAAACAAAGAAAAAATAATACAAATTATACTGTATTATTTTATTGTAATCAATGAAAAAAAAAAACATGCAAAAAGGGAGAATCTAAATATATTCCCCCAAAAGGCTGAAATGAGATTTTTTTCTCTTCATCATACTTTTAATCAGTTTTACTTTCTGAAAGACCCAATCTCAAAATCTTTGCATCTATGTGAAAGTGAGTGTTTTCAGAGAATCATCACTTTCTGACAGGAAAAGAATTCTCTCTGACCTGCTCTTTGGGTCATTTTTACCCCAGTCATGTCTATTGTGCTCATAGTGGTTCTCACTCTCTCATACCATCTCTTATCTCTCTTGTCTTTATTCAGCCTGAGTATTTCCTCTTGGCAGGGCTAATGTTTCACATCTCTTGGATGATGAATGCTTGTCAGAGCATCATTGGTGAAAAACCTTCATTTTGATCAGTCATAAACCTCTGTGTACACACTTCTGTGTTGCCAGAGTTTGACCGCCCCTTCTTTTCTCAACAACTGATCACAGTACATTGTGTGATATTACAGTGATAGTACGTAGTGACTCAGAGTGAGGGATTTTCCCTTCTGCAGCTTTTCAGCGCTCTTGATGCTTTTTTTCACAGAATACACAAAGCCAGTATACAAAGGGACTGTCTGAGCAGCAATTTTTAGCAGAAAAAATATTTATTTACACACAGCTTTGCTGTTATAATTTAAATACACCAATTTATATGACTTTAAGTTCTCTGAAGAGTAAAAAAATAAACAAGATAAAAAACTCCACAAACTTTGGGTTATACCACCAGGGAAATTTCCTGAAATCCTTGGCTAGAGTAGGTAACTTAGGGGTTAACTTAATAGCCATGTTATCAAGATCATGACACAGTTTTCTGCTGTTCTCGTAGTGTTTGCTGAAAAGATTTTACCTTTTCATCCAACAAAGTAATGTTCTTTCTGATAACATTCAGATGCAATATCATGCTGATTTATTGGAGTATCTCCTGAATTAAAATGCTTACTTATGTCATTAAGGAAATGAGATTATGATAAACTGAGGTGCTTGTGACATGGATCATTGTGCTAATGATCAATATCTCTGTCTTGTAGAATTTGCCACTCCTGCAGAAGACATTTGTACGTGCCAATTACAACCTATTAAGGTGTCATTTCAAGCTAGTTTATTGCAAATTCATTAATATTAGCCATTTCAGAGATTTTAGAGTAAAAAGACAAATACATCAATTTGAAAAAGGGAGATACTGAATCATGAGTGAAATAACATGCACATGGCATAGTGTTAAAAAAACCCAAAACACCTACATATTTTTACTGATGGTTAAACAACAATTTTTATGAAAACCATGAGGTGTATGCAACATGGTTAACAAGAATACACACACATAGGCTATGTTAAGTTAAGAAAAAGATGAGCTTTTAAAGTGAGGATTTCTTTCCCTTTCATAGGTCTAATTATGATACTTTGGTTCTTTGGAGAAAGAAGGTCATGTTGTGACAAGAAAACGTTATCACACTAGGTAGTGAAAGCATCTGTGACAGCTGAGTTTAGCATATGTGACTATTATAGAAAGTCTAATAAAGTATTTTACAGAGTGATTTCAAAGAGAAGGTGGTTGATTAATGTATTTTACAAACTTGAGAAATGCTTTCATAAGGTCATGTTGTGATGCTATTTTCCTTCTGCTACAATGGATAGAAAATAACACCATTCAAATACAGTTGCATAGAATTGACTACATTAATAACAATGGGGCCTATTGTGCCAAACTTTTCATTTCTTTTCCCTTCAGAATAATACAATATGACCACGAACAGCAGACAGAGACTGCTTGTCAGTTTGTACAGAACTAATACTTATTGTTTTAAGCAATGAAAATTTATATTTTAAGACTGAAAACTTTGCTATTCAAACATAACAGGGAATAGAACAAATTAGGTGGTGACAGAATTTTTAAAAAAAGTCATCCTTCTAAATTACATCTTTTTTATTTAAGATTAATTTTAAAATTTAAAATCCATCCATCCACCCATCCATCCATCCATTTTAACTATTATTCTTATTTCATCTTTTTTCTTTTACTACTTAAATGGAATTTTTGTCCTGGTGTCATGATTTAACCCCAGCCAGCAACTAAGCACCACACAGCCACTTGCTCACTCCTCCCCGGTGGGATGGGGGAGAGAATCAGAAGGGTAAAAGGGAGAGAACTCGTGGGTTGAGATAAAGACAGTTTAATAGGTAAAGCAAGAGCTGTGCACGCAAGCAAAGCAAAGCAAGGAATTCATTCACTACTTCCCATGGGCAGGCAGGTGTTCAGCCATCCCCAGGAAAGCAGGGCTCCATCACACATAACAGTTACTTGGGAAGACAAACACTGTCACTCCAAACATCCCCCCCCCCCCTTCCTTCTTCTTCCCCCAGCTTTATATGCTGAGCATGATGTCATATGGTATGGAATAGCCCTTTTGCCATTTTGGATGAGCTGTCCTGGCTGTGCCTCCTCCCACCTTCTTGTGCACCTGGCAGAGCATGGGAAGCTGAAAAGTCCTTGACTAATGTAAGCACTAGTCAGCAGCAACCGAAACATCAGCGTGTTATCAACACTATTCTCATCCTAAATCCAAAACACAGCACTATACCAGCTACTAAGAAGAAAATTAACTATTCCAGCTGAAACCAGGACACCTGGCAAGTTACTCGTCCACCTGTTAGCTGAGATAATAGTACTCACAGCAAAATAGTTATGCATTGACTCTTGTGTCTTTTCAATACTAAGATTAAAGGCCCCAGAAACCTTTTAACTGTTAATATCTATAGGAGACAGATCTGAGATAAAAGAAAAAAGATAAAAAGAAAAAAACATATACAGAGTGCAGGCTGAGACATAATGCTTTGATTCTGGAGAACAGAGACTGTCAGTAAACAACGGTTGACTAATCAGGGTTTTACCATATTGTACTCTTGTCACCAAGCTATTTTGCAGGTTGGTTTTACAACTTTATAGAGTGCCTTTATGACTTAGTATGAATTATCTCTGTTAGACCAACATTTTTACCTACGTATGTTACATACAGGCATGTCTTGACAACAGTGCTTCTCAAAAGTCCTTTGTAAGGTCTTTCATTTCTGGCAGCTGTGTTTCCATTTGCTTCAAAAATCTTCAAACCCACTTTCTCATAGGGGTAATTTGTTCTGAAGTTTTCCCTTTAATTTTACCCTAAGGCTAAACTGTATTTCTGTGACTGGTTTTATTGATTTTATTTTAAGGCATCTTAGGATACTTGCATATCTAAACTGCTATCTAAACAATCATTGTATGGTATTGAAAAATTAACACTGGATACTAGTGCAGCCCTTTTTTGCTCTGTCCTTCCTTTGTTCTCTGCATTTTTGTGGCATTAATTCCCCAAATTCCTACTTCTGGCTGAATAGCAAATACCTGCTTCAACATTTCTGTGTCAGATAGGTAAAGAAAAATGCACAAGACTGCAGATTACAGAGCAAGTATAAATTCCAGTTGCCCTAGGGTGGACTGAGAAAAGGAATCCATCAGAGATTCAGACAGAATCTGCAGCACAGACTTAAGAAATGTTTTCTTGCTCATTACTCTCTCTTTTATCTTCTCTCCTTCTATTTCTGTGTTCGTTCCTCATTCATCTATTAGCAGTTTTACTGTGCAGAATACCAATAAAACAGTATTTAATGAAATCTCAGAAGTCTTTGGAAGTGATGCATTGGCAATCTGTGTTACTCTATTACAAATGCTGACCCCAAAACATAGAGACTGAGAGCTAAAATTAAAAAGTACAGCTGTTCAACTTCAGTCCTGTTAAATGTACCATTGTTCTCGCTATCTTGTATACAACTGGTATCAGTTAATCAAGTAACTGAAGTTTAAGAGTGTATTAAGGATCAATTTAAAGAACCATTCATAAAGATACACTCCTCCATCTAAATGCTTTCTTCCAATATTTTTTTTTTCCAAAACACCAAAAGTTTTAACAAAGAATTTACCTGAGCGTACTGCCTTTCCATCCATAAACATTCCATTCTAAAAAATTACAGGTGTGATCCTTGAAGTTTGAACTGACTCTTTCATTGTGTTTGCTACTCAAATTCTAGGAAATAATTCTGAGGCTCAGTTGTTTCTGTTGACTGGTAAAGGATTATGAGAATGTCTCCATGACATTTGCTAAAGGTAATGTGAAATTTTGTAATGAGTTATAAGTAGTAAAAACAGAATAAATCAATTCTATGGTTAGAGATGCCAGGGAAGGTCATGAAATAAATTCCAGTCGTAGCTTGCTACATCAAGGCATAAGAATATTATGTAGATAAAGCTAAAATAGGTAAGAGTTAGCAGGAAAATCCTGTTTTAAGAAGCGGCTAGAGCATGCAAAGATTTGAAGACATATACATCGGTACTGTATGCACTTAAGTCTGTTTTGACTTTACACCGATCTAACAATGAGCTCTACGTAGGAGAACCAACAAAAGAAATGGTTGTCATAGCATCATAGAATCATGGAATGGTTTGGGTTGGAAGGAACCTTTGAAGATCACCTATTCCAAGCTCCCTGCCATTACTTGATCAGGTTGCTCAAAGCCACACACAACATGACTTCGAACACTTCCAATGATGGGGCATCCAGAGCTTCTCGGGGCAACCTGTTCCAGTGTCTCACCACCCTCATCGTAAAAAATTTCTTCCTTATGTCCAATCTAAACCTATCCTCTTTCAGTTTAAAACCATTGCCCCTTGTCCTGTCACTACAGGCCTTGGTAAAAAGTCTTTCTCTGTCTTTCCTATAAGCTCCCTTTATATACTGAAAAGCTGAAAAAAAAAGGTCTCCCTCAAGCCTTCTCTTCCCCAGTCTGAACAACTCCAACTTTTTCAGCCTTTCCTCATTGGATAAGTGTTCCAGCCCTCTGAATCATTCCCCTTCATTCCAGCCATCTAATCATTCCCCTTTGTTCAGGTATATATTTTGCAGTCACCAAGCTTGTAAGAGTGTCTTTGAAGAGAGTTTTTCACTGATGTGAAGTGCCACCATGGTTTTCCAGCCAGGAACCTGTGAACTAGGATATTTTATTTTGGTAATAATACTAATCGTTTTGGTTTGTATTTAACTTACTAATAGTCCTTTTCTAGTGATCAAGTCTGAAAAAAATGTGGGTGCATACTGTCTATCCCTCTTTCCAGAAATGTCCCCTGAATCTCACAAGCTCGTCCTGGTTGTACTATATATGTGCTTGTTTCAGTTTCTGGTCATACTAAATATGTGCTCATATAAGCTAGCTAATGTGACACCCATCTACAAGAAGGGTCGGAAGGAGGATCCGGGGAACTACAGGCCTGTCAGCCTGACCTCGGTGCCGGGGAAGGTCATGGAACAGATCATCTTGAGTGCCGTTATGCGGCATGTGCGGGACAACCGGGGGATCAGGCTCAGCCAGCATGGGTTTATGAAAGGCAGGTCCTGCTTCACTAACCTGGTCTCCTTCTATGACAAGGTGACCCGCTTAGTGGATGAGGGGAAGGCTGTGGATGTTGTCTACTTGGACTTCAGTAAGGCCTTTGACACCGTCTCCCACAGCATTCTCCTGCAGAAGCTGGCTGCTCATGGCTTGGACAAGTGCACTCTGCGCTGGGTTAAAAACTGGTTGGACGGCCGAGCCCAAAGAGTGGTGGTGAATGGAGCCAAGTCCAGTTGGCGACCAGTCACGAGTGGTGTTCCCCAGGGCTCAGTGTTGGGACTGGTCCTGTTCAATATCTTTATCGATGATCTGGATGAGGGGATTGAGTGCACCCTCAGTAAGTTTGCAGATGACACCAAGTTGGGTGGAAGTGTCGATCTGCTGGAGGGTAGGAAGGCCCTGCAGAGGGACCTGGACAGGCTGGATTGTTGGGCCGGGGCCAACTGTATGAGGTTCAACAAGGCCAAGTGCCGGGTCCTGCACTTGGGTCACAACAACCCCAGGCAATGCTACCGGCTTGGGGAGGAGTGGCTGGAAAGCAGCCTGGCTGAAAAGGACCTGGGGGTGATGGTTGACAGCCGCCTAAACATGAGCCAGCAGTGTGCCCAGGTGGCCAAGAGGGCCAATGGCATCCTGGCTTGTATCAGGAATAGTGTGACCAGCAGGACCAGGGAAGTGATAGTGCCCCTGTATTCGGCACTGGTGAGGCTGCACCTCGAGTACTGTGTTCAGTTTTGGGCCCCTCAATTCAAGAAGGACATCGAGGTGCTGGAGCGTGTCCAGAGAAGGGCAACGAGGTTGGTGAAGGGTCTAGAGCACAAGTCTTATGAGGAGCGGCTGAGGGAGCTGGGGTTGTTTAGTTTGGAGAAGAGGAGGCTGAGGGGAGACCTTATCACTCTCTACAACTACCTGAAAGGAGGTTGTAGAGAGGTGGGGGTCGGTCTCTTCACCCCAGTAACAAGCGATAGGACGAGAAGAAATGGCCTCAAGCTGTGCCAGGGCAAGTTTAGGTTGGATATTAGGAAAAACTTCTTTACTGAAAGAGTAGTCAGGCACTGGAACAGGCTGCCCAGGGAAGTGGTTGAGTCCCCATCCCTGGAGGTATTTAAAAGACAGGTAGATGCAGTGCTTGAGGACATGGTTTAGTGGTGGACTTGGCGGTGGTAGGTTAACAGTTGGACCTGATGATCTTAAGGGTCTTTTCCAACCTTAACAATTCTATGATTCTATGATTCTATGATTCAGTTTGTAAACAACTAGAAATGTCCTAATGACAATCTACATAAAATGTTGGCACTCAGAATCAGAGCCGGAGAAGACAGGATTTCCTCCTCAGGAATTTTTGTTTCCTTTTACATTTCTTTAATAGGTTTTAGTTTGGGGTAATGAAGCATTTGAGGCAATTTTATCAACAGTCATTTTACCATGCTCTTCTCTCTATATATTTGTGATAGCTGTTGCCACCTTTCCTACTGAATGTATACTTGCAGCCATGTCTATATGTGCAGGCACTTTTCCCGGCATAGAAAGAATTCAGCCCTGCCTGAAAACAAAGGAGGATGAGGTTTGGTAACTTACACTCAGTGAATGGAAGAGGAAAATGTGAAGGACAGGAATGTTAGGTTATAACAGTAGGGCATGCAGCTTCTGAGATGTGTTAGTTCAGTTTGTTCACTGTTTTACTGAGAGACTTGCCTCCTTTACTTGTTTTAGACTGGTACCATTTGTACAGAGAATAGTTAAAGACCAGAATCTGTTTAGGATACAGGCTGTCATACAGTCCCTTGAGGACGTTATGCTTATCTGAAGAACAGCATATTTCAGGAGCACTATTCCTATTGTAAATGTATCTGTAATATGTATATGAACTATAGCTCTGGTTGCCCAAAGTTGTTGAATTTAAAATAGAAATATTAAGATCTGAAAATGGCCTATTAAAGATGGAGGTGCTTTTGATAACTTCTATCTGGATTTCAGTTCTGAACTCCCTCTAAACTCAGGTCTAGGCAGATATGAGGTTACGTCAAATCATCTTTAATTCATTTAAACAGTACATAGAAAAGAGATATCTACTGTCTATCTATCTTCTGCATGACCTTGTTTTGTCATTTAAACATGAGAGTATTTTAAAGGTCTGTATGACAGCCCTAATGTTCTACAGTATAGCACTATAAATTTGATTGGAGGATGTACTGCGTGGAAGAATATAATTAGGCCCATTTTCTTGTTTAACTATTACTTGGATCTATCTATCTATTTATTTATTTATTTATAAGACATCTGCAGTTTACAGTATGTCTGTTGATGGGTAATTGAGGGAGGAAAGTAAATATTCTTTTATTTTTGTATTAAAGGAAGACTACTGTGTACAGAATACTATTTGTATTAAAGGAAGACTACTAACTGTCTGTGTGAGACAGACCAACACAGCACAAATAACAAAAAGGAATAGAACAGCCAATTTCTGAGAAATCATGAAAACCTGAAAATAAAATCCTTAAGAGTCATAAATACACCTTTAAAACCATATAGTAGCAGATCCCTGAGGAGTTTTGGCTAATTCAGGTGCAATATTTGTCTGAAGGACCTTTGTTACCTTCTGAAGTAATATAAGTAGCATGTCTTTGACAGCTGGGATATATGCCTGTCTGTCACACAAACAACATAACACAGCAAAGCTGCTAGGGTAAATGCAGATGTGACATAAGCAAGGCTGTGATGAAAGGAGAAGGGGCAATTTCAGATTATCCTGCAAAAAAACCCTGGTTGGTCTAGGAATATTGTGATTTAAAAATATAGCTTTGCATTTTGAAGGAGAGAAGCCTCTTTTGCTTAGTTACAAATAAAGAAAGGAAGAAGAAAAAAATCTGAAAATTATTATCCATCCATCATCAAGAGACTGATTTTTGCCTCTGACCAGTTAGTTTTATGAGATTATACATCCAGAAAGCTAATTTGCTGTATTCCCTTGACAAAACAGTTGCTGTTTTCTTCTACTACCTGTTAATTTGACCTTTGTTATTTCTCTGTTTCTGTTTTACTTTCTGCCCATCAGCCCTTCATGTTTAGATGATCAGGAAACAGCTTTTTTCCATTGTTTTTGTAGAGTACCTAGCATGATATGTCCTAGTTCTAGGCAGTACACTATTATCTTTACTATTGTCTGTTTCACTGTCCATGTCCTTTCTTACAGTGTTGTTTGGATGGGACATCCTTACTAAGAAAAGTAGAGAAGCGGAAGTGTTGATACTTTTTTCTCACACTGAAGCAAATAGCCTGCTCTCTAATGGTTATCTTCTGTTATTCTAATCACAGTTTGAAGTAGGCTGAGCTAGGAACATAAGAACCACAAGTTCTTGCCATTGCATACAATGTGTAAAGGGCTTTTCTTCTGATTGCTTCTCCTGCCAAGAGTTCTGCCTCCTCTCTGTAGCACGAGGTGTCTCTGAGAAGAAAGTCTGACTGTGCTAGCACAATCTGTTATCTCTGGCCTTAACTTGGGACTGACCTTGAGTGTGCAGGTATATGTGCATGCTTGTATATTTTCCTCTAATATGTTTCCATGTCCTTTACTTTCCTGTGATGCTCATCTTCATGGGCCTTCATAGAAGGGACCAGAACTGTATTTTTTACACTGTCTAGCTTAAAAATGAACCCAATACAATCAAGACTGAGGATTCTGGGCCCCTGAGCACTATTTCTATTTGAATAATAAATATATATCTGGATGAGGTTAGATCTGATTGATTGATTATTTTAGAGCAGGCTGTTAGACTTGCTATTCTTTGAAAAGCCATATTCTTAATGAAGGCAAGAATACACTGACATAGAACTACTTGTCTTCTGGAATAAAGATGTCAAAAAGAAGAGACAAGAAGAGAATGGATATACATGGCTGTCTGTTATGGTAATTCTTCTGTTTGATAATAAGGGTAGAAGGAGGCAAGGAAGTAAACTGGCAAACAAGAGTATTCCAGGAAGACTGATGAGGGGCAAACACAACTACAGCTTCAAATCATTAAAGAGAAGCAAATAATAAAGAGAATCATAATAACACAGAAAGAACTGTGGGGAACAAAATCTGTGGGAAAAAAAAAAGGAAAAAAAAAAAACCAAACCTGGCTTAAAGAAGAAAAAGGATATTGAGGAAGATCTTTCTCAGATTAGTTTTGCTGTACTGCTTGATAAAAATTCTGCACATGAGATAAAGACAAATGTCTAATTACACAGGCCAGACTGTCTTGTGTTTTCACCAAATATGTAACTATGCACACAGGTACTGTGTGTAGTTAACAAAGTTCATATGATTGGATGGTAAGGTATTAATGAAAATGTCGAGTATGGGAATCTGTCTGGAAAAAACAATATTTTTATGCTAGTGATACTTTCTCTTCAATATTAGATATTTAATCGCATATTTTTTGGACTGCATTACATCAGATCTTTCATCCTTTTTATGTGGATCCTAATCCATCTGTTAATGACAGTATAATAAGAATTCTGTTTGGTCAGCAAGATACAGACACTAATATGATTTATTTCTATTGCTGAGGGGCTATCACATGGTAGTCATCAATAAGTGATGTTTCCACTCTTGCTATTGCAGATGTCAAATCATATGCTTTGTTTCAGCTTGTAGACCATTTTGCATTGACTGTATATTTCCATCTCTCAGTGCCAATTAAGAACTGTGCATAACATATAGTAATGAAGAGAAAATTCTGTTTTTACAATAAGAAAATAATGCCCTAAACTCCTCTTATTGAACATCTCTTTCACAATGCATGCATAATCATAGCTCTACTAAAGAAACTCTTACATGCACAAAGTGAACAAAACATCAGTCTAGCTAGAAAGCAGTCGTTATTTGTGAATTTGTTCAGTAATCACAGAATGGTTGAGGATAGAAGGGACCTCTAGAGGTCATGTTAACCAACCCCTCTGCTCAAACAGGACCACGTAGAGCCAATTGCCTAGGGCCATGTCCAGATGGCTTTTATATATCTCCAAGGATGGAGACTCTACAACTTCCCTGGGCAACCTGTGCCAGTGCTCAGTCACCCTCACAGTGAAAAAGTGTTTCCTGATGTTCACAGGGAACCTGCTGTGTTTCAGTCTGTGCCCATTGCCTCTGGTCCTGTCAGCGGGGAACACTGAAAAGAGCCTGGCTCCATCTTCTTTATAACCTCCCTTCAGATATTTGTACACGTTCATGCATATCCTTTTGTGAATCCATGCAGACTATTCCTGATCAGCTTTTTATCCTTCATGTGCCTGGATATGGCTTCCAGGATTAGTTGCTTCATCACCTTCCCAGAGATTGAGGTGAGGCTGACTGACCTGTAGTTCCCTGGGTCCTCCTTCCTGCCCTTTTTTGAAGATAGGAGTGATATTTGCTTTCCTCCAGGCTCAGGCACATCTCCCAGTCACCATAATCATTCAATGATTATCAGGAATGGCCCCAAAGTAACATCAGCCAGCTCCCTCAGCATTCATGGATGCATCCCATCAGGGCCCATAGACGTACATATGTCCAGTTTGCTTGAGTATTCTCAGACCTGATCATCTCCCACCAAGAATATGTTTTCCTTGCTTCAGACTTTCCCCCTTTTTTCCACCTTTTATATATTCCTTTTTATGTCTGAGTTTTGTCCAACTCGAACATAAGACAGCCAGCTCCTTGTTCATCCATGTAGGCCTTCTGGCTTTTCCTGATTTCCTGCTGGTTGGGATGGACTGCTGTCAAGCTTGGAGGAGGTGATCCTTGAATATTAACAAGCTTTCTTGGGCTCCTCTTCCCTCCAGGGTCTTACCCCATGGGAATCTTCCAAGCAGTCTTTCATATTTTTCAAGAAATCTTTCAGTCTTTGGATTGCTTCCAAGCGATCTTTCATATTTTTCATTATTCCATTCTGTTGAAACCACCATAGAAATTATTTCCTCTAGATATATGACAATTTTCAAAACTTTGCTTATGTCTTGCTGAGTTGACTTCTAATTGTCTTCTTAGCAGGGAATTCTGCAGGGGGTTTTGTTCTTGTTTTGTAGAGGTTTAGTGTTGGTGGGTTTTGGTTTTGTTTTTTTTTTTTCCTGATTGCCCATGTTTAGTTTAGCCTGATTGTGTTGCTAGTATCTGTTTGTCACTTGACCTATTTTCAATTTGAAGTAAATCTAACTGATGTATAAGCTTCAGAGATACCAGTTCTCACAGATTTCATTAAAGTCAGAAGCTGACTAGAAAGAGAAGATTATATTAATGTTTCTATAGAGAAACAATCCAAAAAACTCAGCTGTTATTCATTAGTGGGTGAATGGTTGGTGATCTTTGCCAGAATACTAGCTGACCAGTTAGCTGACACATGCCTCCACAGGAGCTGTACCGTATTTCTTTACTTCTTTTTTTGCTGAAACAAAGACAGACATGGAAGTGGGACAAGTTATAGGAGTCAGGAATATGGGAGGAAGAGAAATTAAGTCTGGGTTGAAGGAGGGTGTGGAAATACTATGTGAGAATGAGTCAGAGGTTTAGAAAAAATCTTAGAGGAAGGAGCATGTGGATATTGTGATCCAATAAGATGGAAAAAGACATAGCTAAATAAATAATTTGGGCTTTACTAGTTCCAGTACCCATAGAAAACTTTCTCTACTCAACAAAATTATATTCTAGAGTCTGTCATCAGACACTGGCTATTTGGAAAATTCACATGTACACACAATAAATTCAGGTTTATATAGGACAAAAACATTTCAGTGGTGATGACATTAACATTTTATCCAAAATGTTAACAACTTATTTAATGAAAATCTGAAAGTGAAAAGTATTTTTAAGTAGATTCTGGTATTAGTGTTAGCATTATATGGACATTAGCTTATGTTCCTCTATATAGGGATTGGAAAGACATAGAAAATGAGGGCATAATGGGTGTATGAAATATCTCTTCATCAGGTTCATTACAGTTGCTACTTACTTAAAGAATTGCCTGTGCAGAGGAGAGGAGATAAGTCTTTCCTGTTGAAATCTTCACTTTATTTGATTAGCCTAGATATCTATAGATAGGACTCAAACCTTGGAATTGAAATAGATTTCTCTCCATTGGGGGTTATCTTTGCTTGTTCCAAAGAAAATTAGTTTTGATATGACCTAGCTAAAAGCTTGTGAAAATTAGGAAGCAAGGATGCTCATTTTATTTTAACTGGTCTTATAATACACACATTGACAAAAGGATTCACTTTGCTTTCTTTTGGCACCATTACTCTCTATATAATGATCTTTACTCTGTCTGTAGAGTAATTTAGCTTCAACAGGAGTTGTGATGAAGGACACTCCATTCCTTCATCACTGTATACAGATAAAGTAGAACTCGTAGACCTGTGAGTAAGGAACTAGACTGCATCAGATATTGAACCAAGTCTTGGCAAAACCAGAAACTTCCTGATTTAGGGGAAATCAATCAATGAGATGCATCCCAATTAATGAATGCCATCTAAAAGTAAGGCATCTGATTAAAATTGTCTAGAGTCAATAGCGAGAGAAAAGCACCTGAAAAGGGTGATTCATTATTTCTACCTCAAACGTTGACATTTTTTTTCTCAGTTATAGCTCAAATAATTTAAATATGAATTATAATTCTCCCTTTTTTCCTACCTCTTGTCTGCTTTTACTAGTTAGATTTTTTAACTTTGGGGGGAGATAACTGTTGGCATTTTCTTAATGCTTTATACTTTATGTCAACAAACCTTAACTGGTAAATATGAGGAGGTCATAATGTAACTGTACCTCTTAGTCTTCTACAGGATCAGTTCAGGAGATTAGGAAAGTATAGAAATTCCATTTCAGAAAATACAGTGCATGATTACTTCATTTGAGAAATAGCATCTGGTGATTTAATTGTAGTGCATGTTTACTATAATGCATTCTATGGTCCACTGCATCACCTGGCAAAAGGTGTATAATCATTTCACGAGAAATCAGAATATAATGTATTCTGAATTATTATTTTTTTAAATAGTAGCAAAACAGCAAACCAGTTTATCTTACATGTACAATAATAAAAATGGGATTTCCAGACTTGTTTATTGAGCAAGTCTTTAAACAGTCTTTTGTAAAAATTTAGATGTCACTTCTTCCTACTTCTTGTAGGCTAGTTAGGATCAATGTATACAGTCAACCAGCACACTGTGCTTGACCTGTACTGCTTCCTTTGATAGCAGTAATTTATAATCATGACTTGTTCTCTTACACGGTGCTTAAGCAGTTAAAACAAAAAGTGTCTTTTTCCTGTTGCTCACAACAGGGCCCAAAAGTTCAAAAGATAACAAGAACTTCTTGCTATTATGGAATTACAAAATGTATTTGCAAATATGTGCCTAATGGCAGTTGTCAGAAGCAATTAGTTTCAAATACATTTCACAGTTTAATCATGCTGAGAAATGCTTCTGAACTTTAAGGATCCAGACTAAATAATATGGGTACAGTTTCCTATTAAAGAGCGTGAAAAATATTGGAGGAAGCTTAATTGCCACAGATTAAACTAGTGTATAGTATTTATGTCTCATTCATTAGTTTATAAACTCTGACTCCTCAAGACAGTATCCAGTATTCATATAATGACCCCAAGTCCTAGGATTTTCATTTAGGGAGCTTTAATTTAATGGAAGACATGTGAAATTCTTTTTATTTATGTTTACTTTTATAGCTTCAGCTGGATCATGGGTCAACTACTTATTGGTCAGACAAAAATTATCATCTACTTCAGTGTTTGTGATGTTAAGGATTCTATGACATAAAGCAGCCTTTGATTTTTATCCTTATCCAGCATTCTGGCTCTTAGGAGTCACAAAGAATAGATCTCAGGGAAACATGTAGATTGCATGAGTTTCACGAAATAAAAAGGAAAGGGGAGAAAAATAAAAAGTGCTCATTTTCATTTGCAAAATGCAATTAAGGAAAGCTACTAACAGCAAATGGAGGTAGAAAAGTGATGTTAGAAACTGGAGACATTCTGAGATTAATGTGTAAAATGAGACAGGGAATATTTTATAGTAAACAGTTAGATGATGGAATGGACCTAGTATTGATAGGAACAGATACAAAAGTAAGAGAAGGAAAGAAAAACAAAAAGAGAAATGAAAGTGAATCACATGCATTTAAAACCAGCCGATAGTTGAAAGATAAACTGCACAGAAAATGGTAATACAGAGGTTTATATGACATGTATTGCTTGACTGTAATGTACAGGAGAGCTTTATAATGTGGGTGCATGGGAGAGCATTCTGTAAAAGGCTAAAGATGTTTTCTTCTTGCCTTTTATTGATTCAAAGCATCAGGTCATGATGCCAGTGATTTCTTTAGATGACTTTTTTCCCTTTTTCAGAGCCTGGGGACTGTTTGTAAGCAAAAGATGGAAATTGTTCCAAGATTTCTTAATGGCTGCCTAAAAAGCTACTGTACAAGAGGGATATCAAGCGACAGGCGAGACTCCAATGAAGGGCCACTACAGTGATGAAAGGACTGGCGCATTTCTCACATAAGGAAAGGCTGAGAGAGCTGGAGTTGTTTAGCCTAGAGAAGAGAAGGGTCAGGGAGGATCTCATCAATGTGTACAAATACCTGAAAGGAGTGTGTAAAAAAAGATGGAGCCAGGTTCTTTTCAGTGGTGCCCAATGACAGGCAAGAGGCAGTGGGCACAAACTGCAGGTTCTCTATGAATATCAGGAAAAATGGTTTTACTGTGAGGGTGACTGAGCACTGGCATAAGTTGCCCAGGGAGGTTGTGGAGTCTCCATCCTTGGAGATACACGAAAGCTGTCTGAACATGGTCATGGGCAACTGACAGTAGGTGACCCTGCTTGAGCAGAGCGGTTTGACCAGATGACCTCCAGAAGTCCCTTTCAACCTCAGCCCTTCTTTGGTTCTCTGATTATGTGATACAGGTCAATTTACATAAAAATATCTTTTTTTCCATTCAGGAACTTCTGTAGTCATAGAGCATTTTTTGAATCTTAGTATATTGTGTTAGGTTGACCTTGGCTGGCTGTCAGGTGCCTACCAAGCCGTTCCATCCTTCCCTCTCCTCAACAAGGACAGGGGGAGAAAATATGACAAAATGCTCACGGGTCAAGATAAGGATAGGGAGATCACTTACCAGTTACTGTTAAAGGCAAGATGACTTGGCTTGGGGAAATTAATTTAATTCAATTTATTGACAATTAAACAGAGTAGGATAATGAGAAATAAAAACAAATCTAAAACCACCTTCCCCCCACCCCTCTCTTCTTCCCAGGCTCAACTTCACTCTCAACTCTTCTACCTCCTCCCCCTGAGTGGCGTAAGGGGATGGGGAATGGGGGTTGTGGTCAGTTCATAAAGCTTCATCTCTGCCACTCCTTCCTCTTCATGTTCTTCCTCTGCTCCAGTGTGGGGTCCCTCCCACAGGATAGTCCTTCATGAACTTCCCCAACATGAGTCTTTCCCATGACCTGCAATTCTTCAAGAACTGCTACAGCATGGGTCCTTTCCACAGGGTACAGGCCCTCAGGAACAGACTACTCCAGCATGGGTCCCCCCAGGGGTCACAGATTCTACTCCTGTGTGGTCTCCATGGGCCTGGAGCAGGAGCCTGCACCAGTGTGGGCTTTTCCCAGGCCACAGCTTCCTCCAGGGCACACCAACCTGCTTCAGTGTGGGATCCTCTATGGGCTGCAGGATGGATATCTGCTCCACCATTAACCTCCATGGGCTGCAGGGGGACAGCCTGCCTCACCATGGTCTTCACCACGGGCTTCAGAAGAATCTCTGCTCCGGTGCCTGGAGCACCTACTCCCCCTTCTTCTTCACTGACCTTGGTGTCTGCAGAGTTGTTACTCTTGCATATTCTCACTCCTCTCTCCCAGCTGCTGTTGCACAGCATTTTTTACCCTTTCTTAAATATATTATCACAGAGGTGCTACCAACATTGCTGATTGGCTCAAGCCTTGGCCAGCAGTGGGTCCATCTTGGAGATGGCTGAAACCATCTCTGTCTGACATGGGGGCACCTTCTGGTATCTTCTCACAGAAGCCACCCCTGCAGCCCTTCCACTACCAAAGCCTTGCTACATAAATGCAATACATATACACAAAGACAGAGGATACAAAACCAAGTTTAGGGACCACAAAATGAACAATGGGGTGAAAGAAACTCCATCATGCAGAATTTAAGGAGTTTGCCCTGTTCAGCTTACTGAAGAAAAGAAAGATAATAGAACTGATCATTGCAATTACTTATATGGTACTTAAAATGGAGAAAATGTTTTGACAGTGGAAATAAGGCTATCTAGCAGGTAATTCATTTGGGGACGAACAGTGATAACGTACTGCAGCTCCAAGAAAATTTATCTACTCAACCTACAGTTTCCTCTCCTCTTTCCAGCTTGTCTGATCTTTTGTACATCTGCTTTGCATTGATTTACCTGTTGAGGCTTACACAGGGAGCAGGGGGAAAAGACTATCATAGAAAAATACAAAGGGAAGCAGATATGTAACATGGGGAAGAAAGAGGATGATCTGAGACACTGTGAAGGGGAGCACAGATTTTATGTTTGGTTTGGGGCAGATAGCAGCCCTTTGTTGATTTTCAGCACTACTGAAAAAGGATTAAAAATAAAATTTCAGGGACTTGTAAAAGAGCCTAGAAATATTTAACTTCAAAACAAAATGTACCTTCTTAGCAAGGAGGCTGGTTAAACACTGAAATAACACATCAGGATGGATTGCTTAGAAATATCCTTTCTAAATATAAGGTACTTTGGACCAACTTTTGGAATAAATTTTTGAACCTCTTTGTGTAATGCAGGTGATTATGAAAACTGACTCACAATCTCTCTGAGTTCCCCTGTGTATCCTCTTGCTTTTTGGGCCTGGTCATACTAATAACACTTACATCTGTCTCCAAAGCCTGTGTTTAAGCAATGCCACCTTAGGACTTCAGCTGGTCACATGAAGGTATTGGGAGACTTTCTTCACTATATAGTTTAGCTTTGATTACTTGCTTTTTTTTTTGTTTTGCTTCTTCTGAAAGAGTGAATATATGATGTGCCTAGAAGTATGCTATTGAGAAGGTCACTCTAGAAGGTGCCTGTGAATCCCTTCAGATTTCTCGTGCTGTGTCTTGCTTACTAAAATTAAATCCAAAAGAGCACTGAGATCAAAAGAAGATGTAAAGACAGCACTAGTATGCACCATATCTACACTTTCTCAGACCTGTTTCAGCTTTCTAGTGTCTTCTGAATTAGATGCTATCTGATGATATCACACACTGAAAAAGTGTACAAAAGACACAGGTATATTAACTTATATCTTCACAGATAATTGATAGAAAATCTTCTTCTTGGCAAAGTTCTTTCCTCAAAAGCACAAAACCAACAGCACAGAACTCAGTGGGAGTTATATATCCCAGAGCACAACCTGCTTCAGGTCTAACTTTAAAATTTCAACAAGTTAGTTCCTGCTGTGGCCAGTTCCATCACACTGACAGGATTGATGAGACAAGTCAATGACAGTACCCATTTACTTAGGAAGCATAATCTAGAATGGAAATGTAGACAATTCATCTGTCATCAAAAATCTACATCATCCATCAACTTCATATTTCCTTAGGCAGTCAGAGCGCTTGGTAGCCTGTTATGAATTTAAGGGTTTATTTTTCACCTTAGTAGAGTTCATTCATTTTGCATGTGTGTAACTACAATAGTGTTGAAAGCACAGCTGGTACCATCGCACTCTCTGATATTAATTTTATTCCTGCATTTGGATGTGCCGGCTAAGACTGAATGACTTATCAAGGACTGTGCTAACAACAGCTCTCATTTCCACTTGGAAGTATTAGTATATTTATATTAACATTTCATACATTTTAATGTATTTTCCCCTGATCTTTTAAGACAAAATGTATAATATCCTGACTGTATAGCTCTGAATCTAATATAAGGAAATACCAAAGAATTCCCTAAAGTTGCATAAGAAGGTTGAGATTCATATCTTCTAACTTTAGTTAGAAGGTGATTCATGCCACACTAAAACAGATGTGTCTGTGACAAAGAGAATGATTTTTTTTTCTGGGATCTAAAGCCTAGACAGTTTGCTAGACTATACATCTAACTTTTAGATGTCTAAAGCTGGATGAGATTAATCTTTTGCAGGGTTGTGCCTTAGTTCCTGGATTGTCTTGTCATCCTTCCCTGGTTGTTGTTTGCTGTCACAAGGGTACAAAAGAGTCAGTATTTTTATTCCATTTATATATTTTATCTTACAATGTTGGCCTTTGTCTTCATTATCAAAGTATTACTTTGAAATAATAATTGTTGCCATAGGAGAATAGACCTCCAGGACATATACATCTTCACTATAGTAGGTATAGTCTTCTAGGACAGAATTTCATGTCCTTAAAGAAAGAACTCAGTAACTTCATAAGACTAAACTATTCTTGCTGATACTAAATTAAATTACTCTTATGATCTTCAAAACCAAAAAAGGATATTTGCTTATATAATATATACACTTAACATTTGTTGCATTATTTATGCAATATAAGAGATTTTAAATGGTAGGTTATAAAATCAGGTGCCATTCATGTTCACTGTTAGATTATTCAGCTGAAATTAGTAATAATTTACAATTGAAAAAGAGAAGCAAAAGTTTCAGGTTTAGCCACATGTTATTTAACTTTAAATCTGCTTTACATTTGGGAGTAATGGTTCATTCTCATCCCCAAATCCTCATCCTAAATTCCTTTTTTCAATCCTGTCTTCAAGAAGAAGAGGAGGACCAGAGGAACTATAGACTGGTAAACTTTGTCTTGGTCCCTGGGAAAGCAATAGAGCAAATTCAGCTGGAAGTAATTTCCAAATATAGTAAGTAGAAGAAGGTAATTTGGAGCACTTAGCATAGATTTACAAAGGGGAAATCATGCGTGATCAACCTGGTAGCTTTTGACAACAAAAAAACTAGTTTGTTGGAAGAGGGAAGAGCAGTAGATATTGTTTATCTTGACTTCAGCAAGGCTTTTGATACTGTTTTCCATAACACCCTCATGGACAAACTGATGAAGTATGGGCTAGGATAGTGTAGAGTGAGGTGGACTGAAAAATGGCTGAACTGCCAGTCTGAAAGTGTTGTGATCAGGAGCACAAAGCCCAGCTGGAAGCTAGTCGCTAGTGATGTACCTCAAGAGTCAATACCAGGTCCAGTCATGTTTAACATCTTCATTAATGACCTCTCCTCTCAACAGTGGGACAGAATACACCCACAGAAGCTTCGCAGATGATACAAAACTGGGAGGAGTGCTTGACAGACCAGCTGCGCTGCTATTCAGAGGGACCCTGACAGGCTGGAGAAATGGGCTGACAGGAAACTCATGAAACAGATCAAAGTCCTGCACCTGCAAGAGGGGTTGGACTAGACGATCTCCAGAGGTCCTTCCTAGCCTCAAAAATGTTGTGATTCTGTGATTCATTTAAGCTATTTTCTGAGTGAGGTACTTGCCAAAGCATATAAGCACAGCCAGCATTTTTTAAAATTTATTTATTTTCAGTTTTCACTGCAGTTAAAAGAGATTTGAGGAGTTTGTAAAGATCAATACAGCAGTTAAGGGTTCACATGTAAGGCATAATTAAACTGAGCATTGGAGTGCAATGCATAGAATCTTTTTTTTTTAGCTTTGGACAGAGAGAGAGGTGTATATGATTTGGCACAGCCCTCCTAGCATGGCTTCAATGCTCAAATACAACGATGTGCTAGTACAGCTAGGATGCTTTTAGTCCCAGGATACTTTATATGAACACATTATTCTGCAATGAATTTCCAATACTGGGACAAGCTCTCATATTGCCAAGGCAGTAGTTGTCTGTGCCAACAGCATAGACGTTAGGACATCACAATTAGGCTGAAATCCATTCTCCATTTGAATTGGTAAAACCTTTGTTATTAATTTCAGTAAGGTCAAGATGCTAATCATAACTTCACCATGGCACACTACCACACATTAGAAATGAAGATTTTTAAAGCCATTCTTTCCCATTGCTTTCTGGACACATTCATTAATCTCCTCTCACATACCTAATCCTCACCTTCTTATCACAGTCAAATGTTCATGCTTTTTTTGCACATTATTATCTTTCTTTGAGCCAAGCCCTTTCCATTGCAATAAGTATCACCACTAGTTTGTCATTTCTTTCTTTAAAGAAAGGTGATGAAAGATTATTTAAAACAGTTGATTATAAAAAATGTTTACAGTCCTAAAAAAGACCAAACATCAAAATAAGATCAGCCCTAAAATCTGGAATGTTTTGTTTACTTTTAGAAGCTGAGTTCCTTAGATTCAAATTTTTAGTGGAATAATTGGCATTACATTATTTAAAAGAAGTGAAAAGTCTTTATTTATTGAAATAAAATATTTTACTTTGATATTTTTCAATATTTTCCATAGTTTAGGCTGAGGTTCTGGCCAGTCACATTTTAATTGCTACGGCAAGTCACACAAATGAACAGGAAAAATAGGCATTTCTATATCTGAAATTAAAAAAAAAAAAAACAAAAAAAAGAATTGCAAAGCAAAGTCTTGTTATCAACTTATTAGCAGTGTCAGAGCTCCAAGTTTTTTGGCTTGGCCAAAGAAAACATTTAACAGATTTTAAAAGGAACATTTTCAGGAAACCTCTAAATAGGAATTGCTTGTATATAGCCCTTTGTAACCATTACCTAATGCACATCTTCATTTAGGTTTAGAGGTAGTTATATTATCTCAGAATAGGGAACCTTTGTACCTTATGCATTGGATTGTACATATTAGGTCAGATCAAAGTTCCAGTTAACATAGTATACTCTCATCTGTAGTTATTTTATGGTGCTTATAAAAAGAGTTTAAGAAAAGCACAAGCAGATAGCGATACTTCTCTGGTATAACCTCCCAACTTTAAGCTGTCTGACTTCTTGAGTCAGAATTGATATCTTTGTGCTTAATAGCCCTTGATAGATTTGTCTTTCATTAATTCATTTGATTTGCATCACTTCCATATCTACATCCATCTTTAGGACCATAATGCCTTCATAAATATCTTGTCAAAATTCTTCAGTGTCATGGTGACCTTAAAAATATTCAGTCACAATCGTTGGTGTCAAAAACCCACAACCTCATAAATATTTTATCAAAATCTTCTTATCACTCACTGTCAAAACAGCATTATTACTTAGCACATTCACATTCTAATCCAATAAATTAACATATGACAAAGCCTTGTTTTTGTCTAATAGAACGAGTAGAATTTGCTGTCATTAGTTTTACAGCTTTCTTCCCCTCTTTTTTAAGTGTGTGTTCTGAAGTTAAGACATTTAGATTACAAAATCCTTGCAATTATTAAATTAAAGGAAATTAAAGTATAAAATTAAATACTCAACATGGATATTAAAGTAATATACCTCCCAGTATGTGATAGGGCACCACTGCTCAGTCCCCCTGAAGCTGTCTTCTCCAGGCTGAACAAGCCCAGGTCCCTCAGCCTCTCCTCATAGGACACGTGCTCCAACATCAACCCACTGTGGTGGCTCTACACTGAACTCTGTCGAGTTAACTGTTGTTTGTCTGATACTGGGAGCTCAAAACTGGATGCAGTATTTGAGATACTGCCGAAAATGTGCTGAGTAGAGGAGGATAATCCCTTCCCTTGATCTACAGGTTCTGTTCCTGTTAACACCTCTTTGCTGTCAGGTGACTACTAGCTCATGTTCAGCTTACTGTCTGCCAAAGCCTCAGGGGTTTTTCTACAGAGCTGCTCCCCAGCCAGTCAAGCCACAGCTTATACCTCTTGCAAGGGGCTCTTCCTCCCCAGGTACAGTGATGTGCATCTGACCTCCCTGGATTTAATGAGCTTCCTGTTAGTCCATTCCTCCAGACTGTCTAGGTCCCTCTGGATGGCAACACTACCTGTCCACATACCAGCTGCTTCCTCTAATTTGGTGCCATCTGCAGATCTGATAAGAGTACGCTCCATCACCTCCTCCACTGATAAAGACATTAAGCAGAACATTTCCCAGGACAGACCCCTGCATTACTCCACATGTTACTGGACTCCAGGTAGATTATGACCAATTAACCATGACCTTCTGAGCCCAATCATCCAACCAGCTTTTACCCATGTAGTTGTTCACCCATCCAGACAGTAGTGTTCTAACTTGGATACAAGAATACTGTGGGAGTCAATGTTGAAAGCCTTGCTGAAATCAAGGTGAATGACACCCCCTGCTCTCCCCTCAATCACAGATCCTGGAGTCACTGGCTTTTTTTGAAGATGGGTGCAACATTTGCTTTCTCCAGTCATCCAGGAACTCTCCTGATCTCCATGACCTTTCCAAGATAATAGAAAACACCCTTGCAAGAATCATTTCTCTCAGCTTCCTTGAATGCAGTATGTGGATTTGTCTGGGTCAAGTAATAGATCTTAATCCGCTGCTGTATATTCTTCTCCTTGAACCCTGCTTCTGAATACAGGGGTCTGGGAGACCTTGTTGGTGAAGACAGACAAAGGCAGCAAGGAGTACATCAGGCTTATCTGTATCTGCTGTGACAGTGTCTACTCTGAAGCTGCCTTGCTTTCATCTCAAAATTAAAAAAAAAATCTTGAAATCTAAACATCTAAGATGACCTTCTCTGAACTACCTAATGTTGAATCATTGGTAGGCCATTCAGCTCATGTATCAAATTATTTAAAAGCTATTTGTAACACACACATTCATAACAAAGCTCTAGATTTTCAACTCTAATCTTGGATATTCCTGATTTATTTAGGACTGAAGTTTATTCGGGCTTTACAAAACTTACAGATTAATAATGAAATACAGCTTTTATTAGGAGAGAATTAATCTTCTTTCATAATAGACATTTTTTTTGTGAAGGCTTTTAGTGTAATTTATTGCCTAGTGAACAAAATTTTTGAGAAGCAATTAAGAATTCAGCCATGTTCACTTGGCATTTAGTGCTTTGTAGCTACAAAATCTGTTTTCTCATATGATTTCTTCTGAGTGCAATATTGCAATAATTTTTTTCCACTCATGTCAGCAGCCCCAGCATACAGCATATTTCTTCAGTGCTACCTTCCCTTTTAATTTCACAGTTAGAGGAGAGGTACTGTTTCTCCTGAAAAATAATGGTTAAAAATCTCTTCCAACATTGATCCAGCTTTGATACTGAAATGATTTGAAAGATGAAAAATGTTTGCTTAATAAGTTCCCACTAGCCAGAGGAGACTGTATAAATATGCTGACATGCCCCATTATAACTTTCCCTGTTTATTTCTTTTATTTATTAGCAGGTGCTGGATGCTGGGTACTGGGTAATCTAAGACCCCATTCCAGAACTGGGGCATCACTAAACATGATTATTTACTATAATTTGCCATGCGTTCCTACGGCTTCCAGGGTCCTCTGTGCTATCCGGACTGGTAAACTCATTTTCCCAATAACCTCAGTAATATCATTATTCTTCAGGTTATTCTCAGACAGCCAAGGTCTTGTGCTGTAGTGCAACAGAGCCTAGTAAACTACCCACTGCAGCCCACAGGATTATGTCTTTACAGGAAAAAGTTCTGTAATCAGAAAAGTGTGGAACAATCTCCAGTAAGTGTGAAATCAGAACTTCATGGTGGATTTTGGGATTTAGCCCCTCAGCCTTCAACTTCATAGGTCTGACTGTGCTCTGCTGTGTAGAGTCTCACGATGTGGGGGGCGGGGATATAAAGTAACATTCTAGGCAAGACCTGTACCTAAATGAACCCTCGTACTCATTATAAATGAGGAGCATGTACGAATACCTCTGGTACTATAAGGATTCACCAGAAGGGCTGACTTACTTACAATGAAGTGTCTACACCAGCTTTTTCTATGTCATTTAGAATTATTATTACCCACTGTGGGACTGCTTTTGCAGCTCCCTGGAAGAAAATTCAGAAGATGGTCTTCTGATAGAAATTTGCCTATATGATTTTTGGGACCTTCTACTGGGGTGATGGATCTCTAATTTTCTCTTTTACTAGAGTCATGTATTAAGGGCCCAGTATACTTCTTTAAAGATGATTTAAAGCAATAAAGGCATTTATGGGTGCAGGGTATCAAGTTGTCTGTTCAATCTGAGCAAAGGGAAACCTGTCACCGAGAGGGAAAGAAGGGGGGCTGGATCTAGGGTTGGATCAGTAAAAGCAGGTTAATGTAACAATTGGGCTGGACCTCCCCATCTGTGTGGCTGGACCTCCCAGCCCATGTCGTAGTGAAGACTAGTGGTGGTTTGGGTAAGCAGAAGGCTTTGGAATCTCAGGTTAAAGCAAACAAAAAAGGAAAAAGCGGAGCCCATAGTTAATAAAACATGTAAGCAGCAAATGAATGAAATTTAAAAGAAAAACAAATGAGGAGAAAAAAAAAAAAGAAAACCAGTAAGGTATCACAACTAGTAAAAATGGAGAGGCTTGTGAAGTAGTGTTAAGTATGTTGGAAGATTTTTTCTTTTAACTGAGCTTGTACTTTGGCAGATATGTCTAATATCCAATCTAAGATTGTCTTTCCACAGTTCAAGCCCTTTACTATTTTTCTGTTCTCTGATTAATGAGTCTTTCTTGAGATGTCCCTGTATATATTTCCAGGGAGAGTTATCACATCCTCTGTCGGTTATCATTTTGGCAGAATATTCTTGGTTTTCTTATACTTTCTACTTCAAAGGTTTTATATTCTGAAACTGTTAACTATTTTCTCCCCCTTTACAGCAACGCTGGTTGCTGATTCAAAGTAATGTTTCGCTTCAGGGCTGAAGTAGAGCAGGATAATTGTTTTCTGTACTTTATATTCACTTCTATTAAGACTAGCCATTGTGGCAGTTTCTTTTTCTGCAGTAGTGTCCTGGTTTTGGCTGGGACAGAATTAATTTTCTTCCTAGTAGCTGGTATAGTGCTGTGTGCTGTGTTTTGGATTTAGTAGGAGAATAATGTAGATAACACACTGATGTTTTAGTTGTTGCTAAGTAGTGCTTACACTAATCAAGGACTTTTCAGCTTCCCATGCTCTGGGAGGTGCACAAGAAGCTGGGAGGGGGCACAGCGAGGACAGCTGACCCAGACTGGCCAAAGGGCTATGCCATACAGTATGATGTCATGCTCAGTATATAAACTGGGGGGAGTTGGCTGGGGGGCAGCGATCGCTGCTTGGGGACTGGCTGGGCATTGGTCAGCGGGTGGTGAGCAATTGCATCATACATCACTTGTTTTGTATATTCTTTTATCATTATTATTATTATTATTATTTCCTCTTCCTCTGCTGTCCTATTAAACTGTCTCTATCTCAACCCATGGGTTTTACTTTTTTTTTCCTTGAGTCTCTCCCCCATCCCACTGGGGGGAGAGGGTGAACGAGCAGCTGTGTGGTGCTTAGTTGCCAACTGGGGTTAAATCACAACAAGTAGTTACACAACTAAGTCATACTCAATCCTTAATCTGCTTTAATTGCCACCAGCTGAAACAACTGCATCTTCCTCATGACCCAATTGCATTTTGAAAAAGAAGTCACTGAACTTATCTGTGTATCATTACCTTACTGAAGAAAAAATAAAGAAATAAAAAGATTATTATGAAACTTCTTGTTCAGGAAATGAGAAGCAACAGACATTTTATAACAAGTAGAACCATTGATCTTTGCTCTGTTTTGATATTGCTGATCCATGACTTCATGACTCGAGATAGCTACATAAAGGACCCTTGTGTCTCACTGTTATTCATCTTTGTAATTGGGCTCATTCAGAGGCTGAATTTACCTTCCCTACCTTTGCTTCCCATATTGTACTGCTTTCCCAACAGCCGTTGAGGCAATAAAGAAGCATACAGTTGGAAATAATGCTACAGCAAATCTCTGTCCATAATGAGCACTTTTGCCATCTCAGAGAGTAGCAGTCTTCCTTTCTGTAGCTCCTATCCGGATTGGCCTCCCTGTCTCCCTGCCTTGCTGACTGTTTTTGCCACATCAGCTTGTGGCAGAGCTGCAGTCTGGACCTATGCTGTGCCAGGATCCTAATCCAATTGTCTTTCCAACCTTCACAAATGCCTTTGTTCCATTTAATGGCCCTGGCTAGAATCTGTATTCCTTGCCATTATAATGTACTTTCCACAGTTCCATACCGATGTCTGGGGCAGGGATCACCCCACAATTGATTTAATTGTGATTATAAGCATAGCACCAAATAGTGTGTGATACAGCAACAAAGCAATCCATGAGAAGGAATGAGGAAACTCCAGAAAATTCTTGGAGCACAGCCATTCCTGAAGTTTTCATAATATGCTGCAATAGATCAATTTGTTATTAATGCTTTTGGTCTACTACTAACTTTGGGTATGTATACACAACTATTGATGTCAGTAGGACATGGGAAGCTTGCCTCACTGTTCCTTACTCACTTACTCAAGGTACGGAGCATCTATCACTGCTCAGTCTTCCCACCCCCTGAGTGCCATAATTATGCTCAGTTCAGCATGAGGCACTGCTGTGTTTAATTCTAAGTCAGCCACACACAGGGAAGGAAGAGTCCTATCCTATTTCCCCACATAGCTGTCCCAAGACTAGGCACAGCCTAGCTTTAAATTCTAGGGATTATTGCTTGAGCTATGCTTGAATTCAACCTTCTGAATAAAGCTGAGATGAGTGTGTAACTCTAAGATAAAATGTGAATTAATTGTTTGCAACTGTGTGGAATGAATGAAACGTGAACAGATTCAGAGTGTGTAGACAATACAGCTTTTTATCAACTATAAACTCCAGCATCCTTTTTAGAAAACTAAGGGAAAAGTGCTACAAATCTCTTGAATTTAAGTTAACAACCACATGAAGAGAAAAAGGAAGGAAGCTTGATTCAGGAATCCATATAATCACTAATTAGTTTTCATGCACAAGGACAGGACTTTAAATTCACAAAGTTAATTAGCTGTTTCATGATTCCATAATGTTTTGTGTGTTTATTAGGCTCATAAACAAGTCTTTTTATTAGAAATTGATGGGTGTTGAAATAGTTGCATAACAGAAGTAGATCACACTAGAAAAGTGAGGACCTGAATCACAGATACAACTAACCCAAGTATGCAGGCAAGTCTTCATCATAAGACTGACTCGTTTACAGGACTTCATGGCTGTGAAAAAAACAAATAGCCTGACAAAGACACTAATGAATAGAATCACTGTTAATAGGTGTGGTTAAAAAAAAAATTAAAAAGCCACAAACCAAAAAATGAATACTTATGCACTTAATGACTGATAGGTCCTATTTTGAATGCAAATTCATATCCCGTTTTAAATGAAACCCAAATTATTTTCCATTTACAAGTGTGTCTCCATTGAAAGGTCTTTGCATATTTGTTGATCTGCTTCTAAAGATTCATTAAATGGCTCTATCCTGCAGTATCTGGCTACTCACTCCTCCCTATGTCAAAATTATTCCAGTTTAGTAGTCCTTCCAAATGCACATTGGTAGGATTGGGTCACTGATGAAATGCACTGTAGCTTTTCTTTTCCTTGAATTTTGCAGTAAGTAACCACCAGATAAACAGAAGTAATTGAAGTAGCAGAATAATTGTGGTAGCAGAGAAAAGAACCAGGACTCCACTTTGCCAACTGAACACTCAAGCTAAAGAATTATATTCCTGCTGATGCTCTTTCCTTTCAGTCCATGAATCACACATGCCTTTCTAAAGAGCACACCAATTTTAAGAAGAAGGCTACACAGCATATTTTACTATTGTACAATGTTAGGATGCTCTCTTTCCCCCAGGACATGTGTTGACCATGAGGGTGAGAAGGACTTGGACTCCAAGTCTCTGAGTCCTTGAGAAAAGCTGCATCCATCTGGTACTTATAAAAAGAGTAGGAAGAAGGCACTGACATAATTTCTTCTGGCTATGTCTTAAAAGGAAACCACTAGCCTTGATTAGTCCTTTGAAAATATAGTTACTAGAAAAATTGTCAGTTTCTGTACAAAGTTATTAGTGTCACATAAATGTAAGATATCATTTCAGCTCTAAAAAACAGTGGGGAGGGTTGCTACATCCAGTGCTTTGTTTGGACTTTATAATCATCCAAGCCCTTTATTGGATTTGTGTGCACTGATATATTTCTCAAAAATATGCACATTTATTTTAACAATAACCTTAGAAACCTTTTGTGGAACCAACAATTGACAGTAAATAAAACACGAGGCAGCTCTAAGAATAAAGCTATGGTGTCTGTATATATCCTTCTTCCACAGCTGCAGAGCAATGTAAAAGATTCCTAACACAAGTCTAAGTGAGCACAGCAAAATGGGCAACCCAGCTTGGCCCAGTCTCTTAAACAGAACTGTAATACTCAAAATTCACATATAGCATGGCCCTGCATGCACCAGAATAGGTGTTCTTTGTGCTACTGAAATAGCTCAAAGAGCACTTAAAATTACTTCCTACAGGCAGCTGAATGTACTTTTATATTTTTCCTTTAATGAAACAGATGTGTCCCTCCCACAGTGTGAGAGAATCTTTAATGCCACAGTGCTATCTTATCACTTTTTCTTTTCTATCAAAGGAAGTGTATCCCAAAGTCAGGCTGCATAATCAGGGGCTGAGCCAACACCGATTGATCTTGCCAGGCAGCAAATTTCCTTGCATGTTGTAGTTCAAACATCCCTGATTCAAAGCTAAAGGTAGAGGGAGAGTTTGCTATCACGTTGCAGCTTGTTATTTTGAAGATTATAACCGAGTATGGATACTTCCTTCTGCAATGGCCGCTGTAAGGCGGCCAGATAAGATGTCTAAGGAAATCTAGAATCTGTACTCCTGTATTTCCACTGATAGTAAAGGCAGGAAGAAAACAAAGAAATAAACATTACAATTGCAGCTATAAAAATACTGTGGTTTTTAACATGGTAAGTCATTAGATATATGAGATGTCACTGATTCACTATTATTAGACACTAAGATCTCTTTGCTAAAAGGGGTATATACTTCAGGTTGAAATACAATTGATTTTTATACCCAACTGATGTTACACTGTGATGGTTGTTTTTTTGTTTTCCAGCAGACAAGGAATATCTGCTGAGAGCACCTACTATAATTATAAAAAATCTCATACTCTGCACAGGCTAATCCTGAGTGTAAAATATTACTAGCTTTGTCCCCAGGAGTCTTGACTCATGAATTATTGGTGAACGTGTGTGTCAGCTCCTTCCTTATTTAATAGGAATGTCTGGACATGAAAGTATATGAATTACAGATTAGTTGAGATAGCAGTTACTAAAAAGTGTGTTTTCCTTCTTGTCTACAGTTTTGCACCATAGTAGATATGGATATAGATAGATAGATAATAAAGTGAAAAGATACTAAGATATCAGGATGAATTTTAGAAGGCAAAAAGTGTCACTGTCACATGTGAAAAATTCCTTACATAGCTTCCTTTAGTGTTTCTTGTTAAGGAAAATTCAGATAGCAATCAGTGTTTTATTCTTTCTCAAATGATATTTGTATGTGTACATAACTAAATATGTGCATGTTTCATAGGAATGTATATATATCAATAGATAAGCATCAGAAATACATGTACATGTACACATACACATATTCACACAGTCTTCTTATATGCTATTATTGTATCTGAACTGCTGCTTCTGCTTTTTTTATCTTTCATATCAAAACACAATGTGGTGCACAGGCATCCTTCAGCTGTGAGAAAGCACTCAAAATTTAATCCTACTAGCAGCGCTGTACTTGCTTATTTACAAATAAGAGAAAAGCTGCCTTTTTTAGCATGAAAGACTGTTTCCATAACACATTTGAAAGAACAGGTCTCCTTGCGACAATTGTAGTTCAGCTTAATTAGGCAAAAATTGTCACTGAGTCCAGAACAGGCATCAGGCATCATTTATGTAAAATCAGGAGATTTAAAGAGATGCTCATTGTGATTATTTCTTCACTCCTTACAGGTTCAAGTGCTGCCTTCCTACTCATGTCTAGTTCAAATAAAAGTGTGATCCAAACACGATAACAGGATCACAGAAGTGTACAGAAATCCAAATTTTTGAGCACTATGGTATATTTAAAAGGTCCTGGATAACTAAATTTGACAAATGCCTGCAGCCTCTTTATCTGCCCTTTCTTCAATAGTTGCCACTTCTGTTTTTTCTCCTCTTTTACAATTTCAAGATGTGACATTTCCTTTGGTCATTTTTCACGCATTTTTATGTATTAGTTTGGGTGAAAAATTAGAAACCTAGTAGCTGTAAGATAAAAAAATTAACCTTCATATTAGAAAAGAACCTTTTTAGCATTTCTAAAATAAATATTTTTACAGTAAGTGTCATATATATAGTACATCAATGTGTCAGATAATGGTTTCATTTACATTTGTTTGATACCTAAATAGCAGATCTGCCCAAATTTTTATTGTATTGCTGTTTATTGCTGTCACTAGCTATTCATAGATACACAATGCTTATTTAGAGTACTTCCTGTCTGTTTTCTATACTTATGTACTATGAATATGCATCACATGCAATAGGTATAAAAGTTCAACTGATGTAGAAAAGCAAAACACACCTTTTTAAGAGGACAGGAAATTCAGACAAGCAAAACACACCTTTTTAAGAGGACAGGAAATTCACAAGTAATAAGCACTTGATGCAATGAGAAAGTAAAGATTGTGTCTACACATATGAGGAAGACAGAGCCTGGCAATACCTGTGCCCATGTTCTAGGTCAGGTATTACTTTACTCCAGTTCAGAAGCAATAAAATCCCTACTTAGGCATCATTTCTCTGGCCTTCCTCTGAAGTTTATAGATTTTTGTGACTTGTAGATTGGTGTCAGTTCCTGGGAGGCTGATTTAGAACCAAGACAGCAGAAACATTACTGCCTGAATCCTTTCACAGAGACACATCCTCAGTCAAGCAAACACTTTACATGTTTTATAGCACGTAAGTACTTAGGTACACTAGTGGAATCCCAAACTTTGAACTTGCTGTCTTGGTAATGCCAGAGAAGGATAAAGTGATTTTAAAAAAAAATCCATATAAAGAAAGTTTGTCTTGTTTGAAGAAACCTAGAACTAACTAACAGAAATGTATTAAAATCTAAGTGTTAAGAGCAGAAACATTTCAGTAAGGTTGCAAGCAATTGTCTCTATGCACGTGACAGCAATATCCATAATCTTTCCTCAGAATAAGCCCCTTTAAAATTTCACTGAGCAGCTACATGCAGGTCATGCTTTTCATCTGTGTTCATAGCCGAATGTGTCCAAAGAAGGCCAACGAGGCTGGTGAAGGCTCTAGAGAACAAGTCTTATATGGAACGGCTGAGGGAGCTGAGGTTGTTTAGTTTGGAGAAGAGGAGGCTCAGGAGAGACCTTATCGCTCTCTACAACTACCTGAAAGGAGGCTGTAGTGAGGTGGGGGTCGGTCTCCTCTCCCAGGTAGCAAGCAACAGGATGAGAGGAAATCGCCTCAAGTTGTGCCAGGGGAGATTTAGATTCGATATTAGAAAAAATTTCTTCACAGAGAGAGTGGTTAGGCATTGGAACAGACTGCCCAGGGAAGTGGTACAATCACAGTCCCTGGCAGCGTTCAAAAAATGTGTAGATGTGGTGCTTAGGGACATGGTTTAGAGGTGGACCTTGCAGTTAGGTTGAGGGTTGGACTTTTCCAACCTTAATGATTCTATGGTTCTGTGATTCTATGAATGGGAGAAGCAGTGCCACTGGCCAGTTTTTATATAGTGCCTTAGCTGTTAGAGCATTCATTTCAGATGTAGTTCTTCCAGTGTAAGAGAATTAAAATATACATATTTTACTTTTCTGGGAAGAGCAAATCACCAGTCAGAGACTATCCTATGTTATAGAGCCCTTGCTATCTCCTGTTGACTGTGGGCCATGCTCCAGAAATAACTTAAGATGTAATGAGTCCCAAAAACTATTCTAGAGGAAATGTACTCTAAGGTTTAATGACTAGGGCATTCAAAGGAGGGTAGAATTTTTCATTCTTCCAAATGGCTTATATTTCTTCGCTTCTATATTTTACACAGTTGTTTCATTTAACATAGAACTAATTAAACTGCTCAAAACAAAGCCAAAAAAAAACCCTGCAACAATAAAGGTGGGGCTTATCTTCAGGATAATGGTGCCCATTATAGATGTCAATAAAATTTTTCTTTGTCATTCTGTTTTGGCAGTGACATGCAGTGACAATACAATGCAATGGAGATCTAAGGGAACAAGATTCTTCAAAACAAGTATTGTATATGTTATTCATTATCCAGATAACACTAACAACATGAGAATAGTTAGTTTCTGTACCTGTGAAACTGGAAAAAATGGTCTTGACCTTGTAAAGGACCTTGTAACATTTGTGAACTTTTTGTTTTGTGTTGAACATTCACAAGTCTTAAATTGCCACATGCCTGTTGGAAATGCTTAGCAAAATCCCCTCTGAATTACAGCTTGTAATAAGGTATAGTTTGCAACAAATTTCCATAGTTTTTTGGTTGGTTTGTTGTTTTGTTTTTTTTTTTTTTGGGGGGGGGGGGTTTACTAGCGCATAAACACATTACAAGGCTCTTGTGAGCTCTGTGCTTGTGCAGTAGCCTGCTGTGGTTCAGCTAGCTATCAAGTATTACACATGTGCATGAGTACACATGAGAACACATGCAGATGTACAACAATACATCCATATATGTCTTATAAATTTCTCTGTTGAGATCTCCACTGGCTAAAAAGCATTAGAGCTGCCACTGCTCAACTGTATTAGTGTCTAAATAAACCATGAACCTGGTAGCAAAGGTGCTCATTTGGGAGATAAGTGTTTTAACATTAAACCTGGCTCTCCCATTCATAGGCAAAGAAAGCAGAAAAGTAAGCTTGTAGGAAGGAGTGATAAATCTGTCATCCAGGGTATTTTAAAAGAAAACAATGTTGCCAACGCACTTGCTGGTATTGATCTCAATAGTGTGTCTTTAGCATGCTTTAACAATTTAATAAGCAAAGCCACAATCAAGCCAGACAAGCCACAGGAGAGCAACACTTATGTCCTGGTCTGAGCTTGTTATTATTGAGTTTCTCAGCATGTCAAGGCTGCTGCAGTTCTGAGCATATTCAAAGGTCTACCTCTAGGAGCAGAAAGTTGAAAAAATAGCCCAGATGTTTTCACAGAAATCACAAAATACTTGATGTTGGCAGGGACCTCTGGAGATTGTCTAGTCCAGCCTCTCTGTTCAGAGCAGGGTCACCTAGAGTGGGTTGCTGAGACATGCATCCAGTTAGGTTTTAAACAGCTCTAAGAATGGAGACTCCCAAACCCAAACTCCCAAACACCTCTGAGCAACCTGTTACAATGGTTGACCAAACTCAGAGTAAAGTTTTTTTACCCATTGCCTCTTGTTCTTACTGAGAAAAGTCTGACTCCACCTTCTTCACTGCACCCTATCAGGCTTTCATACACATGGATAAGTCCTTGCTGTCAGTCCTCCCTTGCCCCCGCAACCTTGTCTTCTTGAGGCTACACAGCTCTACTTGAAGAACTTCAGTTGATTATCTGGTTTAACCATTTCTTTTTGCACCACGCACAATATTTATTTATTTTTGTTACCTCAAAACTTAACATTAGTTGTCTCTGCTGAAGACCAAATAGAAGACTGGCTAGGTAAAGAAAAATCCTCCTCTGGTATCCACTGATAAAATTTTTTTCTATATATGCACTCAAATCACACGCTTATGAGGCATGTGGCAGTTTTATTTCCCTCATGAAAGGCAGGAAAACAGATTATGATTGAACAAAATTGTCTTCGTTTGCAGAGCAAAGATTTCTTCCTATTCTTGTGTGTCCACATGAACTATTGCTCTATTTTCAAAACCTCTTGATGTTTGAGTAACCATTTCTATATTTTTAACTTTCAGTTGTGAAATCAATGTATTCTGTTTGTCCACCTCAGTTTGAGATGCTCAGTAATCCTTCAGACTAAGCCCAGTGAAATTGCTCTTGTGTTTTAGCAATGCATTAAAAAAGAGAGAAGAAAAAAAAGAAAATTTCATTCAGCATGCTCAGATCATATCGGGACAGCACAGCGAAGCTAGGCAGCTGCTGCAAAAAGCATTGCCAGAAATATCAACTGAATAAAAGCTCAGTCCCAGACTGGACTCCAGCCATTCCAATTTTGTCACTAGATATGAAATTATTTCACATCATTGCAGTGAAAAACATTTCTATCAGAAATATTGATTGGGGAATAAAAACTTCTCTTCATTTAATTTTGTATTTATACAAAAAGACATGAAATTTACTGTATACATTGAATCTCTTTACATAAATCTATGGATGAGTTTTTAAAAGAGAAAACAGCACGATGAAGTATTAAGATCAGGTGATAGAAAGCAGACAGCTAGTCTCAAAGTTTGACATATAACGATAAGAAATTCAGAACTGAAAACCCCAAGAACAGGACAAATATCTTAAGCTAAGCAGTTGATACAGACAGTAGCAAATGTTAATGTCATGAAAAGAATAAAAACCTTGACAACAAGTCAAGAAGTGTTAGAATGCCCATGGAGTTTAACTTCATTGTAAAGTACATGAAAAAGTTTGGAGTCAAGCTATTTTTCCCTCTTAACATAAACTGTTAGTCTGCAGTATTGGAACATACAATACCAGTGAAGCAACATTGCCAAAACATCAGAGGGATTATACCTGCCTGTAAATGGGCTGGGGAGGACTGCCCCAGCTTTTCACTTCCTTCCTGCGTGAGTTTGCCATTCACTTCATCTTGTTTCAAACTGATTCCCTTGGATCAGAGTCAAATCCCCTCACGCTGCCAGTAATTCTGGGACTAGAAGTTCTAGTTCAGGTCAAGGCGGGGTGTTAAACATTCAGAGAGTGCCTGTTAGTGTTCAGAAATATTATTAATGTAATATTCTACTGCATATATATATATGATACATATATAATATAGTGTGATATACTAGGTAAAAAAACTCTTTAAATATTGCCTTGTAATAAGGAAATATAACTATGGTTTGTCTTTCCCAAATGATTGTTACTTTTATTGGAACTGCCTGGAAACCCTAAAACAAAGCAGATATTATTTGAAACTGTAACTTTTCATGAAAATGGATCTGTTTCAACTGTATTTTCCTGTCTCCACAAACAATTTGAGTGCAAAAGAGCAGAAGCCTGTCCTTTGCCAGTTTAGAAACAGAACCAAGGTTTCTGGCTCCCAGGACCTTCCGCAAGCTGCCAGACAACAGTTACTGCAGTTCCTATTATTCCTTCAGAAGCCAGGAAGATCTCTGTCTGCTCCAAAGTGCTGGCCAAGCTACAGTTAGCTCAGAGTTCTGGCAATCTAAATTCCTCTTGCAATTTTGATTTAATGCAATTTTTAATTTAATTTAATTTTTAATTTTATTCAACAGCTCCCATTTCTATAACTTGTGTAATGCTGTTACTCAAAAAGTACCTGAGTACCTTTCAGCAGGATGAACCGGACTTTAGAGTGAATTATGATCTCACTAACCACAGTAATATATAAATCCAGGATGGGCAGTTCTGACTGAAAAGACAATTCCAACCTCTTACCAATATTTTTCAAAAGGATTACAGAATTTACTGTCATCAAAGCACTTATGTTCTCACATTTCATTATCTTTGAGATCGGTAACAAACTGGTCTTTAGAAAAGTCTTTCCTCTGAGAGGAATACCTTCTTCTAGGAAAATTACTATTTCTATGTGTTCCCTGTCAAAAGCAGTGGTCATCCCTCTTCCACCCTCAGAAGAGAAGGAGGCTGTGATTTGTGGACATTTCGCACTGACTCCTTCATTAGCCTCTATCTAGAGAGGTAGTTGAAGACTAGTGGGCGCTTCAGCAGCTTCTTCAGCAGCTTCTTAAGACACAGACAAATGGAGAGTCTTTTGCATGAATGGTTGCACAATCAGCCTTTATTCATTGTATATTTTTATTTAAATTCCAAAATACAGAAAGAGATATTGAGATACATATTGAGAAATGTGCCTAAAAGTTAAGCAAAAGGTGTAGTGGAAGAAATTGGCAATCTGATTTTTCCCTCTTTCAGGAGATATTCTTAAACGTAAAAAAGGACATGAGCATCTTTTCTCTCAGATCAGTAAGGACAAAACCAAACAGTAAGGTCTTTTTGTTTTCTTGGCTAGTTCTGCTTTGACACCTGTCCCTATTCCAGGCCAGTCCTGTTTCTGGCTTGAAGGTCATTTAAGGCCTCGGCAGATATTGATGGATATTTGGTCTGTTCTGCAAGTGAGCTGCATTCTTCTTTTGTGCTCTTCTTCTGACAGTCTTTGGTTTAGGTTGCCTTTAATCTGGATTGTGGCCTCTGTATGGTTTAGGCTTTTTTTTTCCACACTTGAGAGAAAACTCCTGTACATCTCTGCGGTATATAAGGTCAGGGCCTAAATGAAGCATCTATCTTCCTACACTTCCATTGCTCATTCTATAGAAGATACAGTCAAGTGTTGTTGAGATATTTTAGATAGAACTGTTTTTCACTGAACAAATGCTGTTTCATCTATAAAAATATCTAACAGGAACATAGTTCAGTATTTTTTTTCAATGGGGTAAATCTGAGTTTATTACTTTAATAATATTTTGACTAATTTTATTCAGGTATTTGTGTTACATAAATATCATAGAATCATAGAATCATAGAATGTCCTGGGTTTGAAGGGACCCACAAGGATCATCGAGTCCAACTCCTGTCCCTGCATAGGACAACCCCAAAATTCACACCATATGTCTGAGGGCATTGTCCAAATGCTTCTTGAATATTGTCAGGTTTGGCGCTGTGACTACCTCCCTGGGGAGCCTGTTCCAGTGCTCCACCACCCTCTGAACCTGTAACCATCCATCATGGCACACCAGTCATAGGACTCATCCCACCAGGTTTCAAATGTTTCAGGTTCAATATGAAAAAATCAAGGTAAAATTAGTATTATCCATTTAGTTATTCTGTAATTTTGTCATATCATGCATATTTATTTTTGAATATATGCAAAATTTTCTCAGGAAATTTTGAATTCTTCTTCCAGGTCAAGGTTTTAGTTTTGTTTTTTTTTTTTCCCAAAATGTGAGTATTTCTTATGAAAGGGAAATGTTAACTCCTGCCCATCTTTCTAAATTGACTGATAAAATGTGGAAGCAGAAGAAGAGTGAAGGATGAGCATTTTTATTTGCAAATGAGTTGTAAATACTCCCAAACACAGTAAACCTTATTTTTAAAATATAGAAAATAACCACAACAGCATTTTCTGAACCTTAGCATCACTCTCTGCATACTTGTAAGTAACTAAGACTAGAGCTGTGGTTGAAAAGTATTTTCTTTCCAGCAGAGGGACTGTTAGAGCTAAATGTAAATGTGTTAATTGAATTATCTCCATGAAAATAAGAGCCTATCAGATTTAAAAATAGCCGTAAAGGTCACTGAATTAAAATATTTAGAGAGCAGAACAGGTGCTTGGAAAGTTTATGGCCTTAACAAACAAAGCAAATAAGGTAGCAACAACGAAGACATTCAGAGTTTGCCTTGTGTTATTATGGGAGGAAAAGGTAAGCTCTGTGAACTTTATTAAAAATACTGCCATGATAACCCCAAGTGGTCAGCACTTTGTCTTGTAAGCAGATGGCCGCATACACTGTAAAATGAGCATAGTTATATAAGTGATATCGCAATGGTTCACCTTATTTTTAAGTGGGAACCTTTTTTATACAAACATGATTGTTAAATAATGTCAGGATGATTGGTTCAGGAAGATCTGAACATTTGCATGAGCACATAAGTCAGTAGAACAATGCAGCCTGCTCCATTTACTTCAGCAAATGCTCCTGTAGAGAAGGTGCCATGTCTTCATTCCTTTCTTCCTTCTTGGAATATCTTCCTTCTTGGTGGTGTCTCAAGAGAAAGCAGTCCCTGGGTTCAAAAATTATAGCAATAGCAAAGGGCTTTTCCTTCCCTTCATACTACTAGGCAATTGCATTCTCTTTTACGTCATCAGCAACACAACCTTTCCAGTGCTCACTAGAATGAAATTAGATAAAAATAAGGTGCAAACATTTTCATTCAGATAATGGAAACTAGGATTTCAATTTTGTATAGCTAGTCATTATCTTCACATAGTTTTATATGAGAAGGCCTTTTCTCCCACTTATAACTATGTAAAATCATTGCATGCAAAGTAAGAAATGTGGGAATCTTCTTGAAACATTATGACTACATTTTTAATACCCAAGTATGCAGAGATAAATACTCATGTGCCCTTGGTATCTCAAGACAGCAGGGAACTAAGACCTTTGGATTTGTTCAGACCACTTAGGAACCTGCTGCAAAGAAAGAAAGGAAAAAAAGGGACGCTTTTATTCTCACAGGAAGAGAAAAGAGCATTTCTTTGTATTGTGCCTCGATCAAGAATACTGCATCCAGCTGAGCCTAATCAAACAGAGAGAAATACGTGGCAGTGTTTGTGTGCAGAATACACACACACTCCAAGACACAGTGTGAGACATAACGCCTGCTGTCAGACTTTCTCCCCTCTGCAGTGTATTATTTTTTAAAACCCATTTTATCGCATAGAGATTTTGTTAGTGATTTTTTATTTTTTTTTTTAACTGAATGTATCTACTCATGTTTTAGAGATCTATTAAACAGGCAAGGCTTGCTTTCTGTCTCAGGGATGAAGCACAAGGATGACAGCCAAGAGACAGTTATTTCTTTTCCCTATCTCTGATGTCAATTGAGTGTGTTATCTTGGAGAATTCACCTTCTCTCTCTGGGCCTCAGTTTCTGACAACGAAAACTGAAAAAAACACCAAAACCACAACATGGCCATTGGCAGGCTTTTATGTGTGATATTGAAAAGAACATGAAAACACATTTAGGTTATACCACTGCCTCCTGCATTTTCCAGTGATGTGCAATGCTCAGTAACAGGAGATGGCTAAGCCTATTCTGAACAAGATGGAAATCTGGTTTTAATACTCCTCAGTTGTTTTTCTTTGATTCTATGAATTCACACACTCCATGCTTGAACCCATGTAAGTTTTTAGCATCAACAATATTCTGTGCCAAAGATATACACTGAATGAAGAAATTGTTTATATATTGTGTTCTTCTCTTTTTAGATGTTCTTTAGTTATAATATTAATCTCCTTTGCATTTTCTTCATGACATACATGACTTTATGTATCTTTATATAACCCTCTGGCTTCTTATCTGCACTGCAAAATCTGTAATCAATTCCATAGTTCCTTCTACAGTTTGATACTTTTAAACATTTTTGTCACACATCTCCAGACCTTTTCCAGTTCTACTATAATGTTTTCACCAGTAAGAATTGTACACAATATTCAGATGTACAAATACCATGGATTTCTACAAAAAGGGCATAATGAAGTTTTCTATTTTGTTTTCCATTTGTTTCATAATGATTCCTAGAATTACTTTTGTTTTCTTGACTGCTGCTGCACTGACCTGACATTTTCATAGAGCTATCTGTTATGACTTAGAGATCACATTTCCAGTAATGATTGTCAGCTGTCAGCCCATCACTGTATACAGAAAGATTTGTCATTGTTTTTCACTAATCATGTTCAAGTTCCAGTTGTGTCTTATCCATAATCTTTGACAGGATCTCAAGATTCTTCTATGCTCCGCGACTTTCCTAATTCTGGTGTGGATTTTATTGTATTCATTATTCCCCAGTGATTCTCTTGGAGCTGTTCCACTCTGTATAAACCATTCACTGAGCAAAAGATTTAAATATTCAAGGCAGCCCGTCCATGTTGCCCTGTGAATGGCTAATTATTTGTACAAAGTGAAATAGTTCCAAAGGAAACAAGACAGACTGAAAGGAGGGTAATTTTCATAGGATTCCTCTATATTCAAGAGAAAGAAATTTGTGGAAAAGGACTACCTGAGGTGCCTTAAATTTGTCTCCACTGGCTATTAAGGATGCTTTGCCTCTTGTATGAACACCCTCTTGACTCAGCTCATTGAACAGAACATTCATCTGAGCATTTACAGAGGTAACATAAGGATTCCAACAAGGGTATCCATCATTCAAGCTAAATTCCCTGGCTGCTGGGAAAATCACCCTTTTAAGGAAAGTCTTTTTCTTTCTCTAGTTTGGACAATACACTCTTTAATGAATCCAAGAAACTTTTCCCGATTAAAGTTATGGGATATTAAATTAAGATGTACTATCACAAAAAAGTGAGTAGGAAAGTAAATGAGCAGTTGAAAAATAACTCCTCTGGTGTTAAAAGGGAAATAAATAAGATGTCATAATTACTAAAAGTTAAATGGTTAAGACAAAACAAGCTCAGAGTTCTACCTGAAATTTTAAGATTACTTACAGCCACCAAAGAGGCAAACTCAACAAACTTAAATCTGAATTTTTCATTTTTATTTCTATGTTTTAAGTTGGATTCACGGTGAAATCTTTGCAGTAAATGCAGCCCTGGGTACCTCCCTGGGTCCCCAGGCTGGGATGTTGGCCTGCAGGTGGTTGTGGCTCAGTGGCCCCTATGACCAGGCACATGGCTGCAGGACAGCAGGAGCTGGAGCTGGAGATCTGGTGGGACCAAGGTGAGACCCTCAACTGAAAGCACCTCCCCAGACCAGGGTTCAGCCCCATGGCACCTGGGAGCCTCTTTCCAGGGTCACCACTGGGAAGAGACCAACCTCAGCTGCACTGGCTCTGAGCTGGCACAAAGCCCTGACAGCCAAACCTCCAGAAGCTCCCGGGGATGCTTTCATGGCCCTTACAAAATCTTCTACTCAAAAACTTCCTAAGTAGATACAGAGGTCACTGTCTTTGTGCTCAATATGGACTGTAATGTATGCAAAATATTCTGAGATTATCCACAAGGTGAAACTCATTAAATGTCATAGACAAGGACCAACTAATTTCTAAGTAGTCATTGAGCATTCACATGGTTTAGGCATGGATCTATTTAAAACTGTATAAACTGAACCATATCTTGGCAGTCTCATAAACAGAACTTCAGGTGTGAAGGAAATGCTAACATCGAAAACGTGAAGGAGGAAAGATTTTGGCTGGTTTGGAATGAAGCTGTAGATGAGATAGAATGGGAATAGCATCATAACTGAGAAATTAAGTACTTGAATTCCACCTCAGTCATTTGAGGTACCTCGTTCATCTTCTGGACCGCAGTTCTTTGGATCCTGATGATGGGCTAGTCTAATAGGCAACATCCTATCTGTGAAATCTGTCTCTTCCTACAATACTATTTACACATTTTGTGTAGTTTCTGGATAAAACCCCAGATTAATGCTGGGAATAGGGGTCCTTCCCCTGAACACTTGCTCATGGAGTTTTGCTGCTTTGCTTGATTTCTGCCATGAGCAAAGTTGCATTCCTTGTTACGTGATGACAGCTTTCATGAACTTGAGAAAGAAGTGTAGGTGTTCCCACACTTAACTGCACAGCACCTGATGCTTGCAGACAGGAAGGAGGGCTGTCAGGCTGAGATGAGTACTGAGGTGTGGTTGCTCAGCCTCCTGGAGAGGTCCATGCCTCTTTTATTATGGGCAATGTCCTCCTCTCGTGACTATATAACAAAAAAGAAACTGGTTACAATTGCTTTTCATGATAGGACCAGTCACATCAATTTAGATGGAATTTACCTTGCCCAGCTTCAGGCATTTAAGATTTTATCACACATAAGACAGAGTAATCAACATCCTCCAGTGGAGCTGGATACTGGGATTTATTTAAGAACTTTCAATACTAGAGTTTTTACCATTTGATTGTCTCACACGCTCACTCACTTGTCCTACAAAGTGCTATAGAATCATAGAATAGAATCATAGAATTGTTTAGGTTGGAAAAGACCTTTAAGATCATCAAGTCCAACCATTAACTGAGCACTGCCAAGTTCACCACTAAACCATGTCCCTAAGTGCCACATCTACATGGCTTTTTAAATACCTCCAGGGATGGGCACTCAACCACTTCCCTGCACAGCCTGTTCCAATGCCTGACTACCCTTCCAGTGAAGAAATTTTTCCTAATATCCAACCTAAACCTCCCCAGCACAACTTGAGGCCATTTCCTCTTTTCCTATTGCTTGTTATTTGGGAGAAGAGACTGACCCCCACCTTGCTACAACCTCCTTTCAGGTAGTTGTAGAGCTTATGTTCCCAAGGTCTCAATTTCCCTTCCCCACAGGGAGGTCCCTGCTACCCAGGAAAGTCAGGCAGAAAGTCATGTCAGTTTGTGCTGCACAGCTGCTTGCAGCTACCAGTTTGAGCCTAAGTCCCTGGGCATCCCCCAGCATTCATCTCCACTCAGCTCTTTGATCTCCAGGATCATCCCCCTCTTGCAGTATCTTTCCTCCAGTCAGGACATTCACCACCTTCTTTTCAGACCCTCTTTTTCTTTCTGAGACCACTTCTTGGGAGCCCTTCTTCTGAACACTAGCTTTCTTTCCAGAAACCCAGACCCTGGGCTTTCCCACCTAAATAGTGTATGTGCACATGCTTAGCTTCCTAATTGGTGGTTCTTTCTCATGTGTCTCTGTTAATTGTAGGATTCAGGATGTGTCACTTTTGTTCAGTCCAAGTGTTATCAGAATTTATGACCAGTCCATACGGGTTGCAGCTAGCAAGTAGCAAGTTTCTGCTTGAAAATACAAAAGCTGAATTGCAGACATTCACCTGCACACACACACGTACACCCAATTACCTGCTGCCTGTTAGCATTTACAGTTTAAGCTATTTTTATCGCCTACAACAGATTTAGACAGCTGCATCTATACTAATCACGGCAGAGTGTCTTTAAAGGCAGTAGAGAGGAAAAGACATCTTTAGGGTATCTCATCTACTTTAAAAGTGCCATTTGAAGATGGCATGGACTGAGCCATTGAAATGCCAGTTGTCTTCATTTGTAAAGTGAAGGAAACACTGGGGGCTGACCTCCAGCTCACTTGATCAAGTGGCTCCTACTTTTCACAACTGTCTAAAATTTAAATATGTAAATATTATTCTGCCTAGTTTTTGAAGCCAAAGGGTTAGAGTTTGAGCAGGTCTGAACACAGTGCAGTATTGCAGGTGCCAAGAGAATGCTGAGATAAAGAGGGGAGCTTCCTAGGTGGCTTAGGCTTCTTTACAGTCAGGCAATCATTAAGAGAGATTGTTCTGGATCTCAGTTTTACATTTGAGCATGTAAGATCCCTACTTAATTCCTCTTGGTCCTTAAATCACTTTTCAGAACTGGCTTACCTGTTGGTTTTGTGTTGGGTTTTTTTTCTCTCCTGTTCTGTTTCTAGTTCTTTAATATGAAAAAAATGACAACATAATTTAAACAAGAAAAAAACCCCCACCTTTTCTATTCTCTTTAATTAGATCCTGAACTCATGACTGTTGTATTCATGCACAACTATTTTAAGTTGGAGATTATTTTTTTTCTTCTAAGATGTCACACTAGTACAGACAGTGAATAATTTTAAGTATGTAATGCAGCATTGTGAACTGGAGAGTTAAAAAAATCCTTTTAGCGCAATAGGCTTATTCAAATAATTATGACTATGCCTTTTATGTATAGAGAGATAAGGAGACACACACTCCAGTACAGGTATTTTGTTATTCCTGTTGACATTCATTTCAGATATTAAAGCAGCTTATAATCAGACTGAACTTTTCTATTGGCTTTAGGGAATGGCATATGTACATTTTTTTTTTCCTTTTCTTCTTTGGCTACTACTCAAACGTCTATTTATTTAAAATTCAAGGTGCATTTACTAATTATTGCCAGAGGCACTGTAATCTTCATAGGTCATAATAGGTCATACATGTCAGAGTGTTTTGTATGCACTCATGAATCTCATTATAGTACATAAAAATGAGATTGATGAGATTTTTTAATATGTCAGATATGATAACAGGTAAAATTGTTTATACCTATGACTTAAAAATTAGAACATGTGTCACATGGAAACCCTATGTGAGCCCATTGGTATAAGGGATTGAAGTCTCAAATAGCAATCCCGAGGGAACAGCTTAGTATTCTCTTTTCCCATGCTTAGCATATGTAGTAAATCAACTTCAGTACACTTAAACAGGGATTTTGCATCTGAGATTTTATTTTCTGAATGTCTTCTGGATGGTGTGGCTTTAGAATATAGGAAACAATAGGAAAAACATACTCAAAATGACAAAATGGTACTTATTCTAATTGCTGTAAAATTATCACTTGGGAAGGAGGAATGAGGAAGCACTGTGTCATGCAATCTTTGTACTACAGAAATGTATTAATCTGCATGTGTTACTAGCATAAGACATAATCGCTCTTTCTGTGCAACTATTAAAGCTCATTTACTGGAAGCAATGGAGGAGTCTAGCTCTCACTTTAGCACTTCTGGGGCAAAATGTGTATTCCAAGTCAGCTGAAGGGAGTTATGGGGAATGACAGTACTCTCTCCCCTAAGACTCTATTTCACATGCTTAATGCATATACATTTGTGAGTTTGGGAGATGGAATATTTGTGAATTTGGGAGCAGATGCTCCTGACACACAGTGACATGTGCCAAGGCTATGGCTTCAGCCTCCTTCTTCCTTGCTCTTTTTTGTGTGGATGGCCCCCGTTCCGAAGAAGGGAAGCCATGACATTTTCTGTGGGTAGTAGGGGGTTCCTGAGAAGTGAGCACGTAATGAACTGCAGTTTTTCAAAAGTTTATAATCTAGCTATATAAAGACAGATTTTTTGTGCTTGGCAAAATACACTTTACTTTGCAAAGGTGACCCCTCTGTCAAATTGTCCTGGCACTGCCTCAAAGAGGGCTGTTCAAAGAAAAGATCTCTGCATGTATTTTAACATGGGTAACACCACATTCCTCTGGGTTTTATTGTTAAAGTACTTACCATGTTGGCTAAAATGTTTCAGAAATGTACTCTGACTCTAGGTCCATAGACCATTAGTGTGCACATTAAAAAACTCTACACACCAGAGACAACTTTATTTTGCCATTTTGCAGAATTCTAGAAGGGATAAGCCATATTAGGTCATCCAGATGATAATATTTCTTCCAAAGCAGGAATTCTTCTTCCACTAAGCTTTCCAACTCTGACTGTACTCTACATCTACTCCTGTTTTAAATGTTTCAAGAGACAGTTTCTACTTATATTCTAATCCATGTCACATTCTCACCTCAGCTTGTTATGGCAGTGTGCAGTGAAAAGAAATCCCACAAAGATCTAAAAAAATTAGTTCTTTCATGGGAGAGAATAAATCAAATTTTCCCTAATTCACTATTGGGTCTATTGGCTTCGTGAAAAGGGCATATTTAAAATGTAATTTTTAAAGGAAAATTTTTAAAAGCAGATTTTTATGTTTATTTTTAAGAAGCATATTTAATAAAAACCTTGCGTGATTCTGGAGGTAATAGATTTTTGTCTGTTCATTCTATTATTTATTTATAAAAAGCACCTAAAAACCCCATAATTACCTCTGGTACTAGATAAATAATTCCATTCTCAAGGATTAAAAACCTAGATAACCTATTCAATTATCCAATGGAAAAGGCATTAAAGGAAAAATGGAGAAATGTACAGCAAAAGGCAAAAATTGTAGAAAGAGAAAGACGGAAATGCCTCTGGGGAAGGTTTGGAAATTTTTTGGCTTACTCTTTTAAAAAATGAAAACTGTTCTGAACTTCATTTACTTGCAGCTACTGATAACTATTTCACTCCCCTATACTTTGGTACAGAAATAGATGCAGAGTCTGCTTATTACAGTAAAGTAGACTTCTGCTGCCCTGAATTGTTCAGCATTCCTGAATTAGAAATCTGCAGTTTCTTTCTTTTCACTTTTACTCTGCAGTATAGTTGAGTAGAGGCTTCTACTCACCATGCATTAAAAAAAAAAAAACAAAAAAATTGCAAGTCTAAACAATTTTATTACCGCTTTACAGCTATTAAACTAAATTATGTCCCCAGCTATGCCAGTGTAACTGGCTTCAGCTCAGCACAAGTAGTCAAAATTGTGCTTGTGCAAATGAGAGTAGATTTTGGCTGAATCGCTTCAAAGAAATTGGACTGATAAAAGTAACAGTGTCTTTATAACTAACTCAAATGGCTTTTGTCTGCTGCTAATGTACTTTATCTACCACTATAGATACAATCTACGCTTGCTTCAATGGCTTTCTTCCCCTGATTTTTGAACTTACAACATTGATCTGAGTCTATACTTCCAGTCCTTCTTGAAAACTCTGTAGTGTTGCCATCTTAAAGCTGGAAATTCACCCATTTTTATATCCATTCCTGGACATGATGGTGAATGGTTTAAATTGTTTTATTCTTTATATTAATATTATTAATTTGAATTAATATTATTAATATGAAATCAGTTCCAATGATCCCAATTAGAATACTTTGCCCTGATTTAACTTCACGCTGCATCACCATAGCAAAAAGCTATTCTTTTCCTAAAAACTTTGAAATGCTCTTCCTGATTCAATACCTGTGTCATTAGGATTCGTTCCTTTTTCCAGGGAAAGGTAATAATTTGCAGTTATTGGCCAAAAGTTTGTTAAAAATTTGGAACTATTCTGAGGACAAATATGCTGACAGACTACACTAGTCTATTAGGAACAGGCTAGCAGATATTCTCTGAAATGCTGGGATGATAATCTGGCTCCATAGCATTGTTGCTGGATTAAGAAGACAGCCATAAAACTGGCATTTTCTTCATTTCCTCTACGACTTCAAGATCAATCAGTATTCCCATTTCATTTGGCCTAACACCTGAGAATATTTTACATTTTTACATTTTACATTTTTGCTCACTTTCATTGCATATAGGAAGTAGTTCTAAAGTTAGTTCAAGTTTCTATTACCTTACAAGTGAACATTTGCTATTAGGAATAACAAATTTTATTCAAGTTATACCCCAAAACCTTATGGGAGCTGTGGGTCTTTTATGCTAAGCATTGGCCAGAAACATTTAAGATATTAATTTTGGTCATATGCATGATTTATTGATATAATTTATTATATACATTGGCTGAATATTGGTTTTGTAAACACTTTTAAAATATTAACCTTTATCTGCAAAATCCTATATGATTGAGGACTTAGTTGGCTGAAGTGTTTTATGTTTAAGAAATATGGTAATATACTGCATACATTAAAGAAATAGTAAAATATTTCCATTTTCCCTGCTTTTCTATTAGATTAGAGGTAGAAAAGTCTGCTACAAGAATCATTAGTCAGTCTGGTTTTAATTTATATCTCATGCAGAATACAGTGGCAAACCTGCCTGTATCATTTATAAGTCTGCCACTGTGGCTGCTTGCTAAACAGAGCATAAAATTAAAACTTTTACTTCTTGTTTTAAAATTTCTTTATAGAAACATTTTTATTACTATTTATTGGGCAGAGATAGCTATTTTCAAAACAAGAAATAGTCTTAATCTTTACTCAAATATTTCATTCATCAGGTTTCTTACAGAAGACCTACGTAGAGACCTTAGATCCCATTGACCGCTGTCAGACTACCTCTCCTGCAGACCTTAACCAGGTAACTACAATGATTTTAGTATGGCTCTATTTCTTTCATTTTGAGACGTTCTTATGGAATATTGCTGGATGACTAACTAAAATGGTTTAGGTCTGTTCATAGTGAAAAGAACCACACTGCTGCTCTGATCAACACTTCAAATGGATCACTATGAGAGCTGACAGAAATACTTGACCTTGTGAAACATATATGGACAATTAACTTATTCAACTTATTCACATCAGCTGAATTAATAAAGAATCAAGTAATCAAAATAGTGCCTTAATAAGATGTGTAATGGAACAGTTTAGAACATGTATATTTTGCAATAAAGGGTACAGAAAAGATCATTTAACCTCTTAGAGATCCAGAGAAGCAATCCAGCAAGTTCTTACGAGGCAACACAGTCTTATGCAAGTGTAAAGCTCATATGCAAGACCAGAATGGAGAGGGTTTCTGGATGTACACTGATGTGCAGCTGATTCTTCATGTCCCTACATTATGCTCACTGGTGGTTTTAGTCCTACATTTAATTTGGGAGTAGCCAATACAGGTATCTCAGCATATGCCATGCAAAACAGATTAATGATAGGACGAACTGGACATATTTGGTGCATTTAATTGTATCATACAAGACCAGACCCCAAAGCCTCCACACAGGTAGATAAAGGACTCATCTTGCTTGCTTTAAGGGCTCTACAAGACTGTAAGAACAATTTGAGCTCAGCCTGCAAAAGCTGTCTACTTTGATAATGCCTAATACCAGGTCTCACTTAGAGAGGCATGGCAGACAACTCTGTCTGACACTGGCCACATGACATTTGGCACTGTCGCATAATGGTAGATAAGAGACACAAGCCTTTTGTAAGTATGCACCAGGATCTGTCTAACAAAAATCTTGTTATTTTTCTGTTTTATTATCAAACCCCATCTGACAGCGGCTTCTGTTTGCACAGCGTGGACTGGGTGAAATTTAGATTCATTTGTGGTCCCAGGCCCTTGCTAAAAGTACAATACAGAGTCAGATGATTGGTGCTCTAGCCAGTCCAGTACATCACTGGAGCACAGAGTAGAACAGTCACTGCAGACAAAAATGATGGAGCCTTTGCAACAGGTAATTACAATTTCAAGTTTCTCTTCATAAATCATAAGCTTTAAAGCTTTTGGGAGTCCTGACTACATGGGATTTGCAGCTTTTGTTATTGTTCTGGACTGAATTCTTAAGAGAATATATTAATCTACACAAAAACTCTTACGTTCATATATGGTGTTTCCCTCTGTTTCCCCATTACTGTCAAGGGTACTTTAGAATTACATGTGTATGGTCTTTAACGGCATGTGGTATTTCCTGCCACAAAGACATAATCCTTAGATCTTTCTTCCCTCTTTTTCTGTCTGCCTCCCCCAGGTGATTTCTTGAAGCTTTGGTTGGTCCTTCTTTCTCTGGAAATCTTCCTTTTCCCCATAAGGAAAGGAATTTCAGATAAGAATACAGTAAGAGAGAGTAAGAAGACATATACATAAGGACATGAATAAAAATCGCATTTTATGTTCATAGATTCTCTAAACCATCACATGTAGAATAATCAGCTTCCTTAAAGAGGACTGTCTAATTGACTATCCTTTACATTAAAATATGAAGATTTGACCCCCTATTATGAAATTAAAGTTATCTTTCATTAATAACTATATTAATTTGTGTTATTTTTACTACTTTTTATTACTTTCTTTAGGTCTTGAAAATAATTTTCTTCTATGGCAGTAAGTGACACAGATTCCTCTATATTGTGATGAAAAGCACTGCTTAAATAATTTCTATGTATATTTGCCTTTCATTTTTTCCTCTTATTTTGCTTAAGAGTGTTTAAAAATCAACCCCATGTAACCGTCACTCCTCTGGCCATTTTATTTCTTAATTATGCCCTACATGCTTTTTTAAGCTAAACCTCAAAAATCCCTTTAGATTTCTTGTCATATAAAAGTACATTTATGTCTCCAAACCTAAGTACTTTAAGTCCATGTTGCACCTTTGAAGGAAGTGAATTGAGTAATAAGTCCCTCTGCACTTCAGATCTCTTAATTTTACACAGTGTGATTAACATGAGCCTCAAAACAGATGGCCATTAAACATCACCATGGATAAAGGCATGGAGGGTCATCATCTGCTAATTTAATACATTTGCTGAATTAATAGCTTCTGTGGAGCTGCAGTTTGTGGTGTAAATAAAATCACCTCATTCATTCAGAGGCCCTGTTTAAGTTCTTATTATTTGGCTTAAATATAACAGTAATTTTATTCTTACTATAATTTGCAACATGGAGGTGCCTAAGAGATGAGAACAAAATCTTTTGGTGCTTAAAGCTATTCAGACACAAAGTGATGGCTTATCTGTATCCTGAAGATCCTCTATTCTAATCAGATGAGAAAGGAAAAGCAAAAAGAATATGTCATTGTATTGGGTTTGCTTGGCAAGGTGTCCTGGTTTCAGCTAGGATAGAGTTAATTTTCTTTCTGGTAGCCGGTATGGGGCTGTGTTTTGGGTTTAGGTTGACAACAATGTCGATGATACACTGACGTTTTGGTTCTTGCTAAGTAGTGCTAAGTACTTGCTAAGTGGTGCTCACACTGGTCAAGGACTTTTCAGCTTCCCATGCTCTGTCAGGGGCACAAGAAGCTGGGAGGGGGCACAGCCAGGGCAGCTGACTCAGACTGGGCCGGGGGCTATTCCATACCACGTGACGTCATGCTCAGTATATAAGCAGGGGAGTTGGCCGGGGAGGGGTCGATCGCTGCCTGGGGGACGTGCTGGGCATCAGTCGGCGGGTGGTGAGCAATTGTACAGTGTACCGCTTGCTTTGTATTACTATCGTACTATTATTATTTGTTATTATTATTATTATTGTTATTATTACTATTACTACTGTTCTATTTTTATTTTACTTTAGTTATTAAACTGTTTTTATCTCAACCCACGAGTTTTCCCCTTTTGCCCTTCCGATCTTCTCCCCCATCCCACCGTTGGGGGGGTGAGCGAGCGGCTGCATGGTGCTTAGTTGCTGGCTGGGGTTAAACCACAACACAAGGTTTTGGCAGCAGGGGAGCTACAGGGCTGGCTTCTGTGAGAAGGTGCTAGAACTACAGGGCTGGCTTCTGTGAGAAGGTGCTAGAAGCTTCCCCTATGTCCGATAGAGCCAATGCCAGCTGGCTCCACAATGGACCTGCTGCTGGCCAAGGCCAAGCCCATCAGCGACAGTGGTAGCGCCTCTGTGATAGCAGATTTGAAAAGGGGAAAAAAAAACCCTGCGCAACAGCAGCCAGAGAGAGGAGTGAGAATACGTGAGAGGAACAACTCTGTAGACAGCAAGGTCAATGAAGAAGAAGGGGGACCCACGCTGGAGCAGTCTGTTCCTGAAGGACTGCACCCCATGGAAGGGACCCACACTAGAGCAGTTCATGAAGAACTGTAGCCCATGGGAAGGACTCATGCTGGAGAAGTTCATGGAGGACTGTCTCCTATGGGAGGGACCCGATGCTGGAGCAGGGGAAGAGTGTGAGGAGTCCTCCCCATCAGCAGGAAGGAGCAGTAGAAACAACGTGTAATGAACTGACCGCAACCCCCATTCCCTGTCCCCCTGCTCCACTGGCGGGGAGGAGGTAGAGAAAATCAGGAGTGAAGCTAAGCCTGGGAAGAAGGGAGTGGTGGGGGGAAGGTGATTTTTTTAAGATTTGGTTTTATTTCTCATTATCCTCCTCTGATTTGATTGATAATAAATTAAACTAATTTCCCCAAGTTGAGTCTGTTTTGCCTGTGACAGTAATTGGTGAGTGATCTCTCCCTGCCTTTATCTTGACCCACAAGCCTTTCATTATATTTTCTCTCCCCTGTCCATCTGAGGAGGGGGGTGATAGAGCAGCTTTGGTGGGCATCTGGTGTCCAGCCAGCATCAACCCACCACAGCCATAAAACCCAGAGAAGAAAACAATCATGGTTTCAAAATGCCCTTTTAATAAGGGCTGATTTGCACAGGTATTGTATTGACTTAACTATACTGGTATAGAAGGTGCTATTGAAAACTGTTTGCAGCCCTGTACTACACATGGCATTTTAAAAAGTTTTTGCCATGACAACTACATTTAATGGACGCTTCACAAAATGTGGAGCAAGCCCTCAGATTAAGAAGCTATAGTGATGAATTCACAGCAATTTAGCTGTGCTTATTTTGTGTCACTACATTATTTTCTCCCTTCCTTCTTTCCTCCATCCCTCCTTTCCTCAAAATGATCTAGAATAAGAAAGTTTTCTTGCAACTTGAGAGTTGAGCAGTATATCTGCTAGATTCTTTATCTTCTATATCTCCAACATAACTGTGTGCATGCTGACTCTTTTGGTTGTGCCAAAATGATTCAGGCTGGTTTAAATATAGTGATATCAGGGTTTCCTGACATGGATAATTCTGATGGAACAAAATTAGGAAAACACTCTTCATTCTGGCATGTCTGCAATAATAGTAATCTCCGTCAGCAAGGCATGGTTGAACAGCTGTCAATGGGTTGAGGACAGTAATCTTTTCTTCCAACTCAACAGCAGCCAAGACAGCTTGTCAGAGTGTAGCTTAAAACAATAGACAATTTCTGAATGAAAAAACAGCCAACTGAAAGTAGAAGTAATTAACTTCATTCTGGAGGAATCATCTTTTAGTAGAACTAAAGATTCTTTAAATTCAGATCACAGAATTTTGCCTTGATATTTTATTCAAAACAGGATGATTAAATTGAGTTGTACTATGACTACCATGCTCTTCCAAGTAATACATTAAGAGATAAGAAGCATGGCAATGGTAGATCCACTCAGTCCAATACCCTGTCCCTGGTAGTGACCAATATCAAACATCTAGTGAGAGAGCATAACAGATAACCATGCAGCAACAGCTTCCTAGCTTCTAGCAATCCATGATTCAGAGACAAAATGTTACATTTATCTCTGTGTTTAGCCTTTTGTGGAATTCTGTTCTACTAATATGCATAATTCCTTTCCAAGTCCATTTAGGCTTTTGGCATTCACCAGTATCCCAAGGCAAGGAGTTCCACAGTTTAAGTGTGTACCTACTTTTGTATGAGTCTGCACCAAAAAGTTTCATTTTATGACCTCTTAATCACTGCAAGAAATTATGCATAATCACTGTATTTTCACTTTCTCCTTGTTAACTATGATTTTTGTACTGCCACCATTTGATTCATCATTCATCCTTTTTTCAAAGTAAAGAATGTTAATCAATTTCTCCAACACATAAATTAATCCACAGCAATGGTAAGGTTTTTATCAATTTTTCCATGCCTTTCTCTATTTCTACCAAAGATTTCAGATAGAGGAAGCAGAACTGTACATAGCATTTAAGATGCAGATAGTCTAGAGATTTATAAAGTATCTTGCTTTATGCTTTTTGCTCTGTTTTATTAATAATTCCTGATATTAAGATTTCTGCTGAACATTGATCAGTTTGTCATTAAACAATCAAAAACTAGTCAAAGAAAATCCCTTCTGAGCTAGGATAGTTTTGTTTAGAGTGCATCACAAAGTGGCATATTTAGGATTGCTTTGTGTTTTACTTTAGTTTGTTTTTCCCTATGTACACTATTTAGATTTCAACTGTGACTTTATTTCCCATTCTTGCAATGTTGTGAGGTCAATTAAATCCTTCTACCAAGTCTTTATGGTCCGCCTTTATTTTTAGACATCTGGATATTCTTGTGTCACTATTATTCACAGGTTCACTAATTATACTCTTCCTACATTATTTATAAATGTATTGAATATCAGAAATCTCATAGAAGGGTGTGGTGGGATTTATTCCCTGTATTCATCAACTGACAAATGCTATTCTACATTTTTATGTTATATTTTCAAATATACTGATGGCAATTACCTAAGTCTTATTTCCCAGCAGTTTATGGTAAGATTAACATTAAATTAAATTGAAGGGGATAACTGATAGATTAAGACACAGAAATTCACAGAAAACATGAGACAAGTGTGAGATCTTCCATTATAGTCAGTGAAGAGCAAATCCTACAGTCTGAAGGGCTTTTCATCTTACCCTAAACTAAACACTTATGTATGGTTCCACAACAATGGGATCATTTTTGTTTACAACATCACTGTGTCCTTTAAAGAAATTTAGGAAAATTTGGGGGAAAAAAGTTCTTTCTATAAACCCCATCTTGACTCTTCCCTGTTATAAAGTATTTTTCTTTGTATCATATTTATCCATGTTACAGCTTCTTTTATTCTTTATTATACTTTGTACTAATTTCCCTAATACAGAAGGCTAACTTACTGGTCTGTAGTTTTCCAGATTCTGGCAGTCTCCCATTTTCTGTTGTATTTGAAAAAAAAGGTTTTATTAGTAGTTTTCCTGTCTTTAGGCAAGCTGTTTTTTCTTGGTCTGCCTTTTTATTATTTCATATGTAACCTGCCAGAATTTATGCTATTTTTTATTTTGTTAATTTTTATATTATTTTCCTATTTTAAAATGAAGTCGTTTTAATTATAAAAATTTCCTTTAACTTGTCTTTTAGTCAAGAAGCCTTTTGCGGAGTGAAGCTAGTTGTCATTTTGAAGTACATTTTAGTTTGTTATACTTATGTATGCTGAGTAAAGTAGTAATTTTGAACAGTGTCCAGAGTGATGGCAGGATTTTTAATCTTTTAGCATCCTTTTTTAATTATTATTCAATTATCTTTCTCATTCATTGTAGATATTCCTTTTGAAGTTAAGAATTACAGTGTTGGATTTTCTGGATTTCTTTTTTTTACTTAATTTTCTGGATTTCTTTTTTTGTACTTAAACTCCTAAATTTAAGTACATTAAGGTCAGCAGACCTTTTCCCCTCTCATTAGTTGCTCCATAAAGAAATATCTTATAATTTATGATTATTTAATCTCTGCATTATGTCTCATCATGAGATTATTCCACCTCTATGGAAACACTCAGATTTCCTAGTTCTACTGTGCTTGCTGCTGTTGCAGCGTCTGTGATTTGCTTAGTATGTCATGACATGCCATTTAGGTACCTGACAGTGAAGTTGTCCACTTGTTCTCTTCCTATTTATGCATACAGTCCATATAATTTTTGTGTTACTTGCTGATTCATTGAGGAATTTTCTTGTTTGATTCTATGCTTTAGTGATATGTGGCACTGCTGAAATGTGTCAGTCTTCTACTGAAATGTCACACTGTGTCCTGGAGAAAGAATTCTGTATGATTGATATCCATTCTTATTATTCTCTTGGTTATCCTCTTCCTACCATGTTTCTGATAGTATCTTTTTTTAAAATCAGCTAAAATATTTCACCCACACTTAAATTTTTACTTCTGGCATCTGTATAGATGAAAGAATTCATATCAACTCCTGCCATATTACTTGAGGATCCAGGGGTTTTGTTTCCTCTGCTAGAGGATGAGTCATCACAGCTGGATGAGAAGGGATATCAGCCATACTTTCTGTTATACGAGGAAGATTGAAATGAGTAAAAACTTAGAATCCAAAAGAAATATCTATACTCCACTCCTTTTTCCTCATTCAATCTGGAACACAGATGAAGAATCCACTTTTAGAATCAAGCTACCATAATACAAACCGAAATTTTGGCTGAAATGATAAAATGGCAGTGTAAAAGTCTATATGGAGAAAACCACTGATTTTTGGTGATGACTGAAGGCAAGACATTAATGATTTTCACCTCTTTTCAATCTTTTGTTTCCATGCCTGAATGGTTAAACATTAAAAAAACTCACAAACAAACAAACAAAAAAAGGAGAGAGAGAGAAAGAGAGAATGGTTAATATTTAATTGCTTTTATCCGTTCTGTCCTTATACAGGAAGGTTTCTCCCATCCAGCCAGCAAACAATATTTTTTCATTCCTAAGTTTTGCTTTAAAAACACAAGCTCAGCATTTTCCTGGACTCAGGAACAAGATATTTCAAAGCAGTTGGCCCTCTGCTTCCAACACACAGCTCTTAATCTCCCCATTGTAAGAACAACTTCATACCAATTACTGAATTTTATCATAATTTTCAGAAAAATATCATAAGTGTAGATCTAAGATTAAATTATTTTCTTTTGATCCTCATTTTTTTGAGAGATCATCATTCTTTATTTCTACTTTTGCATTTCACATACGTACAATCATTAAATACATAACAAATAGCATCTGTGGCCATAAAAAAAAGGCAACTGAGAGGAGGAGAGGAGGAAGAATGAATGCTGATACTTGTGCATATTTTGACATTTGCATGTCAAAAGAAAAAAAGTTTAATAACTTTAAGTCATGAACTTGAAGACATTGTATAGTCCTTTTACGTATAAAGTACCATACAGGAAAGAAAAAAATACCTTAGGGCTTCAGATACCGTGTTGGCAACAGTCCTTAGTGGAATGGATAAGGACAGATACCTTTATATATAAGGAAGTATGTTTTTTAATGGATTGGTGTACCATAGATAGAATTGAACCTGGAAGTATTTGTTTAGTCTAGCTAATAAAATGAGATAATGAAATCACAATTTTATTTAAAGTGGAGCCACAGGTTATTTTTCTGGCTGCCATTTGAGGACACCATCATAAAATCAGATCTGGTTTTAGTTATGCTGTTCCTTGAGGGCAATGACTTTCAGGCAATTGATGAACAATAATCACAAAGTACAGCATTGTATTGAATGGAGATTCTGTGTCAGTACTGTAAATGCATCATTAAGTGGAAAATAAGTACCAGCAACTTTGGTGCATCAGTAATAGGGATGTGGAGCTTTCTCTGTGAAAAAATGAAATTGATTTCAGAGGGGAATTTTGTATGACCATAAACAGCAATGTAAGGCAGAGCAAACAGTAGGAATCTGATGGAGCTCTGAAAACTTATTCTGCCTTAGGATCTGCCTGAGATTTCTGTGTTTTACTTCTCATTTCAATAAAACACTGGCAAACGAAATAAAAATAGACGTTTCCCTGCAAGACCAGAGGAAGATATAGGCCTGCATTTTCAGATCCACAAGTGATCATATATTAAGTGAAGCTAGTCCACATGAGGGCTAAGAACTGGCTCAGGGTACAGGGAAGGGCAAACAGAAAAAGAATAGCATACATAATCAAGGAGTGTTGGTTAGGTTAATAACAGCCTTTGCAGATGAAAAACTGAATTGTGGATGCACATTGCCAGCATAACCTGACTTGAGAAATTGGTCAGTACAATGAATGGTTGAAAACAAGAAGAAAACACTCCAGCAAATGTAACTACTTTTATTATCATGATTCACTGTCAGATGAATTCTTCACTGAGGTCAGATCAAGTGCTTAACAATTTTATAAATATACATGGTACCTCAGAAATGCATGAATCTTGCTAACACCCATGCTAACACGTTCACATGATGAGTTTAAAAGCAAATAGGTTTAGACATGTCAACTTTCTAATAACTGTAAAATAATTTTAAGGTCCTTATCTTTAAGTACAATCAGTGAGTCCAGAATTTTCTTAAAAAAGCAGTGTTCTAGGCTGCAGGCATGTTGCAAGTCTTTCTGAGCCCCCATAATTGTTATTAACTTCAGCTTCTGGAATGGAGGCAAAGGCACAAACATCAGTGATTGAGTGGTGTTATTGTAGGTTATTCTGTAGTGCTGGGTATTGTATATTACAAATGTCATGTGTATTTCCTTGTCAAGAACAAAGGTGAAGGTATTCTTGTCTTCCCCATGATAAATACTGATTTAGGAATGTTGTTTGGGCTGTTCCACAATGCAACAGACAGGAATCCAGCATGTTTGTTATAAGCCAGGATGTGAATTTTGCATAAACAGAAGATAAATGTTCAACACCTTTTTAGCTAATTCTTAATTTATGCTATGAGAAAAAACATAAAAGAAAAATTCTGCATCACTTCTAAGCCCTGAGTATGTGGACAAATTGAGGGAAGCTGGAGCTCTGTTATTTAATTAAATGTAACTTCTTAATTAAATGCAACTTTTCTTTAATAATGTGGGACATTCAATACTCCTTGCAATAACAATGCTGACTGTTATACTAAAAAGTAAATAGGAAAAATAATGCATTTAGTACAGGCTACTGGTAATGAACTAGCCATACAAGCAATTTAAAATCCTTTAAAAATAAATGTTCAAAAGGAAATACAGTGAAAAGATTCTCATTTGGGGTTTTTTATAAATATGATAATACTTCTCCCCCTCCCCCACTTCTCCCAAGAAACTGGGTGATCACACCCTTGGAAGCCAGTCTGATACATAAAATAGTATATTAGGTATACAGATCCCATATTTTCTTGGCCAGCTGTTGGGAGACATCTATCCTGTCTCTGTTGCCCCTGTAATATCAGGATAACTGTCAGGAAACATGACTTTCCCCCAGGAAGTCAATTTTAACAAAGCCAAAAATGTCCCGAGTCTGTGAAATAAAGGCAAAATTCAACTCATTGCAATTAACAAATCCTACATGCAATTTCTACATGTCCCTCAATCTGAACAGTCTAATTAAATCTCAAGAGGAAATTAAAACATACTTACAGGTTCATGAAGTTCTCAGTTTAGATTACTGCTATATAAAAGTGAATGCCGCTCTAACAGTTTACACATAGTTGTTTTCTAGATTTCTCCTGAATGTCTTAAAAAATTTCTAGGAAATACAAGGTGGAATTCTGGGTTGGTTTATTTTCCATCTGTGTACTTTGTAATAGCAAACAAGTAAATCAAGCAAGATAGCAAGCAGAAAATAATAATTATAGAGAGATAATAGCAGACAATAATAACAGAAAGCAGACAAATCTCATCTGAAATAGGTGTAAATTAAGATCAGACCTCTGCTCTGCTGACCTAGATGTTCCATTCTATATCTCCAAAACCATGTGGCCCAAAAACCATCTGGGTTCATTCTCACAAACTGCCTCAGAAAAAACAGAATTTTTACCTAAAATCGTTCTGGCAGTCTCTAAAGAGAATACACTGTGAGCACAGGAGCCAAGATCAAGTCATTGTTCTTCAGTTGTTCAGAACACAGGATTTATACGTTTTATTATAAACTATTCTGCAAATGATTCAGGCACCATGCCTCCTTTCCCCTCTTTCACCCACATAAAGACTGTTTCCTTTTTTTTGTTCCCTTTTTATACTGCTTTTTGTGTCTTTCATCTGCAGGGCATTTTACATAACACATTTTCATCACTTGTGATAGCTGAGCTGACAAGAACAAATCTTATGTTTGATTTTATGTGTCCAGTACCTCAGTCAATCTCTGCTATTGGGTGGTAGATTCTGCTTCTGAGTGACAAGAAACCTTACATTATTTCTCCTTTGTTATTACGGCACATACTAATTCACTCTTATATTCATTCTTAGCTAGTTTCTTGGCAAAATACCCCGTCATAAATTTCTTCTTGTCAGAAGCAACAGACTAGCCTAAGGCTTTTGGTAAATGCCAGCAAATTGTATTCCCTATCGTAATGGCTTGGAAAGGTAATTGTAAACAATTGGATTTGCTTGTGCAGCGTATGAATGGAAACGACGACACCATTTTTCTAGCTGAAGCACAGTTCTGGATCAATCTTGCACAAGAACAAAAAGTCAACACTAGACTAGAGCAAATGCAAAAGCTGGTTTAGAGGAACTTTCATTTTATCATCTTAAGGAGTCTGTACTCCCATAACTTTATAAGCCCAGCTTTAGATCAAATTTATTAAACAGGAATATTCCTGTAATATTAGTACACTATGGTCAGCTTCTATATTCATTTTGAAGACAAATTTAATGTACTGAAAGAGCTCTCAGTTATAATTAGCTTGCTATTGTAGATCTATGAAATACTGTTTCATTTTAATAGACTTTTATACTTTAATAACTTTTTTCTACCTCTGTAATCCACTCAAAATGTTATTTTGCAATAAGTCAAATCATTATTTATCTGCTGCATATACAGATAATTTGCTATGATTTTTAATCCATAAATCAACAAAACCAGGTTGTTCCAGACACCTTTCTGGTACTCCAATTTTTCCAGAGCCTTGATACTCAGTTTTACAGAACATTGTTCTGTGAATTCTGTCAGTAACCTCCCTTTCTCTTCTCCCCTCCATGTGGTTTTATATGGTATGCTAGTTTGAACAATAGATAATGCAATACTTTTGCAAATAGTTACAATTTACAAAACTGCTATCAAAAGAGGGAATTATTAACTATTCTTTTTTCAAAGTCCTAGAAGCTGTGAGTAGTTTTATACTTACATGTGGAAGATTATGTTCATCTGTGACTGAAGTCTTAAAAGAACTAAGCGGCAAATTTAAAATGACACATAAATTGCTGAAATCAATGTTATGCAAAGGAAACAATCTTTGCTGAGCATGGATAGTAAACTGATTTGATTTGTCATGTAGTGGTTGTTTCTTTTTTTTTTTTTCTCACCCCTTCATTCAATTGCCATTCTATGACCTGCTTTGATTTTGAAGGGTTTTTCCACATTCTTATCAAAGATGTGGCACTTCGTCCATGCAATGAAGGTGTGAAGGTGTGAATTGCAATAAAATAAGACTGCTAAATGCTAATGAGGATCTGTCTGCATTATTTCAGGCATATCAAGTTTAATAGAAGTTTCATTAGAGTTAAACAAAGTGATCACATTTAGGGAAATGGTCCTGTAACAAAATTAATTATGTGCACTCAAAGCACCAAAGCAGGTTCTGAATTAACTTGAAAGGAATAAACTCAAGTAAATATTCTAAAAAAGAAAAATAAAAATACTGACAGAAAAATCTTTCTTTTTCTGGAATCTATAAAAATACTTGACTCCATTGATCTATGCATTCTTATGAGGCTGCAAACGTGGACTCTCATGACAGATTTTTATTCAAGGGTTATTTGGGATGTGGGATTAAGTTTCAGGTTTTTTTGTTGTTTTGGTTTTTTTTTTTTTTGTTTGGTTTCATTTGGTTTTTTTTCCCCTCAACTTCTTTTCTGTGCAGATTTTGGAGAAGCTGGGGAGAAGAACAAAACATAAAAATATGGTTCAGTGTCTGCCTGAGTATTGCATTTGATTTTGTGGATGTCAGCAAACTCTCTGGAACACAAACTCATCAGTTTGAAGATGCTATCTGTTCTATATTTTTTGTCAGTTAGTGCATTATCTGCCTTCCAGGCATGATTGTATCAATGGCACCCATTGGAAGGTGTGCTTTTTCCCATGGCAGCTCAGTGTTGCTTTGACATATATTTTATATTCCTTATGCTATTTACATATTTTATATTTACAGCACTGTTCAGATGTTTTCACCACAAATTTTGCAGTGCATTTAGTAAAGATCAGAGCAACAGGCTGCCAACAGCTCTACTTAAAGGATTCTTACTATCTTTTTCTCATACACAAGGTGAATAATATCATTACTCTGTGAATCTATGTAGTGCAGTAGACAAATCTGAAAGAGCTGCCCTTGTCGTTGCATCTTTTCATTGCCCTTTCATTCTCATTGCCCTTTTCATTGCATGAAATGCAGCATGAACTCCAGATTATGACTTTTCAGTTCTCCACTCATCTAAATTGTTGACCAATTCCTTTCCAACAGTGAAATTTATCTCTGGGAACTCAAAGCACCAAAGAATAAATGCTGGCCCCGTGCAGTGCTGTGTTTTGAATGGCACTAAATTTACTTCTTTTGTAAAGTCTCATTAACTGATCCAGATTTTATATTCTTGGAGTGATTTAACTTTACTACAAATAATACTAAGTTGCTTTTTCTGAATCCTTTTTTTTTTTTGTGTAATGAAGATATAAGCCGTGCAGCTTCCCATGTCTTTGAAACATGGTTAACTAAGGCCAGGGGTTAGTGAAACCAGATGGTAGTGGAGCCTTGACGGTACTTAACACGATTATCAATATCTCTGTGACTGAACACCACTATTTTCTAATTAGAATGGTCTTCACTGATACTCTCTACATTTTGAGCATTGTAATGTATGACATTATTCTCTGAATCTTCAGTGTCACTAGCATTTTCTTCCTTGCTGAAATCATCTTTTTGACACCAAGCAAAACTTCTGGTACAAAACTTTACCCAAACCATATTGTTCAATGGGCAGTATTTTTGTTTACATATAAAAAAATTGTGTAAAGAGCTTTTCCTGTTGGCTTGACTGACAGGTGTCATATTCTTATGCCAGTGATCAACTAGAAGATAGATAGATCTCATGAAGATGGAATGAGATCAAATCAGAAACACATCAGGGAAACAAGACAAACTGTATAATCTCTCAGTGAAAGCTCTACACATTTACCTATGAACATTTGTGGGCTTTAAGGACAGAGGATTTACAAAAATAAATCTAGATAATAAATACAGATGCTTGATCTAACTCCATATAGATACCTGAGACATCTACGTCTATGCTAGTTGTCTAGCCACCCTTTTCATTTAGTGAAAAGAAACAGAAACCTCTAGAGTGTGCATAATCTCATTTTACAATAGATATTGTCCTCCAAAGTGTTTATTTTTCTCTTGACTATAAATTGAATTCAGGACTCGTTAGTCCAAATCTGGAGTTCCATATGGAAGCCTAAGATTAGATGGGACGAATCCATTCTAAGCCTCCAGAAAAGGTTTTCAGGGTTTGTTGTTTGATTGGGTTTTTTTCTCTGTGTGTGTTGTAGACATCTGTTCTGAACACGTTGGAGAAAACTCTCCACTGAAAGGTGAGTCTTTTTCTTCATCACAACATAGACTTACAAATGTACGCTCAACAGAACTCACTGTTCTTCAGTTCTAAACTGAAATTTATAATGGTAGTGTATGTCCATGAACTAATCAACCTGACAATTCTCCCTCTTTGGAAATGTAGTTACTAGACCATGATTCATTAGATAATTACACAATGCCACTTTTTTAGTATTCTGAGATGTAACTTTACAAGTTTGTTTCAGGAAATCCCCAAAATTATTTTGAAGAAATTTTTCAGTGTTGCAACCTTCTTGCAAAAAAAAAAAATGACAGTTTCAATCCATTTTTATTACAGAATATACAGCTTGAAATTAATTTTGCTATTAAAAATTTCATTTTTTGGTTTGAAATCACTTTTCACTTTTAAACATAAATTGCAGTAGCAATCACACAAGACTATAAGGCAAACACATCCTACTGAACCCATTGGATGTTAAGTATTTAAAAACTGATTAACATGAAAAGTTTAGATCAACTGCTGTCTTGGGACACTTTTCCCATTTTTTGCTTTTCAATGTTTTCTTTTTATATTTTAGCATTATCCTCTTTCTTTAATCAGGAATACAATTTTTTTTTTTAATCTCAGCTAATTTAAATAGTAATCTTATGCAAAAACTTGGCTTTTAAAAATCTGTTTACCATTCAGTATGCAAATTCCTTCCCTGCTACATCAATCATGAGTAACATTTGAGGGTTCTTTGTAAACAAAGCAGTACACTGTCGCTCATTAAAGGTTGTACCTCAGGTAAATACTGCTTGAGTAAGATGGGAAAAGAATACAGCATCCCCATAGAAATTCTTCATACATGCATCAATTAAACCATTCTTCCATAAATATGTGGCAATTCCAGGCCTGAACATTTAATAGTCTTCCTTTGTAAAAACTAACAAATATTAAAAGAGAAACAGCAGTCACATGCCTAAAACAGAAATATTGGAGATGTTGAGGTTATGTTATTTACTTATCTAAGACAGTTTATGTTTCTAAATTTGATTGTTGAAGCTGTGTGATACACCTAAAAGTATTGTTTATACTGAGTATCCAGTAGTTGCCATATAAATTAAATTCATTAGATTGTCTGCAAGTGTGTAAAAAATTCAGTTTAAAATAATTCCATGGAGGAAAGTCTAAAAACTCAATAACAGTAACCACCGCTTCCCCATCCAGTTGCTCTGCATTCACTGAAGACAGACCTGCTTCACACTGCTTGTCATTTGCTCAGTAATCAATACATTAACCTTGAATGTTATTAACAGCCCACAAAATGTTTTACATTTGTGTACATTTGTGACTTTGTGTGTTTGATTTCTCTCTCCTTATAGAATCATAGAATCATTTTGGTTGGAAAAGCCCTTTAAAATCATTGAATCTAACCGTTAACCTAGCACTGCCAAGTCCACCACTAAACCATGTCCCTAAGCACCACGTCTACATGTCTGTTAAATACCTCCAGGGATGGGGACTCAACCACTTCCCTGGGCAGTCTGTTCCAATGCCTGACTACTCTTTCAGTGAGGAAGTTTTTCCTAATATCCAACCCAAACCTCCCCTGTTGCAACTTGAGCCCATTTCCTCTCATCCTATCGCTTATTACTTGGGAGAAGAGACCAGCCCCCACCTCGCTACAACCTCCTTTCAGGTAGTTGTAGAGAGCAATAAGGTCTCCCCTCAGCCTCTTTTTCTCCAGGCTAAACAACCCCAGTTCCCTCAGCTGCTCCTCATATGACTTGTTCTCTAGACCCTTCACCAGCTTCGTTGCCCTTCTCTTGGACACGCTCCAGCACCCCAATGTCCTTCGTGTAGTGAGGGGCCCAAAACTGGACACAGTATTTGAGGTGTGGCCTCACCAGTGCCAAGTACAGGGGGATGATCACTTCCCTAGTCCTGCTGGCCACATTATTTCTGATACAAGCCAGGAAGCTATTGGCCGCCTTGGCCACCTGGGCACACTGCTGGCTCATATTCAGCCGGCTGTCGACCAACACCCCCTTTTCTGCCAGGCAGCTTTGCAGCCACTCTTCCCCAAGCCTGTAGTATTGCATGGGGTTGTTGTGACACAAATGCAGGACCAAGCACATAGAAGAGAGTCTGTACAGAAGGAAAATACAGACAGATGAATATATGAAGGGCAGCCTCCAGATTTTGCTCTGCTTGACTCTTCTTTCTGGTCAGACAACTGAGCTGAACCTTGTTTTTTCTTGTTTTTATTATGTACCTCTATGTCACTGACCAGTGAGGCACAGAAGGAAGCATTAGGGTTTGATTCGTTGTCATCCTATGGCCATATTGCATTTGCCTACACATAATGTGTTTACTATATGCACTGGTCTTGCGAACAAAGTTTGCACCAACTGCCAGTTGTAGGCACATGCTTTCCTGATAACTATGCATTACCTAAAGGAAATAATATTTACTGACAAAATTCCTCACATTTTCTAATTACTGATCTTCCCAAAATGCTAAAGGAATTGTATGTCTTTTTATATTACAGTCTTTTCACTTTTACCTCGCACCAGAAAGAATGAAGATATAAGCAAAGGAATAAATATTATTCCTGATTTCATAATTATTTATAATTATTTAATGTTATGACAGGAGTAAAATATCTTCCACAATTTTCTGAACTTTAAGGCAGTTTCAAGATCAATTTTTGGTTGTAATAATTTTTTTCGCATTTTAATCATTCTTGAAGGACTACATGATAGGAACTGGCTCCATTTCTTTCTCCTCAATTGTCTGTAAAATGAATATTGATTAGTGTAGATCAGGCAATTTTTTTTGAAGGGATTCAGGAAGATTTAGTATGAGCAAAAAATCTGTGCTTAAAGCAAAATTATTTAATACATGCTGATGCATGCTGATACCATTTGAAGAAGATGAGATAATCTTTCTGATACAATTATTGCTATATCTTCCTATACAATCTTGGTAAAAATACAGTATATTGATTGCAATAGATGAAACATGAAACTAAACACTGACAAAAGCAAATGCATGTATAGAAGGGACTTTTCCTGATGTTCTTTTTTCTATAGTTTGTTCATATGTTAAGAATATGTTTGTTCATTCTCCCCAGATCCTTTTCCTTATCTACTTCCTCAGTTTCCATTAATTTGCTTTAGTCATTTGTAGTAATGCCTTCTTCTTCAACACTCATTGAAAAGGAAAATTATATCCAAAATCTAAAGTTTTAAAACTGCAGAATTTCTTACAAACATGGGGAAAGGAAAACTATTTCTATACAATGAAAATTTTAAAATGAAATAATGTAGCCATTCTCCTCACTTTTCTCTCCTCTGTTCATTCATGAGTTTACAGCAAATAAATAAAATATTCTCCTTTTATTTGGGACATTAATGAAAACACTAGAAACACCATAAGATGAATGTCACTGTAAACCTTTTGCTTTACATTTTCTTGAGGATCAAGTAAATGAAAATAAACTAGTTTTCAGAGAAACAAAAAACCAGCACATCCAGCTACATCACAGACAAATCATAGGACAGTTCTGCAGGCAACTCCAAAGCTGTTACACTGTTTCCTTGGGGATATGCCAAGGAACCAAATGCTAAAAGCTGGAAAGGATTTGTATTGCTTAACATATGGCCTTCATTATGGCCAATAAAGGCTTCTGGGTGTCCTCAGGTGCTACCCCTTCTGCAAAAAAGGGAGGAATGGAAGGGAACCATGGCAAAAAGAGACTTGCTTATTTCATTATGACCTAAAGCTATTCAAAAATAACTCTGAAGGTGACCTCTCAAGGCACAGTAGCAATGATCTGCAAGATCTTCACTCAAATAATTTTCATTCACTTTAGACAAAGCAAAACTATTTCTGCTTATATGCAATGTTCACTGATTATTGCTGATGTTACAATATATCAAGAAAATGTTATATAGTTGTTTACTCCAAGACCAAAGTTATCAGCCATTTTTTAATCACAGATGGTTTACTAACAAATTTATTCTGAAGTACTTGTGGTACATCTTGCATTTAAGGGAACTTATCATATAGTTCTGCATAAAAGAATCCTTAGAATTCTCTTCCTTAATTCTATAGTTCGACATTACCCTTCCATTTTAGGTACCCACCATCCCGTTTCAGTTACACACTGAAAACACAAAGAACTTCCTGAAGCACTCTTCTCATATATGTTCCACTTTTCAGCTCTTATTCATTACTTTCATAGAAAATTGAGACTCTCTTTAATTAAAGAACTCAGAAAGAAAAATATAGAGGGAATGTTTAGAAATGAATGAAAATGAATAAAAAATGTTTCTGCTGTTGAAATTTCTTTACACGGACTTAGACGGGTAAAAGTAGAAGACAGGTTATGGTTCCCTTTTATTCTCACAATCCTTTCCTTCTCCCACAAACTTATTTACTTTGCCTAGTTCAGCAGATACTCTGCATCAATTAGCAGGAGAAAGAGAGCAAGGCAGATTTACTGCATCATTCTACCTCCTGTCTTCTGCTTCTTTTTTCTTCATTGCTTGTGCTTTCTCAGGGGAAAAAAACCCACAGGAACAAACATTAAGGCAAGTCATCATGGAGTGGCATTTCTCATTCAGCATTATTGGAAACAAATGTGCATTGTTGGAAACAAATGTGCATTATTGTCTGACAGTACTCCTGCCAATTTTAAAAGTATTTGTACTTCTTTTTTTCAACATCATCCATAAATTCACACTTTGCTGGGTCATGGCTTTCAGTTAACATTCAAACACAATGAACTGAACAACTTCATCTACCTTGTTCAATGGGTTTTAAACTAACCTATTATATATTATATAAGCCCTGGACATACAGCCTTTGAAAGGTGATTATTCTAGATTATCAGTTGTCAACTAAAGCAGTGATATTTAGTTCATTTAAACTGTCTTTGGATGCAAACACTTTCTTCTCTGATGACTATGAAGACTGCTGTTACACATGTAGTAGCGTTGTGTGATGAAGTATTTAGCCGCAGTGTATGGCCCTCATGTGAAAGAATACTGAACAGTTCTCAAACTTCATTTTGACAAGAAAACAAAATGAGAATGAACCATACAATGAAATGTGATTTATCTTCAAACAAACAAACAAACAATACATACACACTACAAAGAAAAGATTTTTCTATATAATGTTAAAAATGTCCTGAAAAAATACAGCCAAATTACTGGCAGCTGCAGTGCATGAGCACAAGATATAAATCAACTTTTCCACTGTACATCAATTTATATTTGGTAGTAACTGCTAATTCACTATGGATTTTATAGGCACTTTTATGACATATTCACATTGCAACAAAGAAACAGTGCAGTTCCTCTACACAATATCTAAGGAGGAAATGGAAGTGAGCAATTGGTCCCATGGCAGTAGCCATCAGTAATTCATATTTTAGATACCCCATGTGAATCTATTTTATTTTTTCTGTGGTTGTAATCATCACTGGAGCAGAGCAAGGAACAGGATAAAGTGATAAAAAGAGAACTCAGTTTAATGCTTAAGTATTTTGCCTTAAATCTATTATAATGAATGTGCATTAAATGATAAATATTTGATATATTTTAAATTGTGAAGAACTTCATTTAAACTTTTTATCATATGAGTCCATATTTTATGCCTTATTGCTCCATAAGAGCATAAAAAGTCATGGTTCTATGCTGTTTCAAGATATGCTGCATGCTATCCAAACCATTTTTTCTGATTCAGATAACGGGAAGCTCAGTGAACAGTTACAAAAATTGAACTCTTTACCTACGTGTTTTCTTCCCCCAAAGTAAGATGTTCTGAAAGATTTTCACATCTAGTCTTTTCTATCCTGTTTTATACTTCCCTTCACCTCAGAGATATTTTTTATACTTCAGTGTGGAGTTGATTAGATCTGGTCTTACCTTGAAGCAACAGAACTACTTGCGTGTCTGCATGCAGATCTCAGTGGCAGACATCAAGGAGATTTAAAGCAGAACTCTGTTAATTTGTCACCATTCTAATTCTCAGGAATGATTACATTAGTCATAATAGTCAAAACCTGAAAAAGGTTATGTATTCCATGATTGTGTTCAATACATAGTAAAGATCATAAGGAAGACCTATAATTCTTGTATACAAAAGGAAGAAGAAAGGCATGGCAAAGAGATAAAAAATTCTGCTGTTGGCTGTGAAAATGCAACAGTTACTAAGTTCACTAAGTAATTATAAATTTACCTTAAGAGCAGAAATTATTCTGTTATATAAAGGGAGTGTTAAAAACACCACAGAGTAAAACATCAGGGATGAAATATTATGAACTTCAGAAGAAAAGCACAAAGATATTTAAGTACCTAACTCCCATTGATTTCAATGGTGCCTAGTACTTTTTGGATCTGGTCCCAGATCTTTAGCTGCAACTGAAATATGTTCACTTTGTGGAGCTCTGCTATATCCATGTTTGCATTTTACCATTCTTAGGCGCTTGGGGAAGAATGATATGAAGCATAATTTAGAGAAATTGAAAGCCTGATTTGTACTATGTGTGCATGTCCTAACACTTAAGGTACTTATTTGATAGCTCCTGAAGATGTAGTAATAAGGCAATACCCTTTTCCTCCTGGGACCTACTTATTCACTAATGGTCCTGGAAATTATGTACTGTAAAACTACCCTGCCGGCTTTACATTGCTGGAGGAATTTCCCATGCAGAAGCATTTCTCAGAAAAACAGTTAATCTAACTTTCCAACTTCATTCTAATGCGATACTGATGCAAACAACTATGACGATCCAATGATAAAACTGGTCTAAAACTCTTATAATGTTTATGAACTAGGAATTTGAAAAGATAACTTTTGCTTTTCTAAATCAGTGAAATTACTTGTTTCTGAAGTGAAATGGTCTATAGATTTTGGTAAAAAGAACATTATGGATAGGAACATGTCTGTGCTTTTTATAATGATATCAATTTGGTGCCTCAAATTTCATATTAAAATGTCTTTAACATTCACTGCTTATTTTATACAATATGGAGCAAAATGCCATTAATGGCATAATAAAGAAATGAAAAGATTCTAATAGGGCTGGATTGTTAATAGAGTAAAAATAAAAGACAGTTTTGTTAGGAAACTATTTCCCAAAAAGCAACATCAAATCATAAATTTACCATTCAGTGGGCAGTTCATACCCACGGCCTGGATGAAGAGATCTTTCCGTTCTGCATGCTCTCAGCTACCGATTGTCTAGTGATAATGAATTGATTAGGTAGGAAGTGAGCAGAAACACATAAGTAGATCATTTTATTATATGGCTTATGAAAAAAAGTTTATTTCTTCTCTTGAAAACAATAATTAACCAATAATTATTCTAAGAAGAAACACTTTGCAGGATGACACAACCCGTTTACAGAATCATGATCATGCAGTAAACAGTTATATAGCAACACACTTATACAGTGTAATTAAATAAATAAGCTGTTAAACATATGTTTTAAGGAAATATACACTGTGGAAATATCTACTTAATGGTAACGTTTCTTTTTCCTGGATGAGTGAGCAGTAAGAAAAATCATATTCAAAGAAGTGCCTGTAAAGAGGAAAACCTAAAATAAAAGCAACACAAAAATGTATGAGAAGACATTAAAGCTGGAAGAAGCATTTGAAGAGCTGAATGACTATGTAGGGGCAGAAGACACAGCAAACCTTGGTAACAAAGACTGGGAATGATGTCAGTTACTTCCAGAACAGCTTCTGCAGCTGCCAAGGAATGCAGCTTCTGTTTTCTCTTGCAAAATGAACACACTGGTTTTATTTATTTGCATTTATTACCCATTTGTCACAGTTTTAAATCCTAGTCACCACGCCACAGGGTAGGAAAGCCCTTGGGCAGTGCAGCCCTGTGCTGGCGCAGAAACAGGAAGGAAGGGAGGAGTGGGGTTCCCTCAGGGAGACCTCTGCTCTTCCGGGGCACGCTAGGTTGTGTAACCCCTTTCACCAAATGTTGAGCACAGATCAGGCTCCCTTTGAAAAACTAGTCTGTTTTCTGGACTCTGCTACTATTAGTATTTTGGTTTAGATTCTAAGATTACCCTAAGTACATGCATTTTTATCATATGTTTCTGTACTGGGTGTGGGTGCCCAGGTGCTGGCAGCGGGGCTGCCGGGCGGCCTCTGTGAGGAGAGGCCGGGGCTGCCCCGTGCCGGACACGGCCGGTTCCAGCCGGCTCCAACCGACCCAGGGCAGGGCAGGGCTGGGCCCCTCGGCCACCATGGCGGTGCCTCTGGGAAAACATATTTAAGCATATTAAAGAAAGGGTAAAAATGACAGACAGAGGAGGGGGGAGTGAGAAAGAGGAACTCTGTGAAAGGGTAAATCACTGCATGGCAGTGAGGAGTGAGGAAAAAAGCTGTGCAAAACACAGGTTGTCCCTGTGCAGCACCAGAGCACGTGGTATTTCCTGAAGGACTGTAGCTTGTGGGAAAGACCCATGCTGGAGCAGGGAGAAACTGTGAGGAGGAAGGAGCGGCAGAGAGGAGCTGTTATGGTCTGACCACAGCCCCCCCATTCCCCATCTGCCTGTGCCCCTCAGGGTGGGAGGAAGCAGAAGAGTCAGAAATGAAGCAGTGAAGCTGAGCCTGGGAAAAGGGGGGTGCAGGGAAGGTGTTTTAAATTTTGTCTTTGTTTCTCACCATCCAACTCTGTTTTAACTGACAGTTAATCTTCCCCAAATGAAGTCTGTTTTGCCTGTGATGGTAACTGGTAAGTGATCTCCCTGTCTTCATCTCAACCCACAAGATTTTTCATCTTATTTTCTCCCCCTGTCCTGTTGAGGAGGGGGAGTGACAGAGAGGTTGGGTGGACATCTGGAAGCCAGCCAATGTCAACCCACCACAATTTCCAATCTAATACTTAAACGCATGCAAATTTGTATGTGTACACATATATATATGATCATTTACAAACAGTGTATCTACAGATATGTTTAGAACTACTGTTACTCACCCTTCACTGTGAAAATGGACCAGTTGTTTCTCCATGTTCTTTTCTAACCATTTGTTCCATTATTAATCACTGAGATGGAGGACCTTCTGTTTTGATGCACCTACAACAATTCAATTTCTCATGACTCATAGGAATTAAAGTTCTATGAAAGGCATTGTCACAAACTTTTCTGAATATCTAAGTATCAATATCAAATCTTATTCACACACGGACAGTTTCAGATAATTTTTAATCTGTGAGACATGACTGGAATCCACTATGGCCATGTTTACATTGCCTCTTTATTAGAACAAACATCCATGCGTCTACCAATTTAATTGTTGTTATGACATCCACTTGTTTAGTTAGTATGGGAGTAAGACTTTTTGGTCTATCATTTTTCTTATCTGTCTTGGGACAAACTGGTGTTGCCTTGCTACTTGGTGTTCCTTAGTATCAAGATTACTTTTAGCTACCTCTTTCATGCTTCTACTAATCATTTATAAGTTTGACTATTATACCTTCACAGAACATTTTCATGAATACCATCTAGTCTGGCTACTTTTTCCACTCTTTTATTGATGTATTTTAAAACCTATACATTTGATACTTCAAGATTTCTTAGAACTGCTTCCAAAGGAAGGGTTCTAGCATGAGACGTCTCTTAAGGCTTCTCTGTAGTGAACACTGATGAGAACAGTAAATGTAGCTTTTCTGGTTGTGCCTTATCTTGTTTGAAAACTCCTATGTATTCCGCAGTCATCTGTAAGCTCAGTGGGCTTTCTGGCAGACTTCCTACCTCTGACAGGTTCAAAAATGTTTTTACTGGCATTTATTTTGTTAGTTGTCCTTCAGATTATTTTTGAACTGTTTTATTATAGTCTTATATTTAACTTCCCAGATAGTATGCTCATTTTTGTTTCCTTAAAGTAAACATTGTTTTTCCACTTTTGGAAACAGTTTCTTTAACATCTAATAGTCATTTTTATTCTACAAATTAATGATGCCAGACTTCTGTGCTTTTTTGAGGTGCTTGTGATACTTTTCATTTTTCATAGATGATATGCATTTATTGTAAGACTGATAGGGTGCTTTAAAACAGGTATCATGTTTACATTTTATCATTTTGTCTGCTTCTTTTTGTTTTGTTTTTGTGCTTTATGTAGCACTCCTTAAGTTGAACATTACTGTAGTGTGTTTGTAATAGTCTGATGTCATTTAAGAAATGAAAAACAACTAGCAATCCAAAGTAGCAAAAGATACTGAAAATTTGCTTTTCAATTTTGGTGTTGGTTTTCTGTTGTTGTTGGGTTTGTGTTTTTTTTTTTTTTTTTTCCAGAAAGCAAGACTTTTCTCAACCAAAGGAAGAAAAATATAATTCTAGGAATTTTTTGTTGCCTTCTGACCAGTTAGCGTAAAAAACGAATTAAACCAGAAGTTCAAGTGAAAATGTGAAACGCTAGCCATCCCTAAGGTCTAGTCATACATATTTAGAAACATTAATCCCTGGTTAACTAGAGTTTAAATAACTTTAAAAGTAAAAATGCACTTTAAGATAAAATATTGACTCCATGAAAAGGAAACATTTACCTTACTATAAAAATCATTGAAGTGTAATATTTCTTAAAAAAATCTGTAGTAGGACTATTTTTAAAAATATTTCTATTATTTCTGTTAAACACAGATGGGTTCTTGGGATTGGTCCCTAACTGCGCTGTGTTGACATTTACCTCCTTAAAATGCACTATACCTCTTTCTTACATAAGAAAAACGTAGCAAAGACCAAAACATTGAAGAAAAGCTGCACAGGTTCAATGGTCTGGAGACCATAATTTTCTTACTGTAATAAGCAATAGTATAGCATTTACTTACTGTAGAACTGTTTTACATTTCAAAACCCATATAAATCTTTCAAGTGGGATCTGTGTGATTTCAGATGTCCTATGGTTTATTTTGACCTTTGAGTTTGATCAAATGTGCATTAAATATGTATCTTACAAGTATCGAGTTGCTTTTTTTGTTAATCTTGAAAGTCTGGAACACCATGAACTTTTAATATCTTCTGTGCAAATTCTGTGCACTTACCAGTAAACCTCGTATTTAGTGAAAACATCGCAACAATAGCTTAATCAAATTGCTATTTACTGAGGATTTTGCACAATATTTTCCTGCACATTTCTTTCTTAGGCATTATTTTGTATTATGCCAACAAGATTAAACATTCCCTTGAAAATGTTAAATTTAAGAGAAAAATTAATCTCCACAATGTGAAGACATATTGTAAGAGATACGTAGCAATAACGAAGAAGAGAATATATTTTTACTGTTTCTTATAACTGTCCACTGCTGCCTCCTTTAAAATAATCCTCACAGTATTATTTTTTTCATATCTGGTTTGACAGACTGCTAAAGAATGACATAAAATTTTCTAATTACAAAAAGCATATCTCTAGCAGCAATTACTCATGTATCTTGTATCTACAAAACAATTATTTGTTGATTAGTTTAGCAGAGTAAAAGGAAACTTGCTTTAAGTAAGTAGTTCATTTGAAGGGTGAAAAAGATGAGAGTTTTAACTCTTCAGAGAGGATGAGATGGGCTGAAACATACAGATTGGCTGCATAGCAGATGTTGTCCCCACCTCCTAGAAGTCATGACTCATGGAAGATGGATAACAAAGGTCCCTACAAAAGCAGTAATAAAAAGTTTATATACATGTTTCTTCCTAACAATATTTGTATTTAGAGTTTGATTCATCTTGTCTAACTTTAGTTTCCTAAGTTAGGCGTCTTAGTCAGTTGCACTCCTCCATGATTAATGGAGACAGATAAGTATCTCCAGAATATGATGCATTCCATCTCTCTTTGACGTTTCTCTGGCTTTTCTTTAACCACAAAGGAGATTTCAACTGAAAATCAGTGCATAGCTTTTACCTTAGACTAATTGCTGAGCTTTTAGCTTAGATATCTGATTTCCTGAATGACAGATCATTTGAATGAATTGAAGGGAGCAAACACTGTTAACTAGTTTTTGTAATTTACACTGTTTTTCGACTGATTTTGAAGTGTGATTTGAGATACTCGCTTGACCAAACCAAAATTATTTTTTGTCTGTACAACCCAAATGACTTGTAAGTGCAAGAGTGAACAATATGGAGGAGATTCACAGTTGATCTGAATAATGCTATAAGTCTGGAGAAAGGTATTGAGTCAGGTGGTAATACATTTTATTGAGACTAGAGAGATAGGTTGTAGGAAATGATAATTTCTCTTCTTCCAGGGACTTTATGCGATCCTTTGCTTTGCACCCAAACTCTTTGACTTAGATGTCTTTTCTCTCCTAGGCCTAGGATAGCTTGGATTTTCTGAAGAAATTCTGAAGAAAAAGTTTAATGTGCTTTCCTGGGTGATGAGATATCAAGGGGATGTAGCATACGTGGATCTCTGACTTTGAGAGAGCTTTTTATTGATGGCAGTCTGCCTTGATAAGAAATTTATGTTTGGTATTTATCTTTGATTTGAATACAATTTTAATATTATACAATTGTTCCTTCTGATTGGTACACTTAATGAAAAAAATCTGACTCTAAGAATAAAAATATTTCATAGGTGTTTTTTTAAATTAAATGAAGGTTCAATTATACGCTCCTTGGATTAATTTTTTTGTCTTATTTTGTAGTGAACATTTGTCATGGCTAGCATACAGATGCAGGTGTATGAACTGTAGCATATGATTCAAAGTATGACAGTATTGTATTTGTGAGCACAGCTAGAAACAATAAATCACTGACAGGACTGAGCATCCTCCATGGAGAAATGAAAAAAATTTGGGCCAGTAGCAATTGTTAAAATACCATCATTTAATCACATGCAGCATTTACCCACAATTCCCACAGAAAAGTATCTTTCTCGAAGATTAGAGAAATAATATAACAGAAAACTAAATGAATGCCAATTCTTTTAAAAAGTTGTGTATGTATGTATATTCTCATTGCATTATAACACATCAAAATAAGGATTAGCTTCAAGATAGGGTATCATCCATTTCAAATATTATCTGATTCTTCTTCTATTTTATGATACTCTGGATGGCTGATTTTTTCCTACGAATATGTATCCATTTGTGTGTCAGACATAAAAGGCGACAGCAATAGTCAATACATGTAAATTACAGGCGAGTTTCCAGTTAGGCTGAGCTATATCCTAAGAAGTAGGAAAGTGCCCATCATTTTGTTCTTTGTGTGAAAATCTATATTAGTTTTGTAGCTCAGCACTTTGAAATGACTAGAGAATAGGATTGTTAAGTAGAACTACATGAAATGTCAAGTATCTTTTTCAACAAGCTTTCTCAGAGAGATGTTCTAACGTGAAGTGAATCACCATAACTTACAGTCAGCCTGTGACACACTGGACAAACCATAAATATTGAAGGATGCACTTCCATTTATGCAGTCCCACATTTAAGGAGATATCTAAACTGCAAGAATATTCATCTGAATAATGAAGTAGTCAATAATTCTGTTGTTTGTGTAAGAGCATGTGCCTTTAATGGGATTTCAGGATTTTGTTAGGCAGGATCTTTGAATGCTGAGAAATAGCTGGTAGCTGATGTGACAGTCTATAATCATATTATGTAAGAAAGGTGAAAAAAGGAGAATTTTTCAGAAGTCCTAAAAGAGTAAAATCTTCAGAAGTCCTAAGTGAGTTACAAATCTAATTTACATTTTTAGAAATACTTGAAGAAACTGGGCTCAATCATGTAATTATGCCACTGTAAATTGGCAAATAATCATGTGTCATATGAGCGTGGATAATCTCTTCTGTTGTGGCTTTCATTAACACACTCACTTTGGGTCTCCAGTGAGAGAAGAAGAAAAAGAAAACTAACAGAAGAAAAGTTAATACAGTGGGATTTCTGAGGCCTAAGTCGCATTGCAAGCCTCTCCTCACCATTTATGTCATATTTGAAAATAGGACCTAGGCTCCTAAGTTTGTTAGTAACTCTTGAAAATGTTGCTCATTGTTGGGGTTTGTTTTTTTTTTGGGAGGGGTGGGCTGGGGTTTTTTTCTTTGTTTTTTTTTTGACTGTGTGCTGCACCTTTCCTTCATATACTCTCTACTTAGACTTGTTTTCATTCAGATAAAATGAGATTCAAAAGATGCTGTTATTCTTCTTGCATTTGCTCTTCCTTATTGTATTCTTTTCCCTTATTCTCAAATATAGAACTAACTTAGAAATATTTTTGCTTGTGTGCACATGTATGAGCACACACAAACCACAGTACAAGTTTACAAATGGATTAAAATACCTGCCAGCCAGACAAAATCGTTAAATAAAGCCATTTGAGGTACTTTTTTCTTGTTGTTTTCCACAGGGTTAGCCTGACAGCAATGATTTAAAGCTACTAATTTAAACTTAGTGTAATAATCATTAGCAATTGTTTTATTTCTTCTTAGTTTTTAATTTTTTTTTCATTATAATTTTACAACTCATTTTTCATGGTCTTCTGTTCCCAAAAAAAGCTTCCAGCTGCTGGAAGTGATGCTATTGAATGACTGTGGAGTGCATCAGCACAAAATATACATTCAAGATCAGGTAAGAAAGCCTCAATTTTCTATCCACCTCAGTTTTCATCCCTTTCAGAATGCGCACTTAGCAAATCCCTGTTTATAGCCCAGGCTTTTGTTCAGTTTTGCCACTATTACTCAAAGTATGATGATCTGTTCTCTCTACTGAATGACAGCTAACTATTCAAGGACATAGCACATGCAAATTTGTGTTGCAGACCAAACAGAAGTAAATCAATTAAGAAAGAAAATAGGGAAAAAAATCAGTATGGAAATCTAACAGTTATACTAATTTCCCTTAATTGAGCATGTTGCACATTCAGAATCCTTGTGGCCACATTTACATAGACTTATTCCAACTCTTTGTACTTCAGAGTTACTTACTGAGCAGAATTACTTTTCCTTCTTCTAATTTCCCAAGAAAAAGACTCTCTGTGCCAGAGACTATTTTATTGCTTTCACAAGAAATCTGCTGCTATGCTAGTTTGAAGATGATGCTCTCTTTCAGGGGAAAAAAAAACCAACAATCCAACAAAACCTCTAAGTGAATTCAGAGTAAATGATATGGCTGAAGAGATTGTCTTATAAGGCCTAGCAGGCACATGAATCATTTAGATTAGATACGGGTGGAATTACATAACCACCTTCAGTAAATTTCACTTTTTTCTTCTAAGCCGCTAAGCTTTTTCTTCCAAATGTTGTGATTGGTTAAGAAGTCTTCCACTTTCCCACTCACCGAAATATTTCCCATTCTGGCAACGGATGGAGTGAGCTCTTAAGGGGCATGTAATTATGTCTGTAGGGAAGAGGACATGAATATTGGGCTTGATTTACTGTGGTTGCTCATTTAATTTAGAATTAAACAGAACTTAATCAGCAAAGCATTAGGCAGAACTGACATCTGCATTGAAGAATTTTCTTTTTTGTGCCTTTCAGTAGCCTAATCTATGTGGTAAATGGAAAAAGTGAATTGAATGTTTGTTAAATACTCAGAAAAAAAATAGAAAATTGTTTAGTGTCTCTCTAGTTTTACAGCAACCAGATCCGAAGCCATTTTTCTGCTTATGAAATTCCTTTAAAAACATAATTTTATTTTGTTTTTAAAATTTTATTTTTCAATACTGATTCACTATTTTCCTAATTTGGGACTTGATTGTGGGAATGTCATGAACTAGACTTGAATAATCCAGACAAGTGAATTCTAATACCCTGTGCCGTGGCTTTCTGCAGAGAGGCACGTTAATGAGGTGGGAGCACACTGTGCTAGCTTCCTGAAATAATTGGCACTCAGCACTCATAGCATGGGTTGATCACAAAGTAACAAGAATTTATTTAAAGTTTCAAGCTATATAGACACTACTGTCGCCACACTATTTTCAGGAAGAAACTTTTTAAAGCATATGTGTTAAACCAGATAATCTATTTGTACTACATTTGGAGTAGCATCCCTTAAGTCTCTTCAAAATCACATGGGTTTTTTGATTCGGAGTGTGATTGTGCAAGACCAGGCAGAGTTAACCTTCTGGGATAGGCCAGGCTGATCAGTGTACTTCTAACATACTACTGCTACCAGGACTTTGGAGTGTCCTGGAGACTACAGAAGGGACGTCAATTGTCTGGGACCCAGTCCATCTCCAGTTTGCATCTCCTGTGAAGACTACTCTTTAAGAGCAGTGTGGAGCAGGTACAGCAATCCCTATTCCTCATCTATTTTTTATCATTCCCTGACTTCTATGTACAACATGGTGCTCCCTCAGTCTCCTTTTTCTCCTGGACAAATTGAATCACTATCTTCTTCAATGTATTTGTTATTAACATCACTCACCATCGTGGCCAACAACTGGAATGGGTAAAGCCATTTGATCAATGATGTTTTCAGTATTAACATTTCCTGACAATCTTTTATTTGTTCTTGTTTTCAGCCAGCTCTATTTTGTATATATCCACTAATCCCAGAACAGGGAATCTTGGGAGTGGAGAGGGGATTGCTTTTAAACTATGCACAAAAATGTTGTCACTGCTCATTTCACACCGTAAAGTTGCTAAATATGTTTTCAAGAAAGTTGCTCAGGTGGACCGGGATGGAGGAGACTGGATTTATATGGATGGGAGTGGGTCTGTGAGTATGGCAGGCACCATTCCTCATAGTCTGTTTACCTGCTCTTCCTATGATGTGTCTGAAATGACTTTCCTCTTCATTTTCACTCTATTCAAGAATGGAGAAAAAAAGCATAGTGTGTGTGTACACGTGTGTGCTGGGGGTTGAGGTGAGTGCAGCATACACATGTGTTCCCATAAACCAAAATACAGCTGGTAAGTCTAAATATAGGCATATCAGCCTTGACAGTGTCATTTTCAAGATGTTATGTTTCACTTTGTATCTATTATATTAATCCCTTTCTTCCCATAAGTGTTATATTTATTATCTGTCTCTGAGAATAACTCAGGCACATTTCTTGGTCACTCAGAAATTCAAAAATATTATTGATCTCATATAAAAACTCTCCTAAGGCACTTGCATGAAACAATCTTCTAAAAGAGGAGATAAATAATGTACTACATAGTAGATGGCAGGTGCTTTGTTGGCTTGAATCCACACATACTATTTAGGAGGGGTGTGAATACCTTTCAAACCAGATGATCTTTTGGAGGAATTATTGGACAACAAATTCTCAAGCAGAGCTGTTAAAAATTCATTGGCTTTGGCTTGCAGCATTATATTCAGTTTCCATTCCTGTAACATTTGCACCCAGTCTTGTTTTTTTTCATTAGAAGCCCACAATTTGATAAAATTCAGCCAAACTGCAGGTTAACTTGGTTTGTCTTTGAATTTAGCTACTCTCTGCATCTGCTGTATTACAAAATTAATATATAAAACAGTGCTTGTTGTTAAAAATTAATATGAGCTAAACTCAAATGTTTTGCTTGTAAATGGCATTTATATTATTCCTTCAGCATCCCTTCCAGTGAATATATGCTGAAATTTCTTTTTTTTTTTTTTTTGTTACAAAAGACAGAGCCACACTAAAAATATTTTAGGGACTCCACTGTAAACAACTGTGTCTTGCCATGGTTTTCCAGAGGCACAGACTCCACTTTGAGACTATCTCAGGCACTGGCAGTATTCTGCCTTTTCTATACCATGGTCTCCGTTAGGAAATAGAAGTTTCAAAACAATGGCTACCTGACAAGACTGCACGTGACAGCCTAATATACAGCTTTTGTAACCCTGTAACAAATAGTTTATTACAACAAATTAAGCTTTCTAAGGTTTCATGTAAATTACTGTCCTCCAGTAGTAGCTAGTCCATTTTGTATGCCTTGTCCATTAAAACAGGATTTTTTTATACCTTTTGTATCTGGCAAGCAAATCTCCAGCACAATGATATTATTGTTTCTTTTATTTATTTCACAGGAAATTTTAAAGTGTTTTTTTACCATAATTAACAAATAATAATTAAAAAAATGCAATGCATAGCAGATATATATATATCAAGGAGTAACAATAACAATAATGTGTTACAAAATCACCTCATTCTACCTACAGATGACTCTAATCCAAATAGACCATGTTATTATAGGTTCCATGACTCATGTTAATGGAGATGTTGTCTGTTAAACTGTTCTGGAGAATGATGGATACTCTTTATTTGAGATTTTTGATGGAGACACCTGATATTATATTGTACTCGTGTCAGTGGAAACTAAGTATGGGTTTAATCTTACCTAAATTCAGACTTCCAAAAGTTAGATCTCAAAGTCTGAGTTAATCACCCTGCACTCCCTTTCTGGATGAGAATGGACAGAAATAATTATAAGTCCTCTCACCTACCATAGGGTCCTCTTTTAAGAGGTGATAGATTATCTGTAAGAAATGTGTATTTCTTTCAGTGCATATAAAAGTAAATTAGTTTAGAAATAAATAGCTAATTTTAAAACTCTTAAGTTGAAGCAGATAGCTGCTATGCTAAGAATGCTTTTCACAATGAAAAAAATGTCTAAATTCTTTGCTAAGGACCTTACAAAGTATGCATAATGTGTCTGCTGAATGTGGATTTACACAATGGATTAAAGCATAGTTTAATATACAGATATCCTTCTGATATTTTAAAGACTGTTGTTAAAAGATCTTTTTCTACATCATAGCACTTGAGCTGATTTATTTAGATTAGATAAATTATTGCTCGTAAGTTCAATTCACTTTTATAAATTGAGAATGCTTGCATGTTTTCAGTAAGGTTAAATTAGTAAAGTAAAATTAGAGCTGAAAAAATAATTCATAACTGTTAATTTATTTGACACATTTTGCCTTCTCTTGTGTTTGAAGATTATCCATCCACAGATGGTAATATAAAGCACATATCTTCCATGAATAATTATTGAAGTACAGATGAGCCTAGCAGCAGTTTTTCAAAACCTTTCATATTTAAAATTCATGATATGTTGGTTAATTTTGATTGCACCTTTGGGTTACCTGCTACTGTTCCTGTCATTTTCTTTAGGACATGCATTGCAAAAGCACTACTTTTGCTATTAATAAATTATAACTCAAATGTTAGGATCAAAATCAGTAATGTACTTTGCTTTTGCTGCTCCAGTTTAAACTGAGTGGTGGCAGTCATTTTAATGTGACAGTATACAGGGCAACGTGGAAAAACATTTTAAAAATCTATTTCAGTTATTATAAAATAGTTGTGATTAGCTATCTGCTTTATTTGATACTGTTTTAATTCAGCTTAACTCACTCTTTTCACCCCATACCAATAAGTTTCTTAAAAAATAATGTTCCTATCAAAGTGACCATAAAAGCATTAGACTGTTTTATAGAATTAAGGTCTTGAGAATTGTCAAAACTGACAATTTTTTCTCCATGGGTTACTGATTTTTCCATGCAGTTGCAATCACACCTTCCTAAACAGAATCTTTTCTGTAACTCTACTAAAGCTACTCTTCTTTTTTGTTGTAATTTAATAAACATTTTAAGTACTTTAAACCTTACTGCTCCTAGCCTCAGATTAACACCAACACAGAGATTTGGTTTACTTTGTGGCAAACCACATCAGGATGACTGATCCAAGAGAGTAACAGCTATTATGTTTTTGCTGGGATAGTTTTCAGCTGAATACTTCACTGGATAACCACTGAAATGCTTCTCGCAGAAAAAGCAGAGTGAATGACTGTCAGTGAAAGGTGAGGCAGACTGTTTCTCTTAGTAAGAACATCACCTTATACCACTGTCATTTTATACTTAAGTTGTTCACTGGACCTCAGTGTGAAATGCCAGTACTGTTATTGAGGAGCTGTTGTCTACTGGCAGGCTCATATGACCTTAAAAGTAAAAATTAAGCAGTAGATTTGGTTTAGTATATAGGACAGGATATAGTGCTAGGGTTCATGTCAGTCAGCTTTTGATGTCTACCAGGTACAGAGTGAGATTCTCCTGAGTTGAAGATACTAAAATTTTGATGTCTACATGTAAATATCCACAGATACGCTGGATGACTGAGCTCGCACTGACAGCAATGCAGATGAATGGCTCAGGTTTTTTGCCTAATTGTAGGCATCTGAAGTGCTACTCGGAATGTCCTAAAGTACTCCACTGCCACTCCTGAAAGGCACACGGATTTTGTGTCCATAGTTTCCAGGCCTGGCAGGACATCTCAGATACTGCAGGGAGTTTAGAGGCTTCATTTGTGTGACAGATGTAAGTTGGTTTAGTGTTGATGTCAGACTCATCCATGATTTCTGTATCTACTTAAGATGGTTTCTGTTTCAATGCATTTTACTTACAGTATGATTTCTCTCTTGTCAGGCAAAGTCTATGGGTCAAATGAACTGTGCTCTCCACTGATTGCAAAGGAATTCTAGACAACTAGCTCAGAGGTCAAGTTGGGTGAGACAAATGTAACACGATATGTACTTTCAGGTAAACTGTCCTTGACCTAAATTATAAGACTCAGAGTATGGACAATAGTAAAATCACACATTCTTTCTAGCATGTTGTAGCATTAGTTATATTTCAGAGAGTTGTCTCCAAACTCTCTGAAACCAGGTCATTCGTACAGGAACAGGTGACTAGCTTCGGGCACAAAAATTTAAACATTTTGGACTTGATATAAGAAGTAAAAGCCTCAGAATCAATCTTTAAATGATCTGAGTACTAAGCCACTGAAAATTAGAGCAGAATAAGCTATCCCATAATTATTAATCAGTTTAGCCTCCACTGTATGAGAATGAAAAGCTTAGTGACTTCTGGCTGAGATGACAACTGTGTCTTTTGAAGCTTATTTTTAGGAAATAATACTACCCTCACTTCCTGCACCCCTCGGCCTAGGAGCAAGAGATCAGCCTTTGGAGCACCTAACAGTGTAGACACAAAGGCTGTCACACACATCTGCAGCTGTAGTAACTTGCATATCCAAAGGATTTTACAGGTGGAAACAAAGACAAAAAGCAGTTTGTGGTGTCTCTGTGACTACCGGTGTTCCTAGGGATCATGTTCAGCGTCTAATGAGGTATTTAGTTGCCAATGGTCCCAGTGAGAGTCTAGTCTATAAAACATATATTAACAATAAGAAGCTACAAATTATAATTAATTTTCCATTTCTGATGTTATTTTAAAGCAATTTTAAGTTGGTGTCTGTTGATATTTCAAACCAATTACTAATACAATGTTTTAATTGCAGTATTTTTGAGGCAGCTGAAAGGAATACAAGCATAATATTTTAAGTCATTGTTATGTTTAAAATAACCCTGACATCATGAGATTTGGTCTCAAAACCCTACTGTTCAAATTGATGAACAATTAGAAGGGATGAGTATCTTGTGTGAAACCAGAAATGTTATGCAGGCTGGTAGTGAATAGAGTTTATCTGGGTACACATTAGAATGCCAATTAATATTTGGTTAATTTCCTTAAATGTCAGGGAAGACTTAGGCAGTAAACTTAAACACCTAATCTTTGGATAAGTAAAATTAAGTTTAATTCAGGATATCTGACAGAAATTATTTCTGACTATAAAATATAAAACTGATAAAAAGTATAAATACAAATAGTTACTTTTGTCTGATCTATCAAGCAGTATTCTTCTAATATACACAAGTCTTTGTTCCATATAAAATTACTGAAATAGAAAGGACTGTAAAAATATCTGATATATGTGATAGGTATCTTCGAAATGCTTGAAATGTTATGAGGACTCCAACCATTAAACGATGCTATAAAAACACAGTAAAAATATTCAATAAAACACCTAAGACACACTCTTAATTTAATTATGTGAATAACAGACTGCTTCACTGGTGCACTCAAGACATTTTGAAATAGAACGAGTTCTTCCTTTGCAAAGGTATATATTACACCTCCAACAATTTGTATGATCACTTACTACCAAACCACATTTTTAACATTCTAGTAAATACTATTTCAAGGAATGTTACCATCATTCTCTTACTGTTTCATTTCCTTGTTTGTAAAATGTATTTGAAAATCCAAAATAATACTTATTGTAGAGGAAAGCTTATAGATCAGAGAAAATAGTTCATATAAACTTTTCCAAAGTTTATTTTGTAAGATTTGTTTACTTTTTCATCTGATAAATAATTTCCTAAATGTTTTATCATTTCCTTCAACAAATGTTATCATTTTATAACTGCTGATATATGCTGCATAAAAGCAATTTAGTATAAGATAAGGGTGGAAACATTACAATGAATTTTAATCCTGCAGGGAATACTAGTATTTTGATATTTTTCCTCAACCCCTGTCTTGATAGGGAAATAATAGAAAATAATGGAATGTGAAAAACGTTCCTTGAACTGAAGTGCTGAAGGAAGAACAAAAGAAAACATGAGTTAAGAAATAGCAAAGCACTTAATTTTGTATCAGTTAAACAGTAGAAGGCATGTCTTTGTAGGACCAGAGTCTCTTCTGCAAACTATAGCACAAATACAACTTGCTGTCACTGTTTCTCAAGACCATTATGGCTGCACTATCTGTGCTGAATAGAACGTCTCAGCCTGAGAAAGATAAGTTTGCACAATCAGAGGGGTAGGTTGTTCTTGGGCTATAGTGTCTCTACATTGTGATAACACTGTTATTCAGGAGTTAAGATCAAACTCGGGAAAAGGTTATTACAAGTAATATGAGTGTCTCTGGATCAAAATGAAATATTTTGCTTATGGTTTTCCAATTATGAAGTTAGTTTACAGAAACCATATCTTTAGTTGAAATTACTGTTTTGATTTTAATTAGAAATTACTGATCAGTGCACAGTTAGTTAACAGGTTGATTATTGTGCTATTGACATTAATTATTTTTAAGAGTCAGCTTTTATACACCTAATCACATTGAACAACATCTTTTGGCATAAGCATTCTCATGAGTGTTTACACAAAAATCCTACTCACTGTGAGAAAGGTGTAAGAGTCAGGGAATCAGAATCTAAATTACTATGATAAATTCTGCGATATAATAATGAGTGACTATCTCCATATCTATTTCTATGTGCTGTTTTAATCTGATGTCTTCAGTGTATGTTTATTATTGACTTGGACAACGTTCATTTCAAGAGATAGTCTTGTTCATCATCTTTGGCTCTTAGTGGTTGAATTTACCTAATCAGATACATCTGTCTTCATCTAAGCTCATACTTAAGACATCATTTACAGTTAGAGTGGATCAGGTGTTTCTTAGTCATATGCTAGGAGGAGCTATTTCTTTCCATCTCCTATATAGTCTGGAGTGATAGTTCTACTGATCAGAAGACACTACTTACAAACAAAAATTCTAAGATAAATACCATTCTACAGGTGCATCCATGTGTGTTGGTGCTTATATTCTAAATTTATCTCTTATGAAAGGTAAAAAAAAAAAGAATGCCAGATCTCTAAAGATTATCTGCAAAACTGTTGCAGTTTGGTCCTCACAGATCAACCACTGGATGAACAATTTTGTCCTCTAAAGAGAAAGATTTGATTCTCTCACTGGCTGTCAATATGAACCATTTGGAACCATCTCACAATGGTTCAACATGCTACAATGGTTCAAAATGCTACAACAAAGGAAAATGGAAAAGACAAAACCAAAACCCTTCCGTTTCCATTAGACTTGAGATTTGGGAATATCTCTCTTCTGCAACATGTCAGATGCTGAGAGTGTGACTTCTTTCACAACCAGCTGTTTAGTCTGTCACAATTTATCTACTCTCACATGTAAATGTGCTGAGAAAGATCACAAAGGACCACCACTAAAATGCTGCTTGGCAAATTTACTAGATTTGTATGTCTTATTATTTAATGTGCACAAGATCATGTAGGCTTCCACAGATGATTTTAATGTTTTGAATTCTTTGTGGTGTATCTCTATGGCTGTTTAAAAAATTCAAGAATTCAGAACTCTGGACATTATTTTGAAGGTTATTGGTTAGCTGTGACTGATCACCTGGAATCACACTGTATCATTTCTTTCTGGTGCTTATGCCATATACTATGATTCATGATCACTTCTGGGTGTGTTTTTACTATATAATTTCTCATGTACATGACATTTAAAGTTGCATTCCTACTAAAGATGTTTACCAGAGAACTTCAATTCTTCAAGCATTCACTGAAATTGAATAATATGGGGAGGTAAGTGTGGCCAAAAAGCTTTAGTTATAAAATGGAGTGGAAAGCCATAGAATCTATTTCTTTGTATTATTGTTATTTCCACTTTGAAGCTACCATGCACAGAATGAACATAAGATATTTATAGTTTTATTTCATCAAGCCTTTAAACAGAATGTAGATATCTTTCCTTTTGGAAGCTGTTATATCCACTGATTTTTTGTGACATTAATGAAAGATACTTGCTGTTCTGATAGAAATAGACACAAACCATGACCCTGTACCAAAATACAATAAAAAAACTTGTCCTTATCTCCTCAGTCACCAAATTCAGCTCATAAACAAAATGGGATTTTTTTCCAACACTGTCTACAGCATTCTTTGTAGTCAAGTGCTGATTACATGTTTTACAGTAGATACAAGAAGTATTTCTACCAATTCTTCTGATAACATGATAATGTGATAATGTGTGTTCAATGCTTATCATCCCTCAGGTATCAAATAGGCTTCTTCATCCAGCGGTGAGATGAGCTGCCTCACTGATTGTGTTTAACTCAGTACAAACATGATTTTAAAGAAAATTTTGCTATGCAGGTGGCCTTAGGATTCTGTATGGAATTCACTGCTGTTTTTTGATTTAATGGAGGAAAGAGAAACCTGCTAATTGTGTTATAGCCTACCTCAGGACCAGTAAATTATTTTTATATTTTCATAATTTCCTTCCATCTTTACATATGTCTTTATTTTAAAATGAAATCTGCAAAAGCTATTGATTTTTTTAAGTTTTTCAGCACCATAGTTTAGTAATTTTTAATCTGTTAATATTGCAGATATTGCAGAATGTAGATAATTGGTAGTTGTTGTATGTGGTTATTATGGTTAATTCCAAGCAATTATTTAAATTGCTGAACTACTTTACTGTGTTGTGTGTTCTACATAAACATTAACACTTTTCAAACACAATGGTTGCTTTGTTAATTTTATTTACAGCTCTTTGCCAATTTTCTCAGGTTGCCTTCGAAATGTTTTGATGGTTGTTACTTCAGAGAATTTGGAAAACTGCCTGCTTTTTTAATGTTAAGAGTGAAGCTTTAAATATTATACATGTCAGGCCCTACTCACTGAAAAGAAAAAAGAAAAAGAATGTTGAATTGTGAAAACAGTTTTAAAGCCCTGAAAAAATACTGTTTATATAATATTCTTACACAGTTTAACCCATACAAGACTTTAAGAGCACTAAGTTTTATGTTGGATGGACTGTAGCTAAGTATTTATTTTGACATTTGCTCGTAGCACTGAATATATTTTAGTATCTCCCAAAAAGACTGTAACATGATTTAAGAGCTTGATCTATGCAGCAGGAGAGAGAGAGAAAAAAAAAATCTTACTCCCGATCCTTACACAGCTACAGAAGGACTTGCACTACAGCAGTCTGTGTTTAGCACCTCTCTATAAGGTTTAGACACAAACATGAAAGAAAATTATTTCCTCTATGTCAGATATATTTCTTCACTGCTTTAACTTTTTATATTAATGTCAGACTTTACAGACTGGTCGGTAAACAATTCAAGTTCACTACAAACAGAACAATCTTTTTTTATTTCACTTCATCAGTGTTGCCCCTGTAATAATTAATTAGTGTACTGTCTTAGTGTACTGTCTTAGACCTTAATCCCTCTTTTCCTTCACACACACAATCTTTTTCTCCATATCAAAACTCGTTTCCCACTTTTTTTACCCACAGATAGCCAAAGCAACCTTCACTGCCATTCATTTTTTGAGGATCAAGCTCACTGGATTGTAGACATCTCAGGTGCTACTTACCTTACATAGGGCTGTATATCCGTGCTAGTTACTCCCTTTTTGGTCAGTGATAAGAAATAATCTTTCAGTAGAAAAAAAATAGGATTAGATTAATCTGATCCATTAACACACCTACTATACGATGCTAAGAATTATGATGCTGAAATTTTTATTTCTTTCCATTTACTAAGAGGCTCTACCTGAGTTTTATAAATCTTAATTTGATGAGATTATTATTGCTACTCCTTCTCAGTTTATCTTTTTCTGTCTAGTTCTTATATCATTCTTCTGCAATATGTATATAGCTAGTCTTTTTTTTTTTTTTAAAGAGGAAGCAACTTTACAGTTTAATGTATTAACCTTAAAGGCTTTCAAAGGGAAGATTCTGGGTCTAAGGCATTATGTCTGCTCAAATTGATAGAGAAACAGCAGAATTAACCTATGGATTGTGTATTCATTCTAAGCAAATACATGAATGCAGATACTTAGCCCAAGGGACTTTACTGTCAGTTTTCCTGTCTCTTTCTCTAACCTAATAAGCATGTAAATATTTCTACCAAAGAGAACTTGAAAAAAATGAAGGCAAATTCAATGATAATGAGAAAAATTCCCTTAACTGAGGGAGATGAAAGAGTAGGGAGATACACTCTAGATTCCTCTGTTCAAATCAGGTGCTTAACAACAGAATAGTAGCTTCATTGGAGTGAAAGAACACAGGTTTCAATTATTTTAGATTGATTTGTTTTGCAGGAAATTCTAAGCCTCATTGCAGCAAAAATAAATCTCAGGACCTTCTTTTTTCACCTTATGAAACTCTTGGGGTTTTGGCTTAGCCAGATATCTTTTGGGAGTTCTAATTGCTGTCAGCAAGTGAGTCAGTGTCCAAAAGACAGTCACAGAGCTTGTTGAAGCTAATGGGTTTGTCAAACACAGTTTCAAGCTGAATGAAAGGAACAATTAAGTCTTTTTATGTATCAAAGATAGCTGGAAGCAATGGCATAATCATCCAAGGCAAATAGCAGATCAGAGTTAGTTTGAACACAGGCTTTGGACATATGAATAAATTAATTTGTGTCAATTCTAGCTGTCCTGATTTTTAACATAGTTGTGAACATATGAAAAATATAAAAAGTTATGTCACCGCTTCTAGGTAAATGAGGGCTAAGCATTCTGATTTTAAAAGCTCATTTCTTAGTGAATAGTCAGCACACATCTCATACTTCCAAATGCACTGCCTGCTTAGTTTTATACAGTTGACATGGTGCATCTGTATCACTTTTAATGCTCTAAATATTGCCTCTCTCTATACCTATGGCCCAGACTGAGTGTGATACTTGCCTGTTTAAAGTTGCAGGCATTAGGCATTTGGATGGAAAAAAAAAGGGATTTAGGTGCAGGAAGCTGGGAAAGACCTGAAGAAATAACTGTCAATGTCAGTGTTGAGAGGTGCAAAGCTTTTTGGGTAAACAGTTCTCTGCCTCTCCGATTGTGGAGCAAAGAAATTGTGTCCTCTTTTATTTCAGCTGCAATTGGGAAAAGAGTAACTGGGTTCATATTCCTGTTGCAAATACACAAGCCTATGTATGCAGGGAATACATCTTTGGTATGTAACCAATTCATCCTCCTAGCAGAAGTAATCCTTCCTGCCTGAGTATTAGGCAGCTACTCAGACCAGCTTGGCAATCTATCTATAAAGCTGCAGCCAGCATTATCTTCCTTGCCTTCTGCCTTTTACTACTTGCTCCTCTCTCCAAATCCCCTTGCTGGCAAACCTTTACTACTCTACTAAGTTTAATTTTCCAAGATTGTTGCTTTCAAGGCCCTGCACAACTGCCTGCATGGACTTTAATAGACTCACTTAGATGAACAAGCATTTCTCATCTTGAGTGAAGCTTGAAGAGGCTGGCCAGGAGAGAACAGCAGGTTTTTTTCTACAGCCAATTTTGCTGCTCTACATTAAGTAGTCTTCCCTGGCCCCTTTTCATTAGTAGATCTATTTCTCCTGGCAGACAGCTTTGAGTCTTGTCACAGCCTGAGATGAGAGCAGACACAAGTATTCTTTTCACTTATATATCCAATTCCTAACACACAGGAACATGCTATCTGTAACCACAAAACAGGCAATGAGTAACACATCCACTGTTATGCTGTATATGTATGTTTGTGTATTTACTCATTTATCAGTAATATCAACATATTTGCTCCTTCGCAATTTTGCTCCCTGGAACATAGCAGGAACTTTTGCACATATAGTTTCAAGCTCCATCAAGCAGGAAATTCAATACTCTGAAGAAAACATTATTTTTTCTATTCATTGTTTTTTTCTATTTCCTGTTGTAGTTTTAACTACTGCAGAAATGCAAGTAACTGATCTGAAGAACATTACTCCATGTTTATTGATTTGTGGATGGAATCACAGAGTTTTACTCGGACGTGAGATTGTGCCCTTTGCACAGAGGGGTTTAGCATTGTAGGTATTCACTACCCGTTGAAAAGCCTCTCATGGGCTCCAGTATCTGGTCATATGTGCGATACCAAACCAGTGATTCTATAACATGGGAATTTTGGTTGCTTAGTTGATTTTTTAAATATATTATATGACTAAAAGTCTAGATAATGGAAAGATGTATAATATTTTCTGCTTCAAAAATACTGTTCTGGTTCTGCAATTGCAGTTGGGACAACTAAGGTAAAAGACAGAAACTGGATGTTTCCTGAGTGCATCAGTTTCTTAAGGAGAAAGAGAATGCTCAAAGGCTATACCTGCTTTACTCTCATTTTACACTGAAGAAGCAGAGATGACAAAATGATGATAATTCCCTTCAACATGCCACCTGCTTGCTTCAATCATGAAAATAAGTCTAATATAAGGAAAAGGGTGTTCACACCTGCTACATGTAGGCTTCTAACAGTAACATCTGTGCTTTGAGCATCTGTATCTTGCTGATGATTGAAAACATTCTTCCAGACTGGAGATATTGTTTGACCTCTGGAGAAGCCTCTTTCTCCACTGATAAAAACAGAATACTGTAGGAGAAGAGCTTTTGAGTTTGTTGCACCTAGAGAAAGTACCTGAAATTAGGTGGTGTAACTGCCTGCCCAAATATGTTTCCTGCAGAAATATGTATCTTGCTTACAAACTTTCTTCAGCTTCATATTCTATTTATTTCATTAAGATTAGGTTCACTGAAGGGAGGAGGTGAAAATCCGAGGTAAGAAATTATATTCTTCTTCCTTGTCTTGTTTCTGAATCTACCTCCTGTCTTCTCTGCTTTTTAAATTCTTATATTTTCTTCTCCACAGCATGCCAGAAGTGCTTATAACTAGTAGGATAGCATTTTAGTTGAATCAAAATGCATCTTTTTTTACTGAATTTTTGCCCTTATAACACAGGAAATAGTCACCACCTTTGCCGCCTCCTACTCTGAGTAAGTACATCATTGATTTAGTGATACTAATGGTTAGCTGGTCATATTAGAGAGGTTTTTTGTTTGGTTGGCATTTTTTTTTAGTTTGCTTTTAATGGCAATTTCTCACTTATTTCCAGTATTGGGATCACAGAGGTATGTTTAAATCTTATGCCAGCCAACTATTAACCAGGTGATCAATGAGAAAAAAAGTATATATAAAAAAAATGAATGTAGAGTTTTTGTTCTCATTCAGGACCCTTTATCAGTAGGCTAGTCTAACACTACTGCTTTTTTCCTAATATTCAGTTAAGAGTATGACAAGCATCATGCACACCCTGTGACTGTGACAGTTTTGAACTTCTCAGACTGTTCTGGCACTGCAGACTGGAGTGTATCTGTGTATCTTGTTTGGAATATGAGAATGGAAGAGTACCCTCTGCTTTTTATGTTCTCTCTCCATTAAATGGCCACTGTCGTTGGTTTTCTGGCCTGCTTTCTTAGGCTAAGTAGACAGTGAATCACGTAAAACTCAGCTGAGCTTATTGCTGTGCTAGGTGAATATTTGAAGCTATACCTTTGCTATCAGTACTCATTTTCCCACTACACAAAACCTGCGTTTTATCCAAATTACTAGTTTTTACATGGCAGGAAGCAAAACACACCTCCATTTAAATAGCTCTGTTAAGCCCCCAGTGATTGGAGTACCCAATTTTAATCGCACTCATTTTTAAAAAGTTTAAAAAGGAGGACCCTGGGAACTACCAGCCAGTCAGTCTCATCTCAGTGCCTGGTAAGATCATGGAGCAGATCCTCCTGAAAGATATGTCAAAACATGTAGAAGACAGGGAGGTGATTAGAGACAGCCAATATGGCTTCACCAAGGGCAAATCATGCCTGACTAATCTCGTGGCCTTTTATGATGGAGTGACTGCATCAGTGGACAAGGGAAGAGCTACGGATGTCATCTACCTGGACCTTTGATGTGGTCCCCTACAACATTCTTGCCACTAAGTTGGAGAGATATGGGTTTGATGAATGGACTGTTAGATGGGTAAGAAATTGGCTGGATGGCCATGTCCAAAGAGTTACAGTCAGTGGCTCAATGTCAAAGTCAAAACCAATAATGAGTGGTGTCCCTCAAGGGTCTGTACTGGGACCAATACTATTTAATATCTTCAACAATGACATAGACAGGGGGTTGAGTGCACCCTCAGCAAGTTTGCAGATTACATCAAGCTGAGTGGTGCAGTTGATTCACTTGAGGGAAGGGATGCAATCCAGAGGGACCTTGACAGGCTTGAGGACTGGGCCCATGTGAACCTCGTGAAGTCCAACAAGGCAAAGTGCAAAGTTCTGCACCTGGGCTGGGGCAATATCCAATATCAATACAGAGTGGGGGATGAATGGATTAAGAGTAGCCCTGCGGAGAAGGACTTGGGGATTGTAAGAGTCGGTCCTGAGAGGACAATATTGTCTCAACATTGCCAACGGAGACCTGGAGATGGAATGTGGTCCACATGGAAACCAAGACGCAAGTACCCTGGAAAGGAGAACTGCATGGTACAAGGAGTACTATGCCGCTCCCTGCTACCTGGGACTGAACGGAACAACCTAGATAAGGCTGCATAACTGCTGTCCAGAAGATGGATCACCACCACTGTCATAACAATGAACCGGGAGAACTTGAACTTCGGGTGAACTTTCTTCATTGTAATATCATTATAATACAAAAACACACCTCCTGGTCTGAAGCTACCCGCCTCTAAGGTAAACCACGCCTCAGGCACTCCTCTTTTGGCACGTGTGGTAACCTTGCGTGAGAAGGCGGAGACTGGTAACACACCATGGACCAGAGGAGGAGCAAGGTGTGTTGCTTGGCATAAAAGATGATTCCTTAGCAACTGAACTTTGAAGATCTTCCCCACCAAGGATCACGACGATCGGAAGGACCGGCGGGACGCTGCCTGGACCTGGGGCCACAGGGACGCCTTGGACCCGCGGTGGTAGCTATAATCCTCTTTCTTTACTTTACCTTTTCTCCCTTTTCTGTCACTCTCATCTATCGCATGCCGCTTTACGGGCAAACAATAAAATTGTGCTGTTGATCAAAGCATAACCCCTTGGCGTGGTCGCCTTTGATTTTTTGCGCTTCGAGATCATGGTAAACGAACCATCACGAGTCCACTGAGTGGACCGTGACATAAAATTGGCGTCACGGACAGGATCCCGAGAGGCAGAGTAGTGCAGGTTGTGTGTGGTTTGTAACAGGGGAAGGACGTTTCGCTCTAGCCGCACCTGGCCCTACACCCAACAGGGTGAGCGGTGTCCAGAAAGCAAGGGGGGCGACTTGAATTTCCCGCATACCACACACGCCTAGGACTTGGCACTCCAAACTCTGATTGAGGGCTCTGTCTATTGGGATCTAACCAAAAGAACTCGAAGTGCAAAAGGGGGAAAGTGCTAAAAGGGGGAGTTGCCCTCATATTAATGAGAGTTGTCTGCTCGGGAAAGTGAAGGGACAACCTTGAAGTAACTATAAGCTGCCTTCCCGAAGCAGATTTTTGGTCCCTTCAACCACTCAGGGAAGAGAAGGGCGACACAGCAGTGGCTGTGTGTTTGTAACTAAGTCTAGCCTCCCCGAAGTGGGTTTGGTCCCTTCGTAGTCCCTCATATTAATGAGAGTTGTCTGCTCAGGAAAGTGAAGGGACAACCTTGAAGTAACTATAAGCTGCCTTCCCGAAGCAGATTTTTGGTCCCTTCAACCACTCGGGGAAGAGAAGGGCGACACAGCAGTGGCTGTGTGTTTGTAACTAAGTCTAGCCTCCCCGAAGTGGGTTTGGTCCCTTCGTAGTGAGAATGACTAAACAGGCTGTTAATCAAGACACTTTGTTAATGAAAGATCAGGATTTATTTTACACATTTTTGGCAAAGTATGGGGCTCGACCCTCCGTACCCTGAGAAGATTGGGCTCAGGGTAATTGGACAAATTTGCAGAGTGTAGTGGACCGAATGACCTCTTTACAGGCTGAAGCTAAGGTTAGATCAGGCAAAGGCGAAGCAGTAGTCTGTGCCGTCTTAGGAGCCAGCCTGGTCGCAGCAATTGAAGATCGCCTTAGGCAACGTAGTAGTGAAAACAAGATTATAGAATCCTTTGAAAGTTTGGTGAAAATTCTGCAAAAAATGAATTATGACTTAGAACAACAATTAGAGAAAGAAAGTGAAGAAAACCACCTGTTAAAAGCCACTCTGAAGGCGGAATGCTTTAAAGATACTGAAACACTGAGTGAGGTAGAGCTGGATATGGAGGAAAAGGGGATTCGACAAACAAACCGAATATACCCACAGAAGGAGTTGGAGGAGGCGAAAAAACGCTATAAGGAAAACCCTCAAGTGAGACCCTTAATTAAAACAGAATTTACTTACCTGAATGACGAGGATGATGACCCTCACATTACCACCAAAGAGACACCATATACTGCTACTTCCCATCAGAGAGATGGAGGGTCAGCAGGAGAATGGAATAATCGGGCTGATGAGTTAGCAAGGCTAGCCCCTGTGCAAAAGGGCCAGATTTCAGAAGACTGGGAACGCCTATTAGAGTGGTTGCATGTAAAGCGCAAACACACAGGAGCTAAAGATCTGTACCGTGAAGCCCTTGCCCGAGGCTGGCCCGTCACCAGAGAAATGTGTAAAACCTGCATATCAGCCTGCGAACAATGTCGAAGACGACTTGACAGGCACCCTCTAGAGGATGAACCTCTGCATTTGAGGGAGGGTAAAGGCTTGTGGGACGCCTGGCAGGTGGATTATATTGGCCCCTTTAAGAGATCGGGAGGAAAACATTTTGTACTGGTGGGAGTGGAAATAACATCAGGACTAGCCCAAGCTGAAGCCTTTAACAGGGCTACGGGGGAGAACACTGTTAGAGCACTGAGAGAATGGTTTGGAACTTTTCCAAAACCACAAGAAATACAATCTGATAACGGTTCCCACTTTACCGCTAAAATTGTACAGGATTGGGCACGAAGCGAAGGGATTAAATGGATTTTTCATACCCCATATTATCCACAAGCTAATGGAATTGTAGAAAGGACCAATGGTCTCTTAAAACGACTTCTGAAACCTCATGAGGGAAGTTGGGATGCCCGCTTGTGGGAAGCCATTAAAGGAGTAAACGATAGGTGGGGGGTAAACGGATGCCCCAAAATCACTGCTTTTTGCCCAAAGGCTCCTTCCTTGATTCCCTCATTGAAGGAACCAAATGATTCAAAGAACCCAGATCATTTCCCAGGACAACCTGTTCTGGTGGAACTCCCTACCGTGGGAAGCGTACCACTGGTACTGAAAACCCCATTGAATACAAATGCATGGGTAGCCTCCAATGCCCTGGGAAAAGAACATTGGATAAATACTCGCTGGATAATTCCATCATTTTAACTTTCTTTGCTGCCTCAGGGAGGCAAGCTTTGTTGTTTTATTTTTACAGGGGAACTTCGAGGGACACTGAGAATAACACAAACCATAAATGGATGAAAATTTGAAGGCCTAAATTTTAAAATGACCAATAGTATAATTGGACTGTTACTACTTGTTTGCATCTTCCCACTCTTGTATGACCAAAAGTATGCTGAATGGCCTTGGTCTGAAGCTACTGTCAGGCATACTAGTTTTACAGGACAGTATCCAAAGGATTTCTCTATGAAAAAGCCTCTTTAATTCTCTGGAAATCTTTTGGATTCAAATTTAACAACCAGAATTCACCCTGGCATTTCAGCAAAACTTTGTCATACTAATGAGTGGGAATGCGATAAGCAAGAATCTTTCATCCTGTGCTGTCGCCAAAAGTATGTTGGCAATTATACCACCCTGGACCCAAGTACCAATAACGTTGAGATCTCTAGATCTTGTAAAACTGACGAGAATGACTGTTGGCATAACTTCACCTTGACGAGGCCTGTCTATGTGGTATGTAATTGGCGAAACAATTGGGCAAACTCATCAGGTCTATCGGGCCTAACCTTCAAATTCAAAATAAATGCTATAACCAAGCCCCCAGTGGTGCTTGTTGCAATAGTCTCACACCGTGGCATAGACACCGCCCTCACACTAAATGGTAAAAATGAAGCTTTACCCCCTTTTATGGTGGCTCAGGGTGACAACATCTCCATACGATGCAGATTAATCACAGAGTCCCTTATAGAACCAACAAAAATTTTTGGAATTGAACCCCATGGTTCTATTTTGTCATGTAAAGACCAAAGCCAAGATTGTTGGCTAAATTTGACTGCAATACAATACCCCCACAAGATTATGTGTGGCAAAAACAACACGAGATACTGGGGGGAACTCAGGATAGAAGTCATAATACCTACCACTCGACCAATAGCTGTACTCAAGCCAAAAATTTTTGGAATTGGACCATATATAATCAGAAATACAGGTCAGCAACAAATGTTGTTTAATCCTGAATGGTCTCTTAAACAAGTTGAGTTGTTAATGCAAGTTAATGTTTCAGAAGTACAGCCAGCCTGCTCTCCTTTTCTAAAACCCTCTTACGAGGGATGGACAACCTGGCTGCGGAAACAAATACCTTCTGGGAAACGGACTCAGAGAGACCTGACTGGTGTTTTGGGAACAGGATTGGGGGTTCTCAATGGCATTGACTCAGAGATATTAATGAATAAATTGGCTGCCACAGCTAATGATCTGGCAGGATTGCAACGGCCTTTGCGGTCTTCCCTATTGGCTCTGGGAACTAACCAGTGGCTATTAGCAAACATGCTACCAAAATGGGAAAAGGTGAATGTGAAAGACCACGAATTGATTATAGATGAACCTTTCTTTGACTCTCAGTTGTATCCAGGCCCAATTATGGGTGCAATCAGTGGCTGCCTCGATCATTAGAGAAGGTGAAGAAGGCACTTTGCCCACTGAAATTCGGAAAATAGTCTGGGACAGTGCCACCGACTTTGAGAGAAAACTCCAATCTTGGTGGAATTTAGTAAACTTTACTTATAACCCCGCCACAAACATTGCCACAGCTTTTGTGTTGACGATACACCATGCGTCAATAAATGTAATTTACCCCATTATTGCCTTAGGGTTGAACCACCATGGAACCATACTCTATCCTCTCGAGCATAGAGTGTGGGCCCAAAAGGTGGACGAGAAATGGCAAACTGTGAATTTAGAATTTTGTATCGTACGGGAACAACAAGGATTTATTTGTGAGAGTAACACCATCAAAGCCCAAGACATTTGTCTTGACACTGAACAAAATGTTTGTCATTTCGAAATTTGCCCTGACGATAACCCTGAAACAGTACTTGTATATATTGGCAAAGGTTGTGTGTGTCTGAGGACCGCTTGTAATTTTGTATCTGTAGATGAGGAAATTGTGGATACTAAAAATCATTCAAATTTCTGTGTTTGTAATTTCATTAACATCACTGGGTGTGATTTTTCTTATTTAGCCCCGGTCACATCTCACCAGCTCTTGAAATCTAATTATACACTGATTCACGAACTGCAGCCTGTGCCCATTGGGATGAATCTTACTTTGGTAAAACAACTGTTACAGCATCAAGACTTGATCGAGATTTTAGAAGAGGTCAGAGAAAACGGAAGGAAAACCTTGATAACTGTCCACCACGATGTGGAAGAAATACACCGTGTCTTGAGGAGAGTAGGAAAAGATGTAGAACATAGGTGGTGGGACACACTTTTTGGATGGTCGCCAACTGCTACAGGCATCTTGAACAAGTTGTGTCACCCTATTGTTGTCCTTTTGATATTGGTCTTGATCTGTTTTGTTTTGTCAATGATATTGTATGTTTTAAATTGGAGAATGGTAAAACGATTGACACATCTGACATCTATAGTCAATGCACATAACTTGTTGAATATCCCCTCCAACGTGGACATCCCTAAATCTGTTGACACAGGCAAATTGTATAAGACCTAAGCAGATTTATGTTTAGTTGTTTTTATGAATATCATTTGATTTAAAGTTGACTCTTTTCCCCCTTTTCTTTTTCTTGTCTGTCATTTTCCTCTCCCTTTTTCTTTCCCAATCCTCTCTTACTCCTCCTAGAGGATTATGCTGCTGCCACACAGTCCTGATGACAATGTTGAGCCACGGGGTGGTGTAAGAGTCGGTCCTGAGAGGACAATATTGTCTCAACATTGCCAACGGAGACCTGGAGATGGAATGTGGTCCACATGGAAACCAAGACGCAAGTACCCTGGAAAGGAGAACTGCATGGTACAAGGAGTACTATGCCGCTCCCTGCTACCTGGGACTGAACGGAACAACCTAGATAAGGCTGCATAACTGCTGTCCAGAAGATGGATCACCACCACTGTCATAACAACGAACCGGGAGAACTTGAACTTCGGGTGAACTTTCTTCATTGTAATATCATTATAATACAAAAACACACCTCCTGGTCTGAAGCTACCCGCCTCTAAGGTAAACCACGCCTCAGGCACTCCTCTTTTGGCACGTGTGGTAACCTTGCGTGAGAAGGCGGAGACTGGTAACACACCATGGACCAGAGGAGGAGCAAGGTGTGTTGCTTGGCATAAAAGATGATTCCTTAGCAACTGAACTTTGAAGATCTTCCCCACCAAGGATCACGACGATCGGAAGGACCGGCGGGACGCTGCCTGGACCTGGGGCCACAGGGACGCCTTGGACCCGCGGTGGTAGCTATAATCCTCTTTCTTTACTTTACCTTTTCTCCCTTTTCTGTCACTCTCATCTATCGCATGCCGCTTTACGGGCAAACAATAAAATTGTGCTGTTGATCAAAGCATAACCCCTTGGCGTGGTCGCCTTTGATTTTTTGCACTTCGAGATCATGGTAAACGAACCATCACGAGTCCACTGAGTGGACTGTGACAGGGATACTGGTGGACGAGCTGACAATGTGTTCTTGCAGCCCAGAAAGCCAACCATATCCTGGGGTACATAAAAAGAAGAGTGACCAGCAGGTTGAGGGAGGTGATTCTCTCCCTCTACTCTGCTCTTGTGAGATCCACCTGGAGTACTGTGTCCAGCTCTGGGGTGCACAGTACAAGAAAGATCTGGACCTGTTAGAGTGGGTCCAGAAGAGGGCCATGAAAATGATCAGAGGGCTGGAACATTTATCCAATGAGGAAAGGCAGAGAGGGAGAAGCCTGGAGGAGAGAAGGCTCTGGAGAGACTATATTGCAGCCTTTCAGTACTTAGAGGGGATTTATAAGAAAGACAGAGAAAGACTTTTTACCAAGGCCCATAATGACAGGACAAGGGGCAATGGTTTTAAACTGAAAGAGGGTAGATTTAGATTGGACATAAGGAAGAAATTCTTTACGGTGAGGGTGCTGAGGCACTGGAACAGGTTGCCCAAAGAAGTTGTGGATGCCCCATCATTGAAAGTGTTCAAGATCAGGTTGGATGGGGCTTTGAGCACCCTGATCTAGTGAAAGATGTCCCTGCCATGGCAAGGGGGTTGGACTAGATGATCTTTAGAGGTCTCTTCAAGCCCAAAGTATTCTATGATTCTATGACTCTGTGATTATTGTTCTACAAAGTTAAGGGGTTATTTTGTTTTAAATTTGTATATATTTGGGGGAAAAAAGTTTAAAAACTGAAACTCCAAAACAGGAGAAACAAATTTTGCACAGTGTGCATTTTTGTCTTTGTTCTTAGTATTACTTTCATTGTCTGTAGATCCATTACTGGGGCTATATTGATGTAAGAATGAAATAGTGAAAGCCCCTAAATTACGGATCAAAGTGGACTCAGCCACAAATTCCCAGGGAAGGGTGGCCTTGTCCCATGAGGAGCTAACTTTCTGAGCTTTCCCACATCTCAGTCATTTCCTGTCCTCCTCTGGCACAGCAGCAATTTACAGTAGGAAAGGAGATTTCGGTAGTAAAGAGAGAAACAAAGAATTACTGCAATCCAACACTGAAGGTTCAAAGTAAATTATAAAAAGTAGGATCTGAACAGCAGTTATGTGGCTAGGAGAGAGAATTAGTAAGAAAATCATGGATCTGGAAGCCATTACCAGAAACCAACACACAGCAATGTAGTATTTTCTGTAATTTTAAGCATGCCTGCATTTTGCAGGCTTTTTCTTTTGTTATTGCTGCTTACTTAGCTATTTCTATGCTGTTAACTATGATATTGCTTTGTTTCTAATCTGCATCCTGTCTGAAGTTATTCACACTACTGTTCACACTCTAAGGACAGATGAAGAGTGAAGCCATACGAGGTCTCACAGAGTCTAGGATGTGATACAGCAGGAAACGCTGGAAGAAACTGTGGTTGATTCAGCCCAAACATGTCTTCCATGTTTTAAGAGTTATGTCTTAGATTAAACCCTTTCTTAGTATTCAAAGAATGCAAAAGAAATGTTCTCCTTTCATGCACTGCCTAATGATGCAGAGAAGGTATAACCATATTCCCCTGAAGTCATCTTGGAAATAGTCATCTTTTTTAGAGGTAGTAGCACCAGTAAAGGCTGCGGGTTTGATTCTTTTCTCACATGCTTTTTTCCAACACTTACATGTTTCTCTGTCTTCTCTCTCCATTCCTCACACCATTTTAGTAGTTGGCCATTCAAAGAAAATACTGTGGACCAGACCTGGTCATTGTGTTTGAGCTCTGAATGAAAGATCTGATGTAGTTCATGCAAAATAGTCACATATTTTTAGTAATTTATATATATTATATATTATTTAGAAACATTTGATGAGATGAACCCAAGAAGTCTTCTCCCTCATCTCCACAGCTCCAGAACTTCTCTACTGAACAACGTGCATGTCAGATGACATCAGATGACAAAGTATGGTGGGGATAGGGGGTCTTCTGAAATGTGGGAATCAGCAAGTGGCAATGCAATGCAGCCTCAGGCTATGCATTCCAAGCGTGCAAGCAGGAAGCCTGGAATCAGAAGAGTCACTCAAAGGTTGGGAATGAAAATGATTGTCATGGTCACGAGTAGCAATCCATATAAAAAGCACATGTGCACATTCTGAAGTACTTAAATCTTGGCAGATATATTTGTGACACCTGTGTGCAATGTTCTCTGTAAAACAGAAAATTGTGAGAAAGGGATTTGCAATGAAAAAAAACATAGCTCTTCTCCACCTGAAAAAGTACTAATTGCTGAAGTGGTGTGATTCAGAGAAATAGATGAATATTTTATATTCCTCTTCATTAGAACTTTAAAGCTGAGCCAAGATCCATTGTGTTCCAGTGAATGCAATAGCTAGATCAGTGGATACTTAATTAGAAAGCATAAGAGTTCTAACTGAATATAGTATTATTACTGAGCAACTGTGACAAGTCAGCTGCATGTACATTACTGCACTTTTAAAGTAATCCATATATATCCATATATTTATAAAATATATAAATATATATAATCTGAACTAAAGGTTATATAACTGCACTAAATGTTATTGGGAGGAATTTGTACTGTCATAGTCTTGGACTTCATAGAGGTTCATGAATCAGAAATCTGCTTGAGAATTTAGCTTGCAGTAGTGAGTGAAAAACAGACAAGCAGGGAAAGCTCGCACTAAATGAATCTGGCATTAGAAACCATGAACTAGTTCATCTCTACGATAGAGAACAGAAGTAGTTTCACATCAGGATCACATGAATAATTAATTCACCTTTTGTTCAAGAACATGCTCAGAATGGAAAATATATGTGAAGTGGTATGTTACCTTTAGTTAAAAACACATTTTCGGTGGCATGATTTAACCACTGAACTGTGGTCTAAGGAGAGAAAATGCTTCTGCTATTAATCTTTAATAAGCTATACCAAATAACAGAGCTGTAATTCAACAGGCTACAGCCAAAAATTCCACATCACCTTGGATGTTATATAACATTAATTTATTGAGAAAATATTGCCAATAAAAAAGACAAACTGTTTGGACTGTATAAAAGGGTGCTAGTTTATAAAAGGTTGTGACTAAAATTTGATTAATGCTGGCAAAAAGAAACTCACTTTCCTTTGCCAAAAGTATCATATGCATTTGTCTGGGTTGTAATACTTCAGCTTTAATACAGTGAAACAAATTAGTTACATGTAACTTGGTCTCATAATCACTTTATGACATTATGCGTGCAATGACCTCAATAACCCACATATTCCCAAACCTGATTTTATAAATGTAGTACAAAACCACTATCTGCATTAATAATAGTTATCATTAATAATTTGTGTTAATTTGCACCTTGCCTTAAAGAAGCTGAGACGTGAAGTAACCAGAGTGAAAAAAAGATCCATCCAAATACAATAAATCCTAAGTTTTGTAGGCACCTTTATAAAATAAAATAAAGTATACACAGAACCATGCTTTCTGTAATCAAACTTTAGTATAGAGTATGGAAATATATCTTTACTTATCTGCATTTTGTTAGTAGACACCAGAAATATGTTGGTAGAAAAATAAGAGAGCTCTATCTACTTGATTATGATCAGACAGTTGTTTGTCTATATTATATATATGTTTACATATATTATACACAGAAAAGGAATTATTCATAACAGCTAATGTGGGAAGACAGGAAGAAAATGAGTACTGAAGTAAAGAAACTAGGCACAACTGTCATTCAGATCATTTGTGCAAGTAAGTCATTGTATGAGGCACAAGGTTTGGATTCAGGAGACCTAGATTCAACTCAACTCTCTATCATGGGCTTCCTCTGTAATTTGGGCATATCACCTATTTTGTATGCATGTTTCATTTTTCAATCCTTTAAGCACAAATCACTTACTGTTTGACAATTACACACATAGTTCATTATTACAGGAGAGAGACATATCTGTTCTTCTAGATAGATTCCAAATGTTGATCAGAGCAGATTTTCTTCTCGTTATTTTGCTGCTTTTTTTGAACTCTAGTTTACTCCTCTGAAGCCTCTGAAGAAAAAAAAGGGTTGGGTCAAACCATTTTTTTCCCTGAAAACTTGATTATTCAATTTGTTCCAGCAAAGCTATTGACATGGATAAGCTGGTCTCCTGTAGGCAGCAATAATTGAAGAAAAACATTGAACAGCAATTAAAATAAGAAAGAAAAAAAAAACCAACACAAAACCAACATATTTGCTGCAAATGAATAACTGTTCATACAACCTTGGATTTTATCTATGTACACCCTTCAGTTTTATTCTGTAGTACTCAAATGTTCTTTCATTTCTTCTTCAAATAATTTAAAGAACTATTTTACACAACATTGAAATTTCTCCTCCCTGGATAAGAAGTATTGTTTTAGGAGAACACATTCTAAAGGCAGGTTAGAAACCACCACACACACCCCAATTGCCTATATTGTCTACATTATGGTGCTTCTGTGATGAGAAATTACCAAAGATTGAAAATAAGGCAAAGTCTGCCTATCAGAATCTGAAGTCTCTACAGAACAATCCAACTTCAGAGGTTTCAGAGGGTTTTGGTGGGTTTTGTCTCTTCTCTTCTCTTCTCTTCTCTTCTCTTCTCTTCTCTTCTCTTCTCTTCTCTTCTCTTCTCTTCTCTTCTCTTCTCTTCTCTTCTCTTCTCTTCTCTTCTCTTCTCTTCTCTTCTCTTCTCTTCTCTTCTCTTCTCTTCTCTTCTCTTCTCTTCTCTTCTCTTCTCTTCTCTTTTTCCCTCCCCCCCATAAATAGTCTGCTATTTATATGGAACATTCCAGACTATATTTAATGCCAGAACATAGAGCCATAATGCATCCATATAACATGACAGAATGTGTGTTTTTTAATAAACTTAGTGAAAAATATCTTGGAAAACAAAGCAAGTGCAATGGTATTAATTTGAGTAATGATTTAAAAAATGAGGTCCTGTGTGTGTAACAAACCCAGGTTTCCATGACAAAAGGCTAAGGATGAGCTTTAGGAAAATATATCAGCCTTAGCTGTAGGAATTCACAGATTATATTAATTTCACACTTTTTGCACTACCACAAATACTGTTCCAAAGTAAAAGATTCTGAACTAAAACTCTCTTCCTGAAAAGAACAGTCTTGTTTAAAAATATATATATTCTAAGGATTACTTTCAGGGATGCCTGATGAAAGTTACTTAAACATCATCTTTTCCTTGAGTTAAATTAAGTTAAAAAAAAGTTAAATTTTGTATTTCTTCAGAAGCTCAGTTACAAATCAGACTTTGTAACTGATGCACCATAGCTTGCTGTTCTAACTGCAATTCTCAAGGTACTTAAAATGACCTCTGCTGACTTAACTGGCAAGAACAAATAATTACTCCTTTTTTATTTTTGTTAGCACTACAGAAGCAAAACCATGGCTATACTATTTCTTCTCAAGTGTAATTGAGAAAACAAAGTACTGATTTATAATCAGCAAAACCTGTGTAGGCCAATTGGTTGTAATAATTTCTAGCAAGAGATAGCTGCTAAGTTTTTCTCTTCAAAGTCATAAAATGAAGAGAAAGTCATAAAATGAACAGTATGACATGAAAATCTACTGGATTTTCATCCTGAACTTTGTGCTCAGGGTCTGAGATTGTTATAACTGACCTGAAAGAACCTCAAAGCAATGAGTGATTTGATAGATATTTAATAAACAACTGGAAATCTATCTGTACAGTCTCCAGAAGTTTTGAGATTCCTCGTCATTAATAATAAAACACTGAGATACTCCCTTGTTTTCTTAAAGTTCCCTTATGCTATCATTCAAAAATCAGTATATCTTCCAGAGTAAAGTCCTTCAAATACATGCATATGAATGGCTGAAGTTAGTAACATTCACAAAAATAAGCTCTTTATGGGCTGAGACCTTTATGTGGCATTTAGCATGGATTGGACTTAGCTGATAATAGTCTTAGCATAGGAACTGCAGTTAGCCCTATGGAGGAATGGAGCAGTATTTTGAGTGTGAACAACCTGTTGATCACTGTGAAAGTTGCAAACTTGCGGGGAAGCTTCCAGAGGAGCAGACTGTGAGCTCCAGAGATGGCAACAGGCAGCTGTCAGACACCACAGGTCAGTCAAGAATAGGTTATTCTCTACCCTGTCCTGTAACTGAGGGTGTCCCGAGTCACATGGGAAGAGATTTCAGGGATATATGAGAGAGGTGCCAGGGAGAGAAGCCCAAGAGATAGCCCTGGGGACTGGAGAAGAGAGAAACAAAGAAAAAAAGACACCAGGGAACCCAAAGCCCTGGCCCTGGACTAAACACTGCGTGGCTGGAGGAGCTGTGCTGACCTACCAGACTTTTCTCCTGGAACACTTCCTGTCTCCCATGGGACAGGGAAGTTGTATGAGGAATCACTGGGCTAACCTGCACAACTTCCGGATTGCATCATAGGACAGGACAAGTCTTGTAATTTGCAAAACTGCATATACTTGTGATTAAAGTGTTTTGGTATCTTCATCCACTTATTGCCCACACTGTCACTTTGGTCTTAAACTATGATACTTTTAGCTGTTGTAAGATCTTTGCATACAGAGAGTGTTACACAGTCACAAATAAGGCAGGGTTTTCTGATCATTTAACAATGACACACACAGAGTTTTCTCAGATAATAAAGAGATCACATCAGAGTAAAGGTCTACAGCTATCTAGGATCTTGACAGATGCATATCACATGGTAGAAAAAATATATTTTATCAAGATGGATTTTTTTATGAAACACTTTTAAGAAATTGAAATAAAATAATATAAGTTCTCTTTAGGCAGAATGAATGTAAAGAACAAAGTCCACAAAATCACCAATGGAACTGCCATCTGCTTGTCTTGAAAGTTTTCTCTATGCCTGATTAGAGTTTTTTAGTGATAGCACAAGACCTGGTATGTCCTCTAAGCTTTACAGGCAATGTAGGAAACTAAAAAATGTTTCTAGAACATTACTATTTATTTGTAGCATGACTGCATAGGTAGTGATTTATTGGCATTCTGTTATAGTATTTTGCTAGATTATGAAAGATTGTAGCAAAAGGTTAAAATAGTACCACAATTGACATTAATGCACTTTTAGAACAAAGCTATAAATCGATAAAAGAAATTAATATATTTTAGATCTTCCCCAAAATCACTAGGCTGTAACTGAGGGTGTTCTTTAATGACTTTACCACAGGCTACAAGAAACATTTTTTAGTATCTCCAATACATTTGAAATAAGTGTAAGACTTTTTATTTAAACTAATTTGAAATGTCTAGGGCTTTTTAATTAAATTAATTTTATTTTAAATAGATATTTTAATTGATTCTGTGATAGTGTTATGCCTCCTGCCATAGGCAAGTGTGTTAGCCACAATATATTAGCATAACCAAAAGGTGATCTCTGCCTCATGAAACAGTTTATTGTACTGACCACCCATACCCTTTTCTCTACCTGCAGTGTTCCTGCATGACCACTGTATAGCCTTTGGTATCCTTATATTGTTTTTCACTAGAAAGTGTGTTATTTTTCTCTCCTCAATTTAAATGTAATATGGTCAAATCTGAGCTTGCCGTTTCCTCCGCCTAGATCTCTGTACTCCCTGTTTTGATATCGACCTATGCTGGTGACAGAAACATTGACACTGCCACTCAGACCCACAGACCAGGCTCACCTAGGATGCTTCTGTTCCTTTCCTGAGTGCGTCCGCTGCCAGATCCTGCTCTGTCTTCTGCCTTTCTCCTTCCTAGTTCTTCATGAAAAGAAGTTCAAACCTTCTCGTCTTCAGGATCCACTGCAGCTCTACCCCTTGCTGTTCAGTCTCTCATCTCTCAGCATCATTACCACGTTTACCAAATTTTTGTTCATCTTTCCTCTTCTGATACTCTGTTCTGGTTCTAAATACCTTTCCTAATACCTAAAATCCTCTTGATCATTATAAATAGCCATGATCTTTGGCCACTCACTCTTCAAATTCTTAATTTTGAGTTAAGGACATCCCTATTGAACTCACCAGGTTTACTTTTATTTTAGAAATTTTTTCAATAATTCTTGAGAATCACCAGTCTCTTAGTTTGCTTTTCACTGTAAAGACATATAGTGGATGATATTCCAATCACATAGTATGATGTTTTCAAATTTTTAAATATGAGGTCATCATTGTTTTGAGAAAAAAAAATAAATCCAAGAACAATCTTGTGCATCTTGGTATTTTTCATTTACAAGAAAATAAAATTTATCCTAAGCTTGGAGTAATTGTCAATTACTTTGGTTTTCCTCATTTTATGTTATTTTTCTTCATTTTTGTTTAAATGTTTGGTGTTTTCTTCTTTTTCTTTGTTTGTTATCTTTTCAGAGATCATGTTATGATGTGTAATAAAACCCCTACAGAGATCACTTAGAAACATAACATAACATAACCATTAATAGAATTAATCATATGGACTGGAAGGTAGAATGGCTTTTCATTCATTCTCTGTATTCAAACAGATAGCAAGCATCATCATGAAGATCTTGACAGATAATAAATGAAAACTAAGGTGTTTTTTTCTAGGTAACTTATTTTGATTGAATGATGAACACAAACCAACTCCTATGCTTTATAGCTGGATTTATGCAAACATAGGGATACCAATGCAAGCAAATAAAAAGGAAAACGGAGATATGGTAAAGTACTCAAGAAAAAGAAAAGCGAGGAAATTAAAACTCAAGCAATCAATCTACACCGAATATTCTGCCGCAGGCAATGGCTGTGTTCAGAGAGTGTGAATCTCAAGCTTGCTTTCAAAACAACCCCAGAATATGTAGAGATCAGTACTTTCAAATGAAAAAGCAGTATTTTTCCTAAAATCTTTGAAGAGATGAGAGTGATTCAAGAAGAACTCAGAGAAAATATAAGCAGCAGAAATGAAGATTGATGAAGATTTCTTCATTAAAAATAAGAAATTATACTAGGTTAAGACGCAAAGAACTAGTCAGGTATTACTAACTAGACTAAAACTATGTGGTATAACTATACAGATAGTTGTACTCCTTGGATACAGTTATTAGATCTGATCAAAGTCGTGATGCATTATCATCTATCAAATTCTATAGGAAAAAACTCCCCAACATATAACATAACATAGCAAAACAGCATTAGAAAATCAATAACACGGACAGAAAAGAAGGTTTCAGACAAGAACCTTAGAAAAAGAGTATAGAAAGGAAACTAAGCTAATTTAAAATTGTTTTTGAGGGAAATAAACAAAAACTTGGAAGAAATACACTAAATGTATCAGAGTTAATCACCTGTTGTGGGTTAACCCTAGTAGGCAGCTAAGCACCACAGTCACTCAGTCACCACCCCACCCCTTGGGGATGAGGAAGAGAATCAGAAGGGTAAAAGTGAGAAAACTCATGGGCTGAGATAAAGACAGTTTAATAGGTAAAGCAAAAGCTGTGCATACAAGCAAAGCAAAACAAGCAATTCATTTACTACTTCCCATTGGCAGGCAGGTGTTCAGCCATCTCCAGGAAAGCAGGGCTCCATCACGCATAACAGTTACTTGGGAAGACAAACACCATAACTGTGAACGTTGCCCCCTTCCTTCTTCTTCCCCCAGCTTTATATGCTGAGCATGACGCCATATGGTATGGAATATCTCTTTGGTCAGTTGGGGTCAGCTGTCCCAGCTGTGTCCCCTCCCAACTTCTTGTACACCCCCAGCCTACTCGCTGGTGGGGTGGTGCGAGAAGCAGAAAAGGCCTTGACTTTGTGTAAGCACTGCTCAGCAATAACTAGAACATCCCTTTGTTATCAATACTAATTTGATCACAAATCCAAAACATAGCACCATACAAGCTGCTATGAAGAAAAATAACTCTACCCCAGCCAAAACCAGTACATCATCTTAAAGCAGTCAGGTAAAACTAAGAAGAAATATTTTCTGTTTTCAGAGAAAATAGAAGAGGATGTTAAATTAAGATACAGAGGAAAAAAGTAATATTTATCAAGGCTGTCATTGAAAGGTGGGTAAAGGTAGAGCCACTCTTTCTACAGGAGATGACTGAACTCAGGAAAAAAGAGATTACGTAGAAGGGTAGTCAACTAATTATACTTTATTTTGTTTTCAACATCAGCATTTGAAAAGAAACATGGAAGTAGCAAATGCTGGGACCACATGGTATCCTTACCAAGACCAGCACAACTCCTGGTGGTTTTATCAGAACTCCGTGAATGAATGCTGCATGCCAGGACAATGCTAATTACAACATTTTGAACTACTAGCCTATCTCATGTTTAACCACTGTGAGGAATGTGTTAGCACTGTTTGTATCAGTGCATATCAGAACATATCGTATCAGAACAATCTATTTAGGCAAAGATATTTCCTGTGAGATGCAAACATAGAACAAGAGGTATCAAGGTTCAGATTCTGACTGACAAGCTAGTTATAAAAACTGTCAAATCCATGAAGAGGAACCTCTGGGGAAGTGTGGATGGATTACAACAATGCTTTTCATTCAGGCCTGTGTTTAGAAATGTTGAAAATACTGAGGCTGTACGCTACTGTGAATAACACAGCAAATTTTAGAGTTTTACTAATCACCAAAGACTGATATTTAGCTATTCTTGATATCAGCTAGGGATCCTTCAAGGAAACTTTTTTCCATTTATTCTTCAGTATTTGTATTTTGACTCCCTTTTGAAAAAAAGTTGGCTGAACTTTAGCAGGAAAAAGTATCCGCTATTATATGGGTAAACCTAAAATACTTGCAAGGTGAGATTAAGAGGACTGGACCAAGACGCAAGAAGAGATGGTCTGAGGAAGTAACAAATGATGTTTTTAAAAATATAGTTGGTGTGTCCTTGATAAGACTAAGAACAATGGATTTAAATCCATGACCCAAAAGGTCTCATCTATATAATAGTAACCCCTTCACACAAACTTAGAATATTTGTGAAAAAGAGGTGAAGCAAGATATAAATAAATAGGATGATAAGCATGATGTGATGTTATAATGTGTATCATTAGTGGCTGTTCAGTGCTGATGCAGAATAGACACTAGAAAAATTATAGAATCATAGAACAGTTTAGGTTGGAAGGGACCTTTAAAGGTCATCTAGTCCATTCCCCCCTGCAACTATCAGGGACATCTTCAACTAGGTCAAGTTGCTTAAAGCCTCGTCCAACCTGACCTTGAATGTTTCCAGGGACGGAGCATCTACCACCTCTCTGGGCAACCTAGATATCTGGATAAATTGTATCCTTTGTGATGAGCGCACTTCTACAGGGGCTGAAAACAATAAGAACATTGCCTGAGCACCAGAAATGATTAAATGAATTACATATTGAATTTCCACAGGTGTTGGAAACCAGAAGATCAGATATTGTATTGATTCAAAAATCTTCCCATTCACAAAGAATACCCATAAGGACTATGAATGAAACTGCTTTTTCTTCGGACAAATACTTCTCAGAGAAAGAAGAAAAATTCCTCCACAAATCTTGATTGCTAAGGAGAGAATCTGTAAGAATAATGAGAGAAAAAGTGAAAAAAAAACCTGTTAAAATACCACTTGTCACATATAAGTGCCTTGTGGTCTTAATCAATTGGAGTTTTTCTTCAGCATACAGAGTCTCCAAAAACCTTGATTTTAAACCTTTAAGCCATCTTCCACATTTCTACAATATATCGACCTGTAAGGATGCAACAGACACCAACCACTGTGACACTTTATTAATTCATATCAATAGGAAATAAAACAAACAAACAAACAAAAATTAAAAAAATTTCATATACAGTAACTATTCATTAGAAAATGTTCCTATTACTCTGTGTAAAAAGCTTTTAAATCCTATAGGTGATATCACTGCTTCAAAACACTGTCAAGTGTGGCTTTCTGCTCTCGCTAAGTAGAGATTGTAAGCACAGAAACAACAGTCATAGTCTCAGCATTAGCAATTTCATTATATTGATGGCTGACATGAAAAATAATGAGGCTGAAAATGAAAAGTATACTGACAGTTGGTTATTCATATGAGAAGTAACTAGTTGTCCTTTTTCAGAAAGGAAAGACTTAAATTTTTGTTTTACATTCAGTGCTTGACTTAAGATAATACCTTAATTGAACCAACCCAGAAGAATAAACAAATCTTTCCTGACAGGGACGAGTGCAGGAACAATAATTTACTAATGCCTTTATCAGTACAAAATTAGGGAAAAAAGTGAGAAAGTTAATGGATCTAATGCTCCCATCTCTTCTGAATGTCTGGTACTAGACAAAATGTAACATATAAAAAAACAGAATGCAAAGGTGAAGTTTTTGATTATCACAGCGAATTTTAAGTGGAAAGGTATAAGGACTTATTAAAAATCCATTAAGCAGCTGAGGGATAAAATGAGGCTTCAGGAATTAAAAATATCTTTGGATAAACAAAACCAATGAACTACAAAACATAATAACTGAAGAATAAGAGAAGTGAAAAAAGGTTAAGAATTTTTAAATGAAGACATTGTGCAGTAGTTAGACCTTATTTTTAAAGAAGTCCCTTATCTTGAATGGATAGGAAAAGTAATGCATAAGCACATGTAAAAGAATCTATAGGATTTTGTACAGAAAGAATTTGCTGTTAAAGGTACCACAATTTACTTTTATTAACCTTTTTTAAAAAAATCTTTTTGTTTCTTAAAGAACATCAGAAACTAAAATGAAAAGTATCGCACTGATCATTTCAGACCTGAATATAGCCACCTATACCTATGGAAGGACAAATATGTCAGAATGTAATATACAGAAATATTTATAGGAATTATCAGGAATTTGCCTCTGCCTTTTTTGCAATAAAACTGAAGGTCATACATGAAATAATTTGGGGTTTTGGGGATAGGCCAGTCTTTTCATCTTTTAATATAGAAGCTGCTGAAAAAGCTTAATGAAGATTAAAAAAAAGCTTAAGCAGAAAAATAAAAGGGAACTAGACAAGGAAAGGTGATGGGTTAACACTGGACTTTGGTTGCTTTGGTTTATCTGTGCTTTGTTATAACTGATAATTTTTTTTCCCCCAGTAATCATTCACCACCTCTGTACTTCCCATTATAGTGGAAGATTTAGAATTATCTCTTTGTTTTAACTGAGTACTCTGGGTCTGACTTTCAGCCTCAGCAGACACATGAAAACAGAAATCCACAGATTTGTGCAGAGAAACATTTTGCTCTTTGTGCCAAATTTTCTGAGTCCGAAATTTACAGCGTATGCTTATTTAAAAAAATAGCCTAATTTGCATTTCAAAATTGTACTCTTTGCAACAACATGGGTGTAGGAACTGTCAGTTTTGCTAAAGAATGCCTAATATTGATTTTGTTTCATAAAACTCATTACCAATGTCAATAAAATTAATAAAATCAGAATAAAAGTGTCTCTACACAGAAGGTTGCATCAACCCAGCCAAATCCTCAAAAGAATTATTCTCATGGGCACAAGCTTTACATAAAGAGGAATATTCAGGGACTATCGATGCTTGAACGTAAGATTAATAATCCTGTAAATGCCTAGGTACATAGTTCATAGACTATTCATAGACTATTCATGTGGATCTCATAATTCAAGTAGATCTTAGATGCACGAAGTTGCACTGATATTCTATTGCTTTCTGTTAGGTAGACTTTAAAATACCAGTACTAAACTACTAATCTAGATCCTCATTTAAGCACCTAAATCTAGATGAGATTAATTCAACATAGCTTCAGTCTCTGTTGATACACCCTTATTCATGACTAGAGTTCTTAGGCACAGCAGCAACAAAAATATCATCAGACTCTGACCGTCATCTTATTGCCATGTGGCTGCTTACTAAGATATATCAGTAAACTCCAGATCTGGAGCGTAGAAAGTAATAACAGTAGTATATTTATAGTATCAATTGCACACAATGCTATGTGCATTCAAAACAAACTTGCATGATAGAATACAGTATGGAAGAAAAAACTTATACACCTTTTCCTCATACCATGGTCATTCCATTTTTAATTCCCTTCCTTCCTAAATCTCCAAGTAGGGTAAGAGACCTACTAAAATCGAGTGGTAAGGTCTTATATTGAAAAACAGATGCTGTCTCACCACACTTTTGTGTCCAAAGAAATGCTTTTGCAGATATTGACAAATGAGATACACCCTTGTCAGTGTTATTTGCAGGCACTTCAAATATGAGGTTCTAGGACAAACTTTTCAAGGAAAAAAATCTGATCTGATTAATGTATTGCATTAGCATGTCTTACATTCACAAGTAAATGTACATTTACACTTAAACTAATGCAGGGCTTAGAAAGGTCTGTCACTCGAGTTGCAGATTGCATCTATTCCTTTAGATTCTTATTATTCTAAAATAAGTACTGATAATAATATAACTTATAATGCCATCTAATGACAACAAGCAAATACAATGTAAGAAAACTTATGATTATGTTATCAGCATCATTAAAAACTAGTTGCTGTTACTTTGATAAACATATTAGTATTTATGTGTTTCAAGCCAAAGAATTAGGGAACTAGAATCGGCAATGACAAGTTATGTCCTCTTATATTATCCTCTGCTTCTCAGAAAAGAGAATAAAGACCAGCTGCAAATGAGTATAAGGAGGTAGTATTTATATCTTAATTAAATATGGGAATCTCATATTTTATAGGAAATGCCAAATGCTTTAAATGTTCTTTCAGTCTAAATAAAGGTGGAAATTAAAAATCTGGCAGACTTTTTTTCCATCAGATAGAGAATACAATAATGAAAAGATGTTCAACAGTAATTAAGAAGTAATCCAAAAGCAGGAAAAAAAAAACAAACCAAAAAAAAACCCCTAAATACTTCAAGCTTTCAACACTCAGGTACAATGTGTGGTTGAAAATGTCAATGTAATCCAGATGTTCCCAATGGTTTTTTTCAATGGAATCTTTTTACAGATAAGCTAGATCTTCAGGTTCTGCTGATCTAGGTCAACTCCAAACTATGGAGAGATGGTGGCTTAATCCATTGTTGTCAGTAAGAATTAAGTTGTATTTTAATATCAATAACATAGTGACAGAAACAGCCAATCTGAGTTGAAGGCTATAATGTAATCATTCATGAAATATGAATGACTATGTAGTATAAGGAAAGTAGCTAAATCTAACTTTACTAAAATAATGATTAATTTTTCTTTGCAAAAAGCATTGATATAAACTTATTTTCTAGTTTGCAACAGAAAAGTAAGCTATTTAACATCTTAGTTTTATCACTTCAAAAAATGTTCTTTTATTATCAAGCTGAAATTATATCAATATATGTAACAATGTTTTTTTTTGCAATTAATCACAACCTTGCTCATGCAAGAGGTTATTTTCCATTATTTACAGTTTTGCATCCTTTCTTTTATCTATTGCCATATAATTGCCTTCTTTTAATCGCTCCTTTTGACAGCCTCTATCTTTCAAATTCATGCTTACTTTTATGCTTACCTATGTCTTAAGAATTGTCAGAATATGAAATTCTGGTATGAACACAGTTGCACTTACATAAAAAACAATTCCTCAGCATCTACTACTAAAGTAGTAGGTATCTGACCTAAAGCTAGTCCATGAAGAGAGAAATGTGATTCCACAGGATTATTCATCCTACTGATTTCAGAAACCTATTTTAGAATGGGATGAATCCCTCTCTGGAGTTGCCTGTATCTTCCTCTTAAGAGCAGAAGAATCCTATACTACTATACTGTACTAAGTATTTAAGTATAGAAGGGCTCAAACTATGTGATACATAACTGGTGAGTGTCAGTTACTCTATAAACAAAATTACTGTGAAGATTTATTCCTGTTGAGACCAGGGGAAAGTATCATTGCAGTCTTATCTGTATGATCAAGTCTTTCTCAAGCCTCTCCTGGATGGTGCGCAGAGGGGAATGTGGGTCCTTCCTAAAGACAACCTCCCTCAAGGGGAATGGTGATCTGCCTCATGGCAGCAAAAATTTCTCAGTGAGTCGGTGTACTCTGCAACTTCCAGTCAGCTGTAGACCTCCCTGTGGTCCAGTCAGCTCAGCACCACATGCTCAATAACCAACAATGGGCTTTCCAGCCAGCTGCCTTTTCTACCTCATTGCTACGTACTCCCACAAACCACATCATCTGCCATGTGTTTAGGGCCCAGCTGCACTCAGTTATTTAAAAAGTAACTTGTAACAGCAGTGGGGTGCCTAAGGACCAGGCTTTTATTAGTTCTTGTCCTAAGCACATTCAGTGCTTGCACAAGCAGCAGATCCATTCAGAAAATCTATGCACTTTCTTTTATCAGCATAAAGCTTACCTGGTCAACTATATGATAAATAGCAAATAAAGATATAAAGTCAACAAAACTGTGGCAAATGGGGAAAGGATAAATAGAGGTTGGCCATTATTTGGGAGGGAATGATGGTTGTAAGCAGGGTGAACCTGGGAGGAGAAAAAAGTAAATGATGTGATTGCTATTGTAGGGTATTCCTGTTGAGCAGCCCTGCACAAGATCAGTGGAGTCTGCAGCAGAACAACAAATCTGTCATTTCTTTGATATTTGCATCTGATTTCATCCTTTGGCTCGGGCACCTGGGTTGCTCTCCCTAATACTGGCAAGAGAATGCTAAGAGGTGATGGACCAGACATCTTGATTTCCTAACAACTGGCACATACACAAAGAAGGGACATAAGATTCATTTCCTAAAGAAATCAGTCTGAGGCGCCTCTCTGGCACCTCGTTGTTCTTTTACTGGGAGTTATTTTACATTATCATGCAACTATTTATACTAGTGTTGTTAATTCACATTTACGTTCGTCTGAGGTAAAAATCAGATACCAACAGAGTTCCTCTAGCAAAATATTCCCCTAAGGCTTTGCTCTTCACTGTCTGTCTTTCCTGAAGCCAGGTGCCCTGCACAGAGTAAATATTAAGTGCTAATATTTTTATATGGTGAAGCTTTACATTGAAATTAGAAGAATGTGGAATGATCAAAATGTAAATTGAGTTTTCACACTCAGTGGCAATGCTTTTCATGATTGCAATTCAATCTTAACTGCGCCCTTGTTGTTACCAAAGCCCAGTTAAGGATGACTTTACCTTGAATGTTCTTCTTTCATAAAAAAGATCCAGCAGGGTCTGATAATTGGCACAGTGAGTTATGTTATCTTTCAAAGTTTGTGGTACAGGGATTTTTGCAAAATAAATGAGCATGCCCTTTGCCTGTTCTCACATTCCAATGATTTCTGCCTGTCAGAGTGGTGGGTTTGGAGCAGAATTAAAGTAGCCACATATGAACATAATTAGGTATATGTGACACCCATAGAGGTTGAATAGTGACAAAGTTCATAGAACAATTAGTGAAAATTCTCTTGAGTTCCTGAAGTGTTATGTTGATGCTAAACCCAACACAGTTGACCAGTCCAGTCAGGTGAGTGAATATATCCAGTTTCACTTGTCCTCATCCATGTCTGATGTCTCATTGTCCATAACTTCCTCAAGTAATTTTCATCTACTCTATCAATGGATGCTATGTCTAACTCTTTTTTTTTTTTTGTGGAAACATGATGAAAGTTTCAAAGCACAAACAGAGAACAGTGCACATGAGCTACACGCTTTGGACAGCAGATGATTTATGAGGCTTGACAAGGCAATTTACAGATTTTCTATTATTTCTGCATTCAGAATATGCTCTGTGTCTAGCAGGAACTCCTATTAATTACCACATGAAACAAAGTCATGGTTGTTGTGACATAAAATGTGGAAGATTATTTTAAAAAGTACACATTTGATGATGTATCATAGTTGAATGAATTCAGAATCAGTGTAAAGGAAATTTGATAATGATTTGTCCCAGCTTGTGGTATATAAACCAAAGCAAAATTCCCTTTCTCAGGTAAGTAAAAAAAAAAGTGGACAATAAAGGGAAAAAAATATGAAACAGCCACAGCAAGTTAGTTCATTAAATATATCTTGGCAGTTTTGGCCATATTTAAAGCCAACCTTGGCAGATTACAGGCCTGGATTTGCTGCATTTCTATTCTAATAATAATGCAACATAATGCAAAAGGATTGCTTAACTGGAGTATTTACTACTGAAGAGAAAATTGCTTTTATAATTATGCATCCCCATTAAAATTTACAGAAATGTTGAAGACCATAAAAAAACATCATCAACAAATTATAAGGATTGAATTCTCCCAGTTGCATGTGTACAACACTTTCACTACTGTTAAAAGGATTTAGGTACCTGCACTGAAGGATAAGCATAGCTGATTGGATTTTTCATTGTAATTTGTATTGTAGTTTTTCCTGCTAAGGATCGTCTACTGGAAAATGGCATTTACTGTAATTTGTCATTTTTAATGGTTTTAAAAATAAATTAGATACAAAATTTCTGTGATAGAACATATGTGAATGGCTCCCAGAAACTTAATTTCTCTCTTCTTTTATTCACTCCATATGCAAAATTCAACATTCAAGCAGTGTGACAAATAATCTACTCATATGAGGCTGTTTCTGCACCCTGTGTATATACCCTTAACCTGTCTTGATGCTTACACTTTTTCTCCACCTCGAATTTGTCTGGTCATTAAAAACCACACTATATTCTCAGTAGAGGAACCTATATTTCTATTACAACAGAAATTATAAACCTAATTGATATAAACCTCTCTAACAATGACTTTCTATTAACACTTATATGTATATCTGTTATCTGAGTCATGTTGTCCATAATACTTAATAACTTCTTAAAAAATGACTTTAAGTTTACTACTTAATATTTTGGAAAGTCAGAATATTTTCTCAGGTGCCTAACTATCAATTTAGAAAGCTCTGCTATTATAAAAATAGAAATCTTGGTCTTGATATCATTTGCACCAGCTAGACCTATTTTATGGCAGCAAAGGCTATGTTATGTCTTCCACTAGGAATGGAAAAATGTAAGCAAAGAATTGTTTTAAGCAGGTAATTTGCAGAAAAAGAGAAACTAAATCTTCCTCTCTTTTTGAAGCTGGAGTAGCAGTGATATGTAATTTTGAAGAGTATTATTGATTAGTGACAGAAAAGATATTTACCAGTTGTGCCATTTCTTGTGTCTATGCAATGAAACAGGATTAGGTGTCATATTTCTTCATGATGCAGAGGGATTACTGTGCTCTAAACTATAGATCTGCTAAGTATAGAAAAGGCCACTTCTTGAGAGACATCTGTTAGTTTGGATGTTACTCAATTTCTGTTTCCCACCAAGATCATCATTGCAAATAAGAGAATGGGTAAGTCATTGGCAGGAAATACTCTGCCTGAGTTATTCTTATTATGTTGAGCATATGGCTCCATTGTCTGTCACCACTTAGACCTGTTTCATGTTATTTTGTTGCTGAAATGCTTCTTGATTTCTAAATGCTCATGAGATATAAATGATTCTCATGGATCAATCTGATCACCAGGGCTTTGCTTCATGGGCTTCAAAAGAATATTTTGTCTGTTAGGACCATGAATTCTATTTAAAGCAAGTATAAGAAATTTAAAAAGATTGCATTATGCTTAATGCCACCAATTAATTTTTTTTCTTATGAATGTCTCTCATTAATCTAGAGTTGCCCTTTGACACAAAATATTTAAAAAACTCAATTCAAGCACTTTTTCCCTGCTCTGCCAATTCTTGCCTATTTTTTCATGTGTCCATGGATGACATGAACTGATCTTTTTTTTTTTCCGCCAAGCTTCAAGGTAATTCATTCCAGAACTGGTTCTGTAAGAGTGGTCTGAAAAATAACTGAGCACACAGAAGTGCCAAATTTCAAAGTATATTAGGAGGCACTCAGCTCTTTGAATACCTGAGTGGTATTCAACAGTGCAGAGCTCAAGAGATGATGAAGTCAATGAATAAAGTCACAGAGAACTACAAAATAATTGCAACATGTCACCCTGATGTGATCCAATGTACTCTTGTATTGATGCAACACCACACTGAAAACATTGCAAAGCAATATCAAGGCACCCTGCTGTGATTACTTTGTGGTTCTCCATGACTATTTGACACTGTTTTTCTTATCTTCCTTCTCTTTCCTTTTACTCTTGACTTCTTAGAGGAGCCAGGTTATTTCACATTCTGTATCCCTTTCCCTGTTTTTTTAACGCCTTTTTCACTTTTTTTTTTTTTTTTTTCCTGTCATGGATAATTTTCAGTGACCTGGGTTTATTTGTTCATAACTTTATGAATGTCAAGGAGCATGAAGGCAACTGCAGAGATCTTACTCTCTGGGTATTTTTTGGTCATAGACAATATAAAAAGAGCTTTATAAAGTCGTACTGACTATACAGGAACTATAGGCAGGGAACAAAAAATATACATGTTCCTGTACTCCAGAAGGATCCCACTAACTCAGCCCTTTGCGAGCCTTGATATTATAATTGTAATTACAATATAAGGAAATATGTTGGCTTTTTAAAAAGAAAAATCTTCACGCTTTAAGTATCTCAAATTTCAGCCCCAATGCAAGATGTGAGAGGTACAGATTCAGCACAGCATATGGCTTTAAAGTTGTTATTACAGATTTAGAGCATGCAGCCGTTTTCTGTCCTGTGAAATTACTTCCTATGAAATATAGTCTTCAATTTGCATTTTCCTCTGCTATCCCCCATTATTTGATCCTCCATTTATATTTTAACTCCCACGGCACTCACTACTGGATAATGCCAGCTGTTGAGTCAGCAACATGAATGTAGCTCAGACACTATGATTACTAAGTTTTATCTTCTAGTCTCTGAAGGTGCAGCCACCTGCTTTGTTGCAAAGTCAAATGACTTATATTGCACGTAGACAGATACCTGGATACTCAGAGTGAGTTTTATATGATGTTCAGTATGAACTTAAAAGGGAAATATACTGATGTATCCCACAGAAGTTATAACAATAGCTAAAGGTAAATTTGGGAGATTTATGCTTGATGAACGTGCAAAATAAAATACGGGAACTTCACTCTCCCTGCTCATCCTTATCTTTTCACATAGCAGCCCCAAACATTCTGAACACAAGGACAGGAGAAAATTTCTAGAATAAGTGGGCTATGAGTATCCTGGATGTGTTTCTACCACATAGGCATGAGTACTGCTCAAAGGTCAGGAGTAAACAATGTTCATTTTGAGATAGGAAGACTGTGGTTTGGATTCTTGTAGATTAGATGTTGCAAATGAAACCTTAAAAGTTGTAAACCAGGTTACATATCTGATGTAAAATGGCGAGTATAGGAGGATCATAGAAAATCAGCAGAATTATATTTTTCAAAGCCACTCAGTTCAGTAAATGTTCCATTCCTGTTAGAAACTAGAGAAACTGGAAATTGAGGCTGAAATTCATCTGATGTAAAATTTGAAGAGCTGACTTATAGAGCTTATCTGGTCACCAATGGTTCCCTTTACTGTAAACAGAGATGAATTAGAACATCTAACTCATAATACCTGAAACAGATTAGATTAATTACACCCTAAAAAAGCACTAATTTCTCTTTCTTTTTCTAGAAAAATATCCTCTCTGATTAGCTATGCTCTGGATGTATACATCACAGATGTTTAAAGTTAAGCTAGATACATCTTCTCTTTGGTGCACAATTCTTCCATGAACCTTTGAAAAATTTTAAATGTTTTTATACCTGTAATAATTTATAAAATTGGAACTCAGAAGATTGCAACCTTTAATTCTGTATATTTTTTCCTAAACTATGCTAGAAACAATCACAGATATAAATAACAAGTGGGACAAATATTCCACAGATATATTATATCCCACCAAGAGTGAATCCATAAAACATTTCTGAATGTTACAGACAAGCAAGTAAATGAACAAAGTACTATTATTAAGGTTAATGGTAATAGAAGAAAAACTGTTGTGTTAGCAATTCCTAGCAAGCCTTTAGTAAAAGTAGGTAAATCTGATTAAATTTTGCATTCTTTTAATAATTTGCTGAGAAGCACAAAGTGATCAGAGACTATCATCACCTGCATTCTTCTCCTCTGTCCTTCCTCTGACCTGCTGTCACTCCTTATTTGTTTGCTTAGTATTTCTGTAATAACAGAATAAGGGAAGCGGCAGTCCACAGGAAACCCACATGGAGGGAGCAAAAATGATAAAGCACCAATTTTTTTCCCCATAGAACCAAAAATATTCCTCTGTGTCTCTGACATTAACATTCCTAAAGAACACCACATTTTTTCTCTATTCATGATTGAATATTTTCTTATTTCAGAGATGAATGGTTGCTGCTGATGCTAACTTTTTAAATAATTTCACAGGAAAAAAGTATGGGTCTATGAACTTACAGCAAAAAGCAACTTGGTTATGTGGTTTGGAGTGCAGTTGGGGAAAAGCTTCCAGGAGAACACCCAATGGCTGAGATTGAGACATTTGTTCTAACTATTGAAAAGAGGTATCACATTTTCCTTGCTGTAAGTTTTTAAAACCAGAGGGGTTTTTTTCTTTATTTTACTGTCTTTCATGATCTTGCTCCTCTAATTTGTTTATCATGTGGCACAGTAATACCTCCCAGCAATATTTTTAGCTTACTAACAATGACTTCCAAGTTCTACCTCATCTGTCTCTAAAGCAGAAGTCACCTTGGCTGTGATGCCTATAAAGAGCAATTGACATGAGAGTCTCATATGGAAAATATTCCTATCTAAATGTCCTTATTCAGCATCATTCATGGACTGTGTGTCATTGAGTTTTCCTGAAAGGGAGAAATTGTTTCTCTCAGCAAGTAGCATGAAATACTGGCCTGTGAATACTTGCCTATACCTCTTGCCCTCAAATTTCACATGTCGAATACTTACATCGTCTTTTTTAAAAATGGCCCTAGATTTTTTTTCCTTAAATATAAAAAAGTGTGGCTAGATGGAAGAATATATCATAGCTTTATCTCCTGAAAACATATTTAGACAGTCTATTACAATATAATGTTAGGCACAAAACATCTGTGGTCATTCCCTCCAACACAAAGAAACCAGAGGAAGAAATTCCCATTTCCAAAATGAACACTTAAGTACATTTAAAAGCTTTGCTTTCTGTTTCATAAAGAAAACAATCACTCCTTTCTGATTGCACTAACTGCCTTAAGTCCAATAGAAGGTTTTGGATTTTGACTCGTTCTAAAATAAATTCTTACCTAAGATGTCAAATAGGCATAGGGGTCCAGGAAAGCAATACAATTTTAGAACCTTCCTTTCCTCTTGCCCTAGGTTTTTCCTATTGGGTGACTTGTGTGTATCCCATGTGGTGTTAAAAGCCCTGCTCTGAGATTTCCAGGTCTCCCTGTGTTGCATCTAAGAGGAACTTTGGCACGTACCTTGCCATTCTGAATTCCCCTTCAGAGCTTAGGTGGTTGGTTTATAGTGGCTTCAGTGTTTATTTTAGCCATGTTGAAGTCTGCTTGTGAATATGTGTGGTGCTGGTACATGGTCCCATAATATAAATTGCATATCATTATCCTAAAATCACCCATGGCTTTTGAGATCACTTTTTCACTTTACTCAACAGCTCATGGAATCTTTCCTCATAAATCTTAAAAAATCCATGCATCACTGTCTATAAGACTGTCTGAGTTACTTGCAGTAACATTCAGACTTGCAGTGATGATTCAGTGGTTCATCTGGAATATCCTCATACTGGCTTATAAAATGGGCTAATTCTGAGACTTATTTGCAGATTTTTCCACAAACTATATTTTCCATTGAATCTGGACTTTGCATGTTGAATGTCTCACCGTAACATATACATTCATTGAAATAGATTCTTAAAAGCAAAAGACCTTCAGGTTAGGATAAACTTCTGTAGGAAGTGTACATGTACTTTCGTAGTTATGGTGTACACCATTTGTATAAAAACCTGGTGATAAAAACAGTCATGTGAGAAGTAGATCTCCTTTGTCTTTAACATTTTTGAATCCACAACCTAAAATATGTCTTCCTAAGAATAAACTGTTCACCCTTTTGGTGAAGGTAGGCTGCTGAATATCCTGGGAAACATGGAACCAGAATGAAAGCCAGCAAAGTAGAACTTGACTTCAGTCAGCTGATTAGGATATTTAGTTAGTACTCATCCTGTTTATAGTGATGATTTCCTATTCAAAAAATCCTTATGCAGATACACTGCACACTTCTCATCCCTTCAAATACTTCAGCATTTATGCATTTTTTACCAAGTCTTTGACAAGTCTTACCAAGTCTTTTACCAAGTCTTTACCAAGTCTTTAACCCGGTCACGAGTGGTGTTCCCCAGGGCTCAGTGTTGGGACCAGTCCTGTTTAATATCTTTATCGATGATCTGGATGAGGGGATTGAGTGCACCCTCAGTAAGTTTGCAGATGACACCAAGTTGGGTGGGAGTGTCGATCTGCTGGAGGGTAGGAAGGCCCTGCAGAGGGACCTGGACAGGCTGGATTGTTGGGCCGGGGCCAACTGTATGAGGTTCAACAAGGCCAAGTGCCGGGTCCTGCACTTGGGTCACAACAACCCCAGGCAATGCTACCAGCTTGGGGAGGAGTGGCTGGAAAGCAGCCTGGCTGAAAAGGACCTGGGGGTGATGGCTGACAGCCACCTGAACATGAGAAGGCAGTGTGCCCAGGTGGCCAAGGCAGCCAATGGCATCCTGGCTTGTATCAGGAATAGTGTGGCCAGCAGGACCAGGGAGGTGATAGTGCCCCTGTATTCAGCACTGGTGAGGCTGCACCTCGAATCCTGTGTCCAGTTTTGGGCCCGTCACTACAAGAAACACATTGAGGTGCTGGAGCGTGTCCAAAGAAGAGCAACAAGGTTGGTGAAGGGTCTAGAGAACAAGTCTTACGAGGAGCGGCTGAGGGAGCTGGGGTTCTTTAGTCTGGAGAAGAGGAGGCTGAGGGGAGACCTTATCGCTCTCTACAACTACCTGAAAGGAGGTTGTAGTGAGGTGGGGGTCGGTCTCTTCTCCCCAGTAACAAGTGACAGGATGAGAAGAAATGGCCTCAAGCTGAGCCAGGGCAAGTTTAGGTTGGATATTAGGAAAAACTTCTTTACTGAAAGAGTAGTCAGGCACTGGAACAGGCTGCCCAGGGAAGTGGTTGAGTCTCCATCCCTGGAGGTATTTAAAAGACGGGTAGATGCAGTACTTGAGGACATGGTTTAGTGGTGGACTTGGCAGTGATAGGTTAATGGTTGGACCTGATGATCTTAAGGGTCTTTTCCAACCTTAACAATTTTATGATTCTATGATTCTACAATGACTTGGTGACTTCAGAAATTAATTCTGGGTTTTGGGCAGAAGCCCTATTAGTGATCTACAACTTCTACAGCTGCATAACAGGAAAAGACAGAACCAAATGCTTCTCAGAAGTTCACAGTGGAAAGATGAGAGGCAATGGTCACAAGCTGGAACATGAGGATTTCTGATTTAATATAAGGGAAACATTTTTCTATGAAGCTTGTCAAAGATAGGAAAAGAGTTCTAGAGATGCTGATGAATCTTAATCCTTGGAGATACTTTAATATTAACTGGACAAGACCCTAGACAACTTGCTATAACTCCTGCTTTGAGCAGGAGGTTGGACTAGGCAACCTCTGGAGATCCCTTCTAATCTATCTTTCTATGACCTCACTGTGGAAAAGTTCAGGAAAGCTCAGAGATTTCCCATCCTTTTTAGGCAACATCTGCCTGTCCACTCAATATCTGCAGGCCACGTATCTCTAAAGTATCTGCACTTGCTGACAATCCATAATAAAAATGTGATTTTTAAAATTTTACAAACTCCTTACCTATTGAGGAAAAGGGCCCACTAGAGGTTCCTTGAGAACATAGGAGCTAAGAGTGTTGTACGAAAACACTCAGCACTGTGGTGAAAGATGTGTCAAATGGATATAATAATGACATGGTGAAGAGCTGGGAGGCACAACGGTAGATGCAGATCTGCCATAGGAAACCAGACATCATTTTTTCTACTCCTGATGGGACAATTTGTTTTGTTTCACTTTTTAAATACAGAGACAGTCTAATCTGAAACATCTACAGATTGCAGAGGCTGGGGATGACTAGACAACCATGCCTTCTCTTTGTGAAAATTGCTTTTCTTGCTTGCTCAACATTTGGCTTCAGGACTCTTTCATTCCTGGCTGCATAGTGGTCCAGATATGACATTTGATAAAGGTTCAGTCCCACAGAGTGCCCACAAGGGTTGTTGATGAAGTTGTCCTTACATACATAAGAGCTTTGGGATGTAATACCTTGAGTTTGAGGTGTTTGCGAGGCAGAATTCAAAATATGAAGAAATTGTTTGATTGTTACTTTTTTAAAAAAAAAACCACAACACTCTCTGGTTCATTAGATGTCTATTCTCAGAAGGTGTCTAGTGTTTCCTATCATTACAAACTCACATTTCCCAAAGAGATGACACTGGGGAAGAGAGAACAATAGGGCAGACACTGCTCTCCCCATTTCCCACAGCAATTATAAAAGTTTAAATAAAATTTACATAATTTTGTTTTAAGGCTATTAATAAGTATGACCAACTATAATGGTATTAAAATTATCACGTGAGTGTGTTTGTGAGGGCAGTTCAGAGAGAAAAGAAGCTATTAAGGGCCAATCTCAAATTTATAAGGTATATTCTTTTACAGAGAATAAATGGCTTGTTTACAACACCTCAAGGGTGTCGCGTAGTGTTGTTAGAGGGAAATCTGTTGGGTAGATTTAGAAAAAGAAGTGCCTCTAGGACCCATCACACTGTTAGTTCCTTAGACAACCAACAGAAAAGAAAGATATGAGCTCTCTTTGGAAATCTTCAGAAGCCCCAATGTCTTGTCATGTATTTTATAAGAATTTAGGCACTTCCCTTTGGAGGACCAAATGTCCAATTCTATATGTCAAATTTAGATGACTACTGTGTAGAGGTCTACATCTGAGCTAAACTCAAAGATCTTCCTCATGGTCAATAGAAAATAATGGGGATTCCTAGAACTCAACTGAATTCCTACAATCTACATTTAAAATAAGTAAGATAAATACTGTTCTACATATGACTTTTAAATGCTAACAAGTCTCCAACTTCTGTACAAGGAGACTAGATGACTTCCTCAGGCATAAACATCCACATTACACTCATCTTGAAGTGAGATCCATCCCTAAGAGCCCATCTTAGGTGTCAAAAACTGACATACCATGTCTGACTTAGATGTCTCAATCAGGTCCAGTTGATCCCCTTTGCATTTCTGTAATTTTAATGTTGCAGAAGTCACCATTTACATATTGCTAGTAAAAGCAACAACAGTTTTTTATGTTTTTTTTTTTTTTATGAAGACTTTAGCCATGTTTTCCCTTTAAGATTTTTGTTATCTGTGAAATCATTTACTGAATATTATAAAAGTAATTACTGTTTCTGAACAAATTAAAAATATCTATTGTGGTGACTTGGGAATTGTGATTTCCTCATGCAAGCTCATCTACATTTTGGTAACATCTGTTCCCTAGCCACTAACTGCTAAACAGAATAATGGATGATTAATCTGAAGAAAACACGCTTTCTAAAAAATTTTACTGTGATAAGTAAAAGTAAGTAGATTGATTCTGGCTTACATAATTTGTCATGTCCATGATATCCAGCCATATCATCCAGTAGACAAGTGCTGAAACAAGGAAATCTGTTGTTGCCAAAGGCTAAATGAACGCTGACGTATATAATTCAGATTACTCTCACTGATTTCAAGTCCTATCTGAGCAAGAAACCCATCAAAACCCGTCATATTGAATGTGCTATTCAAAGCTCCAATGTAAAGAACAACCTTCAGGTATACCTTTATTGAACAACTTTTAGTGTGGTCAAGAACAGCCTAACACCATATTCTGGGGATTTTTGCCATGCAGTGGTGCCACTGCATTGAGAGGTTTACGTAGTTAAGTATTTCAAGGTATACTTCTATAGCCTTCCGTACACTCACTGTTCATGGAAGAAACACTCATGGAGTTCAGGAATAAAGAGGAAAACAGTTGCTGCACTGCTGGTAGAATAGACAAACTCAGGTCCCTGCGTTTTGGAAAGAATTCCAAGTTTCAGTTCAAATACTGACATGAAGTTGTCTTTGCTAAGACCTGCAAAGCTGACCTGATCAGCTCTGCCTGACTCTTTCTAATTTTACTGCTCTGAAGAATGAAGACCGTAGCAATAGAAATACTGTCAAGCCTTGCAGTAAGTAGCAGAGTTATTCCTTTTAAAGTGAAGAAGGTTGGGGTTAATCACTTTATTTTTTCATATACCTAGTTTAAGGAAGACACATTAAAGTACCTTCCAATGAAGGTGATGATAGACAGAAGTGATCTAAATGGAGCTCAGTTACCTTGTTATTTTAGTCTGTTTTTTTAAAGTTTTGTTTCCTATACTAGATTTTTGTGGATGCCACTTTAATGCAGTATTTCAGTTTAACAGGAGTTTAAAATATTTGACTAAGATTGTCTTTCATTTAATTGTTAATGTTTTTTTAAAGCAATTTCCAGAAAGTGAAAATTACCCTTTCAGTGTAAATTGCATCATTTCATTGGAGTGATGTTTTCACTTCATGATTTGTTTTCCCTCTTCTGAACAACTAGAAACTACATAGTAAAAACCCTTCTTTACTGACAAACTAAAAGTTTGTTTGCAAGAAAAATGCTGACTAGATTTACATCCATCATTTCAATCAAACATAAATGATAGTATGCAGTGATGAAAAACTTTTCGAGAGACAAAACCTTAATTGCATATGTATAGCATCTTCTGATAAATTTTTGGAAGCAGAAGATTTATGAATTATTGACTATTGTAAACATAATCCAATACAATAGAGGAAAGCATCATTACCCCTGTTCTGTACATCAGTTAACTGAGACAGAGAAGAGAAAACTAGTATTAACAAAGGTATACAGCTGTGCACCCAAATAAACCACAACTGTGGTTGTATTTGAGATTAAGGTACTGCTTTTAGGTGTCTTGAAGCAAACGTCTTTGTATGAGTTAGATATCTGAGCTTTATTATAGTCAGTGGAAAGAGAGTAAATTAGTCAATCAAGTTCTAGGTTTCCGCATTAGACTGATCCAATACTATTGCAGACTCCAAGGACTGTATTGACTTGGTCTCCACTAGCTATAATCTATCTCGTACAGATATCTGCAGATGGACACCCAAATGTAATTGTCTTATTCTTTCACTTGATTATGCCCCTTAAACTAAGTCCAGCTGCCTAAATGTCATCATCTCATGCTGTCTGAGATGCCATACAGTAGCCAAGGTACTTATACAGTACTGGTAAATATAGTGCAGTACATAAATATTATTGGATATATGACCATCTCCTTCCAGAGAAGCAGCTAGAAGCCAGCCAGGGTATCCTTGTGTACCTCAAATAGCTCTGGATGCCTATGTTTAGATGACTAAACATAGCCAGGATTTGAATTTTCCAGTCTAATTAAATTAGCTTGCTGGTTCCAGCATAAATGGCCACTAATGAATTATACTGATACCAGCCAAGCAATCTGAACAATATATTGTCTTCAGGGGTTAATGCTTCTAAATCTGAACATTCCCAGATGGCTTATTTGTTCATACAGTTTCTAAAAAGAACTAAGCCATCACATTTTTATTTAAGCTCTGAAAAATCCAGTTGACAAATTTTACATGTTTTAGCCAGAGTATGAAGACTCAGAAGCCATCTCTGAAAAGACAGGAGAGAGAAAGACCTGAGTTAATACATGTATGTGCTAAAGTGAGCAATTGTAAATATTGTCAGCCTTCTATTTCAAAGAAGCAGTGCAGGAAAGAACACTAGTAAATTTGCTTCCTAACATTTTTTAATTTAAAAGTGATCCATTGTGTTCTAAATCATACTTATGATGTTTTCTTTCTGTATTAAATCTTTGCTTACTAAGAAAAAGAATAATATTAAGGTGGTCTGAAAAGACTTGATACTCACACTTGTGAAGATGTTTATATAATCATGAAGATGGAATTTTTTTAGCAGAAATCTGGCATTTGATTCAGCAAAGAGTTAAACTGAGAAGCGAGAAAAAATACACAGAGCGGAAGTATAATCATGTGTGCTAAAGAAGTGTTCTTGATATATGGGAATAGAAAAATAATGGATGTTGAATAAAAATTTTCCATTACCTGATTACTATAGCAGAAGTTACACTTTGTGACTAATTCATGGTTTACTCTCTTTACCCAGGAAGGCTGCAATCATTGAGTAGTGTCAGTCTCTTGAAACCCCTATTTCCCTGGCTGTTGATAACTAAGGTCAGTTGAAGGCTTCCCCATATGTGAGACTGAGCAAGTGAGTTCTCTGGACTGGCAGGGGTGTATGGTCTTTACTTTTTTCCATAGCTTAGCTGAGTCTTCCTCTCCTTTAAAGTAAGCTGTGATGGTTTTGCTTTTGCTGCAGAGAGGTTAGCATAGGATCATCTGAAATGAACTTTGGGTACCTTCTAATTTGTTTTGTCTTCCAAATCCTTTCCTTTCCCAAGCATGCTTCTTTCCTTACTGGAGATAAAAAGAAACTAGTCACAATGGCACCCGTGACATCTTTGCAACCTTTTTGTAAACTTCAGTCCCCCTCTCATCATACCTAGAGTAGAAATGAAACAGCACTGAGTCCCAACTCTATTCCTTTTTGCAGGAGCATTGGGAGTGGTGTGGGAGTAAAAGAACTCTGTACATTACATGAGAAAAATGTAAAAGGATTGCTTTTCTTAATCAGCTATTTCATTCTTTCATTCTGTTGCAGGTTAGCTTGCTCAATAAAGCAAACAAAGACAATGCAAGACTAACAGATTAGTTCAATGATATACTTTGTCAGATAATATGGTGAGTTTTTAAAATCTGCAATATTAACCACTGATAATTTCTAAGGGGAACTGGCTCCTTAAGACTCGATAATGTTCTGGTTCAAACAAATAGCAGGTTTTAGGGTCACTTAGTTTTAAGAGTCTGACAGAGAAGAAAGCCAGAGATCTCTCTCCCTCACAGTCTTCTTTCTCAGCTATACATTAGTTAACACCTTACTTCACTGAAGATTCCTCAGATCAAAGCATTCTTTTTAATCACAGCTCATTGATGGAAGTGAGAGGTGGAAACAGATAAAGAAGTGGAGAAAAAAGTGAATGGGAACATGAGCTGTGAAGCTTTCAGCATTGCTCTTATTCTCAGGGAAGTCAGCAGGTACCAGAGGTGGTCCAGGGAAGAGGTCTGTCTCACTGTTTTGCAAATGGTGCTACTGCAATGCAAATTAAGCAAAAGACAGCTGGATTTTTAGTTTTATTGTTACTCTGCTTGCATTTTAGTATTGCTTATTTAGAGGAATGAGGTATGTTTAATGGACTAGTGTTTAGTGAAGAATGGTAATTCAACTAGGAGGCATTCCTAAAACTTCAAACTATATGCCTTCAAAAAATAAAAAGTTATTGGGGAAAAAGTAATACAAAACCAGAAAAAATGAAGACAATTGTGACAGCTTTCTAACAGATCTGAATCTACTGGGTCAATATATTATTTTGGCAGGTATATTTGAGATTGCATTGTAATTCTTAATTTGAGATCACATTGTAAAGGGGACTAAAGACATCAAACTGAGAAAAAGACTGTTAGAAGATCCTGATCAAGATTTTTTATAAAGCAGAAGAACACAGTAAGCTGAAGAACAGAATGAGAGCAGATTGGAAGTACTGTCTGAAAAACTAGACAATGCCATGGTAGAATGAGGTGCAAGAAGAAAAACCTGCATGCATACATAACTTGAGAAAACAGGCATGTGCTTTCCCTTTGACTTTTTTTTTCAGTGATTGCATTTGGAAACGATCAGAGGCTTTTTTTTTCTTCTTCTGTTACATAGCTTTGAGGCACAAATTATTTTTACTTAAATACACAGATGTAGCTTTCACAGAGTGTGGGTTCTTTAATTGAAAAAAGTCTTGAAACAAATTTGAGGTAAAGAAATTTTTGTGTCATTACCACATAATTGATACTCCTCTGAAGACACCAGAGAATGAGAGTATTAAATTAAGTTTAAAAAAAAAAGCCAAGATCCTAATGAAAAAATGAAAATACTAAACACAAGTTGAGTTCTTTCTTTTTTTTTCTTTTTTTTTGTCTTCAAGACAAGAATTGGTACTGCAAAAACAATTTACAGAGCAAGAATATACTGTTGATTAGAGAAACTAGTTTCTTTAAAACCTTAAATACAATCTTGATATTTCAAAGTCACTAAGAGTTGTGACAAAAAGTCATAAGTTATTATTCAGATAAAGGAAAAGATCAGGAGACATATTTCTGAGAAAACTTGTACTGAATTGTATAGCTCTGACAACAAGCAGTTTTAAGCCTTTGATGTTCTGTGATGTCTAGCACATCTACTGAGGCATTTTTAACAAAGGCACAGCTGTGAGAAAATGTGGTTTTGATGGGTGGCAAATAAACGACCCCAACACCTATCCATAGTGAAGTGGAGTTTTGAATTGGGAAAAGTAATTCCCCAGAAAGTCCTTCAAGGTGTCTCCCATAAGGTCCTCACAGAGAAGCTGATGAAATATGGGCTGGATGAGCAGGCAGTGAGGTGGGTTGAAAACTGGCTGAATGGCTGGAAAATAAAAGGTGATCAGTGGTGCTAAGTCAAGTTGGTGACCAGTAACTAGTGATGTACCCCAGGGTTCAATATGGTGTCCAATCCTGTTTGACATCTTCATTAATGATCCAGATAATGGGGCACAGTGTACACTCAGCAAGTTTGCTGATGATGCAAGGCTGGGAGGAGTGGCTTATACACAGAGAGTTGTGCTGTCATCCAGAGGGATCTCAGAAGGCTGGAGAAATGAACTGATGGAAACCTCATGATGTTCAACAAAGGGAAATGCAAAGTCCAGCACCTGGGGAGGAATAATAGTCCTTTAACCCTTTACAGACTGGGAAAAGTGGTAAGATCCCAACAGGAGGTCCTGACAGAAGGTTTGTGGTATGGATCCCCAAAATAAAACAGGAAGAAAATGTGACCTAAACTGTGAAGTATATAACCTCCACCTTGCCTGTTTTGCTCAACAGACAAAACAATGAAACTTCCAGATTCAGACATGGAAACTCATATGATTTAATCAGTCCACAGTTTCATTCATTCATTCATTCAAAAAATAGCCCATTTAACAGGTGAATATTTTAACTTTTCCTGTAAACATAAGAAATTGTTCCTGGAGAAAAATCAGTAAAATCAGAAACCAGAGAAATATTCTTGGAATTCTTTTGTTTTTAATAGCACTTATCATACAGGTGAAAAGTTGAAAATAGAATATCTAAATATACAAGGCAAATATGTTTTACAGTGTCCAATATACAGCTACCACTCAGAGAGACCATGTAATTAATCAAAAATTTGAAACTCTTTCACAGTCTAAATTTAAAAATGCGGTTTCGTGCCATGTTGCTGGGATGTTAATGATTTTGGCCGTATTTGACTAATTATTTCAGAACTTAGTGATTTCTTGACTAATTTTCTTACTTCTTTTCTATTCCTGACTTGAATTGTTAATTCCATGGCATTTTTCCATTCCTGACTGATCTCATTCACCCACAAATCTATTTTTACGCTACACAAACCCTCAGCCAAAACACATGGATATCTGCTCAGTAGTACCAGCTGCCTGAAATACTTCATTTCTTTGGTTCCTGATTATGCCTTCTGATGATTCCTTGTTACACTTCCTTATGCCAAACTGTTGATCTGACATCTTCTAAAGTGACAAAGTTAAAAAAAAATATTCTGGCAATTACAGCTAAAGGTTATGTAAGAGTATAGTTTTTATTGCTTTGTGTTAGATTAAGATAGAATCTAGTTAAAATATTTATTTTGTAAATATTCTATTTTTTGATTATTTTTTATATGCTATGCTTTTTAAGTTTGATTCACTTTATCATGTTCCCTAGTCACTCCTCTTCACTGTCTTTCTTCCTACCCTTTTCTGAACTGCCTCTTACTATTTAGAATTCTCAGTTGCCAAGAACTTCTGATTTATGGACACATGACATTTTAGTTCTTTTTGTTTAGCATTTTATAACAGTGAAACACACAGAGCTACTCTTCTTGTGCAACATAACATTCACGTTATAAGCATGCTGCTGCTCTCATTAAAAGCTCCCATTGACTACACTGCATGCAAGTTCTCTATAAGACTTTCACGTTCCAAAGGTTTTTTTAAAGAAAAAATTTTATTTAGTGTTCCCTTAAAAATGAACTGAAGACATGGTAGGGAACAGTAGAGCTATTTCAGATGAGCCTAACCACTGTTTCAGAACTTTTTTACACCAGTGTAGTAGCTACAAGTGAAATGGAGTGTCCAATGATAAACTGTAGTGGCAGCCTGTAAACTCAGCACATTATTTTATTCTCTAGAGCCCTATTCTAACATCTTATTTGCAGATGTACCTGAAAAGTAACTGTATTTTGGAAAGTAAAAGCTTAAAAAGTGTATTTTTCATCATTATTTGAGAAGATCTGAGGATAGAAAAGTAATTCTGTTTCACAGATCTCAATTTTCTGTTAATAATAAATGTCTTTGAATTTTTCAGTTTGAATTGGAAGGCAAAATGTTTCAGCTGTAAGAAAACTTCTCTGGGTGGGATGCTATGGATCCTAGAAGTTATGAAGTATCTATCTGGGTCTACACTGGGAAAGGTAGACCCAAATCATAGTCCATAAAAGCTTGCTCTGCTGAGCAGCTGGGCACTTGGAGCTGGAAATGCAAGTTTAGGGGGCTTCTCAACTCTCCACCAGGCAAGCTGAAAGCAAGCCAAGAGCCTTGAAGCCTTGGCTAGGCTGAGTGACCTGGGAGCCAGGACTCACAGCTCCTCAACAGCCTGCCAGGTGGACTGCTGAAAAGTTGGGAGCCTGGAAGTCCACCAACAGCCTTCATAAAAGGCAGGTGGGTGAGCTAGCATTGCAGATGACTATTGAAAACCTGCCTCCTTTCTGTCACAACTTTGTCAAAATTGAAATGTCTCCTGCAAACACTTTGGTTTTGATGAATATGTAGTCTCTGCTCCATCTGACAATTTCCAAAAAAATCCAATTCTGGAGTATACCATTTGGGAAGTAAGACTCTTCACTAGGAAATCAAATGTTCTTGGGAAACACATACAGTTGTATACTACTGGCAAACAAAAAACCCACACTAAACTAATTGAAATATTCCTTCATGCGTGACAAATGAAATCTTGTTTGCCTGGCTTCTTTTTAACATTTTTTGGTTTGTTGGATTGCTCAGCTGCACTTTTGAGATGGTGAATACTGCCATTTGCTTGTGCACTTATTTTTCAGTTATTTGTCTGTTCTCAACATTATTTTGGAATGGGATGATGGTAATGGAATACATTAGTGAACTAACTCAGCTAATGACTACATCATTAAAATGTGGGTATTTCTACAGATATACCTAATAATGAAAAAGGAAAGTTGAAGCACTTCAATATGTAATTTTTCCTTTTTTTTAATAGTATACATAAATTTAGGGTTTGTATAATCTATATTCATTTTTATTTAATCAGATGGTTCTATAACTTGAAGGACCAGTTGTAAAGAATTGAAGCTTGTTAGAAAAGTATTGTTCTAATTTTTGAATTTTCATATTATTAGGATAACTTTTAAAAAAAGAAATTTCTTATGTTTTTCTTGCCCTTTATTAAATAAATCTTTCTTTATAAACAGAGAACATCATATAATAATGAGCAACATAATGATAAATCACTTTATTTGTGTTATTTACCCTTTCAACACAGAATGGCATTGAGATTTTGTGGGGTTTTAATCTCTGGTCTCTGCAAATGCTATTTAAAAGAAATATTCTCTATCTGTATAATAGATTCCAGATAGTTCACAAGAGCGTTAATGAAAATTGATAACACAATGGTAATACTTCAGCAGAGGTTCAGCAGTTCTGAAGAGTATCTTTCACACAAATGTAACCTGACTGCACTAGCAATTGCTAGATCTTCTGGATTTCAAAAGGACTGTTTGTTATTCATTTATTGTGGCTGGGAATTTCAAAGGGATAAAGGGACTGAAATCAAAGCCAGTAAGTACTGGATATTTGTCCTTTTTTTTTTTTTTTTGCATATCCTTGAAGAGTTTTTGCTAATTTCATGCCCTGTCTCACTGTATTCCTTTTTTTTCTTTTTCAGAAATTATCATTGGGGGGGGGCGCTTTGGGGTTTGGCTTGTTTAGTTTTGATTTTTTTAAATTCTGTCATTTGGTCTAATTTGGATTTCACTATGCTTTCCTTTGCCATACAGCTAATGTGAGACTAAATTTTATAGGTACTGTGCAGTGGTGCCTAATTATATCAGGTGTCCCATCTATTACTTTTTAATCAATAACATTGGAAAATTTATAGCAAAGTAGTAAAAATGCATCTCAGCGAAGCTTTAATGAGATCTCAATGTCTGAGCCAGATGTTCATTTTTTGATTCCTACAGGTTTTACATGATAACATCAGGTCTTTTGAAATTGTTCCAACTAACTCATAGTAATTTGCGTTACCTGTATCTAGGAATTCAGAAGTCCCATCATCCATATTTTCTAGTAACTAAGTTCTGTGTTAATAAATTGATCACTTTTTTTCAAAATGTATTAACCGTGTGTCAGACAACAGAGATGATGACAATTCTCTGGAAAGAGACACCAACAAAGGCACAGGTTCATTTGTGTTATTTCAGTGAGAATGTATTGGCTCTAGCAAACACCCTGAAATCACCAGGAATGTTATCATTTATAACAATGTGAGGACTGTACCAATCTTTCCCATTGCTGAAAATCACCAATCACACTTACAGAACTTTTAAGTGCCTAAACTTACTGAAATTAATGTTTTGCTCTGGTTTTTTTTTTCAGTAGTGGCTATGGATCACGTTTACTTTTCAGCTGGTGTAGACTGCCCACTTCAAGAGGGCAGTCAAATAGCCTGGCTATTCCAAGTATTTAGACCTTTCTTTCATGGTTCAAAGCACCCTTCCCTGAGAATGTAACACTTTGGATTAAACTCTGAAAAGATCATAAATACTGTGCAAACATGCTGCAGAAATTGAGGCATCAGTTTGATATATGACTACCAGAATGTTAGCTTCTTGCATCTCCTGCAATAAGAAGAAAAATGAAGGAATGTCGTGGTTTAACCCCAGCCAGAAGCCAAGCACCACACAGCCACTCACTTACCATCCCCCCCAGTGGGAAGGGGGAAAGAAACGGAAGGGTAAAACTCTATCCCAACCAAAACCAGGACAAGGAGGAAAAAAGGGAAAAGAGGAAAAGGTGTGTGCTGGGTAATGCAGATATATTGACCTTGTTTCATGGGAAACAGAGAATTGGGCTGCTATGCTCTTGTATCATGCTGTTATGAGGAAAGTCACCGCAAGGGAGAAAAGTTTAAATTGACTGCTGTAAGAAATAAAAAGTTTCAACAGGATTTCTGTAGCAAATGATACCTTCTGATGAGGCAATCTCCTCTTTTCCATGTTTGATCTTTGAACAGTGAGAAATTGTCTGTGTAGGCAAAAAATATTAATTTCTTTCTAGTTTCCATTTTAATTTGATCCAGAGAATATTTTGTGAAGTATGACTAATAGGTTTTGAATGTGGAACAAGAATACTACTTTCAAATCTCAAAGCAGAGACAAAACTGAGTTTGTTATAGGTAGTAATATCGGGAGTTCTCATTACAGGGCCAGAGCAGCAGACAGGGTTTTTCTGTTGGTTTTGTCTTTTTCTACTTTCAAAAAAAATTCAAGGTATTGCATGGTCACTTAGAGGAAGGCTCCTTCCTATCTCTTATCAGTTACTTTTTAAATTATCAAGAAAGAAAATTTGCATCACCACCCTCAAAAGAGTTATTAAAAAAAAATCTCTTTAGTTATCAAGTTCAATTTTTTTATATATTTCTTAATACCTTTCTGACTCTGTTGCATTCTACACCACACTGGCAAATTTTGTCAATAATTTTCACAGATTGTATTATGTAAGAATTTCCTAAAAGCTTTTACCTGAATGTGTCATTAAATACTCATGTATTCTCCAATAAAAAACTGCATTTATGAGGGCCAGGATTTAGTTCAAACTTTTATTGTTTTTTCTGTCCCCACCTTCCTTCATCCTGCTGAATCATCTCCTTTCTAAACAGCCTCATTGTCTTTTATCTTTTTTATTAGTTTGTGAAAGTTCATGTCTGGTTTTAGGATTTGAATGGTATGAACAAGAGGCAAGGTCGATCTTGTGTCTAGTCTTCTGATCTAGGCTTAACAGACTGTATGAATTTACCCAAACATCCTTGAATCATTCAAAGTGCTTTGATAATGTCATAAAATTTGTTCTTTGCCTACAGTTTCCACTGCTCTCATAGCCAAACTATGAAGTGAAACGAGGTTTTATTTCAAGCTTCTCTCACAGACACTCTCTGGTTTTGCTGCCCCGGTCCATTCTATTTCTCATTCGCCACTTTATCTGACAAGGCTGAGTCAAACTGAGCAAATCCTTCCTTCCCTAGCTGAAGAAGGACCTAATACAAGACTCCACATGAGAAAGGATGCAGGGCTTGACTTTCATGAAGGAGGGCTTTCTAAAGAGCTTTCAAAATGATATAAGTGCAGCTAAGGAATTCCATATCTGCTATTGAGACTTATCTCATAGATTGTAAATCCATTTGTCTATCACATGCTGAAGTCTACATAATCTAGGAGAACTGAAGTGTGTCTGCCTATGCAACCACATCTTTTAGGTTCACGCATTTCAGGCTTACAAAATTATACAATCATAGAATCATAGAATTGTCAAGATTGGAAAAGACCTTCAAGATTGTTGAGTCCAACCGTTAACCTAGCACTGCCAAGTCCACCACTAAACCATGGCCCTAAGCACCACATCTACCTGTCTTTTAAATACCTCCAGGGATGGGGACTCAACCACTTCCCTGGGCAGCCTGTTCCAGTGCCTGACCACTCTTTCAGTAAAGAAGTTTTTCCTAATATCCAACCTAAACTTTCCCTGGCGCAGCTTGAGGCCATTTCCTTTTGTCTTATTGCTTGTTATTTGGGAGAAGAGCCCAACATCCACCTGGCTACAACTTCCTTTCAGGTAGTTGTAGAGAGTGATAAGGTCTCCCCTCATCCTCCTCTTCTCCAAACAATGCTAGCTCCCTCAACTGCTCCTCATAAGACTTGTTCTCTAGACCCTTCACCAGCTTCGTTGCCCTTCTTTGGACACACTCCAGCACCTCAATGTCCTTCTTGTAGTGACGGGCCCAAAACTGAACACAGTACTCGAGGTGCAGCCTCACCAGTGCTGAGTACAGGGGGATGATCACTTCCCTAGTCCTCCTGGCCACACTATTTCTGATACAAGCCAGGATGCCATTGGCCTTCTTGGCCACCTGGGCACACTGCCTTCTCATGTTCAGGTGGCTGTCAACCAACACCCCCAGGTCTTTTTCTGCCAGGCAGCTCTCCAGCCACTCTTCCCCAAACCTGTAGCATTGCATGGGGTTGTTGTGACCCAAGTGCAGGACCCGGCACTTGGCCTTGTTGAACCTCATACAATTGGCCTCAGCCCATCGATCCAGCCTGTCCAGGTCCCTCTGTAGAGCCTTCCTACCCTTCAGCAGATCAACACCCCCACCCAACTTGGTGTCATCTGCAAACTTACTGAGGGTGAACTCAATCCCCTCGTCCAGATCATTGATAAAGATGTTAAACAGGACTGGTCCCAGTACTGAGTCCTGGGGAACACCACTTGTGACCGGCTGCCAACTGGATTTAACTCCATTCACCACCACTCTTTGGGCCTGGCCATCCAGCCAGTTTTTTACCCAGCGAAGAGTATACTCATCCAAGCCATGAGCAGCCAGTTTCTCCAGGAGAACTACATACCTAACCAGTGACCATTTTGAAGGCTAAAAGACATCTGTGATACTAAAGACTAACTTTTCAGCATACACAAATCGGATCAATATTTCAGAAGACACTCACTCATGCTTAAATATTCAGTATGACTGGATTTCTCTAAAGGGCTTACTAACCAGTAGCTCATGGATCCAAACTGACTGCATGTTTGTCACTAAGCTTCTTTGAAAAGCTACTTCTTAGTCAGTATCTAACAGCACCACTCTGTTAAAAAACAGCTGAGTTTTCTAGTCCTTTGAGTTTTGTGAATGTGTTGGTTCTGTTTTGATATCTGTTGTCCTAACTAATCAAGAAACACAGTGATGTAACAGTTGTGAAACTGTGAAGCTAATGAGTTCTATATGAATATGCATGAACACTCAATGACTGAATAGTTGTAACAAAATTTCCAGTGTAGTACCTATATAAGATGTGTGCATCTGGCTTTGGTTTGCTATTGTAATTTTTTTGTTGTTGTTTTAGTTAAATGCAGTTCAGCTACTAAAATCCCCACCCTGGTTTATGTAACAGGTTCAGATTCACTTTCCAGTTTAAAAACAATTTTGAAAATTGTGTTTTATTCTATCAGGTATTGCATCTACTGTATATTTATCTGTCTGGAAGATCATTTCAATTGTGAGGTGCAGATTCTGCTACATCTTTCATGAAGGATATTATACTGTAAACTACGGCAAGATCACTTAGCTAAATAGAAGCTATTTTTCTATGGTGAGTTCTATACATATCTACACCATATACTGGCATGAGAAGTTGAATAGTATCAAGCTAGAAAACAGAATCCCGAGTATGCATGCATATAGTTTTAGATAGCTTTTATTAAGCATTGCAATGTAATAACTAGTTTACCTTTTCTTCCTATAAAGACGGAGGAATGGATCCAAATATGTTCATGCTAATTACAGGCAGGGAGTCAGATCAAATGTAACAATATTTGAATTATCACTTTCTCACAGTGACAAATATGATTATAGCAAAGTTTTTTTTTAGCAAGTTGTGCTGTTGAAAAAAACCACTGTTCATTTCAAAAAACTAGTCATAAAGACAACAGAGAACATAAACAAAACAGGAATTAGTTATATCCAACTTCAAACTATCCTGAACTTGCTTCAGTCTTACATGTTTTTGTATTTGTTCTAAGTTGGATTGAAAGGGGAGGAAAGAAGAGAGCAGAAAAGAGGGGGAAAAGTCTGGGGAGAAAAACAAAGAAAAGGTAGAAAGCACTGAAAACAAATGTAAAATTAGACCAAATAAAGGATTAGATAAGGAAGTAAAAAAACAATCTAATGGGAAAAAAAAAAGTCAGATCACCATTTACCCCAACTTTGATTAGTTTTATTTGTTTTATCCATGAACAACATAGAGCTTTCTCTTTACGCTAGCTATCTGTAATATTAGCTTTAGCTTTATTGACTTCCCTAGCGGGAAATTAAGTTGGCTGTAAAATTTACTCTTCCTTTATTTTTGCTGGAAAACAAACAAACAAAAAACCCAAATGAATATGGGCTTGAATTGTACTTGGGGCAAAGGATGGCTATAAGCTCTTCCTTTGGCAGACAGGTCTTTCAAAGCAGCCATCATGCACTCATCCATGAACCACACACTTGGTTTTGTCAGTGTGTTTGTGCAGCAGTGTTTTTTCAAACACCATCAGTTCCTCAGTTCAGTTCACCTTGTCCATCTCACCCACAAATTTTTTTACCAGGCCAGCTAACAGTTTGGCAAGGAAATGAGAACACAAGCTATGGGAGGTGTAAACTCAAACTAAGATGACAGGAAATGATTATCAAACTGTGGCCTAGTCAGCAAACTTTGAAAACATTTTGCAAGCCTTTTGTCAGCTTTCAACAGGTTGCCATTCATTGCTAGACATAGAGCTAATAATTTGATACAAATGTAATTTCACTCCCATCAGCTTGACTATATAAAAAATTAATCAGACTTGAAATTGGTGCTAGATATTGTGGTTGGGATAAGATAACTCTTTGTTTCAATTAATATTTCCATATTGAGTTAAAGTCAACACATTTGCAATACTTTTTTCAGACTGAAGAGAGACTTAGCATAGAGGAGGAAAATGTTCTATATATGTAAATGTTCAAGAGTCTGGGAATTCAGAGAGTAAATGTGGGCTGAGTTTTACTAATTGTAGAAGCTACAATATGCATTTGGCCTCCTAGAGGCATGATATGCAGAGAATCCTTCATGACTAATGCCTGGAATTTTACAGTAAAACTGAGGTTTGCCCTTAAATGCCATTTCAGTAAACTAGAAAGACTGTTGTAAAAATCTGCCTCCTCTAATGAACAAATGATACAAAGAATCAGGAATACTTTCTTCTGTAATACTGATGGTGAGAGCAGTCTGTCCATACCTTTGGGCAGTCTCTCCATGACTGACACCTGAATGATCTATGCTTCCATCTTTGATTTTCTTTTAATTTGCACTTCTTTTTCTCTATTTATCCTTCCTTAGAGATTTCTGTTGCTGATCAGCTTGTACTCTGTGTTATTATTACTGATGCTTCATACTACAGAGGAACCCTATGACCCACACTCTTTGCTGATTTTCAGTATCATAGTGATTCTCTCCAAAGCTTCATGCTCTGTCTTCATGAGTAGGGCAATGAAATAAAAAATTGACCAAACCTCTGGAGCAGAACTACCTATGCTGTTGCTTTGTAAAGAACACCTCAAAAAAATCAAAAGGGGTTTGAAATTCTAATGTTTGCTTTTATTAAAGCAAAAATTGGAACAAGTAACTCTGTAAATAAAGAAGAGTCAAACCTTCCAGGTGACTAAAATAAAAGGATGTAAATCCAGACTTTGCACCTTCCCATACTTCTTTGCTGTGGAAGTCCTTCCCTAAGGTGTTGCCCTCTAGTCATCAGTTTTCAGTAGCTTCATGGGTTTCATCAAAGACCACACAGACTCTTCTGGGTGTCTAAAGAAAACATCTTTCTTTCCATCAAAATTGAGGCTGATCTCTCTGTTCCCATCTCATTTGGGAAGTCTCCAGTTTTGTTTTTATTATTGCTGTATGTCCCATTCCTTGTTGACCATTACTTGAACTCAAGATATTTCTTCTAATGGAGAAGGACTTATTGCCTGTTTCAGGACATACTGTCATGAGAGGACCCCTCACTGTAGAGAATTTTTTCTGACCTTTGATGCAGCTATGAAAACCATTTATGTTTAGCAGAACATGAAGTTTTTGCAGTAGAAACAGTAGTAGAAAATGAACAAACAAATCAAGCAGATACCATGTGTTACAGGCAATGGTATTGCAGACTCTCTCTCTCTCAACACAACTGTCAGCCTGTCCCACACGTCACAACATGTATCTCCTTCATCTGTAGCAATTTAGCTGTTTGTGTGGTTATGAACTGGATCAGTAAACAAACTTTGGATAAATATGATCCTTTCCACAGTTGTTTTGGTGATTGACCTCACAGCAAAGCCCTATGAACTTCTGTACTAGAATAATTGAGAAGTAATAAAAACAAATGGGTAGCCAGGTCAAAATGCTGTAAAAGGTCTGTCTAAACAGCATATTTTCTTACCTTGGGGAATTCTTCAAAGTCCTCTGATGAAAAGGATTCAATGAGCTTTTTATGCTTCCTCCTGCCCAGTACATGAAAAGCTCCAGCCAAACATTCAGAACTCAGTTTGGGATCAGGTGAGGGTGGGAGTGTGGGAACTGGCATGAGAGAAATTGCAGAGCCTCAGTGAGAGCAGGGAGACAAGGACAGAACTGAGTGATGCCAGATGCATCACATGGAAAAAAATCATCAACAGTGGGTTGATGCAAGTTCTGAGGTGACATGAACTATGATGTCCAGCTAAGGTGAGGTCTAATGATATACACAAATAGGTTTAGATGTATTTTCCACATGATTGTCTCCCAGCTGGCTAGCCTATTACTTTACAATTTGTTGGTCTTTTGAGTTAAGAACACATTAAAGGTAAAGATTTAGTGGAGGCCATTAAAGGTAAAGATTTAGTGGAGGCAGAGAGGTCCTAAGAGGACTACAAAACATCTACCAGCACTATTTGATACTGAAATACCATACCTTTCTTCTATTCAGGCATGGCTTACAGCTCCTGGAATTCTTCACTAGTTGGGATTTGAGACTGAACTTTTATATAGATTTTCACCCTACAGTCCTTATCAAGGCTGGAAGTTCTCTGGGATTCAGTAATGTTTGCTGAACGCAAACAGATCAAATAGATTGACCCATTACAGACTTAAAAAACCTGTCATTTAGTAGACCTACTGCACTTACCTCAATAGTCTGTATGGGCTGAGCAAATATCAGAAAGTAATTAGAGAAAGTTAAAAAGAAACATGGGATCGGCAACAGGAAGGGAGCTGATGCTGAACCTGCATGTCCATCCAATTGTAGGAAACATGCTATTTAATTCTTTAACTGAGTTTTTGTTATTATCTTTAGAACAAGGAATCTTTTTACCAAAAATGAAGACTATAAAGTCATATTATACAACTACGAATGATGTCCAAGGGTTTGAATTTGTTTCCTAAGCTGGAAGTGAGTTGCAGCTAGAAATAAGAATTCACAATAACAGAGTTGCTTATTTTAAACAGAGTTGCTAATAATTGGATCTGGCCCGTACTGCTATTACTGCTATTTGGAAGAAGGGTTAGATCAGTCCTCTGAACTTATATCCAATGTTTTAATGGAATTCAGCAGATGTGTGCAAATCTGGTTCATAAAGCTTTACATTTCTGCTTGAACTGTTCATTTGCTCTAAATAGGAAGTGCAGATGAGGACTTCAGAGAGGACAGAGAGGTAACTGAAGGGCCTATTGATATATAAAGTGATGAAGCAATAATGTAGTAAAATTAACTAGAGCCTAATGGGAGATGACACAGAGTAATGTAACAGGATGTGAAATGGAGGTGGGAGAAGAGACTGCATGAAAAATTACATTTACCAGTAAGTAATTCATCCTTTCATACCTTAAAAAAATGCAAGACTGGGGAAAAAAATGTGGGTCAAGTTGTGCCCTGCTATTCTAGCCACTTCATCTCACAATCCCTTTCATAAACATACTGAGCTCTGTCTCATAAGTGGTGAGTTTTTTGCCTCCTCTCACCCTCAACAAGCTGTTCCTGAACATCTCTGACTTGATCATTAAGAACTTTCATCTCACCCCAGATTAAGTTTTTCATCACCAGTTTGCACTTCTGTGTGATATGATAGTTTGCAAGCTTAAGTGCTGCTTGACTTTTCTGCAGGGTCTGCTGGGTTCAGTAATTGGTAGTTAGGGACCTTGAATTCCAGAACCACAAACTGGACTGGACACCAGAAATGTCACTCTGGTTTCTTTCACTGGGGCAATGTGGCTAGAATGACAAAGCAAAGCATTGACAAAATGCTGGATAAATGATAAAAAATGTCACACCACTGTTCAGCAAGGAGAATCTAATTGTGACTAGCCAAATTTTTCTTTCTTTAGAAGACGTGTTCCAATCTAGTTTAGGTAAAGAGACTGCTGCAGATTTGGGGTTTCAAACTGTATTTACACAGCCCAGTAGGAATCCAGATCAGGAGTTTTAACTTTGACTTCTTGGCCACAGTTTAGATATGGTCTTTTGAACTAGATGTAAGTACATAGTTTTCCTCAAGTCCAGTTTAAGGCAGCTGAATTCCATGTTTTTCTTTTTGTCGTGGTTTAACCCCAGCCAGCAGCTAAGCACCACGCAGCCACTCGCTCAGTCCCCCCACCCCAGTGGGATGGGGAAGAGAACTGGGAGGGTTACAGTTAGAAAACTCATGGATTGAGATAAGAACAGTTTAATAATTGAAGTAAAATGAAATAAAATAGTAGTAGTAATAATAATAATAATATAATAATACAATAATAATATACAGAGCAAGTGGTACACTATACAATTGGCTCACCACCCACCGACCGATGCCCAGCGCATCCCCGAGCAGCGATCGCTGCCCCCCAGCCAACTCTTCCCAGTTTATATACCGAGCATGACGTCATACGGTATGGAATAGCCCTTTGGCCAGTCTGGGTCAGCTGTCCCGGCTGTGCCCCCTCCCAGCTTCTTGTGCACCTGGCAGAGCATGGGAAGCTGAAAAGTCCTTGACTGGTGTAAGCACTACTTAGCAACAACTAAAACATCAGTGTGTTATCAACATTATTCCAATACTAAATCCAAAACACAGCACTATACCAGCTACTAGGAAGAAAAATCAATGCTATCCCAGCTGAAACCAGGACACTTTTTCATTAATCTGTCAAGGTACACATTATCTAGCATTTCTCAGCCCTGTATAAGCTGCAGTAGATGACAGTTGTTTGCTAGCCACTACATTTAGTTTTTCTTATTAGCTACACTTATACCTAAAAATACTTCTTTGATTGTAACAGACAGCAATCGAGTAACTTCTTAGCCTTCCTTAGCTGCATTAAACAATTCACATTCTTTAGTCTCCTGTCAAGTAGTAGCTGCTTCGTTCTCTGAGCATCCTCCTAGGCCTTCCTGTGTTTGTTCCATTCTGAGTTCTTTTTTCACAAGCATGAATAGCCAGAGTCATATATGCATTCTGCGAGAAGGCTAACCTGGCCTAAATTGTACAGTGGGATCGATTTCTTCCTGCCTCTGCTGGAAGTCTCTGTTCTGCTGTACTAAGATTTCATTTGTCTTTTTCATAGCTACATCAAGTTATCAGCTGGAAATTATTCTGTGATCAACAAACAGATCAAAGTCCTTTCATCTGTTTTTCTATAGATAAGCTCCTAGATTGGTGTCACAGAAGTTTATCTTCTTAGACCTGAAGCATATGATCTGGCATGTTTATCAACTGCATTACATCTTAAAATTCCTGTCATCACAATAGGTAGGTCTTCTTGTATATATTAATTCTTTTCTTATGCACAACACTTTGCAACATTATTTCATCACAAATTGTCTGAGCCAAATCCCATCCTTTGTGTTTTAGGTAAAAATACTAAAAAATATCTGTCCTAAAAATTGTCCTTGTGAAATACCACTCAACTGATAGCTGATCTTTCAAAATCCATTGTCATCTTCTCTTCAGGTTGTTGTTCCTCCCTTGCTTCTTAATTCATCTATAATCCCATCTTCAATATTTTTTTCCATAAAGAATTGAAAGAGATGCTCTGCTCTAGTCCAAATACAGGAAGTACTGTAAGTCTCATCTATCTAAAAAAAACCCAAAACATTTGCAATTTATGTTAGCATATGTTGTGATTGATAAACCAAGATTACACATTTCATTTTTTATTTATTAAATCTTTACATATTCTTAATACTTAAGTACTTAGAAAACCTTATAAACCTGTGGAAAACTCTCTTAAAATAAAAATTCCACAGTTTTGTGACTCACCTGCAGCATAAAATCTCCCTAATTGAGATATATACCTGAAACCTAACGAAGCCAGGATCCTTCAGTAGAAACTGGGCTACATGTTACTGAGATGTATTGTGTGGATTTTAGATTACTGGAAGAAAATGGCTATGGATAAATTGAATTATGTCTCTGGGTAGCTCCACTTCAACACAAGAGAAAGATTGGTACTGGAGATTTAGGTGGAGTTACTGGGCTGGTTGTAAAACATTCCTGTACAAATGAGCCAGAGATCTCTGTTACCTCTATTACATACTCTGACCCTGTATTCAGGTGCAGAAGAATTTATCAGTACATTCTCTAAACCACCATTTGTGAAACTTTTTGATTACTAAAATGTTGTTCCTTCTAGAACCAGCAACTTGACTGCTGTGAATAAACTTCTTTGTTTTAACTGTTTTGCTTAATTAAGACTTAAATCACAGTTAGCCAGACGTATGTGTTTTCTGGTATATCTGTCCCACAGGGACATTCAGGATATGAAACTTTCTTGAATTTTAGACCGAGTATTTATACTTACACAAGACAATAAATTTTAGATTTTCAGGAAGGAATTATTCTAGTTCACACTGTCTATAATAAGACAAACACATGTTGGTGCATAATGCATATTCAGCATCTTCCTTAACAAATTCCTGTTACAATATACTTTTACTTTAGTATGACACTGAACAATGAACTGAAATTTGAGCAGATTCTGGGGATGCCTGTAAGATTAAACAGAAACACAGTATGTGATGGTATAAATTTTTTTTTTAAGAGTTTTCACACATCAACTCTATGAATAACATGATGTAAAATATCAATATTTATTCTTCATTTCCCAGGACTGTGAAACCTTTGCCTATATTTAATGACAGTACAGACTGTTACTGCAAGATGTACCCTAAGCATCAAGTAATGAAGATAAACTTTTTTTTTTTAACTTTACTAATAAATCTGTTCCCTTAAACAAACTGTTCCTCAAAGAAAGAACTGGCAGCCAGTTGGAATAGCAAAGACAACATACAATGTATCCTGAAGCAAATTTTTTGTAATGGCTTAATTAACAAGTCTGTTTTAATAGTTACTAAGTGTTCTGTTTATTAATTAATTTACTAATGATATTGTGAAAACAATATTATTTATATTTTGGAGCATATAGTTTGTCATGCATTTTTCAATAGGAAAAATCACTGTCTGAACTATGGTAACATTTCTTTAGAGAAGAGTATCATGCTGCTTTGAGAATTGTGTGCAAAAAACAGCCTTTTGTTCTTAATGTTCGGTATGTTACAAAACTGTCTTGCACGTATCCCAAGTGGTGTAATCTGTTCTACTGAAATGCACCTAATAATGATACCCTCTAATTTCATTCTGCTTGTGAATGATGAACATTTTTTCTGTATTCAGTATGAGAAGAGAATTTTAGGTGATAAAACTCATATCAGAATAAGGAGTAACTAACAGAATTTTTAATTTTTTTTTTTTTGAGTTGATACATCCATTATTCTCCTTGAACAGATTTTATTTCCTTCAGAATAAGAAATCTATTGGTTCAATCTGAATGAAACTTAATGATCTGTGGTTTACATTAATTTGGACTAGATGGCCTGACAGGATCCCCTATAGCCAGCATACCTATGAGACAATGGATTACAAAGAATAAAGTAAATCCAAACCAATTTAAATATTCATGTAAAATGGTTAATTCTGATATTCTGATATTTTCTGAAGGGTACTATAGCTAAAAGTGAGAAGCAGTTCTAACTCATATCAAGTAACACCATCAAGAAGACATTTCTTCAGTACAACCCAAATTTAATATTCAAGTTATGATGTCATATGTAAGGCGTAATTAAATTGTTCTTCATTCTTGTTTCTTCTAGTTCTACTTCCTTCTATTCTTTCTACTTTTTAAGTCTTGGGAATTTAAAACTCTTTGGGACTTCCTGGGAAGTCATATTCAATTTCAAAATTAACTGGAGTTTATCACAGAAGTAACCACACACCCTGACTGGCATCACATTTTCAACAGTATTTTCTTCTGAAACACCATCATAAGGTCATTCATACATATCTCTGTGTAACAGGTTCTGCTGTTTAGTTTTATGTGAGAAAACACTTAGACTATTAGGCATAGGTGTGTTGACTGATGGTGTCCCAGTTTTTATTATGAAGGCTACGTTGTCTGTGACCTTGCATCTGATTTTATTCAAAGAGTTTGTGATGTAATATGGCTTATTTTAAGTCAAATAACTTTTTGGTTATCTAGTTAGATAATCAAAATCAGGTGGTGTAATCTGTTCTACTGAAATGCACCTAATAATGATACCCTCTAATTTCATTCTGCTTGTGAAGAATGAACATTTTGTTGAATGATGAACATATCTAGTTAGATAACCAAAATCCTGAGTTGTATCAGAAATGGTGTGGCCAGCAGGACTAGGGAAGTGATCGTCCCCCTGTACTCAGCACTGGTGAGGTTGCATCTCAAGTACTGGGTTCAGTTTTGGGCCCCTCACTACAAGAAGGACATTGAGGTGCTGGTGTGTGTCCAGAGAAGGGCAACGAAGCCAGTGAAGGGTCTAGAGGTAAGTGTTATAAGGAGCAGCTGAGGGAACTGGGGTTGTTGAGCCTGGAGAAAAGGAGGCTGAGGGGAGACCTTCTTGCTCTCTACAACTACATGAAAGGAGGTTGTAGCGAGGTGGGTATCAGCCTCTTCTGCCAAGTAACAAGAGATAGGACAGGAGGAAATGGCCTCAAGTTGCACCAGGGCAGGTTTAGGTTGGATGTTAGGAAAAACTTCTTCACCGAAAGGCTAGTCAGGCAGTGGAACAGGCTACCCATGGAGGTGGTTAAGTCCCCATCCCTGGAGGTATTTAAAAGACGGGTAGATGTGGTGCTTGAGGACATGGTTTAGCGGCGAACTTGACAGTGCTAGATTAACGGTTGGGCTTGATGGTCAAGGTCTTTTCCAACCTAAACGATTCTATGATTCTATAATTTTACACCTGTAGTTTGAGAGGCCTGTAAGAATTTCCTTATAGCTCTAGGAATTTAAATCAAATTGTGATTGTGAATGATGTACAGTACTAAGCACTTATTTATCAGCTCTGTTCCCTAAATTTCCTTACTCTCATCCCAAGATGCTCTGGGTTCATTTTAAAATTTAAGACATATTTTTAGAGTAACAACTTCTTCTGGTGTTCTAAAATGCTGGACAGTCTTACAGGAACATGTCTCTAGAAAAACGCACATGGTTCTTGTTTTCCAAGCTTTCTAGCAGCGTATTTTTTTGTGAATTCTGAGAGCTTGCGAATCCAGACTAACATATTACAAAATGACTTTTTAAATGCTTTGCTTGTATTTAAGGCAATTACAACTGCTCATACAAGAAGAAATTCTCTGGGGCACATGAATTGGAAATATTTCATTTAACATTTGTCTTCTACTCATTTAGTTCAGTTACATAATCCATGTATATATCTCGAAAAAAATGTTTTCTATTTTTTTGGTGTTTCTTGTTTAAGTCTAGAAATGTCTTTGGTTTGGAAGACTTTGGTTTGGAATTAATTTTGTTCCTATTGGTCTTGGCCCTGTCACAAGAGTTAGAAAGGGATTCTGATGCTTGGAAGACTCAACAACTAAATGTGGGTAAAATTTAGCATTCCCAAAAACTTCACTGCTTAATATTAATGGACCTGTTGTCATACTTTTATATGCATTGTTAGGTATAACCTGAAAGTTTTTTTCTGGTTTTGTTTTGTTTTGTTTCATTTCCTGTGGTTGGTTTTTTTTTTTTTTTTTTATAAAGAGTTAGGCTTTCTTTCATTTTACAGATCATGTAGTGAAGTAAAAAATAAAAAAGGTGCATGACCAAAGCAAATAGGTAGAGTTTTGCAGTTTGGCTTGGATCCAAGTTAAGGATGACAGGCTTTCTGTATCTTTTTTTAATTCAGTCTTAGGTTCAGTGAGCAGCTACCATGTCAGTAACTTGGAAACCGTAGTTTTAAAGAACAGAGTATGCGAGATTGTGCAAAGCCTTTTATGAAAGACTAGAGTCTGCACATATTCAGGTTCATGGCTAGTACAAAAAGCTCCAGTGTTCCTTGTGGTAGTCCTGTATTTAATGCCTGCATTTGTCTGCACAACTGCATAACTGCATTGGTCTGGAGAGGGCAGAAAATTCTCTCCCTTTGAAAAGTTTTTGCTTTGTCAGAGCCAAGTGTCTCCTGAAATGTTCTGTTTTTCATATCCCCTTTATTCCTATGAAAAAAAAAAACAAAAAAACAAAACAAAACAAACCACAACAACAAAACACTAAAAAACCAAACCAAACAAAAAACCCCCACAGAACCCAAACACCCCACTATGTTATGGATAAATCAAAACGGGGACTTAGATTTAGGATTGTGCTCTGCATCAGTTGCAAATCTATGGAATCAGCCACTGCCTCCCTCTCCCTTACACTTATTGCAATTTGTTTAAATAATTAATTGGGCCAGAGATTCATAGAGATGACCCTAAGTACTGCTAGTAAAGATAATGAGTATCCAAGCCTAAGTAATTGTGTAAACACAATGTCTACCCTCTTCTAGGGATCCGCTGGCTATTCTTAGGTTCAATCTATGTTTAAGAGACCTGTGGCAGCTGAAAATGACCCTAAAGCATCATAAGTACAGCTGGGCTATGGAATGGGGTCTAGATGCAGTCTACACATGACCTTAACCACTTCTCTGTATACTTTTCTCTGTCACATCATTGCATCTCTACATTTACACAGGGCCTTAACTCACTAATTAAGTGAATTCAGCTTATGCTGGAGATATGATGCAGAACAGCTGTACAGCATCAAAGAATCTGGCAGCTGATGTATGCTGTATTAATCCCATGGGACTCTCTGCCTTCTGATTCAAGAAAGTCCCCAATGTTAGGGATCCAGGTGGAAGATGATTATACAATGTCCCATTTGCGGTATGAATATTCCCCAGTCTCCTTCATGGTTATTTTGGAAGGGAAGAGTAGGCACAGACAGATAGACAGTGCTTCTTTACCTATTTTTTCAGCTTCAACAGACACAGCTTTAGCAACTCATCCCATTTTACCATATGTTATGACCCATAAGTAGGTCATATCTCTGGAGAGCCCAGCTCTGAATGATTTTCTAAAGAAGTCTGATTACAAATTTCAAACTTTTTGGTGTTGTCTATAAAATAAAATCAAAATTAATCGAGGACTGCATGGGAAATGAGCCTAAGATGAATAAGTCAAATAGGCAGGGGTCTCAAGACCTGCAACAGCGTGAATATCTTTATTTGGACCTTTGGAAGAGGGTCATCTAGTAATAAAATTAGATTTATTATAATTGTCTTCAAGATATTGTCAAAGGCTTTTAGAAAAGAAGAGATTCTACCTGTATCTATGCAATTTAAGAAATTTTACTGTTGACTGAGAATTCTATGCAGTTTCTAGAAATGAGACCTCTAAATGCATCTTTAATTTATGCTATCAGCACACTAGACTTTTAAGAAAAGTAGTGGTGCTCTTAGAACGTCAGTAATAATAGTGAGTATTTTTTCTCTGTTTTGAGGGGGGTCGGGTAGCCACCCATCCTCCCCCCTGCCTTGATAAATAAAATATTGTATAATAGTACAACCCCTTGGTATACTCTTTCATTGAAAAAAACAAAACAATCCCCTCAAAAAACTAAAAACCCCACAAAACACACAAAAAAAACCCCAAATCCTTTTGAACTTTTGACCAGTTTGAATCAGTTTTGTCAGAGGAATAGAAGTCACAGAAACAAAAAAAAAAGACTAGATTCTAGCAAGTTTTGTGCAAACTAGCAACTGAGCACTGAGAAGAGATCTACTAATGCCCACAGGCAATGCTGTAAGACAGAAGAAGCTATATTAGCCTTTTAAGGATCCACACAGAACTTCTGTATGAAGAAACAAAACCTGCAATAGCCAAAGCTTTGTTGGTTCCACTACTGACAGAAACAGTCACTTTGCAAAGCTTCTGTGTACATGTTGTAACAGGAATTCAGAAGGTTGAAAGTGTGGGTGTTCAGAATATAAACCACAATATAGTCCTTCTCTATTTGTCTGTTTCTTTATTTCTACTACATTGTCTTCTCATACACTTGAACACTCTTATTTCATTTGAAAAAAGATTTGAGAAATCAATGACATCGCAGGATCGAGTGCACCCTCAGCAAGTTTGCAAATGACACCAAGCTGAGTGGTGCAGTCAACACATCTGAGGGATGGGATGCCATCCAGAGGGATCTGGACAGGCTGGAGAGGTGGGCCTGTGTGAACCTCATAAGGTTCAACAAGGACAAGTGCAAGGTCCTGCACCTGGGTTGGGGTAATCCCCGGTATCAATACAGGCTGGGAGATGAAAGGATTGTGTGCAGCCCTGCTGAAAAGGACTTGGGGGTACTGATAGAAGAAAAGCTGGACATGAGCCGGCAACGTGCTCTCGCAGCCCAGAAGGCCAACCGTATCCTGGGCTGCATCAAAAGAAGCGTGGCCAACAGGTCAAGGGAGGTGATTCTGCTTCTCTACTCTGCTCTGGTGAGACCCCACCTGGAGTCCTGCGTCCAGCTCTGGGGTCCTCAGTACAATAAGGACATGGACCTGTTGGAGTGAGTCCAGAGGAGGGCCACAAAAATGATCAGAGGGATGGAGCACCTCTCTTATGAGGAAAGGCTGAGAGAGCTGGGGTTGTTCAGCCTGGAGAAGAGAAGGCTGCGGGGTGACCTTATTGCAGCCCTTCAGTACTTAAAGGGGGCTTATAAGAAAGATGGGGACAGACTTTTTAGCAGGGCCAGTAGTGATAAGACAAGGGGTAATGGTTTTAAACTAAAAGAGGGTAGATTCAGACTGGATATGAGGAAGAAATTTTTCACTATGAGGGTGGTGAAACACTGGAATGGGTTGCCCAGAGAGGTGGTAGATACCCCATCCTTGGTAACATTCAAGGACAGGCTGGATGGAGCTCTGAGCAACCTGATCTAGTTGTAGATGTCCCTGCCAATTGCAGGGGGGATGGACTAGACGACCTTTAAAGGTCCCTTCAATCCCAAAGCATTCTGTGATGCTATGATTCTATGAAATGTTCATTCTCATGTTTTCAGCGTGTTCCTGCATTTAGGCAAAACCCAGTTTCCTTATATAAATATATATACCCACACACATATACATACATATGTTTGTTGCATATGTATATCTATATTATCTTCCATGTTGAAAAACAGAGAAACAATTAGATGTTAAAAAACCCAATTTTGTAATGTTGCTTTGGAATAATATTCTCTGTAGAAAAAATGCAAGAATGTAATAGGTGTGATTCATCATCAAGCCAAATATACTCTACAGGTTGATCTAAAAGTAATGGAAAAACAATACCTAGAATGTGAGATTTCATCTTTGATCTGTTCACAACAGAATCATCCTGACACTAATGAATTTCTCTGTACAATGTTCACTGTGGAAGCAGACATAAAATATTTAAGCAGTCAGTGATACCATCTGTCCTTGTTTCGGCTGGGACAGAGTTAATTTTCTTTCTAGTAGCTGGTATAGTGCTGTGTTTTGGATTTAGGATGAGAATAATGTGATAACACCATGATGTTTTAGTTACTGCTGAGCAGTGCTTATGTAGAGTCAAGACCTTTTCCTGCTTCTCACACCGTTCCACCAGCAAGTAGGCTAGGGGTGCACAAGAAGCTGGGAGGAGACACAACTGGGACAGCTGACCCCAACTGACCAAACGGATATTCCATACCATATAACATTATGCGCAGCATATAATCTAGGGGAAAAGCTGGCCGGGGGTCCGCTGCTCAGGAACTGACTGGGCATCGGTCAATGGGCGGTGAGCAATTGCATTGTGCATCATTTGTTTTGTATATTCTTTTATCATATTATTTTCCTTTTCTTTTCTGCCCTATTAAATTGTCTTTATCTCCACCCATGAGTTTTACTTTTTTTTTTTTCTTCCCCCCCCCCAATTCTCTCCCCCATCCTACTGAGCAGGAGTGACCAAATGGCTGTGTGGTGTTCAGCTGCTTGCTGGGTTAAACCATAACACATCACAAGGACACCTCAGCATGGACCTCTTTTTCTGACATTTTTTCCAGGTAAATGTTTGAAGAAAGTAACGAGTTCAAATTGCTGAAGAGATAAGAACATGCTGGAAGTTTCTGTATTTGTGATTCAACAAGCACTTTTTATTACATTCAAAGAAACAGCTCATTTCTTTGAAGGACAAAATGACGCATATCTTTTTATACCCAAATATACTTACAATTGAGAGATTGAAGCTGATGTGCCAAGGTTGAAGTGTTCCACCATTGTAACTATGTGCAGATTATTCCATAGGAGGCTCGAACCACAGGAAAGGTAATGGCATGCTCTGTATGGAGAAACCATCCTGTCTATTGAAATAAACTTTTATTGTGTATTATGCACAGTAGGCTGAATGCTTCCCTGTCTGCTATTCTTAACAGAATAGGTGACTTCATTGAGGTAGCTTTGGTTTTTACATCTTCTGATGCATTGAAAATGATCTGACACCATCCAAGTATTAAAAATCAATGTTTTAAACCTAGCTTTCACAGAACCCTTTTTTTTCTGTCTCTATTCATTCCATCAAAAGTAACAGAATATGAGCTCATTCTTAGTATATTCAAAGCAGAAATAAATTTGGTTTATTTTGCACTCAGAATAATCTAATTGTGTATTTTATCCATTTTACTTTACACTGCAATAGATTAGGTATGCTAGCCAGAGCAATGATATTTCCACTGAGAAGTAACTTAAACAGGTCTCCGATGGTCACCTATAATAACCCAAATATCTCTTAATGTTTATTGGTATAGATTATTAAAGATCTGGTATTTTATAATATAGATTTATTTTGACCCTGCAGAAAATTTGGTAATATATTAGACGTTCTCCTGTGTATTTTTTCCAGTCTACTCACACATCAAATAGATAAACCATCCCTATTCAAAAGAACATGTCAGCATATGGTTAATTTTGTGTTTAAGATTGCACAGCATTAACCTGAAGATAATGTATGTAAAGTTAAGTGTTTTACTTCATAAGAATATTTAATTTAAATGCTCGAATGTCTGGAAAACTTGACTTTAAAGATATTCTGCAGCTCAGAATGTACTCCATAATTCATTGTTTATTTGATTATTTTCTCCTATTTTTTCTCAACATTTATTGATTGTTTTCCAACAGATTGATATTTCTTAACATTTCTTTTGAAAGATTATCTTACAGAATTAATGACTTTTGATCATTATTTGATTTTCCATTCATGCCATCACATGTGATATTGTTTCTAATCTATAATGAGATAAGCATTATCTAGGAAAAGCACATTGAGGATTCACTGCTCATTAGTCATAAAGGGCGAAGCTTTAAACTGTTCTGTCTGTGAGAATTCAGAACATCATTAAAATCCAGTCACATGAATATTTGCAAATGTCTTGCTGGTGATCGGACAGACACTGTAAAGCTGCATACACTTTTTAAACAGTTTCCATCAACAGGCAGGGCAGAGAATGCCAGGTAGGTACCACAAGCTCCATTCTTAGCAAATGTCTTTGTCTCCCTCTTCCAGTACTGGCTTTTTGTGGATGATCCTGTAGATGGAAAAGGGACATTTTGAATAGGATTAATCTGACCAAATGTAGAGCCTAAAATATAGGCTGCTGTGTCTGAACTTCCTTCATCTAAACTTCCTTTATTGTCAATGGGAACAGGAAGATACTTTCAGATGAAATTAATGTGATGTCATCTGAATGTACTCATCTATCAGATGAGTCACACCTCAAAAGAGCCTGTTCTCTCGAGTGACTTTAAAGGGCACCAGAAGTTACTTTCTTGGATGTAGACATCTTCTAAATTTAGGTGACATAATGTCTGTATTTGAAGATTGTCAACATGGGGAGGAAAAAGTATTTTCATAATGGCTGAAAATTGTATAATTGTAGTAAAACCATTACAAGTATAACATTCTGTAACAACATACAGCATATTTCATATGTCACATAGGAAGGGCTATCCTTCTAACCTTTGATCAGATAAAATATCTTACATTATAAGAACTTTGCTGAAAAGAAAAAAGGAATGAAAATTCCATCCTTCTTTTACCCCAATAGCCAAATATATATTTGTATTGGGTTTATATATGTCATTATATTATTGTATTATGTATGTATATGTATATGTATGTATATATGTATTATGTAATACATATACATATGTATATGTATTATATACTGACGTATTATATATATGTCAATATATAATATAATATATGTGATATAATCTATAATCTATAATCTATAATCTATATAATATAATATAATATAATATAATATAATATAATATAATATAATTTATCATTGGGTTTATATATGTCATTAATATAATATAAAATATTATATTAATGACATATATATGTCATTAATATAATTTGAGTACTGACCAAATTACAGTTAGTTTTAGAGCAATATGCTGTGGCGACTTCTTGTACTTGTTCTCTCAGACCAAAGAAGTGTGAACAGTCCTAGTTAGCATGGTACTGTATAGTTCAATGGGAGAGGGAACATAAGACATTTTTTATATTAAAAATAAAAAAGTTATATTTTACTATTAACTGTAATTCGGTCAGTCTCTCAGCTTATTAAATGACGCAGGCAAGACTTTGGTCAAGGACATATTTTGAAGTGTTTCTAACTGTATTTAGTGAACTAGTATAGGGCTATCTATCCCTGTGTTATTTCAGCTGTTAAAATTCTGAAATAGAAATGATTTTCTGTCATGAAGTGCTAGATACCATTTAAAGTCAACAAAATATGCCCAAGGACATTGAGTGTGATGTGTTTCCCTGTCATCTGTTTTTCTCATGCAGCAGAGTCTATTTGACTAGCTTGTTGGATGGAAAACTCAGAAATTAAATAGAAGAAAATAGAAACCAAACTTTTGTTCTTTTTTATTTTGTGGACAAGGTACTTTCAAAGTTATGTAGAACTTCAGGACTCTGACACACATAACACAGAGCTAAGAGTAAGCAAACACAACCATTTTTATAGCCTATTTTGAGGAAGCTGTGATCACCAGTCTTTTTAACGTTAAGAATTTAGAAATCATTTTATCCTAGAGTTGAGAGTAAAAATGCCTCACTCGATCACTAAAAATAGATTTTTAGAAACAAATAGATATTTACTTACCTAAGAAAGGTACAACACATTTGATCTAAACTGCACTTCAACCATTGGCTGGATTCTAACCTCATTTACATTAGTTAAAATAAGCTGAAGTCACTGATGTTACACAGTGTGAATCTGGGGAGAAAAAATATGTATATAACTATAGGAACTTACTTTATATGTTCTTCAATATGTAATGAGCACAGCATGCTATTTTTTTAAGAAATAGTGTTGCTGTGAGATTTTGGCAATCTATAGACCGAATGAGTGTTGTTACTATGTCCTTTATCCTTAAATGTCACATTTGGAATTAGTTATTACTGAGGTAACTCAGACTGTATTATTTGGCATCTTTTATCTATCTTTTATATAGTGTGAGTATATATACACTAAAACAAAACAAAAAAAACCCCAAACTAGTACAGTTGTATATATATTAATATATATGTATGGCTTTATATCAGTGTGTGTATATATATATATGACTATATATTGTTATATACACAAATATACTCGTGGGTTTTTTTCTCTAAGAGAAAAAATTCTGAGCCCATAATCAAGCCTAGTATATTTGTATACTGAGATATATATATATATATGTTTGTGTGTGTGTGTAATTTGCCTTTAGAACTTTCTCTTTGCTTTTTTTTCCGATGCTCTGTTCTTCAGAAAATCAACATTGCTTTGCCCTTTAAAGGCCTTGGATGAATAATAATCTTAGGAAAAGTCCTCTAATCCATTTTAGATGCTTTTTTAGGATCAGATGAATTACACTCTGGAGGTACCTTTTCCTCTCTTCTAAGTACAACGGGTTTGTAGGGTGACTTGCTTAGCCTTGAACATCTACTCATTAGATTCCTACATGAATGCAGATAAATATCTCCTGAAATAATGCAGACAGCAATTCATTATTTTAAGCAGAATAAGTTCTGATTAAAGCACAGAGAGAGAATGAAGCAAAACAATTAAATCTTGTTAGAATTACAATAGTAGAGTAGAAAGTCAGGAATAAAAACCAGTGGAACAGGCTTCATGTGTGTTTTCTTCTTGTACATTATCAGTAGTTGAAGGTTCCTACATTTGGGAAAATATCCAAACCCATTATCAATTAATGAATCCCCACTTAGATAGAGATAGAGGTAGAGATCAATATTTTAGAGAGTCAGCATAATCACCAAACCATTGTAATCTGTTCTGGGAACAGAAACTGAAGGTAGCAATTTATTTGGCTACAACTTTTAACAATCTTTAGAAAAAAGTCGTGCTTATTTACACATTTGCATGGCTGCCTAATTCTGGAGGCACTTAAAACTGGCTAGGATGCTACCTTTTCAATCTGAGAGCTAACAAGAACTTAACTGCTTGTGACTTCTGAAAATCCTGATCTAAACAGCAACACCGCTACCCCTTGCCAAAGCCCTGACTAATCTAAACACACGGTAATTCCTTGCAATGGACAATTTCTTAGGCTTGTTCCGTCCTTTCCTACCACAAAGCAACAGCCATAAGTTCAGCACAAAGCACAGGATATGTGGCTGATTTCATTAAGCTGGATGAAATATCTGGATGTGTTGGACAACAGCCTTGGGGTTAGCGCTCTCACCTGGGAAGCAAGTAATAAAAATTCGTAGGCACAGAACAGATTCAAAACTACATTTCCTAAGAATGATCTCCTCCAATAAGTTAACTAAGGTAGGCTGATCCCTTAGTCATAAGGTTATAGTTTTGGGATGAAGATATTAATCTGTGAGTTCTTGATAACTTTAACTATTTTCATATACTGTTAAAGATATTAAATATTGTGAGACCTGAGGATTGAAGTCTAGTTGTCAGTTGCTGCCTGAATAACTAGTTCCCAGAATCAAGCTCTTGCTTCCCTGTTTTTCCTCTTGTAGTCCTTTTTTATACAGCATCATCTACAGGACTGGTAAAGATAGCCTGTTCTTCTCCTTTTATGTTTATACCTGGAAGTAACATGGTGTAACTACTATCCTGGAATGCAGCTCATGGTTCATTTGAAGAACGCAAATTTCCCATTTCTTGGATGACTGTTATGCAAAAAGTGGGTATTATCATTATTATGCTCTGTTCAAAAAGACATTTACTCTCCAAAGAGGTGTCAGTGTTCTGCATAGTGAGTAGACAGAGAGTTATTAATCTAAGCTCAAATGAGGGTAGAATTTGAGACGTTGCTGTGCCTGGCATCCCCTATTTGTTACTGCTATGCTGGCTTTCCATATTTACTTGCAATCACTTTCTGTTTCCCCACAGCTCTGACAATATGAAAAACACTTTTTATGTGAAATCTCTGTTTTTCACTGACATCCAAGTTAGCTCCAAAACAGGCATTTTCGAAGTGCTTTGCTCTGCTTCATGAGGAACTCTGCACAGAACTGGTATGAATCTCTGAACATGCAAACAATACAGAAAATACCAAATGAGAAATTATTAGAGGGAACTGTGAATCTGTATGGGAAGGTATTACCAACAGCTAAACATTCCTTTCATTTGTGATGAGCATGCTTATTACTAGGTTCTCACAAAAATACAAACATCTGTCATAGACATGACAGCCCTATATTGAAATAACAAAATCAACATTGCAATAGTATCATAGAATCAGAATAGTTTGGGTTGGAAGGGACCTTTAAAGGTCATCTAGTCCAACCCCCAAATGTTTTCAAAAATTATGAAATGTCATATATATGGCAGTCAAAACATCTTAATTCTTATGTGCTTGCACTTTGATGCAGCCTTCTCTTATACGGTCACATTTTTCCTACATTTTTTCCCACCTAGCCTCTCTCTCATTCAGTTAACATGATAAGAAAGCTCTTGAGACATAGACCATTGATTAATATTTGATTGCATTTTATTAATAATCATTTTTTAAGCCTAGCTTTTTTCTGTTGCCCATTATGCAAATTCTGCTTTAAAGAAAGAAAGAAGAATTTCCTTATGTACTTTTTATGGCATTCATCACTTGCTAGAGTGCTGTTTTTTCAATGATGTCAATACATCAGTCTTCATAACACTACTTTTCCATTATCTCTCCAGTAGGTAAACTAAGCTAGATGCTAGAATGAACACAGTAATGTTCTGTCCATATTTAACCAATTTATGCCTGGTTTTTTGCACCTTACTTTTCTTTAAATATAATATATAAGTTAAAAGCACAGGCGTGATTAATTTATGTGACTCCATGGTTTTGTCAGAATTTCTGCCAGAAAAAGTCCAGGTTCTTAAGGCAATCATAAAGAGCATATAGACTGCAGGAATGCAGAAAAATCCAGTTAAGTGTTTTGCCTAGCGTCACATGGAGTTTCATGGCACAGTAAGTAACAGAATCCAGTTCACTAGGTCATTGTTCAACTAACCTAACACAAAATTTTTTTCTATTCCTTTCTTAATTCTTTGCCTTGTTTACTAGAAAAACCACTAGACATCTTTTATGGTAAGCTTATTCTGACAGAATTTGTTGAGGTCAAACATGTTTAGAGAAACGTGATGACTTCAGCAGATCTTCTAACAAAACAAGCCAGTTTTGAAGCTCACTTTCCTGTCTGTTTTTAGCTAGCTTCTTTGCCCATCTTCTTTGCTTTTTAGTTTTAGGCCAGCTTGTCCACACACTCTTCTTAGGAGCAGGATCACAAAATCTGCCATCCTCCAGCTCCCAAGGCCCCTTATTTTTCAGCGCTCTGGTCTCAGGCACCCTGAGCAAGGAGGCTTGGGAGTTTTTCCATTTTCAAAATCATTTCACTACAAATATGCCCACACACACATTCACCTGGAGACAGGTCCTCAGCTCGCCACAAGTTTAATCACACACAGATGAAATCTTATAAGTGTTAGTCTCAGACCAGCAAGTTGGGTGCCTTAGGCATGAGATTCAGCCAGTGGGGCCCTACTCTCCCACTGTTTCCAAAAGGTGGTATGTCCTGTAGTGGCCATGTGGCAGACTCTGCTTTGCTCTGGGTCCCAGCAAGTCCCGGCATGCTGTCAGGTATGCCAGCTCCTGGAAGAGGTGTTGGGGGGCAGCAGAAGAAGGGGTGATCACCAGCTCAGCGGAGGTCAGCCAGAAGGGTTGGTCTGCTAGGGCAGCCCCAGTTTACCATGCAAGCTAGCATGCAATCTGCATGCTCTCCCTGGGCAGCAACCATACAGACAGCCAAGAGGTCTGTGTGAGGTAGAGGAAAGTGAAGAAAGTGTGGGAGCAATCATGTGTTGATCTCCCAAACAGGATCATCAAAAATGTGTGCATAAACAAGCAAAAAGTCAAGTATTGTACTATGTAAAGACTTGATCACACTTCCAGACAGGCAAAGAACCCCCTTTCTTGTTGCCATTAAGTGAGCATCACCTGCAGGTGTTCATTTAACACTAGCTTGAAATTTCTTTCCTTTCTACTCCAATAGAAAGGTGATTTATTAGTACAACAACTTTAGACATCATATTAGATATACTGTTAGAATATTATTACTGTATAATTTTTTAAGTTTTCCAAAGCATTTATTTCCTGCAAATTTTGTAGAGAAATTATACCCAATGAAAAGTTTTAATAACAAGTTTGTGAAAGACTGCTCAATTTTTCTAATTTGCATTATGAAAAGCTTTTGTTAATTATCTCCTAAATGTCCCTATTGCTGACAGATTTTACTCCAAAATTGCTTCTGACTTATAAATGTTCTGTCTTTGAGTTATTATTGATTAAAAAGTCACTTATACCTGTGATAAGTAAATATGAAACTGATAAGGTATATGTATTTACAGTAAAGGAGTCCTCTTGGTTTTCCTCTTGGTTTTGGTTTGGGGTTTTATTGTTTCATTTTTGCTTTGTTTCTTTCTTTCCTCCTGTTTCCTTTTCAGAGCTTCCTTTTATTTATTTATTTATTTATTTATTTATTTATATTCAATGGTTAGGTTTCTTTTAGTCTTGCTGAAGCCTGAATTACTCGGTGTCACACCAGCTTAGCCACAAAAGCAGCTTACAAGACTGGGAAAAAGACAGCCAGTGATACCTTATAAACAGGTATTTAAAATGCTGGCAAGCTCTTAGAGAAAGCTAGGGAAGTTAATTTTACCTGAACACTAGCACCTGAAGAGCAGTCACAAAAGTGATTGATCGCTACACAAAATGTACCATTATATGTTGCATAGGTTAGTGTGTTTATTTACCGCATTATTTCCACTCTTCTTGAATTTTCCATGTAAAAGTATCCTTTCGTGTCTTATCTTTTTGTATCCTTCTCTGTATCTTGATATTAAGATACAGAGGATATAGGTAGTGTCATTTGTGTTTATATTCGGGACCAGAACGTGGGTAATCTCAGGGACCACATCACCACCCTCTGGATATTCTTCGCAGTGTAAAGCTTCAAACATTATTTTTCTTTGTATTATTAAAATTCATTAATTCATTATTTATTAAAATTCATTAATTTTAATAATGGATTTTCTTATGGGAAAAAAGGAATTTATGAGAAAAAATTGGAATTTCTATCTCACTCAACTTTTATTGCCATCTATAGAAGGACGAAAAAAAGTTGCAATTACAGTTTACCTATAGCAAAACAACAGAATTAGAAAAGTCAGGAGCAGTTCAAAAGAATTCTCCACATTGGTTATATTTCCCATAACACAAGTAGAGCTGTGTGACATTGTTTTTGCTATCCTATTCACATCTTTTTGTTGCTAAATAAACTACATTACATTTGGGAATCCTAGTCCTTCAAGAAGCATGATTTATAAAAGACTAGTGGACCGAATTAGAGCTTCTATAACACAAGGACTTAAAAAATACACTTTAAGCATTTTTGTTCTGTTGCTGAACTGGGGGTATTTGCTTAAACTGTATATTTAGGATTATGTCCTTACAACAAAATATTCTGATTCAGGTCAAACCTACTTAAATCAAAATAATAAATAATTATTTTTACTTTCTCTCTCATTTTCTCTCTCTCAATACCTATATTTATATACACACACGTATATGAAGCTGCAGTTGTTAAAATTTTTTAAATTTACCATTTTATTATAATACTTTTTAGAAAAGTATGTTCTTCTCAAGGATGTATTCTAATATAAAATAAAGTTATTGCTTATTTTATATTTTATTAATAAGTAAATATTAATGCATTATTCAGGCAGTATAAACATGTAGAGTTTAACTGTCAGAGTTACTTGGGTAAATGCTCTACACTGTAGAAAGACACAACTAATAAGAATTTATAGTTACATCATTTGAAAAATCACAAAACAATCACTCTTCAAAGCTTATGAGAATACACACAAGTTAGGAAACATGACTCTCTAATCATCTATCCCAGTAAGCATTGGGAAAATTCAGTACTCAGTAATCTTCTGAATCTCTAACTCCAGTTCCTGGTCACAGCACCTGTAGTAGCAGGAAAATGGTACAGAGGGAAGACATACTGATATGTTAATGTTTCATTATTTTTCTTATGCATTTCATTTAACCTTAAAAATATAATATGCAAATTTGCAATCAGTAGAATTGTGTCTTTTAGCAAGAATGAGTTGCACTCGAACATTCTTTCTTTCCTTGTTTTGTGTTAAAGCAATCGGTTCACAAAAAGACCCAACAATTCTTTTATTTAACTAGATAGAAGTAATGGCCTTTGTACTGAGAGAAAAAAAAGCGGAATTAACTGGTGTCTAACATGAATGGCATTTCTGTATCTTTCAGAGCTTCATACACAACCAACTGGAAAGAAGGCAGACAAAATCTTGGGACCACTGGATAAAAACACAAGTTGATGACCTGTCACAAAAACATTTCCTTTCCTCAGTAAGACGTTCTTTGGAAGCTGATATAAGGAGATTAAGATGATGGATTATGACACAGTCTAAACAGTACGCAGTATTTCACTGGTCATATGTGTAAGGCTGAAAGTCACCTGGAAGTTTTTCAGTCTTTGTCTCTGCAGTTTTGATACTTTTTGTTAAGACCCAGCACAAAAATGTAACCTAAATTAAAGCAGTCATTTCACAGTAATAATGCTGACTGTTTTTTATCTTTCATAGCACATCAGAACAGTGCTGACTGAACATTCTAACAACTTTTCAATATAAACAAATTGACAAGTAAAGACCACAACTGCTTGAGAATTATTTACTACACAGAGAAACTGCTGGTTCTTCTTATAGCCTTTCTCTTTTTCCATTTTTCTTCATCTGTTTGCCAATCATTCAAATGATTATAAGTTTTCAGTTATCTGGGCTTGTCTATTTGATCTCTTATCTATTATTATCATTGGAATACTCACATGGGTAAAATGAATCAATTGGCTAAATGGCAATGGAAACGTTGTTTTTCATAGCTCATTTCTTTAAATCAGTTTATCTATCTATGGCAAAACACTGGTTTTGTTATATTTTATCCTGTGTAATAAGGTGTCTTCATTAATGACTTGGATGATGGGATAGAGTGGACTCTCAGTGAGACTGCAAACCTGACTGGGTGGAGTGGTCACTGAGGTGGAGAATGGTTCAGAAAGGTTCAGAATTGCTTCACGAGGCTGGAGAAATAGGTTGACAGAAAACTCATGAAGTTCAACAGAGGCAAGTGCAAAGTCTTGCATCTGGGATGGAATAACCACATGAACATCACAGACTGGATAGAAAGCAGTGCCAGGGAAAAGGAGCTGATATACAACAAGTTGAATGAGTTGAACCCTTATAGCAAAGGTGGCCAACGGTGTTGCCAGTAGCTCCAGGGAAGTGAACCTTCCCCTCTATTCAACACTTGTGTGACCGCATCTGGAGTATTGTGTCCAGTTTTGGTCTCTCCCACACAAGAAAGACATTGACAGATTGGAACAAGTCCAGTGGAAGACCAACTAGATGACTGAAGGTTCATGGCATGGAAGGAAAGGCTGAGAGAACTGGGTTTATTTAACCTCAAGAAAACAAGGTGACCAAGGAGAGGGTAAAGAGAAGACAGAGCCAGACTCTGCTCCAAGGTGCACAGGGACAGGAAGAGAGGCAACAGATGCAAGTTGGAGGAAAGAAATTCTCATTAGGTATAAAAGGAATTTTTTTCCCCCATAAGGATGGTCAAACACCAGAACAGGTTGCCCAAAGATGTTGTGGCATCTCGATCCTTAAAGATATTAAAAATTCAGCTGTACAGGTCCCTGAGCAACCTGATCTAATTGGACTTGCTGTGAGCGGAGAGTCAGACTAGAAGACTTCCAGAGATCTCTGTAACCTAAAATACTTTATGATTCTATTAAAGGAGTTCATGCTTCTTCCTTAAAAAGAAAACAAGTTACTGCTTACAAATGGTAACAGTCAATACCTTTCTAGTTCTGTGCATAAAGGTCAGCCTTTTGGTGCTTCCTTGCAACCTTTTTTCCTTCTGCAACTTGTACTTTTTCCTCTATCATTCCACTAGGGTTGCTACATAGTGTATACACTCTAGTTCCTAGTCTTTATATACCCATTAAATCTTCCCTTGTACTCCAAAGAAACTTGAGTTCTCATCCCCCAGTTTTCTCATACTGTATCACTGTCTCCAAGCCTCCTGTGCTGCTAAATAATGAAAATGGAAGGGAAAAAAATATTACATGATAGTAATATGAGATCTCTGACTCCTGTTGACTGTGAGTTGGTGTCTCTATCAAAACTGGGATCCTAGTCTATTGCTTTCGCTTGCAGCTGAAATCTTCTGAGGCATGAAATTTGTTCTTTTTAGATTTTAATAGACAAAGTAGATTTGGGAAATCACGTTATGTTGATTCTTTACAGTGTAACATTACACTGTCCATTTTATTCATATACTTACAGACAATCAGGCCTTTGAAATTCTGTAAACCAGGAGTTCATACTGAAGAAACCTGATTAGAATAAATAGGTTTCGCTCTTGCCAGTATTGTAGCACCACAGATTAGTTAACTAAACTGTTACTGTTGTCTCCTATTGTACTCACTTGTATATACAGACATTAATGTTAGACACTCCTGCTGGTGTATGATGCACTTTTTTGTTCTTTGTATGATCTGACTTGATGGATTTAGTTCATTGGGTGACTGCTTTGAAACTATGTGGTGTGAGTATGAACTGTTGGCACTACACAGAGAGATGAGTACATTAGCATCAAGGACTCTGATCTCAAGTCCCACTAAAATCAATGGGAATTTATCACCTGAAAGCAAGTTCCTGACAGAACTAGGTCCTTGTGGTCTCGGGACTCAGCCAAAATACTTTTCATCTCATGAAAAACTGGCAGAATTTCTCCCCAAACAGAGGAAACTTGAGAAGTATGATTAACACTACCTGGACAGAGATCTTAAGAAACAACTATTCCATGTAATGATACAAGAAGCAGAAAGAAATTGGGTGGGATAATGCTAACACTATGTAGCTTGTGCCCCATGGGAGAGTAATAGTGAATAAAAGCAGCATACCAATAACACTAATTAACCAGAGGTATCATGCTGCTGAATGGTACAGAAGGAAAAAAAATACTGAGGAAAAATAGATGCAAAGCAAGCAAGATAGGACAGAAAAAGAGCTGAGGAAACAGGCAGAACTGAAATGGAACAAATTATTTTTCAGGGACAAGGGTGCTTGACAAAATTTATCATCTTGGAGGGAAATATAAACCATTGATTCAAAAGCAAAAGAATGCGGTAGCAAAATCAGATTGAATATATGTATCCTCATAGAGATAAATGGAAGCAAGATGGAAAATGTGAGAAGAAAAAGAAGATTGTCATCTTTAAATTGCCAGCCCTACAGTGATATAGGGAAACACAGAAATGGTACATTAATAATTTTTTTTCAGATGTACTAAAATAACTGCAAAGCTGGATAGATTATAACAGTGAAGGAGGAAAACCTGGGAGTCAATGGATGGCAGTACATGCATTTTTAGCTAGTTTCAACGATAGAAATGGTAGTTCATGACAGACATTCTTAAGCCTTATCTGCCTTTGGGTGTCTAAGCCAAAAGTTGGATTCTGAAAGAAATATGCAAAGCATCTCCCCTTTTGACATAGGTACAGGAATTTTTGAACTAATGTACTTGTGAATGCAAGACTATAAAATCCACCCTGCTTTTTGTTGACATTATCATAAAAATGGCACTATAATTATAATCTGCTTATAAAAAAATTCTGTGTGTAATTGGGAATGGGCTAACAGTGAATCCAAGTGTATTGGGCCATAAACTTACAGGTAGCTTGTAGCCAGTTTAGAAGATTGCACTCATTAGCAGATCTTTTCTCACGCAGAAAATGCTTCATGTTCACAAACCCTGATCCTGGCTCATTTAAACTGCATTTACATTATTGATTTTATTGGATTAATTTCTGAAATACACAGAAATTAATAGGAGACATCACATGTGGTTCTAGCTTTCATAGTGCCTTTAAGAACAGCATTAGGAAATTAAAATTTTGATTGTTTCTTTTTGGAGAAGAATGTTAGAGAGAAAAGGAGGAAAGAATGACAAAAGGAGGGGACTGAAGAGTGGTACAGATGGCTGCAGGTAAACGGCACACCTGGAGCTCACTTTAGCCATAATTCAGTAGCTTGGCTCCATGAAGCTGGAACGACAGAGTGAAACTGGTGATGAACATAGAGCATGGGTACTGCATGCAGCATTTACCTTCCTTGGGTCAGTGAAAATGTGATTCCAAAAGTGCTAGAAATGTTTGTTGTCAACATGTGTCCTCTTCTGTGGCTTTCCCAAACTTGGGATGGATTCCTAAGGAAATTAACAAGAGCCTAAACAACGCATGACAAACTCAAGAGATTTCTGTGTTGCCAGCTTATGAGCTGTCTAAATTGGTCTAGATTTGTACGAATTGACTCTATTTTATACCTAGACCTCTGCTTTCTGCTTTGCCATCTGGCCTTTTTCCAGGATGAATGGTGGATCCAAGACAAGTGTGAGAGCAGGCAGAAGGTCAGTGATGCCCTTTGATGTGATTTGTTTTCTAAATTGAGACACGTGGTCCAGTCAGGAAATACAGTTTGGATTCTAAGTTTGCCTTCAGTAAAAATGAATCAGTCTTCCCAATTCCAATTAAAAACTGAAACCAGAAAAATTTGGTTTATTTTACATATCAATCTGTTTCAAAAAAATATTTTGATCTTATCAAAAAGAGTAAAAAAGAGAGTTACAGTTTATTAAAGTGTAAGGGATCTTAAGCAGTAGATAAGACATGGGGCTCTTTCTTCCTTCCCTTCTAAATAATGAAAGAGTTGTACTATTATTTAACTTAAATGTGCAATTGCCAGCAGCTCTTCTGATGGTTCAGCCCAAAACTGACTCTGTTGTTTTGTAATATTCTTTCCAATTAGTACTCAAATTTTATTTTATTTTATTTTATTTTATTTTATTTTATTTTATTTTATTTTATTTTATTGTGAGAGTTTAATGAGACTAACAGTAGTCGCCTCCATTTGATTTATATTTCTCTGTTACCATTATTATGATGCTAAAGTCAAGGCAACTTTAAGTGAAGAGAAGACTGTGAGGCATAGAGAGGTTGCAGAGCTTTTCTTTCTGACAGTGTAATTCAGTCACTGGAATAGGCAGGCTCAAATAATACAGTATTTGTGTTGCAAAACCATTTGTACTCCAGGGTTATTATCAGTTTTAGTTTAGCTCTTGCTAAAGGTCAAGGTATGTTTCTCTGAATAGAAAACAACTAAGGATCCTCAGACTGACACAGCATGTTTTTCATAGATCATATTGTAGGATCATACATACTCTTCTTGCTACCTAAGCTCTGCCAAAGCCTTGGATAAATCTGAGCATATCAATTTTTATAAATAACGTTATAAAAAATGAAAACATGCAAAGTTAACAATAACATTTCAGTAGCTCTCATCTAGGTATTTGCTTATATGAGCCCTCAAGAACTAACTTGATTCTAAAAATGAAAACAGTACATTTGTAGATAGAGGATGGCTTTGTGAAACACACCAGCTCAAACAGGTACATTACTATTTCAGTGCTTCGTCTTCTTCACATAGGAGTTACTAGTGAGTGAAATAACACAATCTAAATAGAAATAATTTTAAATTTGTGCTAGGTTAGCCACATAGACATGAGAATATGATGTGTGGGAAATATTAAGTACAGGGCAAATCATGCAGAAACTATAAAATTCAGAAGGGCGATGGACACCTCTCTGTTGGAAGTGGTCACACGTCACAGCCCACAGTCCAGACAGCAGGTTTGGGATGGAAGCAGTGTATTTCTAATGAGCGATCTTCCTCAGTTGAGAAAATCAGCTCATACTTAGGCTGGAGCTTTACAGCTAATCTGGCAACCAAAGTAGTGTTTGGCAACCAAAATAACCTTTAAAGCAGTTGTGTGTTTTGATTATCAAGTTCTTCAGAAACACTGGTATCAATCAGGATATGTTTTCTGAGGTTAAATCCTCTCAAATAATCAAATGAATAAGAGGAGTTATAAGCATCAGATTACCCATTTACTGAAGCAGGGGTTCTGCTCACTCCCCATCCTGATCAGGATTGGTTCAAAGGTTGATGACTTCATTTGGATGTTTCACAGTCCAAAAAGTGATGGTCTGTTACCAGTTTCTCATACACAAGTTTTCTGTGTCTCATAATTTGGGTATGAACAAATCAGTTCTGCTACTGCTTCATGGTTGATGCCCAGTAAATACTGGAAACAGCACCTTGTGCTGGCATCAGTGACTTTTCCATCCTACAGTAAAAGTATTCCTTCAGGTAACTATGACCACTCTGTTACTTGAAATCTTAACATACTTGTTTGCATTGCTGTCTTCTGCGATATATATGGATATATTGGAATACATTTCAATAACACTTTTCTTTTATTTATGTTTCATTCCCTTGCAAGAATGCGTGCTCATTGCTAGTATGAAATACTAGCATTTTCTACATAATTGGTGGTTTTCTAAGAAGTGCAGTACTGTAGAAAATAAAAGAAGTAAGGAAACAAAGCATCTTGTTATTGTTGATCAGTACCTTGCATATGTCCACTATTTTACATAAGCATATAAGTATGTATGCATGTGTGTATATGCAGATTATTTATGGTAATGTTTATTTATTAAAGTTTATGTATATATATTAGAAATTATATGTCATTAACAAATAATACCTGCACATCTTACAAACATAAGAATATCGAATTTATCAAAATATTGTCTTATGTATTTAAGATATGGTTTAGTGGTGGACTTGGTAGTGTTAGGTTAACGGTTGGACTCGATGATCTTAAGGGTCTTTTTCAATGTAATGATTCTATGATTTTATTATTCTATTTCAGTGTGTTCCTGAGAAGGCAGTTGAGGGAAGTATTACATGCCAAATTTCTCACTGAGAGCATACATGAACGTACTTTAGCAAAATCTTGCACAAGTATTTCATAAGCAGCAAGAGCTGTATTTCACAAAGAATGAGTTCCATTAAGTTAGTGGTTTCAGGTTTCAGGTTTTATTATCATCCTGTGTTGAATTTTTTTGGACATGATAATGATATATATGAAATTATTATCCATGCAGCAAAAACAATTTCTTATTCCTAGGAACATATTAATCCTTGAAATTGTCATTAGTATTATGAACTTTCAGTGTGTTAGTGATTTGTATCTTCCAACAAATTTTGTTAGTTTACAACCTTAAAAGAAGATATGTACTGAGGAGTTTTTTAATATTGCATAAAAAATATTTATAATATTTTCTTATTGATATATGTTGATTATATCTTTGCAATATCTGAGTTTTACATTATCTCTTCTTGTCTACAGCATTTAATAAACCCCTCTAGCTCTGTTAAATCAATGAAGATCTTCTCATCAGTTATAGAGAGTAGGATTCTATTTCAGTAAATAAATATAAAAATATAAGGGAATATCAATCTATCTATCGATCTATCTATTGATGTATCTAGCTGTCTACAGGGCAGCACCCAAATATATTCTGGTTCGGTCCTATGGCATCAATCACCTTGTCATGTGGGAAAACTGGAACAGAAAACACACACAAATCTTTTAAGAATTCTTGTTTACTTCACCCAGTTGTATTCTAAAAGATCACACTACATATAACTACTGTAGCAAAATACAGTCAATGTAAATGAAAAAGCAATATTCTTTGCCTACCAAAGAAAACAGAAGAATTGCTGCAGATAAGTAGTGGCATTGATCAGGCATTGCATCCTTAAACCAGGGAAAATACTAGAGCATTTTCTCTCTTTCTTTTTTCATTCCTCTCTCCCTCTTCCTGTAGAGATTGAGATTCATTTAACTTCCTTGTTATTACCTTTGTTTTGGCAGCATATGTGGGATGATTTACATATGCTGCATGTATGGGTTTTTTTCTCTTTGTTACACCATAAACCAGCTCTGTCCAGCTTTCAAGGTTGCATTCCTTTAGTGATCAGTGATTGACTGTTTCTGATTTGCGGCTATATCCCCAGAGCTCCTGGTATCATCTGATTTGCAGCTATATCCCCAGAGCTCCTGGTATCATCTATGCCTATATTCTCAAAGCTGCTGTTATTGTCTTGTGCTCACACACTTAGGGACCATGTTACAATCTATATTGTATCTATCTTGATAGATAGATAGGTTGTATTTTTGTGTGTGTGAAATTGTAATTATGGTTTTATTTTGCCAGTGTTAGTCTTGTATTCCATCACTACCTGCTGTGCTGTCAATTTTGTCACAAGTACTTCTGGGCATAAGGTCAAGGCTTGAGCAAATTAAATCATGAAGAAGGAAAGGATTTCTATTTTTCTGAGTGAGTAGAAGAGTGTAGAAGGAGCTGATCCATAGCATATGATGAAGCAATGATAGAAATGAAAGACTAGATTGTTTGCTGAGTGTTTGTTCAGACTGTGGAGAAGGTGTGCAGAGCAGCACACTCCCTGGAATACACTGAGGTCCCATCAGCCTCTTCCCGCTCATGGTTTTCTTTTGCAGAAGAATTGGGTACTACCATGGAGTCAGGACATGGTAATGATCCAGTTTTGGATCTGTGATCCTAAGCCAGGAAATGCTGCCCTGTCTCACTGCATATACAGAGACTGACTGAGGAGATAACCTGTCCCGAATTCTGGACTACTTAGTACTCCATCAGAGAGTTCCATTTCATGGTAAAAAAATGAAAAAAAAAAATCAGGAGTTGACAAAACCCCACTTTAGTGGAGGTCCTGGAGCTATTTAGCTACTGAATCCTGTTACACAATTCACAAGAGTGCATCAGCCCCTACTAGTGACTGAACACTGGTGTTGCATTAGTCCTCTCAATCCACACCTGCAAAATCCCCAGATTTTGCCGTAGGATGGAAACTGAGCTATTAGAAAAGTAAGAACTTGAAACGTGATTCATTTTCTGGACTTGCTATATATCTCCAGGAAAGACATTCATCTCACTTTGCCTTACTTTCTCATACTTTTGTAAATCATGTTAAACAGCAAAATATGAGGTCCAGAATGATACTGTCACTAAAATTCAATTCAATGTTGATATGGAGAGGTTAAAAAAAATGCTACAATCCGTGTAGAGTTCCAAAAAGGACTTTGGCATTGGTATTCTTAACACTATAACACATAATTTACTGGCAGGTGGTCCACAGAGCAGGGTTCACAGCTCACAGATGTCCTCAGGAAGTGTTGACTGCATAAATACAGGATAGCAAATAACTGGTTTGGTAGCAGTTCTTCAGAAAATAATTTAGGTCATGAGTCAACAGTATCATGCTGTTGAGAAATAAAACAAGCATCTCACAGATGTATATGAACCAGAATCCATCCTGAAAAAAAAAATACGGAAGGAAGGAAGGAAGGAAGGAAGGAAGGAAGGAAGGAAGGAAGGAAGGAAGGAAGGGGAAAGAAAGATTGATTTTCATTACACATACACAGAGAGATGACCTTCAGTCCTGAAGATGCTCAGTTGTAAAGAACATATAGTCTCTGTCACTGGAACTCCTTAGGTTAATATCTGAAAAAAATAAAGCCAAAACCAAACCAGAAAAATATATGTAAAGAGAGAGGAAAAATACAGACAGGAAGAAGGTTTCTAGACTATATTCATTTGTGAAAGTGAAGCTCTGAGTTTTGCCCCAACTTCAAATATGTGTATCTATGTCCAGTGACCATTTTCTAAAGAATATATCACTCCCTGTATCTACGATCAGACTAAATATTTCCTAGTGTCTAAAATAATGTCCTAGGCATGATCATAGGGTCACAACAACCCCATGCAATGCTACAGGTTTGGGGAAGGGTGACTGGAAAGCTGCCTGGCAGAAAAGCAGCCTGGGGGTGTTGGTTGACAACCAGCTTAACATGAACCAGAAGTGTGCTCAGGTGGCCAAGAGAGCCAATGGCATCCTGGCTTGTATCAGGAATAGTGTGGCCAGAAGGACCAGGGAGGTGATAGTGCCCCTGTACTCGGCACTGGTGAGGCCACATCTCGAATACTGTGTTCAGTTTTGGGCCCCTCACTACAAGAAGGACATTGAGGTGCTGGAGTGTGTCCAAAGAAGGGCAACGAAGCTGCTCTGAAGGGTCTGGAGAGCAATGGTATGAGGAGCGGCTGAGGGAGCTGGGGTTGTTTAGTCTGGAGAAGAGGAAGCTCAGGGGAGACCTTATTGCCCTCTACAACTACCTGAAAGGAGGTTGTAGTGAGGTGGGGGTCGGTTTCTTCTCCCAAGTAACAAGTGATAGAACGAGAGGAAATGGCCTCAAGATGCGCTAGGGAAAGTTTAGGTTGGATATTAGGAAAAATTTCTTCACAGAGAGAGTGGTTAGGCATTGGAACAGACTGCCCAGGGAAGTGATGCAATCACAGTCCCTGGAAGTATTCAAAAAGCATGTGGATGTGGTGCTTAGGGACATGGTTTAGAGGTTAGGTTAACGGTTGGACTCGATGATCTCAGAGGTCCTTTCCAACCTTAACGATTCTATGATTTTATGATAGAAAATCATTCTTTGCCTCTTTCTTCTCTGTGTTCATGAATCCTTAAATGTGTTTGCTCAAATGGTGTGTTATGTGCATGCCCTCTTCTTAGCCCCAAATCTGATTGTTAGGGCATTCCCATGAAGGACTTCCCATGAAAGAGCTTCCATCTTCCTCCTGGCAGAGGAAGATGTTGAATTTGGTCTCCTGGTATCTGAAGTCTGGATGCATGTTCTAGATTATTTTGTGATATTGAGTTATGTAAGTCCCAGTTCTGTTATCTTTAGTTTCCTGTTAATTTATTCAGTATTATTACTGCTATTTCAAATAAATAACACAAAAACATTTTTAACACTAAAAATGCTATTCAGAGTACTGATACTTTTAATGACATTTGCAGACTTTGCATTGAAACAGGTTTGCAACTTTTATTAACACTAGATGAAGTTATAGATTTATAATCTAACACAGTTTGACATCATTGTCAATAGCCTTTCTTTACAGATGCTCAAAACTAAAATGTAATTTTCATAAAGCAAAAATTTCAATACTAATTTTCATGAAATCTTGATGTTTAAATAGAATGCCATTTCCAAGAATATCCTTGAGCTCAGCTTTGAAAAGAGGAAATCTTGCCTGTTTTCTGTGACCAATATGAAGTGTTAATGCTCGGGAAGCACTGAGATAAATGCTTATTGAAGGCTTAGTTAACATCTTGAAGTGAACAAAGTATAAAACAGACAAAATATGTCTTTTCTTTTTTATCACTCAACAAGTGAGGGCATGCATTCATTAAAAAAGGAAAAGGAATGAAATCAAAACAAACAAAAGACAAACTCTTAGACTGTGGTGCTGATGACTCATTTTCAACCCCCTTTTCAAATTTTCACTTTATTTTCTAGGGTGGACTCCTCACCTGTGCCAGCTTGTGTGACATTTATAAATAAAGATGTGGAACTCATTTATGTAAAACACTCCTAATGTTTCATGTGCATCTTACATATATAAATGTATTTATACTGCATCTTTGGATATGCAAGATAAACCATTTCCAGCTAACGTGAAGACTGGACAGCGACAGTGAACCCCTGAGTCACAAGGCAGACGGCCAGTACTACGTGCAGCAGGTATCCCTGCTGAAGCTGATAGACTGATATCCGCCATGACTTCAGTGCACTGAGCCTTCCCAGTACTGTTGGGATGTGGCTTACGGGAACTTCCATCACTTGGATTCAGACTGACAGATACAGTATTTGCGAGACCGATGAAAGCAGAGGATGGCCAGCTCCACAGTAGTCTAACAGCAGCCAGCATTGCAGAGGAATTTCAATTAGTCAGGTGACAATCAGCTGCAATCCCCGAGGAGCTGGCTACCGCCTCTTCTGCACAGTGTTCTTTCACTGCTCCGAAAAGCTTAATTCTGACACCTCTTACATCGCCAGGTGTAAAAGTAGCTACTTGGGGCCACTTTTCCTGTCGGCGTGCATTAATTTAAAAAATGAGATCTGCTATACTATGTTTCCATGAATATGAATCAGTTAGTTTGTAAACAAAGAACTGAAAAAGATGAGTTTGTCATGGAGAGACAGCTGAGTCATTCTGTAATCCCTGTACCTTAAATGTAAATGACAGAGGTTTTCTTATTTTACATAATAGCAGCTATTTTAGCTTAATGAGCTCTGGGACTTTTGTAGTAAAATGGTTCCTGTAAGCTATTGGTCCAATCAGTGCCTCCACTTTAACCTTTTCTATCCAAGATTTCACTTCTTGCCCACTATGAAGAGAAACTTAATATATTGTGTCCAGGAGTTTTCTTTTCTCTTTTTCTTTCTTTTTATTTAGTTAGTTATTTTAATGAACAGTGTTTGAATTAATTTGAGTATGACTCTATCTTATGAAGATAGTGTTTCTTCATTATGCTATGCATTTTACACCATTTATAAAGGGGACACATTCAAATGTTGGTATTAAATCTTTGGAGATTTGATTCAGCAGTAAAAGTTAGCACGGAAGAGGATTATTTGTAGTTTGGATTAAAAAAGCTAAAATTAATACTAGAAAACATTGCAGGTTTCAGCAAATACACCCACTGTTCAAAAAAGGAAAACTTCCACAAAACATGAAATAAAATTTCTTTTCCTTCAACACTACAACTTTGAAAAGACGCAATATTAATAAAGTAATAATGTTCCACAGAAATTGATATAATTTATCTTCTGTGTGACATTATACTTATTTGCTATATTGTACATATCCTTTGAAATTAAAGGAAAATTCTGTCTTGGTAGAATACCTTACCTAAATAGATTTGCTGCTTTAAAAGGCTAAAGAAAGTTTAACAATCTCTAATAAATTCTTTGAAAAGAAGTCAATACTGTTTTGGATGTACATTTTCACAAAGAATTTTATTGCAAGCAAAATGGAAATCCAAATCTGAACATGTTTCCTCTTGTCATCATTAATACTATTGATAGTGGCCACATAAGACAGGGTACTTCAAAACAGCTGACTATATGTCTGGAAAATCAGACATCAAAAGGAAGATGAAAAGTTTAAGTATGTTTAGAGTAAGGAAAGGAAGAGACAGTAGCAGTGTTCATATATGTACAACATAGCTTTTAAGGAGTTTATTCCCTTCTCAAAACTCACTGCAGATCAGACAAGTGAGTTTAAATAATAGAAAGGTAGGTCTATGTTAGAGTATGTAACACTGGGGACTATGAAGTACTACAGCGGTTTGTTGGGAGGCTGTGGCAACTCCCGCAGCTCTAGTTTCTAAGAATAGGTTGTAAAGGTGTTTGTTCAGAAGTGACACAGATATAGCTGAACCAACATTTGCAAAAGAGGAGGGACTAGAAACTCTTGAAATTTCTTTTAGCCTCAATTTCTGCTATTTCTCTGGTTTTATTATCCAGATTTATTGTTCAGTTTATTATCCAAATAATAAAATAATGAAGGAATAAATTTGGAGTGTTAAAGTAATGCAAAATTTTTACAAAGACTGAAACACAGAGCTGTGCCCTGGACATTAGATGGATATTTTTAAAAATTGTCTTAACAATGTTCTTTTAACAATATTTTCATTTAAATTTTAAAGCAAGTATTTTCAAACTGAACGAATATTCTATGTTCAAATGTTCTAACTTTCCCATAATTACTATATTATTACTCTATCCAATGATTAAAGCTACCATAACATTAGCAAAATATTTTCTTCACTTGCATGCTAATTTATTTACACATCATCTAATACCAGTACTCCAGTATTAAGCACTAACAACAAGGTTGATAAATGCAATTTCATGGTCCCAGCTTGCGATAGTAAAGGGCTTCCAAATTTCATGCCAATCCAACTAAACACTACAAAATATAGCTGTGAATTGTTCTTTTTTCTCTTTTTTAATCTCCCTAAATATTTTATTGTTCAATGAGGATGAGACAAATTATAAGTTCATTATAAGAATTATAATGGATGAGAGTTACATTTGTATTATTTCCCATTTTCATTATTCTAATTATCCTGACAATAGGCTGATGTTGTTCTGCCTCATGTTCTCATGACAGTTTGCCAGAGAAGTGCTGTATCAGAATGCTAATGTCTTATCACAACCAGTCTTTGCCTGTTAATAATAGACTTCAACACTCTGATTTTTCCAGTGTTCAACAGTTTTGTTCAGTGGGTCTATCTTGCTTTACAGTAGCAGTAACCCACATGGAAGAGTTAAGAATGGACTAGCTGTCAAAATACGGAAAAGGCTGAACTCTGCATTTTTAAGTCTATTAAATATTTAAAGATTTTTCAAATGATGCTATAGGTCATCGCAATTCAGGTATATTTTTTAAATCTATAATGCTAAAGGGAGACTACTCCATTTTTTAAGTAAACCATATCCAGCTATAAGCTAAGAGTTTATCTAGGAAATTTACGTGTGATCATTGAGATGCTATATATTTTATCTGAAAATTATTTTTTTTCAATATTCAACCAGCCAAACAGTGCATGTGCTTGATGAAATTTGATTCAACATCTGTCTTGCAGTGTATTTCCTCAATAATCAACCAGATTTTCTTTGGTGAAATCCTGTTTAGAAATATGGTATCTTAGCAAAATATAATAAGTATATTGAATACATATATACTCATCTACACAGTCCATATCTATTGCCCAGCATTATTTTACATATCTGTTTCAGCATGCATATAACATAAGCTGGTGAAAAATCACCCCCCTCAGTAAAACATAAATATTCATTTGACTTTAAGTTCACTGACTTAGACATTCTAACTTCCTTAAGTGTGAAAAAGGTGTTTAAGTGCTATGCAGTGACAGGGCCCAGAGTTTTTAATGAGAGTAATTTACTCAATGTGAGAAGTAAAAATAAGAAGCTTATTGCTAATCATCTAACCTTAATTACTATATATCTCCAAACTTGCAAGTTCATGAGGAATGAGCTTAACTTTGGATCCAGAATGAAATTACTTGTAGAGAATCAAAAGTTGGTTCTCTCTTTGGATGAGAACACATAAACCAATGTGTATGAAGTGGATTATTACGGTTAAAAAAAAAAAAACAAAAAACAACACAGCCAAAAAACAAAGATAAAAATAAAGGTACAACTCTTCTTGGATTTGAAAAAAAATATTGAAACTACAGAATTGGAACAAAGAAATAAAATTGCATCTGGTACTTTATCAGCATCATGCCTCAGGGAGAATTTCAGCATTTCTTATGGATATACTAGAGGATATTACCAAAAAAAATGGAGGGATTACCTCATGAAAGGAGGTTGTAGTGAGGTGGGGGTCGGTCTCTTCTCCCCAGTAACAAGTGACAGGACGAGAAGAAATGGCCTCAAGCTGCACCAGGGAAAGTTTAGGTTGGATATTAGGAAAAACTTCTTTACTGAAAGAGTAGTCAGGCACTGGAACAGGCTGCCCAGGGAAGTGGTTGAGTCTCCATCCCTGGAGGTATTTAAAAGACGGGTAGATGTGGTGCTTGAGGACATGGTCTAGTGGCGGACTTGGCAGTGCTAGATTAACGGTTGGACTCGATGATCTTAAGGGTCTTTTCCAACCTTAACCATTCTATGATTCTATGATTCTATGATAGTAATGCTATATTGAAGAATTGGAGACAAGATAAGAATCATAGAATCATTTAGGTTGGAAAAGACCTTTAGGATCATCAACTCCAACCATTAACCTAGCACTGCCAAGTCCACCACTAAACCATGTCTCTAAGCACCACATCTACCTGTCTGTTAAATACCTCCAGGGATGGGGACTCAACCACTTCCCTGGGCAGCCTGTTCCAGTGCCTGACTACTCTCTCTGTGAAGAAAGTTTTCCTAATATCCAACCTAAACTTTCCCTGGTGCATCTTGAGGCCATTTCCTCTTGTCCTATCACTTGTTACTTGGGAGAAGACCCCCACCTCACTACAACCTCCTTTCAGGTAGTTGTAGAGAGCAAGAAGGTCTCCCCTCAACCTCTTCTTCTCCAGACTAAACAATCCCAATTCCCTCAGCCGCTCCTCATAAGACTTGTTCTCTAGACCCTTCACCAGCTTCATTGCCTTTCTTTGGACACACTCCAGCACCTCAATGTCCTTCTTGTAGTGAGGGGCCCAAAACTGAACACAGTATTCGAGGTGCAGCCTCACCAGTGCCGAGTACAGGGGGACGATCACTTCCCCGGTCCTTCTGGCCACACTATTTCTGATACACGCCAGGATGTTATTGGCCCTCTTGGCCACCTGGGCACACTGCTGGCTCATATTCAGCTGGCTGTTGACCAACACCCCTCGGTCCTTTTCTGCTAGGCAGCTCTCCATCCACTCTTCCCCAAGCCTGTAGCATTGCATGGGGTTGTTGTGATCCAAGTGCAGGACCCAGCACTGAGCCTTGTTGAACCTCATACAGTTGACCTCAGCTCATCAATCCAGCCTGTCCAGGTCCCTCTGTAGAGTCTTCCTACCCTCCAGCAGATCAACACAAGCGGCCAACTTGGTGTCATCTGCAAACTTACTGAGGATGCACTCAATCCCCTCATCCAGATCATTGATAAAGATACTAAACAGAACTGGCCCCAATACTGAACCCTGGAGAACACTACTTGTGACCGGCCGCCAACTGGGTTTAACTCCATTCACCACTACTCTTTGGGCCCGGCCATCCAGCCAGTTTTTTACCCAGAGAAGCATACGCCTGTCCAAGCCGTGAGCAGTCAGTTTCTCCAGGAGAATGCTGTGGGAAATGGTGTCAAGAACTTTACTAAAGTCCAGGTAAACAACATCCACAGCCTTTCCTCATCCACTAAGTGAGTCACCTTGTCATAGAAGGAGATTCACCCACTTAATTCAGCTCAAGATATTGTTTTTGATGGAGACAACTCATCTGCCTAAACATTTGACACAAACATTTCGTTTTATTAATCTAGTATTATTTGAAGACAGGAAGGAGTTCAAGGGGAAAGGGGTGATATTTACACTGTTACAGATACTGTTCATAAACCTATTGTCCTGTTTCTTGTTCTAACATAATTTTCATTGGAATACAACTTGATAGTACTAAATTCATCCCATTGAAGCATTTCTGCCTGTTGAATCCTGGATATCAAACATAGCAGAATTTCACAGGGGTATGAATTAGTCATGTTTCTGCAGTCATGATAATCGTCAGCCTAGAGCTCTTTGAAACAGTACTGGTGAATTAATTCATTTCCTTGGTTCTTTCATCAGTTAATTCAAACGTTGATGGACAGTCAGAGTTTCTGCGCTCATAGGATCTTCAGTATACCATGCTTCCTGGCTCTAGAACAGCCTAACCTGACTGAGGGTCCAAAAACTTATGCACAATTTGGGGATTTTTAATAAAAGAAATAACCCAAATATTTAAATCATTCACAAAACAAAATCGCCTGTCAGCCCAGCTCAAGTGGCTATATTTTATAGTCATTTAGCAGATCCATCCATTTTTTTGAATGGGCAGGTTAAATCACCTACCTTCACACGTCTATGAAAAAATCATGCCGCTGTCACCTAGGTATTTTAAATGTGTATGTAAAAAACACTGGATCTCACTGATTAGCTTTGTTTGTTCTGTCCTTCACTCTTCCCTGTTTATCACAATGTACTTAGTAATTTTGAGTAAAATACAGACCAAATAAAAATGTGCAACATTTTCTACATTTTATTTCTGCTATGTATCTCTCTATATAGGTAAGCCCTCTTTATATATTCTGAAAATGCAGAAACACTGACACATTCACACTACCTAGCATAATATGTATGATGCAGCTTACAGAAAGTTAAAAAGAAATAGCAAAACTTCAGAATGAGGAAGCATTCATCATCTCTTGCTAAGAATTATTTTTGTAGATATCAGTCACTTTGTTCTAAGATCCTACTTTTAAAATTCATTTGAGAACTTAGCCTACACTTTTCTGGAGTTTAGAATTTTGTATAAAGTTTTCTTAGGCCTTCACAAATATTTTTTTTTCTGTAGGTGCTAAACCTTTATAGGTATTGAGGAAAAAATGCCATGCAAATAGCAGCAAGTAAATAGTAATTTAAATCTAATATCTGACTTTGATCTAACAGGAAAGTTATAGTTTTCTTCAAAGGTTAGGGAAAAATTAATCTTTACTGTAAGCAGCAGAAAAGACTGTATATTGGAGATGGGTGTAAACATGCTTTAAAGCTGAACTGTGAGTAATGTTTTGGAAGTCCTTGTATGCCACAAATATTTTACTATCTGTTGTCCTTTCAAGTCATGTCACAGGGCTTTCTGATCCACGTTTTGACAAAACACTGTGCCCCAGATCATTCAATAACATAGAACCATAGAATCATAGAACCATAGAATCATAATCGTTTAGGTTGGAAAAGACCTTTAAGATCATCAAGTTCAACATCCATTTGGAAATCATTTTGGGTGGGTATATTTTATAAGTACAGCTGGAAAAGCATGTGGGAATGGGTGCTATTTTCAGGTGACAATCAACTAATGTCTTTGCTAAACAGCATCATGTAGTGTTGCTAATAAAATTATGTTCCCCTAATTAAGTAATTGGTTTGGCTTTGGAGTTAAGAGAACTGATGAGTTATTGTTATGCATGACAATAGCATTAGAAGCAAAAGAAAATGCAAGCACTGCTTATTCATGACTTGATTCACTAAACCCTGAAAATAAAGCAACAATATGAGACAGTTCAAACAACAGTAACTGAAAGTTACAGCACTAAATACGGAATCCTCTGTCAAAATCACTTGAATATTTTAAAAAAATAAATAGTGATATTTTAATATTTCAATATTTCAGATTCATCTGCAGTGCTGAGTTCTATCATTTAGACAACCTAGTGTAAATATGATTTTTTGTAACAATTTCTAAAGCAAAAAGAAGATAGACACATTATACAGTCCTACTCTAAGTGTAATTTTTCATCCTTTTATGATGTTTCATTTCACATTATTCTGCATAATATGCCAAAGAAAAAAAAATAAGCATAGGCTGTTCTTAACAGTGGTGCTATTTTCTGTGTTCTGTTAAAGGCAGAGAAACTTTGAAATCCAGATTACCACAGGCAGGTTTGAACAAACCTGTTGTTGAACGCTTGGTTAAACAAAAAATTGTTCTCATTCTGCAATAGCACAAGTGCTGTGTTCCACACATATCAAACACTAAAGATATATTTCCAAAGTGAACCTCCTTTGCAAAACTGACAGAAGCATTTTGGTAATTACCATGATTTTTAAAAAGTTTCAGGGTATTTTAATAAAATGGTCAGAGTGTTCTTACAACCCTACTCCACTTTCCACTATATTTTATTTAATCCTGTAGATGCTTTAGGCCAATTTTGTAAAAAGGATGGAGAAAAATAATTCTGCTGTGCAGTGAGAGATGGGTGGTGTGTGGGGGTGATCTCCTTCCCTTCTAAAATAAGGGAACAATTAATTGTCACCTTCTGCTCCAGCTGAATTGTTCTTAAACAACTCATTCTGATCAGGTATTAAATATTCATCCTTCCAAATTGTGAACTACCATATGATAGGATATGCATTAGAGAAATACCTGAATGTTCTCTTTAAGGGTGTCTTTTATCAGGTAGTAATATGAACACTTTCTTCTGGGAAAAAAAAAGATTTTTTTTTTCCTTACTAGACCTCGCTTTCATTAATGTATTTTTCCACTAGAGTTTTAATTTGGAGAATTTTTCTATGAAGCTATCTGTAGCATGAAGATATTATATCTTGCGTCTTCATTATACTGACTCCAACTGTGAATTACTATCTTTACCAGTGCATGCGTTTGTCTTATTCTAAAATTGACCACAAAACAGCTTACACACGCCAAGCCTGAAATACACTGGTAGTCACTGATGACTTACATGTGACTAGAAGTTTTGTTTATAATCAGGTTTCTACTGAATTTACATGAAATCTGGGGAAAGCTCCTTACTTTTTATGACTTAGGTCCCATTTGGATTAGAATAATAATACAATTGCAAAATAGTTTTCAGTTTCTGGAAGATGTGGTAGACTGCATCAAGGGAAAGTGTTGAACTGTCAGCCACTCAGGAGGAACAAACAAGTCAACACAAGTTGCAATGACAATTTGCTAACTAAACTATTTGAAACTAAACTTTCTTTAGTTAGCAGCAGAAATATCTTTCACAAGAAGCAAAATAGTTCATCACAAGACATTTCTTTATTTTCTTATGCAATACCAAAGAAAGAGAAACCAAAACAAACCACAGCTCAAATCACTTCTTTATCTCTTCCTTATTGTCTTCTGCACTATTAATTCTGATTTTATTTGGAACTTTGTTTTCTGATAGAGCCTATCATCTCAGTTATAGAGCAGGACTCTATTTTGCTAGATAGGCCTTATAGTATTACATTAACAAATAGATCCTATCCAACAAGAATAAAGATGCTGAGCAACATGGGTGTGTTCCTGATGGCAAACAGAACTGAACCATTTAGTTGATGTTTTTTTCAAATCTTAATTATACATTTCTAAAAAGTACAGTCTAATTTCTCATAGTTGTCATTTGGTAAGCTATTCATCTTATGTAAGTAATTGGTATTTTTCTTTACTTTTCTGGGAAAAATAAAACTCATACAAATGAATATGACCATGCTTTGGTTTGGATCAACAGTTTGGACTCTAGCTTTTCTAATTGAAATTAAAAGCCTGTATGTTTAATGTTGTTTATCGTTCTTGCATCCAACACAGGCATTCCACTTACACACTTAGAAGGAAAATGAAGGAAGATTAAAAATAAAAGAGGGTGCTCACCTTTTATTGAGTAGCTCTGGTGTCTGGGGATCTTATGACTGTTTGCCAGCTGACCAGTATTTTTGCCAATTTGGAGTGAATTTGCAAATACTTTCAGAAGAACGAAGCATGCGTTTTTGTCACATTGGCTGTGTGCTGGAATACATAAAATACATAGAAAAAATTTCTGATATCAGAGGTATAACTTATTTCTCTATTAAATCCTTCTCTGATTGACCACGTCTACCTCCTTCCATTCAGCTTTTGACACTATTCTGCTGAAAGAGAATGGATCCCTAAGAGAAAATAGTCTGGGGACCTTTAATGAGATTCATCTCAGTATTTTGCTTCTGTTTTGTTTTGAGGAAAGAGTTACTATCTCAAGCTGTTTTATTGATTTGTTCAGCAAAATCAATCCCTGATTTAACTCTACTGCGATGAACTTATGATTCAAATGAACACGACCTAGTCAGTTTTGTGGCATTCTTATTGCTGTTGTTGTTAATGTATTTACCAACTATCAGACAAACTTTACACTGTCGTCAGGCATAGCGTAGGAAGAATACAAAAAAAAATGGCAAGCAAAAACATTGACTAAAGAAAACATCTTAACCAGGTACTCTACTTCCTATTTCCACTGTTCTTATGTCTGGAATAAAGGGAGAAAACTTTGGTTTAGTTTTTAAAACTATTGTGCAGCAAGCCTTCACATACAAATTCTCTTCTATAACCCTGAAGGACTAAGAACATGCATTCCATTCCCAGAAAGTCTTATCTTCAATATTAGATAATGGTGGACAATAGCCAATAAAGGAAAGTTTAGATATCTTAGGTTAAACATTTTCTTCAGAGTTAGAAGGCTTGAGTGCCTCTGATCAGAAACCCTGTTTCATTCCTTGTTATGGCTTCAAGTATTTTATCCTTCTCTGTACAGATCAACATAAATTTGGCAACGTTTGTTGTATTAGCTCTATGTCTGGAGATCTTAAGCCATACATTAAGGAAACAAAATCTCCCCTCAGAATATACTGGAAAACCTTTCTCTAGGTTCAATCATTAAGAAAAACATAATGATCAGGCAGAAAAAAAATATATTCTTTACTGAATTTCAAGTTAACACTTCAGAGGTAATATCTAACAATACCTTAGGAAGCAGGAAATTACTAACAAAATGGTACAACTGAAAGTAATGCAAAACAGTACTGTTCACTGTGCTTCTGTGGGGTCATTCTTCTCTTCCATTAAGGAAGGTATATGTTTTACATGAACAAAGAATTCTGCCAGCATCTACTAACAGTTTAATTAGGGGCAGTGAGAGGATGTTATGAGCACTTACCTGTACACAGTAATTGCAGAAAAACAGCTAGGTTTTATCCTAATAGCCTGTCTAAAAGCTACTACCTTAGCTGAAAGCCAGTCCTTCACTGTGTAGAGTATCACCACAATCGCACTGGATAATGTTCATATAATGAAAAGTCAATTTGCACCACAGCCTCTCTCTCATCTGGGAAAATTTACTCAGAAGAGATAACTTAACAAGCTTTTTAATTCTTCTAGGGGCAGAGTGCAACCTTGTTCTAACCCTGCTCTCAGATCTCCTTTGCAAAGAGGAAGAAATTAGCCTATCAGGTTTTATATAGATCTTATAACGCTTAGACTGAATGCTGAGCAGAGATAAATAATGACCATTAGTGCTGCTTGGGGAACTCAAAGCAATTTTTAAGTCACAATTAATTGACTTTTTTTCAAACACTTGTATATTCCTAGGAGGCTTCTTTTCAAAATATCACCTTTCTATTCTGGCCCTAAAATCAATAGGAATCTCCAGAATTTAAACTAACATTATCCTCCTGATTTGAAAAATTTGGTTTTGTTCTACTCCTCAACCATAAATAACCATAGAAAATTAGGAAGCTGATTAAAATAAGGTAAGTTAGAAAATGGTATAATATAAATTACTTGAATTTTAAGTATGCAGTCAAATTACCCCAATACTTATTATTTGTGGTGATATCTTCAAATAGAACCAGTAAGAAAAACACGTTTGTATGCATAAGTGTCCGTGTAGTATTTGTGTATTTCTGTCTGTATAGTATTACCATGAGTATAAATATTGCATCACAGGTGTAAATGTAATAAGTTCAACTTTCACCTTCACAATCGATTCAAAGACCATTAATAAACTCCCTGGGCATGTGGTTGCCCTGTTGCACCCCTCCTGCAGGAGATGAGGGTGCTCCGGCTCCAGGGGTGCACTGCGGAGAGGCAGCCCCGGCGGTGCTGGGTGCACACTGGTACAGGTCCCTGCCCGTGGCGGGGGTACGGAGTGTGGTGTCACCCCCCAGCAGCACCCACCTGTCTTGACCTCCCTGTTTCCCTCTGTCTCTATTCCCCATTAAAAATACTTCATTTATATCACTTTTCAAGCTGAACCCTTCTCTGTTTCGAAAGTCTCCTTGTAATTCCCTATTTCATGTTTAATCTAGTTGATGATCACCTTCCTCTTTAGCATGACCAATTTGAGGCAAAAGTGTTTTCAGACAGTTTTGGGTGCGCTCTTCCCAACACACTCACATTCCTGTCCTAAGAGCTAGGCATGCTTATCTGAGCACCCCTAAAACAGCCTTCTCATTTGCATCCTTTCACTATAAAACACCACTTTTTTGTGCATCAGAATTATCTGGCTGGCCAGGTGGATTTTGCTCTCATTTGTAGCGTTGAGCCTTGTTACCCAAAGTCTTGTTTACTAATAGAGATTTACTTAGGAAATTCCTCAAGTCTCCTAGTATAAATATATTGATTTAAAGAGAATGTCCATGTAGCTATGAGGCACAAGCCTGTGTTTGCTATGTGTAGACAGTTCCCCTACAGTGGTGTAAGAGAAGCACTAGAAATCTTTTTCTATAATCTCCCTGGAGTTCTGTCCTGGAAAAAAAAACAAAACAAACAAAAAAAAAACCAGATGAATAACAGAATATTCCTCTTCAGTCAATATTTCATGGTACTACTTTCTTCCTGTCTCCACACCTAAGAAGAAAATGAAGAAGCAATCCACTTATTTCTTTCAATGAAAGGCCTACAGTTGTGTCTGCTCTTTTTACAGTGCACAAATTCCTCCTTTTTAGGTTATATGGAAAAAAAAAACAACCCAGAGGCCTAGTTTTGTCAAAATGGGATATACATTTAAGGCTGGATTTGCTTTGCATGTGTCTAATGACTCCAGCAGGTATTAACTCAGGGCCTTCAATCTCCAGCCAAAAGTAGACAGGAACAGTCATAACAGCCTGGAACAGGAACGAGATTTATTCTTTATAGTTTGCGATTCCTTCTCTCTGCTTGAATAATATTTTTTTAGTAATAGGTGTTCTGATATTACACTACAGCTTACTTTCTCAAAACAGGACAATGTTGGCATGAAAATTTCCTTAATTACTTTTGTAAGTAATAGGAAATTTATTTAATCAGATGGTTCATCTCTTGGAGAAAAATCCTAATTAATTACAAAGCTATCACTGAATGTAGACAAATATGTAAAATCGTTACAAATTAATTATATATGCATGAAAGCTCAAATAACTACTTTTATATCTATGTTGTTACTGAACTTCCTTGATTTCTAGATAGAAATTGAACATTTAATTTATATGTTTTGGAATGTGTCTTGGAATGCCACCACTGAGTTGGTTGGTCACTATAATAAAGAATTATTGATGCTATACTATATATAAGCCTTTCATCACCAACTGACCTGTTAAATATTGTCTTAGATCACCCATGATGTAGATGATTATGCTTAATTTGTAGACAGAAGTGCTACAGCACAAAAATGATGTCTTGTTCTGTCTTAACCAATCTTTTGGTAGCAGAAGCACAAACAGAATATCTAAGAATGCAGTAACCTAGTGACATAATTTCTTCTTTTCCTATTTTACACACAGAATAGTGGTTTGGAAACTTTTTTTCTGCTAGTGGCATTGCTTATGTTAAGTGATTTCGTTTGGTTTAAAAATTCAGTTTAAGATACAATGCTACTGCACCACAGTTACTCTTTTAAGTTTAAATTTATACTGTTTAATGTACAGGACATGTACCGATTTAGGCTGACATATTCTGTTTATTCACATAAAATTCCATTGCTCAGTTTGAATATATATCCATAAACTGTGCCTTCAGTTTTCAATTTGAAGAAAGAAAATTTTGTTACCAACATCTGAAGACACGTAATACAATAATTACTGTGTAAATTCTGTTTTTAAACTCTGGGCAAGTAAATGTCATAATGTTATTGAATAAAAAGCCGAATTTTTTACTGAATAGAAGTTTCAGGTAATTCCACCAGCAAATAACTGCAGCACAACCCTTCTACTAATTATATACTCATGAACCTTGATATTCAGGAAGGAAAATTTATTAACCTGAGTCCAGTTTGTTCTAATTTGTTGTACATTATTTATTTCTTCTGAAAACAGGTGAAACTCTTTATCTGTATTTGCCAGAATACCCTCACCCTACAGCAGTAAACTGCTCTACCTGAACAAACTGTGCCATAGCCATGCTTTTTAAAGGTGCAAGTAACAGAGTGCTAAACTGAAAAAGAAGAAAAAGAAATGTTGACATCCGTGAATCACAGTTCACCTAAGAGCAAACATGACAACATTGTTGACAGGAAATAAAGTGGCACTGAGATGTTGTGTGAGATGGCACAGATGAATCATCACCAAGAAATAGAGAGCTTCTGTGCATGTCTGTTCATCAGAATGGATGGCTGAATTGATAGAGCTCATGCTGAATATAAGGCAATGACATATGGACCTATACACAGAAAAATGAGCCTTGCAATCAAGGCTTGAATCTGCCCTTGGTGCCATAAAAGAACTGTCATTTAGCTTTCCTGTGTGATCTCCAAGTGTTCTGGCACAAAATTATTTTTTGGAAGATCACTTGGATTTTCAAGTCCTGATTATGAAGGATAACATTTATTCAGTCAGACCGTTCTGATTCTCTAGTGTATTTTGTATATTTTAATTTTTTGAGACATGCGGGTTATCAAAGTACGTTTTCCTCAGTAGTTTTGCTCTTATAGTGGCAGCTGAGAACCACAGAAATGTTTATTATTTGCTCAGTGTATAATGCAGGTGTTACAATATCAAAAACATTTTCTACTCACTTGAGAGACCTTTGTGAAAGGAAGATGAAAGGCACATAGACTGAGTAGGAAATGTAAAGCAATAGACCAAGCTCCAAGCAGAAAATGTGGACATTTCTCTTCAGTGATTTACGCTTTGAAAAAGATGGCAGATCAAAAATGTATGGGTTTATATGGGGACAAATTATACCCAATATAGAGGTATGACTGTGTAAGGGATGATCCCCAAACACCTGTACTTTGAGCCTCGACGCCCTGAAAGAAGGTTCCAGCCATCGAGAGAGGGTTAAGTCATGAGGCAGTGCTACTCCTCTGGATTGATCACTTCTCTTGATTTGATGGGTGTCTCAACCACTCCTGGAACTGGGATGAAGGAAGGTTCCAGAAATCCAGGAACTGGGGCCAATAAACAGGGGCACGTGCAACTGTGCAGGGGCTCTCTACACCGAAAACTGCTGTTGGGAGGTCCAACAGTGGATCCAGGACTGGTGATCTCTTTATCACTCTCTCTTTCCTTCTTTCTTTCTCTCTCTCCCCCCTCCTAAGGTCATCAAGTAACACAAGGTTTACCTCGATTTCCCATAAAGTCACATAGCTTAGGTAGATATAATTGTTAGAGGGCCACTGTTTACAGAACATTTGTTCTATAGAAATCTTCCATTAAAGCTGATGTTTATGTGTGGACCTTGAGTGTTATTTCACCTTAATCCACATCAAGGGGATTTGCAAATCTGAGTCGCTCCCCCCTCCCCCCTTGTGGGACGTGACAGACTGTTTTTACAGCAGTTTGTACTCTGTTACAAACTGTTTGTTGGTTAACTGGAAATATTTGGGACTGAAAAAAGGGTTTATGTTGTTGGTAATCTCCCTTAAAAATAAATTGTATTTAGACAAAAAATGGTAAAAAAATGTTTCTTTCAGAATAAATAATTGAAAACTCTTGCTTTAAAAATGCCTAGGTTAAAAAATGGAGACATGTGTGCTTCTTTCCCATTCTTTAAACCAAATGTTAACCAACTCAATGTAGGTTCTCAGGTAGCTTCAGCAAAACCAGATCTTTGTTTTCTAAAGGACAAAACAGGTAAATAATGTTTTTTCAGCAGATTATAGTAACTGATACGTGTCTGCCTTGCTGTTAAAACACTTCTGCAGTTTAATTAACTAAAGTCCACTGGAAGATCATAGCAAGAAGAAAAAAAAATTTGCAAAGAACTAATGAAAAAAATGCAATTTAGGAATTCAGTAGACTAAGTTCCTTGAAATAGTCATGTTTCTGGGGGAGGGAACAAAATTTATACATCAGGAATGAATTAAATTTTATTTATTATTAAAGGGATTCACTCAGTTGTTACTGAATGTTTGAACACATGGTAGTCGAAAAGAAGTGATGATCACAAGAACAGTTTCAGCGTTACACCAGGGTGAAGCATCTTTCCTGTTTTGTTTATCCTCTGAAAAGTATTGTTGTTTTAAAATGTTCATTTATTCTCTAGAAAAGCAGAAACAATATGACAAAGCCAATCACTAACACACAGTCAACTTGTACAATTTGCAAAGAGTTTACAGATAACAGACCATGAAAACAGTTTATCTGGATTATTAAATCAATATATATGAATAGTGAGTGTGCTCACATGGAACATTACAGAATCACATATTTGTGACAATATTCCATATTCATATGGAATATTCAATATAATGCAATATTCATGGACTCTTGAACTTGCAGATTCTAAGAAATCTGTTTGACTAGTTTTACTTTAAAAAGCCACATATAGGCAATTTAGCTTTTACAGTCAACATTCATCCAAAAGACGCTCCACTGATTTTAGCATCACTATGGATCCAAGTGATCAAAGTCCGCAAAAGCTGGCGAAAAAGATTCTTGCTTTCCAGGAAAGCTTGAATCAAACTGTATAGAAGAAACAATACATGCAGGCATGAAAGAAACTGAAGGTCTTGAAAGTTTATAAAATTCTTCAAGTGTAGTAATTTTTTTATTATTTCTCAATTTTATAACTCTCTGGCAAGAGCTAGTTTTCTAAATGTGTTCTTAAGTGAGGAGCTGTCTATGCTATACTCATGATACTTATCGTTGGACTGTTTCCAGGACCCTCAAGGCAACAGAGATGTAAAATTTGCCAATCTCCAAGTAAAAAAAGTATACCTAAGTATTCAAATATCAAAATTGAAACCTGGATTTGATTTAATATTTTGGGCATTCTTATATTTAGTATTATTTGAATTGTGATTCTCCGTTTCTCCACTGAGATTGTCTGAGTTCTTGTTTGTGTATATAGAAACTACCGTTCACAAGCTTGGGAAGGTATGCTCCTATCCTTAAATCTGATAAAATGATTTTTGATATTCCTGAATGTCACAGGTTGGATGTTACAAACCTAACATTCTAATTTAAATCAAGTGTGCACTTTAATAAAAACACATTACATATATAAAAATCAGTAAAAAATGTCTCTAAGTATAAGTTTTTCTGTACAAGCAAACTTAGGTTTCTTTTTCTAGCTTATTTTTTAATTGGTCCATGATATACTGCCTTTGGCTTAACAGGTTTCTTTCCTGTCTGTTTTCTAAAGATGTTTTAAAACTTCTGTGTCAGGGGTGTCAAACCTTTATCAGAAGTGAACACCACATATACCCTTTCATTTTGACATCTCTCATTAAAGCAGTTAAAAGAGCTTTTGCACAAACAGTTCTGTCTTTGGAAGCTGAAAATAGATTTCCATCAACTTGAAACCTGAAAATCCAAAGGGTGCCCTTTAGGCATCTCCTGGGAATAAGGACTGATGCTAACAGCAAAGGCTACCAGTATATCACAATACAAATCAGTTTAAAGGAAGTAATAAGACTAATCAGACTGCTGTGCGATCTCTTTTAGAATGGTTTGGCATTATCTAAAAAAAAAAAAAGAAAAGTCCTGCTTTTCTTTCCTAATTATTATGTGAAAAGACAAATTCAAACAGTTTCTCATTGTTTATAGATTGTCAGCTAAATGGATCTAAGAAGTCAGCACTTCAAAGTGATCATTATTGCATTGCTGGGAAAACATATGGAAATAGGAAATTAAAAAGTGAGAGAGACAGAAGTTAAAAATTAATAAAATACAAAAAGTGAAAAAGCTCAAAGCAAAAAGTTTGTTCTTTAGGTTTCATCTGAGACATTCATGACAGAGTGAAGGTAAATGGAAAATACATATCAGTATTAGCAAGGGCTTTCCAGGCAGTGATTCAGGAAGAAAAGTGATATCACTGTAAACAAACAGTCATTAGTGTAGGTGACTACCAAGATGGAGAGAAATTCAGGTTGATGGTGGAGAAGCAGGTAATGTTGGGACTGGCTAATGAAAGACATTTTAAGAGAAATAGGCTTTCAGAGCAGATAGTTCTGTTCCTAAGCTAGCCTCAAAAATATAGAAAATTGTGTTCTGTCATCAGGTCCTCTGTGTATTGCTCTAGCAGCTGCAAATTGCAAAGAAGCACGGGTACCCTAATGATGTATCAGTATTACATTATATGATAACTGTAAAAAGACATGACATAATTCTGAACTTCTCAAAGAATTGCATGTTATGTGTTTTATGGATGAAATTTAAGTTATTTTTGTGTTAAAATGGTTTTAATACACATATTTACAAATATAGAAATGTTAGAAATATGACGTTATCCACTAGTATGTTTTGCCAATCCAAGAAAAAGTACTCTAGAGGAAGATAACAAAAAATGACCAGAAAGAGACACTTCAAGGAAGTTGTATCTTACAAACAATCAAAATACAGGAACAGCTCTATGATGAAGCTAATTTTAACCCTAACAAATATAAACCAACATGATATCCACTTCCTTCTGGTATCATAACAGGATTGTCTTCACACATTTGCAAATGGCAGTTAATTTCTTTATGCATCTCCCTACATTTACATGCTTTCATGATATCTTATATTTACTTTGGAAATAAAAAAATGTAAAATGCAATTGGACAGGCTGGATCTATGGGCCAAAGCCAATTGTATGAGATTCAACAAGGCTAAGTGCTGGGTCCTGCACTTAGGTCACAACAACCTCTTGCAATGCTACAGGCTTGGGGAAGAGTGGCTGGAGAGCTGCCTAGCAGAAAAGGACCGAGGGGTGTTGGTCGACAGCCAGCTGAATATGAGCCAGCAGTGTGCCCAGGTGGTCAAGAAGGCCAATAACATCCTGGCTTGTATTAGGAATAGTGTGGCCAGCAGGACCGGGGAAGTGATCGTCCCCCTGTACTCGGCACTGGTGAGGCTGCACCTCGAATACTGTGTTCAGTTTTGGGCCCCTCACTACAAGAAGGACATTGAGATGCTGGAGCGTGTCCAAAGAGAGAGTGGTTAGGCATTGGAACAGACTGCCCAGGGACTTCCCTTCAATCACAGTCCCTGGAAGCATTCAAAAAGCATGTGGATGTGGTGCTTAGGGACATGGTTTAGAGGTGGACCAGGCAGTTAGGTTAACAGGTTGGACTCGGTGATCTCAGAGATCCTTTCCAACCTTAACGATTCGATGATTCTATGATTCAAAGAAGGTCAACGAAGCTGGTGAAGGGTCTAGATAGCAAGTCTTACGAGGAGCGGCTGAGGGAGCTGGGGTTGTTTAGCCTGGAGAAGAGGAGGCTGAGGGCCTTATCGCTCTTTACAGTTACCTGAAAGATGGTTGTAGCAAGGTGGGGGTTGGTTTCTTCTCCCAAGTAACAAGCAATAGGACAAGAGGACATGGCCCTAAGCTGCGCCAGGGCAGGTTTAGGTTGGATATTAGGAAAAATTTCATCACTGAAGGGGTAGTAAGGCATTGGAACCGGCTGCCCAGGGAAGTTGTTGAGTCCCCATCCCTGGAGGTATTTAAAAGATGTCTTTTCCAACCCAAATGATTCTATGATTCTAAAAATTCTTAAATGGGATATGTCTTCATCATGCTTGTTTTCAATAAGTTCTTTTCTTTCTCTTTAACATTGTAATTATTACAACCATAATTGGACCACTTGAGGATTAAGATATTGTCAAGGTATTTTGTAACAGTATCTTCTCTTTAATGAGGATACCAAATGTCCCTTTGTGGAAATACTTGCTATTATTCTGCTTTAGAAGTTCTTTTCTGTTCAAAAGCCTTAAGAAATTTAAGGCTGGAAGTACTAAATGGCTTAGGTTTTACAATAATGAGCACTGAATTCAGTGGCTAGGATCTCAGTACAATGTATATGAAGAATTAGATACCTCCAATAAGTAGTCACTGACAAATTGGGTTTTACATTAAACAATAAGAAATGTTGAAAAGATGAGTAAGATATAATTCTTATATATCTACGAAATATGCCCACTGCATTTCAGACTTTAGGAATGAGCTAAACTTCCATGCAGATTTGCATACTTTCATCCATGCAATGAGATAGACTGTCTGCTGACTAAGAAGTGTTCATTTAAAACCTTCAAAAGGCAGAGAAGTCCTTTCACACAGCAGGAGAAAGTACTTAGAATGTGTGTGAACTGTCCAAGTCCACAATCTTCTGATAATATTGATTTTTACTCACAAAGTAGCTTTTGATACTGTATTTGGAAAACATCTCAATAATTATTATTACTTCTCATGGTAGGAAATATTTAACTAAGGATTTCTGTGAATTAGTCTATTTATCATAATTTTAAATATTTTCATCTACTTTGTATGCTTTTGTGCATAAAAACAATAACTGAAATGGTCTGTTATAGACCTACTGCATTTACTCTCAGTTTAGCTTCATGCCAGTCCTCACTGCTAATTGTTCTTCACCCGTAAAAGCTGGGCTTAAGGAAAATTTTTATCATCTTCATACTAAACCTGGTTCAAGAAGCATTGCATAGAACAGAATAGTATATTTATTCACAAAACTCATAAATGGACTAGCAAATGGTGGGGAATAATGAGTTTATAAAGTTTGATGATGGCCATGAGGAGCTGTAGAAAGGTCTTCTAATAATTACCGCTAATAAAATATCAGATGACATTCAATACCAATAAATTACAAGTAAAATGTATGAGGAAATGGTACTCTGAATTGCCTCCTTAGGAAAAAAAGGAAAAAAAGGAAAGAAAAACTATAATAATTTTTTGAAGACTGTTCAGTACCCAATAAACAAAATCAAACAAACAAACAAACAAAGAAAAAACCCTGCAAATACTGTGCAGTTATTACAACAGGACAGAGAACAAAATATAGAACATCATTATGCCAGTACATGAATTAATCACAGAGTAAATACTTGGTCCAGTTCTGACAGTTAATCTCTGAAAGCAAAGAATATTATTAGAAAGGTATAACGGTGGAGGGCTGTAACTGGGAGGAGCTGGGATGACTACAGCTATAGAGCAAGTTCCATGCAAACAGAAGGTGAACACACTCTGATTCTTTGGTCTTGTTTTTTGTCACAAAATAGATCTATCAAAGTCTGAGTTGCACAGAGAAGGTGAAGAGAAATTAATTATTCCCTGTTTCTCAATGAGTAGGCAGGAATCAAATCATATTTTCCAGTGACAGGTTAAAAACAAAAGGTGCACATTCTTCAACTCTGGAATTCGTTATGACAAGACATTGTAGGCATGAAAAGTTTACATGGGTTCAAAAATTCATTGGACAAATTCATAGAGGAAGTTCAAGAGAAACCTCTGTCTCAAGCACTTCAGACACAAATTTTACAAGGATATATCAGGAGAAGCGTAACAGTCTGCTTGCCTTGTCCTGCACTTTTTCCTAGACATACATTTATGACTAAATGTTGAAAACATCAGGCATACTCTCCAATATCAGAAATATGTTCTGTTTTTATTTTTTTAGCACTGCATCAGCTACACTGTGCTAACTGTTGAGAACTGACTTCATGGGCTTTTTTAGCCACCACCCAGGATATAAACTTAAATGCTACTCAATTAATTTGATTATTGGGGAGGAGCAAGGGCCAGCCGCTCCACAAGGGCTGGGCAACCCCAGCTCAGGCCATGCCCTCACTGAGGAGCATAGTCCCATGGGGTCTGGACACAACAGGCAGCACCAGGTGCTGGTAACAGGGTCCATCAACAGCTCCAAACATGGCAAGTGATGAGCCAGGTCCAGAAGTTGTCCAGGGAGCCAAGTTGGGAGCAAAGGAAATGAGGTCAGGGACCTAAATGTGAGGTAATGTGACTCAACGAACCTGAGTGAAAGAACTTCAAGCAATGTCAATTTATCTCCTGGTTCAGATGGGATAGATGAGAACTGGTAGCATAGGCTCAGGTGTTGGGTGTAGATCTCAGCTCAGCCCTTTGGGTTTACATATTTGTGTATTTCACTATGCTTTATGTAGAGTCCATTAAAGAATAAAAGCTGTTTTTCAGTCTTGCAATGTACATATGTTAAGTATTTATCTTAACATTGTGAGAGTATAGATAGGTATGAAATCACAGTAGGATTTGGCATTGATATAGCTTTACTCAGGATTCAAAAATTAATCAAAAAACTTATTCTGCAAATATATGGAGGTATTAGCAAAATTGACACTTCAAAGATTACTGACAGCATAAATTTAATTTAGTTTCTACAATGTCAAGAATGAGTCACCTTACATCTAAATAGACCATAAGAAATTATTTTAAACTTGAAGGAAGTCATATATAATCTTTCTGAGAAGAGGAAATGAAAATCAAATTCTCCATTCTAGTTGAATTGAAACATCTCAGGCAAAGGTGACAGAATAGATAAAACATTTCTATTAAAAAAATGCCATGTTGCCTGGGGCTTATTGATAAATGCTGCTTTATTAGGCTCAGCTATTCCTGAAGATATACGTGTACAACTTCCATTGATTTCCTTCAGCTTATATTTTGATAATCATTCAGAGTACCAGTGCTTTCTGACATTTTGTGCTACTGAGTCAAATTGGCCTTATTGAACAGCCATAAAAACTGTAGAATCACTGAATCATTCACACTGGAAGAGACCTTGGGAAGTCACCCAGTCCACCTTCTTGCTCAAAACAGTCAACACTGAATTCAGACAAGAGATTTAGGGCTTTTTTTCAGTAGAGCCTTGAAATACTCAAAGAACTCAGCTTCTCTGGGCAACCTATGCCTGAATATCACTATATTCACCTATAATGAAGTGGGTTTGATTTTGTTTCGTTTTTTTTTTCCCCCAGCTAGGCAGTCAGAACCTCTTCTGTTTCAATTTATGTCCACTGTTTCTCATTCTTTCACTGGGTACCTCAGCAGAAAGTCTGGCTCCATCTCTTTGGTTACCTACTTGTAGGTATCAGAAGGCTGCCATTTACTCTCCCCCTAAGCTTTTTTCCTTCTTCTTCAGACAAAAAAAAACCCAAACAATTCCCAGTAAAGCAGGACTATTCCTTAATTGGGCCTAGTGACTATACTCCTGCTAGCTCAGGAGCTATTGGCCACCTTTGCTGCCAAGGTGCCACTGGTTCATGCTCATCTCGCTGCCCATAAGCACATAGAATCATAGAATCATAGAATTGTTTAGGCTGGAAAAGACCCTTAAGATCATCAGGTCCAACCGTTAACCTACCACCACCAAGTCCGCCACTAAACCATGTCCTCAAGCACCACATCTACCCATCTTTTAAATACCTCCAGGGATGGAGACTCAACCACCTCCCTGGGCAGCCTGTTCCAGCGCCTGACAACCCTAGGTCCTTTTCAGCACAGCAGCTCCCCAAGCAGCCCGCCCCAGCCTGCACCGCTGCTCAGGGCACCACACCTGCAGGGAAGGCTGTGGCCACCAATTTACATGGGGTACTTTCTCCAGCCAGTGACAGGGACTGAGCCCTGTGGTGTATTAGCACCATTTTGATTTCAACATTCAGAAAATGGATTTTTTTTAAAAATTATTTCATGCTTTTCATCCTTACTCCTTGTTTTACCAAACTCAAACCAAACAAAGCATGCACACACACAAAAATACTTCTTAATTTCACCTTGAAAACCCTAAGGTTATGTTTTTAAAGTAGCCATTAAAACTTTTTGTTGTCGTTGTTCTACTAAGTCTAATAAAGTGTGTGTCTCCACACAGCAAAATGTATAGAATCAAGATGTAACAAGACATCAGGAAAAAAAAATCCTCAAAAGTCTCTTAATGATACGTTACATCTAGTCAGGAAAATGGTAAAACTCCTATTAGCTATGATGAGAGTCATGATTCCACTCCACCCTGCCACATAAGGCATGTATCAACTCTTTGGCACAGTAAAGTGTTATCTTGGGAAACAGCCAGTAGAGAGTTGTCTTCTGCCTAGTGCTGATAGGGAAGGGCTGGACAATCTAACCTAAACAATGTCCTCGCATAATGAGGAGGAGCTGGACCTTTTAAAAAGGTGGCTACACTTCAAGAGCAGCCTTCCATAATGCAAAAGTCATGTCCCTATACCTGTCCTGAGTGTGCCCTCTGACAACAGCCAGCAATACAAGCTCAAAATAAGAAGGCTGAAACATTTTCCATTTAAAAAAAGAAATTGGACTACCAGGAAATGACATTAGCTTAAGGTTAAAGTTTCTATATAAAATCCAGCTATTTTTGTTGATATGTTTTGAAGTATTTTTACAAATAAACTTTATTACTGCAACTTTGAACACACATTCATATCGCAGTTTGCATAGGTGATAACTTCCACATTAATGCTAGAAGAAAGAAAAAATATCAAGGTCAAGAGAAAATTTAAAAAAAAAAAAAAAACAAATCAGGGAAGAACAAGTTATATATATAACTTTTGCCTGTGGTGATAAGAGGCAGAAATGTAACTTCACTTTCCATTTGGCACCCAAATTTCCTGTTAAGGAGCTAGCCATTTTCCCATAACCTCAGACATTCATCATATGTTGTGAGTGTCCTTTTCTCTTTGTCAGTAGTTACCAATTATTACTGCTACAATCTATATAACTAAAGAGACTCTGTGATGGCACAGCTGCTGCAGAGAAAGGTGGCTGCAGTGATTATGTTAATGGGATCACTAATTTCTTGTATAAACATAGCTTTAAGCTGTTCTGCTACTTCATGTGTCACTAGCCGGGTCAATGAAAAATCTTGAGCAAAGTATAAAAATGTTAATAACTCAGTTGTTATTTATTTGTATTTCAGTAGCACCTACGCCACAATAAGATGAGGCATTAGTATTTGAGGCAAAAAATACCCTGTCTCCTTGTAAAAGCCTATGTAATCAGACAAGAAGACCTTATTTCTCCTTTACTCTGCTCTTCTCCCCCTCTAGTCCACTCTCATGAGACCCCACCTGCAGTACTGCATCCAGCTCTCGGGTCCCCAGGAGAAGAAAGGCATGGACCTGCTAGAGCAGGTCCAGAAGATGGTCATGAAAATGGTCAGAGGGCTGGAACACTTCTCCTATGCAGAAAGGTTGAGAGAGATGGAGTTGTTCAGCCTGGAGAAGAGAAGGCTTTAGGGAGACCTGCTGCCTTTCAATATATAAAGGGGGCTTATAAGAAAGACAGAGAGAGTCTTTTTGCCAAGGCCTGTAGTGACAGGACAAGGAGCAACAGTTTTAAACTGAAAGAAGGTAGATTTAGATCATACAGAAGGAGGAAATTCTTTACAATGTGGGTGGTGAGACACTGGGACAGGTTGCCCAACGAAGTTGTGGATGTATATCAATGTGGATCATTGGAAGTATTCAATGTCAGGTTGGATGGGGCTTTGAGCAACTTGATCTAGTGAAAGACATTCTTGCCTATGGCAGGGGGGTTGGAGTAGATGATCTTTAAAGGTCCCTTCCAGCCCAAACCATTCTATTATTTGATGATTCTCTGAAAGACATAAGAGATCATGAAGAAATAGCGAGATAAGGAAAATATTTACCTAAAAGAGTACTATACCAGTTAACAGATAATCATTGAATGTTGGAAGCCTCTCTGCTCCTATATTAATTGTATGATAAGGAAAAAAAATATTTGTTTCAACATTAACAAAAGGAAAGCTATCTTTTGGTATGTAAGGTGGCCAGCTTTCCTGACCATACAAGCTGCACTCCTAGGCCCAGAAGATATACACCATCTATCCCAGAAAGTCAAGGGGCAGGAAGGATCTAGGACTAGTTCAAACATGTCCTGGCTCTGGGACTTGACAATATGTCCCAGTTCTTTTTACATTTCTGCAGATAATGTCGACTTTTGTGGTTTATTTCCTCCCATAAGGAGAGACTCAACTAGCCCACCAGTCCATAGACCACTGGCCATATAATGTAGCTCCTGCCTCAAAGCCTTTCTTGAATTGTCCATATAGAGACATGGATTGCTTATTCTTGTGGTATATCTTTATTGATGACAAGAATCTGTCAGGATTTTTGCAACTGAGTATAAATAAAAGCTGAACTTGGACAGCTAATGTGTCTAAAGCTAGGTAACATGATATCCGTATCTGTCTCTTAGCAAGGGGATATTGTGTTTTCTTATGGGCCCAGTTGCCTATTAGTATGTGCCCAATTGCTCTTATATTCACATTCAAAACACAGAGCTCTTAGCCTAAGTCCCTTGGAAGATGGCAGCAGTTACAGCAACAGACTAGGAAACAATCAATCTTGTCTGTAGACAAGACCTCCAAATCTTTAGAGCTTTCGCAGTCATATCCCTTCCAATTACGCTTTCCGCAAAAATGGGCAGGAAGCCAGGACAGATCATCCATAGTCTGCTCTCAGCAAGAAATGTCACTTAGAGAGACAGCACTCATGGGGGGGGTTTTTTGCATATTTTGAATATGTACAGTGTGGTGTACTTGCAGAGCACATCACAGCACTTTAGACAGCAAGGGCTACAAGCATGGATAACCTAAGGCATTATCCATATCCAAAGATGAGCCCAATGTCCTTGCCAAACACAGATGGAAAGCTTTATTCTGGTAACTGCTGATCCTTGGATCTCTAAAGAGGTTTTAAGCTTACATTATATAATGTGCAAACACAAATATGTATATAGGCATGATCCAGAGGGTACCATCTAAGTACCACTGGCACAGCCCCTCTTCTAATAATGACTTTTCTACATTCTACTTGCACTTACGGTTCCGTTTTCAAAGGCTTCAGTTTGGCTCTTAAAAGATAAGATGCGGTATTTTCATTGTATAGCACCCTGCCAAGAAATTTATGTAGCAGCTTGTAGTGCCAGTTAAGTGAGGAAGACACATACATGCTGCCCAGTCTCAAAATAAATATGGAAAAATATGAAGAAAAGTGACAATGTAGTGTGTCCTCAAACAGATGAAAGAGAAATGTTCTCGTAAAGAAAAAAAAAACAAAACATGTAAACAGAATAAGCAAATCAGAATTGACTGCAAATGTCTGCACATTGGTTTATTTTTAAATAATTTTTTTTTAAGAGTGAAGTTGTTCAGAGATACACTAGGTATCTCTGAATGAAGTAGCTTGAGTGCTGAAGAACATCTGTGCTTCATGGTGTTTTTCCAAAGTTATTTTACTCCATTTCTCATTGATCCCAGTGGGAAAACTTCTACACTACAATACTAGTCAACACCCAAACTAAGTTGTTTAGAGCTAGGTCAGACTGCTCCTTACAGCTCTGCACTGATCTGTGCCAACATCCTTGCCTATGTATTTCATTTAGCTCTTGGCTAACTTCAGCATTTGCAACCATCAGTGAGCCCCCTAAAACTATATGTGATATCTCCATCTATGTTGCACTCATCTTTCAAATTCACCTTAAAATATGTTTCAAAAGCAACGAATTAATAGTGGCATATTATTCACTGACTTCATTAGGTTTGATTATGTGAGGTCAGAAAGAAAGGCAGACAGGCTGAAACACAGGTTATTTAAGCAAAAGAATGGTGCTTTTTACATAAGCTTGTTTCCTTCCAACTTACTGGAAATTATATGCTCTCTGGGTACTGCAACGGTGGGTACAGACTTTGCAGTGGCAAGGCAATGTGATTTATGCATTTGATGTTGTTACAGTTGGCCAGTTCCTGTTTTCTGAAAGCTGTCTTTATAGTCCAGCTGGGTCGTTAAAAGTCTAGAATTACAACAAAAAGAGCTAGAAAAGTTTCGTCTCAATGTAATCATAAACCGATGTTTTCTGCAGGCTAAACCATTAAACATTTGACTTGCCCCTGAAGGAAAACAGAACTTGGTGTTTTGGGCTTATATCTTTGAAAATCCCAGTTAAAAAAATGTGGAAAATCATATGATTTTTTTATAGAATCCTATTGTGCTATTGACCATATATCTTTTGCTCTTACTGGATAAAAAAACAGCTGTTATTTTTAATTTTTAATTTTATTTTGATTGGATCAGTTGGATCATTATTTTTCCACTGAATCAACATATTTTGTTAGTAGGACATTTAATCTAATTTCTGCGTGTGTCTAGAAACTGATACCACATGAGCCATAATGTACCAAATCTTTGGGATTTGTATTTTTATTATTTTAGATAGATAGCCATGTCTCTTTCTGCATGTTCTTTATTTTTCCACTGATGTTTTACCCTGTTAAACTGTCAGACCAAGATGCTGTACAAGAAAACATTCAGAGAGCTCATTGGGAATCTGGTCAGAGCCTGTTGCTGATGTGCCTGAAATAGCCAAAGGAGTTCTGATGCAGTGTGAGGTGACCAAAGCAAACTGCCAGATCAGCATTCCCTGCTCATGGCAGTTCAGTGATTGAGTGTCTGAACCTATGGTTCTATGGTGTCTGTGTAATGATAATTCAGGGAACACCATCCGCAGTTTGACCACACACTTATTATTAAAGATTTATTTTTTTAATTATTAATTGTAATTATTAATTAATTTCCAAACTTCCATCTGATTTTCAGAATTGCTGGAAGTGTCTGAAGTAAGTCCACTTGTCCAATCCCCTCTAGAAAGCCTGTCTGCTTCTTTCAGCTCAAGTCAATATCCTTTGCTGGCTGCTTTCCATTATAACAGAGATGAAACTGTTTATTCGTCATGTACTTTCACTGTAAGAACGTAATGTGGTTCATGTTGTCTCTCCTTCTGAAAGAGGACAAGAAAGTCAATTTTTCACAAGGGTTTTGACTTCTGTAGACCCTAACTCAAACTGATATCAAATTCCCTTTTATTCAGGCAATTTATAGTACTGACATTTTCCTGACCAAAGCCCCAAAAATTAGGAACAGTAATTCAGCCTGCTACAGCTATGACTTTTATTTTTACCTACATACAAAATTTGATCCATCATAATTTACGTTTCACAATCAGTTGCTTGGTAAGCTTTTGGACTTTAAACAATTACACATAAGTTTGATACATATAACCACCAAAGCTGCCAGACAGCTTAGCCTTGTTTGGAAAATCACGTATCAGTCTCAATTGCCTAAAACTATTGTCTTGAATACTTCCTTCTATTTACTCAGGCTTGCTAATGCCTTCTGTTTTTCATCTAATTTCATGTACAGAATTTATATGTTTTACTATACAAACATCTTTTTTGTATTTTAGACGTTCTCATCAAGGCACACATACTCATCTACAATTCATAGACATAAATCAATGAAGAATATGAGATTATTGAAGTATACATTCAATAAATATGTTTAGAGGTGTTGCATACAGATCTTGGTCTTAAAAAACAATATCTTTAAATCAGTTTCTGCCTCCATTTTCTTACTTCCTTCTCTGTTACTCATATTTGCTTTGTGGCCCTGCTGAAGGTACTGTTCCTCAATTTCAGAATCACTGTGGGTTTAGATATTCCTATGGGACAGTTCCAGGTCTTTTCCACTGGTTTGTCTCCCCCTGCCTACTGGCTTAGTCCTGAGCTATATGAGATTTGATTTCAGAGCAAACTGTCATTTGGCCCAAATCCTGTTATTTAGGATCATGAAATTCCTATTTTGTCCCATTTATAAAGACAACTGAATTTAAAAATTTAAAGATCCCAAGCAATATCTTTGCATCCACACTATTGGCTATTTTAGTATCATTAGCAATTGTTCCAGCTGAGACTGTGTCACTCCCTATTAAATAAATGAACATTCAGCGGACTGAGAGAGAGAAGGAGAAACTGCAAACCTTATTGTACAGCCTGTTGGTTGGTGTTCTCTTCTGGGATACCGAATAGTCAGGTTACAAGTTTCTGCTCCAAAATTCAGTTTAATTATTTATACCAAGAGAAATAGCTTCAATTGTGTACTGAGAGGAGTTCACACTAGGATATCCAATATCTTGATGATTAGGGTACTCCCCTGGGATGCTAGGAAACCTCTCTTTCAATTCCTATGCCAGTGAATATTAATAATTTATACACAGTAAAACTGCTTCAGGACAAACTCATACCAGACTATCCAGCACCACAATGATTAGGACACTTATTTACAATTCTGACAGACCTGATTTCAACCCTGTGATCAAATCAGAACCCCAAATCAGGAAGCACAAATGTTTGAAAACAGATTCCTCTCTCCTAGACAAGTGCTTTGAACTCTGGACTGCTGAGTAAAATAAGGCCAAACTCTTTATCTGCAGGTTTTGTGGAGCAGAGGATTTGTGAGAGAGCTGACCTGGAATTGGATATTTATTTCCTGAAGAGGATTCTTTATTGAGAATATATAATATCAAGTTATCTCAATACCTATCTCAGAGTGCTTCCATATCTTGGCATTCCCATCTTGGGTAACTCACAGTTGTTAGCTTTCGTGAATCCTACTTGTAGGCACCAAATTCTCTATACTATGTGTAAGAAGTCTGGCCTTCAAATCTAGGACTTGAGGTTATAGTAGACTGCAGTGTGCCTAAAGATTATAAATGTTAAAATTCAACACTAGCCAACTTCATTTGTATGCATGGGAGAAGAGAGAAAAAGCTAATTTGTATATAAATTGCTTGTACATCCATATCACAGAAGAAATAAGGCTACTTCAAAATAAGTAGCAGTACAGATTAGTTCCAATTGGCTCTAAAAAGAATATTTTACTTCAGTCTATGTGCAATCATATTGAAATGTTTAATAATGAAAAGTATTTTGAAGAGTTTATAAAAATATAAATAAGTGATAGAAAAGCTATGCTTTTTCTGGCATCTCATGGCTCATTTAATCCTTAGTATTTAGTCTTTATAAGGTAGATTCATTTATATACTACATTTGATGTATCTACAAGTATTCATTAGTGTATAAGGTAAATAAAAGCACCAATGACCTTGTTATACATTGGAAAACAAAACTAAGAAAAAAACTTCCTCTTGATTAAGGGGGAAATACGTTTCTTTCTCTAGAGAATATTAGCTTTTCAAGTGTCAAATTCATAGTATGCATGAGTTAATAAGAGTCAGGTGAGAATATCATACATAAATATGCTTACTCCCCTTCGACACCTATATTACTTAGACATACATAAGGGCTCTAAATTTTTCTGATTATCTGAATGGAGCTACTGAATCAATGCCCAGAGAAAACAGGAAAAGGGAAATTTAAGCACTATCAGTTTGAAAAAATGACTCAAATTTCATAGAGAAGACATTGGATTGTACTTTACATTATTGATACAGAAAAAAAGAGTCACACAGCGAACTACTATTCTAAATTATCACTATTGTTTTTGTAAATAACGAAGATAATAAAATGATAAAATTTGCATCATGGATTTTGTTAATTTCTAGGAGATGTGTCTGAAACTCACAAGTGAAAGAAAAACTGTTTAGAAGCAACAGCCAAATTTCCTGTCTCCCCTGAGCAATGAAATTATTCACTCAACAACAATAAAAATTGCAATTTATCACCATAAAACAAAATGTATAATCTACACTGTGCAGGGAAATAATTGTAGTAGTAATAATAGTAATAGTAATAATAATATTACCACTTCACTCATGAAATGTATTTTCCCTTTATAACCACAAAAAATCTCTAACACTTGCTTATAGGGTAAAAAAGGTCCTTAATTTAACATATATTTTTCCTTTTACGTGCTTATTGTGTTATGTAACAGAAAGTATATAGTTCATTTTCTTGCCAATTATTCTGTCACACCATTTTCAAACTGCATGTATATCACAGGCTTTGATCATCACAGAGGTAAAAAATGAAAATTAACTACACAAATAATTAAAGGTAGATATGATTCCAGCACACAATATGTTCATATCAATTTTCAAAGAAAGCTATGTCATAAAACTATGTCATATACTCCATGAAACTCTTGAAACTTTCTGAAATCTGAGAGCTTAGCGTGACTCACAAATTTTCTCCTGGCTCAGCTCCTTGAGATCCTTCAAGGGAGCACCGTCAGATGCCATAGCTGCTTGTACCTGTATGACTAGGAGCACAGTGGCACAGCCACAGGAGCTGCCTTTGAAATTCCTTGCTAAAGCTATTACTTGCTTAGTTTGGGGAGCAGGATTAAGCAGCCCTCAAAGGATATGCATAGCCAGGTCTCTTTCCTGGCAATAGTAGGTTATAAAATCCTTATGGTGAACCAAGAGGATAGTTAGTTGTGCTGAGCATCGTCTATGCTGTCCTGTCAGGCAGCATAGACAATGAAAGAATAAGACCTCATGACAAAACTGGAAGCATGAACAGAACTTCAGTGAGTGAGGAATTTTGAATCAAAAATGTAAAGACTGTTGATTTTGCTTATGCTAGAATATTCTTGGTAAAAGGTTTTGGCATTGAGCAGCTAGTTTCTATTTAAGTTCCCTTCAGATGAAGTTCAGTTTGGAAAAAGACCTTCACATGGAAACAAAAACATCTTTCTTTGTTTGTGGCTTGTTATGTAAAGCATGGGACAAAACCAGTCCTTTACTTCCCCAGGTTAAGAAAAGGGCAGATCTTCATCAAGAAAGACATGCTTAACTGTGTGGTTTGAGAGAGGCAGGTTACTAATGCTGTTTAACAGCACCAATCATGTTATTTCTTTAAACCATCCAATAGAAAAGGTACTTAACAGCTTGAAGTAAAGGAGATGGGAAGCTATTACTCAATAAGTATTGATGTCCAATATATAGTTCAAAGAGCGGTTTGAGCTTGAGTTTGAGGTTTGGGATTTTTTTTTTTACTCAGGAGCAAATTTTTCCATCAGTAAAGTGCTGAAGGCATTAATTTCAAAAGAAAATGAAAGGAGGGGAAACCATGTCTACAGAGGTAAACTACAGAGGTAAAACTGTGTTTCAAGAAAGAACTTCCAAAACCTGTAACTCTTGGTAAAATTATTGTCCATTTTGGTGAAGATTTTTTATTGTTCCCATATCTACTGTCACTTAACATTGAACAGCTCGCAGGTCCTCACAGCTACATGTAAACTGACTTCTTAAGGAAGCTGATAACAATTAATAGCAAAAAAAAAAAAAAAGTAAACCTCAGATTAAAATCACAGAAGTCAATAAAAGAGAACTTGTAGAGTATTTAGCAAAATTGTTTGCTGTTTTAGCTGCTTTCTAAATTATTGTGTAAATATTGTAAAGTTTACATAGCATACTCATACTATGATATATACACACAAGCTAAAAGTTGCAAAAAATATTGTAATAAAGAACTAAAATAAAGAATCTTAAGCTTCTAGGATTCATTTCATTATGAAATGTTATAGCTAGGTGAAATGCACAGGAAGAATACTAAAGTTAGTTTCTTTCAACTTCAATAAATTATGCTTTGACTGTTGATATGAAAGTTAAGGAGACATCTCTGTTCCAGGAAAGCCTGCATGAAGCCCTGTTGAACTATAACTTCAGTGGCAATTTCAGAAAGATTCTTCTCACCTTCAATTGTGCAACCTCTCTAAATAGAGATCAGCATACAGAATATCCTTCCTTATGTCTGGAGAGAAGTACGACAGTTGCAGCTGCTACAATCCTTTATGCTATCATGGCAATCTTACCTGGTTTTCATTCTGCAGACTTCCTTCACTATGCATCAAAAGGCCATATGTTGTACCCATGAAAACACTGCAGATTGAGAAGGAGTGCCAACTACAATCATGTAAGAACTTAACAATAATTCTTTTCAAAGGAACATTGTGTACTTTGAAAAAGAACAAATTGTGTATTTTATTAGGTGTTTGTATGCAAGTTATGGGTGTGAGGGTAATAACTAGTGCATAAGACTAGCAGAATTCACCCGTAAGATCTCCTAGAACTCTTCTTCCATATATCTAAGACCGCTTTGCAAGTGGGACATGATCATATTGCATCCACCTTACAGATGGCTAAGGTGCAGAGAGGTAAACCAATGTCTAATAGCAATGTTAGGACTATAATATATATCACATAGCTTTTAAAATTACCGAATACATGTACTATAAGACACTAACCTAAGTCTCCATTTAGAAACAGTGTAGACAAAGAGAGTACTCCTATCTATTTCAGGCACTTAATTTAGGATATAAATTACCCTGTAAAGCTGCCTTGCTCTCCAGCGACTACAGAGGGAGCCTACACAACTAGATTAGACTGGATACTCAGTGTTTAGGCAGATAAAGTTCTTTGATGATTCCTGCTATAGAGTTTTTAAGTTCTTTGATGTAGTAACCAAGATGTAGTACTAGTTTGGCTATTTGCATATTTATATTTACTGACTGAGCATTGAATGGAATATTGTTTAGCATTTAGGACAAAATGAAATTGTAACAATGGATTTGTATTTTATTTGACAATTAATCTCATGCATCAGTAACACATTCTTTTGTGTTAATGATCTTATGTAGCTCTATATCAGGTAAATTTCTGTGACCTGTTTTCTCATCCTGATCATTTAAGAACCACTATGAAGGACAGTGGGCTATAAAAATAGATTTTTTGTAAGTGTGTTTTCTGTGTCGAATGAAGGCTTTTGGCATGTCTCATGTGTCCAATGTAAGTGTTATTTGTCAATGTGAGAACTGAATCAAAATCAGCAGGAAACAGAAAACTTGCAATAAGAAACACTGTCAAGAATAAAGCAAACCAATAACAATTGACCAGTAGTTAATGAAAATGGATGGAAAAAAGGAGACAAAAGAATTGACACAAGACGACTGCTCATACTAAGGATAAAAAATGAAGTAGCATTGTTTATCTTCATTTGGCTACCTATCTTAAAGTAAAGGAGAAGCCCCAATGTTGACACTGTAAATAAAGAGAAAATATGAACCCTTTTTTAAACTTGCTCTGTACGTAACATTGACTCCTGTTCTAGAATCTTCTGCTCTCTCTCTTCTTTTTTCACATTAAATAGTTATTTCTTCCATGTGTGTCACAGACATCTCCCCCCAAAAAAAAACCCCAAAAGCTTTTGTTGGTTTGTTTTAAATTTTGTACAGAAAGAGTTATTTCGCTAAAGAAAAAAAGTAGTTCAGCTCAAGAATAATTTTGTAAATGTCCTTTTATCTATTCCGTTATTTTATTTAAATTTCTCACCTCTCTTATCTTTCCAAAGTTTGTTATGATTATAGTTACAGTGAACTATTTGAAGAGGTAAATCACTTAGAAGTAAGCTGTCATTACCTACAACCAGTTTGCTATAAGTATAACTATTTTAAGGTAAAATTCCCAGCAGTGGCAATCATTAAAGCTAAAATCCATTTGGTTCCAATGCTTCATGTTTCATGTGACCTTGTTGTTTCCCCAAACTAGTAAAGGAAAAACATGTTTTCTTTTTCTTCCATCCTGAGCAGATAGCCTTATCTCATTTATCAATTGTTCCGTTACTTTGGGTGCCAAGATCTGAAGAAATATCTGCAATTTTGCTTTTCTTTGGTCTATTATTTTATGGCTGCTGAAGATCAGTAGAAAAGCCAAACAGTGAAATCACACAGTTTTATAATCTACCAGCTGCTATAGAATTTCTCTAGTAGCTTTTTGTTATTGCTGTGTTCTTACCGTTTTCCCATATTTTAAATGATAGTTTAGGATCACACAAATTAAGACATAAACCACATCAGAAATATGTCACCTATTCCTCAAATATACATAAGGAATAAGAGTGTACTGTGAACAAATATTCTTGGAGAAAGAAGGCATCTTCCTTTAATTACCCTTAAAATGTAATCATTCTTGCACTGACAGGAAAACGCCACTACCTAGGATTTATGATCCAGATCTACAGATCTGATAGACACATGCACTTCACTTGATCTCAGTGATTTACACCAGGTGAAGACTAGGTCCAAAACATGGATTAATCTCAATTTTTTCTTTAAAAACCTTTAGGGTCTTGTCCCTAAAGGACTATAAACTCAAAAATGAATTGGGTTTTTTAAGGAGACCATAATAAACACCACAAAATGCTTCTGCTGAAATACAGAATACATCTCTATTCCCAATGGAAATCTGAAATTACAAAGAAAATTATTTTTGACATACTGAGAATATATTATCAGATACTGTCAAATCTTGTTTAGAGTCCCTATTAAAAAAATCAGCACTTTTTAAAAAATGACCACTCTGAGGTATGATTCATCTCACTTAGCTTTTGCTGTTAAAGTTAGGCATCTTTTATGCCTAATGCCATCATTGAAGTTATTCTATGGTCCCTCAAGAAGCTACCCCCAGAAGATCATTCATCCTGCCAAAGACAGGTATTTTAGGATGGTATGAATCATCCTCTAGATGTTCCTATGTTACTCCATCTTCTTTGGAAGGAGGCTAGATCACTAGCTGACACAATTCAATGGCTAAAGATATGTGAGACGAGTGCTATTTCCAGTTGCTCTTCTACCTTCCCATTAGAATCAGAATCTGAAATGTCTGTAGTATTTTAGGCCATAGATACATGAGTCAGCTCTTGGTAATTGACCTGTCTTGATTTTGAGTTCACTCTGGATGAATCAGGAGTTAATTTACATTTAATTTAACATTTAATGTTAATACTTACAACTACTGACCTTTCAATACACAGATTGCTTCTTTCTCATACTCCAAAATGTATGTCCTGATCATTCATGTGCAACTGTCAACGATGTAATTTTGTTCCAGATTTATGCCTCAAGTTTTAGTGTTTCATTCATTTGCTCATGACTTGCATTACTCATGTTTGGTAACTGTTGCTGAAAGTGCTTGGTTTTTAAAATGGTAATCATTTCAATCACTTTAACTGGTTTTATTTGAAGAAGATAATACTATTAATACAGAAAGTGATAGTCTGCTAACAGTAATTGAGTGAAAACTGATTTCTTATCTTGTTCCTGAAAGATAACTCCAGGTTTTTGTTGATGATGATACACCAAAATATATCAAGAAATCCAACAGAAGATTGTGCTGTAAAAACTTTATTTTATAAAAACCAGCACAAATAGTTTGCAGTTTTCCCAAGAGATAAAATAGTCTTGTGGGTCTATTCTGACCCACTGTATAAAGGCAATAAAATCTCACCCAGAAATTCCTGCATTCAGCCACAAACTTCCACTTAGCTTTGGGGCATAGCTTTATGACATCCAACCTAGATTTAATAGCAGCATAATATGGTCTGACTTAAAAAAAACAAACAAAAAGAAAACAAAAACCAAAGGTATTTAACTTCAGACTGAACTTTAAGGGTAAAATCATGAATTCAGTAGAATGAATTGGACTATTGCCACTGATGCCCATCAGATTAGTATTTCTACAGAGAAACTTTCAACATACATAAAGGCCTGCCAAGCAATTGCTATTTTCTTCTTTTTGTACCAGAAGACAGAAGGGAAGGACCCCACAGAGGTGCTCATAGTCTTGAAACAGGCCATGTCCCAAGTCTGGGAATTAAACTACCAAACTTTTACTGTGGAATGAAATTGGTTCAAAGAGCTGCTTTCCACTTCCTTCCCCTTTATATATGAAAGACACATAAGGATAATTCTGATGTGGTACCCTGATAATCACTGAGAGTTTATTACATCATGAAAATTGATTGTGGCTTTTAAAGCTCTGCAGAAAAACATCATTGGTTTCTACTAAGTTTCATATGACTTTACTATACTGGTTGACTTATACAATACTGTGTTTTCAGTTGCCAATGAATCATACATAGGTTTTTTTAGCAAGAGGCTCTGAGACAGATTTTTCCTTTACTTTTTCTGTCCTCCATGTAGCTAATATTGATTTTCCACCACAGAGTTTCTAATGAACTGGAAACCAACCTTTCTCCCTTTATTTACCTTTTTCTTCTATATAGCACATTAGCATTCTCAAATTACATGTAGATATGTGTAGGGCAGAATACTACTTTAATTGCATTCAGAGAAGAAGAGATTGGAAACCATTTTTAGTGATAGAAAAAGATACAGTCACTCTTTTAGAATGTTTTTTCTTAGTACAAAATTATTCTACTCCTATATTAATTGTTAAAATTAGAATATTGTTGCCTTCCACTCTATTGTCTTTACAAAGGCTACTATTTAGGTTTTAATATGTTTATTCCCTGCACCAGCCAACAATGAGGATATGTTTATACTCTACCACAAAAAATTGTGTACTGCAGATATATGTAAGCTGTGATTATATTGCTAAATCAGATACTATTAGCAAAACATCCTGAGCAGTCTGGATCCCAGTGAAGCGCAACTGGTCAGCCAAGCTACCCAGGAGATGCTGAATCCTGAGCTGTCACAAAATATAGATGGAGGTATCCCAGCTACCTATTTTAGATCTTACCTTACATATCTACTTCAAATTAGCAACATGGCAAGTGCAAGTAGGTAGAAAGAGGTAGCAAGAAAGCAAAGCTCCTTACTTGTGTAGGAGCTGTCTGAAAAATTTCTGTGGTATTACAGTATCACAATAATATTTTCAGAAGTCAATGCTGCCAAGAAAAATAAATTTTGTCTATTATTTAAAGTGCAAAAAACACTGAAACTTCCAGAAAGATAGGAATTCCAGAACAAATTAAGATTAAGCCTTAATGCATTCAGAGATTTCATGTATTCACTGGCAGAGCTTAAAACTAGTCTGAGAATATGGAAAGTAATCATTACCTAGATTACTGCAACGGTAAATGAAGTCAAAGGTTAATAAGTCTTAAAAGCAGTGAAGAAGCTTCAAACAGTAATGCAAAGCTCTTGTGTGTTTAAAACTATACTGCAATTTGATTTTAGTAAACTTCAGAATACTATTTATCTCAAACAAAAGTTGGGTTTGTTTGGTGGCCATGATCTGAAAAAAATTCTTGCTATCATTTTCAGGTGCTGTTTTGTATTTAAGAAAAGTTAAAAGAATAACTTACTTTCAGCTGTTTACTGCAAAAATTTTGTATCAATATTATAAGATCATATACATTTTCCAGTGTAATAGGTTCAATATTAGTTTTTAATATGGCAAAAATAATTAATAAAGTTTTAGCATTACTACTGTATACTGCCTTTATTCTCTACTTGCAGGTCCCCAGTTATCAACAATTGTATAGTTAATCAGGAAACAGAAATGTTCCTGAGAAATATATGTTACATGATCTAAATTAATTAATGTGTACATGGTCTAAATGAATTAATAAAAACAGCTAACTAATGGATGACATTATATGGCAAGCACTTGATTAGCACTAGATAGAAGAAGATAGAAGATAGATTACTTTAGTGAATACAGGATACTTTTGCCAAGATGTGCAGACTTCACTCACTTTGTAGACTGTGACACCATTTACAAAAAAAACAGCTTATAATTTTATTAAAATGGGATTAAATTCCAGTCTTTGGTATCAGAAGACTACTTGCAGTAAAAAGACCTGAGTTACTCTAAGGAGTACATTTTGTTGGATATTGGAACAATACAGTCAAGATTCAATCCACTTTTTTAAAGTATCTATCATAGATGCTCTACCCTGTAAGAGTAAGGATTTAGCTGCAGGATGGTGATTCAGATTTTCTAAACTGGGTGCTTAGTTTGCATACTTTTCTCTGCTGACTGAAGGGAGTTTTTTAGGTGATTCAGAAAATGTTATTCAGTGATCCCGTATGCTAAGGAGGGAACTGCCCAGAGCTTGCCAAAAGGGAAGCTGTCAATCACAAGGTTGATTCAGGGCTGCACAAGTCTCTTTTCGTTGCCTGTTGGAGAGAGAAAGAGAAGGCACTCTTTTCCTAAAGTTGATTAGCAGTATAAGCACTTTTCAGTGATGAAAGTTTACATGAACATCCTTGCTTTGTAAGAAAGGGCCAAAGCAACAGATTATTGAATAGAGGAAAGAAGGCTGTGCTCCATCTCTTTTATTGAAAGTGCATTTCTGTGTACAAAGTAATGTAGCATTCAGGAAAATAGAACAGAAAAATAAACAAGGGAAAGTCTATATTTATAAATATGCAGTTGGAGACTCTCCATGATTAGTGTGGAAAAGCTGACTGGCAAATCTTTAATAGACTTTGTTTTTAATTTAGTTCTTATGAAAATAAGGCTTGTATGATCTTTTCCTTATGCATGTGCTAGCGTGTATTTACTAAGAGATTACCTGCCTTAACCTGTTGCATTGTCATGGTTTAACCCCAGCCGGCAACTAAGCACCACACAACCACTTGCTCACTCCCCTCACAGTGGGATGAGGGAGAGAATTGTAAAAGTGAGAAAACTCGTGGGCTGAGATAAAGACAGCTTAATAGGTAAAGCAAAGGCCATGCACGAAAGCAAAGCAAAGCAAGGAATTCATTCACTACTTCCCAACGGCAGGCAGGTGTTCAGCCATCTCCAGGAAAGCAGGCCTCCATCACACATAACAGTTACTTGGGAAAACAAAATGCCATAATTCTGAATGTACCCCCCTTCCTTCTTCTTCCCCCAGCTTTATATGCTGAGCATGACATCATATGGTATGGAATAACCCTTTCGTCAGCTGGGGTCAGCTGTCCCAGCTGTGCCCCCTCCCAGCTTCTTGTGCACCCCCAGCCTACTCGCTGGTGGGATGGTGTGAGAGGCAGAAAAGGCCTTGACTCTGTGTAAGCACTGCTCAGGAGTAACTAAAACATCCCTGTGTTATCCACACTGTTTTCAGCACAAATCCAAAACATAGCCCCATACTAGCTACTATGAAGAAAATTACCTCTATCCCAGCACAAACCAACACATGCATTTACTCACATCTCCAGTTTTCTGATGTAAAAATAGGAATCCATATATTCCCAGGTCAATCCCATGGTTTCCCTAGCATGGGAAACCTGGTTTCCTCCATGTATGAAGAATCCCTAGTGAAGATACCGTTTTGTGGAGAGTCAAGGGCCACGTGCAAACCTCGGTTACATCCCTGTCCTAACACATAATACAGTGTTACAGGAGCAAAGTCATAGCTGCCCATACACATCAGCACTATTTCTAGGTCTGTGTACATGTGCATGTGTGTGTGTATATGAGTACCTGGTTTATTATAATATCAGTTATTATGATAAATAACTGGTTTATTTTAGCCAGATTTAAAAAAGGACTGGAGACTGCAAAGCTAATTATCTTTCTGCACTTTTTGTTTCAATAAAAAAGGGAGAGACAAACCAAGTTAAAATATCCTTTAGTTTGCTTCTAATATTTTCTTGTTTCATTGGCTAATTTCCAATAAGGAGTGGAACAGCCTCTACATTATTGACAAAATATGAGAGAAGGTTGCAATGGGAAAAGATGAAGGGACACTCACCTTTTAACTGCTATCAGGAATAGAACCTCAAGCAATTTTCTGCATTGAAACAAGATGTCTGTGGTTAAGAAGTGACTGATAGATCACTTTCTTGGATTCAGATATCTTTATTCCTCCACAATCGTACTTTAAGTACTGCATGGTACCTTGTGATTTATGCATACAATTGATAGAGTACATTTCTAGTCCACAGTATTTAAAAGAAATGCAATGGTCCCCATTTCATTGGTGAGGAGCTGAGGCACAAATATGTTGAAGTTGCCCAGGGTGACTAAATAGAACTATAGAGGAAGCAGGAGAAAGCCACCTAACGTACTCAACATATCTATTTCAACCGCATCTATTTCCACATAACTATATCCAATTATCCTTCAATGTGGATTAAAAATCTTTTTTAAAAAACACATTAACTTCAACTTTTTGTGCTTCTGTTTGTGATTAGAGCTTTAATAATGATTTACAAATTTACCAGTTTTAAGGAGCAGATCTAAAGAAACCAAATAAATGATCATTGTTCTTCTGAGGAAATTTATAGTTCAGAAAGATTGTCATCATATATTCAAGCTTATTTGTCTAGTCTCACACAGAGAGACTGTACACAAGTTTCTTCAGGTTTGTTTCCAAAATTTCCACATAAAATTGGCCTGAGAATTGTTCTTTGGGGTTTTGTTTGTTTCTTTTCATTTAAAGCAGACACATGCAGGCAAACGCACACACTGATTTTCCTCAGGAAACTCCTTTTGCATCTGTGCATCACTACCGGAAAACCTTATTTCCCTGCCTTACATACACATCAGGGTTTGCTGTGATAATTTCTGTTCTTCTGAACTCCTTTCCAAGACCACCAACAAAGTTTTTTGATCAACGTATGAAAGTGTCCCAGCCCCTGCTAGTCAGACAACCAAAAGGATGAGAGGAAATGGCCTCAAGCTGCGCCAGGGAAAGTTTAGGTTGGATATTAGGAAAAGCTTCTTTACTGAAAGAGTAGTCAGGCATTGGAACAGGCTGCCCAGGGAAGTGGTTGAGTCTCCATCCCTGGAGGTATTTAAAAGACAGGTAGATGTGGTGCTTGAGGACATGGTTTAGTGGCAGACTTGGCAGTGACAGGTTAACGGTTGGACTTGATGATCTTAAGGGTCTTTTCCAACCTTAACAATTCTATGATTCTATGATTCTATGAAAAAAACATGAAATTCGGGTCTTCCAAATGGATCTTGCAAATGGCATCTCTAATCCACCGAACTTTCAACATTTTCAAATACAGTTTCGTAAGGGATTCCACTACTTTTTCAGCATATTTATTTTCCAATTAAGTTATCTGTAAACTCTAAAGCATGTTTTTTTAATTACTGTTAAAAACTGACTTCCATCTTAGAAAGACAGTCTCCTTCAATGAATTTTATAGGTGGATAGATTAGTTTAAAAGAGATACCCTGAAAATAAAGTAATCAAAGCAGCTAAAACAGAAACATTACACCAACCAAATATAAGATGAAATATAACAACAGAAGAAATCAAACCATGCATAGATAAGACAGCAATGTTTTTTTCTTTTAATTAGAAATAACTGGAGGTTATCTTGTGCAAAAGAGAAACAAAAAAAGGAAGCTAAGCATACTGTAAAGATCCTTTGTCTTGGACAAAATGGGGCAGTAAATAGAAATGTCAAAAGTTGAAAGAAGCTTGCTGTGGACAACAAACAAAGAAACAAACAATGAATACCCAAAGAAAGCTAAAGTGCTGAAGAGAAATGTTGCTGTCTTTCACATATACTTCAACAGAGTCAGGCAAGATACCTGATGGTCAGGCAGCATGTTAGCACAAGAGTTCGAAACCAATCCGAGCCACATAAAATTGTTATTTATTAAGAGAAATAGCAGATGGGGAACACTGGATTTTGAATAGTCAAATATTTCAAGAGTATTTGAAACAAAGGGACTGGGTTTTTTTTGCTTTAGATTGCTCTGCTTTAGATTATAACAGAAATACAGGAGACTAATATTTGAAAGTCTTGTATGTCTTTGATACCATTGAGTAACTACATACTTCCAGAAAACGGGTGACCAGAGATGCTTACTTTATGTGTCTATCTTAAAAGCATGTATCAGGCAATTTCAAAAAATGCCTACTTGAACTTGAGTCCTAATGGGACATCTTTCTACACAGAGAGCAGATTTTGGTTTGAGACAAACAGTTTCCTAGTCTTGTCAGCATGAAATAAGTGCCATGCAGACACAGAAGGGGAACCTTTTAGCACCTTGGGTACTTAAAATATCACCGATGTTGTGGAGTTTAAACACCTCCACAGTTAGGCATTAAGTCAGTAGACATTTTCAAGATTACAGGATTAGCCCTAGGTCCCTGAAGTCCCTCTGCTTCTTTTGTCAGTCTTAGCCCTTGAAGAATTAATTACTAAATTTGTTAAGGAAACAGGTTAAGACCTTTAGCTTTCAATATGGATTTTATCTTCCCATACATGCATATGGTTTAGTATACAGTTTTACTACTTAACTGAAATATCATCAGTATGATCAGTTTCTTTATGCTTTACTTAGATGCATGCAACAAAGCTTCAGCCAGTCATTAAAAAGTGAAGAGTATAGACCAAAATTCCAGCCTGCAATACATTTAGTGCCAGAAATTAGAAGTACGTTGTTACTAGATATGATGACACATAAATTAACAGTGAGTCATTCAATAGTGCTAAAAACTGGTGAATTACACCCATACCAGGGATCCCACGCCCATCAGAATTTGCAGACAGAATGATAATTTGAATAAGTACATCCAGTTATAACACTTTGAAAAGACAAAACTTGAGGGAAATTGGCTTCTTAGAATTCACGAAAATGCCTCATAAGTATTATCTGAGCAATAAATTCTTCAGAAAACTAACATATTTAACATTAGTCTTCATATTAGTAATTCAAAGCTTAAAACAACATGAAATTGCTTGTAGTGTGAGATGAATAACTGAGACACTTAGGTGAGTAACTGCTCTATACATTTTTCCATTAACACAATTCCCATTAGGTTATTCAGAAAAATATTAACTGGAATTAACATTAAATTTAAAAAAAAAAAAAGAAAATTTTCATTTGTGTCGATTTTCCAATTAAGGAAATAAATACTCTTCAAAACTTACATTTTTCTTGAAAATGTTCTGAAATCCCTTGCCATAATTTTCTGTCATCTTAATGTTAGACAGAAAGTTATCAAAAATCAAAGCAAGCAGAAAGAAACAGATTTGTAAGTCTTACAATGGTGTTTTCATACCAACTTTCATGCTTTTTTTCCCAAAATGAAAAAAGAGAGCTTCTTGCAGTGTTTCTAGAAGCTCTGTGAGAAGAGAGTATAAATGTGCTTATGCTATATTCAGACAGACAACAGGTGAGGTATAAAGACAAACCATATGCTTTCTAGGACAACATGATTTATTGACTTCTGGAAGAAATGTTAAAAATAAGAAAAGGAAGAAAGAAAAAGGAATGGAAACTCAGAAGCTTGTAAAAATGTTCTTGTTCTCTAGGTTAATATAAGAAACCACTGGCTGTCTTACAGTGAAGAGCTTTCCTGTGCATTTGGGTGACTATTCTGAAATAAATAGCCGTTACTCTACCATGAATAGCTGATTTTATTTTTTTTTTAAATGAATGTTAAACTCATAAATTTTGATTAATTTTTTTAAAAAATTACCAACATCATCTCCATCTGTGAAATATCTGTGAAATCAAGATAAATTATTTGACTCTGTTCTGTTCTTCCTTAACATTTTGTTTTGTGAAATAATAAGGATCACTTTTATATAGTGTCATTACAGTACATAAACAAATCTTTTTCCATTTCCATTTCCATTATTATATAGTATACAAATTATTCTACTGCACATATTTTCTACTTTGATGTTCAAAATTCAGTTGCCACAAACAATTGTAACTGTTTTAAGTTCAGTCTGTGAACATTTTCCAGCAAAACTAATCACTGGAAAATTTGTGAAAGGAAACACAAAGCAGTTTAGAAACGACACAACAGAATTAATTAAAAAAGGGAAAAGTAATATTTGAATTTCTGTAAGTATGTATTTGTTTTATTAGATTTTGTGCACAATGCAGAGAGTTACACAGCAGTTATTAGCCAACTTTGAATCACTTTTTTATTTTTTAGTCTTTTCTTTGTAAATTATAAAGTCTTTCCTGTGAAAGAAAAATACAACATTTTTTTCTCAGAAAAATCAAGCACTAGTAACTAATTCAGAAAATATTATTGTCTTAAATAGTGGTGAGACCACTTCATTGAAAAGAATATCAGTGTTTTGATTTTTTCCCTGTTTTGGAGGTGGAGACAAATTTTGCATTTGTTGTTAGTTTTCTGTTTAATATTTTATTAAATAGGATGCAATGCAAAAAGTTTTCAACCACTGAGCTATGGAATTGATTATATTTGATAATACTGAAACTGATGCAAGAAGAAATAAAAGGAAATAGGGTACACTCTCACAGGCTGCTAAGACTTTCTGGACATAATATCCACCATAAAACAACATTAAACATGTTTTTTTCTTTGGGATCTTAGTTGTTCTGTTATTTCCAATGAAACTTTGTTAGGTCAAATGCCTTCAGCAATAACCATGGCCTGTTTTAGTGACAGAAAAAGCTATGCAATGCCTGTGGCCATACGGGCTTTACAGTATTGTTTTTAACAGGAAAGGTTAAACACAAGGTTTTAACAAGTTTGTTAACGTTGTCTTTGCTATTATATACCATCAGATATTGAAGAGCTTTCTACCTAAGGCAATGCTGACTGTCAATTTGGAATGGCAGACAAGTGGCTTCTTAAACAGTAAGAAAATAACATCAGTTAACATGAGTGACCTATACATGAGGAATTTAAAATTTGTAAGACAAATGTCTTTTGCTTCAGTAGGCATTTGGATTCACTGAAGGACACAATGTAGAGGCTAACATGTGAAACAGAAATAGATATATGTTGTAATAACAACACTGAACATTAATACATTTTACATAGTTTATAACTACACTGTTCTGCCACTCTTACCTAGAAAAAATATTCAATTGTCCATTCCCTTTGTTGAACATATCTGTGACATTTAATGTATAAATATATTCAGTATTATTTGGGTTATGACCTATTTATTTTAAGAATTCTTGCATACTTCTATATTAATCAATTCATAAAATCAGTGTCTGGTTTAATCCTCATCTGTATTTGAATGATGTGTTACCTTGTGAATTGTAAGGCTGAAGGTTGTATGCTACTGACACATTCAGTTCACAGTATCATGCTCATTGTCTTTAACAGCAACATATGCTAATAGAGAGAATTAATCATTAATAGCTCTTTAAAAGGGTCAACTGCAACTGTAAAACTGGAAGGAGAGTATTAGCTTATACCTAGAGGATGTCACATTGCAATCAGCCACTTATTAAACCATCAGCATTAGGCATTCACAACAGTGATCAAACAACAGGATTTTGCTGAAGTGTTCACAATTTCTTCTATGCACAGACTTTCTGACAAATCATTACATTAGAGTTTTGACCCTTGGCACGTCTCATTTGAAATTGCAGTTTACAAGGAGAATGCTACACATATATTTCTATTATCACTTTCCATTTTTTTTTCAGTTGAAGAAATCTTTTAGTTTAACTTTTGAGACCTAGTATCACAGTGCCAGCTTTCATATACAGGCACGTACTTTTAAGCATATGCTCAGAGAAAGGAGAATTTTTTTAAAAAATATGTATTTTAAGAATTTCCAGTTTTTCGGAGCTAAAATTTATATTGAAATTGATGAAAGTGGAAAGCCTACAAAAGGAAGAATGAAAGAAGGGAAAACTGACATTTTGAAAACTAAGCATAATTAATATTTTCACTTATTTTCCCTCTTTGCCCCTTCATCTTAAGAGAAAGAATGCATAGCGAATGACTGTAATGTTTTCTTGGTTGTGTGGAGAATGAATATAAATAGATTGTGTTTATATTTTGTTCCCAGAGTTGTGAGTTCATTGGTCATTCTAATGTCTCACAGGAGGGCAATGTCTAGCAGTGACTCTTTTAAAGGCTGTAATGAAGGGTACAATGTCATTGATGTGCCTTGGGATGTCCACAAGTGCAAAGGCTCAAATCTGCAAAGTGCTGTGGAAGAAAGGATCCATTTTTACTGTGCTAATGATTGGAGCACCCAGCACATGCCAAAGAGTACTCAGCACCTTTCTGGATTATCCCTATGGAATGGACGATTAAATAGGATGAAAAAAGACATTACTAATCCACAGCTCATCTAGCACGTACACTGTCTGCAGCAGTAAGCACTAGCCAGTAGTTGTTAAATAGAGCATTTCACTCTTTCTCAAAGAAGAAAATATAGATTATTTTTCATTCTGGGAACTGTCTGCTGTATTTCTTTAATAGAAATAAGGCATTTGCAGCGTAATTCTTCTACCACTAGTAGCGTTACAATAAATGCAGCAAACCTACTTCTTTGTTACGTATTTCTTAATGAGAAAATAATGGAGTCTTTTTTTTTTTCTCCATTATATCTTCTGTCATTTGAAAGATTTGAATGGCATGAAATAAGCCAGGTAATTATAGATTTGTCTGGAAAGAATCTGGTGATCTCTTTTAGAAATTCTGGATAACCAGTGGTCGGTTAAGTAAAGTTATACAGTACTCCACTCTGTTTGTGGGACACTGCTCTCAAGTTCTGATTTAGATGGTAGTTAGTGAATGTGTTTAATTCTAGTACCTTTGCAATCCCATGCAGTTTAAAAGGATTATTCAGGTAATTAAAATGATATGTGATCTTAAGTAACATGTAGAGTCTAAGTTTAATCTTTGCTTGTAATAGACAAGTAGCTGCTGAGAGAAGGTTTTGTTTTTACATTATTCTAATAAATAATATTATTTATTCTAATAAATAATGCTAATTCTATATTCTAATAAATAATGCTAACTTTAATCCTTGATTAATCCTACACATTCAAAAGAGCAAGATGTTAGATTGCAATGCTGTTAATACCACTATCCTGAAAAACAACTCTATGCAAGATAGCAGATTCACTCACAATCCATTCCTGTATTTTATCCTTTTGACTTTGTAGGTGAGGTTGAGTATCCACACCAATTTCATCTACTCTCATAGTACCTTCTGTATTTTTCTTTTTTCATTCTTTGGATAAGAAAGCACTGACTGAAGTAGATTTACAGTGAGGTAGTCTTGGTCTCAAACTGCTGAAAGATATTAAATATAAACTTAGTTTTTCTATCTTCTTTTATGGCCCAGTGATCAGAACAATTGAGCTTCATGAGCAGAAGGTGTCTGTATTGTCTCCTAAATTCAGGGATGTTCCAGCTAGTAGAACATTATTCCTCTGGATTATTTTGGACCTCGGTAGTAATCAAAGAACACTTGTTGTTTTTTAAATTTATTACTGGGAGAGCGTCTATCCCGAAAAAATTCTTAGTTTAATAAGTAAAGCCATAGATGGTTGGAAGAAAAAATGAGTAAAGCATTGGTTTAACACAGAAATGCAGTAGCTCCCTACTAAGCAAAGGGAGTTTTAGACATTATGTCAGTGATGTGTTCCAAAAAAAAAAAAAAGATTTGAGAAATGAGAAGCAATACTTTTACATTTCCTAGCTATGGAAGGGTGCTTCTTTCTAAAGAAGAACAGGTTGGTGTGTTAGAGTGATAAGAGAAGTGAAAATGCCTCGGATTAATGAAATTAATAAAAAGACATTTTAATGATTGTGTGTAATGATATCTGAGGCAATTGGAAATGACCATTAAAATGCTTGGAATAACAGATGCTTAGGCCTGAAAATGATCAATAACATGACTGTGAGACAGCTGGCTTCATTAATTGAAGAAATTAGCTAACTGGCTAGGAAATTGCATCTGGTTAGATCAATTAAAAACAACTGATTGAATAGAAGGAGAGTTGTGCTTCATTGGTTCAAATAAAATAAGTTTAGTAAAAGGTTTAAGAAATCACAGATGGGTGTCTATTTAATAACAAAAACAACAAAAAAATAGTCTTGGGTTGTTAAATGGGGACCAAAGAGTTTGAGCAGACATAAGGGATCAAGTGTGTTGAGGGCAGATACCTAAGGACTTTAGGGTAAGGGTTTGGTTAATTGAAATCTATTGGATCAGACAATAGCAGAAATGAATTTCTGTCTCATGTACAGCCTTTGGTGTAGCTAGTTCCTCTTCTACTCATTCAAGAAAATAGGATTTGGGAACATGTGTTACAGTCAAAAGTAATGAGAGGCATGTTTAAAACCTCTGCTAGGATGCAAAAAGTAGAGGCAGACAACAACAACTTCTAACTGGAAAAATGCGATGCACAAAACTTCATATCATGAATTTCCACATCCTAGGAGCACCAGAGTTAAATAACTGTTTTTATTTTAGTGCGAAAAGTTCTAAACAGCTCTGATCTCTGCTCAGAAGTGTCCTAGGTCAAGCCTGTGTATACTTAAACTCCAATAAAATTCAAAGATCAAGATCTTTGAGTGACCAGTGTAAAAGGCTGTGCACTGGAAGAAAGCTGAACACCCTTGACCTTGCCAAATCAAAGCAAGAGTTTTGCTGAAAACAGAAGCAGTGCAATAGGCACTGAAGGCCTATTGCAGTCTGCAGAAGGAGACTTCAGAAGTCAATAGTCATCTTTCTTGGCTGTAGAGCCAGAGAAGATGAGGAAGGAAATTGAATCTCTCTGTGGGCCTGACATGTCCTGTTCAGGTATTGTAGCATCTTAGCTGGGCATCTTTTCAGGTAGAGCAAACACAGACTCCTGTTCTAGAGAAGAAGTTGAGCAGGATATGCATGAATGACCAGAAAGGTATCAGAAGTGGCTGAAAGTGCATCCTTCCATTTCCAGGAATTATTATATAATGTCAGAGTACAAAATGCCAATATTAATTCCTTAGAATCCTGCACTAACACTAAAAACTGCAGTGCACATTGTACCTGGTCAGCATAAGACAACATGCTGACTGTTAAGGCTGCAAGCAAACAACTAGATGTGGCTGGAGGTTATGTTAATTGAGCAGAACATAAGAAACTACTGCACAGAAGAAAATAAATTGCTGGGCATGAAAAATAACTCTGTGTGTGTGCACATGTGCACACGTGTGTCTACTGGGAAAATGTGCTCAACATCACTATTGTCATGTAGAAGGCCAAAAGGGAGGAATCCCCTGAGTGCTTCTGTCCATCAGATTGGGACTATCCTGTCACTGGACACCACTGAAAAAAGCCTGGCTCTGTCATCTTTGCACCTTCCCTTCAGGTATTTATATACATTGATAAGATCCCCCCTCGAGCCTTCACTTCTCTAGGCTGAACAGTGCCACCTCTCTCATCCTTTCCTCATATGAGGTGCTTCATCCCTTACTCATCTTGGTGACCCTTTGCTGGAGTCTCTCTTGTATCTTCATATCTCTCCTGTACTGGGTATTTCCATAACACTGGTTACTGGCCTCCAACTGCGTTTTGTACTACTGATCACCACCTTCTGTGCCTGGCTGTTCAACTGCTTTTCAATTCATGTCACTGTCTGCTCATCCAGCCCATATTTCATCAGCTTCTCTTCAAGGATGATATGGGAGACAATGTCAAAACCCTTACTGAAGCCAAGATAGACAATATCCACTGCTCTCCCGCCATTTACCTAGCCAGTAACAATTAGCAGCAGTAATAAAGAGCAGCAGTAGAGTCTATGCTTCTCTGTCACCGAACTATGTATTCATGGGACCTAATATTTTACTTATGCAAACAGGAATTGATTTTAAATGTGATCAGATTGGGATTTGCCACTACACTTGAGAATCATAAATGAAATTAAATGGAAAAAAAATAAGACAAGGATTATTAAACAAACATTAGCCTATAGCATTCAGTTATTCATGTGAGAATTTTGCTGTTTACAACCCCTTAATAATTTACTAGTGTTATTTCCATTTTTTACTGTTATTTGCATTGCAATAGTACCAAGGATTCTGTAATTGATCATAACGTTATTGAACCAGTCATTATATGTAGAGATTGTATTTCTCATATTCTTAGCTGCTGACAAGATCCAAGATCTGTTGGTTGGTTACTCTTTCTATTCTTTGGCAAGATGGCAGCAGAAATTATCCAAGCAGTTTTGAATGAGAAGAGGAAGAAAGCTGAAAACAAGAAGTGCAGAAGAAATGGTTTTGAGCAGAATAGCTAGAAAAACACTTAAGTACGACAGAATAGAGGAGAAAATGGAATTGAGTATAAGCACAGAAAGCAGAAAAAAGTTTTATGCTATTGAGGCTGTACACTCCTTATCCCACAAAGAGAATTTCAGAGAGTGCATACTGATAACCGTACTGTAATACAAAGACAAGGAATATCCATTAGTTAAATCTACTGTGATGTACCTTTAAGGAAAAAAAAAAAGTGAATGCCTCTGCAGTTGCTAAATGAAGTCTGGCTATAAAGAAATAGCAAAGATAAGGCAAATGCAAGACTGCCGTTATTGCTAATATGAATGGCTTGCACATTTGCCACTCTAGTACTTCATTCCCTACCACCATACCTTTGATAGCTTGGTAACTTTAGTAACATAATGATCACTTAGCAGTTAGGTAACATAAAGAAGATCAATTATTAACAATAAATTCCTGCAGCTTGGCAAATTATAAACATCAATGGAGAAAAGCTTCAGAAATATTTACATAGCTGCCTATTGCCCTTATGAGTAGGTAGGGCCTGTGAGGTATGAAAGTGTTTTCCAGACATTAATTAAACATGTATGTAGAATAAATGTAGAATATAGAATATATATAGGATGTTATACTATAGATAGAATAGTATATAGAACTAATAAAATCTAAAAAGTGACAGAAATTAATTTGTTGTATTTTCTATGTAAACTAAAACCAAGAAAGGAACCTTTTAGAATGGTAATGTGTATAATTCTCAAATAGTTATTCTTACCTTGTTATTTGGGACTGCAGAAGGAAAATAAAAGCACATATTCAATACTCCTCCTACATTAGAAATTATTTTACTAATTAATTGAACAGTTGTAATATGTTCTTCTGATGGCTCTATAACAAGCTTCCATTCATATTGATTCTCCTGGTAATTATCCTTATTATAACAACATGTTTATAACAGCATTCTAAACACTTATCTCCTAAAGCCACACCAGTATAATGGAGGTGAAGTGTTATTAGTTTTGCCACAATGCAAACACTTGACTGCAGACTTTACAAAAAGCCTTTGTATTCAATTAACCCTAATGATGAGATAGCAGACCTGTAAAATGCTGCTAGATATTACATTAGCTAATACAACTCACAAGTCCAAATAATCAGCAATAGTGGGGGCTGATTCAGAATTTTCATTCTATATTGAAGCTGAATTCTGATAATTGTTTTTTTACAGAATAGTCCTATCATAGTATTCCGTTCAAACTTGACTATATATGAGAATTGCATTTTAGAATTCCAGTCTTGCAAAATCATGCAAACAACATGTAACATTGGAAATAAGATAAATTCTTCATTTGTACCTCTGAAGCAGGACAATAAGACCTATGGCTCACTGATAAAACCTTTTAGGGTCTACTGAGAATGTTCCACACCCTTCAGATACACCTCTTACAAGAGGTTTGGAGGGAAATCAACTTGAGGAGGACAGGAGTGAGTAGGATAACTTTTCTCTGTTTCTTCTCCCCACACGTGTCTGCAAAGCAAGAACAGCAAGAGTCTTTTCTACAAGAGGAACTTTTTTTTTCCTTTTTTGAATGCAAAGGGAAAGAACAACTTTTTTTCTGCAGCAGGATCTCTGTGACACATCTTTGACAACTATTTCTAGAGCAATATAGTATTCACACCAGCCATTCCTTGTTCCTATGATAAGTAAAATATTGTATTGATACCTTTTCAAAAAATACCAACAGAAAGAGAGGGAATTAAATGGAAGGTCTACACTCAGAAAGTTGAAGCTCACCAGGAGGGAGTTCTTCCATTCTCTTCAGAGGAGCTAGAATTTCATTCCACAGATTGTACAATTATAGATCCTAAAAGTACTACCTGTGTAACAAGGAATTTCATCACATAAAGTGAATTCTATTAAACAGTCCAGAGATCCGGCAAATAGGAAAAGAGAATTGTAAGTCTTGAGTGCTGCAGCTATACAAAAAGAAATATTTTATAAACAAATACACATTATTGTCAAGGAGTTTTGTTTTATGTTTTCTATACATCTAGATATTTTGATTTTCTGTTTTTTTCATCTTTGCTTTTATTTGCCATCTAAAAATAATTTAGATTTTCCTACTGAATTTTCAGATTATCCACCTGTTCTTTGAACTTGCACAGGCAAAATAATGTTACTATTTAATTCCTCCTTGTCTTCCATAATGGCTTCTCTGTTCTCCTTCTGTTTCTCGTTTTGAACTCTGAGACTCTTTGAAAGAGTGGAACAATTTTTTCCCCAAGTGTGTAACTTTTTTTCTTATCACAGACAGGGACTGCTTTGGCTCTTCTAATCCTGAGTGGGTTGAATCTCTTACATTTAAATTTTAAGAACATTGTCACTTTTTTACTCACAGTAATCAAGTAGTATAAGATTATTGCAAGACATATCTTTTCATTCTTGCTGTTATTTTTTGTTTGATTGCATCTGCAGTTTGCATGTGTCTTGCCTTAAGGTTTGATGTCTACCGGTGTGTACTGAAACTGAGCTGATCACACTTTTCTTGGTTAATACTTTGTATTTTCAAAATTGACATATAATACAAAATGAAGTTTCCGTGACACTACATTCTTCTTGGACCTTCTGAAGCCATATGAGTTATACATGTCTTACCTGTTTAGAAGGATGCTCATTGGTAACTCCGTTTGTTAGTTCAATAGGTGTAATCTTTTTATATATTTAAATATAGATAATTTCCACCTTGATACTGGTGATGGGTGTAGTGGGTTGACCCTGGCTGGACACCAGGTGCTCACCAAAGTTGCTCTATCACTCCCCTCCTCAGCTGGACAGGGGAGAGAAAATATAATGAAAGGCTCATGGGTCAAGACAAGGGCAGGGAGAGATCACTCACCAATTACTGTCATGGGCAAAACAGACTCAACTCAGGGAAATTAATTTAATTTATTACCAATCAAATCAGAGTAGGGTAATGAGAAAATAAAAACTAAGTCTTAAAACACCTTCCCCCCACCCCTCCCTTCTTCCAAGGCTCAGCTTCACTCCTGATTTCTCTACCTCCTCCCCGCCAGTGGTACAGGGGGATGGGGAATGGGTGTTGCAGTTCATCACACATTGCCTCTGCTGCTCCTTCCTCCTCAGGTGGAGGACTTCTCACACTCTTCCCCTGCTCCAGCATCGGGTCCCTCCCACAGGAGACAGTCCTCCACAAACTTCTCCAAAGTGAGTCCTTCACATGGGCCACAGTTCTTCACAAACTGCTCCAGTGTGGGTCCTTTCCATGGGGTGCAGTCCTTCAGGAACAGACTGCTCCAGTGTGGGTCCCCCACAGGGTCACAAGTCCTGCCAGCAAACCTGCTGCAGCGTGGGCTTCTCTCTCTCCACAGGTCCATAGGTCCTGCCAGGAGCCTGCTCCAGCACAGGCTTCCCCCATGGGGTCACAGCCTCCTTCAGGCATCCACCTGCTGCAGTGTGGGGTCCTCCAGGGGCTGCAGGTGGATATCTGCTCCACTGTTAACCTCCATGGGCTGCAGGGGGACAGCCTGCCTCACCGTGGTCTTTACCATGGGCTGCAGGGGAATCTCTGCTCCAGCGCCTGGAGCACCTCCTCCCCCTCCTTCTCTGACCTTGATGTCTGCAGTTCACATATTCTCACTTGTCTCTCCAGCTGCAGTTGCACAGGTTTTGGTTTTTATTTTTCCCCTTCTTGCATCATAGAATCATAGAATCGTTTAGGTTGGAAAAGACCTTTAAGATCATCAAGTCCAACCTTTAAACTAGCACTGCCAAGTCCGCTACTAAACCATGTCCCTAAACACCACATCTACACATCTTTTAAATACCTCCAGGAAATATGTTGTCACTGAGGCATTACTATCATTGCTGATGATCTCGGCCTTGGTCAGCGGTGGGTCCGTCTTGGAGCTGGCTGGGATTTGCTCTGTCAGACACATGGAAAGCTTCTGGCAGCTTCTCACAGAAGCCACCCCTGTAGCCCCTCTGCTACCAAAACCTTGCCATGCAAACCTAATACAATGGGTTTTCCCCCATTCCTAAGTAAATAATGGCAATAGAGAATAAAATTTTGATATCAGCCATCATTTTGAAGTTACTCATAATACACATCTACCTCCAGTTTTTCTAGTAAAAACAGTAGCAGAGACTATCCTGGGTTCTACACCCCAAGACCCCTGTTTCACCTCTCACTGTCAACACAGATGTCCTTGAAAAACAGCAAGTCCTATAGAAACTCACAGACACATGCCTATACTGATGGGTCCTGCGGTGCTATGATAAAGGAACCACCACAAAACCACTTTCTGTCCTCTGCTTGTCTCATTGATGATTTATTGCTTAAACATCAGAATTAATTAATTAACGTTCTCTAAGTAGAAAATTTTAGATGCACTAATAGCATTAGATTCACTTAGGATAACATTCTTAATTAAGTAAGGTACTGGGAAATGCACCTTGAGGAGATATCTTGGGATTGGTTTTCACAGGTATCTACTGGCATGAACTTATTTGCATGAAATTCAGTATGTGTGAAAGGATTAATAACATTATCTAAAAGGGCCAATAGGGAAACTTTTTTAATTAACTCTACAGCTCTTCAAAAATATATTTTTTCTAACTTTTTCTTTTTAATTGCTGTGTGTCCTTATAGGAATAATAATGGATATTTCAACTGGGATTGCTATACAAACTGTGATAGGATCTAGATGGGAACACCAAAGAAGGAAAGATGCAGACCAAACGTTTCTGTTCATCAGTGCCATGACAGAAAACACTAGTTGTGTAAGGGTTTTTCATTGCTCCAGATATATCTGCACATTAGTTCCTCCTGGTAGTGACTGAAATAAGGTATATACCTGCCCTAGTATGTCTGACTCTGTTAACACATTGCTGCTTAGCCTAAACCAATATTCCTTCTTTTGCAGTTCTCTTTCAAAAATCAGTGCAAATTTTGTCTGAGTAAGGAAAGCAGAACTGATCTCTTAAGTCCTGTAGTCACTTTTTTTCTTCAATCTGATAACACTAAAAAGACATATTTTGAATGTGCTATATTGTATTTAAAATAAAATCAAGTAAGGTGATTATTTTTGATAAAACATCTAACAATTGAAGCTAACAGCTTCATAGAATGGTATGAAGTTTCTCATTTTTAAATGTGATTCAGATAATGGAATATTAATCTATTCTAAGATTAAAAGGGTAACTAGCTATAAAGATACTCAGTAAAATTTCTTTACAATTTATACACAGCTACTTTGAAGTAGCTCTTAAGAATCCTTTTTCGTCATGGTAGAAACTGTGATTTTGATCACTTGAAAAATGAATGACACTGGCTTGTCATATAAACTGAGCTGAGCTCTATGGCACTGCAAAAAATATTTGTATTTGAGCAATAAAACATACTTTAAGCTTCTTTTTTTTTTTTCCTTCTTTTCTTTTCCATCAGTTGATGAAGTACTTCTTGATGTACTTTCACAAGTCTCAAAGTCCTTACATGTTTTGATTCAGGCTTCCCTCAATGCAATATTCACTGTTAAGGATCTGCTTGTAGGCTTTCCATCTCTTTCTATTCTATGTTCTTGAGATACACAAAAGAACTGACTCTACCACTAGACATCTATATCGCACTATTATATTTTCTTATGCAGAAAGTGGCCAACAAGCATACAGACAGGTCTAGAATTTAGGGCAACACTACTGGACACTGCAGGCTACTTATCACTGCACAGAGACCAGGGCTGGGATGATAATGTGACAGATATCTTGTTACACCATCCTAAAATGCACTAGGCAGTCTGGCTTTAAGTCTTGTTTTCCAAATTGTGGAGGTGAAGGCAATTAGTGATTTTTATGCTTGCTAATTAATAATTATGATATGTATCTCCATGAGCCAGATAGACAAGTTGAATTAAGAATAATGGATCCATTATCTGCCTATATCTAATCACCTTTAGGTAACCAACTTCACATGCATTAGTTGATACGCAAAAGACTTCTGTATCTATTTTTCATTTAATCTTTTTGCTGATACGGCAAAGTAATGTTGTTATGGCTAATGGTCTTAAAAATTTGTATCAAGTTTTACATCTGTATTGTAAAGCTTTACATAAGTCACATTTAATTAAGTTTACAAACTACTCAGGGACATGGCACTGGAAAGCAAAAGGCACAGTACGATTTGTGTTGATAGAAGAGTGAACATGCTCTGCAGAGAGCAGTGTACTATACTTTGATGTAGATGAAATCATGATTTGCTGTGACCTATGTAACTCGATACACACAGATATCATAACCTTATTTGAACAAAATGGGAAGTTAAATGAAGAATAGGTAACAAATACGGTATTTTATTCATTGTCAGTCAGTTAAATCTGACTGTTACACTAATAGCAGACCTTTTTTTTTTCATTCTTACTACAGAACCAAATTAAGCCGTAGGTGCTACAAGCTGAATCTGAGGCCCTCAGATTTATCATTCACTATCTAAATGCCCTTTAGCATCTGAAGTCTAGACTCCCAATTTTACTTCTATGGCTTGATATATTTTCCTTCAACAGGAAGCAAAAATCAGGCAACAAAAAAGATCATTCCACGGTTAACCAAGATCTGAAGCTGTTTACATGAATGCCACTTCTTTCACAAATGTTTTAAAGTATATTGAGTCACAAACGAAGAAGCATTACCAGTTTATTTAGAGACATACAAAAGTAAAAGAAAATTTGATCCCTTCCAAGACATGTCAAAATCATTTGGTAGTCCTTTGGTAGTGCAGAATAATAAATGCTATTGCAGTTATAAAAGCAATCTGAATCTGATGTTCTTTTTATGTTCTAAAACTAAAATATGTATGATACATTGTCCACATTTATTTTTCATTTTTACTTCTACTTTTAGTATCACAAATTAAAAGTGTTGCCATACTTACCATTTCATTTTTATTTAGCATTCCACACATTTTATAAAGTAATCTTAATTTTAGAGAATAAATTTAATATATTCATAAATGCTAGTTTCAAACAATAAATAAATATCAAGAAGAATTTGGGCAGGAACATCATATCATATCCAACAGATGGCATAAAACATGTTGAAGGCCCTAAAGTCCTTCAGGAGCAGAAAATTATACTACCAAATATGCTTGAAAGGGTGCCTGAATGAATGAGAATCTTCATGCTGCAAAACATAGAACTCATTAATTGAGTTGAGACAAATAAGACAACATATTTTTTTATTTCTTTTTTTTGTTGTTGATTTGGTTAATACAAGTTGACATTTTATGAAAATAAATTGCATTTCAAAATACTAAAAATAGTTTAAAGCATCACATCAAGCTCGATCCATACCTTATTCAAGTTAGTATTATGTAATATTATTTATTTTTATATATAGATGTATATTTATTTCAATTATTAAATTTTAAAAGTCTAATTTTCTCTTTGGTGATGATTATTTGTGGTATTTAAAGAATCTGCACTAACATATGCTATACAATACCCATCTGATATAGATGTCCTATTTGTACTCCATAGTCCTTTGCCCCACATAATTTTTGGTACCTAGGTCTCCTGTGTTAGAATCATGCAGTACCGTACAGGGTAAGGTTGACACCACTGGAAAAGGATTCAGGTGCTATGATTCATTCTCTATAGATGCCTTTCTCTTTTCATTTGCTAGTTATAATTGACAGAGTAACTAGAGTCTTAATGGGGGAGACACTAACAGCAGTGTTTAAGGGATACCTTAGGTCAAAAGAGGTTTACTTGCTTCTAATTTGTTACTATAGAACTTCCTCAGTGTTGATATCTGTTCTAGGAAACCAAAAAAGACAAAACCCACCTTTCATAAATCATGCGGACTGTCATTAATTAATTACATTTTCAGCCTCCAACTTATTATAAATCCTAAATTATCCTCAAGTCTTAGAAGTGATATTACTCAGGGTTAAATTCAAACCAGAATTTCCTCTGGTTTGACTTTTTGCTTTTTTCCTCCTTTTCTCTCTTCTGTTTCTGGTACCAATAAAATGGTAAATACAGCACTAAAAGTTTTTCACTGACAGAATAAATGCCATAAGTCACTGGAAAAACAGTATTGGAAAGGCCTACAAGTTGTATGATGACTTCTGTTTTCAGAAGAAATGAGAAGGACATATTTATACAATATACTGATGTAAATAAGGAAGAAGTCATACAGTATCTGTTAAGATTACATCTTGTTAAGTCAAAAATCCCTGATAATTTAGTCAAGAATCATAAGGGAATTGCCTTGGAAGCTCTTTGCACAACTCAGTTTTAACAAGTCTTGGGAAACTGGAGCAATGCTAAGGGATTAAAACCTAGTAACATATGCTTACTCCTATAAAAAGACAAAAAAGGATAAACCAGAGGACAATGGTTTGGTGTTACTCCTGTGTAAAATAACGAAATGGCTATTTTGGCACTCCACCAATAAAGATTTAGAGGATGAAAATATAAATAATTGACAGCCAGCATGGTTTCATGGAAGGTAGGTCTCATTAAGCAAAGCCACTGTTTTTCTGGTAAGGGTTTTTTCACAGAATTACACATTGATAAAAGTAATTCTATTGCTTTGACACACCTTTTTCTCAAAGGCATTTTAATTGTACATAACATTTTGATTAATAAGATTGCATTAGGGAATTAATCAGTCACACATTAGAGGGACTGAAAATGGTCTCGTTGACACATCTCAAAATATAATTGTTACAGAGGTGATAATAATGAGCAGGGACGTTTCTTCTGGGGATCCTTAAGGGACTGATTTTTGGTTCTGCACTTTTTAGTACTTCCTGTTATGATCTCAATAAATATAGAAAATCTTCATTGGAAGAGTTTGAAAATTGCATACTGACAATAGGATAACAAATATTGAGAAGGACAAGTTACTAATGCAGACTGGGTGATCACTGGCTTCACTGACATTTGTGGGAATAGTTGGAAAGTAGAAATGTAGTAGCAGCATATTACTACTCTTATCCTTCCTAAAATCATAACTCTTTTCTTGGCGTAGATTTGTATTGCCTCTCACTGAAGTAGATGGAAAGGCATTCCGCCGGGAACTATTAAAACTGTACTTTCTTTTTTCCCAAGAAACAGAGGACGCTAATTTTGAGTTAAAATATTTGTCCAGTATGTGGGACTGGAGTTGTTCTTTGTATTCCTGGTAGTACTTTCTATCATTTGCCTCTGTGAATGGGTGAGTATCCCTCTTAGAGCTTCTCTACATGGGCCCCAGGGAATATATGATCACCCATGTTGTCAGTCAAGTTATAATATTCACAGCTCTGCATTTGAACAATGGGTATAATCAAATCTTATGTTTCATGGTTTCAGCTAGTTCCTTGTAGAAACCAGGATTATTTTTTCCTTCTTTTCCTGCAGAACTGACTTGAAGTAATCAGTTTTTCTTTCCTTCTTTCTTTCTGTTCTTCTCCCTTTGAAACATTATAGATTTGAGACCAAATAGACTATCCTAAAGCTCACAGAGTGAGTAGACAACCCTATCTCAAGCATTTCATTTCCTTGAGTGACTCAGCAAGTTATGACCACATTGGGATCCCAATCTGGGATTGAAAACAATTTTTCCTTAAATTCAGATTGGCAGAGCAATTACCTTTTCAGTGCCAAAGACTTGGATCATTTGCTTGGATTGTTTGACTGTATCTTATTCCAAATGGTGATTTCATGGTCTCTGATTTTCTCTGTCTATGGTGCAATCTAAAAGCTGAGTCTTGACAGGCTTTAATCAAGGTAAAACCTGCCTCATTTAATAGCCAGTAACATACAAGAAATTATGATTAAATTATCCAGGTGTTCTATGCTTTAACTCTATGAAATAGTCAAAACCATTCTTAGAGCCTAGATCTTGTAAATCACTAGCCTTATGCTTAATTGAAGAAATTGTATTGTTCCAAAGCATGACATTTAAAAAAATGGGTTAGAAAATGGTCCATCCTAAATCAATTTTAAATAATATATGACTAGGTTCAGTTCTGTAGAATATCTAAGTTCCCCATATAATCATTGAAGAGGGAATTATCCTTTTTGCTTGGGATACCTAACAAGAAACCACTCTCTAAATAGGTTATGAAATCTGATTTCTGTCCCCACCCATGCAATGCAGTTGGCCTGCTAGTAAATCATGAAACTACTATCAATTTTACCTCTATAAATGGAGTATGCAGACAATGGTATTTATTTATGAAAGCTTGAGAAATACAGAAGATACCATGTCCTCACCATCTACAGATCAATAATTAACCAGAAAAATAAAACCAAATCAGAAAGTCCAAGTTAAAGATTCTTTGAACATACATGGAAGTAACTCCTAAAATTGAATTCAGTATGCTGCAAATAATGCATGTAAAAGTTAATGGCACATGTAGCAGAGAATCATAAACCCACATTAGAGAAGGTACAGATGTATTTAACATTATGGGAGCTTCAGAAGGAATTGGGTCACATCAGCTTCAGGGAAGATGACAGTTATTCTAACCAAGGACACGGTATCTATCTATCTGTGTGCTTGTCTGAACAAGATGCTTGGGTTAAAGGTGGAATCAAAGCTCTCTGTAAGGTTTCTTATGTATTTGGTTTCTGTGCAAAAAGTGGAAACTCACTCTCTTCTGGTCTCATAGTGGCAGGATAGGGAGCAACATAACATGTCTACAGTCAAGCCCTACAGCCCTTCCATTAGTTAACAGGGATACAGAACTCTGAAAATGCAAAGTAAGCAGGCAACATACAGCATACTTTTAAAGAACTTAAAGCAAATGCATCTGTTGCCTTCTGCAATGCAGAAAAATGTTTTTTTTAATGTTGCTGTCATGCCATTTTGCTGCTTGCATTATTCTCAACCCAGTTTCTTGTGGCAGAGAATTCTGCTGTTGGTTTTTTCTTGTAGAAAGTGTTAGATGACAGTAACCAGTTTACTGTAATGCTCTGAAAGAGTTAAAAAGAAAGTAGTCATTTTGGAAAAAATATATTTTTCCAATATATTGAGTGTTCATAAACAATCAGTAAGAAAAAACCAAACCAAACCAAACAAACACTGCACACACACACACAAAAAAAAAAAAAACAACCCCAAAAAACAAACCAAAAACCAGGAGCCATATCTCCCAGGCTGAATCCATGCTGGATTAATGGATGAGTGCTGTGTGTTGTCTTGCCTGACTGTGTGTCCTCGTCAGCACCTCTGAACCGTAGTCCCCAAACCTTGTCCATACTAGGAGACATGCCAGAGCGTACCATCTCTCCCTCCGTACTGCCATTCTCATCTTCTTTTGGAAGAAAACTCAGGGGCACGATGATGTGATGCTCAGGGTAGCCTACTCCCGCTGTGGACTTGGGATATGCTCAGAGTGCACCAAGACTTCCAGTCCATTCCTGTTGCGCAGTGTAGCCACAGCCACAGTTCTGAACAGTAAGACTAAATAACTCTGTTTTAGGAACTAGGCACGCTTATTGCCTTTTAATATTATAATAATTTATATTATTTTAAATATTTATATTATATTATTTTTCACAACATTTGTTTTCTTGGACAGGACAGAGGTTAATTCACCATATTTAATGTGGCCTAATCTGGCTGCATTTTTTCATCACCTCTGCCTAGTTTCACCTTTCTGTTTTATTATTTTTCCTTTAAAGTCACACAAGTCAGTATTATACATGTGCCTGAAATATATTCAGAAACGTGAACTCCTGACCTGTCTGTCTTGTGTTTGAAGTCAGTAACACAACTCCTGTAGAATGCATTGGATGCAAAATTAGGCAGCACAGATGTCACTAACACAGAGCTACCACAACCGAGAGTTCTTCTGAAGATCCCTTAAACTTTTCAAGTTACCTTTAAACTTCAAACCATACTCACTCCTGGATAGTATTCAAAATTACTAGAATATAATTTTTTACTTTCTTTGTAACAGTAAGAAGATTTAATTAAAGTTTATAGCATATAATAATCTACTATGTGTCATAAATTAGAGCAAATAGGGTTTTTTTCTGTGGTTGGGGTTTCTTTTTGTTTGTCTGCTTGTTTTTTCTCCCAAATGATCAATCAAATAGCAAAGAACTGTTAATCCCTTACAAGTGACCTCGAACTGTGGTACAGTTAACTTTCTTTTCTTTTCTACTTCATATACACTGTTCTAATTGTCAGAAAAAATAAACCATGTAGTGACAAGTGTCCATGCTCCAGCTATACCTCAGACAAAAGGACAGCTTTAAAAAAAAAAAAGTGTCACCAAGTGATTAGAAGCTAGAATGCCTGCAGTAAAACTTTTTTTCTCTGAGCTTGACCCTAGTGAGTCACCTAGCTGCCAGTACTGCAAATCATTTATTGATTTGTTGTATCCAAGGTTTTTCTTTTCTCCTCTTTCACCTATATCAGAGAGGTCTATGACACAGCAAGAGCTATTTTGAATAACACTATGAAGGCACCTGAAAATATTATTGCACATTGGGTATGTTCATCACAGCATGAATAATTTAAGTGAAGACTCAACATTCGGAGGAAATTGTATTTACTTGAAGAAAACAAAAAAACCTCAAAACCCAGTAATATCAAAAGTAAACAAAACTCTCTATCCTATTTCAAATGCCTAGTTTCTCAATGGAAATGCTACTCTATGTTTCACTTTTTATTTTCTGATGCACAGTTATGGATGCAACACATGTATGAGCAATTTTAGATATTGCAGCTTGTTACAGGTGTCATTGCAATAAACTATATACCTGCATCACATTATTTAGGTAGTTTCCTGTAAGTATGCCCACCTCCAAAGAGTATTAAAACTGTTTATGGTATTTCTTCTTTATACATCTGAGCTTTCATATATTTAAATTTTTATGAAAGTGTGCCAGGTTTAGCCCAAACCAACTCTTTTATTTGAAAAAAAGGTATGCAGAGAAGATTCATAGTGTTACGCTTTAATTCTGAGGTATAATGTTCCTTCCATTAGGTGCAATATTTTGCACTCATGTTGCCTTTTCCAGAAAACAATAAAAACAAAGTGGTTTTATACAAATGCATTTTAAAAGTCTCTCTCAGTCTTCCAATTCCACACACAGAAGAAATCTATTATTACATTCCATTGTGTAGTAACTGCAGGTTATTGTTAGCATTTTAATAAAGTTCACAACTGGGTGTCATAATACAGAGAGCTATTCTTTTAATATCTCAAATGAAATCTCCACTCTTATTTCTGTGATAGCCTGAATCTCATATTGCATGGCTCAAGCCACAAAAAAAACCCTGCTCTCAGACTGTTTAAATGGTTTATTGGCATATCAGTACTTTTTTATTGATCTTCATACAGTAGACCAGAGACCTATAAGTTGGCATTCTTCTTCTTTGCTTAATCAAATTTCCAATAGTATAATATTCAACCAATTTAAAATAATGCTTCAAGTAGCCAAGCTTTTTGCCTTTCATAAACAAGCTGTAGTAAGGTGCTTTGTGTCATGAGATTGAACAGATCCATCACTACTCTCCAAGGCTGAGAGTGCATCCTAGACATGCACACACAGACACACACAGAGGACACTGACACAGCTGTCTACATGACTGCCACAGACAGAGCACTAGTGGCATTTAACAACACCCACATATACTAGGTGTACATCAGTTACCAGAACTGATGTAACACATAACCATAGATAGCCAAGTCCTGTTCTCCTTCAGCCAATGAGGCCTGAAGTTCACACAAATGCCCCTGCTCTCTGGGTTTACACACACACACACTTGCAGATCCCTCGAGCATCAGCATCCTCTGTCTGACTGCTACCCCTGCCCGCATCCCAAACACTCTTATCTGCTCTACTGATCTCTCACTCACTGACTGGTCCAGCTTGGTGGTCTTTAGCAAACACACATGAACTCTCACACCTGTCTCACACACACTCCACACTCTCTTGTCCCCTGCCCATGGACTCTCTGCGTGGGTCTGGGGCCACCCACTCACCATCTGGTTCACACCCACACACACCAGGTTAGGGGAAGATATGAAGGCAGTGGTCCCCACGACTGCTGGCACGCAGGGACATGGGCCCTCTCCCCACTCCAGCTGGTGCTGGGTCCCTCATTCACTCCATCTGCTGGCACCATGGGCACAAGGGTCCTGTGGGCACCATGGGCGTAAGGGCCCTGTGGCTTGAGGTCTCCATCTGCTGGCACTTGCATCAGTCAGTGCAGCCCCCCAGCTGCTCCACACCAAACACACAGGTCCCTATGACCCAGGTTCCTCCCAGCTGCTGACTCTGAGTCCCTCACTTCTTCCAGTTGCTGGCACCATGAATGCATGGGCCACTGCCTCCAGGGTCTCACTCCTGTTGCTGGTACTTGTCAACCACTCTAAGCTCTCCAGTTGCTGGATCCTAGACCTTGCAGTACTCACACATGGGTTGAAGAGTGAGATTACATAGAAAGACAATTAAGAAAGGATTTAATAAGAAGATAGGATGGCTGCAGTAATCAGGCATACCGACTGGCAACTGTTTACTTGTGACCAGCTCCTTTAATACTTGCTCCTCTCTGTTGTTCCTCACCAGTTCCTGCCCCCTAAACATTCCTCAGTAAGTTTTGCATAGTCCCATAGGCCCCCCTCAAATATCCAAAATCCTTGTCTTTATCCTGTTTCTGCCTACTTATCAATTGTAAAGCCCAGATTCTTATCAGTTATAAAGTCCAGGTTGGCCCTCTCCAAGACTATTCCCCATCAGTTGGCAGCTGAAGGCTGTCACTCTTTGTCATGGTCTTCATCATGGTTTATCAGATTTGTGTCTCTGTGAGTTTTGTTTATCACTTTCCCTTCCGCTTATTATCCCCTTTGAAATAAAAGTTCCTTGATCAGACAATCTTACTGAAGCAGATGGTCTCACAGTTCACACATCCTTACACAAGCATTTTCTGAGTTTTCTCAGGTGGGGACTATGTCCACATGTTTGCATGGCCACCCAAGGTTGGGCTTGAAGTACAATGATATCCATCCTCCTTTTTTTATTTACAGTTTGAATGATACCAAAACAAATTAATTTGATGTGTTGTAGCCCACCTGCAGGGTATGATGGCCCATTTTCCTTATGAATACAGAGTGGGGTTATTTTATAAACCTATAATAACAATAAGAAGTTTGTGAATATTCAATAGGTTAATACATATCATGCATTTAATGTTTATCTATTTTCAGGACTTGATTTATGACTGAGCAATTTTGAAGCATGAAAAGCTTTGATAACACAAAACTAATTTTTTATAGGAAACCATTTTAAAAAATGTACTTTTTCACATGGAATATGGACTGCTTAAAAGAAAGAATGCTGCATTACCAAGTATAAAAATGTCTTAGTGAATATTGCACCTGTTATGGCATCCTTAGTAGGTACACAGAATGTATATAATGTAGCCAGGACTGTAAAATTCATGATTATGAATTTACACTTTTATGTAATTTTGGAGTCAGAGAAGTTTCCCTAACTACATTTGTGTAGCTGACACAAATTAATCAATATTTATCTATGTTGCTCATCTTTTCTGTCAATAACAAAAGTATTTCAAAGGCAATTGCTTTTCTGTATGTATGCCTTTCATCAGCATGTACTCCATAAAAATCAATAAAAAAATCCACAGGTGAAAAGCTTGATACAAATTTCATGAAGGGACACTTTAGACCACTGCCCTGTAACATCTCCATGCCCTTCCTATACATTTAAAATGAGTATTTCCAAGAGTTCAAATCATTTAAAAAAAGAAAGAACGGAAACAAGAGCAGTTTGTCAAAGCCCCTAGTCCATACAGCTTTGCTAACACACAGAAAGAAATTATCGTCCCACATATAATAATGATCTGCTGCATAAAATGTGTCTGTGGGACTGTAGCTCTGCAACACAGTTTGGATCTATTGCTCCCTCCACAATTCTTAAACAAAGACAATAGCTTGTTTTTTACTGAAGGCATATTTTTAGTTATAAAGCAACTGCAATAGCAGTATTTGCTTTGGTATAGCTGAATAAACATCGGCCGCATAATATTTAAAATATATATCAAGAAATAAAAAGGTTATTTCTTTGCAGCAATACTAGATTGAACCTATTATTATTTACCATCTAAACTGTAATCCCTTTTTTCTTTCCCATGAGTACTTAGGAGGTCTCTAATCACAGCATCCTGGAAAGAGTTATTGCTGTGCTGTTTCAAAGCTTGTGATTATCTTCTGGCAAAGATAGTGTTGTGTTTATCCATGCTATATTCTGCTGGTTCATACATGCAAAATAATATTTCAAAGTGTCGAACAGAACATTTTCTTTTAAGTTTGAAATAAACACACTTTAGTCCTTCATTATACTATATGGAATACATTTGATTTCTGGCAGAGAAAATAACATGTTACAGTAAATGTTTCAGGCAAGACCAATATGGAAATAGCACTGATTTAACACTTTAAAATTCAGTAGGAACTGTAAACTTTCCATATTCAAGAATTCCACTGATTTAGAAATGGCTGAAGACACACGGCATGAATGCAGAGCTTTAGGAACAGTCTCTGTTCTTTATTTGTGAAATAGCGCATTTTATAGGTAAAAAATCCATAGGTAACAAACAAGTAAATTTTAGTGTTAAGACTTTTCTGTGTTGTAGACGATAACAACATGAAGTATTTCTATGTGTGCTAGCTACTACTAATTTTTTAGCATATGCATTATGATATTACGAGACAATTGCGCAGACAACGATGTGTTCACTTTTACAAGTTGTAAACTGGAAAAACACAATTTCTTGAACACCGAAAGCCACTCAGGGTTTAAAGAGGGGCAAGAGAAATGCTGCGTTTGAAGTTATGCGAAGAAATTTCCGAGAAAATTAGATGCTAACTGATTTCATTAACAATAATATATTAAAAAAAAAAAAAAAGCTTATTTGAAACTGTGTAAGAAATCTGGGGGAAAGAAAGAAATTATATTTTTTTCCAGCTGTCTAGAGATTTAAATCACTGGCTAGCATATCAAAACATAGAATTAGAAAGTGCTAGTATAGATTCATTGATCCATCATAGCAGCAGAATATGTAACATCTACCATCAGACTTGGGAAACATTCAGAATCACCATCTGTTTGTTTGTGCCTTATAAACCACAGAAGATTGCTCTTCAAAGGTGCTCATGGCAGCTTTGCTCTTCTCATAGATAACACACTGTTGCGCAATTGACAATCAGGTTTTAGTAGCCTTTAAAAGCCCAGCTCCCATAGTTTCTGAAAAAAAACCAAAATTTAGATTTAGAAAGGAAATGAGACAGGTGGAACCAAAGCAAAATCCATAGCTCTGAGCTACATACTTTATACAATACAGAGGAAGAATCAGCTATTTCAGAAAAAAGATCCAGAAAGTCAACATGGTGAGTAAGGACTACTGTGCATGGGAATGTGTTTTACTAACATGGTCCAGCTGGTGGCTTGAGCTGGAGCCTGACAATCTTCCTGCCAGGAGTACTCCACTCTGCCTTCCTGCAGGGGAGCAAAGAAAGACTGCACCCCTAGTTTTATTGCTGAGCATGACATCATACGGTATGACTTATGTCAGTTGGGGTCAGCTGTCCCAGCTGTGTCCCCTCCCAACTTCTTGTGCACCCCCAGCCTACTTGCTGGTGGGGTGGTATGAGAAGCAGAAAAGGCCTTGACTCTGTGTAAGCAGGGCTCAGAAATAAGGAAAACATCCTTGTGTTATCCACACTGTTTACAGCACAAATCCAAAACATATCCCCATACTACAGCTACAGTGAAGAAAATTAACTCTATCCCAGCCAAAAAAACAGCACGCTCCCCCAGCAGCTAAATGCGTTATCCTCCCCATCTGCTTTGCTGGGTGGTCAGAATCCTACCAGCTCCTGTTGCATCCATTTGAAAGGAGAAGCTGGGGTCCGGCAGGGAGGTTGCAAGCTAGCCTTCTTGGCTGATGAGACTGTGTGAATTCTACCGCTCTCAAGATACCTCTGAGCTCTAAGGAGTCACTGCACTTCGTTCAGCACTTATGGCACTCAGGCCTCCCGCAAAGGATGCAGCATAAGTCCTTTGGACAAAAGCAGAGGTCAAGTGTTTCCTTCAAATCAAAGCCAAGTGATTTTAGCCAACAGTTCAGCAGTGATGAGATTTAGATAGGCAGTGATATACCTGTGCCCAAATCCTACCCATTCCTGACAGGAATTAAATTCACATCTTTGACTCACTAAGGTCAGTCTGAAACCATTAAGCTATCTTATATTTTAAAAAAGAGATAAAACAGTTGTTCATCTTTGCTTGGAATATTAGAGGATTAACTGGAAGCAGAAGAAGAAAGAACAAGCATAAGGACAATCGATTCTCTGACCCAGTGATAAAAGCATTTAACTGATACGAGGATGAACTATGTTTTTATTCCCCATGCCTGAGAATTACTCGTACTTTTTGTAACCTCTGCTTCTATTTTTATTTAATAAAAAATGCATTAACTATTTATACAAGCAAGCATAATATATACACACCGAAACATAAATTTGCAGTCCTCTTTGTTCTCTTACCAGGCATATTGAGTGAGCTCCAGCTGACCCAAAGTCATGAAAACAGTATAATTTTAACAAAGAAAGTGCTGGTTCATTTTATGATTGTAAAGGAGTATGCAAGATTCTTGTATTAATCAGAATGTACATTCCATGGAATAATAAGCTTTTAAAGGCTTTTGGACTTTTTTATTTTAAATCATGAATGATTTTAGTGTCTCCTTTGCGGTATTTCTGTGCCACATATGCTTGACCTCATTGTTGGACTAAGCAGATATAGCATGACTGTTACATCTGTAACTGTTGAGCCAGACCTGCTAGTACACTGGGGCTTTTAACTGTGCATATTTGTTGTACTTAGTCCCCTCACCATGGCGAAAATGAGAACAGATGCAGTGTTCTTAAAATGCAACTGAGCATTCACTCACTCTTAAGCCTAATGTTTGCTGGAAATCTATCAAAATAGCTACTCTAAAGCAAGGACTTTCACACTAGTTTTTATTGAAATAATGACTCCAGAATAGATATTTCCATACCTTGCCTCATGCAGAAATTTTGAGACTTGTATTAATCTCACATTTTCCTACTCTGAGGATTTTTCCCTTGTTATTATTTTTTCTCCTTACTCCCACCCCTTTCTGTTTCCTGCAAATGATTTGCCAATAGAGGGCTTAATACAATTTGCATAACAACGGCCTACAGAAATCTACAAACCTGTTCTAAACACAAATAACTTCAGGTTGTTTTGAGCTCAGGAGGAACACAGGAATGCAATGAATTTAATTAACAAATCTTTTAATACTGCTAGCAGAATAAACCACCTTTAATAATAATCCATTGTTGATAATTGTTTTCCAGCCTGAGTAAAAGCTTTGTGTGTTGGACATGGTGAAACAAGCTTGTTTATCTGTTATAATTATATTGTGAGGTAAACGTTATTTTCAGTGATCAGACTGAGCACTTCTGCACAGCTCAATAGACAGAATTAAAAAAAAAAAATAGAAAATATGTGAGGTTTCATACTGAAGTAATTGCAAGGAAGAGCTGGCTTTAGCTAACCAGCTATAAAACAAGTCATAACCTGAGAGAGAAGAGAGAAAAAGAAAAAAAAACAGAAATCAAAGAGTCAGTTAGTTGACAGCAACAGAACTCGGCCACAGGAACAAAAATTTCCTCTTATGTATTTTCCCCAAACTATGTGTTGTATAGAACTAGATGGTGCACAATAAGCAGAGGACCTCTAGGACTCATTACATCTCCTTGAGTCTCCCAGTCTGCAAAGGACATATATTCACTAGGTTACCCTTAAAAAAAGAAACATGCTTTTTCTGTGCTCTTAATTGGAGCCACTAGCACTTTAAAGACTTGTAAGGGTGATGGCAGCAGCAGAAGTCCTTTGGAATAATTCACCCAGTGGTTGGTTTCTCTGTGCTTTGCCCGAGCAAGTTACAGAAAACAATGAAGCAGCCTCCTGAAGCCTATTTTCTCAGTCTGGTAGTTTCTCCAGCAACTATTGGACAAGTACTTAATGGGTATCCCAAATTCATCCGCTTCTTTGAATTCTAGCAATGAAATAATATGCTGTGAGGGTTTTTTTTTTTTTCCCTTTAGTAACTCTTGCAGTATTTATTTAATCAGTACTTCTTTATTTTTTCCTATTTTTTAATTAATTCTGAGGAAAAGAAACAATTCGCTGCTTCTAAAGCTGGCGGGTTAGCTGGACAAAAAAAATATACCAATCTTTTCATCTGCATCACCTACCCATGGGATCTAGTTCTTGTAGCTTATCTAGTTAGTATATAGCTCTTCATGCTCTCCTGAGCTGCTGGACATTCTTCTGAGCTCAAGACACATAGGCTTTTGATGCATTTCCAGCCTCTTCAGAAAGGAGTTTGGAGCTAGAGGCTAAATGGAAAGAGTATTAATCTCCCACTCCTGTGTTCAACATAATACAGAAAAGCAGACAGCTGTGAGTTTTTGCCATGATGGATTAACAGTATAAATAGCCAACCCTAAGTAGCAGCATACTCATCATCTTTATTTAATGAAAGTCAAACTATTGTTTACTATTTTTAAATCATACTTCCAGTCCTTCTAAAATCTGGTCCTTCCCTTCTACCTCCTATTATTTCTACACAGCAGCAATTTGTTTTAAATTGAACTTGGACAAAGTAAATCTAATATATACCTGTCTTGAGTGTTTTCTTGCTATTTGCAGCATCTGTTCTGTCTCTGCTAAGATTCTCCCTCTGACCTGAGTGATTGCCTTCCTTCATGTCTGAGTGCCAGCTAAGCTCTGAAAGTTAACCACGGGATGCTGTTGTACTCAGGGAACTAGGCAAGTCAGTAGTTTTCTGTTACAATTACTGTGCTTTAGTCATTATTAAAACTTTAATTTCTTTTGTGGGCAAGTATTCTTAGTGATACACAACCAGAAGATGCATGTCCCTAGCAGAGCATCCAAAAGTGGCTCTTCCCTTAGCAACAGAAATAAAATATGCTGGCCTGCCAGTAATGTTTTGGAGCATAGACAGGCAACAGTAAGCAGTTTAGCAAGAAAAAAAGAGGCTTAAATCTTCTAGGAAAGACAATTCATATCTAGGAGGTTTACCACAGTAATTCATTTTCCTAGGCATGAACTAAGTCCAAGCTCTGAAGCCTGCTCCACAGAAGAGATGACAGTTTATTCTTTGCAAAGCTCATAGAAAAAATGCCACATAGCTACAGCAACAGGATTAGCAATGTCAGAAACAAAGGAGGGTGAGTGGGAGAAGTGCCCTATATTTACAAAAGACACCCTTGTCAAGATCTTTACAGAGACAGGAAAGAGTCCTCTCCAGAAAGATTATTGTGGACTTTCCTATTACTCCAGAGTCAAACCTAACTAGCTATGGTTTAAAACCAGCAGAACTGATAAGTTTTGCTGTAGAATTGGTTTTCTGCTGCCTAGCAGCTTATAATTTATCACATTGCTCATGATTACATCCCCGCATAACCAGGAGTAATCCCCCATGGAGTTCTTTATGGTAGCAAATACAAGCAGAAATGCCAAATGAAGGATCACAGCACGTGACAGGAGGTACTTGATCTGCTGTACCGATTCGGTTTGAAAAAAAGAACCACACTGGATTTTGTTCTAATGCGAAATACAGCATAAAGTCCTGGAAAAGTCAAAACATAAGCTCCAACTTTACATTTTAGTTTCAGTGTGCTTTTGATTTACTTCTAAGTTATCAGATGTGTACACAGCTCTACTTCATTATCATGCTGAGGAGGAAATAACCCCCCTTGGCCCCTTTTGATGACCTCTTTTTTGCCTCTCTCCAATCCTGCTGCTCAAAAATATAATGAAACGCAACATGCTGCCACAGCAATCACAGAAAACACATCTCTGAACTTAAAAATAATCTTGGGGATTTTACACACCTTTGGAGTTTTCTGGCTAAATCTGTGGAAAACATCAATATGGCAGTGTGAAGGAGAATCCTTGCAGAGGGCTCTAGGGCAGACTTGTAGAGGTGTTTAGGTACCTAAAGCAAAGATGGATGATACATGGGATTTCCAAAAATTCTCTGATTTTCACTGATTTAAAGGAAAATTCTCTTCTCAGATCCCTTTGAAGATCTTCTGTTTTGTACCTGACTCCAGCTGCAGTTAAGCACTTTTGAAAATCCCATTAGATACTAGTTTGCCACTTTAGGCTCCTGACTGACTTTGAAAATCTTGTTCTACACCTCTAGCAAACTGTGAGAGATGGAAAACAAAGAAAAAGCAGATACCAGGAACTCAAGGCTATTTCAAAAGGTTACTTAATATTCATTGTATTCAGAGCCAGTGTACTCATGTTGGGTGTTGAAATGGGCATAAGTATTGACACCACTCAGTTTTGGCCATCCAAATTGTCCAGTTGCCTAGACAGTCTCTGTAGGTTGCCTTCATCATCAGCAGGTTGGGGTAGGTTCCTCCAGAGTGTGGTTCAGAGGATCCTAACTGAGGTGCTCTGAACTACTCTGTGGAGGAGTGGTTTTCCTTCCAGTACAGGGAGCCTGGATGGTTACTTTACTTAGCTAAATCAGATATTGAAAGTTGGACAAAGTCAATAGACCCTGTAACATTTATTTTTAACTATTATGTAAGAATATGAGATTACTATTGTAACAATAGAAAATTGGGAATTTCCAACTGTGGCAAAGCAATGCAGCATAGCATGGTGATTTTTGATATGTGATGTAATTATTAAGGAACAACAGTATTATATTACCCATGAATATTACTGAAAGCATATTTTGATTTCCTCTCAAAGTGAGAAAGCTCATTTTCAATTCCATCAATACCGGCTTTGCACTCTTTGTCCACATTTAGTTTATTTTAGGTTTTATATAGGTTCTTCTGTGTGAAAATTCAGAGTTGACCATAGGGATACTGTATTATGTATAGAATACACAGAACCCTGTTGTGTTTCCATGGAAGTAACTATTTTATTTCTTCTTAATCCCAACTCTTTCATTACAAATGAATGTTAAATGTGGACAACATTTTAATTAAAAAGTAAAACGCAGAATGAACTGAAAAATTAATCTTGCTTCTACAGCTTTTGGCATGGACTCCTATACATCTCCAGAACCTCATTACAGATAGAAGAAGTAAACAGCCTACAACTGATCCTGTGTTTGCCCGTACTGCATTCCAGTATGGTTTTTTATATTTAGTGTCTTGAAAGCATAACAATTGCAACATAACTAGAGAACTGGCTGAAAATTGAAGGAACATAAGTTAATAATCTACTTTAATGTAGTTAGGATTTTTTGTGTAATGCTTGTTTTTCCCCTGAGTGAATAAAATACATTGTTGAGTGATGGGAAATGAGAATTTTACTGAAATGTTAGTAATATATACAAGGGCCCAGCTTTCCACAGAGATCAGAATGACTATTTAAGTACTTCCCATAGACTAACAAAATTCCAAGAGGAGATAATTTGGGGTATTATGTCTCATAACACTCCACTCTACTAGAACATAGAGAATGTAAGAAAAGATAGATTCTTCTCCCTCCCTTGCATTAGAGGAAGAACAGATTTGAACTTAGATCCTTCACTTCAGATGAATGGCTTAACTGTCCTTCCTTTTAGAAAATTTAAAATTAGGTATGTGTGAGGTGTCTCACATGGAGCACTGGACTATCCTGGAGATTAGAATGCAAAAGTGGAAGAGCTGAGTTCCAGTATTTACACACTCAAATAATTTACATAGAGCAGTGTGCTGATTTTGGCTGGGATAGAGTTAATTTTCTTCATAGAAGCTAGTATGGGGCTATGTTTTGGATTTCTGCTGAAAACAGTGTGGATAACACAAGGATGTTTTAGTTACTCCTGAGCAGTGCTTACACAGAGTCAAGGCCTTTTCTGCCTCTCACACCATCCCACCAGTGAGTAGGCTGGGGGTGCACAAGAAGCTGGGAGAGGACACATCTGGGACAGCTGACCCCAACTGACCAAAGAGATATTCCACACCATATGATGTCATGCTCAGCATATAAAGCTGGGGGAAGAAGAAGGAAGGGGGGTACATTCAGAATTATGGCATTTTGTCTTCCCAAGTAACCGTTACTCGTGATGGAGCCCTGCTTTCCTGGAGATGGCTGAACACCTGCCTGCCGTTGGGAAGTAGTGAATGAATTCCTTGCTTTGCTTTGCTTTCATGCATGGCCTTTGCTTTACCTATTAAATTGTCTTTATCTCAGCCCATGAGTTTTCTCACTTTTACCCTCCCAATTCTCTCCCCCATCCCACTGTGAGGGGAGTGAGAGAGTGGCTGTGTGGTGCCTAGTTGCCGGCTGGGGTTAAACCATGACAAGCAGAAAAGCAATGTATTCATAGATCCAACAGAGGTGATTAGAGTCACTTACCCAAGCCCTCCACAGAAAAAGAAGAACAAGACATGGTGAGATGCATTTGAGTGAGGTGAGTAAAGTGGTTTCAAGTACTGATTAAAAATTTAACCCTTGTTTATTCTAAGCTAAGCAAGTGCTCTGCCTTCTGAATTGCTGGATGAGAAGCATGACATATAACTGGTTCAATCCAAATAGCATTGGGACAACCAAGACTCTGTGTTTGATGGGGGATTTTTGGGTGAATTAACCATTCACTAAGGAAAACCAAATCATCCAACTCCACTGTGGTTACCCAGTATCCCAAGAATACTGATTTGCTATTTTTTAATACTAGTTAGCTGCCATTTGTCTTGGGATAACTTTCAGTGAGTAATACAACTGTGAATTACGTAAACACAAATGCAGTAACAAAACTCTCTTGTTAATGATGATTGTTTCTTAGTAATTGTATGTATCATTCCTGTAATTATAATGTTATTTATTATATTAATTTACTACAGTATTCCCATTAATTATTTCTAAATGTGATTGGACTACTTGCTATTTCTGACACTTGATGAAGTTAGGAATGATGTGGCCCACATTTTAATTATTTCATTAACGTTGCTCTTGTTTGGTATGTGCTGTATCGTGTACTGCTTATTTTGCAAGCTTTTTTTTCTTTTTTTTCTTCCCTGCCTTTCCTGGTGAAGTACCTTGTTCTAAAGATGCAGCATAGAACAAAAACATTTGGCAAGTTTAAAAACCCAACCAAACAAATAAACAAACAAAACCCTATATATATATTCCCCAATACTCAGCTCTACATTTCTACTATTAGATGGAACCTTAAAAAAAAGTTAAAAATTATATATTTATATCTATATATAGGTTTACTTCTCAGAAACCAGATATAAATTATACAGTAGCACCAATAGAAAATGACATACCAGTTCTTAAATGTAAGAACTTATTCTTGAGTTTGGAAAGGGTGAATTAACCTCTTGGGAAAGATACTGGAGGTGTTACTGAGCGCTCTATTGACAGGGTAGGGAGGATGTTCACATCTTGACTGATTGTCAGATAACTGGGAAAAGAAGTATAAAAGAGACACTGCCTAAAGGCATTGCACTTTTCCATGCCTGATCCTGATTTTTCTTCTGGAAGTTATCTGGGCAAGAAATGCATTAAAACATCAAGAAAGAAATCAGCAAGGCTGGACAAGCAAGGATAAGTGCAAGAGGTGAATGACAGCTAAAAGTAATCTGAATGAGTACAAATGGAAGTTTTAACTTAAAGTGTCTTACTAAGCACAAAATATCTCTGGCCTCAAAAGCCCCAGAAGACCATCTCCGTTGCAGGCCAACCTATTTAAACAGAAAGGTCAGACTGTCAAAGAAACTAACCTGCCTCACGGAGCTGTAGAGCAGATGATGAACTGGGAGATAATTTAATGAACTCCTCCAACCTCCCATCCTTTGATATTTCACACTCAGAGGTATTTTGGCTCCACAGTTAGCAGTGCAACGGATATGAGCTCACTGAGTTCCAGGTAAAAGTAATTATCCTGAAGAGAAGTAAAGGAAGGAAAGCAAGCTTTAGCCCCTTTGTGCCATTAAGACAACTCTAGTTTCACAAATAGTTGTCTTCTATAATCTGTTCACCTTTTCAGAACTGTCTGTGTTTTCCTTTAAAAACAACAACCTTTGATGCTGGAGAATGTCTTTGCTGCTAACATACAGGGAAGAGGAGAGCCCTCAGGGGTGAAGCCTTCAGGTTATTCCCCCATACCATTGTTTCCCTGGTCATGGACTACATCTGGTCACGGACTACATCTGGTCACTCAGGATGATGAGTGTTGTCACTGGCATTTCCAGATAGATCTCAGAAGCAACCATATTTCTAGCTGACTGGATAGCTTATTTCCTCATAAGAAATGTGCAACGAAAAACATGCAAGCAATTTTTTTGATACAAAAATTGAGGTCAGTGAACAAAAACACTTTGTTTTTTACTCTCTTCTGTGAACTCTGATATGTTTTATTTCCAGGTTAAAAAGTCTCTTTTCATCAAAATTAAAAACAATTAAAGTCAACTAAAAAGTGAATTTTTATATGCTGCCCTGCTTCCCAATCCAATGGGCACAAATATACTTGAAAAAATGAAATGTATGTGTGATTGCAATAAATTATTAATCAATTGCTATAATGAAATTAACAGTAACTTACGGTATATTATCTCGCATTAACTAAGTATCTGCTAGAATGCAATGGTTAGCTACTGTGGTGAAATAAAAAGCATAGTTAGAAACTCATATTCCAAATACTCTCAGCCATCTCAGAAAATGTTACCACCTCAGCTCCCTATATAATTTAAAATGCTAAAAATTTTTACTGAAATCTTTGAAAACTTTTCTGTGTGTACTTTGAAACTGACTCTGCACACCCTCTCATATTTATTGCTTGTTTGTAGTTTTTAGCAACTTTTGGGTTTGTTTAGGAACCATTCATTTTCAAAGTAAAAATATCATTAGCACTATCCTTCAAAATGTGAACTGGGAAAAAAAATTGAAGAACCATGGGATCTACTGTGTTCTGAACCTTCTAACAAGAACAAATCATTCATGCTACAAAAATTTTGGTGCCTTATGAAATGGGTAAAAGCTAGCATTCAGAACAGTGAAGAAACTGAAGGTTTACATATCCTTCTAAAACACATACAATTCACAAAATTCATTAAGAAGAGAATAAAGAAATGTTTGGGTTTTCTTTCATAAAATAGAGCTGGTCAAGATGTAATTAGAGGTGAATAAAATTAATAAAGGGCAGTATTTTTATTATTTTATGTGTATTAATGTACATTGGGACCCTGATCATAGCTGTGTAACATGGTTCCATGCAGTCATTCATATCAGAGCCATTTGCACCATATAAAAAAGGACAAAGGTGCCTGAAAAGGAATCAACTGTAATTAGAAATTGTAGTATTCTCAAGATCAGAGCCACTAAACAAAAGTTGTGTGCCTCAAAGCCACACTGGCCCTGAAGTACAATGGGATCTTCTGGCTTCCAGTAGTGCCCATGAGGGAAGCTAGAGCTTCATCTCATGAGAATGAAAATCTACTATTTGAAGACCAACCAGACTGCAACCTATCTCTGTCTCTTCCTTCCTCTTCTGCTGACAGAGCTGCCCATAAAACAGGTGAAGATCTGCCAAGATGTTTATAGCTAGTGTTTTAAAATCAACCAAAGTGCAAGATTCATATGCTGCACCAATCTAGCTTTAGAAACTCCACTTTTCCTAATCCCTAAACTCATGAACTAAATTCCAGTTTACCTTAACTGTGGCAGTTCCAGAGCTACTTCACAGGGCAAACAGGTAACGATAGCAACTCTATTATCCACCTCAGGGTAAGCCATTCCCACTTGCAGAAAAAAGGTCTATCATTATCCGTCTGCATTCTTCTTTTCATATGGTATCTTGGCTATTATAACCCTCTGCAGGGAAACAGGATATTCAATTAGCAGATTCAATTTTCTTACTTGCAGGGAACAGGGGAGGGAATTAGGCTATATTTGCCTGATTAGTGCACTGACTATGAGCTCAAAAGGTGTTTATAGGCCCTATTGACCACTCCTGCTGAATGTTTTGTGTGAGACAGTGATTCTGCAACCATTATAGATTCACACACACACATTGACTTTTGCTCAGTCCAACATCTTCATGCTGCTTATCAGTTTTCCTGAGACTGCTTGTAGACACGTATTCCCAGAGTCTTCACAGCACGTCACAAGTTGTTGTGCATGTTACCTAATCGGTGGGAAATATTATTATTCACACTGTGTTGTAGGATCTGAAACAGTCAGGCCACAGAGCAGCCAGACATATAAGAGAGAAAAACTGACCTTGTAACAAAGACTCTGTTTCGTTTAACCAGTGATGATATAAACTACACAGGGGGACTGAGAAGGCTGCAAAAAGTAGGGCAAAATGGAAGTGAATGTTGGATGTTCAGGTGGGCAAGATAAAGCCTCTGAATGATGGAAAAATTAGTTTTGCATGGCACCTTGAGTGACTGATGGGAGTATGGGAGTGGAGAGGAAAACAGAAGAAAGATTCTGACGTGAACAACAAGGAACCCCAAAAGAACTGGATTCCCATATGTCAGTCTGTAAGATCAGATCACACCTAATTGTAAGTTCACCTGGGCAGATGTAGAGCTAATTTAACATGTTCTGTAGCTTCTGATATGTCACACAGTCACATATCAGTCACACTGTAAGTGGCTGATAGTACAGTCTGTGGTTCTATTCGGTCTATACATTGAAGTGCCAAGGGAAGTGGGAGAAGCTTTTGCTGCCACTGTAGGGCTCCCTTGCTACCTGTTGTCTGTAAGAACTGACTGGTGAGCAGGCAGCATCCCTTCCCTGAGCTGGCTGCTCTGACCGATGAGCACCCTTAGTGCTGCTCAAGAGACTTCTGACAGGGCTTCCAGCGTTCATACATCTAGTAGTGGCCCACTGACATCAGCTCTTTCGCCTTGCTGTTTGATTAGGATAGATTTTTAGGACAGGAAATTTCTTCCTTTTTGGCAGAAGCTGAGATTAATTATTACAGTGAGAGAATGTACAACAGCAAGCCTATCCCCACAGTGCTAGATACATCAGAACATGGTTTGTGAGATTTTCTTCCATCTTTGTGTTGTTAGTATCTTCATAGAGTTAATTACCAGGCTCAGCTGTATTGTATGTAAGATTAGGTCAATTTAAGTGACTAATTTGCCACAGAAATCTTGTAAAACTATAGATGTTAAAAAATAAAATGCCTCTTAAAAATCAGATTTATTGTGGTATATAAAAAAAAGAAAATTACAGACAACACTATTTATGCTATTGTAGCAAGAAAATTGGTAGACAATGAGGAACGCATTTGTTCTCTCAGATGAATATGTTTGGTAATTTCTCCTTAATGAGCATGAGAATTGCATTGTAGACATAGCTCCCATAGACATACAGAGCATGTTCTCAGAAAGGTTTTCAGGAAAAGCAGTTGTAAAATTTTCAGCTCACTTTTGAAAATTACTTTCCCATCATTCATATACTTCCTCTGGATTATGGAGTTTGAGTATGCAGTAGGCAACAGTATATAGCCTATAACTGACTACTTTATAGCAATAGCGGTGTCCTTGTGAACTGGCAAACAATAGGTTCCTCTTGTCTGCTCTCCCCCTGGGCTCTGAAGTATCAGTATCCTCATTTCAACAGGTGGAATGGAGACTTGCTCCCTCTTGTGTTACCTTATTGCTTTGTATTTAAAACACTTGAAAACTGCAATGTGTGCTATCCTTTAAGCTACTGTATAAAACCCCACCACTTTCATTCACTAAGAGCTATGCTTACCCCAAGAAAAGAATTTGCACAGCAACTAGGATGGAGTGGGTTCTGACTAAGCTGCTGAAGCAGAGGAGGCAGTTGCTCAGATCACACCCTGTGCCGGTTGTTTTCCTCTGGCTGGGTCTAAGCAGCTCCCTGATCTGCATGCAAGAGCCATGAATCACAATGTACGGGCATCTGGCACCATCAGGGACGACAAGGCACCGCTTTCAGCTCCATGGCATGGTTCTGTGACAGCGAGCGCCTGGGGCTGGCTGGGCTCAGGGAGCAGAGGTCAGCCAAGGAGGTACGAGAGGTTGGTCTGAATATGGATATGAAATCTGGATTCCTTGATGGGATGGATGGTGTCGTATTTTGTGCATCCTATCAAAGAATTATGTAGCCATGTAACAGGGAGAATTGATCAGTATTTGTATCAACCAGTAGAAATCTCTGGAGGGCCGGAAAGACTGTATCCTTCAAAGCAAATGGATGTGCTCAGTAGCAGAGGGTGTCAGGCAGAGCAGGAAGGAGAGTACAATCAAGTAAAACCAATCCTAGGATGTAAAAAAAGAGCTTTTGGTAGGTAGCAAAGTTTTGGACAGTCTTCAAAGTGAAAAAGAAAGACATTTATTCTAGAAACCTATATATGACTGGGTAAATTTATTTCTAAGCTAGGAAGACTGCAGGGAAGACCTCACTCTGCCAAAACACGGTGAGTAGATTTGTCTTAAAACCTTTCTATTTAAATAGTCTTACCAAGCAGAGCTGAGCTTTTTCTGTTTAAAGAAAAAAAATAATTAAGGAATAGATGCTTTTAGTGGGGAGACATGTCTTAACAGAGGGATAATGCAGAGGAAGAAACAGATCCATTGAGATAGGATTTTGTATATATTTTCCTCAGAGAAACCAAGGTGGAACCTTTGGGTACTACATCTGTATTTTTCTGCTGTAAAGCTCCTGATCAGCACCTCAGGAGGTCAAGTAAGCAATAAAGCATCCATACTAGATAATATTGCATTATGAAATTATGTGTGACCCTCATCTATAGGTGTGTGTATATCTTACATAGCACTTACTTAAACAGTAAGTTTAAATAAGGGAGAGAGCTTTTATTAAATCACATCAAAGCGCATAATGTATGCAGCATAAGCAGCACAAGAAGAGAAAAACAAGAAAAAAAAATGAATGGAAATATCCCATTCTTACCATATGAGCACAGGAACTGCTTTTTGATGTATTTTCATCAGAGTAGGAGAGCAAACAGCTAATGCTCTGAAACATCAATACTTTCTACTCAAGTGTTCAAAACAAGAAAAGACCTTTAAAATATTGAAATCAAATGCTAAAGATATATAAAATTACTAAAAATGGAGAATTGAATATGATAAAGAGGAAAATACTTCAAAACACTTGTTTTTCAAGCCTTGAGGCAAATAAAACACTATTAGATCACAGTAGATGATTACCAGTAACTGTAAGGGAAGGCAACCTACTAAACTGATCATGTCAAAAATATTATATTTCTGCCTTTTATCACTTTTTATTATCCAATATTCTGAAACATATAGATGAAAGATTTCCCTTCTCCAGTAGGTAAATTCTTCTGATGCATCATTTTCTGAGAATTTAACAGTATCACAGTTCCGCTGTTCATCTGTGGCAAGGCACAGACAGGCTACAAATGGAAAGAGGGCTTGAAGGTAAAAGATAGAAAATGCAAACAGGGTGAAAAACAGAAATTGTGTCTAACTTGATTTAATGGTAATTGAACTTGCCAGGTGTAATTGTTTGGGCCTGTGTTGCCTTCAAATAACACAAAGGACCTACAGATCAGCACTACAGGAAAGAAATCAAATCTGCTGATAATGCAGAAGTCATTGAAACTGAGAGCCCAGTTCTTTCAGTGAGCAAAATTAAGTAGTAGTAAATAGGTTGATGATGCAAGTCATACTAAAGTGATGAATATCAGGTTTAAAAGTGAACAAGCAGACATCTGTAATGTGTCTAAAACCAAAACCAAACCTCAGACGTGCACTTACATTATTGAACAGGTGAGGGAACACACAAAAGCTCCTGTAGAAGGGAAAACGCCTTGCCCTGGAGGGAAGCCAGTCATGCTGGAGATAATTTCATTCCATATGTGCAAAATGATGATGTTATTTTCTTTATCATGCACAGTTACTGGATTTCTTGCAACCCAAATCCTGTAGCTATGGTAGGGGAAGGCTGGTGTCATTTATGTCTTTGCTTGAGAGACAAGGCCTCCTCTGAATGCTTCTCTTCCGAGTTGATTGGGTAGGGGGTGGGTAGAAGATTCATCAGGTAATTATTCTTGTCTTCTATGAAGCTGAAGGAAGGGCAACTTTCTGACCCCTTGCCAGTAGAGCTGGGTTATGGCATCCTTGACATATACTTCAGCTGTTGTCACATAAGTTGACAAAAAAACCCGTATGATTCAATCCTCGAGTGGCTAGAGTATTTTACTGCCATAAAACTAGTAAACAAGTACCTAATTTTCTTTGTTTGGTTTCTTCATTTATCGTTAAGGGGGATAGGGGACAGGATAACAGGATATGCTGTTATAAGTTTTTCATTTCTCTTCCAAAGAGCATATTCTTTCACCAAAGTGACAGAGCTCTTGTTTCATATTTCCTGAGCAATGAGTTGCCCTGTGAAGTGTCACATCAGGTTGTGTCAGTCACATTGCCTTGCTTAATAGTTAAATGAATAGATTTCAACTGGAGCAGAAACTCTGGAAAGGTTTTAAAAACAGCCTTGCGGTAACAATGAACTTGCCCTTTACAAATACCTACAGAGAAACAAATTAGAGAGGCTGATGTTCTTGCAAACAGAAGATGCACCTGTTCCCCATCACCCAAGACAGTTTTCACATCAGTCATTATTACAAGTATGATTCTCCAACCTCTTGGCTTTAGCCCACAAATGTGCAAAGCATATTACCTCTGAGCCATTTTGTAAGACCATCTATCAAAAAGCTGGATATAAAGATGTGTGTGCGTGTAAGAACTAAAAGCATTAAAGCATTTTGCATAGTATTGTTCTTACCTTATAAGGAAAGAGTTACTGGTGTGATGAATTTAGAAATAATATGTGATATAGTGCCATGTCAAACACTGGGGAAGTAGGTGCTAAATCACTCACTATGAAGCACTTTACTTCCTTACTGACTGTGAGCACACTCTTAGAGTTCATCCAGAAGGCTGCCTTCTGAACATTCCCCCTGCAAATCATCAAAAACTAGCTGAATTGTATATTATGTGACCATAGAAAGAGACCTGTGGGTAAAGAGGGGAGAGAAGCACAATTTATCTTCTTTTGCTTTGAAAGCAAAACATGACCCCAACTCACTTTTTTAAAGAACAATCTTACCCTCAGAATGGGACTTGCATGACAATGCGAACGTGTACACTGAAGCTAATCATGTAGATTCCTTCATAGTCAAAGGAGACAAATACATGCAAGTCATCTAACCCTTTTGAGCTATCTTATTTAAGACGAGATGGATTAGATCAAAAGTCCTCTTTCTCTCCATTGACTGATAAAAGGAACCTAGTATGACTAGTTCAGAGGTAGATGCTCACATAGTCAATATCTGAAGTTAGGTGAGACTGTCCCATCTTTAATTCCTGGAGAGGGTTTGCAGTGTGGATTCTAGGTATAGAAAATTCACTGTAGTCAAATAAGATACAGTTTCTGAGATATTTAAGGTATACTCAGAAAATTCCAAGGGTTTTCCTGTCTTGTATTTTGTAGATCAGCATAATAAAAGCTACTTTGGGCATGGACTCCAGGACAGTGGTAGTATCATGCAGTACACAGGGACCTTAAGTGTATAATGCAGAGCTGTGAATTTTACTTTAAGGGCCAGATACCTACCTTGCCCTTTGGATTTGCTAAAACTTTCCAATCTCCTCTGAAAAAAATCTGTATTCAGAGGACAGTCTTGAGCTAAACATAATGCTATATATAATATCTAAGCCTTACTATTGGCTTTGATACCTCAATGAACTACAACAGACTTTTCTAGCCTTCAGTACCTGGTGACTTACCAGAAGACCTAATAACACGGCTGAACTGCTTAGAAGGCTGAAATTGTTTTGCTGAATGACAAATACCTCTAGACCTTCTGCGATAAAGGCTAAATAATTGTTGTTATTATATATTCTTAAAAGGCTCAAGGATTTCGCTCCACTTTTAGCATGTTCTACCTTTGAACAGGAAGGCCTCAGAATATTAAATCTGAATGAGGTAGATAGTTTGCAGCTCAGAAATAACACTTGTGCTCATTATTGGGAAAAATGAGCAAAAGTGTAATGCAGCTGCTCTTTTATTTTAGCTTACTTCAAAAAAAATGAGGCCACCATCCTGGGCCCATCTAATTAACAACAGCTGGAAAATGTTCTAGGCCAATTTTCCCATTAGATAAATAGCTATAGGATTTAACAGAGAACAACAGTTTTCCCAGTACAAGACTGTAAACTGTTCTCTAGGGTATACTGACAGTATGAGAGATGCTAGTTTGGGAAGCGGTAGATATTTTAAGATTCTAGTGGAGCTTCTCTCTAGGCAAATAGACCAACACAGTTCTTGCATGCGTAAGAACTGGCATGAATGATAGTAGATTGGACATATGTTTTCCTTGTCAAATAATTTAGTTCCCTAGGGTCTGATTCCCTGATCCACTTCATATGTAATTTAGACTCTCTTTTGAAGCAAACCAACTGGTTGCTCTTGGATAAAATCTAGATGTAAATCTCAGATTACTTTGCTCCAGGGACTATTCTGTAGAGAGAAAAGGAATGAAATTACACAAATATTTCACTTCCTTCACCCTGCTTTAGCCTGTAAGGCCTACCTTGATTCTTCAGGTTGCCTCACATCCGGTTTCCTTCATGGAAAGGAAAACAAGATACTTAATGTTATGCTATATATGCTTAATGTTATACCTGCCAAACAGATACTTAATGTTATGCTACAAAAATATCATTTTTGAAAGCCTGTGAAACAATACTCATTTTCAAGCACCGCAGCTTCACCCTGCGGCCAAGGGTATATCACAAGGAATCCAGAAGATACTTTTTTGTCAAATACAGTGCAGTGTAATAGCAGTCCATGGAGAAGGGTTCATCATTAGTATGGATACAGGAACTTCTGCAACTCTTGGCTTGGAGGCCTGGAATCACTCCCAGGCAGCCTGTCTTTAGCAGTATAAGTATAGAATCATAGAATCATAGAACGTTTTGAGATGGAAGGGACCGTTAAAAGTCATCTAATCCAACTCCCCTGCAATGGACAGGGACATCTTCAACTAGATCAGGTTGCTCAGAGCCCCATCTAGCCTGGCCTTGAATGTTTCCAAGGATGGGGCATCTACCACCTCTCTGGGCAACCTGTTCCAGTGTTTCACCACGCTCAGTGTGAAAAATTTTTTCTTCGTGTTCAGTCTAAATCTATCCTCCTTTAGTTTAAAACCATTACCCCTTGTCCTGTCACAGCAGGCCTTGCTAAAAAGACTATCCCCATTTCTTGAACGCCCCCTTTAAGTATTGAAAGGCTCCAATAAGGTCTCCCCGCAGCCTTCTCTTCTCCAGGCTGAACAACCCCAGCTCTTTCAGCCTTTCCTCATAGGAGAGAGATTCCAGCCCTCTGATCATTTTTGTGGCCCTCCTCTGGACCCGCTCCAACAGGTCCATGTCTTTCCTGTACTGAGGACTCCAGAGCTGGACACAAGACTCCAGGTGGTGTCTCACCAGAGCAGAGTAGAGAGGGAGGATCACCTCCCTCGGCCTGCTGGTCACGCTTCTTTCGATGCAGCCCAGGATATGGTTGGCTTTCTGGTCTGTGAGAGCATATTGCTGGCTCATGTCCAGCTTTTCATCTACCAGTACCCCCATGTTCTTCTCCTCAGGGCTGCTCTCAATCCCTTCATCCCCCAGCCTGTACTGATACCAGGGATTGCCCCGACCCAGGTGCAGGACCCTGCACTTGTCCTTGTTAAACCTCATGATGTTCACACAGGCCCACTTTTCAAGCTTGTCCAGGTCCCTCTGGATGGCATCCCGGCTCTCAGGCATGTCAACTGCACCGCTCAGCTTGGTGTCATCTGCAAACTTGCTGAGGATGCACTTGATCCCACTGTCTATGTCATTGATGAAGATATTAAACAGCACTGGCCCCCAGTACGGACCCCTGAGGGACACCACTTGTCACTGATCTCCATCTGAACATCGAGCTATTGGCCACTACCTTCTGGATGCAACCATCCAGCCAGTTTGCTATCCACTGAACAGGCTGCCCATCAAATCCATATCCTTCCAATTTGGAGAGGAGGATATTGTGGGGGACTGTGTCAAAGGCCTTACAGAAGTCCAAATAGATGACATCCATAGATCTTCCCTTGTCCACTGATGCAGTCACTCCACCATAAAAGGCCACGAGATTAGTCAGGCAGGACCTGCTCTTGGTGAAGCCATGCTGGCTGTCTCAAATCACCTCCCTGTCCTCCATGTACCTTAGCATAGCTTCTAGGAGGATCTGTTCCATGATCTTCCCAGGCACAGAGGTGAGGCCGACAGGTCGGTAGTTCCCAGGGTCCTCCTTTTTACCCTTTTTAAAAATGGGTGCAATGTTTCCCTTTTTCCAGTCCCCAGGGACTTCACCTGACTGCCATGACTTTTCAAATATCATGGAGAGTGGCTTGGCAACTACATCAGCCAATTCCCTCAGGACTCTGGGATATATCTCATCAGGACCCATAAACTTACGTATGTTCAGGTTCCTCAGGTGGTCGTGAACCTGATCTTCACTTACAGTGAGATTAACTTTGCCCCCCTGCTCCCCGTCATATGGTACACTGACTCGGTAGGTGTGAGGAGAGAGGTTACCAGTGAAAACTGAGGCAAAGAAGTTGTTGAGTACCTCAGCCTTCTCCTCGTCCATTACCAGCTTGCCACTTCTGCTCATCAGAGAGGGTATGCTTTCTTTAACCTTTCTTTTCTGGTTGATGTACCTGTAGAAGCCCTTCTAATTATGCTTTGCATCCCTTGCCAGGTTCAGCTCCAGCTGAGCCTTGGCCTTCCTGATCCCATCCTTACACAGCCAGGCAGTGTCCCAGAATATAGTCTGTGCATTTGTCACTGAGCCAATGACTTCCACAGCTACTGTCTGTATCTGATGCCTCCATTCTAGAAAGATGATGATACTTTGTTCATGGCAGAGTTGCAGGAAAGATTAAAAGATTAACTAAAAAGTCACACTGTGAATGACTCCAGAAACTCTACCTCTTTAGCTTAACAAGAAGGAGGTTAAAAGGCAACCTCATTACAGCCTATAAGTAGTTACAAGGAGATCAGAGATGTCAGTGTGCCAGTATGTCTAAGCAGCAAGTAGAATATAGATACATTCAGGTGACGAAAAAAAAAAAACCCATAGTTTTTTTAATAGTGAAGATATTAACCTTTGGAACATATTACCAAGAGGAGTGGTAGATTCATCATCGCTCAGATTTTTTAAATTGAGATAAGATTTTATTTTATTTTTCCAGAAGACTTGTTCTAGTTCAAACAGGAATTAATTTAAGAAAGTTCTTTCCTTTACAGAAGGTCAGACTACATGACCCTTTCTTGATGGGTAATCTAAAATCTATTAATATAACAGAGAATTATGCTGACTACAGAACTCAACCAGCCATTTGTCCTGTTGATAGGATACATCCTCTATAACATTCAGGCATGTTTATAGAACATCACTTAATTTTAATCACAAAAATTCTTCATGTTGGGCTGTCTAGCCATCTCTTTTCATTGTATAACCCACAAAAAAAGCAGCATCCTAGTTCTGCTGTTCATACACAAAACCCATATTTATTTCCATACTCTTCCTAAGATTTGTGACATAATTACAAAATTAAATCTGTTCTAAAACTTTTCTATTTTGTTTTACTACGATTTTTATCTCAGTTGTCTCTACAGATCAGCTTCAGCATACTTCCCTGTTTCAATTCAGGTTTCTGGCCTCAATATTCTTTGTTGTACTAGTTATATTTTCTATTCAATAGATCCCTTTTCGTGACTTCTGTGTAGATCTAATCTACCACACCTAGAATCCATATTTTCTTTTCCCTTCACATTTTCCTGTCAACTTGGTAATTTCAGATTGTTCCTACAAAGTTCAAAATCATTCTATCACATAGAAACAGAGCAATTGATGTCAACATCAGATTACTACTTAATCTGGCACATGAAAATAAACTCTTAGTTTGCATGGATATTTGTCTTTACCCATAACTTCTCTCATCTCTCTCAGGAAGAAGAGTTAAGGAAGGAGCATGTCTGAGTTTGCAGTAGGAAAAAAAAATACATGAAAAGTTTAGTTTATTTGACTTAAAAAGGCATACGTTGAACTGATACTGAGACGTTATCCTCCAACTTTCTTTCATATCCTAACTTGTGGTGATTCCAAAAATTTAGTGCTTCAGGAATCTCTTTGCACAGCTATTTGTTTTCCTCTCCAATGTCTCATAACACTCTATATGAAGGACATTCTATATGAATTACCATTCCGCATATGGATTTGCCATTTTCTCAACAAAATAGATTAGCTTTGCCATTTACAGGTATCAGGGAAAACAGAAAAAATGTTTGTCTGGATTATCTGAAAACCTCCTTCAGTTTCTTTTATAAATATAACAATCAGACTTGACTCTTCAGAAATCAGGATGGAGTGAGTGGATTTTGATATTTGCTTCTGCTACTTCACACTGTTCTACTCAGATAACCATGGCAAAAGGGATCTAAATTTTTGCAGGAACAGTACATTTCTTTAATGGAGATTCAGTGCATATCCATTCCTTGAGTTTCTGATTGGTCTTCAGTGACAGTATTTTTGTCAATTGTTTTGTTATGAAAAAGAAATATAATTTTAAATTACTTTGATTTTATGATAGAACTCTTTTTTCCTCTAAGTATATTCATAATGTCATGTCCTATTACCACACCACTCTCAGATTTTTCAGTTATCAGTCTGACACATTGAGATTCACATTTTCTAAGCTGCTGATTAAAATTATATCTTTTTTGATTAATATAGCTCTCTATAACCCTGACTAAGCATAATCTGCAGGGCATGGATATTACATATTTCATGGCCTGACTACCCTTTTCACATTAGAGAAAACCTTTTTTTTTCCTCAGATGCATACCTTGAATAGTTTTCTCTTGTGAGGCTGATGTTCAGATGGTTTGTATTGCATTTCACCAAAGAATGATGCTGTCCATATTATAGACAACATTCTTTCTTTCCCTTGATATATACTTCTCATTGGATGTATTTTGGATCAGTGCTATGTCTTGCCTTGCTTCCTATATTTGTTTTGGATTGATGTTAGTTCAAATGACTGTGGCTTGGCCTTCATCTGTATTCCAATACTAGTTCTGCAAGGAGACAAAGATCTTGAGGGTTTAATGGCCTAATATTGTCCATTATTGGTATGAAAATAGTACTGAGGGACTGAACCTGTGAACTAAAATGTTAAATATGGTAGGTAGGTAGGTACTGGGCAAGTGTGGAAAAAAGATTCTCTATCCCAAACCACTTAACAAGCTGAATATGAAACAGAAGACAAGATGGGATCTATTGAGAAAAGATATTTTGAGAGGACAAAAATTTACACTTTCAAGGTTCCACTGTGTGAAATCACTGGTCTTCATTGCCCATCACTCTGTCTCTGACTGTAGCTGGTAACAGATGTTTAAGAAGTGTTAGAACAGAGCATACATATAATGATATCTCTCCAGAAGAATCCTGGCCAAGTTTTAGCTGCACAGCATTTTGATTAAGAAGTGGTGTCTTTGCAGTTAATATCCCTTCATAGATATTTCTTCCATGAGACTGTCCAGCTATTTTTCAAAACTATATACAGTTTTACGCAAAGAATTTCACAGCTACTTTATGTGATGTGTTATTGTCGTGGTTTAACCCCAGCCAGCAACTAAGCACCACGCAGCCGCTCGCTCACCCCCACACCGGTGGGATGGGGGAGAGGATCGGAAGGGCAAAAGGGGAAAACTCATGGGTTGAGATAAAAACAGTTTAATAACTAAAGTAAAATAAAAAAAAAAATAGAACCGTAGTAATACAAAGCAAGCGGTACACTGTACAATTGCTCACCACCCGCCGACCGATGCCCAGCACGTCCCCCAAGCAGCGATCGAACCCCTCCCCGGCCAACTCCCCTGCTTATATACTGAGCATGACGTCACGTGGTATGGAATAGCCCCCCCGCCCAGTCTGAGTCAGCTGCCCCGGCTGTGCCCCCTCCCAGCCTCCCGTGCCCCTGGCAGAGCATGGGAAGCTGAAAGGTCCTTGACCGGTGTGAGTACCACTTAGCAAGTACTTAGCACTACTTAACAAGAACTAAAACATCAGTGTATCATCGACATTGTTCTCAACCTAAACCCAAAACACAGCCCCATACCGGCTACCAGGAAGAAAACCAACTTTATCCCAGCCGAAACCAGGACAGTTATGAAACATCTCCTTCCATCTGTCACCAGATAAGAAGACATACCATTATTGAGTTAGACTTTACTGTGAAATTATTTCCACCAATATTTTCATGTCTTGGTGATTTCTTTTCTTCCATTAAATTAAACTGTCATGTATTAATTTTTTCTTTTAAAGACAGCAATTCCACCTACCATGGATAGCTGCCATGTTAACTTGTCATCTTTGAACAACGTTAGTTCCTACTATAGGCCAGATTCTGCTATGCTTTCTGACACTGAGTAGTCATTTAGAGTTGGATGAACCAAAAAGACAGATGTATAAGGTTAAATGTAGGCACAACTTAAGCACCTAAGTCCAATTTTTTTGTTGTCTTTAAACTATAATGTAAACAAATCTGTAAAGAGGTCTAAAATCTACAGGTATCCATGTCTTGATATGAAAACATCTTAGTTCCCATTGGTTTTTTTCTAGCTCAAAAGTGACTTCAAACCTGACAAAGGCAATCTGCTGAGCGTTTAGCTTATGTCTATTTTGGATTCATATATATTTCGGTTTCATTAGCCCATTTTTCTCAGGAAGCTCAAGCTAGTAATCCTTGAATTTGTGAGGTACTGTATTATTTGTCAGATTTTGCATAAGCTGCAGTGATAGCTATCCTTGTATTTGAAAGGATGGACAGAAAGAAAGGATGAGTTGCCCATTTTTTTAATAGAGGATTTTAAAGTAGATTACATCAAATTCTACATCTTTATTTAGAATGAAATCATCCCAGTCATGAAACACAAAATCTCTTCTTTCTAAAGAAGTTGTACTTAGCAAAAAATTATTTAAGATAGATAGGTTCATTGCAAAGAGTGAGTGGGAAAGGTCATGTGTTATGCTGAGCTCTGGTGGGTCAGAGGTAGATTGCATACAAATGTACATATGCTCATATATTGTAGTAATTAGACATATTTTTGGAATTGGAAATGGTGTAATCCTCCTTCTCTGTGTCATTTTGTTCAATTACCTTAGGCAAAGAGATTCTGCAAGTAGGATACACAACTTAGTACAAAACAATTACTTACTGCCTAGTGCGCGCAATGGATAGCTAGGATTAACTGCTGGGTTAAGCATTAACATACTCACCACTCCCAAAAGTCAGCTAATGAATTTTGGCTGGCCAGGCAGATGTTACTCAGGTGGAAAGGGTTGCCTCTGATGTTCTTTGGAGTGGCCTGGCCCTTGATGTTGCTGATTTGCTATCTCCATTTTCTTTTCCCTTAAAATTTGTTTATCTTTTCATATTAATACTTTTTCTCTTCTATTCTTGAGCTGCTAATATCTCAAAAATCCTGCCTCTGTCTGCAGTTTTACCATCCTTATCCTGCATGACTCTACTATGCTGACATTCTCACAGATACTTCTCACAACTAAACTGTTTCCTCAGGAGTCTGAGACAAGGTTACACAGCTGTGCTATATTGGGAGTAGGTCTTGTACAACAAATATTTGAACCCTTGAGATCAGTGTTAGGATGGAATGAATCTGCATAGACCAAGAGTTGCTTATGTGCTTCATCCTACAGCTGTTTAATGTAAATATGCCCAAGCTTTCTCCCTCACAGTCAGGGAGACACCCAGAAGCATACTTATCCTTCTTCTCTGAAATCCAACAAATCTACTGTTGTTTTCTTCAGAGTGAATCCACTTCAGAGGTTGATCATGCTCCGTTCTCTGTCCTCCCTCCCCTCATGTCATGCTCATGTTTATAACTCTTTATAACCTGGCAGTTGCTACACCGTGAGAGACTGACATCGTAGAATGGAGTGCTTCCAAGCAAAGACAGGATCCTTACTTCACTAGTAAGTGTGAATGCCTCAGTACTGATGTCTTCCTCTCATGTCTCTGAGAAAGTTTAATGTTACCAAGATTTCCATACCTTGGATTCCTAAAGAAAGTGTATCTGTCTCTGAAGAGAGCCCAGAGCTGTAAACCCCTAGCAGCTGAAAGGTCCCATGCTGCCATGATAAGGATTTTGGGAACCTTCTAGTCTTCTGCATTTCCTATGAGATAATTTAGTCATGTTCCCCCACAGAACCCTGTCTTTTGCAGAGCCCATTCAGAGGCACTCTCCCCGTTCTGTCCTTGGGAAATCTGTGCAGCCGATTTAGGTCTGTGGATTCTTCTGCAGGGCCAAAAGCCTAAAGCTCAGGTACTTCCACATGCAATCCTCTTGTGAATTTGAGCCTTATTCTTTTTGGCTGGTTTCTAATTGAGTACCCTGTGACTGCTATTACAGAGTAATTCACAGCATACTTGGTCAATGCTTACGCAGTTGCATGAATACAGCCCATTGCAAATTATAGTGTGTTTTTTCTGCCTTTACTTCCTAGCTGTGATCACCATCAAGATTATATAATGTTTTGCCCATGGAATAAGATTCTACATGGATTTTTTGTTGGTGGCTGCTTTGGATAATTTATCTCCTGTACCCTTTTAGCATCAGTATGCTCTCACTGACAGCTTGTTAAGTTTACAAGAAAAAGAAATCTCTTGTATTCCCAGATGTTCAGCTCATCTGCCAGAATGACAACTGAATTAGGAACTAAATAATTAGAAGGTGACATATTACAGAACATAGAGCAAGCTAGAGTTATACCAGCTCAATAGTCTTGAAGTCTATGAAAACTGCTGGTTCCTTTAGAGTTTTATACAAGATTTTAACCTAGATATTTTAAACCAGATGGGACATTTATTATTATTTCTCATTTAAATTTATGTTATCTTTAATACTCTTGAGTGCAAAGTGTTTGAGACATTAAAATGTGCAAATGTTAGTGTATGTTGTATGCCAGCTAGGCAGGCAATTAGGGTTGTGTTTTTTGCTTTTTTTTTTAATGAACACATCCATTTTTCTTAGTTTCAGGATATCAGGTATATACTAGACAACACCTTCTTTTTAAAAGATCATAGAACACATGTTAAAAAGCTTAGAAATAAAACAGACCTATTTTCCATCGCCAAGGAGAAATCATGAATACATGCCTTCCCAGAAGAGGAAGAAGAGAGGGATTGCTATATCAGAAGAGAAGTAAAATAAGTATTATCAATCCAACCAACATAATAAAGAATCTACAGTAAATAATTTAATTTCAGTCAAGTTCAGGATTTCACACACAGTTTGAGTACTCCAGCACATCTCTTCTATAGTACTGGAAAACATCGTGCAATTTCTCCTGTTTTGGGCAAGCTTATGACTTCAGCTATTGTACCCAACAGAGAAATAATTCTGCTGCTTCTTTTAGGTCAGTTTTCTCAACCATTCAGAAGTACATTTATATGGGCCCACTTGCTATACTATTAGAATGTCTTAGAGCCTTTATATGTTTACCTTGGTTACATCCATGTATAATAAGGAAATATGACTATCTCCATTCTATGGTAACAAATTCTAGGAGATAGTTCCACAGGGTTTTCTAGGCCTTTAAAACTGAAGATACCTTCAATAAAGCAATGAAGTTAGTATAAGTCTTTAAAGACCCATGGTAGCATCCTAATCTCTGTGATATCTCCAAGATCCAATCACACTGTGACTTGCTTCCCATTGGCATTGTGGACATCTCAAATGCATGAATGTGTTCTTGCTAAGGCATTCCTTTGTGTGATCCAGCAAAATGTACAAACATACAGGTAAGTGTGCAACTCCTAATGACTTCAGTGGAACAACTCGCCTCCTTAAAGTTATGTATATAGATTTAACTAGTTGACACTACTACTTTTTTTTTTTCCCCTAAAGTGCTCATGCCTTTCTATGGTCACTTTTATTCACTACCAGCCAATTAGTTGATTTCATTCTTAATGGCTTTTCTTCCATATGTGAAAGATATTCAGATGCTGATCCTTGAAGGTTTCCAAACATTTTCTAGTGTCTTAAGATAGATAAATTGTCGTGCTTTAACCCCAGTCAGCAACTAAGCACCACACAGCCACTCTCTCACTCCCCTCACAGTGGGATGGGGGAGAGAATTGGGAGGGTAAAAGTGAGAAAACTCATGGGCTGAGATAAAGACAGCTTAATAGGTAAAGCAAAGGCCATGCACGAAAGCAAAGCAAAGCAAGGAATTCATTCACTACTTCCCAATGGCAGGCAGGTGTTCAGCCATCTCCAGGAAAGCAGGGCTCCATCACGCATAACAGTTACTTGGGAAGGCAAACGCCATAACTGTGAATGTCCCTCCCTTCCTTCTTCCCCCTGCTTTATATGCTGAGCATGACGCCATATGGTATGGAATATCTCTTTGGTCAGTTGGGGTCAGCTGTCCCAGATGTGTCCTCTCCCAGCTTCTTGTGCACCCCCAGCCTACTCGCTGGTGGGGTGGTGTGAGAAGCAGAAAAACCTTTGATTCTGTGTAAGCACTGCTCAGCAGTAACTAAAACATGCCTGTATTATCAACACTGTTTTCAACAGAAATCCAAAGCATAGCCCTATACTAGCTACTATGAAGAAAATTACCTCTATCTCAGCCAAAACCAGCACAATAAATAAATAAATAAACAAATAAATAAATAAAATTGGCATTTGAAGAAGAATTAAAGGAAGTTTCATTGGGTAATCCACTTTTTTTGTAAAATCCCAGTTTCCAGGGGTATCACAATCTGAGCTGTTGGCCTGAACCATTTTAATTCTGCCCATTACTGATATTAGGTCTATTTAATCTTGTGCTTCTATGCTTAACCACAGCCTAAAGTATTGCTGATATGTATTTTTTTCTGGTGGGAGTTTCATATTGGTTATTAGAGAATAGAAATTAGATAGAACATTGGTGAACAGGAAATCCTGCAGATTATTTCAAGAAATAATTCATATTCTTCTTTCATACTTGTCTTTTAAGTAAAATTCCCTTCCTTCCCTCAATTATGCTTTCATCGCAACATTCTCTAGTAAAATCTTGAAGTAAAAACTAACTGTGGTGAAGTCCAGGGACTTAGACCAGACTTAAGCTGCCAGATGTCTGTATTTCTGTTTATACTACTCAGGAAAAATGAGGCTTTAACAGAAAACTTGCCAAGATTTCAAAACACGTTTTCTAAGCTTTAAAGATATTTACATGATCCTCTTCCCAAAACTAAACCCTTTGCATTTGTACTTGCAAAACTACATTAATTTTCCCAAGTAGATTTCTATGTAGTCAGTTGTTTGGCTTCAAATGGTTGTTTTGGTGTGCAAACAGGTTTGTACAAATTTAACGGGTGACATTTCACAAAATCACAGAATCACAGAATGGTTGAGGTTGCAAGAGACCTCTGGAGACCATCTGGTTTACTCCCCTGCTCAAGCAAGTCCACTCTTGGCCAGTTGCCCAGGTCTGTGTCCAGCCAGCTTCTGAATATCTCTAAGGAGGGAGGTTCCACAGCCTCTGTGGGCAACTTGTGCCAGTGCTTGGTCACCCTCACAGTAAAAAAGTGTTTCCTGATGGTCAGAGGGAACCCGCTGTGTTTCAACTTGTGCTCAATGCCTCTGCTCCTGTCACTGGGCACCACTGAAAAGAGCCTGGTTCCATCTTCTTTGCACCCTCCCTTCAAGTATTTATATACATTGATGAGATCCCTCCTGAGCTGTCTCTTCCCAAGGCTAAACAGTCTGATCTCTCTCAACCTTTCCTAATGTAAGAGATGCTCCAATCCTTTAATCACTGTAGTGGTTCTTCATTGGATTCTCTCCAGTAAATCCATGGCCCTCTTGTACTGAGGAGGCCAGAAGTGGACACAGTGCTCCAGGTGTGGCCTCACCAGTGCTGAACAGAGGGGAAAGATCACCTCCTTTGACCTGCTGGCAATACTTTGCCTAATGCAGATGAGGATGTAATTTGCCTTCTTTGCTGCTTCATGTTCAACTTAGTGCCCACCAGGACTCCTAGGTCCCTAGGTTTGAGACATTATTCAGAAAAGTTGGCTACAGGATGTTGGAAGATAATAGAGTATTCCATTTTACTATCAATTTTAATATAACTGAAGAGAAATATATGTTAAAACTAAGCTTTTAAGCAACAAATATCTCTAATTAAATCTTGATTACTAATAAGTTTGTGGTTCTGCTATTATAATTATCATTGTTTTATCTGAGGTTTTGCCTTCTTTATTGTTAAAAAAACATTTAGACAGTTTTTTTAATCAACATTTTAAGCAAAATTATATCAACCTAAAGAGGTTGCTTTTTGAGGTGGGTAATCCACTGTGTGATAGCTGAGAGATTTCAGATCTATTTGCAGACAATCCACTTAATGAAGAAAATCTCTATACACAGTGGGTTCTAAGTTTTTTATTTTTTAATTCATTATGCATTTTTGTCATTTATGCATTTTGCATAATTTTTACCTCTAATGGTAATTTTAATAACTCATTGTAAACACGGTTGTGATACTTCAACATACATTGTAGGACTGCTAATTGAATCAGTCTTTGGATGATCAAAATGCTTGTCAAATTTAAGGCTTTCTTATCTATGTTTCTCAAGCTATATATTCTTAGCCATCATTTCATCATTCAGCTTAATTCTAATATCATTTCCTTATCCTTAAGCCACTCCATTACTGAAAGAATATTTTATTCTGTTCCAAAGATATTTTTTTTCAGACAAGTTATGTATAAATTAAAGATAACTGTGTTCACAATGGAAATATCTATCATCTTCTCCAAAAGATTTGCTCTCTGGATGTATCTCAGTCTACAAGTGTCTATTTTTACTGAATAAAAGATATTTCATTTTTGTCAGTGTAACTGAAAAAAATGCAACTATTGGAGAGTTAACTGAAACACTATTTTGTAGCTTCTCAGTAGGATTTGCACTGCAGAACAAGTTCGTTTGTTACATAATAAAAACTCAGAGCTGATAAAGGAATCTCTATGCAAATCTTTGCTTGGCAGAAGGGTTTTCTTAAGCAACATGTCAACAGCTTTGGAGGTGCATGCTTTCATGCTCTTTCTGTACTTGCTGGTCCTAAATGGCAAGATTTTGCTACACAGCTGCAGGTACTTCGCAGAAGAGAGGCTTGTCTAACTAAAATGCCTTTGAGCATTTATCCACAAAAGACCTGAGCTTCATCCAAATATAGATCCTCTAAATCTCCACTTAGCTAATCCTAGAATCATATAAACTCTCCAGACAGCTACATTTTCAGCATTTAAATCCCTCTAAATAAGTAAATATCCATTTTTTCCGGAAATTCCTTTCATACAAAGGCAGTTAGGAGTTACAGAACTTGAAACAGATAAACAACATGCATTAACTTCTTCAGTCATTCCGTTCAATAGTGTCAGTCCTATTACTCATATAATATGATATGATATTGCTTCTCCACTTTCCCACTCTGCTCACTGCTGTTTTCTTACACCGAATCTATTTCCTGCTATGGTGGGGTAAATCTAGTTATTACTAGATTCAGCCACTTCTGTTTAAGAATAAATAAATGTTTGCTGATCATTAGTTTGAAAAATATTCAAAACTGCCATAAAATGCTGTCTTGAAAACATCTCAGTGAAGGTCTTCCAAGGAGTGTCAAACACTTTATGTGGACAAGACTCACCTGTTTAAAATATTGGATTTCCACATCCCAGATCATTTGACTCATGTTGAACAGTTAGGACATCGTACATTTTTCTTCTTTGTTTTTTTTTTTTTTTCTATCAGAGAAACCAGACCTGGTTTGTGTGATTAGGTCCTGAGGTTGAAAAGGGTTTGTGGTCTATTCCTCATCAGCTCAGGACTCTGTGAATCCAGGACAGTGTTTGGAAACCTCAGTGTCTAGTCCCGGGACTGTGCATTACACAATACAGCAGGGTGTCTTCAGGCTAAGGCAAGAGAGAGACCCGAGATTGTTTTTGAGTTCAGTTCTTGTACAGATTCACATGTACCTGAACTTGCTACCATTTATTTTCCTTTCGGGCAATCAATGGCTCATTCACTGATTCATTAACTTTAAACTCCTTCAAACCAGTTTTACTAGAAAGTCCTACAATTAAAACTGCAAGGAGTTCTACAATAGAGCAAATGCTAGCTTTCAACTCCTCTTCAGTGCAGACACTGGACACCATTTAGTCCAGTGCATTTCCTTCCACCCCTCTCTCTGTGTCTATTATTCAGGATTGATGAACTGGAGAGAAACTGCAGCCCTAGGCTGAGGCTAGGGACAGGGCTCTGAAGCAGAGAATAAGGGATGAAGGGCAGGTGGGAAATGTAGGAATGCTCACCTCCAAGCCCCTGGTGAATCCATCTGTGCACAGAAATACATATACACACAGAGAAAGTGTCCGAAAACACCTGCCCTTGGGATCATCATGGTTTTAGCTGAACTATAATTCTGGAGAAATGCTTCTGGTTTAGCGTCAGTTTGTGTTCAATGAAGAGCTTCAGTTCAGGGCTATTTAAAAGCAAGTTATAGGCTGGTTTGAACTGGGTTTTAGTGTATTTTGAGTTTCAGTCTGATCCTCTGAGTGCAGCACTGTAACACCTAAATTGCTTTGTGCATTTACCTCAAAGCAACAACAGCTCTGTGGCACTGCTACAGTACCAGGCACCATACCCAAGTCATAACCCTCGTCACAGTTCTCAGCTATTCATTCTCTGCTCATTTCCCCCTTCCTCAGAAAATATCAGTGCAGGAACTGGATGTGGCAAGCAAGGTATTGTAACAACCAGGTTCATTTTTTAGACAGTGATAATGTAGTGATCTGGAAATGAGACTCTTTCAATTAAATTTGTAGCCTCCTGGATGTTTCAGGGAGAACTGGATGCCCTCAACTCTCAGGACAAACCAGTATCTTACAGAAAACCTTGGATTAACTTCATAGTGAGAAGAATCTAGTGCTTTTGGTGGTTCATGAATGATAAAGCTAGTTGCAGTGTGGAAAATACATTCCTATCTATTGAAGACTTCTCAGTAAATCATAATCACCAATTACCATCAGCCACACATTGTATATAGATAGACATGTACAGGCATTAGCAAATAATGTCATATTGGCTTCTACACTAAACTATGGGCATTAGCTCATCAGCTTTAAGTATGACACTAAGCCACGTCATACATATGAAGTCACATATACATAGAATCAAAAGTTTCAATTTTTTTACCTTCTAGAAATAACAGAAAACTAACAAAAACCAAACTCCAAGCAGATGCCAGGAAGAACTTTTTCATGGAAAAGATTAGAAGTGCTTGGAGCAGCCCAGTGGGCATTGTCATTAAAGCAAAATCACTGAAGCCATTCAAAAAACAATTACATTAGATGACTCCCTGGGGGGGGACTGGAACTCTGAAGGTGAAATAAGTTCTGGTAGGATGAAAAGCCTTCAGTCCGTAAGCTTCATATCTATTAGACTTTGACTGTATTGAGTACACCTACAGACCTGAGATGCATCCTATATAGTTAAAAGATATTGGTTTACATCATCAAAGCACAGGCTACTGTGACAAGGTCAATTAATAAATGCCTGCTGCAGATAGATCACCCTGGCCTGACAAGTTTGGGCTGTTCTAAATAAACAGGCAGGCAGGCAGACAGATGCACAGAGTGTAGGTCCCTAAACTGATTATCTATTCAACTTAATACGATAATAAATGTCTTCCAAACATCTGCATTGTACTGGATTCTTTTTGAGAGACATCATTTTCAAATTCTCTTTTTCAAAATGATGCATCAGTTATTAGATACTGTATATGTAAGGAGAAAGCATAGTAGATTACATGCATATACATGTTCTAAGGTCAGTATTTCCTTTTTACTGTTTACTGAATATCTGCTGTTGTAATTCTTCCCTCTTTTCACTCTTCTTTATCTGTCTGTTATCCATTTAACTTAGGACATATTGCTTCTCTCTTTTTTTTAAAAAAAAAAGTCATTTTATTCAGATTGCTATGCACTTCTAACACTAAACAAGGCAATACTACTGTAGTGATGAAAGTTTAACAAAGGCAGAACCTATAGCGTTATATTACGGAATCCTATCATGTAGATCTATTGAAAGAAAGTTATCAAGCAAAGGACATAAACTCATCAAGTAATCTCTCACTGCAAAAATTGTTCAGAACACATTAGTGTGTGGAAATAGCACCACAATTTAATTTTATTAAATTCTGCTAGTGGAATATAAATGAAATATTAATATCTTGAAAAGGCCAGTATAGATCTTTTTGGTCCTGCTGGTAAAAGTGACATTAAGAATAATCGTGTGTTTAGAGACTGAAATGCTGCTACAAACAGAAATATGATTCTTGTTCAGAGGGATCCAGCCCACATACTGGAGTGTGCAGTGCCTCTAATTTAGAATCATAGAACCATAGAATGGTTTGGGTTGGAAGGGACCTTAAAGATCATCTGGTTCCAACACCCCTGCCATGGGCAGATACACCTTTCACTAGACCAGGTCACTCAAAACCCCATCCAGCCTGGCCTTGAGCCATTCCAGGGATGGGGCATCCACAGCTTCTCTGGGTAACCTGTTCCAGTGCCTCATCACCCTCATAGTAAAGAACTTCTTTCTTATATCGAATATAAATCTACCCTCTTTCAGTTTCGAGCCATTACCCCTTGTCCTATCACTATCACTGTAAAAAGTCCCTCTCCAGCTTTCTTGTAGGCCCCCTTCAGGTACTGGAAGGCTGCTATAAGGTCTCCGCGCAGCCTTCTCTTCTCCAGCCTGCACAAACCTAGCTCTCTCAGCCTGTCTTCATAGGAGAGGTGCTCCAGCCCTTTGATCATCTTCATGGTCCTCCTCTGGACTCGCTCCAACAGGTCCATGTCCTTCTTATGTTGGGGGTCCCAGAGCTGAATGCAGTACTCCAGGTGAGGCCTCACAAGAGCAGAGTAGCGAGGGAGAATCACCTCCCTTGACCTCTTGGTCATGCTTCTTTTGATGCAGCTCAGGATACGGTTGGCTTTCTGGGCTGCGAGTACACATTGCCGGGTCATGTTGAGTTTCTCATCAACCAACACCCCCAAGTCCTTCTCCTCAGAGCTGCTCTCAACCCATTCTCTGCCCAGCCTGTACTTGTGCTTGGGGTTGCCCCGACCCAGGTGCAGGACCTTGCACTTGGCCTTGTTGAACTTCATGAGGTTCGCACAGGCCCACCTCTCTAACCTGTCAAGGTCCCTCTGGATGGCATTCCTTCCCTCTAGTGTGTTGACTGCACCACACAGCTTGGTGTCATCGGCAGACTTGTTGAGGACGCACTCAATCCCACTGTCCATGTTGCCAACAAAGATGTTAAACAGTGCTGGTCCCAATAGAGGCCCCTGAGGAATGCCACTTGTCACTGGTCTCCAACTGGACATCAAGTCGTTGACTGCAACTCTTTGAGTGCAACCACTGCAACCATCCAGCCAGTTCCTTATCCACTGGGTGGTCCATCTGTCGAATCCGTGTCTCTCCAACTGAGACAAGGATGTCATGTGGACAGCGTCAAATGCTTTGCACAAGGCCAGGCAGATGAGATATGTTGCTCTTCCCTTATCCACCAGCACTGTAACCCTGTCATAGAAGGCCACCAAATTTGTCAGGCACGATTTACCCTTACCGAAACCATGTTGGCTGTCACCAATCACCCCCTTATTTTTCATGTACCTTAGCATAGTTTCCAGGAGAATCTGCTCCATGATCTTGCTGGGCACAGAGGTGAGACTGACTGGCCTGTAGTTCCCCAGGTCTTCCTTTTTTCCCTTTTTGAAAATGGGGGTTATGTTTCCCCTTTTCCAGTCAGTGGGAACTTCATCAGACTGTCATGATTTCTCAAATATGATGGATAGTGGCTTAGCAACTTCATCCGCCAGTTCCCTTAGGACCTGCAGATACATCTCATCAGGTCCCATGGACTTGTGCACTTTCAGGTTCCTTAGATGGTCTCAAACCAGATCTTGCTGGAGTGTGTCCAAAGGGCAATGAGGCTGATGAAGGGTCTAGAGAACAAGTCTTATGAGGAGCGGCTGAGGGAACTGAGGTTGTTTAGCCTGGAGAAGAAGAGGCTTAGTGGAGACCTTATCGCTCTCTACAACTACCTGAAAGGAGGTTGTAGCAAGGTGGGGGTTGTTCTCTTCTCCCAAGTAACAAGCAATAGGACAAGAGGAAATGGCCTCAAGTTGCACTGGGAGAGGTTTAGGTTGGATAATAGGAAAAATTTCTTCACTGAAAGGGTAGTCAGGGACTGGAAGAGGCTGCCCAGGGAGGTGGTTGAGTCCCCATCCCTGGAGGTATTTAAAAGACGTGTAGATGTGGTGCTTAGGGACATGGTTTAGTGGTGGACTTGGCAGTGCTAGGTAAACAGTTGGACTTGATGATCTTAAAGGTCTTTTCCAACCTAAATGATTCTGTGGTTCTATGATTCTCCTACAGTGGGAAGTTCTTCATTCTCCCAGTCCCTGCCTTTACATTCTGTGACTTGGGTGGTATGCCAGTGAAGACTGAGGCAAAAAAGTCATTGAGTATCTCAGCCTTCTCCATATCCCAGGTAACCAGGTCTCCCATTTCCTTCTGGAGTGGGCCCACATTTTCCCAAGTGAATTTGCACTTCAGTGCTATGTTTCTAGTTAAGAAAATTCCTAACATAAATGTCTAAATTTGCTGTCTAGTCAGTAGGAAGCTGATACCCCTAAGATCACCATTCACAGAGATGCTGCTAGTGTGAAAGAGTTCTATGAGAGGAAGAAACAAAACCAAGCTCATTTTGCCCATATGGTGACTTTGTTGAAACTGTGTAGCCACTCAGAGACATATCATTAACACTGACAAGCGATTACTGACACTTGAAGCCTGCTAGCCAAATCACTCCCACAATTTCACCTACACATTTCCATCAAAAAATTACCAGGCTGCAAGACTTATCATTCTAACTGCTCAAGTAACCTTCTAATTCTGTCTGGCAGAGATTAAAGAGAAATCACACAACAAATTATTTGGCCTGTATAAGGTACCAACATTTTTTTTTTGCATATGTAGTGCATGAGGGATTATCTATTCTGTCCTGTGGCAACTTTTGACATTTTCAGTTTTTCATTCCACTGGGGTCTTCCAGTCAGGATCTTTCAAGTGTTTTCAAAGAAAGAAAATTATGCTCAGCTCTAGACCAACAGTATAGTGTTTCTTTTGAGAAATTCTTTAGTCCTGGGTTCTCTCATTTCTGATCACAGTCAAGCTGAGCAGATAGCACTGTTACTGTATGGAGCTGATGTATGCCAATCACTTCTTTCCTGTTTTCTATGAGTTACACACACACAGAGCTTTTCAAACTGGGTGTGTCTCAGTTGTGGGGTAGTAGTTTAACCAGTAGTTTGGCAAATGGAAGAATGTTTCCAAAACCAAGTAAAATCCCAGATTATCCTCAAAAAGTGAATCAAAATTCACACATTACAGAAGTGTTGAATGATGAGAAATGATCTGTGTGTCTCAATGCTGCTACCATTATCTTTAAGAATGACTCACCAGTTGTGCTTCTCTAGATATACTTTCTGTAAGCTCAAGTACCTTCTTCAGATACTGCTGATAAAATATAGATTAATGTTCTTACACAGCTTGCAAATTCTTAAACAGTAATAATTAGAATATATCATCCTACTACAGTATTCCACCCATGAGCACTTTGGTCAAAAAGACAAATGACATTGTATTTAAATGGTATGAACAGTGCATGCTGCATTTGATGCACCTCAAACTTCTCCCTATAGGCTGTATTTTGTAGAACAGATCATATGGATTTATGTTCTTTGTGGATGCGGATGGGGACTTGTTGCCAGAACCAGACATTTTGAAGTGCTGATGGAGACTTTCATACAGAAAACAAGCACCAGCTTCTGATACTCCTAAACTCATCTTTTGTTGTAGGTCCCTGAGGGCTCACTTGCACATGCTGATTTAAACTGATCCTTACATACAGAGAAGTATCTGCCTGAAGTTTGTCAGCTTCGCATGGATCCGCTTCTGCCCATGTCCTTCTGTTAGTGTCAGTCAGTACTGCCACTAGCTGTCATAAGCTAAAAGTTTGTAAATAAGGAGTAGAACTTGTAGAGAACTGTTAATGTAAAACAAGATGTCTCAAACAGCCTGGGTGCTAAAACCACAATACAGAGCGATGGTCACTAGGACAAACTGTGGAAAACTAATGGCTCTAACCTTGAAGAAGAGCTAACAAGCCGATAAAAGTTAACATCTTGGCACCAAAGACCGGATTGTGGCCAGAGAAGATAAAACTGCAGAAAGTAGGTGAAAGGTAAATGTGGTGAGGGGAGATCACGACCACCAATTCAATTCAGGACCGAAAAGACTTGCCCCCCCACACCTGAAAGGAGCATGCGTGCTAATTTACATAGCAAGCGAGGCTAATTTAAATACAGTAAACCAATAGTGTATGAAATATTAATCACTAACCAATAAGTGTAAATTTAGGCGGGTTTATACTAATCATGTAGCCTGATAAATGTGCTCGTGCTTGTGCTCGTTTGTGTGTTCGTGTTCACGCTCATGCGTGCGTGATTTGTGGAATTATCATCACCAAGCACCCTGCGCAGAATCAACATCTCTATAAGAACCTTCACTTCTCCTCACTCTTCTCCTTTTTTCCTCACCGAATACCCTTGTTGGCAGGACCAACACTGGACTCAGGACTGGTGATTCTCTTTTCCTTCTCTCTCTCTCTCTTTTACTTTTCCTAAGGTGATTAAGTTGCTAAAAGTTGTTAAATTGTAGTCAAGTATTATATGGCCTATCTTGACTTTCCGTAAAACCGCGTAGCTGGAGTGGATATAACCGTGAGAGGGTTGGCGGGTATCGAATATTTGTACTCAATATTTGTCTCTATAGAAGCTTCCTATTAAAGCTGGTGTTTGTGTACGGACCTTGAGTGTTGGCCCACCTTAATCCACACCGAGAGGATTTGCGAATCTTTGTCACTCCTCCCCCCTCCTCCCCAGGTGGGACGTGACAGAACTATAGTAGACAAAAAGTGGTTATTTTATTGTGATTAAAATATTCATCAGGTTCAGCAGTATTTTAACTAAAACATGGAAATTATTATGTACAAAATGCCAACAGCCCGCAATTCTTTGTAGGATATTCTAATTATTTATTTTCACAGAATGCTGGATAACTTGTTTTATCTCAGTGCAGGAGACTTTCCACTTTTTTTTGGTGCAGGAATAGTACCTCTGTAGACTCATTTAGTTTCTCAGCAAAGATCTGGTTGACTGAATACTTTGATCTCTTTACATGTCAGCACATTGCTATTTGGATTTTGTATCTGAATAGAAAACTGGAATATCTGGTATGTCCCTCAACCTCCTTTTTTGTCTTTCTGTCTTTCTTTCTGAGAGTCTGAGGCAGTTTACCCAAAAGGCAATGTAAAATTTGTAATGCTGGCTGTGTATTACCTATCTGATTGGTATCAAATTCAGCATTCAGCGGAAAACAGATATGAGTGAAGACATTGTGGATCCTTGAAAATGACCTGATAACAGTCTCTTCAGTTCAGCGTCTCCAAGCAACTATAAGTTCATTTATTGTAAAATAAACTTCATAAACTCCCCCATGTGGTTGGAGGCGCTTTATCTATTGGAAATTTCACAATCTAAATGAAAGAAACAAAACCCATGACCTACCTGTTACTGTCACTTTACTGGATAAACAGTAACATTTACATCCTGGGTCAGGATATGTTGCAAGTCCCATGTTATGCAAATGTTTTTCAGATGAGTTGTGTTGCTTTCCCACACAAGAGAGCTGTGAGTCTCATTTGCATCAGTAGCACACCAGGCCTTTGGCCCTGGCAGCTGGCAGCTCAACCCTACTGTACTGGGCAGGAAAGCTGACATTACACTTCTGCTCTCCAGAAAAGGTCCTGCTTTGATCCCTAACTTCATATCTATGGGCAATTCACCCAGATGGGAAATAGTTCCAGTGATGTTTTCCTACCACAAAAAACATTCTGCTGTCATTAGTGCTGCTTAGGGAAAACCTGGCTTTCAAGCGCAACCTCATCAAACGTAGGTCAGGAGCTGTGTCAGGTGCCTTGGCACTAAGAGGTATATGGTAGGATCCAGTGTCAGAAAATGTGCAAGCACCTGCCTAGGACAGTATTACTGTCCTCAAATGGACACACAGGACTCATTAAAAAGAGGCCTTCTGCCTATGAACGGCTGATCCTCTTTGTCTTGAAAGCAAAGCGTAATGTGTTTTAAGGAGGCTTATTACAAGGGGAACACGAACATAGTTCGTTCAAGAAAAAAACCCTGGAGGAAGTCACAGTACCATACTAGAGACTTCAAGTATGTGTAGCACCACTCTGTATGTAGAACAACCAGAAAGCATGGTGTGATTACTTTTTTGTGAACATATTACCTATACTGTCTCATTTCTGTTTTCTTGGCAAAGCAATATACATAACTATAAAATGCACTGAATTAATCAGACTTTCTGAGAAAATAAATGGTTCCTTTCTTTCACCTGTAGTATTTATGTTGTTGTTGCCAGTGCTGCTGTTTCTTTCTTTTCTGGTTTTATATGTGGTCTGTTTCTTGAAGTAACAGTTCATTTTTCTTAAGTGAAGAAATAGGTTCTGAAACATCATCATTTGAAACTATCTCTAGAACACACTTTCAAGGCATCTGTCCTAAACTTTCAATGCTTTAGGCAATAATTTATAAAGTACCATCAGTCTGGCATTTGAAATAATCACATTTTTGTTATTTTATCTTGCAAATTGTGCACTTCATAGCTGTCGTTCAGTGAAAAATACCCTGAATTTCATATAAAACTAATCTTTCTGTCATTCCTTGTTCAGTGTCACACTGGAGATGGTGGGAACAGATGAAAACTCTCACAAGAAATGATAACCTCTGTATATCAAAATGATTGCAACATGTTCTGTATTTTCAGATAAGTGTACCAACTACAGAAATGAAGAAATAAACAGCATATTGTTTTTAGAAGTGTCTATCGCTTGTGATGAAAAACTATGGTGAGCTGGGGTAGAATATATGGAAACGGTTACATTTACAGCTCTGGACCATCTCTAAATTATGCACACAGTAAGAACTGCACATTTGAGTTAAACACAGCAGGCAAACAATATCGAGGTTTACTCTTTACAGTCTGAAATATGTGAGATATATAAAGAAAAAGATAAGTAAATAGAAGTATGGACAGGTTTATCTCCGATGAAGATTTCATATTCTTGTAACAGGCAAGTCCCCAAAAGTTTGGCAGTGCAATACATCATATGCATCTCCAACATTCATTTTCACCTGTGCACTCAATCTTGCTTTATCTTTTTGAGATTTTATTAAAATTCTATCAAAAATAAAATAATATGGGTAGCATTCAAAAGCTAATCCAGTTGTTGAGATTTTCTAAGAAAACAGTAAGCCACGGAAGCAAATTTCCAGCAGCAGCCTGTGGAAACCGTTTTTAGGTATGATTCTTCTGTTGCTCAGAAGAAAGCAGTCAGTCATCTCTCTAACCAGGAATGTTTTCTGAAGTTGTTTTACCTTCTTTAAGCATTTTTCACCCTGTTATTTCTCATATTTGACTGTTGTTGCTGTGGATTTACTCCATTGATATGTTTCCTTCCATGATACCAAAGCCAGCACTTGGATAAAAATCTCTAAAGAGAGATACCAGAAGCTGTATTGAAGAAAGATGGTGATCAGTCAGAAATCAAAACATATCTATTGTAAAGTTCATCAACACTCTAGCAAGACTAGGAAAAAGAAAATTTGTAAATGAAATAAAAATAGTTTATTTTCTGAAAGGTCATACTTATTTAATATTGCCAGTCAATGATCACAAAGACAGTAAAGACACTGCAGCTAACTTAGGAAGTAGAGTAACCTCCCAGAAACAGAGTATATGCTGTATCAGGTAAACGAGAAGCAATAAGGCTTTGAAACTAGCATTGCATATAGCAATTTTTCATGACATAAATCTTGCAGAAAAATTTTGCAGAACAGTACTGAACTTTGGCTTAGCACTTGTTCAAGGAGCCTCCAAGGCACATTTGAATGAAACAGGAGCTGATACTGGCAATGTAATTTATGTTTTGCTTCCTTTGGGATCAGGATGAAGTTAGTGCACTTGCAGTGTTGTAGATATTAGATGACACTGTGGAACAAGACCCTGTATAATGCTTGTATTGGCCATTGTGTGTGCTTGTAGGTGTGTGTTTCTTCTACATCTGACCAATAAAGAAAAAAACCCAAGACCTTCTAACAGAGAGTAATTAAAGCTATCAGACATACTCAGTTGAATATGTTTAATATTCTGGTGAGCTGGAAATTTAGAGTTATTTTTGTTAAATATAGCATGTCCCACAAAATAACAATTTTAAGTAGAAAATTTCAATTTAACAGGGAAACTTTCCTTTTATTTTGGAAAGTAATTTTCAGTTACCTCTCAGACTAGGATCTGATGGGCAAGGAAGGCTCCAGAGATTTTCTGAAATCACAGCACAGAATTAGTCATTGACAAAAGAGAATGAGCTAATTCATTTGCAGAAAAACAGGTGTTGTATTAAAGGATATGTTGCAACCTTTGATCCCAGCCTACACCTTGTGAATAAAATTTTAAAATATTTGTATTTGCAGATCTTTGCAGAAATTGCATGTATTCCTTGGACACCATCATAATATTCTCTTGAATTTCAAAGAAAAATGAGCCTATGTTCTTATTTGCTACCTCATCCAACATTAGCTCTGACGGCTCCCATCGATTATTTTGTCATGTTTGCTCGCTGCAGTTCTGTGGAGTACTTAAGATTAACACACACTCTGGGGATGGTGTGTGCCCTTGACAGAGGTCAGCATGGACTCTTTGGAGCTAACACAATTCTTTGATGGTGTAACTTTTCAACAATTTGTGCTGCTTCCATTTGGGTTTTAGGTACTGTGGTTCTGTCACTGCTCTTTTTTTTCTTTCATGTCCATACTCCTCTGCATGTCATATTGTTCCACTTGTACTGAGAGACAAGTCATTTGTGTAATACAAACAAAAGCTTTGTTTGCCATTCAGGTTACTGTGCATGTTACTGTACTCTAACATTGTTTTAGCTCTGGGGGACACTGCTGTTTTCTCTTTCTTCCCTGCTGCTGTACCATTGAAAATAGTAAGTTCCTGGGAGCTAGCCACCTGCTGTCATACTATAATGTCAAACAAGAAAAAATATTGCTCTACATTAGTTTAGTGTTTCAATGTAATGGAAGAATTTACAGAGTTATCAACATTCATGAAATGTACGAAGGATTCTACAGTGACCTTTTACAGACAAAAATCTTCATAAGGCTATTACTGAAACAACCTTAACACAACCCTAATTTGTAGTTCATTTCCTGACAGAAAATTTTTATAGAGTCATTATTAAGTTTCCCAATTTCCTTTAAGTTATCATAACCAAAATTCTTCCAACTGAATGTGTCTTTCACACCAGCCAATTTGTTTTCATTGCATAGATGCAACAGATTATTTCCACCAAATGTATTTTGTAGTTCTCATGATTTTACTGGTGAATTTAAACTAAGTAAGAAGCTAAAAGGAAACAACACAACTTACATACATACATTCAGAAGTATAGGATGCAGTCCACAGATAAGATCTATTCCTTCTTGTATTTGCTGTATCCCGTTAATCACAACCATTTACCTTCCCAGGAAACATAGTAAGGATTGGTGATACATATACTTTGCTCTCCTATTAGCCACTGAAATTTCAGGAGAAAGTCAGAAAGAAATGACTTCTTGCTGAGAAAAAGACTATTTCACAACTAGATTGCAGGAGGTAATCATCCACAGCAAATGAAACAGGTATGTAAAATATGAAATGGTGTTTTCTGGATGCAAACAATTGCAGTACCACAAGTGCTAAAGGTGCCATTAGATTAGATACCACTTAAACCGGGAAAAGTAATGCTTACCTCTTCTGTCATTGAATTTTGCTCTTCAAAATTTAACCAGAATATGTAGATCCATATGTAATTTCTTAATTATACCAGATGGCACATAAGTTATTTGAAAGCATAGTGATGAGCTATCATTTTATTTAATGGCCGATGTGATGGTGAAATATGCTGGATCATTCATGTGCATTTTCAAACGAAAGCATTACAAGAGAATGCTGCAAGAGAGACATTTTGTCTTTATCCATCCACCATGCTATGTCTTCTGCTTTAAGTAGACGCATAAATGAGTAAGTTGTGTTCCAAAACAATACATTTATAAACTGGATCTGTTAGGAATGTTTTCCTTCATTTCTTTCCTTGGTTAGTGTCCTGGTTTCAGCTGGGATAGAGTTCATTTTCTTCCTAGTGGCTGGTATAGTGCTGTGTTTTGGATTTATTTACTACCAATATGTGGTGCTTAACCAACTTTAAGCCCCGACTGGGGCTAAACCATGACAGTTAGTAATAAAAATTATCTATTCATTGGAAGAGAGCTAGTACTAATATTAAAAACCCTGCTGTGGAAATTGCTATTTAGGCATATCTTGAAAAGGGGATTTTTGACAAAGTGTCCTATTACTCTTTCTATAGAACAGTTAAAGTATTCTCTATAAATTCTGTTTAATTTCTGGTTCACTGACCTGTTACATAGAGTCATTCAGATCTCATTGTATCTGTCCTGTAGTCACAAAACAACATTAAGGATTTGTTTCTGATCTCAGTAAAACAAAGTTGTTTGTCCTGATGGAGTTGCTTCAGCACACTCGCACATAAATGACCAGTAATAGCAATTTTAAAACTGTAGTCTGCTTCTCCATGATTGGAACTAAACCCTAAGTTTGTACAATAAAGATTTTTTGTAATTTTAGATGAAAAAAATGTTACTGTGCCTACACAAAAGTTTACTTACTAAACTTCAAGATCTCAGCTACTGAATTACTGTGAAATCTGAGTGGACTGAAAATACTTGAGACAAACCCCTTGTTTAACAAAACTTGGATATTCACATTTTCAGACACTAACTCACTAACGTTCATAAGCCATACTCTGCAGGCTTTCATTAGTATAATACTTCAGTCACTGCTTTTAGCATACATCTTCTGGTTTTGCCACCAGGACCTCATTCATATCAACGGTAGTTTCTTCTGGATAAAAATTAGATTCAATGTATTTTGACATTGTGTATTGCCCATCTGATTGATGTGTCATTGGATGGTTTCAGGTTACAGCCTGGACTAGAAGTAAGTAGAATCATCCACTCCCGGTGGGTGGTTCTGACTAAGTCTACTAAAAGACTCTTGTGAACTTCACTTGACTTTGGATCAAATCTTTAGCATACAATATGTCTTTGGGGTCTGTGGAAGTGTATGGTGGATAGGAGAGAGTAAATCTTGCCAAAGTATACTAAAACTAGTATGCACTAGATTTATATGTTGGGACAGCTTCTTTATTGGAAGACAGTGCCATTGACAGGGGATGTCACCTTGTCACCTGTCTGCAAGCTAGAGACACCAACCCAGGCTTTGATCTGTATGCATTTTAATTTTTCTGGAATGAACTGCTAACATTTGTAAAGTGAGGCAATGCAAGTTTGCAGAACTAAGGTTGCAGGTCAGTTCAAGACCTTTGCCCATTCTTTGTTTATAAATGTAAAGCTCTGAGATCTAGATCCTTTTAGGTACTGAAGCATTTAACTGCAATCAGTTGTAGAGAGAGTTATCTGTCATAGCCTATACTGTTTTAATGATTTCAGTTTGGTTCTTTCCCCCTCAACAATCATTTTGTTTAGATCAGCTTGAAATGATACCAGTGAAGACCAGGTGATATAAGAGTGTCCTGTGTCTCAAAGTCAGGCCCACAGAAGATCTAGCTTAGCAGTCCCATAACACCATTTAATTCATAAAACCTAATTTTCACAGAATTTTTTATAAACAAGTGAGTGATTTATATACCAGAGTTACTTGTATGCATAAAGCATAGTATAGGTTATAATTGTCAATTAAAATATAGTTAAAAATTGATATATAAGTAATGCAGCTTTCAGTGACAGTCATTTATTCAAAGCTAATAGTTTTTAAAAGATATAGTTTAATTTAATGATAAATCATCCAACACCTGGTCTCAAATCTGCTAAATTAGAGGTAAGACCTTCATTAACTTGAATGGGTTTTACATTAGGGCCACAGGCCCTCAAAATATACTTTGAAGGGAAGAGAGTGAAAAGGTATATGAAAATGGATACTGAACATTTTTGTATGGTTCTTTCCTATAATTTTCCTTTTATTTTTTCTAATTGCATTGCATGGAACTAGAACATACGGTATTATGATCATTGGCCAAATCTCAGTTTTTAAATTGTTACCACCTTCTGATTACCTGATTACCAATTTTAAATTGTTACCACCTGCTTCAGGACTTTATTTTGTTTGTAAGCTTTTCATTTTAACTTACGTAAACAATTCTATTCTTCCATTTACATTCTTTTGCTTATACACTAAGACTACATGCCAAGTTTCAACCTGCAGAATCTTTGTGTGTGTTAGATAATATCATTCATAATGGAAATGTTGATAATGGTTTAACTGTAGCTTCAAGAATGTCAATGCTGTAAGATAAACAGCACAACAAGGTAGAAACAGAGGTTGTTAAAAAAAAAAAAAAGAGTGAGTTTTCTCTATAGAAAGATTAAGTGATGGCTATTTCATAGCAAGAGAAGAAAAATGCAGCAGCTGTATGAGTATTCAAAGGCACAATAACAGACTCTGCAGGGATTTCTCTTCTTATTGCTAACTGAATTCCTCCAATCTTCTCATAAAAATGGACCTTGTAATATAAAAAATAAAGAACAGTGGAAGCAATTTTTCTAAAGTTCATCCTTTTTTTGTACTCATGCTGCAAAATTATAGCAATTTTTCCTTCAACTGTATAACACAATTCTCTGGTTCTTTCTTTATAGTAATTCTTTTTTTTTAGGAGGTTGCTTTCTATTATAATAGGTAAACTGGAGACAAAGGCCCAATAAGGTGAAAAAAAAGACCACTCAACCTAATTAGAATCAATCATTGAAAAATATTTAATTCCTTTATCTGAACTGTTTGTGTTCAATGATGATGCTGAAAAAGGTACATCAGTCTTGGTTAGAGGCTGTAGACTGCAGTCGCTTAATCCCCCAAGTAGGGCTCAAGTGGGGTCACAAAATTTAGGTCACCTAACCTAGAAGTTAGGACTTGTAGAGCTGATGCACAGTCTATTGCACAAATGGGACTTAAAGTCACCTAAAGACACAGTCTTGGAAGCAGAACTCACAAATCAGGTTGCTAGAAAAAAATCTTTGAAACTGCTACTGTCTGTACAGGAAAAAGTCTCCTAAACTGAAGAGAACAAAGTTGACATTTCATTCAGAAATAAAATGTGTTGTTCTTCCATAGCTCTAGAGGGATACAAGAGAAGAATGTGCTTTTGATCACAGTTACAAGAGACAGATATACACCATTATATGCAAATGCATAAACTGCACATAACTAGTCTATAGAAGTGAAACTGTAGACCAGTGCTGTTCTGTTGTATTTTGAAAATGCCGAGTTCATTCTGTAATTCATACTGTGTGCTCACTTATCTGATGAGTTACATTAATACCAGTGAGATTCATAGGCTTAATATACTCCATGTTTCAGAGAGAATGACACAGAAAATGCAAGGAATAATTTGCATTCCATTTTTACCCTACTATTCGACCAAAAAAAGTGTATATTGGTCTCAGTAAATCTGTTCAGAATAACATTTTCTTTGGACTACTGTGAAACTGGAAGATATTTATCTATCATGTACTAATCTTTATGTGTGTATAAAATATGTTTATGTGTATAAGCAATGTGTTTTAAAGGCAATTCCTATGTACTGCTTTTTCAAATGCATATTGTTATGCTTATGTTTTTATGTATAGATATTACAGACAAAATATTTCAAACTTTTTCTGTTGTGGATTGAAAACTAAACTTTTTAAAGGTTTCTTGAAAAGAAACTATGCCAAAACATTGGTTTTCAGATAAAACAGATTCTCTCTCTTTCTCTCTTAGGAAATCCATCCTAGACATGGAAGTCTGTCTTGTTAAAACATTGTTCTATTTAATCCATTTTCACAAAAAAAAAACCCTTCAGTTTTATGAGATATTAGCTAACAAAACAGAATTAAAACTGTTTTTCTGAAATTTTTTTGCAGGTTGCATTAGCTGCAGTACTCATATGCTTAAAATTAAGCGTATATTGGTTTATAGGTTTGGGATTGATGTGCTTGTGGCATAGTCAAAAAAGGAATTTTCACACAATATATCACACATACCAAACACACAATACCACACTATACCAAAGGAATCATTGGTTAATAATTCAGGTATTTAAATGCTGGGAAAAACTATGTTTTGTCAAATATTTTAAAAATGGAAATTCACTGTCATGCAGTTTGCTGACTGTGCTGAAGTTTAAATGTTGACATTGTAACTGAAAGAGATTCAGTTTCAGATACTTCAGCTTTCATTCCTGTAATTTAAGACCCACCACAGCTTCTTTAAGATATGTTGTAAAAATACAGCTCCTTTGAGGAAAAAAACACAAGGAGCCATCCAGGCTAATTCAGGAGAAATAACATTTAATAACCAACTGATTGTGAAGACCCATTGACTTAATGAATGATAAGTAGTGTACGGAGTGAAAAAGTCTTAAAGAATATCACAGGTATGGAAACAAAGTGGAAAGTCCCCAGCTGTCTTTTTTAAAGTTCCTTGGAGGTGTTTATTAACATGATAGATATCTATATGAATTTCTCTTTGCATAATCATTTGTAACGCACACACAATCATTTGACATGGGAGTTAGAAGATGTGAGGATTGTAGATGGACATCTATTTCTTTGATTTTTAGGTGTTAATAAGGCAATAGTACATATATCTACTAGGTTACTGCTTTCCAAATTCTCCATTGATTTCTCTCCTGTTATTTCAAAGTCACCTTTATTGAGATAAGCATCTGCTACATTCCCCTGTCAGAGACAGGATACTAGGCTGAATAAACTTTCAGCTTAATCCAGTCTAGCTGTCATAAAGTCTTACAAACTGTAAGTTCCAGAAATGAAAAGGATCAAAATTATTAGTGGAGGTTCAAAAATATAATACAATCATACAAAATAGTTACCGTCAGGACTCCTTCACTTTACAAACATATAAAATGCACTTACTTGGAGGGTGAGAAGGGGAAAAAAATCCTTCCATTAGAAAATATAGTCACAAAGCTTTGAACAAATAAATTCACACACTGCAGAGTACACACACACACATGCATGCAGGCATGCACATACATACACACACGTGTGCACACATACACACACACACACACATGCTTAGAGTTTACACTGCATTCTTCTGATGCCATGATTATTATTTTATTTGTACACCCACCTTTACTGAACATTCTAAACAAACAATAGACAACAGTGTAAGGACTTTTTTTCCTTAAAACTGCAACAAAACAAGTCTCAACATTTTCAAAACATTCCTTTATTATTAGAAATAAATTATTTGTATAAAAATTAGCATGCGTTGACCATTGCATTTATTTTAGCATAACCCAGGACTTAATTCAGTCAGCTGTCACAAGAAACAAACTCATCTTCTTTTACGAGTTGAACAATGTAGGACAGGAAAGGAAATTGTCACAATCACAAAAAAGTACTTACAAATATAACATCAGACATGATTTATTTCAACAGCATTTTTTTTCACAAGCTAACTTTTTTTTCCTTTTGTGATTTGCTTCCTTTTGTGAGTGAACAGTTCAGAAGCTTGACACTCTGTCCCTATGTTATAAAACTGGACTTTTCCTTCTCCTGTCTCTTTCGCCTTTTGCCTCTTGTTTAATCCTTGTCCTTTAGGAGACTGACTATTGATTTGAATGTAATCTACTGATATTTCCACGACTGAATTCTGGTGGTGGTAAAGTCTTTGTTTGCAAGTTCCCATCCTGCAGGTCTTCCAGTGAATTTCATCCCTGCTCAGTTTGCCTGATTGCTGTAACTGACATAAGTTGTCTTCGTAGAGGAGGCTGTAAATCAAAAAATCAAAAACAAACAACAACAAAAAACAAAGTTCAGGATTTTTAGAATCAAGAGAAGAGGAAAAAAAAAAACCATATTTAGCATTTGAACTCAGGTGGTGACAAACTATATTTCCAAATAAAATGGCCCATGTTCATGGAATAAAGTAAGAAAGTTTAAGCATGTATATAAGCAGTGAGTAAGTTGGATCTCAAGTTCTGTGTTCTTGATGATAACTTATCTTGTTTAGGACTTGGGGAAGCAGGAGTTAATAGAGAGGAACAATGATGAGTGGTTTTAGCATACCTGTGACAGAATTTCAACATACTATATTTGTCTGGTATTATTTTGGCTGATTTCTGTACACTTTTTTTAATTTAGAGCTTTGATTTTTCCCTCTCTTCTACTGGTTGAAGACAACTTTGCAGCTGGTGGTGCGTTGTCCATCCAGAAGAAGTCTTATGCTCCTTGAAAGGAGCAAAGCCTAACATGGGAAACAAGTCTCCAAGTTAGCAAAACTGAGTAGCTAGTGCATAGAGCACACATTCTCTGGAGAGCCTTCAGACACAAAGCATCTCCATATAAGTGAGCCAGCAGAAACGCTTATGAGAGCCTAGGCTGTATTTTAGAGCTGCCATGCTATTACGGTCTCCTTGTGTTGATGGTCAGCTGATCATTTCTTCCTTTGGGCAAAGCTGATACCCCTTGTTCAGAATGAGGCAATATGCTGAGAAAGTTAAACACCTTTACTCTTGTAAAAGTGAACAACTGTGAATCTTATGTGGAAGCTTGTGTCAGCTTCTAGCCCTTATATTTTATCCCTTTGCTGTAAAAAATATGGCCCAAGTCTCCACTGTTGTGTTAATGTAGTGGTGGGAAGAGGGAGGTGGTGACATCAGGTCTCACAGGCAGCTCCCTAATTTTAAACCAGCTGGGTACATGGCAAATCAGACTGCTAGGGCACTGAGTATCTTTTTTGCCTCTATAATAAGGTCTATGTCACACTGCATAAAGAGGAATTTGGCTTCCCAAATATGTTTTATATTCCGTCTGCTACAGACACTTACTGCTTATGATAGTGAAGACTGCAGCTGGCAGGAGGAAAATAATTTGATGGCACAAAATTTGTCTGGGCTATAGATTCAAAGATCTTAATTCTATTCCCATACCTTCCTTCCTTCCTTCAGTTTCTTTTTTCTAAGTAGAATCTGGTGGGAACAGCTGAGAGAGATAGGAAAAGGATGGTTCATGCTAACTGCTAAATCCAGCCTAACAAGCGATGATTTGGGAAGAACAGGCTACAGAAACCAAGAAGTGACAGTTTCTCTCTCCTGCACCAAAGACTAAACTAAATCAAAGATCACTAAAATTGCTGCAAAATAATACTAGGTAGTATAAATAACTAAGTTTGCTGCTTGCTTTTTCTTCATGTTTTCTTTGGGTTTCTGAGCAATTTGATTCTAATATTGCATTTGCCATTTTGCAAGACACAACAGAACTAGAATATTATAATTCACATATAACTATAATTTTTGTTCCATAAGAATGAATAATCAAAAGGAAACTGCAAAACTTAATATTTCTTACTTCCACTTGAACAGGTAGCTCCAGTGCTTTGTGTCTGGAAGACCTAATTCATGAAACGATTGCTTTTGGCACACTAAGCAAGTCTTTCACATAATCGATCACAGTATTCCATCACCAACATGAAATAGCTTTATTTGCATGTGTTGGGACACTTGAAGCAAATATAGCCTCATTTACATCTTTCAGATCTTTGAGATGGGATGTACTGCTCCCATCTGAACTCTCCCATGCTCCCACAGCTGGATTTCTGAGAGGATTCTATTTTTTCCTTTGGCCTGTTAAGTTCCTTCTGAAAATAATGCAGGACTACTGAAATGGCACCAAGTTCCTTAGAGCATAAAAGGATTCTGTTCCCAGCTAAGAAATAACAAATAAATGCACATCTGCAAACACTGCACACTTGGGAACAAAAGGACGGAGGGAGCAGAGCTTATTTTTTTCTCTTGCCCTGAAAATAGGCTCAAATACATGATCAGGTTAAGCTAGCTTACCATATTACCCTGTATCAGCTGAGTTCTATGATAACTTTTCATGTGTATGTTTTTAGCCCACCGCAAGGTAACATAATCAGATTTACTGCAACTCAGTAAGCTGAATTATATGAGGACATTTGCAAGAAGCTCAAAATACAAAAATAAGTAGCTACTACACCTCATCTGATTTAGAGTAACTTGTTAATTTGCTGTAACTTTGTTGTATATCGGAGACTTAAACAGTTTTGACAGAATTAATCTAGGACTGATCAAGAAACAAAAATTGTCTTATTGAGTTCTGAGTGTTGTTACTTTAAAAATGATAGCATAGGAAGCTAGTGTAGATAGTGGTTTGAAATGTATTAAATCTAATCTCATCTCCAAACAATGTTTTTTTTACTTGATAAATATTGCAAGTGTCTTTATAGTTCACTGTAATAAACCTACAGTTCCTGTTTGGGGATCTGAAAGCTTCAGCAGCTGGTGTCCTGCTCTTTAAGACTGTTAGCATTTCATAGTAATAACATGAACCACATTTGGCAAGAATAGATGGCCAGAAAAAGTAACAGACTTGGCTCAAAGTATTTCTGGGAATGAACACTCTTTTCTACCTCTGGTTACTACATTGCTGTTGGAATGAGACAAAAGAAAAAGAATAAAATAAAAGATCTAAAGCAATTTAGACTGATTATTGTGATCTGACCTATATGCATTTAAAGTACTTGTCACTGTTATGCCTTCTGTAATTGCATCTGGATATTTTTTTTCATCCTGTTTCCCAGATACAATTTGTTTTCCAGTGAATATGAATGTTTTTCCACAAAAAAAACATGACTGTATTCACGCAGGGGACAACATGGAATAAAGTCTGTTACATGGAATAGGACAAACCAGAGAGTTGTCTCTGGATGAAAAGCAAAAGGAATTACCTGACCTTCTCATCTTATTTCTCACCTAGTTATGAGCATCGTTATCATTACCAGTATTTGCGCTTGGGAAATGGTGGGAAACGCTTACTAACCATTTCTGGTATACTAGGAATAGCCTGATTTTTTGTGATCAGCTTCATAAACTATCACTGAAAAGAAAGATCTACCTCACATGGAGTCAGTGCAGGAAGAAATTTTGCAACATTGAGAGGTTGTTACTATCAACCTAGTGAGAAGGACTTATGTAGCATTGTACACTGATAATTCACAGGAACCTCCAAAAGTTTTGACAATAACTATTATGGCAGAAAAGAGGGATGCTGATAAAATCCAAATGGTACAGAACAGTTTTGGGGATGAAAGAAACGCATCTTGAGGCCAAGAGCTCAATTATATAAGGACAGCTCTCTGGAGTGCAAATAACTTGACTCTGAATTTTTGCCTATGAAACATTATGATGCCTGGATCAAAGCCTAGTCAGGATATACTCCCAGTGAGCTCAGAATTATATAGATGTGCTACTGTTAAAATCATGTGTAGAGCACAGTAAATAAGCATTACCCTGCATACATCACACTACTGGAGAAGCAGACTTTCTTCCAATAGCAGCTGTTTCCATGAATTATGCATAATCATAGTATAAGGAATACCAGGCACAGCATTTCTTAATTAGGTACAGTAGATAAACAACAGATACTCAAGACTTTCTTACTAACACTCTTTCTCACCCTACTATGGAATCTCTTTTTTGACCTTTCCTCAGAAGTTTATCATTTTGCAAACTCTGCAAAATCCACCTCTCTCTCCCTTCTAAATTTTCTTTTGGTGACTTCTGAAGATTTGAAAAATTATTGTTCTTCATATTTCCATGCTATTATTTCATCCAGAAGGAATTTAATTGCCTTCCTCCTTTTGTCCTTTGTTTTATGTCATAATCTGAAGCTATATAAACCCATAGCTCAGTCTAGCAGATTGACACATTTTGAAGGGTCATGAGTTTTTCAAGTGAATTGGTTTGCACTCAGTATCCTCCATGCATCAGCAACTATAGAATAGTAAACTTATGGACAATTTTTATATAGTCTTCAATCTGGCAAACTCTGATTGAATTCAGTGGGGGGGTGCATTTTTCTGTAATAAGTACAATATTTTCTGCAAACTTGGTACTGACTTGTCTGAATGTGCTCAAGCAAAATAGTACTATTTAATCTCCTGTCAACATCATCAAAAAGTAATAAAAATTTAAAAAAAACTCATTTAAAATGACTGAAAAAATCATCTTTAACTGTAACAGCTGCTGTCCATCCCATGTGACCTCTAACTCCTCAATAGAAACTGATTGTCCTTTACTACTAAGATCCAGGGGTAAAGTTACTGGCTCTACTCATATTTGATTATTATTATTGTTATTGTGAAGTCAGTTTATAAGACTGTATGTCATGTGGTGGAATGGAAGCTATAACCTCTGTTCTCTTCTATACCAGAGCAATTTAGAGATGTGACAAGATTCAAGAAATTTTCTGACATGGGAAAGAAATTTTCCCGTTACTAACCCATGACATATCAGAACATGTAATGATTAAGCTGTACATGAATTATCACGATTTTGTACCAAGATGAGTAAGACTACAACATAAAGCTGGATGGGAAGCATTATTCTGGGAAGCTTTAGTACTCGTGTTGCGATAAATGAACAAGTCAACAAATATTAAGGTGGAAAGGTAAAAAGCATTAATTTCACTTCCGTATCTAACTGCAAAATAAAAACAATGATGTTAACTGTTTTCAATATATTTTTTCGACAGCCTTTGAGTTTTGAATATACAATGATGACCATAAATACACCTCATGAACTGTCAGGACATACCACGACTGGCACAGCAATGCACAACACATCGAATTAGCACTACCTAAAACAGATCATTTTAAAAAGATGTGGCTTTCCAAAATCTGCTTGTGTTTTTCTTTTTTTTTTTTTTACTAGCCTCCTGTGAAAAACAATTTGCTCAAAACAACTCAACAACTCTAGGCATTCCTGCATTCAGCAGTACATGAATTCTGACACATCTCTGGATTCATGCAGAACAAGCAACAAAAAGAATAAAGTTTATTATAAAAGAAAGTGCATTCTTGTGAACGTACATCTATTAGGAAGTGCTGCCACTCTTGACCATGGGAAAGTCTACAGATGACTTACTGTTGGTTTCAAGACTTTCACACAGTTCAGTTTTGACCTCGCCATTTGGTCTGTCGTTTCCTTTTTGGGTCAGTTTGCTTTGCATTGTGGCAGCGGTCACTACAGCCTTGAAGCTCCGCTTCCGTTTTTGAACATTCTGCTCTGGATGAAAAATGATAATATAAACCTTGGGCATGTAGAGCATGCCCAGAGACACAGAAGCACTTAAACTCATGGAGACAGTAAGTGTTGTTGTCTGGATGTACATCTGGGGAAGGAAAGAAACAACAACATAAAAATCATTGTTATATTGATTTAATGTAAGAAGGAAAATAAAGTAATTAATTTAAAAATACTAGGTGGAAAGGGAACCTATAACACCCCTCCTTTTCTGTGCATACATCAGAAGGACCCCTGACTTTGGTTGCCTTTAATTATAGTCAAGTACGGCTGTTTCATGTTGTTTTTTTAACCTTAAGAGTAGATGGTAGAAACAACATAATATTTATTAAACTTCATTCTCATAAAAGCAATTAAGATGCTGTAGTGACTGCATTTTCAGAAAATAAACAAATATGCCTGTACAGGAAAAGAGGAGCGACGATAGGGTTAGCCTTGTATCATCTACTTTAGTACACAGAAACCTCTACAACAATATTCCACGCAGTGATTCAGTAGTGTGTGCAGCATGGTTCAACCGGCAGCAGGCATAATCATAATGCAGAATCTAATTAAATCTTTTATATACTCTTTGAGTTTCACCTTCTCTAAGGTGAAGCCTGAATATTCTTGAGTTCGCTGGGTTTTTTTTGTTGTTGTTGTTGTTTTTAACATTCCCACCTTACTGTTGAATTCTAGTCACAATGCTCTGTTGGCACACAATAAATATATTAATATGTCACAGTCCCAACTAAGAAATCAGAAAATTGAGGAACCAGGAAATCAGATCACAAAGAACCTCAATCCCCTAGAGAAACAAAGGAAAAATCTGACATTTCTGAGTGAGTCTGTCTATTGTTTGTTACCACCTACAAAAATAAAGCAACTCTGGTCTTCAATAGTCCCATAAAAGAAAATTACAATGATCACTCCATAAGAACAGCAGAGAGAAGTTTCTATTTGGAGAAGTATTCAGATAGTATATTAGAAATACTAATTGTAGTTCTGTTCAACATTTATTTTTTCTTAGGAAATTATATTTTATTAGACATTTTATGAGACAAGAATTTTATTTTACAATTCTGTGTGGTTTGCTAAACTGAGTAGGAAATCTCTCAGTAATCATGTTGTTATACTGAAAAAGATACTGAAGTAAAACCTGTTCATTGCCTTGGCAGAGGATTCACTGACATTGTCAGGCATGATTTTAAGCACTAGCCAATACTATCACATTAACCTGGAGATAAGGTAGTAAGTCTGTCTGCAATGTCAGCTTCAGATCATCTGTTTTTATTAAGTACCCTTGGGTAACTTGGCCCTTGGCAGAAAAGTGGAGATATAATAAACTACTGTGCAGTCACTATTATAGTTGAACCTTTTTTAATGTCTTTCAGCTTACAAAAATTTTCCATTAGATACTTTCTCTTTAGAGATCACAAATAAACTCTGCTCTCACTTAAAGCAATGTGAAGTGAGAAATGTGACATGTATTTTGGAAGCATGGACTGTCACTCTGAACAACCTTGCAAAGTATCTGTATAATTGTACAGAAAACTGCCAGATATTACCATAAAATGAGGGATAGCCCAATCTACTCCTTAAGAAAAGACTGAAAATGTTTCAAAATTTGTAAGAAGCTGAACCTGCTTTTTAGGGACAGCACCAGACTGAAAAGACAATCAGGATTGTCTCCCTATTGTGCTGCGGAAAGTTATAGAAGCAACACCTTCCTTCATTTCAATAATACATCAAGACAATACATCAGGAAATATACACAATGCAGTCTTTTCTCACCCCAGTGAAATAATTCCATTCCTTTCAATCTTCACCATGACAGTGGTGTGCCTGAAAGCAGAGTTTGACCTACATTTTGCATGAACATTTCTAATGAAAACCTCACACGGTTACATTAATAAGCAGTAGTTTTCAGACTTCTGTGGAAAGACCTCTGTGCTTGGCACGTACACATGCAAACAGCACCAAGGACATATCCATTTCTCTCTGAACCAAATCAGCTGATCAGTTCAACTGGTACAGCAGTGGCTTTTAAGGTTAAGCGTTACATTAAGTGGTATCCAAAAGCAAAAGTATTTCGGTTCCTAAAAATGCATATATTTCCTAATGGGATTTGCAAAACTGAAATCAATGCTGGTAATACCTTCAACAAAGTGTAGTGCATATGAAAATTTCATTAAACATAAAAAATCCTTTTTTGAAGCCTTACCATTTTTTAAAATCCAACTCATGGCATTATGTGGCTAGCTGAGCCTCACCCGTGGAATCTGTAACAATGCCTGGCATTTAAATATATATATTTTTAAGTCCTTATCAAGTATCCAAGCTGTAAGGCTCGTCTTTCTCTCATGGTTCAGTGTAAGAGTTAGACGATAAAAAACAATAAAGAACTTCTGGATGTTATAGGATAAAATACATACATTCATGTAATAGTACTAGTCATATTAGCGACAAATACATGCATTATGGTAGATCTCAGTGACCTTTTTTGTGATAAGAAGTCCCACAGTGCCAAGCTTTTACAAATACTAAAGAGAAAACATGTCTGCCTGAAGGTTTACATTCAAGTAAGCTTCATAAGTGAATCAACTCTAAATCTGATCATGCATTCACTGAAATAATAAGAGCCCATGGATTTCAATGCACTTAGTTCAGGTATTTTGCATGAGCTATATCATTACATCTAATGTATTTTCTGTGGATTTAATTGAAATGACGAGCACAACAGCCTATTTAAAAAAATCCAAATCACAGATAGTTTCACGTTGCAGATTACAGTTCATATGCAGTGAGATTTATTTCTAATTATTGCTGTGTTTTTGAACAAGCCATTATAATTATTGAAACATTAAAACTAGAATGAGTTGGGAATTTTCTGACAGAGCAGTTATCAAATAGTGAATATAGTCTTTAGAGGGCTTCAGCCTCAGGGATCCTGTTTGCATGGATCACCCTTACTACTTCCTCTTTAATGAAGCTAATGAGAAAGAAGGGCTTCAAGAAACTTGCTAGACCTTGAGAGGAAGGCTTTGAACATGTACTTACATGTACACATTGTGTGTGGTGTGCACATCAGTCTGACTCCATATGCTAATGCAATTGCATACTCAGCTGGAGAGTTTTTGTCAATGACAGTCTAGGTCTGATTCCTTTTCCTGTTAGAATAATAGAATAGTTTGGGTTGGAAGGGACCTTTACAGGTCATCTAGTCCAACCCCCCCTGCAATGAGCAGGCACATCTTCAACTAGATCAGGTTGCTCAGAGCCCTGTTCAACCTGACCTTGAATGTTTCCAGGGATGGGGCACCTACCACCTCTCTGGGCAACCTGTTCTAGTGTTTCACCACCCTTATAAAAAATTTCTTCCTTATAGCTAGTCTGAATCTACCCTCTTTTAGTTTAAAATCATTACCCCTTGTTCTATTGCAACAGGCCCTACTTCTTTTTAAATGGTCATTTGCAGGCTGACAGTCTCTTTATAGGACAGGAACGTCCCCTGCATCTAATCTTTCCCATCTTTGGAATCCCCCTTCTTGCAGCCTGCTGAAGCACAAGTCTAGCAAACAGGATGCCACACACTTGGTTTGACTTTTGTCTGACCCTTATCTTGTTTTATCCCTGAAAAGAGGACAATGATGTTTTATGGCTGTGCATTCTGGGTACTTTTATTATTCTGGGAACATAACTACCTGTAACTTTTACAGAATTAGCTGCTCTAAAAATCAAGGAGCAACAAAAGTAGTTCAGTTTAATATGATATGAGGTCTGAATAATTTTTCATGTGTCTCACAGTGGTAGCTCACTCTAAGTTATAGGAGAATAAAGGTCCCTTTCTCACGATTCATGGTTACACAGAAATGAATTTCAGCACTCCTCACACTAAAATCTCTTCTGAACTACAAACTTTTTGTCCAATAAAGCCTTTCACAGATGTAACAAAGACTGCTATATCTATTGTCCTTGTTCTTGACAGTCAGAAGATATGACAGGAAACTGAAATCATGGTAGAACAAGACAAAAAAAATCTTTGTACTATGGAAAAACTTGAGGCCTAAATACCTTCCTGTCTCCATTCCCCGCCCCAACCCCACACCAGAACTGATACAGGACTTCTTATGTATTGTTTTCCACCTCCACAACTGACAAAAGGATCCCTGACAACAGACTGTCTCATGTCTAGATGCTGTGTACCCACTCAGACACATGATCTGTCTATTTCACAAATGACCTGGACCCTTTCCTTATCAGAAGGATCCTACAAGCTTGGTAACATAGCCTGTGACTACCTCAGCAGATAAAACAGATAATAGCCATGTGGATATTTAGGGGTTTTCTATCTTCTACCATTGGTTCTAGGACTATGTATCTCCTTTTTTCTACTTTGAAACTTAAAATGTGACATAGTAAATATTGGGGCACCCAGAAAGGATATTTCAGAAAAACAGAGACACTCTGATGGCTTCTTCAGTTTGGAAGTACTTGAAACTGAATTGCCTCCTTGGTAACCTGAAAAATTTCTATGCATCAAAGCAGGTGTGTGCACCGAATTGTCCCAGTGCAGGTAGCTGAATGACTACCTCTCAGCTAGGCTTCACTGCTTAGAACTGAAATATCCCCCACGTCCCCAGTAGTGTCCCATCAGTTTGGTGCTTGCAGAAGCAATGTCATGCACACAGCATGCCTTGAATCATAGAATCATAGAATCATAGAATCATAGAATTGTTAAGGTTGGAAAAGACCCTTAGGATCATCAGGTCCAACCGTTAACCTACCACCGCCAAGTCCACCACTAAACCATGTCCTCAAGTACTGCATCTACCCATCTTTTAAATACCTCCAGGGATGGAGACTCAACCACTTCCCTGGGCAGCCTGTTCCAGTGCCTGACTACTCTTTCAGTAAAGAAGTATTTCCTAATATCTAACCTAAACTTACCCTGGCGTAGCTTGAGGCCATTTCCTCTCGTCCTATCGCTTGTTACTGGGGTGAAGAGACTGACCCCCACCTCGCTACAACCTCCTTTCAGGTAGTTGTAGAGGGCAATAAGGTCTCCCCTCAGCCTCCTCTTCTCCAAACTAAACAACCCCAGCTCCCTCAGCCGCTCCTCATAAGACTTATTCTCTAGACCCTTCACCAACCTCGTTGCCCTTCTCTGGACACGCTCCAGCACCTCGATGTCCTTCTTGAATTGAGTTCAACACAAAACAATCACTTTCATTAAAGAAAAAAAAATAGTGGTCATGTCACAACTTTTGTCCAGATTGCTTCCTTGGTCTGCGTCCTCCCCTACTTTCACGCATATTCAGGCTCTCTTCAGAATTGCTGGTTTTCTCATGCTAGTTATTTTTCTTTTCTACTCAGTTTTAACAGGCCAAATATTGGGTACCTCCCACACAGCCTGTTTCCTAATCTGATTTTAATAGTATATCCTGGATAGGGGGGAGATAGGACTATTTTGATTTTCTGAGTGAATTGAATTTGTTTTCCACTTCGGTGCAAGTTCTCTAACTGCTAGCAGTTGTAACACAGAAGATGAACCAGTCCAGCAGTTAGTGAAGTGCTAAACCACAGAGAGAAGGCTTGGTACAACTCAAGCTATCGGGGTGCCTAGTGTAGATTCAACTCAGCTACTTACAGTCCAAAGAGAAGTAGATGTTTAAAAAGACACAGATGGTCTAATGTCTCTTATTGGCTAATTCTATACAATTTGCCCTTTAGAAGTGCCTTTCTCTGCAGGCTAAAGAAATAGCCTCAGTATCAAATACTGGAGTCTGAACCATACTGCTGAGACAGATATACCGAGATAGGCACTCTTGAACGTGTCCCAGATTGCCAGTAACAGAGCAGAAGACTGAATTATGATTTAATTTTTCCCTTATCCTTGTTACCAAATACTTTATGTCTCTTATGTGAACCTTCTCAGCTCCTTCAGCCAGTTTCATTCTTTAAGGCCAGAACTGCAGCAAGCTTCATTTCCCACAAGGGTTTTTTGTTCTCATTCCCTCCCGCCACTCTTGCCTTCACTCCCAGCTGTTGGAAGCCTTTAGCAGATCATTTATAGCCAGAAGATAAATGGTACATCATAAAATAAAGATACATGCCATCTATCCACAGGCATCCCACAGATTGGGAAAGACAGCAAAATGGGCCCTCTCCATTTGTGGTGGAGAGAAAACAAGTCTTTTTAGTCTCAGTAAACCACTGAAAGCATTCATAGCCATTCTCCCTCTGCTGCAGAATCTAGAGGGCTTAGAAAAAGACTGTCCATTTCTTCTTTTAAAGTCATGCACATGCCATAACACTACAACTGCTTTTGCATGTGTTGCTGCTTGCTAAAGAGTTGACAGAATGACACCACTTATGGTTTCACAGTTGTGTTCACAAATCAGAAAGAAACGCCATGCAATGGATTCCACACCAAAAATCAACATGGAAAAGGCTGACTGCAGGCAAATATATTTGAAAGCAGGAGAGTAAACAGGGAGGTAACAATGCTAGCAAGGTACTAATAACTAACAAAAGGATCCATGCTTCTCTTCAGAACCTCCATCCCCATAAACTTACACCTACAGATTTTTATTGCTTTCAGTGCACAACATACTTTTCTGTCTGCACCTGTGGAAAGAAAATTCATCTTTTCTTGAAGAAAAACATTACAGGTGCAAGTCAGTCATCATTTTGCTCATACAACAAGATTATTTGCAAGGTATAAGGTAAACTTCATGGAATGAGTCTTCTTCAGACATTTGTTCAGTTAGAAAACATGGGGAATGACTTAACATACATTTTTTAACCATTTAAAAACATTCCTTACCAAACTACCAATTAAAATGAGGATTTGAAAGAAAAAGTCAAAGCCTCTTCACAAACATGAAGGTACAACATTCATTAGGTTATTATCTCAAGCAGGAAAGGTAGGCTGTAATTCCGTACATTGCAGAGAAAACTGAGAAAACAAATCCTCTTTATTTTCATCTGTACATTTCAGTTGCTTTCAGAAACTTTAAGAGAAAGATCTAATAATAGATTTCAAATGAAATGTGTGCCAGCTTTAAAAAGTATGAACTTTCATGAAAGCTTGGATGAGAGAGGAGCTACAAAAGCTTGTAGCCTTGGTAGAACATGTATATACCTGCATTTCAGAAACTGAATTATGCTAATAATTTCACTGTTCAGATTTTCCACTTAAGTCTAATTTTGACCTTTCTTGCAATATTTATAAGTATTCCCTTTCTACCCATAAATTATTTTATGCAAAGAAAGGAATGGCTTTACTAGGGTTTTTTTTTAGCATTGTATTTATTATTTTAAGGCAAGTAGATACAGAGAACTCAGAGTTGTGAACTGCTCGTTGGAAATGGTATGTTCCACAACTGCACATTGCAAAGTTTGCATTGCATAGTTTTCCCTTCAAAATGTTTTTTTGTTCACGTGCCCAAAATTAGTCTTAATTAATCCAAACAGTTTCCAGTAACTTCTCAATACCTGATTTTACCGTGGAGGTAGAGTAGGACAGCTGTATCCCAAACAAAGACAACTCCTGAAACTTAGATAATGGGATTTGAAGACATTCACTTCACCATGCCTTGCTAATCTGGCCTGTCGTTTGCAAACAACTTCTTCTTGGACCAGTAAGGGTTGTCCAACTCTGTGTATTTCTTCATCTCATTTCCTAACAAGACATGATTCCTTTGTCACACAGAGGGCATCAGGATACCATTGAAATATATCAAATAAAAAGAGGAATAGTAGATTACTAGGGCTGGGGAACAACTAATATAAATATAATACTCTACCACTATGTCTATATAATAGAAAATGAAACAATGCTATGCTACAGACCTGGGCACTAGAACTTTTAAACTGTTAGAGCACTCCCAGCATGAGTAGGCCTGGGCTTGGACCAACTCACACTCTCCCAAACCTTTGGCAGGAGTTTGCCCACAGTTTGGGATGATTCCCACTATGTAAGGCTGATGATATACCCATGCTGTTCTTGTTGAGAGATTAAGACATTTTAATATTATAAATCTAGTGAGACTGTGACAACTGGCTTCATGGTCTGTGAATATTCTTGACAATGTATAGTTTCTAATTTAGATAGAGCCTAAGAGGACAACACAGGAGACATCTATGCAGACAAAGCGATGAACTGATTGAGAGCAGTTCTGCAGAGAAGGACTTGGGGATATAGATGGATGAAAAATTGGATATGAGCCAGCAGTGTGTACTTGCAGCACAGAAAGCTAATCATATCCTGGGCTGAATAACAAGAATTGTGGCCAGCAGGTCGAGGGAGGTGATTCTGCCCCTCTACTCTGCTCTGGTGAGACACCACCTGGATTACTGCATCCATCTCTGGGGTCCCCAGTACAAGACAGACATGGACCTCTTAGAGTGGGTCCAGGGGAGGGCCACAAAAATGATCAGAGGGCTGGATCACCTCTCCTATGGAGAGATACTGTGAAAGTTGGGATTGTTCAGTCTGGATAAGACAGGGCTCCAGGGAGACCTTATTGCAGCCTTTCAATGTATAAAGGGGGCTTATAAAAGAGGCAGAGAGAGACTTTTTACCAAAGCCTGTAGTGACAACACAAGGGGCAACAGTTTTAAACCGAAAAAGGGTAGATTTACATTGTATAGAAGGAAGACATTCTTTACAATGAGGGTGGTGAGACACTGGAACAGGTTGCCCAGAGAAGTTGTGGATGCCCCATTCCTGGAAGTGTTCAAGGTCAGACTGGATGGGGTTTTGAGCAACCTGATCTAGTGAAAGATGTCCCTGCCCATGGCAGGGGGATTGGAGTAGATGACCTTTAAAGGTCCCTTCCAGCCCAAACCATTCTATGATTCTATGATTTATTAGAACATGGTACTTTCTCAACATGGCGGACATTAATGGCAGTTGTAATTTCTATTGGCAGATGTCACCTCTAACCATAAAATTGTAGAAAATTGGCTTTTTGCCTATTTTGATTCCTTGCATTTGTTCCTTCCTCCTCCCTTTGTTTCAGTATACAAGTTTCAGATGCTTTAGCTCTTCTGTAATTGCTACATTTGAAAAAGCTTTCTGTTGATGTGTAACCCTTATAGACCTAGTCTGTAGTTTTACAGATAACATCACAGAATTGATTGGCAACAGAAATTATGACATTTTGTGGCAAAAGATGGAGAAGACTAGACTGAAACAAGTGTTGCATTATCAAATATTCTGCTCATTGGGAATGCGCAACATTTTTTAAGAGAAAAAAATGTTCAGCTTTAATTCATCTGCAACACTTATTATGATGTTTTATTAAGAACAGTAATAAACTAAAGTCTGCTTCTTTACTGCAGTCCATCCTCAGGACATAGGTGTCATGGAAAATGCTAGGCACTGCCTTGCAGACCTTTGAAGTAATTTAAAATATAATTAGGTAATTTGATTATTTTTTCTTCTCATAAGTTAGGTTAGGTATCACACTATCATACAGCTTACATATACCACAGCATACAATTTTTTGCAGTATTATGGTTTTTAAAGTGCCGTGTGATCCATTCATCTCACCAGCTTTACTATGAAAAGAGCCATAGTAGTCAATCACTGACCAAAGACCAATCTCTACTACATCTGTTGTAATGTGCATCTCTGTCCTGATATTCAGGACTACTGAACTCCAAAAGCTCAAATAGAAGTCAGGTACTCACAATTTGTAAAAGTAAGCTAAGAAATATCCAAATACAGGTTAAAAAAAGTCAATATTAAATAGCCATAATGGAAAAAGTTTCTGCTGCATGGAAATCCTGAGGAAGGAGACTATTTAAAAGTATGTTATACATTAATTGAATCTTCAACATAATGTAGAAGTGGAATTTTTATGGTATATTGTGTTACACTTAAGATCTACTTGGCAAAATGCCAAGCAAAGAATTTATTGTTAGTCTAATTACAATCTTAACGGCCTAATCAAAACTATAGCAAATATTATTATTAATTCAGTTATAATGATACTAGCTTTTGCTGTTCAAATTATTTAATTATTACAGGAAAATCTCATTAATAATGTAGTTAAATCTGTTATATATGAACTTTTGAGTATCAGTCCCTTTTCTCCAGTGGCACACTCCCTGTCCATGCTCCTCTGGTTCCTAAAGGCAACAGATTCAGACCTCTGCAGGAAGAATGGAGGGAAGGGGAGTTTATGTTGAGTTGTCAGCATCCCAAGTCCTTCACCAGGAGAAGGTGCATGATGATGATGGCTGGTGTTCCCTCCTCTTTAGTCTTGGGTGCAGCTGAGGTTACTTTTACACATTTTCTAACACTATGTGTTTATTTTGTCTTTTTAAAAATGAGTTCCCATCATCTACAGTCAGTCTACCTCTACCCATTAACTGCTTATTAATTGAAATTAAGTCCCAGTTACTTTGTTACTGAATGGCTTCACAGGTTTGTTAGATCTTTACCATACACAGTATTCAGAGAGCTAAGCTGAAACAAGTTAGGCAATAGTCTCCTGACTGCTGGACAGTTGGTATCACAACTAACATAAGCTCAAGACACAAGCCAAAATATATCCCGAAAGCCCACATTGACAGGTCAATGTAAAGCCTGTAGACTTTTCCTAGCAACAAAAAATCATATTTATTGGGCTACAGCTGGGTACTCTGTACAACGGTGAATTTCAACCTTATTTCCAATTGTATTTAATAAAAAATGTTGGTTTTTATAAGATTTCCAGAGATTTTCTACCAGAGATGTAGTCCAGCCTTCAAATCACTTTCATACTCCTTTCAAATACTTACAACATTTAAACCCCTTTAGTCAAATGCATTCTGATTTGCACAACTTAGATCAATTCATCTAGATAAGATGCAGCACAAGTTAGAGAACTTTTTTTCCGCACTTTTAAAATTTTTAGTAAAATTTATTTTATATAAGATATTTATTATTAATTCAGTCTTCAGGTATCTACTTTGAATGCAGACTGTATTTGCCCTAAGGCTAAATCAACTAGCAAATGTGGCAGGTGGACAACTATTCAAAAATGAATTCATGTAGATTGGCACATCTTCAATTATGATCCATTTAAAAATAGAAAATATGGAATCTGACATTTTGGAATACTCAAGGAGCCAGTTGGCAACCCCAAAATTGTCACTTTCATATGCATAATTGTCCAGCGATAAAAAACAGAAAGAAAGAAATCTGCCTTATAGAGAACTAAGGAAAGATGTTACCAGGATAAAGAAAAAAGTGTGGCTTGGATTTAATTCATACTCCAGGATTAAAATAAAACCTAAATGGTTTGCTATAACACAGAGAGAGCATTGTTGTTGACTGACACATTCTTATAACTAGAATATATTGCTGAGTAGAAAGCAATCTTTTTTCTTGTCTGGACTTGAAATGTATACAGTATTATGATTCTATTAAAATCCTGTCTTTTTTAAATGACCAATACTAACAGAAGATCTATTTCCTATATTCACAAAACATAGAAAAAGGTTAACCTTAATTGCTGGTTTATTATGCTATTGACTACATTTTAGTTTCTGTTTTCTGAAGTCTTTTAAATATGCATTATACCTGAGCTAAAGAGATAACTGTGCTCTAGAAATACTATAAAACAACCTCTAATTCTGTAATAATTAGCTTGCTACTGGGTTTAGTCATAAAATGTGTTTGTTTATTTAGCGCACATGGCTTAAGTGTCAGAGTTCAAGTACCTGATAGAGACAAATATTAAGTGAAGTACACTTGTTCAGAAGATAATTTTATTTAGCATCTTCAAGCAGGGCATAATTAAGTTACTCTGTCATACAAAATGATGGAGGCTTAAATAAGTAACAGCTGGTTACCCCAATGGCTGTACAACTGCAGGGCAGCCTTTGGCAGGAAAAGCTGTGCAAACACAACCAATACATTATGCTAATGGGAACAATGTAATGAGCAAGGAAGCAGCTAGAATGGAATGAAAAAAAAGAAAAACAAAAAATCAAACAAGTCCCTTCAGCCCTTAGCACACATTTCAATTGCAATTTGTGAACAGCAATCTTACAAAGGCTGTACTCAAGTACTAGCCTTGTCTAGAGGTGTTTGCTGAGTTCATTCCTTAGGTCAGAATAAGCTTGACAACAGGATGAATCCACTGATGGCTGATCCCTTGACTTCAATGAATTTACACTGAATTGCTCCAACACATGAATTGAACAAAACATAAACTAATAAAAATATTTTTTCATTAAATTTCTCTCTGATCTTTTAGAAAAAGAAATTAACTAAACTGCAGTATAAGTGGCCAAAATTAGACTTAAAATAGGTGCATTATAAAAGTATTTCCTCCCTGTTACTATTAATCTCTAAAGGTTTCACTTGAGTGCTTACTTGCCTTGGTGTCACTCTGGGTTTTTTTGTTCCATAACTCATTGTGACACTGCTCCAGTAGAGTTTTTCTGTCAGATTTCGTTCATTGCAGAAGGCTATTGTGGATTCCCTACCTAGCTCTGGAGCAAGACTCACTAACCTGAATTGGATTTTAGAACCAGGTACCAGGTTCCCAGCTGCAGTGCAGAGGGTATGTTGCATGCTATACAGGATATGTTTTGTGCTACATCTAACCCACAGCCCTTTCAAAGTCCACTCCAAAAGGACTTACAAAACAGGACTTCTAAAAATAAGTCTCTTCAAATAAAATTTTTGAAAGAGCCTATACCACTTTATAATCTAGGCAAAACCCCATAATCTAGATTAGCCAAAACAGAAGCAGAGGACAGGGATTACCAGGGATGGAGACAACAACCTGGAAAAGTTTAAGGACAGAGCAGAAACTCAGGGAGAAGAAACACCTTAAGAGCAGTTAGCTTATAAACTATTGGAGGCAACAGGAATACAGAGAGGAGTCTCTAACATACATTTTCCCTTGTATTTTCCATATGTAAGCATGACCCACACTACTGCCGAAATGCTGGTGACTCACTAACCACACACAAAAGAATCTGGTGCATATTGAAAATTATCATCTTAGGCAAAAGTCTAATATGAACAGCAATAAAATAAAAGATCTTAGGCAATATATTTACATCATCTACATTAGGAAGTGCACAAACACAGAACACAGAGCAATTGTCCGTGCTCCATAAGACACTGATTTGATAGAAACTATGAGAGTACAAGCAATTTAGCAAGCAGAACTTTGCTTTGGGACATTTCATGTCCCTCTGTGATGGCACGATTGCTGTACAAACATGGACAGATTCATTTGTGCTGGCTACCAACAATGTTTTTGTTGGTTTCTAGTTATGTGGCTTTGCATGCTCTGAATTTCACTTTGGCAGTCTTTCTTTGAGCTCCGATTAATGCATATATGCAAAAATCTCAGCACTTTTCCCTTAGTGTCTGTGCACCTGTCATCTCAAGTGACCTCAGTACACCAATTCAGAAGAGAAAGGGAAGAACTACCACCTCTTCTAGACTATGCAAAAGCTTATTTGGTTTCTATAAGCATTCTTATGACATTTTTCCTCGAGAGCAGAACTGATAAAAACTCACCATTATTTCACATGTCTGTCCAGGTGCAGATTTACCAAAGGGAAAAAAGGTATGTCAGGGCAAACATATCTTCATTTTCCCCATTGAATTACCTCAATAATATAGCCTCGTCATGGCTTTAGTTTGCCCTTTTGTCTCCCTATGACCCATGTTTTGACACATTTTTGTTACAATACATATATCTTCTTGCTCAACAGCTCCATCTATCAGACACAGGAGATCTTTATGCCCAACAAGCAGTTGCATCTATCAAATAAGGGTCAAGCACGGAAAGAGAGGCAGGGGCATATTTTTAACCTGAAGAAAGTTCTGCACTAGGGCATCTGTTTAGTGCCACAGGACTAGTGCCAATCCACACACATGGTTGTTCCTGCAGGCATGGGTAGGAGTGTTTTATGAGCCCATACGCAGCCCATGCCATGTACAACAGCCTGTCATGTGACAAAGCACATCATCATCAGTTATATAATTTCAGGCTAACCATACTTCTTCTCAAGCCCAATCCTGCCATTCTGCTGCATGGTTCAATCCAGCCATATATACTGCAACCCAAGTTGCCTCATTTCTTCCAGATGCAGGTATCCTTATTTTACGTATAATGTCATATCATGGCATGGAGTCCTGATGCTTCATCATCTGAATTCATATCTGTTCAGAGTTCTACAGCTCCCATCTGAAGTGGATGCCTGGATTATATGGAAACTCTCCTGGGTGACGGATGAAATGGGAGAATTGCAATCTCAAAAACATGGGCAGAAAATGTCTGACTTGGCACTTGCCAGGGGTCCAGGTACTGGGTAGGTATCATATCACAATGCTTCTCAACCTCCAGTACAATGACATCAATTTGATTACCAAGGTGTTTACTTACACCAGAACTCAGCAAGAAAACCACAGAGTGGTTTTAATGTGGCTTAGGTAACTATTCCCCAAACTCCTAATTTGTCTTTGAAGTTTCTCTATGACCTAGACTTTACTCGGTTTCTTCAGCAGATATCCACATATTTATGGCATAGACCTGACACAAATACTATTTTTATGTGAGAACTTGGATAAGCTTTAAATTTCTTCTTGTCTACCTGGAGGATTCTCATGGCAAAGCAAGATTTTGCTGACTCCCACGAAATGTACAGTATGAAGATATCTTAGAGGATTATCTCTGAGGTATCTCAGGAGGGGATCTCAGAAGAGCAATGAGGTAGAGCAATAATGACATATGTACTTCCCCTTCCAATCCCCCCCCACGCATACATACAACTCCTCCTTCCACCTTTTACCTTCTTTTTGCTCTTTCTGTGTTCAGAGTGAATCTCACTTCTTTGAACTATCCTGCCACATTATATCTTTTTTTTTTTAATTCAGCTGCGATGTTCTCTGGTGAGAATTCAGAGAACAGTTAGTTTCTCCTGGATAACAACAGTGTAGTCCTTCCACAATTCTTGTATATCATTATTGACGATTATTTCTGTATTTGCACCCTCACCAGCTACAATGTCATCCATAGGTAATACAGCATCTTTACTAGATTCAGCATTAGAATTTCTCCGATGTCAGTGTCCGACCTCTGCTTTCCCTTTGTCATTCTTAGCTGTCAAGAATTTTAATCCTGAAATAAACCCTAACATGTTAACTTTCCTGGGGGCAATACCAGAAGGTAGGAACTTATGTGTAGAAGGTATGCAGCAGTAGATGTGTCTAAATTGCACTGCAGAACCAGCACCAAAGTGGGCTTGTGACTGATTCAGTATGCTTTGACTGATACTATGACTCTAGTATGCTTTGGCTGATAATACCCAGGGGAACTATGAGTGACCCAAATATTTATGTTACTCTCTCAAATGCAGTTAATCATACAAGGTGAATCTGGCACACTGGGATGTTCAGGTATCCATAGCTCTTTCTATGGTAACACTTATACAGAGAAGACAAGCCAGTGCACTTCCCTTTAGAAATCTGGGATACTTCCTATATGGTCACTGTTATCATCTGCCACAAGAGAAGGAGAGATTCGTTGTCAGCCTGAAAAGATATTGTCTACAATGACAGAACAGACCTAGATTCAAGCAGAACGTGAGGCTTAGCTACCAAGAGATTTCAGTTCTCTACTGTTCAAATTTGAACTCTAAACTTAAGAATATGTTGGCCTGAGCCATGAAAAGATGATGTAAAATCATTGCTTAACTTTTAAACGGCTGCAGTACTCTTCGATCTACTGTGTTAAACAGTGGTGTCTCAGCATTACTGCTGAGAGGAAAACGGCTTGTCCCTCACATGAGCATTCTCAGTGTGAAAAAGAGTTTTTGTCCCAGATCATGAACTGAATTTTTCTCTAACTGAAAATCCACACAAACATACAAAAATCAAAATCAGTTCAAATTAAGAATTTGGCTTCATTCTTTCAAAAAAAAATTTGCATCATTTATATATTAGTTCAAGTTGCAAGGGACCTCAGGTCTCTAGTCTAACATTTTCCTCAAAGAGGGTCAGCTGTGCAGTCAGACCAGGTGTCTCAGGTCTTTACCCAGTCAGGTCTTGGAAACCCCCAAGGAAGAAGAGAGACTGCACAGCCTCTCTGGGCAACCTGTTGAACTTGACTGCCTTCAGAGGTAATAATGTTTTTCCTTTTATCCAGCCTGAATGGCTTTTGTTTCAACTTATGCCCATGGTTTCATGCTCTCCTACCACACCCCACTATGAAGACCCTGGCTCCCTTCTCTCAGTGACCTCCATGTAGGCACTGGGGGCTGCTGTTCAGTCTGTCCAAAGCTGTCTCTGCTCCAGGCTGAACAAGCCCAGCTCCATCAGTCTCTTCTCACAGGGCAGGTGCTCCAGCCACCAACCATCATGGTGGCCTTGTGCTGAATTTGCTCCAGTTTATTAATGTGTGTCTTGTACTGGGAGGCCGGTATTCCAGATGTGGCCTAATGAGAGCTAGGTAGAGAGGGATAATCCCTTCCCTCAATCTATCTGCTTCTGTTAATACAGCCCAGGAGGCTGTTGGCCCTGTTTGTGACCATGTCACTGTTAGCTCATGCTCAGTTTGCTGTCTGCAAGGCTTCCATGGCCTTTTCCACAGAGCTGCTCACAAGCCAGTCAGTCTCCAGCCTGTATCATTGCAAGGGGTCAACCTTTCCAGGGCCAAACTTTGCATTTGTCCTTGTTGAATTTTATGAGGTTCCCATTGGCCCATTTCTCCATCCCGTTTAGGTTCCTCTGGATGACAGCCCTTTCCTCCAGCATATCAACTATTACCCCCCAATTTGGTACCATCTACAAACTTTATGAGAGTGCATGTCATTGCCTCCTACTGATCATTGGCAAAGATGTTAAACAGGACAGGTTCCAGAACAGATCCCTTGTTACTGGCCTCCGGGTAGAGCACGACCTATAACCATGACCCTCTGAGCCCCATCATCCAAACTGACTCTTACCTATTTGGTTGTACACCCACCCAGACTATAACATCCTAACTTGGGTACAAAAATATTGTGGGGGACACTGCCAAAAGCCTTGCTAAAATCAAGGTAAATGACATCCTCAGCTGTCCCCTCATCCACAAACCCATATATCCCATCACAGAAGGCAATCACGTTGGTCAGGCAAGTTGACTGTTCCCAGTAACCTTCTTTATATGCCCAGAAATGTGTTCCAAGAGGGCTTGCTCCATGATTTTCCCAGGGACCAAAGTGAGACGGACCTGCCTGCATATATACCTAAATGTTTTTCAGCTTTTAAAATTGTTCTTAAAATTGAGTACTACCAAGTTACTTGCAGGAAAATGGGGGAAGAAAAGGTGTCACCACAAACCATGTAATAGTAGTAGTGATAATTAGGAAGTGTTACATCACAAGTTCTACAATAGAAGTAGTAATAATTAAGAAGTGTCGCTGAATTATCTCTAATAAAAATTAAGTGTTACTGAATTATCTAAGGATTTTATTAATATTTTTCTTTCTTTGTCTCTTCTTTCTTTGACATCTTGACCTTCCTTGTTCTGTCTTCTTGAACTAAAAAAAGAAGACTGAGACATATTTTAATTCGCTTTAATTTGCTTTAATGTGCTCCAATTTGCACATTATGGATATTTAAATAACCTAAATAATAATGATATCAATAACAAATTAGTATTCAAAGGGAAATGACAAAATGTGGTGAAACCTGTGTAAAGTGCATAGGATTCAGGTCAGCACAATTAATAGGCTGTATTTTATATGGTATATTTTACTTGACTACTTTATACAAATTAAGGGGTTCTATTCCTCAAGGCATTTTATAAATGTTAATTATTAATATAAAGTAAAGCCTTTTCTTCAGTACTGTGTTTCCAGTGCTCAAAGCCAACCCAGAATTCAACAGATTGCATATTTTTAAGATGTTGCCAATGTTTTAAACAGAAAATCCCTTTGGTTTACATTCCCATATATTCAGATTGTTGTTGCACATCTGCTGTAATGATTAAATAGGACATTCCATCTCTGGAGGAAAACCAACTCAATTAAGTGAAAGAACTGAAAGGTAGTTTTCCTTCCCCTTCTTAAAAATAAATAAAAAAGGCACTTCTGTTTTTCCTACTTTTAAACTGTAATTAATACCTGTAATTGTATAACAAAATGACAGAGAGCAGTTGCATGCCAAAAGGAACACAACCATACAATTCCTAGTTACTAAATACTGATTTTCTGTCATTAAAAAAACCTAAGAACCACCACTAGATTTGTTAGTTACGGTTCCAATACATCTAAATAAAAGAACCAACACTCCTTGTTCTTTTAAACTAATGAGATGATCTATTTGTTTCCCTTTCAGTGAACATGATTCAATGTGCTGGAATAGAGTCTGCAGCCTGCAAAATGGTGGCCAGACAAAAAAGCCAACCTTGTTGGTTCCCTTAACTGCTTTCTTGGGCTATTCCAAATTAAATGCTCTATCTTGCCAGATCACCCAGTTTTTCAATGCAAAATTTAGTGCTTGTCTAAACTAGAAAGCCTCTGCCACTAGCCAATCTGCTGGGGCCATGTTGTCAAAGCCCCTTCATGTATGCCAAGAAGAGATGTTCTCCTGCCAGCACAGCTACATCACCTCACTGAATGACAGGTGCAAAACTAACATTAGCTTTCCTCTATTGGCATAACCACACATTGGGGTTTTGCCAGTGTAACTGCTAGTCAGCTTCAGTATGTGAGTGTGGGGTTTTTTTTTAGTTTTCACTCTCCTAGCTTTGTTGGCAAGTCCTTCTAGATATGGCCTAAGAATGTTACTATTAATGATCAAAATGGCAGATGACAATGACTTCCATCTATAAGGTATTTAACTTACTAAAATGTACCAGAAGATTAAAAAAGTACCCTTGAGGACCATAGACTTCTGTTTGATTAGAAACAAACAGCTCATTGGAAATGTTTCCTTTAGCTGTTTGACCAGAGACTCCAAGCAGTAACAGTCTCTGAAGTTTTTCCTATGTTGGAATAGTCACAGATTTATTCTGCAATGGAGCGATTATATCTTACAATATTTTATAAGGTGTAGTTCACACTACAGTTTGTTCCACTGTTCTCTAGCTGTCCATGTAGGACCTCCGCTTCTACATAAAAGTTTGTTGGAACTGGATGCCAAACTATGGGTTTTTTAATTCATGGTGGAATTAAGGTGACTAGGGTTGCCCGGAAGTAAACTCTAAGTATTTTTGATATACAACTGCATATACTGTCCATACTTTATTCTGTCTGGCAGAACCTCACCAATCCCTATGTTAGCCTGACAGATTTTACTGTATTTCCTTCTATCATTCCTATAAGCTTGGGGAATTAAGTTGTTGTTGCTGTTATTTAATCAGTGGTTAGTAAATCTGGCCTGTATTGCAGTCATCTACAATATTCATGTTCTGAAAGGAAGGAGATGTTTGTTTCATGCTTTGCAAATCAGCATGAATAGCAAAGAAATAATAAACATAGTGCAATAAGATGTATGTTTTTATTTTATTCATTATTTAGCTTTATAACTGTATAAATAATTTGGCCTGAAGTAGGAACAGTCCGGTCAAATTTAGCACACCATTGTTTTTATGCGGTAGTGGTTTGTGTAAATTGTGTTCGTGACAGGTTATAATACTATGAGGAAATATTTTGGATGGAAATAACAGATGATCCATGACAACTCTAACTAAAACATATTATTGGTGTAACACAGTGAATAAACCCATCATGTCCCATCTATTGAGCTTCACTAAGAGGCAAAATAATATATAGTGCATGATAAAATAAATATGAAAAGGCAAGCCCTGTTATTTACCAGCTACACAAATCTTCTAATAGCCAAAAGTTATCCTAACCACTGTCTCCCTGCTAAGCCTTTTAGAATAAACTCTTAGCTCAGGTCACTTCCTTTGTTTCCCTGTGTCCTACCTTGCAACCTCTTTTGCCTTTATCTCTGAAAGCATTTTTAGATTTTTATTATCTGACAGGTCGCCTGCATCACTGGCATAGTATCCTGCCTTCACTGCCTTCCCTGATTGGATGACCTAATTTTTGCCAACAGGAGCACTGAATGAAATAATTATTAATGCCCTGAGACTATTCAGGTGAAGGCTAAGATTACTTTAGGGTGAGGGATATAACAGGAGACAGTAAGTATAGGAACATTTAGGACATAAAAAATAATTTCCTGTCCTTCCCCACAGCCTCTTCCCCCACCCACCCAACAACATTTTTTTGCTTTTTGCATGAGATTTATTTTTGGCTGTAAATATGAACTCTAGAGTTTATATTAGCTGTGTTTCTCCCTTCTGAAGGCAAAAGGGAGAGTGAAATCTAAATCAGATACAATGTTTAGCAAATTTTGCGGACCCTTTTGCCTTGCCATTTTCTTAGCAATTAGGTGCTATTTCTGCCAGCATTCTCAACCTTCCTTTACCAGTGCTGCTCACCCTGATGACTGACAGCCCCCGGCTTTCACTCCTTGGATATGTCCAAGGTATATTTGATACCTGTAAAAAGTTTCCATGGGGCATTTGCCTTCAAATGATAAGCTCTTGTACCATACTGCCAAAAAAAGAGGTGGTATAAAATCTTTCTCTTCACAAGTAATTTTTCTGTTGCTCATACATACATGACCCTTGCTTTTCCTCATTTGACGTAGTGTTGCATATATTTTGCTTGACAAATACAGGTACTTTGCAGTAATTTCCTTTTCTTATCCATATTACTGATAGCCTTCCTCCACTTCCATGAAGATGCAAAATCTACAAAAAGCAGGTATGCCAAAAAGGGTTTGAAAGCCCATTTAGTCTCCATGTATACGCTCCAAGCCAAACTACAGTTTTTGTAGAAGTATGTAAGAGAAATGTAAGAAAACAGGGAGAAGCGCTCATGGAATCACAAGTCAAATCGCATAAACAGAATCATAAATATATTATTCCACTGCTTACTCAGCTCTAAAGTTGACACTTAACAAGAAACGTTTAGCCACATGAGACAGCAAATCGCATCTTCTCACTTATCCACATTCACGCTCTGTCTCTTGCATTTGATTTGTGCCAGATCAGCAGAAGAGAGTGAGGGAGGAGGCTAAATTGTTCCTCCCTGTGCAGAGGGAATGCAGAGGTCTCCCAACAGCAAGTGGCTTTCCTCACCATATGTGCTTCTTCATCTTGGCCCAGCAGGGCAGGAAAATGAATTTGAGGATTTTCAACACAATGCACATTATGTAAGCATTAGCTGCAGTGCTTTGCTCCATTTTTGCTTTCAGTGGCTTATTCACATGCATTTCACAGAGAGTGGCTAAGCCTAAAAGTTAGAAAAGATTTAGTATGTGTGGCAAGATCTATGGAATTCAAGTTAAAATCGTTACATGATGGTGAAATTCAGGTTAGTACTTTACATATAATCGTGATGTAGCTCAGTAAACAGGGCTGTGTTTTTGTGCACATGCAGCATACTTAGTCATCTGTTCCCCGCGTAGTCCAAAATCAGCCTTGCTATTCTCAGTGCTGATAAAACAACAGAGTAATTTATGACAACAGACTCACTTGAGACAAAAAGTGACTTACTGAATAACAACCCTTTTGGCTAATTTTTACAGAAGTTTTCTAGGTAGGGATTTTGGACAACACAGGAGATTCTCCAGGCAGGTCCTGCTGCCACAGGACAATTGATAAGCACTGTTGTATGTTGTTCCTATAGAAGCAGACAGGGCAATGCAGGACAGTCTTTTGTAAGTCGATAAAGATAGGGGATACTTTGTACGTAGTTCAAGATAATAACGGGAAAAGTTCATGCATTTGCTGGAGAGTTGAACTCAGCAAAAAAAAAGCTCAGGGAGTCTCATCCAAACCAATTGAAAATGCCATTGCAAGGACCCGGACAGTGACAGACCATTCTGTTTGAGAGATTCAATTCTCCACATGAGCATTACCCTATGCAGCGTATTTCAGCAAATTGGTTTTTTTTTTAAAAAGCATTCTGTCTGTGAATGTTTGCAACACATGAACCATACAGCCCTGAAGGACATTTTCTTTAATGATAGACGATCATGTTGTAATCTCACTTGCCAACATATGACCTCCCCTCAAGAAATAGTATTTCAGATGCAGCATTTAAAGTTGTTTCTTTAAATGCTGGATGATCATGTCTATAGTGTTTTCACCAGGTTGCATGATGACCAGCTTCCAATTAAGCACAGGTGAAGTCACGACCATCCTTCTTTCCTGCCTTCATCGTATTGATTAGCATTCCCCATTACAAAGGTATATATAGTATTGCTACCAAAAGAGATGAGGAAATCCCTGTAGTTTTGCCACCAGTTGTGAAGTCAATACAACTCAACCAATGCCCTTTAAATTAGGTGATGTGCACTGCCTTCTAGAAAAAAAATTGGACTGCTGGTCAGACCGTGTGATGCATTTTACCCTTGTATCCCGATCAAAGCAAAAACAAGCTGCACCATTAGCAGATACTGAAGCCTGTAAATCTTACCTCTGCAATCGTGAGCAAACAATATACTCTTTAATACTATTTTTATGAGTGTGTAAACAGTGAGTTTCTTAGAACAGAGGAGATCTAAGGGAATCCATAGTTTAAAATATTGTCCATAGGTATTTCTATGCCAATATATCGCTGTATCACTCCATTCTCAAAAAGCAAAACATAGTTTGTAAGTAAGTGGATGAAAAGACCTTTTTTTCATATCTTATTGACACAATTTATATAGCAATCAAATGCTTGGAAAAGTCTTTGTTCCTAAGCTATTGACAGAGTGGATTCAGACATTTCATATCTACATAATAGATTTAAGGCCTTCTTCCACAATTTAAGACTCTAATTTATATCATATTATATCAGATGATCTTTGTCACTTATAAACAGGCCCACCAAACAGAAACAAAAGTATTCAGTTATGTCCAGAGTATGGGAATGTACCCATTATATTGTGGGTTTATGTTTTTGGCTGCTAATACTTTATAACTGATCCCACAAACAATGCCCCCCCCCAATAATTACTCTGTCTACGTCCACTCTTATTTTTACTGCTATTCAAAAAAAGAAAACTAAAAATCAGACAAATAAAAGTACAAAACAAGGCTAAACTAAGTACATATGCATACATAACTACTAAGCTAAATACATATGCCCCTTTATTTAAGCATTATTAAGTTATATATGAACATTCTGAAATTTATTATTTGTGATCTTGGAAAACAGTAAAGATTTTGGTGACACTGATTACCTGACTGAAGGAAGTGTGAATAGAAAAGTTTTGATTTGCACCAATTAACTGAACATTGAAATCAATTTAAACAAAGCAATAAAGACAAAGTATATCTCAGGAACATTTTGAATCTCAAAGTTACAACAGAAGAGTAATGCTATGTTATCATAAAACTCTTTAAAGTCTCAATTGTGGATCTTGGTGTACTTTAAAATCACAACTATCTCTTTTCTTCTCACTGAAAACCTTTCAAGTTAGCAGTCATTTGAAATTTTTCTTTTCCTATGAGTATCATCCTATGAGGGTTTTTTTGCCAATGCCTTTTGGGGGGTGAAAAGTATCCTAATTTTCATTCTTTAAAAACCCCGTGAATGTGCAGCAGTCAGGCTTTTCTGAATGCATGGGTAACGAAACCGGGAATTTACCTCCACACTCCCGCTCTGCCAACAAAGTATCCTGCCAGTGTTCTCCCAAAACTTATATTTCTGTCACCACAGTTGTTCTTCCACCATTTTCATACATTTTTCATTTTCCTTTCTTGTCAACACTAAAAAGTCAAAGATAACTCACAGCTACAGACTATCAGAAGTTACAGGTTGTTAAAGGATCTGTTAATAAAAACAGGATTTTAAAGGGACAGATTATATATGTGAAAATATGATTGACAGAAACTGTGTGTGGGATAAACTACCAAAAAACTTATCTTATCATAGGAAAGTAATAGAGAATATCAGAGACATGCAAAGACATTATCATGTCTTCTGGAAGTCGTATCGAATCACATGCCTTCTGATAATCAAAAAGAGGAAAAATTGAAATACTCTTTAATGCTAATTCTTTCATCTAAAATGCATTCCATTTCCTCTGAGAAAGAAGTCATCAACCACAGTAATGTTCTCTATAAAAAGTAGAAGCTACAGTGTTGGTGCTGATGGCTAGCAAAAGTTGAAAAATATTGGCATAGCTAAGACATTTAGTAAAATTATTGTATGATAGAGCATTTGCTTGCTTAAAAGTCACTATTTCAGACCACTGAAGTGCTATGAGTGTAAGAATTCAATTTATTTTATTATTTTTTTAAATTCCTAGGTAATTATTATGTATTAACCATTTTAGCACACATAAAAGACCACAAAAACATTTGTTTTTATATTTGAAAGCTTCCATACATTGCATGTTCAGAGACACGACATTTGATAAATACTGCGCTTGTAAATGTGAAAAGATGACAGACAAGTCATTGATAGGTGGACACTGACATTTCTATGATTATTCTAAATGCAGTTTCTAGTAAGACCATGGGTTTGGGATTCAGCATACTGACTAGAAGCCTCGGCTGACTAGGTTCACATAAGCTACATGTCTGCACGCTGTCAAATAAATCCCATCTTATCTGTCTGGAGAACAAATATTGGCATAAGGAAATGGAATTGTCCAGCTCCCTTACATCAAGCTTGCTAAGATCGTGTATTCCTTTATTCATTGAGCTCTATCCACCAACTCCGTACAAATACCCATGTGACCAGTAAGCAGATTTTTTTATCTCATTTACCTTTTTTGTTGAAATATACTGCAAACTGGTTTTGTTACAGTAATTATACATTTTTTAACTTTTTTTTTTTAAAAGGGCTTGTCAGCTTACTAGAATTTAAGTGGAAATGTTCTACAAACTCAATTTAAAAGTGCTTCAGTCATGAAAAAACTCCCATCCCCTGAAACACAACCATGTAAAAGTGTAAAACAGGCAACTGCAAAGAGCTTTAATCGACAGGTCAACATGGTAATGAAATCCATTCCTAATCCATTGGAGTGCTCATAAATTACACTACAAAATAAGCCCTAGTTTGCTCCAAAACATTATGCCATTTGATTAGTCGTCGATGCACATATTACGTTCTGCTTCTGGGTTGACTACAGGTTCTCCATGTGTTGAGCACTCTGGCTGTCTTCATGCAGTGTCAGGATGCAGTCAGACCCTGCAAGGTAGACGTGTCCAGAAGAAAGGCCAAGTGAGCGAGGCCACCTGTCCCTATTTCACTTCCAAAGCCATAACTAAGCAGTCTGTCCACAAGCCACACAGTACTTTCCCATCAGAACAGGCACCCTGTAGATTAGGAGCCTCCTCTAAAAGAAGAGGTACTTTTTAAACTGTTGGTGCCACAACAATTATGTCAGATTAGGAAATTTCACCAACTGCATAAAACCTAAAAGCTTCCACTAGGATGAAAAGTCATACATTATGTATTTGAAAGGTATTAAACACTGTGGTTTGCATTATCAGATGAAAGCATCTTGGAGTAATCACAAATAATTGAGTGACACAAGCATTTGATGTCTCCACTTAAAAAGTATACTGTTGCTATACAAGTGGAAAATCACAGCAGGTTTACAGCTGCACATTTTCTTAGCTGCAGAGAACACAAACTTCAAACTCTCCAGGATGAAGACATGAAGAAATGAAGACATGATTCTAAATGAAAGAATGTCCTTCTTTTTCATAACCACAGCTACCTAAAGATGGGGGGAGTTGTTTGGTTTTACTATCTTATTTTTTGCATGGAATGACTGACCAGATCTCTCTTATAAAGCAGAGCTGCAAAAAACAGATGAGGAACAAAATTCAAAAGCCTGAACATCGTAAAAGGTTTCCAGGAGCTCAGAAACGCTAACAAAAGTGCCATATAAAGGTAAACTAATAAGGAAAAACTGGTGACAAAAAAAAATCCACTCAGTTTTATACATTTCTACTACAAATAGCTATCTTATTTTTAAAAAATATTTAATATAGAATGAAAAATACTTTGTTTTCTAAGTATTTAAGAACGTAGAAATTACCCGATTAGATTAGAAGTGTGATCCATGTGGTCAAATGTCCTGTCTTAGAGTGTGGCCAAAGCAAGGGGATGATACGGAAGAGACCCAGTCACAGGAAAATCTACTCTCATGAAGTTCTTATCTTCATAATTAATCATTAGAGACTGTATAAAACCCTTAAGTATGATATTTTATCCCCTGACAAAATTGTTTCAAACATTAGCAAATGCTACCATAGGCTATTGCTATCCTTATCATCTAATTCCGTTTGAATATTGTTAGACTCTTGGTCTCTGACAGATATGTGTGCAGACTTATCTGTGTATTTGCAAAATTATTAGTTGTTTTGGGACCTAACTCCACACTTTTGTGCGTGTATAAGACTATGGCGATGGGTATTGGCACTCAGAGTTTAGCCTCTCACTCCTCTGCTTTCAGGTGTTATGTATTCTATAAAAGTGAAATACTTATCCCTTGGATAGACAAAAATTCCTACCACAGCAGAAAATCTACAGTGTTCACTGCAGCTGAGGACCTATTCTGTATTTTTATATTCAGGTACATCTGGACTTTTGATCATGAAGCTATATCTAACTGTTTGGGCACGTAGGTATATAACTGCTTGCAACCATCAGGCAGAGTTGTGGGCCAAGGAGTAGCCGCCTTGGCTGTCAGTATATTTGGGGAGGACTGCACTGAATTCTGCACAGAATCGCCCATAAAAAGGACTATTGACATATATTTTAATGTCACTAACAGATTCAAGGACAACAATAATTTCAGTGGCGATATCCTGAGATATCCTTTGCCTCCTGGGAAAGGAGCTGTGCATTTTTTCTATGTTAGTCATCAGTTTCCATTTACAAGTGATTGTAGCCGAAGGCTGTGTTTCCCCTAAGGATACTGTAGAATATTGTGTACAGCACTGCCATGAAGGAAGGGCGTAAGACAGTGAAGTTAAATCAATGATATATTTTGTCCCTCTGGTTTGGCAAATAAGCCATCATTTAAAAATTGGTTGTGATTGAATCAAATGCATTCATTTTGGTTTTGTTCATAGAAAAAACAAAGTCAATAATGTACACCATTTTTTATTAATGAATATTTTATTTATCGCTGAATCATATATTTTCTTTTCAGGCCCTTGAAAAAAAATCAAAGAGAGATATCAGAGACAGAACAGATGGTGGCATCCTTTTACCTCATAACTGTTGTTAGATATTGTTGTTTTACCTCGTAACTGTTCTTGAGAATGAAGGGACTTTGGCTTATATTTGCCTGAACAGTAGCTTCATAACCTTTCTACCGAGCATCCTAGAATTATATTTTGCCATACCTTCAAATAGAACTTTTCTATATGAATGGACAATTAAAGATTCACTGAAACTAGAACCCCAGCTTTCATTTCCTAATCAGCCTCTTGTTAGTAGGTTCCTTGGAACAATTTTACAGAGTAAAATTTTACAGAGTATCATTGTCAGAGACAATGCTCAGGAGTAGTTCAGGGATAAAGCCAATGATCATTTCAAAAGGCAGTAGGGACAAAGCTTTGACAAATATGCCCCTCTCCATTTTATACAGTTACTATCTCAGCAGGACATGAATGCACAAATTCTACATCCTCTCATGGTAAAGGACCCATATTACAGGGTGAGATTTCTGTTACAAAAAGTTATCTCATATGCTGTATGCCCTCAAATTATTTCAGTCACTTTGAACTGAAAAAAAATGCACAAAAAAGTAACAGTTATGTCTCAGGTCCACAGACGCACCACATGGGACCCAGAAGACAGATATTTTTAAGTGCTCTGTTGTATGGATGTAGCCATTGTGGTTGTATTGGGTTTGCATGGCCAGGTTTTGGTATTGGGGGGTGATACAGGAGTGGCTTCTGCGAGAAGCTGCTAGAAGCTTCCCCTATGTCTGATAGAGCCAATGCCAGCCAGCTCCAAGATGGACCCACTGAGCCCATCAGCAGCGGTGGTAGAGCCTCTGTGATAGCATATTTGAGAAGGGGAAAAAAAAACCTGTGCAACAGCAGCTGCAGCCAGCATGAGAGCAACAGCCCTGGAGACACCAAGGTCAGGGAAGAAGGAGGGGGAGGAGGTGCTCCAGGTGCCAGACCAGAGATTCCCCTGCAGCCCACGGTGAAGACCATGGTGAGGCAGGCTGTCCCCCTGCAGCCCATGGAGGTTAACGGTGGAGCAGATATCCACCTGCAGCCCATGGAGGACCCCACACCACAGCAGGTGGAGGCCTGAAGGAGGCTGTGACCCCATGGGAAGCCTGCATTGGAGCAGGATCCTGGCAGGACCTATGGACCTGCGGAGAGCGGAGCCCACGCTGCAGCAGGTTTGCTGGCAGGACTTGTGACCCCGTGGAAAGGATCCATACTGGAGCAGTCTGTTCCTGAAGGACTGCACCCCGTGGAAGGGACCCACGCTGGAGCAGTTCGTGAATAACCACAGCCCGTGGGAAGGACCCACACTGGAGAAGTTCATGGAGGACTGTCTCCTGTGGGAGGGACCTGATGCTGGAGCAGGGGAAGAGTGTGAGGAGTCCTCCCCATGAGGAGGAAGGAGCTGCAGAGACAATGTGTGATGAACTGACTGCAACCCCCATTCCCCATCCCCCTGCGCCACTCAGGGGGAGGAAGGAGAGAAATTGTGAGTGAAGCTGAGCCCAGGAAGAAGGGAGGGGTGGGGGGAAGGTGTTTTTAAGATTTGGTTTTATTTCTCATTATCCTCCTCTGATTTGATTGGTAATAAATTAATTTCCCCAAGTTGAGTCTGTTTTGCCCATGACAGTAATTGGTGAGTGATCTCTCCCTGCCCTTGTCTTGACCCATGAGCCTTTCATTATATTTTCTCTCCGCTGTCCATCTGAGGAGGTGAGTGACAGAGTGGCTTTGGTGGGCACCTGGCATCCAGCTTTGTTCAGCCCTAAAGACATAGCCAATAAGTCTTATGTATCAGAGATCTTCCTTGATTATTTTTTGTTGTTGATTTTTTCCCATCTTTTTATAAAGAATATTTCCTTTCTCTACAAAGATTTCACACTAATAATTGGACAATATCTTATACAAAGTTCAGCTATCTAACCCAAGTGATCAACACCATCCCATTTCAGAATACTCTGCATCCCAGAGGACCCAACATTCCCCAGAAAGGTTGCTCACCACCTTCGAGGCCTACTGTGGACACTTTTATACTGATCTTAAAAAGGGATGGTAGGACTTAGGCCTGCTATGCTTGCTAACTGAGATTTGCTCTTCCACATTACCAGTGGGGGGAGATCTGTAGTTCATCTTCAGACACCCATATTTCTGTAAAAGGTAGCTCAAGCTCATAAAATTAAATTCCACCTGACCTTGCAGTAAGAAACATAGCTGTATAAGGGCTTCATTGGTCACATAACAGTGATGCAACTACAGAGACACATGGCAGTGACTGACCATGCTGTAGGGGCTCACTGAGGTCCACACTCAGAAGTAACATCTCCTGGTCTTTTTCTTGAGTGCTCCTCTCAAAGGTACTTCAAGCTGCTCAAAGTGCTGTGTAGAAGTAGCTCCTCTGATCAGCTTAGGAATCATATATTTTATCTTGTTTTGCAAGTAGACATACATATATGAGTTCACCGGAACATGGCAACCTCCTACAGCATATGATAATCTTTTCTCCTAGGAAAAAAGATCATCCAAAGCTCTAATAAGTTTATCAGATGTTTCTGTCACCAGTGTGTCATAAGAGATCATGCACACATTACACAGTCCCATCAGAATTTATAGTATACGATCTCTCTATGCAGCTAGTCAATCCTTTCTCTTCTCCTATTGTGCTCCATTTTGAGGCTTTTCATATCCAAAATGTTAGCTTGAATAGCATGCATACTCAAGAAAGGACACAAACTGATGTTTTCTGCTCTTTCCCTTGCACTCTTTGGCACAACTGAAAAGAAGAGGAAGCTTCTTCGGGAGTTACAGAATCTATGTATCCCAGAGTGCCAAAATTAAGCTTCCACAAAAGCTTCAGTTATGAAAACACCACAATTACAGAGGGTTTTCTTTTGTATCTTTGTCAACTTGCATAGATTTTATTCTGAGGAAAATGGAAATTCATTTACTGAAATTAATCGAAATTAACCGAAAATTAACCAAAAGCAGAAATAGGAAAATCAGACAAAGTATCTGATACTTCATCAAATAATCCAGTACAGCAGATGTGGCTCTTTGCCTCCTGTCCTGTGTGATAAGAAATAGTACATAATCAAAAGGAACTCCACACTTCTTACTAATGACTTAAATCTTTTTTTAGTTGATGTAATGACCTGTTCCATTGGACTTCATGGTACCAAAACAATTACAGTATCTTGCTGAATCTCCAGAAGTGTACATTTGAATTTGGCCTTGAAGCGGTCAGGCAGTTGGACCGTTGTAGGTCCCTTCCAACTGAAATTATTCTATTCTATTCTATTCTAGTCCAGTCCAGTCCATTCCATTCTGGCTCTTGATGTACAGCACTCATGATGACCATGTAGTAATCGCTGGTTGGATCACAGAATCAAATGAAGCTGCAAGTAATGTTTGCTATATAACTTCTCTGCATGCCTTGGGTATGCAAGTATGTCTTCAAACATGTGGATTAACCCACTCTTGAACTCAAGAAAGTGGCTTAACATATCTTAAATCCACACAGACACTTTTAATTAAACTGAAATTTGAAAGTAGAGCTTCAGGCTTGGACTTGTAGGAATACTGGGAACAGAGCTGAAGACCACTGACCTGGCACTCTCTCATGCTGTGAAAAATAATCAGGATCTATGTACAAAGCAGCCATGTTTTCTGTACAGTGATCATGTGATAGTCTGTCCAAATGGTAAACTTTCAGGACAATGATTCCACCAAATGTCTTACCCACCTTAATTAACATTATAAGCGACCCAAACGTCATTTGCTGAGATTTTATTCAATATTCCCACATGTAATGTTCCATCTACTGACAGCTAGTTTCTCCTCGTATGCATATTCAAAGCAGAACATAGAAATAAAAAGGTAAGCCATTACTAAAACTTTCTGGTCCTAGAAGACCTCTCGTGACAATCTTTAGCTAGTCATTCATACTCATCACACAGAAAAAAAAATCCAGGAAGGTTGTTCCATGAAAACAGAAACTTGCTGTCTCCATAAACTTTACAGAACAGCTACTGGATGTTTTGATTCTTTTCAAAGTTTTTCAGTAGTCTTAGAGGACAACTGAATATACGTAAAAAGACAAGGAAGGATGTCTTTTGTGCATATTGAGTCAAAAGATAAACACAGCATTAAGGGGCTGGACTTTGCATGAACTGTATATACTAGATACAAAATTGTCAGGATTAGGAAATCAAGTGCTACGTGGCTGGATTTACAGCAGAATATCTTAGGCATATTCAAATTTTAGACTTCGAGCCTTTCCAAACCACCAATTCCTTATCTTGAGCTTCTCTCCAACCTGCTCTCCAGAACTGCTCCCTAAACACAACCGACCCACTGTTTGTTAAAACATTTCCTCATCATTTGTTCTGTATCTGTGAAATACCTACATGTCCTAGTAGATAGCTGTTTATTCATCTGAAATAAGGAGACATGATCTCTGAAACTGCAAACAGGTGGATTTTTAATAGACTGCAACAGGGAGTGACTTGTGTAAGTAAAAAAACAGGACAACAAGACCTGTCTTTGAAAATTACACCTACTGTAGTTCCCTTAATGTTCTTTGACAAATCTAGGTACATTAAGCTTTTAGGAAGGAACAGAGGCTTTTCTTTTCTTTTTCTCTTTCTTTTTTAACAGAGATATAGCTCACACACTTTAATTAGATTGTGAGCAAAATGCAGTCATCATCTGAATAAGAAAACAAGTACATTTAAACCTCAAAGGAAAGAGCGTGTGATTCTTCAAAATAAGTGAAAGAGGCATTGGTTAAGGGAAAAAAAAAGAGAGAGAGATATGAATTGCGAATATATCAAAAAAGTTATTTCAATGAGCAGTCAATAAGGCATAGAGCGTGGGGCCTCTGTGAAATATCCTTCACCCAAGTGGATGGCTTTATAGGAGGAAGAGAATATTGTTTACCAGAGCTGAAAAACTAGAATAAAAAAAAATCACAGAGAAAATAAGCACACTGGTGCTCTGAAACACATCACTGCTGACTAACCTGACAGGTTAGATCTAAGTTACTTGCTTATACTCTGTCATTTTAAACAGCATGGTAGTGCTAACTGCAGTAAAAATAGGTCTTGGCATTGACTCTGAGGCATTACATGTGTTGGAGAGGTACCCACGGTTTCATTTTGCAACCATAGGGGTCTAGTCTTCTGTCAATGTGTGTGCACAACTTCTTTAACATTAAGAGGAATATGTGTGTTCATCCATGGGCAAAGAAGCCCAAAAAGCTTGTGCTAGTATTCAGGTAACACAATTAAAATCAGGCTTAATCCTTCCCATTCTGTAGATAAAAAGTCTAGCATAATTTTACAAAAGCTTTTATTTCAGTCAGGTATAGGAGACAGAAATTATTAATTAGATTTATAGTCAAACAGTGTTCTGTAAGGTACTAGTACATTCTGTAACATGAAACTGACAGCACTTAAAAATCTCTTTGTTGCAATTAAAACCAAAATCAATCCAGAGTAGGTCTTCAGCCTACTGTCAGTGTTTTGAAATACAAAGAACTTTTTCCAGCAGACAGGTTTAGAAACCACATTAACTTATGTCATACAGAAGAAGCCTGTTCAACTGCAGTTCTGCCATTTCCTTGTATATTCTGGTGACCTTGAGAGAAAATGGATATAGCCAAATGCTAAAACGCTTGGCTGTGATACTGAAATGCCTGGCTCTGAATCACCTTCTCAAAGCAAGTGCAGCTGGAGCGATGCCAGCTGACAGTGCTTCCCTCTAGCCCACAGTCTAGCATGAAACCCGACCAAGCACCATACAGAGCTACATGGGTACCAAGAGAAAGGCCAATAAAGGAAACTGTCAGTCAACGAGATCCGCTTCTTACATCCCTGCCTTGGAGACAGGAGGAAGCACACCACATATTTCTCTTTCCTACATCTATGCCTCCTTCATGTTTACAAACATTTACTGTAGCAGTAAAGCAATGTATGACACTGTTTAAGGACATAATGGATTTAGCATTTTTCTTCTTTTGGATGTTTAGAAAACCCGACCTGCCTGCAGTGTATTTTTATACCATTCTCCTGGTGTGCAGGAGAATTCAAACACACATAAGGCTGTTTATTAAAACTACACAAAGGTACAGGATAATCAGCTCAAGATAAAGCCAAGTCATATATGACTCTTAGATAAACAATGAAAAATACAGTGTCAAATTCCCCAATTATATTCTTGTATAACACAGATATGCAGAATTAAAACTTACACAGATCCCTTTAGAAAAGCTTCTAGCAGCTTGGAAAATAGAAGGGATGCATACAGAGGAAGGATTAAAGGAAGACTTAACAGTAGTTGGGGCAGTGACATCAGGGGTTTCTTGACATCATTGTCAAAACTCCCACTCACTTGAACTGGATTGTGGCTTTACCTGAATCTTTCAGAAATGGAGCACTAAACAAAGGAACTAAAACTTGGACAGATTTGAGAACACTGCATGTGGTCAGATGGAAAGAAAGCAAGCAAGCATTTTGTATACAGAAGTCAGAACAAAATTTTGCTAAATTTAAGAGTGAAAGTAACAAACACCAATAACGAAAAGCCAACATCACTGTCAGTGAGGGAGAGGAGGAAGAGACACAGGGATAAGTGCAGGGTCTAAGTCACACAGAAAAGAACTAGAATTTTGGATATCATGGAAGAAAAGTGGCACTGGCTGGAATGACTGTTCTATTGTGAACAAATTATAAAGTAAGCAAACAGGGAAACAAGAGACAAGTATATAAACAGCAGCAAAAAATGAAGGTTGATAAGGACAAAGGTTATGGCTTTGGTGGTGGTTGGAAACAAAGAAATTACAAGCCTCAATGGCAAGGCAAATAGTGCTGAGGGAATAGCAGAGAAATTTCCAACTTGGAAATGTGGCAGCTTTGATGGAGAAGTGTGATGTTTGCAGGTCAATAAAATTTTATGCAGTGTGATGGCTCAAAGGGATAGAAGGTGATGTGTTCTGGAGGAAGCTGCTTCAGACTTCACTGTAATTTGCATTGTATGTGTAGGACTTCTCCTTCTAAAGCACCATTTCAGTAGATCAGCTCTTAAGGAAAACATATGGTGCAAACAATTCCCTTACAGAGACTGTTTGAAAAGCAGTTTTGGGCTTTGGGACCAATTTCTGTATCATGCCACATTGGTTTGCCTGTGTCTTTTTGATGACTAGATTAGGAGATAGATGCTTTGCCTGCTGTGAGCTCTTCTGCTATACCTCACTCAATTACAAGTGCTAGCTTACTAGAAAAGACATTTGCAAAATGTCGTGTGTCCCTCAGCTTCAGAGCTAAAAATCTTTTCCTATATTTGCTATTGAACACTGTCTTTTAAGTAGCCTCCCACTTCTCTTCTAATCTTCTGACCTTGCTGTTTTGTAATTGGGAAATGTTGTACAGTACCTGTTTGAACGTCATTCACAATACCTGTGAATACCTGCTGTTATTCCATCTGAGTTCAGTGGAGTTAAAAAAAGGACAATCAAGTCCTGTGCCTTTTTTCCCTTCATTGTTCAGCTATTCTTATTGTACTGTGGTAGAGAGGAGGACGTTTTCTGTAAAAAACAGATTTATGCAGGTGCTGTGTCATCAGTTCTATCAACAAGCCTGATAACATCACTTTAATCCCATCCATATGTTTCAAAATATCAAGTAAACATGACCTTGATAATTGCCATGAAAACAATCATTTGACCGTTCTACTAGGGTCATGTTTCTGGCAAACTGACTGATTATGAAATCACTCTCAAGTCTAGAAAGCATCATTTTAGGAAGAGAAAAATTCAAACTGCATGTACATACTGAAAATTCATGTCTAAAGTTAAGAGGATATTTGATAATTAATCCATTTTTAGCTGGATTACTAGAAAAAAAGATAACGTTCTGTTACTGTTAAATTCTCTCCCTCCTGGCTTAGCTCGTATGCATCTCTCTATTGCCATTTTATCCCTTGTTAAGAAGCTTCACCGTAAACTGAAAGAAAAATAGGCTTTCAAAAAAATAGATGTATATGACCAATTAAAGTCTTTGTTTTGTAGAAGGTGGTCATGTACGTATTGAAATACTACTGGGCCTTTTAAACTAATTATTCTGGTTTCATGTAAGAAAGAGCTTAAAGTTATGTAAAATGAAATATTTGTACACACACACTTCCATGCATATTCAGTGTTAACAATCTCATTAAAGATTTATTCCTATAATAGCTTTAGTTTTGCTTTTTAAGAGTAAGCATAAAACTCACTAGTCTCTGTGAAATCAGACTTCCATCATTTTCTGGTTCCTGGTATTTCCATCTTTATGAAATATGAATTTAACATTTACTGTCCCCTGCATTAAATTTAAGACTTTTATTGTATTTATCAAATCTGTTACAAATTTTACTGGGCTTGTATCTAGTTAAATTTCTGGTCTGGATCTTGTATTTTGATTGGATGTCCAACTTATTGGCATATTCTCGGCTATGCAAACTATGACAATTCTTAAACAACAGGATGGTCACAAGGGGCTGAAACACACATCAACTTACGGTGCTTTACGTAACTAACACTTTAATTGAGTCACCATAATTGTCCTTGAAAATGTTATTAGTCTAAAGGAAATAGAGGATAATGTGGCTTTCATTAGGTGCATCAAGTTCCAGATGTGGTGATGAGCTTGTACATGCGTTGTTATTAAGGCTCAGCCTATGCATGGCAATTTACCATTCCACAGCATTTTATCATATTTGTAAGATCAAACTCTTGATAGTGTTATGAAACTTATGCAAAATTGGAATTATTGTAGTAGGAGATATGAAAGATGAAAAGCTGAATATCTACTCAAAGCTAAGATAAAGCCTTTTTAATTTGTTTCTTCTGTCTTTCATATGTGTGTTTACTTGTTTTCAGTAAGGTAAAAGCACTGTTAAAGCTACAAAAAAGGCTATTTTTGTACTGCTTCCAACCTGGCAGGAGCTAACAGGTACAAGAAGTCTCACAAGACCATCCCAGAAAGAGTTCCAACCCAATTTCTAAACAGTGTTCTATTTAAAGATTTTCTATTTTTTTAACAAAAGTGTAAAACATAGTTGCAATTAACTTTCTATTACTCATAGTTACATTTTTCCCCAGTATGTGTGTTTAACATATCATTCTTAACTGAAAAAAAAAAACAAACTATTTTCCTGTATATTTACAAACATATTCAATTCCACTTTTCAGTAAGTGATAAATTTGCTTAAAGATATTTTCTATACAGTTTGTGTTAGCACTAGTTTTATTTTATCCAACTTAAACCAGCCCTTCCAATGCCCTAGGAACCTAAGAATTTATAAAGTGCAAGTCACTTCATGGTTTTGAAGCAATGGCTGAAAGGAACGGGGTCCTGTCAGGCCACAGGGCAGCACTGGAGCTACTCACTGAAAGATTCCTTGATCAGTAACACATCAGCCTGCTCTGGTCTCAATCTGAGACCAGATTTCAGTCTGAAATGAGTTCCTAGGCACATACACTTCTGTGAGGATGAGCTTTTTATTAGGCATCTGAGTCCAAAAATTGCTACACATCCCTTCATTTTGAATGCAAAATTATGGACTGTATTGAATACAAAACAAGATGCAGGAGCTGCATTTGTCTCAATCCATTTTTTTTTTTTATAAGGTCCCATGATGCAACATTTTATGTGCATCTCTTGAATCCCCAAATCCATTCTTGTCGCAAACAGAGAGGCTTGCAATTAGTCAAAAGAAATATGCTTGCTTTTAATGAAATGTTAAACTGCGTGGTCCTCTTCAGATGCAATGTGGCTGGGCACCAGTTGTCAGTGCTTGACCACCAAGGCATGAAGCAGCTGAGAGCATGATTAAACTATAAGATGTATTATCTGCTTTTTCTTTTTATGCAAAACCATCGGTGACTTGGATGCTGCCCTATGCATAAAATGACATAGAAGACCCCATCTCACAGTTGTAGATGAATCACAATTGTGACAGTTTATAGCATCTTAATTCCAAAGAACAATCTCTTTCTTACTGTGCAAGGACCATCTAATATCAGTGGAAGGATTTCTCTTTAATTGCACTTGTTGAAGACAACCAGATTTTTGGCAGTGAACAAATCAGAGCCAAAAGATCAACATTTTTATGAGGTGAATCTGATTTCTAGAAATACAGTAGATAAGGCATAAAGTTTTTTCCAAATTATCTCTGTGAAACATTTGTGATCTTTCACAAACTGCCCTCTGTGATTACTGATTATTCTTTTCTAAATTAGATGAAGATGTCAGAGTTATTTAGCTATCTATTTTTTTCACAAAATTGTTTCTACTTCTCAGTTAGAATTAAGTACTTACCACAGAAGCCATCAAGTAGTCAAAAAGGTCTATTTAAAGTTCTCTGGGAAGCATTCCTTCTTCATATACCTGTTACCAACTCTCACATTCCCCAGGATGGGGCAGGAAGCAGATCACAGGCAAATTTAATTTTTCTGGCAGCTCTTTCCTGTCTTTAGGAAAGAAGCTATCATTCATCATGGGGCCAGAAGCAAACATGTCAGACAAGCAAAATGCTGGTGTTTTCCATTATGTGACAGGTGCACATCTCTTCAACGTACACAACTAGGTATGCCAGCTCAATGCTCATACTGGAACAGATATGCAACCATGCAGAAAAGAACAGGGTATACAACCTTCAGGTGCACACAGGAGTGTCTCACTGAACTGAAAAAAATGGTTTTATATTTTATTAAATAATCCGCTTCTCTCTTAGAGAAGCTGGCATTTTCTCTCTTCCTGATACCTTCTAATAACCTTATAATTAAAAGTCAGTGCTCAGTGTACATACTTTAAATGCTAGTGGCTTAATTAATATTAAAGTAAACAGAGAAATGAAATTACAACCTAACGACTGTAGGCATATCTTAAAGTTGAGTCTTTAAAATTATGTATGCATTAGCTTTGCATAAGTCCTTCATTCAGCAAGAAGAACACTTGCCGAAACTTGGGTACACATTATGCTGAATAACAAAAAATCTAAACAGGGGTTAGAATTTTTAAAAGTAGCTGCATTTAGCCCTCCACAAGATTTTGTTGCGTGGATAGCACAGTTCGAAAGAAATCTTCCCCCTAGCTTTCATGTACTTTAAGCAGGCAGGTCACACCTACATGTTATGAGCCGGCAGAAGCAGAGGGACCTTTTTTTTCAGTCCAAGGGGGTTTCAGCAAACCTTTGCAGATGCATTTCACCTCAAACAACTTGAAAGAGCTTGGGAGCTTTGCCTCTTTCTCCTCTAATCATTCACTTCTGGAGCAAAGCAGCTAAACAAGCGAGCAGATGACTACCCCACAAAGAATGCTTTGATCTTCAATTACCAAAATGAGCCTGAACAGCATCTAAGTGAACAGAGCTCAAGATATCTTTTTGCACAAGAGATTGACTTGGCTGACTACAATAATCCCTTCTGATTTCTTAGTTAATCTAATGTAGTTTAGATAATTACACTATAGTATCGTTTGATTTCTAAGAAAGTCAGTACTTGTCCTAAAAGCAGTCAGAAATGTTTTGATAAATGTTTCTTTAAATGTAAGTCTGGCGTTATAGTTAACAGTCAGTTCAGACATTTTTCACTTTAAGAAAGTGGGAACAGTTTAAAAGTTGCAAAATTATCCTGTTTCAAGTTCAAAACTTCTCTGCTTCCAAAATTCATTTTAAACTCTAAAAGATAGAAAAGGTTGAAACTGGAAAAAAAAGCTTTCTACATGCCCACAATATTTTAAATGACCCAATCCATCATTTTTGTCTTAGTTATTAGCTAATAAATTTTTTCCATAATTTTCACATGTGATTCTAGTGGGAAAAGGGTAGCTTTTCCTAAGAAACTACTTGTGGAATGGGTTCCCACAAAGTCTCTTTTGAAAGAAAAGAGTATCACTATGTTTAACTGGTTTCTCATTAGGACTACCTTTTAAGCAGCAATTTACAGAGCCACACCAGAGAAGTATGAACACTTCTCTGTCCTCTTGCACCAGCTCATGGAAGTCTGGGGAGGGAAGAGAAGATTTGTAGGGCTTTTTTATATTTGTTCAGCCAATGGGTGGACCCAGCAATGTCCATGACCTGCACTGCACTGAATATCTTCACCAGCTGGAGGGAAACATGCTGTCTCGGGGATAAGCAAGGAGCAAGGCACTTCCCTCACAGTGGGGAAGGGAGAAGAGGAAGATTGGGTGATAAATTGTAACTCAGTCATACTCTTATTCACATCTTTTTTCCCCACTCTGTTTCTACAGCAGAACAACAAAGTCCTAAATTCTGCTGAGGATTAGGTCACAAATCCTAGGAAATTATCAAATTTAGAAATAATTTAGCTCATGAAATATTTACATTTGGAAAAACATGAAATGATAAAACATTACAAAAAGCTTTCTTAACATACACTTTCCAATGACAGGGAGGGATATTTCTATCAGAGAATCTGGTGAATTTTGTCTAATTTTCTATGTTCTAAAACATGCAAAAACACAATTACTGATAGTTTTGTTTTAATCCTTCAGGTCATCCCATACTCTAAAGATTCTAAAAAAATCAGCAATAGCACAGAAATTGAGTTTTGAACAATGATAAGCTGTGAAAAGTATCACTTCAGCAGTCTTCTAACTTTGGATCCTGTAATAATGAGAACTAGAAATTGTTCCAAATATCCCTCAGATTAATCCTCATGCTATGCACAGTGTTGGCACTAAAGTTTCTGGCTTAAGCAAGCCAAACATTATTCATAAATTGGAAGAAATACTAACATGATAAGTTGTCTGTCTTTACTTTTTCCTGTGATGTGTACTGCATGGACTACCTGCAGAGCTACATCTCTGAATATGATCAGAATTAGAAGAGAATGCTTTGAGGTGAAGAAAAGGCTCAGTGCAGTCTGCTTCATTAACACAGTCTGAGGCATCATTAAGATGCTTTGTTTTCTTACAGGAGTATATTTAGCCAAGAATTCATAATATAAACACACACAAAAAAAAGATTATTTGTCTAAATTTTGTAGAAATGTGGGGGAAGTAAGGGGTTTCTACCTGAATTGCCACTAGTAAGGTTTGTTGGGTTTTTTTTTTTGAAGCTAAAGAACATATCTTACTAGACCGATGGAACTACCTCTCCCTCCCCCTAAGAACAGAGTAGCTTCCTCTTGACAACTACAACAGTAGCTTACAAGTCAAATCCATATTGAGATGCTCTTGGAAGTATTTCTAGCTTCTTTTACTAACAGCTGGATATAAGCATAAGATCCACATTATCAGCAAATCCAGGATGAAAACAGCTGGAATAGTAAGATCATAAGGATAATAATTTATGGGAAGATTTCTACCATACTTTACAACTTGTTTTGCCTTTACTGCAGTTATGAAAAGAGAGATCCAACTTGCCAGAATAATTGGAAAATATGTTAAAATTTATCTGCCTTGTTAGATTACACCTTGCAATTGCTTCTGATGGGAGGAGAAGGAAGAAATCATTCAGCGTTTTCTGCGGTCCTCTTTCCTTAGCAGCAAGTGCAACCTCCATTCTTTCACAGTATGGGAAACAAGTATTCATCTTCTCATTCAAAACAGAGTATTTCCAGGTTAATATAATAAATGATGTCTTTATTATCTGTGAATGAACATGATTCATCCACCTGTCAAAATCAGTAAAAGGAAGGAAATTTAAAAAGTTCAGTTCATCAAATAGGGATGTACTTTAGACAGCCATCTATCCTCAGCTGGTTTTTGTGCAGTCTGCCTTTGTAACTTAATTTTACCCAGAGGTTCATCAAACATCTGTTTTAATCACTAAGCTAATTTCACTCTTTTTTTCTGTGGCATTCCAGTCATCATGACATTTTAGACATCTCTATTCCAGATGATCCCAATACTTGCAGTGTTTTGCCATGTACACATACATGACATAGATAAAAGCTATATTCACAGAATGTTTTCTCACAGAATTTTACTCCTTTTCCTCTAAAGCACCTCACTGACATTTACGCAAGTGTTAGAAAATTGGTATTTTATGTCTTAAGGTTACATTTTTCATTCAGTCCAATGACGCACTGGGATAATTAAATTATTTGTACTGGTTTCCTGTCGTAAAGCAGCAGCTGTCAAAACAGGCTTGATCACGAATGGACAAAGCCATGAATTAGACAAAAAAAAAAAATCACACACAACTTAAAATCAATGTTCTTATTGCTTTCTGCAGAACATCTGTAGAAATGACAATCTAAAACTGGTGTGTTTAATAGCACAGGGGTTTTATATTCTATTGCTTGAGATTAAGGACAAACAATAAACATGGAGTTCCATAAAAGCCACCAAGTTTGGGTTATGCAAGGTTATTTTGGATTGGTATTTTAACCTTTTGTTAACTGGCCATAGATGCATATTATTTTTAATTTCTTGAATATTATATAGTAGTTTTCTCAATTTTGTATTACTTTGAACTTATACATAAACTAAGATAATAATATATTAGTAGAAACAACATCTGTTATAAGGGGCTGTTAAAAATGTTACAAATGTCAAGACTATAAATCAATATATTCCCACTGAGTCTTGTCAAGTAACCTTAACTTTTACCATGTTTTCTCTTATGGATGTGTCACACCATGCAAATTCAGGCATTTAACTCAGCAGTATTAACCAGCTAGAGACCCAAGGTTCCTCACATGAACAGTGGAGAGAGATGAGTTTCCCATCCTGTGCTTCACAACAAGAACATATGAGCAAGATTCACAGTCTGTCTGCAGAAATGTACTTATGCTTATTTACATGGCCTTCCTCACGCATATTTGAAGTTTGACAGACACAAACACTCAATTTATGGACTTGTGCCGACTGTACAGGTTTATACTCCTCTAGTTTCTATCCAGAATCTCTTAGCAAATATACAGTTTTAGGAACTGATCCCAAGGCCACTAAATGTAAAGGTAACCTTTCCATGATGATCTATGAGTTTTGGATCTAGCTACCTGTTTTTAGCATTAATGGTCCTATTTTTTTGTTTATCAGTTGAAATATTTTGACAGTGAAATAAAAATAAAAGCTTCTCAATACACTTCCTACTTAATCTGTGTTCACGGAATAGTTAATTAAGTAAATATAACCTCTCTTTCAAAAAATGCATAATGACTTCTGCTACTGTTGTAAGCACTACTAACGTTTAGGAAAACGGAAGATCCTCAAAACATTTTGGAGAAGTTTTAACTACTCTTTATTCGAACAGAAGTGTGTCTAAAGCTCAATGAATTGTTAGTTGGAAGTACACCTGGCTTGTAATGAATGCTATGTTAAATTTTATTACTGTCGACATTTCAAAAAAGGAACCATTGCTTTTAAATAGTACTTTAAGTTCCATTCCCCAGCTTGTTACTCTGTTCTCTCTGAACAAACTCAAGCCATAAAAGAAAATAATTTCAGGATTCTAAAATCAACTACAAAGTGAGTAAGCAGCTAACAAAAGTCTGTTTATTTTCTATTTCTTTCATCCTCAAAAAAGATCATAATACTGAATTTCAAATAAGATATTCTATAATGTATTAGTTTATTTTTAAAATGCTTCTTTTGGTGTTATGCATTAACTGAGAAACCTACAAGCAACTTTGAGTTTATTCAGACAATGTATATATGTGTGCACTAAGATACTACATTTTTGTCCTATTCAGACAAGAAATTTAATTGTATGAAAGCTATTACGATGATGTCCATAAGACTGTGTGGAAACATGTTTTTATTTGCAGCAGAAAGTAGAAGCACTGTGAAAAGAATTATTTGAATTACAGAGCTACTGTATTAGCATATTAATTTGGGTTTTTTCCTCCTGAAAGTTATCTGAAGAATAACAAATCATTTAGAAAAAAAGGCAACTAACAAGTGAAATTTAGTGTTAGAAGCTGTGCAATTTAGTATAATTTGTGTGTTCAGTCTTGAGTTTCATAAAAGAAATGCAAAAGAGATGTTCATTAAACTCATCTTCAGAGTCACAACCAGATCATCCTTTACTACAAGCTAAGGTGAACCAATGGTGTAAATCAAAACTCGCTGTATAGTTGACAGCCAAGTAATATTTTCTGTGTTTCAATACTCAGAAATACATTTCTTTTGTTGTAGGTACTTGCCATAAAACTGACTCGCCCAAGCTGTTAAAACAAAAAAGTACCACACATTTATATAACAAAGTATTTTTCTGACTTAAGCCTACTCATACAAAAAAGTCAGAATTTAAATACAATTCACGTAAACACGTTTTTCTATATCAAACAGGAACTTTTATCTTTACTTACAGTATCTATGATATGCCATTACCTTGGTACTTGTTTTCCCTGACTTAATCCAAAAGGCTATGGAAATCAAGCTTGATCCAACTCAGCAATTTTCAGTGAGGAATTCCAATTCAATTTTTAGCGAGGAAAATGTTCTTCTGCCACACTCTCTCCCCTATACAACTCCTCTGTGTGAATTAGCAGGTATTTTATCAAGCTATACAGACTTATTCTTTAATTATGCAGGTAAGAGTGCCCTCTAAACCAGAGACATGTCAAACCTTTGCGCAATTATAAGTGGACACATGTTGACTTTTCCAATTAAATTAATTTAAAAAAAATGTATATTTTAAAACATTATAAAAATCACCTGCTAGAAGAAAAAGGGAAGGAATTTATGTAAAAGACTGATGACTTTAATTTCTTATTTGTAAGATTTTTACATCTCACAGGTTTGTAGTTTTGAAGACTGATGCTGGTATTATTGCTCTTTCCTACCTAACTTACCATTTTCGCCACTATCAGATGGATAAAAACTCACACAGTCCACATTTACCTCTGCCTTCCCATTAGAACTGAGAGAAGGAGAGTCAGATGTCTGATGTGTTTTGTACTTCTCACCATGACCAATATCAGGAAAGATCCATGCGAATTGAACAAGGAGTAACAGATATCCAAGTATGCAACATCTAATTTCTTATTAAAAGATCAGGAAAATGTTTGCTTCTTACTCTGAGATAATAATTAGTGAATTACACTTTATATGATTTTACATACACTTCATTCACTCCTCCTATTCTTTTTTTTTTTTTTAAGTTATATGTGTCAACCAGATAGAAAAGTAACTCTTTTCATTCTGCCCAGGCATTCTTCTTCATTATTTTTGACAAATGTAAGTTGATCTTCTCAGACTTTTGAAATGCCACCATTTCTACCAGATCTGTGGATGATAACAAAGATTTATAGTGCTTCATGTAACAGGCTAGAGCATCACTGAAGAGTAATAACAAACGTTAGAAGAAACAGTCATTTAAGGATATATTGAGAAAATGTCAACATTATTATGCCAGCCACACCACAATCACATTCGGTTTCTTGTGTTAAAATATAGGAAACCTACCTTCTGAGTCATATATTTTATTATCTGCTAATTCTGAGAGTTCATTTGCAATTAGCATTCAGAATTACTCATTTGTAAGAGTGAAAATATTGTAGTGTTACAAGTATTGCAAGACAAAAAGAAAAAGAGGATAGTATTTGATTTGTAAACTTATCATCACTTACCTTCTCTGCTGATTGGGCCGTACCAAAAAAGATTGGAATAAAAGCTAACCAAATTATGCAGGTTGTGTACATAGTAAATCCAATGGGTTTTGCTTCATTGAAGGTCTCTGGAACCCCTCTTGTTTTAATAGCATAAACAGTGCATGTGACCATCAAGAGAATACTGTATCCAAGGGAACAAATGAGAGAAAGATCTGAAATGTCACATTTGAGAACTCCCCTGGCATTTTCTGGTTCAAGTGTCCTCTGTTCTCCATAGTCTACGATGATATGTGGTGGATCGATAGCAAACCAGATGAAGACTCCAATAAGCTGCATGGATATGAGGCTGAAAGTGATCACCAGCTGGGAAGCTGGACTAATAAATTTGGGAGCTGTGACAGATTTTTTACCTTGTTCAAATATTCTGTGAATCCTGTTTGTTTTGGTAAGCAAAGCAGCATAGCTGAAACACATGCCAAGTCCTAAAAAGATCCTTCGAAACGAGCAGACCACTGTATCAGGAGTCGCAATCATTAAAAAAGTAATGGAGTAACAGAGAAAAATCCCAGTCAAGAGCACATAACTGAGCTCCCGTCCGGAGGCCCTGACGATGGGTGTGTCATTGTACCGGACAAATGTCACAATCACAAAGGTGGTGGCAATTATACCGAGAATAGCTATGAAGACGGGCACGATGGCCCAAGGAGAATGCCACTCCAGCTTGATTATAGGAATAAGTTGGCAATCTGTACGGTTGGTGTTTGGTCTCTTATTAATGGGGCACAGTTCACAGTTGAATTCATCCACCTGGTAATGGTACCCCTCACAGCGTTCGCAATGCCAGCAGCAGGGCACTCCCTTCACGGTTTTCTTTCTTTCCCCGGCTTTACAGGGCAGGCTACAGACAGATGCTGGATGAGTGTGTTCTCTGTTAGCCCACTGCATGTCTTCAACCTGTGGGTATAAAAAATTAATGAGCCTTCTATTTTCCTCCATTTATAATATCCTAATCCTTGCCACAGGTTTGTCATAAATCACTGCATGCTGACAGTACAAATACAGTTTACCATAATAAGAAAGCTGTTTCTTTCCCTTGTATTGACTTTATGAAAGTGTTAAATGATTGTGTCCAATAAATCATTCATGCCACAGGCTTGATGAGTGTCATTAGTTTCTATTTACCTCTTTACTGCTGACCAAATTGACATCTGTAAAGATATTTATTGACTCCAGGCTAGTTTAAAAGCAAAAAGCCCTGTACACAGTGCTTTAGAAGTTAATCACATGCAAATATAAATACCAGTAGTTCTCAAACATTTAATTACAAAATAAAGCTATGTGAGTTTCAGATAAGTTTCTGGTACAGTAAAGAAATAGATTAAAATTTCCTTGCATCAGCTCTGGCAGAACAAAGAGTGCTAGAAAAAAGACCCATGATGCCACCTCTTCCACAAATGTGGATATTTGATACTTTTCCACTTCCTAAGTCTTGAAATGCACAAGAGTGTTTTGTCTACATTTTTAGAAGATAAACATGAGTATATACTGCTTTCTGATTCATAATGGAAAAAGATGTCGTGGCTACTACTTTAGTCCTCCTGATTAAAAAAGTACAAGGATCCTTTTGTAGTACAGAACAGATGCACACAATGCAGTCTTGGTTTAGAAATCCCAGACTTCTCCACAGCAGCGCAAAATATACTTTTTTCATCCACTTATCTACTCTTCCTCTATGCCCCCCCAATAAAATCTGAATAGGAAATTCATGGATTTAAAGCATCTCCTGCTTAAAATTATCACTCAGTTTGGTCCCAGCTCTCCTTAGCCCACCCTTAGTAAAAGCATGTTCTGCAAGAGGTCAGACTGAGTGAACCAGAGCAGTGCAGGGAGCAAAGAGTTACTTGTAGGCACCAGAATCACTCTGTGTTTCTCCCATGCTCCATCTTTCATTCCTTTGTTAGGTGGTAACCACTCAAGGACAAAGGATTTGCCTTGTTCTTGCCTACTAAGTGCTTAGCACTTTTGTTTAATTTGGAGGCTTTATTTATAAGTGAAACAGCAGTAACAAAACTTCACCTGTCAGGACTGTTTTCAGTTCCTTCTGGAGGAGGACAGAATGAGGACAGCTTATCAAGAGGGATAATTTTGGCCTTAATGGTTTATTTTTCCAGCAATTTTTCAACAGATTTGAGAGAAAATCGTCATGTAACATGGCCAGCCTCATTTGCCTTCCTCGGACAGCCAGAGCGCCAGTTACAGCACCATGCAGGCTGAATAAAGCAGCAACAAGTAACCAGCCTCTTTGTCTCCTCTGTCCACCCTTCTGCACAGTGTAGGACTTTGCCGTTATTCACTACTCAAAGGGGCAAACAAGGGACCACACAGGAACGAGGAGACAAGAAACTCACTCATACAACCAGCTCTGTGAATCCCCAGAGTCACTCAAGGACTTCAGTGGGGTTTGGATTGGTCCTGAACCCACAGAAGTTAACCATATTTTATATCAAGGACTGTGCTAATTACACAAAATGCAGCATCTGGTGACTATCTAAAAGGAAACCATTTAAGTAATTAGCTTCTTAAAAAAAAAAAAAAAATCCAGTTGCACAAAACAGTTTTGATAGAGCCCAAGCAGAGCACTTGACGCTCTAAGAAAATATTCACCTCTGTTACAGTCTCCTGGTTTTAATCACTGAAATTCTCAAAGCCTGCATAACCCTTACTGTTTCATCTACTAGACAAGAGAGAAAACATGTTATGATGAAATCAGTGTGATAGCAAAGACATATTCTCCTTCACAGTGATGTTAGGAGAACAAATACATCAAAGCTTGTGATTTAGTCAGTTATTATGATAATGGGGGCAACAGGAGGCCATGGTCATTAATCCAAATCTGTGGATAAGTTTGGGATGACTCAAAAAAGAACAGTACTACATATTTGCCAGATTATAGCACACAATACGGAAACACCAGGAGAGTACACGACACCTGATCCAGCATAAACTTAAAATGGCATGGACAGGCAATATCTAATCTGGCAGAAAGCCTGACAGGATAAAGCTAAGGTGTCCAATTTTTTTTAACACATTTGAACTAGCAAAGTGAGTTTGTACCAGATCAGCATTTAACACCATGAGGCTACAGTGCTTCTTATCTGGCATTAAGCGTCCTAAAGCCACATTTACTATATTGTGAATCCACGGCTTAGATAGGTACACAGAATTCTTTTGTGTCTTTCAGAGTTTCTACCTTAATAAAAGAAAAATGAAAAAATATCTTTTTATTGTATAGCTACTTATGATTTCACATACCTTTGTCTTGATGGTGCTTTAATTGACTAAAAACATGCTTAAAAACTCTTCCTGGTTGGCAATACATTAGAGTGCCTCAGGTTATGCATCCCAGCGGCAACAGCAGATAATAAATTCGTATTTCTGAAGGTCACTGGTAAATATTCATATTATGTTTTTCATTCTAGTATATCTGACACAAACTACACAAGATATAATTTCCAGCATGGCAATACAGAGTTATGAATGTTGGAAAACTCGCTGGCTAAACAAACTTGAGTCTTTTCTTTTTTTAAAAAATTAATTATGAATATAACCACTATTAGTTCTTAGCAATGGAACAATTCAAACAGGAATGGACTCTTAAAGCATAAAAAAATTCTTACTCAATGTAGAGAATAACCAGAATGAATGGCTGGTGCAGGTGCATTTTACAAGGTATATAAGTTATGTCTTACAATCTGTCTTGTCTGGATTAAGTTTTTTAGGCAAAACCTACAGTTACATTTAGGTTGACCTACATTGCTGGGAAAGCTCTTAACAAAAATGTTATGAGTTCTTGCTCATGAGTTTTTTATTTCATTTTCTATCTAACAAGAAAGAGTAGATATATTCCCAAGAAACATTGGCCAGTGTTGAAATTAGAGCTCCCCTTTAAGATACTTGCAGATCAGAGATTCTGGCATTGTAGGATTTTAACTCTGGAAGTGGGTGCAAAGATGGGATTCTCCCATGAACCCAACCATCTTGACAACTCAGTTTATAGCTACATTAACAAGCAACGTGGCACAGTAAGAGCAGATCTGTGGAGCAAAGGTGTTGGCTCTAAGGACTTCATGTTCACATTAATCAGTATTTGAAATTAGAGTCTGGGAAGGAAGGTTATATTGAACTAACTTTGATGTAGTTCAGTGGACTGAACTCCCGGTAATGATTAAAGAAGATTAGATGTCCTTCTGGAAAGCACCTTCTGTTTTCATTTCAGCCAAAAGCAACCCAGTTCACATAGCCCAAGACCCACTCCGCAGTGAGCAAGTGTGCTAAGTGGGAATAATTAGCAGATTCATTTCAAAAGCAGACTCTTGATTGAAACCAAAATGCTAATGTGTGTACACCCTCAGACTGCTACTTAGACACTACTGTACTAGAGGCAGAGTAAAGGGCAGGAGAAACTATACCTCAGAGTGAGCACTGCTTGTTTTTATTACGTCTGAACAGGTTTGCTAAGGGTTTCTGTATATGCAGCAATTAAAGACTGAAAAGTCATGCTGCTTCTGGTCATCTGGTTCATTCCCAGCTATCCATAACCTGCAGCATTCTTTGCCTGTAATGTATTTTTGAGCTATTATTTTGCATAATATGAATGTAATAAGGAAATCCAGTACAAGACATAATTACAAAAATGGTCTTAAAGCTCTCTCAGTTTTTTCAGTCACTGAATGTATATACCAAAGGACTCGGCTTCTCAAACCCGTGCAGAAGATTCACCCGTGTCATTATTTTTCTATCCTTAGGTTATAGTACTATTGATCCCACTTCTTCTTTGAGTTTAACTTTAGACAATAAATGATAGTAGAAACTGTTAAGAAACAAGAACATGAAGGAGGATCATTTGGGAACATAGAGCCAGGGACATTGTATAATTTTCAGAACTGCTGAAAACCCGTATTAGTCATAAACTTTAAAGGGACTTGCTGGATGCTCAGCCTCTTTTGAAAATCATGGGTTTTTTATGTAGACATAAACACTTAGCAGTGGAACTTTCAAAAGTGCCAAAGGGAACTTGTTCAATCCAGCTAATTAATTTAAATGGGAGCTAAGTGTCTTATCAGTTTAAGTGCTTTTGAAAGTCCCACTATGCTTCCATCTGCAATTTTCACAATCTAAATACTCTGGAAAACCTGCCCCAAAGTGATCTAGAAGTTCAAATGTTACAAAACTAACTTCAGGGGAGCTTAACTCTAGGCATACAGTTTTCAACAAAATTCTCATGGGGGAAAGAAACAGACAAAGAAGCCAAAGCCGGACAAAAGGAAAAAAGGGTTTTTTTGACATTGAAAAAGAATTAAAAAGTTCTGCATCTCTTCAGCCCTTACTGATCAAAATTTCTGGATCTGCAGCACTCTTTATACTGCTCAGACCCTGCCGAGGCTGGGTGAGTCTCAGATTATTAAGTAGCCTTAAGTAAACTTAGTTTCTAGAAGACTTATTTTGTCACCTTCATTTTCATGTGATGTTCTAGCTGCTGTTCACTACAGAGTGATACACGACAAGGCAAAGTTCATTGTTAAATGTATCCGAATTCATCATCTAGGTCAGACGGACTAGAATAGCCTAGCTCTGTATCTATTATTAATAATAGTTTAAACATTATTATTAATTTTATTTGAGTAGCTTCTCTGAATTTGGAAAATGTCCGATAGATTGATGTGCTATCATAAAGTACCTCACATTCCCCTAAGATGATGTTCCATTTTCTACTATTCTAATACTTACTAGAGTGAAAACATCAAAAAGAGTATGACAGCATGTCTTCAAGACACGTACTCATTTTCTATGAAATGCATCATGATACAAAAAGAGAATGGCTTTACTGCTATTTAAATAGACATAAAAATCATTTCCATATGAGATATCTGCCTGACAGAGCTGCAATTTGCTTTAATTTGCAGCACTAAGATTCACAGTTCACTAAACCATTAAAATACAGACAAAATGCCATTTCTTATCAAAATCGAGTAAACACCTCTATCCTTCATGAACATTACAAATACAATTTCCTCTAATATCTAATAATAAAGCTAAAAATTAATGATGTGAGAACTGGGCTAAAACAAGATGAGATTTACATGACACAGTACAAGTAGCACATTCACATTCCTGGCACCTATGTTCTTCCAATAATCAAGCAACTCATTCCATTTAGCAATGCCCTCAGCAACCGGAGGAGATTGATCAAAAATGCTGTTAATAGGTCACATATAATTTCTGAACCATTTATGTGTACAAAACCACTCTGTTTTCCATTCTTAATGATCATGGAAAAATTTATCACTTACTCACATAATTCAGCAACTGGTGACAATATAAAGGCACTTGGACAGCTTTTAGAAAGTTTATACCAAGGACATTGGTGGATGATATTTTAATGTTTCTGATTATGTTATATTATCACTTACTGGAATTTTCATTTTTGAAATCTTATCTCAGAGCTAGATATTTATTTAAAATAATGAAACATATAAGTTTAAGGATATTGTTGTAATGAATGGAATTATACAAGATTTGGACAGAGGAATGCAAGTAGTGCATTCTACCAGAGTTATGGGAGCAGGCAAACATCTTGTTTTGCAGTCAGCTAGCCAAGACTTTCAGAAGCATCAAGGCTCTCACATATAACCTCATATGGCTTTTAATAGATATTCAAATTCTGAGTTATAAAAATGACAAAGAACTCAAATATCACCTCCAGCTGTCACTAAGAGTTGCTCTTATTTTTGTCTTGAGTTCTTGGAAGTATTTCTTTTCTGACAAAAAGGTTCATCAGAGGAGCATAGCAAGTGAGTGAATTAAGGCAATTTAGTCTAATATTTAGCTTTTTAAATTGTCTAATGCATCTGTTCTCACAGTAAAAGTTCAGGTCTCTAATGTACCTTGTCCAATCAAGTCATCTGAACCATCAAAAAACAAAATTAAACTGAAACTCGTTCAACTAAAGTGAATTCATTATGAGCCTAAATATAATGATCATTGCATTCAGTCTGTCAGACAGATTTTATCTCTGTAGAGAAAAGCTGGATATACTTACAGACTAAACTTACAAATATTTAAGAGGCATGTGCAGAAGGGAAATAAGTCAAGGACAAAAAATACAGTTTTAAATTAAAAAAACCAAAACACAACAAAACCCAGAATGAATCCAGATTGTCAATGGCAGTACAAAATCACTATCATTTCCAAATTTGCCATAACTGCTGTAAATTGTTTACCTCATTCACCCATAGAGATGTTTTCCTAACAACTGAGATGTTATTTTCTGGATTTTCAGACACAGATATTCCTAGAGGTTTGCAAAGAACATGGGATCATATCTTTGGTTTTACCACATACTGGTTGAAAATTAATGCAGTTGAATATGAGCCTGACAAGGAGTCTGAGAAGCTTGATTAGATTCAGTGACCATTAAAGGACCAGTCTGAAATACTACAAGGAAAATCATTCTTTGTTTTTTTCTTTAGGAACAGAAGCACAGGTTGTTGTTACAACCCAGATGGAAGCTGATTTCTCCTAACTATGAATCCACCTGCTTAAAGTTCTTCCTAGACACACCACTTACCATGTCTATCTCACAGCTTCCCTAAAGGAAAAACAGAGACTGTTACATTTACTGTCATTTAAATTTGAATACCTATTTGCATGAATGTATGTATAATTATTTATATGCATGTATGATTTAAAATGTCCTGGACTACAGGAAGGAAGGTGATATTTATATTATTTGAAAGCAGTGCTACAGAACAGTTTAACAACTTTGGTCTCTAAGCTTAGAGTTAGCCTATATGGCTCTGATACAGTCTGCCTTTCTTGGTGACGTTGGGCAAATTATTTAACCTGCTTGAATCTCATCTTTGCAATTGGCTGGAGGGAAGCTGTCATGCAGGCAGGAGCAGTGGAGACACTTAAGCAAGTTTAAAATGTGGATAAGAAGTTTAGGCAGGAATATAACTGATCTCCATCTCTCAGGTCTGGAAGGCTTTTTGCCCAGCAAGTACTTATATTTTAGAAAGCCTGATTAAAGCAATTTTTACTTTTAAAACTGAGCAATATTTTTTCAAAGAATTAATACCAGAAACATCATAACAATTCTGTGCTTCCTCAGCATGTCGAAATCTTTCTTGTCATCTCCAGTTTCCCAGAACTATAATACCGCCAATCTCTGGAATTACTAAAGCTAAGAAAATGTATTTTTAATGTTCTGGGCATATTAACAAGTCATCTTCAGCTAGGGCAAAATAATTAAAGGGAAGGATGCTCTGAGGTAATACATACAAACAGAAAAGAATGGTGAAAACAAGTATAAAGTTTCTTATGCTCATAAACAGAAAAGGTTAAATACTAGCCTTGCTTTATCAATGGAAGCATGTTATTTACTGTGCTGATACTGTAATTTTACCTCAAATAAACCAACCTCACTAGTTAAGTCATATATTTCATGACTGTTGAATACTTAAATAGAGGAGCATACTGCGGAAACCTTTAACAGGGAATAATTGTACCACTGTATCATAATCTACAGAGTGTTTATTAGTGCTATACAGACTTTAAACCCCAGTCTTAAAATGCTAACCTTTGAATGGTTTGGGATTTGTTTATTTTACTTTTTTTTTTTTACGTTAAGTTTTCTCTTCCTGTGGTTTTGCTGGTACTGATGGGCTACAGAAGTGCTGACCCTAACAGACTCTTGGTACAAGGATGGGAGGAGCTGCAATATATTCTCTTCTTCAGTTTTCCAAACAACAAACTTATTAATGTGCATGGAATACCTGGAAAACAACATTTTATTCTCAGATGGCATGGGGGGTAGACTAGCACAAAGTGCAGTGACTTTGAAAATATATAATTACTATCAATGGATCAGACTGCAAATCAGGTTTCCAGTTATTCTTTATGCAGACCATTTTCACATAGACATGCACTTGGAGAGATTTGAATGAGCATTTATATATATTACTTATGATGTACACACAGGGATTAAAGTCATTATATGCTACCAAAAGCAGACTGTGCCATAACTTGGCTTATAATTAAGCATGTTCAAAAAACCTCAAATTAAAAAAAAACAACGTGTCAGATTCAGATTTTTCTTTAATAAAATGCTGTTTTGAGAGGAAACCTTCCACCAGCGCCCTTTTTTGTCGTGATAGCTTTTGACCAGCTCTAGTACTAAGGCCATTTGAACCATAAGGTTTGGAAGTACTTTTTTCTTCCTGCAGTTGATCATGCAGAAATAGCCTGCAAGCATACTTCAAAAAATTTAGTGCCTGGAGAAAAGAAAAGGACCCTAGTTCTGGCAAAGAGTTTTTTAATGTTTTTTAATGTCACTTTACTTGTGCCTGGGGAATCTTCTCCGTTCTGCCCAAGGTCCATGCCCTCGCTAGTTTAGTGGACTAGTTGCATTTCTTGGTGAAGCTCTTAATACCCATAACAAACATACTCCCTCCCAAAATCTGTTGCTTTTATTTACAGTTACCTAATGTAAAGTTTGAGTCAGGCCTGTCCCAAGTCTGGTGCTCAATAGCTACTATATTTCCCTTCAATCTGTGTCAGATGCCTTTCGTTCCCAATGGTGCTCAGACTGTCCCCCATTTCAGAGCTCAGAGTAACCAGAAGGAACACAAGGGGTTAAGCACAATGGTCATTTGACTTTAAAGAAATTTTATATAGATTTTTTTCTAAGACTAATTCATATAACAAATCCCATTGTTTGATGAAAAAATAGTAACCATTACATGCTTTTAATCATTCTATTGGTTTAAAGGTGAGTTTCTTTATCAAAACAAGAAGCTGCTGCCCCCAAACACCTGCATGATGGCCTGCAAAAACACGTACTGGGCTAGACCTTCAGCAGATTTAGATCAGTCCAGTAAGTAGAGTTATGCTAACAAGGGCATGACCCATACACGTATTTAATATTACTTAAGGAGATGACCTGCCACCCTTTTTGTTATCTTTAATATTTCATTATTTTAAAACTAGAAATTAGCCATTCATAAAAAGCCCCAATTCAGTAAGAAAAACTGTTGATGGGTTTGTTTTAGTTTTAATCCTGCCCCATTATTTTTAAATGGTTTAATCTATTTCATATTTCTTGATCAGTGCAAAAGATGCTGTGCACATGAAATTGAAGAATGAATGCCTCTAAATTCCAACCTGCATGACCTTTCCTACAAAATCATACCAACACACAAATAGTATATTCTTTTTATTCCCGCACTGTTCACAGACCAAGACCTCAAGTGCCCTAAGGGCTATACAAATCCACAAGAAGAAATTGATGGTCTCAATCCTAAAGAATTCACAGTCAAACCATAAGATAAAGGAGAGCAGAGTATAAGCAGAATACAGAAAAGGACATCCTAAAAACAATAAGGCAACACTGATCAGCATGATAGTCAGCAGCCATAGCATACCTCCAAACAGATGCTTTTTGAGGAAATTGTAGCAAGAAGATTTTTTATGAGGGAACTGAAACAAGAGAGCAGGGCAATTTTGCATCTATTTCCTGAGCTTTCTATCCAAGCACAGGCAGCAGCAAGACAGAAAGCAATAACTTCATCACTGACCTCTCAAACAATAACAGAAAACAGAGCTGGAATAACCTGTGATCCTGTTCTTCTCAGTGTTTCAGCAAAGTGAAGCACTTGAAATTTTGAGCAAAGTTGCCCTCACCTCAGCAGCCTTGTACATTAATTGACTGTGACAGAGGAACAGACAAGCTCAGTTGAAATGTAGCGTTCAAGTTTATTTCCCTGTCTCAAGAAAAGAGGCACTATACCTAAACTGTTCCTGAAATATTGTCCAACCTGATTTTAGGAAAAAAAGCTGTTAATATGTGTAGCACTTTCTACCCTGAAGCACTGCAAAATCCTAAACACCAAGACATACGTTTTGACATTATTTTAAGGTGGTTTTCCACTAAAATAGCTCATATCTTCTTTGCCAGCTCCTCCTAATGAACAGTCAGATCTTTCCATAATAATAATTTTGAATGTTCAGCACTACATAAACAAAAGAAAATCACACTGGCCCTTTAAACACAGTTCCAGCCAGGCAACAAAATCACATCTAAAAAGTCTGAAAGTCTGAACTAGTTCAGACCTGGCAGAAAACAGACTGTGTTTTATACTGAGATTTTCAGCAGCAGGGGAAGAGCTCTCTCTGCCAAGTCTATGCTGCTGCTTAGAATGAAGAGTCAATAATTAAATTGAAAATTCTGTGGAGAGACTTAGTGATCTGGCAGGCACAAAACAAGCATGTGGAAGAACTTTAAGCTACAGAAAATACCACACAGCACATTTAGTCAGAAAAAAAGGAAAAAAAATTCTCGTTACTAAGGCAAGAAAGATGAACACATTCAAATTGAGAGTACTTCAGGAAGTCAGGGGTTTTCATATGGACTGGACATATTGAGATTTATTCTACAATGCTTAAAGAACTGACTGAGGAGATAGAAAGCTCTTGAGACTTTATGGGGAAGTGTGGAGAACTTGCAAACAGGAAACCTAGTGCTCATGCTCTGAACAGGGGGGAAAAGAAGCAGCCAGGGAATTATCAATCATTCAGTTTAACTTGAATTCCCAGAAAAATCCTGAAAGAAACGAACAAACACATTTCAAAAACACAGAGAAAACAAACAAGACAAATAACAGCCAAAAGGGATCTGTCAACAATGAGCTGTCACATTTCCTTCAGTGAGAGAGTAACAGGCATCCTGGATGAGAGGCAAGCAGCTAGGTGTCATTTATCTTAACATTAGAAAGATTTTTGACACCATCTCAAATTACTCTCTCAGTCATAAGCAACCTGTTGAATCACATCTAGCCCCTAAGGGCTAGGTGCAAATTGTATCAGAAAGCTGTGGGAAGATAAAATTTGTCATTGATTCACTGTCAGAATGGAAGGGATGGTACAGGGTGGGGCCTAGAAAGGTCTATTCTTAGTCTGTTATTTTTCAATATTTGTAATAACCACTCAATGCCATTTGGATGATAAAATGGAGTATATGGTGATCAAATTTGGGCAATAACACTGGAAAAGGTTGAAGCTGTGCTGAAGGTCAGGACACTTATTTCAAATGATACTGCAGAGAGTCTGAAAAAAGGGAGTGTGCAGTTTAACAGGGATAACTAACAGGTAGCACGTTGTGGGTCAGGAAGGACAGACAGATAGCAGCTCTCCAGAAAAGAGACATCTCAGGGCTTTAGTGGATTATAACACGTTGAACTAGTGTCACACTGTTGCAAAAGGGGCAAACGCCATCCTGAGAAATGCAGATAGATAAAATAATCTTTCCCCTCTACTCTGCACTTATGAATACATGAATTGATGTTTCTCCTGTACTCTTCATTACTGAGACTTCAGCCAGAGCACTTTGTGAAGGCTGGATCATTGTGTTTCAGTTTGAAGGAGAATCAAATGGGCAGTCCAGAGGAAATCAGCAAAAATCAGAAGTGTGCCTAGAAAACATGATCTATGTGACTAAATTGAACAAATTCAGGTTGTATAGCCTGAAGAAATAACACAGTCTAGGGGGTAAAACAACAGTCTTCAAATACATGAAAAGGATGAGCTTGATATATATTGAATAAAATAAGAAGTAACAGGCCTAAATTATAGCGATGAGGGTCAAAGTCAGGTATTTCTAAGACACTTCAGACTGATGAGGGCAGTTAAAAAATGGAAGAGAATGCCTTCAGAGGCTGTAAAGTCTTTATTCTTGCAGTAACATAAGTAGAGAAGATGTTAACTTTACGCAAGGGCTAGATCCCTCTAGCTGTCTTCTATAGTGCTAGGGCAGATTTCAGGTACTAAATATTTTGAGCACAAATAAAAACCTAAGATCATAACTAGGCCAGATAAATAGATAAATTTCAATGTATTCTCATGCCAGCTAAATTCTTTAGACTGCCTTTTGCATTTTTACAGAGTACCTATTTAAGAAACCAATTTTTTTATATTTATAAAAATAAAGTAAATAAGAAATGCTGATGATCATACTTTTCCTACTTCTTGGCTAATTAATGATGCATTTTAAATATTGTTATGGGTAGAGCTGCTGTATTGCTTTTGCTTACAGGGAAAATGCTTCTCTGAGGAATGGTAGGGAAAGATGGTCTATGTAAAAGAAATCAACACTTTCACAATAGCAAACTGTTTTCCACATAGACATAAAGGAACATAAATCAGTTTGAGAAGCATTAAGAAGCTCTCATGTAAAAAAAGTCCAATCTGGAGTCCTATACGCGAATGGAAAGCTCTCCAAGGATTCATAGAAAAGCTGTCCTTACCTACAAATGTGATGCACAACCTGAAGCAAAAGAAGATCCTAAATAAGTAACCAAGTTTATAAACTAATAAATCTGTCACGGCATTCTTCTAGAGCTCTTGCTAAAGACATACACAGTCTTACATTCACTCAGGAAACTTAATGTAGGAGTCCGGTTGCTGCTATTCCTCCCAGCATTTGCTCAAGACATACAGGATATCTACCTTTGAGGGGATTACTAGCAAATCAAACAAAACAAACTAACAAAAGCCAGAACACTTAAGAATTGATGGCTGAAGGAGATCCCGGGAGTACTCCTCTGGCCCCACCTCTGAATCAACTGTGCAAAATCAGTCTGTGCAGCTCACCTGCTCCAACCAGCCCATAGCACTGGAGATTGCCCAGCCTCCCAGGTAGCCCAGTGCTTAATTATCCTCATCATTAGAATCTTCCAGCATGTCTGCATTAAATCTTTCTTACTGTAATTCAAATCCACTACTTCTCCTAATAGCGAAATTAACTACGACTAACAGTTTGTTTTTTCCTGAATAATCATTTCTGTATTGAAAGAGATTAACGTAACTCCCCTCAGTTGAGTCTTCTCCAGACTAAACAATCCTAGTTTGCTCAACCTTTCCCTAAAGGCATAATTTTAGGTAGCTGATCATAATCATTGCTTGCAGCTGGGCTCTCTCCAGCTACTCTGCTTTTCTAAGTGAAGCCACAGTTCTGCTAACGAGGTCATAGCACTGGGGAAGAGAACAGATGGATTACATCACAAGTCTAGAAGTTCCTTGCTGCAATGGCCTCTGGCGATGCAAATCTCAGTTAACCATTCCAAAGCCATTGCTTAGCTTTATGCCTATACTTTCCATAAAGGGGGTTTTGCTTCAATTCATGGAGTTACTGGAACCATTACTGCAATCCACCCTGTTTGATCCAGTCATTCCTGGCACATTCTATTGTCCCACTCAACGCTAAATCTGTTAACTGTGAGCTGAAGTTACAATGAGATTAGCTATGCATTCTTCATTCCCTGCCTTAAGCTGTACTATCACAATATCACCACTAAAACTAGGGAGTGATACCACTTTGGAAATGTGGAAAATAATTCACTCCCTGTCTTTTTAAATAATTTTAAAAATAAGTTTTGGGGGATTTATCAGGATGAAAAGTCCTGGATAAATATTAGGTGACTGTCCTAAAGAAAGGAAATTAGTATTACTTCAAGATGAAAAGAAATTGCAGCAAAACAAACTAAAAAATAATCATATAGTAATGTTCTGCTAACTACTGGGTATTCTCTTTCATCATATCATAACCACTGAATGTCTCTTTTGTTTTCCATTTAATGATTTTCAATTTAGTAGTAGACTTCCATTATTTAACACAAATGAGCAATAATTAAAGTCATTTAATCTACCATTTTTGCTTTTAAGCATGAACATTTTGCTTCTAGGTTTAAAGGGCAGCTCAATCTTCAAATTATAATACATATATAAATTTCTGTGGGGGAGAGGAAAAAGATGGAAGAGACTGGGGAAGAAACAGGCTGATACTCCATGTTTCACACTGGTACCTCACAAAGCAATTCACTGTAGACTTGCTGCCAGCAATGCATGATCCAAACTACCTGCTATGCCCAGTAGCTGTTTGTCTATGCTAAAAGTCACAACATTAGCTGGTACCAGGGGAGCAGCTAACCCTGCTCTGAAGTCCCATATATGAATGCAGAACTCTCCGGGAATACACACCAAAGTTCCCAATTTTTTATTGTTCTGTCACTGCACACTTGTTTTTATTGTGAAAGAGAAAAGAATATTTTAAAACACAAGTGTTTTATTTTACTTGTCATGCATAGCAAGGCCTCCTTTCTCTTTCTTTGAAAAAACAAGAATACTCCGTGGTCCTGTTGGCTATGGCTATTTAAAGAACAGTTCATTCTAATCACAACACTTCTTACAAAGGATGATCACAAAAAAACTACAAAATATCTACCATCCACTCAAGAATCCTGTGACAAATTCACAGCCAAGTGTGCAACTGCAACCCCATGCTTCATTTGAGAAACCTGACTTTCACTCACTCTGACAAGGTGGGAAAAAAACCCTATTCATCCTAACTCTCAAGCAGAGGCTGTTTCATTGGCAATCTAGTAGCATTCTAATGAAAAACAAATAGTTATTCAAGTTCAGGATATTTTCTTACCAGCTCTCTTTTTTCCATTTTTTTTTTTCTCTAGAAAATCAGTCAAGATGTCTGTTTCATTGAGAAAAAAAAAAAAAGGCTATTAGGTCCAACAAAGTAAAAAGCGTCATAAGGAAGACAAGTTGTCATTCTTCTTGGGTTCTTCTAAGGTCATTGGCTCTTGAATCCAAGTTCTGTTTTGATTTTCAGTCATGTCTGAAATAGCATCTGTTCTACTACAGGCATATCTCAAAATCATTTAATGCTTTTTCAACATCTGTATTCAGCTTATTTCCCCCCCCATCGCAAAGTAATTTTTTTATGAATAATACAATCTGTAACCTTTCAAAATCATAAAATCCCAATTTTATTCCATGTTTCGTGTATTTTGTTGGCTTGTCGACAATTTGCATCCACTGTAGCCTACTGTTGACTAATCTCTTCAGTCTAGCATTGATCCTTAGTGATTACATGTCTCATTGACCTCAGACTCTGACAGTAGACAATAACTCCTGAGTCATACTTATTGACCAGTGCTAAGATCAGGAGTAGCTTTGTAAAACCTAAGCAGTCTTCTAAAAACCATAATAGTGTCTTTCTACTTTCAGCCCTGTGTAGAATAAAGGAGGATAGGAGTGTAATTTTGAAAAGAAGAATAGAAACATTTTTGCTTGTCTCATTGAGTTTTATTTTTAATCCAGCATCAACAATTTTCAGGCAGATAACATGAATGGAGTGTAAGTTCGAACTCTACTGCCCTATTACATATGGGCAGAAGAACACCCTGCAGGCAGTATGATTGTCATATTTTGTTTATAGATACAATAATATACAGCACTAAGTGCTCCTGTTGTGTATTTCATTGTAGTGTGTTCTTTTGTTAAACACAGGGCTTAGGTTCAGCAATTTGAAAACATCTATCAATTATATAACAGCTACCACAGGAAAAAAGAGGCTCTCTGTCTTCTTTAATGAAATATAGTGGCCTACAGCAAAGCTTGAAAGTTATTTGCTGCAGTTAGAGAAAACATCAGAAGCTTCTTGAATCATTTCCTTTTACCATGTCACAAGAAAGGGAACTAATATATTTTGAATCTGTTACTTCCAAAGAGAATTTATTAATGTCAGTGTTGATAGTTTCCTTCAGGATTAGATACATAATTTACAAGAGTCCTAGAAAAGAAGAGAAATCAAATACTGATTGAAATCTTTTTGTGATATGGCTGCCTGAAGAGAGGCTCATTGTCAATGTGGGGTTCCCAATTTTTACTAGTTCACCAAACACTGTGCTTAAGGCTGATGATGATTATGGCTGTCTCTCTGATAGTTCATCACATCAGTGTAATTTTAATTTATGGTTTCCTTAGTCATAAATCAAGACCATTACAGAAAAATGGATGCCCCAAGTCATTTATATCCTCAGTGCACACACTCCATAAATCTGAAAGCTTATGCATCCTATTATTTCTAAGATAATGTTAAAAATCTGTTATTGTAAAATTTCTCTTGCCTTTCAACAGAACTCTTGTGCTGTGGTGAAAACAACCCCAAAGCAAACACAAGTGAATTCTGTCTTAAAAATTTCACTGTTTTCACTTGAAACATACAGTGTTTTGATATGCTTTGTTTTTTTCTTAAAGAATAATATCACATAAATGGATATCCACTCAAGCTTTTTAACTGCATCAGCTAAATACCTGATCCTGAAAACACCAATAATTTTGTCTGCCTGAAGTCCCATCAATCAAAATTACTAACTTGGAAGAATATGGATTTGGATCTACATATTTTTTCAGATTAAGATCTTTAAACACAGATTTTGGTAGACCAAAACAACGTATAATGCTTTAAACTATATTAAAAAGGCTTTTTTTAAAAAGCCAAAATATTAGTTTTTAACATTCTTAAACATTTTAACTTTTCTTTTTCCAACTGGCATTTAGGTTTCAAAATACAACATTTTTAAAGAGGGCAAAAAAAAGTCCCTCAGAAATGAACCAGAACAAACTGAATGGGTTCCTAAGGAAAGGAAACTGAGAAACTTGTTATTAAAACTTTAGGACTGGGACTATTTCCATTTACTCTCACTGACAAAAACCATCAGTCAACATCTCGATCTAGCCCTTATTACAACACGTCCAATACAGAACACAGTTTCTAAGAGGGAATTCATTATTAATCATAAAAGGAAGTTGATTTCAAATCATACGTGCCAGGAAAAGCAAGCTTGTTTTTAACAACTTTCCTCCTACAGAGATTACATGGTTGAGAGCTCAAATTTGCTAAACCCACACATTTGTAGGGAACTTTTACGTGTGACCTGGTATGCAAAATAGTGTTGCAATATGAATAAAACATAACTTTTGCAGAAAAAGCTACCTTTTCCTGGATTTTTTTCATTATGAAAACCAGAATATTTTTTGGAAGAAAGGATTTTAACTATCAGAGTTTCTTGAAAAATGTTATCTTCTACTGATAAAGAAAATGAGGAAAGCAAACAACAGAAAACCCTGACAGTTAACGTGTAGTCAATGATCAGAAGTTCTAAGGCAATTATTTTTTCTTTCAAAGTGATACTAAAAATTTTTAGGGTTTGGTTATTTCCAGTACATTAAGATCATTTAAAGTCAGGCAACCCTAGAGAGCAAAAGGACTTCAAAAGGGGTGTAAATGTACATTGTCAGAATCATGTAAAGTGATAACTGTATAAAAGATAATCAGGTTCTTTGAGATTATAGTTTGATGTTTCTAAATATCTGCTTTCAGAGTTTCCTTGCATCTGCCAAAGATTGAGATACCTTATTCAAACTCAAGAAGCACACAAAAATTTAATTTTTAAGATCATGATTCTTTTTTATTTTAACTTCTATACTCTATCTCTCAGCATTGTCACGCATGTGTTTGTTTTGTAAGAATTGCAACAGTAGTACTGATCAGTAACCATGAAGTTCCTATATCTGGAAGCTATAGCTGCTTCAGAGGAAATCTGAAAGGTCAGTCTGCCTAAGGGAGAGCATTAATGTTACTAAGGACTACAGGGAGAAACCAGCATCGCAGCTGAAAGGATCTCTGCAGCTGGTGAAGCCTGCTGACAAAGACCCGCTTCGGGAGCATGATACAGAGTCTTTACCTAGCCAGAGCCAGCACTTTCTGCCCAAAGAGAAAGCCAGCACTGCACTGGAAAGGAACACATCTGAAGCTTGACCACAAGGACCCTGCAGAGTCAGCAAAAACTTTGAAGAACCAGAGACCCTGGCAGAAGAATCTTGAATTCTGAGGGTCAGGGTCAGAGGCAGGACCAGGGCTGGCCACCGGGTGAGGAGCAATAGCCCACACAACAGAGACCCGCAGCCAAAACATGACAGAGAAAATATCAAAGAGCATCCTAAGGAAAAGGAAAACAAAAAGGACAAAAAAAAAATCAGAAAGAAAAAAGGAAACCCTTTGATTCAATTAGTTACGTTAATTGTTCCAAAGGTTGAACTGTACTGCAAACCTGGTACTTTTGTGATTTATTTTTCTGGCACAGAAAATAAATAAATGAATAAAAGTTATAAATTTTCTGAAGCACAATACCAGCTGTATAGATGAACAAAATCATAAACACAGTCATAGCTACAACATGTTACCACACAATTTGAAGTAGAAATATCTGTAAAAACAGGAGTAGAAGTATCTATAGAGGATATCTAGCTGACAGAGATTCATCAAAAATCATAGTTACATGTGTCTTCATTAAGAGGAAACTGCAGGAGATCAAAGGATGCAGAGGGGAAAGTATTATATTTTAAAAGCGTCTCCTTTATAGAACAGCAGGGTAAAAAGTGCTCTGCCATCTTAATAGTGCTTTGCCTTCAATAAATATAGATGTTTTCATTGCAACCAATGAAAACATCCACTGTGTTCCCTCTGATCCATTGGCAATCAAAGGCACTATGTAATTTGCAATATGATGATTTGGAGTATTGACATTCACAAAGATTACTTGGGTTTAGTACATTTTGTCTAGTGAGGGGAGGCAACAGCTTTGTCACAGCAGATCATCATGTGGCATAAACTACCTTCAACATGTGCTAAGTTTCATGAATATAGAAACAGATGAAAACAAACTGTACACCCCTATTACAACTTCCTTCTTCATTGTTACCATACCAGCGCCTGCAGGTACTGATGGAGACCTGCATCCAGCATCTCAAGCCCTGACAAACTTTAAGAAATAAAGCCCAGTCATCCCTTTAGAAATCTTCCAGGCTTTAGATAAAGATGAGTAAGTCAAGAAACAGGAGTGAAAGGTAGGGAGAGGAACATCTCCTTGCTGAATCAATCCAGTTGCACCATGCATGGGGGGACGGAGCCCTGTGTGCCTGCTCACACCCTGGGCTGTGTGAGCGGGGGGTGTGCAGCAGAGCAAGGGGCGGTGGGACGAGAGTGGGGCCATGGCATGAGGCTGGGAGCAGAAACATCCACTGCGGAGCAGTGTGCCGGCCCGTTTGCATCTCCCCAACTCTACACGCTAGACAGAGCTCGCCTGCGAATTTGGACAACCAATTGTGTCCAGCACATGAGCTCATGGAGGTGAAAAAAACAGATGAAAAGAGAGAGGCAAAAAACATCCTAACACATCCATTCTTAATGAGCTTTAACAAGGGATGTCCTTAGATAAATCCTTTCCTGTTAGTTTTATGGTCAATGTGGTTAGCATGGTGTGGTTTCAGTGGTCTGAGTAGCAGCCAATCTATTCATATTTCAGAGAACTCCCTGGAGTACACATACATCAGGCAGAAATAATGGGACTGAAAAGCTACAGGCTTAATGAAAAATTTAGCAGTCTGGGGGGGGATAGAAAAAGGCAGATTGGAATGGAATTAAAATTGAAGCAAACTCTAAGGCAGCTTTTAGCTACTACTATGTAGCTGCTATGTTAGTACTAACATTAGTGCAAAATGTGTGTATCAGTTTTTCAGCTAACTTATTAAACATTAACTTTTCAGAAAACTGTAGCAATTATGAAGATCTGGAATGTATGCCATAATAGTTATGATAAGGGTCTAACTCTAGTGTTGTCTAGAAATTACTATTTAGTATTAATCTTTAAACTTGTTTAACCATTTTTTTTCCTTTCATGCCTTTCGACAGACCGATACCAGGTTAGCGGAGGGAGATAACACTGCCACACAATCTGCTACACACAGTTTCTGTCGGTAGGGTTTTTTCTGTTTGGGCAGAATAATTAAATGAATGAGTCTTTGCCAAGTAGTTATAGATATTAAATGGTAGATATGGTAAAGTGGTTTAACAGCTGTGGCTGAAAATGGGGAGATATCATTTGTGTTACTGTGGGTAGCACTCAGATAATTATTGCAAAATAGTCTCAACGGGAGAATAATTTGTAAATATTTATTACACTGTCTTTGTTACTCTTCAGGAACCTCACACATGGAAAACCAGAGATGTTTGAAACCTGTTTCTTTCATTTGATTAAAGTCACTGAATAAACTCCCTTTGGTGAATCTAGTCATCAATTCACACTGTTGCCCTTCTCATCAGCCCTTAGCAAAACAACACTTGGTATTTCACATTTGCGGAGCTACCCAAATGGCTAACATACCTCAAGAAGACACTATAAATATTGTACAGCTAACAAGGAAAGAAGTTAATTCATTTTGCTTTTCTCAAGACTGTGACTCTCCTTGCATGGAGCTATCTTCTGACATAAAGAAGTGCCTTGATCCCAACAACTTCTCAAGTTACAGCTGTGGCTTGATGCTTAGCTATCATACAAATCTTGCATATTATATTCTCTGAATCTTATTGGGATGGCGATCTTCAAAACAAATATTATTCCATGCACAGATGGGGCTTAACTACCACAAAACTTGTAGAACATATTAAGGCAGCAATTAGAAACACCTCGTAAGGATGAGTAAGTCATTGTGTCTTTTGTTTCTTCTGCTATTAATTAATAAGGGACTATACTAATCCTAATTAAGTACATAGAAAAACTCCAAATTCTCCCTGTATATTTAAGAAATATTTTTATTGCAGTAGTTCATCATCCCAGTGTTTCAACTAAATCAGAAGTGGTTAGAGTCCAAACTTCTTTTTTACTAAACACATTTCCATCCCCTTATGTTATTTGAAATACCTGGGCAATATATATGTACCCATCATTTTGTCTGACACTCTCTTTTGAAGGATGAGTTACTATTTCCCTGCCTAACTTCATAATCAGTCTGAGGAATATCAGCTATATAATGATTCTAAAACATCATTTAAAGGAGCAGGTAAATACACAACCCAACCTACTTTAAAACATTAAGAATTTGGTTCAGGTTATTGCGCTTTTATTGTCTTCTAAAGAAGAAAAGGGAAAAGCTTTCTTCTGCCAACTGACAGAGCTGAAATCATCAACATTTTTGAAGTGTTTTGAAATAATGTAATGCTCAAATGAGTATTCTCCAATGTCAGCATCACAATCAAACTAATACTTACATTTAGATGAAGTTGGTTAGTCCACTGACCAATTACTTTGTATTCTGTACTCTTGTTGGTGATTTGATACTGAAAAATATCATAGCGTCCAGGAGCATCTCCATTTTCATTGAAGATAACAGGTGTTCCAGCACTCCCTGAAAAAAAATTAAAAAGCAATTAGGATAAATACCTTTAAAGCAATTTCCCAGAAAATATATTCTGGAGGAAAAATACTAATTAGAGATTGAGCAGGTTCTTCATAATGCGAGGTTAGTATGGTAATAATTCTAAAACCTCACAAAGAAAAAATGTGTTATTGTCATCATCACAAAATCTACCTTATCTATGGTTAATTAAAACAATTTTAAAAGCTAACCTTTTACAATCTTTTTGTTTGCTTGGTTGGGGTTTTGTGTGTATGTATTACAGAACATGAGGAAATTCTGTGATAAAACAGAAGTGGAGAAACTCCCTTTGAGTTGCAGAAGGGCACAATTTCACTTTAGGATGTGAATACAGTGCAGTAGGCACAAAATAGCAATCTTGTAATGAACTTCATAAAGAATTTCCCTGTTAAGTATGAAAATAAAATTAATATCATCAACTTAGGAGCCAACACTCATAAAAGACCTTGAGATGCAAGTGTCTAAATCTGGTCACTGTTAATGTGATCAGTTTCTAGCACTGACCACCTGTGTAAAAGTGTTTTATCAAAATAAATTAAAGACAGCAGCTGTGCTTGTTGCTCTCTCCTCTGTACATGACACTGCCTGACAGAAAGGGCCACTGCTGAAGCTGTCAAAACTTATAAATCAACACTCTGCTCTTACTTCGATCAACAAAATGTTCAAAGATTGAAAACTACACGTCTACCTTGGCAGCCAGGCCAGCCAAATTAGAACACATTTTGATGAATTCCCTCAAGGTGACATCAATGATCTGCACTCCTACAGAGACTTTTCAAAAACTACACAAAGAATGTCATCTTTACCCATCCCCCAAATTCATATATATAGGTGAATCATATAGTTGAGATCCATTGAAGACAAATTGAAGTATGTTAAAGTTCTGTTTCAGTGACTGGAGAATGAAATTCATCTTTACTGGGGAAAAAAAACCAAACTACCACAAAACCCACCCCGCAATGTTTTCACATTTCTCCATATAAACAGCCAAGAAAAGGAGTATATCCAGTTCATAGTAACTTCCTACAGTATAAGACTTGTTAATGTAGCACTTAGAGGCACTAAGACCACTGTGAGTGGTTTCCAGAGAAGGCCAAAAAAAGCTTGAAATTCTGGGTACATATCAAGCAGAAGCTAGCCAGTAGAAGTGGGGACAGCAATCTACGTACTCCAGAATTTCAGCACAAATAGTTTTTCCTGTATGTCTGTTTGTCTCCCATAAAGAATTTTGTTCTCTTGTTTTGTATAGCAGCTTTCATACAAAACTGAAATCCAGTGAAATAAACAGTGCTTTGAGAGTGACAAGTGGCACATTATCTACTGTGCCAATTTCACAGTTCTGCCAGGAAAACTCTGGCTGCAAAAATTAGATGTGAGAAACCATGGAAGAGGAATATAAAAAAATCATGTGTGATAAAGACTTAAGACCCTATGAAGATACAAGAGAGTCAACACACAAATTTGGAAAGCTCTTTGTGCTTTGCTACCAATTCCTTTGACAGAATGGAGGGCAAGAAAAATGCCAGTCTACAGTCTTCCAAGCAATGAAATTCTTCACTGCTCAAATAGCAGGTTGATCCAATAAATTTCTTCCACCCAATAAACACATACTCAACTGTTGTTGGTATGGAGGTACGGAGGTAACCTTCAAAATATTACTCTCAAGTAATGATGGAATTCATCTTTCCACTCAGCATCATTTAAAGAGCTCATGGAAAGAACAGATGTATTTTACCAACAGATACAAAATGTCCTTTATATCCCTTAAGACCAATGGGAACTTCAGACACTCTTATGCTCAGCAATAACAGTGTGAGCTTATAATTTATTGCTGGGTTCAGAAATATCATGTGCAAAGAGACAGACCATAGGACAGGCCAGAACCATCTTTCTCTTTGATATAGTGGTGTTTTCAGCTAGAGCGTAACAGCATCTCACACTGAGCACCTCAGTCGACAGGAATGCAGCATCCTGCTGAATCCAGCTGCCACTCCAACTGAGTCCAACAAGATCTTTCTCAAACAGCAGAAGTTAAAACAACCTTTGCCAAGTTAATGAAGTTAAGCTTGTTAAAACCTGGAATAAGCCACAGAAGATTCAGACCCCCAAAACCTGGGAAGAACGTACTACCCCTCTGTTGAATAACAGATTTTTAGAAAGTACAGTAACAGTCACAGTGCCTGTACTGTACCAGACCATTGTCTTCATCTATGTCTTATGATTTATTTATGTCTTTTTGTTCATTGTTGCTTTGTGGAATGATACATTTAATGGACCTAAAACAAGGAGGTATGCATGGCTGGATTGTGCTAATAAACCATTAGCTACATAACCAGGAAAGTAAAGCTTAAAGGCATTTGACAAAAACCTGGGGATTTTAGCAAGGGTACACAAATTTATGAATGCAAGATGGTAGCAGAAGCCTTGGAAGTGTAAGGACAGAATGAAACTAGAGGCCTCAAGGATATAAACAAATCACCGATGGTTAATTAGTGTTCTTAAAAGAATGTTAATCTCATCTGAAGAACAATATACCCGGCTAGATGACCCAGACGAACAGTTCATCTGAGAATGGATAGTCCACAAAATGAAAAGGTTTTCTAAGAAAATAAATATACTTTGTTGGATAGTCCATCAAATTAAAGTGAACACTTCTGTGGAAAAACTGATTACAACTGCATAGAGATCAGATAATTAAACCATGTGGAGAAACATTGTAGCTGACCATAAGTAATACCATAGGTGGAGGCACGTCTAGATTCAGTATATAACACTGTAACAAATACCATTGAGTTGTACAAATGCCTCTTTTTTTGACAACCAGATATGCAGAATTAAGCACTCTTGATATCCTGTACTGTACTGCCACTTATGCTTGTACTGTACCATTACCATTATAGGGAATTGCATCTCAGTGCTAGTTTAAGACATTGAGTGTTTAATTGCTCCGCTTAATGGTCCTTGAGGACTGGCTGCTAAATCAAAATGCAACACACTGTGGAGAGACAGTAATACAGAATACACCACTGACCTGAGGTAGTGAGCCCAGGTTGTATAAATTCCAGCTTATATAAAAGGATTTTGGGAAACCACACTGAACAGTTCTTGCATAGGATATTTATCTTAAAGAATGAACTGGGATATCCTCATCCAGGAACCACATTTATTGGGCACCATCATAGGAAAATGTTACTTTTGCTTAGGAAAAATGTCCCTGTAACGCTAGTGTAGACCACCTCAGAGATTACAAAGTAGCCCATGTTTTTTTAAATAATTTCACTAATTTCATAATTTTTTTTTAATAATTTGTCAGCACTCATTTAACAAGGTAGTTAAAGAGCAGTGAGGGAACTGTGCCTTTGGGCCTTTTCACATTTTATTCTCTGTGTGGTTATGTCGCCATGCATAATTTTAACTCATGATTGACTCAGGTAGTTGTATTCAATCTGTCACCATTTTAACTAAATTTTTAATATATTCTGGATGTCTCAAACAGACATACATGGTACAATTTCAAGAATCCATAATAAGCTTGGCTACCTATGGAAAATCATGTGTGAACCTTCATCTTCTTCATCCTTCCTTTGTGTCAATCCTTTTTTTTTTTTTTTAAATATATAAACATAGTTACTAACTTACTTTGAGATCTGTTTCTGAAGTCTCTCTTTGCTGAGCAATTCCAGAATACTTTTAGAAAGTTGTTTGGGTTTTTTTTTTTTCTGATGTATAACTGTAGACTGAAAAGTGGCAGGAAATTTTCAAATTTCACAACAAAGCATTATTCAAAAGGTTTACAGGCTTGTTTTGAAATCACACTCTTTTGCAGTTAAAAACGTAAAACAAAAGAGGAAAATGTAGCTCGTTTAATGTCCTCAGTCTGTAAAGGAAAGGCCAGCAGTTCAGTCTCATGGGTAGCATAAGGTGAAAGCGTTCATTTCCTTTTACAGAAACTACTTAACCAAAAGGGATGAGATACAGTGGGAAACGTGTAGAGACAGAGCTCTATCCATTCTTCTACTCCTTTGAAGACATCATGACATGAAACGATTACACTGTCCTGACAGCAGAGCTGTGGCTATGTCCAATGATGTTGTTCAAAATACAGACAAAGAAATACTGGGTTGTGCACCTGAACTGGCATCCCGAGTTTTTCAAGACATAAACACAAGCATTCGTCTACTACTGGAGGTCCTTTTAACAGCCATATGTACTGTAAGTATGATGTGATCACCTGAAAGCTTCTGAGTCTTTGCTGTATTGTATATCAAATCCCTGAGTTGTTTTGAAACACTTCAAAATCATACTAAATAAATAATCTTCTATAAACCCTATAGAAGGATGCTTTGTAGAATAGTTCTGTTACCATTCAGTTGAAGAAAATTCATATCCATGGCATAAAAGAATAACATTTTATTAAGCCTAAGGACACATTTACTTATTGTAGATACAAAGTAATAATCGGTTACTGAAAGAAATTCTCCCTCCTCCTTCCCAGTTTACAGCCAGCAGCATTAAACAACTCTGGGTGTTAAACTAGCACATTAGCTAAACATTACTGAAGCAATGTTTCTGTGACCTCAGCTGTTTATGAGCCTTTCAAAATGCAGCTTAAACTAGCCAGAAATGTTATTTAAAGGAGAAAAAAAAAAATGCATGAAGTTTTTAATTCAGAATCAAGCATGTAATGGATCCTTTTAAAATTTTAATGCCTTACACTGACGTCAAGGAGGACTCTTTCTCATAAACAACTGGTTTATGACAGGTCCTTTGTGCACTGAACCTGAAAATTCATATTCTTCTGAAGAAACCCCTAAACATGTACCTTGATATTCTTAAGATGCTGCTCAGCAACTACCTTACCCTGCACGTGCCTACTTTATCAAGCTACATTTCACATGAATCTAAAACATCCCTGCTCCTAATGCAAACTGTAATCTTAGTTCCCTGTGAAGTTACAGAGTACACTCGTCCAGTGAAGTTGTTATCTTTACATCTCAGGTGGTGGAAAAGAAGTGGAATGACTGGAAAACCACAAGTTCCCTTGTAGTAGTGGCCAACTGCATATTAAAGTGATTAATCTGTAACGGATCCTAAATTAAGAATAGTTGTGAGCCTTATTTTAAAAAAAATAAATCTGTTAAATCAACAGCCTTGGATTTTTCTTATATGAAAACTTTTAATAAAAAATTTACTTATTACGAGGCACTGCTCCTTCAGTGCCTTGACAAAAGTGTAGAAAAGTGGTTCTGCTGATAAGTCTCACAACTGCCATTTACAGAATATTCCAACTCTAGTAGAGCTGATTCCATTATAAAGCTTGATACCATATACAAATCTGGTATTTCACCAGATTTCGGTGGCTTGACATTAATTTCATTTTTCAAACCAAAATGAAAATTACTTAAGCTAAGTCTTCATCCTTTGAGCTGCTCCACATAGGTTGTTTTTTCTGTTATGAATCCTTATGCGGTCAGCATGGATTCAAGGGTGTGTTTTGGTAAACAGAAGTCAAGCAATTTATTGTACTCTATAATACAGTTAGCTGTTGCGTATCAAAAACTTCAGAATGTACCATATGTTAGAATTTGGCTTTACTGGAAGATTCCTCAGATTTGTAGTATCAACCCTTACTTCATTAATTTATACAATTAGCTTCAAGTGCTAGACTTAGGGGTTCACATTTTTTTAAATTAGCATTTCATTTTAATTAGCTGTTAAAAGGAAAAAGTACTACAGAGATGTACATGAATTAAATTGTTCTCAGTAAAGTAGAAAGAGGGAGAGCAACCATTTGAACTTTCAGTACTGAAAGGTCCCAGAGAAGAAGAATGCATCTGTAAAATTAAACAAGAAATTTGTCACTGATAAGTATTTAAGTGAGACAAATTAAATAGAAGGTTGAAATGGAATCAATCGAAAGAGTAAATACAAGCTGTTAAAACATTTAATACTTGAAAAAAAACCAGAGAATTATAAACAAGTAATCAGAACTAACAAAAGTTAATTTGTGAATGTTAGGCTGGCAGACAGAGGAGGAATACACACTGCATCAAACTATGTGAGGTTTGTGACAAATGAAGCCATTATCTGCTCAATCTCCATAAAGCAGACATTTTCAAACAATGAGCAATGTGGTTACTAAAATAACAAATGATGATCATCTTACACCTATTCATAATCTGAAAAGACTTCTCTTTATGCTTACCCTAAATGTCTCAGTTCAAGACTAGGACAATAAAACAGGATTGCATCCAGTTGCTGTAAACATAGGCACTTACTGATGTTTTAAATATCCTAAGATACTGGAGTTATCCACACCGATATGCAGAATATGCATATGACAGAGAACCTGTGCCTTTCCGAGGCAGCAGCTGGAGGCCAGATGGATACCCTGGGGGATCTGAAATGGCATTCAGTGCCCATGTTTAGGCAATTTATCTTACTTACCATGGGGCAGATTCTGGCTGTTCATGTATGAATGCACAATAGAACCAAAGGGAAACAGAGAGTGCTACAGGAAATGAATTATATACAGATATAGGGCATATATGGTATAAATTATGGTGGTACCCACTACAAGGCTGTGTAAAAGTAAGTAAAGAATTTGGTATTAAAATAAACTAATATAAATCAATTCCAGGTCAGACAGTACAACTTTATATTATTGAAGCTGATGGACAAGAACTTTAGTTGTGATTCTGCAGAGATGGGTATAATTTATTTGATGTCTTGGTCCTCAGCACAGTGAATCATTACAAATGTATACTTCTGTGAAGGAACATGTCATTCCACCCCTGCATGAGAACATCAGTCAGGGTGGGTATCATGAGCACATGGTATTTAAAATAACAAATAAGAAGTAGTACTTTTTTCCTTCCAGATTAGAACTTCTTGCCACAGCAAGCACAGAGACACGATATCTCATAAGACTTACCCTAAAATGAATAAAATTTGAAGATGAGACTGAGCTGTTGCAGCCAACAGTATAGGTATATCAAAAAGCAATTTGCTCCATCATTTATTAGTATGTCTATCAGTGGTTATTAAAAGCAGTGATCCAGATGCAACTCTGGTTCATGCAGTCCTTTGGCTACTAATTGCAAGAAGAATATACAGGAGAAAAATTCTCCTACATTTTCTTTGTTCCCTACATTCTCTCCCCAAGCATCTGCTATTGGCCGCTCTCAGCAAACATACTACGCTGGTGAAGCTTTTATTCATATCCTCTAACAAGTAATACTCACTCCAGAATACAAAAGGACAGAACTCTAGCTCCTCTTCTTACAGCACCTTGAGTCTAGTAACAGACAATATGCATAGCTATAATACAACCATATCATGGATTAAAATTCATATTTTGCCAGATAAAGAATTAAAATTGCTAGACACCAGTCCTGCTTTGGTGACACAGTACTGTGAAGCCAGTTTTATATTTCCCAGCCTGGGCTGATCCCCTTCTCTGCACAGCAAGGCTATGCCTCTGCTTTCACCTCTCCTCCCAGAGGTGGGGCAATGCTATGTGAATGATTTCCCCTACTTCAGGGCTAACTGGGAGGGGTAGGAGATGAAGATGAGCTGCTTCACCCGTAGGTGCTAAAGCAAGGCAGGCATTAACACTGTGGCACTGGCAGTAACATCCATCTGTCCTAGGAAAGAAGTGTGAAGAAGGAGGTTCTGATAGGGTAGGAACGAGTGAGGAACAGAAAATGAGCCCCTTTGCACTCCCCTGCTACCTTAGCTTTGTTCTTTCTACCTCTGGAAAAGGGACAGCCCTGTTCACACAACATCACAGTAGATAGGGAGAGGGATTTGGGGGAAAGAGAGGAGACAGAGAGTGAAAGAGCTTGCCACTCCCTACATGTAGCCAAAAAGCTCAGTGCTACCAGCATACTTGCAAGAATCCAGACTATTTTTATTCTGTATTCAGAAAATCCATAGAGACAGGCTTAATCTTAAAATCTAGAGCATATATTGTGTGCCAGAGACGATCGGTTCAGTTCTGTAGCTGAAGAACCCAGTAAGTCAAAAAAAGCCGACAGGCTCTGGGAATGGATATTGTATGCAATGGGGACACATAAGTCAATCCCTTAAAAATCAACACATCAAATAAAATTCAACTGCAAGATAAATATTACTCTAATAACATACTAAAATAGTAGCAAGGTGGTATGACATTATCTGGTAAGTGCCAACAGCTTGTACTGGCAGAGGAAGTTATAAGAGGATGGTTAGGTTTTGGGCGTAACAACTATTCAAATGTGTAAATAAATGCATAAAGTTTTGTTTGCATGATATTATAGACTAGATAGTATCAAATGTTCTTGGGTGGAAAATGTTCATTTTAATGTTACCAAGTATATGCTTATATTTTTAACAGTGTTGTTGTTGGGTAGTTTTTCTTTTTAAATGTATTTTTCAGCACCAGACATAGCAAGCACATTTCTTGTAATCCTTCTGAGAAGAGTTCATGGTTATGATTTTCCACAAGAAAAAAAAATAAAATAAGGTAGCTCGCTATCTTACACATATGCTGGGAAGTAAGTGGGAGTGAAAGTGTGAGGAATCTCTACCACAAATACAGCTGCAACTCATTTGTTTCAGTATTGCCAAAATGAATACACTTCAAGTAAATGTGCATTTCTCTACAGAATCATAATCACCTCCAGTCCCCAGCAACACAACCATAAAATAAATGTCCAGTTTAAAAGGATCTTCATATTCTTTATTTCCATTTTCATGATTTTACAGGCAAAAAACCCTTCCAAGAAGCTGTAGTTACATAGTGCCATTGGAAGAGATCGGAAGAGATTGAGGACATCAGGAGTGTCCAAGAACTTCTGCATTAGCAGTTTTTTATTACCCAAAAGTGTTATTAGTATGTTCCTAGGAAGCACAGAACAATTCCCACCTGACCATAAATATGGCCATCAGCTTCTCTCAGGGTATACAAGAAGGACACATCAAGACATGTGTGAGAACTACATGTCACAAAGAGCTTGGGTGCACCCTGCCTTCACCCTCTTTTCAGCAGTATCCAGTCTCCAATGCTTCACAAGATACTGAGGATCCTCCTTATTCTACCTCTTCCATTTTTCCTGCTTTGTTACATTATTTGGGGAGGGTGGCGTGGTTCTTCACACACACCTCCTTTTTTTGTTTCTTTTTGTTTTACTAGTCCCAGAAAGATGTATTTACTTCGGTACTACTGACCTCTGTCACTGAATACACAGTACTTCTGCTGGGGTCATCTGCCATGTTCAGCAGATCCTATCTAGGTAGGTCCTACCTGGGACACTGTGCATTACATGAGGGAAAAAAAAAAAGTTCCCTTCCTGGATTAATGTTCATACATCATTCTAAAGCAGTGGTCCTATTACAATAGATACAAGTATAAATATTCATTTATCTCTCTATTATTTTAATCTTTCAAAGAGTTCTGGCTAAGGTTTTGTGTGAAATTCTGGTTTTATAAGGCTCCTCCTTTTTTGCTTTGGTAATTAGCTTATTTCCTCTGGAATAAGCACCTCTGCTCAGTTCTGCTAAAAGGCATGCTTGCAGCATAGTTTCTACCCTGCATCTTACTTTTGGCACTCTGAAACTTTTCAGGTAAGAACCTATCAAGCTGAGAATTGACAAAGTGTCTTTCAGATGATACCAGACTTTTCTCATCAGCTTGCACTTACTGAATATGGGAAAGCAGAGATGAGTTACAGCTCTCTCACTTCAGATCCAGTCTGAGCATTTACTTCAGGCCAGGATGAAAACTTCCCAGCAGACACATAACACCTCTCTGGACTTCAGAAGTCAAAAGACACTAAGATAAAGTGTTTCAGATAAAGAAACAACTTCCATAAATATCAGTAACTTGCAAGTGCCTGTACAGCCTCAGAAAGAAAGATTTCTTCCCTTCCCACTCCAGAACAATACCTCTGGTGCTGAACCGTGGGAAGGAAAGGAGATGTGGAGCTAAGTGCAAGCCCTTCCCAAATGGAGGTGGAGGTCATATAAGGAGGTGGATCAAAGAGAGCAACACATTAGTACAAGGAATCAACAGAGACTGTAGTGTTCGGGAACTAGTTAAACTGCAAGGGATGTCTGCAGGAAAAGGTTGTATCTGAAGAGCCATCTATACTTCCAGCTGCTGTTGCACAGAAGTTTTGGGAGCTTGTTCAGCTTCTCAAGCAGCTCTTTGCCACAGATGATAGATGCCTGGGAACAAGGCAGCATCCTGGTGAGGAAAGGTAACTACCATCTTCAGAGTAATTGTTAAAATGGCATCAAAATGGGAAAGGGGGTAAATGCCCTGCTAACAGAAAACATCCCCAGTACAGGGACTTCTGTCCCAACTCCAGCAGAGCTTCTATTTGTGATTCTGCTCCTCTGTCTCCAGTCTCTTCTCTTGAAGTCTCCACCCGATGAGCTCTCTGTTCAGCAAAGTAGAGCTTTACACGGAGTTACTCTGCACGAGGGTCACTAACTGTACTGAACTTGGTGGCTGGGCTTTGACACAGCTTCTGTCATCAGCTTCTTTTTCACCGTGATATTTTTAAATATAAAGTCTGGAATTAGAGGGGAAGGGTAATAGGCACTCCCTTAGCTAACCTAGACCATGGTCACATTCTCAGATATGAAAATGTGATTCATCATGTTAATACTGACATGTAATGATTGTGGTATTTCATGTCTAAGCCTTCATTCTTTTTCCAGAAATTATATATTGCTAGAATAAAAATGAACAGAAAACAAACAAAAAAGAAAAACATTGTCACATAATCATAGTTGAAATAATGGATTACAAAGAAAATTACAGAACTAAACAATTTCCCATCTAAGGCTTATACAAAATGTTGTTGATTTACCAAAAAAAACCACCCAACATAAAAACCTGCAGCCAAAAGCCATGAACTGTGAGGATGTTCTGAAAGCACACAAATAATTTAAGATTTCTCAAACAAGACACATCTGCATCCTTAACTCTGTCCCATTGGGACTGTCATTATGACACAAACGTTGCTCCATTAACATTTAGTTAACAGACACCTGAAACATAAATGTCATTTTCTTCTCTGTCTAACCCAACTCCGCTTCACATTTTCTTTCACATGCAGCTTAGTACGACCAATGTACTATCAGTCATCCATGAGGCTAGTTCATCTTGCTAAGCAAGATCCTATTTGATATTAAGCTATTGCCTGTTCTTTCCTGAGTGCAATATGCTGTGTGATAATTAAGATAACTAAACAGGTTAAAAGTATATCAGGGAATTTCCTAATATTGATTTCTCTCAGTTGACAGGGATCACAGAAGGCCTTCCTTCCAGTGCTTCAGCTGGGGCTTAAACTCTGATGTTTAGAGAGGACACAGCTCCAAAGAGGAACTGTTAAATATCCATAACCCATTTTGTAGCTAGATGTCTTTTATAGAGTCTACATCGAAAACTAACTCACACAACCATGCACACAGATGCACACAGAGAGCTTCAGGTCATGGTTCAATTATCACAAAAAATTTGGAGAGAGGCATCAAGCAGAGACATCCCTGTCTGAATCACAGCTTTAGATTTTCCAAAGTATCCAAGGTAATGTTATTTCAGCCTCATGACCTTGTCATGTCTTATTGTTTGATGTTTCTAGAGTGCAAAACAGTCTAATACAATTCACAACAAATACTACTTTATTCATTATATTACCTTGTGCTGAAAAGAGGGGGAAGACTACAGAGCAGTTACAGAGAAGTCTGATGTGCTGCAGCAAGGCAAAAATGCTTGAAATTCCTGAGCCCGTCAAGTCTGCATGGCAATAATTAACGTATTGAAGCCAAAGGATAACAAATAATTTCTGGTGGTTTATTATCTTGTTTCTTTGTAATTACAGCAACCATCAGTGAGTAACTGGTGCCCAGTGAAAATTTACTCTGTTGCCATGGTTATTGTAGAGCTATTAATCTCCAAAGACATGAAACAATATTAATGCTATATCTATAAAACATTTAAGAAGTAATTTTAATTTATAATGTTTTACAAGCAGTTTATGGGTCACAGCTTTACTGAAGAACTGACTTAAATTTGGAAATGAAGTCATTTAATACACCTATAACCTATATACTCACTCCCACGCTTTCCACTTTTTAAAGACCCTACTTTAGAGATCATACTGACCTTCCAGAAGGTCAGTCCATGGAATCTTTCAGTACTAACTTTTCAGAAACTTATACAGTAATGTCTGTACTAATTTTATATATTTATGGTTGTTGTGAAAGAGTATAACTGAATTTTTTTTCACTGACTCTTTTGCCTAGGATAAAAGATTATGCACCTGTTTACACAGAGCATATTAGAAGCTGTTGCTATATGGAGAAGTAATTTATTTTTATTGAAGACAAATGAGCACAATTTTTTTTAACAGCATAACAAATCTGTATGAGAGGAACAATATATTCTCTGAATGGCTAATCTCTCCATTCAAGGAGACTGATGATGACCGTACTTCATTAACACATTTTTACAGGTACAGTTCTGTATTAATGTTAGTGAATAACACAGGCCATATTGCTAATGCAGTAAAGCTTGAGACTGTACATCTCAATCTTGTCTACTGCTGTGATAAATTCACATTCCAAAAAATACAAGTAAAAATACTGACCACTGACATTCTCAGTATAATTGAAATTTTATGGCTAGTCTTACAACACTTCTTTTTGGATCCCAGATATTAGGTTCATGTAAACATGGGAGAATCTTTTTAGCTTTCTTTAAAAAGTTCTGAATCCTCAGGGCCACAGAAAAAAGCTTTCATATGCAGCCACGCTGCTATTCAAAAAACAGATGGTGCAAAAGTATTGCTCCAGGAGTATTTTTAATCTTAGAATTTAAAGGCTTCTTTGGGGGCCTGACTCAAAACATCTGAGCTCATGGTATTGGAATACTTATAGTAAGCGATGTAATGAAAAATGCTAACATTAGACATCCTTCAAATCTTGGCATTATCTTCTCTACATAACTAAAATATGTAATGACTAAAAGACATATTCATCAAACGATGCTGACTTCTTCCTTCAGTATCATAAGGAAGAAATAAACTCTGTTAACTAGTTACTTAAATCAGGTTTGCAAATGATTTGCATTGTGGAATCAAGATAAAAATTTTTAAAAAATTGCAAAAACAAGAGAGAGATTTTATAAATGTGTTTGGCTCAAAATTCCTAAAATAAATCTTCATAGTTTATCACTGTACAATGAGAGTCACATAAAAACATAAATCTACCTTTTTTTCTTTTGCCATAGTTATCAAGACTTTTAACATTTAATATGCTGGTTTGGTTTTAATTCCTAAAAAAGATACTATTTTCACAGTTGGGCAACCAAAGCAGATACCATTCTTCTCTCAACTCATACTCAACCATAGTAATGACACTGTCCTGATTACCTGCTTATCACAAAGAGTATTTTCAATCTGATTTAAATGTCCGTAGGCCTGTCAGAAGCTCATGGAGTGCAAGGACCTTTTGAATTGCCTAGAGATTAAGTAATATATCTTGAGCCGGCAAAACACATATCTGGCAAGAGGGCTGAACCCAGGGTTGAAAAAAAGACACATACAGACACACACACAAAAGACAAAATAAGACCATCTTGCTCCTGGTGCTATTCAGCATGTGCAAAAATAAGCTTTTAGGACTGACATGGAGAAAGTATTGATGGGATTATCAAACTCATCTGATTATGCCCAGGTGTCCAAAATGTAAGATTATTGTATAACATTTAAAAATAATTCATAATGGAAAGTTTAGTACCTAGATTCAATGCAGTTATTGGAAATCATATAGCCATAGGTTGTCTCAGGTATTTAATGTAAGCAAAGTCTTCCCAGCTGTTTGAACCCTTGTGAAGTCTCTGATAATAGTCACAGATCACAGCATTGTGTGCTTACTTATCATCATGCCCAAGTCTGCTAATTTAAATATGTCAGTAAATCTAGTGTTTTCACTGATAACTACATATGCAATATGAAGATTTAACTGCTACCATGAAGTATTTCAAAGACTATGTAAAAAAATAATTTTCCAATTGTAGTTCTACCTGCTTAAAATAATTTGATCATTCTTGCAGGTGGTTAGAGGAAACGCTGTACTATTTTGTTATTGCACTAGGTACGTGCAACAGATGCCTGTCAGACATAAACTGGAACAGGTTTTGTATAGATTCTCATTTCCTTTTGCTCTTTCCCTGTAAGAAAGTTAGACTTCTGTACCCTGTAAGGGTAAAAATCAATATTTACCTCTGCAGCCTTCAGAGCAGACCAAATGCCCTTACAAAAAAAAGAGCATTTTTTTTTGTTCAAATTTTAGTGTGATTTAAAAGACAATAAACCCAAAGTGTAATAGTGGGCATCTCTGCTTACCATAACCTGAGCAAGTGCAATGGGACACAGCCTGTGCTAATTATTACAACTTGCACAAGCTTCAGTTGCAGTTGAATCCATGTATCTATAGGTAGTGTTAAGTCCAAAGAGCTGAAGATTTAGGATTTGTTGATCGCATTGTGTAAACTTCAGCTAACACTATACATGACCAGTATTTGAGGCTTTTAATCACATTGACCAATTTCATAAAAAAATGATTTACAGACTAATTCCCTCCCAAATCCTTACAAGGACAAGATTCTAGATGCTGATCTTGCAGAAACTGCCAAAGAATTACAAAAAATCCTCCAAGGAAGGGTCCTACCTCAGAGAAAGAATATTGTGTTGTTACCACAGCCTGCCAGCTTTCAGCTGCTTTCTCTTATAGTAAAAACTCCATCAGTTCAGCCCACTCAAATATTGCTTCTTTCCATGCCCGTATCACACACCCTTAGAACAATCACTTTATCACTCAGCAAAATCCCAGTAAAATCAGAGAAACAAAAGGTGATTTCCCATTCAGGAAAATATTACAAAGCCTTTTCAGATTCTTAAACTAATATTACTGCTGCAGTTATCTGGAGCCCTTTCAGATTTGTTCCTTTTAAGGATAAACTTGATTATATGAAGCGTGTAGTTGCAATCCTAGTAAGTTAAATAAATAAGTAATGTACATAAAATCCTGTTTGCTTGAAGCACATCTGGCCTTTTTGCTATTTCTACAGCTCAAGGAAGCATTAGGTCATATTTATAGCTGGTTCTCCCAACACATCTAGGCAGGAAAGACTGCAGCAAGGTATCCCCTGAGCTACTTCAGAGAAGCCAGCATGCCCACATGCACTGTATATTAACAGCACAACCTCCATAACCAGCACAGCTTTGTTAGTACCGTGCTGAGTCAGGTTCAGCAGGCCCCATCTTGCAGCACTGGTGTAGCTTTGGTGCTCGAAGCAGTCACAGTGAACTAAAACATCCCCTTATCATGGCTTTCCTCTGTTTAGCCTGTGATACATCTTTACTGCGTTTTTACTCTTTCCTTTCTTTACCAACCACCTCCACAACTTCCCTTTCCACCTTGTGAAACCTGAGAGGGCAAGCCAGGACCTTCACCATCCACTGTGTATCATCTGATCCGCTATGGCTGTATAGCTCATTACTTGGAACTATGTCTCTCAGCATTTACAGGAATTTCACTCTTTAAAGGGGCACTGCTGATACTTGCATTTAAGAAGAAAAAGGTCTAGTAAAACAGTTTTAACCAGTTCTTGACTGGCTGATCTGATTGAAAACATCACATACTAATAATCCATGCTATTATAAAAGCTGCTAACTTCTTTTCTACTCTCACATCCCTGGCTGAAAATATACTATTAAAGCCCGTCATTATCCCTCATTAAAGGAATTAACTGTAGAAAAGCAGAGGCCAAATGAAATAAAAGATTATGTATATGTGTATATTTTTTTTTCCCCAAAAGTCTCTTCACTATTTGCCCAACACCTGAAATCAAGTACTTGAACCTAGGTGGGAAAGGAAGGCAGATTTGACTCCTAAAAAGGATACCTTTGAAAAGTTGTCTAGACAAGGTTTCTTTTAGAAAAGGATATCTGGGAATCCTGACAGGCCTCTCCATCACAGGAATTAACCTCAGCAGAGCAGCACATGACCCCTTGCTAGTTGCTCATGACTGCCTTTTCACTTGCATGTTAAAGACGTTACTTACAGTTGCAAACTGTATATGTCGCCTTAGCAAGGATTAAACTTTCCAAGTAAAATATTGTTTGGTTGGTCATAGCTCTACACTGTGCTGCTTTGATATTCAACAGGTAGTGTGCAGAATGTACAGTACAGCAGAAGAGCAGAGGCTGTTCACTTTCCTTCTCATGGCTTACTCTGTGTGTGTGGCTTGTTCCCAGCACTGTTACTGTCACAGCACCCTTACCACCCCAGACCCTGGCCCTGCGAAATTTTCCTGTTTGGTTACCTGAAAGACTTTAAAGTAGTTGGGCCCCTGCCAGCTCTGTCAAATCCTTACAATACAGCTCTAAGGCAAAGATTTAATCATCCAGTGAGACCTTTGGCTATGGTACCATGACCATAGCTGCTCCCAGTAAGTAAACAAAAACTGGTGCCTGGTGCCACTAGGGAAGGGTATTCTGTGCATGCCACACAAATTAACCAGTCAGTTAGTCTTTCTGCTGCTGTAACTGGTAATACCACAGATATTGCTACTTACCTCCAACTATCTGCCAGTTTGTATTCAACAAAATTCCAAAGCTCGTGGTTGATTCTCACCCGCACTCTGATATCTGAAAGCATTATATGCAGTTCTGCAGGGTTTACAGGTTTTCTTGCAATCAGTGTGAATTCTCCAGGTGTACAGGTGCCAGACTGAGAATTTTCACCTCTCTTCTTGCAATCAGAGTATATGCATTCACATGCCAAAGTTTAGCTGGAGTTGTCTCACCTGATGGTTATGCAAGATTGTCCCTCATACCTGTCGGATGATATTTCACATTTTTCTTTCTGTTGCTCTTTTTTCATTCCCTTTGTCACTGTGACACTTTGTATCTTAAGACTATAAAATACTATTCTGATCGTTGCATTCCTTTTATGCTCTGCTTTAATTTCTTGTTGTTTTTTTCATTAGGATGGCTCTCTATCAGAAGAACAAAATCATGTCCCAGGGTAGAGTTCAGCTTCATAAACAGTTCTTGAAAAAATAAAGGTATAAATACAGATAATCACCAAAATCATGAGTTGGTTTCTTGAGAAACATTCTCCTGAAATTCATGTACCTAAACTGATTTCCACTAGCTGATAATTTGATGGACTCATTTAAATGAATGAGAAATGGTGTTTCATTGAGCAAAGCAAAGCTAACAATTTCTGATAGATCACTCATGACCCTTTCAAAAATCTATCCAGAAAACAGTTTATTCACAGCATCGTCTTTAAAACTTGTGTCCAGATGTTAAACTATTAAAGCAAAGTTAAAAACAAAAACAAACCCAAACCCCTTCTTCTTGTATTTTGCAAAAAGACACTTATATTTGCCAGGTCATTAAGAAGATTTTCTTTACAGATACAATCCAACATATTAAAAAGACTTCAGATTTTTTTATACAGGCTCCCTACAGCTACAATAAGCTCTATAAAAGAAGATCCTAATTTGCTCCAGTCAATCTATTCATGGGAGCTAAAATCCACCTGCATACCATCCGTTCCAAGATTGAGAATGTGAAGTAATGAACAACATTTAGAAGAGCAGGATAATGATTCAAAACACCACAAAGAGAGAATCACACTATCCATGTAAATCTGTAATGATCATTTCCTAATACAGTGACCTAAATCTAATCAGTGATGCATGGTAATATATGAAAACACGGTCTTTACCACCTGCAGCAATACATCTCACCTGTGACATATTGCAGGCATTAGACTCCAAGTCCTATATAATTAATCACATTCTGCTTATCTAAATATTCCCCCAGTGTTCATACAGACTGTTTCTTTCTTCTAGGTCAAAAACTTCACTGACAACTAAGGAATTTCTGTCATTTACTTCTGCTGAAGAAATTTCACACTTTGTCTTTAGATTGTCATGGAATGTACATGTTAATGTACAAAATTAAATGCTCTTCTTCAGAATTGCTTGATATCATGGTGAGAAAATAATACTCATAACATCAATTAATATAAAAATATATACTTTTAAAGACAAAGAAATCAAACTGAGTTAAGCTGGATGCACTGCATTTTAAAAAAAAAAAAAAAAAAAAAGAGTGTTAACTATTCCATCTGACCACAGCAAGAGATTTCATTGTAAGGCTTTGTTCACAATAAAGCAGAGTTGTTGAAAACCTCAGAAAACAAGCAAACACACCACATCCTCACATACTCTTTAGATTTCTAGGCCAAACCACAGTGTAAAAGGCTGAGCTAACCTTGGGGGAAAGAGAATAACCTTTGGAAGCTTTCTTGAACTACACACAGCATCTAAACCTTCAGCTATTTATTTGTTACCGATTTTAGCACCATTAGGCACTTTGTGTGAAATTTTATCAGAACATTAATATACACCTTTGGTGTTCAAAGGCATGAAACTCCATTTATCTGGCCTCTTAATTTCCCCCAATGAGTGTATTAATGAACTGTTAAAGCTGCTTGTTATGACCTATTACATTAAGCCACTTCATATTAATAAGTTTGTCGCATGTATCATATTTCTGCAAGAAGTAAAAAGAAATGAAGCAATTTTTACTCTCCTGGTGTTGTGCAAGATATTAGAAGTGGCTCAAACAAATCCTGCTTCAGCTTAAGAAAACCATAAATTCATAATTTTATTCTTAATTGAGAAATCCAAGGGTCTGGTTTTCCAAGTCTAAGTGTCTGGTATTTTAGTGCTTGGTTTATATGCAGTGAAATATCAAATGCAGAAAATACATATTCAACAAAATACACAAATACAAGACAACTTTATCAATTTCAGATATAATTTTTCAAATACAAAAGAAAATCTTCTCTGATATTATGTTTTAATGTCAGCATATGTAATACTAAATTGGAGAAACAGGCGCATAAAAACTGTCTAATACTCACACAAAGGCCAATCAAATAAATCCTAGTTAGATAGGCTTCAAAATTAAAAATGATTGTTAAATTTTTCTGCATATTTCCTCTTTGCAAAGGGATTCTGCAGGCATAGTGGTACAAAGACATCCTTTTGGTTATTGAGTACAGTTTCAAAGACATCCTCTGGACTTTATCTGTGGGTGTAATACGGGACACACTGACATTCCTTAGACTATGCTTTCCAGGGCTTACCAAATAAGCTAATGATTTTTTCTTGTGATGTCAATACATGGGGAAAGAACAAACATGCTTGTCTGGAACTTTAAAAGACAAAGAGCTTTATACCGCGACTAGGATGCACTTCAGTTTCAATTCAGAGAAGAGGAAAGTGAATCCATATAGATATACACATGGAAATGACTAAGAATTTTTTGCAGTGCTGACTAACATCCCTGTTCATTGACCTGCACATATTTTGACAGATAAAAGACTGCTCTAGACCACAGCTGAACCAAATGCATTGAAAACAATAACACAAGGACTAGAAAAACTATGAAAAATTTTACTATGATACAACATATACAATAGATTTTGGAATAGTTGTAATTTCCCAATCATTATTATAATGGATAAATGAAACTAAGAAAGCCATTATCTTTCATCAGAAGTTTGTCTGAATATAGAAATTGTGATAAATCAGTTTATAATAAGGAACTTTTGCTCATTTGGCAGTGTAGACCCTATCACAGAATAGCAAAACATGATTATTGTACACTAACTCCAATCTGCAGACAGTCCCAAGTTCACTGAAACAGGAAAGTCAAATACGGCTATTTTTTCACATTTAGCAGTCCATATCAAATCTACCATCAGAAGAATCTTATCTAGGCAGAAAGATTGTTCCTTTTGTTACCAGCATTTGTTCTCTAGGAACAGTAAAGTGACTGCCATTTAAAAATGAAAACCATGATTTTTGGTGAGCATTTTTTGCATGCTTTCAGGGAAGGCAAACAAAAAAATATTTGCTACAGATGAAAAACAACAAGTTAATAAACACTGTATGTTGTACCATAAAATTTGAAGTAACTATAAAAGGAAGGACAAGCAGAAGGGTAGAAAATTTCACTATGTGCTTAGAGTAATATTAATTCCTGGGAAAAAAGGCTTAAAACCCAAATACTTCAAATCATAATGGACATATCCACAGTTTTTTGTAGTCATTTTGGATTCATATTGCCACAAACCAATTATCTCAATTCTTAAATGGAAAGTTGCAGAGAAAAGGACAGAATGGTCTAATATCTTTTTCTATCCTTGATGCCTTCTGTACAAGTATTTTTGTATTTTAAATGACAAATCATGGGGCTAAAGCCAAAAGACTTTGAGTGAGAAGGAAGAGAGAAGAGAAGGCTGCAGTAAAGAATATTGCCAAGAAAATTATTCTTGTAGTCTTTTAAAGTCTTTTGTTAATTTAATTTCACTCTCATCTTAAATTTTAGCCTGACATCTGGATGTTTACACATATATACTATCAAAATTCATGACATTTTTTAATTCATTACTTTTTTTTCAATTAATTTTTTCCTTTCAGAAACAGGAAAGTTGCTCTTTCATTACCACATAAAAATATGCAGAAGTTATAATTTTTAACAAGAAATTTTAAGTACTAAATTATTTTTAATAGAAAATTGAGAAGAGTTATTAAAATGTTCTCTCTCTTGTACATAAGATTAGCTAAAGCTGTTTAATGATTAGCTAATATATCAAAACAATTCTCCTACGTATTGAACAGATAGAAGATGAGGACTCTTGCTCAATATCAGGCAGTTCAGGATGACAAGGGTCATGATTTTATTTTTATTTATAAACTCTAAAACTCATGACATTTTTAAAGCAAGGAATTTCTTTAAGTCCCAGATTTCTCATTTGTATCCACAATGCATATTCATCATATGAATCATTTTATTAACCTAAAGGGCTTTCAATAATCTTGAAGTCAACACAACCTAATTTTCTTTCTATTTATCATGACTATATTTTAGACACAGTCAACCATCTTGGCCATAAATAAATTTTACATTTAGAACAAAGTGTAATCTGCTGTACAAGACTGTTGTTGACATAATTCAAAGTACACATCAGACACTAACCTGACAAATCACTAACATACAAAACATTAACTAATAAATTCATTTTAAGCCTTCCTCCTGTTAGTCCCCCAGAAGGAATATCCATTGTTTGGGGGTTTTCTTACTGATACTTACCCCCTACTTTTTTTTCTGTTCACATGGTAAATATTATAATTTCAAAAGTACAAGACATTTAACTGTGGTGCTTTTATTGAAAATTATTTTTTCCAAAAAAAAAATACCTATAAATCAGGCAGAGAGAAAATAGCAGGAGAGATACTAACATAAACTTTCCTTTGTTCTTGCTGAACATGTATATCTGTATATCTCAGCCATATCATGGTGGGGTAGTTTGATTTCAATGTATGTATTGTATTAAAATAGATGGCCCACAAGTTTTACTACGAAAACTGGTACGCCTTTAACATATCTAGATTTCTACACAAGGAAGTCAAGAAATCGCCCACTTCCCACATTTCTGTTATCCTTCTGGCCATGCTGCAGCTACAGAACCTATGCCATAAAAAAGGTAACATTAAGGGATTACACCTATCATCTCAGGCTGAATATTTCTGAGTCTGAAATATAATTTACAGAAAGGATTCAAGTGACAAAATGTAAGCCCACTGAAAGGAGGGATTGGCTTTGCCAACTTATTTCAAACACTAAAGACTCTTTAACTCTCTGGTGTCTCAAGGCAAGATGCAGGAAGACAGTTCATCATGCTCACACTTTTGCTACACAGAGGTAACTTCCAAGCCCAAATTTTGATTTGCCTTTGTTTGCCTTAAAAAATCAAATGGGACTGAAGAACAAATGAGTAAAATGGTAATGAACTTATCTTATACACAGCAAACTTCCTGTGGACTTATGTCAACTGCTGATGAATGGAAATGAGCAAATGGATGACTAAGTTTTTCTTAATCTGATCATAATTGAGTTAGTTAATCTAGTTAAGTTAATTCACTTTTAATTTATAACAATGGAAGCATATTTTTCTAGCTGGGATGCATCTATTGAAATGATCTACTGGGCTTGACATTAATGTCACAGGATGCATGCCGTTCTCTTTTAGCTGGAGATATCCTGCTTAAAGTATGTTGTCTAAAAACAAAAGCAGTGAAATCCTACCAATTTAAAATATCATTGTCTCCCACTAGAGCAACTTTCCGCTGAAAGTATAAGCCACTGGGGAACATTCTGTAAGCATGTGAAACAAAAATTCCTTAAGAAATGCCTAACAACATAGAACGCAGTAAGAGCTGTAAGCATCTATTCAGCATAGTAACGCAGTGCAGGAAACTCAAATATTCTGGAAGTGGCCCCGGTCATACCAAGTACCAAAAGAAGGGTGATGTCCTGCCTGACAAATACCAGAGTATTTGATCATGTGACTCTTGCCTCAAATCTATCATTATAGATTGGAGCACGTCCCTTAGGTAGAAGCCTGATCTTTGTTAAGGAATTCAAGTGGTGGGGAAAACCACCAGTTCTCCCAGCCTTGTCCAACCAAGCACAGCAAGATGCACCTTCTCTCCCATTGAGCAGGCAAGTCCTTCACAGTCCGCCCATCCTGTCTCCAGGTCTTATCTACCAGTTTCTGGCAAACTCTACTGATGTCTCCTGAAGATCAGATACTCTCCACATTTGCTTACCTGTGGAGACATTCTTTCCTTTTCCTGTTCTTTCAGCCTTGACAGGTTTGAGGAGTGGACACATATGAACCTCATGAAGGCCAACTGCAAGGTCCTGCACCTGGGTCAGGGAAATCCCCAATATCAGTACAGACAAGGGGATGAATGGATTGAGAACAGACCTTTAGAGAAGGACTTGGGGATAATGGTGGATGGAAAATTGCATATGAGCCAGCAATGTGCACTTGTGGCCCTGAAATCCAAATGTATCCTGGGCTGCATCAAAAGAAGCATGGACAGCAGGTCGAGGGAGGTGATTCTTCCCCGCTACTCCACTCTCATAAGACCCCACCTGGAGTACTGCATCCAGCTCTGGGGTCCCCAGTACAAGATATGGACCTGTTAAAGAGTGTCCAAAGGAGGGCCATGAAGATGATCAGAGGGCTGGAGCACCTCTCCTATGAGGACAGGCTGAGAGAGGTGGGGTTGTTCAGCCTCAAGAAGAGAAGGCTCTGGGGAGACCTTATTGTGGCCTTTCAATATATAAAGGGGTCTTATAAGAAAGACAGAGAAAGACTTTTTACCAAGGTTTGTAGTGACAGGACAAGGGGCAACAGTTTTAAACTGAAAGAGGGTAGATTTAGATTGGATTTAAGGAAGAAATCTTTTACAATGAGGGTGGTGAAACACTGGAACAGGCTGCCCAGAGAAGTTCTGGATGGCCCATCATTGGAAGTGTTCGAAGTCAGGTTGGATGGAGCTTTGAGCCACCTAAGTGAAAGATGACCCTGCCCATGGCAGGGGGGTTGGAGAAGATGATCTGTAAAGGTCCCTTCCAACCCAAAACATTCTATGATTCCCTGCAGGAGATCACATTTTCAGCTTCTGTCTGATTGCTTCCCAAGTTAAATACTTTCTTGCCATTAGGGACATATAAGCAGCCTCACACTCTAATAATATTGCAGTATTTTTAGTTTCAGTTTGTCTAGCTTAAGTCTTCAAACCATGCCATGCTTGCAAAATTAAAATAAAATTAAGTTCTCCTTTATTAGAGTATATTCCTTCATGAGACAAAAAAGAAATCAAAAGACCTCTTAACATTTCATTAGATAAAGATTCTCGAGTTTCTCATTGTAAAAAAATGCTTACTAAAGTCTTGTAACATTTTTTTTAGTCTCTTTGCAATATGCAAGCACCATTTTTAAACAATGAATACTAGAAACAGATAATGACTTCCAGTGATAATACCACAAATGCCAAAGACAGTAATTTTAATTACACTTTTCATTCTGCTATTCATACACTCAGAATCACATTTGTTTCCTTAGCAAAATTCTCTCCATGAACTAAGGTTCAGCTGATTATCTACCCTGAGTCCTAAATTATTTTCTCAGTCCTCACTTGTTAAGACACAATTCGATGTCCATTAAGTGGTTTTTTTTATTGTTTTAAAAAAATAATTTATGTAAGGTCCAGAATATAAGCTCATAGACTAAAACATCAATAGATTTGGGGTCATTTGCTTATTTTTCATAAATTTTCTCTTAAGCCTACAAAAGATGATAAATAATTAAGTAATGTTAGCAGTTAAGTAAAATTACTAATTAATTAATGCCTTGATAAATTGAGAAAAATGGGGCTTTTTATACCAAAAGATGTAGAAGCAGCATAATGAAAAAATGTTCATAGTCATTGCTTACTTGAGTACTATTAACAATACCAACATGCAGTGTAATGATTCCACTGATGCATAATATGAGCAACAACTGAAAGGGAGTAAATATAGATATGCCCATTCAATGCCCAAAGTAACTGCTTAGATACTTCTGATTCTGTTAGAATCAGAAACCATAAAAACCATAACCAAAAATTCCCTCAAGCATGATTAGGTTTGCCCTCATTTTTTGATTTTCCTGTGAAATATAAACTAACTTTTTTTTACGTGCTTTATCTGTACTTGCAATAGGGAAGTGTCAATAAAATAAAACATTTTCTTTAACTGGATAATATAATATTTGTATCATTCAAAGTCACATTTTAGATCATTAAATATATAGTGTACCATATACCCACATTATTAGGCTATTAGTATATCATGACAAGTTCAGAAGTCAGCTCATTAAAAAGTTTTGTAGGTTTCCAAGCCTAGGGCAAGTTTTATTAAAGTCAGTGAAGAATTTTAAATTGAAAGAAAATTAAAGTAGTAGGAATCATAAAAGATAATCCACTGATTCTTTTGAAAGTTGGCCAGAAAAGCGAACAGGATCAATTGTTAATGATCATTGATTAAAAGGGTCACATACATTACATCCTAGGTTAGAAATAACAAAGGAAAGCCCACTTTTAACTAACATGCCTCACATATGTGTCTGCTGGGCTCTAGAAGAGGCATTTTTGATTGTATGGTATATGACGAATTAGTTAAGAGAGCATGGACTCAGTCAGCATGGGTAGGATTCATCACACTTCACTTAGCTATTTTAAATTATTATATAATAAGTGGAAAGAGACAGACAGCGTGATTTATCTTATTCTAAAGTTGGGTTTTAATACAAGTGGGTGAATCACCCCTCTGAAGATTCCTAGATTTTTGATACACTATAGAAGGAACCTAAATGGCTAAATTAAACTACGTGCCTGGTTTTGCATGCCTAAAGTTAGGTGAAACAAAACTGATGGCTAAAATGTTTAGGGTATGTAATGAAAAGTAAAAAAAGATGCTCTTTAGACCTAGATCATGGCTATTTTTTTCTGGACAAAACAAAACTAACTGAAAGTGATAATAATTAATCATAATGTATTTTTCAAACAGCTAATTTGAATTATTGAAATTCATTTTATTTTCTGCAGATGAAGAAAAGATTTTCCATTTAGGAAGATAACATTAAAATGTATTATGATATCTTCTGGTTTCTTTTTAGAGGACTTAATTATAAGAGGGTATTTTGAATTGCACAAATGTACTGATCTTCCTTATCAGTTAAAGACTTTCCTTCATCATCTATAGCAGTAGCTATCACAATGCAATGTGAAAAATTCAAGTCTTGGTAATCATTAATGGAAGATCCCAATGTCATGGTTCCTACCTATTTTTCTTTTTTAGTTTAGTGAATTCCCCTCAGATATTTACCTTGCCTCTGAAAACCAAAGCTATTTTTCAAGGTAAGAAGGGACATTTGGGGCCCAAGAACATATTTTTCTATCAAAAGACAAATTTTCTTGATGACAAAGCTAATAGTAACTCAAAAACACTTGGTGCTGCATTTTTCAGTATGCATATACAAAAGTTGCAGATGCTAAAAGGAAAAGGCACAGCTTATTCAAACGAATGTAGCGCTGCATGTCCAGACTTTCTTATGTTATGTCATTTTGTATGGGAAATATATTATCTGGGCAATCCAGCCCTGCCAGCAAATCGCCAGCCAGTCGTTATTGTCAATATAATCAACAGTTGAAGTTACGTCCAACAGCAGCTGCTTCACTCAACTTTCCTAGTTTTGTTTCATCCAGCTGGACCAGTGGTCACAGAAGTATTTTTCAATGCCCATGTATTTCTGCTGTACACATCTATAGATTAAAATCAGGTTTCTCTTTGAGATTATATATATACGTGCTAGTTCTGGTTTAACCCATCATTAATTAAGATGCCAAGTTGCACTTCATTCTTTTTCTTTCCTATAGTGTTTCTTACTGTTTTAAGAATTATAGCTTTCCTGGATAAAAAGCAGTAATAAATATAAAAGTCAGACCCACTGAACATGAAAGTCAGGACTGGGGTATTGCTCTAATGGAGTCTCACTTTATCTGCTTTTTCCAGATGGACTGAAAATGTCTTCCCTAAGCAGGCAATAACTTAAACATTTGTAATAACTTATTAAGAAGGCACAGCATTCTAATTCCTTTAGGATCCAAGCAAAGGTTAGTTCCCAGGCTGCTTTTAAGCAAGCTTACATCACAGTCTTTCAGGAGTGCATGTTTTCTGATCTGTTTTAACAGCAAATAGCCATCCCAACCTCAGAGCTGCCAGTCAGCAGACTGCCAGCATACTTTTCCTTGTTGTGTGTCTAAGAAAAAAGATCTGGGTAATATTCTCACAAAATTTCAGAACTTTAAAAAATAATCTAAAGGTAAGACTTTCAAGGCCAGTTAATGGGATTCAAACTCTCAATCTGTGCAAGAAATGAAAGAAAATTATTTGCTATAGCTTTGAAATCACAAAGTGGTGAACTATCATATTATATATATATGTATATACGTAAAATAAATTATTATAAATATATGTGTTTATAAAATAGGGGGGGGGGGGTGTACAAACACAAAGAAATTGGTCTGAACCATAGGCTAAGCACAAGTGAGTAAGACAAGTATGTTCCATGAATTGCTGCAAGAGATATTACACCAGCCAGGCACTGTTGACATTGATCTAGCTGAGCAGTGTGATTGCCAAAGAATTTTATGAGATTTTTCCACATTGCAAGTCATCTTTATAAAAAGGGGCTATGAAATTAATCACTTTATTGAACTCTGATTGTAGGAGTATAACTACATTATTAGGTCTTAAATCATTACAGCATCCTAGATGAACACATATTTTATATGAACCAGCTAGCAGACCTGGAAAAAAAACAAGCATAACATAATAATATATATTTCTTAAACAGGATCAGGTACCAAATTTAATTATATAATAATCCCAAGTGTCTAAGCAAGCAATGAAATAATGTCAACAGAACTATATGCTGTTGCTCCCTCTGTTTCCCCAGAGACTTATCTCACTGTTTTTCTGCATCATCCGATTCTGTAAATGCATGGGAGGGCCCCAGCTAAAGCAGGTGAGAGACCGAGAGCATTGGCACAGCGGTCTCTTAGGATGGAATTCCACTAGTTTTGACATAAGCTTCCCAGAAGGGAGCCAGTGCAGCTTTAAGAAAGAGCAACGCTGTGGTTTTGGTACCTCCTCAATCAATCTATCAGAACTTATATTTACTTCTGTTTGATCTTTTTTCCCCTGGGATTTTTTTTTTAATTTCATTTTGTAAGGCTAGTGGCACATAACAGAATTGTTTTCGTATTTATACTTACAGTCTCAACTGAATTGTTAGTGTTAAGTATAACACAATGTAGCCTGAATCCAGCAAAGAAGGAATGCTACAGTTTCACCTTCTGACCTCATTTAACTAGAGATGTCTATAACAAGGTTAAACTTCTATCTTACATAAAAATATCAGTGCATTTCAATGACATGTTGCACTGGGTTATATAAGAAGATAAATCTAGACCTTACAAAGTTAAGTTAAAAATTTATTTAGTTGTCAGTTCTTGATCCTTCCTTAAACTTTCTTCCCCTTTTTGCTCATTTTGATTAGTACTTTTATATTTAAACATCTCTCATAGTTTCTCTGCTTAGGGTAACAGGAAACTAACCCGGGCTCAAGCAAAATTTTCCATGCAAAAGCAAATTTTCAAGGCTCTGTCTTAAGCATGCCTCTAACATGCTTTTCCTGGCTGGTAGCGATAAAAGGTTTGACATCCAAATGACAGTAATGCCACAGTGGGCTTGTGAAACAAGGTCAAAGAGTTAAAAATTCAATAATAGGATATTGCCAGAGTTTTCGGGGGAAGTGACTTAAATATGTTTATCAAAAAAACATGACCTAATTCTGGCCAGAGTAATATCTGGGTTTCAGGTATTAGTTCATCTGATTTGACTAGTAAAAGGCTGTAAAGATAAGCTGAGAGAAAAGAGAGGGTTGATTTATAAACATGTTGTGACATTGGCTAATTAAAAAATTAACTGCTTGGGAAAGGTTGTGGAATTGCCAGATTTTTAAACACATTTTCCCTGCTCAGTAGTAGAAAAATGGACTAAACAACCTCTTGAAGATTTGCCTTGCTCTGTTTTCTGACACCAGTATTTGAACATGATACAGAAAAAAGTCATTCATAGTAGCATAAACATTATCCAGAAGTTTACCATTTCAATTTTATTTCACATTTAGATCATTCGGGCAAATAACCACTGCTTAGATATACTATCCACATACTGATTTGTTTTCATAACACTCAAAATTTCAGTTCTCTATATTTGATACTGCCCTGGATAGCAGTAGATGAACGAGCCAAAGCAGAATAGCAATCCATAAAGAAACTATATCACAATTGCCAGTGTAAATACCACCTGTATTAACCTTACATTCTTCAAAATTTCCCAGGATGTCTTATCTTCAGCATTTAGGAAAGCAGAGTAGCCCAAAGTACACAGTAGTTTATTACTGGGAGATAAAATTCAGATCATTACCTTAGAAGACTGGAAGAAAACACAACTGCAAGTATTGATCCTGATTTTAATGTCATTTAAGGTATTATCTGGGCAAGGAAGCAGCTTTCAGAAAACAGGAGGAGTCTATTAGGAGTCAGGAGGAAAGAAGAGAACTGAAGAGTTGACATAGTTTGAAACTCACTGTGATGCCCAGAGAAGTATATCAAACCCCACATTTCCAGGGGAAGTGCCATAACTTCAAAAGAACGAAGTATGGTTTGTAAGTAATTTTCCATATCATACAAAATAGCGAAAGAAATTAATCACATGGCAACTACTTTTTCCAAAGGACTTCCAAAATTTAAACCACTATAAATTCCTTGAGTAGGTGTCCAAAATACGATCTTAGGTAATTAAAATGTTTATCACTATGAGTAAAAAAATGTGTCTATCAAAACTCTTATTAGTTTACATATCAGAGACCATAGCCAATTTACAGTAATTGCATAACAATTTGGACATTTCTGTATCCAAGCTGCTCATTACTATGAAAAAAAATTCATCCACTTCTTTTGTGAGCTTTGCTAACATCACATAGATGAGGAAAGTAAATTAATTATCATAACACCTTTCTCCATAGAAGTGTGTATCTTGGAGACCTTGGCAGTCTTTAATAAAATGTAACCACATAAACAGTATATAAATAGATCAGGCAGAAAACTAGTAAATTAGGTCTGGTTCTACACTGTGCAGGCATTGTTCTCACTGAAATCACAGGCAGAAATAGGACAAGGTCAGGCCTTACAATCCGGTAACAAGCAACAACACTGACAATATGTTGGTATAACCATATTGATTTCAATAACTATATTTTTGATTTATGCTGGTGTCAGCTCAGAAGCAAGTCTACACATATTTTCATGTCCGCCTCAGTTTAAACAAAGCCCACTGACAGTCGTCAGCACCAGCAGCTATTTCACACCTCTGCTGTGGACTGCTCACTGCAAGAGAGACCTCACTAAGCCACCAGCAAGACTTTGTACTAACATACTATCATACCAACATATGTTAGTAAAAAGTGGGTGTAACTTTTCAACAAGCAACTGCTGAGATAAAAGACAGTCTCATGACTGAGAAAAATTCAAGTAAAATGTGCAATGGCTGAGTTTCCTTCAGAGATTTCTAATTTGGAGAATTTAAACCTTGGTCCCAGATGGTGAATCATTCATAAAATTATCTTCATTGACATCCTTAACATCAGTTTATCATAATATCCCTTTCTTCATTACTTATGTTATCTATGCAGTCAATGGCTATTACAGCTTTCACTTTGGTTTTTAAAACACTTAGTAATTACTCTAGTGACATCCCCTTTCCTATCTATGACACTGGGCTTTTACTTTCTGTGTGGTGAATTAATGACATGAATTAGCTCTGTGCCTTGACAGCACACAATTTCTGCCCAAGGGCTTCCTCAAACAAGAAGGGGAATAAATGCAATGAATTTATTGTCTCTTGAAGACAAATGGTCAGATGTAATACATATGGCATCCCGAAGATCTAGATCCCACTCCTGACTTGAATAATATCACATCAAGTTTAGATTCACATGATCAGAATTAGGCCAGTTATATGGTTTTCAGCCCCAGGGCAAAATTTGGGTGAAATGTACATATTTAGTTTGGAAACAGATCAGTTAAATGAATAATAAAAACTTCATTTCTTCACTGTTAAATCTACTAATCCTCATAATCCATGACAATTATGGGGAAAATCTCTTGATTTCCCACTTTGGAAGTGCAGTTACTTATCTGTTATTAAACGCCTCTAAAGACAAAGGTTGCTCAAAAAAACAGTCCCTAAATTTAAGAACACAGAGCTTGTGGGATGCATGTATGCAAACATAAAGTATTTACAAGCACCTGCAATCTTGTGTGTGTCATTCCCCCCGAGCAACACACATCAATTCTCAAGTGTGAATTCTGCAAATGCAAAAAAAAATATGCATTTCTAAGCGAGAAGAAGCAGTTTAGAGAAATAGACAGCTCATGAAAATCAAGCCCAAAAGACCATGCAAAACAAGAAATATTTTTATAAATTACTACCAAAGATGGATTTTCTGTTTGATCTACAAATAACAGTTGCACCCTGAGAAGCAATTTTTTTATTCTAAGTATTAATATCATTGCACAAATGGAGATTTCTAGTATGCAAATAGTTCACAAATGCACAACCCTGTCTGGATGGATGAGAATTTGGATCTAAATGTTCAACAGAAGAAATTATAAATATGTTATGAATAAGTACAGATTTATGATAACATAACTTCAGTCACATATAAGCATTAAAATGTTAATGGAGTGCTTGGGCAATCCATATACCTCATACAAAAGCAGTGAAGCTGCTTTCTAAGTAGGAGCAAAATAATTGATTCCCCCCACCCTAAGATTATTTTAGACATTTCCTGTCATGTTGAATTTCTGAACTGAAGACAATGATGATATCCATTTATATCATTGTCATTCTTTTATGCAGTGTGACATAAATGATATGAGGCGTCTCAACAAGATACAGCAGGCCAGAAAACTCTACCAGGGGCTTCGCATGAACTCAGTCTCAGCTCCCCAACACAAAATATATTTTCTGCTTTCCTTCGAATTTGTTACGCAGTGACGAATTACATTTTTTCTGTTCCCCAAACACAATTAAGCGTAGCACACCTTTAGTAATTAATATTTCATTACAAACTGATTGTCTGTAAAGCTCAGAAGGTAAACAAGTACATCTTCCATTTACTAATTTAGATTGGGCAGGGCATGGGGAGAAAGATTTACCACATCAATGTGACCATTAGCACTGTTCAAACTGCACATGTAGAGATGATCTTCAAAATCATACTAGGCCTTCTAATATAACATTAATGCAGTGCCACGGTATTTTGAGGAGTAAAAAGGGTTGTTGTTACAGAGTACACCCTTCTATCAAATACCATGTAGATGGCTAATTAAATTAAGGTTGTTCTGATGCTGCACTGACCTAAGTATAGTCCTTACTATAGCATTGAGGATTAACACCTCTGACAGTAGGCCTGGCCAAAACGAGACAAATTTTATGGAAGTATTTTAGATTCCAGCATTATATCAATTACAAAATGGAAACAATTTTAAGGGGTTTTGGATTTTTTACAAAAAGCAAGACAGAGAGCCCAAATGTTAGGGGATCACAATACATCACAAGTTCAAGTCCCTTCCCTGAACCAGGGTCTCACACATTCCAGTCAAAGAGTTACTGTTTATCTGTTCATCATGGTTTTTCCCACCCCACCCCCTTTTCTTATTTTTATCCATCTCCATGCCCTGGGAAGTGTTCATGTGAAGGTTTGATGATGAAACTGTGGTCAAAAGAGTTGCACTTCTGCAAGAGTTTAAGTTTCCAGAAATTAGCATTTTGAAGTTGAAAAGGGTTTTGTCAATGTTCTCTCAGCCTCTCTTAAATATCCCACTGGAGAACTGTGACTATCCCAAAAAATCCTGGGGAAATGGAACTTACATTTTCATAGTAAGGTTAGGCAAGGGCTGCTATTGCATCCCTAAAAACTGAAAGGTCTTGCAAAAGGAAGAAAAACCCTGTTCTAAGTAAGACAGGAGCCTTAGGGTTCTTATTCATGTCTGCCTATTTGAGATTCTGTATTGAACCAGTCACATCTAATTAATGAATTATTTTTAAAAGATGTAAGCTACAATGATTGCTTAATACCCTAACAGTTTTGGTTTCTATAAGCCCCCCACATCTCATTATTCTCAGGATAACAGTAAAGCTAGCATAGACTGCAAATTTTTAGGTTGTTTATTCTTCAAATAAAACACTACTCAGGAGCTAAAGGAGAGAGATCAGCAGAAATGTTGTGGTATCAATACAGCCCTATTTATGTGGTGCATAATTAGTGTATTAGCGTTTATGAACTATTTTTTTTTTACTCTCAAAAGATCCAGCTGAATCAGACAGCTCTTAAATCGTTCAAAGGACAGGCTTGCTTTGACTAGCCAGAAAGAAAGAAACAAGAGACAATACTGTTTTGGTGAAGAAGCGTCAGGCAGACCAGAAAATTTATTGAGAAGTAGTTTTCATGGCAATGAAAGAACAAGACATATATCAGTGTGAGCAGACTGAAATTGTCTTCTAAAAACAGGTCCGATGCTGACTCAATGTTGAGGATGCTCTTTTTCTGTGCTTATATTTACAAGTGCCTGTCATTTAGTATGAATTAGGTAGAAAAAAAGCTTCGGTCCATGGCTGGCAAGGGTGAGCCTGACAGTGGCTGCACTAGAATTAGGAACCTCCTGCACTGGAGTCTCAGCAATGCTCAAACACATCTTGATGCTAATCCCTCCTCACCTCCAGCAGGCTGGCGGTAGTCTTCATATTAGTATGCAAAGCCATTTGTTATTGGAAAAATAGGGTTATTCTTCCTCTTGAAAGTATGGATGTATTCACTCTTGTTTATTTGTTAGCTTTAGCAGAAAATGGATTTGGTTTTTATCACTGTTCTTTAAACCTTTAGGGAGATTAAGCTGTGGCATACATACTGACCACATGGCTCCTAATCCCCCCAAAACTTCTTTTTTTTCAGACTATTTTTATATGTGGTATATAGAAATGAATTAAATAAAATTTAAACCATTAGCAGTAAAGGATTGGGTTTTATTACTGTAACACATCTAAGAATCCAGCAGGACTACCTCTCACATCTGTAATTTTGGTGATGAGTAAAGGTATATGCAAAAACTTGCATTTTAATTTTTCCTTGAGATACAAGCCTTAAAAATCTCATCTATGTATATTTTCAGCAAACTAGCACTTTTAGGAGTACAAATGCAGTAAATCCTGTGAAAATGCACAGCATAAAAAAGCAGTTAAAAAAATTATTAATGATGATATCAGTCCAACAGTAAAAGTGTACCTGTTCTAAAGTGCTTCCTACAGAAATCCAATGTTACTTTATTTTAATAAGTTCTGCCAAAAACTCTGAAAATATACAAGCAAACCCTCTTAAAATGTCCACCTAAGAATAATTTGCTGCTCCAAAAACTATCTGAAGCAATTTTCAGCCTTGCAATTAAACCAGGTTTCATTTCCTTTTTGTTTTCTTTTTAATCCTCCCTTTGCAGAGATAGAGGGTTTATAAATTTTAGAGAAAACTATCAGAATGAAAATGAGATACAGAAATACAGAGTATTTAAAGACAATCTATTGCAGATTGCAGTGGTCCTGAATTGTAGTTGCTAGTGCATCAGTAATATCAGGGTGACAGCTTAGCAAACATTTCACATGGATGGTTTCACAAAGAACTCAGTCATAATAATTCGCATTGCAAACTCTCCAAAAGCTCAGATGTTACACGCTTACAGGAAATGCTAGTCAAACATGATCTAGATAGATAGAAATGCCACTATGAACAGAATCATTTACCTCTCTTCAGTTATCATGAATTTTGTTAAAATGATGGATTAACGTCACTTCACTTCCTCCCCCCACCCCTCTTTCTCACGCAGGTACGTGCACATTTAGAGTTTGGTCTTCTGCATTAAAATTCCCATGCCAGAAAAGTTCTGAATATGTAATGTAAAGTGGATCTGACAAGGGTATTGGTTTTAATGATTGTAATCTCACCAACTGATTATAACAGTGAATATAATAATTTTTTTTTCCTTTTCCTATTTCATTTTCTCTTTTCCAATCACATGAAACACAAAAAGTATGAGAAGTTACCAACACAGGACTTAAAACAGTGAAGAGCAACCAATAAGGAAATTTAGAATAAAATGAGATTTAGAATAAATAGATGTTAATTATATAGCGTTTTTTTTATAAACTAGACAGATTTGTAATGGGATGTACTCATATAATCATTTATCATTACCAATTTACCTCAAAGTATCATTCAACAACACAGTTGAAAAGGGGTTATATTTCACAGCAAGGAAAGAAAATGGTGGTTGAAATTCCATGTTTCGCTTCTACTAACTTCCAATTGAAAGACTGTAGTGAACATGTTTTTGAAAGTTATCTGAGGAGAGCTGACACCGTAGAGATGCAGTAAGACAGTCCTGGACAGATGTCAATCATCATTTCACCCATTTGCTAACTCACTGTACTTTCAGAATGATTGTTATCAACCTTGCCTTTTTTTCTGTTTTAATTACTGATTAATACATTTAATATGTTGTTTGTTCTCATAATGCTATCAAAGATTAAATTTTAGAGAGCACTTCTTCCATGAAGTACTACAGTTCATTCAAGAAATATTCCCTTTTTCATTAGATGACATACATAAAAAAATATGACTTCATAGGGACCAGCTGGACGTTGCTGGGCCTACAATTGTTCTGTGTAATCCACTTATCAGCTCTAAATATGAAAACTCTGGAAGTCCTGCCGCTTCCTCCTGCTCTTCTCCTGATGGCCCTGCTTTGGAGTAGCCTGCCTCCTCCACTCCTTCCTCCTTCTCCTTCTTAGTAGGAGTTTCTTCCCTTGCTAAACAAGCTGACTTTCCCATCCAATATTTCTTCTTGTGTATAGGGGCGACTGATACTGGCACAGGTTGGTTCTCTGGTTCAGCTGCAGTACCTGTTGCAGGGGTTGGAGTAGCTGCAGCGCCTGTTGTTTCATCGTTAGATCCAGAGACCTTCTCTTCCCCTTGAGGGTACTGAATAGTGTTGAAAAGGGCTCAGTAGGCATGGGCCAGGCCCCAGCACGTTGCAGTGATTTGTGTCTCTCTGGAATTGCCAGGGTGACAGCATACTTTTTCCAAATATTTTACTAGATTTTCAGGATTTCTTCACTTCTTCAGGTGAAGTTCCAAAACACTGGAGATGCCCACTGTCCTAAATACTTGCCCATACTATCCCACACACCCTGCCACTCATAACTATCCAGCCTCAGGGCAGATCGCTGGGTGGTATTCTTAAATAGTTGTTTAACCTTAAACAAGACCTGACACACATTCAGGAGACATAGCAATAAGAACATGCTGGTTTGAACACCCCAAGGATATTCAAAATTCTCAAGAGCTATTGTAACTAGCCTGGAGGAGATGGGGAAGGTGAAGGAGCTGGGGAAAGTGTCCCCACCTTGTCTCCCCCATAGATTGGCTCTCTGAGGAGAAAAGGTAAAAAGTGTAATTATTAATAGGTTCCGAGAGATGGTTCCCAAAGTATGGAGATGATGGCAACGCTGAGTACAAATACCAGATTAGTCTAACGACCTGTAATTTTACCGTATCATAAGCCAGTGCTACACAGTACAGCAAAATGATAACCTTAAGCCCCCAGAGGTGATAAACAGCACAACAGGGAATATATACAGCAAGTAAGGTGTTACATAACACAACTCTGAGAACAAGCTTGATGACTCTGAGAGCAAATTAATCAACATTGTGATGAGTGACTATTAACCTAATAATGAAAGATGATAACAAATTTGTTTTAACACGCTCTGGTCAGATCTGTCATTATCTCAACCCTTCAAGCCCCACACTGGGTGCCAAAAGTGACTGTCATGGTTTAACCCAGCAGGCAGCTAAACACCACACAGCCGTTTGCTCACTCCCCCCAGTGGGATGGGGGAGAGAATTGGAAAAAAGGTAAAACTCATGGGTTGAGATAAAGACAACTTAATAGGACAGAAAAGGAGGGGAAAATAATAATAATAATAATAATAATAATAATAATAATAATAATAATAATAATAATAATGACAAAAGAACATACAAAAGAAGTAACGCACAATGCAATTGCTCACCACCTGCTGACCGATGCCCAGCCTGTCCCTGAGCAGTGGTCCCACCCCTGCCCCAGCCAGCCTCCCCAGTTTTTTGTCCTGCATGATGCCATATGGTATGGAATAGCCCTTTGGCCAGTTTGGGTCAGCTGTCCTGGCTGTGTCCCCTCCCAGCTTCTTGTGCACCTCCAGCCTCCTCGGTGGCAGAGCAGTATGAGAAGCTGAAAAGTCCTTGACTTAGTGTAAGCACTGTTCAGCAACAACTAAAACATCAGTGTGTTATCAACATTATTCTCATGCTAAATCCAAAACACAGCACTATACCAGCTACTAGGAAGAAAATTAACTCTATCCTAGGCAAAACCAGGACACAGTGACAGGGGATTCATCAAGAACAAGTCATGTCAAAATAATCTTATTTTTTTCCATGATAGCATAATAGGCCTTTTGGATAGAGGAAAAGCAGTCACATTGTCATCTAGCTTCACTTTAGAAAGCCTTCTGATGCTCTCTCACATGACATTTTGATAAGCAAATGAGGGAAACACTGTCTGGATGTAATTACTATCAAGTGTCGTTATTAACAGTTCACTGTCAGGCTGGACAAGAGTTTGCAGTACTGTTCCAGAGAGATCTGAATGTATTCATTATTTTCTTTAATGGTGTAGATAAAGAAATCAAAAGTATGGTTATTACATCTGGAAGACAACACCATGTTAAGAGACCTGCAAATACATTGGATCAAAATGATCTCAACAAATTGAAGAAGGCTGAAGAAAATTCAGTACAAATAAGGGCAAGATCTGCATTTCATGGTAGAAAAATTAACCACATCATTGCAGAATGGGAATAACCGGTAGAGAGCAATAGTGTTCCATTAGTACCAGTGGCTCTAACTGTCACAACCTGAACATGACAATATTTTATGCAAAAATGACATTTTGAGATGTATAAAGATATTAAACACTCTTACACCCCATTCAACACCAGCAAGGCTTTAGCTGGAATATTATATCCAGTTTTAAGAACAACATTTTAGGAAGGATATGGAACAGTGATAGAAGCTTCAGAGGAGAGATTAAGAAAACAAAACCTACAGTAAATGATTAAAGGAACCAGGTCTGTTTAGTCCAGAGAAGAAAAGACTGAGGGACAGTATGATAATACAAAAAATGTGAAAAGGTAAGAATAATAAGAAAGGAAAAACTCTTATTCTTGTCCATTGTGGATGTGAGTTTAAAATAAGATGAAAATTTAAGATCATTATTCCAAGACATGGAATAACAACTTTCGTTTGCAAGAACGAAGACTTAAGTTAAACCTGAGGAAAAACTCTCTAGCAGAAGGCAGTGAAGCAATGGATTGCCTGTAAGGGCTGTGAAATCTCTCTAGCAGATTTTTTTCAAGAACAGGCTGGACAAGCATCTGTCAGCAGTGACAACAGTAGAGTTAATCCTGGCTTTGGCAGTAGGACAGAACTGATAACTTTTCAAAATCACTTCTAAACTTATTTTATACTCTTTTTAGTATCCTACACTGATTGCTAATTACCTGTCACTACAGAAGTAGAAGCTTATGGACTAAGTCACGGTGTACAGTATATAGTAACATACTTTTGAGAAATATCTGTAAAACTAACACATATGCTTGACTTGACAAGTGGTGAAACTTGACCAGAGCATTTACTCAAGGTCTGAAACTATGAAAATCTTTAAATGAGTGCCTGAATTTTAAATATAGACATGAGGTGTAACAATGTGAATCTAAAACCACATATAACAGGCTTCTACTGAAGAAAAAAACTTATGGGGAGTTAAAAATATCATTCTTCCTTAGACTTAAATTCACACATAACAGCATAATGTACTGTAATACTGATTCCATTAAAAACAGACAAAAAAAAAAACCAGACAAAAACAAACCACCAAACCAACCAACCAAGCAGCCAAACAAGCAAAACCAAAAAAACCCACCAGTACCAAACCCAAACCAAACCCTTTTTTTTTCAGTTTTAAATATTTGGAGACTCACGTTATTAGGTGTCGTGGTTTAACCCCAGCCACCAACTAAGCACCACGCAGCCGCTCGCTCACCCCCCCCACCGGCGGGATGGGGAAGAGGATCGGAAGGGCAAAAGGAGAAAACTCGTAGGTTGAGATAAAAACAGTTTAATAACTAAAGTAAAATAAAAAAAAAAGAACAGTAGTAATACAAAGCAAGCAGTACACTGTACAATTGCTCACCACCCACCAACCGATGCCCAGCACGTCCCCCAAGCAGTGATCGAACCCCTCCCCGGCCAACTCCCCTGCTTATATACTGAGCATGATGTCACATGGTATGGAATAGCCCCCGGCCCAGTCTGAGTCAGCTGCCCCAGCTGTGCCCCCTCCCAGCCTCCCGTGCCCCTGGCAGAGCATGGGAAGCTGAAAAGTCCTTGACCAGTGTGAGCACCACTTAGCAAGTACTTAGCACTACTTAACAAGAACCAAAACATCAGTGTATCATCGACATTGTTCTCAACCTAGATCCAAAACACAGCCCCATACCGGCTACCAGGAAGAAAACCAACTCCATCCCAGCCAAAACCAGGACATTAGGTATCTGGAATGGAAACAGAAAAGTTTCACTTTTCATATCACAACCTGAAGAAACCTATCGGAAAAGTTTTAAAAGTGATTCTGAATCAGATTTCAGTCCTAAGCACACTGCTAACTCAAACACTTCTATTCTGAGGTGAGGCCAGGGGAAATATGTAAGTCTGCAGAAGTAGAGATGTAGTTTTGCATTAAAACGTAAGGCTAAAAAGCATACATCTGAGATCAATAGGAGTTTTGAATTATGTCCCTTTTTTTGCCTCATCTTTCTTTTTTTTAATGGGTTATAAGTGACTTCTCCATTAACATTGTTATTAAGTATTTATATAAACAGAGCAAGTATTGAGCATTATGGAGAAGATATCAGTTTGATGTTCTCCCTTCCAACAACAGAGCCCATGTCCTTCTCTTTCAGAAGATGAACTCCTCAAGCCTGCAGATAACGGTGACTGACAAAATATCCAAAAACTTCGGAAACTGTCACATCTTCACTGCACTGCTAGTGCCGGATTTACAGCAGGCAAGGAGCCGTATGGCGGGCTGCTCAAAGCAGAAGCAGTGATTTACAGCTGCTGTTATTCTCCTCCCTTCTTTCATTGGGGTTTCCACTCATGTCCCATCCTTTCCATGGTTCTGACTGCGGAAACCTCATTGTCCTTTAACAGCAAATGAATACAATTCTGTTTAGTGATCAGCATCCGTCATTTCAGACCCCCATTTCTTCAAGCAAGTTAATAGAAGGGCATATCTTTAACTCTGTAGAAAGTCCTTCTGTTGTAAATATGGAGCAGATTACACCTTTTAAAAAAAAAAAGATTACTGTATGTGTTTGTCAACTGAAATCGTATAATGATCTCTAGCACTTATATCCCATCTTTATTGTTTATACATACATCTTTTGTTACTTAAATCTTCCTGAGAGAAAAGATATTTAGATCGTTACTTCCAGGAAGCTTCTCATGTTGTCAAAATTATTTCTATTTGTTTGCAAGACTAGTTATTATTATGCTTAAAATGCATCTTTATTACATTTCTGCCAGCTGAGTGCTACTTACAATTCCATTAAGGTGACCGCTAACAAAGCAGTTAGGCACACGCATAACTTTACCAGATAGTGTCTGTCACTAAATTCAGTGAGTCAATAGATGACTTGCTTGTTAACTGCAATTTTATGCCTTAAGGAGATTCTTAAATTCTTGCCTAAATGAAAGGTTATGACCTTGATTTTTAAATCTGACTTAATATTATTTGATAATCCATAAGAAAAGTTTGAAATTCATTTCCCTCCAAGACCACTGAAAGATTTACCAGGTGAAATAAATTATCATTATAACATTGTAACACTCAAGGACTGCACAACAATAATACTATGTACCGGCATCACTGAGTCTCAACATTTCATCAGGAACACATATACGTAAAAATCTGAATATGTTTATGTGTATTAGCTGATTGTTCCTGTAGAATAAGACCTCTAGCTTTGTCAGTAAAGGTACTACTGATCATGAACAAGAATGAACTAGTTTGGTTCCATGTAAATAAAAAGTCCATTTAACACTGTCCTGGAGTTTCTAGAGGTGATAATTACCAGGCCTCTTCATATGCATGCAAAACTCTAATAAATATTGCAGCAATGTAGAAGAACCTTAAACCAGATACAAAGAGGAATGTAGATTTTTTTTGTTTCATCTATTCTTGGAGTGAAAAAAAGCCAAAGGAACAGGAATGTCAAGGCAGAACAAAGCTAACAGAGGCAGGCAGCAGACACAGCAGCCTGCTCAGCGTTTTTTGGGCTCTGCTTGTAGTTCTGTGAACTCCTTCTGGGATGGCCAGGGACTCCCGGGAACTCCTGGAGGAACGGCAGGGTGCCCACTGCACCAGAGAAAGGCAGCTGCAGGGGACTGTGACTTCCAGTAGCTTCTAATGAAGCTGTTCCTGATCAAAGGGTGCTTTGAGCTTTGAGCTGACTCTGAGCAGGGAGAGTCAAGCACCTGTTCAGCAGGTGTCGGGAGAGGTGCACGTAAGGGCCAGCCCAGAGTGCAGTTCCCAGAGAAGCGGTTTCTGCAGGGGGGGCACAAAAGCTGGCTAGAAACCCTGCTGCTGAGGAAAGTGTTCATGTGCTAAGCAGCAGTGGTGGTGTGGGCAGCATGTCCCCAGCACGTCAGAGACTCAGACCAAGCTCCCAAGGGAGAATGCATCTCAGGCACTGGAACAGGCTGCCCAGGGAAGTGGTTGAGTCTCCATCCCTGGAGGTATTTAAAAGACGGGTAGATGTGGTGCTTGAGGACATGGTTTAGTGGTGGACTTGGCGGCGGTAGGTTAACGGTTGGACCTGATGATTTTAAGGGTCTTTTCCAACCTTAACAATTCTATGATTCTATGATTCTATGATCTCTGCAGGCCTCTTACTGAGGCTGGGGCTGGCGAGATGATGGGCTCCCTGCCTGCAGGAGGTGTGTGTTGGGGAGCATCCACATCATCAACTAGAGAAGCTGTGCTGAAGGAGGAGCAGGAAGAGTCTGTTCTTATTGGGTTCAGAAATGGACGCTCCCAGGATGTTGAAGCCTGAGACTTACAATGGCAGGAGAAAAGCTCCTTCTCTGATCGGCAACTACAGAACAGGCTCAGTGTGCTCATAGAAGATGAGGTGCTGAGTCTGAGCGGGAGGTTGAGGGGGTGATCCTTCCCCTCTCCTGAGCACTGATGAGAATACAGCTGGATTGCTGTGTCCAGTTCTGAGCTCCCCAGTAAAAGAGAGACATGGACATACAGGAGTGAGCCCAGCAAAGGGCCACAAAGATGATTAAGGGCTTGGAGCATCTGTCATACAAAGAGAAGCCGAGAGAGCTGGGACTTTTCAGCTTGAAGAAGGGAAGGCTTGAGAGGGGTATCTTATCATTGTATATAGATATCTTATGCAGGGAAGTAAAGGAGATGCAGTCAGACTCTTCTTGGTCACATCCAGTGATGGGACTAGAGGCAATGGGCACATAGCAAACCACAGGAAATTCTGTTTAAGCATAAGAAAAAGCTTTTTTAGTGTGCAAGCAGTCAAACAGTGGAATAGGTTGCCCTGAGAGGTTGTGGAGTCTCCATCCCTAGAGATATTCAACATTCAGCTGGATACAGACCTGAGCAACACGCTGCTGTAGCTCAGTCTACTCTGAGCAGAGGGCGTTGGACTAGACATCTCCAGAGGGCCAGCCTCAACCATTCTGTGATTTTGTGAGCAGTAACGCTGTTTCTAAAGTCTAGTGATCCCAGACTTTCAGAAAGTTGCAAATGATCAATGACAATGACATGAATATTTGCAGCTATTTGGCTGTACCACCAAGCCAGGACAGGTGTAAAACAGCCACAGAGAGCCACCTTTGCTGCCTCTTTTCCTGCTGTTAAATACCTAATAAGGAATATCTGAAAAATCAATCTAATATGTTTCCCGAGCTTCATCTCTAAATGCAAAGGGATATTATAATTCTATGCATGTATTGTCTGTGTGAATCTATGCAGTGCAGACTACACAATCCTGAATGAGAAAGGAAGATGGCCCATGAAACACCCACACTATTAATTGTTGTCAGCCCAGTGGAAAGGCTGCAGGAGCTCAGCCCTCAATAGTTTTGTGTTGGAGGAGCTGACAAAGGCTTAGGCATTTAAGAAATTATACCTGTAGTCAAGGCGCTCTTATAATACATATATCTTATTTTATGATATGTATAATTGTTATGCCTATTCTGACATGGAAATGTATAATGCTTTCTCTTTACAATTAAGTAAGATTCAATAATAAACTAAATAGCTGAAGATATGTGTAAATAGAAACAAATTTTTCATCTCTGTAAAAATGTAGCTCTGGATTACAATTAGAAACTAATATGTAATTTTCTTCTAATTTTTAAAGCATACAGAAAGTAGATATTACCACAGCCAAATGAAGTTTACGATATCGCTTGCAATTTCAGCTGAGGCAAGAAAAAAAGAAGCAGACAACGCGGCGCATGTAACAGATCCAATGAAATGGTGAAAAAAATGCATATCACATGGAGAGAGTGAAAACCTTTGCTTCAATTCCACAGATCTTGTCTGTTATAGATAATTCTTGATAATGCACTGAATATTCCCAGAAATTAATATGAGTAATTTTAATTAAATATAGCCAATTTTTTTGGAAGTGCTATTTTTTAGGAGACCTGCTTCCAGGAATGACAGTGGACAGGTCAGTGTAGAAAATTGCATACAAAATGATATAACCTTAGGATATACACAATGGAATGGTCTGTAAAACTCTTCTGTTACAGTCGCTTTTCTCATTCCTATGAACTGCTCTTTTAGGATCCATTTAGCAATTAATTGCAGGCCTCACTAGATGATAACGCTGCAACAGAAATCTACAGAATAAATTGTGCCAGTGCAAAAGAGGCAGTGATTGGCAGGCCTTTCTTAATTACGGCATTAGGTTTAGCACTTGTGTTAATCTGAAATTCATTAACATGTCTCCAGATACCACTAGTTAAATCCAGTTTGCCAACAGGCAGAGTCAGCTCTGAAATTAGTGCTTCAGAAAACCTTGTTTACTGCCTGCTGTCCTCTGAAAAAATATCCACTGAAGTCAGGTTTCCTGACATATTGTTTGACTGGATTCCCAAAATAATTCCATGATATTCTCAAGAGGTAACTCTGGACACACAAAAGCTAGAATGAGGTTTGTGCCAGCATCACTTATCTACAAGTAAATCTCTTATTTCTTCAGATTCTTAATTCCTCTTTTTATGCTTTATTGATATAGTCTTTCATGCTGCATTTGCATGATCAATAGTTATTCTACCCATACAGAAATCTCTGTAGATGATACAGACAGAAATGCAAATGAGAATAAAAGCTGCATAAATTTTTCAGAAATGGATCATGCCAATGATCCTAGTGTCTTTCTTTGACAGATAAGTTATTTACTTTACAAGGAAAGCATGACAGATAAAGTCTCTCTGGATTTCACAATTTTATTCCATGGGAAATAACTGATTAAAATTGAGAAGATGGGGATCAGAATCTGGACTGTAAAGTGGATAAGGAACCGATCAAAAAGGAGATCAAACAGGTTGTGCTGAAAGTGTCTGGGTATTGGTGGGTTCCCTGTGCAGTTCTTCACAGTCTATTTTGGAAAATTTTAGTGTTTTCGCCAGTGACTATGCCTCCAAAGGGCAAAAAAATGTCCTTTGGGGGCATAGAATGTGCTAATGAAATGTATTGATAGTGTGAAGATGAGATGCATAAGTAATATAGAACAAGCTCAAACATCACATGGTAGAATCTGGGTAATCTTAGAGACTGAGGAAATGAAAAATAACATGATATGTATATTCTGATGCATTTACAGGCTAATAACAGGAACTTTGCTAAGAGTACAGAGTACATGTGTTTCCAGATACCAGAGAAGAGAAAGTGTGTAACAGTTCAGATAAATCTTACCCTAGATTCCTGTCTTTCCCTTCAGTCTCTTTCTTCAGGCATATTAAGGATGTATTATCTACCTTCATAATGTTGTAAAATTATTTTTATTTCATATTTTGATCTCTAATATAATTACACTGGTATTCTCTATATTATCCAAACTTTTTCCCAATCTTATTTTGTAGACCTTCCTTATTATAATCTCAGAGCAGTAAATCTTGCAAGGATTTGATATAGATCTTCTCAGATCCCTAAACAGGCCATCATATGAAGTTATGAAAGACAACCTGTTATTAAACTTTCAAATTCATCTCTTCTAAATCTAGCTTCCAGCTTTCTGTCTACATTTTCATTCTTATTTCTTTTTCATTCACATACTAAATGATTTCACATACATTTCTTAGAACACACTGTATTCTTTCTTGGAAATGCTTGGTCATTTTGCACTGGATGGACAGATGCCATAATGATGGATTGGGTGAATGCTACAGAACAATGAACTATACAGCTCTTTTCCATTTCTATAGCCACAATTGTCAAAATTCCTCCCTTTTTTAGCAGAATGTTCACAAACGAAAACTGAAAAAGAGCATTATCTCATTGGGCTCCCCAAAATCTCCAAAATTAAACAGAATACCCTTCTACCACATCTAATTCTTTTTCCCAGGTAACTTCTCCAGTTTGTTTGAGTTCCAAATAACAAATAACCTTGTAAGTACTGTTGCTTGCTCCCATGCACATTCTTTTTTTGTTTAATGTTCAGTTCCCCAGCCTCGTCAACCCCTGTCACTTACTGTCACAATTACTTGTCTAACTGTTGTACAGACATACAATATGTTATAGTCTGCATTTATGTGTTTCTATTCACCAATTTTTCCTACTGGTTTCGGTAGGCTCTTTGAGACCAATTTTATGCTTATTTTTACTGAGCTTCTCCCCTGTTGGTATTGCCTTTCCTCTTCCTTTCCCATTGTCAGCTTTGCAACCTGCAGCTTTTTTTTTTCAGTTTTAAAGGTGTTTTCATAATGGTGTAATTTAAAATCTTGTTTTAGATGCATTTAGATGCATTATAACTATCTTCTTCCATGTTAATAGTTTTGTCTGTGAGGAGATGTTATCATTTGGATGTGTCTTAATTAGTCTATACAATCTCTGTGTATATGAAGGAGAACTCCATATGGATTACTTCTCCTTTCACTGCTTTTAAAGCAGACACAAAATATTAGTCTAATTTTATTATTAAATAATTTATGGTTATTGTTACTGCTATTGTTACTGGTAATTAGATTAACATCTCTCTGCAACGTAGTGTTATCATATGGCTTTTGCACCTACTCTAAATTTCTGCCATTTCTTCTTTCATTTGGTAGGCAACTTTCAGGTGATTTACAATAACTCTTATCACTTTATTCCTCCTCATGCTCATTTTTTCCCCAAAAACCAGAGTGGTATTGGAGTCTTCTCACCTGTCTTTGGAAATGTGCAGCATAGACATCTAAAGCTGATATAGTTTTATAGATTTGCTCTGCTGTCAGTGGAGGCACCTCTACAGCACAATTCATCTGGCTGATTTTAGACAAGTAAATGATGAGATGAACCACGCCCCACTAAGTGACTTTCTCTCCATTCACCATAAAAGCAGTGTAATCAACTAGTTCATGTGTAGACATCTGCAAGTTACATATCTAATGTGAAATAAATTGAATTCCATTCCTATACTGTTTTGCTTTATAAATAGCTAAAATCTCTGTGTCCCTGTATTATTTCATTTTAATATTTGTCCCCTCTTCCACTTTATCTAGTTGCATGACACACACGAAACAAGGTGAACCTAACAGATCATAGTCGTTTTTCTACTATCTTTTACAATACTAGCAAAAACTGCATTTTTTATCACCTACATCATCATGCGTTTGTATTGTTTGCTGTTATTTCTCATGGGAAAAAAAAGAAAAAAAAAAGCAATACCATTATAAATAGCTCTTGTCTCTAATCTGTCTACTGTTCAATATTTGTAGCATGTCAATCTGCTGAAGTTATAAGCCGTTCTGTTCTTCTGTGCCTAACCTTATTACTTTCCATTTCCTGGCAGCAAATCATATGGTTCAGGCACCGGCTTCTGACCCTGTTCTATGGGAGTCATGTTCATTTGTTCTCATCCTCAGTGCTTTGTCCACAGTTTTCTATTATTGTCAGGTTTCATTATCCTTCTACATTTCCCTACTCAGAACCCCTCTTGTTACATATCTGTCTGGCGATTCATATCAAGGTCTGTGCTCATTCCTGTTAAATACTCCATTAGAAATCATTAGCAAGTCAAGACCATGAAGATGAAAGATTTACATTTTCAGAAATATTCTTCCATTGATCTGAATGTTATTGATTCTGGCAGAGGGACCTCTGAGGGAGGACAAAGAAGCAATTGTAGCAGTAGCAAGGGAGAAAAACTAAGAATATTTATAATCATCTTTACAACATGTTAGGAGTAACAGATGCACATACCAAATCAAGAAAATAAAGGTGGAAGTTTATAACAATAGATCTGTATTCATTTTTCATATACGAGCCTCAATAAAAGATCTATATGCAATCTCTGAAGACACTGAACCCCATGAGAATTATTCCCTTTCTTGACCACCTCCCATTTAACCACAATACATCTGTATTTACAAGGTCTCTGTTATCACAGACTCCAAGGCCTTCACAATCTGAAAATCACCCATATGAAACGAAGATCTTTTTACAGGAAAAGGACCAACAGGAAGGTCAAAATTTCAACTGCCTCTTTTGGTGACCAAGACCTGAGTTGAATTCAGTTCTTCATTAAGAACTTGAATCCTTAAATACCAACAGGGATTGTAGGTGCCTATTGCAGATGGGTATGCCTGCTACAGGACAGCTGGCAGAAGGCGTATATCTTTGCTCTGACCCTTCACACATTGCGACATTGAACTTCAGCAGACCTGACAATTCAGTCCCCAGCACTTGTGGACCTATGAAACTTACTGGCTAAAAAATATCTACGTTGTCTAAAAACGCCTTGAAAAGCTAGTGTTGTCCCAGGACTACCTAAGCAAAAAACCAAGCAGGCAAATAAATAAAATAACACTTGTAGGTACTTTTTGTCTTATAATGCAGTAACCCAGAGTCACGAGGTTTCAGACAAAAAACACAGAGACATGAGTGATCTTCAAAAGGTCAAATTAGGTCTAAAGCAAATCAGCACAAATAAGGAATAATCTCAACATTCAGCTGTAACTGAAACTAACAGCTTTCTTAGGTTTGGGAACATCTGCTTGAACATTACTTTCTTTTTATTTTACACATTCCTCAGAATCTTCTGATTCACTATACAAGGCTCAGGACAACTCGCTTACTACCACAAGAACAAAATCATGTGTGTTTTATGCTCAGGTAAGCAAGAAATCCTGCTAAGCACTTTGTGCATTAACAATATCCCTTGCTGGTAAGACACAGTGAACATGCAAAACAGAAAAAATTATCAGTGTTTGAGCCACAGTTAGTCCATGCATAAGGGAGGATCAATACAACAATTTGTAACTATCAAGAGCTGGAGCCTTTAAACGCCAGCTGGCTTAGCAGAAACCTTCCCACAGTGGCTGCATGTCAATATAAGGGTAATTTCCAAGCACCTTTAGTTATTTTGCTCCAGCATGGTAAGCAGTGGACTCTCATATCCTGAGGCTTTCTCTTCAGATCTCTGGGTAGGAACTTGGAAGAACCACAGCAGAGACTGCACTAAATAAGCCTTTCAAGTTTGCACAGCCTGGCGTGTGCCGAGGAGTCTGACTGCCCTGTAGCTGCATATCCTGTACACAGATGAGGACTTGAGGTTCCATACATCGTTTTCGCTTTCCTTTAAAATGCATAATAATTACCTCCAAGAAGTGGGACACAGCTACCATAAATGGCCATATCATGAGTTGTGACTTAATGCTACCTAGGGATATATTTATAAAATGTGATTATGTGTGGCACGGGAACAGCGCCAATACATTTTTGTCTCTCAACTCAGGATCAAGCTATATTGGAGCAAAGCCAGGGTAGTCCTAGAGTGGCTGCAGGGCCAAACAGAAAATCAAACGTTGATCCAGCTGGGGCTCAGACTGAGCAATAACGTGTCTTCCATGATTATATCTGTTTGCTTAGCCTTACAGTCAAAGGAAAGCAATCTGCTATTGAAGTCTCCGTAAGTTGCAACCTACAGAATTGTGGATTTGTTGTTATTTTCAAGAGTTTGATGAGCATACATATGGCAAACCTTGAAAGAAAAGAAATTCTGAGGAGGCAGCAGGATACAGTGCATGGGTGATATATAGCTGCTTCCTTTCCACCGAGTCTGTACAAACTGCCACCTTTGCCATCCACAAGCAAACATAAACTCCCTCGCCTTTCCACTGAAAAACATACAGCTCCCAGGGGAATATTCATTTAGTGAATGTCAAGGACTGTGTCTTACTGTGCTGTTCTTCTACTCCTGCAGAGAAACATATGTGACAGAGGGCACAACTGTAAACTCAGGATCTCCTGAATTCCCTAGGCAGGTCAGGTGACCGCTATGTTACTACCATGCTTTCCAAACTCTTAGGAACTGTCTTCTTACACAGCAAGCGCAACACCTAAACTTGAAGCCATGTCTAAGTAACTAGATGATGCTCCTAATAAAAATAAGTAATTGTAATGGCAAATGTTTTTGCTATCTGCTTGCTTGCCAACTGACCTTGATTTTGCTTTAACTTATTTTTTTAGAAGTTCTTTAAAATTGTTAGGATGTCTACTTTTTTACAGTTGGTTTCCAGTATGGTTGATTAACACCAGTATTCTAGACAGTAAATTTTCTATTGCCTACACTACAGTTGGAACTTTATAAACCTAGTGTTGGTAAACATAGTATTTCTGCATTTTCCTGGTTAGCCAATGGATTTTCCTCTTTCAACTAAATAATGAATGGGTGACATTTATTACCTACTTTTCAAGAAATATTTCAGCCAACTGAATGACTTTGTTCCATTTCAGAATATGGAATTAAAAGAGTGAGCTAATTTAACAAAGTAGTTAAATACTCATAATCTCAGAGCATTCAGGTTGACTCAGTGGTTTTTAATGCTTCCAGGCACTGGCAACATCTGGACAGTAATAATCAATACTAATTTCTATCTGCTGTGATGTTTGCATGTTATTGTACTTTTAGGGCAAGATCACAGATTAAAGATGCAAAATTTATTGCAATCATCTTTTAAGAACCTTTTCTCCTTAATTAATTAAATACTTGACTAGCTCAGAATTTCTGCTTCTTTATTGCTGGTTATATTGGTAAATTCTAATTACAAATGTCTTTAATAACTTTGAATCCTTATTTCTCTTAAGTTAAAACATGTGGGACAAGTTACAAGGAGATATGTAGATAGCATAGACCTAGAATTGCAAATGCAAAAAAGTACTGTAGGAACAGAGACATAGCAAAACTATTGCTTGAAAAATTGTGCAAAATTTTGGGGTTTTGGAAGAATGGACTTAACTAGTCACTCCCATTTCTGTGAAAATTCTTTTAATCAGGGTGCAGCCTAATCAAGCTGTATTTCACACATTGCAAGGATGTTATAAGAAACTTGAAATATATTCATTTCATGATAGCATAACATCTAACTTTTCATGTCTCATTGAAAGAAAACAAAAGTGATTGATGGAATAATCAACCATCATTATTACATGAAAATTCTTTTTTTTTGCCTAAAACTAAATTTTCTCCTTTGTATTAAAACTATGGTAATATGTTGATAGTTCCTTTCTCTAACCAAAGTTGGTTGGTTTTGTTTTGGCTTGTTTTGTTTTCTTATTGGACAATGATAAAAAATGTTTACTAGCAAAACATAATGTTTAAAAATCATGCTAGCTTCTCTAACCCTTTGGAGATAATACAGATATGTTGCTTTAATCCCAAAGGGTAACTTGTAATTCATCTTCTATAATACAGAAAATTTTCATCTAAATGAAAACGAAAAATTATCCAGGTGTTGATGATAGGTCTTTCTTTGTGTATGGTGCACAATAAAAAAAATTCCAACAAATGCACAAAATTTATCCTGTACTGCACTAAGATTTCTTGTTTCACTGCTGGCTGGGTAGAAATATGGAGTCATACATTTATAGCTGCTTCGATTCTGCTTCACTAGAATAAAAATACAATAAAAACCATGACTTTATGTAAATTAACAGCCACCTAGTACTACTAAGATAGGCTATTGAGAGTCCATTTGGATAGGACTTCTAGCAACTCTTGCATTCTTAGCTGCACAGTGACCCAAATGCAACAAGGCTAAAGAATATCCTCCCACTCATGTCCTATATTTGTTTAAGGCATGCTTCTGAGACATGGCTTCAGTCTCCTTTGGATTAAACGCTTAGGAGTCAATTACTTTATTTCTTTAGGGAATATCCGAATCACAGACTAATATGAAAAGTTTGAGGAAAGGACTAAGCTCCAGTGTTTCTACCATGTTCATCTCAAAGCAGAGTTAGCACTGCTGTATAAAATATTTCTAATTCCCTTCCAAAACTGTTCAGAGGCATAAACCTCTTCCCCTTGATTTAACATAGAAGGGTTGTACCACACCCTTTTACCCTCCAGCTGAACTCCTAAAATTTAGGCAAGTCATCATCAAAGTTAATCATACTGGATAATAAACCTCACCCATTGTAATTCGTGGGTATAAGGAGGAAGCTATGACTGGTGTGTAAATTTTGATACAGTAGTTAAAAACAGATCCAAATTTTCATACTCTGAAATGTAGCTGAGTATCCTCTAATCATCTTACCTTTACACAAATAGCTCAACTACCAGCAAATAAAACCGTATTCAAGTAGAGTACCAGGCAAATGATAATTTGTTAATAGAGTTGTAAGTAATAGAGAGAAGCACCATTTTCAAATCCATCTGACTGTGTAGGCTCCTATGACTTGGCTGAAAAGAGTTTAGGCTTCCAAGCGTAACTAATAATAAAAAGTATTCTGTATTTCCTATATTCCAAACTATTTTTTTATTAAATGCTAATGTAATTATAAAAGTTAATAACCTAAAGAAATTGGCACAAATTGAAAAATGTTAATATGGAAGCCTCACTAATGCATCATCGCTTTGAAAGTGTGCTATGCACAGAATCCACAGAATTGCAACTAAAATCTTTACTGAAAATTATTTTACCTTTAATTATCACATGTTCAATTTTGGTGATAGAGATAACAGGAGAACTGAGAGAAACAGTCTCTGTTTAAAATAGAATGCCTCAGGTATTTATGCATCAAATCCATTTTATTTCAGGCTTACAAGGGAGAGATTTGGCTAAGCCTATGGGGAGCAACATTTTGGGTCCAATCTGTTCAGCATAAAACATAACCTGCTGTGTGGCCAAAATGATTGGATACCTTAATCCTCAGGAATAACAGCAAATGCTTCCTCTGCTGGAGTAAATTAGAGAAGCTTCTAAGATAAACTATCTTCCACATATTTAATATTTCTTACTATTAGAAATGCTTTAACCAGCCTTTGAGAAAATCTCTCTGACTCATAGCTGCTTGCAGAAAAACATACAGAAGTAGATGAGTTGCTATGGTGCCTAAATGCTAATGGACAGACTCGCTCGCTGGTAGCCTTTAGAGGTATCAGCCTTTCCCATCACCTATATGGAGAACTAGACACTTATTTTAAACTTCACCAGCTATTGAAACTGAGGGAAACCTATTTGCCTGCGAGGGATGAACTGAATCCCATCACTTTCTTCTTGGATGTCTTATTTAGTTTGTTCACATTCTCCCCGTTTTTCCTTAAGATCACATCTCGTGGTAGCAAGGTCTAACATGTCTAACTTGCTCTTGAATCCAGTACTGCTTTGGCTATAGATCTGAACTGGGTTGATTACTGCTGAATACAACATCTCCCTAGAGTAGAAAAGCTAAATAGTGTTGTCTGATGATGTCGGCAATGTCTATTAATTATAAATTTATTCTCTCCTCACTGTAATTCCTGCCCTACAGTATTAAGTCTACCTGATTTGACTGTCATTCCCTTTAACATAGAGAAATGGTTATTTTCCTACTTAGATGAGAATCTAAGATTTGTCAAGATAATTTCACTGACAGTGAGCTCCCTGAAGAATTGCTCTATTTTTTGAGTGTGTCACTTATCAGCCATTACCAATTAGATCACTTTTTACATGAAGGAACTATAAATGCAGCATATTTATACTACCAAATACCCTTAATAAAATCCTTGTTGTGTTTTTCCCCTTGATATTCTCTCTAATGTGTTATTTCATTTTGTAAGTAAAAGTTGATGTAGGAAAATGAAAAAGGCTCATATTATTCTGTTACAGAGGTACTAAAAAGCAAAGAATTTCCCCTCATGACTGTCCTGCTGGCTTGCAGAACGGTTGTCTTACCAAACGTCATATATCGACGTATGGAAAAATTAATAACTTGTACAAACATTCTTACTTGATTTGACAGATTTAAGAGGAGATTTTAAATTTAAACATTTAAGTTAGGAAGCTTGTCGAGGTATTCTTTTCCTCAAAACATGTGGCACGCCTTTTTCATGTTAATAAAGATATAAAGGATATCTGAAGGGCTTAATAACACCACAGAACTGCGGCTGTGATGTTTCTTACACTGACTAAAAGGTAAAAAAATACATGCATTATGGATCCAATTTCTCTGCACTCAGATACCTTTTCACTTGGAATGGAAGGGGTTAGTTTGTACTACGCCTCACTATTGCTTGAGTTTTTTACTTGATCATATTAGAAAATTGTACTCTAATATATCTGAATATCCTCACCTATCAGGAGATGCAAATAAATTTTCATGGGTAATGAGGGTAAATCCTTTATCACCTTCCTTTACATATTAATTATTAAAATACCTTATGAATTAGACCTTGTTCCTCAAAACAGAGAATTGACCTCAGTCACATTCTACATCATGAATTTTCTATCCGGAGCTGCTCAATTAATCAGTACTTTAGATCTGTACATAAGCAAGAGCACAGCTATAAATTGCACTTACTTTTAGGTTCTACCTTCTAATTTCACACCCAGCATCTTCATAATCTCTGATTTTAATCACATGGATTCATGAGGTACCTAAGAATCACAGCAGCTCCAAGCTTTGACTGCTGCGTGTGTTTACATTATAACCATACATTACTTAAACCCATTAAGAGTGATTCAGACCACTGTGCAATTTTAGTTTCTTGTATAGCCTCCTGGATTAATTCCATTAAAATAATTAGCATGCCAAAGCAGAACTAATTTGAAATCATCCCCTGCTCATCCCCAATAATAAATTAACAGAGGTAACAACTGCTTTCTTAATTTAACATAAAGGTACGGGAAACTAGACATCAGGATTCTTTATTACAAATGGTCTGCCATAGGCCCAGTGCATTCAGAAGCCAAATTAAACACCTCTGAAACCATGACAAAAATACATGAAAAGAATGAACTATTTTGAATTCTGGGATTTTATGAGTTCAGGTCTATGTTAGTTTAAGCTTTAGCCATGTTTTCAAACATTCTGCTGTACCACCAAGATTTTCAAAAAAATTACATGGAATTATGTCTTGTGATTAACTTATGACAGAACAAATATCATAGATCTTAATAAGACTGCAGCAGAAATTCCCCCTTCCACTCCCACTTCTGCAGTGGAAAGCAGTGTCTTTATTTCTTCAGCAGAGTACAGATTAGTGAAACTAGAGCTGCTACCACAGTGAATTCCAGCAAGGTCAGCAGGCTTCAGCCCTTTCCAACTCATTGTTAATCTTGTTTGTCCCTATCTGATCTACTCATCTGCTATTATCTCCCATTATACTTAGATAGTTTGTAACCCTATCAGAATATGGTACCAGTGGCACCATATGTTGCTAAGTGTTTCTGACAGTACAAAGCCCTAAATTATGAACTGACAATAAGAACTCATAACTAAAAATCACAGATGTGCCCAACTTCAACTATTTCAAAAAGGTTTTTTTTTCTCTCTATTGGTAGTTGTAGACTTGAGAGTTGGATTTTTAAAAATCTGAGTTAGGAGCATAGCTCCAGTACATTTTAAGTGGGACATTTAGTTCTAGTGTGCTTAATGCCTTAAAAATGTCAAAACTTATCAGCCTCAAAGGGCACCATTTTAAAGCTTCTGTTTTAATGATAAATAATGATTTGAGAATGCAAATTTTGTACTCAGCGAAAGAATAGAGAGATGTCAGCTTTCTTGAAGAAAACATTTAAAACAGTCTGAGCTGAATATTAAGTCAGGAGAGTTTTGCACAGATTGATGTCTTAGCAACTTCAAAAGGAGAAGATGAATTTTGTAAATGGCTGGTTCTACAATAATGATGCTCTGGAGGGTTCAAAATTCTCCATGAGAAACCCCATTCTTCATTTTTTTAAAAACTGTCCTCTATAGATACTACTTTTTCAGAAAAAAAAATTACAATGTAGAGTGATCATTAATTTTTCATTTACAAGAGTCAACACCTTATTTTGAGTTTGCCTGCTAGTTTCGGTTGTTATGTTCTCACTCTCTGGTATCATTCTGCCCTTTCAGGATGAAATTTTGCATGTTTGCTCTTTAAATGGGACTGATGCTGCATGTGTGTGTGTCTCTGTGTGTGTAGCCAAAATTAATCTGTTCTCAAAGGCATTTACTTAACATATCTAAACTCCAAATAACAGCAAGGCTTACTAGTCCACTCAGACTATGAAATTAGTTCCAGAAGAATAGAGTAAAGGTAACATGTTCATTTAGTATTGTAAAGCAAGGGTAAGTGATATACTTTTCTTTCTTTCAAGTCCAGCTAGAGCTATAGAATCACAGCATGGCTGAGGTGGGAAGGGACCTCTGGAGATCACCTAGTCCAACCCCTCTGCTTAGAGCAGGCTCAGCTAGAGTGGGTTGCCCATGTCCAGCCGGGTTTTGAATATCTCCAAGGATGGAGACGCCACAACCTTTCCAGGCAACCTGTTCCAGTGTTATTGTAGATTTGTCACAAAATCCCAACAAGCAACATAGTTGCTTTACTTTCTCCCAGAGAAGACCAGAGAAAAGGCTGCACAGTCAGACTCAGAATTCATTTCCTGAGTCTCCTCTTCACCAGGAGGGGGAAGCGATGTTGCAGTGACCTCTGGCAGAAGCAGACAACATTTATCTAAGCACTGATGTCAGAGGGGAGTCAGTGCTTCCACCTATTCTCTGCTCCCTTCTCGCTTATCCCTGCTCACCTAAAAAAGGTGTCCAAGTAGCAAGTATCCCTGTTCACCCACAGGATAAGTAGCCCATCAAAGCAAATAAGATGTCTGTTTGCATGTATGAGAGTACAAGTCAAGTTCTGCCCTTACCTTTAAGATGAAGGGAAAGACTCATTGTAATATCTGTAAATATATTGTGTTATAGTGTGTGATGTTTTCTTGATATTTATCCCTGGAACTACTACAGTGTGTTAATGTAAATATAAATACAAATATATGACTAAAGGTAGACAAAAACCAGCTGCGCTATACTAGCTATAAATATATATATATAGAAAGAGTGAACTTTCTTGTATATAATTTTTTTTATGTACAATATATGCAATGAACTCTTATTTTGCAGACAGAATAATGAAGTTAAATAGAGTGAGAACACTAGAGCAATGTGATGGGAGAACATATTGAATCATGCCACAATTGCATATCACCATTTATAAACCTAATTAACAGAAAAACTATTTGCTTTAAATAGCGAATAATAACTTTAAATATGAAACACCAGTTTCACATAAATATCTCATTTTGTTTGGATACAAAAACCCGTAGGGAAAACCTTTCAAATGTGGCACCTTTATTAAAATAAGAACACCATAAAGTGACAACCTTCACTTTTTGCCTAGGAAAAACAAACACAAGTAGGACCATGAAACTTCTGAAAGCTCTAAGTATTCTTTGATCAAATAGCCAGAAAGGGCTGCATATGGTCTACTAGCAGTGACCACCAAGAACACGGGGAACTAACTATGCCACGTCTCAGCACACTGGCTTTATATTTTACTGTTGTTTAAAAACTCTTTCGATGTACACAGCAATAGGCTGTACCAGTTACATGTTAGAGGTTTCTTTTCCTATGAAATTAATTATTAGACTGCCCATTATAAATGAAGAGCAATTGGTTTTAGACACCATACTTTGCTAGCTGTCCTAAGAAAAACACAGGCAATAATAAAACAGGTGACTACACTCAGCAGTAACTCAAATCTCACGTACAAATAAATTTCTTTATTCCTATTACAAATGAAGAAGTGCTATCCCCTTTAAAATCATGCTGAACTGTGAGGATTTTCTGCATTTAGCATACAAATGGTAGAAGAATATCTAAGCAGAAACAAATGTCGTATCAATTACATCAGTACACTGTGCTGGTGGTTATGATCAGCCTTCAGTCATGAAGGTGTCATGGGATATTACACAGATGAATCCTCCAGGGGAACAAATCTTCTTCATAATTTGTAAATAAAAATAAACAGAGTAAACAAAAATAAACACATTTCAAAGTGATTACATGCAATTAAAAGCAAAAGAGTTACTCCAATTAGCAGAAATATGTATGTTTTCTTCCCCTTGCAAATACCCTCCATAAGGCAGGCAGGTGTCCTTCATAATATAGGCCATACTTTGTGAGGTGAAACCCACTATGTTGAATATGACAGCATATTAATTGGACTTGCACCCATTCATTACTACCTTGGTTAAGAAGGATATACTGAATTAAGAGAGGTGAGAAGTTGGTTTAATATGCATAAGGGTAGAATCATGTAGGGAAACTGATATTAAATAAAAACTGCCTGTCTCAAAAATGCCAGTTACTTCTTGATATTCGAAATTATTATCATCTTGAAAAGCAGAGGCTTAATTCTAAAACACAGGAAAAGTTATTTAAGCATATGAAAAAACTTTTTTACTGTGAAGATAATCAAGTATTGGAACTGATTGTTCAGAGCGAATTTTGGAGGATTTTCCATCCTTGTATGTATTTAAAACCTGGCTGGACATGGTCCTAAGTAACCTGATTTGGCTGATCCTGATCTGAGCAGGAGGTTGGAGTAGGTGATCGCCAGAGGTCCCTGCCAACTTCAGCAGTGCTGTGATCCTGTGATTGTCAGGATAGAAAAATGCTATTTTGAATGGCTGTGAAAGCTAGGGTTTTCCTTTCATGTATCAGTTCACTTTTAATATACTACATTATTAATGGATGCACGTCAAAACCAACACGCAGCACTACTGTCAACTCCCAGCACAGGAGGTCTAGCAATCTATGTAAATATTCACCTCTGTAAACCAAGTCAGATGCAGCGGCAGTGCTGTCCTGAGGAACAGGAATTTGGGATTAATAGGAAAAGGCAAAGGGTTAAAGACTGTCCTCTGCTTATGCCTCCCAACGCATGATGGAAAAAAAGGAAATATTTGGGTACATAAGACATCCAAAAAATTGGTACACCAATACATAATGTGGACTAGCCTAGTACAGGGAACAGTTAACATATCCCATGGGACAGAAAGTTAATCTCACAGAAATTTTTTTTTTCTTTTTTCATCTCTGTCAGTAAATCACTAGTTCAAAAACAGATACTTTTTCATTAGTGTCCAGAATGCTTTATCCCACACTTTCATCTCCCCTTGTTGCAATACTTAGAGTCAGCCAGAGAAATCATGGCAGGTATTGATGAAATACAATAATCTAGGGAGAGAAAGGTTTCACATAAAATGTACAGCTTATCTTTTTATGGTAAACTTTCATGCTCACCAAATGAAAATAGATCACTTTCCTTGTGCTTTAACAACACAGACCCAGAAGAGTATCTACTAGAAAAGTAGATAATTATCACTGCAAACCTTACAATATGCTGCCTACCTTTGTCATCATAACATTTCCCATTTGCCAGCAACATATTTTGCTCCAGGTTTTCTTTAAAATCACTAAAGAATCATTACAAGTCCTTCTATCTTTATATTCCTGGAGACAGGGATTCCCTTTTCATGAAAATTGCATTGGAAGAAAAAAGTTTTAGAAAAGGAAAATACTGTGCACTACAGCCAACATTCATATCAACCAAATAGTCTGGTATATTACCTAAAGCAAAAAAATCTTCCACTCAGAAGCTAAATTCAAAATGACCTTGTGCTTTTTTCAAAAAAGCAGGCAGCTGAGGTCATTGGAATAAATTGTGATAGACAGTGCTTCTCTCTGCATAGTTAGAAGGCATGTCTAGTACGTGAATCACCACCAAGTAGGGAAAAAAACACAGCAAAGAACATTGTTCCATTTCTTTGTAAAATAATGGTAGATATAGTCTACGACAATCGTGACTTTAATGAAATAATGTAGGTTTTCAGCAACTGTATTTCACCATCAAGTATGTTCTACACTTTTCAGTTCTACATTCACAAATTCATCCTGTTCTTTATTGGCCTCTACTGTTAACAGCATAAGCATCTGTAACTACATTTCCCCAGCAGGCAGATCCCAGCTGCACAGAATATTATGTAGTGTTGCTTAAAAATATATATTGTACTTGTGTTAAAGCTCACTAAATCACTGAGTCAAAAACAATGAAATGGAAAAGAATCTGGAACTGCTAGTGAGTGTTTTAATTGAGATTTAAATATGCAAATTGAAAGCAAATTCCTCATTATTCACTTTTGTAAGGCAATGGTTAACAGTAATTTCAGAAGAAGGCAATTTTCAAAAGGGTATTTTTTTCAATTCATTCTCTTGCAAACACATAAGCAACCTCTGTCAAAGGATTTTAATCTGTCAATAGGACGGCATGAGTCCTCAACTTGTTTCTATAATAGCAGCTTTTTACCGGAATATTTTGATTGAAAGATTCTTATTTTTAACATCTGCCTCTCTTGGGAGCATCTTAATGTTAAGACAAAAAATACACTTGGGGTTTCAAAGCAGGTGGAAAAACTCACAGTTCTGATTAAATGAGAACTGCTTCTAATCCTGTTTTCCACTGTGCCTTAAAGCATCCTATATAAAGAAGAAAACACATCTTGTCACTTCTGAAACATTTAAAGAAGAAAAAGGGGGGAAAAAAAGAGTACATGTAACTTACCATTAAAGTTTACTGCCCGGATATAGCTAAGTAGTTCTTTACCATCAATTGTGCTCATCCTTGGGCATAGACCAATATATCCAGGACAAAGATCTTTATGCATGTTGTGTAGTGCATAGGCCATGGAATATACTGCATCAATTACAAACTGAACTTTTCCTTCTTGCTCATAGGCTGAATCTCTTGCAATTCTTTCTAAGCCTAAGGAAGAAAGAGAAAGAGTCAGTTTACTTCTGTTTGTCTGTGTGTGTATGTGCATGAGTATTTGCACGCAAAATATTCATAGTAGAACACAAATAATTATAGTCAGATTGATAGGTAAAGTTAGGACTCATCTATCCATCACCTAAATAAACAAGACAAGGGAATATATGGCCATCTGGTTTTGCATCTAATCATTGTACACTGTGCCAGGTATATAAACAGTATGTTGAGTTCTGGGCTGGGAAAGAGGACAGAACGTTTTGTTACAAGCACAAGAAATATAGATATATGTATTTCTACAATCCAGAAGCAAAACTCTCTTTCCACCTTATTGACTTTCATTCAACAGCTGTTTATTGTTATTTATAGGACACTTCTACAGCAGCCTGCCATTTTGTTTTAGATAAATTTAAGGCTACTTTGATTTTTATCCCTGTCTATTGTTTGATAAACATTATTTAAACATGTCAGGGAAAAAAGCTGAATGCTTGCCAAGTGATGTGGCCATCTGTCTCCATATTGAAAAGTGCTTGTTCTGGGACTTTTTTCCTGTATTTACTAGTGAATTATGCTTCACATTGAGAAATGTGTACTGTCTGCTGTTTCCTACAGGGACATTTTTCCTTCAGAGGGAATACAGAGCAAATCAATACATTATGAAATTTTGATTCTGCAGAATTGCCCACTTTAATCAACTATGTCCAAATCCAAAGAATCTTTTACATTCATAGGTGATAGTACTAAGTGGAAAAGTTAAAAAATAAAGTTCAGGAAAATGATATTTTAAGTAAACAACCAACATGAAATCCCATGTCCTATATAGGAATTCAACCACTGATTTCAAATGCTCAAAATCTTCATTTACAAGGGAAAAGAAGGCTCTGCAGATCTCGACGTGAAATCTGCCCTGCTGAAATCTACAGCCAAGTTCCTGTTGACTCAGTGAACACAATGTTAAATACCTAGGTTACTTACCAAATTAACAACTCATTCAGTTTAAAAATAATCCATTCACATTATTTAAGACTATTTAGAAATTAACCAAAAGTTTATGCACCAGGTTTTTTTTTTATTTTAACATTCTACATCTTATTTTTTATGTTCCTTTTTTGTCTCTAAACACAGGCTTTTATCAGTTCAAGATATCAATTTTGTTCTATCCAAGTTTTTAAAAAGTGCTTTGTTTATGCCTGAAAATATACTATACGTGAGATCTTTCTTTAGACGATTATGCAAGCCCATATGACATGAAAAAAAGCCAGGGAGTCTACTCGGAAGCCTTTCTTCTGTTTGCCTGCTGCACTTCAGTGCCACTATCTCACATTACAATGATAACATAGGAACAAATTTGTAATCTGACAATCAGTAGTATTTTGTGCTTTAAACATCCCTGAGCACTGGGAGCAATACATAGCCTTGAAAAATCATGATGTGCTTTTATTTCTTTTCAGGGATTAGTTAAAAAAAGATAAAATTATTACCTCTTGAAAAGGTACTAACCATTTAGAGAGGAAAGCATATAACTCATTTTTGTGATTTGTTATAAGTAACTTCATAGACATTTTTCAAGACATGCTAGCTAATGATTAGCAAATAATTAGTAAATATTGCGACTCTACTGCAAATAAACAAACAGAAAAACTTTTCCTTGCACATGCTGAAAATTACACAATTAGTTGCAATGCATTTCCCAGCCATAAAAGGAGATATGAAGGATGGAAGAGATGTGGCTTCATTAGATTGCAACTTTATTTGGGAACTAGCTTCCAACAGTAAGTGATCGGTACAGCTCAGGATCCCTACCTTAATTGTTCCTGCTTTGTTAAGGACTGCCGGACAACAAGTGAAGGACATGGTTTACAGAAGGCACGCAGCAGTCAGTAACCTCTATGTGCTCCCAAGAGCTTCCTCATCCTCTAAACAGGATGGTCAGGACAGGAGGAGTTTGAAGGACATATATCCATTTTAATTGCTAAGCCAAATGTAATTCCCCTCACATATCAGATGGATGGATGTGTATGTTGAAGGGTGGGGGGTTGGTGAAAGACAGAAGGCAGTAACTTTCTATAATAAATGCTAAGTCATAAAACACTAAAAGTTGCAAGCACTTAGGTAAGTGCATTGTACGAGGTGGTACAGATTTTTAAAGGGAAAAAAAAATCAGCATTACACTCCCCTATGTTATACTGTAGTTTAAACGCACATAGGATTTGCATTAATTTCTTCCACAGCACAACGTTTTACCTTTAATCTTCACACATATGTGATTATAAACTACTTTATCATATAAATTACAGAGAAAAAAATAACAATTTATTAGGATTGAATGTGTTTTCTTACATACAACGGGATGATGGATACCACAGAATTATCAGTTTTAAACCTGTCAAACCCAGAAGGCAATAGACAAGAAAAAAACAATAAATTGGATTATGTGCTCTTTCTTTTTGAGGTTTCCCTTCATCTTCTTTTTCTAGAATTCTCAAAAATCTAAACCAATACTTTATAAAGATGACAAGAACTCATCAACTTAAATTACACTACACTGCCCTAAATAAATTTTAATGTATAGCAGTGAAATGATGCACATTGCCTATGCCATAAATATGGTCAGCTACTACAGAGATAATATTACATGTTTGGAAGACATGATTATAATTTTTCTTCAGACTAGTATATCAAGTAATAATAGTTTTGTTTATAGCTTGACTCTGAGCTCTACAAGGCATTTCCACACACACTGGTGACTTGAAAGAATATAACAATTTGTATCTCATAATAGAAATGTTTTAATTCTTTCTTAATGATCACTTCAATTTCTCACCCTACAGTTTTTTCCTCTGGAAAATTTGCTTAGGCTGTGTCTTTATCAAAAAGAATGAGAAGATGTTCCCAACTCTTGAACCTGGGCCCTTGATACCACCATGGTCTGACAGTGTGGTCTAAGACAAGAACTGGGCTCACACTGTCCCTCCCTATTCTGATCTCCAAACAAAGGAAACCCAGGGAAATGTGCCATGGTGCTTTCCAGCAGGTCTTCCAATCCAGCTATTGAGAAGTGCAAGCTTGTGGGGAATTTCAGCAAAATGTTAAGACTTTCCCCAACCAGTGGAGAAAATACATAGACACATGTACTAATGTTATCATCTTGGGCTAGAGAAGAGCTAGGAGAGGTGTAACACTAGCCCAGGAAAAGTGTCAGCTGTTCCTGGCTCCTTCCATTTGAAATCTCTTTTGGGAACACTAGAGTGAGCACAGGAACGATCCTATAAGAGCCTGTACATGTGAAAGAGTTGCTACAGCTACTCTTGCACTTCCTGAGCAAGAGTGACAAGCTGGACTGCTGCAGGAGGTATTGCCTCCATACCTTCTAATCATTTCCTGCTTTGTTCCTGTAGTTCCTGTGCTGCAGAAAAAATTGTGCATCCTGCTCAGGATGGTGGAACTCACCTATGAGAGGGAAAGATAAGGAGCATAACAGTAGTAAGGTAAGAAAGACGTGGATTATGTGGGTAAGAGGATGTGGCTGGGGCTACTGCTCTGGGGGGAAGGTGAAGCACGTCACACTGTCAATTCCCCAGGTATGAACTGGAAATCAAGAGATTTCAGGGAACATAATCAAGATACAACAATAAATTAAAATGTATCTTAATTAAAAACTTAATAACAGCATACAGCAAGTAAAGAAAGATTAATATAATATAGCTAAGATAACGAATTCATACATGGGTGATGATATCACCTGTGGGATACAAACAACTATCTTGTGATATATGGAAAAATATGTATTTATTTATTTAACTGCCCTGTTTCTGGAAATTGATGGTTCACCTAACATTTCTGAGCAATCCCATTCCTGTTGTCTTACAAATCTTTCTGTTTACATTTAGCATTATTGAAAACAATTTATGTAAAAGCGCAGCCTGCATTATCTCTCATGATTATTTTTATAGTTTCAAGAATCCATCCAATATACCTAGTTAAAATCTTAATTTATGCTACATGAAGGCCAAAGGTTGAAACCAAGGACCTTTTATACAACAGTTGGTTAGAGCTTCAGGTTGGAACAATGTTGTGAGGGTGCAGGGTTTGAGAAAGGTTTTGGGCACTGGACAGCTTTCGGAGACAGGAATGGGGCTCCATAGTTTAGAGGAACAGAGATATCTGGTATGGGGACGCAGTGTGCATGGGAATAGGATCCTAATTTTGACAGAATAATCAACATAAGCGCAGGTTCCAAGCTTAGAAAAGCAGTGCAGTCAGAGACAAGAAAGTAGGAACACATAACTAGAGCTCCATGTAGGAAATAGGATGCTTCAAGATGTTGTCTTGATTTCCTAATCTCTAGTCAATGGCTTTTTTTTCCCTTATCAATCTCCTTTATTATCATTTTTTCTTTGTTTTGCCTAGGACTGGTTGGAACACAACTGGCCAGCTCACTTTTCATCTTCAGTTCAAATATTGGCTCAGTGTAAGCCTTCTTCCATTGTTTTGTGGTACTAATTCTCAAAATCTTATCAAAATCAAAGTTAAAAACTCAGAAAACTTCCAACTTTCCTCTCTGAAAACTCTCAGGTGGAAATTATAGGAATGTTCTTTTTAAAAACTCTCACCTTTAGTTGTTGCAATGTGTCATAGTCTTTCACTTAGTTAAAATGGAACTTACTTTTTCATCATCATCTGGTAGGGTTACATCTTTTATTTCACTAACCTAAAAAATATTAATGTAAGACTTGTGATTTTCCTGTGCGATTATTGATATATCTAGCAATGGACTAATATTCTATGTTTGCTTGAAAAACTCAACTGCTGACTATAGATTTCCATTTATACTATTTTAAGCCACTTATTTCTATGCCTGCCATTGCTTGATTTGTGTGTCTTATAGTTGGTGATTTTGGTCAAAATCAGTATTTATTGGGAAAAACCAAAACAGCTTAAAAAAAACCCCCAAGACTTGCATGTCTTGCCCTTCAGTGGGGGAATAGCAATGTGAGCAGTTGGCTTAGCAGTGACAGATGTCCTGCCGCAGGAGGGCCAGGAATCTCCTAACCGTGGATTTGTCACCGGCAAGGAAAGATCCCTTTCCAAGAGCTTGAATTCCTCCCTCCTTTCCACATTCCCATCCACTCTTCTGTCTCTCTGTCCTCTCTCGCATGTACTGAGTGACAAACCAGTTATTTTATGGACTGTGCTCTAAATAAGGAGAGAAATCCTTCTGGGGTAAAGGTGAGAGGACAAGTAATGCAGAGAAGGGCAGAAAAATGACAATAAAAATTATTATGAAAATGATAACAGGCAAAATGATTACTCATGAACAGCTTTTATTCTATTTGCTTCCCCTTACCTGCCTTTGTTATATATACTTGTGCATAATTACTGCTTAAAGACAGTTGGTGCATCTGTGCAACTGTTGGCGTTTTTTTCCAAACTTCTGTTTTGGCAAGTGTGGATATCTAGTAACATTTTTTAGTTCATAGTTACTATTCACATTTTTTACTCACTGCTAAATTATTTATCCCCATTACTTGGCTCACAAAACAGTTTTACTTAAGCTGCACTTGGAAGCAAAAGAAATCAAAGATAAGTATTATTGTGTTGAGATTGATCTTTCTGTGCATATCAATCATAATCATAACTAAATCACAACAATTTGTAAGCAGGCTCTGGCTACTCTTCAGCTCAGGCATGATAGTCCTCTATTTGTCAGAACTGGTTAGAACTTCCCATCTTTGCAGCAACAGTTTTTTCCTCAGAAAGCTGGCATCTGTAACTGTAAGCCATTTCAGCACTCTCAGCAGTGAACACCAGGAGCATATGTTGCTCCCAGTGAAGTCTTCCCAATTATTCAGCTGTTTTCCTCACACATTATAGAGTTTGCTCTCTCTGAACAAATAATGCAGTAGAGATCATCATCTTCCATTACTCAAACTTAAGGGGATGATATACTTTTATAGTGGGGGAGTTGAGTTTTCTAATAGCTGCATGGTAACTGTGATGCTTGTTTTGTGCATGAGCTAGTTCGCAGAGAGCACCACAAAACCTGCAGCTCCTCTGTAATTGTATGGTGTCAGTTTAGGAAGCAATTCAGAGAGGAAGTTAAGGATTATATCAATTTTCTCAGCCATTCCAAAAAGAAAATTGAGAACATAGAAGCAATGATAGTGAAATGAAGCAGTTTGACTCTCTACTCTTCTCCAACAACTGACAGATGTGGTGTTGTGGTTTAATGAACTGGCACTTGATGTAATTTTTCTGGGGTTATGCCTCCTTACACCAACTCACAAAAAAAAAAAAAAAAAGAAAAACAAGACAGCAAGACCAATTAGCAAAAGTCTGAGAAAGAAACAGTTTTTCAATCCCTAGAACAATGTGGAGACTTTAAAATACTTCCTACCCAGAACTGGGCAGAAACCTCACAATTTTAAAACACTTTTCAAACAGAAAAGAGCAAAAAGAACATTTTGCGTAAGTGAATATGTTTCAGTAATTTTCATTTTAACATCACCATAAATGAGAAACTAGCTTTTTTGTTTGCCTGGTTCTTTAAATGAAGTATCTTAAAAATTCTATCCCTGCCCACAAACATTTTTCATTGGAAATACCATAACATTTTTCCTGACCTTCACAGTCAATCAGAAATTTGTTTCAGCAAAACACTTCTACCAAATGCACAATAGCATATATCAAAGTAGAATTAAACCATTATTCTAGTCATATTGGGGTTTTTTGTTCCTGCTACTATATGTGACATTTACTAGAGTGTTTTCTCTTAGAAAAACAAACTGAAGTTGCGTTGCTAATAGAAGATTCTTTTTTCCCTCATTTCTGTGCTTTGAGAGGGAGCCTAACAACAGTTTGAATGTTATCAGAGTGAAAAACTTTCTCTTTTCTAGTTAATGCCTTCACATTGCTTAATTATAGCTCCTTGAAACAGTGCATAGAGTTGGAGAACACAGGCATTGAGAACTCTCAAACATTTAAAACCTGAGTTTACTACATCTAACAGCAGCAGTATTGTGTAAAAGACCATCTTGCTGAGAGATTTGCTGTGATGTATATGTTTGTTAGGCTAAACAGTAATGACTGCATTCAAATAATGTGGAGACATCATTGGATATGGTTTCTGCCAACCACACTAAGAACCACACCATGCATTTTAAAGAAAAGATGTATCAAAAATACAGCGGGATAAGCAATATTCTTTCAGGCACATCCCTAGTCAGTATCAATAGAATTGCCCATGCAGGAATATATTATTTAGTGTGGACAAAACTTGAAGCTGGGTATAAAGTTTTAAGAAGTTATATGTCCTTGTTATCAACAGATTGCAGCTTTGAAACTGCAGGCAGAGCATTACCAATGTGTTACTGCCACAAGATTCTTGCCCTCTAAAAATGGTGCTCTGGCAGAGATCTCTTCACCTATACTGGTTCATGTTCTATCTACAATACATCTGACAACCTGAGAGCACATACCCACTCCAGAAATACCTGCAGAAAAAAGGAAAACACTCTAGCAGTTTAAATAAAAGGGAGAGAGACTATTGCACTACTAAGTAAGGATCCACATAATAAATCTGACATCACAATAGGTTTTATTAGATTTTCTCCAGGTTTTATGCCAGAGAGAAAACCACAGTCAAATTTTGCAAGCTTTCTTTAAAATTCATTCCATGTATTTTGCAGGTTTCATAAATATCTACATAGTCATTTAAATATCACTCAAGTCCCCTCTTGCTTCTTCTGTTTTTGTTTTAGAAAAGACATGGAAGCCAGAGATTCACATCTCAGTTTTGTTTGAGTCTTATACTTCTGCAAATTTTGTACCATGTATCATTTAGAAGTGTTAGTGATCCACTGTCTCTTGCATTCCTCTATATTTCTAGTTTTAGTATGTATTAAAGCAATGCAGTTGATTTGATTCTGTCTTATTATGGTATTGCCCTTTTTTGACCCTCTAATTATATCTATTCTTCTTTACTTATAAAAATAAAAATCCAATGCAGAAATTCAATTTATATATTTGTCAGATTTAAGATTTTATGTGTATCAGTATATAGTAACAAACAAAACAGTTTCAAATGTAAAATCATGAGTTTTACCATTAATTACCATTCCCTAAATTCTACAAAAATGGGGAATTTCAGCCTCAAAACTTGTCAGTTTGATTTGTGAATAAGGAATGTTATTTTACTGATTTTTGACCAAATCAAAATGGTACAGGAAAAAAAATGTTTTAATTATGTTATAAAAAGAGGTGTGTTTGTCATAATTTAACCATGTCAAAAGTTTTATTTGAGCTTTCTGAACAAAATAACATGAATATAAAGGAGAACACTTGCTTACTGTTTGCTAAAACAGAGATCTAAGGACTACTTGATCAAAGACATTTTAAATGTTATTTGAACTTTAACTCTCAAATTTAGGTCAACCTTTTTGACTTTACCTTGAATTTCTGTACCCATAAATATAAATGTTTTCATTAATAATAGCAGATAAAAGAACACAATAACATGGAAGCATTTGTCAGTCTCCATCCTACTTCAACTTCTATAAAGTCTTATGAAAATTTGCCACAGCTGTGTATCCTGTTCATTCCATAACTGGGATCCACGCTAAGCAATTCAGTCCTGCAACCCGGTAGCCCAGCACACTCATTTAGGTATGCGGGATAAGCAAGTACACAAAATTTTGAAGAATTCCCACATTTCTTTCTCTCCCAGAATAGTGTCAGTATACAGGTGAGTGTTAGCATGAATAAACAAATATTTTGCTGAATTTCTCAAGGTTAAAACAAATCAAAAAAAGGGACATATTTTCAGGTCTCGAGGTGAGTATGTAGACCGAACCTACATTTTCTAACACAGATTACCCATGGGAAATTTCTAACTATGGGAAGAAATTTCTAGTGTACTAGTCCAGTCACATAGGTGGAAACAACTGATATCACTCTAAAACCCAACAGGGTGCAAGCACTTCTAATGCAGACTTCAGTGTATAACTACAAAGCCTATAGCAATGGCTATGAGCAAGAGAAAAGACTCAGTACAAGAAACTGAATTTATTCATTGTCTGTTACATTTAATCTCAGAGGACCTTCAGTGCATAGCAACAGTATGTATAAAAATCCTTTCCTCTGCTCATTGACTGTGAGAGCTTTTAAGTTTAAGCTTCAGACCAGAAACTCTAGGGATTTTTGTCCTCAGGAGTATTATTTTTAGTTACAAACTTGATTGAGATCCTGCTTAAGAAAGGCCTTTCTTCAAATTGGAAAGCATTTGTCGGAAGTATAAACAGACATAGATATATCCAAGCACATCACTTTCTTAAGTATTTGTGGCCATTACTTGGTATGAGTCTATTTGGAGACTAAGAGTTAAGTTACAGCAAGACTTCACCAAAAATATTGCAACATCTGAACTAGTCATAGTAACGAGTACTGACCAGAGGTTTAAGCATTTTTCTTTAGTTTGATGAGAAGCTCCACAAAAGCAGATTAATTTAGGCTGCGAAGAGTTCATAGTCAGCTATTTACCAAAGAAAAGATAAGTACCAGTTTGAGATGTTGTTATCCCCTTTCATCACCTATAGATACTTGTTACTAATGCTTCTGTAGGAATTTAAGGCCTCTTCAGCTGAGCCAATGGAAAGAGCTTTACATAGGAGCCCCTTCTCTGATATCAGGGAGCTGGGCTGAATTATCTGCTCCTGCATCAAATGAGGACCATGTGTGATGGATGTCTGCTCTGGCTTGGCTTGAAGTCTGCAAGCTAAGGGGCAGCAACATCCCATCAGGGCCATTTCTGCAATGAATATTTGATAGCTTGTTTATGCAGAGAATTTAAATATAGATTTGGAATGTACTGTGAATTCCCACTCAGACTAAGTGTTTTGATGTCATGATTTCACATCAAGTATTGAATAACTCTGGTTGCTCCTGAAAGGGATCTTACATCAGCTTGTGGTATTTCCTTGCAGTTAGTTGCTTAGGCAGGATGCATCTCATGCAGCTTTAGTGATCTAACAGTTAATTGTCTAACCTAAAGAAAGCTTTTTTTGTTTCCAAGGAGAACATTCACTCACCCTCTCTGAAAATTAGCATTTAAGAAAAAGGGTTAAAGTATCCTCCTGAACTGACTTTCTTGTGTGACTAGCTTAGACTACATAGTTAACTCCTAGAGAACTAGTACTATGCAAGATAAATCCCAACTAAAAAAAGGATGAGTCTTTTGTTAATCTAGAATTTAAACAGAATTCAATGAACAAAATATTCTTTTTGTCAAGCCTTGGATAAACTCACTGTGCTGTCCAGCATTTCCACTGGAGGACAGTTTCTCCTCCACTGTTTAGCTTCTGTGTCCCCACATACTCCACTCACTCCCAGATGTCGTTCCCTTAACCCAAGGCCTGAGATTCCCTCAGCCACCAGCCCACTCATCCCACCCCTCCTGCTCATCCTCAGTGGCCTGTATTATTTCCTTTGCTTACTCTGTCATTATCCCAGTGCTCTTTCATCCCATTTTGCTGCAGGTCTGTGTGACAACTTTGCAGTCCTCAGATGAAGCCTATTGCTGGTATAAAACAGTGTCTCACATACTATCTACTGTTTAGTCAGCTGCTATGCGAATAGAGACTCAGATCCAGCAGAACAAAAATTCAGTTGTTATGTTTTCTTACGGTTGTTGCAAAGACTGACTATTGCTAGTATATGTCATATTTGGATTAATTCACAGGGCTGCATGTTACTGCTAAGGAGACAATTATGCAAAAAGATTTCAAGACAAATGCAATGAAAAACAATGTAAAATGAAAATAAATTTAATAATAAATCTTAAAATAATTTCACTATGAGTTACTGCGGGGTCTGTATTCACAGAATCAAACTTCCAAGAGGAAATTTTTGGAGCTGGACAAGATAGAAGTACTCATGAGAGAGTTCATATGTGGAAATAGAGTGGCTTTTTTTCAGGAAGAAACAGTGGGAGGATTTTTTCAACTGCAACCAAAAAGGAAGGGAAAGAAAGAATGCTTTTCACGGCAAAGGGACCACTACCAATTTAAGCATATAAAAGATTCAACAGTAACTTTTTACAATATTAAAAGCTGAAGAAAATGTTGCATTAACTTTTCCATTTGCCCTATCCACTGTCTTTTCCTGCTGTGTCCCATTTTAATGACTCCATCACACTGCAAGATGTAGGGCATGATGAGGAAAAGAAATAGCTGATTTCACTTAGTGTAACCAGTAGGAAAAAATGCTACAGTGTCATAGAAAATTAAATACTTTTTTTGTTTCCATTTTTCACTTTTCTGTAAGACAAAAGGCAATTTTTGATGGTCAGAATGAAAAACGTGGGTTCAAGAGCTTTGAATTGCTATAGGCTATAATTTTATCATGTGTTACTGTCAAAGTAAACCTTTGTGATTTTCTGGAGATGGTGAAATATCACTTTGTTCTACCAGCTGTGTAGACAACAGCTGAAACACAAGATTTTCAACAGGTGAAAAATCTGTAATTCCCCCACTACTCTAATTAAAGGTGTTTCCAGGACCTGATAAAACTAAGAGCACCATAAATTAGAACTAAGCAGCTAGTTAATGGACTGCTTGATGCCATGAACAGGACAGGGACAATTGGTTTCTGGAAGGGGATTTCAATCTAAAACAGGAAGACAGTTTACCCACAAACACTACTCTTCCCACAACCTAGAAGACAGCTAGTTCTTTAATCACAAACTAATTAGAACTGATTGGCTTCATTGCTAATTTAGGGACATTAAGGGGCTTTGCTCCTTCAGCAGGTTTGCTGCACATGCTCCATCGGCAGCACTCTCACAGCTGCACATACCCCCATCCTCACCAGGGCAAAAGGGTGACAATCACAATCTTGAAGAAAAGTTCCCTCATTGACAGTGCTGTCCCTTTCAGATACAGAGAATCGATTTGCTCTGCTCGCTCCCTCTGTGTGAATCAGGACAATTATCTACAAAGAGTGGAGGGGAGAGGAGGAAGAGAACTCTCTGGAGATGGTATTTTGGAGGTGGGGGGTAGAAGATATGCTGTCAGAGCTTTTGCAGCAAATTTGAGAATTATCTTGGCTGAGACGTGCTAAATTAGTTAGTGCTGAACAAGACGCTCATGACTAAGCAACAAACAACACCCAGAAAAGTATAACGGTCCCTACAGTACAATTTAGGCATCTCATATTAAAAAGTAGTCAAAAACATCCTTAACTGCATAAACACCTTTAAATCTCAAAGCTTTACCAAAGTATCTAAAGTTTTGTTATTTCACACAGCTAAAAAGAGAGGTATCTCGAAAATTTGAGGGCCTTTCCCCTCTGCCAAGGGCCCTCTGGAATTCCCAGTACAAACAAGTTGCAGGGGATGAATCCAACAAATACATCTGAGTACACCAAATTTACACTGAGTTTAGCATGAAATACAGACATCTGATATTCTTTTCCTTAAAAGTCTTAATGATTAAGCACTTTCTCAGGAATCAAATCTCTACTTTAGGTGCTAGTACACTAGTAATAAGAATAAATATGCAAAGTACTGTTAAGCACCGGCTTTCTCTTGATAGGGGGTACTCACATTGTCATATTTTACATACCTATACCAGTAAAGCCCCTAGCATGAATTGTTATGAGCACAGTGAGGCTTCAGACTTGCAATTCACTGTGCAATCTTATAACAGTATTCTGAGCCTGAAGTTCTGGTTTTATCAGTGATTTCTACTGGCAATATGTACCCCAGACAAGCAAATCTTTAGTAGTTTGTCCATATCACTGTAACATTGAGACAGTGAGCACCTGCTTGGTTGTTCTCATGTGCTCTGAAATCAAATGCAAAAGGACATGACTTTTTAGGTATTCTGATTCTTGCATTGAAAGAAAAGACCACCTGTGGTAACCATTATATTATCATAAGCCTATTATAGTAACCTAAGGCTGGTCAAAAGTCATTTTTCACCTGATCTTGAACAAAATTGAAATGCTCCCATCTACTTTCTTACAACACATTTTACAATTATAGATACACTTTTGGAGAAATCAAAACTCCTCTGCAGAATGCCACAATCTTGTGCAGTTCATGTTCCAATTTACCAAGTGCAGTTTGATCTCATTTTACCAAGGCTGTTTCATTTCTCCTTATTCTTATAACTTGTATCATAACCTTTAGCGTACAGACTGATGGGAAAAACCTCAAAATCATTTAAGTGTTTCACCAGTACATTAGATGTGTAAATGTGTTTTGAGCCCCTCTATGTAAGAAATATATCAATAAATGGGAGCAAGTTCAGCAGAAACCCAGCAAGACGTTCAGGGGGCTGGAGCATATGCCCTGTGCAGAAAGGCTGAGGGAGATGGGTTTGTTCAGCCTTGAGAAGAAATTGCTTTGGGGTCAAGTCCCCCAAACAGCAAACCTCAATGCCTACAGAGAGATGGAGCCAGGCTCTTCACAATGGTGTATGATGCAAGGACAGGACATAATGGGCATACCTTGAAACAAGAGGTTTAGACTGGTAAAAGCCTTTTTCCAATGAGAATGCTCAGGCAGCAGAACAGGCTGCCTGGAGAAGATATGCAGTCTCTCTCCATCCTTGGAGGTTTTCAAAACCTGACTGAATAAAGTCCTGAGTCACCCAATCTCAAACTGACCCTTTTTTGAGCAGGAGGTTGGACTAGAGACCTCCTGAGGTCCCTTCCAACCTGAAATATCCTGTGATCCAGTATTCAGATGCCACTGCACCAAAAATATCTTAGCCAATGCTACTGAATAACCTCAAGGGCCTATGTACATATGCATATGTACAGGTGCATGTGCTCATGCAGATGAGCACGTGGAAGTCCACAAGAGCCGAGATTGAGCTCATTTGGGAGGGAGCTCTGGGGGCATCCCAGGTGAAGAATTACCCCCCTCTCACCTTGCCTCCAGACCCAAAAGACAGGTTTGGATAACAAGAGGTCTGACAATGGAGCCTTTTGTTGATTTCTTCCTCAGTCCTTAGGTGACTAAGAACAGTTCAAGGCAAAGAGAAAACCAGGTGGATTTGCATGAAAAATATTACTAGATTTGACCTCATCATGTAAGACATCTGCATATTTAAGGACATGTTACAGAAACAGGGGTACAATACATATAGTGTCGCCAGGTTGGATGCTTTTTATTGTGACTAATGTATCACTTATTGCGAGAATTGTATAACCAAGACACTTTCACTCATTCCCATGAGGCTGGAGTTCTGTGACAGTGGGAGGAAAAAAAAAAAAACGTTTACTGATGGGAAGTGGTGGTGAGAACCTTGGTCCCTTTTTAAATATGTTTCAAACATTTTAATCAGTAGAGAGCTCACTCACTGTGACCTCAGTGGATACCAAAGTTTTAAAAAAACAGAAAGAAAAGCCAAAACGTACTTTGGTAAGATCATTTTTAAGCCAGCCTAATGATCTGCAAGTGACCTGTTTCATGACTGAGAGCATTCGGAGCTCTCAGCACTGACCTCTTCTGCTGGCCTAGATCAGCTCAGTTCCAATGGAAGTCAATTGAGTAAGCATGATTTGCAGCCCCTCCAATTTTGTCTCAAAATCTGGTGTAATATGAGAATGCCAGAGGGGTAAGGACAAGAGTTTTATTTTTTTAAGACAAATTGCACTATTTTCTGTTACAGTAGACTGATTGCTTCCTTACAGTAGACCGATTCTGATGTTCTCTAATTTAATCGAAGAGAGGGCACCTGAAGGGATAGAATTTCAAACACAACCTAGATCATGTGGCTCAGGGAAGCTGTGGTCAGCCTTTCATTTTAACATTCTCCAATCTCATAGGTACATGCACTTAGTTACACTAAGTTAATTAGTTAGTAAAATGTAATAGCTGATATATAATTTGCAAGATGACCATCATTGTAAACAATGTAAACAATATTTTGTAATTTATGTTTCCCAAAAGCTATGTTAAAACCTAAAATAGATCTGATAACGTTCAGAAAGAGCAAAAGAAAGGGATGGGAGTGAAACACAGTAACACAGTAATTACTATTCAGGATGGAGAACAACAGAGACTTTTTTTCTAGCTGTAATCAGTGTGTAATTATGGCCCCACAAAAAAGGCAACACATAAAGAAACAGCTAGAAACTAACGCCTTGCTCCATGCTATAAATTTGTGGTCTCTTCAGGCTTTTTATCTTCATTGCCCTTATGGACAACTGGAAATCCGTATTTTTTAGGCTGCAGTTTTCTTCATCAGTAGCACCGTCCAGAGGTACATGCTAATGCTCTGGAGAAGCCAGTTTACTAAAAATGTGCCATGGAGAATGACAAACATCTGTCTATTTATTTATTTATTTTAAACAAGGCAAAGCATGAGGACAAAGTGATTCTGTTTTGTGCATGAGAAATAATTAAATAGCAAACCACAAATAAAAGATTTTTTTACAAAATTAAATAATAAACATGCATCACAGCTTCTTAACATGAAAAAGGCATTCAGTCATCTTCTATTATGATTCTAACCTCTTAATGCCTTGACTTCGAGAAAGCCTTGTCAAACAAAGAGGGACAGGAAGTTTATCAATAGGTTCCTCAGATTAAAAGAACATTTTCAGAATTCTATTTTCTCCATTGATTTATATATATTATTTGGTTAGGACACTGAAGGAAAACAAGTGATGCCATTTCATATTGATCAGTGGAAGATTTGGCCAATAACAGTTGCAGAAAGAGGTGATAGCTGAAAGATTATTTGTTTCTTTTGGTGAATAAACCTATTCATTTATCCTTATTAGTTATCATCAGTATTCAATGTAAAATTAAAAAGCAAATAAAATGTATTCTACATAAAGAGTATTAAACCTGGATATTTTGGTTGTTGGTTAAACAAGATGAAGTTGGCTTTATTACACATCTTTCCACTGCTGTAAAAAATTCTATTCTTAGAAATGCAAAGATATAAAGATACACATGCCACTATCACCTATGGTAGACTGATTCCTTCTCAAAAATTATCTCAAAAGATGAAAATTAAATATACATGATATATATACACACACTGAGTGAACCATGTATACTGAATTATTTGTTTACTTTTTTCTCTTTTTCTTTCCTGGGAGAAATATACACTTTATTAAAGCTTCAGAGTCTGTGACTAATACTTTTACCATGTATTTTTTGATGGGAATTATTTTATAAAACAGATTATCCCATAGTAGATCTCTCACAAATCAATGAAGCAACTTTGCATAGGGAATAATGGCAGAATCTGACCTGTATTTATTTTACATCAATTGTCCTAGAGCTTTGTGGAAATAATTCTTGATATGTTATTTGCTCATAAGAAATTAAAGTATAGCTAATTGTGATAAGAACTATGATAAGAACCGTCAGTAAGGAAGGGTCAGTTCATACTCAAAATACACGTCTGCCAGCATGACATGGAAAATGTGTCAGGCTGTGCATAAACTATATAATTACCATTACAAAGTGACTAAACAGGTCTGGCAGTGTACCGAAGAAGTGGGTTGCAGTTAATCAGTGCAATCTAGGAGACCAGACAGACACGATTGAATGCTTGCTACATTTGAAGAAAAATCTTTGAGTAGCTGTTCTAGGACCAGTGACATGCCAGGGTGAAAAGCTAGTTCAAGGCATCTAGCTTAGAGAAACCAAAATACCCTTGCTAACTGTGTTGGTAAAAATGAATTTTTGCTACCCCAGGATGGGCCACTTTTGCCACAGAAAGAGAAGTTTGAAAGAGAAACACAGAAATCTTGTAGAGCTCTGAAAAACTAGGCTTGCTTTTAGCACTGCCACAAAAAGATAAAAAGGATGGAAACAGCACTTGCCATAACCACAAGTGACTTCACCCATTTGTCAGCTGAAGCCACTGTTTCTTGTAACTCTCAGGGGAGCTGGCAGCAGCCAACTTGGCTCTCCAGGCTGCTGGGTGGGGGAAACACAGCAAAGTCTCCAAACAACAGCTGATTTTGCCTAAGTCAAGTTTGGTCCTATCTTGCCCTTGCTTCATTTAGAAAGCTTTCAGGCTGAAATGCACAGAACCATTTAAGTAAGGCAGCTAAATATGAACCATGGGAGGACTGTGGTTTAAATCCCTCTTTTTAAAATACATTCCCACTATGATCTGGAATAACTGCAAGTGAACTTGTAAAATTGGTTTGGTTTCAATGAAACAGTAACAAAGATCTTACAAAGCGATACACAAAATGAATATTATGCAAGGACTTATACTTAGGTAAAACTCTTCCTGAGTGCTATCAATAAACATACCTTGCTAATCCTTTTTGAAGCTTTGACCTCAAAAATTGGTTTCTGAACAACCAGTATGCAGAAAGCCCCAAGCCAAAAACAAAAGCTATGTGCGAAGAACATGCCAGCAAAGGAGAGCTATGGCTGAGAAGGCCTTCTTTGAAACACAGACTTGATGTATAGATGAGAGCTATGACAAAAAGATCAATGACTTCTTAACAGTCCCATCAGTCCACTCATGCTCCTATTAATACATAATTGTTTTAGTGTACTCATTGGCATCACTTCTGCCTTCATGGTACTGAGATAAGGCTAATTTTTTTATCCAGGCCAGAGTTCTCAATTGCTAACTCAAAAATAATTACATTTATCAGTACAAGGACCTAGTGGTCCTGATGTTACCAGAATATTGGTAGCATTTAATTTCCATAGCACTCAGAATCTCTTTTGGCAGCATCACACACACAATGAATAAAATGAACGACAAGATTCACCTTCTTTTTTAAGACTCCACAGCTGATAGTTGTTGCTGAAACAACTCAATATTTAAGAGAGGGAATACGATGAGGGCTGGAGGGGGTTTAGTCCTAGTGTCCCTATTAGCAGAATCAAAGCATCTTACTATTTTATTTCTCTTTGTTCTAGAATCTTCTTAAAGAAAAACTGTAGTCTTTCTTTAAGGAGCTTAACCTTTTATCCTTTTATGTAAAATTTTGTTCCAACTTAAAACAACAGATTAATCCCAGCATACAACCACAGTAACAGAAGCTACTGTGAAAATCATTATTAGCATTGATAACAATATAAATTGTAAATTTGTTGTGTATTGTCCCACTGATGCTAGGAAAGCAGCACATTAAGCAAAGTTACCATTTCTGCTACCAGGAGACACAAACACTTCATCGGGGAAGAGTTTCAGAACAACCCTCTGCTCTACTGCTGTTTAACTGCATTAAGTTCACAGGCAAGCACTGTTTTGATTTGAGCCCTTATAATTCATCAGAGCACAGACTCTCAAAAGAGAAAGTCTGTTTAATCTATCTCTATCATCATGATGACAGTAGAAACACAAAATAGCCTGTGGCTCTGGGTGAGTTAATTATCTACTTTTTTTTCCTAGGACACTGTCTTGAAGTACTAACACATCAACCTTGCAGACTGTTCTCTTAGACCTTCTGCACAGCATGAGATTACTACTAGTCTCAACTGGTTAGTATCAAGTTCCCTGCTCTCCAGGGTTACTTAGGTCACTCCTCATTGCCTGGAAGATTAATTTCCCTCTTAGGGACAGGGTAAGTTTGAGCATATAAACACTTGAATTAAGTGATGGAACATATTCTGAATAGAGAAAAACTAAGTGAAACAAATTTACTGTTTGCCCTGATAAAACTGAAACACTCTCAGCAAACAAGATCTTTTTTTTCACTAAAATATTTATTCATACCTATTCTGAAAGTATATCCAAAATATCTGTTTTAATAAAAAGGACTAGGACTCTTCAACAATATACTTCGGTTTGCCAATACCACAAATGTCATGAAGGTTCATTTATATATTAATACACTATATTTATATATGATACAAGGGGTCAATTTTCTGTAAATCGCCTGTATTTATGATTTCCTTGTGATGCATTATATAACTATCCTTCTGTAGGATAATGATTCACCAAGCTGTATCAAATGCAAATGCAGTAAACATTTAGCAGAATATTTTAAGTACAATACAAAGATTAAAAAACTAAATATACAATTTGCCAGCTCTGACTACATGTTTTCATTTAAGCTTTTACTTTTTACTTTTCACTGACTTTGGACAATGGAAATGGATTCAACAAATTTACATTTTGGTTCTTGGCGTAAACACTACACTATTGAAAGAAATATTGATTCATTTAACTGTTTGGAAGTGTTGCCGTGTAGCTTCTCAGGAGACAGCACAACTTTTTTTATTCTTTCAATTCTGAAGGATTACTTGGGTTTGCCTTTTAGTAGATATTTGCTGATAATACTCTTGTTAATCAAATCGTGATAACACTCAATTAAATTGTAACTTTTGTAAGGCAGATATAATGCATATAAAATGTATATAATGTAATAAATGTATACAATAATGTATAAATTTATATAATAATGTAAATAAAATGTATGTAATATATCATAAAATGAATATCTTTTCTGAGCAGGACAGAGAGAGCTTGCATTCAGCTTCATTTCAGATCTCTCACCTTTTTGAATCTAAGAGCCTGTTTCTTGATACCAATGTGGAAATCATTGATAACTGACGAGCATGTGAGCCAAAAGCTTTTAAATCACTATACAGTCTACAGAATACTGTCTTTCGTCAGAAGCCATCATCTTTGTCAACCTGTCACAGAAAAATTTCTTCAAGACATCTGACCTTAAGACTCAAAAGAAGAAAGCGATGAACTACCAAAAGATATGGACAGTGGTTTACACTATACCCTAATAAAGATGTCTTTGCAAATTTTAGAGATTCTGCTTCCAAGCTCTCACAGCACATATCTGTCATACAGTTTCTGGGAAATACTATAAAACTAGTGTCACTTTTCAGTAAAATTGAAGTTCTTCAAGTTACCCAGTGAAATGTCTGGTTATGAATAGCCGCATAAGGCCAAATAATCTTATAAGACTTATAAGATCCCAAAGTAGTCTAGTTTTGGAATGAGCAAAACCAGTTCTTTACTAGGAAGAACTTGTGAAAATCAAATTATGCCAGTCTCAGTCATATCTAAGTACTGCATGGCATCTACAGTGACTTAAAATAAGTCAATATCAAGATCACAGCCAAGCTAGTATAGTTGTTCTGTAATGATTTAGGTAACATAGTTGGAAACCCCACAGAAACACAGAAGATACACAAAACAGTACCCGCTAACCATTTGCTTCAGGTAATCACTGTGTGTGATAGAATTATGAGCTTTTAAGGAGCATTCTAATAAAATTATTTACTTCCCAAGATGATCATATTATTGCTTTAGGTGAGTTTCTTCTCACTTTTGTTAAGACATTTCACAAGTCTTAGCATCCAATTTAATGCTGCTTTTAGGAGGAGACAAATTCAATTATGCCCCTTTAGTCTTAGGCAGAAATGAAAGGTGTAGGAGGTGAAACAGAGAAGTCCACTTTATTGTATGAGCTCCATAACCCTAATACCTTGATAATACATTCATCAAATCTGAATACATGCATTTGATTGTCTTTACAGTATACAGAAGGCTAAGATGTCTGAGTTGCTAGAATAAGTTTACACAGATGTGTATCTATATAGCTGGACAGACATAGATAGATATGCACTCACACACAAAACTAGAGTTTCAAAGCAGGAGATGGATTTAATTTATTTGAAATCACTTAACAACACCTCAATTTTTTTAATTGATAGCTGAAGGTTCTCAAAAGGGTGTCTTCAAGGAAAACCATATTTATCTGAGGTTTTCCTTAAGTAAACCAATGATCAATGCTGATCAGAAATTTCGTCTGAAGGAATGAATTCAACAATTAAGAACTATGCCAGATTTTTCTTGTCTACAAAGGCATACTGTTAGGATCTTTAATTTCTCTCTACAGGATTCCAGGTTCAGATGCTGATTTAAACTGCACATATTTTGAACTAAAATAATATTATTGAAGTAGATTTCTTCTGGCACACTTAGCCACGTTTATATTAGTAAATGAAATAGGGCTGGTTTTCTAGCCTAAGCATTGGTGTGTAGTCATCGGTACTATTAAATTTTTAGCCTGGGCTAACAATGCCTGGTCCTGTGGGGTACCATATCCTGTTGGGATGCAGCCATCCTCTTTTGGGAGGGTAAGAAAGTTAAGCCATATTGATGTGAGTCACCTCACAGCAGCATCTTGACCTGTCGCCAGTCTGCTTTATCTATTTGTAACTGCTGCTGTCAGGACCTGACTGGCTTTCCCTGGGTCCCGCTCATCCCACCCCAGGGGCCCAGAAGCCCCATCTTTGACTCAGCCCCCAGCCCCAGTGATGCTGTAGATGTGCCTGGCCCATGTTTGGTGACTGCACTTCCAGGATCAACCTCGGACAGGAGACCTGCGCCTGATAATTGCTGGGTGCATGGGGCCTGCTGCTGTAACCCGCTGGCTCTGCTCGCCGTGCTCGGGGGCTGTGGGACAGCAGCAGCATCAGGGCTACCCCTGCTGCTCCCCAGCAGCAGGTCCCAGATACGTCCCTAGCAGTTTTCTGAAAAAAATACAATTGTCATCTACAGGTGGCATAGAAAGAAAAAGTTACCTTCGTGATACTTCTTTTACACCTTCTAAACAACTCTTCAGTAGAAACTGACTTTCAGAAACTGAGCAGTGATATGATTTCACCTCTTAAGTCTGCCCATTCTGAAAATTTTAAAGCACATTTCAGAAAGGATGACTGCATCAGTACTAGAATTCCCGAGTTTAGTTGATTTACTAGTTTTACTTTAGCTAGCCTTTGTATGACACACTTCTCTTCTAACAACTTCAGTAAAATAAACAGCAAGCTCAGCCATTTGAATGCCTTATTGTCAATAACCCATTCAATCAGCAGATAGTTCAGCTGTTATTGAATTATTGCTGGAATGTATCCAGCTTTAATTCTTACAAATCTTTTGATGATATTTTGGGGGAATATTATTTCTCTAGTCCAAAAATAAAAAGATAAAAAGAGAGGTGAAATGTTTCTCTTAGAGAAATTTCTAATTATTAAGTGCTAAGAGTAGCATTATTAAAATATATTGACAGGACTCTGTCATCTTTCAGTCAGTTCTAAAGTAAATTTTTTCACTCATTAAAACCCAAGAAGCACCCTATTAGATCCTCTAAGTCAACCTATTGGTCATAAAAGAAGTTGAGTTTAAAAATAATGAGCTACTGATGTAGGATTAATGCTTGATTATCTCTGTGAAGTTGATAATAGTGACTCTTACACAGACTTGCCAGAATTAATGGGCCATACAGAAGTGACACAGAAAGGGCAGCCATTGCTCAATTATTTTCATTAGAACTTCTTTATTTAATGATGGAATGTCATGTGAAGCATGCTACGCTTCACTTTCACTTGAGATTTGGAAAATATCACCATCAAAAACAAAGTATCACGGTTCTTTCTCATTTATACTACAATGTTAGCTTGTTTTGTCTTTTTTAATGTAGCACATATTTGAGAGATTGTGATGGGTATAAAGCAAAAGAATTTGGAATTAAGAAATAAAAGCTGAAACAAAAATACCAACTGTACACGGCAATATAAATTTCTCTGTATTTTCTTCTGAATTGATAGTGAATCAAAGTTACAACATAAATAAACCAGTGTTTGGTTTTGTAAGACCAGAATGAGCCAAAAATGCATTTTAGATGTCAATGATACAGGGCTAAGTGTATCCACTCTATTCAATCAGCAGACATATGCAGGCTGTTCTTCAGGTGTGAGTGCTTTAAATTCACCCGTCTTTACTCAACATGGCTATTACATTTATTATTGCTTTTGATTCATCTCAAGTTCACAGTCAAGAGAAGACACTTAAGGAAAGTAATCATACCCTCCCTATTTCATTACCTCCATAGACTTAGATAGACTTAACAGTAATATGAAAAAGCAGTGAAATGAAGACCAGAAAAACCAGAGAGTATTCTGAATTACAGTTGCAGCAGTCATCATAAACCCTCCATGGCATCTGACATATCCTCAAAATAGCCCACCTTCCTCCCTCAGTAACAAATTTCTTTCAGATTCAGTGGTCTAGATTAATTCAGCCATGGTACTCTGAAGGCTGTAGTAAATATAAATATATATATACACACGGTTGAATTCTGTTTCCCTCTGAACTCTCCCAGAGGGATAAGGACATTTAGTAGAAGGACAGTCTCATTAACCTGCCTTTTTACAACAAGATTCTGTGTAAAGATTCCAGACCTATAAAAGTCAATGTAGTCGTAACAGACAGAAACAAGGTGAGTGCTAAGTGCATGGCTTTTTACTGCACTGAAGTGCTGATTTTTTTCATTCCTTCCCTCCCTATATTGTATTCCCATCCTGCATAGCTTATTCAGACTGACATAAACTATGACAGAAAGAAGGCAATTAAAAAAACAAAGCTTAGATCCCCAGTAGCTAAGGTACTCTCATAAACCCCTATGGCTGTCCTGGTGTTCCAGAAGCACTGGTCTGCTGTGATTAAGAAGTTGGTGTTGTTTTCCTGACGTTTTGGTCCTCAGAGAATCAGGAGTAACCCGGTTACACTTCCTCCTCAAGTGTTCTTCCCAAGTAAGGTACTGTTAGCACAGTAGCATCCTAAGGATTCTGTAGGATGAACCCATAAGCAGCCAGCTGAACTGAATTTATGGCTGCTTTCTATTGCAGAACAGTGATGGAGCCTGAGGCAGACAAAAGTTCTTGCAAAAATCTCTAGTGCCATCTATTTAGCTTTGATAGAGGAAGAAAGAAGCTCAGCCACACTTAACTAAATTACACTGAACACTGATACGTGAATATGGTGTCAAAGTTAAATGAAATGCTATGCGGAGATAATAATCTCTTTCATTGCAAAGACCCAGAGCTAATCAAAACAATTAACTAAGCTATTAACCATACCATACTGACTAGTATTGTTTATTACTCTTCCTAAAAGAATTTCTCATTTTTCTATGATGATGGAAGAAGGAAATACATTATCTTAAGTGTGGCAAGTGAAAATTACGATGATCCTAGAACCATCTCTGAAGAGTGTGTAGGAGAGTTAATAGTAAAGGAATTACAGAGAGTAGACATGTTGGCACCAAATGTGTCAGCCTTACACTATTCACGGGGGTGGGTTGTAGAGAAGCTCTGGAATTAGTCCTTTTCAACATACAATAATACAATTTTTCACCCTACTTCTTTAATAAAATGCTAAGCAAAAGTGCTATTCTCACTTATATTCTGTCTTTGATTAATAGACAGCAAATATAATGTGGTAGCTTTTGTCCCGACTCACTCTAAGAAGCTCAATTAGAGGACCTTATTTCTACCAAATGACATTGATTATCATCAATTATTTCTTTATTAAAGTTCTATATGGACCTTCAAATTCTTTAATAAGCATGCAGCAATCAAGTTTTGTAAATTACAGACCCATCTGGATGTCAAGACTTTTATTTTAAAATGATATTCAGCATATGCATGATTTGGTGGGGATACCATGTCGTTTGAATGGCAAAAGACAGAACCAGTCACTTGTTCACATCTCTGCTAAATGAGGACTGCACCTGACACTAGTATTTGAAGAGGAAGCTCTTTGCATGTTTACTATTTATCTTTTCTTGTTCTATTGCAAGACTGGCTTTTTACGTGAGTACCTCTCCTTAAGGGAGGATTCAATTTCAATTTTATTACTATTGTTGTGGTACAATGCTGTAACATGACCTTGTACTGACTCAAAAGCTGAAGTTATTTTAGGCACAAAATGCTGTATAATGAAAAATACTTTGGCAATACATCAGTGTAACTCTAGGCACCTTGTGAGCAGCCCCAAGTTAGCAACCCAGTCCTCTGTAACTTTTCTTCTCTTTCTTATCAGAGAAAGTAAACATCAAAGGAAGATGCTTCAGAAACCAAATTGACACACAGTCCTTCTCCATCAATCACCTCACTAAACTGTCCAAAGCCATGGATTAAAGGAAAAATGTGAAACCAACCCCACAGTGGTGTCTTTCTGTTCAAGAACCATCAACTGCTCTGAAACTTCGGTATAATAGCTGAGTTTTCTCACTCATATAGAATGGTATCTATAAACTACAGGTAGTTTTACAGAAGCCTCATGACGAGTCATTCTGTTGGGAACTGGATATTCAGATCTCAAAGACAGCTCCAAAAATTTCAGCCATCAACTACAGAGCTATCAAGTAAGATTTTAAATGTATGTGTTCTGCCTTCATAAAGAATGGAAATTGTAGGTTCTGCAACAATGGATGGAAATAAGTGTTGAAAAGACTGAGTCACAACAAAGGAGTTGAATTACTGGGTATATTTTTTTTTATAAATATGACAAAAGGAAAGGAATCTTGATGATTTACATCATGAATCTAGACTGCTCCTCTAAACATCAGTCTCTATCTGTCATTTCAGTGATTGAGGCACTGTAAGCAATTCACTGTGTCACTTTTATCTTAGTGTGTAAGATCATAAGTTCAATCATCAAAGTAAAAAGGAGCAAAGTTAAAATAAAAAAAAAATCCAAGGTCCAGGAAATGACGGCAATTTGCAGAAAAAAATCTGAAGAAACAGATAGCTTTGGTTAAATCCTGAAAGTTGCAGATCAAACTAGCAGTGCTGTCACAGATACCGTTGGCAATGGGTAACAGTAGCACTAATACCAAAGTACTTTACATTTAGAAAAGAAAAATGAGAAGATTCAAACTTTAAGCAAAAAAAAAAAAATAGTGAGCTCTTTCTGCATCACTGAGTGTGCTGTAACTTTCTGTGTAATGCGAAGCTCTATGCCCCAAAAAGTGTGACAGTTTCAAAAACTTCTGGATGAAAAAAGGGTAAGCATCATCAAATCAAGTCCATAAGGCATTCTGCTAATATTTAAGACTGTCTCAGTGAAACTGGCAGACCTCTGACAATCCTTTGCCTTTTCCACTTTCTAGTCTATATAAAAAAGACAACAAAATGGTATTTTTTGCACAGATTATACATTGGCACCCAGCATGCAGTACTTGAGAACATACTGATGAAAGCTGGCTGTGCAGAATAGATCAGTCTGGAGCATTCAGGGAAAAAATCTGCCAGTCAGTTCATCAGCAGAGAGACTGCTGGAATGAAGAGAGACATTAGCAGGGTGCCGAAAAGGGGGAGAGAAAAGGAGAAAAGAGGGTGGTGAGAGATGGACTGCAGAAAAAGTAGTGGAAGAAGGAAGAAGAAATGGAACTGTACTGTGAGGCTGAAGAGCAAACAGAATAGCAGCAAGGGTAAAGCTCATAGTGGGAGAAACTCTCGAGTACCATGGTTCCAGATGTTGTTTTGGATTTCTGTGCTACTTAAGCATTTGAAATTATTGGTTGTAAATCTGCATCAGAGTTCAAATGATATGAATGTTGCCATTCTGATTCATAAGCCTAACTAGAACTGAGAAAAAATACAAATGTCCTCTATTAAGAGTGACTCTTCACATCGTAAAACCTTATTTCTACTGTTAACTTGTTATCTTTCAGATTACAATACTGTTTTGAAGTTCCAAACATCAGAACTTAAAACTAGCCCAAAATACCTAGTCATGTTAAAAAAAAAAAAAAATTTAGGAATCTCAGAAAGTGAGATATCCTTTTGCAAAACCTTAGGTGCCAAGCAGAACACTGAGCCTCTGTTATATATATATATATATATATATATATGCACACACACACATATATATGTATTTTCTATGATTCTGTGATTGTATGCCCAATTGCATGCCCAGGAAGAGGAATCCAAATGATCTTAAGCCTTAAAAAACAATTCACTTACAAACCCACAGTAGCTATAAACTGAGTCAACTGCCAGAAGCACCAGTATCCAATTAAGAAAGGCTGAGTGCAGGAGTGAGCCAAAGCTGCCCATTGGCATCTTCTTCCATTTTGGTTCATCCTGGCTTCATCCTCGAGGTTGAATCTTCTAAAACTGTTCTTTTCTTTCAACACCTGGTGGTGGTGCTGTTGCTCCTTCCTATACAGTAGCTTAATCTTTCCAGGTTTTACCTGGGATGTGAACAAGCCCGAGTTTATTATCTAGCACACAGTGCTAGAGTAATGCTGCTATACTCTCCCAGCTTCTCCGTGGGCTGTTAGCTCACGTGTCCCTGCACTTCACAGGTATGTGCTGAACACTTTAAAAATCCACTGGAAAAGGACCGTCCTAGTTTTGTCAAAAAATACAGCTTAAATAAGGAAACAAAGACAGTAGGAGGAGAGCAGAAAGCCAGTGAATTGACCAAAAGTGTTGGAGTTGGAAAAAGAAAGCAAACCTCCTGGATCTGGGGCAGTGTCATATCTGCTCGTCCAGGCAGTTTTTCAGAGAGAGGAATTTCACTCATATTACTAGTCCTATTTAGTTTGGAGGTCTAAACATGCTCATTTAGGTGACTGTAGAGATCATAAAAATGTAGAGCTGTAAATATCCCCCAACCTGCTGTGTGTGCATTTATAAACAGGAATTATCATTAAGATGACAAGTGGTTGCTAAATCTAAAAGACTCTTGCCAGTGACAAGCACATCATAGTTTCTGTATAACTTTACTGATCAGATTTTCCAGCATTTTATAAGACAAACAAATTCTAAGGGAAGAAGTCTATTCCTTTGTTTTATTGTTTATTATTAGTATCAGGTACACATCACAGTAGATGAAAAGCTTGCTTCAAATGTAAAAATAAATGGTGCAGGCTGAAAAAAAGTCAAGCCATAGCAACAAGAAAATTTAAAATGAAAAAATAGCAGAGCCATGTAAATTTGTCAAAATCCTGCTAATTATTTAATCTTATTTAAAAAACAAAACAAATAAAACCAACAACAAAGTTCTGGTAAGAGAACTCTCATTCAAAAGTTCGCATATTTATGAGCTGAAGCGTAGATAATTAAAATGTATGAACAAAAATGAATTAAGCACTAGCGAGGGCTTTTTCATGGCTCGAAAATCATCTAAATGTCACAATAGAGCTATCCCATTAAACAAAAAAACACAAAAGACAAAAACATGACTAAATCAAGCAGGACCAGATTAACGCTTATGGGTCTGAGATTAGGGCACCAGCTTTTGGAATAACATAATGAGATCGGAATCCCAACTTTCATTTAAAAAGCATGTTTCTCATCCCTGCAGTCGGCAGGAGAAAGGAACAGAGAAAGGGGAGAGTTTAAAAACAGAAGTGAGGGGTAATTAATGCCCTTGTCTGCAGATTACTCCAATGGATTTAAACTGTAGCACTGAAATAAGTCATCACGGAAAGAGCAGAATCACACTCAAGACAAGGGAAGCAAGCAAAGGTGAAGATGAGTTTTGATGTTGTCCTATATTATCTAACACCCTGGATTCTGTTCTTCAGTTGTCGCTGACTTGGGTACCACACAGCACATCACCTCTCCCTTCTTTCTGTTTCTGAATAACAAATGTACTTAGAAATGCTATACTGAGTGATCTTGCTTTTGAAGCACATTTCCCCCCCCCCCCCCCCGCTCTTTTTTCTTTGCTGGTGCACATTTACTGTCTTCACAACCTAGACAGTCCTTAAGCTTTAATAAAATCAGGAAAAAAGAAAGTTCAGGCAGGGTGAAGGAAAAACAAAAACTGGGGGGTCAGGACAGAAAAAAAATGTAGGTAAAGGAAATAAAAGCTGAAGAATAATGACTACTAAGAAGAGAAAACTGTAATTATCATAGTTTTCAAAACATTCAATGTCAAAAGAAAAGAGCAAGCAGCAAATGTGAAAGTAGCATCATGAGCAGGGACAGACACAGTGGTGATGTGAATGGAATGGCTATGTCTCTGCACAATTGCATCTATATCACCTGAGCACAAATTTAAGCTTCGGATGTGGCAGTGTTAATTTGAAGAAAGGAACTGCGTCCCTCTCTATTAGTCACACTCATAAATCCATGCTTGTGCAGTGATATCCTTCCTTGTACTGAAACATCAAGCACAGAAAAAACATTTCATCTGACATCCCAGCAACTATATGTCTATGTCAGGGCAATTCTTTCCTAAACTGAACTGGACGGAGATATCCCTTCTCTGCTACTGCAATTGCATAATTTGCACTATCATTTCATGATTTTTTGTTCTTTTTCACCTAGATAAAGTGCCTAAAAAAGCATAAGAAAATATAAATAGAAATTTAATAGTCATTGATGCCCTTTCCAAGCACTTTCTCACTCATCACCAAAATAAACATTACATCTATAATGCCAAAAAACTCAATCTGCTCCTGAACTTCAGACAAATGAAAAAAGAAATGATCATTGTCCATTCCAAAAGTTTGTGATTCTTTTGATTTCACTCATTTAAATGTGATTATTACAGTACTGTTCACCTCTAGATGCAGATATCTAGATGTCTTGAATGTAGATGTATCCATGTGCATGAGATTTCTTACTCCCCTTGAGGTCATGGGACATCCAGTCAATCAAGTCAATAGAGTCTCATAAACTTCCCAGATCACCCTAAATAAAGACATCTGTATTTGGTGAGCTGAATAGACCTCCAGACTTTTGATTAGCTCTGTTGACTATGAAGAACATCTAAATTTAGGTGTCTGAATCTGGAACTGAATTCCACTTCTGGGGCCCAATTCAGTTGTCCCCACATAGGAATAGTGTTTTGAGCTGCCACTCCAGGAGGGCACATGTCACTCCAGCCAGCCATGTACAAACTTGTTGGATACCGAGCATCTCAAATGACCTCTGTATGAATAACTTAATCGATTTACTCAAGTGCCAAAACCAGATGCTTGTTCCATCCGTTTTTACAAGGATTTATAAAGCACATGGATTTGGCTCCATAAGTTTATTTAGAGATTTCAAACCTAACCATACATCCTGGGCTTTATTCAGGTTGTTGGATAAATATAAATCTTGATCTCACTGACCTCATCCTGATATCACTTGAAAAGTTATGCAGGGTTGTCAGAGAAAGTCTCTCTGTGATATATATGGGATGCGAAGAAACCACTCTGTGAATGTGTTTCTCTCAGTCTTCCTAAATGACCTCTTACTGTCTGGAGAGTTGTGAATTGTAGGGATTATTCAACTTTCTATCGGAATATACTTCATCTGAAACTTTCTAGGATTGCATTTGCCTTTTTCAAAGCCTGATCACATTAGTAACTCGCAACCATTCTTTGATGGAATACTAAATCCAGACTTCCATCTCCGTTTCTTCCATGTGATGAATTCTCACTCTACAGTATATATTCTTGTTAGCTTTTTATTAACAGTCCCCATTAATTCTCATTCTAGCTCTATTTCTCCATTCTTCAGGAACTTATTTTTTTAGTATTGGTGCCAGTCTTCCTACAGATTGGTAATGTCTCACAGGTGTGTTTCACCAGATAATTTCCTTGACAAAAATCTTCATTTCTGTGCCCTGGCCACTGATAAAACAGGATGGGTCATAGGGCAAATGTTAGAAAAATTCTGTTAGTCATCTACCTACACTTTCCTTTGAATACAACAATGCCTCCCCCTCCATTAGCCAGTTATATTATCTTAGCCAGTTATATTATCTTATAATATCATGGCTTGATAGTTACAATTATTGCAACTCTTACTAATACCAACATTCTCCATTTCAAACTCATAATTTCTCCTCTAGCATTGTGTTAAAACCTAAATTGATAATTGCACAGATGAGATTAAGTACATTTTCTTGATTTAGAAAAAAAAAAAAAACACCAAACCACTAAATCATAACTTTCTTTCCAGACGTTTAGGTAAAACAAATACCCATATGAAAATACACCTCCTTCTCCCAAAGCATCAGCTTATCTGTAGTCTAACTGAATCCCAGACAACTTCAGGCTATATTTGAGTATAATATTCTAAAGCATCTTCTGCTGCTGGTTGTGTCTATCACGCCAGAGTTCAACTAGCATTGAGCTGCGTAGCACCCAGTTCACACCAAAGCCCCACACAACCCACACAAGGTGTTTTCTGGTTATTTCACAAGCAGGACCCAATCTTAGAAACATAGTCAAAATTCATCACTGGGCTTAATACATCACCTAACCAGGAATATGGTGACACTCCTCTTAATCCAGCAGCCAATCACTTAAAGCACTTACTCATTTCTCTCAGGATATTCATGCATGTGAATGGTGATTCTGGTTTTGTCCTTTGAGAAATACTGCGGTAGGCACAGAGAAGACAGGGGTCATGGCAAATACCTGTCGTTGCGGTACTGACAGCACCTGTTGAGAGTTTTGACTTCTCAGTCCATCTTGTTCAAGCTTTTCCATCATCTTTAACAAACTAATCAAATGTAATCTAAGCAAGAGACAGGCATTGACTTCCCTGTAATTGTTCACGGGGCACTTTATTTGTTTCTGTGAACCCTGAATGTATGCACTGTTCTCCTCCTTTCCAGTGTTTACCTAGACTGTCTGGGTCTGGCCAAAGAGCATATTTTAATACAGGTGTTAAAACATCTTAAAATAATCTATAAAATACTCTATATAGATCTAGGCCACTGGTGCCATGCTAACAGATTACAAGGAAGTCATAGAACAGAGGAGACTAGAAATTTATGTCACTCTGATTTCATAATTTTGATTGGGCTTAACCAACTGGCAAACATTTTGCAGACTGTGTGATATCTTTTTTTCTTGTTCAAACAGCTGTATATCAAATCTTTGAAGTTAATGATCTAACAATGATATTTGTCCTCAAAATTATTAGCCTTAAGAAGTGACATATTAAGCAAATAAGTATTATTAGAAATTTTCTCGAAATCCATACTCAAAGTTTTGCACCTTTCCTTTTCCCTTCACCTAGGTCACAATACAAAAAGTAGAACTTGAGAAGGAAAAAACCCTTTAGAAGTTAGTTGACAAAAAAAGAAGATTTGTGAATTCTGAAACAACCTAAGCAAAATCAATTTTTTTTGGATGACATTTCTGCTAATTTCTAATTTTACGTGTCAGAGTAAAAAAATGCAAAAAAAAACCCAAAAAATGCAGTTTCAAAGGATAGCTACTTTGTTTTTTTGCAAAGCTGTCTTTTGGAGAAAAAATATTTTAATCTATCAGGCTGGTTCCTCTGCCAAGCATTCCTCAGACAATTCAAACTAATGAATGAAACCTTATTACATAGGACTAAACTAAAGTAATGATACAACTATGGGAAAAGTCCAAAGAAGAAGTAACCTTTAAGCTGTTTCCAAACAATGTGTTATGATTACAACTGCATTCATCTTTCAGGACTTGATTCACAAAAGGGAAGTCGTCTTGACCAATCTGATAACCTTCTATGATGAAATGACTGACTTGGTAGACAAGGGGAGGAGATCAGTAGATATCATCTACCTTGGCTTCAGTAAGGCTTTCAACACTGTCTGCCATTAGATCCTCAGAGAGAAGCTGTTGATGCATGGACTGGATGAGCAGACAGTGAGGTGGACTGAAAATTGCCTGAACAGTTGAGCTCAGAGGATGGTGATCAGTGGTAGGAAATCCAGTTGGAGGCCAGTAACTAGTGGTGTACCCTAGAGGTGAATACTGGATCCAACACTGTTCAATACCTTCATTAATGATCTGCATGATGGGGCAGAGTGTACGCACAGCAAGTTTGCTGGTAACTCAAAACTGGGAGGAGTGGCTGATACAACCAAAGGTTCTTGCTGCCATCCAGAGGGACCATGACAGGCTGTGGAAATGGGCTGATGGGAATGCCGTGAAGTTCAACAAACGGAAGCGCGAAGTCCTGCACCTGAGGACGAACACTCCCATGCACGAGGGAGTTCATGAGTCATGAGTAAAATAAAATACAGAAAATTTTAAAAAGGGTTTTCTTTGTCCAGGGGAGCTGGGTTTGGAGCACTCCAACATCCCCTTCCCCCAAACCAGCCAAAACAGAGTGATGGAGACAATTTTACACTTGAAAACAAACCATCAAATTTAGAAATTAGATTCCATGATCTAAGAGCTAGCATTTACAGGGAACTTAAATCAGTGACCCATGAGACCTCTTCTAGAGCTTTTCTCTTATGTAGATATTTTTTTCTGATTGTTATGAGTAATTGAGGACTGCTGCCATAACACAGAACAGGAACTACCATAATGTAATGTCATTGCCTTTGATGTATATTTTTATATTTCTATATAGTAAAAACATCATGGTTTTTGTCAAGAAAGAAATTGTGCTGAAAAATACCTTTGTGATAATTATCCATAAAGCTTCCAACTTACAAAACCAGAAAAAGTTCAACATCAGGCCTCAATGCACAGAAAAGTGCATGGAACAGCCTATTTTGAAGTATAATTTTCTATCAATCAGTGTGCTTTTCCAATTCTTTTGTTTTAGTTAGGCTTGCCAAGCCTTTCCAATAAAAACATCTTTTTCCATGGATTATTCACTGTGTGAAATCAGTGTCTGCTTTCCAAAGAAAATTATGAACAATGTCAGGCAAAAGTAGTAAGACAATCATATTTTTATGTTTTGATTAGGGTACCTCAACAGAATTTCAGTTCAATTACCTCATTTTCTTGTAATCATGTATGAGCTGAATTCTATAGTTCTCTTCTCTCTCCCATGATGTGCTGTGGCCATAAAACTGACATGACATGCAGACTCTGCTTATTCAGTTAAGATGATTATGATATTGTTCCATTAAGAACCACATCAGTCTTGGTATTCAGTAAGATACACCGTTCTGTCTGTAAAAAAGGATGGGAGCAACAGGCGACTAGAAATGCATTCCCCTAGAGAAGTGTGACAGCGACCTCAAAGCAAAATATTTCTGAATTTTAATACAATATCATCTTTTCTGCGCACACTCCTATCTGAAGCCACTCTGGATATTTTGGTGATTGGAACAACACTAATCCACAGTACCCGTTCACCTCTGCCTGCCCTCTCCCTCTCTTTATAAGCAGGCACCAGCAAGAGCTGAGACCCTCCTCGCAAGCAGAATTGGGAGCTGGCAGCAGACTGCTGTAGTGTCTGGAGTCAGGAAAACGCTCCTGGCTGCAATCTCTGCTTGCAAATGGACACACACAGATGATTCATGTGGTCTGGAGAACATGCATATAATGGTTTGGGAAACCTCTTATCTAGAAAGATGAAAGTCTTAAGGAGACACTAGCAAGCATCTCACAGGACTCATTCACAGTGTTGTGTTTACTGCTTCAGGCCTAGGTGCTCAGCATTGTACTAAAATCCTATTTTCCTACTGACCTGAGATGGAACAACAGGTTTCCCACACAAGCATTTATAAGCTATGAAGGATTCCTCATAGTCTTACAAGGACAGGCACATGTTTAAATCCTTACCAAACAACAAATTCAGTCATCAGTAGTAACTCACAACAGCTAAAGAACAGACCTCTTTGACTCCTCAACAAGGCCAAAGCTGCAGAGATCAGCAGCATTCATCATGAATTCATCCACAATGGAGCTAGGTTTTTTTCACAGAACGCTTTGCAAGACAAAGGTTAGATTTGCCCCTTCCAGTACGAGTTGCCATTCTGACTAGTGTCAACTCTTCTATCAGAAAAAGCAAGTGTTCTCATTCTACCAAAGACAATTATTTCAAATTTGTTGCCAAATGATTTCTGGTAAAATCAAGGTGATGAACTATTGAACACTCTGGTCATTAGCTGTCATCCAGCTTGACATTTCCATCTTTCAAGCAGTACTGCAGAAAATCAAAGATACACAGGGCTGCACTTCCAAAGCTGCAGAGATAGCCATACTATCTTCAAGAAAAGGGACCACGAAGGCTATCGCTAATGGAACGTGGAAGATTACAGCAACCCCTAAGCAGATAAAAAGTGTTGAAAAAGATTACTTCACGTGCCCTTTAGACACACAGTTCCAGAAGGAACTAACATTAATAAAACAGAGTAAGAACATAATAACAGAACATAATAACAGAACAAGAACATAATATTCTGGAGACAGAATAAGAAAAAAAATCTTGGCACAAATGACTGGTGTTATGCTGTGGCACTTTTTTTAAGCCATCCTATGTAAATATTGCACTCTATATCCATGTGAAAGACAGTTACAATGTATAGAAAATAGGTGAAAGTAAAAGAGCGCTTATTAACTGAACACCTTTATGGCAAAATTCTCATACCAATAAATGGGCAAAGGAAATAATAACTATTGTACAATACATTCTATATGTTATGCTACAATTATTCTTTAATTACTGTTTGCTTTACCTACTTTAGTCTTGAAGCCATCTGATATTTGAATCACCTTCTGCAAGGGCTTAGCAACTGGATTCATAGCTTAGGTACCCTCTTTAAAAATTGAAGAGAGTTTTCTATTTTTCTCCTGTCCTTTCAGTTGAACAAGCTAAATATAAAGAAATTATCTTTTTTTATTATTTTCTTTTATTTTTTGTTTCTTTTAAGATTTCTCTCCCCTCTACACTCCCACTTTTTATTCATGGATTTTAAAATTAATACTTTATTGGCCTATTTAGAAAACACAAAACCTACTCTAAAATGCCCTAAAATCTACACGTTCTTTAAAACTTTTCCAGTTTTCTTCCAGAAGACAGGTACATAGTGTTTGTCAGTACCTGCTTAAGTGTTAAATGCATCTATTGCTTCCAGTCATCCTATCTGCCTCTGTTCTTTTGAAGTCCAATCGCCATCTATATGTGGCATGGCAGAGATGACACAGGTATCAATTTATTGAAAGAAATGTATGATGTCTGTGATTTACTGCCTGGATCAGAAATTGTATTCTTGTGTGCGTTGTTTATGCTGATTCACTCATAGCAGCTCCTCTCCACTGGCATTATTAGACTCCAAACTGACTCCCATAGCTTTGTGAGAAAATAATCCCCAGCTCCAGAGGCTCCTCAGAAACCATACCTAGAACAAGCCTGCACACTGATGCACTCGAAACTTGTGCTGTTCCCTGAGCAGGAAAGCGCTCAGTGTTAAAGATCATTTCTATAAGTAGCTATGGCTAAGCTTTCATTTAGCAAAGGAAAAGGTTAGACACTTGATTAAGAATAGGTAATCACATTTTTAAAATAGTAAATACAAAATATTTAAAACATTCCCAGGACTTCACAGTCAACTCTCTCAGTTTTGCTCTCAGTTATTAACTGGTGCACCCCTCTCACTGATGAGAGTTTGGGAACAATTCTACCACCTTCTCCTGAAATTCTGCTTCCCTGAGCTAATCTCCTTCCTTGACCACTGTACAACTTTAGTGTCTTATTGAGGAAGCTAAACCTGCCACCTTCAGCCCAGGTCTGCTCAGAACAGACCCTTCGCCAAGCAAACCGTCTTTTGTCAAAGATACCCTCCCTTCCCTGTCTTTCAGCCCTCTTGGTTTGTTTATCAGGAGAACCAGCAGTCAAGATTTATACAAAAAATAGTTGTGAGGAACAAGGCTCGGTGAAATCTCCTCAGTCTACACTGAGTACCTAACTGCTACCTTCAGCTTACATGAACCAGCCCTCCTACAAATTGCATCTATGCTACTTATATTCTTTGCAGTGGAAAGGGGATGATTGATTACAGAATCTCAGGTGTAAGAACTGCATGTTAAGTTTAGGTATCTAAGCTACATTCACAGGATCTTCAAATGCAAATACCCTTGTCATTAAAAGAATAAAGAACTCTGGCATTTAAAGACGACTAATTTGCTAGGCAGTTAATATTTCAGTACAGTTAACTGCATATATTAAGCAGAGATAGTTTCAGTCTCAATTTCTCTCCTCCTTCCCTTTGGAGATGGATTACAAAAATGCTGATTCAATAAACACAACATTCCTCTCGCTTGCACTGTGGATGAGGTTTCTGCTTCCTTCTGGTAAACAACTTTGAATTTATTTATCTACTACGTAAGTTTGAACATACTGCCTGTTTCAGACTTTTTTGCAAGAAGTATCATTTTCAGTATAGTGGGACTAAGTGACATGCCTGTTATTAGATTCATACATTTGAATTCACTGTGACATCTTCAAAGAGTCTGCACATGAAATGCTGGCAGCACAAATGACAGATTTGGGACCCAGCATTTTCTTCTCTTCCTCAAATTTTGTGAGCATTGTAGGTCTTGGACTGAGATTTCAGGAGCTGATTTTTTTTTCTTATTCTAAAATAATTTACTTTTAAGTATCATCATTGCTGATGGATCTGTGATCTAAAACACTTTTGTAGGTTTTTCACAACGATGACAGGTCAGTGATTTCCTCTGGCACTAAAAGGTGGCCATTATCTTTTACTGTTTAGTTGTTTTCAAGATTCAGAGTCTTCATTCATCTAATTCAAAGAATAGGCACATATCAATGAGAACCTCTAAACATTTCTGTATTCCTGCTAAGATCTCTTTATGTGACTTTGCATACAGTTAAGTTTATTCCTATCCATATAAAAGCCTGATGGTTATATTTCTGCACAGTAAAACCCAAATAAATACTGAGAGTCATAAAGACTTCCTTTATTTCTTCAGGCAGTGCACTAAAGCAGTGCAGAAGAGGCTAATAGGTTCTGCAAAGCCATTGCTTTTTGCCCTTGTGCAAGTGAGCAGGACAGGATAGAGAGTGACTGAAAAATTACTGTGACAGGCTCTCAGCTGGCCATAACTCTGAAGTTGGAACCGCTGTACTCTTCCCTTAAAAGTGACCAGACTAAAGACACTAAAATGGCTTGCGGCATCAATGATTTATGAAAACACACACTAAAACAAGTGACTTTTACATGTCCAGTTAAGTGTAATATGGTGAGACAGAGTAAAATAAAAGGGTTTGCAAACAAATCTTCCCCTTATTCACTGTACCTCGCAGAGTAGGTCCTTCCATTCTTATTTTCTAGGTCAGCAATTTTTAGCAGCTTCCTGGACTCCAACAAATTCACTACAGTCTGCTCAGGATCCCCAGCAAGACCCTCTTTCCTGCAGGGAGGTTTCTGCAAGCCCCACTGCAGATTTTCTGCCAGCTCCATGCTCTCCTCAGGAGTCTCCCAGCCTGCACTTGTGCAGCAGCATCCCTGCTCATGGCCTTTATCACTCCCCATCTGTCCTACCTCATACACCAGAACTTTCTGCCCCATAACCATGCTCAGTTGTCCCCAGGGAAAGAGCAATTTACCCCCTTTCCTGCTGGTGCCGCCATACCAGTACTGTAGCAGCCTGAGCATTGCCAACAGGCAGCCTTCCTGCCTGCTGCTCAGCCATATTCTTTTTTTTAACAATTGGTGTGTGTGCACATATAATAAAGTGAGTGATCAATGGTTCAACAGGTGCCACTTATCACAGTTATTTATACCGACTGATCTGGCCTATGTGCAATTAGTACACAGTGGCATGACAAGTTATCATACTTCTTATTTTGAAAATCAACATGTCATTGACTTCTGCAGGGGTGGAGGAAGGGGACAGCCACATTAAGACGACTACAGGAACCCAGCTACAGCAGCAGTCTTGTCCAAAGAGCAATCACCTGCTCTTTTTAAGTTTCCAAGGACACTGCAGGGCAAAACAGGTTGGAAATCCCTGTTTCTCTGAGGCAAAAAGGACATTGCTGTTCAGATGGTTTGATCAACACTTTTCTGTTGCAAGAGAATGACTTCAGGCAGCCTCAGAGTTGGACTCCAGCAGGAACAGAAGCTCCTCTTTGCAAGGACATAAGAATCTATCTCATTTACCTTGTGCAAATACAAGAGCCTTGTTTTGCAAGCACCAGGAAACACTCTCTCACAAAGAGGCAAGGTGCTATCAGTCACTGGTACCTTTCTCTTGACTCAGAAACATATGAAGGTACTGGGGGAGATGGGGGCTGCCACTTGAAGCATTGCTTGTATCAGCACACTGGAGATGCCATGAGAAATTTAAATCAGCTGCAGTTTATGTTTTTCCAAAGTAGCAAAAAGAGAGCAACAAAGACCATGACCTACAACACCTCTCTGTCTCCCTAACTGCACCAGAGCAGTCCAAGAACGTGTCATCCATTACTGCCAGCTACCCTGCAAATGAGATGAGGATGACAACTACACTATTGGAATGTGCTAGGCTGATACAAAAAATTACTTGTACTTATTTTCCTCTTAAACCAATTGGTATTTTGTGCTGAAGGTTATTTTGCTGGATATTATTTTAAGGAGCCGATGGCTTTTTAAAATTGCTTTGAATTAAAATATTTGTTTTATAATGAGAAATTTATCATTAAAAAATAGCTTTACTTGCTTTTTTAAGCCTAGTTACATTTTTTCCCGTTAAGCTGCTTGGCTCTTTTGTGCTTCTATATGACTGTAAAGAGGAGTATGTTATTATTTTTGGAAAGCTTGCTTTTTATATTCTTTCTTTATTACTTACCCTAGTCTCTTAATCTTTTTTGGATATGTTTGGGTGTTCTTTTCATCTGGAGGTTTATTTATTTTTTTCCCTGTACAGTATGTTCTGTACTTCCAGATCTGCTAGGTACTAATTTTACTTAATTATCTCTCCTTAAAGTTCACCCTCTTAAAATTATCCCTCCTTAAAATTTGCTACTATATGTTGCAGGTTCTGGGCTTTTCAAAAAATACATTAAAAATATTCATCACAGTCTCCCTTTCTCTCTCAAAATCAAATTGCCCTTAAAAAAAAAGAAAAAAAGAAGGCTTAATATTTGATTTATAAATGGAAGGCAATAAAAGACATTTAATACTGTGCTAATAGATACCACATATTTTTAATTAAATTGTAATAATGGAAAAAAAGCACAGTATTTTCATGTTATAGATGGAATTGCGAATCTTATTTATGTATGCCAGATTAACTGACCAATTTCAGAAAAAGCTTAAAATTTTAATATAGAGGGTATATTTCATTTTAGTAAATATTTGTGCATGAGAAGATTAAGAAGACTGATATAGCATAGAAATGAAACTTTGTGTTTGCAGTCCAGAGATTGTCAATGTAGTCATCATAGGTGAAATTTGCACAAGTGGAGATGTCCCACATAAAGGCCCCCATACCTTTTAGCTATTTACCTTCTAAATTTCCATGGAGCTATAGAGGTGGTGTCCAAGCACCAGTTTAGCTCTGTGCTGCAGCCTGCTATTCTGGCTGCAGTGGGGGGGTCCACCCTGGACACCCAGATGTCTACGACAGGAACAGGTATGAGACACAAGAGGTCACAGCATCCTGACCCATTTTGGTCCTGACATAAACTGACACCTAGCAAGTGAGAAACACTATTTTTTTTTTCCTCCAGAAAATGTGATAGAAAGGCATCTGCAATCCTATCCCTAGTCTCTGTCCTTGCAACAGTTTGTTCCATAAAGATGGATTACACTTACATTTTTATTGGGACTTGTAAGTTGCATCCATCCTGAACATGTATTCCTTGTTTTACAGTTGTATAAAGCACCTCCAGACAATGATTTCTGTTAGATTTCTGGAGGTATTTTTGTCTTTATAAGACATAAAAGCATCTAGACACAGTGATTCTGCCCATCTTTGGCAGAACGCTCGCAGTTTCCTTTCACTTCAGATCCATTCACACCATCATTATGTACATTTTGAGTCATTCGGAGGTTTAGGTCTTTAAAGTCTGCCTAAAGACACCGCCTAGGAGGTCTTGCTCGCAGTCCCTAATATTTCATGAAAATCAAGCTTAATAAAATTCTCCACCTTCTTGTTATTAACAATTGTCATTATTCCTAACAACTTTTTAAATGAACCCAGAATGAACCATGGACTTCCCAAATACCAAAAATTATATCCTCTATTCCAAAGGTAACACATCTCATGTCCTTTAGGTCTCAAGCCCAAAATATTTCCTATCAATAGCATTTGGTTCAACCTGGAGTGGAAATTGTCAGTTCCATTCATGGGTCACAGTTTATAATTGTCTTCTCTCTCTCAGATCTTATTCATCAGACAAACCAGCTATAACAGACTTTACAAAAGGCTTTATTTTGCCTGATTTTGCACATAAATACTGTGTTTGTATTTACTTCAGATACAAATGGTGCCACCTGCTCCTCTTAGTACCCTGACATTTGGTGCTAATTAGATGGACTTGCATTATCAACAGCAAAGTAATACCGCTCTGCAGCAGGCACGGTTACCATGGATCCTAATGCACTCGGCATTCCACAGAAAATTTAGCAGAGCATAAGAAATAAATCTATTCCTGTGTGAACCTGCACCGGTTCTGTGACACTATTAAGGTACATCCTCAAAGTCTGCTAAATCCAAGGGTAAATACCATTATTATTTCTAAATTTTTATTAATGCATTTTACCATTGAGTCACCATTTAGGTGAAACAAAATTGCAAGTCAATTTTAAACACCCTTGCAGTGCTAATGGAAACAAGTCATGTATTCAAGCTGTAAAGGAGAATGAGTCTCAACCAGGGATCAGTTGCCACAAAAAGACTACTGGCATCTGTAAGTGAGAACAGTCAAAACAATTCATACTTGTAGGACTGTCACACTGAATAGTTGCTGTGAAAACTCACGCTATTTGTTCCTTTTCAAGCCTACCTGAATGTACCTAATTATTATACTCTGATTATAAGACCTAACAAATATGGGCTAATCCAAAAGTTGCTTCTACAGAGTGATTTGGCATAGTTCAATAAACTCTACAGATAAAATTAAATGAGAAGGAGGAGGAATGGATTATAGTGAGAGCAGAAGGTAAAGAAAAGAAGCTAATAACAGAGAAATAAAACCATTAAATAAGAAGGCAATATAAAAATAAAATTCTTCCCTTTCTCCCTTCCTTACAGTGAAATGCATCTAACACTATAATTCTTCTCATCTGTTCTAGGGTCCAACCACTCCATATTTTACAATTCAGATAAATTAGCATTTTCTGCTTCAGGCATCAGCCTCAGCCATTGTTTGGGGTTCCTCCTTTGTTGTCAGAATTATCTGCATTTCTGTCCTGTACACATCTTCGAGTGCCATGGAGCCAGACTTCTATGAGCTTTAAGATTCTTTCAGAGTTGTACCCAATCTCTCACATCTTAGAAAGGAAAAGTTCAGCACCCGAGTTATAAATTGCACATCCTTTGTCCTCTGAATGGGCTTTTTTAACAAACTACCAAAGGCAAGTTTGAAACATTATCGCCTTCCCCTTGCAATTAGAATGATTTGCTGTTGGAGCGACACTCTGCAATCAAGGGAAAATCGGGGAGAGAACCACTCCCCAAAGCTGAAAGCATCATAGCACAATGCTAGGAAGCATGCCTTATAATATACAACCTCACCAGGCTCAGGCTGCTACCTCCATGCGAGTCCTCTAGCTTTCCTCACAATTGAATTCTAATTAAAATATTTAACCTTTAAAAGATGAAATTAATTTGAGAATCACCTCATCAAGCTCAGTTTATGTAAGTGACATAGCCCAAGAGAAGTGGAAGAAGACAGGCCAGACAGCATCTACAGGTGTAAAAGCTTTTTATGGGGTAGCACAGATCTACTGATCAGGAATTTACAATTAATATACCACTGCATGCAACAGATAAGTAATCAAGCAGGTAGGCAACACATGATTTGGGGTAGGATAGAAGTAACATTTCCTCTCCTTTTTTTTCCCCCTCTCTTTTTTTTTTTTCTTGGCAGGTACAAATGGACAATGGACCTAGGTTTATATAGCATAGTTCTAGTCACAAGCAATCACATTAAAAATCAAATCACACCTAAAATATTACTAATCTGTCTATATTTGAATTAGCAATCAGTTTCTAATTGTGGGGAAATTTCTGTATCTAAATTATCAATAACTGAAGTGGCAGTGAAATCGCAGTGTATGAATACAACGCACACATTTGAAACAGGAAATCTCAAAGTTTGCACATGGCCTAACAAAAAGTAAAATATCCACTGATCTGACTGGAGACTGCTTTGCTTTGCTTGGAACCCTGAAGCCTGTTCAGCCTTCACAGTCGCTAGATGTTTCTCCTCCACCAGAGCCTGCCAGCTGACATAATTTCACAGCTGGGATGAAATCTGTGTCCACGTAGCTGAGTTCATTCTTACCCTGGGTGGCTCATAAATAGCCAAGAATTTGTCTGTTGTACAGCATGAATACTGAAGAGGAAAGAGAGAGCTGCTCTAACACCTGGCCAAGAAAAGTTTATCCATCAGTAAGAGGGGCTTGGTTTTTCTAAATGTCAGAACAATACAACAGTCCTCACAAATAAGGAAGAACATTATGGAATCTTCTGAACAAGAAAAGCTTGTGTTAAAGATAAGATTTCCACAATTATTAATGTACTTTGAATTAAAAACAAAGAAAACCACAGCCTTCTTGAAGAATAACTCGTCATGAACCAGATCTACTTCATTTCTAATGTAATGATACTGCCAAAACTTAGTCTTTCAAAAAAGCTGAGTAACATGTCCCTGTGGTACGTGTGCAATAACTTGTTAAAGTTTTCATCCTAACTTTTTTCAGGGGGTAATAGGCCACGATAAGAGAAGAGACATGAATGCTGCAATTTTTGGAAATAAGTTTAAAATAAAAAAGTTCTATAAGAGCATCAGGTTTGCGTTCTCCAGAGAGCTTCAACCTCTTGTAGTTATTGACATAGCTGGGTTTCAGGAAATACATAAATGTTAAGTGGTGAGTATAGCCAGCTCCCTCCTGACATTCTACTTCTACAATCACATCTTTGATTTCAAGGAAGAGATGAAATGCATAGCTTGGATATTCTCTTCTAAAAATAGCCCCATAGAAAGATAAATCCATCGTCCAGAGACATGGAAAATTACTAGACATCAATGTCAACATTTTTATCTGTGTGATTGTATCCATCAACTATGTGCTAGATAAACATTTGCACAGGCAGCTATTCACATACATACTGTATACAATAAATTATACACTGCTCCGATAAAAATTGTTTTTTCTGGGTCCCAAATCATACACTTTTTCTCATCTTAAACTATAGACTTACGAGGAGGCTTTGTTACAGAGTTACATTTCATTAGAGAATGCATTTCCATCACAACAAAAACACTTTCTAAAAAACTTACCAATATTTTGGTTTCTAGGGAAAACAAGACAGAAAATTGGCACTATGTTGAAAATATGACTGTTGCATTTTAGAACTGAACCAGCTTGAAACTTTTGATTACATGCATTTGATTTTTATGTTAGATAACACACTATAGTATTTTCATTGAAGTAGAATAAGGTTTAATTCTCTTTGCTTTGAATTTTAAAATGGTCTGGTTTAATTTCAATTCCAAATGTCAAAATCCTTTTTGAAATAGAAGATTCATCTTCTTTGCAGTTCCGCTTCTCAAGAGGATTTCCTGAATAATAAATTAAGAATAAAGCTTTTGACCCTTATTGTATTTTTTCCCACTTTCCGAAATTGGTCCTGAATGTATAACAGCAGTCACTGGAAATGCTCCGCTTTCTTGAACAGTTCATATATATCATCTGAGATTAGGAACGAGGGAGAGGGGACTGGGAACAGTTCCCCTGTGGCCTGCCAGTGCTTGTGAACACCAAGAGGTCCAGCCCCAAGTCCCACCTCCCAGACCTTCAGCTCCCCTTTCTCCAGGCAGCCTGCTCTGACTCTTAATAACTCCCTCAGTCCTTCTCCACCTCCCGCTTAGAGTTTCTATGCTGAATTGAAGATCAGTAACACAAAGATTGAAGGGAGGAGAGGGGGACCGGAAAGGCAAAATATTTTGCTCTGAAAGCATCCTCTGTGGACGTGCATACAGATAGGGATGACAATGGAATTAAGGTAAAGGAGATTTTATATAGGAGAATAAATGCATACCAAGACATATACACATGCATGCTGTACACTGTAGTAATATTTTAAAATGGAACACCCCAGCAAGTAGACCTGTATGGATGTCAAAAACCAAGGAACAGGGTTATATCAACATCCTTTGATCAGAAAATGAATCACATACAAAGTTGAAGATCAGAAAATATGACCAGTGAAAAGTATTAATAATGCAGTTTTTCAAATAACTGCCTACTTTCTAGGGATGTATCATAAGAAGGCAAAGTACAGGCACTTAAAATTACTGTTTCTTTGTGGAACTGGCTGTGGAATATTTTTACATGGGTAGAAAATATATTTAAGACATGCTGCGTGTTACTGTAATCATTCTTAAGTCCTTTCAGCTGTGAAATGCTACTGAGTTCAGTGCAGTCCTGCACAGATGCATAAGTGGGCCCCATACAGCCTACCTTGCAGGACTGGAGCTATGTTTCTAACTATTGCACAGCAAATTGTTTGAAGGCATAATTACACCTGAAATGCTTGATCATAATGTAATTAAGTTGCTTCCCCTCAAATGAGAACTAATTGAAACTAGCATTCAAAACTCCATTTAAAAAAGAAGGACTTTGGAAAACAAAAAAACTAGTCAAAAACATATTAATAAAGGAATTAATCTACTGAGCTATAGGAAAATGTACATGGTCTTAGAAAAGAGTTACTAAGGACTTGAGCACCATGAATCAATCAACTGTCTAGGAATGACAAATGATATTAGACCAGGTGCAGAATTAATACTGTATACTAAAGCACAGAGGAGGCAACAAGTTAAAATTTAACCTTATCAACATGGGTCAGAGAACTGAACTCCTTGACTGATCAGAAAGAGTGAGAGGACGATGGTTTTGGCCACTCAGCCACAATAGCAGCGAGGGAAATGAAATGCTACAGAAAGTTATAGAGACTGAAGAAGCAGCAAACATGATCATTTGAAATTTCAGATAGCCACATTTCAGGCAGGTAAATATCATAATGAAGCATCAGCCAGAGATACTGTAAGTGACCAACATAAACAACAAGCAGAGAACCCCAAGAAGAGAAACAATGTTGGGTTTTATCTGGAAGAGTGCAACAGGCCCAATTCCAGATAGCACTACAAATGAGCGCCTTTGTAATCATGACCAAAATATGCTCAGATACACCTTTCTAAAAAAGAAGAAAAATAAATAAATAAACCAAGAAAAAAAATGAACATAGGAACGTTGATTTTTTTTTTTTTTCCAGAGGAGCACTATAAAAAGGCAAGGAAGGTGATAAAAGCACCATCCAAATTCTAAAAGCACACTTTCTTTTTTTTAATGCCACATGTATAACTGAAAGTAAACATATAACCCTGATCTTGAAGGGTCTAAAAGCAAAAGCCAACATGATTCAATATCACAGTGAAGGAGGTTGCAAGAAATTTTAATTCTTTTTTTTCAGAAGTGATTCATGCTAAAAATTGAAAAACAAAAAGGATAAACTGTGGAAAATAAAACCACATAACAGCAAACCAAAAGAGATTTCAAGGAGTAATACACAGTGCAGTTCCCTCCCACATACAATTTTCCTTTCATCGATACTAGAGAAATTTAGAACTTAGTATTGCTGAGGCCAAATTCTTGGTTGGTTACCCTTTTCATAGGTTGTTCAAACTTCTTGTGTCTATTTCAAGGTTCTGTGCAACCTGTCTATAAAGCTATGCTTATTTTCATCTTACTTTTAAGATCTAAAACTCTTGTCTTCTGAAGTGAAAAGCAATGTAGCGTCCCTTCGGATGATTCCTTTAAAGCTTTTCTTATCCTGCTCAGCCTTTGATTACTGACCTCTCTGTGATTTCCACACAAAAATCAAGTTATTACTCTCATTTGGGGGGCCATATCCTCTCAAATCTCATACCTCTTCATGTCAATAAAGCAACACTCATGTACAGTATTGAAGATTTGGCCATTACACATCCTTTGTATTTTATCTTTGTGCAACTAAGTTGCAAAATCTTTGGTCTCATGTTCCAAACCCTGTTTCCTTTATCATCATCATAAATTACATGAAAGACAATTTCACAGAAGAATTAGTGAAAACAGTTCAGATAAAATGGAAAGCGACCTTAACACTCATCCAAAATTCAACACAAACCTTATGCAGACCTGAAAGTCTCATACTGCAGCTTGCAAAGGTATGGATCAATCAAAGCCTGTGTAAAGGAACAATGTTTAACAGAGTGTGCCAGGACAGTTTTATCATAAAGGCTGATATCGAGGCCACAGGTAGTTCTGTTGAAAAAAGTGCAGAAGCTACAGTATAATATGTAGATTTATTTGCCCTTTTTCCTGCAGGCTGTCAGGTACCAGTCTTTACATTCCACACTATCCCACTGCACACAGAAACTGCAAATGTAAAAGACCTTTGCATACTCACTTCCAGTTCTGTTAGCTGACATGAAGACTTGTACAATCTAATACAGCAAATTAATTCTTCTTCCTTTAATTATTTTTTCCTCTCTCCATTTTACAACACTGCTGCAACTACAGATTTCACCTAAAATCCAGTGGAAAGGCATCAAAAGTTATTGAGCAAGTTTCTTCCTATTTAATTTCAACTCTAATTTTGCAGAAAAGTTAGAATGACATACCCAGTCTAATTAAAAAACAAAAACAGTGAGTTCCAGGAATTAAACCCCTGAATGTGTGTGCTTTGTCTATCAGTAAATAATGAGCAATTTATACAGCAAATTTAGCCTCCTTTTCTCTTTCCAAATTCTGTGAAAGCCATTTGTAATCTTATGTTTATTATTTATTTGGAGTTACTAATTACAAAGTCAATGGCTAATTTGTGGTCTGTACATTTTTCATTCTGGATAGTTTTTATCTAGAATTTGAGGAATGTTACATACTTTTAAATAGGATGCAGAACACATGACAGCCTCTTTATCTCATAGTCATACTATTCAATTTTGCACATTGCTTTTCTCTACCATAGCCTTTTGGCAGATGCTAACATTTCTGTCCAAAAAAAGCTAAAAAGAAAAATCAATTATTCTAGTAATCCATACACATGGACTGTTCATTATATTTTCAGATTTTATATGTAATATATCTTGCAAGAAGGTTCAGTGAATTGCAGAGCTTATTCTATGACTCTCCAAGCCAACACTTACAATGTTCCTAAAACTGCCACTTTTAGAGTCTCAGGCTCTTTTTCAAAATTTAAAAGGAATAAAATTAATTTGTTTCTTGTTTGCTGTAGTTTCAAAAGTCACAAGAAGACACAATTTAAACTGTTACCTTGAAGTGCTTCTGGTGCTGGAAATTATTTGTTCATTTCAAGATGAGAGAATAATTGTTTATCTATCTGAGAGTCTCTGAAGAACTGCTCTTTCAATGGTATAGCTCAAGAAAAAGTCTACCAACAGTCAGAACTGAACAGTAAGAGTGAAAAAGCACCCTTATTTTCTAAGCTAAACAATGCTTATGTGGCACTTAAATTCCACTGGACTCCTCCTAGCAGGTTTATGACGTGCAAATGCCAACTCATTTTTCTTCTTCTTTGCTTGAAAGAATAGAACAGGAAAACACTGTTAAAAAAAAAAAAAGTCTGAAAAATGCAATCTCGGCCCAAAGAGTTTATACTTGAGCACATGCAGAAGTAAAGAACAGACGGGAAGCAAGGGAAACCTGAACAGCATGGTAGACCATGGCCTCAGCACACCACCTGCCCCATGACTGCAGAGCTTTTGAAGGCATTTGGGTCTTATTATTTTGTGAGGTCAGGTGGAATGTATGCAGTGCGTAGACCTTCCCTTTCACTATCTTGAATTTCAACCAAGACCATCCTTGGCTGCCAAAACTTCAGTAAATGCTGAAGATACAGTAGAAAAACCCCACAACATTAATCAGCTATTGTTTACTGATGCAGCTGAAGATACCACTAATAGAAGCACACCTTATCCCACAGTATCACTTTAATAGATTGAAAGTAACTTATTTTCCATAGCGTATGTAATGTGTGAGATCACAACACCAGCCGCTTTTGTCTCAGTGACAGATCATGTACATTATGTAGATTCATCAAAGATTTTAAAGCCTTAATTTGTCTGTCTCCTGGGATTACCTCATCACAGAATAAAAGGATCTTGGCCAGAATAATTAAATATTTCATTTTTAAACAAAGTCTGAAATATAAACCTTTGTCAACAAGTCCCTTTAAAATATTTTGCGTAATTCAATGGGATATTGCAGCCTGAAAATCTATGGTGTTATCAATAGGCAAAGAGTCGCATACTCAGATCTGAGGAATATTTGCTGATAATCTATGTACAGAGGACTGCCATATATTACCTTCCCTTTTGTTTCTATCTGTGAAAATACCTGTAAGAATGCTAAATTACCTCTAAACATTTAAGTAATATAGTCATAATTAATATGAGCATATATTGGAGTTATCTCCAGGATCTTACATGAACTGGGAAGGCAGATTGCTTTGTTGAGAAGGTGGTGATCCATGCAACCATGGAATGGGATTCATTTCACTTGATTTGAGCAATCTAAAAGTGGGGCACCTCATTCAAATTAGTCGTCTAGGTCTATTTGCAGTCCATAAAGAGAGATGGGCATCCTCACAGGGTAAGTCATACCAGTCTAAGTAGCTTACTAAGACATGTGGAGGTGGCCTGCCAGAAGTTAAAGAATTAAGTAAATCCTGTCTCATGAGCTCCGCCCAAGGGCAATCCTGCAAGCCTTGAACATGCACTAGTCCAGAGCTAGAATTTGGGTCAAAATCATTATGCCCAGCCATGCAGTTAAACCAGTGTAAGTTAAATGTAACAAATATACCTCTCCTCCCCTGTACACTGATTTTAATGCAAACTGGGGACACTTGTGCTTCTATCTGACCTTTCATAAGAACCCTCCATACAAAAACACCTATCTCAAATATTGGATACAAATAACATTCTGGAAATATTGAACCATAATTGGTACATTTAATGGATATACTTATCCATTAAAAGCCAAATTCTGACCTCCTTTTCTACACTGATTTATACTACAGCCCATTATGTATGCCCCATTGATTTTGCTGGGTGTATTTCTGCAATAAAATTCTACTTGGTAAATTAAAAAGCAGCTGCATCTGTTTACAGATGACCAATCTGAACTCCCTTCCACAAAAGGTGTGCAATTACTTACAAATCCTTTCAGAGGAACCCAAACCATAGGATGAGTGCCAGGAATACAGCTGTGGCCCTCCAGCTCAAAGGACCATACTAACCTGAAGTAAAATCTCTTGAAATGAGTACAGTGAGGACCTCAGATGCTTATCATCGACTGCTTCGCTCTGCAGAGATATACTGTTTGAAAACATAGACATGGTCTCAGGGCATTTGGGCCATCTGGAGAAGAAGATACCTCACAAAGGCTACTCTTTCTCTGCCTGACTGATATCCCCCACCACGCAACAGACCAGGAAAAAATGTATCATGAACCATTACTTGTGAATATGGAAGAACATTTTCAACCAAATTAACATGCCTGCTGCTGATCTCAGTAAAGAAGTTTCACCGCCAAAGTCCTCAACCAGATTAGTTCACAGGACAGTGCTAGAGTGATTGGACAGTGGTCAACAGGTCTGAAGGATGAGCAACCCCCTGTGAGGTTACAATGAGCAGATCAGCCTGTCTGATCACATCCAAGGACATTGAAAGGTATACAGCTAATGGTCCTTTTTGAAGACTTAAACTATTTTTTATTGTACTACTTGTATTCCGATGAAGCACCTAGTCAGCAAGTATGCACACCAAATGTGCATACTTATAAAATGTTTAAGCACTGTAACCGGAAATGCTTGAATAATAGCACAGATGTAGTATATATAAAATTAAAACTGTTCTTCCAGTCCTCTCACAAGGCAGGATTACAAGAACTTGCTCAGAAGGGAAAACAACAAATATTTTTTCTACCTGAAGAAGGATACCTGGGACTCAGGCTTATACAGAACATGTCTTCCCATTCACAGCAAGAGTCTGTTTGTGGCAGACCAGGGGAGCAAACTGATGAAGAACGGCATGCAACACTTCGACTATGAACTTCCCCATTCCACTAGCATCTGTCCAAAGTGGTTGAGCTGGTACTGGAAATGATGGAGTAACTTACTATTGTCTCCCACGAACAAGGATTGTGTACAGATTACATTCTTACATGTGTGACATCTAAGTTACATCATAAGTAATATTAGTTACAAGTTTTCCAAGACTACATTTGAGAAGGCACAGTTCCAGAGTTCGCACAAAATCGTACTTAAAGCAACAATTCATTCAATAGGATATGCCATTCTTGCAGAGGCTCTGAGCTGGAATAAGAATCTCTGAACTCATAAGTTACTAGCAAACACATCCACACGCACACATACATATGCGTATTAAAAGTATTCCAACTTGGCCGCAAGTGTATCAAATCTCAGATGGCAAGATACTCTATTTAAATGATTGTGCAGTGGAATACGACTCATAACTTTGTAAGACATTATAAATCTAAAATTGATACATTTTCTGACAGAATATAAGACTTGAATTCGTATTTATGAATAAAATTATAGAGAAACAAAGACATCCATGGAGTATATCAACAATTTCTTCTTCATATTAGAATAATAAGCTTTTTTAAATTATAAAATTTGTAGGTGAATCTAAGCTTTGACAACAGGATTGAGAAGTGATATTCCACTGGATATGTTATAAAGAGATTTAAAAATACTAACAACTGGTGAAATAATAAAATGGATGGCATCAAGTTAAGTGAAGAAATCAAATCAGTGAATAGGCAGCGTATGTTAGGTCCCCTGATTTGACAGCTCTCAGACATACTGAGTAATACTTATGCACATTAGCAGTTGCTGGAATTAAATACTATTCAACTTGAATCTTCTGAAATTCTGTAGTTTCTGGAATAAGAGCCAGAACTGGCACTTTGCAAGACAACTTAATGGGACCACTGCAGTGCAGCTACCTGTAACGCACAATTTTCATAGTTCTGAGATAATGTCCAAAGCAGAGTAAGAAACGGCTCAGACTATGGCAAATACTCCTCAAAGTCTTTTGTATCCAATTGATGTGATGGGTAGCAAAGATTCAACAGTCAACTTGGCTCCTGCTTATCATGCTGCAAATCTGACTACTGTGATTTTTACATAGAATTACTGTACTTACACAAAACAGCAATAGACATTTTATAAATATAGATAAAAAGTCAAAAATCCTTCTGCAATGTGTTTATAAGCTACTTTTCAAATGGGAATCAAGAAAATGGCAAAGAACAGCAAAAGAAGAGAAAGAATAAGAACTGCCTTTTATACATCTTATACCTAAACATACTGGTCACAACACACAAGTCACACAAAGAGGGACAGCATGCAGCTCTTTCTGTGTGCTCAAAACCAGTCCCTCCTGAGCCTTAGTGCCTTTTGGGAATTGTGGTACAACTCACCATGTGTCTCAACTGCATCTATGCTGATATTTTTTAACTTTGTGTAGGTCTCATCAAGGAAAAAAAAACTACTTTAGGAGTGATTTTATGGTAATGGAACCATTACTCAAATTAAATAGCAATGCACTGTACCTCTGCAAGATTCACATTCTGCTACTGAAATTTTCAATTTGTTCTATAAATTTTTCAGAATGTGGCTGCATATGCATAAAATCTATTTCTTTCTATTAATATTTTTAGGTGCAATTGTATTTTCAAAGAGGTTAGTTAAGAGAAAACAATTAAGTAATGTATCTGTAAAGTTCCTAGGTATGTATGATGTCTATTATACTGCACTGTGATTTTTTTTCAGTGAAACTTGATAGAGCAAATTGAAATTACACTAATTTACACGGGTCTCTATATGCTTTTGGAAACTCTTCCATCTTTATTTTTAGCAGTGCAGTCAGCCATTATAGGCAGTTAAAGGCTGATTAGGTTTGCAGAGTAGTTAAAATGCTAACCATACAGAACAGGGGGAGAGACTACTTCTGTAGGGATGTGCATGAAGGAGCTTTTTTAATTAACGTTTTTGTTGAGGTTTTATTAAAGGGCCACATTTTGCTGTTCAAAGACTGTAAGTACTATGATAAATGCATGCCTTGAAAGGATGCTATGGGGAAAATCCAGAACAAATCTCAATGGAACTATATCTTCCCATGTCAGATTTGAATTTGAGGCTACCATCATACACATTAAAACATAATACAGTAAGTAACTTTACTTCATGTTAGATTTCTACCTGCTTATGCATGCAAACACAAATATGCACATTTCTATGCACATATGTATGTAAAGAAGACTTCTACAGAATTTTTTGTTAGAATTAAATCAAATATTAACATTCTGTGAAGTTAATGGAAGGAAATTTGAGTACATTTCATTTAATTCTTACCCTTCTTCCTTAACTCTTCATCATTAATGCTGCTTTCTTTTTCTATCACTGTGTTTTGGTCTTCTGAAAGAATGATGGTGCATATTATCAGCCCCACAATTCAATATGATTTTTAAGAGTACTTTGGGACATCTTTTTTTCATTTTCATTGTATTCATACTTTCGTGCATGTCTTAAGAAACATGAGGTCTAGAAACCTACCTTAAGGTGGAACTGACAATTAATAGCTCAACAATGAAAAGCTGGAGTTAACAACACAACACCAGGAATAAATCTGGTCAGTCCACAATGTTTGTAAGTAATGCTAAATCTTCAGCTACCAAAAACTTGGCCCACCAATTGAGTCAAGTGGGAAGCTGAGGGTATGGGAAAATTCTCCAGGATGTCAAAGTAGAGCAAGCGGCATACTGTCTCTGCCATCTCCTGCCACCACGATGCAAGCCCTTCCTCTTGAAGAATGTAGGTAATCAAAGGATGAATGCTGTCTCTGTCTTTACAGTTTTCTGCTGGGGCACAGGGATGAGTGAAAAGCTGCTCATCTCCTCACTTCTTATTCCCACAAAGAGATTCTAGTGCTAAAGAAAAGCTGTTGAAGATCCCTGAAAGATTCATGTCTCACTGAAGATCTTTGTATTGAATATAGAAAACCTGCACCTTGAATAAATATGTAAAGTGAGGCTCGTAACTTCTACAGATAGTTCAATCCTTGTAGTGCTCCATTCTTTTCCATTTTGTTGTAATAAGACAAACGAGTTTTCTCTGCAAATGTCTTTTCCCTTCCCCAATTAAAAAAGTGTAAGGGCAGTCACTGAATTATTGTTTCATGTTTACTACGTTAATGGCCCAATTTGATTTTTTTTTAATTCCAGACAGGTTGGGGAAAAAAAAAAATACCTCTAATATTTTTCAATGAACTATTCTAATCTTGATGATTTGATCAATGTACACTCACATTTAGAAACACATAGAGCTAGCTGCAAATCAATAGTGGCAAAGCAATTGCTTTTTCAAAGTTTAGGTGAACTATTGCTTTCTGTCAACTGGCAAAAATCAGAAAGCAAATGATCAGGCAAACTCAAAATAAATTTATTATTTTATGTATCTCCAGAGTACAAATTCTTTTAGGAATTAGAAGCAACAGCAACCACAAATAAACAGTATTTCAAAACAGTTTTAAAATAACAGTTTTCTTTAAATAAACTGTTTAAGCCATTACAACATTAGACTATAATAATCAGTAATGTATAAGGACAGAAGGAGGTAAGAAGGCTTATGCCCTTTTGTAATTCTTAATCTTGAAGAAGGAGAGGAAATCCCTTTCAGGACTTTCAGTGCTAAAAAGACTGTTGATTTTACATGGAAAAGAAGAGAGGAATATTTTTTGCTATAAAGCTTTTTCTAGTATCTTCATAGGAAAAAAAATGCTTGAAATTGGATTAGATTGGTAGCATCCTGACTGCAGATAGTAAAAATTTAAAGCTATGAACAGATAACTCGACTAAACAGAGAACAGAGATATCAGTTTTGTTGTTGTTGGGACTTACGAATGTCATATGAGAAAAAGATTCAAGTACTTCCTAGCTAAGATAAACAAGAATGTCTAACAAAACACATCCCAAGCCTGAGAAAACTTTATACCTACCAATACGCCTTTTAATATCTTTGGAGAAGGAGATTTTTAGATTATGGCTGTATCATGAGCTTTTGGATTTCTTTTGGTGTATCACTGGCTATTGACATGATATACAAATTGGGTTGCTGGGCAAAAGACAAAAAGGATCTTATCTGCAGTGCCCAAATAAAATATGGGGAAATTAGGATAAATGGTGGTTTTAAGTTCAGTCTTCAAGACCTGAACTAGAGATGGGAATACATTCCTTTTAAGAATTGAGCTGAAAATTTGGACTGAGAAAGTACACATAAAGTTTCAGAGAAAACCAACTGGAAGGACAACTGGCAACTGGGATAAGCCGAGGATCAGTCTTCGATATTAAGTTATAAACAATTAAATGTAACAGTTCCTACATACTTATTGAAATTCAGGGGTTCATTCATTTCTTTAATTTACTGCCATTATTTCAGAGCAGACTTGGCCATGAAGTAATATCTTCGGCCTTTCAAGGGAAAGATAAGTTCTTGGGTGGGATATTCTCTTTAATCTTTAGTAGATGTAGAAGATCATAGCAGACTGACTCATCTGTTTTGAGGGCTGTGGTATGAAGAATCAGCCAGGATTTCATTGCTGCCTCTCTTTTGTGCACAGGAGGCCATGGCAAATTAACTGGGGTGGGTCAAGATGTCATTTGTGATTCTATAGGTCTACACTAGGAGGGGGGCAGGGGCGGCTCTTATTCCCCCATTCTCCACCTAGCATTTCTTCTTAAATCACAGGAGGTTTATTTTGAACTTCCAGCCTCATCTCTTGATTCAGTTTACTTGAAAGGAACACATTTTGTTTATTTTTGTTATCCAACCCTTTAAATTTGAGTTCGATAAGCATAGGGATCATGATGAATCATCAGCTTGTTTCACGTCTGCTGCTGTCCAAGTGTCTTTTCCATTGCAGTAAGCCACCTTTAAGTGGTTTTAGTCAAGGGTCCTATCTCTTGTAGATACCCTTGCTCGCAGAAGAATTCAAAGCTTTTTCCCCTGCAGGTGAAAATGCATGTGTAACTTTTTTTTTTTTTTTTTAAGAATGCTTTGGGATGGAAGGGACCTTTAAAGGTCATCTAGTCCAACCCCCCTGCAATTGGCAGGGACATCTACAACTAGATCAGGTTGCTCAGAGCCCCATCCAGCCTGGCCTTGAATGTTTCCAAGCATGGGGCATCTACCATCTCTCTGGGCAACCCGTTCCAGTGTTTCACCACCCTTTCCGTGAAAAATTTCTTCCTTGTATCTAGTCTAAACCTGCCCTCTTCTAGTTTAAAACCTTCATATGAGACTGCCCACATCTTAATCTCATCCCTTGATACTGTTAACTTTCTGGGTGCAGAAAATATGTTTTCTTTCTGTTTTCAGGCACAGAGAGCATACCATAATTTTGTTTCATGAAATATACGGATATCCATTTCAAATCGCAAATTACTTTGAATCTATCAAGATACGGCCTATGCATTTTATACACTACTTTTCACTTGGTAATTCAATTTGACAGATGTGATGAGGCTGAGACAAGTCATACAACCATCTGTGGTAACATTTAGAGCTTCCCAAACTACAGCACATACACCACTCATTCCACCTGAAGAACTTCAAAAAAGCATCTATTTTCCACTTAAAATAGTAAAAACAAAATAATCCCTCCCCAGACATGGGTAACTACCCAGCCATGACTTACTGCTATATGAATCAAGGCCAAGGAGTAAAGGATTAGAGTAATGAGCTATCATTTAGCTTGGTGAGGAACTGAATGTCATCCTTTTGTTTGTGGAGTATGTAGTAAAAGGCAGAAGACAAGGCATCGTTGTTGAAATGAGAGAGTGCATGCATGGCTCTCATATTTCTGTGTGAGATATCTGTGCATTGCGAAGCCCAGTGCAGTAAGTCTTTGAATTGATGGCACAGTACACATACAATAAATCTGATGGTTCAGGAAGTGCAGGACTGATGGTGCATGTGCTTGGAGACCACACGGTATGTCTGTCTGACAAACCCAGGAGAAGTGGGGTGCTGGTGTGCAGTTTGTGCTTGCAGAAAGTTTGGAAGGGCACCCCCATTACAAAGGCTACATGACAGCGTCACCAGACAGCCAGAAATCCTGGAACAGCAACTAAACAAAAATGTTCGTGTTCCATGTGGAAAATATTATTTGGTGAAAGAAAACACTGCCAGGGAAATCAAGGCACATGGATGACTTATGTAGGCAGTGCAGAAAATCGAGTATTACTGCTGCCACTAGTCACAGAGATGGTGGTCACCATCAGTACTGCCAGGGGTGGCGGCAGTAATTAAGCAAATGACACTGGGAGCCCTGACATTAGGCAAGATGTATATAAAAAGTAACATAAACAGTCTGCTGTAGTCACAGAAGACCAAAGGTAAACTCTGCAAGGAACAGCAAAAAGCCAAGATCTCATAGGTGAGTTGAGACTTAGAGCTACTGATGTGACTGCTATATTAGCTGTGGTGACAATTATGTCTGGCTAGGATGCCTGCACAAGCAGGTTTGAGAACACCAGTGCCAGTTACATAGAGTTTTTGCTCAAACTTCACAGAGACTTTCAGCTTTATAATGATATAGAATCCTGTTCTTTTCACATGAGGACAAGTAATAAGGACATATTGATTTGATTTTCACTATTTTCTCAAACACAGTTTGTAAACTAAATAAGGAGTTCATGACTTGACCTATCATCAAGACCTCAATAGTCTAAACAAAAATTTAATTTTCTCTGTATATACTTCAGGGATAACAATATGAGAATTACTGTGATGTGCCCATTCACTAAAAAAAGCAATCATATTGACAACTATAGATGGGGTGAGAGGGGGAGGTCATTGAAAACATGAATGGAATTGAACCACAGCCACAGGTCTTTAATAAAATCTGTACCATCATTGGATTTGTGCAAATTAACTACTAACTTTCTCAAATATTGCCCATGATTTTTTTCTTCAGGTTTAGGAAAAAATATCACACTTTTCTTACAACACAATAATTTGTACGGGAGAATTGAAGGGAGCCAGAATAGTGATGAAAAGAAAGCAGTTCCTTTCCTGCACTCTAATAAACAACTTACAGATAATGTTTTACTTTCACAGTTACCTGTGCATTTCTTGATATTGCTATTTCTTTTTCCATGTGATCCTAACTTGCATCCAAAGTTCTCCTCCCAAAATTCTGCAAACCATACATTTCTTCGATTGTTAGCAAGTGTTCGGCTCCGAAAATATCTATCAAATCCTACATTTAAGAGAAGTGAAAGAAGCATTAACATATAATACAGCATGAAAATAGTCATTTAAAGACAATAACAGATTTTGTATAAATATCAGAACAAGAAAAAACTTTAGGTACAAACTACTGCAATAAGGTATTCTAGGAGCATAGTATTATCTAAGGATTAAAAAAAATAGTATATTTGTTATTATCCCATATTTTCTGTAGAACAAGATTTTTTTAAATACCTACAGCAGTTAAAGAGTCTCTAAAGCACCAGCAGAATTCTATAATTTAAAAAATGCAATGCAGATAGTTAGGGAAATAGCTTAATTTTTAATACACAGATGACCCAAGAAAAGAACTGGATACCTACAAGAAATTAGACAAACTATAATTACTACTTAGTCAAAGACTGTGATTGAAATAAATTTCATTTCAAGATCACCTAAAATCACCAGGTACCTGTTTGTTGAACCAGAGGGCTTCCAGAACACTTAAAATTCTGCATCTATTTATATATTTAATGACCCTAGTTGAGAAACTAAAGATTCCTGCTTAAACCTGATCAGATTCTGCATCAGGCTTACCCCTACAACCCAGAAGCCATAATGAAATCATGACTAACACACACCATCTGGATTAAGCTCTTTACAAATGTTTCCATGTGGCTAAATTCTCCAAGTAGCATCAATAATGCTCAGTTTTTCTAATTGTTTACCAGTTTAGAGCACTTACGCAGACAGTAAGACATGTTACTATGTCCAGTACTCTCCCAGGAACGAGGTGATTCAAACCAACAACTTCCACTTCATCCACTAAATCAGAAACTTTGTTAATATCTTCTTAAAGCAAGTTTAGGAGAGGAAAGCAGAGCCTAGATTGATCTCCTCATGGGAGAATGAGCTGACTCATTATCATCCATCCAATACCTTTCTCTTTTGTCCCAAAAAACCACCAGGCTATGGGGAAGAAGGTCTCCACCACACATGCTCTACTTATTAGACAATTATAAGATTCCCTAATTGCAGATTCAGCATCTCTTCATCTCAACAGAGATATTAAATGAATATTGGATCAGGCCAACTCAAGTTACTTAGTTGGAAAGTTTTCCCTGATTTCCCTGTAATCAAGGACTACATGATTTTTTAAATTATTTTTTTAAAGAGATTTAGAGTGCTTGAACGTTGTCAGAAAATGAGGGGTTTGTGCCATGTGCATTCCTACCATCTATTGATGTTCTTTTGGGCAGAATGGTTACTGCTCCTTCCGCAATCTCTTCCTGCTGCTGAACTGGTGAAATTTTTGACCCCCAACTATCTGAGCCAATCCACAGGAAATGTCCGGATTGATTAGCTTTTTTGGCTGCTTCCAGTATTCGCCTGAAAATAAACAACAAATGACTAATTAAAGAAACTGCATTTACAAAGAACTTTAGAATCCCCAGCATTAATTCTGGCTATGCATAAGTAAGCTCACGCTAACCAATTAGTCAATAGTTTTCACAGTCTAAAGCGTATTCAGAAACAGCTGTAGTGAACTCAAGATATAGTACTGTACAAGTTAATTTTTTTCATCTTTAGCCATATTTTTCTAGCATTCTTATTGATTTCTTCCTTTTCAGTCACCAAATAACAATCTATTAGAGCTGCACTCTTAGGAACTAGGAGCAGGTTAGATCTCCACAAAATAAAGGACCAGCACACTGTATAATTGCAACTCAATTTCTTATCACCAGATTTCCAGGCATTTTCACTTGGGATTGAATCTGAAACCTCCTGTGTTAATCTATTCTGCATCAGCCAACTGAGCACCTCTGTGAAGAGAGGACATCTTCAACACACAAAATTAAGAAACAGGCACCTAATATCATCTTCATTCGCAAACATGATCACTGCTCGAGCATTTGGAGTTTCCAACAAACGCTTGATGATCTTTTCAAATTCTCCTGGTCTTGGTTCTCGAGGGATTTTGAGTGACTGAGCAATGCAAACACCTCCTGAGAAAAATTAAAAGGAAAAAAAAAAGAATTTTAACACACTAAATACCCACACTTTAGATAATCCATAGTTAACCAGGCAGGCAAAGAAAACAAGATGCTAATTTGAGATATAGCAGTGCAGCCAAAAGTTACCTTATCAATGTATTTTGAAATATGCACTGTATAAACTTACACATTTAATACTGCATTAAAGAGTACAGCTCAGTTACCTGTTACTTTATTTTTTACATAAAATTTTAAACAACATCCTGAGCCAGATCCTCAAGCACCGCACTCTGGCTCAGCTGGACTGAGTTCCACAGACCTACCCCAACTTATGGCAGCTGAGAACCCAGCCTTGCCACAGGAATACATTTAACCATGGAGCCACAATTTGACAGTTACCTTGTGTTCATAATGTGGCTTTCCAGTACCAGGTACCACCATACACCTCTGCTTTTGCAACAGAGAGTATAAGGTTAACAATAAATGCTGTGGTTACAGAATCAAGTAGAGACTTTGAAATGTTCTCTTATGAACAAATACATACAGATCACTTCTAATTGTTATTATGACATTCTTAATTAAGTTGTCTTAATTATTTAAGAGGTTTTGGGTTGTCATGGAATATTCTAAATTACTAATCAGCGTATGAACACAAACTCAGAGATGATATTTATATCTCTTCCTGACAGAAGAAGGAAAGTGCTAATTGAAATCTTTACATTTTACCCGTCCTGCAAAAAGGGACAAATTTCTACAGAAACTCGGTGATTTCTAATGGCTTTCATACAGCGGTGCAGGGGAATCCCTACTTCCCAGTTACGACACTTATCTATGTTTGAGCAGGATGTTTCTCTCCTCTCAAGGAGAGAAATTCCTTGAGCCTGTTTCATGAAGCACTGAGTCTGGATTGGCACCAACTTCCTATACCATCGATGATCTTTCTGTGACTGTCTGCTGGTTTGTTTATTTTAATGTTTTCTTTAAGAACTATTGCCTGATTTGCATTGGTACATCTAACTCCCACCAATATTTGCTCTTGCCTGTTCTTAGTCCCAAAATAAGATCCTCCTGTGGAGAATCTAATCATTAATAAAACCAGAATATTAAGAACATGAGAAAATGTTTATTTCTAACAAAAAGTGACATGTTACTAGACAAAGGCAAAGCAAATTATAATTTTTGCATCTCTGCATACTTCTACACTGAAGATTGCCTTCAGTATGAGTAAGAATAAGAATGTGTTTTAAAAGAACTGTTCTATTTTTAATGAATGCTGGTATTTACTTTCTGGTGTAAAAGATCATTTGGGGCGCATACCTGTCTATGTATTAAAGGTAATTAGTCAACTAAGGTCACAGTTAGATGGCTATGTTGTGTATGGGCAGGCTTTCCAACTTTCTCAACAGGCTTGTCCTCCCTATCAAAACATCAACCTTATGTTTTTCCAAGGTACTTCACAAATTAGGTTGATACACACTGTCAGCGACAGGATTTGAACAAAAACTAAAGTCCAGCCAGATGCAGCTTGGGATGTAGACTACATGAAGATGTTACAGAAGTCTCTTGTGTTAGCTTTCTTAAGCTGAATGTATTTAATCTTTAAGTAAAACAAACAAACAAACAAAATAAAGGTATTTATGAAGCTTTTTTTATTTCTTTTACTCAAAGAATGAGTGGGAATGGTTGAAAGCTGCCCCATGTCTGTCAGTGTTTAAGAGGCATTTGGACAATGCCCATGCTTTAACTTTTGGTCAGCCCTGAACTGGTCAGGCAGTTGGACTAGATGATCATGGTAGGTCCCTTCCAATTGAAATATTCTGTTCTGTTCTATTCTACTCTGTTCTATTCTGTTCTATGTAATATTTAGAAAATGCTGGGGATTCATTATCAGATTTTGTTCTGCCTTTGCAGATTCTCATCGACCTCAGTTCTCTGCATAGGCAGATCCTAAGTTTGAATCAAGTTTAGACATGGCATAAATGAAGCATGGAATTATCAACTGCCAGTACAAAAATAACAACTTTCAAATGAAATCAGTCAGTTTTAGTCACAGGCAAACATATCACCTTTTTCAGCTCTGCATCAATTTCTTGGGAAGTTACATTATTATTTTATTAGCTTGAGATATGTATAGTACCATATAGATTTATCCTGAATTCTTCTCTGCTTTACATGAAAGAAATAACATTTGCAAATCAGAACACCTGCCATTTCTAACAAAAATTGTTTGTACACATTTCTTTACCATCTATAAATAGTATAAAGATACAACATAAATAATTTATTCTCAACTGCTTTAAAATGGAATATAGTGCCTTTCTCTGGCAACACATTTCTTCACATTTTTATGAACAGCCTGGCTCCCCATGACAGACAGCTAATTTTCCAGTAACAACAGATGAGCCCGTGTACCAGATGACCCTCATATTCACAAGGTATCTTTGACAATCCAGTAAGGAAAAGATGGACACTGTTCTATGAAAAACTTTAACCAATTTTCTAAACTGATATTAAGCCATTGTGATAAACACTCAGAAAGTCCTTTATGGCAGTATCTTTCTCAAGTGACAGGGCTGAAATGTAAGAGAAATATTTAGCAGACATCCTGTAAATTTAACAAACAGCAATTTACTGTTAAAAAAGAAAAACTGAAAAACAATGCCAAGCTCTCAACTGTCCCCAAAGTCATTCAGGCACAAAAAGTAAAACATATCCTAAAAAATTACATAAAGGCATCATTTGTTACCTCATAAATTTTGAGAGTGCATTTTTCAACCATTTCTATTCATGCAATGGCCCTTAGGAAAAAAACATTCTTTCCACATAAAACTCAAATGCAAATATTACAAAATGCATATATATAATACATTACATACAGCCATCTACAATCTGTGTGGAATGGATATCAAGCAATGAAAAACTGCAGTATCTAAAAAAGCTATTTTCAGTCAAAATAGTGTAGAAGAAACACCATTCCATCATTGCAGCAGCAAGTTCAATCATGACTGTACAGTGCATCTTAGCATCTCTACATTGAAGAATGTGGTAAGTACTAATAGGAACAAAATAAAATTCACTTCAGCCTTGTTGCTACATTTATAATGAATTGTGTAAGCTACCTCCAACACACAAAACACTTTGTGTACACCCTTATCTAGATATTGCATATACAGCTGTTGCTCAAACAAATAACAGAGTATCACTTTTCAGCTGATGATGAAATGCTAGATCCACAAAGGTACTTACAGCATTATGGTGTCTAACCTCTCAGCACCCTGCTGCCTTTGAAATCTACAGCCTGGGCTAAGTGCCCAGACACAGAGAGAGATGAGTGCCTAGGAAAAGGATTCATAGGAGCCAGCAAACTGAGTAAGGAATAATTATTCCCCCAAAATAGCTAGCAGAGGTACTAAAATAACAGGTTTTAAGGCCAGTAGTTAGGATAATCTTATGAAGTGTGAACAAAAGAGAGATTTCCTCAATTCAAGAAGAAATAGGATTTGAGAACAGATGTCTCGTACCTGGTACCAATGGATTTACCATTTGCTGCAGAGGTGCCAAAGGGCAGGTGGTTCAGACACCTAATGCCCCTGGAGGATTTATGGCTGTGAATCATAAGAACAAACAGTGTCTACATGTTTCGCCCTGTCAGCATTTCTGACTGATTTGGCATGATGACTGCTTGTCCCTTTTGCTGGTTTCTAAAACGTTTGTTGTCCTTCATTGTCTGGGGATGCACATAAAAAAATACATTGGTCTAAATTTCCCTTGGCTAAAATTTCGATTAATCTAACATTTGTATGAGGAGATGAGAGTTATCTTCTTACCCAAAAGGAAATGTTGTATTCAAACCTGGTCAATTGAAAGGACTTATGAGGAGGCTTCAGAGAGGGCTGCACTAAAAGCTGTTATTGAGACCAAGAAGGGAGTCAGACTGATAGACTCATTTCAGGTAGCTCAACTAGGAACAGATACCAGTAACTGTACCCACTCCTATTGTACCCATTCCCTAATTCATATATGAGGTTCATTCATAAGGGTTTGCATTTGTCAAACATTTTAAAGACATTAAGATGTCACCGATGGAAAGTAGTTCTTCAGCTACTCTGGGGGAAAAAAAAAAGTCTTAGCACCGAGCTGTGCTAAGCCTCATTTTTCTGTTCTCAGATGTGTAAAACTAAGGTTGTACCCAGTCATCCCAGAGCTTGACTTGAGGAATCAAACAGTTAATATGAACTGCACTGTGTCAGTGATGATAAGCGTCCATTTGTCTTCTGTCTAACAGCTATCAAGTGTGATATCCAGCACCTGGGGCCAGGGGATGATGAAGAGGAGAGCAGAGGTGGGAGCTGGAAATCAGGCTCACGGCAGGCACTGCCCCACTCATCATCAGGGGCTCAGTCCAGCTGCTCTGCACCATGGTTAGCAGCTGGTAACTCATCTGGTTTTAAAATGGGAACATACCCAGCCCTGATCTACAATAATATGGGTTTGAGTTGTTTTCTCCATTGTGATAAAAATCACATCTTAAACAAATTGTTCCATGCTAGGCTTGGCTTGCTTACAGGTGCTCTGTATAACACAGCTTGTGGGAAAGAGGTTATCATCAAACAAAAATCTGGTAGATTTTGAAGATATTGTCAGTATGCTGGATCAATGAGCTTTTTCCTTTCTTTTTGTGCTCTTACAACGAGTCTACCAAAATAAAAATAAAACAAAAGGGAAATGTAGTACCAGCATCATTTTGGTAGTTAAGCTTATGGTGATTTTATAATGATAAATATTCATTTTAGCTCTCATGGGTTCTGAAGTCACAAGATGGCATGCTAATTGTAAACCATTAAATACTCAAGCAAGCGGAGGTGGGTGTCAGAAGTGATGTTGAATGTGTATTTGGAAAATAGCAAGCAGACTTGGTAGAAAACTTGCACTAACAAATTAATTTCCTGAAGCAAAGACTGAAAGATGAAGGTAAATGTAAATACAAGGGCCATATTCTCTCCTACCCCAGCTAGGATCCAGCACTACATTATGGACCAACTAAGTAGGATACACAAGAAAGGGCACTGTCTTTGTATCAAAAAAGCTGAAGACAGTTTTCAGTTCTAGTGTGTTCAGTGTTGGGACCACAACCATACTACTCAGAACCAGTTTACCCTCTAAACTATTTTATCTCCCCATATATATACCTAGCCCTACCACTGTAAAAGGGGAAGGGATCAAGCTATGCGCTTGTTTTGACAAGCTTATCTATTTCTTAGCATAAGGAGACATACCTCACCTGACTCAGCATACATCATTGCAAGTCAATTACTTCATGGCAGCTCCATCACAAATCACATTGTTCCTGAAAAAGCTCAAGACTAATAGCCAGAGCACATCTGGGACCCAGTCCTACGTGGCAGGACTTTCTCAGCTGTCTTCAAGTATACATTTTCTTTTTTTGAGATGAATTATATGTGCCTGATCACCAGGCCAAGCAACTTTTAATGCAGGCCTGTGGAAAGTTTCCAAAAGACATTACAGAAATATGTGAAGGCAGAGAAGTTCTTATTCCAAGTAGGGGAGCAGATGTCAGAGACTCAGAAGAAGCCTCAGTAAGAAAGTCTCCTGTGAGGCGCACAGGGTGCTGTTGCAGGCAGACACAGCCTCTGTCTGACAGGAGACCGCACACTTCTGACAGTATCATATGATGCAAGAGAACATGAGGAAAACCAGACAATTACATTTCTCCTCCTCTTCCAGTCCTTCCCCTGGTTATGTTGAAAGTCTGAAAAATCTAGACCTGGTTATATTGAAAGTCTGTTTCAATTGCCAGGAACTTAGTTCACCATGAAGATTGTTGAAGATATTAAAAACAACAAGATGCTCCACACTCAAGTTTTGTTGATAAAAATCAGGATAGGCTTGTGACTTAGTGAATCCATCAAGACCTTCTTTTTAAGCAGACAGTTCATTATTTGATAAATTTGGATGCTAAGAAATCTGAATATTAAAGAAAAATAAGTTAAGTGACTGTTCTGCCTGGGATTTTCACTGATGCTGACAAGCAGAAATTTTTAGGAATTATTATTTAAACCACAACCAACTTGTGTATCCCTAGATGCCCTTAACGTTAATTTTCTAGAGTATGAGTCAACAGGGAGTGACACCTAGGAAGATATAATTACAAGTTGAAGACTAAATTTCACAAGCAATAATTCTTCAAAATTTAAATGTCTCCTTAATGCCAAAGTACTGTAGCTGGGCGGTCTGAATGCAGCCACGCATTCTTTGCAGAGCTGCCTTCACTTAACTACCCCAAGAAACCATATAATCACCAATGTGCCTATACGGACTTCAGGGTAGCTTGGCTTTACAAATAAGAACCTGAGCCTTCTGCAGGCTCTGTGCTCCCACTGAAGTCCATGCCATGACATCTTCACTGCTATTCGTGTCCAAATCTAGTTAAATAAGATCTCATTCCAGTACACCTCCTTTGTTGCAGTCACCAACTAACTGCAGAATTAAAATATCCTAAACTCTTCTGGCTTTTCATTTCCTCAGAAGCTCACCAAATACCTCAGCAAACAATTCAGTTACTCTTGCAAAGACAGTTAATTCTTCAGCGAATAGTGGCAATGCTTTTTGATGTGAAGTAATAAAAATAAAAACATTTAAAAAATTAAATAATTTAAATAATACTTTACTCTGAATGGACAAAAGTGGCACTTAGTATCCAACACACTGAAACATAATGGAGGATGAGAGCTTTTGTTATAATCTTGTAACAGACAAAAACAATCTGCATTTTGAGCCCATACTTTGATGTCTTTTTGCCTTTATTTAAGTAAAAATGCATTTTCTCAAAATCCCTTCATATTATTGACAAAGATGCTTTTAATGCACAAGCAGGTCGATGATGCTTTTTCACTAACATGTCAGCTACAGTCATGAGCTTTTCTACTCAAAACTAACAGCCTTTAAGAGCTCAAAGTCTCTCTCATTTATTTTAGTGTTTTACAAAAGGTCTTTTAGCAATGCTTTTTGTTGTGTCTTCCTTTTACTCATTCTTTTGGAAAAAAAAAAAATTAAAAGGCATTCAGTGAAACCATGAAAGAACACAAAACATTCTGATAAATACAATTCACCCGTTCCTTTTAAATCTGTTTTTTTACATTCCTATATGTATTCACAGGCATACAGCCATGCATATTTCACAAACACATGCGTTCACACAGATACTTACATCATGGGTAAAGCAGATGTTAATTCTAAAATAGAAAAGGAAGAAAGAAAAAAACCCGAGCTCTGGCACCATGTGAGACCACTGGCTACTGGCTTCAGTCATCAGAATCTGTCTCTAAGGTGACATGAAGCAAGTGAGATTTGTTATTTTATACTTCCATTCTGAACAGTAAATAATTCTCTTTTCTTTTTTCTTTTTTTCTTTTTCTTCTTTTTTTTTCTTTTTTTTTTTTTTAAGAAACTGTTCCAAATGTACCACACCAGCATTTGACAGAAAATAACATGCAAGGGATATTCTCACCATTATTCTCACCATCATCAAACCTACTGATCTTTTTTTTTTTTTTTCCAGGTTTGACAAGAAAAACCTGAAACACCACATTTTTCACCCTTTGACTTTTTAGTGCTATTTGTGTAAATGAAAGCCAACTTTCACAATCTTGAAAGTGAGAGGTAGAGATGTTTATGAATGGGTAAAAATCGCATACCCGGGGAAAAAAAAAAATGAAAAGAATGAATTCTGGAAGGTTGTGAGAAAGGAATTTTTCTCTCCACAGTGAATCACTGTAGAACTAGTTCATAAAGGACATGGGATGCCCAGTCAAACTTCAAAACAATCTGTGGCCAAAAGAACGTAACCGAAATTGGTCTCCACTTATATTTACTGGTCAGCTGTTGCAATGCTTTCACAGCTATGTCTTTTTTTATCATCGCAGTGGGTATGAATAACTCCCTCTGGGGAAACACAGTTCTTCCTACTTGCAGATTTAGAACTTGCAGAGGCATAATATGAAAAAAGAACTATACTGCTATTTTCTGTTTTCTGGCTACATGCCAGGTACATCCCTAATGAGAAAAGGAGACCCTCTTTATTTTTGCTTTCTAAAGATCAGGAAAACCTAGGTTATGAAAAGAAATTTCATAAATGCCTAAATTCTAGAAGATTTTCAAATTGTTTTTTTAAAGTAACATCAGTTCTGATTTATAACAAAGTAATAGTATGAACTCAAACCCTGGCCTGTGGTTACCTAACATATTTTTCTCTGAAAGTAAATTTGCTTGAATATGGCCTTTATTCTTTCCTCCATTTCTCTAAAATTCTCAGTACTAATGGGCCTGAGTAGCAGTAAAGATTTGGATTAGATGTTTAAGGGAGTAAGATGCAAATGGCTGCTTCAAAAAATGCTAGAGGTGGGTCAGGCATAAAAATCACCAGTCCACCTTCAAGTATAGTCAACGAATGGTCCCAAGTCACAGTCCCCAATGGGTGTATTCAGGATCAAGAAGATGGCACAGGAGCTCATAGCATTCCCTATAACTATGTTTAGGCAGGAAAAGGAACCCCACCACAAAAAGGGCTGGATTTTGTAAAAACATTTATTTCTAAATAAACATAACCTTTCCTCTTTTAGGATAGTTTGTGCCCTACAGGGATCTTCACTTTAACATTTTTTTATTCCACTCCCCTCCCTGTTTATTTTAAATATTTTATCAGTGATATAAAAGACTGCTTTCAGTTAAGTTGTCCTGGATTGCCTGATTTGAATGGTAGGCTGGTGTCCTATTTTTCCCTTGCATGCTTCTTACTGTTATCACAGTGTTCAGAGGTTGCCTTCAGTCACCTCCTTTGCACTTAAATGCTGTACACAGGCAGCAGAACCTGACTTTTAATCATGCCTTCTAAGAAAAATAGCAGCAGTGATTAATGTTCTCATTCTGAAACTTTTTGGACTGCTTTTATAAGTAAGTGAAGACATTCTTCTTCTTTGTGGTCATGAAATAGCCACAGATTTCTTGTATTCACTGGAATTAAAAAAAAAAAATCCCTTCTGCTTTTTGCTATCCTCCAGAATGTTGGTGTCAAAAGAAATTATTTTCATCTTTCTTTATGTATCTCTTTAACCAAACAGTCTAGTATCAGGAATTATTCTTAAAATTAGGCATATGTTATTTAGCTTAGGTTATCTCTAGTCATCAAATATTTATTTTCTCAGAATTTGAACTATCAATCAAAATAGTTTGCTTGTAAAGACTTACTTAACTTTAATGAAGTCTGAGTTTGATTACTGATGTTTGAGCTTGAATGTGACGTTCAAAAAGTAGTCTCAAATTTGAAGTAAAACAAAATAACTGTCAGCTAAGTTTTGTCTGAAAATGGGAAAAGAGAATCCTGTAGTTTTCTCTACATGAAATTATAAGCCCAAATTTGTAATGAAAATCAAGAAGGGATCACTTCTGACAGGGAATCTTGTAGGTAAATCTAATCCCCAAAAAGCAAATATAATATAGATTCACAGTCTCCTACAACAAAATCTTGCACATGGAGGTAATGGGTATTACTGCATAAATTCTCCACATAGCATGCCTAAACTAAAGTTAAGCCCACGCTAACATTGCTCAAGTGCTCACTTGCACCCTTGTGCTCAAAAAGCCTAGTCTGCTTTCATGGAAATGGTCATCAGGAGCCACGCTGACTTCAGCCATGCAGGAACAAGCTGAAGTTCTCTTCCAAGTCACAGTTATCCTACAGAGATGACATCATATATGAGTAGTTCTGTTCATGGATTAGACTAAAAGAGAAAAGATTTTCAGGCCCAAAGAGATAATTGTCATCATTTACCTTGGCCTCTTCCACATTTAAGGTTGATCAGAATCTTTTTCAAAGGCCTAAGTTAGCTTTTGGAAAGGCAGTTTCATTAAAATTGAAATATTTTGCACTTGCTTGACAAAATTTTAAAGGACAAGGAAAAAAAAAAGATACTGGTTCAATTTTTTCCTTTTACCTTAGCAATATTAAAACATTAAGATAAAATATTAATTTTTTATTTCAAATGTATCATTTTGAGGGTTTTTTTGCTTTTTTGTTCAGTACAAGATGATACGTAAGCATTACTGAGACAAAAAAGTTAAACACTTGAGGAGTAAATATTTTATTTTCACTATGGAAAATGTCAGTATTTGTTTTAGGTTTTTTATATCAAAATTTCCAATGAAATGGAAATATAATTGCTGAGTGGTTCCATGTGTAGTGAGTCAAAGAATGTTACCTATAATGTCTGAAACCTGCTGATTTCCATCTGAGCTAAAGTGTATATAGCTAAAAAAAGAAACATTTCAAGGTATGAAGGGTGTGCCACACCCCTGCAGAAGTATCTCCAATGATTTATAATCCTCATTACTGAAAAAAAATAACACGTTCCTTTTCATCAGTTTAATGTCTCTAACTTCAGTTTACAACCACTGTGTCTGGTTACACCTTTTTCATCAAAAATGGAGATCCATCTCCCTTATTCTTCCAAACACAACAACTCGTACGTTACTAAGTTATGTGATTAATTATACAAATTAGGAAGGCTGAGTTTATTTAATTAGGTATCTAGACTGCAAGTTATATTTGCAAAATTCAAATACCTATTTTGATGTTAGTACCTAACTATATTTATCTGACTTTAAAGTACTTTGAGAGCTGGGCACTTGGGTAAGAACACCATTAGGATCTAAAAATACTAATGAACTTTATCTGCTGACTTCTTACCATTGAGGGTTATAAAATATGAAGAGAATAAAGCTAAGTCTTGTATATTGCTTCAGGTCTTTATGTTTCTTTACACCAGTTGAAGATATAGTAATATTAAGAATCAGCAATACTTTTATAACACAGCAGTAAAATAAAGGAATGGGTCAGTGAGTGAACAAGAATCACTCCATAGCCTTCCACATAAATAAACCTACAGAAGCCTACCTTAATTTTAAAAATGTAGCTGAATTAAAGTTGGCTACACAGCCACTGTAGCTTTAAGAAAGTCCGTGGCACTGTGTTTTGAGATTTGGATCTGAGAACAAAGTCAAAGAGAGGAGCCTGATGCCTCTGCTTTTAATAGCAAGTGGTAAAATATTGCTTGAGAACAAGTTTAGGAGAGAGTGGATCTGCTAATTAGTCTTTTCTTGAAGCATGTTGAGGTGAAGGACTAGCTTAATTCATAAAGCCCTAGAGAAAAAAAGGCATCAGGTCAAAAGTGACTAACCAGGGGACATGCTGAGAGGGCTGCAATGGGCCTGAGACGTTAGAGCTGAAGGAAGAAGCAGGAAAGTGTTCAGAAGACCTATGCATGCAATAGAAGAGACCTTGGAAACTGAACAGGTTAGTCCGCTTTAAGGCATGTAACAACAATGTAGAATTGATGGGACAAGCGTAAAAACACTGATATGGCTTTAATTCTTCAGTATAATAAATGCTGAAAAGGTACTTACATGTTCTTGGATGAAATGTACCGTCTATGTACATATAAAATAAATTGCAGAAAACCAGCTATGTTTACTTTTACTAAATGTCTAATTACTCACATCTGTCTGTTGTTTGAGGACACAAATATCAGATTAATCTTCTGAATTAATCCTATCTTGTAAATGATACAGCTGGCATATATGTCTACTATGTATTCTCAGTCCTTACTCAGGAAAGAATAAAGTCCTCATTCAGTAACAATACAGGTAGCAACTCTGTAAGTTGAATCACTGAAAAATACTTAGATTCAGACTAAGGATTCTGGATAGGAGGTCCAATAAGTGATCTGATTCAGGCCTATTCCCACTATTTCCAAAATGGTAGGAATGTACTGCCTTGCCTTGTTGGAAAATGACCAGCAAGTAGGATCAAAGTCTGCTTTTACATAGTCTGTCAATAGTTGGACAGGATTTAACCCTGCCTATCCTTTTTTCAGATGGTAGAAACATGGCTTCATTCTTACTAACATTCTGAAAGGAATAAAAGCTCTACCTAACATCAAAGAAGAAAAAACATTGGGAGAAAGCTGTTATCCAGGCAGGAAGAAACAGAAGAACCCGCTCTTTCCGTCAAAGTGCACAGCTAATGTAAAACCCCCTGTAAAGAATGGCAGCTAATGGGAAGAGCTTTTGCTCTCCGAGGCCAAATTTGGAAAGGCTCAGCCAGAATATATGGATCTCAGTCAACCTCAGCCAAGCTGCTCAGTGACATCAGATGAATAAATGCAACTCTGTTCAGAATTAAATATGCTAACAGTACACTACAGTAAAAGGGAAATCTGGATACTTTTACTAACATAGCTATCAAATGGATGAAAAGCAATGTCTGTAAGTCAAGGAAGGCTTAGGACATAGAAAACAGATCAAACACTGGGAAGGTGGTTGGACCACAGTTCAATCCTTGCCACAGAGCTGTACCCTTCTTTGTTCTACCAGAGACGAAATCTTGCAAGTGCTCTTCAGGCTTTGTTTCTGCCTAGATTTTAATGTTTTAAAACTAGAAGAATCCAGACCCAGCTCCTTCCATGCAAATAATGGCTGTACTACAGGAAATCACCGTTACCTGTAAAAGAAATGGAAGGAAGTGGTTGCTTTGTGATAGATTATGTATAGAAGGTGTCTGGTTACTGACAAAAGATGTCTGCAGCTCATCCCCTTCTAATAAAATGTTTGATAGATCCACCATATGTTGTAGACAATGAAGAAAAAAAAAAACAATTACACAAAAAACCTATAATCACTAAGTACAAAATTACTTTTACTGAACATTGCACAGTAGTGGACACCATTATGCTGGTAATACAAGCTGAAATAAAAGCCTATTTTAATGTGCATCTAGTTTCCACATAGAACTTTGATCAAAAAACTACCTCATCAAGGGCCTGAAGGATTTTTCTATGTCCATGCTACTCATCTGATCACATGGTTTCAATAATTTGATACAGTTCTTCTATCACATATAACATTTTTAAGCATCCTTCATTATGGTTTTCCCAAAAGCTCTCAAAAATTATACCAGACAAAAATCTATTATCCATGGAGCACTTATATCTCACTCATTGTAAAAGAAAAAATGCAGAAATACATGTTTTCAAAATTAATTAATTCTTAAATGTATTGCCCATCAAATCTGTCAAAAGATGTAACAGAGGGAAAATGAAGGTACTTCAATTTACTCTGAGTTACATCTTGAATAAAGACGTATGATTAGCCCCATGGACTTGTGAGAAAGAAACTCCACCTTGCACTAACAAAAAATCCATCCTATATTACTTGATGAAAGTAGCAAATAAGGATAAAAAATGAAGATAACATAGAAGACAAAGGGAAGATAACAAAGCAAGTAAGGACTGGAGAGCTGTGCTACAATCACTCATTGTTCAGTGTAATGCACAAATAATAGTGCTGATCCTAAAACAAAATCTTCTGCAAATGCCTAGTGCTGAAATAATAATATACCTTTGTTTGCAATGCTTTATGATTAATCACTGTCAAGTTTTGAAGTGGAAAAAATATGCAGTAGGAATGAATCCTTTATTCTCCAGACTTCCAAAGAACTTTCCTGCTCTGCTTATTTCAGAAGTTTCATCAGTGAAATATATATACTTCTGCCAAGAGAAAGAGTAGAGGAACAAGTATACCTCTTCCAAATCCTCCATAATAAAGCTACCTTGGGAGTTTGTGTTGAAATATTCAAGTCAAACACGTGTTTTCAAATCCCAGGGAAGTTCAATAAAAGTTTATAGAAATTTGATTATTGAAATTTTAACTTTTTCAAATTTTGAATTCTGATAGCAGCCAAAATACCACTTCAAGATTATTTTTCTGCATATGAGAAAGATCACGATCAACCGAAGATGTACAAAGTTCCACTAAATTTAGTATTTGAAAATACAGTTTCATTAGGAATGCTTTTGCCACCATTTAGAAAGTTTCCAGTGATGGAAAGATGGAAAAGCAGAAGGAAATAATTTTCAATAGTAAAAAACAAGCGACAGCCCTGAAGAACACAAACAACTTCTACCTTCTCTTTTATTGTTTGTTTTCTGTACAGAGGGACTGACTTATTTTAGAACCCAGAGTAGCCAAAAAATGAAAATAAAAGGAATATGGGAGAAAAAAAAAAGAGAGATGAACAGCAGAATAATACTAGTGACTGCTTATCTGAGAATAAATTTAATTCCAATGGAAAGAAGCAACATAATACACACACACACACACACACACAGTTTAAGACACCCAAGTCCCTGTGTGCAATATCTCTCTACAGGAAGAGAGGACAAGTCAAGCACACCGAGCTTGCTATGCTCATGCATTTCCACACTGTGGCATATGCACATGAGGTCTGCTACAGCCCATACCAGACATTTGTGTACAGTCTGCGAGACATGCTCCAACTTCAGGCTTCAGAGCTGGGCTCCCTGGGTCAATACTGAAGTGTCCAAATACAACTCATCTGCGTTTTTGTAAAATCATAAATTGATTACTAGTCTGGGCTAGCCCTTTTCACAAAGACAACTTTACTTCTTGATAAATAAACTAATTATCGACAGGTTTTCCATATGAAGTAAACTGTCTTCATAGCGATCCTAGTGACCAAAGTCCATCCATTATCCCCTCATACTTCACAATCTTTTCCTCCCCTGTGAAACTTCTATTCACTTGCTTTAAGATTCATCTCTTGCACAGAAAAAGCCATGAAGCATGAAGTTACGGTTGGTAGGGAGCAGAGGAGCAGAAAAGGGATACTAAGGGTCTTCAGCTTCTCTGTTAGCCTCCTATCTCCAAGCCAACGTACACATTCCCAATATAGCATTATTCTCTGGAAACTCCCTCCAGATGAGAAAACCCACAAAAAACTACAGTGCTGCACAGAACCTATGTCTTTGTCTCATACCATACCTCCCCCATGTGCCATGAGAAGGACACTGTCCTACACTGTCTTATGTGACACAGAACAGGAATGCTTCATCTCCTCACCTTCATCACAGCTGTAGTCAAGCTCAAAAGTATTTCATGAAAGAAATATGTCTGCCATGCACTTAAAGAGACTCCAGCAGCTGCAAAGCTACAGAGGTGTTTGGAGTAAAATCCTATATGGAAAAAGGACATTAAGAGTGCCAAACTATGTGCAATAGAATTAGCCATTGATCGGCTTCTCTGAGGCTGTCTGATTATTTATTGGAAAATACTATACTCATGTCCTAGCAATCACCTTTAACCATCTGTGTGGCTGCTAGATTCAGGTCTGTCCTTTAGAAGCTGAAGGGCAATGCTGCTGATGATAAAAGTCCAGAGGCAATACCACATGGGACTTACTTGCTAAACTGAATTTCTGCTCTCACAGCATTACTATGCTTTCCTCCAAGTTGCATGTCTCAGATTGGCATTGCAAGCCAAGCTCGACTTGGGCACAGTGAGTGCACAATTTAAAATCAAAGCCAACAGAGTCTGTCCGTTTTTTAACACGGCACAGTAAAATGATGCTTATGGCATTGGAGAATATACAGTCAGCCTAGGTCCCTCAAACAGAGGCAGTGAAACGCAACAGGCAAGGATCTATCAAAAACAAGCACAGCACAAGGGCATGTATGTAGAGTTACCTGCCAGAGTTGTAAATTCTGAGAAACAACCAAGATCATGCCTTAACAGATAACTCAGATTTCATTCTCACAGCTAGCCAGAAAGAAGCCCAGCTTCTCTGTAGTGCTAAATCTAGTGACTAGTGACTAGCAAGGGAGAAGATAAGAAAATATTTTACTTACACCACAGTCTCCTGGTATTTTCCCATTGAGCACATTCTCACTATTTTCAGAACATCTGTCAAAATCTCTCTCCAAGTCTCCTCATGTACTTCTGTCTACAAAGCCAGGGTCATCCTCTCCGAGAATGAACCAGTATAATGGGACTTAAATGACCCACTCAAAATCAGTTTTCCCAGAGATGTTATGACTGAAAAAAAGGTGCTCTAATGCAAGGTTGGGTATGCAGATTTCCAGCCCACTAAGAGACGGATAACTCTACTCTGTCAGAAATGAAACCTGTTCATTACAGGAAAACAGCATGTACCCGGACAGTTACAGTGGAGTCTGAACATAAATTCATCCCCTGGCTTATTTCACAGTAACTTCACAGAGAGATGAAAACTCTCACCAGCACTTCTCAGACCATGTATGAGCAGCAAATACCTGTTTGTTTATAATTAATAAAGAAAAATGAGATAAATTCAAAGAATAAATTATTTGTTACATTTTGTTTGTCACTGAAGGAACTAGGAAAAAGGCATACTATTATTCTGATTGAAGGCCAAAACGGACAAAATGCTTCCCTTCTAATAAAATTGTATGTATGACAGGAAAGGATCCTTTTTGCATCTCCTCAGAAGGACTTAGTTCCATATTTTTATTTGGAATAGTCTTTTTTTTTTTTTTTTCCCACATTTGTGGCTGAAAGCTCCCTGCCAGCTGTCAGTTTAATTAAATCTTGCTAACAGAGCACACTGGATTTCCAGTTGTAAGGGAATCTCTACAGTGAAACAGCCGTTATGGGTCTGACCCATAATGTTCATCTAGCCTGATAGCCCCTCTTCTGGCTATGACTCATAATGGAAGAGCAGAAGAACAGAGTAAACATATGTGCTGGCATGTTGTCCCAGCCTTCAATAATCTCCAGCTCATGGGCTTTTTTGAGGGAAGGTGTCTTTATGCTCATTAAAAGCCCTTGGTAGAATCTTTCTCTATTAATACACCTAGTCCACTTGATCACAGGTAAAAAACTAGGTTAGATGTTCCAGGGGTTCCCTCGACATCACTAAGTCTAACCTTCACAGTACCTAAAGACCAATTTTCCTTTTTCTTTCTCCATGATTACAGTCTTAAGCTCCAAAAATCGTAGTTTGATCCTAATACCATGACAAATTCTTTCAATGTTGCATGTACTTTTCAGCTTTGTCTTCTAGTTAAGCTGGTGCTCCCATGCATCATATATACGCACCACTTTTTTCCCCTTCTTTTATGAACAGATCTGCAAAATATATTTAGATACATTTCTATGGAGCTTCTTAGAATATTCAAGTATCTAAAACTGTAGGTATATTTTTATATCCCCATATGTGCGTCTGCAGATTTTTTTCATGGACCCCAGAAAACTGGCCAAGAAAAACAGCATATGTAAGAATCTGAATGTACAGGCATATATGTACATCTCTAAAGGCTGCATGAAAGTCTTTCTGAAGTAACAGGTTCTTTAGTTTCTAGGACAACTTAAATCAAGGATCAGATATATTTGACAAGCAGTTTGGTGTTCTGGAATCAAGAACTGTATTTTTTTATGAATGATTCAAAAAACTAATTAAAGAATAATCCCAGATATCTTTCCTTTGTGGCTTATTAACAATGGCCTGACAGTTGATCTTGCACTTACATATTGAACCGCTTCATATTATATATTGAAATATGATTTCCTACATTTATTTCTGTTTGTAAGTATCCAGTAACTGCACGGCTTTAAGGTAGAGTTCTCATATGAGATGCAGAAGAAAACTTTTCCCATACATCTAGAATAATTGTATTTATAACAATAAATTGAACAAGACAAAATTGGTTACTGATTTGGGTTTACTAATTTCATTAAGTTTGCTTCTAGAAGTCCTATTTCATACTGCATACCTCCCGCTGAAGTCACTGAAAGGGTTTCATTTTTCATAGTTTGGAATGTTCATTAGATATTTATATGAAAAATGAGAACCAACCATGCTACAGTAGATAGAACAAAAACAATTTCATAGGGCAGTAAACTCTCATACTCCAGGGCATAACCCAACCAGTAATTTATAGGGTTAGACAGAAGCTTTGCTCACAGACAAGTTCTTTCGAAGAGAACACAATTAAATGTTAAGTACCTTCCTTCAAAGCAACCCTTCAGTTGGAAACTGGACAAAATATGGTATCGCAATTTCTTTGCCTGGATCTTTGTGAACCAACTCCCTGCCTGCCATCCTTGCTAGAGTGACTTCCACAGCTCTCTTTCTCAGTCCAGACTGCTCTCAGTGTTGTTCACATAATCAGACATCAATTGGATCAGCTGATGATATTCTTTAGAATTTAAAAAGCATTTTCTAGCCATTTTATTTCTTCATTTTACTTTATTTCCTACAACCTTTATTCTTTAAGATATGAAATGACCATTTTTTCAAGTGAGCAAGGCAAATTCTCTGTGTATTCCTTGCATACCATACATACCAACCTGAAATACACCTACATTTGAAAGCATAAATTATCTTCTTCCCTCATTTGCACATGGATTCTTTCAGTTCTAATCCTGTATCCAAAGCACAGATATGTGCAATACCTAAAACTGTATTGATCAAATTTATGCAAGGTTTGCATTAAACGAAGATAAAGAAAATCCTTTTTAAATGTAGAAAGGTTAAACATATAAAACACATACAATTATCTACCTTGTTCTTAATACACTTCAGAAAAACTATTGGAAAAAGCAAAACCCTTCATCCAGTGATCAAAGGGTCTTTACAAAGCACCAGGATTAACTGTTTCAAAAGTGATCATTAGTCTGATTGTCCTTTTAATTTAAAGGTGCTTCTCATTTGCTTCAGCACAATCAACCATACACGTACCTTATCATTTAATATCATTACATCTTTGTACCAACTTATCAGTGAATGTATCTTACAAAATTCCTTGTCTACAACTTCCTTCCTCTTTGGGTTGTATCTTACTTCTGGTAATAGGCTCAGCCTCAAACAAGTGCTCAGATAAATCAGCATAGGAAAGGAATTAAAATAAAGGCAAGCAGAAAGTGATTTAAAGTTTTCATGAGAATCCAATGAGGCAGGGAGGTACGTATCAGAGCAGCAGGGGACCTGCCTTGCAAACATCCCAAATGTGCCCGGGGCCAGCAAACCCACCTTGTCCAGGTGGGTCAAGGTCAGAGACTGTGTCTGCAGCCTTCTGTTCCCCTCTGCTGCCCCTTTCCCCAAAGCTGAGATACCTCTGAGAGAAGGGGTAGGAAAAGTGTGCTTTAACAAGTCCCACAGCATGAACTGCTCGATAGCTTAAAATAGGAAGATCTTCTGTGGCAATTCGATAAGCTTTGCCTGCCTGCTAAGAGAAAATAATTAAATAAATGCTGCACAGACACAGAAATGTATATTCAATTAATTGTGATTCTTGCATGGCATTTAAGAGGGCTGTGCTTTCAGAATGAAGCAACATGATCTGATTTCTGAAATACCCTTGTGTTTGAGATGACCGTCTATTTTATAAGGAACTACTCACTACCTCATGGGATACAATGTGCAACTATAGCTCTCTGAAGTTTGGGCCAAATTCTACCATCTGGACTTCAATCGAAAAGTCTGTTGAATAATAACAGAAAACATTTGTCACAGAGCTACATTTTAAAGAAAGGAGGTTGAAAGTAAGACCTTCTTCTTTAGGTTCACCATGGTTTAGAACAACTAATAATAATAGGAAAAAGGAGTTCCCAGTATGATGACAAATTATAAACAAAAGATAAGTTATTTGGTTACTTTTTTGCTAAAATTCTAACATTGGTATGCTGATGCTAGGTGAAAGGGAAGCATAAGGACAGGTTTAGACATTTTGTATTTCTGAACCCTTCCTTGGGACAGCACACATTTTCTTCAGTGTTTCTTTCACATTTACTTAAGAGCACGATAAATATATCTATCCAAGCAACTATATCAACACTAGGAGCTTATTTTATCCAAGATCAGGCGCCTTGTGTTGTTATGTAGGTGGAAAGGCAGATAAGTTTCTCCTTCTTCCTCGAGATGAGTAGGTGTGTGGAAAAATGCCATACAAATCAAATTATCGTTGATTCATCATTATAACATTCACATCATACAAAATGATTTGCATTTAGGAACTCTTTTTTTACCCCTGCATTCCTGGGAAGTATACAGTATACAAAAGAAAAGACCAGAACCCAAGGAGTCCACTGATTCAAGATCCAATTTATCTTTGCATTTGCACCACAATAGTTTTTATTATTAATGCTTTAACAATAATTTGTGTAATAATATTTAGCAAATTCCTATTGCAACCAAATCTTTTTGGTAAATGCCTACTCAAAGCACTTAGAATCCACTTCTTTAAAATACCTGTGGTTAGAGTAAATCATATCATCTACAGGAACCAGCTGAGCTCACTTCAACTGTGAATATTCTTTTTTAATCCACCTGGATCTCCTCTACTCCTTCCCACACATTTTGTGGGCAAGGAGAACCAAAGGTCTTGATTACACAGAATGCCCCACAGTATTTTCTTCTAGAGCATTCAAGCATAAAATCAGGGACACATTGCACCATTCCTTCAGAAGTCTACAGTAGTGGTATTATCATAAATCTTAAACTGACTTCCTTATTTGATCTTTTCCCAGCATTTGAACATGCAGGCACTGGAAGCATCTGTGGTATTCTGAATACATCTGAAGTAACGTGCACATAAGTCCCCTGCTGAATGGGTCTTAAATCTGCAGCAGTTATTGTTCAGACCACTGCTTCAAGTTGACTTGCAGTGCAAGAGGATTCCTGCAGAGGCTTTATTAAAGTCCAAATTCTGCAGTCTGACATAAACAAAATGCAACTTCTCCGCTTGTTACATGCAAAATATGTCTGTTAACAACACTCTATTTCATTCACTTGACATGCAAAGCCAATTGTGAGAGTGATCTGTGGGGGAAGAAACAGTTTTGTAGTCTCATTCCAGTCAAAAGATTGAGAATGTGTTTCTAGCTGAGCCACAAGCAACTCTAAAGAATCATAACCTCTTCTTCCTCCATCTGTAAAAAGTGATATTTCTTATTTCGCTTGTAGACCAAGCAGGTTAAGGTTTTGTTGATTTCTGATGCTATAGAAGTGAAATTTAAAAAAAAAAAGAAAAGAAAAAGAGCTTTCACAATTAAAAAATTGATAAAATGGCTTCCTTATTTGAATTAATTAAAAAAAAAAAAAAACAAAATGGTTTTCCCAGGCTTATTCCATCCCACCACAGAAACCACCTGTGCATTGCAAAGTAGCGGGAAGATACTGTTGAGTTGGGTCTCCAGATTTCAAAGGATTTTTGCTTCCTTATTCATGCAGCAAATTCAGTGAAAGGTATTATTAGTTCTCTTTTTCCTCAGTTCATCTAACATGGGGCTTTCTGCTTCTTCACTCAGTGATATTATTTCTAGGTGTGAATGCCTCTTCTGTCATGTGAAATTGATACCCTATCTCATTAACATTTCTTTTCAGATTTCATTCTCTGTCTTGTCTATAGCTAGTATTCCCTATTTTACGTTTTACTTTCTTTGTTGTTGCTGCTCTTACTCTATAATGTGTTTTGCAATGTAGTTTACATGAAAGATGCTATACAAAAAGCTAAGGATAATCTAATTTCTTTCTACCAAAGAAAACAGAGTTCTCTACAGGCAAGAGTTATATCCATTATTGTAGTCATTCAGAGGGGCTAGATGATGAAAAAGGCAGAATAGCTAGTGAGGGTGTATTCTCTATTATTGGTGTTCTGTAAGGGCAGAGGGAATGCAATGGGAAATATTGTTTTGTTTATGGTCATTAATTTCTGCATTGCAAAAAAAAGTAACACTGAGCAGATGCACCTTTTTTTCTGAACAGAAGTGTTTTCTCTTCCTAATTAATTTGGGACTTATTCAGAACTGGCTCAGCAATACAAAATTGACCTTTGAAGATCAAAGTGATAGGCCATATGGGGCTAAATCCTGCCTCTCTTATGTATGCAAAACTCTCACATTTCAGATGATTTTGCATCAGGATTTAGAGAAGTGATCATCATATATCATGAAAAACAGCCCCTGGGACAGTTTAATCCGTACAACCAGAACTTTCATGTTTCACTTTATATTCTTCTCCCTCCCCTCCAGTGTCCACCCCTCCCTTTTTTCTGGGTTTCTTCTGGGAAAGTTTTACCCCCACCCACAGCTTCCTCAATCATCCCATGTTGCTTTAGCACAGTTGGCAAGCTTCTTGTGACATACACAAAATCTTGAGAGTGAGAATACTAGCACTGCATTATTTAAGAGAGCCTCCTCATTACACTGCCTCTTCTTTTCAATTGTTTAAAATTGTTCTGCACCCTAAGGCACATGCAGAATCCAAACAAGAATCCAAGTGTGCTTACATTATATTATTATTTCTTGAATTAAGTGTTTTAATACCAACATCCAGAGGGTTAAACTAATAATTCAGAATCAAGCATATATTTTTCTTCTGAAATACCTTACAAATTACACTGACTATATAGTTTTGTATTGCATATTTATAGTTTATATTAAAAATACTCACTACAGTAATACTATGTCTGCTGCCATAAGGATTGTTTTATCAATTTTTCCCCAGAAATACTTCTTAAATTTAAAACAAACCCTGCTGGTATCACAAGGTGAAAGTTTTAAGACCTCAATGCCACCAATAGCCAAAAGTATATTAGAGATTTGTGTGTCCAGTGTATTACACTCTCTTCTCACTACCACAGTTGCATTTTATGGTGATTAATTATCTAGGCACAGAATATAGGCTATAGTCTATAATAATTCCAGTCATTAAAAAGAAGTCTAAAAAATTCTAGTGCTCTGACATTGTCATAACAGCCAAATGACGCAGGTGCAAGATGTTCATAGTGCCCTACTAACTCTTCAAAGCTCGCGATTGCTGCACATCAGCGGCATGTGCTGAGGGCTGTACTGCACCAATCACACTCCAACTAGGGAAGAAAAATTGGTTTAAATTTCAGGCAAAGTCCTGCACTGCTATTGTTTAGACAGACCGGGAATACACCTTGGATTAGGAAGACAAGACAGACTTGTAGTTCACCTGTAAAAAACTCCAGGCAATTCAAATGTGGTGATGAGGAGAAACAAAATCCTTATAAAGGTTCTACCAGAAAAGCGTTGATAAGATCTTGCGCCTTCACTGACACCAAAGTCAATTAATATAAAGATGCAAATTCACAGGAAAACAATCTTCATAAGTTCTACTATTTATGGAACTGTGCCATAGCCATGCGATGGTTTGTACAGAGCAAAGCTTTTTAAGTGTTTACTAATCTTGGGTTCTTCTTATTTTAAGACATCTTCCTGGATGTTGAAAGTGTAGGCAGCTGAAAACCACTACTCAAACTCTCAATCAGTGACTTTAGAAGGTCAGATACTCAGGGCCATTGCCGCAATGAACATAAAACCCAGTAGTAAACTGTATTCAAATTTTGTACCCTGTTATGCTTTTAGGTTACACATTAAAAAAAAGCCAACACATTAAAGTCAAATAAAGAAGGCCTCTCAAGGGTGAGACGCACCAATGTTGCAACTGGCTGCACTCTATGAGATGGTAAAATACCTACCCACAAAAGAGTGGAGCTGTGACGATCTCTAAATTAATGTTTTTGAAGTACCTCAGATGTCTCTGCCTAGATAAATTCTGCACAACAACAGTTCCATAAAAACACACAGACTAAAATTCTACACTGAATGAAACCCTCCCAAATTCAGTCCTACTATGGTCATCTGGTTCTCTCAGCAGGGAGAGAAAAAATATTTTAAGACAAAAGGGCTATTTAAATAAACTAGAATGTTAACACAAGGAGAAATGGAGAAACACAGACTATGAACATGTTTGGGCTGGAAATTAGAAGCTTCTTAATTAGCTGTGAAATAGAGAATATTATTTCAGTAGGTGTACAGAGAGCAGTAAAGCCCAGAGGTCTTAAGAAAGACCTAAGTCAGTTTATGAATGGGATCATACATCCTGATCGCCCTCACCAGTGTCCAGTATCTTTTCAATCACATACATACACTTATGGAGTTGAGTGAGAAACATTCCCGGAGCTCAAGCCAGAACTATAAGCTATCACAGGGAACCACAGTACTTCACTGCAGAGCCAGGAGGACGTGTGATGCTGCAAGTAAACAAAGGCCATGCTCCTGGCTAGGAGGCTGGGCTGTGACCTGGATTCAGTTTGCTGCTCTGCTTTTTGTCTCTCATGTTTCCTCAGGCACATCACTGTCCCAGAAGCTTTTCATCTGTGACAGAAGGAAATACTTAACACCATCAGAGGTAGGTACAAGGATCGATATCATATGGATCTTAGATACCAAGGTAACAAAGATCATACAACTACCTTTACATGGTGCTTTTAATAAAAAAATCTCCATTTTTATGGGCACAGGCTCCTCAGCTCTGTTAGCACACATAGCTGGCGTTTGCATTTCAGGCCAGGTGACAGAAGCACTGCTAAGAGGGCACAGACCGGCAAGCGAGGCAGCTCACAGAGAGCAGGAGGCAGCCAGGGATGACGCAGTGCCCGTGGTCCTGCTGCCTACTGAGACCAGGCTGGAGCCCTGGACCGCACTGCGGCTGCTGCACCGAGGGGAAAGGGAGTGTGTGTGTGTGTGTGTGCGCGTGTGTGTGTGTGTTAGGGGTGGGGGTCAGGCTGGGGGCAGCTTTGGACGCCTCTGTGCATAAGGCATTGCTGTCCTCTGCCTCCCACAGCCCCCAGCATGAGAAACACGGCTGCCTCTCTGGGTCTTTCCCCTCAGCCTCTTGGTTCACCTCCATCCTCCTCCACTCATGCCCATGACAGGAGCAGCAGGGCTTTGGCCAGGCCCCCTCTGTCATCTCTGATGGAACAAAATTCAGTTTCACCTGCTCTGCTGGGAGGCACTGAGCTGGCACCGGCTGCTATATCAAACGATGACTCTGCTGCTGTCCCCATTGCAGCTGCTTTTTATTTCAGGGGCTGGCACTCTGGCAGTTTACTGCATATCTGCTGGTTTGATACTGCCTGGTGGATGCTTTGTGATGACCGCATCCCCAGAAGAAAGCACTGGGATTAATATGCAGCTTATCTGTATTTAACAGTCAGTCAAAATATCAAAAAGCTGTATATAAAATTGTATCTCTGTTGTTACCTAAAGGAGTCTATACTCCTATGTTTTTCCTGTGAACACTGATTTTGTAGTATCTTATTCAATTAGGATTTTTTTCTACATATTTTGTAGCTGAAGTCATATATCCAGCTTGTTAGCCTAAAATTCACAGATTGCCTCCAGTGTTAAACTTTCTCTTTTAACAGTACGCTCAGAATTCTGTTTATAGAAAGTGAAGTAAAAATATAGCTCCCTGTGGGGCATTTCAGAGGATGACTCTAAATAAGCCAAAGGCAGTATATTAAAGACCAGATCTTTATTACGAAAGCCTATAAATTCATGGTAACTGGCAAGAAAGGAAGGCCACAGAAAATTCAAGAAAATAGACGAAATTCAATAAATATCCTTTATTGATGGGTTAGTGGAGAGTAGACAGCAGTGCAGAAACAACAGCTTAGAAGACAGATCACTAGCTGGGCTAATAACAGTTCACACCCATATCTGGCTGGAATTCTAATATCCCCATACGGAAACCAGGGCTAACTCAAATAATCAAAAAATCAATATGGGATTTGGACTCTAAGCCCAAACCTGCCAAAAGGTCAAGAGAATGGAAGGGCTCAGCTCTAATTAGGAGTTGAGTATCTCATTTACTTCCACAGCTTCTGCATGTGCATAACGATAGCAAATGAAGGAAGCAAATTTTTTGCACGCTGACTCACTGGATTGTTTTCCTTGAAACACATCCTGCTTTAGAGCTTGTTAAAGTAATTCTCACCATAGGGCCTCTTTGCCTTTATAGAGCTGAAGTTCAAGTCTGTTAAATGCTATGTGATCCCATGACGTGAGTATTTTAGAATGCTTTACCCTCCTGTGAAATTTATAGAGTTGAGTGAATTCATCATGATGCACAACTGGTCATTTTGGGGGCTTGTACCTGGTGAGGCTTTTGTGATTTTTATTTTTTTGCTTTGGGTTTTTGAGGGGTTTGGTGGGGTTTTTTGTTTAATCACTTGGGCCTCATCAACGTTTTTATTTTGCTTAAGTAAGCAATTTCTTTCTGATACAAAATTCTGACTAAATTCTTTAATCAGCTTTTGCTCTGAAACTGTTTATTTCCATCTGCATTACAAATGCAGGATTTAAACAATCTATCAACACAGCATAATGCAGCAAGTGATCTTGTCAGTTTGTCCTTTCCTCTCAGGGATGCAGCTACTGTATTCTGTACTTCTGAAGAAAGGAAATAATAGGATTAGAAAAACATTGAGGACAAGGGGATGTCAAACAAAAGCAAAGCATGCTGCAGTTCTAAAGCATTCTCATCTAGTATTGGGAATTGTAATCCATTTGTGCTAAAGACTTTGCCTCTGCTCATTATACAAAAAAATATAAAAGGCTCATATACTTTGATACTGTAGTATGGCCTATAGGGAACCGTAATTAAAACACATTTGAGTAAATGCAATTTTAGTCACTATTAAGCAGCCTAAAGTATAGTCAGCCACACAAACACAGCATTATCTAAGGATTACAATGTGTGATACAGCCAGCAATCAAACAACCTTAAAGGTCCAGTGCTTACTTAGCATATCAAAAATTAGTAATATACAATGCCCAACTATTTTAGAAAAATGATTCTATACATCTATGAAAGAAATGCAAAAATGTGGGCCAACAGGAATAACTAATATCTGTAAGCACTTGCAGCTATTGTCCAGAACTTAGTTCATTATTCAAATAAATAGCCTTTGTTATATAGTACAGAACTCCAAGCAAACCGTCTATATACAGATACCTAAAGCCTTCCTTTGTATCACCAATAGACAGTTTTATTTAAAAAAGAAACACTATTTAAATAAGTCACAGTAACATCAGATATACAGCATAACTTCTAAAGAAAAGTTTTGTGGTCTATTTTCTTGATCTTCAGAGATATGAATCAGGGTTTTTTTCATGCACTTCTGTATTGCCTCAGCGTCAGGTACTAGGCTAAATAAGCGCTCGCTTAAGACTTAGTTCTGTTGAATTAGGATGGTATTGAGAAGAGTGACCTTCTCTGCATATTAAAGTTTACATAAGAAAGGTGAAAAAATGTTTGTGACCTTGTAAAAGGCCATGCTTTCCATTTAAACAGACCAGCAAGCAGCACAAATCATCCTTAAGGGTGTTAGGATTGTGTGCTAATCACACTCAAGTCTGTAACCATGAGTGAATAGCGTTTGACCATTGGTCGGGAAATCACACAAAATAAAAGACGAAACCTATCTCTACTGATAATATGTCAACTCTAAAAGCAATATCAAAGCCAATTTTGAAACTCAACATTAAGGCTTATGGTATTTCTACTATCAAGACCAAACCAAAATAGTAAAAACTAAAACCAAACCAAACCAAACCATACCTCCTCTCTCCCCTGCCCCCGCCCCCCCCCCCCCCAAAAAACAACCACAGCTAAACCAAAAAAAAACCTAACCACATTTTCCTTAGAACATGTTTTCCTGTAGCTGGAAAAAGTGAGCTGCAAGTCTCAGAGAAGAGGACTGTTGGGATTTCAAACACAGGAAAAGAGAGTCCAGTAAGACTGGGAGACTCAAGACATCAGTCTCACATCTAGATCAAGGTAATTCAGATGAGAATTCATTGTTTCGGAGATGAGTCAAACTCAAAGCAGAATGGGAGCAATTTGACATTCCCCATTGCTGCAGTGAGCAAAGCGACCAGTGTTTACAGAGGTTGTACTTATTGTTGTCACAATGCCTTTTCTTGGCCAATTCTTGTGTGCAAACACCAGAACAATATAATAGAAGAACACCAACCTGCTTTAGGCCCCTGTATTCCTCAGTGCACATTCAAACAAGGTTTATGCAGTTTTGCCCAGATGCATGTACATTTCTATGTACCGAGGTATGAAGAGAAAAAGCCAAGATCAAAGCCTCCTCTCTCCCACGTGAATTGCAGAGCTGCAGAGTCACTCTCCCACCTCACTGAGTTTAGTTATTCATGAGGAGTTACAGTATGTTCATCCTATCAGAAAATGCTACCCAAGCAGGGTAAAGCTATCAGTCAGTACTTTGGAAAACGCCGCTGGAAAGTACTGTAAATGTCCATCTGCTCTCTGCAGAAAGCAGGATGTTGAGATGTGGAGATAACGCAAATGTTCACAGAGAAATACAAGTTACTGAATCTTTCTGACCCACTTGGCTGCTAGTGTATCTATAAACTAAAACACTAAAAGTAGTCATCAAAAACATGGCTGTCTACCAACTGCAGTAGGATTTGCAGTTGCAAAATGTTGTCATATTGCTACAATCAAATGAAAGATTGATTTAGCAGTAGCATTATTTTCAGCTGTCCAACAAATCATAAAATCATTGGATGCCACCTGGTCTTTCACAAGATCCCTTAGTGTGGCATTATTTTGAGTGTCTCTTCCTCGCTCTTACATGTAATAGCAAAAATCATGAAGAGCCCATAAAGCTCTACCTTTCAGAGCCATTCAGAGCCATACTTTCAGAGCCATGCAGCGGCTGTAGTTCCACTGACCAGCTCCATCACAGGTCTGATCCAGCTCTGCTTCATAGGACTTCCACCAGGCTGCTCCCTCCTGTAGTATTTCTAGGGCCCACCTAGCAGCACTTGTCTGAGAACTAGATCCCCTAATCTCCCTGCTCGTGTCCCTGTGCTAACCTTACAGATTGTCCTCTGGCTCCACCAGCCAGTCCTTTCCCCAGCCTGCATGCCAAAGAGGCAGGAAAACTATTCCTCAACTTAACCATGTCACACTGGAAGTAGTAAATACCTAGAGACTAAAGCAAAATTGTTCACTACTAAAGCATGAAAAATACATGGTTCTAGATGTAGGTAAAAGTCTTGCAAACGTGCAGAGTTTGACATCCTTTTAAGCTGTACCTTAAGTGTCTTCATGACATTTTGGTGCATCTTGAAAGTTACTTCTGAACCCTGGAGTCTTTTCAGCCCTGCTCACTTTAGCAAGACCAACAGCTAAGCCATGTACACACAGGTTACTCAGTGACAAACTTCTGCCCATCAGTTCCTCTCTTTTTACCTGCTGTGCTTTGTGCCAGGCTTTTCAGGTGATGCTGGGGATGTCTTTGTATATAAAAAATATGGTGTCTTTATTCTGTGTTTAGTCATTTCCCACCCTCTTCCTGCAGATGGACAAAGTATATTCATTTTTGGTCAAAGCACAATTTTAAATATTGTCCCGAGGCTGAAGGGTATGTGTTGGAAACGTTGTCAGTAAATGTAGATAAACGTTTACCAAGAAGTATTCACAATACAGCAATTTTCATAACTACAGAATAATTCTGTAATATTGATTGGAATCCATACATCATATGCAAGTTCCCCTAATCATCACATGTACCTACTGATGTCTCTTTGAGCTGCTGCAAGGACAGGCAGCATCTGCAGTTGTTGTGAAATGTGCATTTATATAACAATATAAATGTATCTACTCTAATTTTAGCTCCTGCCAGCAGGGGAAAATGTTTGCAGCTAAAATACAAAGTTTGAAATTTTTCTAAACAATTTATTCATACTTACTGTACCACCAACTATACTCACACATGAGTAAAACCCAAAGGATCTTCCTGTTAATTTGTTCAGCATATATTTAGAATTTCAAATATGTTCAATTACAGCTTAGTCAATTTTCTACATTTCGTCTGATTGTTCTGCCCCTGCCCTTTAAATGATGAGACATCTCTCTGCTATGACTGCAGTATAGACTATTTCCTTTCACTATTAATAATCCCATTGAGAAATATGAAGCAGCCTGGCAAGATTAGTTGAAGCTTTATTATTTTCCTAATTTCCCAAAACTGAGTATTTCCCTAGTTACTACAAGGATAAATTATATTTACCACTGCTCTTGTCAATTCGAAAATATTTTCACATTCAGAAAAATTTGCATGCTATCTGATTTACTACACAGTAGCAGAATAAAGTGGCAGAGGAGGATGGATTATCCTTAAAGATGGACAGTAGACTCTCTGCTTTTTCATTCCTTCAGTTTATATTATGTTTGGTTTGGGTTTTTTTTTTGTTTTAACTGGTTGCCATGTGAACTGGCAATACAGCATACAGCCTTCTATACCTGTTAATGTCTTCCCATTTTGAGAAAAGATAGGCAGTTTTTAATGTATCTCTCTCTGAGAACAGATTGCATTGCAAGACTAGACCTCATGCAAAAGAAGAATTCAAAGTATCACAAGCAATTCGGCAAAGCTGCAACTTCCACCAGCCAGATCTGCCAATATGCTTTAATTTGGGAACAAAACTACTGACTTTATTACTCCAAACACAAAACCATCACTGACAGGACTAACAGCAAGTGCTAACAATGGAATAGCTCTTGAATATTAGGATCTGGTTATTCATCTGAACTTCCTAAGAATTCAACATTTATGAATGAAAAATTTTATAATTAGTATCCAACCGCTGCACAATCCACATTATCTTGTAACTCAAGAATAAAGTAAAATGCATGGGAGTATAAAAGTGTTTGTGATGCAGACACAGGAAGGAAAAAAAGAAAATGTTCCTTACAAGAAAACAACACTTAGATTTAATGCCAAAAATATAACAAGATTGCTAAATATGATGGGAAGGAACTCTTACATTCCAGCCATATGCTGAGACTAATCTTTTCTGGAAAAACTGCTGTCCTGGTTCCAGCTGGGATAGAGTTAATTTTACCTCCTAGTAGCTGGTACAGTGCTGGGTTTTGGATTTAGCATGAGAAAAACGTGATAACACACTGATGTTTTAGCTGTTGCTAAGCAGTGCTTATACTAAGTCAAGGACTTTTCAGTTTCCCATGCTCTGCCAGCAAGGAGGTGCACAAGAAGCTGGGAAGGAGCATAGCCAGGACAGCAGTATTCAATAGAAGCATATCTGGAGAAGAGCACTTAGCTGGGTACAAGTCATAAGACACTTGTACTCGATTTGTAAGGGGAGGAAATGGAAGAACAAGAGGAAGAGGAAAAGCTATATTAAGAAGTCAAATTGCAGGGAGCTGTTTGACTGCTATTACAAACTGAAGAAGATCTTCAATACTGAAAACCTGCCATTAATCTCTTATTTACATGGAAAGCACATGCTTCTTTTTATCTGAAATACTTACAGTAATGACAGGAGCTGGGACTAGACAGATAAACACAATATGTCTGGTTATCAAGAAATTTAGATTTCTTATCTAAATTTGGGTTTGAAGCTGATATTTGCCTACTGTGAGCAGATAGTGCATCTGCTCAGTAAAACTTATGTTCCCATCATTTTTACTGCTAATAGCAGTGGTGAAATAACATTTTCATGGGGCCCAATTTTTCAGGAAGCAGTCATTCTTAATGGGGAGGTAGTCCAGTTACTGAATCCTCCCCAAAATCACAGATTACAAAGCCAAAAGCTTATAATGGTGAAGTCCAACAAGAGGCCAGGCACAAACCCATAAAATACGCTAAAAAGTTTTTAAGCCCAAATTGTTCTGAGTGAAACATTTGAGGTAAACAAACTGACATTTTGTGATGCAACTGTTCTCAGAAAATTTCCAGGAAGGACTGCCTCTTGCTACATTTTTAATCAGGCTTGGTAAATACAGCAGCTGTCTACATCTGCTTCTCTCTATGCATGTCTGATCTGAAAGTGGGTGATTGGGAGTGGCCATGTTTATTTATCAGATTTATTTAATTTTTTAAGAGTTCTGGAAGCATGTGTGATTTTTAACAGGAGACCGTGTGCCCCTTTGAAAAGCTGTGCTGTGTAACGGAAAACAGCAAAGTTTCTGTCTTGCTTAACCAGCTAAGTCAAAGTCAGGGAAAATAGGAGGCCATGACACTACTCATGCAAGGAAGATATAAAGTCATCTCTGGTTTTGATTTCAGGGTATTCTGTCATGTAATTTATTGGCCCCATTATAGGTTAACATACCCAACACACATCTCTACTTTGACCACAATGTTAATTCTGGTGATTGGCTTGAAGTCCCTGCATGGACACTCATGCCATCCAATGTAGCACTTTTGAAAGCAAATGCAGAAGGAATGCAAACATAGAAAATTAAGGTTAATCCCATCATTCATTAAAAAACCTACATTTTTTCTCACTCTGCTACGTGTCCATCTCATTCTCTTATTTACATAAAACTCCCACTCATTACACAGATGATGGTAATTAAACTAAATCATTCTATGGGAGTGCTGCCAAAGACAGATAAACCCAGGTCCTGCTGTACACGTGTCATATAATGGGGATATCAATTAAAGTGCCCGATACTGAGCACAGAGATTATCTTATTTCAACATAGGCACATACTCTTACATTTCTGAATCCTAAGGCCACAGTTTATCTACTGATCTACAAGCAGATTCTTTGCTGTGAGATAATATTAATTAAGACTGCTAGAAAAGTGTCTATACATACCTCAAATTTTTACTCATTTGTTCTTTTAACACTATTGAGTTATACATGAAAAAAGATGTAGGCAATGTCAACACCACGTTTGTCATTCCTCAAGATTCATCACATCTCTGTTCCTAATCCACAAACAAAACATACTGATTCTTGAAATAATTAGAGGTTTACTCCTTATTTTGAGGACACGCTGTTCACAAACTGTTGAATGCCATGAGGCCTGTGAAGATGCAAGTCGACATTGACAGGAGGACTGAGTGACTACTTACCCCTCATAATTTGAATGAAAAACCATTCTGCCAGCTGCTCATCTCATTAAGGTAACATTGCACCTCTGAAACTAGTTGGTTTATATTTTAATGTTACCCTACTGCTTGGCTTCCTATCTCACATTTGCTGAATCAATACTATCGCAAAACAACAAAGCCTGCCAGACATAGCAATGTTTCAATACATGATGATTCATCGTGACAGGACACTGAAAGCCCTGTGGCATGTGCAGAAAAGCTTTAAATAGTACTTAGTTGTTAACTTATTTTAATTAAAAAGGCAAATGCACAAGAGAGAAGAAAACAATCTTTCTGTATCACATCACTTTTATTTGCTCCACTTACCAGCACAGGATTGTTTTGGTTACACTAACAAATTTTATTTTAAAGGAATGTTTTCTTCCCTACTTTCATATTTTCCTTTCCTTTCTGCATAGCATATCTAAAGGCACACAGCTACTGGCTGCAAATACTACAGAGAATCACTAAATATAGGACAGCATGAAAATATGTTGAATACATTTGTCAGCACTGTATTAAAACAGAGCTGCATAGCAAAAAGATTCCCACATTGCTAATAGATACTGGCTTTATCACCTTTCCCAAGGTGAGAGCACCCACACAGGTATCATAATCAGTGACGTTTTTGCAAATGGGTTCAGCATATTTTATTTATTTTTTCCTCCATAAAATGCATGCTGAAAATGTGCTAATGAAGTTACACAACTTTTTAGTATTATATTATTAGCAGAAATTCATTATTTCATTTGAAAACAGAGGTCTGAATCAACCTTGTTTGAAGTGTTGCCAGCACAGCTGCAGAGTGCATGTCAGATTAATGGGAGCCATGACAAACAGAATGAGTTACCTCAGTGCAAACTTTCCATCAAATATGCACAGCAGGTAAACAATTGCAAACTTCCATATTTTCTCTGCACTGTGAAGTCATTGCAGATGACATTATGTTGTTATGTAGCAAGGGACATCAAAGCAGTGTGTCACATCAGCAGAAAATCCAGAAATAGCACAAGAAATATTTCTACAAACTATTCTCGGCCTTTCCCAGGAAAACTACTGTGAGGCTGCATGGTAGAGCTAAAAAATTACAGCAGTTTGTAGGCTTACTAATCCATGATACAGAAATGGACCGATGTTCCTTAATGAACAGCCTTTCAGCTTTACAACAGCTCTACAGAACAGAAGAAGGGCTGTAGAATTCCCTATCAAAAAAAGGAGTTTTGCTAATGAGACGACTCCATCATTGATTTTTTTTCTTCAAACACATCTGTGAGATTCATAGCACTACCTGAAAAACTCACATCCAGAGTAAAAGTGGCAGAAACTATCCCTTCCCCAGACTTTAAAATAAATGAGTTACCTTTATTCCTTACAGGTAACAGAAGCTCTACTGTGCATGCCAAGTTGTGATGAGAAGTATTACCAAGTATTTTTTAACACCATGACTGCAAGTGAAGGTAACTCTTGGAATCCACATTTAATCTGCTCTGCGCTACCAATTGCTGCTTCTTTAAAGCCTCTTCGAGATGCTGGCAGGGTTAAATGGCTGCCTGAAACATGTTCGACAGCCTATGAACAACCAAGGAGCAGTGCAAAGAAATCCTGTTACTGGTACTATTCAAATCACTACAAAGTAGTTCGTACATCACCAGTGCCAAAAAGCTCAACTATGCTCACTTCAGAAATGACAAATTTTTCACATTGATTTTGGTAAAAATACTTTTGCCGTTGGGAATATATAATGAAAGAGAACTCATTGGGGGTGATAGTAGAACAGTTTATCTTTTGAACAACATCTCAAAAATAACCAAGTATAGGTATATTCATTTATTAACAAATGTGGAGATGATCACTGTTTTGTTTTCTTAATGTTGGCTACTTATTGGATCCAAATATTTAGCTATTCTAATAACCACAAAAACAAAAAAAGGGTCCAAATTCTTTGTCTAAACATTTGTACTGATTCTCCCCTGTTCTCAGCAAATTACTGGGGTCAAGTGCAAGATACTCTTAATAGCATTTGTTATCATATAGGCTTCTGGCAGACAGCGGTATCTTAGGTTTCCACTGGCATTTCTTATCATTAAATGGCCATGTAAGTCTCCTGGTTTTAGCAGATATCTTGCCTACCGTTCTTTTCTTCTCACATTTAAGTCAATAATCCTCCAGTCAAATTAGTCATACTTAAAAAGCTTACACCTATCTGCTAATTCACAAAAATAAGTAACAGAGGAAATGCAATGTTACATGAAATATCTTACACAAAAGACACGGATATGTTCTCTACACCCATGGTATAAAGGACACAAAGTAATGAGATTAAATTGCAGCAAGAAAGATTCAGGTTAGAAACAGGAAAAGCATCCACAGAACCAGGGCAGCTAAAACACTCAAGCAGAGTGCTTGGGGGTGCTGTGTCACGCCTGTCACTGGAGGTATCTAAGAACGTAAACAAAAATCTACCTTGACGTGCTATAGGTCTTGTCAATCTTGCTGTGGGTGAGATGGACTAAATAACTTCTTGTAGTCCTTTCTGTCCAAATGATTCTAGAATATGCAGGAGACATGGAAAATACAAAGTTCAAAAATGGGACCAAAAAAAGTTTATGCCACTCTCTAAATTAGTATCTGAACTCATCTCTAGAGCCTACTTCATTCTTTCAACACCTATTAACAGAAAGCACACCCCTGGGAAACTGATACGTCTAAAGCATAGAGTGGGAGAAGGAAGGTAAGAGAAAAAACATTAGATATAACCAACACTACAGCTGATAAGAAATTCACCTTCTACTCTTCTTTCCAGGTTGGGATTTAGCAACTCATAAAAGTTACACAGCTCAGGTGAAAATAAGTGAGTGTAAAGAAAGTCCCACCAGAAATGCTACATAACACAACATTCCTTAATATTATTGTCATTCATAATAACAAGGTCTCATTAAAATATTAATGAAAACGACACTGACTTATACTAAAGTGACTTAGACATATCTCTTCTACCCACGGCTTCAATTTCTCTAGTGATTATCTTCGTACCATTAGCTACATTTTGATGTCAGAAACATGTGAAATGTAGTAAGACAAGAAGAACCTTGAAAGCATGTACCTATCCAGGAGGAGGCAAGTAACCCGAAGAAACCTGAATCCATGTTCCCGGGAGCCAGATGCACCGCAACACTATGGCAGTGACCACACAGCCTGCTCTGCTCCAGCGGAGGGGATCACCATCTGCAGTCATCCCCACGGGCACCCCTTGCATGTTCACTGCCATTTCTGATCTGCCAGTGCAGCTGTTTCTGCAGTGGCACAATAATAATAACCCAATCCAAATGCAGGATCCAAGCTACAAAAGCTTCTGTAGTCATAAGTCAGGTAACAGTAAACTACTATTTACATTATTTGCACTAGCCCAGCTCAATCTGAGTTCACTACAGTCTGGACACAATAGCATGAGCAGCTGAGTTTGTTACATGGGGGGATGAAGGGGACGAGTGACCCAGGTAGCTGGGCTTATAACCCTCCTAGCTGGCCCAGCAACAGCTGAAAGAGGATGTGTGTTCAGGCCCCCAAAAAGCAGGGAAAATTGATTGTGCCCTTCTTTCCCGCTAGTGGAATGCAACTTGGTGTGACACTTCTGTGTTTAACAGCACCCCTGTTTTGCGACCCTTTTCTCTGTGCAGATGAAAATAAATGGTCATCCACAAAGAAACTGTAATCTCCCACACCCCTTTTCCTTTATTCTTCTATTACTTTAGAGTACTTTACCGAGAATTCTTTGGTAAAGAATAATTTCTTCTAGTCACTCCTAACCTTTGCCATTTAAAAAATTGTCATTATTGAATTCTAGCTCTATTTTCAGGCTACATAAGATTAACAAATTGAGAAAAGGCAGCTAATTTTTGTGCATAAAGAAGATTCATGGACAAATTGCCTGCTTTTATGGAGACAAGGAAGCTAACAAAAGTTCTCTGATGACAGTTACAAAAGAAGCAAGATTTCCATTCTTCAAAGCCGCATAGAAAAGATCAGTAGAACGCTCTGGTATTCAATACTTTAATGTAAGCCTCTATAATTAAATGTTAGATTTTCTATTAGAGAAATGATCAGATTAAAGATGGGTTGATCAAAGATTTAAATTTAATTTGGCTACTTTAGATACTCTAATAAAGATGTTCTGTTGATTCTCAAACCAGTAGCACTTAAATTAAGAGCATTTCAGGGAATGCCTCATCACATTGTGAACTACAATATGTTCTTCTGTACTGAGTGCAAAATTCTCTTTTAGGGGAAAAAAAAAAGCACACGAGATTTTCTGCTGATCTCTGCAGGCTAAAAGGGTAATAAGATTTATACTGTACCTTATCCTTTGAGTTTTCTCAGCCTAATTGCTCACTACACCCATAGACTCATGTTTGCAGAAAATAATATTTTAATAGACTTTAACCCATACTTTTTCAACCGCAATTTTTATTCATTTTCATGTAGAATGTAGTTCTCAGCAGAGGATCAAACCTGTATCAACAATGTAAGCTTCACCCTGTTTCCCACCACATGTAGCATATGACTCATAGGCCTATCAGGATAATGAGGAAATTCCCTTTTTATGACAGCTGAAAAAGGGAACTCCTTCGACATCATAATCAGCTTTCTTTTTCTTACCCTGTAAAGGAGTAAACTAAAAGAAATAACTAAAACACGATAGCTTTCCTGCCTTGTTTTAGTAAAACAGTACAATAGGCCACATTTAAGACACTTATGAAAGAAGAAAGATATCAACAGCATGAAAATTTTAGCTCATAAAAGAGCTGAATGTGTATAGCTCAACTAATTGATAGGAATGAAACTATACAGTAAGTGAACAGAATGAGCTATTAGTCTATCTACCAGCATTTCAAATACCACACAGACATTCTTAGCTCAACTGCATAACTAACATAGCTCTAAAAAATGATTTTCCATTACATCTATGGCATATTTCACCAAATGCTGGGCAATTTGTTTACTAATGTTCTCAAGCCAATAAAACATGTAAATCTGCCTGTCAGATATCCTTATACTTCGGTTTGGATTTCTTCACTTCTCTTTTACTCCTTTGAAATGATGCAGACTAAATGCTCATTTGTTTCTACAGTCTCAAAGACCATCCAGTCTAACTTAAAGTATGTAACAAAGTAGATGCCTACACAGAGACCCATTACCATTCTTGTCCCTTCATTGTCCGTATAAACATGACAGACTTTGTCCACAGGCATCTCAACCAACCCAAAATCTGAACAAGTGTCTCTCTCTCTTTCACATGTAGATAGGTAAGGATGTCTAAAAGGAGGTGGGAAGAATCTGGGCATTAGCTGTAACCAAAATCAATACGGATTAAATGCTTCTGCTTACCAGTTACATAACACTGGATCTGAGCACTGGAAGGTACCAGAATCTGAACCCAATCCAAAACAAAAATTTGAATCTGAATCTTACACCAGATTCTGCATCTGAATCAGTCTTTAAAACAACACCATATCTAATCCTCAATTGACTCTGAATTTTCAATTTGGGTTCTGAGTGATTTAAAAAAAAAGGGGGGGGGGAATATATTTCCAAATGTGAGGGTTAAGGTAAATTACTATAAATTCTCCAGTGGCCCTACTGATGATCGCAACGGGTGCGGTTATTTCAGTGACCTAGAATTACAGAGGGAGGCACTGTAGACATTATCTTGAATGGTCCAACACATAATTCTAGCAGTAATGGAATAAGTTGAATGTCAGGAAAGATTGCATGAAAAGAATGTCATAAAGGGTGAAATAGTTTCATAATAATCACAGAAGCAGCAAGACTTAGCAACCTAATGTTAGACATACAAAGGCACCTCGTATGGTAGACAAATATACATAATACTTCCATAAGACCAGTTTTTCTTCATCTACAGTTATGTACATACAATAATTTGCTCTCATGTATATGTGACAAGAAAGGTGAAAAATGCAGCATGTTTATATTTAAAACTGCACATGCAGGTAAGAGGGCCAACTTTGACAATTCTCATGCTTAGAATATTGCTTCTTCTTAATCTTCCTTACCGCCTGAATATGGGGAGGGGAGAAATGACGGTACACAATGTCTGATAATATGGATGATTTTTAAAACTCTTCATTTCTGAATTTTTTTTCTGATCAGTAAGATGAGAATTCTAAAAGTTAACAATGCTTCTTCAGTTCATGAAAGGATACCACTAGAATTCTCAAGGGCCAAAATATTTGATAACAATATTGCAAGAGACAATTCTTGAAACAGACCCATAAATCCACATAAAAGAGATTAAGTGTGATCTTGAGAAGGAAAACATATGCAGGATGACAAAAAGGTAAAAATTAAAAGTTTTACTACATAGCTGTTGACGTTGCAATCTATGCACAAAACGTTCTTCCCCTCATGATCATTATATCTCAGTGTTCCTTTCACAACTGGTTATTAAATATGTTATGATCTGGAAACTTCCTTTTTATTATATATCCTAAGTAACACTCTGAAGCTTTGCTTCTGAACCCATTAAAAAGACTTCTTTACAATAAAAAGAAGATTTGAGATATCTAGGTACGCACCTTAAAACCTGAAAAATAGTACTGAGGAAAAATATACTCAACATAGAATAATTTTATAGTTTTCTGAACAAGCAGAAGATATCAGAAGCACAAGTAGCATGAAGAAGAATAAAGGCCTATGGAATTCTAAAAAAAGATGTAGCCAGGTTGAGCAAGGAAACTGCTGTTTTCCCAACTTCTGCAAACAATGGCAAGCAGCTCTAGCAGAAGGTAGGTGGTTTCATTTGCAAACATGTACTTTACAGTTAGGAGTCTTTCATTTTTAGTAATTTCTAATCCTCACAAGATATATGCTTAATGTATCATCACTCATTTTTGTTGCACTTTGGTTTTTTTTTTTACTTCAAAACACATCTACATTTCAATATTTAATTTTTTTTAATTATTTTTCCATCACTACTCTGTCTTTGAAATACTTTTAAAACTTCTATCTTCACTCTTTCCTCCTGTTTCCATTTGCTTGTTTTCCAAACAACTGTTCTAAGTGCTCACACTGTGAGAGCAGTGAGAATGTGAAGAGACATCCCCCCTTCCTACCTTATGAGGCAGAGCCTTGGGTGGATCTATCAAGAATTTCTCCATACAACAGGGTTACAAAAAAAGACTGTAAGTCTCTCAGACTTAAAAAGGCCAGGATCATTGGAATTTAATCTATGATAATTAACTTTTTACATAGAGAAAATTCTAAGCAATCAGGTAAAGCAGTATAGAAAGAAAGAGTTTTTAAACAACTCTTCCCTACAAATAGGTGTCTGATGCCAGGTTTGACTTCAGCTTACTCAGCAGGATAGGAAGAGACAGGGAGCCCTGCACAATCCCCGCTGGCTGCTCCAAAACCTCTCCCCGGCCCACCAGGGCTGGTGTTCCTCCTGGCTGCTCTCAGCCTCTTGGCAGCACCTGGATCATCCTCTCCCTCGCTGCTCAGAAGTTGGCAGTAACAGACAGTTGTGACATCCAGTGAAAGCTGCAGAACATAGAGATTTCCTTATATCTTGCTCTGAATGCCCAATACATTTTCTTCCATTAAATTTTACTTTGCAATTCTATAAATATATGAAAGCAAGATTTTACCACCTGAGACATGTCAACTATTCATCATTTCCCAACATGTAGTATCAGTAAAAGCAATCCTTTCTACCCACCTATTGACAACCATGTCTATTATTATTGATTCACCCATTTGTGTCCATTTGCTTGGCTAAAATTGTTATTACTAATCTATGACATAATTAATCACAAATTTGGAAGCTTCTCTCTAATTTCTTTATGAAGTTCTGTGTATGCATTAAACCGAATAAAGTAATTGGAAGATTTTCTGAGAAATTCAAAATTCATTAAATAGGGTGACAATTTTTTTTCCTGTGCTCAGTGGTTCATAATAAATTAATAAACCAAATTTCAAGATTTCAGCTCAGCAGGAATATCCTGTCACCCAGCCAGTGACCTGTTGCAACATCTATTATTATATGCACTATTTAATTAGGATATACACTCAGGAGATCTGCTTAATCAGGATGTCTCTCAGTGAACACATTTAAGTCCAGCAACACTCACCGGCAATGGCTTTGATAATGGGGACAGTAACTTTCCTTAATTGGGATGCCTTAGGGTGAGCTAGTGCGTACCCGGGTCTTGTGGTACTTGTGTCTTCTCTGACAACAGCTTTCAGTTTTTCTCAAGCTATGACAGAAAACACATGAAATATATATCTACTGCCTTCTCCTAGCTCCAACTGTGCAATAATATCAGAAATAACAGAGCTAAGAGTGTAGGTTTGAACCTCCTTCAAGACAAGTTAAAAAATGAATTTTCAGTGAATGTTATAAATTCCAAAGAATAATACCAGGAAAAAATCACATTTGAAATTATGGAATTTTATGGAAAAGTTTTTATATAGACCTCAAAATTAATTTTCTGCAAAGGAAAAAAAAATCTCCCTACTTGCCTTGTGAAGGTTTCTGTCAAACCCAGCATGTGTTGTTTCATTTGTACAATAATTTGAGGTACCTACTACAGGCTTGTAGAACAAACAACAAGGTTATCTTAACAAGGGGGATAACACTGAAACATCATAAATAAAATCAATGAAACATCCTCTTTGAATATGTTTCTACGCAAGGAAAGAAAAAAAGCTTAGGAAAAAGATTATCCAAATTGCTCAGTTGTAGAAGGGAAAAAACCATACCTAGCAAGAGTATGGCCATATAATAAACACATCATTTCCAGGGCACAAATGGCAAGCAGATGCCCAGCTCTTCAACACTCTTTTAAAGTCCCAGTAGAGACACAGTCAATGTCTGCATACAAACTAAACTTTAATAGGTGTATTGGGTCCAACACTTCAATAAACTGCTTGTGCCTGGCTAAACCTTTTGTCCAGTAATACCAATGTAAAAACTGTTACAAAAAGACCAATGTGAACAGTAATTCAGCTCATAGGTTTCTGCATCTGAAAATTGGGCTAATTGGGGCTCCATGGTAAGAACTGATACTAGAATTGCAGCTCCAATCACAGAGGCTCTATCCTGCATGTTATTAATCACTGTCACCTACAAAAGAATATAAAGGTACTGAGAAATTGCTAAACACCCTGGAAATCTGGCCCATCTTTGTAAAAAGGTTACTTCTTTTATAGTACAAGTCATGCATCACAAACCTTAATGACATCCTTTAATTTGTATTTCTTAAAGGATCTGCAATTTGGAGAACATTATTGTAAAATAACAAGATCATTTGAATAGGATTCCTTCCTTACCTATAAAGGTTTGCTGCAGATATTTCACATCTTTGCTTTTGACTAGATTAATTATTCTTACATGTTATTTATAAATTCTATAACAGCAGAGTTAGTTCATCGCTCTTGCAAAGACGAGGCTAAAAGACTGTCATTTGTCAATTTACTTTATTAGCTCTCTCTCAAATGCAGCATAATTCAAACTAGAAAATATGAACTCAGAACACTTTCACTTTCCTTACTCAGAGACAATTTTCTTGTGAAGTTTGAAATACTAATTTGAAATTAGTAGTGACCTTTCTTTCAAGTTTTGCCTCTGCTGCTCATAGCTCTGTCATTACTCTAAACCTTTCAACACCTGGAAATGCACATTCTTTGCATTTCTAGAAGAATCCTAGTTCTGATGGTATTTTGCCTAAAACCATTTTTGTCCATTTAAACTGTGCACTACCAACAGCTTTATATCTGAAAAAAAACCATCCTAGATCTTGCATTGTGTATATTTCACAAAAAATAAATAAAGTATGTTTTTAATGTTGGCAACCCAGTGCAGCAGGTCTCTGACTATCAGGGCACTCACACTAATTGTGATCATATGCAGGGCAGGATTCTGAGTCCCTCTGTAGTTTTATTTACCCTTCTTGCCTCTGGAATGAAATCTTTAGTACAGTTCACACTGGAAAATTATGACATTCCAAAGCCATACTGTGTGTATTTGCACTTAACTACAGAGAGAGGAAGAGAGAAAAAAGCACTCTCATTAACTATTCTGCCAACACCTGGGAATATGTATTCCATTTTAGAAGAAAGGAAAATACTGAGCATGACCCATCGTCTGATTTTATTAGAGATTTCTTTTTCTTATGCATAACCATCATAACTCAGAAGGCAGAACATTTGCTTTGCCCTGCCACCCGGTTTTGTTTAACTATTCTAAAACTAATCTTGGTTTAACTGCCTTTGCTGTAGTTCTTCACAGATTCATTCTCTTTCCATTGAAATCCTATTAAAATTATTTGACTAAATTTTCTCATGGAAATGAATTTCACTCATTAGGTATTTAATTCAAAGATAAATCTTTTTCAAAAGTATTTATGCTAAATTCACTACAAAACAGTTTCACTGAACGTCCACTAGTTCTTTTACTATAAGCTTAGACCAAGGAAAAGAGTTTTCCAGTCTCAACTGAACCCATCATGTTTTTTTAACTGTTTCTATGATCTCACTCTTTACTGTTCTCTCTAAATTAAATGATCTAAATCCCTTTAATCTGTCTTCATTTATAAGCCTGGCCTAACCGTCCCCCATCCTGTTCACCCTTCTCTGGTCATCTCAAGTTCATTACCATCTATTTTGAAATAATTCTGCTTAGTTATTACTTACTCTAAGAAGTCAGTGCAATTTTTTTTTTTCAGTTTAGTGTTGAGGGAACTTGTTCTGGTTCTGAAGGAGCTATTCAAGAATTAGCTGGTCAGCTAGCCAAGAACCTCATTATTTGCTCCTTGCCTTGCTGCCTGCAAGCTCTGTATTTTTAAAATGTTCTGGTTCTACCAGAAACCCCCACTGGCAGCAGGTAGTATGCTTTGCTGTATATTAGGCACAGGTTGATGTCGACCAGTATAGGCTACATCTAGACAAATAAACAACATATTCTGCACAAATACTGTACTGAGAACAAGGCTTGAGAAAAGCATGTGTCAAATAATTTGCTTAAGAAATATGACATTCACCACAACATAAAAACCTAATTTAGCAACTGGTATTTGCTGGCCACTATACTATCAAGCATTTCAAGCTTACCAACCACCTTTAGCTAACTCTGGATTGAGCTCATTGAGCTAGTTGCTGTGTCCCACAGATACTTTCCTTGTCAAGTGCTAAGTAAACCCATACGTTCCAAACTGTTCCCACCATACTTGAGCTCCATCCTGCTGCTCGCTTAGAGGGACAGCTCTGTCCCTGTGTTAGGTATCAGACTGCAGCTCATGTATTGAGCCTCAGTGCCACTGGCTCCTCTAGTTGCTACTGGGGAATCTGCTCTAGCCCAACACCTGGTGCATCTTGCTTCCTTCTCAGTCCTGGTTCAGGCCCCAGACAAGAGTCACGACCCCCTGCAACACAGCACTGCACCATCTCACTGCTCCAGCCCACTCTCTCCTTCTCTTTGGGACCAAAGGTTGAGTAATAAACACCCAGGAGGTTTTCTTCTACCTTGCTGCTCCTGGGATGACACTGTTTATTTTCATGAATGGGTCTGTTTACCCAGCTCACATACTGTACTGTTATTTGGTTGCCTGCTTATTTTTGTTCTTTTATTCCTTTTCAAAACCCTCTTTTTCCATGAACCACTTTAAGGTCGTCAACAAGGCCCAGTCGTGACAGCTCCTGCTGATCAGAAGAGACCCAAGGCCAAAAGCCGTAATTTGTCACAGGAGGTCAGAGCTTAGAGCTGGTTGAGAAAAACTACTCTGTATCCACACGTTAGAGAAGAAAGCAAGCAGCTGCGTCATGTGCCTTGATTAAACTGCCTCTTTATTCATCACCAATTCTATCAGCCCCAGTTGAAGAAACATTACCAACAGGCAATTTTTAAAAAGAAAAAAGAAACAAAATCTGCACTCTTTATGTGCACATATTCAAGTGCCATCTCCAAGAAGAACATCTATTGAAATAATTTGAGCTAGAAATATGCTGCTCATTGACAATCCAAGATAACCAAGGGCTTATTGATCTCTCTCCTCCTCCTTCTCCTCCACTAAGAGAAAGAAATGATAAAGAGCTGCTGTTGAGATAAAATGCACTATACTTAACATCAAGTACAATGCATAAAAATAAAAAGTTTAGGATTAGCTGAGTTACTGTCAGCACAATATCAGTGAATGACTTTTTTTTTTTTTCCCCCAGCCCTACCTTTGCCCCTAAATTCTACAACAGATGGAAAGAAAGCAAAGGTAATATCAAATATGTACATCCTGGGAATGCAAAGCTGCACAAAATCCTGTGTGATTGTACAAGCATATCCACATAAGCAGATGTTGTTACTTGTTCACCTGAGGTCTGAGCTGGCTGGATATAAGCCAGTTCGAGTCCAAAAACTACAGAACCATGTTACCTGGTTTATTATTTTAGGATTAGCACTATGATAACATGTGCTGCTGGCTTGAACCCAGCTGTCTGAGAGCACAGATGGAATAGGAGCACAACTGTCTAAACCTGTACATGTACACATGCCCTGCATGTCATTGCAGATCTCCATTTGAGGAGCTGGGGATATGAACAATGAATCTGATTCCCCCTTCACTAATGTTCATATAGGAAGTAATGTCACAAAAGAATGAATTGCACCCATGACCGCAGATACTAAGTGCGATGAGAACGTGGTTTAGCAGCATCTTCAAAGTATATTCATTGTCCCCACTGTCTAGTGTTCAGTTGTTTCCTTTTCCAGCTTCTGGGGTTTTTTCCTTGCATTTTCGTACAGCCAGGATGGATTCTAATGACGTAATATGTGGCCAAATGCTACACTTTCATACCTGGACGGTTAATACTGGGCAGCATATTAAAGCAGCACTTCATGGTTCCAATTTTCCTGAATATAAATTAAATCACTGAAAAGCAATTATATTATTAATTTCTTGTCAAGTCACATTGACATTTTGTGCAGAGGTTCCCCGTGTTGTGGCCCTATCCGGCAGGGTACCGAGAATGCTCTGGATGGAAACAGCATTCTGAGCTCTTGCTGGTAACTGGGAAGTGGGTTGCAGTTAATCAGCATATTCCAGGAATAGGTCAGCATCTTGCGACATGAAGTAACTAATTCATTGTACTCCCTAACTGACTGTGTTTACTTCCACAGACATTTCATCAATAAAGCCCACACAAGTAACAGAATGAATAAGATTGGATGCTTTTGATAATGTTCAGTGTCTAGCTGGGTGAAACTACAAAAGAAGCGGTGGAGTTTTAAAATCATAATATTTTCACCTCTGTGATGTCTTCCACATGACTTAGGTACTGGTTTTGTGAATGACTGGACACATGTAATTCTATCACACTGAAAAAGTCAAATAGATCCTCCTTATTCTTAGCTGTGCACCATATCAGTTAAAATATGCCTCTTCCCAAGACTTCTAGATTCTTCCATGGATTTCCAAATTCCTATTAAATTTTATACATCCAGAGAGAAAAAGAAAAAAACATCTATTTGATCATCTAATGCATCTTATTCCCATTGTGGATTCTTTATGACATACCTCCTAGTGTTTTACCTACTCTAAGCATAATGGCAGGATCTAATCTGCATTTTGGTGTCTAAAGTGGAATTTATTTTTAAACCTAAACCAGGAAGCATGGAGAAAACATTTCCTTCCTTCTTACCTCTACAGGCACTTCAACCGTATAGATACCATTGTCAGTGGTGTTACAGTTCCCTACTGCCTAGAGCCCCACTTCTGCTTATGCCTAGGACTGTCGCATCCTTGACAGGCTTAAACAGCTCAGCATCTATGTCAAACAAAAGCCCTATTAAAATCAAACCTGATCTCCCATTAAAGTCTCTCAAGGGGTTCAAACCATAAGAGCATTTCCAGTCTAACAGAAGAGGGCTTTCTACAAAATACAGTTACAGCTGTCACTTTCAAAGGTGACATAGTTCAGTGAGTAGCCTACCCCTTTTTCTATAAAACAGGCAACAAGTGAGACACTGATATTCCATGGCTACTTCAGCCTTCATCTCCTGTCAGGTGGACAAAGGACAGCCTTCCAAACACCAGCCTGTGAAGTGGAGAGTGCCCACTCCTGCTAACATTTTAAGAGCCACAATTCTACCCTGCTCTTGCTGAAAAGACTAAAAAAATCCATGATGAGAACTAAAAAGAAATGAGCCCCAACAGAACTTTCCAAAAAATGCTGCTTTACCACTTGTCAAGAAAAACAAAAACCTCAGTAGTGAAGAGGGACTCTTTTTTAGATTTTTTTGAAGCTGCAGAAAGAAGCCAGACACACTTCTTTTTTCTAGGTGTGTAATGACCCCAGTTTAAGAGATTATAGAAGAGCTCTGGAAGTGATGATCCACTTGTTACAACAGAGCTCTGCTTGTATTCAGTGAAGAAGGATTCAGTAAAGGAGCCCTAACAGCATGTGCTTTATTTAGAGAGCCTACACAATCAGAACATTTTTCTTTCATGTCTGATCACTGTCCTCTTCCAGCAGCCAGTGTCGGATGTTGTCTAAAATGAAAAGGTTTATATTATTTTTTTCATTCAGTTCCTATTCTGAGCTGTAATTCATTGATTTAAAGAAAATCTGGAATTTATTGCTAATGCCTGGTATTATCTCCTGCACAGTATATCTTACATCACCCAGAATTTTCTAATTCAAACCCATACCTTTAGGTTGAACTGGTGAAATCTGTTTTCTTTTGTTTTCTGCTTAGTTTCTGAATTCCCGGGTGCGGAGATCATCTTTTTGTTCAACAGCTACCAAATCACTAGTGCTCTAGCATTCAGTTAGAAAAATCTCCAGAGACAGCTGACAGTATTCAGCAGCGGAACTATCTTACATCATTTGCTGAACTTTTCTTATCTTAGATAATGCTACTGGTAAACAAAATTTTTCTCCCTGAATTTGTCCAGCACAAGTTTTAGCTATTGAATATTGTAATATCTTTTGTTCTACAAAGGATACCTTCTCTTCCTGAGAAGATACACACAGACTAGTTCAAACCACCTTTGACCTTCTCTTCATTGAGCTCCTTATGTCTCCCACCGTAAGATATCCTTTCCAGCTCTTAAACTTTTTCTTTCTCTGAACCATTTGTTTTAACTACAGGACTCAAAACTGAATACACTGTTTCAATATTACTTTCACTAACACACGTATAGATGTAATAAGGGAGGTGCTGTTGACTCTCATGAGGGACAAGATGCCTTGCAGAGGGATCTAGATAGCTTGGAGCATTGGGCTATGATTAATGGGATGAAACTGATGAGAAACTCAACATGACCTGGCAATGTGCGCTTGCAGCCCAGAAAAACAACTGTATCCTGGGCTGCATCAAAAGAAGCGTGACCAAAGACCAAAGCGTGTCCAAAAGAAGGACATGGACCTGTTGGAGCAAGTCCAGAGGAGGGCCATGAAGACGATCAGAGGGCTGGAGAACCTCCCCTATGAAGACAGGCTGAGAGAGTTGGGGTTGTTCAGGCTGGAGAAGAGAAGGCTGTGGGGAGGCCTTATAGCAGCTTTTCAATATCTGAAGGGGGCCTACAAGAAAGCTGGAGAGGGACTTTTTACAAGGGCACATAGTGATAGCACAAGGGGTAATGGCTCGAAACTGAAAGAGGGTAGATTTAGATTAGATGTAAGGAAGAAATTCTTTACTGTGAGGGTGGTGAGGCCAGAACAGGTTGCCCAGAGAAGCTGTGGATGCCCCATCTCTGGAAGTGTTCAAGGCCAGGTTGGGTGGGGCTTTGAGCAACCTGGTCTAATGCCGGGTTCTGCACCTAGGAAGGAGTAACATTGGGCACAACTATAAACTGGGAGAGGAGTGGCCGGAGAGCAGCCCTGCAGAAAAGGATCTGGGCATGCTGGTGACAGCAGGCTCAATATGAGCCAGCAGTGTGCCCTGGCAGCCAAGAGGGCAAACCGCATCCTGGCGTGCATCAAACACAGCATAACCAGCCGCTCAAAAGAGGCGATTATCCCGCTGTATTCAGCGTTGGTGCAGCTTCACCTTGAGTACTGTGTGCAGTTCTGGGTCCCACAATTTAAGAAGGATGTGAAGGTCCTTGAATGTGTCCAGAAGAGGGCAACAAGGGTGGTGAAAGGGCTGGAAGCAATGTCCTATGAGGAGCAGTTAAGAACTTCGGGCTTGTCTAGTTTGGAGAAAAGGAGGCTGAGGGGCGACCTCATTGCTCTCCACAGCTTTCATTTGTATTGGAATGAAAAGTCCAAGTTCAAGTGCTGCTTAGTGCTTTTGAAGAACGATCTTGCAATATCCACACACTCATATCCACAAACGCCTGTGCCATGTATGTGTGCTTATATGCACAAACACACACAGAGAAAGGTAAAATTTCTGTGGAATTTGCCAATTAAACTTAAGCAATCACATTTGGGGGTCTGAGGTCATATACTATGAATCTTTTATATCCCAGATTATTAACCTGATCGAAATAATGTCAGCACTGCAGAAAACAGCCTTGATCATTTCATCAAGTGAAAACTGTTAAATTAGATTTAGGAAGAGAGATTAAATAATCAGGTACCTGACAAGTTCTGCCCATTCCAGATACCTGTTTCAACTCATTAATACTGTTCTACTCATTCTGCAGAACCACAACTGTTGCTTAAGTGCTGTTCAAGAGCCACAAGTGTGCATATGCAGGAGACGATTGTATTTGTATAGGTCCTACAAACATGCTTGCCGTTCAAGAGCATTTGTTCAATCACAAAAAGCATGAAAGACACAGAAATTGAGAATTTATTAAACAAATACACTTTTGTTTGTTTGTTTGGAAGACGTTGAAAGAGAGGTTGAAACTTCCAGAAACACCTGCTCAACAGTTTCCTTCCTAGCTTTGCTCATCACAGTGATTCTGACTGGGGATGTATAACATTTTACAGTTCTTGAAGCTGAGAAGCTTCTTGAAGCTGAGAAGACATCAATGGGAGCTGATGACGCTGAGTGATCTACCAGCACCTTAAATAATTGTATGCTGCATTGCAGATCTCTAAAGTCTGGTGTAGTTGCATAAAGTAATATGAAAAGACTGTGAATGAAAGTAAATAAAAATCATCCTAAGTAATAATAATCCTTTGACATTGTACAGACTGATATATACTGATTATATAAAAAGCTCATGTTGCACATTACAAAACATAACAACATAACAAACAAGTGCTTTTCCACTTGCTGTCATGTACATGAAAACTTTTTTAATAGAGTAACTGCAGTTTGGTACAATACCAGTTGCATTTTTACATTTCAGTTGTGCACCTTGTCACAATTTATCATACATCTTGATGCTTTTTTTGTTGTTAAATCAATTTAAATATTTCTTCCTTGCATTAATGACATTTCATGTAGCAAAATCCATAAGGACATTTCAATTTTCATCACCTTTTATCCCTCTTCCCCAGTCCTCAACCATGGAAAGATTTGTTGGGCTGGAGGAATATTGTTCTGTTAAAGATATTTAACAGATATCACTCCTTTGGTCTGAAGTGCACAGTTCAGATTGCTATTTAGTCCAAATAATTTCTATTATAATCCTTTTGCCTTGAGACTTTAAAGAAAACAAGTTTATACGCTGCTAATGTTCATTCACTAGCTTTACTTTAGGCACTAAAAAAAAAAAACCAATATCAATCTTAATTCCCTCTAAAGAAAAGAGGACCAAACATTCAAGGGTACACTCACACAGAGAATTTAAGTGTACATAAGATGCATACACAGAGAGAAAGAACAATTTTTTTCTCAGTGATATATTCCTTTCTCAGAAAACTTTTTTCCTCATTGACACTATCCAGCTTTTTTGGAGGGCTTTTCCATAAAACTGGTGTTCTTAAATTGACAATCTTACCTGGTATGTGGGGTGGGGGGAAAGAGGGAAAGGAAAGTACTATCTAAATATGATAAGTATACTGTATAACAATAACTCCAAATGGCTGTGTCTCAAACAAGTATGTCATCTGGTCTCCATGCACAAAAAATCCTTTTTTTGATTCCTGTCTTTAGCACTAAGGTCCTGATAACACTGTTGCAACCTCCTCACCTCCAACACATTAGGCTGTTACAGATATACCAATACCACTAGGGTGGCCACTTCAGTCATCCAGAAATGTTTGTTGAAGAATCAGTGAACAATATTCCAGATTTATCACAGGTGAAAAGGCAAGGACAACTGTAGATGAGGTGGCGAGCCTCATCTTTTCTGTCACTTAGAGCAGGATCCAGACTATCTTACATCACCTTAGTTTGAAACATAAAGATTTTAGGTACTTAGTAGCCTCAAGAACAACCAAGAAAACCAGTTCTCCTGAACTTATACACCCAGTCCTGTAAGAGCATAGACACACTCTGGAGTGCTCAAAACTCCATCTGTATCTAGAATTATATGTCTGTGCATGCTCAGCAGTGGGAGATCCCTGCCTCAGGTCAACTTAAGGATCCCCTGGTCACCTTAAAGCAGCAGTAAGACCACCTTTGAAGTCTGCTTTGGCTGGCATGCTCTGAGCTGATCATAACAATATCAAGTGAAACATAAAACAGTCATTTAATTCCAGTATTTCTTCCATGTGACAGCTGAGCAGCTACCATACAGGTTGATACTCTAAGAAGGTAGGTGGTCTTGAAAACTGTCCTACCAGTCATTGAGATGCTCCTTGATTCTTAGACATCCTAGCTCATCTCCTTTGATTCTATATTTCTTTCTTTACCTTTCTTACTTTTTGTATCTTTATATGATTTTCCTGGATTTCTATCTGAAAAAGAGACAATTTCTGCTCTTTAGAGAGGGCTTTTTTTGTCATCTCCCTTAAGAACAGAAATTGAGAAAGAAAACAATATGAAGAAATTGAAATTATTTTATTTAAATGCTTTACATAGAATTCAGTCACCCACACATGGACATCCAGAGCTAGTTCAGGTGCTGGAAGTGCCTAGTCTCCCGCGGGCCCTGCAGCACCTGAGGTACTGACTCTGCCCTGGCAGGTGTGGCACAGGAGCAACAGGAGATCCGTGCCTTTCAGGAGCTGTAGCTGTAGGCAAAATGACCTCCCCAAAAGTACCTACACATCACTAAGTGCCTCTCCTTCAGCCACTGAATTCTGCCCTTTTTCTGATAATATAAAATCATTGCACAAAATGCAAAGTGGTAACATAACAAATAAAAATACCATGTATCGATGTAATTTCTGTTAAGGTAATAATACCATATGCTCCTTATTATCAAAATAAATTTTGTTATATCAACAATTTTTTCAGTACCTATAAAGCTATATTTTCAGAGGGCGTGGGGGACGACAACAACAACAACCACAGCCACCATCACAAATAAAACACATTCTCATTTTCAAGTTGCATTAATCAAAAATAATTTTCAGTCTTCACTCTTCCTTCCCAAGGTAGTAGGTTCAGGTTCTTCACCACAGCGGTTGCTATCCGTGGCCCTTTCCTGATTTTTTTTAGCATCTTTCTAGTTCTGAAGTGCCCATCACTGTAGCATTTTTTCTAGTTGTTGTGTTAGCAGCTCTCAAAAAGGGGCATTGTCACCTTCTGTTCTAGCTGTGATGCCTCTAAATATGCTGCAGTTCTAAACTGCTTTGACTTTTTGCTGCCATATTTCACAACAAACTTATATCTAATTGTCTATTATTGCCCATAGGTCTGTTTTTCAACATTATTGATTTCCATCAATCTTCTTCCTGTTGAAGGTGTTTGGAATTATTTTTCCCCAGATATAATCAATCTTCCTTCCTGCCCATTCTTTAAATCTTCTCTAGGAACCTGCCAGTACAGTTCTGTGAAACACTATCTCAGTGGTTTTACATGAAAAAACCCACATTACAAATGCATAATTATGGAGTTTTTCATTCTTTCCAGGAAAAATAAAGATGAATGCTCTGGTAAGGAACAGAAGATCATTATTCAGAGGGGTAGAGCAGGATTACAGAGCCACTTGCAGCCAATGACACCCTTCTGAAATACAACAAAAACAGTGGGATTGCTCCAGTAATTTGCTCACCAAGAGGAGTTCAGGCTCAGTGTGAATGGAGGAGTTCAGCCCACACTGAGCATGCAATATCACACTGTCCTTCTCACCAGGTCATGTCAGGCACAGCACTAAGCAAGAAGTTAAGAAAGCCACACCAGAGACCCACAGATTTCTGACGTTACAGCAGGGAATTAGGGGACCAACTGCTGAGGACTAACAGTCCCTTCATCTCTAGCACCCTCCTACTGAGAAATTCAGAAGAAATTCAGAAGTACAGAATCCTATTTAACATCAGTAAATACAGAACACTTTGGCCTTTGCATACTCATTTCCATGAAGACCAAATGTAATTGCAATGCATAATCAGAGTCACCTTTTTACTGTTGCAAAACAGGTTTTGAGCATTCATTTATTTTTGGGCTACGAAAACCTCACATTTTGGAGGCATGCATTATTATAAACTAAGAAAAAAGCTCCACAATCAGCATAGTCTAAGAAACAGATTTTCCAGTGATTTTTTTTTTAGAGCTATTTCTTGATGTGGTGATACTATTAACCAACGTAATACCTTGACAAAGCTCTATGGCTCAACAATTTTGTTTTATTTCAGATCTTACTTTTGTAACTTCTCTGCTAAGGCAACTTGAACAAACAGGATAATTCTTTCTCCTTTGTTTACTTGTGATTTCCTTATTGAGGTTGATGACAAGAAATTATTTTTCTATTTTCTATAGAAATTTTTCTGTAGAAAACCATATGTCATATGTCAAATTTTGTCTTATAATGCAGTACAAAATCTATCTGAACTACAGTTTCTCTACAGATTTCCACTGCAAGGCCCATGTTGTGATTCAGGTCATCCTGAGGCTTCAGTAATGAGTGCAGAATATGCCACCATTTTCACCAGTCAGGTTCTAGTCAAAATAAGACAGTGAAAGTCTGTATCTTCCGAAAAAAGGGCATTGAATATTTTTTAATAACAGTGTCTCAACTCCAGTAAGACATTCAAACTCTGCTCTTCATTTTGAAAAGCCCCCTCTACGAAGAAATGTTCCAGTCAACTTTTTATTCTAATTTTCCCTTTTCCACAAGGCAAGATAGTATCTCTGAAAAATCCATCAGACTTTCTCCCTCTTCCCTTTGGAGGAACTTCTCAATATACAGTTTTGTTACAATCCCTGTGAAATAATCTGTTGATTTTCAACATCAATCTGCTCAATAGAAAGGATTATCTAGCCATACATTACCTAAAATGAAACTGAAATGCACAGAGTGCTTTATATTCCTTTACAGTCTTTATCATCACCTATTTTCCTCCAGTCCAGCCATCATTTATAATTCACATCCTGTTTCCATATACTATGAAGTCTTGGGGAAGAGACAATCTCTGTTTATCAATACAGTGAGTAATATGTGAGGATCCCAAATTTGATTGAAACCTTTGGGCATTATTAAAGAGAACTAAAGCTATCTCATGGAATTAAGATAGAAAAAGACAAGATTGCAGTCTTATGAAGCAACCCAAGAAAACAAGCAGTTTGATTGGCTCATGAAGGTTTTAAGAACATAAGCACGAAGATCTTTCTTAGTTTTGGATGATTCTGAAGTGGTTCAGAACAGACTGGGAGAACAAAACTGGCAAGTTATATGCACTTCCTTTCCCAGATGGCATTAACCCTATCTTCTCTCTCTTCTTTATAAGCAGCACACTTCATACTCAAATTAACTTTGTTAACATGAAATGTGAGATCCCTGAGCACACTTGCAAACCAAAGCCATAAACACTTCAACCAAGTGTGCTTCCTAAATACCATCCAACAGAACTCAGAAAAGCAGCAATAGCATTTGCTACTCTTGTTTTATTGTGTATTTTATGCATTTTTAAGATTCTTTCTACCTCACAGTCTGTGTTCCCCTTTTTTTTTATGTTATCTATGCTACAGATTCTCACACCTATTCTATCAGTGCTCTCTAGTACAGGAGCAGGAGGAGCATGACTGTTTCTCGCTTCAGGATGACAACTACACCAGGCAAACATTAGAATGCAAACTGAGCCATCATGACACTAAAACCAAAGGAGTTAGAGCAGTGTGAAAAAACAGTCTCATAGGAAAAGTTCAGGCTTGGACTGTACATGTCATTTGGTTATTTAAGGAACTGGGACACAGACAAATTACAATCAGATATGCTGGTACATTAATGTAAAGAATATTTGCCACTGCTCCTTAACAGATACTCACATAAATGCTCCAGAGACAAGTTACATCATGTAGGGCAGCAGTATGTGTCCAGGCTGTTACTGTAATATTATAAATGATGCACTAAATTTATGTCCCCTCATAATTTGTTCATGTGCCTTTACCCAAAGTGACATCTTCTAAATGACGAAATTATGAAAATGGAGATACTTGCTGGAGAGCTTGCAACTCTCCTAGACAAATATCATCATTCAAGTCTTGAAAAGAACGATTAAGAAACTTGGATACATCCGAAGGCAGAGTTGGGATATCTTCAGCGGTAACCTTAGGAAAGATTACCAGATGTTCTCAGTTTCCAGGTACAACCCAAGAATAATGTCCATCATTTTGGAAAAATGGCTACTGGGTCATATCAATATCTTGCAGCTTTAAATAGTTGATTACTGATGAAACACAGTCACTGCTCATCAGAAAAGCAGTCCTGTTATAACTAGTCTTCAAAAAAAGAAACTCCAAAGGATAAAAAGAGTAATAACTGACACTTAAAGGACCTCTGGGAACTGATTTTTGGATAGTTTTAGTCCTAACACTCCCATAGACTTAATGTGAAAATTCAGGTGCTCAGAACAACTGAAAATCAGTCCTGCAAACCACATTCAAAAATCCCAAACTGCTCTAAAAATTTTATAACTAGATTGGAAAAATGGCATGAAGGTACAATCTCCCTTGTTACTCAAAGTGCAGCCTCTTCCTACACTAGAAGAGAGGAAATTGCTATAACATGGTCTTGACAGTTATGGGCTGATGGGACTCTGCTGCTGGCTAAACAGGACAATTCCTCCTACACAGGCAGACTCATAAATAGTTCAGGGTCAACTTCCCACACTTTACACCACTACTGTGCTGTTCCTATTCTTTCTCCAAGATGCTTCATTGATCTGCCTTGACATCTTCTGAAACCTGATCAGATCTACACGCAACACTTCCTATGGGCCTTTACTAGACTATTTGATTCCAGCATGATCCCAAACTTGAAACTAAAGATAAATACTTTATGACAGCTCATAATCTGGTAAAAAAAAAAGGTGAAATATCAGGTTTTATACAGCTGAAATCCACAAAGCATTATAGATATGTGGTTTTGCTTTGTTAAGAAAAGGATAAAATCCATTGGCAAAACACACACTTGGATCCAAGCCTGACTGCCTGTCCGACATGACGGAGGCATAGGTGGCCTCCCAATCAATTTTCTCCCACAGGCAACCCTGCCAATAAGATGACTACGTTGTTACTTTTCAAACTTCATAACAGGGGCCCCTTAGCAAGATCAGTTTCTTCATGATTCATGCTTTCTAAATATATTTTAAAACCTCTACTTTAACATGCCTACCTTCTGCTCTCTCTAGACTCCATTAGAGGCCATATTGTGTTTTCCACTAAATGGTGACAGGTCTATCGCTTTGAGAATACATTGCACAAGGTAGCATTTACCTCGAATAAACAGGAGCCAATTTCTGCATCAGATGAGATCAGCAGAGCAAAAGCCTTTAGTTTCATGAAACCATCAAAAACACAATGAAGGGCTCTAACAGATGTCCTCTAGCAAATCTTTCTGTCAAAGTTTAAATATTATCGTATCCGCTAGACCAGTTGTCTCCAAGCTTTTTTGATCATGCACCCCCATCAGCAAAAAATTTTCAAGCACACACCCCAATATATATTTATTTATATACTATATACGTGTACTACTGTATTATTAAAAATAATATACTGTTGCTATTATTATTAATAATACCATATTAATAATAATATTTTTATAAACATACCCAGAAACAAACATTTTAAAAGGATAAGATACAGACAAAATAAACACTACTGTTAAATTTATTTTTTTATTTTATTAATACTACCAAAAATAATTTCTTCCTGCACCCCAATGGATTGTCTTGCACACTCACTGGGGTGTGCAAACCCCACTTTGGAGAGCACTGCACTGGACCACCCTGCCTCTCTGCCAGAACACGTGTTTGTGCTATGGTTACACCAATACAGAGATAAAATACAAGTACACTGCATATTTATCAGAACTTTATTGATATGGCATGACTGTGCTCTAGAGGTGACTGAGACCCAGAAACAGAATCCTTTCTGCTACCCTTGTTATAGGTACTCTGTTATGTAGCAGTGGGGTTGGGCAGACAGCTGTAGAAAGCAGAGAGTGCATCCTAAGCAAATCAAAATTAGAGTCACTACTGAACATCTGTTAGCGCCGAAAGGCACTCAGTTGATTGTTCCATGTAGACCTCATTGCCCTTGTTTTCATTGTGCTGTGAAGCAGTTTGTGTGGAGCGAGACCATATAGGGAGAAAAAACAAACTGTCAAAATGTTCCACTAGCCCTAGGCCTGAATATTTTGTCTTTTCTCCAAAAAGTGCATATAAATCAGGTAATCACAAATGACAGCAGTATCACCTAAATTTCAGCGTCTAAAAGTTGGATAATAGAATAAAAGGTAGCCATGAAGGCTGTGCTTCTCTTCACTGGGGAGAAACCAGCCCTACCAGAGTGCTGCTCATCTCATCCCATTGCAAATATTTAAGATAAGTCACATAAATTGGCTTCTGAAGCTGCCTTCATCTTTCCGTGCTGTGTATGAGGCAGCTTATGATAACTAACGCCATCACAAATACATAATGTTTGAACCCTTAAAGTAGGGTAGGTGACTACCACCCTGTGTGCCTACCTGTTCCCCTGCACATGCCACAGACATGGACTTATACTTACAAATGCTTGAGAGAAAGTCTCCCTCGCTATATATAACCAGCTTCATTTCTCACCCTACATCTTCACCAATGAGGCAACAAAGACTGCCACAATAACTGTGTTACTGTCACCCTGTTTTCATATGGTTTCTTATTATAGCTCTTATTTAATTTGTGGCTGTGGCATTTAGAATACCTTGTACACCAACAATATCAGTATCCAGAGAGATATCTTGTGCATTCACAATGCATCACAGCTTTCTGACCTTTAGACAACAAGAAATAGAAGAATAATTATTCATGTGATTATTTACATTTTGGTAACCTCTACAGGGCCGTACCATTTTACCATATACTTTGGACACACTATTTGCCCTGTCGACCCTTGATTCAAAAAAGGATCAAAACAAAAACCACAGAGAACATATACAGCATACAAAAGAGCTACTGGCATAACAACAGCCTTTGGTACACCAGTCAGGAAGAAAGAGAAAAGTTAGGAGGAGAAAGTTAAAGAGTGGGGAAGAAGGACAACGAGGGAAGGGAAAGAGCAGGAGGAAGGGACAGGCAGTGAGAGTAACAGGACGAGACAGCCCATGGGAATAAATAGGCAGACTGCCAAATGAAAATGGTGGTCTACACCGTTCAGCATATCCGGAGCAGCCTGGTACCAGCAGTGAACCAAGCGCTCAGTGGGCTGAGATGGTGGGTTTCTTTCTCCCACACCACAAGGATTTTTAGCTATGGGCAAGAAAAGTTCCGGCGCTTCCAGGTATCAGGCCTGCTTCAGGAGGATGTGCAGCAGACCTTTCCTTTAATATCCCCAGGCTGTGACAGAAAAGGGATATGAACACACCCAGGTATTGGTCTACTGTTCCTGCTACTCCCAAGCACTGTCTAAATGTCAGGATGACCATGGGCATGGCATATGTCATTGTAAGAAACCAGGTATCTAGTGACAAAATATGTCCCTTGGGAAACAGACCTGTTGACTATGCATGTAATCTAAGGTGTATTTTCCTGTTACCGTGATGGAAAATATGCTTTTAACTGACACAGACATTCCCAATACCCACAGCAACGTTTCTCATTTCGCTGTGGCAGTTTCATTTTTTTGGCAACAAAAAAGATTTATAGTACTATTAACACAGTGAAACTGAAATAAAATCTGTGCCGTGAACAAAACACCCAAATATTAAAGAACACAAAAACATTTTTTCCTTTCCCTTCTCAGCTTTCGATGGATCTGTAACTCTGCAGCCAGTTCACTGACATGAAAATTGTATTAATTGCAGTAGTCATGTACCTAAAAGGTCAGGATGCTCAGTTATCTTAGATCTCTAACAACCAAAGTTTTCTCTTATGCTTTTGTTTTTATTAAAAATCTCTCTAAATCTCAGAACTATCACTGCATATCCTCTCTTAAAAGCTCTTATTGTATAGATCACTTTTGATATATGCTATCAAGCTACACTATTAGGCGCTCTATTTAACAAGTAATTTGGCCATATTTTGCTACAGCTCCTCTCCCATTGCTTCAGGAGTTTTCTTTTCCATCCCAAGAGAACATGTTATCTTTTCCTTCTAAGTCCTTGCTTTAGGTGTTGTGAATTATAAAAATGTGGCAGGTGCCACTCCTGAAGTGTCTGCATTCTAGCAACGTAGAAATTAGTTCTCTCACAGGCAAATTTCTACGACTTTAAAAGAGTTTTTAAACTTTCTAGAAGAGAGGCAGCCCTACATATGTTCATGAAACAGATAATAAATTGCAATACTTTAGAAAATATTTAAAGGTCCCTTTTTGAAGAGAGGATAATCTTAAAACAGATTATCAGTTGTTCTTGCTTCAGGGAATTTAAAAGCACTGTCTGTGTTAAATTTTCTTGTCACTTAACACTTTTAGGATGTACAGCCAGATGTAACCAAAGGCACCCTGAATGGCAAAACATTCACTTGAACCAGACAGGTAACCTTATGCTTAGAGAGCCTTAAATTTGTCACTTGTTGAAACCACTTATAATTAACTTTTCATGTTCTTCAGTGATCCACATCTTTGTAGCTTCTTGTAACAAACCACAATAAGTATTAAAAACTGAAATAACAAATCCCTTAGGTTTAGGGCTGTATTTTTTCTGTCAGACACAATCTTTGCAGCCTTTATTCATTGTCTAGCTGCCTGCCTTAATAGCTCTCTTGTTTAAAATAGTCTTGGCAATAATAAAAAGAAATAAAAATATGGCATGAAAATACATCATGGGAATTGTGGGGTTGGTATTCTCAAATATATTTTAAGAAAGCAAGCAAATAAAAAAAAGACTACTGAATTTAACAAATGACAAAAGTTATTTTAGGCTTTCACTAAGACCACTGTATGAAGATACTATATTTAGTGAAGTCTTCAGTACATACTTCACCCCTGCAATTCTCAGGACATTTCAGTCTGCACTTTCAAGTAATTTGGTTTTGGAAAGGCTATTTTCAAAACAACAGTTACCTTACCAACAGGCGATACAGTGTAAGAACACACACTTGGTTGATCCCAGAGCACCATACAGGTGGGCACCTTGACTGATTTCTGCAGTGACAAATATGACCTCAGTTTTATACAGTCCAACAGTCTTTCATACCTCTTAAAATTCACTCCCATGAAGACCTGTAGTTCTTTAAACATGTCATCTTCTCCCATAGTGTTTCTAACAGTTCAGTTTAGCTGTCTCAACAAATATTTTATACAGTGCCTCTGTTTGTTCTTTATATCAAAATTGTATAATTAACTCAAAGATTAGGATTTGAAATGTAGAAAAAACAACGATTTTCACCATAGTCCATAACACAGCCAGTTCTACTTTTTTACTGAAATTTTCTAGGGACTGCCATAATAGATTATAAAGCTGTAAATCATCTGTATATAGTACACCCTGGAAGCTATTTCAGTTTGAATTAAAATTTCTGCATTTCTATCACCAGATACCAACAGGTGCACTATTCTTTTGGCTGCCAGACAGGGTCCAAATTCATCACAGTTTGTATTTTCTCAGATTCTCTGCTCCACATTTTCTTTAGTTGCAGTTCATGTTCTACAGTCAAAGGAAAATTTGTTCCCAATGATATTGTGTGACAGCTGCTACACATGGCATCAGTGCACACACGGACTGTTGTAATCACCACCAACAAAATTAAATGCTACAGAGTGGTACAAAGTTGTAGTGCATGTGGTTGTTCATTTTGTTCAAATGACAATATCATTAAAGCCATTGAAATACTGGAATTTGCCATGTTTTAGTTCTGTACCCTTACACCCCCTATCACAGAAGGGTCTTGAACACATTTTACATGAATGCAGACACCTCAAGAGCAGAAGCTTTATTAATGGCATGAATATTTCAATCAATCACAAAATTGTAAATAAATTAATCTCTACAAAACTACAAATAATGTTCTGATAATTTTATTTAAAAAAATAACTATATGAATGTTTCATAATGTAGGATGCACAACCCTACCATCCTAAAATTCTGCAAAATCCGTTTCTTCTGCCACATCCACAAAAAATTAGCACATGTATTTAGCTACATTGCATTGCTTCTGAAGGCATGAACTCCTCATAGAATTGCAGAAACATCTCAAGATGGAGGTTGGAAGAACAGGTGGGTGCATTAAAAGAAACCAGGTTAGGTTGGGGGAGGCAGAAGAGATGTTTGACTTCAGAGAGTAACTGAGTGATTTAGCTTTAAAAAACAGTCTAATAACAAAATTCTCACAAAAAAAAGATATTTCAATTATGTTGCTGCTGATGACTGCACCTTATATTCATGCAGTCATCAGGAACACGTTCTTTTTTATTAGATGATCTTTGGGCAAGGTTTGCACGTGCCTATCATACTCTGAGTGCCCGTGAAACGGCAGTAATTAATGATGAATCATTTATTCATTGAATTTTGTCTCTTCTTATGCTTGAATACTGACACAATTAGTCTGCAGTTCTTAGATTCATGTTTCAAAACTGGTATATCCAATTATTTTGCATGAATATTTCTTGATAGGCAGCTTGCACACGAGCTGTTCTTACTGAAAATATCAGAGCATCAGGGTTTCAACCGGCAGATGGAACAGATGATATTCAACAAGCTTTGATGGAAAGTGTGTCCAGTATGGCCCATTTCATTATGTCAGATATCCTAAACTCTCGTGTTGAGTCAGGTCATTCTTGTTGTCATCAAGAGGTCACATTCCCCAAGAAAGCAATAGGGGATTCTGCATGTTACATCATGTGCCTCAGCAGGAAGGAAAATGAATGTCATACACCTGCTCTCCTGCAGTTATCAAGTTAGGGGATGTCATTATTAACATTTGCCACATTGCCTCTAAGAGGCAGTTACAGGATGTACTTTTTACCTCAATGCCATGCTTGGAACCCATCATGACAAGCTGAGAAAGCCTTTTAAATCTCTGTTTTCTCCTTCCATTTCAATAAGGCTCAGAAGGCCCTTTTCCTCACACACATTGCTCTTCTACAGAGTAACAATTAGAGGTGCTTGGATCTGGTTTGGAGCAGCACAAGTGTACATCGTGTCTCTTGTTCTTTACACAACCAAAATAAACAGGCTGAAGAAATCACCCAGCCGCAGCTGAGCATCAAAAACTATTCTTAATTAAACTATAAAGCACAGTACCTACAGCTATACTGCGGCTCTTGTTTCTGTTAGCTTCTGAAAAGTGGTGGTGAACAGAGTTGAGACAGACATATCCAAGGTATCTGGCTAATTTGTTCAGTGCTGTCAGGCCCTGGGATCCTAATGCAGTCAACAACAAGAAGTACTTGCAATGCCTATTCAAATATGTATAGCAGACAGTCTGTCTATGACCCAGAATCCAATCGTAACCCACAGAATAGCTTAACATTACTTCTGAATTGATTATTCTGCCTCCATCTGTCACCTTACAGTGATCATCAGCCTGTTTTCTTCATAACTTCTATGCATTTTATTAAAAAGAGCTACTTCCTAAAGCATCATTTCCATAACTGAACATGAGCACCTAACACAACAAAGCAATGTGCTGAAAGTCACTGGGGCAGAATTATAATGGATATAAATAGAATCCAGCTTTTCCCCTTCTCCTATGGTGTAAAGAATTAAAGATGTTCTTTTCTTTCTAGAACAAATATTATGCTATGGGACTAACCCAAGCATTTATTTTCATCCATTTCCAGATTCCAGCATATTTTTTCCATGCAGTCAGATGATGTATAGTGCAATTAGGCGCTCTGGAAAAGGAGTAATAATATCATTTAAATGTTATGAAAAATCTCTTAAAATGCTAACTTGAGAATATGACCAACATAATCAATATTCCTCTAGTCACCTGTAACAGACTTAATTCTCCTGAGAAATCCTAACAAAGCTGGAAAATCTCTGCTTGCCTAGAAAAGAACAGCTTTGCTATATCTTTCTGTCATTCAGAGGACACTATGCTTGGGTGCATAGGAACATGGGATTAGATGGAACCGGACTGGTCCTGAAGTCCATTTCCAGTGACAGCAAACAGTCTAGAAATAGATTCACTGAACATCACTTTAGGCCCACATTCAATAACAACCAAAAGTTTAAGGCCTATCTCGAAACACTTTCCAAAAACCAGCAAGCCAGCAAGAAATAACAGCAAAGCATTACTGCAATTCACATAATGCAACAGAAGAACATAAAATGCCTGCAGCGCAATCTTGCCCCTGGGATGAACATGTAAAAGCCACTGACAGGGGCTGAGAGCTTACATGGAAATTTTTTCAGCAGCTTAGTTGCAAATTTGCTTTCTAAAGCATCTTTGTACTAATGTTCAGGTCTGTTTTTTTTACATCCAGAGCTATCCTGCAGCTCTCTAGTCACAGAATTTGAAGGTATAAGCAGGGAGAGAAACACTCTTGAGGGAGAAGACCCAGCTTTTTCTCCCTGGGCTGGGTCACAGCAAGGAACAAACACAACATAAAAACACTCGTGGACCACAGCTCAATACTTCAGTTTCTGTCTTGCTTTGGAGGAGCTGAGGTGAAGGACACACATGTACAAACTCCTAAGGCAGGAACACAGGACAGCACGTCTCCGGCTAATGTGAGGGAGAAGAGGGTTAAACCCTCTTTAGACCCTTGGTAAATCTTCACGTAAGACATGATCAGTCCAGAGGAAAACCATTACGCTCCCTGGTGCTGGAGAATTAAGGAAAGATCAGAAAGGAGTGCTGTAAAAAGGACTCGGGCAAATGAGCATTTTCTCTTCTAATCTGTGGTGCCAGAGGAAGGAGGTAACATTGAACCTGCTGCAACTTCACCTCAAGCACATCTCCACAATGGATGCATCTTGGTCGTTAATAACAACAGTGGTAGAACTGACGTGGAAGTTTGTGCTTAGCACATCACTGAGACCTTTTACCTGTCCTGGTACAAACTGGCCTGTTCCTCAAACAGACCTTGGGCTATCTGAATCTTTGTGAAAGTGCCCACAAAAGTCAGAACTATAAGGGACTGAGTTGGACCTGCATAGCAAGAACCAAATTCTGTTCGCAGTTGAAGAAAACACTCTTAAACCAGCTGAGAATAGTCCAGGGAGTTAAATTTCTTTATTATTTGTTTCCAGCTGCAGTCTTTGACAATGGGCTCTTTATTTATATCCTGCAAAGCTTAGGCAGCACCTAGGCAAAAAGCACGTTATGGCACTGACAATTTATTTAACTGTGTTGGTATTAAATTGCTGTGTGTGTGGAAGGGACACTACCACAGAAACACATTTCTCCTTTTTCCTTTTCTCAGCTATATGCTAACAACTTCACCCATAGAGCAGCATCAGGTAAACTATGTTGCTGAATTCCATCATCACGTAACTTCCTGGGGAGATGCTCATTACATGCTTCTTCCCAACCAGCAATAAGAAGCCTATGGCTTCATAGGTGCAATTAAAATCTTGACATTTACCACAGACAGTACTTACATTACTGTGATATTTACAGTATGCCACACTGAGTTCTGAATGCCACAAATAGTATTAGGAATGTATTGCTATGCATGAAAGATGTAGGCATTGATAAGTTTTCAGTGTCTTATAAACAATGTATAAATCATCGATAAATAAAATCCTTCCATTGATTCCTTTATTTTTCTCTTTTGGGGGGAGATAATTTTGGAAAGAGATTTTTTTTCCCCTTTTTATCTCCAATAATTACTTTCTAAGAGGGAAAAAAAACAGTATTTACTACAACAGCTTTAATTTCAGGGGATAAATAAGAGGCCATTCATTTAACACTCCAAATCAAGTTTTCACCACATTATTGGCACGCTTTGCACATTCCAGAGGTTATTACTTTTTGTTTCCTAAAGAAACTAAGCTTATGCAATCATAGTATCATATTCTGTGTGGATTCATGTAGCCTTTTCAGGCATATTGCATGAGGTCTATCAGCTTTTTGCACAGTTTTGCCAAGTTTGACAGAGAGATAGAGGTCCAAAAGCTTATTAAGTACATTCATCTTGTGTGAAAGCACAAGGCTGATTAGAGACAAGAGATTCAGTTAGTGGTCTCACTGAGGGAAAGACTAATCTCAGCTTTTGCTAGACACCATAGCATCCACACAGGACAGAGTCATTTCAAATGCCCCAACAACAGATAAAACTTTAATCAGAGTTCTCAACAAATTCAACCATGAAATACCAAACCATAGTTAATGAGACTACATCATGCCTCTGCTCACAGAAGTTCTTGTTTCTTTAATGTTTAGAACCAGAGATATCTGTGGTTTAGAAAATCCCAAAGCCTTTTATCTGCTCTCAGGCTCCTACGAAAATTGAATAAATGCAGGGAGCACAGATTGATCAAATGGCTATTAAATAAAACGGCCCAGCTACACTCCACGGTCTAGGAAATCCTGGTGAATCACTTTGCACATACACCCTGTTCCTTAGGGGTTTTTATGCAAAATGCCTTTGCCAGGGACAGAGACCTGAGCTATCTGGACCTTTGATTAGACCCCATTCAGCTGCATTAAGGCTCTTATGTTTTGTGAATTCTAGGTAATTACTTTAATCATGATTACATTTCACTGACCTCTCTTCCAAGAAAAACTCAGACATTTGTTATCCCTTCCTTTAAATGAAATGGTATCTGCATTTCATAATATTAAATAATGGATTGATCAAAACTCCTTGATTTCTTTCCTACAAGAGTTCTTCTATTGGTACAGAATACGCATGGGATGAAATACAATCCTGCTAATGAGATGATTAAGTTAGGCACAGCCTGATTGAAATTTTAAATGTCTGGGCCCAAATGGGGACTTCTCAGTCCACTTAAATTGACTCTCTAGAGAGTCTAGGCAGTCAACAGAAAAATGCAGAGGAAGATCTCATTCTTCTATTACACCTCCTTCCTTCTGCAGCAGAGCACTGTGCCCATTTTTGTTAACATATGTAAACCTAAAAACACTCCATTAGAATCAATGTCTGTTTTTCATATAAATATGGGGTCTGTTCATAGCAAAAGAGAGAGAAAAATGGAAGAAAAGGGGAAAAGAAGAAAGGAAGGAAACCAAGCAGATTCAAACCTGACACCAGGAACCTTGATTCCATTCGCTGCAAAAATTAAGGGCAAGTGTAATTCCCCTTACTTCACTCATACAAGAAAGCAAAGCGCTCGATCTCTCACACACACCCTCTCACACTCTTTCTCTTTTCCTGATGCTCTCAGAGACTTCTACCTTTAATTAGTTGTCTTTGCCATAAGTTTCTTTAAATTGTCATTTGATGATCTTCCAGATTCTGGGAGACTCCTTTGTCACAGGAACTCCTAGGAATATAACCCCTATTTGATGTAACTAAGAGCTGCTAAATTAATAAAGGACTGACTACAGACATGATTCTTTGTTCATAGTAGAAATTCTGTTTTAACAGCAACTATTTTTAAGGAACGCTATAAGAAAATAGGTAAGTTTGTACATTCATGTTCTTGTATTTTATTTTCTGCCAAATAAGACTCTGAACTTACTTACAAATATTGTTTTTCTCTCTGCGTGTCTCTGAGAATGTGGATCTTAGCCTGCATTCCTGCTACCCCCAAACTTAGAGATCCCAAATGCATAGGCACCACTTGAACTAATTTCCCCAAATCATTTTTATTTTTGCACTTTTTCTAAGTGTGCATGTGGCTTATAATAACATGAAAAAGCCCTACAGGTAACAGCACCTTCCAGCCAGGTGGGCTCTGGCTGCAGCCAGCCTGGAGAGGGCATTCACACATCTCCAAAAATCACCATCCATTGGCACTAGAGTGACCCCATACTCTAGTGCAAGAGTGGGATGGCCATGATGACCATGGCATCAGATGAAGTAAATCAGCCTCCTGATCACAGCAAGTGTTTCAGGCTTCTCTGAGGACTTCAGTAGAGTTGAGGACACGGCCTGCTTACAGCCAGAAGCCTCCAGTGGGAGCTTTCAAAGGAACGAATCCGGGTGCCTAAGAGTTAAGTCATCTGGGAAAAGATGACAGCTGGAAGGCCATCTGGGGCTCCGACAAGATGGACGGGATACAACTCATGGCATCTTATATTACAGAATTCATTCTCTATTCTTCATCCTTAATTCCTCTTTATCATCAACAAACTGCATCTCTTATTTTCCTTTTTTTCCCCTTTCTTGCTCTGAAAGACTGCCATGAGCAAGTATATGAGAAATTAAAGTGCTTTTTTCCACTATGAAGACCTTGTGGTAGCATATAGCACCTGTAATGCTTTCGTTTCACCTAGTACTTTGCCATCAGCTTTGGGACTATGATCTCTGTCTCTACGTTCATACAAGCACCATTCCACTCCCCACCACCACCACAAATATGTATGCATACACATCTTAAGTTCAGCAACTCAACACAATGAATCAAAAGCCCTATAAAAGCAGGAATGACTCAGTTCTTGAAGAATGTAGCACAGGTTGTTGCATCTAAAACTAAATCAAAAGTAACCAACACTGCAGCAAAAACTCCTGGCAACTAGCTTAAGCCATGAAAATAGTGCAAGTCCACAAGACACCTTTTCTTGCTTTCTTTTCATAAGTCTGCCATGGATGGATGAATATCAGCTTTGTTTCTGCCTTCCGAAAGTTCTTTTACTTTGATAACTGTGCTCCCCTTGTCAGATGCCAGCAATCAAAAATCAAGTAGTTAAACCTGATATTCATTTTTATAATGAACTTACATTAAATGCAAAATATAGCTGAACATATGTCATTTTAGCATTTTTGTTGTGTCCATTATCTTAGTCCTACAGGACTTCAGAGAAAGATCTAGTGGTATTAGGATTACTAATTAATACACAAATTATAGGTTCTTGCCCTCCATCCCCTCACACTGCCTCTGCAATGGAACAATTGCTTTCTTTTCCATTTGGTGAGCAATGAACAATAATTTCAGTAAAAGGAAAAAGTTGATCGAGTAAATTAATCAGGGAAAGGCTGAGGTTCATCTTGGTATCTCATCATGCTGGCTGTTAGTGGCATTGGTCTTATTTGTATGCCTTCACTGTCTAAAATATATTTATTCACATGCATGAAAAGGAATGAATTAGAACGGTGGGAAATTCAGTGCTTGTAGAAGTGGAGAATTAATAATGTTGGGTAAGCAAAAGCAACAGAGCTGTGTAAACTCTCTCACCATGCTCTCAACTGCATATGGCATAGATTGCTAAAATGGTGAATTGTGAACATCTCATAATATTGGAATACCTCCTGATAGGAAGTTTGGAGACAACAACGGCTCTTTTACACCAATAACTAAGACTTGAGCTGACTTACAGAGGTGAATTTATCGTCTATGTTCTGGGTTTTTTTTAATTAACCAAAAGTCCACAAAAGCAGTCACCAAGATGAAATCTGATCTGCCCTATAGTCCACAAAACTACAACTGTTTCAGTAGGAAACTTTTCTAATTGAAAAAGTGACTTAGTATAGAATACGCTCTCCAAGCTAGAAGATCTGCATTCTTAGTTGTATTTGAAAATCATATCTCATAACTGGAGTGAAAAAAAAATATCTGTGGATGTATTTCATTTCTGTTAGGTAAGACAGAGTGAGCTAGAACATAAGGATTTTGTGCATCACTAAAAGAAACACTTACTAAAGACTTGCAATTTCATTTGAATAAATCCAGTTAAGATGGAATAAAATTACAGTGTCATCAATCAGAATACCATCCGAAAGAAGTGGGAAGTTCATGGCTTGAGCAAAAAAAGATGATTTGATGGGGCATATGGAAGCCAAGCTCAACTCTCAAGCCTGGAGCCTGCACAACCGTTCTGTCCCCAGAGCCTGAGCAAAACTTAAGAACAACACAGCACGTGAAGGGATCATCCAGGTTTCTGAGTCAGATCCCACAGTCTCAAATAAATGTATTGAACATTTTTATAAACTTTTATAAATTGATCAAGGTCCATTCTTGAAATTTGCTTTGTTTTCCTTCCCATGAATAAATTAGATCAAGTTGGGCAGAATTCAGGGGCTTAATTCCCTGTTCAACAAAACATTAGACTGGCTAGAGTATCACTCCCTAAGAAATCATAGAATGCTTTGGGATGGAAGGGACCTTTAAAGGTCATCTAGTTCAACCCCCCTGCAATGGGCAGGGACATCTACAACTGGATCAGGTTGCTCAGAGCCCCATCCAGCCTGGCCTTGAATGTTTCCAAGGATGGGGCATCTACCACCTCTCTGGGCAACCCGTTACAGTGTTTCACCACCCTCAGCGTGAAAATTTTTTTTGCGTTTAGTCTAAATCTACCCTCCTTTAGTTTAAAACCATTACCCCTTGTCCTGTTGCAGCAGGCCTTGCTAAAAAGTCTGTCCCCATCTTTCTTGTAGGCCCCCTTTAAGTACTGAAAGGCTGCAATAAGGTGTCCCTGCAGCCTTCTCTTCTCCAGGCTGTACAACCCCAGTTCGTTCAGCCTTTTCTTATGTAGAAAACATAACTACATTTTGTTAAGTACTTTATTAAGCTGAACATAACATAAACTAAAGGCTGATAATAGATAACAGAAGAAATCCACTTAGCATTTTTCCCCTTTGTTTATGTTCTTTCTTCCCCTTCCTTCATTTCTCATTTTCCCTGTTTTCTTCTGTGTAGAGTCTCTGTAATTGGACTAGGGAAAAGAAGTATTTGGACACAATGTATTTTACCTTTTCAGCCTGTACATAATCTCTCTCTTGCACAAGTTTTTCTATGCCTGTATAACAACTGAAATAACAAACGAGCAAAAAGAGTTATTTAGAAGGAAACAGAAGGCAGCTGTCTACCCACCACAGAAGTCCTTGAATGCCTTTCACCACTCCTCCTGAGAGGCACCTGAGGTGCGGGTAGCCCAGAGGGGCTTGTCACAAGCTTGCGATGCCTGTGGCAAGCACACATATGGGAACTGATGCTCTTCCATCACTAACACATTTTCTGAACACATCCAAATGTCCTTCTTTCAGAAAACTGTCTCCTTTGTAATTGTTTATCACAGAAAGACAAAGAAAGCTAAGACAACTCCAGTTAAACTGACCTTAGTTAATGAACCTTATAATTTCACAGACATTACTGTGGAAAACCAGCCATTACCATTACTTTCTAATTGGGAAGTCATTCTACATCTGAACTGAACACTCGCCATCACTTGAAATACCCCCCACCCCGCTGTGCTCAGACTCCACCAAGGTCCACAAGGGAAGAAAATCATCTTTAGAGTCCCATGACTTTAACAGCCTCTGTGCAGACATCACTGTTAACTCACGTACATCATGTACATGATTAACTAAAAGATCAAAACAATGAAGGGATTTAATAATGAAATGCCCATTAACTTCAATAAGAGGTCCATAACTAAGTCTGTAAAAACTTGTGCCACTGATACCATTCTGTAGGCTACTTTTTATTTTTAAACCAAATTCTTTGCACTTAACTGGAGGAAAAAGAAAAAAAAAATCACATATCTTGCGTATGTTTTAGCAACAGAAAGAATAACTTCAGGTTGGCTTCAACATCTTAATTTTGTGAAAGGGACATTATACTTTGCAAAGCAAATTATTCTGGAAAAAAAAATTTTAAAAATTAACCAATTAAAATAATTTAACTTAAATTAAATAATATTTCTACCTCCTGAATAAGCTCTGAAAGGATTTAATCCATAAAATACTACAATATAATGGAAGCAATTATGAGGTTTGACAATTCTTATAAATTGAGCAGTGCGATTATCTGCACTTCATTAAATGCATTAACATGTTGGGTAAAATACTTATAATCGTATCACTCAATTTACTGGCCTTAGCAAGTGTTATAATGCATTTCACAGCAAATCCAATATCATAGCAAAATATAATCCAATACACCCGCTAGAGCGTACATAAAAGTACTGCCCTCTTCTGGCTAGTATCTGAACATAGGAGTGAATAGGGTTTCTGGTTTATGGATTTGTGCTTTATTCCCATCATCCATGGGAAATTCTAAAAAAGTTATTATATGCAACAAGGACAGTGCTGAAGACCTGGGCAGGCTCTGTTGAGTTATATGGCCTCTCATTCTACTCTTATTCTAGTCATGCCAAACTCAGGCCTAAACTTTAATAAAATGGAGGTTATTTATTTCCTGGGACTGCACAATACCGTTCTTTCTCATCCTTCTGGGGCCTTTCTAGGAAAGCTGCCACTATGGGTTTCTCTGCATCCCAGGTAGCACTGGTGAAGTTCAATAAGAAAAACTCTCTCAAAGGTTATACATTCTCTTAGATGTTCGGGGATGTGCATGCTGTTTTAAAGGGAGTAGGATGTGCAGATGAGAAATACAAAGACACACACACACACTCAAAATAAAGGAAAAGAAGTAAAGATGAAAATAGGAACGCCTACAAACTAAACAACTTCACCACAAATCTAGTTCAGACTTTTTGTTCCCATTTTTGAAAGAAAGCAGATCTTGCCTTCATACTCCTGAAACAGGTGTGGTTAATTACATCCTGCAAATGTCATTGATCGTTTAATGGCAATTAAGAGTTACCAGCATAAATGTTTGCAGGAATCATTGAGGTGGTGGGATAGTTTTGTTTGTATTATCCCCTCCCTCCCCAAACATTTGCAAATTCCATAGGTGCATGCACTTCGCTGGATTCAGTTCTCAATTTGGAAATCTATTACTGCCTTGTTCTTTTGTTTATAAGGGTTTCAAAATTTTATGCCTCATTCTATGACCAATCACAGCCTTTTTGGCCAGCAACCCAAGGAGAAGCTGGCTTATGAAGGCATATGAAGGGTATTCCGCATTTCTGTATAGTGTGCTCAGTATGTACGTGGCAGGAAGTTTTCTGGACGCATACAGCCACAGCAGTACATAGGGATTTAACTGAATGACACCTCTGCTACTCAAGGGTATTGTTTTGTAACTCATTTTCTTGATTAATTGTCTAGTCAAAATATCCTGCTTTAATTAACAACGTTAAAGAAAGAGACAGGCATTTTTGTTAGAATTTCAGCATTTAAAACAATTAGTTCTATTTCAGTTTCTTCTAAAAAGTGATGAAAAGCCACTAATCATTCTATATTGAAGAAATGCTAAAAAGCAGAGGAATAAGCAACACTATTTCCATCACAGAAAGTCCTTGAGAGGGCAGAGTTCTGACCTAAGAAATAGTTTGTTTTCCAGCAAGAGAAAAAAAAAAAAAAAATCTTTTTTATAATCTGTAAGGTTTCACAATACGCATATTTCTGCCATCCCAATTAATAGTGGTGGTATCACAGCTTGTAATTTACATAAAAGTCATGCACTTCTAACAGAAAAAAATTCAATGTAGGAGTCTTTCCAACTATTAGTGAAGCATACACATATGCCTGTTTTTTTTCTGGAATGAGTAATAGTAATTCCTTGAAATATTCTTTTCTTTGAACAGAATTCTTTGGAGCTCTGTGGGCAGTTCATTAGGTAACAGAATTGAAGGAATGACTTGTAGCTGACTAAAAGGGTTACCCCAGTCTGAACGTACGCAGACTCATGCAAGCATCCAAGAGCGAGCTGTTACTGCTAAGCTGCCCCACTGCAAGTTTAATAGCAAACGTGTGCTTACTGTGACTCAGTGCACAATATGTAAGGTAAGTTCAAATCTCTCTGCATTCTGTTATTAGTACTTATATAGAAAGTAACAGTAGTTTCTACCAAAACAGATTTATCAGCCTTGCATATAGAATGTTAAAGTTCATAATAGAGTTTTTAGAAGAAAGACTTTAGGAACTTGGGTTCAATAGGAAGAAACTGGAGGAGTGGGGAGAGGGAAGGGACCCTTGAGGATCAAAAACAATGAATAGAAAGGGACAATCATAATTCAGCACTGGGAAAGGCTAAAAAATGTGTGCTCTAGAACTGTCTACTAGGGCTTGTTTCGTATAACACAATGCTCTTCAAAAAAGGGAGCGGGAGGGTATTGAGCAGAAAGATTGGAAAATTTGAAGATGGTATAAAATTATTTGAAATAAACAAGAGCGAAGAGACGAGATAGTATATCACAGAAAAATATTGACTATTGACAAATGCAAGGGAGTGAACACTGGCAGGAATACCTGGAATTGTTCACACACATCATTGAGTTCTAAATCAGCTGTAGCCATTTGTTAATAAACCTTGAGCGTCAGAACAGATAGCTTTTGGAAATAATTTGCTTGATACCCAGCAGCCAACAGAAAAAGCTTACAATTTGTCAGGATGTATAAAGAATGGGACTGAGAATAAAAATGAGATTACAATGACACTACATAAATCAATAGTAAGGCTTTACTTGGAGTGTTCAGTCATGGCTACACAGCTTAACAGAGATATAAATGAAATAAGGGATCCAGAAACTGACAACAAAAACTATTAAACTGCAATTACTTCATATCTTCTAACCCAGAGTTAAGATAAGTAAGAAGGCACACTATGAAGGAGGTTAACTGGATTCTCCTGCATACCATTCGTAGCTTCAAAACAAGAGGACATTCAATGAGTGAGGTTAAAATGATAACAAGAAGAAATTACAATGGATATAAATTTTCATGCTTCAGGAAACCTAAGCATCAACCACTAAATACCTGGGGTTACAGAACACTCCTTGGATAGGTAATTCTGCCAGTGACTGTTAAGTAAGATTTTGGTATCTTTCTCTTCCATGTATTTGGGGCCACCACTGGAGACAAGATAGCAACCAGCAGTGTCTGACTCAGTCTGACACTTCCAGTGCTTCACTGTTTAAAACTGCAGCCACAGATCATGAAAAAGCTGATACTAAGAGTATATTGCTAATATCCATTCATGAGGTATTTCTCACGCGTGATTTTTAAGAGGCACAGTTCTCCAGGTAGAAAGCAAAGCTGCAAAAATGCTAAACATTTAAACCTACTAGAAACCGTTTGAAGGCAGAAAGACATACAGACAGAAAAATGCAATTTTCTCAGCAAACTCAAGAGCCAGGAACTTCTCTTTACCAGGTGTAACTTCTTAACGTGAATGAGACTACTGACTCCAAATCAGTGAAGCACAACCAAGATTACAATTCAAATACGGTGAACCCTTTGATGTGTTAACAAAAAAGAACGTGTAAGTACATCCCAAGCCCACGTCGCCATGCTCCTTCCTGTCACCTTTGCTCGCATGGCCCCACCAAGTACAGGCTTTCCTTACAAAAATCTGTGCACGCTGGGAAAGCAAAACCATTAAAAGTTATGTTGGCAAAGTTCACTCACACAGACTCTGTTCAAGGATATGACATGGTCTGCATATTCGATCCCTGATTCAGGCTGGGCTCACAACAATCATTCACACCACTGCAATACAAAAGGTGCCATGCTGAATCTTGTGTGAAAACAAGCTTTCTGCAGAAGTGACAATAACAGAAATTAAAAAAAAAAAAAAAATAAGGACAAAGGAGCTCTTAGTCAGTTCTTGATAAAGGAGAAAAAAATTCTCACTCATTGCAGAATCTGTGAAGCTTCTGGGACTTATTATCGACAGTTTTTTTTTTTTTTTTTAAACAAGTTAAGGACAACTACCATGGAAAACGAGCTGTCAAAATATTTCCCATAGTTCTCCTTTGTCTTGCACCACAGTAAAATCTTAATGCAAAAACCAAACATGGGCAGCCTTATTCAGACTGCAAATCACATTGCGTGTCCTTGATGCTTTCCCTTCTAGTATTCCCTTTGCCAATACTTTCACTTACAACAAGAATATCCACTGGGATTAACTCTGTTAAAATCCACTTCCTGATAAAGAGATTGTGTGAAATCTGGTCATAAACAACTAGAATTGCTACATTTTAATTCAGACCTTTCCTAAGTTTGCTTTCACAGGAGTTTTTTAATTACGCGTGAATTATTTGCTCTGGAACTCCTCCCTAGCAAAAGAGAGTCACAGAATCTAAGAGAAGCTACAGGCTCTACAGTAATACTTACTAATACACAGAACAGCCGCACTTGAGAAATTTCATTTCTGTCATTGCAACAATCTGACAGTATATTCATACCTATATATTTATCCTACATTTTATTTCAGAAATGTTAATAATAGTTTATATGTCCAGAAAGCACCCATATAATCAGAGAGGTCTCAAGCATAGTATAGACTACAGTTTAAACAGTGATTTCTAAAATTGGCCCAATATTTTGTAGTGAACTTCCTTTTAGAAAGATTTCTCTTATTGATTTAAACCCCAAATAAATATACCAGTATCCCTTAGTATTTTTTAAATGCTTAGTCTATTAAAAAGTACACGTTACATCTTATTTGAAATTGTTTCCCTTAAACTACTGACTTCAGTTTATAGACACTGAAACTTGTAATCCCTAACCACTACTGCAGAGAGCTCTGCATTTGAAAAAAACACTTCATGAAAATGCATATTTATTATGAGCACCACACTATATTTCAACAAAAGTATGCTTTTAATCTAACAGGATTGCTTTCTTAAAATTAGCATCAACACATTTATAATTTTATTCGCATTTTTATATTTAAAAATCTAGAACTAGATACCATGACTAAGTTAAAAGGTTCTACTAACAAGCCATTGCACTAAAAGCACTGCTGAAATAAAACTTTCTTTCCTGGACATTTTTAATATTCTTTCAATTTGTGCTCACAGCCAATGCAAATATCTGGTGTTCACGTGAAGTAAAAAGAAAAAAAAATCATAAGTCCAATGACTTCTATAGTACTTATAGGAGTAAGTTAAATATGTGAGTATACACATAAAGGAGCAGAGGTCCTCCATATTATAATGAGCTTTTAACATTTATTTTTCAGCGTTTTCTAAATGTTCTAAATTCACCACAGTAGGCATCACTGGAAACATACTGGTCCTTGCTCTGAGGAATGTATTTGTCTCAGCTCTCCAAGAGCTGACTGCTATAAGCAAACTGAAATCAGCTTCAGACTCAGAAGAGATTCAATATCACAGCTATTTGCTAACTGTACCATATAAAAATAGCTAATGAACTCAGTCTTGACCACAGTTCACACCCCAGCTAGCATGAGACAATAAATATCAGTGGGCAAAACCACGAAGCGTGAGGTCTTCCTGCTCCGAGCCTTGTTGGCAGCCTCAGAGACAACCTTCCTGTGCATTTAATCCTTTGCTAAACCCCAGGAGATTCAGGGAAGTATTCACTGACTTCTTGCAGTTTCAAGCACATAGACGTCCCTATTTCTTGCCCAGGACTTCTTTCCAGAATCAAATTGCAAACTGTCTCCCATGGAATAAAAATAATTTGTACAAGTAGGGGAACAAGAGGAAGTGTTTAGCATACAAGCATATCCCTTGTAGCATAGGGATGGTATCTATCCCTAGCTCCAGACAAAAGCCTCCTTGGGACCCTCTGTGCCAACTCTTGTAAACACTTAGTTCAGTCCAGAAGTATTAAAGTATAATGGTGGTTTCAAATATGTGACAACATTGCTTAGACAATGCATGAAAAAATTATATTGTCTGTAAATTACTTAGGCTTCTTTGTAACTGTTTCTGGCATTTTTTGTCATAATACCTTAAAAGCACCCCTATGAGATATATTATTGCTTGAATTGGCCACAAGAATAAGAAATCTGAACAGAATATAGCTTGTTAAAGCTTATCAGCGAATCTGTGTCATGCTGGTTAAGGAAGCAAGGTTGGCTATGTAACTTTTGTCACTACAGTCCACTGTACAGTACACAGCCTTTGGGGCAGGTACAAAACCCAGTTCTACAGAAACTTTCTGCCTCCCCCCCCTCCACTGTAGCTAGTGAGCTTTCTATAGGAGGTTTAAAAAGTGCCTGAACTAATTGACTGAAGAAGAAACCCCTCAAGAGCTATTAGAGATAAAGAAGTCCTTCTTCCAACAATCCCTGGAGGGTCAGAGAGGATACCAGGAAAGTACTGCTGGATGCTTACTGCTCTGAGATACCTCTCTAAAACTATAGAGAAAAAAACATATAATTAAAGCTGAAGAATATCATATTGATTAGCACCACTGAGAGAAACTAAAATGGTCCTTCAGTATAAATCCCTAAAAATTACACTGTTGTTTATCAGGTACTAATTGGCACAAATATTAAAAACTGCAGGAATAATTTTCAAGCTTTTGCAATATTAATAAACCTACCATCTGATTTTGTAGTTTTTCAAACATTACTTTGAAGCTCCTGTAGCCAATTATATAGTGTTGTTATTAATTACAGCTTGCAGCTTGAAATACAGTGTTATCAATAGAGTTCAGCTGCATAAATATAAAAGTTAAACTTAAAATTGAATTAAATTGTTTCCCCTTTGTGAGGGTATGTTAGAATATTATTAGTTGTGCAAATTAATTTGTTAAGCTTGAAACCAGTCTTTAAAGCAGAAATATCTCTGGGGAAAAAGGTTACATTTCATGTATTGCATTTCTTCAGTCTTCAAGTTGTAAGATTTTTTAATCTTCTATTAAATAACATCAGGGGGGCAAAAAAAAAGAAAGTCTATTCATCAGCTTACTTAATGAGATATAAAAAGCTTTAGCTTTATATCAAAGGTATACAAAGATTACTGCAGGAAATGTGAATTCATCTTAATAGCAATCATCTTATTTATTTCTAAATTATCAATGAATAATCTAAGTGGAGAGGAAAGGTTACACACTCTTAGGTTTTATTTTCCTGCTCAACCTTCCCTCCCCACTAAACTTCCACTTTATCCATTGAAAGCTTTAGACATCCAAAAGATATTAAAGGTAAAAAGTAATCCAATAATTTGGAGAAAAGCAGAGATACAATGCACAACTGTAGACACACAAAAAACCTGACAAGAGACAACGATGACCGAAGAACTATGTCAAAGAAATGTCACAGCCCATCTTCATGTAAACAAAATACAGCTAGCTATGTTGAAGTCTGAAACAATTTAAACAGAGCTACTGTAGCATTCATTCTGTATATGTATTCATTACAGTTAGGAATATAGTTATCAGTGTGACTGTAATGGTAAAATGTTATGAAGGATCATAAAGTAACTCTGGTCTCTCCTCAGAAAAATGCTATTAACTGCAATATACCAGGATAAAGGGAGTAGGTAAAACTACAAAACCCTGTTCCTAAAAACAAGCATTCAAGGGTACACACGGACATTACGTACACTGTTTTCTTCTGGGGTAAAGCTGCTATGAAGTCATTTTGGCTCAGTCGAAGATCTGGTCCTAAATCCTCTTTGCTGTCTTCTTTACACCTCTGGCAAGACATGCAAAACCAACTTACAAGGAAAAAAGGGGCAAGCAATGCTGAAGTTCCTCACCTATTCTTAATGATCAGCTACAGTTCCCTGCCTTTATCATTTTTACCTCCTCTTCTGATAGTTTCATAAGTGTTTCACTGCCAGTACCCATCAATGCTTGTGTCAATTTTTTGTTGACCACTAGCGGGCATAAAATCTGTCACGTAGCATTTCATACACTATTTGTGGATTTGTTACATTTTCCAGTACAAACACTGCACTAACTGAGCAAATATTCTGACCCCAAAGAGATTTTTCTGAACCAAATGGTTTTGTATTCTGTAAAAAAGTGAAAAGGATGCCATGACTTTCTCTCTGATGTTAAATTCATTTGGTATCTAATAGCAGGGGGAATGAACCATTAAAAGAAGTCTGATTAGAGACTTTCCAACATTTATTTTGTCAAACATCATTAACAGCAATGTAAATAGAAGAGCAATATTCAGCATAACAGTTTAATGAGAACTTGCTAAAATGTGCTTGCTTCTTTTCCCCTTTTTAGTTTCTCTTGGTGAGTCAAGTTTCTCTCAGTTTAGTGCTTAAACTCTTAAGCATTATCGTTTTGTATTAATTCATTCCTTTGGTCAATGTACCAAAACGATTTGATCATGATGCCAAAATGATTATAATGGTATCATTGATTAAATTTGTAATGGGAGCAGAAAATTCTATACATTTAATCATTGTCTTCAAACAATAATGAATGGAAGAATGCGTTGGAATAAGTACCATTCCCTATTCTCCTTACAATCATTGTCATGTAAAATATTTAATTTCCAGCTATGCTTTGTCCCAGACAGGATCTTTGTCATTAAAATGAGAGCAGATTCTGATATGTAATATATTCTGTGACATGTCAGGGTGGCACCACTTTGACCTTTTCAGTATTCCACATTTCATTTGGGAGCCTGTTCCTTCCTTTCTTCTTCTGTTACTGATTAAGAAATAGAAGTTGAACAGAGGGCCAATCAAACTGGAAATTAGAGACAAAAAGTCAACCTCATGACAAATAAGTACCTGAAATTATAAGTACATGAAATTAATCTCTATTTTAAAAATATTTAAAACCCTACCCCTTCTTCATTCTTACCTGACTGGAGAAAACTTAAAAAAAAAAAAAAAAAAAAAAAAACAGAAAAAACCACCAAACAAACAAGTTTTCCTATCTATATTTTCAAAACTGCTCTCTCACATGTCCTCTCAGGCACTGAACTTTTTTCAGAAATGAATATATCAATTTCTTTCACATCCTTTCCTCAAATTTATTGCTTTCCATTATGCTTATTTTCACATTAATTTTGCTTCCAGTTGTTGGTTACTTATCTTAAACAGGATGTAAAGTACTCAGAAAGGAGCTGAGCTGTGCATTTGTATGCCAGGGGGAGCAATGTCCTGATTAGGTTCTCTTAACACACAGTTTATTAACACAGAACTGGTAAGTTTTGCTTGTTTGTGTGCAGTCTTACACTGTGTGATGATTTTTATAAACCTGCCTAGACTCTATAGTCTCAGACCTCATAATTAGATGCTACTTGAACTTTCCATTCTAAAAGCATTTCCAACCCTATGGTTCAGGTGAAAAGTCTGAGGACAGTGGATAATAGAATCAGGCTGGAAGTGACATTAAGAAATCATCCGATCCACCTCCCAGCCCCAAGGAAGAACTAAGTATACTTATATAATCCCTGAGCAGGTGTTTGTCTAATGCATTCTCCCAGATCCTCAGCAATGGAGGCTCCAAAATGTCCCCAAGCAAGCTGCTCTAGTGCTTTAATGTCTTAACCATTAAAAGGGGCTTTCTCCAAATCTAAACAGAATCATGCTAGAGATTAATTCCATTACTTCTGGTCACATACACTGTATTTGGATGAACAAGTGGTCCTCTACCTTTCTGTAAAAGCTGTTTGTCTATTTTAAAACATTATTTTCCATCACCTTCCCTTCTTAGTCAACTCTTCTTCAGCCTAACAAACCACCTTGATCAGTTGCTCCTCACAGACCACCCTTCCAAGATTCGTGATTGCCTTTGTTCTTGCTTGCAGAGTCTCACACCTTTTACGAAGTGAGGGTAAAAACCTGTACTGAGTCAAAATGAGATTTCACAACTGCCAGGCAAAATGGAAGATTACTCAAATTATTTTACAGATGGTATGCCCGTCTGCATGTTCCAGTAAAACATGAGGAATATAGGCAGGTTATAATTTACTATCATGCTCAGATCATTTTTTGAGATAGTATTTTCTGACCAGTCTTTCTGTATTCCTCATTGTACAGATCCTTCTTGCTGAAGCATAATGCCTTGCATTTGTCTCTTAAATTGCATACTATTTTGTCAGACCATACCTTCAGTTTTGGACTCTGAGAATCTCTTCCAATACACTCCTAGTCCTTCCCAGCTTGAAGTCACCTCCAGATTTTACAAGTATATCCTTCATTCCAAGTCCATCTGGACTAAACATGAAAATATTGGCTAGTACCTGATCCAGCATAAACACCTGCCAAATACCACACAACACATTCTTCCTTTTAAACAGAAACCATTGCTAATTACACTCTGAGCAAAGTTTTCTAAATAGGTATGCATCCAACCTATGATATTTTCACCTAGATCACGATTCCTAAATTTGCTCAGGAGAATACTGTAAGCGACAGTTGAGATAACACTACTAAATTCAAGAGACATGACATCAAGTGCTTCTTCTCCAGCTATAAAGCTGTTTTCCTGCCAAAGCAAATTATCAGATGGCTTTGATGCTATTTGTTCTTGACAATTCTGCACTGGCTATTGATCATGTCCCTGTGGCTACGTGAGATTTGCCTGATTATTTATTTCAACACTTTTCTAGGAATTAAAAATTGTCTGTCCTGCCTCTGCTCTGCTTTCCTTCTTCAGAACCGTTCGAGTCCCTGGTACCCATAATAGTTGGTAAGTTGCGTTGAGCACAGAGGTTACCAAGATCAAGAGCTCTAGTAGAGAACATAATTATTTTTTTTTTATCAAATAACAATGGCCTTTTTTTATTCTAGGATCGATCAAGATACAACTGACACAAACTCAAGTCATTGTGATTATAATTAAATTACAGTTTTGTTCTTGCACCCATCTGAAGAACTCTCATATTTCTGGAAATGGAAAATAAAAAAGTCCTGAGCACTTTATTTGCCTACTTCCAGGACTCAGCAGAACTAGCTGGGCTGCAGATAGTTTCAAGAAAAAGTGTTTTTCAGTCAATGAGCTACTCAGTGAATGGAACAGCCAATCTATTCACTGCTGTATTCGACACAATAGATAAACCGTCTCTTTTGGGTATGAACTGTGGAAGAATTATCCATGCCTTTGCTAACTCCAGATCAAACCATTGTATTGTAGTCAGCCTTGGCTCTCCCATGAAGACATCTAGGATCCGACAGCATTGATTAGAAGTTAGAATATTTATTAGTTAACCAACTGAGCATATTATACACACTGGTTCCCTAATGGCACGAATCACTGCATTTTTGTCTTACTGCCAAATTTTTGTGAGTAATCAATAACCTTTATGGTTCAAACATAGGTACCTGAGACACACATACGCCTTCCTATATGATTGAGATGGTCTCTATATTTACATATGGTTATTGAAAATGGAAGATATTATATTTTCGCACCCAAGTTGACTTGAAAGAACCAGAGTTCATATGTACGTGCCCTGAAAGTCAAACGCAGTAGATTAATCCAGGCTTTCTGAGGAAGGACAGGAAGGCTGTTTGTAATTTTTAAAACTTTTTTTTAAAGGATATTATTTTTGGTCATTTAACACTGTAGTTAGTGAAAGACCAATTCCGCCCTCTTTCAAACCACCTGCTACTCATCATCTTATTCCTTGGTGTCCAAAACCTACTGCTCCTGAGAAATAGCCACTTTTTCAGGCCAGAAATAACTATGGAAGTGTGAAAAAAAAAAAGATCAAAGGGACTTAAATATACTTCCCATAATAATGCCTGTATTTGTATAGCACATGTCATCCTGAAGGAAAAACAACAAGGGTATGTCTTTGCACTTCACAGATTTTTTGTTGTTTTTCAAATTCATCAAAATTAAAAACGGTAGATTTATCAGTGCTGGAACATGGAAAAGGAGGTCTCATTGGATTATGATTTTCCTAAACGAAATCAAACACATCTCCTCAAATCTGGCTGTAATTCAGCTGGTGGTTGCTTTTTGCGCCTAACTCATCAAGGAGCTCGCCGTTTCCAAAAAGGGCAAGAGAGATACATTTTTTGCCTCTCTCAGGAGCTCTTCTTAAATTACTGCCAAAACTGTCTCCTTGGCAGACATACAAGCAGCAAAATCATCCATAAACCCCTCCACTTGAGTCCAGGTAACACGCCTGCAGGTGTTCTGATCACACTGCATAGACCTAGGCAGAGCTCAGTGATGCTCTGTAACCCAGCAGCTATAAATAAAAAACCTGATAAACATACACTCACCAATTTCTCTGGAGATCTGGGTGAACGCCTCCACACCGCTCTCTCCATAGTTGCCTTCAGAAGCCAGCGTCGACACGTAGTTCCACCCAAGGGCTGTCACGATGTCAACCATGGCCTGTGCTTGGTAGGAGTCTGGTGGGACCACTCGAGAGAAGAAGTCATACCTGGTGTTATCGCTCAGTTCTGGAGCTGTAGATGCATAGCTGATTTGAGGTATCTGCAAATAGAACGACAAGTCATTCAAGCCAATCTAATACCATTTTACACTATATACTTGTATGTTTGAAAGGCCTAAAATAGATTATGCACAAGCATTGCGCAGAACTGAATATCTTGTTTTAATTAAATCAGCTGATCAGAAAGCACCTCGGATTTTGTAAAATGTCAGTCAAGTCTTATTGTATAACACTCTCACCGAGAAATAATGCATTCTGCCTTTCTCCAGATGTCATGATTCTTGACATGTAAGTGTAACAACTTCCTTTTTGATCCTGGCTCTGATAGGAACAGGTGAGGGGAAAAAAAAGAAAAAAAAAAAAAGGAGGAATTCTTACTATTACTACAGAAGATGAAAAGGTCAGTTTTGATGACTGTGATTCTTAAAAATGCTACACTTAAATTTGATGAGTAAAATGTAGATTATTTCCATTTCATTGTTTTTTTATGTGCATGCAAGTGCGCTTTCACATTTTATTCCTATTTTTCAAGCTTTCTCTGTCATAGATTTTTCATTTTCCAGTTTTAATATGGTGTTGTGCATGATTTAAGAATATGGAGACTATGTATCCAAAGAGCTACGTGATGAAAAAACACCAAAACAAACACCAAAAAAAAATTATCTGTATACAATATACGTATAGAGAAAGAGAAAGGTTACACAGATAATCTTTGTAGAAACCACCACAATATTCTTTGTAGAAATAAACAAACAAAAAAACCCCATAATTAAGAAAAATACATTTTTTAAATAAATTACTATTTTCATAGGAAAAAAATAAATCTAGGGTGATTTTCTATTAACTCTTATCTTAAATAAATGGTTTGGAAATGTCCAGAAGAAGCTGTCTGTAAGCAATATTCAATTATTCTGAAGAGTATTTTGGCACAAGGAAGTTTAATTAACATTTATGATAACTTAAAAGGGGAATGATTTTCTTATTTAAAACGGTGAAACTGATGAAACAGTCACTAGCTTGAAATGAAAGATACTCCAAATATTGCATTGCATTTGTAATCTATATTAATAACTGGTGCTTAACTCACATCTTACAAAACATAAAATAGTCTTCAAGAAAACAATCTGAACAGACTTCCTGAATTGATTCTGTTGAGAACGGAATTTAGCAGTCCCAGGTAACGGGTGGTCTGGTAACTGCTCACTGTTGTATTAGATGCTATAGTAGAAGGTTTCAGTGCAACCCTTAGGTCCTGCACAGTGCTTCCTCATCAGCACAAACTAAAAAAGGGATCTGAGGCAAATATAAGGGATTCCTTGAGTCTGGTCATTAACTATACCTGCAATGACAGTGTAGACTCTTACAGCCTGAAAGAACAGTTTATAGCCTAAGGGATGACAAAATCATTTCTCAGTCAGAAGCAAACAAAATAAACTCTTATGTATCTTGGCTATATTCTTCTTTAAGAAATTTTCTACTCGTGGAAACGCCTCAGAATAAATAATCTGAAATGTTGTAATAATAACAACCAGAGAGAAGAGAAAAAAAGGAAAGGGAGGATCACAGAAAAAGTAAGCTAAAGGCTATATCTCATGGAAATCAGTATTCTTTACACAGCAAAGATCCACCAAGTAAAAATAAAATAAAGGATAAGTTATCCTTACAAAACTTGCCCTGTATAAATTCCCTTTCTTTCAGGAGATGTTTGAAACGTCTTTATCTCTTTACAGACAAGAGATTGTGGCCTGTAATAACACAATTATGCGCATTTAGAGCACATATCATTCCCTTTCTAAATTTGCTCTAAACTCTCTAAACCAGTCGTCTTTCTCCAGATGGAGAAAAATCAAGACAATGTCTGTGATTTTACTCATTTTGCTCCTCAGTGTGCCATTTCACAAATACTATGGTGTTGCTGCTTTGCTGAAAGTTATTTCATCAATAATGGTCATAAAATCAACACCAGTAAGAGATCTTTTAGACGGATACTTTGTCATTGAAAATCTTGAAGTCTAGACCACAGAGTTATATCCATTAACTTTCTCGGTTCTTGTTTCTCTTCCGGCATGAGATGAATAACAAATCCTAGATATGTGTTTGTAGGAGTGCCATTGGTACAACACAGCAATGAGATGTTTCAGATCAATAGAAATATTTCATGTACTATGAATATCACTTATTTGGGGTCTTGGAAAATGCAGAGAAGAGATGCTACTTTCCTACTTTTCAGCTCTTCATAGTTCAGCTTCTTCCCTAGAGTTATTTCTAATAACAGTGGAAGAAAACGGGAGGTAAATACAGTCCAAACCCAATACCCTGAAATCATTTGGCATACCTAGTAGGCTTAAATCACCACTGTTTTATAACTTCTGCCAACTTTTCACTAGCATGAAAGAACAATATGCCATGTAAAAGTAGGGAGAAAGACACTCTCTAAATAGAAAGCCATACCTAAGTTTTGAGAAAAATGGTTCATGCAACAGAATATGTAGTTAATTTCCTTATTTCTTTTTGTATACATCCCTCGTGGTTATAGACAACACTTTACAATCAAGAATTTTCTCCCCAAAACTGCAGATATCCCACCTAGAAATACCTCATGGATTTCTTTCTGTGAAAGGATTTTATGCAAAAGTAAACGGAAACTTCCTTCTTTGCCTTCTTTTAAATGTACATTTGTATACAGGGGGGCACTGAAAAATAGCTTTAAAATTTGAGGATTTGGGGTATGTTCCAACAGTTACACAGTTACTGAAAAGACTCGGAACAACATTCAAAGACATTGTTTGGCATGAGGACAAATTGTTAGGATTTAGTGGTTCAATAATCCATGAATGAAAAATATATACATTAAAATGGAACAACTCTAGTTATGGACTGTAGGTTTAATAAACCATTTTACATGTCCCCAAGTACATTTTACAAGATGGAGCATAATGCTGCCTAAGCAAGGGAACTGTTATGCTCTATCAATTCAGTAATATGTGTTTTTAAAACTCCCTAAATACAGACTGTATTTATACTTTAAATTCCACTGGCCCCTTGAGACATAAATTTGCATTTTGAAAAAGACCTGTAAAGGGGTTTTATATTTCTCATTCTAGATTTCTCAATCTAAATTTTCAAAATTAAATACAATATATGTAACACTTACATTGTATTTAAGTGCTATATAGCACTATTAATAGCGTACTTCCTTTTCTTTGGTGGAAAAAAAAGGAAAAAACAATGGATTCTATAACTACATTGGAATCGGTTGTCACACAACAGCTGTCACATTCACTGACAATGGCTAAAAGCATTCATGTTTGAATGTTCATTGATATTTTTTTTCTATTCTTTCTTCGCCTATGGTTTGGCTGCTGCCTCCCATTAACCTATAATCTGCTGATAAACTCTCAACTTCTAGTGAGTGACAGACTTGGAACTGTTTGAAATTATTATACAGAGGAATTCACAGAAGCCTGATTTTAATTATTCTTTTAAGTTTGAGGTATCTAGTAAATGTTTGTTTGAAAACAAACATTTATAGTGTGGTGCTTTGAAACAATATCCAGTTTTACTTATGTATTGGTCTCAATTCTGGTGCATACTGAGCTACTGCTGAAACTACCAGCAATCATAGAATCATAGGATGGTTTGGGTTGGAAGGGACCTTAAAGATCATCTAGTTCCAACGCCCCATACTTCAGTCCTTTAATCTAAGTCAGTGGTGGCTTCATCTCATTCTATTCTCTAGTCACTGGCATCTGAAAATGATTCTGCGTTCTTAAAAAAATAAAGCAATTTTGAACAAAAAAAAAAAAAGGGAAAAAGAAAACAATTGCTGAGAACTAAGTAGACAGACTAAGCCTTCAAGATACAGTCAAGTCAAAATGAACAGTCAAGAATAGTCTCTCTTTTTTCTTGATCTTTTTGTATGCATCTCCAAGCTGATTTAAAATCTCTCTCTAGAGATCTCCCCTTCTCAGAGGATTACAGAAAATGGAGCAGTTACTTTCAGAAATAACTGTCCACGAAGCATAACTGTGGCAGCACTTCACAGGGGGAACAACATCTGCATGAGATATCCACAAAGCATTACTACAGAACAGACTTCTACTCCCTGATGGAGAAGGTGTGGACAACTTCACAAGTGCCAAAGGGAGCTAATGTAACATTTCATTTATTTCAGCCAAGGGGTAAACCACTGTCAGTCCCTCGTACACTGAAAATAAAAGCCACCCACCACTCCCAAATCCAGGACTATTCACAGGGAAGCATTACCCTGGATCTGTTTGGTGGGTCCAGTGCTGGGATCCAAACCCAAAAACATAGAGGTGTTGTACTGAGGACGGTAGAGGAAACTACATGACCTAGGTTTGTCCTTCCAGTAAAGTGTCTTCACCACAGCAGGCAGCTCTTAATATGCCTTCTCTTCAATGACACACTGTCCAAGTTTTGGACAGGAGTTCACTGGAACCTTTTTTATTGAGTTTTCAAATCCATTTGCATGCTGCATTTGTCAATGTAAAGTATCAGCTGGCCATTTCAAATGCCATCTTCCTTTATACAGCCTTTCAACTGAAAGCATGATTTGGGAGCAGAGTAGCAGACAGTGAAATGAGCTAAGCTCATAAGAAAAAAGACCCGAGAAAGGGATCACCAGTAATTTTGAACATTACTGATTATGAGTTACAGCAGCAACTGTGCTATACAGTCACCCAGCATAATGGGCTTAAATCACTCACATCTTCAGTTTCACTACCCTCTCAGTCCTATCACTACTAACTTTAAAATATCAACTAGCATTTTATTTTCCTTTTCCATTCTCTCATCACTAGGCAGTCATTTTTTGAGGAATATTAGCAATAGCACATTGAAAATAGTGATAATTGTAGCTAACAAATTGGAGTCAATAAACTTTAGGTTAGTGATTGCTCAATATCAGCTGACATTTTACCACCAACTAATAAAGCTTGCAAAGGAGTAAAAGCGCTTGAAATAAAATTTGACTGTGGAAACACATTTTCAGCTTGGTGCTTTTTTTGAATTTTAAATTTCTATCATTAATCATTAATGGCCCTGTCTTTTCAAGATTTTTATTCCCTCTTCTGTACAGCACGAAAGAGTTCTTTGTGAGTACAAAAAACTCACAGCGGTGAAATGAATCCCCAGGGCCTAGATATTGAACGGTTGCTGGATGAGACCTGAGGTCACTATATTTTAGCTATTAGTCACATTTGTAAATTGCCATCAGCCAGAGCATCATCTCAGCCTGCTTTCACTTCTGAAAAACATGTCAGCCTGCAGTACAGTAATGCTAAAGTCATTCAGGGTAGACATTCAAGATTCAAGAGAGTTTCATGAGGATTAATAACATCTTACAGTATACCAAACAAGATGATTAAAAATCTTTTTTGTTACTAACTGTAGAAGGAGATTAAATGCACCCTGAAACTGCCCATTTCTCTCCACTGACTATAAAGGGAGCCTGGGAGATTAATTCAACTTTTATACACACTATGTAGAACAATACTGTAAACCGCTACATGTCTTCCGCCGAATCTCACAATCCCACTCAGTGTGGCTACACATGGCTATTAAGACACCTGTGCACAGCTAATGATCAACTTCCTTTGGCGATGTCATCTTTCCATCTATGATAAAAACTGAATAGGTCACCCATGCCATCATTAGGGGCCCGGTTTCATTCATTTTCAGAATAAACCAACATTAAATCATCCTGGGAAGATATAACATATTAAGACCCAGTAATGCCTTTGGAGATGTGAGGTGCCCTGTGAGGTGCCTCAGAGCAGCTGAGCAGGGAGATACCTTGCCAACTCCACCAGCTACAAACCACCTCTGCTAGAGCTGATGTGGAAACATTTCAGCATATGAAGTTTTCTGATTCAGCCTCTTTCCATGGATTTTACCATGAGGAGGAGTCATCTGTGGCAATATATTTTCCCAGCAGATGTATACATGTATTCACTTATATTTATAAACACGTGTAATTCTAAACTATATTTATGCGTATACACTTAATGCTCTCTCCGTATGATAAGGACACTCAACCACAGCACTTATCTTGTGTCCAGCAATGCACCTTGTTCAAGAATTAGCACAGATTTCCACACACACCCCAAAAAAATATTTTCATATCAGCTAGAGCAAAAGCAAGAAAAAACAGGTATGCTTTTCACCTAGATGAATGCGATTTAAAATGTATTTAGTTCAAAAAAAAGTTTAGTAGAATTTAAAAGCTTTGGAAAGGGAAAGAACAAAAGTATAATCTGAAAGCTGCCATTAGCTGATTTCACTTGGAAGGCAGGAATTTTTTTAAATCCATTTGAATTATTCCAAGTCATTCCATTTGCAGTAAATATCCTAGCAGTTCCTGTCAAGAGTTCTTGCAATTCATACACCTAATGACGAGGAGCTAAAGGTAAGGTAGTTTCAAATCTTTTGAAAGTTCCCTATACGTTTGTATAGGTTTTGTGCAAAGATATGGTCTTTGTGATAAAATGCAACATAGCTATTGCTATTTTTCCCCCAAACACAGGGACAGAAGTGATCTATCACACCTAAATGTTTTGAAGCTGGGATGGGTAAATTATTTTACTCTTTCTTTTCACTTCCTATTACTCTTTCACTGGCTTTACTTTACTTCTGTTGCCATCAGTTACCTTCTGAAGACATATTCCTGAGCAGAATATATCTTCAATGAGCTGCACTGATCTTTTCATGAGAAAAGGACATAGCTCAGAATCAATGCAGCACAGGTTGTTGCCAACAAAATTATTTCTGCAACCATCATAGGTTGGTCTAGTACATGAAAAATTACAGAGGCAGATGCAATCGGTAGCCCAGTGGAAATATGGGGATAAAATCAAACATGCAAATCCTGTTTTCTTACTGATTTTCTCTTTTTTTCCTCAACTACAAACACAGTAATTATCTATCACACCTATTTCTGAGGTTATCTCTGGTGGTCAAATGGACTAGCAACTACAGTATTCTGAATAAATTTAATCACCCTAGAGAAAGTAATTTCTTATAGTTAGTTGTATAGCATCAGATTATGGGGTGAAAAAATATTAAAGCTCCACTGCATTACATTCTATCCCCACCAGCCAGAAAATATCTTTCATAAAGTCTAACCAGACATGCTACAGCAAGTGTATTTCAGTTTGTCACCTGCTGTGCTGCCCTGGTAGAAAAGGATGAGACAAAGGAGGAATGTGTATAATATAAAGTGTTTGAATTTGAGAAGTAGTTTTCTTCCAGGGGTTGAAGTAGGTCAGGGACTCATTAGAAGTCATTACTTTTAATTACACACAAGGGATACTATAGAAGAAAAAAAAAAAATAATAATGTGATATCACAATCTCCAATCCCATAACAGATGCAGCATCTACAAAACAAACTCACCACTCTGGAAAGTATGAGTCTCTGTGCTGTGTGATGCACTTTAGGGCAAAAACATTAAAAGGATATTTATGCATTACGAACATTTTTACAGCTGAAGCACATATTGTCACACTGTGCATTGCTGTGTAACTCCAGGAGGATGAGCATCCATCTAAGGACAGCTTGAACTGTCATCAATGTTCTGTGCAAGGGAGTCTATTGATAAATGTTTAACAATGGCATTTTTCTCAGTAAGGGAGCTCTATTCTGGTATTTCCACATCATTTTAAATCCTGGGGTTTGCCTCTCTGAAAACCAACTACGTTAAGCAGTTGCACATTAAATTATCCGCCATCGGTAGGCAGCCTCCTTCTAAATATTTTAAACCCAGCTGAGGTCCAGGCTCTGAATGATAAACTGCAGAAGCAGCAGATCAAATGAGTAATATTCATACCGAGATCAAATCACAAGGAGGGGGGTGGGAGGGACCTTGAGCTCGGGAATGGCTGTTAGCTCTTCCTTCACAGTTTCGTACATTCTCCAATCATCAGATCAAAGGGGAAGCAAAAGATGGTCAGATAGCTTTAGGGACTTCTTAAACCATTAAAATTCCTTTTCGAATTGCTGGGGAAACCTACACTTAATTATGTGTATCAATATGTTAGACTTGTATCAATCTCTGCTGAACACAGTGTGAACTCTGATATTTCAAAGCTTTTTTAGCCCTACTTTCCTCATTAGAGCTTGTCACGTCAGTGTCTGGAACTGTAATCTCTTTTGATGAGTTCGAGAAAAATATACAAAGATGTGCATTACTCTTGGTCTGAACTAACAAATCCAACTTTTTACTATTATTCAGCAGTAATAAATTTACCTAGTAGCTCATAAAGTATTCCTCAGTCCAAACCAGGTTTCCTTTACATTCATACACTAAATAGTACCACAGAGAGCACAGCAGGCAACATCAGAGACACCCGCGGGGACACGCAGTTGTCCACAGGAATTTTTCTGATTACAGAGACCATCACTATGGAAGAAGAGGGTGCTCTCAGCAGGATGCAAGATGGGTGCTCTGCTTAATGGACAATTCTGATCTTTGCATTCAATTTTTAGTGCTGTAAGGCCACTTCAGCTTACACTACTGGCTGAGCAGTAGTACTATCCTTTTGCTACCCATGCTGCCAGCTGAACGTCATGAGACATAAGTAACTGAAAAATATCATGAGGAGAGAAAGGAAATATTGTATTGTTCACAGCTCCCTCCATAGTTGTGGACAATGTGAAGATATGTAAACAGGGCTCAGCTGGTCAGGCACATATGCCCAGTGCTTTAGTGGGTGCTTTCACATGTTCTAGGGTATGCTGCCTGCACTTCAGCTATGGCCCCAGAAAGACCAGCTTCCCTGTAATCTGTCTGCCCCACGCTAATGACTTGGATACCTCATATGAGAGTGCATTAAGGGAATCCCTATGATTCACCATAGCTAGGGATTCCTTCTGCAGCATAGGCAGCTCATATGGGATTAAAAGCACCATTTTAAATCCATATATTACAGACTTGGAAGAAGAGAAATTAAAGGTGTCCCTCTTTTTTGTGTTCAGATTTTTCTTCATTTCTTAAAACAATCAGACTTGGCAGTTAAACAATTTTACCTTGAGGTTTTAACCTTAAAAGTTACAAGAAGGAAACATTAGCCAGTCCCAAGCCATTTCCAAAAAAGTTAAATGTTTCCCATATTACCACAGTAAAATGCTAAGTCCAGTTGCTACTGGTAGAAAACTTGAAGAAAAACGCAAAACATTTCCAATCAAAAGATTGGAAGTTATCTATGAATTAAACTCAGAGGCCCATGGGAGTGATATCCAAGCCTTCCTTTCTATTCAAAATGTACTTTATTTTAAAAATAGTAGGGTGGCTGTGGAAAAAGGCATCCTCCTCCACATGGTTCCTGAACACCATATGGCAATGTCTCTTCTTTTCCATCATTATCAGATTTCCATTCTGATTTCTGACTTAAATGCTATGGTTTATCACTACATCAATCCATGGATTCTCTTATCAAAAGTGTCATGGCAAGCAGAGACATGAAAATCCAGGCAACCCAAGTGAGAGCACAGCGGTGTATATACAAAGTAGGACTACGTTGCCACTGGTCTGAAGAGTCTCTGCAACAACTCCTACAGAATTCTGGAAATTTGTGAAAATGTAAATATTTAAAATCTATGAACTGGACAGGTGCATTGGAAATTAAGAATTCACCAGGAGGGGGGAAGAAAACAAAACAAAACAAAACTACCAATTACATAAAAGTTATTTCAAATAAAAGGTTTTGTTTCCTCGTGTTTAACAATGTCAGAATCTGGAATCCTCAAAAGTACAAGCTGGCTGCCAATAGGCTAATCCTACTTGACTCTTTTGAAAATCCCAGGCTTGCAACATGAAAAGGTGGATGTAAGTGCATTATCTACCATTTGGGGATTGTTCACAAGAATAACTATCACAGTCTCAGCCTAGAAAAAAGAAGCCTCGTAATATGGGCTCAAAAGTACATTGTACAAAGTACAAAAGTACACCTTGTCCCCTCCCTCCACCAAAAAAAAAAAAAATTTTTATATATATATATATATAAAAATATATAAACCTGCATGTCCAAGCACATGCAGCAACTCAGAGCAACTTAGTATCCACCATTTGCACCAAGGCATTTTGCAGACAGTCTTTGGGGACTTCAAGAAGTACATGGTGCTTTGGAGACTGCTCCACAGCCAAAAAGTCAGATCAGCACAAACAGTGCTCAGAGTTTTTCTAACTGGATAGTAAGACCAAAGAATCCTGAAAATTAGAGCTTAACAGGAAAAAAATAACACTTTAAATAGACTCCATAAAATACCCATAATAATACCTGGTACCAAACAGAAAGGAAAACAATCAGCTTTCACAAATACCTGTGTTTCATGAATTATGTCATTCAGATAGGATAGGTACAGCATTACAAATGATACTCAACACACACAAACAAACCACAACACAAGGAGGTTGTGCCCATGGTCAGGCATATCAGAGAGAGCCTCGAAGACTAAACTCATCCATCACTTGTTTTGACCCTGCCAGCAGTCATGAGTAAAGTTTCCAAAAAGGAATAAGATTGCCCTGAAAGTTAGGAATCACAAAAGAAATTATTCTATTTCTATATAAAAATATTTGTATGTATGTATGTATGTACAAAATATGTACACATATGCACACACATATTCCATGTGTTGGGCCCTTTTTCTTTCCTTTCTGACAGAGTGGTTAGTGGTTTATACTTCCCCACTGGGGAGGCTACCCAAATTTTGTTTCTAAGCTGATATTGTTACTGACTCAAATTAAACAAGATGATTAACTTTAAGAAAAGCACAGGTTGAAGGGAATAAGATCACTTGAAGAAACAGAGAGATCTCGCAGAGATTTCCTACCTGTACAGCAGTATATTCTTAGCTTCTCCATTTAATGGAGAGAATTAGAATATTGGGGAAAGCATTCTAAAAATAGTTCAGTCCTATTTCTTATTGAACTGTTCCCTATTTCCTATACAGAGAGATACTTTTCCCTGACTTTTTTCCCCTTTCTTCCTATAACTCATACTTACATTTTTTCCTCAGACATTTCAACAACTTATAGCTCCCTCCTGCTATCTTCTTGATGTTTTCTCTCTTTCCTCTATGTGAACTACTTCTTCCCAGATATCCCTTTTCCTTCACACCTGCTTTCCCTACCTCTTCTCACTCCCTCCTCCCTTCTCAACCACAACTTGACTGAAGTGAAAAGGAAGAGTGGACAGTGATTAGTTTCTAAAGAGCTGATTTAGGATTCTCAGTTCCAGCTCTGTTTCTCCCCTTTGGCGGCCTACGGTTCAGAGATACTCAGTGTTTCCACTTGGCACAGCAGAAAGGGCAAAGGGGAACTCCTCTTCTGTGAAATAAGCCTGGACAGGGTCACTCCTCACTCTCATCTACTGAGTAAGGCTTCCTTCCCCATAATAGGCATTTTTGCTCTCTGACTGCATTGGGAACACATCCACAAAGTCAGCAAAAGCAATATTTGATGTAGGAAAAAAACTTATATTGGATGAGCATTTCACATCATTTCCACAAATTCTCCTTTTCCCTATTTTTATTCATTGCAATTTAAGTATAAATCAGTTTGCTGTTATCGCCACCATACAGCCTTGTTTGAGTGCTAGCCTTAGCCTTCCTGGCTACTGTGATGGAGATTTCCTCCCTAGCTGTGACTCTCCAATATCTCTGAGTCCAAATACAGATGATATATAAGTCCTTTTGAAGGTTCTTAAAAGTCCTCCTCAGTTAGCTTGATCCTGTAAGACTGGCCCCACCATGAACGCCCTACTTCAGCAGCTCAGCAGGATGCTGAAAGAAGAGGGTGTGAGGAGCTTTCAGTAAGCTCAAAAAGCTCCACCAGTCATTTTTCCCCTATTTCAGCAATCCCAGTAACACCCCATATTTCTGACAGGATGCCAATAGTCAGAGGCAGGGCTCGCTGACAACCATGTTACGCTGCCCTGCGAAGCGGCTCCCCTGCCTGCCTTCACGCCTACAGGTACCAGCGCACCTTTGCCACGCTGCCCAGCCAGGCAGTGCTTCAGCAGGCAGCAAGGGAACCTTGGCCCAGGGGCTCCATACAAACCTTTGCTTTCACCTAAAGGGGGTGAAAATGCTCATGTCAGCCCACAACATATTTCACAGAATTCAGTGTCTTTATTTGGGTAGAACAAGAAACCAATTGATCCTGTTCTGACCAAATATTGGGAACATTTATATGCTTAGACTGGTGAAAATGTTTCCTTTGGCTGATGCAAAACACCTGTTTTTCAGCTTGAATACAGATCTTTTTAAGAGAACCCCACATTTACCAGACAGTGTTTCAGTCTGCAGCTACTGTATGCAGTGCACTTGCGTACTGATCAGTAGTCTTTGGAAATCTCCTTTTGTATCCTGTGCACAAACGATTTGTATTAGGAAACAAAGTACCACTGTACCACTTCTGAATACTATAGCAGCATTTGATGAGTGAACATCTTTTATTTTGAAATTGTCCTCCCTCAGTCTGTTGCTGCATATGTTAAAAGACCCCATCAAAAGCAAAATTACTCTAAACTAGATTTAAAAGTGTCAAGTGCATTGAATAAACATTGGAGACATCAAAAGCCTGAGTGGATGCTCCTGATGACAAGTGGTGTGGGAATGCCAGCCTGTGCTGAGCCTGATACAATTCCATTTCTACTTATTGAAACTGCTTCACAAATATATTTCTGCATATCAGTGTCACCTATCCACTTCCAGGCACTGGAAGAGTTGATTTAAAATTGCCAACTGAAAGAAATCAACATATTTTTCCATGGAATATCAATGTCATCTACATCTCTCTCAGGAAAAAAAACCCAACCTACACAACTTCGAAGCATTTGGTTTTGATGTCTTTAGTCTGTCTTCTCTTTCACAGTTTGTAGATCTTACTTTTTAATCATAAAGGCAACAAAGCACCGAGGTTTATTGGATCAGAATTTGCGGGCTCCGTCTGGCACGTGGGCTGCCTATGTAACATACGGTGAAGTTAAGCACCTTGGGATGGGATTCACATGATACTTCCTGAGCTAGCCAGCAGGAAATACCAAGCAAGATCATATTTCTTTGGTGTAGGTGGAACCAAGACTGCAGTTAATAGCCCAAAGCCATCTCCACACATAAGACTGGTTCACACCAGTTCTAAAAACATGTCTGGAGAAGAGGACAGTGTTGCCATCTCTATTTATTTTTTAAAGAAAAGCTAGTTGCCACAGAGCCCACATTTATCCACTTGCATCATCACTCTTAGTTGGGAGCCCTTCTTTTGTGTAGGGCTGACAACCTCTCTCAAGTCCCTTTCCTCCAGGTTAGGAACCAATACAGAAAGGGTTATAGCAGAAGCCAAAGCATGAAATGTGGCTCTTATGTCACCTTCAGCATGCATAGAGCCTGAACCAGATCTCCCAAGGGATTGCTCTAACTCTGGCCAGACTGATAGGGAGGACCCTCTTGTGGCAGCAGCACCCTGCATGGATGAGTTGCATAAAGCTGAAGAACAAACAAGTGCAGCAAACATAATTGCACAGCTCTGCAATGTATCTGAGCTGGGGCAGGTCCCAGGATCTGGTCTTCACTTCTTGAGGTACCTTTGACACTGAATAAAATATTATTTGCCAAACATGCAGGCAATAAGCTAACTGGCAAGGTGGCAGCCCTTGTGGGGAAATGCAGTACAGAACTGTAAATGCTAAGAGAACTTTACTGGCCCAAAATCAGACACTAGAAGTTTCACAGATTCAAGAACATCTTTACAGATCACGGACTGAGATGTCTGAGTGTCACTTTAGGCACATAAGAGGGTTGTGTGAGGTCTTATTTTATCTGGGCTAGGTAGTCCAAATATAACTCTTCAGATTTATGAAAACAATTAAGGGGTCCAGCTGAATCATGCAGTTTCCAAACAAATCTGCAAATCTTCCATGTCAGATTTCTAAAGAATTGCAATTTCACTCCCTATTAGAATCAGAGAAATTTCTGCCTGACAGAATTCCCCATACAATTGAATGAAGTTATTTTCTATACATTTGTACATCAATCAGAGTCTTATCTGTTATTTCTGAGCATCTTTCCCTGCACACTTTATAATATATATCCTTTCCCCTCAATTTGGCTGAGCCAGCAATTAACAATATTTTACTCAAGAGAGAGAAAAATTGAGGCTTTATATACACAGGTGTCACAACAATCAGACTCTAACAAAAAGAGTGAACGGTTTCAAATACACTTCTCCACGTACAGAAGAGAGTTTTATACAGACTACATAAGAATAAAAACAGAGCTACTGTCAGTGCTTTTGCTGGTGGCCAATAGCCCCAGAGTCCCTTTATCACCTAGGGTGTCAAGGCAAAGGGCACCTTCAGAGGTCAGCTCACTCTTTGCACTGCCTGATGGACACAAACCTCAGGGCTGGAGTCTCCAGAGCTCGCTCTGTCCTGCAGCCGACTGCGGAGCAAAACCTGAGTTTCAGATGGGCAGTTGGCTGCAGAAACCCCGGTCCTCACGTCCTGTGCTTTGCCTCGCTAGCCAACACAAGGGGAACCATAGGTGAGAACAGAGTGTGGTCCCTTACCCCAGCGCAGCCTCGCGGGAGGCAGAGCAGGGCTGTAGTGCCACGGCAGGCAGGAGCAGAACGGCTCACCCTGCTATAGCAGAGGCAAAGGCTGTGCATTTTTCTTAGTACCCTGAGAATGAACCCCCACTCTGAGCTTCTGCAATTCAGGTGGGGTGCTAGCGCTGCTGCCCCTCTGTTCAGTCCTGTGGGATCATGGCCAGGGGCTGCACACAGAGAGAGCAAACCACAGTACTGTGCTACGCTGTGCCAGAACACACGGAGCATCTCGTGACTGCATCAATAGAAAGAAGCCAGCTTTTCTGGGACACTTCATTTACTTTTCTTCTAGTCAGGGATACATCAGTGAGAACAAGACACTAAGTGCAGAGCTAGTACCATCACTTTAAGGCCTATAGATTAAGTCATAGGGGCACAAAAAGGCTCAGCAAATACTGGTAGCTGGCTAGACAGGAGATAATTTAAATCTTTGCACAAGACCTAGGCCAGCCACATTATACCATCACTTTTTCCACATAGCGATTTTCATTTTCCCCCTCCTACACCAGGACTGCTCACTTCAAACGACAAACTACTGATGTTATTAGTGGTATGTTCTCAACTTTTCCTAAAAGCAAAGAAACAAACAGAAAAACCCTCTTCAGACCTCTGTTTCACAGTTTGGATGCTTATGTGTCACACAATACAGAAAGCACTACCAAGAAGCATTTCTGTAAGGAAATTACTGGGTTATCTCCATGCTACCATTTCACCATAGACTTTGGAAATCACAGCTCTACAGAAGAAACTTCCAGAAAGATAATTCACAATCAGGCTGTCATGTGATGTGAGCATCAGCCTCTCCTTATCATAATTCTTGAAGCTATGAAACAGAACTAATGCATATTTCCTTTGCTCCCTAAATTGACTACTCAGAAAATATGAGGCTCAGGTCCCAAACTCTGTAAGTTCATTATCCGAGTGCTTATTAAGGTCAAGGAAGCTTTTCACAGACGTGGAATTTTACCTGAAAGTAGCAGTTGAAGATTCAGAATCAAACAGATGATCAGAAATGTGATCTTCTCACACACATCTTTTTTAAAGCTTCTATATACACACACACACCTACATATTCTCAAGAAATAAGAAGCACTTGAGATTCTTCTCACACTGCATCAATTTCCACTTCTTATCTCACTTCAGCTCATACCTGCTGCAGAAATGAAACCTAAGAAAAAAAATTAACATGCTCAAACCTACCAGTTAATAATAAATTCCTGGTGTATAGTCAGAATGGGTTAATTCGTTTTATCTGTTTAGAATGCAAGAAGCAGCAAGTTAAATACTGAACTCTCTCTCAGAATGTGAAAAATATATTCTCGTTTTTATTGACTGTAAACATTCAATCTAAAGAACAGTTGGAAGGTAGAGTCTGGAATACCTGTTTTGATTAGTCAACAGATGCTCTACAGAATCAAAACTTACTTACTCCCTGAGTTTTGACTTTTATTGTTAACTCAAACAATAACAAAATAGAAACCTAAGCTTTTTTTCCCCCAACTGACTACATCAGCAGCAGCTCTCTAAAACTCTCTCTGCTCTAATACTTGATTATATCTGCTTCAGGGAAAGTTTCCCATGTCTCGGATAATTTCCACCTGCTTGTATGAGTCACCTGTTAGTACAGCTGCTTCTTAATGGTAGTGCCTTGCAGCTGAGATAAGAGTGAATTCAACAACTAAAGATCAAGAGGTGATTTGATAGTCTAATACATTAGTTTCTTCCACTGACAGAAAACTTATTTCCTTGTATAAATAAAATCATGACAAGGAAAGTGAAAAATTAGGACTAGAAATAAGATAAAGATATTTAATGCTGAAAGTAACAAATAACTGGAAAACTGTGCTGGACTCTGCTTCTTGATATCTAGTGTAAGATAGCAGAGTACACAGCCCAGACTTCAGATCAGCAGACTTCAACTTATTTAGGAAACTGCTGGGTGTGATCCTACGGCAGCTCTGAAAAGTAAAGGAGCTCAGGGAAGCTGGGAGGTCTTTCAGACAGCATCCTACAAGTCCAAGAGCAGTCCTTCCCAATATTCAGGAAGACCAGAAAACATATCAGAAAATCTGCATGACTGAGCAGGGAACTTATGGTGTAGAGACATTAAAAGGCAATATACAGGAGGAGGATGCGGAGACCAGGTACAGAGATTTAAAAACATTGCTTGAGCAGGCAGGGACGGCATCAGAAAAGCCAAAGCTCACCTAGAGTAGAAGCGAAAGCAGCAAAAAGAGCTTCTGCCAATACATTCATAGCAAAATGCTGAACAAGGACAATGTGGGCTCATCGCTGAATGGGGTTGCTGATGTAGTAACAGCAGACACAGATAAGACAGAGATACTCGATGCCGCCTTTTCTCCAGTCTCCACCAGCAAGGTTTCTCAAGCCTCTCTACTTAGTGAAAGGGTTCACAGAGGAAAACAGCTTGCAGTGGATGAGAATCAAGTCAAGGATTACTTGAGATAAATCATCCTGTGCATGCCCATGGACCCTGTTGGGCTGCAGCCAAAAGTTCTGAGAGAACTGGCCCATATCCTTGCAAGATCACTCTCTGTCACCTTTGAAAGGTCATGGGGACTGGGAGAGGTGCCCCATGACAGGAAGAAAGCAAATGTTGCACCCAGCTTCAAAAAAGGTGAAAGGGGGCACTAGATCCAGATTGGCCTCACCTCAGTCCCTGGAAAAATCATGGAGTGAGTCTTCTTGGAGTACATTTCTGGACACATGAAGAAGATGACTGGAAGCAGTCAGCATGGATTTACCAAGGGCAAATCATGCCTCACCACCCTGATTGCTCTCTACAATATAATGACTGGGTCAAGGAGAGAAGAGGGGATGCCATTTACCCTAACTTTAGCTTTCAACACTGTCTCCCACAGTATTCTTGTATCCAAGTTACAACTTTACAATCTGGTGGTGAACAACTGGACAGTAAAAATCAGGAGAGGGTCATGATTAAGGGGCCATACGTCATCTGTAGGCTAGTAACAAGCTGACTACCACAGGGGTCTATTCTGGGACCCATCCCATATAACATCGTTACCGGTGACCTGGAGGTCACTGAGACAATGGCATGCACTCTTATCAAGTTTGCAGATTACACTGAACTGGGGGAAACAGTGGATATGCTGCAGGGCAGGGCTATCATCTAAAGGGACGTAGACAGGCTTGTGGAACAGGCCAACAGGATCCTCATGAAATTCAACAAGGACAAACGCAAATCTCTGCACCTAGGAAGGAAGAGCTTGCAAAAATACAGGCTGGAAACTGATGAACGGGGAGCAGCTCTGTGGAAAAGGTCCTGCAGCTCTGGAAGACAGCAGCATGAGCCAGCAGTACCCTGGCAGCAAAGAGGACCAGCAGCATCCTGGGCTGTAGTAACAGGAGCAGTACATCAAGGGAAGGGATTATCACCCTCCATTCATCACTTGTTAGACCACATTTGGAATACTGTGTGAAGTTTTGGATCCCCCAGTACAAGACAGATATGGATAAACTAGACCAAGTTCAGCAAACGGCCACCATGATGGCTGGGAGGTGAAGATCTTGCCCTGTGAGGAGAGGCTGAGGGAGTTGGGATTGTTTAGCTTGGAGCAAAGTTGGCTTGACGGGAACCGAACAACAGCCCTCCAGCATCAGAAGCTGTGGCCAAACTCCACAGTCATGCACGGTGGCAGGGTGAAAGACAACAGGCAAAACCTGAAACAAGAAAGGCTCAGGTTGATATGAGGAGAAACTTTTTCACCATAAGAGACAGTCAGGCAGTGCAACAGGCTGCCCAGAGAGTCTCTCTCCATCCTTGGGGGTTTTCAAACCCAGCTGGATAAGGACCTGAGCAACTGGTCTGATCTCATAGCTGACCTTGCTTTGAGCAGGAGGCTGGTTCATCCTACCTTACTGGTGACAGGACTGAGCTTTGAGTTAAGTTATCCTTAATGGTCTCTGTAGTTCATGAAGAGAGACAGGAACCTCCACTGGGTAATTCACATCTCAATGGACTGATAAACCACCACTGGAGACCTATTTGTCTCCAGTGACTGCAGAGAGAGCTTAGATTAAAGTCACAGCCTCAATAATATTCAGATATTTTTCTGTGTACCAAAGAACCTGCAAATATTTGTCTCAATTCTTGTTTAAATTTAGAATTTAAATGGAAGTAGGCATCATCTGACCTAATTTTAGTCCTTCTCTATGTCCTGACAGAGGAAAGTAAATATAACACAGTCATTGCAAACATGCAAGATCCTAAACCTGTACAGATTTTGCTGCTACCTTAGGAATTGCAGCTGCACAGTCAGGTGTTGGGGTTACTTTCTCTAAGACTTCCTGTAGGGAAAAGAAGGTATATTAAATTTCATTCAGTAAATCATGAAAATTATAAAGGAGATTTACAAAATACTGCTGAACCTTAAAAAGCAAACAGACATGAAAGATTTCATAGTAAATAAAGAGACTTCCAACTGTATGGGCAAGAATAGCATGATGCAACAGCACAAAAAGGGGAATTTGCATTGAACCAAGAAATAAACTCCCACAATTTCTTAAAATATGCATATATGCACATGCACAGAGTGTAGGAATAGACCGCAGCAAGAACTGAGGTCCAGTTCCTGTCGCTAAGGGAACCTACTCCACTGCGCAGCAGCCCCCGTGGCGCCCCTCACTAGCTACATGCCAAGGAATTTCTTGGCTCCTCATGCATCCTGATTTTGATCCCATAATATGGGCAGTAAATAAGTTAAGGCTATGTGCACCTCCCTCTGCTAAGGTCCAGTTTCCAGAGGTACACGGTGTTCTCACAAGAGGCCCCACTAACCCTAAAGACCACTAGGAAAGTGAAAGATGTCTTCCAAGTTTTTCTTCTCTTTTTCATGTACAAAAGCAGCACCTTACTGAGAATGACAGCCTTTATCATCTAGAAAACTGAAGATATTTTAGCAACATACTGTTTATGTATTTGTAAAAAAAAATAAAAAAATTTTTAAGTACACATCAGTTCCATCAACCAGCTAAAAAGGTCAATTTCACATCAGCAGAGATGAAAAACCTCATCTGTATTTCTGCCCTTTCCACATCATTTTGAAGATGTTCTCTGTGAAAAATGTCCATCTCATCTAATCAATTTATTTTTCTTAAATACCGCTATATTAAACAGCTCTTGGAAAATTTTATTAATTTTTATGAGCATTTACCTCTTCTTCCAGAATACATAGTTCAGATTTATTTTGCTTTCCAACCTCAGCCTTTACAGCTAGTGTTCCAGCACAAGTGCCACTTCAGTTCTAACCTCCTCAACGCAATGAGCCTTTGCTTGTGCTGTGTGTCCCAGACCGCAATAAAAGCTCTGTGGCTAAGTCATTGTGAAAATAAATAAGAGGACTGGTTGCTAAATCTTTCTGAAGGTAAGAAAGAACATGTACTTATTATCATGCTTACCATCTATAAAGCAAGAATAATTTGTCATTAAGATATAATGCTCCCTTTGCCTGTTATCCATCTTTCAAGAATGATAGAATTCCACATTACCAAAATGGTCTTAATTTTGTCCAAGATAAAAACATTTTGAAAGAATTACTTTAAGAAATCCTCAGTCTTTGTAATTAGAAATCAAATTTCTGTAATTTCTTTAATAAAGCAACATATTACGTATGCTACAAATAAATCAAATAAATTACCATTTTTAATTAGGCATAAAAAACAATTAAACACATGACATTTAAAATTAATTTTCTCTACTGGAGGGAACATGATTTAAATCGGTGCTGAGCCCAGCACTCTCCTTGTGGATATTCCTTCAAATGCAGTGACATTCAAAACCATCATAACATTTTCAGAGACAAGTCTATTTCCATTTTTCAGTATTTGAGGTTTCACTTTTAAGCCAGGTTTTTTTCAATTACTAAACTTCCCTAGAAATGCTTCATGTCTTAAAGTTTCTGCTCAGCTCCATAGTATGTAATTGCTGAACAGCTGCACAGTCATACCAACCACTGATAAAAAGGCATTACAAACTTCTAAGCAAATCATATTTATAATGCATAATATTCAAGGCCAAAGAAAATCAGTAGTACTTCAAGGCAAACTTCTGAAAATAGGGCAAGAGCATCTTGGGAAAGATGATGGTAAATACTGCGCAGCAATGAAAAGATGCAGCTGTCTGAAACAACTCCCGTACAGCACACTGAAAAGAGAATTACCTTACTTTTGACTGCACTTTGTCTCCCAAATTAAAGCATTATCTACAGCTAACTGCTTCAAGGACTGGAGTAAAAACTCTTAGGAGTCCAGTCCAGCAAAGACTAGATACCTTTAGGAGGTACCCAATTCTGAGCACATGGGTTGTCTCCCTGACTTCAATATCTAAATACCTCAAAGATTTGCCCCTGTGAGATATGTCAGGCAATCCAGAAGCCACAAAGGAGATGCTATTTCCTAATCTGAAAGCTTTTCCTTAATTCTTCATTTGTAACGGTGTAAGCAAAGAGTGAGTCTGTTGAAATCAGTGGAGTGAGGCACTGTAAATAAAGCCAGCAAGTAAATTTAGCAGGTGCACATTTCACTTGCAAGCTTTACTCAGGAATTGTCACCACATGCATACACATATTCTGCAAAGCATCAAATGCTAAAAACAAAGCAACTTTCATATTCACTAAAAGGTGACAGACAAGTTTTTAGAGACTGCAAAATACAATAGAACATTTCACCCAGAGGATCATTTTCAAGAAAAATAGGAAGCCCAAAATGAGAACATGAATTTAATTTTTGTTCTGCTGCCTGAGAGAACTACATATAGAATGGTATCTTCCTGCTTGGACTGTATGTGTGATTCCCATCAGCAGAAATGAGTGCTATGTATGTGCATTGAGGGTAGGACAATTCTGGGTCTGTATATGCAATCTGGAGTGTGAGAAGGTAGCAGCGGATTTGCTCTACATGAAAGAAGTGGGAAGCTGAAGTGGGCATTTTTGTAGCTAACGCATCGCTAGAGATCTTAAATTGAAGAGGTAGTTGGAGAAACCTATTTGTCACATAAGTTACATTAGTCAGTTTAAGACTATACCTAGTCTGTTTTATATATATACATATATATAAACAGATATATATCCCAAAAATCATACAAAAATAATAAGTTTTTTAAAACATTGGAATTATGACATAAATAAGTCTTTGTGCTTGCGGAAAAGCCTCAGGGGAACAGTTCTACAGACAAGCCCCTGCAAGGAAAACGCTTCCAGGGAATGCCTCCCTAGATAAATCTGCTAAGCAGAATGCCTCTGGCAAAATGCTTTTGGTAAAACGCTTCTGAAAGATGATGACTCTCTTGACAAAACCTCTGCTCTCTCTCTCTGAGAGTGCCCAAAGCCAGGCTTTCATCACTGTGAGGAGCAACCCATCAGTGGGATGAGCCCTGCTCCTCACTGTGTCTAACCAATAAAAATAAAAACTGGACCCACCTGCTGTCTGTATCCCAATGATTATAAAGCCAGAGATTTCCATAATCACTGTTATTACAAATGTTTGTGCTTTGATTAGGTAATAGTGACAAATAACTGTCAGAAGTAAGGGATTTATGTGTGACAGAGTCACTGAGAAATAATCACACTGTAGTTATGCAAATCAGTTCTCATCAACCAATCTGACTGCAAGGATTTGCGTATGTGATTACCAATGTGCAGTAATACATACATAACTTTGGGCTCTGCCTGCCTGAGAGACTGCTTCTCCTGTGGAGTACTTAGTTATCTGAAAAATCCTGAAGTTACACTGGTACTAAAATTTTGTCTTGTTTTTCACATTCCTTGCATTATCTGGTATGAGTATATCTGTTAAGATATTCTCGTGCCAAAGAAATCTTAAATCATATACTCAAAACAAACAAGATTACAGTAGTTTCCCTCTTCCTCACTAATCTATTTATTCTCTCACTGTCCTCTTGCTGCAACTACGTCCCTTGAGGGAAGTTTTTTCAGTCCCTATGGACACTACGTAAGAGTGAAAAAGCAAAAAGTAGGAAATCACCATATTTACTATAACATAGAATAAGGAGATCAGAGCACATAGATAAACATGCTGTAGAGATATTCAGAAAACATCACGGTTTAAGTAGATCAATCATGTTTCAGACGTACTGCTATAGCTAAAAAAAGGTAGCCATGCTTTTTGCATAAAACCCTTCAGGGCTAGAAAACAAATAGCAATCTTCAAGCTATAGTGCCAATTTCCCCTATTTTGGATTGCTGACCTCTTCAGGTCTCTATGGTATAAAGAGCATTACAACAACATTAACACTAGCTTTTTGGCGCTGCAGAAAAAGCGGGATGTGGAAGGAGTATAAATTTACAAAAGATTAAGCATTTTCAAGACTTTTCTACCTAAAGAGATTCTATTTTAGTTTACTGCTCAATCTGAATACATTTGATACATCTAATTCTCTGCATGTAAGTTTGAAAATGTTGATACAGGCTGCTAGCCTGGAATATCTGGTCACATCACAGTTTAGACTGTAGGCCAGATCCTGTTCTTCTAAACCCTGCCTGAGCCACAATGCAAGCGTACGAATTCCCCTTACACCTCCAACAGTAATTCAGCCCTCTGACTTGTGTACATAACCCTTTAAATACATTTCTGCTTGGCCTAGAAGTTCCTTTGGTGTCTAAAGCATGTCTCCCATGAGAACATATCTATGATGAAATACAGTGTTAGTATTGCTAATTACTTTGTTTGGGAAAACTGCATTTATTCTCATAACGCAAGGAACTTCGATTTGTATCATCAGATCTTACAACAGTCATATTTCCTAGAACAACTACAAAGTATGTTGTTCTTACATGGGCCATTGAGATTAAAGAGACAATTCTCATTTCTTATTGGCTTTTCTGTATATATCGTGCTGTTCTTTTCTGTTGTCAGTGCATGAATGCAAGAAAGAAATTATATGCACAGAAATCTTTGCAAATAGAAACATCATTGATGACACTTGAAGATAATTACAAAAACCTTAAGGAAAGCTCTTTACAATACCAAAGACAATGAATACAACATTTGCAGACACATTATTCAAATGGTTTACAACTAGGTGCTGTCAGAGCTGGGTGGGAAAAGATTTCTCTACCCCAAGAATAATTTCAAGATTTCAAAATATTTTCTGTTCTGCATGAGGAAGGAAACAAGACCTGAACAACTTTTTCGCAGAAAAAAGTGAATCAATGGTTTACCATATGAGGTGTTTCTAAGAGGTGGAAAACCAAAGTTTAAATGTCTAACTAGGAAATGAAAAATGATACACTGATATTTCAGTTGGGACTGGGGGATATCTAGAAGTTATATGAGTTTATAAGCACAGAAACTCCTTAATGGATCTGGAAAACTTCCATCATCAGAGTTTTAGTAAAACTATACACTGCCATTAAAAAGTTTGATTCAATAAGTCATCATTTTCAAACAAAAAAAGACAATGTTCATCACAAAATTTCAGACAAGCAGTAGTTGCTAGTATCCAAATGTTGATATAGTACTCATTTTATTTTTATGGGGGTTTTTTATTATTATTATATTACAGTTAATTTCAGTCTATGGTGCTCACTCAAACCAGCTATCTAATTAGACGTAGTCAACGTTATGACTCATAAACTAATGAGATCTCCCCTTTTGATTCCTTCAAAAAGGAATAGGGATTAACTCACTTGAGAAATCATTTTCCCACTTTGAACATTAGACCATAGTAATCACGAGATCAAAAGCAATTTATTAAAAGGGTGTATTCCATATGTATTTTATAAACTTACTGAGTAATATCCTATTAGGAATTCTGCATTCTTATCTAATACTGGAAAAACATTCCAAAAATCACTTACAGAATGGCCGTTTCACTCATTTATTACATGTAAAAGAAACAAAAACTGCAGTTGTAGCCATTACAAAAGCTGACTTGCAGACACAGCAAAGCTCTTTCTCAGAAGACAGGGCTGAAATAGTTGCAATCAGCATGCCTATATACCAAAAAAATAGTGGGGATAATATCAGCATGCATTGGTTGCTTGACATCACCAAGTACTGCAAACAGATTTTAATTCATTTTTCCTACCATTAAAAAGTGTCAGGAATGCCTGGGGGTTTCTGTGTTGTTTTGCTTTTTAGAGAAAAGCTTTAAGCTTTTTAAATTAAGTATCCAGAATGTTAATGCACAGTTAATATTCTGAATGTACTTCTTTACACTGATTTATTTTAATCTGCTCTTTTTTTGTTACGGAATGTAAGCCCACCCCCAGAATGACTAATTTAGGCACTGGTGTATATATATTTCTGGTGCCTGCTGAACTTTAGGGTAATCAGTGTGAGCAGGTTTAAACACATCCCATACATTAAGGCGAGTGCCCTCGCCATGCAGCAGCAGGGCACTGGCAGAGAGGAGAGGTGGTGTCAGAGTCCCTGCCTTTCCAGTAGGGTGCAACCCAGGAAGGCAGCTCTTGCTCCTGGAAACCTATATTCATTTTGCATGACGTTACCATTGGGGAAAAACTACATGGAAATGAAGGCATTGTCATCTAACTCATCTTAATTACAATCAGGTTGCCTTTGCCATGGCTCCTTTTGCCCCATGAAACTGGCACTCCTCATGGCACAGGCAAAGGACCACAGCCTGAGGTGTTGTAACAGCTTTGCCCCATGCCAGGGGTTTGGCCACGCCAGAAGATGGAGGAAATGGGTGGGCAGGTCCTGGCCAGGCTAAGGAAGACTTGCAGTGTCCCTTTTCTCTGTCTTGCAATCCACCAGGTCCCATCCCCAGGAAAGTTTTTTCACCTTGCTATTATTTAGAGGGTGCCACCACAAAGTTAGGTGTAGCTTCACACATAACTGATTTTCACAGCTTTTCTGGGTCAGAAAGCAGCCTAAACCTGAACAGCCATGAAGCTGAGAAACCTCTCTCTCCAGAAAATAATGTTTCTGAGTGCTTATGGGCAACATAAGCACTCAGACGCATGAGTAGACGTGGTGCTTAGGGACATGTTTTAGTGGTGGACTCGGTAGTGTTAGGTTAACAGTTGGACTTGATGATCTTAAGGGTCTTTTCCAACCTAAATGATTCTATGATTCTATGACATACTTCAGATGCCATAGGAACTTTTAGACAAGCAGGGATGTATTTAAAGGATTATGTACACAAGTCAGAGGGATGAATTGCTGTTGGAGGTATAAGGGGAATTCATATGCTTGCATTCTGGCTCAGAAAAGACTTAGGAGAACAGGATCTGGCCTACAGTCTAAACTGTCATATGACCAGATATTCCAGGCTAGCAGCCTGTATCAACATTGCCACACAGACTGCAAACCAAGACAGATTTTAAAGCACTTGAGTCAGTATTTTTGTTTGAAGGCAAATGCTTCACAAATTAAAGAAAACTTTCAGAGGATCCCACTTTTAAGCTATCTCCTAATTTGTGATGGTCTCGGAGACTGAGATTTCCTACTCATTCACTGTAATTTTCTGTAGTTTTGGGTCACTCTTAATGAAGGTCACACATTGTGATGGAGTGTTACAGTGGACTTAGTCTGTGATGGCATTTTGTGGACCCACTTAAACTAAGCATCTGTTACCTGGCTCTCTGTGGTGGAGAGAACAAGAATCAATACTGATTGAGTGATAGACCAAGTGACCTTTCCAATCTTCTCATTCTACATTTTCAAATACTCATAATTTAAAAACAACTAAGCTGATTCCTCCAGGTTTGATTAGCTTTTCAGTGGAGTGAAACAAACTGGGATATTTCACAAATTGATTTGTTGTAACCTCTGCAGGATACATGGAGATTTCAATCAAGCAGCCACTTAAGAGTCCTCTCTGTTCTCTGCCTGCCCCCTTTGCAGCAGGCTCTTACCAGGGCACTGCTATTTCGTGCTCCTGCCTTTCCTGGCTCGCTGCATTATGGGATGAGCATGAAAGCAGAAAAACAGCTACATTCCTGGAATAGATTTCCCAGTATTTGGGGTTCCCTTTCAGAATACTTGCAGTGTTCATTACTCCTTCATTAGCTTTCTGCTGCAGGAGCAGAGCTGGTCCTAGTGTGGAAAATTTATGAATCCCATTACATATAATTAAATCTATGTGCACTGAGGCTGCACACACAGCCTGGCTGGGGATGACCCAATCAGTCTTATACAGACTTGGGACTCGGATAACAAAGGCGGCTAAAGATTTCAAACCTGACATGTCAGATACAAACTGTTCTGTTTGGTAAGTCTGAAAATCACTAATAGTCTAAATGTTTACACTCTTCTTTTTTCTAGCAGTCTATTAAGCTTCTCTATAACAAATACTTTTTCAAACTTTCCTTAGTATCACTGACATGTTTTAAGAATACTATCTATGAAGGATCTCACGAAGTACGTTAGCTGCAATCAGTACTTCCTAAGTGAAAACTTTTATGGCTTTGAACACAGGAACAGAAGGCTCATGTGACAGCTCAGCTTGATTTGTAATTAATAAATCCACAGGTCACTCAGCAAGAGTTTCTACTGCAAAGGATTGTTCTTTCAAATATTAGGACAGGAGCTGACTCCAGCAAGGTTGAGGCTGATGGCCAGCTAATTTGGGTAGCACATGATGCTGAGCATCTGCTCCGAAGCAGATGCTAAAGCTTCTTTCTCTTGCAGACACATTCCTCCCTTCTGTCTGTAGAGGTTCTAGTAGATGGTGCAAATAGAAACAGCAGGGGCATACTGGAGAAACCTTTATGGTCCTATTTATATCTGTTCCACATAGCTCAAGTTCATAATTCCACCAAAATACTAAGAATCTCTCTCAAAGGACATCCGTATGTGTGCTCCACTTCAGACAAGCAGCCTGATTTTTGGGAGCCTGGTCACCACAATGGGAGAGCTGGCCACTCAGACACTCTGCAAAACAGGGCACGATGAATAAACATTGTTCAGGATGAATCCATTAGTCATGCATGCTTTAAGAGTGCCTTCACCCAAAATACTTTACAAATCTGAAAAGGCTGCAAATCTGCTGACCACAGTTATTCAGTGATATCTCTAGGAGCTTTGTGGCAAGAAAACCAGCAGCTTTCTGGCAGCTTGTCAGCTAAATCTTCATTTTGGCATGAAATTTGTTTACAAGACAGAGACAACATCCTTCGATAGTTTTTCCCTGAATAGCTCCTAACTCTTTCTACTGAAATTTTAATTGAAAGCTATGATAATGACTCAAAATCCAGTTAGAAAAAATAACTCAATGGGCACAATATAATAGGGATAAATCTTATTCAAATTAATTCACATTCAGATATGGCATATGAAAATAATTTTAATATGCTCTTTAGTAAAAATGAAATCTATTCAGTCTAAATGTAGAGACCTTAGATGTTTGTGTGTAGATTGATAGACAGATAGATAAATGTAAATGCTACTGATAAAGGAAACCCAAGGAACAGATGTTTTTAATCCTTGAGTGTTAGGAGGCTATTTTTTCATGTCATATTTTGCCTACTTTTCCCATAAATATTTTCATTTGATCTTAATTGACCTGCCAGAACAGGGGCCAACTACCAATTCTGTGCTGTGGACATCTGTACTGAAAAAAATGGACTGAAAAGACCAAAGTTGCTTCACATACACCAATTAACTACCACAAGTGAAGAATTTTGAGTCACTACAAACAGCAGCCAGTTTTGAATGTAGAGGTGAAAGTATCCATACTACAAAGCTCAAAAATGTCAGGGGGTTATATTAACATCTGACTCTCACTCAAAATAGATGACTTCTGGTTTTGAGGAACAGAAGAAATCATTGCCCTCTGGTGGCCAAAATGGCATTTTTTAAGCATTATGGACTCAAATTTTAAGCAGGGTATATAGGGACAATAATCCACTATCACATACACACAATGAAAAATCTTAAAGGAGACTACTTTTTATTCATCTTGATATAAATGGGAGAAAAATATGGTCCTGTCTTTCATAGTTTCAGGATACAGGGTCTAATTAAATCCTTAGTCTAGATGCAGTTTTCTCCCCCTACAAGATTTTTCTCCAGTTCAAATTTGGTTTGATTTGTGTGAACATACGCCCATGAAATACAGGCACGTACTGCTTACTTTTATTCAATGTCAGGAGCAAAGCATGTTTTCAGCACCTAATCACCTCTATCAACAATAGTTTGCATTTAAAGGTATTAAGGCATAATTATATTTGTCTCTGAGAATGCTTTTTTTTTCTAGACAGCCACCTACGAATGGATGTGAAGTATGAACTCAAGCAATGCAGCCAAGCTACCAACGGTTCTTGTATGGGGAATCACCAGGCAGAGGTTTCCCCCAGTTCATCCACAAGCAAGGGCCAATTACACTATTGGTGCCTGGGATGCCATGGTGAGAAAAGCAGTTTGTTGTGTTACGGGAAGAGAGGAAAATATAGCCACTGCACTCAGCTGAGGACATATGTACACACTGTATATGTACCATATGAGCAGATTCAGAAAGGACACTGCCTTCTGACACACAGACTGTGCCAACATGCATGTTCTGCCTTTGCGTTAGCGAAGAGTGATGCAAACAGTATACCATGGCCCACTGCTGACCACGGTCTTATATACCAGAAGGCTTAGACAACCGCTAATAAGAGCTCCACGATCTTCACCAAGCATCTGTTGACATCCTGGTTGCTCATCACTTTACAGAAGCATTAGCAGGACAGACTCTTTAGGTCGGCTCCTTGCTTAAAAGTCACAACTGCTCTGTAGATTGTGCTGAAAATGCAGCGCAGGAGAGGGAATGATCTGAACCTCTCACTTCTCTCACAGCCCATCTGACCAGGTCCCACTGCAGCTAAGTGCACCTTTGGAGGTCAGTGCAGAAAGTGCAGCGCTGTACCACACTTTTAAGTCCCTAACTGCTCCAGGCTGTGAGCCAACACTCCTGGACCTAGAAAACTCCCAGAAAATCTGTATCCAAGAGTTTAGTTTATTGACATAAACCTACATTCATTTTATCCATGGAAATTTAAAGGACTCCTGCTTAGAGGATGGTTTAGCCCAGTAATTTTCCTGGGAATTAATACCATAATTTCATTACTTTTTCTCTTAACTTTATTCCATCACTGTAATTACAGATTCTTGTCACTATTTTAAGCAAAGAATAGAAATGACAGCTGAGCAAAAACACTTTGCAAGTAAAGGGGGGGAAAAAGAAAAGAAAAAAGAATCCAAACCAAGACAGAGCAAACCCAGAAAATGGGTCATCTAGGAAGCTGCCTATGTTAGAAAGGAGTCAAATTAAGCAAGACAGAGTTAAGGTTATGTTTTTTCCAGTCTACCAGGTGGCTTTATCAAGTTCTTAAGGAAGACAGAAACAGGATGGAGAATTCCTTCCTGAAAGGAAGGGTAAGATCTTTACCCTCCAGGCTTAATGCTTATTCACATAAGCAGTTACTGATTTATGTCAGAACACACTTTTTGTGTTGCACAACTGACTCCTGTGTTCGCACCAGCTGTAAGCTTAAACTGTTCTTACTACCTATTTAAATATATCTGCTTTGTAATCTAAAATATTCTTGTACCAAAACCTGGTCATTTTACCTAAGCCCAGCATTAATCTTTACATACTGCACCAATTAAAGATGTGAAGGATTGGCTTGTGGTTTGGTTTTGTTCAGGTTTTCTTAAAATGTGAAATGCTTTGATTGGATCTTCATTTCTCTGAACGTAATTACCTTTTTAAAGAACAATGGCAAAGGCTAACAATAAAAACAGAATGACAGAATCGGATAAATTTTATTAATGTTATGTTGCCTATAACAAATGAATAATCTTTTATTCTGAGTATTGGCTGAAATATGACAATTGTCATCTCATAGTGCTATTCATTTCATTAGAGAAGGATAAGCTTATTTCCCTTTGAAAAGCAGTTTTTAATCTTACAGCTGCACAACTTGGATTGTTTTCTTCTGTCTTTCTCAGCAATTGAATATGCTTTATTTTAGCTATGCCAACAAAGTACTGAGTGCAAGCAACATTCCTATTGATTACAGTGCATAAAAATAGTAATCAAGCACTCCAAGATCTGATCCAATATGTGGGGTTTCTAGAATATTGACATTGGAGTAGACGTTATGGACTGGTTGTGAAATCACCAGCATTTTTACCAAGATTGATGCAGATTTTAAAACTGTTATTATTTCCCCTAATTGTCACAAAATTCAGAAATGAATGAACAATTATTCCAAATTTAAGGAAGCCATGCTTATGTTTACCTTCCAAAAATGGAACCTGTGCCTCTCTATTAAATATTACCCACAGCAGATATATGCAGAGAAACTCCATCTTTTATCTTTTTGCCCAAATACAGTTAATTTTTAAATATTTTCTGTATGCATATCAGTATTTGTAAAAATCTTTTTTTTTTTAATGATCTGATCCTGCATGGGCATGCTTCTTATAGTCATATTACCAGGGCTTAAACTACCCATCAAATTATGACTGCAATCCCATCTGTCTCATGAAAGTTTTGCTCTGGGAATTTCTTTGGAAACTAGTGTTAAATCTTTACCTTATGGTAAAAAGTAGTGCATTCTTCTGCTTGTGCTAGGGAAGATTCAGCAGAACAGAACTGCACACATCAGCAGGACCCTGAGCATTTCATCAGGAAAATCTCCCAGGGAAACGAGAATTTCATCTGGAACAGCAAAGGCAAGATGGGGCTTTAATAAGGGGACGTGTGCTGGCGTGGCTGAGATGGGCCACGGCTGGAGGGTCTGGGGGTGGCACAGCCAAAGCCCTTGCAGCTGCATCAGTACCAGCTGGCCAAGTTTATCTCAGGTAACACTGTCTTTCTGAACATATTACAACAAAGGCAGGGTTTAGCAGATTCATAAGGCCAGACGGTTTACCCCTTGGTTTAAATGGATTTTCTTAAATACATCACAAACAGATGCTGTTACACCCAAAGATACTTTGTTTTGCTTTAAGTATAACTCATAAGGACTCCTAAGGAGTTCCCCTAAGATTGTTTTTGAACTACAAACTATGAGCCAATTTTCAGAGAAGTCTGGTACCTTTTAACTGCAAATATTCCTCTAAAAACTGTCCTGAGTCCATTTCACAATGGTGTGTGTAGATACCCTGGTTACATCTGATGCCACTGTGCATTCTCACAGGTAGCTGTTACGTTATTTAGCACAGAAGAGGTTAACTGGGGTTCCTGATTTAGGTTATCTACTTGTGGATGGTATCTCTTATCTCTAAATTTCCAAGTTCACTTACAGGCACCTCAAAATGAGCCACCTTATAGCCGGACCTGTGGTGCCCCAGATGAAGACACCCCAGCTGTTTGCGTATAGTTTGCCTATGTTGTCAACACCACAGAAAAACAATACAATATTTGATTTGGAAAAGTTTAAAAGAGCACACTTTGAGGGAATGATATAGTGAGATTTTAGAATCCAAGGCTCGAATGTCATCTCAATAATTCTCTGAAAAAGTACTCCTGCTTATGAGTCAAAAGCTATGTAAATTGCTGGGTACGATTCCTCAAACAATTGAGTTAGGATTTTTTTCCTTCCTTTCCTGGAATTTGGTGTGATCGATAAAAGGTTTTTATTCACATCCCTCCTTTTCCTTTAGCTTTTTTTCATTATATGCAGCGTCTACAGCCACTCTGATTAGGAAACTTAAAAAGCTTAGACATTAGCTTCTTAAGAATTAACTTCTTAAGAATTAACTTCTTAAGATTTAACTTCTTAAGACCATATAAATTTAGATCCTCTCTGCTGTGACATTAGCCCAACAATTCAAGCAAATGCATGCTCTGATAAAAAAAAGAGGAAATTAATACAATTCATAAGGTAATTATGCATCTGCCAAATACTCAGAACTGTACTTTCCAGTCTCTTTCTTTAATCTTAAGTATAGAATACTCATTTATTTCCAATAAAAGCTTTACTAGCAAGGTGAACAACCTCAGAGCAAAGCTGATCAACTGTAAGAGTCTTCCAGACTTCATGTTTCATCCATATCTCTGTTCTTTGGATCATTAAACCAACAGAAGCGCAGAGTCAACAGTCCCTTTCCCCCTATCATGACTCACAACTGTTTTCTCTGATCTACTACTGACATGTATATACCGTCCGTAAGAAATGGATCTGACTCTTCTGGGAGACTGACAATAAGCAAAATCCCAGTGTAGATTTAAAGGCTTCCAAACGACAAATAAATTAGCCCATGTCATGCTATTTGCAGATCCACTGAAACATTTCAAAAGAACTTTTTGTTTTCATTGAAACGCTGATACTTTAGCTCATTGTCATATCCTTTTGAATTATCATTACTGAAAACAAATTCATAAAACTTTTGCTTTTGGATCTAATGCTTTCAGACTTGAAATCCTTATGTCCAAGATGAGAAGGGCATGCCTGAGTATGACCGAATTTAAACACTCTAAATACTGAGAGGGGTGTCCAAACTGAACAAGAGAAGCGGGACAGAATAACAAGGCCTAATTCTGTCCTCCGGATGGTGTGTGTAATCCCTGGTGACTTCAATAGATGTATTATATTGAACTGTAGGACTTGGATAAATTAAAAACAAAAAGAGCTATTATCTGTTATAAGCAGATCATATATCACTAAAAAGTATTATTATTATTACTATCCACTCCATCCATCTGTCGGGACAGGATTATTTTTTAAAAGGGCATTTTCTGGCACTTTGCTCAGTCCAGGTTTAGATGTCGCATGAGATATGACATATTCCTTCCTCAGGAGGCCAGTTTGCCTCTGAAAATATTGCAGCCATAAAAAAAGATAGTCAAGGTCAATGATTATTTACTTCATTTCATTTAATAACTTGTTATGAACTCTAAGACCATCCTAAATCATTCAGAATTATTTATCTGCAAATATACAGTGCACGAAATCTTAGCTTGCCTGCTGATAAATCAAGGGGGCCAAAATCTCACCCCACCGCATGGATTCTGTAACAGGCATTCTCAGAATTACTGCTGCATCCAAGTTAAACATAGCCTGAAGTGACTGACTTTCTTGAAACCCAGGATTCAAGCCTAGTAACTCTTGTGAAGTTTCATTTTAAGTTGATCAGCCTTCTGTTTCTATGATTTCTCCTGTTTCCTAACTGGAGCTTCCCTATATGCGAGTCCTTTGTGAGGACAATGTGCCTGGAAGGGCAGGTAGCCTTCCTCTTGAAACGACCAGAAAAGGAGCCATTATACTCCACTGGGTTATTTGATGCTGTTCAGTCCCATGTTATACAGGCTGCTTTTGCTCCTTTCCTACACCACAATCACTCATCAGATTTGCTTTCTGTTCCATCCTTGTGTCTTCCAAGTCACCAATACATTTCCCTGAAATATGATAAATTACATTTTAAAAAATAGGGGGAAAACCCTAATTTTCCTCATTTTCTGAGAAAAGTTGAGCAAGTATTTTGCTTCTCTTCCTTATTCCTTTGTTCTGTTTTATTTTTGAGTTTCTAATTCCGTCCTTGGAATCTCCTTCTACCTTTTCATATTCTTTTATTCTCACTTAGCCTTTAAATACGTCTTCCATTTCCTCTTTTCCTCTTCCTTACTATCACCTGTTAATGTCATCAGTTTGCTGTCAATCCCCTCTCCCAGATCATTTTGTGTAAGAAAGGGTTTAATAATATTCTCTCTGGCATCCTGCTAGACAACTCCCCCTAATTTATTACCTAGACATTTATTATTACCTTTCACTTGCAGTCCAGTTACTAAATTTTCATGTCAAAAGGCTATTTGAATTAGCATGAAAATTAGGATTTCATGAGACATTGTAAAAAAGCCTTACTGCTACCTAGCTTCATCGTCTCAGGCTGTAGTTGTGCCAAGATCAACAATTGCCTTTGTGAAGCTGTCATTACAAGACTTCTTAAACTTTACAGACCGTTAAATTGTCTCTTAGGCATTCAAGGTGAAAATTTCAGATCTGCTGCACAGTTGGGATATGATGGTCTTCACTGGGAGGCTCAGCAAGGATGAGATAGAAAGATTCTCCCATTTGGGAGTGTGTATGGATTTCCTAGCAGCTTTCTGAAGGCTGGGAACATGAACACTGTATCCACATGTGGATCTGTCTGACCTAGCTGGACATATAATTTTTTTCATTCAGAGACACACACAGTGTCCTTCCCTTGTTTCCCAAGAGCCATGCAGTTATGTGACACAAGGGGTGCTCAAACACAGTACAAAGCCTGGACTGATATTATGTTGGTTCATCTCACCTAGAATTCCTTTTGCAGCTTTCAGAATAAACCTAACATTTGTATGGTAGAAATGTCAGCAAGTCCCATGGCAGAGTTTTGGCTTCAATCAACAGCTACCATCCCAGAATATGTCCAGACCTAACTTGGGGAATAACCTTGGCCAGGTACTGACCATCCTGGGCAGGAATACGACTTTACTATACAGGTGTGAGCTCCTGGCACAAAGGGAGCTTTTTATTTTTTAAATAAAAATTTAAAGGCTGAAAAACAGAGACAAAATACTCCAAACCAATTTTGTCCATATTTTACAAGATCATTCAGTCTCATTCACCATCAGGATTTCTGCTTAATATCTGATCTCCAGAGGTCTATTTACTGGTTAAACTGAAAAAAAAGTTGACAGATCTGACCTACTAAAGGTAGGGATGGAAAAGATTTATGGAATTTCCTTACCTCTTGCTCTGCCAAGGTAAAGACTCATAGTAATGTGCATGTATCTTCTCTGACCTAATAAGCTCCTATAAGGAGACATATCTCTGGTCTTCTTTCTCCTCAGTGTTCAAATCTTCCAAGTAGTCTTGTTGTATTTTCCTCTCTAAATCATTGGTTAACTGCTGTACATATTTAGCTCTTTAAATCTTTCCTGACAGTGATTTCTCCAGACCACAATAATTTCTGTTGTTCACCTTTGAAATGTTGCTCTAATTTGTCAATATAATAAGAAAAAAAATGGGTGAAAAATTATACAGAAGTTTGACATAAACTGCTGTCTCTTTCCTCTGTGTTGTGATCCTTTCATGAAAGCATACTGAAATCACACTGTCCTTTTCTGTAGCTTTATCACATAGCACGCTTATATCTAATTTGCTGTCCTTACTGAATAGTAATTGCTGTTATCACTCTTCCCTTTTTTTTTTTCCTGGAGCTGGGTAATGCCTTTTCTTTTCTTGAGTCTCTGGTGCCATCCCAGTTGCTAGTGGTCTTTGTAAGTGGTCAGATGCTCAGAAAGTTTCAGTGATTAAGAATCATCTGGAATGATTGATTTGTCTCTGTTTACATTTTCCAAGTATTCCCGAATCTCTATTTTATCAACAGCTTTTGTTATACGATCTCAATTGTCTTCTAATTGCCTAGACTTCCTTTTCTTTCAATTTCTTGTTAAAGGCAATATTAAAAGCAGACTTCAATCCCCTGGCTATTTTTAAGTCACATTTAATTTTGTCTGCTGCTTATTTATTTTTTAGCTCCCTTTCTCTAATCTAGTTTTCAAGTTACCTTACTTTCTTCTGGAAAGCCTTGTATGACTCTGAGTCATTTCTGAGAGTCAAACTGCATAGCTACCCCTTCCAATTCTCTACTTTTTCCGCTTGAAACCTTTTTTGAGGATCTCACTAATTTGAAAGCTGGAAGCAACGATGCTATTTGGAAGAAATACACTCCTTACTCTACTTTTCATGTGTGAAGGTCCACCTGCTTATCTTTCAGTGCCATCTCCAGCTCAAAGGCTTTTTTTCTCCACCTTGGCAACCCCTGCTCCAGCCAGTACTCTCTTTTTATTTCACCTTTTACTTACTGTTTCTCAGTACTCTCTGTCTTCAGTGTGGGCTTTTGGGCTCCTGCCATCACAGACATGTTGGCAAGGGTAAAGGTAATAATGATGCTATTGCAATTTAATGTAGCTCCAAAATGGATGTGAAGGATTTGCAGGACTTTAAGTACCACATACTTTTATTCCCTATCCTCTTTGTACAATATCTTGACCCAAGACAAAAGACACTTGCCTTCAGCATACCTTCCCATTGACTTTGTCTTTGGGTTGGTGTCTGTCAGTAAACGTATGACTGTTTAAAAAAAAAAAAAAAGCTTTAAGAACAACATTTGTGAGATTGGCAGACTCAAGGCACATCAACAGCAGAAAATGCAGTAACTTTTCAAATCATATGCAGTAATACAGATGTAAACCAGCCATTTGAGTAATGTGGAAGATTTAAGGTAACCAAGTGATCTTTAATGGGAAAAGATCTCCTAGGGGAGATCATTTGATTAGGGAGAGAAGCATAACTGGTTTATCTGAGACAGAGACAAACCAGGGAAAGGACCTGGGAAAGGACTTTATAGCATAAAGCAGAGCTTGTGGAGCCCTGTCACGCTGCTAGTTCAGAGACAAATTCTTTTGACAAGGAGAGGCCCAGACAGTTCAGTGAATAACATTTCTTGATGAAATGATAAACATGTTACAGTAATAACCTCACAGTATCTCTGAATGCTGCGGGATATTGAATCTGCTTTTCTACTTAGCAGAGATAAATCTGTTTTCAGAAAGGTACTCTTTAAGGAAAAAAATTTACTCCTGTCAAAGCAGTCAGTAACTTTAATTTCTAAGTTATGCAGTTTGACTAGCTGAAGGATCACAGTGGCATTCCTCCCATTGATGTTGGGACCATAATATTATCATTTTTATTACTGCTATCAGACAGAAGTAAACCAAAAATAATCCTCTGGTTTCTAAGATGTGTGGATTTTAATTCGCTCCCTCTCTCTTTACTGCTACAGCTATGTCACCGTTTCCATCTTCTCTCTCTTCTGCTTATTTGAATCTACGTTGCCCAGAAAATACAGACCAAATCCTTCAGCATGGTCCTGTGACATTCACCCTTTCCTGCCAGCTGCCACTCAGCAAGTGAGTGGTAACAGCTGGAATTTCAGCGCTGGACTCATCTGATAGCCGAAATCCCTATGAATTCCCATTCCTCTGAAAGAGAGGCAGTGCCTTTGGCTTCTGCCCTTTCCTAAGCCGTCATAGGAACAGCAGGGCTGAAAGGAGATGAGAGCAAGTACTTTCAAACTCCTTTCACATGTTCTAAATACCTGAGTAGCCCACACTATTTCCAGAGCTGCCAGCCCCTTATAGCATAACCCTTGGCAATGGCAGAGCATTTCCAGCCATGCCAAATAACCTTACTGAATCAAACCGTAAGTGCAGATTTCAAGGGACATTACAGAGCAGTGAGATCAGAAGGGATGTTAAAAGTATCTGAGGATATCGGTGAGGAGTAGCTATTTTCTGGCTACCAATGTTTGCTTATGAAAAGTGACTCCAAACCTTTGCCGGTCCCCATGAACTAGACCCCATGAACGGCAGTATTCCTCAAATGCCATGCTTACAAATTTGTTGCAAGAGCACGGAAATTATCTATTCAGAATTACTCACAAGTAAATGAGCACCAATATTTTTAAGTTAATACAGCAGGTCTTCAAGTGGTCTTTCTCATTCCCTGCCTGTGGCAAATCTGATTTTGTTGCTTCATTCTGCAGTGATTTTGGCACCCATGAATTGTAGGTCAAATGCCCTAAAACTGATGTTTTCTGAATTTTTCTAATGTTTTCTGCTAAAGCCCACTGACAGCTCGGCCCAAGCAGTTGCCATCAGATAATAAAGCACTCTGGACAGAGAATACCTGACTGAATTTTTTGCAGGTACTTAGCAGGTCAGGTAGTCTATCAAATTGGGTAATTCAAAAGCTATTTTTACCTTAATGGATCTGTTTTAAATGTGCACAGGCAAGGTCAGCACATTAAGATGAATTTCTAACGTTCATGGAAGGAGAAAATATTTTTGGAACTTAACTTTTCCCCTAAGACAACAGAAGCTACAGTTCCTCTTTATTAACTAATACAGGAATATTTGAAAAGATACAAGGATACCCATTTCCCATCTGACCAGGATGCCCAAAGAAAGATTTCATATGTTGTAAGAAAACAACACATGCATTAGCTGACAAAGCACAAAGGTTTTTGTACTTGGAGTGTGATTCCAGTGATTACTTGGCCTGACACTTTGGATGTACACTTGTAAATTCCAGCTTCATACCAAACATAAATCGCCCACAGAAACCTCTGCAGTTCCTCTTACAGTAGCACATGAGAAAGAAGCCATACTGGGTCAAACCAGTCTTTGACAGTGGTCAGTAACAAATGCCTCAGGAAAGAGCATGATAAACAGCAATCTTCTGCCTTTGCACCTTAAGAGAGGGTCTCAGACTAAGCTATTATGGGGAATAAAGGTTTTTTGGCAAGACCAAGGGGACGTATACTGCATTTTGCTTCACCTCCATTAATGACTTTAAACAGCAGTTTTGAGGACAGGATCTAGCAGAAAAAGAAATGAACAATGTCCACTTTGCCTTCTTGAGACCAAATCCTTATGGAAAACAAATTCACACGTATGCAGGAAAGATCACTACCTAAGCTTTACCTAATTGCGCAATTAAAGTTTCCTTTCATAAAGCCCTCATCTGTTCTTCTTATATATATCTCAAGCAACTATTTATCTGGAATACTGTAACTGTACTACCTTCATCACAGACTGGACACTTACTTGTTTCAATACAATTACTGTAACCAGTAAGTTAATGTAAGCTCATAACAGAGATGCCATCATTACACAGATTTATGAGAAGAGCACTAAACATAAAATTGAGGTAATTGCCTGTGTGCTGCCAGGCTATTTTGCCAGTTAATATAAATAATATCATTCTCAGCATGAGCCACCAGAAGGACATCATCCTTAAAACTAATTCCTCACCTGCCACTGTCAGAAATTTTCTCTATAAACTTGATGAAGAATGTGTTGCTAAGTGTTACTGACAATCATATATTACCAGGGAAAGGTGGTTACCTCGAGTACCCCAAACAATCTGTTGTTTTGGTATGTTACCACATAAAATTGATTTAATGCTGCAATTTTCCATTTCTCTCTGGAGCACAGGCTGCTAATTTATTAGTCACATATATTGAAATTTCTCCTTTTTTCCATTCATGTATAAATTTCCATAAGCAAACTGAGCAGATAGTATTTTGTTTGGTTTATTTTTAAAACTTGGAAAAATAAATCACATGTGAAGTTCTGCTACTCATGCTATTGAAATGGGTCCTACAAAGCAAGCCAAAGTTAAAAGTCATACAGAAGATCTGAGATAGGAAATGTTGGTATGCGGGAAAGACAACTCATGTGTTTTCTTGTTTTATGCCTGCAAATAAAAGTTTAACAGAAATACCAAGAAGGATGAAGTAGAGGGACTTTTTTTTCTTTTTCTTAGTAAAAAATGCAATAGTTTATTTGAATGGCTGCTACAATATATATTTGAATTTTTATTCAAATTTAATTCCTAACTTCTGTATTTTTTTGACTTTTTCAACAAAAAAAAATGAACTGCACGTCTGAGACAGTGGTCTGGAGATTTCTGACAGCCAACACTTGCACAAGAGAAAAAGCAGGTCCCCCAGCACTCGGGAATGCTCATCTGTGACCGAGCTCCTCTTTACCCACCAGGCTCACTGTTTATCAGAGGTCTTCATGAGTCCATCAGATCTCACCACAAAGTGTAAACATTGTTGTAACTGCACAAAAGGGATTTAAAAGCCTATTATACACCAGTGCCACTGAGTTTTCTGAAATACAGGGTGATGGTCTGAACAGGATCACTGTCATGCTCTCATTCACCGTGGGGCCTGTATGTTAGCATGTACAGATAAATCCAGGACTCACATACTTTTTAAAAGCAGTAAGTAATATTGAGGCATACTGCAAGTATATCTGAGAAAGATCTCAAAGACCTGAAAAAGTGATGAGTATGATGGCAAATTACTTCATGCTTGATTGCTCTGCAGCCAATTCCAGAGTGGTGCAAAGCACTTTAAAACCCAACAGCTTTTAGGAGAATAACTAAGGAATAATGAATAGGCTATGTTAAAGCTAGGGATTCCCAAAGCAAATTTTGTTGTTCCAATAAAGTTCATGGTACTAGAAAAGGTCTGATATTATTATCTTACAGGGAATGGACTAAGACAGGAACATTAATAATACTCCTTCCCTTGTAAAAGAAAGTTGCAGAGGGACCACGATTTTTGCAAACAGTCCTATCTTCCCGTGGCCCTGCACACACCAGAAACCTTCCAGGTGAAATGAATAATAGTCAAAGAAGATGTTGATAGCTTTTTCAAGAATAGCACCTATGCTACTCTTGAATATATCCAATAAATGCAGAAAATTTCAGGGCAACTAACTTTCTGAGAACTAGTACGTCTGCTCAAGACAGTGGAGAAGATGTGGTGAAGAAAACACTAAGCATGGTAGCCTGTATCTCATTATTCCATGCCATCCTTTATAATATTATATTTGGTTATAAACAAGCGCGCTTTCTGTGTATTTGGGGAAATGGAGTGTTTCTATCCTGAAAAGGCATTTCAAGTGCAAAGAAGCCAAGACTTTATCTATCTGAAAGTCAAGCAGCAGAGATAGATTTCAGGTAACGAATGCTTTCCAGCCAATTAATCTTTTAAACAGTCCTCTGGCTCAGGACCCTGCAGGCCACAATATTCCAGTAGTAAGTTAGTATTGCTGGCATGGTGGTTCCAGGCTGAAAGAGATGTCTCTCCTGTCCTCAGCTTCCCGCTGAAATAGCAATGGGACCAACATTATCATGCCCTGTCAATTTTGCCTTCTATCCACTGATCTTTCAAGAATGTATTCTATGACACAAGACTGATTTTCAAATAGTCTTCCTGACTATTCCTTCCCAACCTTTTATTTGCAACTGATCATTAAGATCAAAGCACAAACTAAGCAGTTTTCTCCTAATCTCATGGTAAACTACCAAGTTTTTGATCAGGCTCCCTACAGGACAATTTTAGCAATAACTTCTGGATAAAGTAAGCATTTGCTCAATTATTTTTTCTTTTTTAGTTGTAGAGCCAGATTTTATATTGCACCATACAGAACATGAATAATCTTGACCCACGAATCGCATTTCTTTTGGCTCAGTGTGCATATCTTAAAGTGGCTTGGGTGACTGAGCTAACAGGAAAACAATAAATTCAAATGATACAACTGGTATCAGCTTGCTAAGCTGATAGCAAGAATGTAAGATAGCACAGCCAAATGCATAGCACAGAGTAAAGAGCACCTTTGCATGAACAGTGTGTTGAACAGAGGACAAGGCAGCTCAGACAATATGTCTGTAGCTTAACCACAAGGCCGTCCCCTAAGGCAACTGCAAAATGCCAGCACAAGGGCCTGAGGAGCCTGCCAATGAGGCAAATGCGCCTGATGCAGGAGCATGTTGTTTCTAGGGCTTATGACCAAACAAAGGCAAGAAGTGAAATGAGAAATGCACTGCAATATATGAAAAAACACCCCAATTTCATTATCCTGCTGTTAGGGGATGAAGAAAAACTGTTAGTCAGCCTGCTACAAAATACCGGGTTTAAAGTGTTGTTGTTTTTTTTAAATAAGGACAGTATAATTTTTAAAAAATAAACTTTTGGTGTCTAATTTCTTCGTTAAGGCTTGAGAAGAGAGACACATTAATAAATGAGGCTGCAAACTACTGTGCATGGGGAAGAATAAGTTACATAGATGATATGAGATAACAGCTAGCACTTTCAATGGTTATTATCATCCTGAAAAGATATGCTTGAGCTTGGAGCTTCTGTAGATTAACAATAGAACTGACAGATTATACGACCAGAAATATCCCAAAAAAGACACAAGAAACGTACCCCTCCTCCCCTTCCCTGCGAGAGAACTGCAACCTTACCAACCACTTCTAACGATTTTCAGAGCCTGTCCACTGCACTCTCGAACAGAAGTGAAGCACTTGTTTGTTGAACTCACCGACCCCATTCTCCCAGTTGCTTCGCTAAAGAGACCATGCAAACTTGCTGTAATTTGTCAGTAGGTTTCCTCCCCTGACACAGTCTTATTTCCTCGCCTTTCACAGGCAGTTCACATTGCTCGCCTCTCTTGGAGGCCAGCAGAGAGCTCCTCGCAAATACAGAGATTTCAGCTCCCACCAGTGTACTCTGTTTATGCCTCACAGATATTCCAAGAAAACCTTAGAAACAAGCTGGATGGTTAAAAATGTTCAAGGAAAATTGGCTACAACAACCCCCTAGGTTCTGGCTCATAATCAGGAAAGGAGTGTCCAGAGGAGCACTGTCAATTTGGGGAGGAAACATTTCTCTCGCTGGATCAGGCATTGGCATAAGAGCAAAATCAGCAGTAGTTCAGCAGAGGACTTTTCCCCACAAACCTTCCTTGCCATTCCCAAGCAAAAGCTTATCCAGATAAACCTCAAGCTACCACTGGTATTAATATAAAGAACAGAATTTAAGAATATATATATTTACAGTGGTCTTATTAAATAAGGTAAGGTTGAAGTTAACTCAGTACCTCACAGAATGACTTGTAGCGCTGAGGTTTACAAAAGTCAATGCCATTAGCTTTACAACTCGAAATCTTACTAAAAAGATAATCAGGTTTATTTGCCAAGACCTATTTTCCATCCCTCCATGTGGGCTGGCATTCCTGATACTTTCATTCTACATTAATACCATTTTGTATCAGCCGTTGCATTATTTTGCCCCTGGCAGGGACTGGTTGCCAGAATTGCCTTTTTTTTTCCCCCTTTTCAAAATATTGGCTTATTCTAGTTCTCAGATTTCCCTGGCAGTGTTCATGGAGTAAAGCACTGCTTAGCAGGAGGGATAAGGCAGACACAAAGTCTCAGGGGTAATGCTGACAACAGGAAATAAAAATCAATTTTACAATCTACACAATATTAGCAACGCCACTGCCTTCTAGGTACTGCGGTAAGACAAGGGGTGTGGAAGATCCCAGCTGGGAGTCTGAGTGCCCAGCCTGCTCCTGTGCTCATGTCTGCAGCTTTGCCTAGCAAGTACAGCACCGATCTGCTAGTCTGTGTTGGCGATACCTCACCCAGCACGCCCAGCCTCGCTCCTCTTTTTCTGCTCCTCTTGCTAGCAGGATCTCAAGCCAACAAACCACCAGCTCTCTAGGGCTTGAGCCTTTTTCCTTAGTTTTCTAATTCAAATTACATTGAATGGTAACACACAGTATTAAACAGGTGAAAAGGGCTGTTGCTATTTAAGTTCTATATATTAATCTCCTGTGGGAGGTTAATAATAATAATAATAACAACAACAACAACAATAATAATAATAATAAAGGAGCATGATAAACACCTACATAACTACATGTGCAAAATGTAACTGAAAATGAAGTGTTAACTGTATGCATGTACCTGATCCTTTGCTTTGCAAACATGCAATAATTGGCAAGTATCTGCAGATGTGTTGATAGTGCTACTCAGGTATGTTCTGACTGTCTTACTGAAAGAAAGGTTTTAATGAAATAAATGTCAAGATGATTTCTTGGATGACTGCTTACACTAGGATTTGATCTCTTGTTTATACTTGCTTAATATCCATAAATTATGGCATATGTTTCAGAAGCATGTAATTACACTTGTCATTCTGGGTGTTAGATTTGTAAGTACTGCAGACAAACTCTGCAGTGATAGATGGCCAGTTCAGACATCATTTACGGCAAGTTAAATCATTTTCCAAAAAACACATGTAGCACTGTAAAATGATCAAAGATATATGGAAGTAATGTTACTTTTGGTTTTACAAGTTCTTACCAGCAGCAGAATTTTACTAACTTTGCCTTTCTACTGTTCCCTACTTGATAATCCTTTGCTTAAAAACACATTAAATGATGTTAAGCTTTTCTAGGACAAGTCTGTAGCTGCATTTTGCAATTTGCAGTATTATTATCAAGGTTTGTTTCCTTGTTAGAGAGAATTTTCAAGTCACTCGTATGATCATCAGCCATACCAAAGTCCTACACTGGCCTGTGTGATGAAAAGACCAAAGTATTTCTTTCACTTTTTTCTAAGGTAGCAATAAATGTTTCTTAATTTACACCATTCTGGAACGCTCTCCAGCAGTCGCCAAAGGAAGAGGAAACTTTCATGTACCATTTTGCACTGAATTTCCATGAGTCACTTAATGCCCTTAAACCAGCTTCAGACATTCTCATGGCTATGGATGGAAATGGAGCCTATGCCCACGAGAGACCACCTGGCCCACGACACTGAGCTCTCCCTCCTGCAAAGCCATGTTCAGCTGCCGTAGCCTTTCTTGGCACGAAGGACAACCTGCCACTGTAGGCAGGGTGGATGGTTTTTAACGTGTTGGCTTAGGGTAGGCTGCTCCAGCATATCAAAGAACACACATGGCCGGTTTTTGTAAACCAAAGCAAAGTCCTTATTTGATACATTGCCAGATAAAATTTGATGCTAATTGTGCATATGCACGAGCTGGTTTGAGGTGTAGGACAACTGTACTTCTCCAAAAGTATAGCCACTTTGATGTAACGGTATTGCATTTCTCATGTCCTCAGGTGCCCTGGTGCACTGCCCAGGGGTGGCAGCTGGGGCTGCAGAGCCCTGCCTGCTTACAGGTCTCAGGTTCCTGCCATCATTTTCTGTTCTCCTTGGCATGTGGTACAGTGCAGGGAGTGCAGAATTCAGCTCTTACAAAGTGGGAATAAATATGTATATAATGTTTCTTAACGGCTTTTTTCCCCTTGATCTTTTCAACAGAAGCTTTTAGTAAAATCAGTGAGATTCATATATATTGACATCTAACTCCATAACTCAATTTTTTTCACTCAGTGGATCTGAAAAATATCCCAATTAAAGTCATAACTACTGTATTCTTTCATTATGACTTGCAGAAAATGTTGGTTGTATTCTGCCCTTGCCTCCTCCAGCCCTCCCCACAGCCTGAGCCTTCAGTTAAGAAATGCCAGACTTAACTGTTTAGAGAGACATGTATGTTAGATTTGAAAAAAAAAGCTTCCGTTATAGTCCAATTATTTTATTTGTCCATTTGACATTATTTTTATGGTTCATTTTCTGTGTGTTTTAATATTTTAATGGTCTTTAGCATATTATAGGGAGGCACCTCGAGCACTGCTGCAAATAGGAGCTGTAAAGTAAAATGCAACATTATTTATTATTATGATATCAGTCTGCCTAAATAACTATAGTATCCACAATATTCACAATAGCCTGAAGAAAGAAGGAATGACAAATATCATTGTCGATAGCTGCTGTGGGAGTGTCGTCCAATTTTCTATATTCAATACAAAAATCTCTACAGTCCTTCTATAAAGCCCTATGTGTAAAACAAATCAAAGGTAATTACAAGATGGTATGTCAAGGACAGAATCCATCTATATTTTATGAGAGTATGTAAATAAGACAGTTCATGGCCAGAGTTTTGCACTGCAGAGATATCAGCCCTAAATACTGAAGGACCTGCTTGGCATTTAGACAGTTCAGAAGTGAGATGGTCAGTACTGTATAGCAGTAGGTGGTTAAAAATGCCCAGTCTTCGGAAGTCACTAGGTCTTCATCTGCAATTGATGAACATACACAGGCATTTCCAGAAGTCCACTTGTACTTCAGAACCACGGGGAATGATTCAGCCATTCATGTGAATACAAGGGTCTGTCCTTGAGGTCTATGTTAAACTAGGCAGCTGAAGACAGGGGTGAGATGAATCTTGTGTTACCGTTCAGGCCAAGACTTTCAAACTTCATCTTAAAGATAAAAGCTTGGAAATAAATGGCTAAAGCATCTAAATGAATGTTTTAGTATTCAAATGTGCTTTACTGTTAGGTCTCCCCATGGCATTCAGCAGGACTTCTTTAAAGGTTTTCCATTGGTTCTGGTCTCTGTCACCACGTATCTGTCATTTTTTGGTAATTTATCCTCTCAATGCACAAGTATGTTCCAAAAGGAAAAATGAGGCTGTAGTAGCTGCCTGTATTATACTTAATAGCCTGGTGGTTAGAGTACTCAGCTGGGAACAACTAACTGTTGAGTTATAGGGGTTTTGGACATGAAAGTCTCTCCTGCTGAAGCTGTTCATGTTTTCATAAACAATCAAGCTTCCATTGGACCCGCCTGAGAGTAATTCACTGTATGGTCCAGTATGCAGCAAGGAACAGGGATAGGTAAGTTCGAATCATTGCTCTAATGAATATTTAATGAATTTAGCATAGATGAAATAAAATGTTCCCATTGTGAAAGCTTATCAGCAGTGAATAGACAGCACCTGGCAACAGCAGCGTTAACTTGCATACAGCTGTTCCAAGGGAGAAGAGTGGGAAGGAGTTTTCAAAGAAGCAGATGCACAATTACAGGCCTGTTTTGACAAAGGGTTCTGAGATTAGAGCTCTCTAGGGAAAGTCCTACACACAGGAGACTGGTGGGATAAGACCAGTTCTGGCAAAAAGAAAAGTTATGGGGTAGAAGTTCAGGGAAGCTAAATTACACAGTGCCCCGGCATCCCCGCTGCTGCAGGGCTCTCACCCTCTGTGACCAGAACTTTTAATTTTACTATAAAGCCATTTTGTCTGTTGTTGTGGGGACTGGAATTGAGCTGTCCCATCCCCTAAACTATATTTGATTCCCTGCCCTGAATCTAAAAGGAAAAATTTGCCCAAGAGCCTTGTGTAAGTCATGAGTAAACAAGCTGTGGTAAGAAGAGGGGCACCACCACTTAATGAATGGTACCCAAGACTGGCATTTCAAACCCATCATTTTTTTTTAAATTATAAAATTTCCAAAATAGAAATAAAATAGTTTGTTTCATGTGGAATATAAGTTCGCATTTAACATAAACCAAAAAATTTTGGAGAGCTTTCCTCAACAAAATAAAACAAAAAAACCCCAACCAAGTGAAGAAGCCCCCAAATCCCAATTCAACATGATCATTTTGGTTCAGATTAAAATGAATGTTTATTTTCAGTTCAGCTGTCAAGCTGACTAATTATTTGCACAGCCTTGCTCACAATATTGCATTCATGCTTTGGGTATATTAAAAACAACTGAAAAGGAGAAAAATTTAAAATAGGAATCACCTTTTCTAAAAGGTGTGGAAGGCCCTCTTAGCTCCTGATCCACTCCTGGTAAATAGATGAGGCAGTTATTGCCACACAGCTGCCAGAAGTTGCATTATTCATAGGGATTTTTACTCAAGCTAGAGATAAGCAAACAAACTTTTAATGAAATCAGCATGAAAAATGAAACAAAAAAAAAAAATGGTTCCTGAGACACCAAGAAATAAACGGGAATAATTGTCAGCTAGCAAATCTTTTACAAAACTGATTTGACTGTCACTCTTCTCAAGCATTTAAGAACAAAAAAAAATCCACTCAGCTAAATAGAACATACATTTGCACACACCTGTCTTAATTTTCTTTTATCCTACACTACTTAATTTCATGCTTTGTCGTAATAATGGCAGACATTCATTTTTCCCAATCACTCTAATATAGATGGCAGAGATGAGTTTTAACAATTTTAATTTTACTGGGCAATAATCCAAATATTTTTTCCTGACTCTGGGGCTCTCTTTGACTGTCATGGTTTCCTAAGGGGGATGTACAGCCTCTGATTGCAGGTCAGGCAGGTTTCACCACTTGCTCCAGAGACCGATGATTTGCATATTTAAATTATACACTGAGTTGGATAATCCCCTTTCATAGCAAAACCCAGGGGAGGGAACTATGTAAGAGGATACAAGGAATCCCTCGTTAAGAACTAGCTATCTGAAGTACTTATATGCCCCCACCCCTCACTCTTGCATCTGATTATTGAGGAGCCTTTATATTCACAAATCCCTTTGGGCACAAAAGTGCTATAATCCACATTCTGCACCAGGGAAGCAGAGGCAGGGGACCCTGGACTTCAGTCCTCCAGAGTCACCTGAGCACCGAGCTCCACGGGCATCAGCCGTCAGGCTGAGGATTCAGTTCTGCATGACTTGCCCAAGGTCACAGAGAAAATCTGTGGTGAAGCAAGACAAAGGATGTAAGGCTTCAACGGGCACTACCACACAGCGAGGGCAGTCTGTCACACTCAGACAAAGCTTTGCAGCTTGCCATTGAGCCGAGTGATTATGTGACCCATCCCAAAAATACCCTGCATTTTCATCAGCTTTTTACATCTTTACTCATTCTCTCCTGCACACCAGAATCAAACATCATTTATGCAAAAAGGCAATAAAAGAAGTATAACTTCAACGATGAATCTTCATTCCTGAAGCACAAGTCCTTTGCTATTCAGCCTAAAAATAGAAATAAGGAGAGAAAAAAAGAAAAACACAAGCTTTGAAACTTGGCAGGAACGGCAGGAAATCATACCTTGAGTCACAGGGCACTCTCAGCATCTGTTCCAACTGCAAGATTTTCACGCTCCTGTATACAGCACAGCTACCCTCCCTTCATATTCCAGTCCCTGATACTAGCCCTACTGATATTTTTCTTTCTCTGCAGTACATCTTGTCTCAAATACCTTACATATCCAGTTTCCAAACTGCTCTTCAGTTGGTACTGGAGATGTGGACTAGATCACAGATCATGAGTTTTTGCTGTTCAGAAGATATTTGGCAAAAGAGTTCCCAGTGGGCTGCAACAACAGCTCTGGCTGCATTTAGGTTTTGCAAGTGGAATTGTTTGTAACATGCACAAAAAAGAAATGCTGGTTAATATGATAAACGTTTACACTTGAACTTTCAAAGGGCATCATCAAATCCTGTCCAACAAAGAAGACATAAACACATTTTTTTCTCTCATGTTTCATGCTTTCTAATAGCTTTTAATTTCATTACAAACACTTCAGTTCTGCCTGAACTGAGCACAAAGAGAATCAGCCCTTTAATCCTCAGGACAATACGTATTTTCCTCACACTTTGGAAAGTAAATATAGCAGCTGGTAACTTTTAAATCCTGTGCTTTGTTATGCAAGGGATTGCAAACAGAACCATCAAAGTTAGGAGTGGAAAACAATGGCTACTTTACCTAGATTATTTTCCCACTGATACAAAAATGTATATTTTTTATACTTCAATCTAATTTTCAGAAAGCTAGGAAACAGGAAATTTGGCATTTCTCCTATCCTGAACAAATGGATTAACCTTTAGACAATGTACCATAGGATTACTTCTTGGCAATATTTTTTTCCAATAGTCAACCTGTATTTTCCCTGCTGAAACAATATCCTAGCTATACATGTCTGTGCTCTACTAACTCCTCTTCATCAGTAGAATTTGGGAGTGTTATTTTTGTAGTTAGTCCATATTATAAAAGCCTCTCGGCAGAGGCATACCTGTGGTGATCAGATAGCCAGCTCCCCCAAGATCAGTGCTGTCCCACAGAAACAATCTCTCTCTCTTCCAGCTGAACGTATACATCTCTCTTTGCAAACTGAGACCAAAAGAGCATCACCATGATCATATCTGAAAATGCCATGAAGCAATAGCTGAGGACCCACATCCACTTTTGCTACACACCTGTTGAACTCCCGTACTGGAATAGAAAGCCTACTGATAGTAATGCTAATGGGATGCAATTTTGCATGGACATGGGACATTATTTCCCCCTGGATAAATCCAGGTCTAAAGTGGCATAATTCACTGGCTTCCCTGGAATTCATTGCTTTCCCAGGGATTCTTCCTCATTTAGATGAGACTAAGTGACACAAAAATCAGACTCCGTTTCCCTTGTGAGTAAACAGAATTCAACAAGCAGGTCCTATCCAGCTGGCTACAGAAGAATGTAGTCACTTGTGCTACTTGTCTGCTGCTCCTGAAATCAGCAGAAGCCAGATAACGGAATCAGAAAACAACTCATGCCCCTGTAGCAAGCCTTCTGCAGTCTTGGGATTCCCAGGCCTTTGCATTTTCCATTCAGTGTATGACACCGGCCTGTTTGTCTCTTTCTGCAGGACATGTTTTTGTTTGGTCCCAGACACCATAGCAATGAGCATAGCCTGAATCTCCAGGATTTTTTATGCTGCTTCTAATGATAAATGAGTTCCTTGTCTTGGATCACCAAGATACATTCTATTCTCCCACAGCACTCTCGTGAAAGGTTGTTTGGACTATGTAGTCCACAGCCAATGAATTTATGGTAATATAATAACGTAGCAAATAGACATGTGAAAAAGCACACATACAGCCCTCCTTTCTATTGTTAGCCAGTATGTATTGTCTTCTATAGCAGTGCTTCTCAACATTTTAGCCCATGCTCCATTTCACTTAATAATCCTTTAACGTATCATCCGGATAGGCAAGTCTTGAGACCTCCTGTGATTTCATCTGCGTTCATATGGCACACCTTCTAGACTGGTGAGTCCTTGTTTAGGTGACAGCCCTCAAAGAAGTCAGCTCTTCGGGAAAGGGACTTTCTGTGTTTCAGCACTATTGATAAAACCAAAGCATACTCATGGCACCAAAAGAAGAAATAAGAATAGTAATAAAGCCAGCCCTTTCTTCAGCTCTTTTCTTGGCCTTTGTTTTGAAAGTGTCAGGCCAGGAGAACTATTGCAGGATCCACAGCCTCTTTGAAATGCTTCTCTAAAGAATAGCCTAAATATAACTGTGGTAATAACTTTTCACTAAGCCCTTAACATTTCAAAGGACTTTACAAACAAAAACCAAAGAAAATTTATCTGAATAAGAGTAACACTCACCGTGGGGGATCAGTGCTACTGCAATGCACTAGAGTTGCTTGACAGAATTTTACCCAGCCTGGAAGAAGATTGCAATGGCATTTTAAATGTGACAGAGCCACTATCAGAGTGAAAAGGTAATGGAAGTTGTTAGGAGCTTTTTGTAGAATGATACCCAAAATGGGCTATCGTCCTTTTGCTACTTTTAAGTTTATAGAAGAGCCATGTGCATAAATGTATCAGAGAAGAAGGAATAAAGATCCTGATTCTGTCTCTACAAATACTGCTGCTACGCAACTAAATGCTGCAGGCACCTGCTATGAAAGAACATAAGCCAAAACTCAAAATATGAATTATTCCAGCTCAGAGAAATCACTTTTGCTCCTGTTCCACAGTCCCAAGCTATAAAAGAAATACAATAGGAAGAGAGCTCTTGCAATACCATGGCATATCTCAGCATCGCTATCAGAAAGAATTTATTTCAGAGAAGAGGTAGAGCCACGTATCTATCTGAAGTACCAGACAAGAAATCCTACAATGAGGTAAAAAGGAAAGACCCTTGTCCCTTTCAGGCTCAATCTCTCAACAAGCATTTCCCTTATTTTCTGTTATCCCCATGGACAGGTCCCACTCATAGGTCACCCAAACTCCAGCTCTTCCTCCTGCTGACTCACTCATCCTCATGACCCACAGAAACTGAGTTGCAGTCAGAGCCTTGCTTATTCAGCATGTCTGAAAAACATTTTGTTTGGAAACTATGGAGTGAAATACTCACCTGAAAAATAGTGGGGACAGTAGTCAAAAAGTAGCTTTTCTTAAGACAAAAAGAGAGAGAAATAGAGTGGGGACAGAAAAATGGAAGAGAAAAGGAGATTAATAAGATAGCTCCCACAGGAAAGTGAGGAAGGAATTAAGAAACTGGCACCACGCTTGCAGGTGTTTAAAATCTTCTCATAAATGTGTACAGAGCCACCTATCACTTCCATGCATGGCTTCCAAAGCCATCCAGCCAGAAGAAGTTCTCTCTGATGAAAGTGCAAGCATGGATCAACCCATCCTCTTTCTGTAAACATGAAAGATGCATGCGCACTCATAGACCTCATCTAGTCCCCCTCTGAAAGCACTTTACTCTCTCTGTTGAGGACACAGGCAGCCAAGGGCAAACAGCCTCCTAATTTGAGGCCTCACTTAAATGCTTAATTGTCCTGTCAGAAGGATAGGGGACATACCATCTTGCTTTTCTGATCTGGGAGCATATGCAGATCCCAGCTCAGAGGAGCATTTTGCTCTTGGCTGTTTAATTCATTCATGTGGAATTAGTGTCCTTCAGTAAGACTTCTGTTTGGATGACTATTTTTCACTGATAAATGCTAGCAAACACAAGGATATACATTTAAGCACTGTAACCCAGTTTAATGCTAAAAGCACAATGTGCTTTAGGGAAAATAATGAGGATGGAAATACACAAACGCACAAAATCTACCAGTTGGCTGTAACACAAAATAGTGCCTGGTTTCTGATGACAGTCAGAATGCAGGACTATTCATATTGCACAGCTGTCACTGTACTGAAACAATTATCCACCAGGGAAAAAAAAAAGTCTTAATTTAGTTCTCATCGTGGCTAATAAAACTAACATTGCTGTACTAAAACACTGAAACAGCATCAATGATCCGTGCAGTGTCTTAGCTTCCCTTCAGTCTGACATAGGAGCATAGGAGCTCTGTCCTGAGAAATCAGCAGCGACGTCTCCACTGGTAAATCACATCATTTCAGAGTGCATCCCTCAGCACCAGCTCAGCTGCCTCCACCACTAGACTGTCAGGATGGTCCATAGCTCAGCCGTGACCTGTGCCAGCCAAGTCTCCAGACAGGCTTCAGAAGTTGGCACAGCTCAAGAATTGTTCCCTCCCAGTAATCTGCATGCAGCCCCATGATTTGGGGGAATAAAGGAGTTTATGATACGGATGTGGATTGTCTGTGTCAGCTGGCCTCGCTGCCAGAGAACTATGCCAGGTATATTTTGTTTACTAGCAGAGATGTAAAAAGTACCTCCTATTAACACAAGAGCTTTAAAACAGCGCACTGCATAGTTTGTGTTTCTGTGCATAAGTGAGCTCTCGTTGAACTGCTAGACTCCTCTCAGCCTTTTGGTCTTCTCATTGTGAAATTACGACTGATATCTATATTAATATAGGTACTATTTAACAAATAACTCAAGGGCCTCTGTCACATACAAACAACCCTAATACAGTGGTAGGAATACAGCAAAACTTCAGCCATGAAAAGGTGAAATAATTCTTTTCGCATATGCAGTTTCCATCACGTGAGGGAAAGAGATAGATAGATAGATAGATAGATAGATAGATAGACAGACAGACAGATAGATAGTCCCAACTGCCCTCAGGGAAATAGAAAGAAAATCAGACCATTGGTCTTTAATAGCTATGCTCTCTTTGTAAGGTGCTCACATACTGTGGTTATGGAATGACAGAAACACCTCAACATTTTAGACAGCTTCAGCTTGCCTACAAAAACAGGGGAGACATCTCAAACAATTTAACAAATGCTAATCAAGCTTCTGATTGTTCCTGTGAAATGGTTAAATACAAGCAAATCAAAACGACAAAAGAGAAGCACAAAAAGGTCAAGAGATGTTTCTCAAGCCTTGTAGCAAACCAGTGACAAATGTGGAAAATAATACAGAAAACCAGATTGCTCCTTTGCTCTAACCTCTACTTATAGCTCCATCCAGGAATGGGAGAAGACTAAAAATATTAAATCTTTAGAATATTTAAGGAACTAATATACTGTAAAATACTAAATGAATGCATCAAGTTGCTTTTGTACTCCCTTGCCTCAAGCAGCTTAGCACAAATAAAATTTGATGCTAATCAGTCCTAGCAGTTTTCACAGAATCTGAAAACCTATTATTTCCTCTGGCTGCAACTAAAAAATTTCCCAACTGTTTCATTACTGATACTTAAAGTATCTGTTGTAGCTATAATTTTATCTTGGTGTTGACCTGGAGTTCGCTTCTCTTGACCATAACACATTTAACCTGGTACTGACAAAAGAATCATGGTTGAATTAAGAGGGGTTTTTGCATAATCAAGTATCTACTACCATGGAAACATAGAGAGATATGAATGTTATTTCTATGTAAAAGAAGCTGAATTATGAAAAAAACAGAAAAAAATGAATGATTATAATGGTATTTTCCAGCCAATAACAAGACAAGATGCTCAGGCACTAAACAGCTATGTGCTTGTAATAAGCTACAAAAAACACTGTAAAATTAAATGGGATGTATTGGCAATAGGTTCCTTTTATAATTAAAAATGATTCAGTAAGTGAAAATATTATCTAGAACAAAAGTAAAACAAATCTGTTCATCTTAAGAGCTGATTTCAAAATGTTTCAGTCGTCTTCTCCCTACTAACAACAATTTTTCTTCACACTTCACACAAAATTTTCCACATATGTTTTAACCACCAAAAAAAAAAAATCATCCTATTTCAAATTTCAAATGCTATGCAGCAGAAAATGTTATTGACAAATGTAGCGTGACACAGTGAACAGAAAATTGATATATTTTAATCACTGCAGCACATTTTTTATTAATGAATGCCAATACTCTGGGTAAAATTCTTGAGCCTGTTCTTCATTTCTTATAAAGTATATGGTAAAGCTCTTCCATTACGGAAAGGCCCTGCAGTCAGACATGGAACAGACTGATTCCTGCATTCTCCTAGAGCCTCTGAAGTCAGTAATGCTCATGAGGCGCAAAAATTTCCATAGATGTAGAATCAGGATCAGGATCTGTGCATGGTTCAGGTTGCCTCACAAAAGTATGCAAGTGCTCTCTGAAATTATGTGGTAAAATGTTATTACATTTTATTTACATCATATTCCCTTCAATCATGAGATGTACTCTATTGCCACAATTAAATACGTAGCCCTGTATTTATGAAGTTCAGTGAGGTTAGCTTCTGCGCAATGGTAACTCCCTTGTTTCTGGGAGGCCTGTCTGCTGTTTTGTGCAGGTCTGGAACACAAGGCAGCAAGATCGCCGAATGGCAGCCAAATGTAAAAAGACCTGCAACTGAGCCTTAAAAAAATCCATCATCCAGGTACAGCCCTGGGAGCTGCGCAAGGCTACCAGCCAAAGATATACGCTAAAACCCAAAATGAGGCAAGGAAACAACCAAAGCAAATAAACAAAATGCTGAGGGAACTAGTATATTCACTTCTAGATTTATTGAAAGAAACTATCCCTTGCATTTTGGATGGTTGCACATGAAGCTGAAAGAGTAACTCCATAATGTCATTTGTACTTGTACTTCTGAAGAGGTAAATGTGTATGAAATGTATAAGGCAAATGTGCATGAAGTGAATATTAGTCCCTCCAGACAGCAGCTATTAAAGTGGATTACAGTGGTGCAGCAAGAAGGGAATTTGACCAAAAAGGGAAAATAAGTAAGTCATTTAGTCTTGGGAAAAGAGGAGAAAACAGGAGGCAAGGCAAGGCAAAAGGTACGGCAAGGCAAGGCAAAAGGCAAGGCAAAAGGCAAGGCAAAAGGCAAGGCAAAAGGCAAGGCAAGGAATAAAACTGTTGATGAAAATTTTGGCTTTATATGCAGGTACATAAATACATACATAAAAGCTTAAGATCACAATTCACCAAGCATACTGTCCACCCATCTCAATTCACATGCAAACCACCATCCCTAGGCTGCTCCTAGCATGACATTGGCTAGAAGATGTGTGAAGGTGACAGATGGAGTGTACCAAGAATTTCAGAAATAGTGTGAGGTTTTTAGATGGGAGGACACTAGCATAAACAAATGTCTCTCTTTTTCCAGCAGCTTTTAATCATTGACGTGAGTTACTCAGACATTAAACAAGTAGAAGCTTTGAATACAGGGAACATAATACATGAAGTGACCTAAGTTACAGGGTCTCTTGTCTCCTCCAGGACAAGTTTTGAGGGACCTGGAACAGCCCAGATGTTTATGAGCGTCACACAAAGCAGCTAAAGGATACCACCTGGCCGTGCCTGAGCACCCTTTAATAAGCAAATCTTTTTTGCATCAAGGACCAGAGTAACATAAGGCAAAAAGCAGCCTCCTTATGATAATCAAGGAATAACAGGTTCACTTTCAAACAGTTAATTCCTTGAACAAGTGTTTCCTGTTTGTAAAGTGCCTCTGAAAGGTCTGAAACCATCAACAGGTGAAATTTAGGCTGTCCAAATTTGGACCTTAATGTTTTGGACCTACTTAAGGCAGAAAATCACCTGCTAAGCAGTGATGCGCCTGGAAATTCACAAAAGGAGCAAGGACAGAGAAGAATTCAAGGTGAGCCATTTGATCAGCAGAAAGGCTATAGATCAAGGACATTTTCTGTGGTGCCCTCCTTCCCTTCTTCTCATGAAAACATTTAGATAAAAGGACACCATGACTATCAATCAGTTTATGCAATCCACCAGATCATCAGATAGGACTATTGACCTGTATGTTTTATGTTGTAAAATCAATAAAAGAAAGACAAAACATGGCAAGAAAAAGAAAAATTGCAGCATGAAAATCCAAGCTGCTGAGCATATTATTTCTCAGGCTATCTTTGTTTGTATATTCACATTGAGCGATATAATATACTTCTCACAATTTTATCACAGATTAAAATTTCACTGGATAACAATGTTCTCAAAAAATATATAGTCCTGACATTTAGGAACTTCAGAGTAGATATTAAAGCAATACTGAACTTCAAATTACAGGTTCAACTTGCTGAATAGAACTGTTAGATAGAAATACGGATGAATCACACTCATCCTGGATATAATGGAAAGAGGTGTTTGCATGATGGTGATCACTGACTTCAATGAAAGTACAGGCATTTACACCACCTGAGTGCCCAGCCTTGACATATATCAAGATACAATAAACACAGTTTCATACCTGGAGCCTTTGTGAGCATGGACTAAGGTCCTGGTCCTCAGCTGTAGAGCTGTGGGGATGCATTAGCTGAGAATCTCAGCCCATGTCTTTGGTCTGAGTACAACCCAAACTGGATTATACTTCTATATTTCTGGCAAATGACCCTTAATTTCCTAATCCTCCTGACGATAACCATTGTGAATGGTTTCTATAGTGCTGCTGAGGGCCTTATCCAGAAGCCTTTACTCATGCAGAGATAACAGATCTACTTCTGAGAGGAAGGTGTAAAAACAGACTTCAGATGCAGGTCCAACATCAGACATTAAAGGGTATAATTTGTCATTTTTTACATTATTAAGAATATTTGTGCAGGATCTATAATTAAAACTAAAAGAGATGTCTCCTCCTTTTGCCAGCAGCTGTGTTACATCAATTAAATGGGTAAATAAGATCTTTCCCCAGAGGGGATATCACGTGGCCCTCTATTGATTAAGACTGCAGTAGAACGTTATTTGCAATCTTATTGCATAATGGAAATCAGGAGGTAGCTGTCATGGTTTCAGAAGACAAATTGCCGCTATCTTAGACAATTCATAGGCCTCTTTCCTTCTTGCTGCTCTTAATTCACAGTTAATGCATGTCTTACAAGGCTTAGTTTCTTAAATCAGTCTATGGCACTGTATTCACCTCAAAACTGGGTGTAAGTCGTAGTCTACGTGACCCTGCATTATGATGGGTATTAAAGTGACCGTTCCATCTATCACTACTTCAGAACTATGCATTATTTAATAGCATAACACAGCTTCAAAAAAAAGGGTGTGAAATTAAAAACAGACACCTCCCACAACATGCATGATTGTTCCCAGGAAAGACAGGCCTCGCCCACCAGGCATGGCTCCAGAGGTGCTCCCCATATAGAACATCTTTAAGTCTTAGCTCAATTTTGTGCACTTGATTTTCACAAGCAAAACATATGGCTGGAACAAGTCCACTACCCTCAAACCTGTGCAGTAAGTGCAGCTTGGGATCATTTTTGAGGTTGTAATGAACACCTGACCACAACCCAGCAGACACTTTGCTCCTCCACTGAACTGTAAATCCATCATTATACCCTTTGTGGGAGAACCAGAGCAAAGGACAAAAATCTCCCATTAAATGACTGAAACACTCTTTACCAATTTGAGAAACCTTAAAAAAAAGCCAGTTTTTCCTCACTTCTAATCAATCTCTCAGTTACAACAATTAGAAAACAAGTGCAACACTTTTCAAAATACATAACAGCAATATTTAAGATTACCAGAATCTTCTCCACCAAAGTCAAAGAAATGATCTTTAAGTGGTCTTTGGTGGTTGTGAAGTTGTAGGACATAAGGCAAGATTTCTGAATGGAAGGAACAAATCTGAATAACAGTGGGCAGTAGAACAGTAATAGATTCAGACAAAAGTTACAGTCATTCAGTGTGTAGAAAACAGTGTTCAACTTACCATCATCTGTTTGCCATTGCACAGGATTAAAAATTAAATGTCTGCTGCCTGATCTGTTCCAGCTAAGTTGATTGATTAGAATGTGTTCATCTTCCCATCTAACTTAGCAAGTTTAAAAGTGGCAGGTTTACTTTTCCATTATTTATAATGCCAGAGCTTAATAAAGTACATGGAGGAAATGCCAGTAGAACTGTTGTCCAAAAGTAATCTCTCACAAAGTGGTAACAAAGTCTGGGAAAAAATATCACCTTGAAAAAAATATGGAGGAGGTTAAGATTTCAAGGAAATCAAAGATATTTCAGTACGCTTCGTTTGGCTAGACATGCACATCAATAGCACTAGATTATTACTGGCATATCTTCCTATTTAGGGAAATTATCTGGTCCTCCTACAAATTGATTTGTGTTTAAACCTTATATTTCATTCTCCTGGAAATTTTGGAAATCAATCTCAACCTAGTCTTGATAAGCATAAACGCTCAATATGGAGCAAATGTGAGTAAAAAAAAATAAGGATGCAAAGCCCTAAAGAATTAAAATGTGCTCTGGTTGCTCAGAAATTCAAAAGAAGCATTTGGCACCTTAAATTAGGGTCTGCAATCATTGCTCTTTTTCTTTTTTTTCCTTTGCTTTGAAAGGGCAAACCAGTCATTTCAGATTTCTGAATCTAAAAAAGTCCTTTCTTTTTTGAAGGTAACACAACACAATCACCTCACTTATTTCATTGTGCTTGAAATTTAAAAGAAAGATAGAAAATGTTCCTTACCTTAAAAAGTCTTAAAATATTTGCAACCATAATGGACACAGAACTTGCTGCAGCACCTATCACACCTGATATCTTGTCTGGCTTAGTGAAAATAGGTGGGTCACCATTAGCACACTTCACGTCTGAACCATCTTTTTCTATCAATGCTTGCACAAATGTTAAGGATTGCTCCAATGCATAAGTGTCCCTGGAACACGTGTCAAGGATCCGGACACCTAAGGTGATATTGGCAAGAAGATCAGGGTCTTTATTAATCTGATCAATTGCATACAGCATTGCCTCTAGCCTGTGGATCCCTTTCTCCTTCTTGAGTTCCCCACAAGGCACCCCTCTATCCCCTTTTGCATGGACGGGGAACAGTCCTCCCAAGATGATGTCCCCATCCAGTCGGATGGAGTGGGCATATTCCTGGCCGTGAGTTCTTTGCATCAGGGTGAGTATCCAGTAGAATTTGGCTGTTAACAGGAAGAAACAATGGCAGGAAACTAACTGTTTTCCTTTGTATACCATTTTCTCTGAAGACTTTGTTGCTATCCAGTATCCAGCTTTTCTTCTTGCTAAAGGATGAGGTTGACCATTTGAAGCTGCACTTTCTGGAGGCTACCATCAGTGCCCAGTAAGTAATATAGAACCATGCAGTAAGTAGAAAAAGGATTTCAGCAGAAGTACATAAAACGTGTTTTACAAAAAATGTCCACTGATGTCATGGGTTGATCAGCTTTTCCGAGAGGTGGTTTTCAATTGCTCTTAATTGATGGTGAAGTATAGGGTAGTATCTCTGGTCCTGATGCTAAGAGGAGGTCAGTAGCTTATGTCCTTATATTTTGCCCTGCAGCTGAGGTACTTCTGAAAAAAACAGTGAGAAATACCATTTAGTTCAGCAGTTTTATACCTGTCACACAATGTATTTACTTTTGAATATGAGTTACGTCACCTAGGTTTTATTTTCAATATTCTGTAAGTGAGTAATTCTTGGCCGCCTGTGAATTTGAACACCTGGCTGCACTGTACTACAAGCCGGGAAACTGATGATACCAGCAGAGCAAAAGCCAAATCAGGGGAACTAAACTTAGCCTGGTGTTCAGATTCCAACCCTCAATTCGTGTTTACCTTCGCATTGCACGACATCCAGAAACAGACTTGATCCATAACACATTGTATTTTCTGTTTTGCTGTATCATTCTGTTCCAGCCTACAGAAGTGCAATAACTACTTACGCTCTCACTCACGGAGAGGTTCCATTTATGACAATGGAGTAATCAGGGCTCCTGAATTTAAGTACGCTCTTCAGCCGCTGCAGTACAAGCACATTCAATTCATTTGGATAATAAACTGATTATTTCTCCAGTGGCATTCACTTTTTTCTGGGCTTACTATATATCTAAAATGCCTTCCAGATAATTTCTAACACTAAATTACTTTTTATGAAAAGGTAGCTGATTTCTTAAGCAAAAAGAGCACAATGTACTCTGTTAGGAAACCAGCTGAACATCCAGTGTTCCCTTTCCAACATTTTACTTGAGCTAAGGTCCAACATTAACAAGGTTTCTATTCTCTGCTTGCATTTGGACCACATTAAATAGGAACAACATTGTGCCCCCACTGACATCTGGAGAAGTCCCACTGATTTTAACGAGATCAGGATTTCAGCCTACATATCTAAACACCTGACCAACTGTTATAAATATCTCCAGATTGCCCCCACTTTAATTCTCAAGTGAGTGGCATTTATTTATTTCAATATTTAACAAAATTACACATGCCTGAATAAATTCTTAGACCTCTGAGGAGAAGAGAGAGAGAATTAATTTTATTCAATACTAGATAGACAAACTGTGGGCAACTGCATCTGAGCCAGTCTCTCAAAGGACCTGTTATAAGCTATGGAGAGCAGTGGACATTCTAGGGTGTAATTCACCGGATCCTTTTCTTTAAAAAAGTTTTATTTATTATGAAATTGATCACATTGAACAAGTGCCTACCTCACTGCCTATATAGAAAATCCAGGCAACAAGCTCATCTGTAGATATGTACTTTGTCCCTAGTGATCTGACTGGTTCCTACCAAAAATATAATCAAATTAGAAGACAATTATAGACAAAATTAGAAGACAGTTACAGACAACTATACTGTTTTTCAAAGACATTTTGAATTATTTTCCACAAGATTTTTATACATTATGTGGTAACAAAACTCAAAATGTGGTTTGATAATGCTTTAAATTGATCATCCTCTTCTTATGTTTATTTTGTTACATGTTTTTCCCCAAATGATAATGCTAAGCTCACAAAAGCTGAAGAAGAGTTTTTAAATAGCGGCTATTTGAAGACCTGAGAAAAAGGTTCAAAATGGAAAGTCTTCTATCGAATGTGAAAGTATCTCACTGTGATTTGGTAACAGAGTAATGACTTGAAAATGAAACATGTTTAATGGGTGTGAATAAAACCACTGCAATTGAGAACAGCAGCACACAGGACTTTCAGTGCCTCTTAACATTTAGTTTTGCTTGAATTTGGCTCCAGGTTGAATCTAAATGAAACAAATTCTGTGCTGGTTTATGTGATAATCCCATCATTCTCCTCTGGCTCCTTTTGGGCACATAGTTTACAAATCTGACCATGCTTCAGCCCCATGAGCCGAACTCAGACTGTCACAAATGGAGGAACTTGACTCAGTGTTGCTGTGTGAGTTGATCCGGCCCCATGGGATGTTTCTTATATGGCCCGCACTATACAGAAAAAATCGTATTCACTGTTCACTGGCCACAACTGTCTGCTGTCTTGATTGCTTAGTAGAGAAACACAGTTAAGGGTTCAAAATAGTAAAGAGTAAAAGTTGTAGCTACACCTAAAATAGACACAGAAGCAATTTCCTTTCTGGTTCCACAATGAACAACCAACTCATTAGCCTGTGCATGTATGTACAATCCATACAGGGAGCAATTCTCTGAGGCAATGAAAGATAAGACTGCTCTTATTTGACACTGTACAGAGAACAAGAAAGCACCAATGAAAAAGCGAAAATATTCATGAAGGAAAAAAAAGCTGCTTTTTCTCTTGCTCAGCCTCAAGTCAATTCCTTACAGCCAAAGAATATCCAGAAATTAAAGCAACTGTCAGTCTTTGTACAAACAAATAGTGATGAATCCAACTATTGCAACCTAAATTCCCACAACAATGGAGAAGCTACAGTGAGCCCAGCATCCTCAGTCCAGTACCTTATCTGGAACGGACTGAAAGTCAAATGAATTGATAATAAGCATTTTTTAACATTATAGTCTACATAAGCATTAATTGCTCTGCCTCAGCTTGCATGATTTCCTGAAAAAGTATGTTTCTCTGCTGCAAGTGTCCACAGCTTGTCTATAAAAGAGAAATAAAATTTTAAAATGTTCTTTTTAAAAATTTAAGACCTTTTAGTCTTTTTTTGTTACCTAAGAAATAAAAGCTTCTATTACACTGCCTAATTTATTCATGCCACACTGCTTTTCATATATTGATTAATATTAACTTTTACAGAATGTCGTAAGCCTGTGTAGCTAAGCAGAAAGCATCTGATCTAAATGAATTCCATTTTTATCAATGAATTTTAGTGAAGAAGCATGGGCCTCTGGGCTATAAAGCCTGAATGAACTTTCCTCATGTGCAGAGATTTCATTCGCAGTAAAATGCTGTCCTTTTCCAATTGACCATAAAAGTTTGAAGTAATGCAAATATATTCCTGATTTGCCAGATTCCCCACTGTAGTAGCTGGTGTTCACTAGAAACGTGACTTCAGAGAAGAAATTCACACATTTCCCCTGCACAATCCAAGAGTAAGTGCACCACAAAGCCTCTCTTCCAGTCACCTTGGAACACATGTTTCTCTTGGGTTTAATTCATTAAATATATCTGGCATCATCAGAACATATTGCTATATTTAAAGTCAGGATTTCAGCACAAACCTCCACTTGTTCTGCTAGAATATATATTTATTTTTAAACCTAAGGAGGCGGGGTACTGCAAGACAGGGGACATGGAAACTTTTGCATGTAGTGTCTGGTTCTGAAATTACTTCCTTCATAAAATCATTCAGCTTTGTGAGATACGTGGTACTCAAGGATGGGTACTTTGGTACCCTGTTACCAGAGTCAGTGCATCAGCATGTGCCTGGACCGGTCACGGTTCCAACCACAGACATTGCACTGAGATAGGCTCATTACAGGAGTTCTTTATGTTAAAGAAAAGGTATAAATAATGAGCTGAGAGGGACAGACAAATACTTAAATAAATACAGGCAATGTCTCTATTTTAGTAACAAGGCTCCTGAAAGAGCCATCTTCAGCTAGCACTAAAGTTGTGGCTTAGATCATATAGAAAGATTCAATATGTTCACCTGGAAATACTGTTTAAAAAAATCTCACAATTACAGACAGCCACAGGAGCAAGGAGTACTCTCCACAGCATAAGCAGCAAAACATGCTCGCTGAACTTCGTGGAACATTTTTTAATTGACATTGCCAACCAGACACACATGAACCCTTTACTGAGGGACAAAAAAAGCTATTTAGTGGGGGGGAAAAAACACCTCAGAAAAAGTATTTAAAATTTTGTTTGAGGCCAAAAAATTCCTTTGTCATTGCATTTGAAGCACAGTTGGAACTGCACTAAAATAAAATGAAACCAATATTCTGTGAACTAGAAAAGGAGTTTTAGGGTGGGAACCCATTCCTACTTTCACAAAATGTCAGATTGCACAGTCAATGCAAAACTGATCTGGTTTTACTGAATGAAAACCAAATAACAGCATCTTCCATTATGAAGTTCCGAGGAGAAAAAAAATCGCAAGAATGTGATTATTTTGACTTTTTACTACTGATATGTTACTTCTGAGCTATCAAATAAGAATTATCTTCCTAACATTCATTTTAGTGTTCAGAAAAGTTGCCTCTTTCTCCTGCACAGCATTCAGCCATGAACAAATAGCCGAATTTCCACACAGAGCAGGTAAAGAGTTGCCACCTGCATACAGTAACCTGACACATGTAGAAGATTAATGGGTTTTGCTGACAACAGAAGGGAATTTGGAAAACCTTAGGCCTTGCCATCGCAACTCCTAACTTGCAGGAGAATTCTTCACTGATGTAAGTAGTCTTATCTACCTCAGCTGTTCTGTAATGATTTGCTGTGCCCCTGCCACAGAGGTAACCTTTACACAATAATCAGGGCTTCAAGGCGAGTCCCCCTCAGCATCTCGTTTACAGGAACTATTTCTTCCAAGTGCACCATGAGATAAATGTCTCCACTCAGTCTGATCGGTCTCTTTTCAAATACCCCAGAGCACCTGCCTTCACTTCCTACCCTGCAAATATCCATTTTCCAAACAAGCTACCCCGCTAAAAACCAGCACAGGTCCTTCTGCCAGGGTGAGACTAATAGGAGCTTACAATTTTTAAAAAGGAAACAGCATCAAATATTTTCCTCTGCCCTTGCCTGGTCCCACAGCTGCACAAACCCCATCAATATTAACACCCTTAGAGTTGGTTTCACCTCTGGTCTGGCAAGTGATGATCAAGGAGATTTTCCCAGGCAGCCTGGGAGAGCTTTCGCTGTTGTTTTTGTTTTCATTTTACCCTCTTCCCACCAGACTCCCGCTCCCCAGCCGGCACAGCTGGGTTCAGAGCAGGCACTGACTGGTAGCGCAGCCCAGTGCTCTGCGAGAGGGGCTCTGCCCCGAGAAACGCAGCCGCCCGCCGAGATCGTCCCGGGGATTCCTGCAGGAAAGCCCCCCCCGTGTCCGCGCCCGACCCCGCCGGCGGCCCCGGGAGCGGCCGCGTCCCCCGGGTGCCCCGGTCGCGGCGAGCCCCGCACCGCGCTCCGCACCCCGCGCACCGCACCGCACTCCGCACCCCGCGCACTCCCCCCAGCACTCCGCACCCCGCGGATCCTGCCCAGTACTCCGCACGCCGCCCAGCACTCCGCACCCGCGGATCCCGCCCAGCACTCCGCACGCCGCCCAGCACTCCGCACCCGCGGATCCCGCCCAGCACTCCGCACGCCGCCCAGCACTCCGCACCCGCGGATCCCGCCCAGCACTCCGTACCGCGCTCTGCCCCCCCTCCCCGCCCGGCTCCGGCGCGCACCGCCGGGAGCAAACACCGGGCCACGCACCGGCTTTCCGTGCGGCTCCTCCGTGCTTCCCCGGCTGCCTTTCGGCTCCTAACGCATCCCGGCGCCTTTCTCGGCCCGAGGAAGGGCCAGCGCAGCCCGGCCGGCCCTGGCCGGCCCCGCCCGGCGGAGGGGCCCGGGGAGCGCCCCCGGGGCTGGGCGAGCCGCCTCTCCCCGCGCAACCCCACGACCATCGCCCATCACCGCGGTGTTCCTCCCTTGAAGGGAGCCCCCTATTGTTCTCCACTTCACTTAGCCGAGCTATTTATTATTTTTTTTTCCTCTGCTCAGGCTCATCCCTACCCCAGCTGGCGTCTGTTGCTGAGGGATTCCGGCACAGCCTTGGCGCGGCTCTCCCCGCGGCCTCGCTCCGTGCACTTCGCGGCCGCAGGGTGGGCTGACACTGCCTCACCCCGCCGCCCTGCAGCCCGGGCGCTCCCTGGGCGGCGGGGACATGCGGATCTCCCGGCCGCCGCCGAGGCTCCGGCGATCCCCTCCGAGCCCTGATCCCCGGCCCGGAGCACGGCATCTCCGCCAGCGGCGATGCAAAACCAAGCGTCGCCTTTTTTTTTACAGCCAGCGGTGATTCCTTCCTTCTCCTTCCATCAACTGGTCAGCTTTAATGCGCTTCTGTTCCCCCTCAATGAAAACCTAAGTCTCTTTTAATGAATCCCCGGTCCCAGAGGTCAGAAGCTTGCAAACTCCAAAATGCCAACGCCGGATTTGCATGCACTTTGGGTCACTGATCGATTTTTATTACTTGAGTTGTGTTGGCTTTTTTTTTTTTCTTAACCGTGTTACACATTCACCTGCCAACACTTCGGATTCCCGCAACAAACACATGCCAGCGCTGGGGGATGCTGCTCCGCGCCGGGGACAGCTAACCCCGGCACAGCCTCTCGCCCTCCTCCTCGGCGGAGGAAGCCCCCGGAGCCCTGCGGGGATCCCTCTTCCCCTTCCCACCCCAGGGACACGGGGGTCCCCCCCGCGGAGCCGAAGGAGCGGAGCCCACCCGGCAAGCGGTGCGGTGCGGGCGGGCGGGCGGCAGCTCCCCCGGCCCCGGCCCGGACCCTGGCCCCGGAGCCGAGCGAGGAGCTGACGGCGGCGGGGAGGGCTGGCCCCGTCCCCCCCGAGCGGCGGGAGCCCCCTCGTCCCTCCCGGCCAGCGAAAGGTGAACAGGAGGGCGGGGAGCGCGGGGGAAGCCCTGTCCCCCTCCTCCGGGGGGTCGGAGAGGACCCGCTTACGGAGGCAAGGGGGAGAGCTCGCTGCTCGGGAGCACCGATATTCTCCCTTTTTGCTCGCTGCTGTGACGGCATCGCGCCCGGGATCTCTTTCGTTAGAGCTGATTGGGGGAGGATATCGACAATAAAAATGATAAATAATTAAAGCAAAAAAACAAAAGCCCCCGGCGCCACGAAGCAGGTGGAGAGGATTGCCCAGCCCAAAAAACATTAACTGAGGCAAAACTTGCATTATTTGTGGACTCCTCTCCCCTTACAATAAGAACTAAAGGAGACACACACACAAATACCTTGATCGAAAAGAGTTGCATATCCATATTACTGTAGAGGTCACTGGAATTAATACTCGGCGCCGATCGGGAATAGCATGAGGTAATTTCTGTACAACCCTCGTCTCAAATAGCTTCCCCCGGTAGCGTCAGCTCAATATGCAGGAGCTCAGCCTGGGACAGGTATCCAGGAGAGCGATTTCAGTAGTGCTGCATAACACTCCCGGTTAGCCAAGCCGAACCTGCTCCACTCTCTCCTTCCTTATTCCTCCTCCCCTCGCCTAAAAAAAAAAAAAAAACCAATAAAAAAAACACAACAACTTTTTGGGACCGGTGGCTCAGCCCCCGTGACGATAGCCACCCTCTGCCGCCCCGCCGCTCAATTGCAGCGGCGGACCCACGCACGGCCCGGCCGTGCCGTTCGCAGCCGAGTCAGAAACCGCCCCCCCCCGGCCGCCGCCCCCCGGCCCGCTCCCCCTCCCCGGCGGAGCGGCCCCCGCCAGCAGCCCCGCGGCTCGGTGCCCCCGGGCGCCGGCGGGAGCGGCGCGGCGCTGCCCGCGCTTACCGCGGCTCCGGCGGGGCGGGGCGGGCGGGGCAGGGCAGGGCACGGCGGGGCGGGCGCGGCGCCGCACTTGTAGCTGTTCCCGGTGCTGAAGGCGGCGGCGCTCCCCGGCGCGGCACGGCGCGGCACGGCCCGGCACGGCGCGGCACGGCCCGGCGGGGCACGGCCCGGCTCCATGTGAATCCCCAGCCGGCCGCGGGCTGCGGCTCCGGGCCCGCCCGCCTCGCCTCGCCGGGCCGCCGGACCGCCCTCTCCCGCTCCGCCCGGGGCGCGGTGCCGGACAAACGTTTGCCGCGGGATCTCTGAGCAGAGGAAGCCGATTGAGGGCTGAGGCGGTGGCGGCGGGGGAGCGGGAGCAAGGAGGGGAGCGAGGAGCGGGGCACCGGCGGGGGCCGGGGCTGTTTAATGCGGCCTCTCCCGGGGTGCGGGACCTTCATCCCCATCCCGCCTTCCGCGGGCGGCGGAGTCGTGTCCTCCCCCATCGGATCGATGGCACAGGGGAGGTTTCCCGAGGCTTTTTGTCCTAGCCCCGGTTTCGGCTCCCAGCTCGGGTGCCGCCTGGAGGAGTTCTCGTTTCTCCCCAGGCACCAGGGAGGTTTCGGGAGCCCGGGGCCAGGGCCACCCCGCAGGGTAAGGGGCACGGTCGGGAGTACTTTGCTGGAACAGTCTGGAAGTTTGCTCCTCTCCCCAAAGGCTCTCCCCACCCAGGGCCAAGCACCGCTTGCACAGGGATGCTCCGGGGCGCTCCGCTCCGGGCCCCGCGGGGCCCCGCGCCGCCGGGCGGGAGCGCCCGGGCCGGCCCCGCAGAGCCGCGGAGCGCAGCGCCGGCGGGCCCGCAGCCGCCCGGGAGCGCCCGCCGCAGCCTCGGTGAGAAGGTTCCACCTCGAGGGCGCTGCCCGCAACTGCACCCGCGGCGCGGGGCTCTGCCGGCCCCGCACGGCTCGGCTCGGCTCGGCTCGGCACGGCTCAGCCCCGGGCCCCCGGAGCAGGAGAGGGCTCCGAGCTCCGCGGGCTGAGCAGGGTGGCCGGTTCGTCAGGCTCCTGACACTAACCAGATCTTTTCCATCCTCCCTCTTCAGGGTACTCTGAACTGCTTTCCTTAATAACAAATGTTTTGCTTTGCTTTGCCCAGAGTTGTCTTGCTTACTTGGAACATCGTTGCTGGAAGAATTCCAAGCGTGCTCTAATACACCCAACCGGTGCTTCCATGATCGTCTTTGTTATATGGTACCGCTTGGATTTATGTATTGAAGGTCTGCCCCAGGCAAGCCACAGGACTCTGACAGTATCTGATGAGTCTTTCAAGTCCATAACTTCTCTTATGATCTTTTACTAGTGGAAAATGGCACTGGGAAATCGGCCAGGTCTTAGACAAAATATATTAACTCATGTTTGCCTTTGTTTTTTTTCTCAAAACTTTCCATGAAAGAAGACTGGGAAGCTGTGATTAGAGTGATCTCATCACAGAAATCCGGAATATAGTCTTGATACCTGCGAATATAGATAGAAGCTCCTGAATACTCCCCTTTACCAAAAAAAAGCAAATCTTTGTGAATAGTTAAGACACTTGTAAGATAAGAAGCTCCTGAATACTCCCCTTTAGATAGCTAGGCCTTGGGAGAGCAGATATGCGGAGCCATGAGGATAAGAAAGTTGCAGGGTGATCATCAGACCAGAACAAGCTGACCTTGAAGGACATAGTATACGTGATCCCAGAACCGAGTCTGTGCAGAAGTAAAGGTCAGTCAGCGAACACAGTGAAGAAGACTACGAGCCTTCATCTGAAGACCCCCAAAGACCACCTGAGGACCACCACGGAAGATGACTGCGCATGCGGATCGGACATTTACATATGTTAATAAGTTCCAGGCAATCTCATGTTTATGTAGATGAATTCCCAGAAATCCTATGAATATGTATATTTTCATAGTATATAATTATTGAAAGTCCATCAAGCCTTTGGAGCACTGATGGTGGAACTATCCCCAGTGCTGCCCGGTGCCACAATAAAGAATGCCTGCTTTCTAAAACTCCAAAATTAAGTTTTAGAGAGTGAATTATTTTGCCACTTTCCGGTAACAGTCACATAGGTTAAATCCTGATGTTCAACCATGAGCAAAATTCCATTTTAAAACGGAGATCCTCCTTAAGCCCCATCAGGAAAATAAGCCACACATGAGTTATCAGTAGCATTGAACGGACCGATTTCCAACTTCATTTACACTCTGCAGCTCCAGTGGCTTAACGGGAAGTTCAGCAAAGCAAAACCAAGTGATGCTCTGAGGGCACAGCTGATGCTTGAACTTTTGTGTCAGTGTTGCAGCTGGAGATGCAGGCTGAGGTCAAAAGATCAGGATAAGGTGTCACGGAGGTACACCAAGACCAACCGAAACAAAGGACCAACTCAACACCTTTATTGCACAAAACAACCAAAACCGCACCACAGAAACCAATGAGAAACAGGGGCAAACCGAAATCAGTCAACGCTCTGGTAACACTGAACACACACCAGGTTCTAGGTGCCAGTCGGGTATCGTTACTGCACGCCAACGCACACGGCAATGATGATCCAAAGCGCGCACACGCTCACTCACAAGGGGGAACTCCTCCCTCCCGTGGGTGGATGCGGTCCCTCCCCCGGGGGTTTGAGAGGGCTCCCCCAAGGCCACCCCCAGGAGAAATCGCTCACCCGGAGGAAGTGAGGGCGCCCGGTCCCGGGAAGCCTCCTCAGGCGGCAGCCCCGGCCCGAGGGGAGCGGTTCCGCACGCAGCCCCGCTGCCGTGAGAAGCCCGCTCCCAGGGGCCTCCGGCGGCGCCCACGGCCGCCCTGGGCGGGATCCGCGCTGGGGCCATCGCTGGCCACCATCCAGAAGCTTCTCCGAGCCCCGGCGCCTCACTGGCCCTGCCTGGCGACCGAGAGGCCGGGCTCCTCCCGCTCCCCCTGCCGCGGGGCGCACGTGCGGCGGGGCGCGGCGGGGCACAAAGGGCGCGAAAATGAGGCGCGAAAAGCCGGTGATCGCCGCGGCGAAAGCCCCGACCTGCAGGGCAGGGGGAGTGTGCCTGTCACAGGGGGAAACCTCCGGGGTGTTTCCATCTTGGCCACCAACATGTATGTCATCTGTTGCCTCGCCTTATCTCTCCCAGCCACATCTTTTCTAGAGCACAGTTTGGGGGGCATTGGGATTATATCTTATTACGTATGTTTACAGTGAGTAGCACAATGACTTTTAGGTGGGAGTATGATAAATAAATGCATAACCAGAGATGTGTGCTGTGTTTTTACTAAACGCAAGCAGAGAAAATAAACGGGGGGGGGGGGGGGGAAGGGGAGAGGGGGAAGAAAAGGAAAAAATGAGCAGCTTTACCTGAAAATGGTCATTTGGTGAGGACAGATGACACAAAAGAGAGGCAAAATACATCCATCACTCTTTGAGCGGGATTCGTTCTGACTCAAGCCCAACGGCAGCTAATGCCAGTTTGTGCAGAAGACTGATGTCAGGACTGGTGACGACTACTGCCTGCACAACTAACTCGAGAGGGAAGAAATCCAGTTCTGGAGACCCAGCTGTCGTACAGGAGCTCTTAAATGATCCTTTTTCGAGTGAGAAGTTCTGATTCTCACAGGAAGCATCGTACGTGTGAGGAGACATGCATGGACTAAAGGCCATACCAAAATGTCAGGACAATAGAGAAATGGCCTGAGAGGCTTCAGTTTTAATTACTGCCTAGAATAAATGCTTGCACTAAACATCTCCAAGCGAAAGCAAAACCAAATGCATCAGTCCATCCCTGCCTCTACTTCTCCTACCCAGAAGACATTGAATCTGCACGTATCCAAGCAGTGATTGTGGCAGAGCACTTCATGTTCCAGCAGCACTATTCCATAACCACGCTCACCAGTACAGTTTTTAATGACATTCAAATGGGGCTGATTTTTTGTTAACTTTGAAATAGTGTGAAGTAAGACATTCTGAGTTCTGGGTGGGGTTTTTTTATTGCCATCTAAGTGATAGAAATGCAATTTTCAGAGTTGTTCAAACAAAGGAATTAAACTGAGGCAATAAAACCACTTGAATAATCACTTATCACCAAAGGTCTGCCTGTTAATAGCCACCAAGGAATACAGAGCCATGAAATCAGTGATTCCCATTAAAGTGGTAGTGGATACTGGGTTCTAAGATATGTCAGAATATGGCTGTTGGAATCACTAAAAAAAGAACTTGACATTTGTGTGTTTTGTGTGCACTTCTCTAAGACTCATATTTCTTTACAAAATTTATTGCATGGTGAAAAAAATAAAAGGGGGAGAAAAGGCATTTCACAGCAGTAACTATGACAAAAAGCATTATCTGGAGGCCAAAGAAAGTGTGCAACCATCTGTAAAATAGAACATACCTTTGGAAGGCCCCGACTGTGACTTATTTCAAATAAACTTTTCAGCAGTGAACAAGAGTTGTCAAAGCTTAAACTATAAAAAGGAAGATAGCCATCATGTAGGAAAGGTAGCACAGTTTCCAGGGAAGATATTTTCAGAATCAGAATATTTTTAGTATCTAATTTCCAAATGTGTCTAACAAACTCCAATATGTTAGAAGATTTTGGCAGTTGGAAACCATCCCTCTGCCGGAAGGAGCAGCGCAAGAACACCGTTCTGTAAATGGGTTTTTGAGCATCTGCTTTCAGGGGGCAGCAGGAGCCGGCTGCGCCGCAGGGGAGGCAAGCCAGCAGCCGAGGCAGGCAGCACGGCAGGCAGGGACAGTGTCCTCCACCGGGGACCCAGTCCCACAGCAGCCAAACAATGGAGCAGAGCAGGTCTGGTGGCAGCAGACGGGGTCAGCACATCCCAGTGACTGCTAGACAAGCCACGGTAGCGAGGCAAGTCTGAGGTCTAGTCGGGAAGTCAAGCTGCAGGATCAGGATCTTCATCAGAAGGGTACATGGTGAGGCACAGGCATGGCTGCAACAGCTCAGGAAAGGCCAAAGAAGGAGCGTCAAAGCTTAAAAACGCTCCGGAGTGATGCTGGGGAGCCCAGATGAGATTTCTTACAGCTTTCTCATGAAGCTGTCTCCTCAGCAACCTGACCCAAGGCCACACCACTGCACCGTGTCAGAGCTGGCCTTGAGCGCAGGCTGCCAAACCCACAGGAGCAGGGCAGGGCTCTGGGCCCTGGCACATATACTTGTTGAAGTCTGTGTCATGTCTCTCACATGTCCTTTTTCTCCACAGAGCTAGAGGATGACAGTGACACATCTGTCTTGAACACGGTCATAAAACTTGATAAATTTTCTTAACGCACCATGTAAGAACATGCCTCTCAATATGATTGAAATCTGAAGGAGACCCTTCTGGAAGTTAGAGATGGTGGACTCATACTAAATTTAAGTGAAGGACGTAGTATATTTATGAATCAAACACAGTGTTTCCAAAATACAAGTGGATGATGAGCCTGCAAAATCCTCTCCCACACAAGTCAGAACATTGAAGTCAGCAGAGACAGTTGTGAAGCAACATAATATTTGCTAAAGGGAAGAGACACTCAGTCCTAATTAACTAAAAATTACGACATCCACAAAGGAGGTTATGCATTATTATACCTTTATAATGGGGACAGTCTCCACTAGCATGTCCTCTAGTATAATGACTGTGTGGTTTTATACCCATATTTAATGAAGTATCTGTATAGGTACTAAGTTCTGCAGCTTCTAAAACTTTAGTCTTTCATTTTGTCCTTCACTAAAGGAAAAATGAAACCATGTTTAAGAGTGCCTTTCATTCTAAGCCACTCTACAAAAACTGATAAAAATCTATATATAGTATATATATACTTCACCAGCCTTTGAAACGCTGACGTCTTTGAGGTAAGGTACAAAAAAGGTTTATAAATCAGAAAGTAAAGCCACGTTACCTTTTCAACATGTGAGCCATAACCTTTCCTCTTAAACGACAGCAGATGAACACAGCTATTTTACATGGAAAAAAAATCTTTGCATTTATTTACCATTCCAAATAAGTTATTTGCATACAATGTCATTTGCCAAACGACAAGTGGAGCTGATCGTGCTCTGCCTTGCTCCAGCCACTTTGTAGGCTGTTGGCAAAATCCTCTGAGGTTAGCAGTGCGTGGAAATAGCTAACCTTCAAGTTTGGTGTTTCCATCATTTTTGTGGACAGCAGAATTCGGCAGAAGACTGTTTTCTAAACTAAGTGCGCAAAATGACCTGCATACTCCCTAGATAAAAAACATACTCAAGGTTTGATATAAGGTAAACTCGATTCTACTTTTGATACTGCCTATTAGACAGCCAGAAAACAAACCATTAATCCATCGTCTAGAGTTCAAGGCATTGCACTTGCAAAGGCAAACATTTCTTTTCATGGCTTGTTGCAGAAGCAATATAATTGCAGCTCTAGGAGGCATCAAAATCGTGAATGAAGACTCACTTGAAGTAATAAAATGCTTTGCTTAAATGTGATTGTAAGTTCAAACATTGCAAGACCCACCCTCAAACAGCATTGGGCAGGGAGAGCATTTTGAAAAGGCTCTGAGAATTCCCCTAAAACCATGGCATCCATACAGTGTCTCCGCACAGGCGTCCAGACCCACATGTGGCCTGAGGTTATTCTCTGAGTGGATATGTAAACTCACAAGAATGATGTTAAGTAGCTTATGGTGTCACCTCATGTGCCCAGACCCATAACCTCAGAGTAAGCAGGTGAACATGCCCTATTAGTTGTGCTTCTGAAACGGTTCTTTGATGGAAATATATTCTTGGGTTCTTAGTTAGAAGACATTAAAAATGGAGGTGAATTTTCTTGTGCAAAATGCACAGGTCTTCAGGATAGATTCTCAAACATCTAAAATGTAAACTCCTGTATTTAAAATACTTGTCTAGGCTCCCTGTGTAAATGCAAAATATGGAAATGGAAAGAAATAGCTACTTTCCAGGCAGTGAGTCATCTGATATTACCATAGATGTCTAAATAGAACATGTAAATCATGCCTGAGAAGTGTGTTTTTCTCTCCATGGACTATAAAAAGAGTCTAGACAACTGGCTCAGATGTAAAAGTCTGCATTGTAGATGATTGAAGGAGGTGTGGTATCTCCACCACTGGAGCATGGGAAGATGCAGACAATAAAGACAACAGGTCAGGCTCAGGTTCGGAGAGCACACACCACCAGTTTGTAACTAGTTTTACTGCTCATTATGTCTGTTGTGATGGTAAGTAATACTCCAGCACTAATGATTGCTTCCTCTTCCCTTTCTCTCCCCACAGTAAGTTGCTGACAAATATTCAAAATGGTCTTAAGAAGTAGATCAACTATGTGCCAAGTATTTAACAGTGAAAAAGCCTCAGAAAAAAATAAATATTTTGTATTTATTAAGTTATATATTTAGAGGGAAATAATTCTGCAACTCTTTCCTAAAAATTAATTTAATTGGTACAAAATTAAGCAATCATTTTAATTAACTGCCTGTGAGAAAAGGAATGGTCATGGTTGGGTTTTTTCCTGCTTGACTTTTACATGAACAAGATGTAATTGAGCTGCTGCTCAAGATTCGCATATGATGACTTTTTACATCCATATGGCACTTTGTGGGGGAGTTCACATTAACATTTCAGCTTGGATCATGAGCACCCTTTTGAAGTAAACCTCCTAGTTGTCCCCACTTACTATGTGCTTTGGTTATCGTAACAGAACAGTCTTAGGGCTTAGGGACTGGATTCCTCTCAGGGAAAACTAGAAATTGAATTTGCACTTTAGGATTGTGCCTAAAGTACTACAACCGCTAACAGGCCAAACTAGAGCGAGCCTGAGGTGGCCCGCGTGCCCAGATGTGGTGCGGACATCAACTCCTCAGCACCAAATATTTTGCTCTATAGACCTGCGCTGCCCCACACAACTTGTTAAGATAAACATAGCCCACATCAGATTGAGGTTACAGCCTTGAAAACTGTCCCAGTATTCCCTTGAGGGCCAGAGCTGAAGGACAGGACTGAAGTTCTAAGATAGCTAGATCTTGTAACTAATTAAAGGCTAGCACGATGCATGGCATATTTCACAAGGAAGTTTCACACTTTATTTAATGGTTACCAGCTGTAAGTAATGTACATGATACTATCTTATATGTGTAAAGTGAAGAGCTTTTTTAATACAGTGGAGGATCAGAAAACATATGTACAACCATATTTGCTGTAGGTTCTATGCTACTGAAACAACAGCGAACTCCCTATCAGTGTTGTTGGGAGGAAGATTAAGTGTGCAAAGATGCAACATTCATCCAGTGTTCTGCTGTGCATCTGCAGCTTGGGAATTACCTTCACTTATCAAGGATAAGGTGATCTTAATAAATCCCTTCATTATTTAATCTCTGCTTAAAGTACAAAACAATCAATGACACTATTTTAATCAAGAAAGACCAATTGCAATGTACTCTTATGATAGCGGCATTTTCTTGTCTAAAAAAAATAACCTAGGATATCTAGAAGCCACTTTGTCATGTCATTGGTATTAAGGTTAATGACTCTTGCTTTCTTGTGCTTCATTGCTTGACTCTGACTTGAAGACTGGTAATCACTAACGGTATAGTTGAGTGTTGTAGCAGACACTTACTGAGTAGGGATGCTTCTGTGGCAGAAATGTTTCCAGTTCTTAAACGCCACATCATTGGTCTTATTGGGCAACTTTGGGACTGGCAATAGGCATAGAGCTGTTTTGATGTGAAATACAACTACTATAGCACTACGTTAGATGCTAATATATTTATCCGTACATTTTCACTCTTCAGCTTGCATTCAGCAAGGAGACTAAGACACGCATAGGTGGGATTTTCATTAGCATGGTGGCAAAACCATTTCAAGGAGGACATATGCTCACATGCAGAAAATGAAGTGGGGGAAGGCGCAGTAATCTGTCCCCATCTTAAACATTTCATTGTCTAAACGGGTTCAAGAAGAGTTTAGAGGTTTTAATGGATAAATTAAATGTACTGAAATAATAATATTCATGTTACTATGGATTTCTAGAGAGCGTGTTATGTTGTAAAACTTGACATAAAATTTGTGTATTCCTTAATGTCTCTAGCTGCTTCTCCCAGGTTGCCTTGTGTTTCTCCTCAATATTAACTCTCAATGGCCACAATGGTGCTAAAAAAACAATGTGTGCCCGCTGCCTGGCCAAACAGGTAAAATGGAGCAAAAAGCTTTTGAACTAAAACTGAAGCCCTTTCCCTCAGTGGAAGAATTAATTCAACTATCCAGCTGAGAGCTTTCAAGAAATAAAATACTGCTTTGGGAACGTAGTATCTTTATATTCCCATCACTGGGGACAATTTAGTTGAAAAAGTCCATAAGCTAAAACTTGTTTGGCAGACTAACTGATAAACACATGAACAGAGAGATAGAGTGATGAAATAAACAATGTATCTGAATGAAATCAAAATAAAGTAAATAATTTAGGATCAGACAAAAATATCTCTCTTTCATTTTTTAAAATTTCTTTTACTCCCCAAATGCTATTATGTTGTTTTGTTGGTGGTTTTGTTGTTTTGTTTTAATTTTTATTCAACACTTCAAAAAATCAAAGGAAATTTGAAAATGAAGGGCTGGAGATATGCAAGAGGAGAAACTGGTGGGAGCAGACCTCTTCCTCCAATTCTGTAGCTATGTTATTCATTTTCCATGACAGAAACACATGCAGGCATCCTCTTTCTGACCCATTGCAACCAATGATTGAAACCAGCACTCCCTGACGTCAAGAAACTGCCCTGATTTCAAGCATACTCCAGGATGGGTTTAATTGCGCGTGTCTATATTTGCATTTTAGCTTGGATTAGGAGTGCTACTTTGAGGCAAACGTCTTTTTCACCCCTATTTGCAGTACTTAGGTTGTACCACAGAGCTGTCTTGGACCAAACCAACAGGATCACCCTCTCAGATAAAGCCAAAATGCAAGCTGCGCCCCAGCTCCAACGGGCACCCAGACCTCAGAACCAGACTAGCCTCAGTCCCAGGTGACACCCCTGGACCAGGCACAGTGTGGACACGGGGTCCTTAGTGCCCACCCTATGGATTTCCTCCTGTTGGGCTAAATGACTTGCTGTACGCATCTTCTCTCTGTCTCTCTTGTGCAGTGTTTTCTGCTTCAGATCAAAAAATATCCATTGGACCAGAGAGTGTGTTCAAGAATTAGCCCAGAGAGATGTGCCGACAGGAGGGATATTAAGCCCTTTGCTCAAGCAGTTCAGGGGGCTGTAGTAAAATTGCCCCAATTCCCTGCTGCTTGGGATATTATCAGCAGGCTAGTTGCAGGAATGCTCTATAAGCATTGACAAAATAAAGATGATTCCCCATTTCAGGCCAGAATATATATTTTATCTGGAAACGACTATGTGTTGAGGTGTGCCAAACATCTCTTTTCATTATGTTTGCTTCACAGAGAAATTTAAACCTTGTAACCATTCTCAAACAGAAAAAAAAGGGATGTTTTAAAATATCAGCAATTTTCATAAAAATCAAGTTTCTGCCAGTTCTGTCAGGAACCAGTTTTGTGTAGATAGATCCACATAAACACTTTTGCTAACTGCTGGCTGAGAGCCCATGGAAGCAATGGCTGCAAGTCAATAGTCACATTCCCTTCTGCCACTTCTATTTCCTAATAACAGGGGAAAAAATCATATAAACGCCAAATAATGGTTTATAAAAACACTAGTTTGTTGATCATCAAAAAGAAACATGATTAATCATGTTATTTCAATGACCTATCAACGGATTTACAAGCCAAAGACTTAAAAATTACCTTTCCTGCCTGCAGTTGCACTGTATGCTAACATAAGTGGAAACTATACTCACTAAGGTCTGGAAGCTACATTTCTACAAAATTAACATTACAAAAACAAGCCTATGCTGCATACTCATTTTTAAAATGAGACTGGATTTAAAAAAGACTGGATTAAAATAGTATGCTAAAGAATCATTATTACTTATTAGTTTTTAAACATTAACACAGACTCTTGTTTTAAACTTCAAACACATGAAGCAATGAGCGAAATAAGCAAAAATAACACCCAGTAGCTTTAGCACACACAGAATGAGCTTGTCCTTATTATGGAATAATACTAGTTTTACAAGGTCTAGCCAGTATGTGTTAGTTAGTTAAACCAGTGGCTTTCAGGCTGGGGTTTACAGGTCATAGGTGAGGAGCATGCTAAATATATTTACCACTAAGCTAAAGGCTGCATAGTGTATCATGATCTGTCACAAATTTTGAGGACTGACAGTGGCCCTCCAGGAAGTTTGGGGACCAAGATTCACGTGTCTCATTGCCTTAGGCATATAATGGTTCACACAGGCATATAACAATAACCCTAAACTTTTTTCATAGACCAAAAAGAGAAATAGTCTTCTCCAGGGCAATCACTTCATCCTCAAACAGGTGTCTTTAAAAGGTTTGGTAAATTGACTCCTAGATGTGGTAGCCTGTCTTTGTTGACCACAGAGGGAGTCTCAGGGGACTAACAAAGGGGACACTAGCTTTAGACTTCTACAGCTGTGCTGGTTTTTGCTGGGGTAATTTTCTTCGCAGTAGCTAGTATGGGGCTATGTTTTGGATTTGTGCTGGAAGCAGTGTTGATAACACAGGGATGTTTTCATTGCTGCTGAGCAGTGCTTACACAGAGTCAAGGCCTTTTCTGCTTCTCACCCCACCCTACCACTGAGTAGGCTGGGGGTGCACAAGAAGCTGGGAGGGGACACAGCTGGGACAGCTGACCCCAACTGACCAAAGTGCTATTCCATACCATATGACATCATGCTCAGCATATAAAACTGGGGGAAGAAGAAGGAAGGGGGGGATGTTCAGAGTGATGGCATTTATCTTCCCAAGTAACCATTATGTGTGATGGAGCCCTGCTTTCCTGGAGATGGCTGACCACCTGCCTGCCGATAGGAAGGAGTGAATGAATTGCTTGTTTTGCTTTGCTTGTGCGCATGGCTTTTGCTTTACCTATTAAACTGTCTTTATCTCAACCCATGAGTTTTCTCACTTTTAGCCTTCCAATTCTCTCCCCATCCCACCAGGGGGGAGTGAGCGAGCGGCTGTGTGGGGCTCAGTTGCCAGCTGGGGTTACACCACAGCAATGGCCACAACTATCCAGACATAAGGACCCAAGTCATTGTTGACAAAAAAAGACAGCTAAATCAAAGGTCTTTGCTCCTGTTTCAGACACAGATTTCCTGGTGGGAGGGTCTGGAGGGGTTTGCCCTTTCCCAGCTGCCCTCAATGTCCCCCTCCGCAGCCTCTGTGCAGACAGCTCAGATGCTCCTGCTCTGAGCCATGGTTCCTCCACCACTTCTTGTCATAGGGCTGTCTCTCCCTCAGGGGCTTTGGGAAGGAAGAGGGGAGGACAGCCTCACAGCTTTCCATGGCCACCCAGGCCCGCACGTGGGGCACACTCTTCCTGTGGTGCAGGGAGCATGGTCCGACGAGAGGGTCACGGCAGGTATCGGGGCTGCCTCTGAACAGGTGGGCTGTGCTTCTCCTCTGATCCCACAGCCAGAAGTGCCTGTGTCAGCACGAGCACCTTACCTGACCATTTCCACCTAAATCCAGCCTCTCTGCCTAGTCTAGACCAATGTCAGCACAGATGTGCTGGTACTCGCACAGCTGAAATAGCGGAGTTCTGCTGCCTCCTGTACCCTGGGGAAAGGAAATACAAGCACACAACTTAATTGGGAACAAGGTTTTACCCTGAATCAGCACAGGAGTTTTTCTTCCTGCAGTCCCACGGGGACCATGAAAATCTCTCTTTGTACACCATCTTCCAGAGAGGAACCTGAAACTGAAGTGTGCTGGTACTAGTGTTCAACACAGCCACATTTTCTAGAACACTGCTTTTTGTCTGCAGGTGCAGATTTCCAGAAGGGGGTTGATTTAGGTCCAGGTTTCACAGTGCCATACAGATACAGATTCCATGGAATAGCTCTTGTATAATCAGGACTTTAAAGCTTAATGCTCATAACTGCAGCCTTGCAGAGGAACGTTTGACTTGAGCACACCTCGTCGGGATTCTGAAATGCTTCTGCTTCTGAGCCACGATATTTAAAGTTGTCACATAAACCACGAAAAGAGTTTAATTGAACATGAAAGGAAGTTAAGATCAAAACATATACACATTTGCTAACATAAAAAGTAATTTAATCTGGTATTTGCCAGTTAAAAATACACTTTTACAATTAAATTTAAAATCTCCAGAGAAGCTAATTGGGTTAATTTGGATAATTTTTAAAGCTTTTCCCCAGTGGAGTCAATTTTAATTTTGGGATTAAATGAACAGCTAATAGAGACATTCAGATTTTTTTCCCCTCATACGCTTGATGTTTGCTTAAGGATTTTTTCTTAACAGCCACCCCTTCAAAATAGCACTGCTTTCAATGAGTGTTTAGAGAACACGTGACTTATTAAAAACTTAAAATAAGCCCTAGGTTATTACATTTGCATCCATTAACACCCTTCCTTTGAGAAATGGCTTTGCTAAAAGAGCATGTTTTAACCTGCTGGTACTACTTGCTGGCATAAAGACTAAAGGGTTTTACCAATTTTTTTTTAAATTTAAAAATTGTGCAGTCCACAGCACCTATTGATGACATACTTGGTACTAACAACACTACTACAACCTGATGCATTGTATTCCATACTACAGTGCCTGTATATGCTCCATATAACACAATTCTTCTTCAGCAGAAAGAAGTATGAAATCAAAATGATGTAAAATAGTGTGTGGACAAGAAACAAAGCTTGTCTGTGGACTGACTCCTTGCAAAATCACCCTGGAATATTCCCTCAGACTAGAAACAGTTAACAGTTAAGCTTGCAATAAAGCCTCATTTAAAAGTTTTCTAGACAGTGGTTTATCTAGGATTAAGTGATCTGTAATGTCAGGTGAATGAACAATTGATCCATCCTGGAATGACCTGAGAGATTTCTTGTTTCCCAGCCTGTTCCTCCTGATAGCCACACCATCCATTTACCACTTCCAGTGTTCAGTAGATTTTTCTATAACTCAGCCAGGTTCAGTTCTGCAGCTACAATTCAATCAAAAAAATCATGTCAGGACTCAGAGTTATATTAGCTGAAATTAGGAATGTTGGTTGTTTGTTACACTTGGAGTCATATTTGTCTTCTGGGTCTCAGCTTTCCACTGAAGAAGAATTCTTGAGGTTTTTTATAACAACTAAAGAAAAAATGATTATTTTTTTTTTAATGGAAACTTAGTGCATCCTGGTATTTATCCACCTTCCAGGCCTTTACTAATGGTCATATATTTCACAAGACTTATGGCCAACATCACAAGAGTTGTCAGCACTGACATTTACCCATCAACATTACAGGGTGACCAATTGCAAAGTTACGTATGAGGCCATTAGAAGTATAGAACTGTTCAGATATTTTTTCTTTTGGGTTTCTTTTGGGTTAGGCCCAGTAAAGGATTTAAAGGCGGCAACATCTAACTTTTAGGCTGACTTCCAGAATGAAATCCAGAGCGATACCTGAGCTCCTTCCAAAACTTGAGATAGGCCACTCAGTGGGAAGAACTAAGATGCCTGAACAGCGGTGAGAACCCCGGTGCCCCTGTTCCACCGCGTCCTGCCTCTCCACAGCTAAATCCTCATGAGGCTGCTGAGCCTTACTCCCTCCCGTGTTTCACCAGGAGGCCTCACGCTGCCCCGTGGCTACAGTGCTTTGCTGCAAGAGAGGGACCGTGAGTCTGAAGTCCCTCAGGTTGAGGAGGGCATCCCACCCATGTCTCTGCCTCCTGGGTGAGTGCTACAGCCACAACATTAGGTATGAGAGGCTCATTAGAAACAGCTTACCCATAATTTCTAATTGGGAGGGACACATTTTTGGCAGTGTGCAAGGCAGACTCACTTCAAAGGATTTTGCATGCTTCTCTGCCTGGTTTTAAGATCCACTGAGGCTTGGGCAGGCAGCATTGCAGGCTGAGTTGAAGAAGAGCTCCAGAGGCATTTAGAAACCTTCAGGGTTAAGCAGCCACTGGGCAGGGATGTTTGGATAAAAGGCACCAAGAGCTCGGTCCAGTTGTCTAACCATAAAAGGTGTCTAGTAATGTTTGTCACCTCCTAGGGAGGTGCAGCTGGGAGATAACGATGCAGGCCACATGGGAGACCTCCGCTTTTCTGGAATGGCAGCAGGAGGCCAGCAGATACCCTGTAGCCCCATAAAGGGAACTAGATGCCTAAATTTTAGCAACTGAAATAAGCCTATATAATGACCAAATCCCACATTAGGAATGGAAATCTTGTACTTTGCTTCTGGCCTTTCGTACATAGAGAAAATACTGCCAGTAGCAGTAAATACTAACCAATTAGTTGAAGGTGAAAACCAGCTGAAAACATGACTTCTCCTATATATTTTATTGTGCTAATAAAATGTTATGGAAAACAGTCCGTGCCAAAGGTGTAGTTCTGTGCTGCACAGTGTGAAGCCTGTGGGAAGTGAGAATACAAGCAACTGAGATGCGGCTGCCTCCAGCTTCCACTCTCTCTTTGAGGTCACTCAGACCATACAATAGTTTACAGCTATATGGACAGAGAAATCTATCCATAGGTCTTTCTGAGAAAAATAACAGTTCTAGAATGAAAGCCCACCTGATGAGACTCGTAAGCAAAAAAAGCATCTACACAACATTGGGACTGAGTGCTTACCCCAGCAGGCTGCTTGTTTTGGATATATGATGGAGAAGGCTTTTGCCAATTTCTCTTTAGCTTGGCAAACCCTGCGGCAAGCGTAGTCACAGTGAACATGCTCCCAAACCAGATGATCCACATGATTCCAGAGCTGACACAAAATGGGCAGATGAGGGCTAGAGTATAATACAACCAGTTTAAATATTGTGTGACAGCAATAGTTTTGCATACTATTGCCTTCCATGTATCCAGCCAAAAATAGTGTCATAAGAATCTCGTATTTCTTTCACAGATAAATAGCAGTGGTAGTGAAGTCAAAGATGAAATTATATCTAATTGTATATACAGAAAATTTGATTTTGGGGTTTTTTTTTCAGACACAGGCTAATCTTGGACACATTTGCTAGACAAGACTCACAGAGAAGTTAAACTCAACTATATAACAGAAAGCAAGACATTATTTTTTAGCGACTGTGTTATGTGAGCAGGAGGAAGGAGACGATATCAACATGCCAGTCTGAAATCAACAGAAACTTGGCCAACCAGCCTAAGGCTTTTTTCTGCTGCGTTCAAGGGAATCAGTTTACTAAAATAATCATTTAATCCCATGTGCTTCAGGAATACTGGACATTTGAAGATCTGAACACTTAAATCCTGGGCGTTGTAAACCTAACACTTTATGTACATTCAGAAGTTCATAGCATAGCATTCAATCTTTATCTGGTCAATCATACTTTTTGTCGTGTGCAACAAATGACACTACAATCCAATTCAGATACTTATGCCTGACAATGCATTTGTTTTACTTGGCAAACTGTCTTGTTTGGAGTATTAACAAATCATGAGTTCCAGCTTCTCAGGCCAGAGGAGATTAAGAAGCCAGTATACGTATGGTTCATAAAACCAGTAAGAAAACTTGAAAATCATTGTGCATTTCTGCCACTTGCTGACCTGGTGCTGTAGATGTTTGGCTTTTACATTTTAACCCATCCATTCTGATACTACTCAGTTGAGTCCGCAATGGCCATCAGCCAGCTGATGTCTTTTTAGCGTCATCTCCTTACCAAACTCAAATTGCAGGTGACAGTGACAATACCTTAGCTTACCACAGCAAAGGTCCTTGCTGCAGTGGGTCAAACCAATAATCAAATGCAGGGCTGCAAAGCATCAAAAAAGTTATTACAATTGAAAGTAAAGCAAATTCCTCTCCCCTCCTGCCTGCATGCCTTTATCGTGAAGGACAATGCTCGGTCAGGTTCTCCAAGCACTCATACACATTTTGTGACTGCACGTTTTCCCCTTTTTCCTACCAGAGTGGATGGGGGAGTCCCGGGCTGTGACTCACATGCCTGAACTGAAGAAGCAGATGTACAATTTGCAAATAATATTTTCAGCTGAGGTGTTTGACATCTACCAGACAAGCATAGATGTTATCCTTTGTTTTTCAGAAATAGAAAAGTTTCATATCTGAAAGAAGGGTACACAAAGTCCCGCGGAAAAAGCATGGCAGGAGTGGGCTGGGACACAGGACGGTCCCTGTCTCCCAGCTGGGGGCCAGGCTCAGGGGCCTACAACATGCTGTCTTTCTCATGTTGCTTTACCCTTCCATTTGGTCGATCGTGTGCCAACACTGATGTGAGAGTATAAAGTCTCGCCAAGATCACTCTAAGAAGTTACAGAGGTTACAGTCTAACCCATTTCTCCAAATTACAGTCAATCAAGTATAAAGTTTCCACTTCCCTGGGAAAGTTTCACCTGAAACATATTTCCCCACTGTGTATGACTGGGTGTAATACCACTGCTTCTCAAATGGCTTCTCAGCATCTGGTAATAGGACCTGTGTGAACAGTTTGTAAAGCCTCAGCATTCCCTAGGAACTAGAAGAGCTTTGTCCTTGAGCTTCTTCAAGAAACAAGGAAGTTTGGGAGAAGACTGACATTGACTTTTAAGAAATATTGGTATAATGCGGAAAGAAGAAAGAACGGCAAAAAGCTAATTAGATATTAAGAAGGTTAAAAAGGATGACCTAGAGGGATAGACTGGTATTGATTGCACACAAAATGATGGAAGGCTGATAGGGATGCCATTTGCCATGAGTGAGTATGGTAGCATAATTAATGTCATTCAGTAAGAATTATGGAGAACAGATTTTGTCACACAAATACCATTACTGGAGGAGATTAGAAGTTTAGGTGATAAAGGTAATTATACTGACATAACAGGTTTTGACAAGGTATTTTACATCATGCTGCAGGACTTTCTGTTTAAAAACAAGATTTGTAGAAAAAAGTGTGGAGTTACCAGAAAAATAAGATGAAAAAAGCTTCATAATAGTATCTAGTTCATCATCCAGTTGCAGATGCTAGAATATAAAATGGATTTCAAATGGAAATTGGATTTGTACATTTCTAAACAGAAGTATTTTAAATGGTATTGCACAGAGTTTCTATTCTTGGCTCAACAGTATAAAACACCTTTATTATTCAACCGAATACAAAAGAATCGCTGCAGCTAAAGTACCAACTCTGGCAGCATGCTACACGAAAAGAATGGGTCAGCTCAGCACAGAGACTGTGGTGCTAGAAGTGCTAGTTTCAGTCAAACAAAGAATATAGGTCAAACATCCAGATATGGAAAAGCAGTATCCTGTAATTCAATGGCTTGGAGAAGAACTCTAGTTTAAGGGAAATGGCAAATGAAAAACAAGCTCATAACATGACTCTGTGGTTATGAGGGCTAGTATGATCTTCAGACATGTAAATAAGAATGAATCTGCTATAAGTAGGATGATTGTATACTGCCCAACTGAGGAAAGCTAATTGGGATTTTTTTTTTCCCCTGACATTTTTCATCAGAAAATTCAACTTGTTCACAGGGAGGTGGAATTTAAATAAAACTCTTTAGAAAAAAGTGGGAAAAGGTTTTGATTTTCATGACACTTGTATTTTTAAATATACTTGTTTTGGTTTTAAATTTAATATGCCTTTATACCTTAGGTAACATCATATCACATTAAAAAATAAAAAAAGAACAATATTAAAAGTCAAACTGTAATGAAATATTTCATGTTTGCTGCAAGATTACTTTAGAGCCTACGATTGTAGAAATTGTTAAGATCTCTTTTTGTTCTGATTTGGGAGAGGGAATCTCTGAAATACCAAATTTTCTGTCAGCTGAGATTGTAATTCAAATATTGGAACTTGAGTCCAATGTCAATATTTTAAGAATATAGGAAGCCAACAAATGTTATAAACAAGCTACAAGAAGGATGTGAAGTTCCACTTCTTCAAAACACAGTTTGAAAACAGGGGTTTGGATGTTTCGTTAGCTTACTAGACCAACAGGAGCATAATGAGACCTAACATGAGAACCACAAGCCAAACAAATTCCAATTAAAATTAAGTGAATATTTATTATCCAATAGAACAACTAAATTGTGATTACCATAAATCATTCATTATTTGGAGCCTTTAAGATGACATACTTCCTAAAAGGCAGGCTTGTAGCTCAGTTACAAACTTAGGACTCAATGCTGAGTTGCTTCAGGGAGGTCTTGCAGCTTGTAGGGTGCAGGAGGTCATCACAGCGCCAGGGTTTAAGCCTATGAAGATGGGGAAAGAAACAAAGCAGCAATCAGGCACTGCACAGGTCAGGCAGCTGCCTTCTGTACCCAGTACACGTTTGCAAGAACCAGCATTACCTGCCAAAGGGTCCGACAGGGCGGAAAGGGGCCAGGGTCTGCAGTGTGAAGCACTCGCTGGAGACAAGAGATGAGCTGCACAGAAGGAGATACTCTGAAACAAGTGCAGCCATATGTCTACAGGTACAGTGCTAGGGGCAAAGCGCTTTTTATCTCCCCAACCTTTCTATGCAAGAGCTAAAAAGAAAACAAAGATGCGCAGACTTTTTTTAATGGTAATAAATCAAATTATAGGGGGGAGTTGTCTGAACAGGACCCAGTGGGCAAAATTATTCCAGTCAACAACTCAGCAACGTCTCTGGGGGAGCAGGAAAAGAGCTAAAAACCGAAGCACAGAGAACTAAAGGGAAAAGAGAAACAACACACGCTGTCTTACAACACACTGAGCATTAGATGTCGCGTGAAAGACTCCTTCCCGGGCAGATCACCAGCACCTCGCTCTGACTCGGCTTCTTCCCTGACAGTCAGTCCTTCTGTAAGTGTAACTGCAACCTCAGCTTTTTTAAAATATCTCGTATACTAGATAAAGTATTTCTCTTAAATCTATAGCAATAATGCTTTGGCTTTTTGGCTTCAGATAAAGATATACATTTTCATACATTGCTAATCTTTGTATAATCCTTGCTTCAGGAAAAGAGACCTATTAATACAGAAAATATTATAAATACAGATGAAATCGTGAATCTGTATTGGAGTATAAGATATCTTTCTTAATTTAAGCAAAAAAACTTCTTACACAATAGATCAGTCATAAGCAGATGTTTGCATTAGTATCAGAGAAGCAATCATCTTCCTGATCTATTAGAAATCCAATAAATACAGCTAATCCGCAACTATTCACCTCTCTCTATCCTTAAACTGCAAGTTCTCAGGCCAAGACTGTCTTTTCCTGAATGTCTGGAAAGTGTTCAGCAAATTGTGGGTACTGGCATAAATAAATAATAATACCATAGTCACTGGGGACATTTAAGTAAAATTACACTGTGCTTTAACTATTAAGCTCCTCTTCCAAAATCCCAGATGAGCAATGACATTCAGAATCTTGGTTTTCATTTATCTCGTTTCATTAGGAATTTTCTTCTAGCAAAATCCTACTGTAACCTTAGGTGTCCTGTTCATATCCTCTTTCCCCATGCACCCAGCAATGCTCAAGACAATGCGTCTTTCTCAAATGCTGTTGGACAGAATCTGTTCCATTTGCTGCTTCTAAGTTGCTGTCATTTTCTTTTGAAAATACAGCGTCAGCCAGAACTAAAGAGGAAAGAAACTCGGTCTTCTCTGGGGAGTTGTTTATTGTGCTTAAGGGATGCTTAAGTCAACAGATGAGGCAAGGGAGTCATCGCATGGAAAGAGAAGATGCCAAGGAGCACCATGGAGCCAGCCAGCCCTGAGGGAGAACAACGAGAACTTCCCAGGGAAGAGGAGGCTGGACAATTTGCTATAACTCAGCAGGTCACTGAGTTGGCTAAAGCAAAGACTCACCTGAAAAAGCAGTTATTGATATTTTTTTTTCTATTTCCTTTCTGTCTTTCTTAAGAGCTTTAAGTTCTCTTGATTTGGAAATGTAATTTTCTAGTTTTTATTCAATAAAGTTTGCCTTGAGGTTAAAAAAAACAACAAACCACCTTTAGTCTTTTGAGAGCATTTAATACAAGAATATAATATAAAAATAATATTTAATATAATAATATAATATTAAAAACTTTGGCTGCCGCAGGGTCCCATCACACACTACAGGGACAGAAAGAGGACTGCCCTCAGTGCTTTCCCCACCACGGGAGCAAGGACGAAGTCTTTCACACCGGGAGGATTCACTGCTGTCAGAAGTGGAGCAGTAAGTGTGAAAGGAAAGGAGCGGAAAAATAGGAGATATTTTGAATGATAACAGGCCTCCTCACCTCCCCACACACCAAATGTCCTCCTGCAGGGAGGACAGGTGCAAAAGAGAACAAACAAAAGAGAATGAAGAGGGAAAGCAAGGGAAAGTATCCAAGGAGAACAGTGAAAAGTGAAATGAAGGATAAGGGAAAGCTGGGAATCATGAGATCGCTGGCAGCAAAAGCAGAAAAGCAGAGCAACAGAACTACACAAGAAGGTCTTTCCTTCTGTTATCCAGGTAACTCGGTTATCCTAAACGGAGTCATTTAACTTCTCGTGATACTGAGAGAGTTCAAGAGTGAGGAGGCAGCTATTGCTCTGATGAGGTGACATGAGATCACCTCAGACAGGTGGCAAAGGTTGGAGACAAATGTTCCAGAACAATTGGAAATGGTATAAAATACGCATCAGGCACCAAAACAAGTAGTCTTCCTTGCAAAATTATATTTTCAAAAAAAAAAAAAAAAAAGGAAGGTGGCATAAATTCTCAACTCCTCCTTAACCCCCAGCACCTGGAAATGAGACGTGATTTTTAGAAAGTAGTTTCTAATGCCCTTGATCTCCCCATGAAAAACAAAGTTAGAATGGGGCAATGCTATAAGGCAAACACAGATTTTGTTGGTACAGCCCCAATTTTCAACTTAAAAAAAAATAGGATAGTTTAAACAAAACAAAAACCTCATAAGTGCCTGTCCTGGTTTCAGCTGGGATAGAGTTAATTTTCTTCATAGTAGCTAGTAGAGTGCTGTGTTTTGGATTTAGGATGAGAATAATGTTGATAACACAGTGATGTTTTGTTTCTTGCTGAGTAGAGTTTACACTGGTCAAGGACTTTTCAGCTTCCCCTGCTCTGCCAGGTGCATGAGAAGCTGGGAGGGGGCACAGCCAGGACAGCTGACCCAGACTGGCCATATGACTGGCCATACCTTATGACGTCATGCTCAGTATATAAGCTGGGGGAAGAAGAAGGAAGGGGGGGACATTCGCCATGATGGCGTTTGGCTTCCCAAGTAACCGTTATGCGTGATGGAGCCCTGCTTTCCTGGAGATGGCTGAACACCTGCCTGCCGATGGGAAGTAGTGAATGAACTCCTTGCTTTGCTTTGCTTGTGCGCGCGGCTTTTGCTTTCCCTATTAAACTGTCTTTATCTCAACCCATGAGTTTTCTCACTTTTACTCCTCCGATTCTCTCCCCCATCCCACCGGGGGGGAGTGAGCGAGCGGCTGCGTGGTGCTTAGTTGCCGACTGGGGTTAAACCACGATAGTGCCCTTTTCTTTAATCACAAAGCTTGTCTTCATTTAAGTTTGCAGGACCTGCTGCCAACCGAGATAAACTGTATCTCAAGAGAAACATTATAGTTGGGGGGGAGTACAATACCACAATCTGTCTTTCCTTCTTCCAGTCTATCAGCCAATTTGTCCTTTGCAAACAGACCTGAGCAATATGCAACAGCAAGTTTTCCTTTCCTCAGAGGGGAGTAATAAAGGCTGACATCTCTGTTTGAAAGTAGGGATTCTATCTGTGACTAATACTTTTTCAACTTCTGCATCCTTCTAGATACCATGATTATATATACTTCCCAAAATTAAGTAGATAGAATTAATTAATGTAGGTACATAAAGCCAGGAGAAAGTAAAAATGACAATCCTGTGGCCAGAAAATTCTCAGATTCAGAACTTAGGTTTGCGTCTATCCCAGAGCATTGCCATATATGAGTAAGCATCAGAACAGAAGGATGCGTCACATGGGGTTCTCCAGGGGTCTGGCCCGGCTGCAATACGTTTCAGTTATTGACTCCATGATTCAGAGAATGCATATGAAATTTACAGATGGCAAGAGCCTAGAAGGAAATGAAAGTATTGCAAAGGACAAAATAATCTTGACAAAAATGGAAATAAGGTCTGGGGAAAAAAACAGACTGCCCCCCAACAGGGACAAATTGAAGATATTATAAAAGCAAATGAACCACACCACTACGAAGAGGGAATAGCTGATTAGAAATCAGTTCTGTAGAAAAGGACCTTGAACACTATCAAACAGGAGCCAAACATAAGTCAACATCAAGCTATGGCACCTTCCTTTAGGGACCAACAGGATTCTGCGTGCACCCGAGAGCCAGAAAACAGTATGCAAAACACGTGAAAAAAACCTGCTCTGTACTACAAGGCATGGTTGTGATACTGCCTTGTTCTCACAATACAAAAATAAATAAGTAAATAAGTAAAAACTCATGTGGGCCAACTGGAAGGAATGCAGAGGAGAGCTTCAAGAACAGTCCTAGGAAACATGACCCTGGAGGAAAGATGGAGCAGTGAGTTTTTGAATCCAAAGAACATAAGAATAAGACACGACATACTAACAGCCCTCAAGCATATAAAACACCGCTGCAGGGAGGGATTGAACCGTTAATTCCCCATGTCCATCCAGGGGAGGGGAAAAAGTAACAGGCTTAAATTTTGACAACACGGTTTCCACTTCAAGACAAGGGAATTTTCTCTGTTGGTAAGAACAATGAAACGTGGGAATGGATTGCCTGAGGAAGAGGTCAGACAAACGTTCCTTGAGAAAGACAACTGATCCAGCCTTGGAGCCCTGTCATTCTCAGCTTGCCTGTATATTACAAAAAAAAATTAAAAAGGTGAACATCCTGCTTCCCCTAAAAGCAATCTCTTCATCATGACTAGCCAGCCTCTTTCGCTGATTAGGTAACCGTGCCTTGCTGTGCTCTCATTTCTCAGCCCTCCCGGATTAGCACATAGCCTTTACTTGGTCCGGAGCGGCTGCCTCTGCTCTCTGATTTCCTGCGCATACACCAGGGCTATTTCTGCTCTCTCTAAGCAATGCTCGACAGAGGACACAAAAGCCTTTATGGATGATTAATAGCTAGCTTTCAAGGCTTAATGATTTGGCTTAGAAACTACATCTTATAGATCAGTCGGCTAATCTAGATCTTGGCCAGCTTCTCTTCTGCTCTTTCCAACAGACAGAGCGAATATTGAGCTCAACATCTCTCATGCTTTCAATCATGTTTCTCCATTATTAACCACCTATTCAGATGACTATTCCCAAGTTGCACCACTTTGCTCAACAGACCATCACCAGCGCATTCCCAGTGGATAAGCAGAGAAACCTTAAACCTTGATCAAAACACAATGTCGCTAAAGACACAGAAATAATTCTGCAATTAGTCTCGTCTTCCAGTTCTATGTATTGTTTTCCAGTTTTTGGCTCTGCAATGATGAGACTGCATTATATCTCAGAGAGAACACACCATTTTACTACACACTGGGTAATGTATACAATTTCAAACAGCAGAAGTTCTTTCCTTCTGTTACTGGGAGAAAGATGAATAATAATGTTAAAATTAGTTACAGCCAGTATGTGGTAGATGGACTGTTGCCATATGGTGGTTATGTAAATTAAATGACAAAATAAGGATCTAGCGTTTATAAGCAACTTTTGCACACTACAGAAACCCAGTCTGCCTGTACAATACCTACTAGCCTGCACTTACGGGAAAAGATGACATCAAAATTTGTTTCTTTCCAAGACACTGAACAATTATTTCAAGGAAAACACAAACCTCTTATTTCCCTAACATACGAAGAATATTAAATCCAATCACCACTCTTGTGCATTATACAAAGTAGTCTTCTTCTCCAATTAACTTAAATGTCTATTTTCACTTGGTAAAATGATCTCCCAACGACTCACGGCTGCGTTGCCTGTCTGGAAAGGTGCCCGGCCGTACTTTGTGGATGACTTAAATGCCCAGACTTAGGGCAGAGATGATTTCTGGCTGGAGGCCGTCAAAGCCACCTACCTTTTTCCTTGACTAGACAGGGAATTTAGGGCCAGTTTTAGGAGTCCTGATACTGTATGTACCTGTCACTGAAACATAAAATAGGGGCTTCAGATGGGTGGGCAAGGTGCTTCCCCACCACCATTGCTCAGTAAACTTTAAATATATTCTAGAGGCAGCATTTCAGACTCCATATGTAGCTATCATGCAGCAAAGTGTAAATGCCCTTGCTATTTATAATTTTAAATATTTCGGGTTTTTATTATTTCAGCAGGCAGGGACAATAGGTATCAAGAGAAACAGATAATTGGATCAGAAATCAAAAAACAGTTTCTTCTAAAGCTGGGTCACTATATTAAGAGATCAACTCTCATTTCTCAGGTTATAATGAAAGCATAGCACCTGCTATGGAAAATAAAAGTTGAAATTAATTATGGTATATAACAGCTTCATGAATCCTTGACATACAGCACAGATTAGATTCAGGACTCCTACTGTCCCACCACACAAAACCATGAATATTTTTTCTCTAACCATATGCACAGAGGCTAATTAACACAAAATCCGTTTTCCTTACTGAAAAAGAAGTCTTCAGGCTTTATTAGAAGAACAGGAAAGCAATTAACTAAAGATTAAAGGGGTTCCATCTGCATGAAGCATGATAGAAATTGCCAAAAGGAGCAGGAGACAGGTAACAGAGGATATAACAAAGGAGAGGGGGGCAGAGAGAGAACAAGCAATAGAAGGTTAATAATAAAATCATGACGGGAAGTCTCTCTCCCTAACCCGCTGGAAGTCAGCCAGAGGGGACAGGTCTACTGTAGGCACAAGCTTAGGCAAAAGTCTCTGGCCTCTGCTATTCAGGTCAGATCACCTCATCATAATGGTCCTTTCTGGCCTCATAAATCTAAATTACACCTGTATGAAGACAGAAGGGAATACTAAGCATAAAATCAAGGAAAGGTGTAAATCTAAGTTGAACTAAGCCCCTTACATTACCATGATAGCAGAGGCAGTATGTAAAAGGCATTAACTGTTTACTCTTGACATCTCTATCCAAGCATATACGCCTCTATCCGTCTTCACAGGAATTGATATGCCTCATAGAGAGTAGCTTCTTGGCATCTTTCTGAAGAAAGACTACAGGACTACTCTGCCAAACTTATCATCTTCTTTGACCCTTTTATCATAGGGTAGCACTGGGTTTATAACACATGATCTCCTGTACAGATTTCTAGCACCGGAACATTATTTAAAAGCCATAAAAGTTGCACAATCCTGTTTGAGTGGATCTAACGTAGCTATTTTCCAGCACAACTCGATGGAGGTGGAAGTCCCTACGTAGAAGGTGCCTGTATTAATACAACCTGGTCTTTTGCCCTATGACAAATTGCAATACATATTAACTGGCTTCTGTCAGCATAAAAGTTGGCATATATCCGAAGTATCCCCTTGTAGTGGATACTACAGCTTGGGAAGGGGAAAAAAGGGAGGTATGATCTCATTAAGAAGGTCAGTAAGTCTCAGGGGGTCCCAAGGTCCTTTGACACATACTGCCAGAGTGGTCAGAGGTCCTGTCATGAGCGCTCACATTAGAGTAGATATTAGATCTACTTAAAACTCTGTTTTGATGGAAAGATGCAGACATGAACCACACAGATGAGCATGTCAAACAGCTCCTGCAACACCATGGATGGATTTGTCTGCCTGGAGCTCCATGCGAGACCCCATCCAAAAACGTGTGCTGCCACACACCACGCCGTGGCTCATGTGCTCTCAGCGAGCCAGGGGAAAGGCAGTGCCACAGAGCCTCTCGGGGCTCATGGAAAGCTGAGTGTTCTGTAAGGATAGTAACTAACCCAGTGGATCAGCTGGCAATGAAACCGTGACAGTGAATTTGGCAGGTGGAGCATCCTGTTAATTCATTTCCCCTGCAGATAAAAATAGTCCGCATGTTGGACGAACAGCTTCTCCCTAACGACTGTAACTGACCATCACTGATATTTCCAGAAACACAACGAGAGCCCTAGAAGAAGAGCTTATTCTCTTGAAGAGATCAATTCTCTTTTCTCTTGAGACAAGATGGAAGAATTTAATGGAATAGAGCATTTCTTAGTTAAAAATTGCAGGGCACCATTTATCTATAAGAAACTACTGAACTTCTGCTGTTTTCAGCTAGAACAGAAAGCTCTGCAAATCCCAAGGACTGAAAGTTCATGCTGGTACTTGTAGCATTTCACTCACCTTAAAGCAACACATAGACTGCAGTAGGAAAATAACAATAATCTATTCTAACATTGATGCAACTCATGACCACCTTCCTGCGCTGTCAGATGCCTGTTAAAATCATCGGGTTGCGAGGTATCTGCTGTAACTGCAACAGCTGTATAGGGACCATGGTGGGATGGATATGAGGATGGAACAATCCCCCTCTTCAGAGCCTGAAGCATATTCTTCACTCTACGGAGCTGAAGCTTAAGCTACCTGCACATCTCCAAGCTTAGAAGGAGCAAGAGATCTGACCTGATTTAAAGGGCTGGCTGCAAGCAGAGATAAAGAGAAGGCCAAAAGAGGAATAGCATTCTTGGGAATCGCAAACTACACATCTTTCCTCATTCTCGCAAAGGACCGCTGTGCCAAGGAAGCTGGCAGAGATATTGCATTAGTAGCAGGTGCTGCGGGCAGTGAAGGGCTGGGATACAGCAAGAACAGCCCCGGGAGCAGCCTGCATGGGGCTGCTCCACAGGTTGGGACGCGCTGGGAGCCGGGGTGACCCCCACACCGGTGAGCCAGGCAGCCTCTTCACCGACTCCATGCACTCCCGCAGCACCCACACAGCGCTAAGTTTTGGTGTGCAATTTAAGCGTTTAGTATCTTGATTCAAGATTTCTGGATGTTCCGAATTACAGATAAAACCACTGCAGAGCGCTCATTTGCAGTAAACCTATCATTTCACAAAAGCGCTCAATTTAAGCTGCACACTGTGTGGATGCAATAAATGTGACACAAAGTGCTACAGAGTGCTTGCACATGCAAACAGGCCCGCAGACAACTGATCGGCACCCATGCGTTAAATCCCACGTGTCCTGAAGAGGCCTGATTTGACTGTGTACAAACAGAATAACTGAGCTCACTGCATATGTTTTAAACAGTATACATAAACAGTTCTTCCCAGGCAGAACTATAAGCTGTGAAAATGAGGGGCTCTGATGTGGCACTACTGATTTTAGCCATCATCCAAGACACAGAACAGTCACGATACTGTACGCTGACCTGTATATGCCTCATTATAGCTACCAACATAGAATTGTATTCCCTGCAGTTACTGCCCAGAATATGAGAGATACCGAGACATTTTCCCTTTTGAAAAAGAAAAAAAAAAAAGAAAAAAGCAAATGCACTTACTTAGAAAATGCATTAATTGGTTTTTTTATTATTATTGTTTTTCTTTTGGCATCAGCTTTGCTAACTTGAAGTTAGGTAGTCATCTTTACTGAAAGCGTAAAGGAGATGGTATCTGTCCATAGACACGACCCGTGTTTCTCCTTTCCAAATGATAAGCCTGGAATATAATAAGAATCAAGGTCTGAAAACAACATGTTTACAGATGCTAAATAACATAACAATGCAGAAATTTCTATTTACTATATCTCTTCCACCATCCCCAAGATAAAGCTTCAGCATTTTAAAGGGTGGAGGTAATTTTGCTGTCAGTATTTTGCTTTTTAAATATAGAGGTAAGTTAAATGAAGCTTGGAGGAGGTAACAGACATTAACAAAGTACAACTCCTGTTGATATTTGTAAGGGATTAAATAACAGCACCAAGCTTGAATGCTATTGAGCTGCACGGGTTCTTGATGCGCTAATTTTGAGAGCACGTCTGAGTAGATGCCACCTAACACTGTTGCAGTGCATTGTCCCCAGCTATCCCACAGCCCTGGGGAAAAAAATGAATGCAATCAAGCAAACTTCAAGTCTTCATCCTTACAAACATCATTCCGGAATTTCAAATGCCACAACCAGGGAAGTGTTTATGGAAACCACATTAATGACTTATTCCTGTGTCACAGACGTGACCAAGGCTGACCTTGAAGAATGTGTCTTCACTCTCAGAACATCCACCTTTTTCCAAGGATGTGCTTACAGAAACCGGCTGTGCTAAAAATACGCGTGGGTTTGCCATGGCCAAAAGCCTTGTCTCCCGATAGCCAACTGTGTGCTGCCATCTCGCGGCTACTTCAGCAACTCTCATCCCGGCAAATCGTTCCTGCCATTTAGGGAACATGAGAAATGCCTTTTTTGAAAACAGTTACGACACAAACTGAAATAGCTGATTTTCATAGAATCATAGAATCGTTAAGGTTGGAAAAGACCCTTAAGATCATCGAGTCCAACCGTTAACCTAGCACTGCCAAGTCCGCCACTAAACCATGTCCCTAAGTGCCACATCTACACAGCTTTTAAATACCTCCAGGGATGGGGACTCAACCACTTCCCTGGGCAGCCTGTTCCAGTGCCTGACTACCCTTTCGGTGAAGAAGTTTTTCCTAATATCCAACCTAAACCTCCCCTGGTGCAGCTTGAGGCCGTTTCCTCTCATCCTATTGTTTGTTACTTGGGAGAAGAGACCACCCCCACAATCGCGCTCCTCTGAGAGCCAGGCCAGCAGGAGCACAGACGACGCAGTCCAACTGCCCGCCTTGCCCCTTCCATGCCAGAGAAGGACCGAGGTGCAGGTGGGCTCCAGGCATTACTGGGTTTCCCCTGCACCGGCTCCCCACTCACATTCAGGCACTCTCCTCAAAAGCCACTGCAGACCTGAAAAGCCTTATTCCTCACCGTCTCAGACCTGCTCTGCCCAGTTTTCTTCATGCCCACCCCTCACACCAAGGCTTTCTGCTGCTCGGTTTGCAGCCACCGCTCCAAAAGCCAGATTGTTTCCTGGCTTGGGGTCTTCCCACTCCTCTTCCAACATCATCCTGGTCCAGGGAAGAGGACTCAGCAGCATGGCAGCGGATAGGCACAACTTAATAATAACCATAGTCCTACTGCCCTTCCTGTCCATGCACAAAACTCTTGCCCAAAGCCCTTCACTCTTTATACCAAAGTGAAGACAAAATGAGTTTTTAAGATTGTGAATGCCGCAGGGCAGGAATTATCCCATTCCTCTCACACGCTCTTAGTATAAAGCAGTTCAAACAAATACACCAGCCTCAAGTGCTTTCATGAGTCTTACCGTAGTTACCTAGTTACTCTGCTGAATTTTATTTATTTATGCATTTATTTTTGCTCCAAAGATAAAAAGAAGGTGCAGCTCCACAGGCAGCAAGCCCATTCACAGCAGGAGAAACCAGGATTTCTTAATGATTTGAATTTAGTTACGTGCTACCATTCACCGGCTCAGAATGACAAGTTAATGACTACAGAGAAAACAATTCAAGGGCACCAAACCTCACCTGAAAAAAAAACAAGAGAAAAATAAGCACTTCACTTCTGATTCGGGCACACAGAAATAGTGAGAAAAATAGGGCTGAACAGGGTCTGAAGATCTCAAGCCATTTACTAGGTGCCTGGTGCCAGGAGAGAAATATTACTCCTGGCAACAGTTTCTCTAATCTATTTTTAAAGGCATAAATACAAGACGATCCACATTGTTCCTGCCTGGATCTCTCCCTGCTCCACCTTGCCTCTGTCAAAGTCACCTTCTAGGAGACTCCATAACCAAATTTTAAACTCGCACATCAGTGGTGTTTGTATCACCTCACTCTCCAGAAAAAAAATCACTGAGCCAACACTATCAAATGCCAAGTGGTTTCAAAACAGCTTTCAAAACAGACAAAAAAAAAAAAAAATCCTACTTCCAATAAATCAAGTGTTTAAAGAAGCTAAGGTAATAAGCAGATAAATAATAATTCAGCATAACTCAACCACAGCCAAACAGTAAATTGTTAGAAATTGGAGTGGGGACTACACAGCTGAGTAAGAAGATGACCGCCTCACTACTTGATGGAAAGAGAACAACAACAGTAAGCACCTTCCACAGGGGAAAAGGGTTTTTGTGAAAGAACGAGAGAATTGTCCTGTAGCTGTGCTACTGTAGCTATCATAGCTACACAGTTAGTTTTATCCTTTCCTCCTTTGAGAGATTCTTACTCACATATTAAGCCTTGCCCCCCCAAAACCTGTTCAAAAAATTACCTTAACAATTCGACTACTTTTAGATTACATTGCCCTGCGTTACACTGTTGTAGGCATTAGAAACCAATCTACTGAGATGAGAAAATTAGCTCCAAGATACAAAAATATATTGTTCTGTATTGCAAGATGCAGAAGTATCTTAGTCTTTTAGTCTGTTTTTGAAGCCAAAAATGCTAATACTTTCCTTGCCATTTCCTACCACCGTGGGTCAGTCCACGGCTGTGCATGCAATCACAAAGAGTTCCAAAGGTATCCTCCATGCTTCTTAGGACATGTTCTTCCAAGAGGAAATTTCTTTTTGAATGGAAGTCTCACTCAAAACATAACTGAGTACCTGACTCTGCATTGCTGCCATCATTTAATTGCCTTAACAGTTACAGAGAGGTAAGACAAGAAAAGCAAACATCCTATCTTTGCATCCTGGTAAGACGACTGTAAACTAAGACACCTTACTGAAAACAGAAATTTGAAAACAACTCTTCAAAGGGGAGTATCTCCAGTATCACCTCAAATAGCAGAAGATCAAATTCTAAAGTTAGAATCATGAAATAATGATAATTAAACTGTAACTCAGAATAGCAACAGCCAGATGAATTACAATGTATGAGATGTCTGCATGCTGTTACACTGCAAAAACTATGGCTTGCACAAATGGAACTGATGCCAGCCTGAGCTTCTAGACATTATTGACATTTAAGAAAATTGTCCCTTCGATCTTTTGAGTGTGGAAGACCATTTTCATAATGCCTAATTTGTTAGTAGTTCCGAGCATGTTTCCAACATACCTTCTATACCAGCTGCAAGCATTTTCACTTATAGGAATCTGCAGTATCAAACGGTTGGCTTCAGTTTCTAGGAATGGCACTGCAGCCAAAACTCTTTAAAAGATGTTTGTGTATCTACCCAAAGCATTCAGTGGTCTGAAATCATTAACACAATATACTTAAAACGGATCCATCACCTTAATAGGACCCAGACAGGTACTTAGTCAAGGGTAAAGAGAGTTAACCTTTTCATTAAAAAACCCCACATTTTATCCAAAAAAACCCAAACAAACAAACAAAAAAAACCCCAAACCACCCAAAACACAAAATGCTTATGATGTTTCCAAGATGCCCCCAATCACAGACTGTAGGAAGAGTATGTTAAATTCTTGAAGTCGCGAATCAGCACAGTCCACCTTGGCACTACTCTTAAGTAAACGATGGGACCAAAGTGAGTGTATGCCTACTGTCTTGTCTTGATAACAACACATTGCAAGGGGTGAGGCAATTCCCTCAGGAGGGCATTTACGGGAGTCACAGGTTTACCAGAAGTAATTCTAGCTTTGGAGAGAGGAGGGCAGGCACTGCATATCACTGAAGATGCCCCTTGCAGGCAGGTTTCCGCTTTGCCATCAGTCTCCAAATGGTTCTCCACAACAGCTCCATCCCCAGGCAGAGAGGACACAGGTAATGTATAGGCTACGTAAAAAAAAAAAAAAAGAAGACACGGGGTTACCATGGGACAACTGCTGCCACTGCCCTTGGCAAGTAGAAGCAAGGAAGAGGATACTTCCACTGCTCCTTCCCTAAGGATAACTGGGCATGGTCAGCCGGGACATGCCTCCAGGCTGCTGGACAAACAAGGAAAGAAGGGAGCCTGTGGTAACACTAGTGTACTTCCAAGAGAAGCAAGAGACTTGCAGCAAAATGAAAATCTACAGTCACGGTGGAAAGTCTTTGACAAACCTCAGGAGAGACAGCAGGCAGTTGGTGCAAACTAGAGACACTGAAAGTTAGCTCATACTAGAAAGAATGACACCCACATGCAAAGAGAGCAGAAGGAGCTTCATTTTTCAACATTTTTTTCATTTAAACTGGCAGATTCTGTTGTGATAGAAAGTATTATTCCTCTACTTTAATATTTTGTGTTCTAATAGCATCCGTATTTCACAGGCTGCAAGGCTGCTGTTGTAGCCATTCAAAAGAAAATGTGGGAGAGTTTCACCTCGAGGCTCTGGTCAACTCAACCCCATCATTCAAAGAATAATGTATATACCTCAACTTTGCTATCTAAATTCTCCCCAAGCAGCCCATCAACATTCTCTCAACTTTCTCATTTTTATATTGACATGCTACACATGCACAATTCCATGTCAGCATACCAAAAAGATCATCTCGTACATCCTTACTTATATGTCAACACTTATATCCTTATCAATTCTCAAGTCCCACATACGCACAGAAAAAATTATGAAATAGCACAGAGGAGTCTACCATATGCACGTGTTCCTCGTTTTCCTCACTTATACTAAGCGGAACAAGTACCCTGAACCAGCATAGATGCCTGATCTTAAACCCTGTGAACCCAGACACCACCTAGCCTACTACCAGTTTGACACCATGCAAAGAAATGTGTCGAATTTAGAAAGCTGTTCCCACTTTTATATCCAAGAGAAATTATTGATCTCCAGTTACCTGCCCATATCATGAATGTATCTTTGATAGAAAATGCAGCTTTACACATTTAAAGATGGAATGTGTCCATTTTAGCCTTGTTCTTTCTTAGGCAGTTATGTTTCTTCAGAGAGTGACAGTTCGGATTTAGATATACAGTTATGAAGGCAATTGATTACTGTATTTTGCACATTCACATGTATTTTAAGTCTAAGCTGCAACCGACCTGCCTTGCCACAAGACAGTGACTTTAAACCATCTCACTCGTCCCTTTGTTTGCCGCAGAAAGTCACAAGCTGAGGAGAACTGTAAAACCACAACACCCTGGAGAATAAAACATCTGAGCATGGGAGAGAAAAAATGTAAGAGCGTGTGCACACAAGATATGCTGCAAAGCCCGGCCTGTGCTTTTTGGTCTACGTTCTGCCCCACAGCCCACTGAACTCTTTTACGTAACATCAGTGGCTGTGGGAAGATCATCAAAGGAGGTTGGTTTGCCCCTAACGAAGGAGCTGACTCCCGGGCTCAAAGCACATAAGTAATGTGAAAGAGCAAATCCAGTTCAGCCAAGAGAGCTGAACTAGTTATTGCTTCAGAACGGCTTGTGCCAAGAGGACAGACCAGTTAAATCCAAGTTGCTGTAGACTGAAAGGGCAGGAAAACAAACACCATCACAACAAAAAAATACCGGTATTACCAGATGCTAATAAATTTAGTGCAATGGATCACCAACACAGAGAACCTCAATTCTACCTATAACTGAGGTAAAAACATTATAAAATTTATTTCTGAAGAATAACATTATAGCAAGATGCAAGAGCACATCCTCCTCAGCCATCCAGACTTCACAACAACCATGCCAGCATTGCTCCAGGCAACGAAAGTGGAACAGTACACAGTTTAATCTATTTTGAAGAAAAATGTATTTGGTTTATGTGCTATCAAAGGCTTAGGCTCTCTTCATTTCCCACTAAATCCTCCAAAGTCAATGATATTGTTTCCTCATTTGAGACATGGTTCCAATTATACAATACATTTAATAAGATTACCAATATCTTGCCAATCCCCAAAGGGATCAATGAACCCAAATGATCCTAACTTTTCAAATTATGTTCCACTTTGTGTCTATGAAATTACTACTTTTAAGACTGTAACTGAGGGATACTGGGAATCAAGCTCCTTGCAAAAGGGAACTAAAGCATATTCCACATCATTCATTTCCCCTCTGCTCCCATTTTCAAGATGGGTGGAGAAGCTTTATACCCAGCCAGCGGTCCCTCTTGAAAGTCTCCTTATCAGTACAAACACCAGGGGTTCTCCATCAATGTAATTATTGAGGTCCCGTTCTTCTCTACCCCTCATCCCCCAACCAACACACTGGTCTACCTTTGTGGTTAACCAATTGTTGTATTTCACTATTCAGCAAAAGGGACTGATGTGAAATATCTACCCACAGTTCTTTCAGCCATCAGTCAAAACTGATCTCCCTTTCCAAGTACTTCAAGCACTTGACCAGTCACACAAACCCTTCACACTGTAGCCTGAAGTTCATCCCAGCAGAAGCCAATCAAAAAACAAATGGTGACAATGACCATCAACTATCTAAGCTACACTTTAATTCTCCTATAAAATTGAGGAGACCAAACGCTACGAGGACTTCAAGCCCTGGAATCTAACATTCCAGACAGAAAAGACAAGTAGAACATAAAAACAGAAAACACTCCAAAATTAAACACAAAAAAATAAAACTGGGAAGACCAGACACCCTCAGCTGAGGGATGATTAACTAAAGAAAAGGTAGTTTTGAGACAGAAGCAAGCACTTCATTACACTTCAGCAAGTCGGATGCCTCCAGTATCAGTGAGTTTTACTTGTTTATGCAAGATTTCACATCAACTAAAGGTAGCCCCTCAAAGCCTTAGCATTAGAAGATATGTATCACTTTAGAAAAAAAAATCAAGACAGGCTTCTACACCGAATGCTTAGAACATCCTCAAAGTTTTCCGTAAGGTACCTCACATTCATTCTGAATAAAAATCTTTCTAACAAGACTCAACCTTAATTCCGAAGGCCCACTAAAGAATTTACATTAGTCTTTGGCTAGTCCAAGCAAAACGAGCCAAACCAATGTGCCTTATCAATGATGCAAGACTGCATCTTAATTAAAAACTCGTATCCAGACACATTAATGTGTAACCCCACAGATAAGTGCCCACATGGATCCTGACTATATTCAAAGCTTTATTACAACTTTTCAGGATTTGTCAAAAAATACATATTATGTGAATTAAAAGCAATAATTAGCAATCCTTCTCCCTTCAAATTTTTGTTTCCTCCCATTCAAGATGATTGCATGGAAAGATTAAAAAAAATCACTGAATTGAAAAAGTCCATCATAATCAAATCATTTATTTTTGTTATTGCAAAAAGAGAAAACAAAGCTATGCCACAAGTCAGAATGAAAAGGAGACTTGCGCTTCAAAAGAGCTACCCAGTAGATTTAACCTCATGAGAAGATATTTTAAAAAAAAAAAAAGTGGCAAGCAAATTATTAAGCCTCATCTTTAAGAAGAAATACACTACCCAAAGCTTCAAGTAGAACAAAAGAATTATGTAGCTCTGTTTATCTACATGGATGCAGAACTGGACATCCTTTAGAAGAAAGCTTACCTTTGAAACAGGAGTAACTCCACGTATTTCAGGATGCAGACTGCACACTTACCCAGAACAGACAGCAGAAACCACAAGGATTAGCTGAGAAATGAACAGTTATTCTATCACTACGTCTGCATTTTAATTTCCTAATCTTAATCCACAGGCATTCAGGAACATTAGTTAAAATGCACTTACATAAATAGCTTGATGTCTTCCTTTACAAAAGAATAAACAATCATCATGGCAGTTCTTTTCTTATATTCCAACCATAAAAAGAAGTAACATTAGACGGTCACCAACATTATTTGCTATGCAAAACTAGGTAACCCTATTTTCTTATTAGAAAAACCAGCATAGCCTATCTCCTTCAATATTAATATTCACTTTTGTTTTAAAAGGATAATAAAAACAAGCTTTGCTCAGTTAAGGAAGAGATACCTTTACAAGGAAAAAAAAGCCAGTATCAACAGTGTTTTCTAAAAATATAGCAAGGGTCAACCATCAGTGTGGAGAAGCGTTCACTCCACAAGTGCCAAACTTTCAATAACAAAAAAAAACATTTATTACAACAGAATATTACAAACAACTAGTTTCAGTGATCAAAGAGTAGAACTTTACAAAAATGCTAACATTGTAATTTCCGATTGTGGAGCGACAGATATTCCAGGCTTACAAACACAACATCTTTCTTCTTTATGCACACTTAAAAGTGATTTCCAGTCTGCTTTATTTTCCATCAAATACAGTACATTTATCCAAACAAAAGCATGTACATTCAATATAGAACATTTTGAGCAACAGCTACAGTCCAGTTCCTATTCACAGTATTTTTAGTGCAATGCACTAACAGGGCCAAATATTTCTCTATCCATAAAAGTATTTTTACTTCTGATCTTGTGATCAACATTTTTAGATATATTTTATACAAAAAGTATATATGAACACGAGGCACCTCCCTAAGTAAGGGAGTGAACCTATATAAAAAACATGGTATTTCTTCTGATGTACAATACCTTTCAAATTGTAGCAATTTGACACAAATCACTAAACAAAATATTCTCTAAAAAGTAAAAAAAAAAACCAAAACAAAACAAAAAAAAAAGCTCAAACAACTGACACACGAAACCTGCCAAGAATTTCATAATGGCAGGCATGCGACTGTTTTACTACAATCTTGATTAAAAGGTTAAAACAAGGTATCTAAAACATCTTCCAAATTATACAAAGTCAAGTGCTACCTATAGTGGTCATTCATGATCTTGAGAGAAAAAATATTTTGAGTTTCTCCCATACTATCCTCCCTTTTTATTAATATTTAATGAAATAAGCTAACATTATAAGTGGTTGTGCACAGATTGTCTGTCTATAATACATCAGCAAATATTCACTACCTTCATATTAACATTAGTGTGTTGATTTTTCAAAAAATAAACTGAAAAAATAAACTGCAACTATCATTAAAGTGCTTGTGTATAATTTTTTTAAAAAAATTAAAGAATAGAGGAATGTGGATATTTTTGTAAACTTCCTAGATGTTTACAAAGTTTTCCTATGAACAACATATGGAAACAAAATGGAGATCTTTTAAGCAACTTCAGTACAGTGAAATTCAGAATGTCCCAGAACTGGGAAATTAGTCAATATGAACAAACTGTTGTTATGGCAAATACTAAAAATTAGTACAATTCAGCCAATATACACTACATTGTTTGCTCTTATACATTCATTTGTAATAAATTTAAAACAGTATATAACATGACATTTACCAAAGTAGGATATCACAAAAAAGTTAGAGCTGTTCATCAATTAGCACTACCAGGGAGGACCAGTATGCACGATGAGCTCTCTGAAGATGATTTCCTAAATGAGGAACAAAAATCTTCTTCCAAAGCTGCTGTTCATTAACTTGTCTCTGTACTTTTTTTTAATTTCAGGAAGTTCGTTCTACACTGTGTGAAACCTCAACTGCATAGAGATAACTGCTAATTTAGAAGCACATGTGCATTTCAACTACTTCGGTGTTTTGGGAGGAGGCACTGTCTTACGAGCAGTCAGAATGTTTATTAATTTAGTAAGAAAACAACAGCTTATGAAAATATTTCCTCCTTATAGTACCATTATCAAGGTATTAGCGGTTCCAACAACAAACTAAAGTCTTTTTCATTCAAACGAACTCCAAACTTTCCGAACATCACTTGAACCTATCTGAGGAGAAATGGGAATAAATTAATACTTCGAGTTTACCCATATAATTCTGTTTTAAATTACACAACATAAATAATTTATAAGGCTAAATGTTTAATTCTTGATAAAATGCAGAAGTCACTCCTCCTCTTAAATTCAGCATTATCTAGGGTACAGCTCAGTTCATTTCTGAAGTTCCCTCCCACTGAGCCAGGATTTGTTACGAAGTGTCAAAAGCAACAGACTACAACTTAACACAACTGGGTGGCAATTCTCTATGAAAGCTGAACTCAAATCAAATTACCTCCTAGGAAATAGCATTTCAGAGTTGAAATATAGAACAAGGCACATATACTTGGTTTTCTTTTCACCAAATATGCTAGAAAGATAATTCTGAATAAGGATGTTAAAAACTCTTACAGGTATCACTACTGTCTCTCTTCATAATAATTTTTTGTACAATCCCCCAACCTTTAGGCACCAGTTGGTCATTCTGACATACAAACTGACCGCATACATACATTACTTCCTTTTTTAAAAGGTCCTTTTAAAAATAGGCCATCTTTAACATGAAGGCTTTGGAAAACTGAGAAACTACAAATACAACCCCTCAACATGTAAAAAAGTTCCCAGAGTACCATACAAGCAGAAGTTTAGAAAATTGTTGGCCAGACTTCTACACATATTTAGGCTTAAAACAAAAATTCTTGATGAGACTCAAACACTTTAAAAAATAAATGACCAGAAGTCTCCAAACTGTGCTTATATAAATAAGCATGAAAAGAATCAAATCCTAAATTTGATGATTTTAAAGGTGTTTGTAGACACCTAACTCATACTGATTTTAAATCAAAGCAATTAAGCATCCAAATTACACTCCAAAAAACTATTCTATGTCCTTTTGTTGACAAGGCCTAGGCAATACATATTAAAATTTAAAAAAAAAAGCACGAATGATAATTCCAATAAGTTCATAGAGATTTTTTTCTGTCAACAGCTTTTACTGTAGTACCTTTAGTACTTCTTCAACTGGGTCACAGAGAAGTTAACAGATTGTTATTCAAATAAAACAGAAGTATTGTTAATTTTAAAAAAATACTATTTTAGAAATGTACGTATATTAGCTTGATTACAATAGCTGCCTTAAGACAATTTAAAGAGTTGACTCGGTAGTTTAATCTATATTCTATTGCAACTTCCTACGATGACAAATTTAGAAATTAACTCTTTTTCAAAACACTAAAAACAAAATTTAAGAAACAAATTTGACATCTACCTTAGTATTTAAAACACTAAACCATAAAATCTATGGAAAAATATGTTTTCATCAATAAATCAAGAACAGCAAAAGAAAGGCAGTGGTTTTGGTTTTTTTCTTAAAAAAAAAAAAAAAAGGCAAAACACTTTTTCTTTTTCCTCACCAGACAACAGCTTTAGATCTTGTACTTCTGCCTTTGGTTTTATTTTCTTCAGGTGAATGAGATACATTTGCTTTGTGGGTTTTCTTATGATGTTCTAGAAAAGCTTTTCTGGCAAATGCTTTCCCACATTTATTGCATCGGTGCAAAGAAAAGTTTTTTGTTACTTTTACTTCAATGCCAACATCAGCTCCTTCATACTTTTTATTGGGAGAATTAGAGGTGACATCCTGTTTTGAACCAATCTGTTTTGTTTCATCCCTCTGAGGGCCTCTTTTTGTCACCTTATTTAGAACAAGATCAATTGGCTTTTTTATTGCTCTAATTTCTAAACTTGCAGTTATTTTCCCAAGGTAGCGTGGTGACTTTTTATGAACTACGGTTATATGCCTTATCACATCACGTTTGCGACGCGTTTCATAAGAGCAGAGTGGACACCTGTAGTATTTAACATAAATGTTATTTCCATCTGTGTGTAATTCAATGTGTTTTGTCAAGTTCTGTTTAGAAGTAAATTGGCGTTTACAGAGTTTACAGTAAAGCTGCTTGAAGTCAAAGCCAGCTGAAAGTTTTGGCTTCCTGGTTTTTTTGCTGGCCACCTGCAGCAGATGCATTGGTTGATTTAGAGGTTGATTTAGTGGTTGATTTACAGGTTGATTTAGTGGTTGATTTAGTGGTTGATTTAGGGTTTTCAGGGTCCTGTTTAACTTTATTTTTCTGTGCTGACGGTGTGCTCTTTTTCTCATTTGAATGATTTGTTCCCTTTAATTCATTCTGCGGAGAAAGGGCAGTGGAAGGGGGTGAAGGTTCTACAGAATCTGCTGGTTCAACTTTTAGTTTTATTTCTGTGCCATTGGCAGTATTGTTGGGTCCTTTCTCTCTTTTAGAGTTCTTTCCAGAAAGAGTTATCTTGTGAACAATTTGCATGTGCCTTTTCAGCATTATTTGTGAACTATATTTTCTCTTGCACAGAAGGCATTTGCATGCAGTTAAATTGTATTCAGCCTTTGAAGATGACTTTTGTTTTCGGGTCTTAAAAGATTTTTTAGCAGAAACTGTATCCAAGAACAAAGGTTGCCCAGGCTTTGTAGCTATATCAGGAGTAATGGAATCCCTTCTTAATCCTCTATGAACTTCATCAAAATGCCTCCTTACGTTGGCTTTTGTAGCAAATGATTTATAACATACAGGACAACTTCTACCTAATGTTACAAGAACATTCTTATTTCGTCCTTTCGCGGAGCATTGATTTGGTTTCTTTTTTGTTTCTATGTACTTCTTTAGCTCTTCCATCTTTTTTTTGTGCACTTTTCGAATGTGCCGGCGTACGCTGCGTCTGGAATGAAATTCTTTCCTACAAAGGCAACATATCAACTGGTGGCCAAAATCAGAATTATCCAGAGAGTCCAACTCAGGATTTACTGCTGGAGGCTGTTCTTCAGGAGTAGGTATTGCCATCACCTTGTTTGTAACGGGATCAGCAGGAGGTAATTCTACAGTTTCCCCAGCTGGGACTGGGGCTGGAGCTGAAACAGTCTTGGGTTGCTCAGTGCTGGGTTCCTGTATCTGTACTGGAGCTTGATCAGGGGTACTACTACTTTCTGTGTTCTCATCTGGGCTATCAGTCCTTGATACATATTGAAATACAGCATTCTGATTAGTTTCTATAGGTTCCAATTTAATGACATATTCTTGCTTATCTACCCTTGGATAGATTGCTTCCAGGAGGTCATTTATGGCTTGACTCTGTTTATCATTTATATCTGGGAGGTCTGTGAAAAGAGGCAAAGGTATGTTTTTTAATGATTTGGTAATTTCAAATTATTTAAATTTCAGAGTATCTTTTAACCACTGTGTCAGTTCAGTCACCAAATTTGCACAAATCCTGTATTTGTACTATTTTTCTGACTATTTATACTTAGAAGCTTTGAGTAATTGTCATGACATCAGTACAAGTTACTTTTTTATTAAAAGCCAAAATTGGAAGCACACCCTTCTAGTGTGCTAATGTGAAAACCACCTAGACTAAAAATTAGTTTGCCTGGAATTAAACTGAACTTTAAAAATCTGTATCAATTGCAAAAATAATGTCATGCAACTGAGCTTGTTCTGCAGGCATGCAACTAAGCCTGAAGTATCATTAGAAACTGATTTTCCTACTGCTGGAAACAGGCACTCTCAGTAAAGGAACGTAATTCTGGAAATAAGCTCTTCTCTGTGAATTCTGAACAGTCCTTAAGAAAGAATGAAACGTCTGTGTAACCAGAGCACTGCATGAAGATATAAGTAGATAAGAGAGAACTTAACTTCTGGGGCAGGGAAAGCTTTTAATTAACACCAAAGCAGTTAATAGGCTCAGTGATACAGTAAGATAGTAAATGTTAAGGACAGAAAAATCCTGTATTATTCAGAGGAAAAAAAATTGTACTGATTTCTGAAAACAATAAAAACTGAGCCAAAGAATTTATTTTAAGAAAGAATAACTTCTCCAAGGTTCACCAAAGGTTCATCTTGTGTTCTGCCCTGATAAGGAGCTGGAGCAGACTTACAAAGCAAGAAAGGAGGATACAGGTATTCTCCTTGTTTGTCTGATGCAGTAAACTTCTCAAGCTGAAGTCTGCCTTTAAAGTACTGTTTTAATACAATTAGTTTCCAAAAGGTTTATTCAAATGCTATTGAAGCATTTATATTCTTGGCCACCACAATGTTAAGCGGTGGGTTTTTGTTTGGTTTACCAGAAATACTGATAATTTTACTGTCTGGTAATTTTGCTGGATACCCCACAGTTTTTTTACTATTAAAAAAAAAAAAAAAAGAAAAACAAATGATTACTCCCATTTACCTTCACATCATTCATGATTTTACAGGCCTCAGTAATACCCTGTTTTTAAATGCCTAATTAGTTCAGTGATTTAGTTCCCAGCAAGGTAAGCTAAGCATCCGCACTGACATAACTAAGAAGCCAGAGTGCTACAGCAAAAAGGTGAGGCACTGAGACGATATAGTTAAAAATTATCCACGATGATTTGAAGATGTGATTCCTGGTAACAGCTAATTAAAAACCCACACTTAGTCAGGGTTGTTCCTTCCACACTGCCAGCAACACATGAAAAGAGTGTCAGTACAAGAAATATCCTGTTTTGTTGCGCAGAATCCATCTTTTAACACTGAATTTTTAAGAGCTTTTGCAGTCAGTTTCAAATGGGACTATCTATATAATTTTTATCAACGGTAAGAAGTCCTTCCTATTTTATAGCATCTTTTCAGACTACTTAATGACTACACCAACAGAATACATCTCAAAAAAGTCATCAGGGAACAGTCTTTGGAATTTTTCACCATGGGGATGCTGAACTTTTATTCCTACCTCTTCTTCACTATCTTTTATTTATTGAAAAAAACCTCCCACTTTATTCAGTAATCATCATACTCAATTTTATAAAAAACATAAGTATTTATATAGTTTTATTCAGAGCATGTAGTATTATTCTCTTCATTTGTGCCCCTCCTAGCGAAGAGTGAAATATGAAAGCTAACCAGCCAATTAAATGAAGGCTAGAATGTCAGGAGCTGGACGGGAAGTCTTTACTCAGGGTAATCTTATTTTGCTTAGAAACTTTTGCATCTAAGTCAGATGCACTTCTAACCTTCCTTTGAAAATACAATTCATCCCTTTTCATAGAGAAGCTCTGTGACTCTCAGCAACTGGCCAAGCACACTCAGTTGAGGAAGGTGACAGTACTACTGCTTTCACCTTCGCCTTCACAACACTAGCTGACACAATGTGGGAAAAGAATCACCTACATAAATCTCTCTTCATTCCTAATTTTTGAAATATTGAGGCACGAAGGCATTAATCAAGAAAGAAAAATCCTCATTGCACCTATGTTGATCTAGCCAAGAGATCAAGACAATTAGAAAGCTTTACAAAACACTTTTGAATGCTGGCGCATTTCCATATTATTCAGCTTTACTCAGATCAACAGAAAGTCATCAATGGAATGAGCCTTTAGTAAATTTCGTTTTCCATAAAAATATACTCCTTTATTTTTTCCTCATTATTTAAGTAACTTTCTTTTAATAATAAAGTTTAATTCCTACAACAAAGGTGGTGGGCTAGGCATGATCACATAGAATATCTTAAAGCAGCGTAAGGTGAGGTGAGGTGGTAGGAAAGATAGTATTATTGAAGCACAGGTCCTTAAAGAAAAGGGTGAACTTTCAGTCTGTTTCATAATGAGTAAGACTGAAGGATTGCATCCATGACACAGTGCTTCCTAAGTACAGGAGAAAATCATGGATATTGATCCAAGCCACTTTACAGGATCCAGTTAAGTCCATCAGAGCTATGCTGATCTAAAACTGAAAAGCCTTGTTAGATCCACACTTTTCTATGAGATTCATTTCCCAGTCCTTTGGCATACTTTTCAGTATCTTTCACAGTAAAGAGGGAAAGAGAGGAAAGAAAAAGGGGAAGAAGGAATAAGTGACACTTCATTAAAAGGTTGGACGTATAAACTAGCTATCAAATTATGACATTGACATGGGTCTCGGTTGTTAATGCATATTAAGTCAGTGCTGTAGCTTCTTTACTACCATAAAAATGACCTACATATGTTACTATTGAAATTTAATTCCACTGCTTCTTTTGCATTTTGCTTCTGGTGTGTTTGTATAAATGGTACAGAAAGTTTCTCAACTTCAGATAGCTATATTAAATATTTCAATTAGTGAGACTTACTATCATCCATCTGGAGACTTGGAGGACAATAAAACTTTTTATGAGTAATTAAATTTGGTAATCCTCTGAAGAGACTCCGGCACAATTTACACTCAAAAATGGTGTCCACATCTTTTAACAAGATATGTTTAAGTTGTTTAGTTCCTGTAATAAAACAAACATTACACTTAAGGAAGGTTTTCTGTTCATCTTTTAATTCATATCATCCCACAACAGTGGAAACATTAGAACGTGACAACTATAACAGCATTTTATCTTGTGTTAATGCTACTTCATTGCACTGTAAGTTTATGATACATACTCCAAGTTTCACTACAAAAACAAGATAGTTTGGAAAAAGTCAAGGATTATGCACATTACAGTTTACAGGGAAAGCATGATGATTTACGATAAAAACTAACAGCTAACATTAGGAAGGTGTCCATACTACAGTATCTGGTTGCTGCAATACAATTACCCAACAGGAAAGAATAAGCACGTGGAGCATTTAAAGAAGCCTGCAGTATTTTTTCTTTAAGCTTATCTAACAGTGCTAAGAAAACAAGATATATACAGCTATTTCATGTAAAAACAGCACCCGGTAAGGCAAAAAACTAGAGCATACAATAAAACAAAGAGAGTAACTAAGGTCAAGAAATGTTACTACATCTAGGTATCTGATCCAAGATCAAGATGATCTTAAACTGTAGACATATTTTCAGCCTGCTGAAAGGAAAACACATATAATTTATGTCAGAAACTTTTCTATTAAAACAAAGGCAGTGTGACAAATTACGTAGGTTTTCCAGACTATTATACATTGTATATTCAAAAAAAAACCCACAAAGATATAATTTGATCTAGCATTGGTGATCTATTCCAGCTCCTGCCTTGCTTAAAGAACTAAAGGATTCAGAGTTTAAGTTACACTTCAGACCCACTCCTTCATTTCTGATCTCACAAAAATTATGAACGTAATGCCTACAATTAGCAATGGATTACTAAATGATGAACTTACCCACTCCAAATTAGAAAGAAACACTAGCTAACCAAATTCTAATTTCTCTATCTTGATTCTTTTCTTATAACAGAATAAATCAAAATTAATCAAAATTAGTCCAACAAGCAAAAATGTAATGAAACTGGAGCAAGAATAAATAATATTAGACAACTATGAAACAGCATCAAGACATTCTTCAAGCTGAAATAGAAGTTCAAGTTTTCTGTCATCACAGACACTTAAGAATTCCTTTTAAAGATCAAACTCAGAGTCACACTACAGAACTATTTCCTAAATGAAACTCTTTCAATATTAACAGTTTCATAACAACTAATAGTTCTTCAATACAAATGGGCCTTACCACAACAACTTTTTTATTTCTGGATGTAATAGTAGTACAACCAAATTTTTTACAACTGACTTTTAGCAAAGCACAGGGTCTCCTCCTTCTTCAACAATTGCTTAAAAATGGGACCCAAACTTTACTATCTGAGGCTACCGTCCAGTTTCTGTCCCCTCCTATGCCTTTCCTGGGCCACAGCCCTAGCCTCTTGTCTTTTCCTCTCACTGCTCTTTCTTCAAGTGTTACTAACCTCACCTTCATCTGACCTGTATTTTTTACAAACAGAATACTGGACAAATATTCAGATTTAGTGAAAACTCCCAATTTAAAAACTGTACAGAGTTCCCCCACGAGCAAGTTGTTTACTCAGATCTCACCAACCAACGTCTGAAGTTCTGCATATAAAGAAAACCACTGACAAAAACCCAGAGGAAGAAAACTGAAGATGCTCCATGCAGATAAAATTCCAGTAAGTTACCAAACTATAATTCAAACAAAAAGCCTCCAATTTGGTGATAGCACACAATAAACCAAAATTTGGCCATGCTGTTGATGCATGCCCTAGCCACAAACTCCTCTCCCAAACAAACAAACAAAAAAATCATCTAATTCTCCACTATTTCCCAATCAAGGGACACACAAGTCCCTCATTCTCTCTCCTGTTACACTGATTATTTCAGTCTCTTTCCATTCAGGACTGAAATGTTTTTTGTCTAATCCAAATTATTTGGCTCAAGAATTACTGGGTGAGATTAAAGGACTTATGACATACTGGAGGTCAGACTAGATGACACGGTAGTCACTCTGGCTTCAAACCATCCTTATGCAACTACAAAGCTTTTCACTGGTGGGAGTAAAAAAATAATTGGTCCTTTTGAATTAACCTGTAGACCTTTAGAGACTTCTGGAAACAGCAAATAAACTTAAAACATCCACTGGTTTTGTGGACACAGCAGGCAGAGAAAAAAATAATCATCTCCTTATTCTTCACCAACTACAGATTGTGGCAACGAGCAGTCACGTCTTCTGCCAGCATATGCTGCCTCCAGCTTACTGAAGCCTTCTCTATTTTGTAGTTCAATCTAGTTGGGGCGGGTGATACTCTGTCAAATTCTGTTAATATTCGTAAATGTTGATGCTAGAATAACACCATAGTCACACGAAATCGGTACAGAACATTGGTTATTACAAATACTTCTCTGGCAGAAATACCAAAGTTTATGCCTTTAGCAAGCAATTTCATTTTGAGAAAAAAATTTAGAATTCATCTGTTATTCTTAATGCTTTGGATGACAGAAGCTTCTGCTAAAATTGCTTAAATAGTTATGGACAATACTCTGGCTTTAATCTCTATTTCTTTACCATAAGAATCAAAATAGTTTCTTTCCATAATGAAATGTTGCTCGTTCAAAACCAACCAGTAAAATCTTGGTCTAAGTCTTTTTGCTTTCTGTCCAACTTCCCTGGTGCAGATGACTGAAGATGTCAAGGTAAGCTATCAATTTAACACCTGCCAGTGAGGACAACCTGGAAGTAGCCCAGAGACAGAGTACTTGCAACTAGTTTGTGCTATTACCGGTACAGATTCCATTAGTCTGCTTCAAGGAAAAGAAGCCTGCCACGTATATCTGAGGCCTTAGGCAATCTCAGCCAAACTAAAAAAGGTTACTAATGACGACTCTCACATCCAGTTTTTCTTCTTGTATTAAGTTGTTGAAATGCTAGTGGAGAACTTAAATATTGTGCCCTTTTACAGGACTCAGCCCAGACATGTATCCCATTACATAGCAGTGATGATTTATACATGAAACATTTCATATATATATAACAGCTCTACGTGGAAAAATCTAGAAATGTAGAGAGCATTAAAGTCATTGCTTTAATTTTTGTAGTAACTGCTGTGTTCTTGCACCAAGGGTTGTGAAAATAAAATGTTTGGTTTGCCGTATCAGAAGCACAGAAACAGCTAGAAAACATTAAAGGTTTCAATCATCTCTGGCATGATCACCCAAACGCTCAGTTGTTATTCTTACGTTCATTGCTATGTATTGTAACTCCCGAAAACAATCAAGGAACACCTAAAAGTACCGTGATAAAACAATTCTGAAAAATTCAAGGTAAACACTAAATTTTCTCTTCACCTCAGGAGTTTTAGGATAAACTCATTAATAGCAGCAGGAGGGATGACACGAAGCAGGACAAACTAATTTTTAATGTTTTTCAAAGATAACTATACAGCAGGAGTTTTATCTTCACGACTTCATATGAAAACCCTTATTAAAAGGAACAGCGCCTAATTCCAAAAACCTACAAATAGTTTGCAAATATGTAGAAAGTCAGGTGTTGGTTATTTTAACATACTAAATCACTCTCATAACAAGGTAATAAACTTCTTAAGAGTTAGGCATAGTTTCATACCTGATCGAAAACACTCAATGATTTGTTGAATACCGGATTTTGATGTTTGCACAGGCTGCTGTAATAATGGAGGATCACCAGGTTCCAACAGATGCACTGAAATATATAAAAGGATAATAAGCCACTAGAGAACACTCAGGTGATTTTTATTAAGTTACGGATTTTCTGTGCATACAGTAAACTAGCTAAAAAGAAAGGCCAGGACTACAGTAAATGTTGCCTTACTCAAAAGATTTTTATCTACATTGAATTAAAAAACAGTTAATACTGAACTTTCCAGCCATGATACCTTCTGACAGGTTGCTGTCATTTTGATTAAAGAAAATGTGTATTCAAAGTTACATGTATCAAACAAAAACACATAAATATATAAAACCAAATTAACTCACTAGAAATTTCCGTCAATTAAAGCAATTCCCAGAACAATCTACTTCACTCCCATCGTTCAAATCGAAACAGATGTACAAAAAAGCATTACCAAATACTTCACAGCGTACTATGTGATTTCAATGTTGCCAGTACACACCTAAGCACTGAATCCAAATTTAAAGTAGCAATGATCAGAAAAAAAGCACAAGCATAACTATGTAATATATACCAAAAATAGACATTATAATATTTTTAACCAATAAAACCACATTCAAGAAATGCTTCTGGTTCAAGCAAACTACTGAAGCAATACCTTATTTTTGAAGTTTCATTCCACATCGCAATCTTTGTAAAATCTACTGAAACTAAAACATTTATTGATCAGGATTACTATTAGTTATTCCAATACACAGTATTTATGCATATGAATATTAATAGCATTCCATTGCTGTATATGCATACGGCAATTAAGCTTTGCCCAGAGGGAAAAACAAATTTAAATTAATAAAAGCACTTATTCAAGCATGTGTTTGCAAAATCAATCGTTAGTTAGGTCGTCTTCTTAATTTCTTATTGACAAAATAACTAGCTTTGTAGTTCATAAATCGGCTCCTACCTTATCCATTTTGTTTGATTTTTAACCCCATTGTAAGGTTTCAATTTTTGAATGAAGCACTGAGCATCTCTAAGAAATTTATTTTTGATAAAGAACAGTAGAGGCATAGTGTAAAACTATTTAGAGATATTAAGCACAAATAGATTAAACACATTTTGACAGGAAAGTTGTTCTAAAAGATATAAGGTTATAAATAAATTCAAGCTGAAAAGAACATCAGAAAGAAAAGCAGTCTAAGAAAAGAACGATAGAATGAACACTCCACCCAACTATGCTGGCCCCATAATATACTATTATACATACGAACACATAACAACCATTACAAATCAGCTAATCGTTTGGGGATCTCTAACACAATGACATATTGTATTCTACTAGCCTATTCCCTATTCTTCAAAATAGTATATTTCAGTTTGTATACTGCCTCTAATATGCATGTGCAACACCCACTGACATCAAGAGAACTGACATACGTGAAGCAGACATAACACATCGCTGTTATTGTAAGGCAAAAAAAAGCATTTTAGCTTTTTTAAAGCATTAGAACAACTCAAAACCATTTCATCTTAAACACAAAAAAAATGTTTCTACTAGCTGAACAATACCTACTCTCAAATTACATTTAATTAAAGGAGCATTATCAAACTTGCCATGCTCACGCTTTCAACTATTAATTCCCCAAAGTGATGCCTTTCTTTTCAAAACACAAGTGAAAGCATCCAAATAACAAACTCTACAACAAGGCAACAAGAAAGGAACCAAATTTCCTTTTAGGCTACCAATTATAACAGTAGGCAGAACAATTACAAAAAATTCTAGCGAGTTGGCTGAACCCTCAAAGTATTTGTTATCCTTTCCACTGATGGCATCTTCCATGCCACACAGCAGTGGAATGCAAACAGGCGTTTCAGGACTTGGGGGTTTTTTTCTCCTCTGAGAATAAGATCTTCAAGTTCATCAAAGCTCACCAAATAAGATGTAAAGTAAAAACATCAATAGCGAATTCAAGAGATCGCCAGAAACGTCATTTTACAAAAAATTCAGAATATTACACTTTTTGGAAACAAAAAAAGGCAGCTGTTTTGCACAACTTCTGGCCTTCCTCTGCTCACTCCATACAATGCCCATGTGGTGGCTTGGGGATTATTGCACACCCCGCAGGAATTATCTTCCTGAAATAATTTTAACGTGACAGCTCAAGGACATCAAAAAAAAAACATTTCCAAACAAAATTCAGAAACTTTTTATATCCAAAACGGTCACTAACGATGCACATTTGCAACATCACGGCAGTTTCTGCAAACTTTCAACGAAGGAGGTAAGTAAAACAGCCAAAGCATCACACACCACCGTACCTGGCTCACAGCATCCATGGTGATGGTGGTCAGTCTGACAACACTTGTCCCTTAGAGGCATTTTCCGTGCGCACGACCTACTTTCCTTCTACATCCAGCAGCTCGTTTCTGCTAAAATAAGCACATTAATTGTCACCCCCGAAGCGCGGCGGCCCGCAGAGCGCTACCCTCGCACGCCCGCTTCCCGCAGCGGCAGGGCCGGCGCAGGCCGGAGCCCGCGGCACCCTTCGCGCAGGGGAGAGTTTCCATTGTTTACAGCAGGTCTCACAACGCCCTCTGCAACGGCCGCCGCGCCGAGCCCCGCCGCCCCGCTCCGCTCCCGCCCGCCCGGGCCCCGCCGGCCTCGGCCACGCGCGCCCGCCCCGCCGCCACCTGCGCCCCGGCCGGCGGAGGAGGGGAGAGCCCCCGGCCGCCGCCAGCCCGGCCCCGCGCCGCCCTCCCCGCCGAGCCCCGCCGCCCGGCCCCGCGCCCCCTCAGCGGCCGGCTCCCGCCGCGCCGCTCTCCCGCCGCGCTCCGTCCCCACCTCCCAGCCCTCCTCCCGCAGCCCCGCCGCCGGGCCGGCGTCCCGCGGCTCCCGCGGGAGCGGGGTGGGGGGGAAAGCTGCGTCCCCGACAGCCAGCGGCCGCAGCCCGCCCGCCGCCGGGCCGGGCGCCCCCCGCCGCTGCCGCAGCCGCAGCCGGGCGCGCCTGCCGCCCCGCCACGCGCGAGGCCGGGCGGGGAGGGGCGAGCGGCCGGCAGGTGACAGCGGGCGCCGAGCGCCGGCAGCGGGAGGGCGCGGCGGGCGGGCCGCCGCGGGCGAGCCCCTACCTGGGAGAGGACGGGCGGCTTCCCCCTCCCCGAATAAAACTTTATTCGCCCCTGTCCCGCCAGAGCGGCGGCCGCTGACCCCGGAGCCGGATGGGCACAGGGGCAGGAAGTGACTGCGGCCCTGGCGGCGAGGGGCCCCGCAGTGCGCAGGCGCCTCGCCCGCCGCTCCCCGGCCCGGGCCGCACAGGTGCCGGGCGGCGGCACGCGGCGCGGCGGTTGCGGGGCGCGCCGCCGGGACGGGGCGGGCGATGTGGCCCTGGGCTGCGGGCGGACGGCGCGGCTGGGCGCTCCCGGGCCGAGGGGGTCGCAGAAGCGGCCTGAGGCGGAGCGCCCCGCCGCGGGGGTTAACCGCGGCGCGGAGGGCTCGGCGGGAACCGGCGCCGTCCTTGTCTCTGTGGGGAGAAAGGCTGGTGGCGAGGCTCTGCGCGGGCCGGTGATGTGCAGGGCTGCCCCCAGGGCACCGGTGCTCGGGCACCGGCGGGAGCGGCCGCCGTCACCTGAGGTGGCGTTTCTGCCCCGTCTCAGCCTGGTCGCCTTTATTACAGTTTTTTAAAAAAACACTCGTTGTTCTGGTCAATTCACCGTGGAAAAAGACAGATTAATGTTTTCAACACCTGGAGGAAAGACTCCTTTTCTGAGAGAGGTTTCTGTAATGTGTTTTCCAAATACTTGCAAGAGGCCGTTGGTGCACTGTAGCAAATGCCCGGGCAGCCTCTGTCTCCAGACACGTTTCCACAGGGTGTCTGCTTAATCCTGCACTCGGTTAGTGCACTTCTCTTAGCAGCTTGGTTGGTGGAAAGGCAATGCTCAGTTTTTGCCAAAGGAAAGGGCACGAGTAAGTCTTCTTCCACTTACCGAAAAGCTTCTATTATTTAAGGAAACCCTTTTGTAAGGAAATGTAAGGAATAAGCACATCATTACAGAAAAAATGCTGAGTGATGGTACTAATGTGGAAACAATCTGTCAAGCTTTGGCTTGTGATAGAATCACCTGGTTTCAGACAAAGTTCAAAGTCAAATCCACTGTCCCATGTTAAAGTAAAATGTCTCACGCTGTTTCTCAAATCAGGAACTGAGAGAGCGTACTATCTGTGGCCATCAACTTGTAAGAAATAAAGTCATCTTTTAAATTACGGACATTGATTTTACCAATAAGTCCTCTAGTTCCAAAGCAGCAGAAGACCAAATTCAAACTCCATGAAGTCCATTTGGGTTTCAGTTAATGAACTTGAGGCATCTTAAGTACCAGAGAACAGTTCAAACAGCCTAATAACTCTCAAGTACTGCAGGAGTCAATTGAAACCTTCATGTTAGGCACCCAAACACAGGTCTTTGTGTGTATCCGGAGGTGCTCTCATCTCAACGAGCTTCATCTCCTGAGCTCTGCTTCATTTTAGACAAAGACTGGAAGAGGCTTAAACTCCACTCAGCCACATAGCTGCGTTCAGCCCAAGTATGATAACACTTAGGTAAAACTGTGAAGCTTATGCATGACAAAGTGCAAGGAACACGGCTGTTGGCTCTTTCTGCACAGTAGCCTGCTGACTTGTACTTGCCCAAGAAGTAACGAACTTGGAGCATTAACATTCCCCACTTCCCAGGAGAGGTGGATATCAGGTTCAAAGTACGATCATCTTCCACTCTTGCTGATGCCACTGCTACAAATGTCGAAATAGTAGAGTAACAGCAGCTTAACTTTGCATCTTGATAACATGAACATTGGTAGCCTCGTTACCCATATTATTTTACTGAGTGATCCAAAAATAAGAAAAGCAACCTGCAAATCATAAACTCGGCAATGGAAATTCAGAAACTTTTGGTTGTATTTCAGGTGACTGAAGAAGTTATAACAACTTCTGTGAGTGTCTGAATGCCACCAGCTAGCACAAAAAAGAAGCAAACGTAGTCATTGTTCATTTCCTGGTAAACTCCCGGCAGAAAGAACTGGAGTAATGGAAGTCTGCTAGTCTTTATTGATTTCTTAGAATCCCAGCCATCATTCCTCTTAGTCTCAAAAGGGAGATGTGTCATACCTTTCCAAAAATAATCATCCAAAAGTCCACTCCTGCCTCAGAAAAGTCTTGGCAAAGCATGGTGTCTTCAAAGGTGGGCTATCCAGTAGCAGTTCCTCCACCTCTTCCTTGAACTTTACTGATAAAATCCTATAAAATTTCTCAAGATCCCGCTCATTTCTGGGGACAATGCTTAAAGATTTAAACAGTGCGAAAAGGAATCCAGTGCAGGTGAACCACTGCATGGAATCAAGTGCTGGAGAGCAAGAGTGCCTGCCCAAATCAGTGGCAACAGCGTTCTTCAATTCAGCACCCCAGTGAGGCATTTTTCAGCATGCCATAGTCCTTTGCTGAGGTCCGGCTCACTGTAGAATATGTTACTGTAATAGCCATCTCTCGGATATTGTTACCTTGATATCAGCTTATAAATGTCATCTCCTAAGTGCAAGGATCAAACACAACAGACAAAGCAAAAGCTTAGTAGTGCTACTTCTGCCAGTTCTATAACTATATTAATTCCTCTTCATCTTCAGAAAAATCGTGATTTTTTCCATATCACATGCACAATTTTAGATATAGGTCAAAACCCATTAAAATTATAGAGCGATTTAGGCTGGAGGTCATCTCGCCCGGCTTCCTGCTCAGAGCAGGGCTATTTGCGAAGTCTAATCAGGTTACTCATAGCCTTGCCCTATCAAGTCTTGAAAATCTCCAAGAGTGGAGATTCCATAATTTCTTTGGGCTTCTTCTTCTGTGTTTAGCCACTCTCACTGTGAATATTTTCTCCTTCTATCCAATCAAAGTTTCTCTTTTTGCAGCTTATGGCCTTTCCCTCTTGTCCTTTTCCTGTTCACCTCCGAAAAAAAGTATAGTTCCACCTTCTTAATAACCCCCCACTCAGTGAAGCATAGGGATTATACCATCTCTCAATGTTCTCTTCTTCAAGATAAAGAAACTGAGTTCCTTCAGCCTCTCCTTATGTCGTATGCTCCAGCTCCTGCAACCATCTTGGTTACCTTCTTCTGGATACCCTTCAACTTCTAAGCATCTCCTGCACACTTGGGAGCCCAAACTGGACACAGTATTCCAGATGTAGCCTCACAAATGCCAGAGGAGAATAATAATTTCACTTCGCCTGCTGGCTATACGCTTCTTGCTGTAGCATGGTATGTGCTTAGCCTTCATTACCTCAGAGGTGCAGTGCTGACCCTCGTTCAGCTTTTTCATTGGAATGCGCAGGTCCCTTTTTGCAGAGCTCTACCTCATTGGTCAGTCCCCAGCCTATAGCATTGCATGGGGTTTTTTTTGTCCTGGGTGCAAGGCTTTGTTCTGTCAGCCCGTTCTCCAGCTTGTTCAAGGTCTCCTCATATGGCAACCCTGTCCTCCAGCACATCAGCCGCCCCCCCAGTTTCACATCATGCACGTGCTGAGGGTGCATTCCAGCTCATCATCCAGGTCACTGAGTATGTCAAAGAGCATATGCCCCAGTATTGCTCCTTGAGGAACACCGCCCGTAACTAGCTGCCAGTAAGATTTCAGACTACTGACTGCAGCCCCTTTGACCCTGACAGTCCAGCCATTTATACATCATACACACTTACCCTGTAGTCTTCCCACCCAGTTAGATTTGCATTTGGCTAGAGGGATGCCATGAGAGACCATGTGGAAACCCTAGCTAAAATCAAGGTAAATGATACCTTCTGCTTTTCCCTCATCCACAGAGCCACTCATTTTGTCATAAAAGACAATGAGGTGGGTTAAGCAAAATTTGCCCTTCTGCCTTCCCCCCTCCAGTTTTAGTAATTCCAATTGAATTAAGGTTAAGTAAAGTACTCTAATTTGTTGGGGGGGAGGGGAATGCTTGTTTTTGGAGGATAGCCAAATAGCAGCTGAAATCTTATTCTATCTTAAATGCATCTTCATAACTTTTGTGTTGCACTCTTAAGGAAGACAAGAAATAATGGGCAGTGTTGCATGCATGTATGAATCTCAGTAACTTAATTGACCTTGTAACTTGTTTGTGGGTGGAAGACCCTAATCTGTATATTGTTGTGTTTAACTCATCATGTAGTTTACAACGTAACCAATTAGTGATGTGGGCAAGCAAATGGACCCAAACTTTGACCAGTCAGATGGCCAGTCATGAGCAAAGTGTCTCTGGTAGAGGCAAAAGTTGCCAGCACAGGTCGGGTAGTTCCACCCAACCTAGCAGAAGATGCCTTCAGGAAGATACCTGCAGAGGGGAGTCCTTTCAGCCGGTGACTGGCCATTGTGTATGAGAACTTCGGATTAAGGTGTCAAAGATCCCAGTAAAGCTCACTTCACAACACACTGCTGCAGTTGTTCATCCAACAGGATAAACTGGAACTAAGATCCAATCTGAGTTTCATTGTGTAAATGAAGAGCAAGCAGATGATGTTGCCTGACTTTGAAAAATGGAATGTTCCTGCCTTCAATATGAATGATAATTGGAATCTGTAAATACCTTATAATAAAACTTATTGAATAAAAACGGTGGGGCAAAAACTGGGTAAACTTTCTTTTTGTCTTACACAGATAAGAAAAGATTCAATGAAAATAAAAGACAGAGGTTTTTAAAACAATAAGAAGTAATTCTTCACACAATCCGTAATTAGCTTATATCCAGTGAACAGGGAAATTCACAGCTAAACCACATACAGTGTTAAAAAGGGCAGGGTGCTCTTCCATGTAACAAAGATAAGGATGAAAATCCTTTTGATCCATTTCATGTGAATTCTAGGCATGAAATACGTTATTAGGGGAGTTTCTTTGAGTTTAGCTTTTGTTCTCCGGCTAATGGTCTTGGCATAACCAGCAGACTTTGAAACAGCATCTTTACTTATTCATTGCCTTTTAGATGACATGGAACTGGTGAGATGTTTTGAACTGAGAGTTCTGTTACAATTTGATGATCAAATTCTTTTTTTAATTGTTTCTCTGTTGTGGTTAATGGCTTTGAGAAATCCAAAATTCAGAACAGTTTCTCTTAGTTACTGGATTGTGCTTCCAAAATGTATAATCAAGTATTCTAGCAAGGGAGGTATTTTTTGGTAGAGGATATCGAAGCATCATCTCAAATAGTTGTGATAGTAGGTTTAGTGTCCACCGAGAGGTTTTGTTCTGCCAAAGGGCTGGTAGTAACACCTGCTGAGATTCCTTGCCATCTGCTTATACATCTAAGAGCTGTAAGATTTGATTAGTAAAACTTTTCCTCATACGCTGTGACCACTGACATTTTTTCTGTATTATTTGGTATGCATTTTGGATGAAGCACCTGGCTTCACAGTAGCTTTTCCTAGGAGAAAATAATTCTAAATTGGAGTTAATTAATGCTGTGATGCTGCACTGAGCAGAGTTCAGTTTTGCAGAGACGAAGGTAAAGTTGCATAAACTCTGGAAGGATCTCACAGGTAATGTGCGCTAATCAAGCGGTGTCACAAATCACAGTCATAAAGTGTTTCACTGCAAATACAGATACTCCAGCATTTCTTAATACATCGCTCTTAGTTTTTCTTACTGATTTGATGTGGCTTCATCTAGTGTTCCCACTGAAAGCATCCCATGATGACTGTACATTCATAAACTCCAGATTAAACAAATTTTAGACATAGAAGTCAGAGAGCAATTCAGACTGCTTCAGGCACATTAAGACTCCTTTGTTAGAGTCTCTGTGTCCACGATGGCCAGATGGGTAGAACACTCACCAAGGAAGCAGAAGACCTTGATTTCTAAATCCTAAACTACAAGTTAGAGACCCCTTTTGTTACACACAAGGCACAGTTCAATCAGGAATGCAAGAGCTGGAGGGCTAAAGACAGATTAACAAAGACAGGCTGATTCTATTGAGAATGCGATTAACTTGGGGAAGGGGAAAAACAATACTGAGTTCTGGTTGCAATTCCCAGTGCTGTTTATTTATTTATATTCAATGACGCTTAAATGGGAAATGAATAAGTCTTCAGAGCATGTTGACTTTCAGAGAAACGTGGGATCACTTAGACAACTCTAAGTTGTTTTTCTTGGGTCAGTCACTGCGAAAAAGTACATTAAAAGTTTCCTATGCGCTACAAATGACAAGATGTGAACTAGTTCTCCTCGTGCCATTTTATAGCCCAATACAACTTGCTTACTATATTCACAGTTTTAAACTGTGTATATTTATATGCCTCGTGTTTTTGGTGGAATCTTAAAATTAAATTCAATTATATTTGCATCATATTTACATTTGCATAATTGCAATGTTTACACTATCCTTATACCTTAGTCTTGACAGTGTGTTACGGAAGATCCCTAGGCTAGAATAATTTGGAATCTTAGTCAATATATATTCCAGTCTAACAAGCAGCTGCATCTTCATGCTCTGCTCCCCAATTAACACAAAGCTTCATTACCCTTTTGGGATAAAAATAAACTGCTATGTGTATTACCTTACCCATAAGTCATTTATTTACAAAGTTAGTAAAACTCATAATTAATTAGACTTCTCATGAGGTCTAATTCCCTTCTGTGCTTTCTGGTGCACTACTATAAAGTTTAGCAAAGGGAACAATTTGCAATGCATCTCTCCCCTAGGAAATCCTTGTCATCATTTGATCACAGATTCAACCTAGTCTGGTTTTTTCCCCTTTATACCCTTCAGCTTTGATTCCTGGTTGCACAGTGACACAGCTTCAGGAAAAATTTTCTGCCCTAGAAGTATTTAGCTCATGATTACAGCACTTTTGTCGAAAGCATGAGCTGGTGGTTCAGTCTTCAGCAAGGTTGCATGGGAACTGGAATCCAGGTTTCCCATTTCAGAACTGCACCTTCTTCTGACAGTGGTTTCTGGCAGAAGAGTTAGATAGCGTACAGAGTAAATGCTTTTTTTAGAAAAAGTCTGTGTAGCTAGAAACAACTGAGAAGAAAAACTTTGGCAAACTGCAGGTGACAAGAAGCGACCATTGTAACACACCAAGAAGACATTCTGAATCATCAGATCAATGTGGTCAGTAACCCTCTCTTGCAAGGAATAAGGAAAAAAAGGTCTTAACTGCAATGAAGACATAGCTTGGGTAGTTTTGACTGGGACTTGGGCACTGGTGCCATTGGGAACTTAAGCTCAGCTAGCCAAGTTCCAGTATTCTTCTTTCCTCCTCATGGGTCACTAGCAGGAACAGCACGATTTGCAACTTTAAAATAATTTGTCTTGCATAGCTTTCTTTACGAAAGGCATCATTCTGTGTAAGTATTCTCCTCTTCTCACTTCTTGTTCCCTTTTAGTTTACCGTTACCTACCTAGCTGGGTAAAACGTTATGTTTCTCACAGTACAGATGGATTACTTAACAAAAGAATGAATCTAATCAAATATATTAGGAAACATGAAAGACTTGCTTACAGTATTATATAATTTGCATCTTCTTACCACATTCAGTTTTCATCCAGTCCAGTGATTTTTTTCCCCTGTACAGTCTTCCTGTAGAATGAACATGAAGTTAATTTAATTCATGTTCTCATCCCTGATTAATCTGATTAATACAAAATACAAACAGATATGCAACACGATGAGATGCATGCTTTTAGAAATCATTTCACTGAGACATATATATTTTAAGGGTTTAATTATATTTGTGATGTGCACTAGGAAATGGAGGAGAATGCATATCAATAAGCAATTTGAGGCCTAATGCAGACCTGGTCTAGCATGCTGATTCACAAGGTGATCATGCTCTGTACCACATAGTGTATATAAAAGCTATTCCTATTTATGAATCTAGTGAAGTTTAAAATCAGTGTAAAGCATTGCCAGCTGTCTCTTCCTTCTGTAGGCGGTGGCAAAGGATGCAGACTGTCGAAGACAGAAGAGAGAGGAGGGAAGAGAAGACAGAAGAATTCCCAGTCTTTTTAGTGGAAAAGAGCTAAGCATATCTTGAAATGTGCTGGTGAGGGGAAAGTACTGGAGAAAATTGGACAAGGGCATATGTTTCTCTGTATGTGCATATGTATGCCCGTGTATGAATACATGCAGTTGTATGGATATAGGGTGGGAAGGGGTAGGCAGCAGTAGCATGTCGGAGGTAGTTTAGAGAAATAGGAGAATAAGAGAAATATATCTGGGAGGAATGTTCGAGAAGGAAAGTGAGAATGAGGCAGATTCATGAGAAGAGGGGAGAAAGAATCGGGAAAGGCATAAAAAAGATTTAGAATGAAAGGAGGTAATAAGATGCAATAGTCTAAAAATAATGCAGGCAAGACTGACAGCAAGAGGTATAACAGAAAAGAGGAGGAAGAAGTAGGAAGTCAAGAAAGAAAGAACAAGCAGCAGAATTCATTAAACCAAGTTTCCTGTGGTTTTATGACTTGTAATGAGATTTTCCTGTTTGCTGACCATTTTCTTAGCATTTGCAGTAAGAGCAAACAGGAAGTATAAACAGAAGCATCCAGGCCCTGGGTCTCATCAGAGCAACAGTGCTTAGCAAATCCAGAAACAGTACGATTATTTCTATTCAAAAAAGAAACAACTATTTTCATAAGCTTATTTATACATGTGTATGTGTCTGTATGTAAATCAAGTCATATATTGCAGGACAATAGCAAACTTTTAAATTTTGTTTGAGAAATTCTGATTTCATTAGCACACTTGCAAGATATTACTCAAAATCAAGGAACACATACAAGTACTTCAAGATGTCTGAGGACAAACCATGAAAACCAAAAAAATAAGAAAGCTGAATTTCAGGAATATCAAAACTTTTAGGAACAAGAAATTGTAGAAATCCAATATATAAATTAGTTAAATACATCTAACCCAATCAGCATAAAAATACTGTTTCATATAAAGAAGGACTACAAATGATAAATCACATGATGAACTGAAAGAAAAATGAAACGGTGCATGGCCTAACGAATACCAGTGATAGGCAGCTGATAAGCTAGTCTGCATATGTCTACGAGAAAGCATATTCGTATAAATGAACTGTGGTGCAGCTCTGCCCTCGCTGGGAGACTGATTGGCTTGCTACACTCTGCCTGGCTCCATTCAGCTTGTGGGAGTGTTGTAACATTGAGACCTTGAGTACTCTGTCAAAATTGGTTGAAATTTTCAAGAAGGTTCCAAAGCTATTGCAAGACTCAGACTGACAGAATGTGCAAGAGAGTAAATCTTGCTTCCTTAGGAAGTGAGGCTAAAACTGTAGAAAAGCAAAAAGACATGAGAGATTTATTCAGATAGACAGTTGATTGCCACATTAAAGCTAAATGCAGTTTGCATTTGCACTGCAAATTAGATTTGCTTCTTGGATAGCAGTACATGGCATGTCTAATTTGGACTAGAAGTCCAAAATAAAGGACACTTTCATTAAAATAAAGTCAATGACAATAAACTAAAGGTACAAATTGGGAGGTACAAAGCCCAACACAAATCTGGACAAAAGAGACTGTACAAAAAATGTGACAGAAAAGATTGACACAAGGCTGTTCCTATTTCAGTGTCCAAAATCCTTGAATGCATAAGAAAGATATACTCTAAAAAATCAGGCATCAGAAGATTAAGAAGTGATGACAGAAATAGTATTCGGCAATAAAAGAAGTGGGCAGTTAAGTCAGTAGCAACATATTTCAGCAGCCTCCGTTCAAGTTGAAATTAGACAGCAATGACAAATAGTCTCAAGGAATCAAACCTCAAACAGAGAATGAATCCCTGTAATGAGCAGGACTGGTCTGCTCTCACGTTGACCTACTGGGTCTCTCTTTCACATTTTGACAGTACCTGTGTGAATGAAATTTATGCTAATGAAACTTAACTGAACTGAGATTGGCAGAGGATATTTTGGCAGAGGCTATTTTGTCCATGAAGGAGTGCATAATGACTCTTGCTCAAACAGTTCTTATCCCACAACATTTACTATTTTTTTTAATGTGTTAAAGAAAAGGCTGGTGTGCAAATCAACATTTTTTTCATTCGTCAGCTTGGCACACTTTTCTGATACTTCCTCAGAAATAACTCAGGATGTGATACTTAATTGTCCCTCAAAATATATTGTCCAAGCACCATGCCAGCTGCCTCCCAGGTGAGGTCATTTGCTTCACTTATAATACATCTCCTTGAACTACTGCACAGTTAATAATCATATTGTATTAAGCAGTACAGGTATTAGAGAACAGTTCTGAAAACCGAGTGAATGTGGTCTTATCACTAGTCTGGTGAACATGTTGTGTCTCCCAGTTTTCACTATCACACAGAGTACGTACCATAGTCTGGGTCCCAGACAGCTAGTGAATTCAGTCAGTTATGTGCAAAGGAATAAGCTATAGCCCATAGTAGTTTGTAGTAGCCCTGGACTGTTACACAGCAAAAGAATAGTTTCCATTAATTCAGCATTGACATTAACTTATCCTTTATTATAAGGTACAAACATTGGAATAGGGTAAATGCACTATTTGTATTGAAAGAAGAGGAAAAAGACAAGCCAAGGATTTAACAAACCTGACAGTTCACCTTCAGTCCCCCCAAATACTGAAGCAAGTAATGGAAGACACTATTATTAAGCATTTAAAAGATAAAGGGGATATGTAAAAGCCAACATATACCTGCCAAGTACAAATCATGACAAGTCATCTCCTTTCCTTGTTAATGAGTAATAGGCCTTAAGAAAAAGAGAAGTGGAATCTAGCAGGATTTCAGGAAGGCTTTTGATGTTTTCTTATGTGGGATTCTCATTCATAAGCAAGGTAATGTGACTAGAAAACCACATGCAAAGAGAATTTATCAGTGGTTTACTGTCAAACTAGAAAATTATATTAAGACTCTATCCTGGTCCAATACCATTAAATATGTTCATTCATAACTTGGTATGTTTGTTAAATTTGTAGATGATTTCAAGCTGAAGGATCTGCAAGCACACAGAAGGCCAGCATGAGAATTTAAAATTATTTTGATTAATTCAAAGAATAGTCTACAAAAAGAAGTCTACAAAAAGAAGACATATTTCAAGTTTGGAAATGTGAAATTCTGCTCTCAGGGAAGAATAGACACTGTGTGGGTGGCATGCAGGCATTAATAATTAAAAAAATCATACAGCGGAATAAGGTAAAGATGCTACCAGAGTGTGTGTGTACATGAATCTCTGTGAATTATATTCCTAAATAGGAGAAGTATAATATTAGAGCAACAGTATCAGATTACCAGAATGGTGACAGTTATCACAAACTGGTAAAGAAAATAGCGAAGTAGAAAATTATAATAATGAGAGACTTCAATTATTTGCTGTCATGCAATAAAGATCCCCAGCAATCAGGAAGCAGGTGTGCATAGGTAAAGGTTAGAGATGGTAAAGGTGTGAGATGGTAAAGGTTATGGACAAAATGAGATGAGACTTCGATAGTAACATTCAAATTTTGAGAAGAAAAGGAAAATTTCAAAGAAGCAGGTAAAAGAAAATTTGCATTGGATTGGAGACTTTATAAAAACATCATGTTATAGGCCAAGAGTCAATGAATACGTCAAATATGAAGATATCAAAAGCATTTAAAACTGAAACACTAGTGTGATTACACTGCAAAGGAAGATAGTAAAATATAGAAACAAGTTCAAAAAAAACATAGTCATGTCCAAAAGAGGAAAAAAACAGAAGGAGAAGCTCTATGAATTTACATGTAAAATCAGAGATAAGTCCAAAAAACACTATTTTGAAGAAGTCCTAGCTAAATGTTCAAAGCCATCTTAACCACATCGAAAAGAAGCAGCTCACCAGACCATCCATCCAACTGATCAGTGATCACAAGAAGCACTCAAGAAAGATAAACTATATCAGAAAAAGCTAAATTAATTCTTTGCATCAGTTTTGACTGAAGAGAAGGTCAGGGCACTTCTTAACGCCATTCTTTACGAGTGATGAGTCTGAGGAACTGTCTCAATTCAAACTATTATAAGAGGTTTTAGAACAAAGCAATAAAATTAACCATACTAAATTACAAGGACAAATTGGTAGTCATCCCATAGTTGTAAAGAAATTCAAACATGGAATTTCTGAGCAGTGCTACTGCAGTATGAAACCTGTGGTTTAAATTAGCCTCTTAGGGCCAGAGGTCTGGACACTGACAAATGTGACACCAAGCTTAAAACAGGCTCCAAGAGAAATTCTGGGTACTACTGGCCCATACATCTGATTTATATATTCAATCAGTTTTCTTTCTACATAATTAAATATTATACTAGTAGAGACATGGATAATATAACGTACTGACAATGAGTCAGCAGAACTTCTGCTGGGGAGTCATACCTTATCTTATTAGAGATCTCTGAAGGAAGTAAGGTAAATGTCACCTGATATGTTTTTCGTAGATACTCTTATCAAAGGCACTTAAATAAGTTACACTGTCATACATAAGATATAAAATTAAGAATAAGGTTAAATAATCAGGTTTTACAATGAGAAGAAACTACCAGTGGCGACCCCCTAAGAATCTGAAGTAGAATCTTTGGTGTTTAAAGCAGTCATAACCATGAGGAAGAGGAGTGAATTGTGAAAGGACAGAATTTTCAGGTGATGAAGTATTATGCATGCTAGACAAACATAAAACTGAGTGAAAAGGAATCCACAGGGATCTCAAAATACTGAAGGACTTTTCAGTAAAAACAACCAAATTAAATCGTGAGAAGTATAATGCCATGCACGTGAGGTAAAAATACCCTAATTATAAATACATAACAGCTGTCTCAAACTGTGGTACCTATTATCTTTCAGAAAGAGGTCGGGAACCACTGGAGGTGGGAAAAAAAAACAATAAAGAGAATGTTAGAAATTACTAGGAAAAGAGAGAACGAAACAGAAAATCCTATTATGTCACTATGTCAACTCATCTCTATCCTCCTTTTGAACACTTGATACAGTTCTGATTATATGTTCCCAAAAGAGGTGTTATAGAATTAAAAAAAATACTACAAAGGAGAGTCAGTCACTGAGATGAACAACAGCTTCTGCACAAGGGAGGAGAAAAAGGACCAAGACTCTCCATGCTTGGAGGCAAGATAATAGAGAGGGATATGATATAAATCTATAAAATTGTAAATGGTTTGAATAAGATGAATAGGGAGTGCCTATTAATTATTTCTAACCTCACAGAAACTATCAGACCCTCAATGAAATTGTCAGGCAGCAAGTCAAACATTAATAAATCTTAATATAATACATAACTAAATTGTGGGCCTCATTGCCACAGAATACTTTGGAAACTAAAAGTACAAATGAGTTCTAAAAGTGATGGATAAATGGATGTGGAAATGTTCATTTGTAGGTGTAAAACATGATGGCCTTCAGTCCAAGGAGCTCTTAGGCTGAGAAGATAACGCAGATGTAGGATCACTGTTATGCTCTTCTTGGAATTTTTGCATACTGGCTTCTGCTGTGAACATGGTTCTGGGTTGCGCTGCCTTTCAGTCAAGTGTGAAAGGCCACAAGTTCTTATGAAATGCTTATGATTTTCTAGACAGAAGTTCTGCAGAAAAGTTTCTTGGGGATATAGTGGATGACAAGCAGAATAAGAGTCAGAAATGTCATACTGGTCCAGAAAACGAAAAGCATCAAGCGATGAAGTATAAACATGAACATGAAGGAATATTTCTGTTCAGCTCAACTCCAGTAAATCCTTAGCTGAAAAACTGGCCAGGTTTTGGCATTGCATTTCAAGAGAAATGATCCAGAAGAAATCTGTAAGTATGAAAAATGTCGAAAAAATATGACCTATAAGAAACATCAAAAGCATTACAGATCTTTAATTTAGACTGAAAACTTCCAATATGTAAAAGGTAGCATCAAAGAAGGAAGAAAAATTGTTCACTAGGCCATAAGAATAAAGAATAAAATGTAGAAAACTTAAACTGTTGCAAAGAAGATTTAGGCTAGACCTTAGGGAGGGTTTTTTAACAGGAAGATCCCAAACATTGGTGTAGCTTGCCTAGGGAGGGGTAAAATCTCTATCATCCTAGGTTTTTAAGATATCTGTTAGATCTGTATCTTACAGTTTGAGTGCAGATCATCCTGACATAGGGAGGTCGGTGGGCTACATACGTGTTCAACATCCATTAGAGCCCTATTTTTTCCTGACATTTGAGGAATGGCTTGTCTGAAACGTGTGATAAATTCATACTATTTTGACTGCATGCTGGCATGCAGCTATTCATGCTGTCTTTGTGTATATTTATTTTCTTTCTCACCCCATCTCTAATCATCTATAATTTTATTTACATGCTCAGCAACAGTTCCTCACAGTCAAATTCCTCTCCATTGGCTTGCCACTCACTGCTTAGTCTTATTCCCTGTATTTTGTCACATTCCCCTAGCTCATTTTTCAAACAGCCAGTGGTGATTTGTTTGTATTTTTGTAATGACAATTTCAAATTTCCTTTTACTTATTTATTTTTAAAATCACAATATGTAACAATTGAGCATGTTATACTAAGATCGATACCATTCTCCTATTCAGTATATTCTCTCAGGAAATACTTATTACCTTGGTAAAAAGCTCAGGTCAATTCACCCAAATATTTTGCTTAATCGTGGTTGGCGGAGAAGCACTTTTTGCTTTAAATTTAGTGCAAGCTGTTGGCAGCGTTTATACACTAAGATTAGGCAAGGAGCAGAGGTGACAAAGATTTAAATGTACTTCTTTATCCCTGGCACTAGCAGCTGCCAGCTGTGGTTGTGCCACAGTGGATCTGTGCGTCCAGACTGGAAGAGCAGAGCCTGAACTCCCTGTGGCACGGCACCTCCGCCACGGCACGTTCTTCTCTGCCTAGGGAAGACTCAGCCCATGCAGGTGCTGAACAGGCATCGGTTTTCTTCCTCCAGAAAGCTCTGAAGCCTGGCCCCTGTCCACACTTAGCTAAATGCTTAATTACAAACAAAATACCGAATGAGTATCGAGATCACAGCAGGCTAGTGTTCGTGCTGTTCTGTGTGCCCACATCCGCTGAGTGGAACAGGTAGGGGTTTTGTAGATTCTGGGTGACGAGAGCGGAGCACCCAGATCAGCACGCTCCAGGCAAGTGGACTTCCTGTTACTCACACCGGCAGAAGTCGTAGTAGAGAAGTCCAGTAGTAAAAGCAAACCACATGATGCATCTGAGGAGGAAACGGGTCTCCTGCCTTCCTTCACAGCAGAAAACCTGAGATAACTTTTTCAGAATCTTCACTATCAGCTACTGACTTTGTGTGCAAGGCCTTGAAAGGTGATCCATTTCTCAACGGTATTTATCCCTGCTTTCTGAAAATCTAGCCCTGAGAGACCAAAGGTAAAAGGAGGGGGCATCCAAAATCATCTGTATCTCTGACAATCTTGATTATTATTCAAAGGAACAGGTATCCATTCACTCAGAGCTATCTGCAGAATCAGGATCCGAGTAAGCAATGTCATTTTTACAAACTGTCATTTAAGCCAGCAAGGTTATGTTTCTGTGCAGAACTACATGGTGGTGAAGAGTTCTGTACCTGGTATATTCCAAAGTGATTATTTCTAAAGCCACAAATATTTTTCTTTCTTAATTGGACAAAAGCCTTCAAATGGCTTGGGATAAACTCATCTCCTAGAAGCAAAGGCAGGGAGAGACGTAATCAGCAAGCCCTTTAAATTAAAATAGGATTGGGCAGAGAAATGTGCCACTTCATCCTTCCCTTTAGAGTAAGCCAAGATGTGGCAAACGATGGCAGAATAACTGTGAGGGAGACTACTCATGCCTGATGGAGTAGACCAGGAGAAATCTGGGCTAACTGCATCAGTATCATAAATGAGCCATCAAAGTTTGAACTTTTTATCATTCCACCTAGAAATCTACTAGAGAATCAGAAGGACTTCTTTTATAGTTGTCCCTCTCAATGTGCATAATCCTTTGACATGCTTAACGTTCCTTGATTACATGTGCTGTTTCTCCCTTTTGTTGATTGGCAGTGATATTGTTGTGCCAGAAGAGGTTTAAAGTTTTCGTAATTCACTCCCTTGTTGCAGCCAGCTAAGATCAAGGTCTTTGACTGTCTTCTCTTTGATTCTTGGAAGTGCAGTTTATTTAACCCTATTGTTTTCACCCCTTTAAAAAAAAAAAAACGGTTTTCACTTAGATTTCCTGTAGATGTCTCATATGGTTTTATGGCACCCCTTCCTGTCTGGCTGCTCTAGCCAGCCCTGCGATCAGTGAAACACAGTCTACTTAAAGAGCTGCCCCAAACAGCTATGATTCCTTTCATATATGCCCAGGAAAAGCATAAGTTTATACATCTACCCCAAACCAACACTTCATGTTGGCTTTCAAAGGTGATAAATATTTTTATTGTGTTTTTTCCCTGTTAGTCCTGAAAGGTTTTTAACTTCATTTCCTATTGTTTAATTTTACATTATTTTAGCAGACTAGTAATATAAATGTCAGTCATGGTGTTGCCTGATTCTGCTGAAGAATACTTACAAAGGATGTAAAAAAGCACCAAACCTTTCCCTGAAGTGTCTGGTCGTTATTGTAGCTATATAAATAGAAAATAGTTAGTAACAAGAGTAAAAGAGTAAGAAAAACAGAACCAAAAATGCTCCTTTGCTCTGTGGCTGCTTAACTTTTTCTCACTTATTTATGTAAATTCCTCTTCCTCACTAGTCACTGTAGTTAAAACTAAGGAAATTGTCAGAAACTTATTTTTAAGAGAGAGAAATACCTTTGGTTTTCTGCACTGATCACAAAATTATAAAGTATGTATAGAGACAAGAAGAATTTCAGAAAGTGATTCTACAGTATGAAACAGCATTGTCTATACAGTAAAACAGATTATGAAATTATCTCCCTTAATTTCTATAACCTAAAATTATCCTACAGTTTAAAAATTAGATTCTAAATATCATCTTCTAAAGCCCTAAGCTTAATCCTGCTAGAAGTACTGCAGACTACTGCTGCAGATCTTAAACACAAAAACTACATTAAAAGAACACTGAAGTTGCAAAGCTGGTATTCACCCAGCGCCCGTAATGCACTGACCTCCTTTAATGACCGATTCTCCAATAAACTGTTTTCTCCTCATTGTGCAGTGTAGCCTATGTCCGATTTATTGTACACAATTCAGCTCCTGCTCTGAACTATTAACCTTCTCAGCTTCTTCCATAATACACATCAGTACAGGAACTGAATACTTCCCAAACATTTATTTTCACAAATGAGATTAGAGATATTACTCTCTTTCTTTTATTGACTATGAAACACACAGAGACACTAAGGTCAAAAGTACTTACTAATTTTTAGTACTCGGTTTGAGACTCTTATGATGTGATTTTTCAGTGTAAGCAGCATAATACTGACCTCATTAAATTCAAAGTGCATTTGTAACTTCAGAGGTTGCTATGAGCACTCTCTCAAATGAAACTCCAGTGGTTCAAGTCCAGTATCCAGCAAACAAACACAAAATTGATGTTCATGTAAGATAAGAGAAGCCTAGTTTAAGGTACTTGCACAGTATCTAATTATGTGACAGACAGAAAGTAAAAGTAATTCTCTAAGGTTGCCCCATCAGACCAGCCCAGTTTTTCCCTCTTTCTCTTTCCTTTACAGCACTGCCTCCCATATCTGATTTCTTATTCTCTACCATTTACTGCAAGAAGAGTCAGCCTTTGGGATCCTATGAACTGTATGCCAAGAGTGGTTGAGTAACAACACTTGGAGAACTCTAGGATGACTGACAGGCAAGAGATGACAATGGCTTCCTAAGGATCCCATCGGTCCTTGCAGAATGGGTCTGGATTAGGTTACAGCAATGATTATCCTGGTTTTGTTTCTCACCACACCAAGGAGTTGAAGAAACACTTTCAGTAACAAAGCATTCCTACCACTGATAATGTAAAAGAGCTACACAGACCATACGTAGCATAGAAGATACATAGAATGTTTGAAAACTCATATGTCACTTAAGAATTGTTTGTCCAACTGTGATCCCTTGTTTCTAGGCCATTCTCTTAGCTTTCTTTTTATCATCTAGTTCTAGTCTGCCTAGAGAACCAGCCAGACTTCCCAGGTACTGCTGGTGCATTCTGTGTTGCTCCATCACTTGGCAGAGTCTCAGTTTCCCCTCTTCTTTCACTTCACAAGCTCAACTGGCCTAGTTGTTCCCCTGCACACCGTTTGTTTCAGTCTGTTCCCTTCCTACACCACTTTCCAATTTCTACTCTTGATCTATCAACACTTGATTCAGTGTATGTCCTCTTTCATGTGGTCCAAGCATAAATTTTGAGAGTATAAGGGTGAGAGCACATGACAGTTGACAAGAGCAAACCTTGCTCAAAACCAGTTCACCCCAGTTAGGTAGGAACTACCACTTCAGAAAAGTTCTTCTCAGCTTGGGCCTGAGATGCCCAAAGGAGAGTCTTTGGGAACTTCGGCTAAGAATTGTAGGCACATCTCTGGTAATATTGGCAGAGTGGCAGTTCTTCAAATGTCTGTGAGTTGACCAGCTGTGAGCAGACATAAAGATCAACAGCATACCAAATTTCAAAAACACTGCACCAAAGTATTAAGACAGTTCAACTTCTCAAACCATTGTCAGACTTTTTAAAAAAGACAAAAACGAATAGTTCTCCTTAGCCTTGTTACTGGAATGAAGATTTTTATTAGTCAGTCTTAGGCAGCAAATTTTGAGCCCAAGCAGTTAATATTTGCAATGTGATAGAGAAATAAAACCTGGATGTTATAAATGGGAAACTATCAAACAATAATATTGTAGCAATGGGAACTGCTGCCTTTGCCACATCATTACAGAGCCAGGAGCTTCCCTAATCCCATCAGCTTCTGTCTCCATTTCTGCTTCCACTGAGCTGGAAAGTTGTGTTTTCCTAGTGCAGTGCCTTAGACAAGCTCCAGGACCATGCAAGAAATATGAAGTGGCCTAGGGAGGAACAGAAGAGGAAGGGAGTGTGCGAGGGGCAAGGACTCAACTCTCTCTCATGATCAAGGGGTTTCCCTTTGGTATGAACTAGCATGGACAAGTAGAGCATGCCCTTATGGCAGGACCTGGAAGAAAGATGAAGTTCCGTTCCCTCAGTCACATGGGAACTGTCCCAAATGGCATCTGTGTATTAATTCTTTCCTCTCTTGCAATTATTTCTGTCTCCACTCAGGGAGCTTGGACTAAGATTGTTTTACAAGAGTCCAAGCTCCCTGACTAGGGACAGAAACAGTAAGCTGCAGCAGGGAGGAAGTGTAGGAGCAAGGATGAGCTCTTTCAAACTGCGTTCAGAACCACAGAACAACTAAGCTCATGGATCCCATGCCCTGGTGATTCCACGGGACTTCACCTATCTTACATAAGCAAAGGCAACTCACTTGAATTCAGGGTCAGGATAAGAGATCCAAAATTGTAATACAAACCCCCAGATTTCTTTAACTGCTTAAGAGACATAAAATCATGTTCCTTATTCTCTCATCTTTCTTTGCATTTAACTATCTGTGCTCACTCACAATGCCAAGGACCTGTCATCATTTTTTATACTATGTTAACAAATTCCTAAAGGAAGGAGCCAGAGTTGACTTTAGGTCCCCATGTTCTTGGCAGACATGCTAAACATTAGGGCAGTAAGTACTGTAAAAAGAGCACAAGCATAGTATCTTTTACCTTTCCTTTAAAATAATAAAAATCTCTGACTCCTGACATGCTTTTTTTTAAATGGCCAGCTTAGGTACCCCACTCCAGAAATGGCCAGGCAACGCTTTCCTGCAACCCTGACTTAGATGCCTACTTTCTGGCAAGGCAAGGGTCTCGGGAACCTTCAGTTTAGCTCTTTTGCTCAGCAATCCAGTGCAGTGTGGTAACTGTTCTGCAGTCATCTGAGGTGCTCAGGCTCCTTTGCACTGTTAAGCACATAATGTATAAATTTTGGAGGAAAGAAAGGCATGTAAAAGTTAGCCATACCAAGGTTCGCTGTAAACAAGATTTCAGTGGAACAGATTCACAAAATTATACAGGAACACAAATTGCTCACAATTTAATTTAAATGCATCTATTATATAAGTATGCTTGAAAATCTTTTCAAAATTGCCAAAGTCCCAGGAAGTCCCAGGCAATATAATAGATGTAGTTTTCTTGCAACACTTTTGAAAATTAAGATGTTATGTACAATAAGTTAAGGTTATAGTGTTGTTTCTTAAGGTCTAATTCTGATCTTCATTTTGATCTCTGTAAGTTCGTAGAAATTTATGTGACTTCATACCTTAATTTGTATATCTAATCATCTGAGTTCAAGAATTTTCCTTTTTTAAACATCCTTTCACACACATTCCATCAGAAAGAAGGTGTTCTTTCTTTTCTTTCTCTGCTCTTGCTAGTTGGTTGGTTTTTTTAATTCCTTTACAAAGAAATTTTCCGCCTCAAAAGTGATTTGTCTTCTGGACCTGAGTTCTAGTGTTAGCTCTGATGAAGACTCCTCTGTTATCTTGCAGGCAAATCTGTACACTCAACCTTCATTCTTCAGGAAGCCATAGCCTGCCAAATATGCACAAGGACCTTCTCTCTCCATCCCATACAAAAAATTGACTTTTTCCTTCCAGCAGTAGAAGGTGAATAAATGCAACCTCCACTGCTTTCACAGACTGAGTGCTACTGTGGGGTGGGGAGAAGGGCACCACAAAGGTTGCTGCTGTCACCAGGGTAAAGGGAAAAGGGGCAGAGCAGCAGATGCCAGGTCTGCTTTGGGCTGCAAATGCAGGAAGGAGTGTTTAAGTGTTTGAAAGGTGCTAGTCAGACAGCCTTTCCCATCCTCTCTGAGAAAGAAGAGCAGACATATGGAAATGTACTGCGTGGTAGATTCAGTTCATGGGATATCTGTTGAATTACGTTGATCAGAAACAATAAAACACTTGTGTATGCTTGATTTGCTAATGTTTTTAAAATGCTTTGAAATCCTGACACACAAGATTTCCTTGCTAATATCCACTAGATAATGGTAAATAATGAATGGATATGAATAATAGGGTTTTACTGCAACAACAGGGATAGTAGAAGCAGTAGCTGGTATCTCCAATGTCATGTCACAGTTGTCATATCAGGTAGTAAAATTTGTATGCAGTATAGTACCTCACTTTAGTAGTGTACTCATAAATCAAAATTTTCCATTTAAAGGAATTTGTTTGCATTATATTTTGCAAGTGAATCAATAAGCAATCACTACTTACTGCTTTTACTGTTTGATTTTTTTTTCATTCCACTGCTATACTTCTTGGAAGTGTTTCAAATGACAGATGGTAAATGTTTTTCAGTTCTTTGTTGCACTCTTCACAGTCTAGCTCTTTGGCCTTCATTGTAGAACCAGAACAACTATTTTGTAAGAAGGAAAACAGCACCAGAAGTTTTAGCTGCATGATTCAAAGATAAGTAGAACTGTTAATATATACTGATATAATTAGGCACTATTATTATTTATTCAGATTTTGGTAGCAGGAGACTTTGGCTTGTACCAACCTAACAAAAATCAGTTCCTTCCCAAAAAGAGATGAAAGACAAAAGAACCACAAAAGCAATGGTTGCTGGCAAGACGGGACCAGGAAACAATGAGGCAGTGGTCACAGCACACTAACCTGACAGTGTCCAGTCTTTTCGCAAATATTATGCAAAAGAAGAACTCTGAGAAGGAACTTGTAGCTATTGAAGTGTTTCTAGATATGCACAAAGATTCTTCCCCAGCGTGCAGAGCAGCCGGAGCATAACAAGTAAGGTGCTTCTCTGAAATCTCAACAAGGGAGTGCTGTAGGCTGCTATCACTCACAAGCAGATGTAGCTATTTGCATTTTGCTAGGGAATATGAGAAAGCTGGCTGGAAAATAGTATTAGCAGTAATAAGTAGGTTCTGATGGAGGAGAAACCCATGGAGAATGGTCACATAATATCACAAAAAATGTTCTTTTGGAGGAATGTGATCAAGAAAAGGCAGGATCAAGATTAGGAAAAGAAAACAGTATCAGAGAAAAATGTATGCTGTTATCTTACACTACAGGTTTAGCTGTGATGCTCACTAGAAGAGGATACACATCAGAGAGAGTCTTAAAGAAAAAATATTGCAACTCTTATACATAATAGTTGGGTATAGAGAAAGAAGACATCTGATATCAGGTTGTATGCTGTGAGATAAGAAGGTGTTGTTGATTGAAGTAGTACAAACAATAGAAGGGAAAGAGTTTGAGGGAAAGACTAAGAATCTTGTTCAACTCGAACTAACAGTCCAGGAAATACTGGAGACATATCCAGTATGCCTTAAGCTGCAAAACGTTGAAATAATGATTAATAAGCTCCATATTGAAGCTTCCTGTGCTGCAAATAATTATTTAAAACCAGTTAAAGAGAGGCATTTCCAAATCACCTAAGCTATTGAGGAGAACTATTACTGTCAAACTGTCATCTCCTAAGAGCTCTGGAATATCTCGTCTAAGTATTAAAAATAATTGCTAGTCATGAAACAAATGCTGAAGGCCTAATTTTACATGCCTGTTTCAAGCCAAGCTCACAGACATCAGGTTGATTAAGTCAGTGGAAAAGTGCCCAATAACATTTTAGTATAATAACTCTTGTTATAAAAAGCCAAAATGTGTATTTTTAATCGCCTGTTTTAATAATCTTTTAATAAGATGTTTTACTCAAAATTAATGTGATACATAATGTTATATTAAGCTAAATTAACCAGCATCTTTTAGTGATGGTTGTGCTGGAAGAGTAGTTCTGAGTATGTGTTCAGTCTCAGTCCTGTAGTTCAGACCAGTGCCGGAATGGAACTGGAATGAATTACATGGAATGGGCCCATTGCTGAATGTGTCCTGCACAGGCCTGGGAGTCTGCACTAGTGAATTGGTCTACAGAGTCAGGACTTAAAACCAGCACATCTTAGAGGCCACCTTTTTTAAAGCCTGAATGACACTACCTCCCGAATATGCTGCTTTTGTGATTTTAACCATCCACAGCAGAGTGCATAACTTCTCATAGGAATGCTTTTGTAACTCTTCAACTAATGATGGTTGGAAATGTAACAGCTTGCTAGACAATTAGTGAATGTCAGGTTCACAATTAATGTATTGTATTTCTAGAACATCTGAAATCTAATGTTTGTCACCTATGCCTGCTCCAAAGGGAAAGGTAATTTGTGTTGACGAAAGAAAAAAATAGAAAAAAGGAAAACAAATTACACAGGAAGGGAAAGCCAGAAGCTAGGCTACAAGTAACTGCATTTTCTTAGATGGTATTGTTCATCACTATGTGTGTTGGGATATTATACTTTACCAACATACTGAGGCAAACAGAATCACACTAGAAGTTTGTTGCTTCCGTCCCTAAATAAATGTAGTAGCTCCTGAATAAAAAAAAAATATTTATCCAAGAGGCACCTCTTCTTCTCATTCATGGCATTGCTGAAACACTCTGGAGAGACTCTACAAGCACATTACAGAGCAAGGACAAATAGCCACCCAATCCCAAACCTTGGAAAATATAACAGTAAACTGTGTAAATGGCCTATCTTTGTTTTGGCTGGCCTTTATTTAAGTTCACCGTTGGACAGTTTTTTACTACTCCGTGTCTGCATGCAAAGGCTGGACACAACTGCAGGCCTTATGCTTCCCTGATCCACTGAACAGGTGACAGCAAGCTGAGTGGTGTGGTTGACATGCCTGAGGGATGGGATGCCACCCAGAGGGACCTGGACAAGCTCCAGAAGTGGGCCCCTGTGAACCTCATGAGGTTCAACAAGACCAAATGCAAGGTCCTGCATCAGGGTCAGGGCAACCCCCAGTATCAATACAGGCTGGGGGGCGAAGGGATTGAGAGCAGACCTGCGGAGAAGGACTTGGGGGTATGGGTGGATGAAAAACTGGACATGAGCTGGCAATGTCGCTCGCAGCCCAGAAAGCCAACCGTATCCTGGGCTGCATCAAAAGAAGCATGGCCAGCAGGTCGAGGGAGGTGATTCTGCCCCGCTACTCTGCTCTGGTGAGACCCCACCTGGAGTCCTGTGTCCAGCTCTGGGGTCCTCAGTACAAGACACGGACCTGTTAGAGGGCCACAAATGATCAGAGGGATGAAGCACCTCTTCTATGAGGAAAGGCTGAGAGTTGGGGTTGTTTAGCCTGGAAAAGAGAAGGCTCTGGGGAGATTGCAGCCTTTCAATACTTAAAGGCGGCTTATAAGAAAGATGGGGACAGACTTTTTAATAGGGCCTGTAGTGATAGGACAAAGGGTAATGGTTTTAAACTAAAAAGAAGGTAGATTCAGACTAGATATAAGGAAGAAATTTTTTACAATGAGGGTGATAAAACACTGGAACGGGTTGCCCAGAGAGGTGGTAGATGCCCCATCCTTGGAAACATTCAAGGTCAGGTTGGACAGGGCCCTGAGCAACCTGATCTAGTTGAAGATGTCCCTGTCAATTGCAGGGGGGTTGGACTAGATGACCTTTAAAAGTCCCTTCCAACCCAAACTATTCTGTGATTCTATGATTCTATGAACAGAATACTTGTTGGAGATCAGTAATGGTGATGCTCAGAACACCAAAGGGATGGAGATGCAGGAAGACAGAAATCCTACCTCCTATCCACACCAGTGCATATAACTAGCTGGCACAAAAAGGTATGTGTATAGCATAGGAACATACACTGGAAACAGTAGAAGTAGTGCAGATGTATCCGAGTTAGGCTTAGTACCTGTACCAGGGGTGGATTTCAGAGGGTGGATTTTGAAGGGGAAAATCTTTCCTCCCCTCCATCCTCAGTTATGTGACACAGAGGAGGCTATGCAGCCCCTGCCCATCCTGCATCTGCATCCGTGCTGTGCTAATAGTCACACAGCAAGAACAGCAAAAAGCTTAAGGATCCGTGGGAGTCATTGTAACAGAGTTAATATGGTGGTGAAAATCTGCACCATTCATGCTGCAGGTCAACGTGTATGGGCTGTAGCACATAACATCTTCACAAATAAAAGACAGCTGATTGTGTATTTGCAAACTACAGAATTTTTTTCTGCATAAATACAGTAACTGACATTTATGCCAAATATATTACATACTCATGTCAAGAGAATAGAGCCCATCTGTACTGCAGAGATGTAATTAGCATTAATTAATATGTTCACATTGTCTGGTGTTCATATATTTTGCCCTGAAGTCATAAATGTGGCATGGCATTTAGTAAGGCAGTATTCATGAGCCTTCATCTGAATTCCAAAACATTTGGATTTTGTGATGATTTTAGTGCCCCTTGTTATTAACTGTTTCTTAGCATTTATGGAAAGGGAGTTTTGTTCATTGCAGTGTTTGAGAAATGGCTGGGTTTTGTAAGATATTGTTAGAGGCAAACAGGTTTGTTCAGCAATTGATACTCTAGCATAAAAGTAGACAGTTAAAATTATCTTGTGGCACAGACACAGTAACGAAGAAACTTGTATTTCACAACCATGAAACAATTAACAGCAAACGTCTGAGTAGGTTATTAACAAGCTAGAATAAAATCTGCTCATCCAAGCCATTTGGTAAATAACATCTATATATTAATTGCAAGGATATCGCAAATGATTCAGGAACAAATGTGTGTCATCTACAATAGCACAGTTTTTACCACTTCTGGTTCAGCAGAGATCCTCAAACCAGTGAACCCACTTGCATGCCCTACTCATGACCGATGTGCATTTGTGGAAAAGGTGCTCCTGTTCTTACCAAAAAACTTTATGGACCTGTGAGACCCTCTATTACCACTTTTTTTCTGTCACTGCAAACGTCACTTTTGGTTCTAGTCATTCTGACTGTTGGTGCATAAAAGACATCCAAAGTACTTTGGACTGAATTTCTCTGGTGGAAGCCTTTCAAGTGAGTATTAATGCTCTTTAACCAGTGTGGAGCCGCACGTACTTTCTGCATAATTTTCTATAACACTTCCTCCCATCCCTCCGTTTCTGAGGGCTGCTTCTCTCCTGTTTACTTTTAGCTGTAATCTATTTTTTCCCTTTGTTTGATGCTGCTGCAAATATTAACAGCAATAGCTGAAATTGCTGGATAAGCATTTAAGTGGATAGCTCTCACAGAATTACTGGCTGATTGCCCAGGTAACTGGAAGTACCTGGGCCAGCTACCTTAACAGTAGTTTAGTATTTCTATAGTGAACGCAGCATCCACAGATCCAGCAGAAGCCATGGATACATGAATGGGTTAACTAGTATTTTAAGCTGTCCAAGTTTTGAAAAGCCACAAACGTGACTCAACCTCTAGAAACAGTATGGCCCTGCTCTAGCAGTGACAAATTTACCCTTGGATGAATCAGAGGCAATTTTGTCACATTTTAATTGTACGCCTTTCAATACACAGCCTGTTTATTTCTCATGCTGTCAGATGCACAGCTTACTTTATTGTAAGCAGCTGCCACAAGTGTGATTTGCTCCAGTTTTATACATCAAGCCGTTGTTCACATGTCCATTAGTGCCATAATTTTGATGGGATTTGGCTGAAGCTTTTGAACGTTCCTAATGTCCATTTAGGGTGTGACCCCATGCACCTTTTTCTTGGCAGCAATGAGGCCTTAAGGAATCATCTTCACCAGCTTAGACATTTATTTACTGCAGTCTTAGTTGTGCTGACCCAATGGTTTGTAAGGCTGCATGGAAAACTGGACCAGTTCACTGATGCAACTGAAATACAATTTGGCAAGAAGAACGGCTATTCAATGCACTGATCTGGTTTACAATAAGAACCCAAAAAAAGGGTCGCAGCACGAGTGAAGAACCAACAGAGGATGGGAAATCATTACACAGATATACTGTAGAGGAATAGGTGCATAGTAAGTCTGTGCAGGTACAGGTGCTGAGGTTGTACCATCAGGGGCTAGTTTAATCAAACTGCTAAGATTTTGAGCTGCTAATCAAATCACACTTTGGAGCTGTATCACCACAAAGCATTGTCACTCTCACTTTAGCAAGGCTGGTGTAGGTCACTGCTCTTTAGTCAGAGCAGGTAAGCTGCCTGGAAGAAAGTTAACTCAAGTTTATCTGAACTGACTGTTTCAGTAAAGATAAACCTTAAAACAAACCTTCTGAAGCAGGTCATAGGAAACGCATCACTTGATTTTTTACCTGTCTTTTCATTTGTGGTACAATATCACATTTAGAGAGTAACATGATTTTTTGCAAATCCTAAAAAATAGAGGGAAAAGAGACAGAGCCAAGTTGTGCCTTCAGTGCAGCCAACACTTTCTTATATTGGAAAAGGAATCTTTACTTCCTCTTAGCAGCATCTTTGTCAGCATCCTCAGGGTTTAAACAGGGTAAGAGTCCTTCTTAAAAAGGAGTAACACTGTGTTTTTATTCCAGCTTGAACAGAGTCCACATGGGTGGCACATGGACAGGGACAGTTCAAGCCATTGGACTGGGGAAACACCTGTGGCGCAATTTTATTGTTGTAACATAGCTAAGAGAAGAGCGATACCTCCTGCGTGAACTTTGTTAGCCTAGCTGCTCAGGCACACTAGTAAGCTCATTATTTGCCTCTTTGTGCACAGTTATGACTCTGTCTTGCATCGATATGCGGGTATCAGTGCCTGCAGAACCAAACTTTGAAGATACTAGTAGAAAACTACATACCGAGTATGCGGAGCGTGTTATATGCAGAGCTTGTATACACAGAGCTTGAGTTTTTTTGCCATTTCAATTTAAATTAGTAAACCTCATATTTCAACTTAGTAATTTTGTTCATTGCAAGTTTGACGTATTACATTCAACAAATTTCTGAGTTATCCAAGAAGAAATAACAACTGAGCAATTTTTTGAAAGTATGAAAACCACAGGGTTCTCACAATATTCAGATCATTGAAAATGAACTGAATGGATTGCCTTTTAACTTTGGAGAAATGTTCACATCTGAGTGAACAAACATAAGAACTTTCAGCTTATTTAGTCACATTCTGGAAAAATTAAATTGCTGAAAATGAAAGAGTAAAAATCCAGGATGCCTTTATTTAAAAGTCTGTAACTGCAACACAAACATCGCAATAAATCACATGCAGAAAATGAGATGTTGCATATCAGCTATTTTAAGTAGGCCTGTTTCAGGAAAAGATACATAAGCTTGTACATTACATGAAGCTTATGATAAGATCCTACTCAAGTTGGACTACTGATAGTTACATATGCAAGTGTACGTAAGCTACTGTTTTTAAATGGAGTCATAATTATCTGAAATTATATAAAATAATCAACTCTTAGTTGCATGTCCACTATTGCAAACAGTAGTTTCTACAGTAGAACAAAGAAATCACAATGTAAATGACAGAAAGCACATAATAAAAATTAAATTTTAAGTACATCCGTATGCAAGCTGTTTACCAAAATACCTTCATGTTTCTGTCCTGAAAATCAGCAAATAGGCAAAGATGTTTGCAAACATGATTTTTTTTGTTTCCCTTACACTGTAGAAGGCTTATACTGGAACTGACATTCAATCTTTACTTCTTATCAGTAGTAAAAAATATCCGCTATACAGGAAATTACTTGTTCGAGTTTTCAGAGCTTTTGTTTGATACCTTTAGTGCAGAAAAAACAAAAGCCAGCAATTTCTCTGCCAGTGAGGGTGAGTTATTTTTTGTGTGTTCTTTTAACATTATCTCTGAAAATCAAAAGCTATAGGGGTAATATAATACGCGTAGACTTCAATATTAGGCACCAGACCTCCTTGAAAAAGATGATTGAAAAAAATACTAATAAAAAAAAAGATAAAGATTTTTGCCTGTAAGTATGCATTTTTCTCCTACATTTTTTATGACATTTTCAGGAAGGAAGTGAAGAGGGGATTGTGCTTCCCAAAGGAAAAGCCTAGCTTGACAATTTTCCAGGGTCGTTGGGTTTTTTTTCATTAAACAGAAAACAGAACTGGTGAGGAAAGCATACAAGCATCATATAATTGGAGTGTAAATGTCTGCTGCCCCTCTGTGGCTGGTTTTAGAGTCTTCTGAGGTTTTCAAACAAATGTAGTTAATATCTGATTAAATGTACCTGATATAAAGAATTAGCACAACATGTATGTACCATCTGAATCCTACGTAATCTCTCAAAATTGAGTCTATATCATAAAGAGGTCATGTTAGGACTATTTCAAATGTAAAAAACATCATAGCAGTAAGCAGAAGCAGCAAGAAGCAAAAGCAATAGTTGTGACATCCTAAAGATAAAAATGAGTCTCTAAAGCTTAGGGAGAAGTAATATCCTTCTTTGGTTTTGAAAAAGTGCCTGTGCATTTCCAACCAGTTTGTATTTCACATCTAAAAAAGAATTTAAACATCCGAAAGCTCATCTCATTTTTCCAGCTGTATCAATTGATCTAATAAAAGTTGTTCTCTTTTCCAACAACCTGGTCCATTAATATATAGCCACAGTTTGAGGGATTTATTTAGACCCCGGCATTTCCTGGGTTGGAGTAGGGATATTACAACAGACCTCTCTGCTAGCCTGATTTGTACAAGGACAGCGAAGGAACCAAACTGTCAGCAAGGTGTGGAAGGGAGAATATGTATGGGTCTGGATGGCTCCTGCCAATTGCCTCAATAGAGGGAAGAACCTGGAATCCAGATAACCCTTGAGACAAGCAGAAAGAGACAAGGTTAGTCCTGGGAGGTACCCAATAAGTATTCTGCGTGTTCACTTGTAATATGCTTCCATGTTAACTTCTGGTTTATTACTTTCATCTATTAAAAAATCTCTCCCGGTTACTCGTAGTCCACCATATCAGGTGCTGAGTTCCTTCAGTGCTTTCTGAATGTAATGAGAATCAAAAATGTTTTCCATTCTTCAAGAAAGGGCCTGGAGTTCAAGACAATCCACTGATTGTTTCTGCCTACAAGCAGCCTCTTTTCCCCTACTACAATGTGCCATGTGCAGGGCTCAGACAATACTAGACACAACATGACTCCAGGCCAGCTGGCCACATTTTTGTGCACATCCACTGCAGGAGTCAAACTCATTCTGTGATGGGAGCCAAAAGGACATTTGCCGTTAGAGGGAATGAATCAGGACTACGAAGTTAAGCATAATTTGAAATTTATGGGGCATAAACTCTTACACTTGGCATTGCCTGGAACCAGGTCTTGATGTATTCCATGGCTGCTGCTGTCATCTAGGAAAATGTCTTTAGCATCTTTTATATTTTATTCTTTAAAGGCTTTTCCTAGTACTGTTTTACTGATTTTACCTGTGAAAAATCCAAAAGGCCTATCCTCAGCAATATAGTCTTGTGAGTTACTAGCATCTCACATCTCAGGACTATCTGTAGATATTCCTGTCTAATTTTTAAGATCAGAATAATACTAATATTAGAAATACTATTCTCAAAAAACTGTGTGTGAAAAAAGAAGCATACAGAAATATTAGAAAGCTCTGTCCTTTTCTTCTGTGCAAATGGAACAGTAATATTTTGAAAGATAGATAATATTATATCTCCCTTCAGGTTCTTTAAAATTATGCAATGTGTTCCTATGCTGAATCCATGTGGAGTTTATGTTTATTTCTCATATGTAGCTTCCCAGCTGAATTTGAGCTAGTCATATGTATAAAATCATCATGTATTTTTACGAGAGTCACACACAATTCTTTTAAGACCATTTGCTGACTTGCTGCTGTATTTCTGAAAAACATGCAACTCCTAAAGATGTTTATCATGTGGGGCGTTGCAGACAATATAGATTTCACAGCTGGGTTCTGAGTCTGGGATGGCTCCTGATCAACATCCAGGTGAGAAAGGTCTCATAAAGCCTTAGATCTCCCTGTCTTGGATTGTATTTTTAGTTTCTCAAAAATGTCAACATCCTTTTAAAAGCCACTACTGCAACAGATTTACAGAAATGAATCCTGCACGTTGTCCAAATTGCTATCCCATTTCCTGAGTATGAAGATAAAGTCCTTTAATTTGTTTAAAGCATATGAGACATTCCCATCATTAAGTTCCATTTGCGCTTGCATTATGGAACATCTTTTTTTAAAAAAACAGAGGGAGCTGATAGCTTTAGAGAGCACATCTGTAACTGAAGTCACCACAGCTAAGATATTCTGTATCCTGTGGGCTTTAGCAACATAGGGCTGTATGATGCATTCCTGAATTAAAACAGAAAAAGGGGCCAATAGGGAAATAGCAGGGACTATTAAATGCCAATGAACATCTGTATTCATTATGATTACTTTTCAGACATGTGCACAGACAACATCTGTAGTATATACAGCAGTGAGTACATATCTTGTCATCCTGGTTATTTATACGACACCACAAAAGGTATAGCTACAACATCACTTGACTGTTTTGACACAAGCTACCACTCCTCTACCTCACTGGTGTTGATGATAAGCATTGCAAACCTAGGGAGTGTGATGCCTCTCAACAGTCCAACCTGTTTCCCAAACCTCAGTGACCAAAGAGATTCTGTGTTACTCTCCAGTCCCAGAGAGGTGGCATGGAAGTTCCTCAATGATTCCCCAAATTCTTCTTCAAGAACAGTATTTTTAAGAGAGCTTTGTTCAATAAAAAATGTATACTTTAGAATATGCTCTCTTCATACAATTTTTTAATATTTTTTTTTTAGTAATATTCATTGGCTTAACTGGTTTTGAAGCTTTAAAACCACTTACAGGGGTAAATCCCAAACTAAATGTCTTGGCTTGGAAAGTTACAGACTAAGGGCTAGATACACCGTGTGTGCAATTCAGCCCAGTTTCATTAGCTTCAGTAGGATGAAGTGTTTACCAGAGGTAAGAATTCTTCCTTAAGGTATTAATGGATTCAGTTTAATATGAACAAGCCAATACTGGTGGCGCAGTAAGGAGTTGTCAGGCTGAGTGAAAAAGCAGAATACATTATTTGTAAGCTCTTAATTAAGTCTCTGTATTCCACCTTCTCAACTAGTGATGTTTTTTATCAAACCTTACCATTTTTCAAAATCCAGAGGGAAAGAAATATTCAGTAATACTTTGCTTTTCAGGCAGTAAGCTTTACCTCAATATACTACTACTCCATGAAATCTATAGTAAAGTTTATATTTCTGGATACTAACAATTAGTTCTCTTATTAAGCAAGTCTTTTGTCAAATATCCTCCAGCCCTTTAATTAATAAATCACACTGAGAATCCAGCATAATTTTGAACACTATCAGCATAAAATGGCCTTGGCACAAAAGTAAAGAGAGTAGACAGGATTTTTTTTTTTTTAATGAAAAATTCCATATCTAAAAGGACAATAAAGCTTTGAAACAAAAGTTTCAAGCCCAATACTTGCATTACTTATACCTGCAATTATACTGCTTATACCAGTGGAATACCAGGTCTGTAAAACTGTCATTAAAACCAGTCTTCAGAGGACTGTACAAAGTTATATATTTCTAACTATGGTAGCCCTGTAGCATGATCTTTCTTTTAAAAGTCTGTGATGCTTCAGAGAGGTGGGTTTGGCCAATTCATCAAACTTTTCGCTATATAAAGAGAATATCTTATTAATTTTTACTTAGATGGCATATTTCATATGAGGTTGCTGTGTAAGTATATATTCATCTTATATATATTTATGTCTCCAGAAGGCTCAAGACTTCTCTTCCTCCCTTCCCAAATGTGTCTTTCACAGGGCAGTCCTGCATCTCCTTGCTTTCCCGTTCCTTCCTTCTTTATTATAAAAAGTATCTAAAAAGACAAACAGAAATAGAAATCAAGAATTACAAACATTAAAAAATAAAATCCCATACAGATTAAAAAATGGACCACCTACCTCATGAATCAGCCCTACAGCAGTTGTTCTTAAAATAGCCTAGACTCAGTATTCAGGGTTAAAGGACCTGGTCTCTTGTTCCCTCTTTCTTCTGTGCACCAGGAAAGTAAAATCTTTCTTCACAGTTCTTGCTTTCATTGACATTGTATGGAGGTTTTCAACACGAAAATTTTCTTGTTGGTAGAATACACCAAACCCCATGTTGTAACATCCAATAGGGAAAAGTCGTATAGATTTTATAGTGGAAAGGCACTTCCTTGTTTGCCGTGTATTTTTTTATTTCAAGGCAGTTCTTCAAATAGCCACTTAACAGGACCAAGTGAGGAGGGATTCACACAGTAATCATTTTTCAGATTTTCTGATCACTTGCAATTCTTGCACAAGTAGCGTTATAAACTTGAAGAAGTCTGATAACTCAAAAGGGAGAATATGGTGAAAAATATCCATCTGCTAGGAAACATGGAAAGTCCATCCAAACCACACTAGATCCTAGGTGCATGCAGATTTTTTTATATTTCATAAATAGCAGTCATAATTTTACTCCCAGTGTTACTTAAACAAAAATACTTGTTAATTGAAAGCCCTTTTGACTTTGTGAGGTTACATGTGTTGTGGCTTGACATTGGCCAGCTGCCAGACACCCACCTAGATGTTCTCACACTCCCCCTCCTCAGCAGGACAGGAGGGAGAAAATAAGGTAGAAAAAAAAAGCTCGTGGGTCAAGATAAGGACAGGGAGATCACTTACCAATTACCATCGCAGGCACAACACACTCGACTTGGTGAAAATTAATTTGGTTTATTGCCAATTAAAATAGACTTGAATAGTGAGAAACAAAGACAAATTAAAACAACACTTTCCCCCCACCCACACCTTTTTCCCAGGCTCAACTTCACTCCTTCATTCCCGACTCTTCCACCCACCCCAACCTTCAAGTGGTGCAGGGGGATAGGGAATGGGGGGTTGTGGCCAGTCCGTAACAGCTCCTCTCTGCCGATCCTTCCTCCTCACACTTTTCCCCTGCTCCAGCGTGGGTCCTTCCCAGGGGCTGCAGTCCTTCAGGAAATATCCACCTGCTGCAACCATGGTCCTCCATAGGCTGCAATGTGGATATCTGCTCCACCATAGTCCTCCATGGGCTGCAGAGGAGTCTCTGCTCTGGTGCCTGGAGCACCTCCTCCCCTCTTTCTTCTCTCACCTTGGTGTCACAGGGCTGTTTCTCTCACATTTTTCGTCACTCCTCATGGCCATGGAGCATTTTGCCTTTTCTTAACTTTGTTTTCCCAGAGGCACTGCCATGGTGGCCGAGGGGCCCAGCCCTGCCCTGCCCTGGGTCGGTTGGAGCCGGCTGGAACCGGCCGTGTCCGGCACGGGGCAGCCCCGGCCTCTCCTCACAGAGGCCGCCCGGCAGCCCCGCTGCCAGCACCTGGGCACCCGCACCCAGCACAATGTGTTACATTCAAAACTTACAGTTTTGTGAATTAATGATCTCTTCTGCTGGCAACATGAGTAGCTTCCTTGTCTTCCCAAGGAAATATAACTATTATTCAGATGATGGTATGATGAAAACAACTTAACGGGCACAAATAATGAAACATGGAAATACCAGGTTTCAGATCATGATGCCAGCCAAAATAACAAAAGAAAGTATTGAGAAGACAAGTTAATGTATGTTATCTTGAAATGATAAGAAAATTATGTGGTTATATGATCTAAACATTGATCAACCAGAATCAACACCATTAGAGTGAAATATGAAAGCATGAAGTACATTTCTGATGTGTTGGAAACCAGCAGAAAGTTGATAGGGCCTGCACCAAACTCTGTCATTTGGAGTCTAAGCAGATTTGCTCCTGCTAGCAGACCTAGAACAACAGGCAGGCACCACAAATGAAACATCCTACAAGTGGGTCCATACGGGCCTAAGTACGCTGTGTATGACATCTGGGCCTGAGGGTCTTAAAGATTGGACTCATCTCTCATACATCACCTGTGAAAAACACAAGAACTTCTGATAGGTCTGTGCTAAATATATACCATAATTCAAAAAAAAAAAAGAAAAAAAAACCTGGGAAATACTGCAAGGAGAAGAACCTTTGTAATCTTTGCAATAGCGAGGTGCAAGCTGTAGAAAGGCCTGATAATCTGTCACTGAACACAAAACTGCATTCATGTTCATGGACACAAAAAGCTGTGCAGCAATGGACGTTGCAAACATGTCTGCAGCTCTCCATCACAGTCACGACACCCTAACCCCCAGCCTTTGCTTCAACATTCTGCAGACATTAGAAGATGTTAGAAGTTTTATATGATAAACTCAGCAGGCACGGGGCCATCATATTAGTAGTGATGTAATTTGCCAGAGGGAACCTCTGCATATATCACTGCTATTACAGCTGAACAAATACATCGTGAATAATTGGACGGATCAAACATCTCTGTGTTCAAGAGTTGTTGAAGAGTAGCTTACAGTTTGCTCAATTATATTTGTTATTCAGAGTCACCCAGTGGATAATTAGATGAACAAGTTTTGCTCTGAAAGTTGTTCACAAGCAAGCAGTTCATACCAACATTTGCAATTTGAAAAGTTTCAGTTAGCTTTCTTGCTTATGTGGGTCACATATTATTGGATCTGACTCCTGCCAGTATGAGTATTGCTCTTAGAATCCAGAATATGACATGGAGATTTACTTACAAATTCAAAACATAAATTGATCAAATATTCTGTAACATTTTGCACTTCAAAGTTAACATTTTTGTGAACATTCCTGCCCTCACAAAATACTGCAGAGAATAATCCCAAAGCACCGGCAACACAAGTTTCTCTTATTTTTTCACTTCTTAGTTTCACCATATATGTATGGATTAAATGTGAGGTATTTGTTGGGATCAAATGCTAAATTTTAAGTAAAACAAAGCATTAAAATAATTTGAAAATATATGAGCAATGATGGTTTTTCGCTGCACTCATCATCTGCATGCTGTAGACACAGTTAAACCCTGAAGCACTCAAATGTAGTGCCTTGACAATTAAAATTATATATTTTTTCCCTCCTACACAATTTTTTTTAAGCTGTCAGATGCCATTTTCTTCAAGGCTACATGGTGTACCTTATGTTTAGGTATAGATAATTTGGAAAATTTCTGAAAGCAGAGAAATGTGTATTTTTTAAGGTTGCATTATTTTCAAAGTTTAATATTTGAAGTTAAAATCTGCAGACCCTTCCTCCTTGATGTGAGTCAGATCTTATGTCTGCATCAAAGCAAATCAGGAATGTAGATGAAGCCCAAGAAAGGAACCAGATCTAATATTATTATTTTTATAATATGATAAGGAAAAATCCCTAATCTATGAGGTAATGTAAAATACAGGTGCATTTTTTCTCATTTGTCCTTTTCCATGATTCAGGATAATCCATGTGTGTTAAGAGTGGAGGTAATATCTAGGATAACGCCATTAAGAAAGAAAAATAAGAAATTTAGCACCAAGTTACCAAGGAATGAACGGTCAACCTCTCCAAGGAGACCAAGGATAAAAAATACACAAAAAGTAGATTCTACCTCACTGCTGTATTATTTTCCAGAAAAATTCTGGAAATGTGTTTCAACTAAATCATGCACCAGTGGCAAGAGCCTTACTAAAATGAAACAGTTGGCAACATCAAAGAATAGATGAAAACAGTGTTAACACAACTGCTGCTCCATACACTCACACCATCTGCCCAGGAAGAGTAAACACACAAACAGCAAATCTAAGTCTGGAGAAGAGGAAGTCACTTAAGTCAATGAATGTTCAAACTGCTCTAACTTTTATCTTCCCTTACTCAAAAAATATCCTCAGAGGGACTAGGGACAGGAGTTTTATCTCATTGAACTTCCCGTTCCTCACCTTCAGTACACGAACACTCAGAAAAAAAGCAGATATTCAGCTCTAAAACTAACAGGCCCCAAGATCTCAAATTAATTTCTCTAAAAACAATAGCAACATAAAAGTAAAGCAAAGTTTTGATGCTGAAAAGTTCTACATTATGGTGCATGTTTGCTGTGCAGAATGAAAAGTGGGTGACAGAGATGATTTTCTTTCCTACAAAGCAAATTCTCAAGGAAATAATATATTATAAATTAAATGTATTTCTTTTTAATTCTTTTAACTTCTTTTTAACTTTGGAATGCTTCATATTCTGGGTTACATTTTGCTTAGATCTACTGGGTCAAAGATATAGTACAAAAATGTCCCCATTTTGCTTTCCATTTAGGGAGACGGAGATTTCCAGGGCCAGTCCAAAACCTGGAGAGAAGGAGCCGTCCTGGAAGGAGACAGCAACAGATAGAACAGGTCTGTCTGGAAGTGTTTTCAAAAAATAACTGGAGACACAGATAGGCCACCTAACCAACCTAGTTCTTTCAGCAGAATCAACTGTATCTAAATAATTTCTCACAGTTGTTTAACCTCTTCTTTAAAATCTTGTCTAACTTCTTTAAACCTCTCATCTAAGCCATACTTTAAAATCCCTAATACCACAACTGCCTTTGGCAAAGTTTCTCAGGGTTTATTTATTCTGACTGCTAAAAAAAGCCTCAGTGTTAAATCCAAATTTCCCTTGCTGGAATTTATGGCTATTTCTTGTCCAGTCTGTAGGGGATATGGAGGATGCTTTATTCCTTTCCTCTTTACCTATTTTATATTTTATCTTTTCCATACTACAAAACTGATCTCCCTTCAGACTCTGTTCTTTAAACTAAAATATATCCCCAACAAAAATAAAGGAAGAATTCCAGCTTCCAGTTCCATCAGGAAAAGAAATGCAAGTCTTGAGAAAAACTGTGATGACATCTTGCAAGCTTTAGCACTTTTCATCTGGCAAATTGTTATGTCTTGTGTCTTGGCTGGTTGCTTTCCTGCTTTTGAAAAACATTTGATTATTTTAGAAAACAATTTCTTTTATTTCTTCATAAGTGAAGAACTTTTTTTGGTTCTCTAGTGAATTTATTTTGTGTATTATGCATTTTTAATTAGCAGTTCTCTGCTTCAAAACATATGTTTCTTCAGATTATTGACATTAATAGACCACAGTATCAAGTTTGTCATGTCACAATCTGTAGCTATGAAAAAAAGTTATTGTATCACTTATGGAGGATTATACACTCTAAAAATAGTCAAGATTAAAAGACTTGTCAAGAAAATTATATTAACCAAGATACATAGGAAGGAAAGCATCTCAATTATAAATAGGTTTAAAAACCAGTATTACTCTTCCCTTCTATCAGCAAGAAAATTAATCTTTAAAATATATCTCATCTGATGGAAAGACTCCTAAGGCTGTGACCTATTCAGGTGACAGTTTAATCTATAAAGATCACATTTAAGCTTAAATAAACCATTTTACCTGCCACTGTAGTAGGCTAAGAGCTCGTGGTCAGTGAATTACGAAGGGGAGTAACTTACTGGAGAATGAACAGTAATTTCTTGAGTTGCATTAATTCTACTGCTTGTATTTGTGCAAGTACAATTCTCATTATAGACTGTTCAGAATATGGTTCATTTCCTAGCACCTAGACTTCATGTTTTACATCATTCCTCTTCTTCGTATTAACCCACATCCTATGACCTTTTGCATTCTCTCAATTAGTAGGTGGGCTCTGCTTGTTTTGAGAGCTGCACGTGCAGTATTGCCTTTGGAGGACCGCTGTTGACACTGCATTTTTTAGCTGCCGCACTACTAATAACATCCAGATTCAAAGTCGGCAGATAAGAGCAGGAAAAAGTTGCTGTTGCTGGAGGCTTTGGGGGCTGGAAGTGAGGTAGGCTCTGCAACTGATCTATGGTCTATGCGCCCAATGCTGTGATTAGAGCTATACCCTACACTACTGCCTTCTGGCTCTCACTAGCAATGGTTCTGGGTTAATTAAGCTGTTATCCTGAAAGATTTTAAAATCTTAATTTCAGGGTATCGCTCTTGGTATTTTAAGTTAATTTCTTGCTTTTTCCCTTGTATTTCTCCACAGCCAGTTCATATTGCCTTTGATCTATCTTTCTCACCTTGATGCTTCGTTTAATTTTTACCTGGTAAAGGTTGCCGATTACAGCCTTTTTAAGGTAGCATAATAAAAAAAAAGGGATAATCAAATTAGTCCACATTAACAGATTGCTGACCAGAAACAATGCTGTCACTTGGTACTATCTGGGAGCTTTTCAGACAACACTGAATGGATGAGACAGATCAGGCTTTCTACTTGATGTGATTCAAGGCTGGCACATGGACACGGCGGGACAGGAGACAGCAAGGCATTGCACTGATCCCAAAGGCAAACACACACAGAACCAGCCTAGCTCCAGGGGGTAGCACCTCGAGGGAGGTATCTGTGAGAGCCTAGAGGTCCTGGCTACCAGTTTCCAGAGAGTTCTGGCTTCAGGAGACACTGCTTTACACAGATGCAGGCTACTGTCAGCAAGGTGATCCCTGCTTTAAGAAGCAGCATCTCACAGGCCCCACTATAAATTTGAAACTTGGCCAAAGTCAGGAGCTAGGAATCTACTTTACAACAGACGAGGGACCGTCAGTCAGCAATTTGCCTTTTCGAGAAGCATCATCTTGTGTCTTCTCTTGAATTTTAATCTATTCATTTAATCACTAATTTGAGAGAGGAAAATGTTTTCTAGAATGTGACTTTTCAGAGGGTCAGCCCTTTTCCAGAAAACTTTGGGCAAGGCAGGGGTGTCCTCCTGCTATGGAGGAGAAACAGGAGAAACAGCCTATGGCAGGGTTTCCCAACTGTCTGCCAGTGGTCACCTTCTGTGGATGTCCTGCTGCTAATTAATGTCATTCTATAGTTCATTTTTTACACAGAAACCTATCTGGTTTAATGCAGCAGATGGCTATACAATGGATAAAAGTAAGTTTTTTGTGGCACCTCTAATTATGGCTTTCATAAGTTTTGTGTAGATGACTTTGTGGCCTAAAAAAAGATTTTTATGTAGTTTCCTTAATTTTTTACCTACTATATACATTTAAAGTAAATCATTAAATCCTGTGTTCTATGTTAATTAAAGACACAGAAAGACATGGAATGGGCTATGCAAAAATAAATCAGACATATCTCACTTATATTTTCAAGCACTTGAAAGGTCAGAAAATATATTGCTATTGGAAACAAATACAAACAAATCTCCAAAGAGTGATTCAGCAAATATCTTGGTCATGTGGTGACCAAATAGCAATTTGGACCAGCTGTTGTGGACAAGCAGGGTTAAAAGCAAGGGACTGGTTTCCTTTTCCACCTCACTTCAGGGGAATTTCTGCTGTACAAAGCCAGTCTCTTACATACAATCAGGCCCAGCCACCGCTCCTTGAATGGAGCAATATATTTCCATTTCCAAAGTAGCGCCTGTCCTAAGTTGCAAATATGTTGCTGCATTTCTGAAGCATCTTACTGTTTACTTCAGTGGTGGGAACTTTTAGGGAGGGCCTGGGGGAACACTGTCCTGTAGCATTTGCCCATACAATTTCTATGACTTTACCTTAGAAAGTCATCATTCATACATTTTCCCATGCACATTTTACAAACTGGTTGTTTACAAACAGTCTTACTTGCATATGAGGTAATATTATGAATAATTGATACTTAGTAAGTAAGGATACAGTTCATTCAATCTTTTTTAGGTAATCTTAAGTGTCGTCAAGGTAAATTAAAAACTTTTAGAGCTTTTACAAAAAGTTCTTTTGAAGCTTTTTTTTTAATATTAATATCTATATATTTAAGAAAGCTAGGGAATAACAGGACCCCAAAACAAAAACATCTGTTAATTTGACAAGTAAAAATGTGTTGCAGTACATTTCTTCTAGTTAATGTAAATAAACAGCTACAAGAATACAACAAAATATATAATTTGTCTCAAGGTAGTGATTGTGCTCCATAAAATTTTCTACAGCAGACATTCATTATTTTAAAATGTTTTGTTAATATTTTGTTTGGGCTTACGGGGTAATTTGTCCTTGCTTTTTCATTTGTACAACTTAATGTTTTAGTTTAATCTTGCATTTAACATTAGAAAAATATGAAACAAATTTGCATTAATAGAGTAAAAACAGTTGAAATAATCAAGTTTTGTACAAAGTAATTGAAGAGGCATATGACTTAAAGAAAATAAAACAGTTAAAAACTCTGACAAATAATGAGCTAGATTTCTCATATTGCATTTACATTTTAGGGTAAGCAATAAAAAGTGAATCAAAACTTTCTGGCAGAATTAATGATCCTTGTTTATTTAAATTGCAAGCACAATGTATTTGAAAGATACTGCAGGGAAAATAGCATTACATTTCTCTTTCCTCTTTATTAGAAAACTCTTGCCCTGCTTTAGCTATTAAGAAAAATCTAAAAAACCCCACAGTTTCCCCTATTTTGAGGAATAAAGGTACTCTGTTTTTCACAAACTGTGCTAATTATGGTAAAAATGCAGCAAACATAAAAGGAGGACAAAGGTAGATGCGCCATGGTTTTAGAAATGCTTCAAGTTGTAAACGGTGTTAAAGAGCTTACAAGTCTTCAGAGTATTATTTCTTAGGTGCACAGTCTGAAGGACCCAGATTTAGAGGATGGAAGAGGGTGGTCAGGCAGACTGAAGAAAATAGAGCTGTTCAGGTAAGGAAGGACAGAAAGAATAAACCAGCCTTACAAAGAACAACAAAACTCATGAACCATGTTTTCCTGCAGAGATTTTCAGCATCCCTTTACCATTCTCTGGTAACAAACCCAAATCTTAACTCTATATATTCTTTGCAATATCACCTCCAATGCAGTGCCAGAAGCTCCTCTCTTGTGCTCTCCTGTTTGACAGTAAGCCCCAGCTCACTCCAAGGTCTGCTCCTGCCATCTGGGCAGGAAGAACTCACCCACTTCCAAGGGCTCCAAACTATTGATATGTTGATCATATGGATCAATCTGCATGTCAGCACTGGCTGGCCAGCTAACAGGCTAAGCAAAGCAGGTAACTGCAACTGCTCTTTTAATGCCAGATTAACTATATCTCTCTCCTGCCCAGCTGGTGATTTTTGTAAGATGTAAACTTAATTATCTCAGAGGCCCCTACACCCTTGTCAGTTGTAACTAAAATGGGTGAATTGTCAGCATTAATTGCAGAGTACTGGTAGGCAAGCAGGTACATATGTCTGATTTCCTTTGGAAACCAGGCTAAACCAGCTTGCAGTTACATTTCCATTTGGAGGATGCATTTCAAAACCTTAGGGGAACGTATACCCAGAAGGCCCAGTGATAACTCTAGGAACTGGGCAACGCTATGGTGAGTACTGTGCCACCAGGGAAGCTCTGGGTGGGACAGCCAACTCTAACAAGGGAAATTCAGTCCCTCACCTTACATTGGTAATAATATCATATTTCATTTCCCAGCAGAGTGATCTAAAAAATAGTCCTATGTAAAATGCTCCTGATACCAAAGCTATTTCTGTATTTACACTCAGCTATGTCACTATAGACATGAAGCGCGTATTCACCGATAGACTGTGCAAGTATTTAGATAGTATTTGGAACCCTAAAATAAACAAAAAACCCACTGTTAAATCATAAAACTTATGCTTTATAGTCTTTTATATTAATACTAATCATCTATACTAATCATTTCTACTATGCCAATCATCTTTTATACTAGTATAATAAAGTAACTTTGGCACATTTTACTTTTGCTGAGCATTTGTGATTTTGTATATGTAACTTCTACTGACATGAATAAGACTGAGGTTATATATAGCATTTGATTTTCTTTCATACATCAGATAAAAGTGTGACACATTGCAAGTACTGTTACCATCTTTTTTTATTAAAGTTGAACCTACACTCCTGCTCAATTTGCTTCAGCATGTCCTATGGAATTACCACTCTTCAGAAGAAGAGATGTGACATCTGATACTGCAGAAAGGATTCAGATGACTGCAGACAGGATGTCTTGCCACAACAAACCAGTATACAACCTTCACTCATTTTCTGTCAGAGAAGAGTGACAGATACAGATGAGAACCATGCCTTCGCTTATCAAGAGCACTACCTTTTTAAGCAGCAGACAGAAAAAGCGGCGGGGGGGCAGGGGGGAATGAGGGAGGCAATTTCTCCTGAATCCTTCATGCCCTACACCTTCTGTCTTGATAAGCTGTATTGGGTCTGGCTGGGATAGAGTTATCTGTCTTCATAGCAGCCTGTATGGTACTGCATTTTGGATCTGTGACTAAACCAGTGTTGACGACACACCAGTGTTTTGCCTATGGCCGAGCAGTGCTTGCACAGTGAGTAGGCTACTGGTAGGCAAGAAACTGGGGGGGGGGGACAAAGCCAGGACAGCTGACCTGAATTGGTCCAAGGGATATTGAATACCATATGACGTTGTGCTCAGCAATACAAGCTCAAGGAAAGGAGGAGGAAGAGGGTGACACGTGTTTATGGCATTTGTCTTCCTGACTAACTGTTATGCATGCTGAGGCCCTGCTTTCCAGGAAGTGAGAAGTAGTGAATAAATGCCTTATTTTACTTTCCTTGCATGTGCAGCTTTTGCTTCACCTATTACATTGTCTTTATCTCAGTTCACGAGTCTTTTCACTTTCTTTCTATTTTCTCCCCGTACTAGGGGAAAGGGGAGTGAGTGAGCAGCTGGGCGGGTTCTCAGTTGCTGGCCAGGGTCAACCCACCACATAAGCTTCATGATTTTCACTTAAGCCAGAGCAACTCTGATACTGGGCTTCAGTTCAGCCCTGGGTTTATTTCTATCAATCAGTAACATAATACAGCAATAGCTGCCAGTATATATGCACAGTAAGACACTTGCGGGTGTGTCACAGAGCCAACATTTATATGACTAATTTCTTGCTAATCTTAGCAACAGTGAGTGTTATACTCTCATGAGTTAACTTCTGTTGAATTGTTTCTTTAATGCATACAATGCAAATGTGCTCTGCATCAGCAGCAGCAATGTAAATCTGCATATTTCGCATATTTCTTCACAAACATCTACACTAAACAATGCAATAAAAATCCTTCTATATTAACTTCTGTTGTCAAGTTCAGCTTTTTCACAATGTTCTGCACCACTGAATCGGAGAATATTTACTCATTTACTTTACACACACATGCAACGGGCTGTCTACCTCCTTTCAAGGTGCCAATGCAATAGAGCACTATGCAGTGCATTTACATATTTTCCTAGATTTAAGTATATCAGGTGCTTTTTACTTCCTTATAACCGTTGTATACAGCATCAAGTCAGCACACTGCAGCAGGTAACTGATAAGCAGTAGTGATTACTTAGTTCCCTGGTACAACAGTTTTACTGAAGAAGGCAATTTTAAGTAGACGACTAGCATCTTACTTTGTGTGGTTATCCACTTCTGGAGGGAAATAAGGCATCTTTTCTGCTTTGCACTGTGTTGTTTTAAGCATGCTTTTCAAAATGACGAAGAAAAGTTTCAATAAATTAGCAAATATAACCCATTATCTTTTAAATCATGGTTTTAAGACAAGGCTTTGGGGGCCTAACTTCTAGGTTTTGAACAACTGAGACTGTCAGTACAGTCCTGCATCACACAACTGCATAAATAAGGAAGACTTAGTGACAAATGCATCATTTCACAGATTATAATCTATTTTATCTAAACCTTTTTTATTTTTGAGGCAGACACTTTCTTAGATATAGCTTTCTTACTGCCCAGGTTAACAAAAGTTTAGTGCCACCAAAATATCGCCTTTATGCAGAATGCTCAGGTAAACTTCCCTTTTTCACCCCCACCTAGGATTTTCCAAAGCCAGTCTTGACTCCCTTAAAGGGACCTGTCCTCGTGGTTTTTTTTCCAGAATGGTACCCCCAGGGAGTGATAAAACTTGAAAAAGGAATCGTACCTTGACTCATCCAGACAGAAGGTTGTTACTTGCCTGCTAGATCATAGCAGATGGGATTAAAAATGGGGAAAAGTGTCTCAATACAATGTCGAAGTAAGGGGAAAATTCTTTTGTCCCTGAAAAGGAAAAAGATAAAACAGGAATGTCTTTGCTGTTGCAGATATGAAATATGTGAAATGGAGATGTCCTTGTATTTTGCTTTGTGCCTTCAACTGAATTCAGTGATGCCACTGTAGGCTAGATATGCTTGGATCACCTGATTGAGGATTTAGACATACAGACACCTAATTTGTGAATTTTGAAGGTCTCTGGACAGATACGGCTGATGAGCTGTTCTGCTCAGCTAAGATGGGAGTTCACCTGCTCTTATCTATTAGAAATGTAGATACCAAACCAGGTTTTTGCTACAAATCATAGCTTGTATGAGGCATGTGAAGACTCAATAAGGCAAATATTTGTTGAACTCATGAGGTTCAACAAGGACAAGTGCAAGGTCCTGCACCTGGGTTGGGGCAATCCCCGGTATCAATACAGGCTGGGGGATGAAGGGATTGTGTGCAGCCCTGCCGAAAAGGACTTGGGGGTACTGAGAGATGAAAAGCTGGACATGAGCCGGCAATGTGCTCTCGCAGCCCAGAAGGCCAACCGTATCCTGGGCTGCATCAGAAGAAGCGTGGTCAGCAGGTCGAGGGAGGTGATTCTGCCCCTCTACTCTGCTCTTGTGAGACCCCACCTGGAGTCCTGCATCCAGCTCTGGGATCCTTGGCATAGGAAGGACACGGACCTGTTGGATACGGTCCAGAGGAGGGCCACAAAAATGATCAGAGGGATGGAACACCTCTCCTATGAGGAAAGGCTGAGAGAGCTGGGGTTGTTCAGCCTGGAGAAGAGAAGGCTGCAGGGAGACCTTATTGCAGCCTTTCAGTACTTAAAGGAGGCTTATAAGAAAGATGGGGACAGACTTTTTAGCAGGGCCAGCAGCGATAAGACAAGGGGTAATGGTTTTAAACTAAAAGAGGGTAGATTCAGACTGGATATAAAGAAGAAATTTTTTAAAATAAGGGTAGTGAAACACTGGAACAGGTTGCCGAGAGAGGTGGTAGATGCCCCATCCTTGGAAACATTCAAGGTCAGGTTGGACAGGGCCCTGAGCAACCTGATCTAGTTGAAGATGTCCCTGTCAATTGCAGGGGGGTTGGACTAGATGACCTTTAAAGGTCCCTTCCATCCCAAAGCATTCTGTGATTCTATGATTCTAAGATATGAAGCTTCTCTGTAAATCTGTTATTTATGGGTTTAACTATGAATGTACATCTTAAGTTTAGACACCACTGTTAAAATATTTTGGCTTTGATGTTTGAAAGCAATCCAGCAAATCTTAGTCCCATTACATGTGTCATATTAATTTGACTTAAAAGTCACTATCAACAGTTACTTGTTGTCACTATCAATAAGAATTAGATATTTACTTATTGCTGTACAGAAAATAGGGATTAAGTGTTTTTTCCATAAACATCTAAAAAGTAACATACTTAACCATTTTCCTTTGAAGGATCAAGCCAGTAAACTATAGACAAGAAGTCTAGCCCTTATTTAAGAAGAGGGTAGCTGCCAGTACTGCAAGTTTCCTTGCCATCAGCTAGGCTTACAGCGCTTTGTATTCTTCCTTTCACCTCCCAGGCACCGCCATTCTCTAATATTGTTTCACTAGATGAGCTTTGTTTAATTTAGCAATCTGCAATATGAAATATTCTCCTAATAGCCTTCATTACCATGACCAGGAAAAAAGTACTTCTCTTTGTGGCAATTCTTCAGGGTGGGATGTGTTAAAGCTATGTGTGCATCTGTGTGTGTGGTGTGTTACTCATCTGGAGCAAAGATGTCTAGCAAAGCAGAACGGGAGCCGACCCTGAACAATAAAAATACACAACGCTGACACCTGTTGGTAACAAGTGTGCCAAACTATAATGACATCTTTACAATTCTACATTTTCAGAAGACCCAAGAGCTCAACTTATATTAATACACCCCCATCTCCACATGTAAGTCACCCAGATATGTGAGATAAAACCTGAAGACTTGATCCATAGTCTTTCTGGAAGTAGAGATCCATATCTGCTGAGATCCATATGCAGCTGAGGTCTAACAACAGGTACAACAAATCAATGCACACCAGTGTGTATTGCATGTCTAGAGTTTCAGAGTTCCTGACATGAGCTTGTCAACCATAGTAAGCAATACATCCAGCAAAGCACTGAAAGACATACTGTAATTTAGTCAGAAAAGTTTTTCCATTTACATCGCTATAAGTGTAAAAGATGGAACCTAGAAATGAAATACCAATCTTCAGGACAACAGCAACTTAAGTGAAAACTGCTTAAGAACAAACTAGCAATGGGATATCTCTTTCATTGCTTCCTTCCTGTGAAAAAGTGAGAGATGAGATTGACCCGAACAATAAAAGAGTGAAGCTACGCTGTGGCATTCCTCCTATCGCAGCAGTGGTCTGTGCTTCCACATGAGCTTTTTTATGAGGAACTGCTAAATGAGGAGGTAAGCTCTACAGAAAAACAAACAAACAAACAAAGAGGCAACTGGATCTTCTCGCTTTTTAGCATAACAAAAAGGTCCTCTACTCCCCTACTGTCTATCCTCACAGAAGATAAAGACCTACTACTGTAATCAGCTACTATAATTACCCTCCGGAGCAAAGATGTGTGATTTGAGAACTGAGGCTTTCCAAGTTCAGCGCCTAATGACAAAGCCAACTCTCATGACCCTGTTCCACAGTGTTATTTAGCGAAGCAAAGTGTTACATTAGTAATAGCCACCTAAACTCTTGCTGACCTAAGAAGCAATGTTTCAGTATGTGCCCTGTGTTTTCTACTGCATGACTCCAATATTTCTGAAAAGAAGCAACATCAGCAACAAATTGAATGCTAAATTGAACTGGCAGCAAATCCTGTAGTCATTCAAGGTCACAAAATAGTCTTGTCTTCACTTGTCTGGTGATTGGTAGCCTCCTTTTCAGCAGTTCAATAATTAATTCAGCCTTCAGCACATTAAAAAACAATTCCTCTTCCAAGGTAAATGAGAGTTCAAAAAACCCTCCAGTTCCCAGTTTGCATCATGTATGGGCTCCAGCGCTCTCCCTGCGACCTGTTCGCCCTCCTTCCCTCGGCGGAATGGTCTCTTGACCAAAGGACATTACCACGTCTCCTCAACGCCACACTAACTCTTAGATGTGCATTATGCACTACTGTGATACCAGCATTTACAGGAAAGGAAACAAGAGATAGGACCAGCTTAGATATTCAAATGTGTAGAAAGCAAGTTAGACTGGCAGACCATGATTAGTCAAAGTGAATTGTGTTCAGAATAAGACCTAAGCCTGATAATCCTAGAGGGCTATTCACCCCAGCTGTGTAATGATTTTCACAGGGGAAATTGCCTGTGCCAGTGATTTGTATCTGAGACGTGAAGTACAAAATGGATAAGATTTACCGGAATGCAAGGTAATCAAGACTTCAAACAAGATTTTCTTTGTTGTGGTTCAGCCTGTTTCACAGTTCTGGAGTATAATATCCGTGAATGATACCAGACAATGAAAATACTGAACTCCGTTAGACAGAATGGTGAAAGAGAAATGATGTAACCACCTTCATTTTTACTTTCTTTACAGTAAACATATTCTAGTTAATATGGATCCAGCGTGCCCTGAGTCACAAGGGAATGTGGCATTCCTACACCGAATCACAGGAGTCAGTAACTTTAAACCTGCTACTCTCACCTTGCTCAGTATAACAAAAAACTGCACGCACTGGGTTTTAGCTGTGTCATATCATGGAAAAGTGTAGCATAAAATGTCAGGAGGTAAAGAGGACACTACAGCCCTGTCATGCCCTCCAGATCTGCTGCAAGGACTGCAATGACAAGTCAGAGCAGTTTTCAAGGGAGTACTTTGCTCCCCAAAATCCCCATGGTTCTACACAGACGGACCCTACCGTCTTGGTTTACCCTGAGATCCTATTTACCCCCATGCAAGACTGTGAGCATAGGGCCCTTTACATCACCTTCAACAACATCTATGACCAGAGAATTGTTTCCTGGGACTTCATATAGCTGTTCCACCAGTAAGAGGCTGAGGTGGGAGCCAGGAACGGTTTCATTGCATTTGTTTCAAATTTGCTTCTTTTTGAGAGGTTAACTTTCTTTCTGACACAGACCAACAAAAGGTTAACAGCAGCCTACACTCTATCCAAATTGGTCTGTGGCAATTCCATGCAGAGATCTTCAAGTCTGTCCTAGATGCTCTGCCTGATGAATCATTCTTATGTCTCTTGTATTCACAGCAGAATAAACATTTCAAGTGAAACTGGGGGAAGAGAAAAAAAAACTCCACCCAACTTATAACATCTCCCATGAAGAGTACCTGTGGACTGTTTGCTGAGAAAACACACTCAAATACCCTGACAACATGAGCAGATTTCTAAGCTCATCAGTGCAGAGACCATGTGTTATTACATGTTTGTGAAACAGCTACAATCATAATTTGTCTACAAATCTAATCAGGGAATCTGGAGATTAAACCAGTGAAAATATTAAATCCTAACACTTCTGCAGTTCCTGCACAGCCTGCCAACTCCCTCCAATATACTACAAACAACTCAATGTTAGTCTTTTGCATAACAGTTCTTACCACATTTTATTGCCGTGGGGTTTGGGATTGTTTTTTTAATAAAGGAATTACGCAAGTACTGTATTAAGGGCAAAATGCATAGTTCATGCTGAACTAAAATAATTGACTTGTGAGTGACAAAATAACTATATGTATCCTAGGTATTTAGCTATTTTTATATATTATAATTACTAACTTTTCTGCATCGGGAAGAATACAGTGTTCTCAAAGATTAATAATATTGGGTGAGTCGATACACAAGAATGCAACTTTCTTAAAAACATATCCTCCAGAAAATTAAAAAGTTGCCTGCCACCAATCAGTGAACTTGTGTTGCTGAGCATTTTGTCGTGTTTTTAACCATACTTATTTTAAACTTTCGATCAGATGACCAGTCTTCTTCACAATCCGTATCAGTTTTTTGCTACTGATCACTCCAGCCTTTAAGTCAGAATCATTACTTCAGAATATAATATTAAATTGCAATATTTTGTTGTTGTTGTTGTTGTTGCTATAAAGCCACTTGTATAGCTGATTTAGTGATGAAGCAAGTTGAAGGTTTGTAGGTGTTGCTCAGGGATAACAGAGATGCATTTTGCATTTACACCTGCTGCATCATGCAATATTATAAATTAATTTGATGCAAGGACCTACTTTGCACATGCTTTACAGTCATGGATATGGTAGAAATCAGGGCAATGGATTTACAGAAAAAGCAGGAAAAAACACATTGAAGAGTGATACTCTGGGATTTATGAAATCAGGTTTGCAATCTGACGAGCGAGATAAAAGAATATTAACCATTTAACCCAGCTAAAGGTTTGGCTGCAGATACACTGTAAAAGCCATTTAGAGATTTGACTGATTCCTCATTTTATGAAATCAGGCCTGATGTGGGCATAATAGTATCCTACAAACATTTCACCTTTTTCAGAAAAATCAAATGAGGCATAAAATATTTTGTGAATGCGCTTATATTAATTAAGCTATCCAGAGCAATGAATATAGTTGGCAGTGTTGATCAAGCAATTACCTGACTTAAAATAGATGAATAATATTTTGAAAATGGCATGATTGTGTCAACCTAAATCACCAGGGTCAGATTTCAATGAACAAATCTCAGCTTCACTATTATATTATTATATTAGTCTTAATAAATTGAAAAGGACCAAATTCAAATAAAAACAGGCAGAACATAGCCTCTTTTTACAATAAAACAACTCCAACAGTATGTGGGCAGCCTCTGATCTTCTCTGCATGAGACATACTATTGCTAGAAGGACCAGTCCTTTCCATTAGAATTGAAATAGTTTCATATCATGAGCCAGGGGAGAGAACAGGGAGGACCAGGGGGAGGGTGATGTTTCCACAGTCCAGATTCACTGGTGGACCATGGCTGGTGGATCCTTTTGTTTCCAGGCATAGCTATTGCTCCGTCAGCGGCATCAGCAAAGATTTCATCAGCTTCTGTGACACAGTAGCAGTTCCCTCACCCCTCCCCTGCTGCACTGTAGCCCGAATGCTGGATGGAGGAAGGATTCCTGCTTCTTGATGGCGCACGTTTCCTTGTCTCTGTAAATGTCTTTCCCTTGGCATGATATGTGCTGATGCTGTTAAAAACCCTCTTCTAGTTTTAAACTAAATACATCCTAAATAACAGCAGTATGTAAAATCTTTATGGAACACCCTAGATACCCCATGACTTCATCTCTTATGTACATCTTGAGAAGTTTGTCCTTTGCTTTGAGTTTCCGTATCTATATGCATAGTTTGGCACAGATCAAAGTCAAGTGACATGGCACAAACTGCCATAACAACCCTTTTCCTATAAAAACCACAACCATACCTCCTGTTCTGGGGCAAAACAGCCTCATCCAGAATGTCTTCAAGAACCTGGTGCCAGGTGCTGCTTTCCCTGGGTTCCTGCACGCAGCAGCAGGAGTTCCTGCATGCAGCTGGCCAGGAGTCACTACTTTTCAGTGCAGCAAAACACCACCAAGCAGCTAATTAGTGGTATCATGCTTCTGTAATAGACACTGCCTACTGCATCACACCTTTCAAGGTGGAATGAGCTCAGCAGAAGCTGAGAAATTCTTGTTTCTCATATACAAAACATGCCTCCGTGATTGGCAGCATGTTCTGTTCTGGTTTTTTTTTTATTACTCCCTTATGTTTTATTAGTCTTAGTAAGGCTGGATTTACCAGAAGGAGAAAACCTTTTTCCTTCACTTCTAATAATGGCATTCCCCATCCCTTCCTGCTATTCTTGTAGTGCATTCTGCAGCGCCACACCATGGCTACTCTGTATCTCTCCCACAGAACCACTGTACTGTTATTATTAAATATTTAGAATATTTATAGCAACAGGATTTACCTGCCAAAACAAGAAGGGTTGGGGTTTTCTGATTTGGGATTTTGACCAGTCATCTCACTAGTCAAGTGCATTGGCACCTTATCTTCTCTGGCAAAATCGCAGTTATTTCGCTTGGATGAGGACCTAGCCACAGTTAGCTGTGTCTGTGCTGTTGCCAAATGGGATTCTTCCAACACATTATACATGTGGTTAGTTTTGAAGACCACCTGGAATCTACAGCCAGAGCAGTATGTGGCTGCCCATGAGATTAACAGCATCAGCTGTGAGGCACACAGTACTTTCCAAACGCTGCACTTTCCACTTATTTGCATATGGGTGCACTGGAAGTGACAGTGCTCTGTGAAGTCCTGCATCGGGCAGCCGCAGGCAGCCTGCCTCTGTCTCACAGGTAGCATTTTAGAGCAACCGAGCTGTGCTAGCTGAGAACCTGGGACTGGAGAGAGAGGGTATTCTCATTGCAGCCCTCTCCAGAGCAACGTCCTCACCTGTCTGGCAGACCCCACAGCTGTTGATCAAATGATCAACACAGTGCAACACACACCAATTTTTCTCAGACCTCTGCTGTAGCAATTGATTTTTAAACTTTTTGTACAGGGCAATCATGATGCACGTATACAGCTTGACACAGACTGGTGGAGTGGTGTATAGTAATGCCCCTAGCAGCAGAAGTAATAGCTTCGTTGTTATACATTTAAAAATCACACAACATTTAGAGATCAGAGCGTGATCTATTATTGTCCAGAATGATAAAAAATACTAAGCAGCAAACAAGGAAGCACAGATTTCTCTAAATTTTCTTCTATCAGAGATCAAGTAGTTGGGCTTCTCTGGCCCTGCTCCTCATGTGTCCCCACCGTAGCTCGCACATTACTTTCCTGACAAGCCTCATCCCTCATATCACTGACGGATTTATATTCTGCTGAGCTCAATTGAGTACTTAGATAGTCAGAATCTGATCTCATTACATGTGTGTCAGCAGAACTAACTCCAGGGAAGTCAACGGAACCAAGTTAGATTTACAGACTTGGAACCAATTTTTTAATTTACCACCCAACATCTGTCATAACCTCAAATTTAAACTCTCCATGGACACGACCTACATTCCTAAAGCTTACAGATGGTATTTTAATATTTCTATAAAAAGAAAAATCTTGCATGCCAAAGAAGTGTACTCAGTTCTTCTCATCTAAGATATCTGACATGCACCCTAATTCCTCAAGGAGTGTTTATAAGGGCAGCCAGTTGGAGCTAAGACAAAAGGAAAGGGAAAAGAAAAGAAGGCAGCTATGTCAACTGAAATGTCAAGGTGCTGGCTAGCCTAAAGCTCAGTTCCAAAACTTATTGGAAAGGGGAACTCAGATATATTTTTTTCCACATTTCCACCAATTCCTGTGTATTAAACCTTTCAGTGACCTCATCAAAACTGTGCTGTCCTGAAAAGTCTAGAATCATCAATCCTTGCTCAGAACAGCTTTGAAATGATTTTTCATGCAGCTTTTGATGATGGAGTCTAAAATATGTGCTGCTTCACAGTTAAACACAGAAAGAGTTCTCATGTTTGGACATACTTTCTCCAGATAGGCTTTTTCTCTCTGCATTTTACACTGCAAGGAGCATTGATTAATGTGAATGTTTTAGCTGTAGTAGTTGTTTGTGTATAAACTTTTGTTAAAACAAGTACTGCAGAATAAATGACCTTTATACAGACACCTATTAAGGCACTAAAAGGCTTGGCTACATTCATCTGAGACGCGTATACATAACGTTTGGAACAATAAAGGGATCAGCAGCTGCAAGGGGTTTGAATTGAATGCTTTAACAATAGAAAAGTTTTTCAGGCCCAAATACCAGCAAAGAGAATTTTTTGCAGATAATCCAGGAGAAAGAAAATAATAAAAAAATGCTAGCCAACTTTGCAGCAGTTAGCATAAGGGTGCCATCTGAAACATGTCAGCTTAAGAGTGCCCCATAGTACCATTCTTTTACACAACCATAGTATTCAGAACTGTTTCCCCAAATAATCCCAGATGGCATGCCACAAAATTTCAATTCATTTTAAAAGCTTTCTTTGCTGTTATTATGTGATTGAAAGTGCAAAAGCAAGTTGCCATTCTCATGGCACTATTTGCATTGGCTATTATCCCCTAAAATCCCCTTTAAACAGCTACATTGTCAGCCCATAGGCCTCATTTAGAACTACAAAAAAGCCCAGATTAATTCAATCAAAGGGAGAGCCAAGTACAAAATGCACTTTTCAAACTGTATCAGAGTAGGTTCCCTTTACAGATCGCTGCATGGCTAGAGCAATGCAAAAAAACCCTGCCCGAAATAAAGCCTGAGCACTAACAGAAATAACTGTGCATGTTTCACATGAAGCTTTTGGGGCTCTTCCAGGGTAAATCTCCCACTACAAATGATTAGAATAAAATATATTTAAATATAAGTCTCTAAATTAAGTAGCAAGCATCAGTTTTTTCCTGTTTGGCTTTCCACCACCACTTTCAGGAGGCACTGGTGTATTGCATGGATAACTTAGCCAGCTATAGACATTTCTGAAGTCTGTGTGCATTGGAATTTTTAATTAATTAACTTAACAACAAGCAATGAAAAGGTACAGATAATTCCCCCCAGAATTATTTTGTTGCTATTGCAAAAAATCATCATCATCATCACTGGTGAAGGCAAAGGAAAAAGCAAAAGCTGCTGGTATCATTTCTGCAAAATATTCTATTTCATAATCTAAGGTGAACCCTTTTGAGTCAAGCATAACACAGGTCCATAGATCTACAGCCAAAAAGTCTCTAGTGGCTTTTCAATCTCACCTGGGGTTCTGATGACAGGCAATAATGCTGGTATTTTTGTTTCTCACAGAAGCTCCTTTGGTGTTTCTGCACTGTCTTGCTCTCTCAGTCTCTACTGGAGTTTGCTTAGGGGTGCTGCCATCAGTTCTCTCACCCTCGGTCTGAAGCGGTTTCTTCAGCAGCTGCTTTTGTGTACCAAGAACATTTTACAGAGTAAAGAACTGCAGCACAAAGGTAGAGCAACTGAACATGTGCAGCAATATGTGCCATTGCCTCTTAAAGGACACATCAGGCAGAGAGAGACATGCTGAAAAGCTGAGCAGCTGCAACTAATATTAAAGTCATTTGCTGTAGAATGAAACTGGATGAATGCTTTTGTTAGCCAGTTCCAATGGGGTTTAGATTTTTGAACAGTACCATTTTAATATAGCAGTTGTGTTTGTTTATTTACTTCTTGTATTTTATGGAATAAGTGTTTGTGTGGTGTTAGTAATAAATGCTATGTAGCAAGAAAGTGTTCCTGTAGAGACAGTAATAGCTCCCACAGAGAAAAAGGCCTTGAAAATCTATGTAATAAATGTATATTTGTAAAAACTATTAATGCACTGGCATACAAACCTTGTTTTACTGCTTGCAATTATGAAAACCATTATTCTTATTAGTGATATTGGGAACAAAAAAAGTTAATGTAAAATTAGTTATGTATTTGAAGGGTGCACATTTTTTTAAAAAGCATGCAGTTACACTGTGAAAGAGTACATATTCAATGAGACACAGTTTGAGCTTTTAAAAACCTGTCGGATTTAAACAGTTATATGTCATTCCATATATTCAATGGAAATACCAGAACCTGTTAAAGTCAGTCATAACAAGGTGCTCAGGTCTTTGTACAGAGTAGTATACAGAAAAGTGCTTCAAATAAGCAGTTTTGTCCCCTCCAAAAATAAGATAACTTCAATCAATATTTGTCCCAGGCATCTCTTTACTATAAGGCATATGAATTATTACACTATTGCAACACTTTCAGTACTAAAAAGTAGCTTCAGTCCATAGAAAAATACAAAAATGTGATACTTTATGGAGTGAGGCCTCAATCCTGTAAACACACATGTTAAATCTCATTAAAATCCATTAGGATGCAGAAAGGTTTGTAGAATCAGGTGCTCATGGCTAGATCCAAAGACACTTTTTAGATGTCCAACTATCTGTTAAAGACCTAATTTAAACATAAAGATCTTCAAACACATGCTCAGCTTTTTTTGCCTAATCCTGGGAATGCCTAACCACTTACAGACACTTAATTCCCAACAGTAAAGTCCCATAAACTGACTCAGCTTGTAAGCATTCCCAGATTCAGGTCATAACATGGAAGCCTATAATAGGGTAAATCCCTCAGGATCCATGAGCGCGGGATCCCTGCCATTTTTCAGCAAAGTCTGATCAAATAGGCATTCTCTAGCTACACATATCAGATTACAGTCTGCACAAAGTACAGCCAGATGAGGCAGTGCTTCTGCCGTGCTCCCCTACTAAATCATTTAATCAATCGTTAGAGCAACTCTGGCTGGATGGTGAAGGGATTTGAACCTGCATCATCATCCCCAGGCAAAGGCAAATTGCAGTGTGGATTATTCTACAGGGGGCACTCTGAGCCTCTTGTGCAGGCTGAATTACACTTTACATGGACTAATTAATACAGCGAAGGAAAAGACTAGAAAGAAATACCGCTTTGTAGTCTAGTATCCAAGATACTCATCTGTGCAACAGCAGATCGCCTCCAAAGAACATTTAATATAAAACACATGTTTGTTGATCCTTTTGAGAGTCAATCTCAGCAGTGAGCTATGGAGTCATGCTCTCTCCCCAGCCAATGTATTACTGTATTCAAAGTGGAATACTTTTAATCCAAGGGATAGTCAGCATATTCCTATTTGTCCCATCCAATCTATTTTACTTCAGTACCCTGCTATTTTGGATATATAGAACTGAGAATTTTTCAAAAATCAGGTTCAGATCTTCTCAGAAAGAAGGAATTGAACCTAAAACTCTTACATACAGAGTTGACACCAGTGTCTTAGATTCAGCATCCAATAAAAACCAAGAAGACAATATCACTAGCACTGTCCCCAACCATATTTCTAAAAATGCAAACAAAAAAAAACGTACTGCATTGTATGGATTCTCTCATTAACTATCTAACACTACTATGCCTTATAAAGGTAGTGACATTCAGCTAATGGCTCTCAGTTAAAATCCAGCAGATGTTTCCATCCAGCCCACTGCTGTTTCCCTAAAGGAGAGCAAGCAAGCAATACTGCCCAAGTGGCCATGCTCTTCCTCCTGCTCTGCTAATGGCCCACTACACAGATTTGGCCATGGCTGTGGGTGGAAGGAAGATGAGAAGAGGGAAGCCTGGGTACTGCTGTGAGATAAGGGACTTTCTCCAGCTTTATTGCATAGACACCTTTGTCTCCACAGCAGAAATGCAACCCTCTGGGACAGACCAAGGAGACAGAGGTGACTGCAGTGGGGAAGTCAGTAAGGGAAGTCTGTTACTGCCATAGCACTGCAGGAAGAGAGGAGACTGCATTATCACATGGCAAAACCTGGCGCTCAGGCTGCCTGTAGAGATCATTACCTTGGACAACCTTTAAAAAACCCACGCTGCAACATCCAGTGTGGCTATGCTGAACTCCAGTTTTGGCTAGCCTTTACTAGCAAACTGGTGCATCTCCTAAGGAGGTGCATTTTTCTTGTGTATTGAAATTATTTCTATTGTATGCGCTTAGAACAAATTAACCAACAAAGTTAACCAACAACGTTAACCAACACTTTACTGATGTCAGCAGTTTCAAGATTCTGCCTAATTCTCTCTCATTCATATGAGATACAGACACTTCTAATCAGTTCTTTCCAGACTAAATCACTGTATTTTCAGATTGCATAACAATACTGAAGAAGGAAGGGGAAAAAAAAAAAAAAAGAGGTCGTTGTTGCCAGGGAGGTTTTAGAAGACTGGATATTTTCCAGACAGCTGTAGGCTAAGAAGTGATAGGCCATGTTCTAACCTTACATTAATGCAAATCTGGAATAACTTCATCAAAATCAATGGAGTTAAACTGACATACAGGAAAAGAGGTTCAGACCAATCTGTCTTCACAGTTGTTCCAAGATCCAAAGCCTTCAGAGCATTAAACTCAATCTGATCTTGAGACACTTGATTATCTGTCAAAGAGATGCCCTTTGTTTCTTTCATTTGCTGTTGTAAGTGTGAGAACATTAGATTTCAGGGTTTCTAAGTGCTGTTATTTCCTTACACTGGCTCTTCTTAAGTCTGTCATCAGTGAAATCCCTGTGTCTGTGAAATGGCCAATTATACTGCTTTCTTTGACTGTGTTCCCATTGTAGATTTGCAATAGTCTTATATAGTTTTTCTTCAGTATTAACAATCAGAAATGAAGCCATAGGAAGGCATTTGTCAGACAATCCTGTTGCAGAGAAATAAAGGTTGGCAGTGTCTTTCAATTTCACAAAGAAATGTTTTGATATGTATGAAATCTGTAATCATTGGTACTCTTATAAACCAGTGCAACATTTTTATCACTGAATGTTCACTTTTCACTTTCCAAATTCATTTTGATTTTGCTATTTTTATGTTTATTATATTACACAGACATTTCAGGAAATGCTTCTGACTCAGAGTTGTGGGAAGGAATATCCAGAGAAGACAACTGCTGTGTTAAAATGGCCTGAGACAAATGGTTGTTCAGTCAACCTGGGAGTTGGAAGTTCCCATATGGGGATCTCCTGGAAATATATCCTGGAATATGCAAGATGAATTGATAAGGAAAAAGGAGGATGAGCGGAGAATGGACAGTGCTTTAGCAGCACTCTGGTCACACAAGAGCATCTCATTTTACTCCCCCAATCTGGGGCAGTAACAGAGCACAAGGAGTTTACCTACCCCATTTTCACCTTTCCATTTTACAAGCCTTGTGAAAAGTTTGTATGTCCTTCCTGTTGACTGAACAGAAAATAAGGCAGTATTTAAAAAGACAACATTCTTTGTTTTCCTTTTGTGTTTTTCTGCTTGGTTTTGGCTTTTTGTAGCTGATATTACAGACCAGGGCAGTTTTATTTACTTATGATTTAACTAGATGAGAGAATCCAGTCAAACAATATTCATTGCTTTTACTTTTGATGACCTATTCTTTGAACTTTATATATAACAATCTCAGGACTTGTTTACATAAGGATGTTGGCAGAATTCAAGCTTTGGTATGAATTTCAATATATTTACTATTTTGCACTAACATATTTCAACACCCTTAGAACAATGTAAAGTGATATTATTTGAGGCTGCCTTTGGCCAACCATCCACCTTGTATTTCCAGAGGCTCCTGTGGGGCAGCACAAGATCTTCTCTGACTCTACAGCCAGAAAATTACAGCGACTAAAACAACAGAAACCTATTCAGTTTTTTCCTGGGTTCAGTGTCTTATTTGCTGTACTGCAGCCATCACCACTGGAGTGAGCCTCTTGGTACAACTGGTTTTCTGCATAAAATGAAAAGAAGTCAAATGTCCAGGTATTCCCTGAATGACTTATCTTGTATAATTTCTTACCCTGGAAGCTCTTGTGGACCACAGAATGCTACCAAAGAGGCAAGACAGGGCCACAGGACAGCTCAGCTGCCATCTCACTCTGTTGATGGCCACAAGTGAAGCTGTTTCAGACAGCAGTAGCAATAACACTTCATGGGGCTCAATGAACCTGAGAAAGTATATGCTCAGGCATATATGACTAAGCATTGCAAGACAGGGCCATTGCAATGCAAAGCCTTGTATTTTATTATTTTTTTTCCCCAGTCTTTATGTAGAAGTCTCTGCTGTAAGTTAACACTATTTGTGCTCCCACAATAAAATAAAAAATAAATTAACTCCTCCCTCCCGCTCCCAAGTAGCAACAACCTAACAAATAGGTTTTGGTTTCCAGATCTTTGCCATCAGTAAATCTCCAGACTATGAAAACCTCACAGAGGAAGCCATTTATTCAGGCAGGATGAAATATATAATGGCAAATAATAGTCCATAACGCTGTTATGGCACAAACCAGTGCCTACCCAGAAGCTCTGGAGAGCCCATTGACTCTCCCTATAGTGTAAAGAAATCTCATCCATATCTGTTGAGAAGTGGATGCAGAATTCCTTCCTGACACGAGTCAGCAATGAGCCAGTCCAGTCAGAGTCTCCGTGTTCATGGTGCTGAGACAATCTGCACAGCCACAGATCAAGTACATACTCAGAAGGTCTGGTGTGTCTGCACTGGATATGTGTGACTTACCTGTTCATATATATTCAGTGCTGTTTGCTATATGCCAGGGTAACTTGAGAAAAAACACCCAGGTGTTGCAAACATACAAAGAAAGTCCTCCTCCAGGCTTTCCAATATGGAGCATTGGATTACATTGTATGTGATTGGATGCCAGATCTTCCCCCAACTGCAGTTCTGGCTGACAAATCTCAGGCACATGGAAATGATACCGCATGCCTTACCACAGCACCAACATAGTTGCAAGCGCTCTCATTATTTCCCACTTTTGTTATAGACAGCACCCCTGTGTGACCATCACCTGAACAGTGCAGCGCAGGAGCAAACAGCAGGTACCAAAATATGTACTATAGTATTTTCAGAAGGACTTGCAGTTGACCTGCCTTTGCTTTCTCTTGAAATCTGTGATAAACCTTCCTTGTGGGAACATTAGATTTTTTTTTTTGTTTGGTAATAAAATGAAACTATCTCTAAATGCTTTTTGAAATCTGTCTTGTTGTGTTTCAAAAGGAGGCCTAAAGCATCACCTCAAACAGCCTTCGGGAAGGGAGGTGCAGCTCTGGCCCCCCACAGGGCACATACTCAGAGCTCAATTGCCCCTTTAGCGACTGGGTCACAGCATATACTTAAACTTTGATTTTTCAGGCTGATTTAAAGCATAATCTCACCTCAGGTACATTACAATAAACCAATGTATTGTAATAAAGGTAAAGGTGCTATGAGAGGGTTCTCATTAAAGAAGTTACAATTTCCTAACTGGAGGTCTACAGGGAAGGAAAACTTGTCTTACCATTACTGCTATTTACTGCTTATTAAGCCAACTGCCTGGTAAAGCATTTACAGGGCAACAACTTACGCTTCTCACAGAGGCTGATACCATGAGGGGATGTGTTGCGGCTCTCATGACCAGGTTACATTCCTCACCTGGCTGAAAGGCCTCCACCACACACGTACTCCTTTACACAAAATGGCAGCCATCTCCCTGTACCTCCAGAGGGACCTGAAATCAGAGCAGGTTTGCCCTTTCCTCTCCGTGCCTCTTTCTCACTCTGGCCAAGAGACTGCCGTGAGCAAAGCTGGCTGCCGCTGCCGCTGCCTCTGTTTTGCAGGGAGAATGAAGCTGTGTCCGCAGACAAGATGGCTACTACTCTGTGGTGCAGTGAGGTGGGTGGAGCCACTGCACCGCAGAGTAGTAGCCATCTTGTCAGGGGATATGGCTTCACCACAGAGTGGCAGCCATCTTCTCAGGGGACCAGACTTCAGTCTCCCTGCACAGCCCACAGCACAGGGGCTGTAAGGAGCTGTGCGCACCCCAGGTAAAGGGTGTGGGAGACGTGTGGGAATCAAGGAAATGGTTGCTGCAAGGTGATTTAAAAGTTAGGTGAGACTGGGGACCGGGGAAACTGCAGCTGACACTGCTAAGAAGCCTGCCACCCAAAAGCAGGCGGCCAGCTGCTGATTGAAGAAAGGGTTGCAAGTGTGTCTCCATGTCATTTGGTTGATTAGCTCACCACAGCTGCCGGCACATTTAAAGTAGCTTTATTTAATCAGTAAAACATTGCAGGTAGCGTAAATAGCTGTTTTCTGGCCAAATTTAAACCCATCAGCAAAGTCAGAGGAATAGTAAATGTGTTGCCCTGGTAGGTGTCCAGCAAGGGCAATCTCCAGTCAGTAGCTGGAGAAAACAGCCACCAGCAAGTTATACATCTGGGGGATGTGAAATAGCAGCGCTGATAATGGTGCAAGTTTCCTAGCGCTGTAATTTGCAGGGATTTCTGTTTCTGCAGAGAAGAGCTGCAGCTCTAACCTGGGGCAAAACATCCCATTTTCCTGAGACTGCTTTTCGCCCTCAGATCAGGGCAAGGGAGAAAAATCCCATATAGCAGAAAGCAAAGGAGAGCTGGAGAAATCCACTAAGGAGCCTAGGTAGAGGCTAAACCAGGGGCAATGGCATGAAAAAACATGAAAGAAACCTTTTACTTATTACATAATCTTGATGGCTGTGGTTGGTGCATTTGATTATTATGATACTAAACTACATTTATTGTAATTATTAGATAATATTCATACATTTGTAAGTTTATTTTTATAAGAAGGATTTCAGTCTATTTTATAGCAATAAACTGAGAAACTTTGTAGCATGAGGACAGAAGCACTCCTGCCTCTGTACCTATAACCTATATAAATTTAGGTATATTTATATAGCTAGATAATGAATAGAAATTATGCCAATAAATTGAGAATGCTTTACATTTTTTCAGCTTTTTTTTTGAAAATCCAAACTCCTTATTTTGAAGTATACAATAAGTAAAGATTCCAAACACAATGACTATGTTAAATTAAAGAAGAACTGTGTTTTAGTTTAGGTTTTTCCAGCAGTTGGCAAAATCACCAATGTGGTTGATGTTGCAAACATTTCTGTACAAATACAAATCTTCGTAGGACGCAAAACCCTTTCTTCACAAGAAGCTGTAAAACTCAGCACTTGTATAACTGATCTGTGGTTTTTTATTATTAATTACTTATTTTCTGTCTTCATTCCAAAGCCCTGGTAAGGGAGGGGTGTGAAGGAAAGGTAGAGAGGGGGGCAGGTGAGAAGAAGTCAGGCCTGAAAAAAAGAGAAGTTTAGTGATGTGAACAGAAAGAAAGTAAATCAGGGGAAATGACCATTTTATGCTTATTAGCTATAGACTAAGAAGTAATTTTTATCACAGTCAGATAATAGAATAATAGAAAAGCTGAAAAACCTTATAACTTAAAAAAAGCTTAAAAATTAAAAAGAAACTTCCTCTCTGAGCAGCATAGTGGATAACAGCATTCAATTAGTAGAGGGTTAATAGGCTCCAGCTGGTGTGTCCTACCAGTTTGGGGGTAGATTATAAAAGAAAGGGGAAGCAGGGTTAGAAAGGGTGTGTTCCCTTTCTGCCTGCCCTGGTTGCTCTGTGGTTTTTAGTTTGATTGTGCAGTTGCCTGACTGCCTTGTGGACAATAAAGCATTCTCTGAGGGAAAGTCTCTAAAAGAATTTGGTCTGGAAGTTTACTTTCTTTCTCTGCAGTAATTCACACAGACTAAGGGCTTCTTAATGCCTTGAAATATCTCCTAATGGCTGCTGCTAGAATCAGATATTGGACTCCAGTAAATTAAAGGATCTACTATGGAAGTTTATTTGTGCTTATAGCAGCAAAGGCCCTGGCAGCTATGTAGGGTGTTGCTGCTGGGAATTTTATTTCCATTGTAGTGGCTTCCTTTGACAATGTGTGAAAATTTAACTGGCTGCAGTTTAAGATTGAAAGTGTAAACCGTACCATTCGCAAGAGTTGTGTTTTACAATACAGACCTACTATACAACACACGCGACTGCAGGAATTGCAGATTAAAACCGATGGGGCGTATAAACTCTGTGTTTGGCTGGGGCGGAAAGAGGTTAAAAGTCTGACCTGCAAACAAATCTGGCGCTAGCTCTGCCTCACAACTGCAGCCTTTGGTATGGGAAAACGTTTAAGGCAATTTAAATGTTCCCTCAAACGAAGGATCCAGTTTACTAAATCACAGACTTTCTGACCAAACAGCCTACAGTATTTCTTAGGTTTACTTTAAGTCTAACATGTCACAGAGCATAATTTACTCCAAAAGTACCCATGAAGTTAGAAAGGGGCCTTCAGATGAACTTTTGCCATAAGGCCATCTAAGAATGGCCAAGCATCTAACAATATTCCCAGACAGCAAATCCTAGTATGCATTCACATATTATCATAACAATTCTTTCCAGATTTTCCAGTGGCTTGTAACAATCTCACATTATCCCAATTTTATCTGGATTAAGCTTTAGTCTGGCAACCTTAGTCTAGGCCTCATTATCAATTAGATATTAAATGTAAAAAAGGGTAGTTGGACCTGCTCAAGTCTCCAGCTCTGTTTATAGGGGACATGCTGGCAACTGAACAACTGGTGAAGGAAATCAATAACCTTTTTTCTGATAGTCATTTACATAGTAATGATGACTTGAGAAATTGGTAAAGCAAAATTTGAATACTTCTTTTTTTCACTGACAATTAATACTAATTTACTAATTAATCTGGAAAAAAAATTATTTTTGGACATTAGCACATTTGGAAAATATGGAGGTTCATAGGGAGTCAGGCTCCTAATCTAATTTTTATAATGACCAATATGACTGACACAAATTAATATAGCAGCCAGTTCAGATATGATTGGTCAAAGGCTCTACTGCTCTACTCTTAAGTCATAAACATCAGTTTCATCATTTACCTTGTAGTTCATTCATCTTCCCATCTGAATACCAAGAAACATACTTTGTGTGAGTCATTTTGTCATAAATATATGAGCGTATTGAAAACTGTTGATGAACACAGATACCTGGCAAACATTCATAACTGTTTCATTTCAATTATTGCTTAGTGATCTTAAAGGATGAGAAATAAAAATAAATTTTTAAAAAATCAAAAAGCATTTAGTGCCTACATTAGTAGTGAAATGCCATGATTTATGCCAGCTAAGAGTAACTTCACAGGCATTGAAACTCATTTCTGGTTTAATAGTCCGATCCAATAAACGTTGGGTGGGGATGTTGACTAAATTCCATATTTAGATAATTGCTTTCCTGTTTGATTACTAATTGTGCTTACAGGTCAAAGTAAACTACCTTGAGATCAATCTGCTGCCGGACAGCACTGGCCAATGAACTAATCCAGAGTCCATGTAAACTCGACACTCAGATGCCTTTGGGTGCAGTTTCTATCAGTCATTGCAGATGTATGTAATGCTTCTCCTTGCTACAACTGCAAAACCAATACATATAATATATATCAAGGCCAGGCTGGATGGGGCTTTGAGCAACCTGGTCTAGTGGAAGGTGTCCCTGACCATGGCAGGGGGGTTGGAACCAGATGATCTTTAAGGTCCCTTCCTACCCAAACCATTCTATGATTCTCTGATTCTATACTGGTGGTAAGCAGAGTTCTATGTACATGTTACAAAGAACTTGGTAACACATTTTGATTCTAAATAGTATCTTTAGGAATATACTGTTATACTAATAGTTTTGTTCCCACTCTCTATAAGATTTCAGCTCTCCTGTAAATCTTGAGACTCATGTTCTTCCTGTTATATATGACTTCCTACTCGCACCACATTTCTTCAACTTAAGACAGAGAGTGAGAGCATATATTTTATAAGATGCTTCAGTGAAGTGATAAGCATGTTAGGTACAGTTAAAACATTTTGGCCAACTTGCGTGCTGACAGGCTGGCAGTTGATGTTGAACACAGGACCACAGTTAGATATCTGCCTATGGCGACTTCCTGCCAAGCATCAGCACCAGTCCCTGCCTGATGGCCAAATGCCCCACTCTGAACACATTCCAATGATAGTTTCATCTAGAAAGGTATCCACTGAAACATTTCTGTGCTCCCAAATGCTGTAACTTGAGATGTGCTCTGATTTCTCAGGCCATCTTGTCTGAAAAAGACATGAATAGAAAATTCCTCTGTGAGAATATGAAAAGGTTTCTGCATGCACCAGGAGAGACTATCAAACAGCCTTTTTTATCAAACTACTGAACTACAGTTCACCTATATGGCACGGTTAATGAGCCCCATTTTGCTTGTCAGCTTGCACTCAAATGCACAGCAGAGAACAAGGGTAGAACTTCTCATTTCAGCAGCAATTTGCAGCTAGATTGGCTTAAACCAATGGTGAAGTTACACTCAGCACAAAGATAGCAGAAGCACATGAGAGCTACCGTTAGATCTCCTAGGAGGAGATGGAGATCCGTTCGGGGAAGACAGGGCATCCATAGACATACAGACACCCGTGCGGTACTCTGCATGTGCAGACTGTTTACAACAGAAGAACACCTAGTAGACATTATCTAAAGCACCAGAGCTGGCTGGTTGGGTACCTGTGTGTTCTGCTTTAAATATTTCCTCACGTTTTTCATCACCCAGGGCCAAAAAAAAATGGGGAGTGTGGGGCTGACTTAGAAAGGTGATGGATCTTGTCAGCTGGCACAGGAGATGCAATTTCCAGTGAGATTTTACCAGACCTGCAGCTCTCAGGAGCTGTGTGTTTTTGAGCACTATGATACCTGAAACACCCAGGCCCCAGGCAGTTGTCCTAATTTGAAGCCATGTCCAACTGCCTGGGATTGCATGACATCTCCCGCTCACAACAGTCTGCACACAGCTGTTCATGCAATGCCCAGGGCCACCTTAAAACAGCCCTGCCAGCATTGCAGCTATTTACCCACTGTGAAAGCAGAAATGATTTTGTCACAGGGGCACAACGGGCTGAGAGTATGTAGTCCCCAGCGTAAAGGGAAAGCAGCCAAGCTCATTTTAAACTAGCTAGCTCACGTTACCTTAGACACGTTCGTTGCAGTAGCATGTTTAGGCCTGGCTGATTTATCTCACTCGGACGTTAGTGCTAAGACTGCAATGACTTCTCATTCTGCCAGGTTGCTCTCCTTATCCCAGCTGCAATCTGTCCAACACTTAAATGAGTATCAACCAGAGGAAGAGAGAAGTTAGGCTAAGGGAAGATCATCATATAAATCTTTGGCAACGTGAAAAGAGACCAGTAAAAGGATGACCTCATAGCTGCTTTTTAGCTTGAACTGTTTTGTGGGGAGTCTGAAAAATTCAGTTCACTTTATAAAGTTGGAAGAAATTGCACAGGTACTTTACTCATGCTAGGTGTGGATTTGTTTAAATGACTTCAAACTGAGCCTAAATTGTTTTTGGTTCCAAGGGGGTCTGCAGCATATGGGTTGGTCAATATATTAGTTAGTGGGCTACACTAGCCGTGAGCTGAAGTAGTCCTGGGGCTTGTTGCATTCACGCTGATTGTCCTGGCTGCAACGAACGACAGCTGGTGCAGCTTCTCAGGGGCTGCGCTTCCAGAGGCGCTGCACAACACCACCACCAAGTGGTCTCTGCGCCACAGTACAGGAGTATGCCAAGCCCTGCATCCTTGTCGAAACGGGAATGGTGTTGCTGAGTTTTCCAAAGATACAAAAATCAAATGTCTCTTCAACATCAGAGAAGACTTCATCATAAGAGAGCGTTTGTGTTTAACTGCTCTCCTCGTATTGCATATTCCACAAGCATTACTCTTTCATCAGACATGCCAGTGAGCTTGCAAAGAAAGTAAACTACTTGTAATTAAAACTAACTTCACAGAAAGTTTTCTATATTTGGTTTACACATATTCTAATTAGACAGATGCTTTCTTAAGTTATTGTTCTTTCTCATTTCCCCATTATCTATACCAAATTTCCATACCTAAAAGTTAAGAACATATAAATAAAGTGCAGATAATGCAGTCTCAAGGCATGGCAACCTGCATTTTCACTACTGACCCTTCCATGATATCCTGGAGAGAATTATGTCTTGAACATTTATCAAATTTTCTTCTGTAGATGGCCTGCATAGAATTATCCTCTTGCTCTTTGTGTTTAAAGAGGATTTGGATGCATCATTACTGCTTACTGTTGTGACTTTTGGTAGCTTCATTTTCCTTTTTACTTGGTCCCCTGTGGTACTGCTTTTTTGCTCTTTAAAATGTATAGTACTGAGCAAAGTAATTCAGAACATTTCAGATCAGTGCTAAATAAATTCCCAATAGCTTGCGGAATTGGAATACGTATTAATGTGACTCCCCTTTCCAAAACTTCCTAGCCTCTGTCTTTATACAGGGTTAAGATACTATAAAAGGATCTATGTAGCAATGTTTTGTTGGGCCACTTAATAGTTAGTATATGTCGGTAGGAATCTAGGACTTGATGTGGTCCTACATAGCCTCGATGTTTTCTTGGAAGTTAGCTTGAATCTGTTACTTAACAGCTTTCAGCAGATGGGAAAGTTGCCACCATTTTCAGTATAGACTGCCCACTCCTCCTGATGTTTCATGAATTTGACCTTATTTTCCTGGTTTGAATCTGCAGTGCCTGGTAAAAATGGATATATAGATGACTTAAATTTGCATGAAAGGATAAGTTGTCCATATACAAGGAAGTATAGCACCTTAGAGGGAAGAGAGGAGATGCGATTCAAGAAGCAGCTTAGAGATGTACATTTAAGTTGCTGAATAGTAGATCAAATAGTCAAAAAATTACTGGGAGTAGGTCCTCACCTAGACATCACAGAGTTACATAAGGGTAAGGGGTTAGAAGGGATCCTTTTGGCCAGCTGCTGCACTGAGGAGGGTCAAATACATGCCGGCTATTTGGATAGTTCATCTGAGTCACTCCAGTGGAGATTCCATAGCATTCTTAGGCTCCAGTGCTTTATCATCCCAATTAGACAATTGTGCCAACTTCAGTACAAAAGAAAAATGAATTTCTTATTGTTCCTGTCATCTTCTCTACTAAAAACTGTTTTACACAGTGGAAGATTATTATCATATGTACTCCGTTAGATTTTTCTTCCTTAGATTTAACTACAACAATTCCTTCACGTTCAGTTTCTAAGCATCTTTATCTTTTTCTTCTTTGTACTCTCCCCAACGTGGCTTTGTTTGTCTCAAAGTGGGTACCTATAATGGGGCACTATCAGGGTTTGAGCTCTGCCGTTTTTAACACATCAATGCTGGAGCTGCAACATAAAGTCTGTGTGAGACTGAGAATAGTTCCTTCAATATTCTTGATGTAATTCTTTTAATATTTGAAGGATTTTTTATTTGCTTTTGTCTTAGGTAAACTGAGAACATTTTTTTTCTTAGTTGTGCAAGAGCAGTGAAATACTTAAGTATATAGCAGAAGCACACATGACCTGCTTTGTGTTAGGCCCTATATAAAGACAGAACAAAAAGATGATTCCTGCCCCCAAAACTTACAATCTAAATGTGAAAAAGGTTGATACAGATCCCAGATAAGCAGTAAGACAGTAATTGTCAGTGGCAGCCAAAGACTGCAGTGAACAAAAGACAGAAAAGGAGGGAATGAGGGCTATAATCTCTGCAAATATGGACTTGTTTTGAAAAGTTCTGAATGTTTAATGATTCATGCTACGTAAATCTTAAAAAAAGGTGACCAGATATTTATAGTTGTTCAGCATGCAGCAGGAATAATGAAAGTGTAGTTCTTGGAAACTTTCATTTGATCTAGGCATCTAAATGGAATGTGAGTTCTCTTCCGTGTAGTCATAAATAAATAATTCTTTACAGTTTAAGAGTAGTATTCGTAGTTAAACAAAACAGTTACATAAAAAGGTGTTTCTTTATGTGTGGTCATTGTTAATTAAGAGAATTAATGACAGCAATTCTGCAGTTACACAATCATTATGATATTATGGTATTCCTTTATATTCAATGCTATAATTATTATGATATTAAAAACAGGACAAGCCACTTCTTTTGCCAGTTTAGAGCATAAAAGCAAGACTAAATGAACCAAAAATATTTTTTGATAGCACACACTTCTCCAGCATTGGTTCACCTCCTACCTTCCTACTTTCCCCCAAGCTACATGAAAAATATCAGCTTCACGATGACTGTGTCCATCTGTGTCCAGTTGAAAACACGGCCAAGAACAGACGTGGTGCTTTTCAGACCACACCATGTTCTGTGTAGCAGTGTTTACTATTTCAAAGAAATCACCTCTCAACTGAAAAGAAGAATGGATTCCAGATGCAATGTGCTTCAAAGGCAAACTTGTTGGGCAAACACTCATGTCCCAAAAGTTACTGTCAACTATTTGACAAATCATGACGGGTTTCAGTTAGCATATGAGGATGTAAGGCCACTTGTCTAAATATATGCATTTGAGAAAGTAGGCTTGCTTTCAAGTAGGCATTTAATGAAAAAAAATGTAGTCATTAAATGAAAAAAAGATGAGTAAGTTTGAAAAGAAGGGATTAATGACAAGATGCATTTCAAGGTGTGCCATAGATTCTGAGGTACAATGAAATGTGCGTAAATTTGACCCATCCCTGGGAGTCTGGTATCACATGTTTTTAGGACAATGCCCGTTGACTTCTTTTGGGAAGCTTTTTCAATGCACCCTGCTATGTATCTCTAATAAAATTATTTTTCTTTTCTTCTTTTCAGTGATAAGGAATACCACAATGATATAACCCATCTGCCTCTCCTGCCCACTCGTCAAGAGTATTGTCTGATTATATGTTAAAGTCTAATTATAATTTTGTACCTGTCTTAAGCACATTCACAAGTAAATTAGGCAGTCAGGAATATAATTTGAGTTTCACATGGTCATTCCATGCATCACTTAAGCAAAGAAGAAGAAAGACTGATTAAGGAATGATATCTGCTCATCTATTCTTCTATTACAAAGTCAGAATGACTACAAAAATTACAATCATTCTCTAAAAGCTGTCATTATATTTGACTGAAAAAAATGGGGATCTTGCCAGATGAAATCTTTTAATCTTTTTTTATCTTAGAATATGGCTTCTCCTTGCACACAAACCTTTCCTGCTCTTAATATAACTAAATTGCTGTTATTCATAACTAGACAAATATTCAGTGTGATACCTGTTGTATGAATATCAAAGGTATGGATTTCTTTTTATGGCGGTTTGGGTTTTTTGCTGCAAGGGACTATCTGTTTATAAATGCTGTTCCTTGAATGGCAAGAAACTTTGTTAAATCAGTGTAGCCATACAGAATATAGCCCTTATTCACATTTTCTAGCTGGCAATATCTGAAGACCTTGATTCATGTATATCAGGTGATACATCATCAGATAGGGCTTTGATAAAGAAGAACTGTAAGGCTTTATCCTTATATACATCTATTAATGACCTGCCCATTATCATGCTATCCTGAAGGATTCCTTGTAAGCACAAGATCAACCATTTCAACCGGCACTTATGAGCAGCAGGGTTCAGCTGATCACCAATAATTCATTAAGCCACAGCATCTCAGCCTTCTCAGCCAGCAGCCTGTGACTGCCTTTAAGATAGCCTGATGGGAGAGCAAGTGGCTCAAAAGTTTCTGAAAATCAGGTCAGGTTAGTCTCTAAATCACTAGCCAACTTTGAAAATTGAAGCTGGGAATTAAGGGGTTGATCCTTAATTCTTGAAGACAGTGACAGAAAAAGAACAGAACAGACTCTTATGTAAAATGTGAGAATATGAAAATAAGGGGAAATAAATGTTCAGTGCTTACAAACTAGTACCCTCTCATCACGTTCCTGGAATTCAGGGACCTACAAAAATGTCTTCATGTTGGAAAAGACAACAAATAATTCTTAATTCAGGTATTTCCTGGGTTTTGCTGAAAATGGAAATATTTCTTCTAACCAATATATATGACAAGGCAAATAAATACCTTACTGCCTGGTACAGGTTTCTGTTCAACATGATGTTGTGGTAGTATTGAACAGTCATCACAGATGACCTGGTTCACCTTTACTTATTTACATCCCTGTGTATAAAGTGCAACTGTTTTAATTTGGCAGTATTTAGAACCCACTTTCAAGCATTCAAGACGGTATTTTAATGGAAGAAAGCAAAGGCATGATTTCAAGGATGTGTAACAAGTGTAGTTTTAATACTTATACTCAAGATGGCAGTATGAAAACACAAAACATGCTTCTGTAGGGCCATCCCAGAGCTACACTGGATCTTCCCGATTCTTGATTTTATTACATTCTTAATAAGACTGAACAGTCTGAACCACATCAAAATTGAAGTTCAGAATGGTCAGCAATGAGAAACACCCAGAGAGCAAATATTCAAGAAGGGGCAAAAATCATTAAAACATGCATTATTAAAAATAGAGTAACGATTAAGTAATGAACCTTTTAACAGAAGTTCATTAACAGAATGTACAGTTTCAAAATACCAAATCAGAAAAATATTAACATAAAACTAGATCCTGGTGAACTCCTAGCAACGCTTTAAGCTGCAATGAATGTAATTGTGATGGGTTTCTTTTCCCATCAAAATGACAGCTATGATATTTAAAAAGAACATCTTGGTTCTTATTCTGAGTGGCAATACTTCCCTGCATTTAAATCTATTCCCCACCACCGATGTCTCCCTTCTATCCCTTTGCGTCTCTGTCTTGTATCTCCTTCATGCATACAAACACGTACGCCTTCCTATCAATGCACATGCATTATCTAATTGTTTAATGTCCCTAATAAATATCTAATGTGTTTAACTACAAGCCAACATAATGTATCCTTTGCCTATAGAGCTGAAAATGATTTAATTTATGACTCATGGAGTATATAGAGTTTGATGTCAAGAAGCTTTGGTACCATTAAACTCAGATATGTTGAAATGTTAATGTCAGGTATCATTATGAATGTATTTTATTGTGTTTTATCATACAGAAGTGATGACTGCATAATAGGCTCCAAACTAAGGTAGAACAGAAACTTTACAGTAAATCACTGACCAACACTAGGAAATACTAATAGGGTGAGAAGATACAATCCATCTGGAGCCAAATAAACTCTTATGAAGAACTTCCCAAAAGAAATTCCTTCAAAAACACAGTATTTCCACAAAAGTAGAAACTGAGATATGTTAACTTTTCATGGCATTGTAGCAGTATTAGAGTAACAGCGCTTAAATACTCCAGGTCCCATTTGTATCTCTAAGTCTTCTCATCAGCATATTTTCATTGACTGCAAACTAAAACAATGTGTGAGAGAGAAAGATATCTGGTATTACAGGTTCTGCTAAATCACCTTTTAGCCCTTCTGTATAATAAAAGGCTTTTCTGTTATGTTTAGAAAAGAGTATAATGGCTTAGAGAAGAGTATGGGCAGCCAATGCTTTTGAGAAATGAAAAAAATTGGCTCAAATTCTACTACAAGTTCCTGATACGTGACTGGAAGAAGCAGTTGAATCATCACCTTGTCTTTGAATGTGGCTGGAAAATACCGTGATGGAGTGAATCATCACCATCCTGTAAGTTCTCTTTCTTACCGTAAACAATATAGTGTCTGGAAAAGTACTGTAGAACAAATGTTACAACTCTCTTGTAATTCTGGTTTGGAAAGAGATGTTACTAACAAATGGCAAGAGCATTAGTTCTGTTTGCATCTCTGTAGCTGGAACAAGCTTTTATACAGAAATTCTCTCAAGAGCTAGTCATTGGTGTCAGAGCCAAGATTTCCAAAAGATGGGTTTGCCTGTATGTTATTTGCCTGCATGTCACCTGTTAGGTGATTAGTGCACGTGAGAGTGTACCCTTCCCTGCTGAAGAGATGGATGGCTGCTAAGTTGGTCAAAGGGAGAGCTCTTAGAAAGGGAGTAGCTGGAGCAGAGTTTGCTATATTCTTAAAGATAGTGTAATATTTATGGATTTTCATAGCAATTTTGAGTTTAAAACTGTCCCCAATTTAACAATGTAGGTTGTATCAAGTAAGTAAACAAGTCATCATTGGAAAATGCCTAGACTCTGGGTTAGAGTGTTTTTTTCCCTGAAATGGGAAAATGAACTGCAACCCCCCCTAACATCTGCCGTTATTTAGCAGTGGGGATATAGTATGATAATCTCCACTCCCTATTAATAAAAGTTATGGGAAAGAGAGGGAGACGTTTGCAGACTTACTTCGGTTTCTTAGTCCCCGACTGCAGCAGCACTTCCAAAGAGTCACATGTAGCCATCTGGTTACCATCTGGGTCTTATCAAACAGTGTGGGACATTTCCAAGTAGTTATGCAGCCAAAAATTGAGCATCCACAGCTTGTGTATAAGAGTACCTGAAAGAAATATGCATACTTTATCATGGAGGCCATGCATACTGAGCATATGATCCTCTCTGGCTCTTCGTCTAATACTTTCTTTGAATATCTAAGGCCAGATTGATTTTGATGACGGTAACTCCTCTGACTTATTGCAGACTGAGTCTGGCCTTTGCTTTCTGAGCTATAATCATGCTAGCTGAAATTGCGCCTTCTGGTACCAGTGAGATAAGGCTGTACTTTCGTAGCACTTAGTAAAGTCAGAGGACTTACACCTCAGTTGAAGGCAGCTGTACAGACTGAGCATGGCTTTTCATGGATGTTCTGCTGAAGGAACAATGCACTTTGCAACTCTCCCATCTTTTTGCTCTGCAACAAAGCCCACTCCTTGGGCTTCTTTGGAGCCATAGAATACCCGGAGGAATGTTGTACTTCTAAAATCCATTTCCTAGCCATATGCCTATTTTCAACATGTGAATGTAGCAGGAGTGCAGTAAGCCCAGCATGAACATTTGAGCTTAGAGCCAAATAAAGGATTGCATCCCTTTGCAGCTGCCTTGCTTGGACAACAGGTCATCTCTTCAGATGTAAAGGAAAATAAAAATCTGCAACATCTTTTTGTAGCATGCCTTGATTGCAGCTGCTGGTCATTCTGCCCTTCCATTCTTCTTATCTCTTGCTGGAAGCACAATTAAAGGGCCCTGAATATAGCGATATAACACTAATCCTCTAATCCCCTAAGTGGTTCTGCTGAGACTCTACCACATGCAAACAAAACCAAAACAAAACCGAAACAAGACAAAAACTGAAAGAGAGCAATTAATGAAATAAATCAGATACCATGGCTTTGATACCTCCTGTCCTTTCTCCACATAATCTTTGGGAATTGCTTGAAAGGCACTCCAGTACTATTAAGCTACTATTTGAGAGAGAATATAATGGACTGATTCTTCCAGTTGCATAAACTGGTGTCGTTTCATTTAAATTAATGAACCCCCACATTGCACCCAGTTGAGGATTTAGCCCAAGGCCTACTATGACTTCTAGTAGTTTTCCTGACAAAACAGTATGTTACCATCCCTTCCTGAGGACAAGCTGAAAGTGCCTGTAGAAATGTCCCAGTTCATTAAATTGGTTTTGCTGTTCATGACATTTGTTGCAGTCATATTACTCCTCTGAGGGATTTCACAATCCTATGCTTGTATTTGTCTTGAGCTGTAGAAAGCATAACTCTTGGGAGGAAGGAATATTTCTATCCCTACAAGCAAAAAGTCAACAAGTTGTCTGGGCTAGAGTTAGGCAAACTGATACAGATGAAAAAAAACAAGCTAGCAATATCATTTTAGGTAATTTTAAGTTTAGCTAAAGATAAAAAGTTGAATATAAACAAGAACATTTCAGGAGGGTTCTTAAAGGAACAGGGAAGTTCTCTGTCCTCCTGATTTTCAGTTTGGATTAAAACCAGAAATTCCCCTATGTTTCAAGAAAGCATATCCATCCATATACAATATTTAAGGTCAAAACTGGAGATAATTAATGGCCTTCCATATAAAAGGAAAATAGGAGACAGGCTGATGGGACAGCCCTGAAAAAAGCAGAGAAGAGTTCTGCTCTGAAAAAAAAAATTAAATCTGAAGTAGGTCTACGGAGATTTCTTCCCTCCTCCCTTGCCAAAGGAGATGCAGGTTGTGAGGACACTATAAAGGACAGGATTAGGGAATTGGGGCATAAAAGGAATTAGAATAATGGAACTGATCCAAGTAGTTGCTCTGTAGAAGAACACCCAGTGCTCTTTTGGTATCTATCATGGCCGAAAAATGATAAGGTAATAACATCTCTGGAATTTGGCAACAGCGTAGGTGACATTGGTATGCAAAGTAATTTTGCCTTTATGAAAAAGTAATTGCATGTTTGCTTACTTAAGACAAACAGTAATCATTACAATCTAACCAAAGGTTCAGTTTCCAACTAAAAAGCCATCAAACTACCACGAAAAGAAATTGTGTGGAAACTGGAACTTTAGATCTACTAGCTTAAAGAAAAGAAAAAAACCTTTATACAAACAAACCTTGTGCCAAAAAAACATAGTCCAACACACTCAAGTTCTCATTGATTTATGTAAAATTATTGAATTTAAATAAATCCCTCTTTTACAGCTTTAAAAATGTTATGTTTGAGTTAGTAGAACATTCTAGAATATTTTGCTATTTATTGGCTTTTGTCCCTTTCAGGTAACATGCTTAAAGCTCTCAGTTCTGTTTTTTTGGAATATTCCCAGCTTCTCAAGTCACAACTTTCTTTCATGAGTAGGATTGAGGCATTGCAGCTAATGGTGTTAAGAGAGCTTCCTGCTTTTGACTGTTCACAGCTGAAAAATAGCTAACTGCTGAGTCTCAATGAGCTGACAGCATTGACCCAGACAAAAGCTTATAAAGGCATGAAGTCAAAAGCATGGAGGCTAAACCAGAAGAATTTTCTTTATTTCTTTAAAGCTGGGAACTTGTAAGAAAAAACAGTAATGATGGCTAAGCCTTCAGCAAGTAAAATCTCAAGATTCGTCAAGACAATCAGGATTACTGGATGCAGAGGTTTCAGGGTCTACATTGTCCTTGGGTGGAAACTTCACAGAGTCTGTTAGTGCATGAAGTATCAATTGACAGAACTCATGAGAGAAGACCTGAGTGCTAGAATGTAGGCGGTGATCAACACAGAATGTAAGTGTGAGTTTGGGTATTTGTGGGGCAAATGCCAGAAGCACAAACAACTTCAGATTTTGAAACACACAGTGGGCAAAATCTGAAGAACAGACATAAATGAAGGGGGAAGATAAGGCTATGGGGACAGAGGGAGATGAGACCAGAGCAAGAGGGACTGAGACACTGACTTATTCCATTAGAAAATTAATAGAAAAAGCAAGATGGCAATGAAGAAAAGGAAAACTGTTTTCACTAAGGGGAAAAAAAAAAGGCGCCAGGACTGAGAGGCCAAGGGAAATATAAATGATTTTCAAGATGTTCAGAAGGAAAAGGAAACATGACTCTCAGACAGAAGGGAGAGAATAAAGGACTGAAGACTCTTAAAAGCATAGTGAAGAAGCAGGTTTTTATTACCCAAGAGTCCTGGCTAAGAAATTGTAGCCTTTTCATTTGAGCAGATCCAGTAGAAAATGTGTTGCTTGTCAGGATGCATTTAGTAATAATATAAATTAGATGAGACTGTAAAGTTAAAAACACTTCTGATAAGACCCAGAAGAATTAATTGTTTATCTTTCATGTTGGGACAAGTGACACAAGTGTCCCATTAGGTGAGTCTCCTGGTTGAGGAATACATTCAGTCACTTAAAAGCTCATGGTAGTCACTGAAGTTTTTCAAGTCCTTAGGAGAAAAGGCAAGAGCATGACAAGATCAGGAAGCAAAAGGGTAACCTAAGATAGCAAGTGCTATGGGAAAGATTAGAAGGAAGAAGAGTCCACAAGAAATGCAGAAGTGTACTGACAGAGGGAAGGGAATGAGGGTAAAATTATGTCTTCAAACACAGGAAATGTAGGGGTAAAGTGAGAATGAAGCTGAATAAGATCTGGCAGAGGATAAAAAAAATAAAAAGAACAGGCTTTTTGAGCCATATACGTGAAAAACTCAGGGAAAAAAAAAAAAAGAGAAGCCACTAAGCAATGACGATCTCAGTTTCTCTGAAAACTAAATGAAATATCCTCTTCTCAGTTTTCATTAATGACAGAATGCAAAGTGAAAGGCATAATGGCTAACAGAAGTTCAAGAAAAGAAAAGCATAGGGGCCTTTTTCTAAGAACATAATTAGTAATGCAAAATTGGGAAGCATCTGCAATACAGAGAAGCATCATGCTATCATGCAGTATCAGATGACCTTGAAGACTGTCATAACAGTAATTGTATAGCAGTTAATGCTTCAAAATGCTGCAGTTACAGAGTGATAACAAAAAATCTCTGCTCTAAGTGGAAAGAACTCTGTGACTGGGAGGAAATTAACTGAGATGTCTAGCTGATCAGCTGAGAGCTCTGAACTGTTAACATAGAGAGGGCTAAGAACCTAAGACATAACAGGGAGTATTTCCAAGAAAATAAGTAGAAAAGTGTTAAGGTCATCATATAAATTTCATTACTTTGAGTACAATGTACAGTACTGATCAACTGTGTTTCAGAATGGCAATCTCATAGTGTAAGAGAAATTCTACCAAGTTGCTGCAGAGCTTAGAAACAGAGCTATAAATAGAGCTACAAGAAAGGACTTGTATTGGGCAGTATATATATATGTGAATATGGGTGTTGGTCAGCTAACTTTAAGAAGACTAGTGAGGGACAAAATAAATCATACCTGGTTTTACATGGTATTTGAATTGAATTACATTATATAACTACCCAGAAGCACCAGAGTGAACATAACCTCTTGAATTCCTTTCTGCTTTTTGTTTCTAACAAAAATGTGAGTTAGTTTTAAGTGGATTCTAATGGCATTTACAGAACTGACACTGCAGCTTTCCAGTTCTTTTAAGTTAGTGAATTTTCATCTCATCATTAAGTGATGTTAAGTTAGTGAATTTTCATCTCATCATTTCATTCAGTGTGCAGTTTTGGGCACCACAGTACAGAAAGGATACGAAGCTACTAGAGAGTGTCCAGAGGAGACCCACAAAGATGGTGAAGGGTTTAGAGGGGAAGCCATATGAGGAGCAGCTGAAGTCACTTGGTCTGTTCAGCCTGGAGAAGAGGAGACTGAGGGGATAGATACCTCATCACAGTCTACAGTTTCCTCACAAGGGGAGGAGGAGAGGCAGGTGCTGATCTCTTCTCCCTGGTGACCACTGAGAACCTGAGGGAACGGCAGGAAGATATGCCAGGGGAGGTTTAGGTTGGATATTAAGAAAAGGTTCTTCACCCAGAGGGTGGTGGAGCACTGGAACAGGCTCCCCCGGGAGGTAGTCACAGTGCCAAGCCTGACAATATTCAAGAGGCGTTTGGACAACGCCCTCAGACATATGGTGTGAATTTTGGGGTTGTCCTATGCAGGGACAGGAGTTGGACTTGATCATCCTTGTGGGTCCCTTCCAACTCAGGACATTCTATGATTCTATGATTTCAAAGTGTTGAAGTATTCTGGTGCTTATGATAGGAACCCTAAAGGAGTACAAAGAAATAGTGCAGGTAAAAAACAAATAAACCGATTTTTAAATTAAGTTTATTGTACCACCACTGTAAACTAAGTTCATACAACTGAAATATTTACTTGCTCTGTCATTGATCACTGCAATATGGTTTCCTTTCTGCTGAGTCCATTTAGTTGTTTCACACTGTACCTCCAAGATTCATTTTAATTCACATATCCAGTATACCAACCTCACTCCCAGAATTATGAGCTCTCTCAATATCTTTAGACAGCTTTTTATCTGATATGTCTAGATATCAAGAGCGTGACAATATAGGGAAGTAGGCTCTATTGATGACAGCTCTAAAGCTGAGAGTCTTGATGCGAGGAATTTCTAAGAAATAACTCAATCTTCATGCCAGATCAACATGTAAAACAGATTCCTTTTGCTTAGCTTTCTGACCACAAATAGAGGAAAAAACTGTATAAACTTAAAAATTAGAGCAGCTGTTGTGGTAATATTTTTAGGGCATCTGGATACAGCTGTGAAAATGTGAAATAATTACAAAGCTAAATTACATCTTAGTGCTGTAAGAATTTAGCCTATTTAGTACTATAAGAATCTCGACCTATTTTTGCATAGGTTCCAGTCTTCAAATCCCCATGTAATATCATTAGTCAAAACATTTCACTTGTTAAAGGTTTCAATCACTGGCTTATTTTTAATAATATATTTAATTCTGATGAAGTTGATAGGCTTCAATAGACATTTAAAAGTTTCAGTTCAGCCAGAAAAAAACATGTTCAAATTCTTAAGGCTAAGAAGTTCCTTGACTGTACTGTTTTCCTCTTCTGTTGCCATTAGCTGAATTCTTCTTATTGCCCTCTTCTTCATTAAAATCATTGCTCAGGCACTGCTATGTTTTTGTGCCTATGCTATCTCTTCCTGTTTGTACTACAAAGATGACATCTCTCCAAGCTATGGATCAGAATGACACTTAGGAGGAGAGCTCAGAGTTATAACCTTGGGGTTTTTTCGGAATATTTGCTGTAGAACTCTTATATTTCTCACCTTTCCAGTCTGACCTTCATTTTGAACTTGGAGATAGGTAATGATGAACCTCTGCACAGGATGAAAGAAAGGCTGCTTACTGTTGTTAGCATTTGCTTGACTGGTAACAGATGTTCATGACAGAGGTAATTTTTTTTAAGTCTTTGCTGTTTCTTTTTTCTTTGTCTAATGTACAAGGGAAGGCGATTATTAATATTCTGATCAGATACCATACTTTCCATGAATCCATTTTTCTCGCTGTTCATGGGAGCCAGTCCTCACACATTTTCACAACATGTTATCAATTTAACAGTAGCTTTCATTCAAAATATTTTAAAATCAAGAATAATCCAAGGAAGCATTTCTATAATCAACATCTGATCTCTTTTAATTCTTTCTCTGTGGCCTGTGTCAATTTAAGTGTAATATTCTATTCAGCAACAAGAAACAGAAAAGTGGCTTGTGATTTTTCACTCTCAAGGACACAGCCATTCTGCTGAAAGTGATCTTTCCTCTCTCATCCCTGTAGAAATCCCTGCACCTGTGCTTGAAGTCTTTGAGGTCTCGGCTAATGAAGTAGGAGCTATTTATAACTCTCCAAATCTCCAACAGTTTTTGATGAAAAACAGTCAGTCCTGAAAGCATCTGTGCCACACAAATAGTTCCTCAGATTGGAACTTCAGACCAGCTCAGCTCAGAGAAGACAATCTGTCCTTTCTGCCTTCTCCTCCTCATGCAGATACTGTCTACCAAGAGACAGTTTCATGTTTTCACTTAAAAAAGGAAGGAATCTGAACCATAATGTCAACTGAAAACTTAGTAATAATTGCATCAAGTTACTCCTGATTGAGTTTCTATGGCCTAACAACTTCTGCTCAGCTGGCACACAGAGACTGTCAGCCTACACTGAGAAAGTGTTATGTGAAGCCATACAGCTTCAGTTGCATTCACACAGTTACCACAGCTCAGTTCGTCACAGTAAGCTGTTGAAACAGTAATTTGACTGGAAGCCTGAGCCCTAAACTTTTATACTTCAGTCAGTTCTCCTCCCATTTGGTGAATCTGTAACAAGTGACAAGTTTTTAGGAGATTTGGGCCGAATAGCGTAAGTACAAATGTGTGATGCCTTGGCCCACTTTCTCTATCAAAGAGTAGATCATCATGGTTGCAAAGTTTCCTGTGTAGGCATACTCATCTCTTTTTCCTTTTTCCTTGTCAGCCATCAATAATTTCAGTCACATGAATTGACTAAATGACTCTACAATCAAAAGTAATATCTTCCAGCTGCGGACTGAAGACATTTGACTGATAGGGGGAAGAAGTTAGATTGCTGCTATCCAAATCCCCTGAAGAGGCCAGATCCAGGCAGACTAGACCTGACCAATTTTCTTGTGGGCATACTTGCTCTGGGTGAGGGAGGGGAGAGAGAAAGGAAGCAATGAGGAAGAGCTAGCTTCCAGAATGAGCTACCCTCCTAGGTAGTTATCTAACAGCTAGTAGGACTCTAGTGTGTCTCTTAAAGCAATATTCCTGGGAACTATATCTTGTTTTATAAAATGGAGGATTCGAGCTCCCATTCTCTCTCCAAAATAGGAAAAGAATATGTGATAATTTCCTGAGCCTCCATTTGGGATGTTTTACTAAGGAATTTTCCTCAACTTAAGTTGTCTTAAAAAAAAAAGGATCTTTGCAATTTCTCTGGTTGTATGCACAGCTCTACAGAAATATGCCGTTGTCTCTTTCTTTCCTCCAAATAATATACTCCATGTATCCACCTCAGCAGCTCTGCTCATAGCACACTGTGGCACCAGCCTGTTACAGCACTGCAGAAGGACTGAAAGGGTCTATTCTAAAGGGCATAAACTTCAAGACTCAGCCCTACTGTCACTGAGTCTTTGATTTCAAATAAGGGAGAAAGGACTACTGTGTAGGCATGAAAATGGACAGCCAGAAACAGCCACCTGCTAGGGAAAGAGAGAGAGAATAGACTCATCACACATGATGTGGCAGCAGCTATGCTGCTATGTATGTCTCACATACAGTGCCAATGGGCAGTCTTTGACCCCTGAAATAAATCTGTCCCATATTCCCTGACTGAAGAGAGGACAGAAGGCTGAGAAGTAAGAAGCTTATTTTGGCTGACTGGGTTACTAGAACACAGACATAATTGACAGTTTTGCTGATATAGCAAACTTAAACTTATTTGGCTTATGCAACCAGAAAAACAACAGAGAGCAATGAAAAATGAGACGTAGCCAGGCAGACTCTATCTCAAGACAAGCTGAAATGACTCATGCTAATTTATACGGTGGCTCTAGTGTTTTGCATTAAATAAGGACTTTGTTCTGTAGCTCTGTTACCAGTTAAGCCTGTAAAACCTTTCTGTCACAGAAGCAGGGTCTGGGATCATCCCAGATCATGCAAGCTGGGAAGCGTTAATAGGAGGCATCCTGATGGCTCTGCACAGAACCAGGCCTACTCAGACTATTCACTTGGTACTTGTGTACTCCACTCTCCAATGCTACTGACTTGGGGAGGCTTCTTAACTCAGACACACCACCACATCAGATTTGCTCTGAGCACTGTCATGGTACTGAGTTCACTCTGTGAAGCACCCTCAAAATCTGAGGCTGTAAGGTTTTGCAAAACCACCTTTGGTCCAGTAGTACCAGCTCTGAATGGGAGCTAAGAAGCCAAATGTGACCCAAGCCACTCAGACGAGAATTGGCACTCCACAGAAGGTAACAGAAATAGGAGAGGCACACCAAGTCTGCACGCATCCAGGTCAGGTTTACATGAGTTATTGGTGTGGGGTCTGTACCGCATTAAAGCTGATGAAATGCTTCAACTGCACCTGAGTTAATCCAAGCCAAAACCAACCAGCTGTGCAGAGAGCCAGCTCCATTGTCTTGCATCCACAACATAGTTAATCTGCAACCTGGATAAACAGCCCATGGATAATTGAGAGCGAAGCATACAATATATCAGCATTCTCTTGGCACATTGGAGTACTGACACATCATTTATTTCCCATAGACTGTGCATACAAAGCTGAAAACAGAATGTTCAACTTTCACAGGGAAACTGGGAAAGATTCTCCATTTTTGTGATGATACCTTCATACAGTTTTGCCTATACATACCAAAACAGCTAATAAGAAGTGTCTGGTTTAGGGAGAATCCCCATGTCCTGTAGAACTGATTTTGAGTCCATTTCATCACTAACCTTAGCTCAGAATATAATGTGAGCAAGAGGACAAATAAATTATGAGGGTTTGGGCAGTTGGCTAAAACCTGGAAAATACTTAGCATGAGTTTCTAGGATCAAGCTGTAATTGTTCTACACATATACTTTAAGACCTTTAAAGACGGGCACCTCTGTGTGATCAGGAACAGTCTTAGAACTACTAGCTTCAGCTTCTTTCTCAAGCCTTACCATAACCGGCTCACCTTGCATTGAGTCACAGTTTTATTTGAGTTTCAGGGATTTTATAGCTTCCCTCACCAGAACTATCTTTGAGCACTGGTATCTAAACAGTCTCTACAGGTTCATAATTCCCAGAGCCTTCTTATTGGGATTGTTGATTCAGCTCAGCTGTGCCCTAAAACCCATTTGCCCCTTACAGAGTTGTAATCTAGTCCTCCTTCAGCTGACCATGTTAATCCAATGCTTTATGAGAAGAGATGGGTAACTGAGTCCCCTTAAAATGAATAGCCTATAGGTTTCTCTGCTGTGGGGATAGGAAGGGTTTTCACAGCTCATGAGTCTAAAGTCTACGTTCTTGTGCCTTATGTTCCATATTGCTTGGTACCTTGTCTAGCTCTTGGCACCTCATGTGGGTGCTCTGAAACATTCCTCTACTGGAAAGATATTTAGATATAGGTAGAACTTATGCTGTTTAAATACATCCTTAAGTGCCAGATGCATGAAGATATTTCAGGGCCTAACCTCCCACTGATTTCAACAGATCTGGTATCTGCTTCCTACTTAGGAAATTAGTTGCCTACGTATTATGCAGATAGATTTTAAGGGTCATGTCTTCCCTCTGTTCTCAGCAGATTGCCACACCTGCAGACAAGATAAGTCAAAAACAAAATCCAGCCATGCCAGAACAATCTTATTTTATATTTGTTGGTGTGGCTTTCATTTTGCACTGTATACCTTCTTTTAAAGTAAGGAGAACACATTTGCTCTTTCTAGTATAAAAATAACAAATACAGAAGAAATTATGTAAATCAAATAAAAAGCAGTAAACTGCAAAAATCCTATGTAGTATGACAGGAAATCTTTTCTCTAGGAAGGTGAGGATTTAAATGGGAAGTATTACTACATTTTAATCTAAATATTAATAGAGACTGCTAGTTTTTAACAGGATTTGGAGGGGAAATCCTCTTTCTGCTGATTCAGCACTTCTGTCATAAAACTATCTCTTATGATGGAAGTCAGACTTCAAAAGACAGAAGAATGCATAAGAAAAGTGTAAACAGTGACACTGAATCAAAATTAAAAATCCATACTATAAGTCAGGTTTGCATAACAATGGACATAACAGTTTTTAAGGTCAGATAAGTGGCTAGATAAATACATCTCGACTGGCAAAGAAACCAAAATCCGTAAAATTAGTTGATCTTGAGAAGAGCAAGAGTATTAAGCTACCAGATAAAAACCATCCATATCTTGTTTTCACTAGGGAACATCCTACACTAGTCTTGATATCACTCAGATACATAGCCATTTAGATTATAACACGTCCAAACAAGAGCAACAAAGCTGGTGAAAGGTGTAGAGCACAAGTCTTATGAGGAGCGGCTGAGGGAGCTGGGGTTGTTTAGCCTCGAGAAAAGGAGGCTGAGGGGAGACCTTATCGCTCTCTACAACTACCTGAAAGGAGGTTGTAGCGAGGTGGGGGTTGGTCTCTTTTCCCAAGTAACAAGCAATAGGACGAGAGAAAACGGCCTCAAGTTGCACCAGGGAGGTTTATATTGGATAGTAGGAGAAATTTCTTCACCGAAAGGGTTATCAAGCACTGGAACAGGCTGCCCAGGGAAGTGGTTGAGTCCCCATCCCTGGAGGTATTTAAAAGACGGGTAGACGTGGTGCTTAGGGACATGGTTTAGTGGTGGACTTGGCAGTGTTAGGTTTAGAGTTGGACTCAATGATCTTAAGGATCTTTTCCAACCTAAATGATTCTATGATTCTATAATGCCAGGAATAGTTTTCCTGAGACATATATCAACATAAAAAGTAAAAGAGTCTGTTTCAAGAACTTATATATTCTAGGGTTTAAAGGGGTAAGGCTACTATCACTTTAAAGCCTAGTTTCATGACTGCAGTACTCATCCCATGTTTCCTCCTTACTTACAGGACTCTCCATCTTTGTGCTTTCTGTCAACACTCTCCCTCTGATCTGAGGAATCTCCATGTTATTAACTAGCTGCTAATGCTTCAAGCTAAAAAAGAAGTTTGCCCAGTTAGAGCCTTGAAACTTAAGATTTTCCAGTTTTCTACCACAAACTAACGAAGTTCCCCTTCTGAACAGAGGCAAATCGTGATCATTCTTTGTCCTTCCATTTACCTGGAGGATCTTCACTCATTCTATTTTTTTTCCTCTCTATCCCATTATTTTGTGGTGTGATGTTCCGCCATTTCTTTTCAGTGTAGTTAGTACAAAAATTTAAAGTGGACCCAAACTGTCTGAAAAAGATCCTTTTTTATTCAGACAGTAGTTATAAGTATGTAACAGAACATGGGCTTCTTCAATCCATCCCCAAACTTCCTGTCTCGAAAGCTAAGCTGCTGCAAGTAAAAGTCCCTAGTATCACCTCTTTACTCCCAGACATAATTGACACTGAGCAACCAAAGCAACATTTGGGGTTTGGAACTGTAGCCACCTTACTGGCTTAACATACTCAAACTACTTACTTAACTTCAAGAGTGCCTTGTGCTGTTTGGATACTAGGCTCAGGATTCTGTTGTTTAAACAGACTCACGTCATGCCATCTGAGATACCCTAAGATAACCAAGATGTCTGCATCATTGGACCAGATGATCATTGTAGGTCCCTTCCAACTGAAATTATTCTATTCTATTCTATTCTATTCTATTCTATTCTATTCTATTCTATTCTGTTCTGTTCTGTTCTGTTCTGTTCTGTTCTGTTCTGTTCTATTCTACTCCATTCTATTCTACTCTATTCTACCGTGCTGCCAGCATGATGGAGGACTGAAAGGAGACCTACAACTGGAGGCAGGGCAGGATATGCACACACAGCACCAGATGCCTAATTTTTGGCAACTGACTCTGTCCCAAGCCTCCCAAAAGTCATGAATGTCTGACCAGGCTGTGACCTAGTTTATTTGATTTGTCACCGTTACATCTTGGGGTGCAATCAGCTTTAGTTCTTCCAGTTGTGGCCAGTTAACATACTTTCTGGTGCAAACAAGCAATGTTAAGCAACTTATCTCCACTGTTCTGGAAGGTGGAGAAGGTATAATTGACTTACTTTCAGTCATAGCTGTTTACGACCTCAGAAAAACCCCTCATGAATGTCTGCAACCATTGCCTTCTGTCAGAGATGTGCGTGCAACATATTCATGATACAGTAACAGCTAATCTTCCTGAAAGGAGAGAGTACATTTCTTCAGCTTTACCTGTCTCCTCATTTTTCTGCAAATCCCAAACACTTCTTATATCATCTTCAAAAGCTGCAAGAATTCTAAATCTTGTTTTTATAATAAACACAATACCTGCAGTAGGCAAGCTGTGGTTCATGGGCAATGAATCCGTTTCGCATTAGCCTGTCAGACTGAAAATAATAGGGATTAGGGATTACAGGTTGAAATCCAAATGTCATACTTATTTACAGTCTTTAATATGTCCAATCTACTATGTCTGGGAGAAATAGCATTAACATGCATAGTTACTTATCCAGTTATCATAACTTCTAGTGCAAAGCTACATCTGCACAATTAGAATCGTAGTCTAGAATGAGTATATGCTATATAGAATGAGCAGAATGTTTCCTTGGACAATACAAACAAAGCTATTTTTCTGCAGGGGTCAGTTTTTGCTGTGCTATCAAGACGGTTCTTTTGATTGATTGACTTATTTTATATGTTTGCTATAGATGACAGGCATTCTTAAATTCCTCAGGAGTTCTGTTAGTTTCTCAGAAATGCACTTAAGTCTTCAGTACTCACATTCTTCAATTTCATTTAATTTCTGTACCATCTGTTTGAAAACACATTTCTTGTGTTTCAGTTTTATATGGAGGATAGTATTGTCTGTATTTCTGTCAGAGGTCAGAGCTAACCTCCTTTGCCTGAGTTCATCAAGAGTCATTAAGGACACAAAGTGCATTAAAGGCTGCTACTGACAGAGAAAAGACTACCTTCCATTTGTATTTTTCCCACTCCACTGGAATTTATTGCATGCAGATGAAGATGGAAGCTAAGGTAAATCTCTCTCATTTTTTCCAGAGAACTTCTACTAGTAACAAAGATAGCCTGTCTAAAGGTTCATTTGTTTTCAATTTCAGTAAAAATGGTTTTATCTCCTTGAAGCATGAGAATGGTAAAGAAAACAAATTCTTTTTCCATTTCAAAAAATCCATAATTGAACACATTTGCCATTGCAAGAACTGAAGGCAGAACATTTCATTGCAAGAACTGAAGGCAGAACATTTCAATCTGGCTTGTGGCTAGCCCTTGTTGAAAAAGTATCCTTGAGCATTTCTGTAAATATTGGCATTATATTTGATTAGGTTACAAGCTTCTGATGATAATGTTTTGTTAAGTCAAATTATAGTTCAGTGTAGAGTTGTTAGTATGCTATGAAATGGTGCACAGGCATATATGGTTAACCCAGCTACATTGTGACAAATGGAGTAAAAATGTATAGGAAATGGGTCACAGGAGCACAATCAATAAACTAATATTTTTTCTTTTATTTTTCACTCCCAGGGTCCTGTTCTGCAAACACATTAAATTCCTAACTGCCTGACAGAGGATGGTATCAATCTGTGTGTTAGTGCTTATTGATTAGCTTTGCTAGGATATGTGCTGCCAGCTATAATAAGCAAGAACTTTTCTAGTGAAATTGATCACGTCAGTCCTAAAAGTTAGAACATTTTTGTGGGAAGTCCTCCTGCAACCATCTGATTTAAAACTTTTTAGTTTTGAAATCAATATCCTCAGACCACAGCTGGAAGAGATTGTTTCTAATGGATTTTTTTTTAGAAGTTGTTGGTTACTAAGTACGAATATTAACACAGTCCAAGTGAATTTGAGGCCATGTTGACTATACTTATTTTGTTATCTTTCTACAAAGCCTAAGATTTATCTACATTACCAAATAATTTAGTGCCATAGAAGTGGATCAGTAGATCAAAGCAGTTAATGCAGTGGCCACCACATCTACATGCCGCCAGGTTTCAGGAGCTTACTGCAGGCTAGATTTAGGCTGGTCCCCACAACCAAATGTTCCAAATGCACATGTGAGTCAAGGCTGTCCAAAGAGCCATTCATCAGTTTCGACCTTTCTGTTCCCATTAAAGTGTGGAGTACATTGGATACAGATCTCAAGTAGACTTTCTTGATTAGTTTTCTCCGAAAGTGATGTAGTTGACACACACCAGCATAGGTCTGCAAACTAAACCAATGCACATGGTGACTGAGGATGATCAAGGGTTTCACTTCAAAACTGTTGTCCTGCTCCAAACCAAAATGTTAATGTAAATGCAGAAATCTAGCCTTTATTCTCTGGCTCCGTTTTTTTGTACCATAAACAGAGCAGAGGAAGGAAGATATATATACTGCCCTACTAAGGGGAGGAATCTGAAGAGGACTGTGAATGAGACTTTTCTTTTACAAAGGAGTGAAAAATCCCCATCTTCCCCCATCAGAACCACACAAAAAATCTAAATGTTTGCCCAGAATTATCAAGCTGCCACCATATACCTACAAAACATGAAGGCAGCTCTCACTCAATGCCACATACCACTGCATCATGAATAGTAAGCATTGTTTTGGTATTGCTGGCTATATTATAAATACACAAAAAGGGAAAGAGAGGATGGCAGCTGCTGTATGATTAAATATAAGAAAATTACTTTTGGGAAAGGTTTGATGAGAGAGCACATTATCAGTGGAGGAAGAAATAATGTCTGAATGCTCTATCAGTAAATGCAAAGACAAGGCAGCAGCACACAGCAAACCGGAAACCAAATAGTGAATAGGCAATGGGGCATCAGTGAATATGCCAGGTTACAAAGACTTCGATAGCATTACAGACTTCAAAATGAAACAGCAAACAAGTGAAGGCTAATTAAAATTATATGATGGCACACATCACTTGGATATTGCAAACTGTAAGCAAAATTATAAATTCAGTCCAAGGTTCTTGAGCCATTTAATAGATTCTGGGAAAACATGGTGAATTTCTTGTGTTCCTCTCTGAGAAAGGATGTACCATTCAGTTGGTAGTAAGTTGGGTTATGGCCTAAGGTTCCTCACAGTGTAAGTAGGGTGAGTCAGTGTTTTTTCATAGAAGTACAAATATCTTCTGTAAATTGTCTGCATGTGGTTGTTTGTCAGTCGGAATAGTTCAGGCAAGGGGAAACTGGCTGTTCTCTGGTGGGGCTACCAACAGGAGTTCCTTGTTTGGACCGTCGCAGGCCGTGGCTTCACTGATTGGAGCCCTTTGAAACAGCCTACACCAAGGAGACAGGGTCCCAAGGAAAAGAATGTTTAATGTTACAGGTAGTACAGAAAGTCCTGCTGAAATAAATGAATTAATTAACATATTGACACTATAGGGGGAACAAGCAATTCATACCATAGACACATAAAAAACCCCAAAAAATTGCCAATCCTGGCAATATATTGCAGCATTCTTGTAGCAAGTTCTATACGAACGCTGGGATGTCTTCTGGGCATATTTTACCTGGAAACAGATAAAAACAATTCACCAACCACACTGCTGTCTCATACCTCTCATTCTATTATGAGAAAAAAGATACGGGAATAATAAAGTGAGTGGAAAAAGGAGGTATTGCTGCTAAACTTAGCTAAACTGCACTTAGCTAAACTGCATATTTACATATACTAAAGCATTGTTCTCATGTGCTTCAGCTAAATTAAAAATGACCTTCCTTCTCTGTACTATTGTTGCCAACGCCAAGAATTACAGGAGAAGCGAATGGGTATTTTCCTTTATCTTGCATAGCACTGAGTAGTTCTAGATGTTGGGAGCATTATTTGGGATCAATTTACAAAGGAAGAATATCAGTTTCAACACTAATAGGGACTGCTAGGCTTCATGGAAATCCAAATGGATGCACAGCATTCCAGTTTATTAACATGGAGACAACTTTGAGGAATCTGCAACAGATAGCAATGACACCCAAAGTTATGATCAGCAGCACCAGGTAAAGAAATAGAAGTCTCCCCGGCAGAATTGCAATTGGCTGCAATTCATAGAATCATCAAATCATAGAACTGTTAAGGTTGGAAAAGACCCTTAAGATCATTGAGTCCAACCGTTAACCTGTCACCTCCAAGTCCGCCACTAAACCATGTCCTCAAGCACCACATCTACCTGTCTTTTAAATACCTCCAGGGATGGGGACTCAACCACTTCCCTGGGCAGCCTGTTCCAGTGCCTGACTACTCTTTCAGTAAAGAAGTTTTTCCTAATATCCAACCTAAACTTGCCCTGGCGCAGCTTGAGGCCATTTCCTCTCGTCCTATCACTTGTTACTTGGGAGAAGAGACCGACCCCCACCTCTCTACAACCTCCTTTCAGGTAGTTGTAGAGAGCGATAAGGTCTCCCCTCAGCCTCCTCCTCTCCAGGCTAAACAACCCCAGTTCCCTCAGCTGCTCCTCATAAGACTTATTCTCTAGACCCTTCACCAGCTTCATTGCCCTTCTTTGGACACCCTCCAGCACCTCGATGTCCTTCTTGTAGTGAGGGGCCCAAAACTGGACACAGTATTCGAGGTGCGGCCTCACCAGTGCTGAATACAGGGGCACTATCACCTCCCTGGTCCTGCTGGCCACACTATTCCTGATACAAGCCAGGATGCCATTGGCCTTCTTGGGCACCTGAGCACACTGCTGGCTCATGTTCAGATGGCTGTCAACCAGCACCCCCCGGTCCTTTTCAGCCAGGCTGCTCTCCAGCCACTCCTCCCCAAGCCGGTAGCGTTGCCTGGGGTTGTTGTGACCAAAGTGCAGGACCTGGCACTTGGCCTTGTTGAACCTCATACAGTTGGCCCCGGCCCAACAATCCAGCCTGTCCAGGTCCCTCTGCAGGGCCTTCCTACCCTCCAGCAGATCGACACTCCCACCCAACTTGGTGTCATCTGCAGACTTACTGAGGGTGCACTCGATCCCCTCATCCAGATCATCGATAAAGATATTAAACAGGACCGGTCCCAACACTGAGCCCTGGGGAACACCACTCGTGACTGGTCACCAACTGGACTTGGCTCCATTCACCACCACTCTCTGGGCTCGGCCGTCCAGCCAGTTTTTAACCCATCTCAGAGTGCACTTGTCCAAGCCATGAGCAGCCAGCTTCTGCAGGAGAATGCTGTGGGAGACAGTGTCAAAGGCCTTACTAAAGTCCAAGTAGACAACATCCACAGCCTTCCCCTCATCCACTAAGCGGGTCACCTTGTCATAGAAGGAGACCAGGTTAGTGAAGCAGGACCGTGCTTTCATAAACCCATGCTGGCTGGGCCTGGTGCGCCGGTTGTCCCGCACATGCCGCATAATGGCACTCAGGATGATCTGCTCCATGACCTTCCCTGGCACTGAGGTCAGGCTGACAGGCCTGTAGTTCCCCGGATCCTCCTTCCGACCCTTCTTGTAGAGGGGCGTCACATTAGCTAACTTCCAGTCATCTGGGACCTCCCTGGTTGACCAGGACTGCTGATTAATGATGGAGAGTGGCTTGGCAAGCTCCTCCGCCAGCTCCCTCAGTATCCTCGGGTGGATCCCATCTGGCCCCATAGACTTGTGGGCATCCAGGTGCAGGAGCAGGTCGGTGACTGCCACCTCTTCGACAGCTGGGACTACATTCTGTGTCCTATCTCCATCTCCCAGCTCAGGGGCATGAAAACCTTGAGGATGATCAGTCTGACTGTTAAAGACTGAGGCAAAGAAGGCATTAAGTACCTCAGCCTTCTCCTCATCCTTCGTGGCCAAGTTTCCCTCCGCATCCAACAAAGGAGGGAGATTCTCCTTAGCCCTCCTTTTGTCGCTGATATACTTGTAGAAGCATTTTTTTGTTATCCTTGACAGCGGTGGCCAGTTTAAGTTCTAGCTGGGCCTTTGCCTTTCGAATCTTTTCCCTGCATAACCTCACAACATCCTTGTAGTCCCCCTGAGTCACCTGCCCCTTCTTCCAAAGGTGGTAGGTTCTCCTTTTCTGCCTGAGTTCCAGACAGAGCTCTCTGTTCAGCCAGGCCGGTCTTCTCCCCCGCCTGCTCGACTTGCAGCACATGGGGACGGCCTGCTCCTGTGCCTTTAAGACTTCCTTCTTGAATAACATCCAGCCTTCCTGGACTCCTTTGCCCTTCAGGACTGCCTCCCAAGGGACTCTGTTAACCAAACTGCTAAACAGGCCAAAGTCTGCCCTTCTGAAGTTTAGGGTTGCGGTTTTGCTGGCCCCCCTCCTTACTTCTCCAAGAATCGAAAACTCTACCATTTCATGGTCACTGTGCCCAAGACAGCCTCCGACCATCACGTCACCCACCAGGCCTTCTCTGTTCGTGAACAGCAGGTCCAGTGGGGCACCTCCCCTGGTTGGCTCGCTTACCAGCTGCGTCAGGAAGTTATCCTCCATGCACTCCAGGAACCTCCTAGACTGCTTTCTCTCTGCTGTGTTGTATTTCCAGCAGATTCTGGTAAGTTGAAGTCTCCCACGAGAACAAGGGCTAGAGACTGTGAGACTTTAGCCAACTGCTTGTAAAAGTACTTCATCTGCTTCCTCATCCTGGTTGGGTGGTCTATAACAGACTCCCACCAGGATATCTCCCTTGTTGGCCTTCCCTCTGATCTTTACCCATAAGCACTCAACCTTGTCATTACCTTTTGTGAGCTCAAGACAATCAAAACACTCTCTGACGTACAAGGCTACCCCGCCACCTCGCCTTCCTTGCCTGTCCCTTCTAAAGAGCTTGTAGCCATTCATTGCAGCACTCCAGTTGTGTGAGTCATCCCACCATGTTTCCATAATGGTGACCACATCATAGTTTCCCTGCCACGCAACGGCTTCCAGCTCTTCCTGCTTATTGCCCAAGCTGCGTGCATTGGTGTAAATGCACTTCAGTTGGGCTATCAATCTCTTCTCCAACACAGGCGTGCCACCCCTAGGCTCATCCCTAGCAAGCCAGATTTTATCCCCTTCACCCTTCGAGTCTAGTTTAAAGCTCTCTCAATGAGGCCTGCTAACTCCTGAGCCATAATCCTTTTCCCCTTTGGCGACAGGTGAACCCCATCTGCCTCCAGCAGGCCTGGTGCCATGTAAACTGCCCCATGACTGAAAAACCCAAAATTCCACCTCTGGCACCAGCCTCTGAGCCATGTGTTGATGAGATGGGTCTTCCTGTTCCTTTCCGTATGCCTCCCGGCTACTGATGGGATGGAGGAGAACACCACCTGTGCTCCTGATCCTTCAAGTAATTGCCCCAGTTCTCTAAAATCCCTTTTGATTGTCTATACGCCTCTATCAGCTACCTCATCACTACCAACCTGAACAACCAATAATGGATAATAATTGGATGATTTGACCAGCTTAGGGAGCTTCCTAGTAATGTTTCTTATCCTTGCCCCAGGGAGGCAAGGTTCTTGGGACACTTGGGAAGAGACTCAGCTTATCTAACCTCAGGCATTTCTAGAATGCATACACTTGACCTATTTTGGATATCTATATTAGGATGAGATGAATCACACATTGGAAGTGTTTGTTTCTCGCCACTGAGTTTAAAAGAGCCTGGACGAGTGACTCAGAGGATTAGGTTAGGTGAATCCCACTCTACTGCCCTTCCAGGCACTCTGACCTGATGCAAAGAGTAAAAGCAACATGGCAGGTGCCTCTGCTTGCAAAAGCACAGGAAGACCTAAACAGCCATACATACTCCAGCTTCAGCAAAAAATCTGAGAGCAAATTATGCAAAAAAATATTAACAAATACCTGCAGTTACTATTTTTTCAGAGAGGCCAAAGAATAAACACTGTCAGTCTCCCAGGAATGTGGACTTAATAGAGATATCCAATGTGTCCTAAAAAGCAGAGTTTCAGATAACAGATCCCAGAGACATTTTTAAGATTTATCAACAAATGGAAATTCTACCACACTGTCACTGCATCACAGCCAGTTCAGTGGCAAAAGCAAACCAATGATTAAAATTGCTAAGGCTGAACTAGAGTGCTACAAAGAAGGAAAAGAATGGGAAACTGTGTTTAGGAGGAAAATATCTGCATTCCCACACTGGTCTTCTGGTGATCCAGTCAGCACAGATGCATGCTTGATGTCAAGAGATACACTCACCTTAGTGCCTGTTGTGTCAGCTGTTTGAATGAATGTTAATGAGTACTTATAGCAATGGTGAAAAGTGTAACATGCATACCAAGACCAAATACAATCAGCAAGTACACTTCAACTAGCTCAGCCTATTTTCTTTGAATAAATTGTGTGCTCAGAAGCAAGCCACATGTTTTGAACAATGGTGGACCTCAACAAGGTAGTAGATGGGCATGCATGAAAGCCGCAGACACTTTCATTCACTAGGAACACAATCATAAACATCTGTGTGGAGCTGGATGAAACTTTCATTCCACTAAAGTTCGATCAGCAGGATGAGAAAGGAACACTGAATGCTGAGTGGCTGATACCGAATGGACCCTAGCATCAAACTGCCTGCAAAGTATACACAAGACTTATTGTATAATAGAAAGCCTGTAAAAAAAACTCTACCCAAACCAGAGGAAAATGTCTTACAGCTTTGTTTCGTTTTCCTTGTCACATTTAGCTGCAGTAGGCTAGAGAGGTGACCTCCCCCACAGCTGGAGCAGTAACTTCTTCAGCTGCCACAGCATAATCCACAAGGGATCGTGAATCAGATGTTTTAACTGCTGCAGTTCACAGCCAGTGAATTAACTTAAACTGCCATTAATTTTAGGTTATGTAACTAAACCAGATGTGAATTGTAGTAGCTAATGAGAAAGCTGCCCATTTTCGTCATTGCTACATAGCCCCCGTTCTGCCCCTTCTGGCAAATCATAAAGGAAAGGGGTGGACATCTAGGTGAATAGCCTCTTCAAACACTGCCTCTAAAATCTAGGGAGGATTGTGAATTAGAGCTCTTTAGCTGCCAAACAACTTAATAAAATAAGAAAGTTACTGTTATGTCTAAGGTGGTATTGTTTTTATGAGGTGTAACAGAATATTAAGTAAGAAGTTTATGATTTTCCTGCTTAATTTTGTTATCTCAAGTAGCACAACAAAAGAGACATTACACCCGGCAGCTTCTCAAGCATGACTATGTAATTCCTCTGCAAGATGCTGCTAAGCAGCAATGAGGATTACTTACCGAGAGTAGGGGCTTCTCAAAACTTAAGCAAAACTAGCTCCAACTCTCACACACAAATCTAGAAAATGGAGTATCATGGTCTAAGGACTCTTGAACTGTATCTGACCTCTGACAAGCACTTGATCCAAAGTGTTAAACCACAGAGCTTTATCAAAAGGAAAAGGAAAATGTAATAAACACTAGCTTGGGAACACTGGGTAATAAATCAAGAGTCAATGAGCCTAGAGGGCCTAATGTGGAAAACGGAAATACATAGTTGTGTGGATGCAAGTATATCACTTAACTCAGATCTCCTGTGTTCGTGGAGCTACAGTCCCCTTAAGAGTTACCTGGCCTTCTTGTTGGCCTGTAGCTGGATACCTCCAAGGTATCCTGCCAGTAATGTGACCGAGCCTCTCACCAGTGCCCATATGTGGATGGGCAGCTGTCACAGCCCCTTCCCCACTCCTCCCCACAAGGCAGCCTCAGGAAAGTCCAAATGGGGGTCAGACCCTAAAAAATATTCACACCAGAGGAGTTCATATGCCAGCTGAAGTGACTGATAGGTCTGGTACCAGGCAGGGAGGTCCTCACTTACCTCTCTGGTTTAGGCTGCTGTTAAGTGGTCTCATTTGTTTGCTACTCCTCCTGCCCATTGACTCTTCTTGACATCCTCTGGGTACTGCCTGCTCTTGCCACTCCATTTGCTGCCCACCACCTGCAGCTTGTAAATCTTTATGGCATGAAAGCATAGAGAAGATTATGGTATTTCTTTATACAGCAATTTACTCTTTCATGTTATAGACCTGTCAAATTATCTCCCCACCCTGTATTTTCTACAATACCTTAGTTACACGCACACATTTTACACTCCCTGACTTGGAGACCTTGTGCAACCAGCTGCTTTCATGGGCTTCCAGTTGCCCCCTACCTTGAGTTCAACAGGGAGAATGCTGAAGTTTGTTCATGATATTCCTTGACTCAATGCAGCCATTTGTGTGAAGGGCTTCTTGCCAGTTGGGCACTCTGACACAGTTTGCTCACGCAGTTTCTTTAGCTTACAACATCTTGCAGAGGGATCTCTCTCCTCTGTTCATCAGGATTTTTTTTGAGATTTTTGGGCCATTCGTTTCCCCATCCACCAGCAGATGTTAACAGCAGACTCCTTGCTTTTCAAGGGCATCAAATCACTGACCTTACAGTTCATGTACAGAAATTAATTCCATGCAAACAACCAACTGGGTGTAAGAATACTGTATATGTGGAGAAAAGAATAAAGACCAAACAGCCTAGGAGGGGCTTATTTCTTTCCTCTTTTTACCTACACACTGAACACTGGGGCCTTGATGGTTTGTCCAGTTTTGCTGCAGTGGCTGACTGTCACATCAACAATTTATAGCTCAAAAGTGGGACTGCACTTGTGAAGGATTACCCTAAAGCTGATCATGTTTACCAATGACACCTTTAATGATCAACATGTTACAAGAAGTCTTTCTATTATTTGTGTTATATTGTGAGACACCATGGTATACTCAATACTTCCTTGATATACTAAAGTCTTTGCTTTCACTGTGTTCAATCACAGCATTCTTCATGACTAAAGATGTATGTTAAATAAAGATAAAAGTGTCCCCTTAATGCTGTCAGGCTTTACACCTGGCTAACCCTGGGGGTTGTAGCTATAGGCACCTTACTCACCAGTGAGTCATCTCAGAGGGAAATTCAGATCACAAATGGACTCCATGGCCCTCTGAATGTCCCCGTCTTTCTCCACTAAGTAGGTAAGGTACAAAGAAATTTTGTTTACTTACTAAGCCCTAAGCCAGGAAGGATGAATCCAGGCTGAAATCAAGATAAATTCCTCATTGCTGGACTCCCTGCAAAGCATGTTTGCATCACTACATCTGCTGCACCCATCCAAGCTGCAATTACAAACGTTCCTGACTTTGCGAGCTACACACCAAAAACTTTACCAAAGTTTCATACCAAACTTCTTCAAAGTACATACCAACAGCCATGTAATATACGTCCCACACATGGAGTGGTCACAGCTCTCACTTTTTCACTCCAAGATTTACCTGGGTTGGGTGTAGAAGTGAGTCCCAGGACAAGCCACTATCTCAGTTTCAGCAGTTTCTTTAACTCACTTTCTCTCTGAGACAGAGATGTGGATTACATGAGTGCAGCCCTTGGTCATGAAATGCATTCCCAGCTTGGAAGTCACACTGGAGCTCTTTGTGAGTCACATGCGGCCCAGGAGGCTGTGTGGCCTTGTGCTATTCTGTAAATGCAACAGCTGTGATTGACATAGAGAAATGAAGTAAAAACACATTTATTATACTTTCTGTTTTTTTCCTTTCCCAACTGAAATGGAAGCATCATTGGCTGCAGCCCAATAGCAGTAAAACTGTTCAACTTCCAACCTCACTAGAAAGTACTGTCAAAATGGTATTAAGTAAATAGTGAATGCCCAAGCCTGTGAGAGGAAACAAAAAGTAGTTCATAGATACATGAGTGACTTTATTGACAACTCTGGGATTTGCAATACCCTGACTTCAGGGCCTCAGGAGTGATAAATAGGCAGTCAGAGTGCACTGTTTGGGCATGAAAGAATAAAGAACATGGCTCGCTAGGGGGGCTATTTCATGTCAATGAAATAGGAATCAGCTGACCTGCAGAAGCATGTAAGTGTTATATCACTGGGAATCAGAAATTGGAATCCAAAATGGGAATCAGAAATGGGGCTGGACCTGTAAAGAGAGCCAATAGTTCAAGAGAGATTGAAAGATTTGGCCCTAGATATTTCTTTAAGGAGTAAATGAGCTGCATCATGTCCAAATGAACTGTGAAAACCCTGTGCTAAACAATGATGTCATCTACATATATTCCTTTACCACATGTCTTCCAGTTTTAAGCCAGGACCTTCACCCCAGTGTTATGACCTTGGTCTTTCATACTTTTTTGCACCTTCTCGGAATCCCAGCCCTTTTTTTTCTTCTCCTCCCACCCTTTACCCTACCTCCTCAACCCCATGCTTCTTATCCTCCCAGTTCTGTCTTTCCCCACAACTTTATCTGGAAGACCAGCCACATGGTAACTGGAGCATGTCAGCTTCCTACTGCTCCAGGTATCACAGATCAGCTGATGGATGGTACCAGACGGGCAGGGCAGCAAGGACCTTCAGTAGGTAGATGAACAGCTTGTTCCTCACTGGCCAGAGCAAAAGAGTGTATCAAAAATCTCCCTGGGGGAGTAGGGACAAGAATCAAAACACAAGAAAGCTGAAGCCACTGAACAGGCACTCTAGTCCTCCTACAGCAAAACATTTTTAAGGAAGCACTGAAATTTACAGGGAATTTCTCATGGATATTCAATAGATGTAGGAAGATTCATGCCTGTCTGTGTTACAGAACAGAGTCCTTAGGGATAAGACCTTTTTTCCTTTCTTGCAGAATTTTACATCTTTAGCTAACACCACTAGAAACTGAGCAATCAAGAACAAATCCATTTTATTAGCCAGATGTGTGACTTTCATTCTTGGCAGCTGGCAGCTGAGAACTTGTAAATGTGCATTCACCTACTTCATTTTTAAGCAACATCGTTGCCAACTAGCAAATTTGCCCTGACACTCGGTAATTTCTTTTGTCCATCTTCCCACATCTCTACCTCAACAATCATGGCAATTTGTTAATTGTTTTTGTTTTGTTTTTGTTTTCTATTCTTTTAACCATCAGGAAGCTGCTTTCAGAAAGCCATCTGCACTTATTCACTGCCAACACTCAATACGATTTTAATAAGCCTTGTGTGGTTTTGACTTTAACACTTGTTTCCCTGTGCATAAAAGCCTATTTCCTTAGCTGTCACATAGTTTGTCACTTCAATAAAGTTTCCCAGTTGCCTTCTAAGCAGGCCAATTTTTACTCTCACTTTCTTAAGCAACAAGTTAAATCTGAGGGTAACAGCAACACTGATAATTATCCAAACCAGTCAATGTCCATTCCTTTGGGCATGAGTTTCCCTCTGACTAGAATCCTTCAGAACAGAAGCAGACACCTATAGAAATACTTATATTTTAAAAAAATGACAGCAATCATACTTCAGGGTTCAATGGCAGTATGTCTGAATGACTTCAGGATCAACAGGCTCCTTTCATGAGGTGGTTTAATGAACTTCCATCTCTACAAAACTCACCTGGGATTGAAAAGTAAAGCCTGGTACTTTTCTTGCTGTCACAGCATCACTAGCAGTGATAATTCTGGGGCCAAAAATCCCGCTTTAGATTCTTAGCAACAAGGGGATTTCTGCAAGACTAACAATAGATGTTGGGAGGGACTGCTGGGTGTTCTCATTGCTCTCCTGAGTAGAGACAATCACAATCTTCATTAATAATAGCAGTGCCAGAGAAGTAAAAATTAATTAATGCCATCATTTGGGTGCTGTTCAACAGGGAAGACTGAGCTGCTCTAGCAGCTTCTAGCTGCTAGTCTTTCTAGGCACCTCTGCTGATGTTATAATTTACCCACATCTCTTGCACCAAGGTTGATGTTTCTCTACCGCCTCAGTGAGTGAGTGAGGCAGCTCACCCTCCTGGCCAGAAGGTAAGCCATGGAGAGCAGGGCTCTGCCCTCTCCGCAGGCTGCAGTGCCTTGCTGGTGAGTGAGGTGATCCCAAGGGAGCAGGAGGGACTGTGCCACTGGGAGGACAGGAGGTGGGAAGGGGATGGGAAAAGGAAAAGAACAGGGGATTATAGGAAATAGCAGGAAGACCACTTTGAGCAAAATGCTAGTCAGTGCATCTCATTGCAGCTTTAGTGTTTCCTCCCAGCCTCCAAGTTTTTGTTTCGTATTGTGTTTAAATTGTAAACTGTTTTGGTCAGGGACTATTTGTTGTTAAATATACTCAGAAGATAATATTTTCCAGTGAATAAGCCCTGGAGCTGGAGTCAGGAGACCTGATTGTTTATTCCTACTCTGGCCATTCTGCCCCCACTTGCAAGACACTGGGCAAATAATTCAATTTTCTCATGCTTCTGGTTTCCCCATGCCAATATTGTCTATTTAAATCTAAGCTCTGCCAGGCAGATACTGGAACAATGAAAACCTGATCCTTGATTATTAGCACCTAATCAAGGTGCAAATAAGTACACCATACTTGTAAATAGTACAAACAAACAACAACAACAACAATTCAGAGGACAGAACAAGCCCTGCATTTAACACTGAATTAATATTTGTAAGGATAAAGGAATGCAAAGAAACCCAAATTACTCTTCTGTGCTTGAGAAAGCTTTGCAGCAGAAACAGGAACAAGGCTATAGTGAAAATTCTTAATCTCTAGAGCAAACATCAAGCAGGTGCTGTAGTTCATATTTTCATACACACTTTTCAGTCCAGAACCACACTTTAATCAGAAAGATTTTATAGTCCAGAGCTTCCTGCAAATCTCTGCTTAATGTAAATTTTAATACCTTTGGCATATTTTGGCTGCCAGCCTATTATTCACTTGATGCACCTCAAGCAAGTTTTAAATTATGCTGTTGAAACAAAAACTATTTCAGATGTGGTAGACAGTAAAATGATTTTGTAAAACAACATTGTAAGAACATGCAGTTACTGTCTATCATTGATTTCTCTGTGTTCAGTTCTAAGATGTGTTCAGTTTATAGGTAAAATGATGGTTGGGTGGGCTTACTAGAGGGACTTCTGGCCTTGCTAATCATGGACCTGGAGAATCAGGCTGTACTTACAGCAGATCCAGGGTAAGACTGAGAGGGAGGGGGGTAAATTATGCTTTTAAGCTGAATCTTTCCAGAAGTCCATTTTACAGGGAAGTCATGTAAAAAAAGATGAACTGGTCCAACTGCTGGGGCACCAACTCCTACTATAAGAAAGGAGAGACAAAACTAAGGTAAATCAGAAGAAAGAATCCTCTTAAAATTATTTGCCATCAACAGATAATATGTGTCCCCAGTCCAAAACTTGCTCTTTCTCTGCTTTAGGCTCAAACCCTGGTCTTTCTCACATAAATAACTATCTTGGACATTGAATCTCTGATACAGAAAGTCAGAAAAAATATCCAGGGAGAAGTAGCTTTTAATGCGTAAGAATGTGAAACGAAGTATTGAATAATGAGGATTTTCTGGTGTTTCTCTAGTTTTGCAATTAGATTGCTGCAACATGCACCTTAGCATATATTTAATTTAGAAACAAGATCAGTAAATCAGCTAGTAAGTAGGTAAAGGGAACGAGCTCCTGCATCTGCCCCACAATATGGATCATAAGTGAAGAAGCACAAGATCATACTGCAGCCTGTCGGCTTTGTACTGCTCCAGGTATCACAGATCAGCTGCGGGATGGGGCTGGATGGGCAGGGCAGGAAGGGCCTTCAGTGGGCAGATGAACAGCTTGTACCTTGCTTGCCTGAGCAAGAAAGCCTATCAAAAGTCTCCCTGAGGGAGGAGAAACAAAAACCACACAAGCAAGCTGAAGGCCACTAAATGGACACTTTGATCCTCCTACGGCAAAACATTTTTAAGGAAGCACTGAACTTTACAGGGAATTGCTCATGGGTATCTCTCAAATTACATGGACGTGGGAAGATTCATGTTGGTCTGTCTTAAAGAACAGAGTTCTTAGGGATAAGATCTTTTTTCCATTTTTTCAGATGTTTTACATCCATAGCTATGACTGTTAGAAACAGAGTAATCAAGAACCAATGTATTTATTAGCCAGATATATGACCACTCCAAACCAGGCCAGCCATTTGGCCCTAGGGATCTGCTGGTCAGTTGGGTAACCACTCTGGTACCTGTGGTGTACATTGCTCAAATCTGTGCATGTTGAGCTAAATAAATCTCTGCCTTGTTTGATGGGCTTATCTACCCCATCCTCAATTTGTAAAGGTTGTACCTAAATCCCCATGTGGGATTAACATCACAGTCATGGTTTCATGACGGAGAAGAGTTCTGTAGCCACATGATTTAAGACAGTTCTGGCCCCACAAGCCTTGTCACTTGCTCATAAACCATGTGGCTTTATGGGACCACGCTATGACTGAACAGAAAACAAGGCTAAGTTTAAAAAAATCCCTGCAAAAAAAAAGTGTTTGGTTGAACGTTTTTAGTTCTTGGTTTAGCCAGCATTCAAATTTATGTTTAAGTTAGTCACCTCAAGGTCCTTTCATAGTCTATAGAATGAAACTGGCATTTCTAGTATGCATCTCATCTCATTGTAATGTAGATGTGATCTAAAATAAAGCAGACGAATCATGCCCTGAGAGTGTTTATTTCTCTCCATTGACTATAAAAGGAGCACAGGCTGGCGAGCTTAGATAGAGACGCCTACGGTCTGGATGTCTAAAGTTAGGTGAGATAAATCCTGCCATGCATCTGTTGCTGTTCCTCATATGGATTTCCCTTCTTTGTTGCTCTTATGTGTGAGGTTTCAATATAATATTGAAATGTTTGTAAATGTGTAGGTGAGGCATACACATATATGTGAGTCTCGATCTCCATCTGCAAAAGCAGTGGCTTGGGGTATAATGACATTTCTGGTGGCATAGTCAGTTTTTGAAGTTTGCATCTATTGTGCTGAATGCTGACATTTGTCAGTCAACCTGTATTTTAATGTAGTTTTGTAATGCTGAAAATCTCTCTTCCAAGTAGGATGGCGAGTGAAATATTTTTGGGATGTCAGCAGAGCACTCCTGGTATTGTCAGGCACAGAGCTCGTTCTGCTGTAACTGTTGCTTGGCTTTTCAAGCTGTGTCTAGATGACCAGCTGGGACATACTCCTGTCTTTTCAAATCATGTTCCTCCAGTTGTCCAGATCAGGGACTGGGTAAGGAGTTCCCTGCAGTTCCCCCGCCACACACGGATGGCTAACAACATCATCATTGCCCCAACATGGAGCAGGGATGTGGCTTGGGTCTGGGGAGTCGAGAGTTCCCAAATCTGTCACAATTCTCTTTGCCAGGAGACTTTGCCAGACTTGTTTCTTCATGCACTGAAAAATACTGAGACCTTCCTCTCCACCACTTCCCAGAAAATGAGTGCTAGTGGCCTCCTTCAACGCCTCAAATGTTGTTAGTGTTGCTGAATACAATCATATCTTCCGGTCTTCTTCATATGTCTTTGTAAGCATTACTGTGGTAGGCACACCCTACTTTTCAGGAAATCCAGAATATGTTCAAAATGAATTAGAAATGGGGAAGGGGAAGAAAGAGATTTGAAACCACAGAAACCAATAGCTTTTATTAGAATCTGAAATGTGGTAACACATTAGAGCACATCTCAGCTTTGTACTTGAAAAAAATGCACCATCACTACCAGGATTTCAGCTTTCTTATAATTTATGCCATTTATCTTCTAATATTAGCAGGCTTCCAAAATCTCCTGCTGTTACTTGAATATCTGAGGCTGTACTACACTGCAATGCACTGACTCTATTCTCCCTCTCTCCTCAATTTCACATCCTGGCTCTGTCCCCAGACTGATCAAGAGCTAAGCCCACAGTTCTGTCTCTTTTAGTTACGTTGCTGTGGCTGTTGTTCATGGCTTGTTAGCTGGCCTCGGCAGTGAAACAGGGAAGTCCTAACAGGTTTTCATACTTCTTTCTGTTCTCCACAAAACTGGAACGTTTCCCTGTATTTCTTCATTAAGTTCATGCCTGTGATCAATGCCCAACTTTCTATTAATAACTATCAGTTTCTCTTACAAAGCTTTGGTAGTGGCACACATACATTGAAAAGGAGCATTCTTTCTTTGCAGGATGCCCTACCGATCAATATTAATTTATCTTTTTTTCCAGGCTAGTAAGTATTTTTTGCACAAGTAACATGGAAGTATTTCAGCAGTACCAGCACAACAAATTTTCATTCCTAGTCTGTAGCAGCTCACTCCATAGGGGCAACATTTCTTCAGGTCATCAGAAATCTTTCTACAAAATGCTAATGTTGATCTAATTGTTTCTTTTTTGTTTGTTTGTTTGCTCATACATTTGCTAGCTTTACTCGCTTTTAATAGCCTGATTAACTGCATGGTTTTCACAGTTTGGTGTTAGCCTTTTTTAGGTAATAACATGTATTCTTTTCCATATTTTTCTGCTGCTTTCTCTTCTTCCTGCACTGCTGTTTACTGTAAATAGGACATGGGTTTATTAACAGAAATGATAACAATAAGGTAATACAGTATTTCCCACTGTTGTGACAGACACCATTATGCCAGCCATTTGGCTATTCTGGGCAAACAGCTTGAAGTTGTCATTTGGTGTTTACTAAAGCATTTGTAAAAGCCAAGAAAGCCAGAACAAAACTGTTATTTTCCATGCTAGCCAAGAGGTGAATAGCTGGGAGTGGCAGCTATCCTCCTGGCTAGCACATTATTTCAGACAGCTTGCCCATTAAGAGGCCCTTTCTGACCCACAACCAGTCCTGCAAGGCTCTGAATTCTCTCTGGGTGAAGAATGAATTTAAGAATTTATTACAAAAATAACACAGTCGCATGTCTTCCAGGGAATCTTCTTTCTGCTCACAAAAGCTAAATATATCTTGAAACATAAAGTTACTTGCTAAATGGCTGTTTTTATCTCACATGCTCACCTATGCATATGCTTAAATCATATGTAACCTATCATTTACATGTTATATCAAGCTCTTTGCTCTCTAGGGCAAGCAAAGCAAAAAGTGATGTTCTAGAAGACATTACAAGACATGTCATTGCAACATCTGGCCTCTGCTGCAACCTCCCTTCAGTGACCTAGAACACCAACTGATACCTGTCTTTCCTCCTATCATACCAGTACCTAATGTGGTCATGTCTTCATGACTGCACTGTAGATGAATTCTGACTTTGTACATATAACCATGCTTGGAGAGATGACACTGCAAAATTGTTAATTGCCTGGTTGCTTCATGGAAATTATTTGTTTTACATTGAGCCTCAGGAGGTTTTGGGAAGGTAGACGGTCTCTTCTAGTCTAAAATGACCTTGCCAGAACTTACCCATTTTCAAAGCTTGTAGTCTTCACATTTTTTTCAGACTGTTACTTTATCCCTTTTTCCTAGAAAATATCTTCCCTTATAGATGCCAGTAAAGCAAAATAAGACTGTATTTCTTGTTTGAATATATGTTTTATATATATATATACACATACATACACGTGCGTGCACATATAGCTATCTAAATCAGAATGGCTAAACTGAGGACATTCCTCTGTGTTTATTGATGCTAAAATTAAATGTCTTGCAGATCAAATGCAAAGGCATTTCTGACATTTTTTGTCTCCTTGCAGAGGGAAATGATGTTTAATTGTTAACCTTGAAATCTTCTAAGATGTACTAGATGTTGATTTATGGTTCTTACAGTGCAGATAATCAGTGTAACAGGACCACATGCAAAAATATTCTGCTTTGGTGCCATAAAGTACTAGAGCTGACTTCCTCCACTAGGTCATAAACCAGAATGAGTTATATGACTGTCATAGCATCCTTCTATTTACAGAAAGAAAACAGAAAAATATAGCAGAGGCAACAGTCAAATAGTGGGACCGCACAGCTTACTTTACCAGTTTAGGAAAAACTTCATACTGTGGATCTGATCCCTTATTGCACACTTTAACATTTTGCTTTAGTTTTTTTATTTTTTTCAAATTTGTTGTCGTGCATTGGTACACATTTTGTGGTGGTGGATATAACAAATATCCTATGGAGCCTTCCAAATGAGACAGCAGAGCCTGTGTTTGCAGAGGAGTTTACATGATGACCCAGGTGACATTTCAGAGTCTATGGACCTTACATAGGTCCAGAGGAGCACGTGGCCCTGCTTCATAAAGAAACTACGCACAGATATTAGGACACAGCCCAGACACCCAAGTCCAACCTTCTAAATTTAAATAGGCTTCCAAGTCAGAAGAAGGGGAGACAGTTAACTTCTGGCTTTGTAAAGAAGGATGAGGACTTGAGACTGAAGACCTGAGCTGTGTGAAAGAGGGTTTTATTTATTTATTGTTCTTTTGAAATTAAAAGCTTCCGAGGTGATTATATTGGAGTTGTTGTGGTGCTTGATTCTGGCAGAAAGCAAGACCAGCCTATGAAAAGTTCCCTGAACCTGAACAGATTGCTGAGGGAATGCACTGATTTGGGTAGATGCTTCCTAGAAAGCACCACTGGAAAGGCTGAAGAGTACTGGTATGCTGAAGGGTACACAATCTACTTGCAAATTGCATTTCCAATCCTATCTTTTGTTCCTGTCATATCCAGTGCTGACTATTGCTCTAAGTAGTACCTTAAGTTACTGTAATAGACACAGAGTTAAAAGTGTTCTCCTTTTTTTTAAATTTTACCTGTTATGCTGTGCAGTAGATTTTTAATTTGCTTCATGCCTCAAGTGTTACTCTGAACATTACTGTCATGCACTGCTCCAGGGAAAATACAGTGCTTTCTTCAACTCACACAGCTGTGAAGATGTGGAAAGCAGGAGTCCAGCAGGACAAAACATGACCTAGTATTTAGAGCACTAGCCTAGCTTCAAATACCTACCCTAATATAAACTCCCTGTAGGCCTAAGGAGAAGTTACTCAACTTCTCCTCAGTTCACTTTCCCTTCTGTAAAATAAGAATAACAGTGAATCCCTGTCCCTCAGAAGTAATCTTAGGGATATCATATCACAGGTTAAAGGATAGTTAGCAATGGTGGTTAGAACTACCAGCTTTCTTAGATGTATGTAAGGCAAGGGGCAGCAGTTTCCATCACAGGATAGGAACCCACATAAGCTTTAAAAGGAGAAGTCTAAGGATAGCTATTGTATTAACCACTGCCAAATCTTTTACTGCCTTTTGCTTATAACACCTTCACTGTTTGCAGACATCTCTGCCAAAGACCAGATCTTGCAGTACTGAAGTTTTGCCATCAATCAGAGTTGAATCAGCCTTTGTGTGTGTACATCATTATCACATTTAGATGTTTATGCACACAGCAAGAAAAGCAACATTTCATCTGAAAGAATCTGATTCAACATCTACAGACAGCTTTCTATAGAGTCTTGCAAAGTAGGTCAGTAAATCAAATCACCGAAAACACATTGCTTTTGTATGAATTGTTGAAAGCAGGCAAAAATAACCTCACTTAATGTATTTGCACTTTTATTTCCTGTTTATTAAATCAGTTATTGACAATGTAATTTTATTTCTTACAGAATCCTTCTTAATCATCTAACTCTAGTAAAGGAAAATTGTACAGTGGAAGATGAAAGAGTAAACTTGGTTCTCTGTACCCTTAAAAGCATAGGCTTTTTTTGTGGTGTTTTTTTTTTTTATTTCTTGTAGAAATTGCCAGCACATTACAGAGTGGAAAAAATTTGCTATAAACACAGAAATTAGAAAATCTTGCAAAATCACCAAGTTCACAGTTCCAACTTCACTGCCTTTCTTGGCATCCATGGAGGTTTTGCTTGAGTGAAAACTAGACTCCAGCTCACAGCTGAGGTGGGAAGTCACAGCTATGGAAGTCAGAGGTCTTAGCAGTAAAATTCAAGCCTGGGAAGCAAAGGCTGTGCCATATTTTACTGTGGTCTTTTTTCCATTTACCTCCTGTAGTTGCAACTTCAAATACATGTAGGAATGGGCCATCTTAAGAGAAGCTCTGCTCTTGTGAAAAGTTTGCGATGTTAGAGTTTCAGCTGAGCATTTCACAAGCTAAATATTTGTAGGAAATAATCTTCCTCTTTTGTTCAAACCATTAATTCTCCCTGGGGTGAATAAAATTTTTCAATTTTTTTCTTTTCCTGTAACAGCCTTCACCAGAATACCAAAGTACTTCGCAGTTATAATTCAGTGCAATAGTTTCTTCTTCTATTTTTAGTCTTACTGGGAAAGTAACATTTCTAAAAAACAACATTTTGGGGTTTTTTTTGGCCAGAACCAAGCAAAAATCTTACCTCTGGAAACTCATTTTTAAGACTTTTAAAGACTGTTACGTTTAGATGAGCTTGTTCAAATACAGTATGCAGCTCACCTTGCTTATGCATCTCTGCCTTCTTTTTCTACCTTTCCTTATTTCCCTGAATTACTACCTCTTCTTACAGCCTCATCCACTGTAATTTTGTACCTTTTTATTTGCCCTTCATTCTTGCCAAAAAGTTATTCACTTAGGACCTTCATCCATTGGCAATAAAATTTGTTTGCTTGGGAAGTAAGCAGGTGTAATGTAAGATGGAAAGGGCTGAGAAATTTTGTTTAAGGTATTCTATGAATGTCAGAAGATTATATAGAGCAACAAATAGCTTTTGTGAGTGATTTAATGCCAAAACATAGTATTTTATGTCTTCGATGTAGTTCTTCCTTTGTGCTAAAAAATAGAAGAGATAAATAAAGAGTACAGAAACACAAACAGAAATAAATAAAAAGAAGCTATAATTGTTAATTTCTTTGCTCCTCTATGGTTTTTTTTCAGTGTGAGCAGAGGAGTGGTAAAACTGGCATAAACTGGCAAAAGTGTGATGGCAGATTGAAGACCTGCAAGGAATGTCTGAAATTATATGCAGTCTGGGGAAAGGCTGGGCATAGCAGTCAGTAACAGACAAGAGTGGGAGCCAGGAAAGAAATGGGGAATATGCATACCACCCTTCAGCTGAAACTGAGAAAGGAAGGACAACATAGGATGGATGAGCAGCGAGGAAAGAATGGAGTGGGGGAAGGCGAGGACCAAAGAGACTGAAGAAGGGAGCAGCTAACCATGCTACTGAGTGAAAGGCAGCAAGTTTCCAGCTGGTTCAAGGCATCCGCATGCCTCCCCAGATTACCAGCCTATGACTGATGTTGTCTTGGTCCCATAGACTTTGCTTACAAAGCCTCCCTCCCGTGGTTGCTGATGATCAACATGTGGAGTTTTTTGCCAAAGGATGTGCCATCTGGGAAAACTCCTCACTCTGGGATTGAAGAGAAGACTGCCCATGACTGGGGTGTGACTATTCACTGTTTGTACTGAGTGCTGCCTAGAACGTGGTGGCTGCATGTACTCTGTGTACTGTACGGTCTAGATAACACAAACAATAAGAAACCAGTTAAGTACATCAAACTCTGCATGCCTAGCAGAGAGATTCATAACAGTACAATTAGGCTATTGTCTTTTTTCTTTCCGTAATAAGCAGCAGTCTTTCTTTGAGGGGTGGTTTGGCACTGTAGGGTTCACCTAGAAAATAATACCAATGACAAATAATTTTAATGACAATTCTCACTGTGGTGTTCTGGTTTAAGCATTACTCCAGTTTAAGATCCATGTTCCTAGGAGTATGTAGGCAGAGTCTTGATAAGGGTCTGGAATTCTTTGTGATCCTGAGTGGGAAAAAGTTGTTAGACTCTGTAGGTTGTTCAGATCTGATCCATTTCCTTCAACTGAATGTCTAGTTGATTTGCTTTTGATTCCTCTGTTCTGTAATCACAAACCCATTTATTGCAAGGAAAGCCATAGAGCAAGAACGTTACTCTTATTATTCTGTGTTACTCAAAGAGAAGTCACAGTATAAAAGGTGGTGTAGTTCAGTTTATTATACTTTCTCTTTTCCTTTTTTTCATGTGTGTGTGATTTGTGAGTACCTGTTAGTTCCTTGGTTTTCCTGTGACCAGGTGTTGCAGTACATGCTATGGCATGCTACTCTCTTCCAGGTCATTCATGTGTTATTTATTGCATGAATTGGAGGAGGTTCTTAGTAGCTTATGTGAAGCAAAGGAGTAGTCTCAAGCCATTTACTCCTGACAGAATGTCCACATTAAAAAACACTTCCACACTGGAGGTCAGTCATAAAAGCTTCATGGGAGAATGAACTTGAACTTCGTCTTAGGTCAGGGTCTGTGTACTTTGGTACATCAAAACACTATAGTTTTCTGCTGTTCTTGCTCAGAGATAATAAAAGGCTTCATTTTTAGAACAAACAGACCTGTATCTTTCATAAGCACTAACACCTTGAGATCAACATACCCTTACAAGGCTTTTATTAACTGAGACATAGAATACATTGAAATGATTAAAATATCCATCCAATTACTACTGAGAAAAAGATACCTAATAAGAACAGATTTGTAAAGTGATTTAGAGAAATTAGGTTGCAGGTGTCTATGCATTCTTGATGCTATCATGTTTTAATATGATTGTGAACAATGTTAGGAACAATAAGGGAGGTTAAATCAGCATCAGCCTGCATGGCACTGAATGTAGTTTGCCTTGAACTGCAGTGGTTCTTGGCTCTCTTCAGCACAGTTATACAATGCTTCCTCCTCCATCCCTGACATGTTGCCAACCACTATCCAACAAAGAAGTAAAAATATCAGAAATCGTTTCTGAATTAACTTTAACTTGAACAAATGATGACTTCTGAATTTTTACCAGCCTTTGTTTGTGAGGAAGCTTTGTATGCTTATGCTTTCTTTGATGCTGTTTTCAAGATAGCACAAGGAACAGAAAGTCAATGTTCTTGCATTCCCTATTAGACCCAAATTTTACCTGAAGAGCTGTCAAAACAAACTCTCAGCCTAATCCATTTTCCTTTTGAGTCACTGTCTGCACTCAGTTTTTGCATAGTCCTGACTTTCATTTCCTCCAACTTCAGTTTCAGCCCATCACATGAGGAACAAGGAAGACAGAGAAATCACATGCCCAGAGTTTTCAAGCTCTTTTAGCTGTATTGTAGTTTATTTTGTCTCCAGGATGAATATTATGAATAACTTGAGTACAATCTATGCAGTATGGGGTGGTGTTTTTTCCAAATTCTGAAAAAAATAGGAGTGAAAAGATACAATTGGGCATTAAAAAGAACAGTTGATCTCCATCTTCTCTACCCAGATGGAAGCATCCCACAGACCAGATTTGGTCTGTAGACCATCAGCTAGAGTGCAGTAAATTAGAAGTATCTTTCCTCTGAGTACTAAAAAAGAACTAAATAAATATTTATAAATTACATTATAAATAATCTCATTACTTTTCCCCATTTTAATTGAAAATGGCCTTTTATTTGAAATTTATCAATTTTTATCTCATAGAAAACCTATGAGATAAAAAAAGAATAAAATTGCATTTAATGACAGAATGGCATTCAGAGTGCATGTATGTCCTCTCTGAGTATCTGAAACCTTCCAAAACAGAGGTTAGAGTAGGAGAGATACTATGTTGCACAGCTGGTTGATTGAGCTTTTATGAGCGTGGTTGCCAAAGAATGGGAATGCTGTACAACACAGGATTTGCCTGGAAAAAAAAAAAATCACAGGCAAAATATGGATGACTTGTCCAAAAATATGTGGCGATGGAAGGTATAGAACTGTTATAATCACATTGAGTACATCTACTTAAGGAGATAATGAAATTGTAAAATTATCTAGACGTGGTTTGATTTTAAACCCTGCAGCACTGAAAGTGCCCTTGCCATCCAACCCCTATAAAAGAGGATTTGATGTAGTAGGAAAAATATAGTCTGAGAACCCTGTGGCCCGTTTCAGTTTCTACTGTGCCTAATAATGTTTTGTAATTAGGTATACTTTGGAAATAAATGAATAGGAGGATGATCAGAAGCATGAAACTTCCTTAAACTTCTTGTCCCAGAGGGCCTCCCATGGAGGTAATTCTGAAGTAGTAGAAAATAGCATTTCCCATCTCCCCACTTGTCCCTCTGGCCACACTAGGTTGCAATGGGAAAATCAACCTGAGAAGATGAACCTGAATCACACACGTGGTTTAAGAGCGCCTTTTTCACAAACACCCCTCCTGAGCTATATGAAGTTGCTTTTAGCAAAAGCACAGGATTGGGACTAGGTAGTTATACTGGACCAAAGTCTGCCACCTTTTTCTTCCCTTGAGACAAATAGCCTAGACATAAGGATAACCCTCAAAACAATTTCCCTTTTACCAGTTCTGGCCTGGAGAGGACTATTCATTCAACTTACTTTAATCATCAGACTTTGGATGCATAAGTTAGCAGACCATTCTCCATATATAGTCAGTGGACAGAGATGGGCTGCTCTAAGGGGTGATGTAGATACATCTGACATGAAGTCAGGCACTTAACTGAATCACCCTGATCAATGGAGAATTAGGTATCTAATCTCCAGAAGGCAATTTGGATTGTAGGGGACCAAAGTTTTTTCTCAGAAGTGTTTCTTTCTCTCTTTCCCCCTGACTTCTCTCCTTCTGTCTCTTCCTCACCACCCACCCCCACAGCTTTAATTACTTAAGGGAAATAGGACAGCTCTGCTTTTTTATTTACCCAGCTTGGTTAAGTGCCTAAGTCAGATGAGATAAAATCAGGTCTAGGCCCCTAACTTAGAGATCTAAATGTACATGCTGAAAGTAAACAGTGTAAATACCTGCCATACTAGCATGTGATAAACATGAGCTCCTCGTGTAGTAAGGAAGTATCATTCTCTTATTGTCTTTGGCCATCTGCACAAACAAGTCTTCATAAATATTCTCAATTAATGTATTTATCGCCTAGCTAAATTAGCAGCACTTTTTATGATTGGAATATTTCAACCAGCAGCTGAGCTCTTTGTACTGTGTGTTCCTTTGTAACGGATAGTCTATCGCTATCTTACTGCGTTAAGCAAATCGGAGACTCAGTTGTGCTGTAAATATAAACAGAATCAATACCAGCAACACAGGCCTTGAAAAGCTTTAAAAGCAGGCAGGGTGGTTTGCCATTGTCACACAGCCCAAGAAGATGGTGGGATATGCGGCAATGTAAATTAGTGCTCAACTCTGTGGAGCCCAGTCTTCCCTTAGCCAGTACTTCAGTGAGCTACTGTGGTCACCACTTGGACAGCAAATATGAACAATGTAGTTTCTTTAAATAATAGAATGGGGCATCTGAATCTGGGTGTTCAAATTTAAAATTTAGAAGCACAATGCCACCTAATTTTCTGTGAAGCCAGGTTGCAACCAGTGACATTCCTTCAGAGGTCTACCACAATAACCAAGACCACAATCCAACCTTACATAATATCCCATAACAAAAAAAAAAAGAAGTACTAGGTTGGAAGCAACGCAAGAAAGAATGACAGTGTGCTGAGCAGAGTGATAAATTCATAACATATTTTGTCCTTAATGAAAACATAGCTACTTTGTGAAACAGTAGGAAAAAATGAAGCAATGCAAGGGGAAAAAGTTAGATGTCTAGTGTTTTTGTGTGTGAAAGTATGCATGGTATGTTCTCAGGGTGACTACAGAAATTTAAGTGCATTTTAGCTGTGTAGCTCCAACATCAGAAGCTTGTTTTGGTTCTGCTTCACAAATGTTATAAATCTGCTCCATCTAGTTAGGAATATTTTTCACTCATTTACATAGAGCCCATGGCTAGAATTTATGCTGTTCTGTAGGTCATTCTGAAAAATCCCATCACTGTGGAGGTAGCATCAGAAAGAGTTTCTGTGCTGTTCCTGACTGCAGCACAGTGCATGATAGAGAGCTGCTGCCTGTCTCCTGAGGTGTCCTGAGTCTGTCTCCTGAGAGATTCGTGACTGAGAATGGCATCGGTGAAGATACTCTTTGAAGAAGAGACAACATTCTAGCTAGGTAAGGTTTCCAATGAATACTGATAGTTTGGATAAGCATTTGATTTTTGTCATAAAACCTTAATTATACTGAGTATAGATGCTTCAGCTTTACTGAGTTTCAGAGGTTTTTCGAAGCATATCCAGAAGCTGAGCCTGAGAGGTTACTACACGCTCTTCACTCTTTCACATTTTCCCATTAGTTACCCATGTCCACATATAATGATGGCACTTCATCCATCCCATATTGCCACTTTCACGTGTCATGAAACTTACAGCAAAATTAGCCCCAGCATATCCCTTGCAGTAGACCTGTAATTGAGGTCAACTCTGAGCAAATCAATCTTTTGTTCCTTCTGCCCTGCCTCACTTCAAGTATATACACATACGTTGATTCATCCTGTGCATTGCTAAAGCTCTCTCCATCTCTTCCAAAACTGATGGACAAATAAATGGACAACAAGATTTGGAAGTTTCAGAAATCATGTGAAGCATACTGGTGTGAAAATTATGGGGAAAAGTTCAACATGAAAACAAAACCCCACTTTCACATGTCTGTTTCATAACTGAAACATTGCTTTGGATTGCAGTATCACAGTTACCTCCCTTGTGGTAGTTTAGTCTTCCTAGTGGTTTCCACACAGATCTGATAGGCAATGCAAAAGTCCTAAGCAAGGAGATTGTCTATACAGAGCAGCTCACAGCCACCATAGAATAACTCACCATGGGAAAATACTCTGTTGAAATAAAAAAAAATAATGGCAATCCTATTTTGAAAATGAAATAATTGCTAAAATTATAAATAATTCCACAGGGTGGAGTCACTCTAGACAAACACTCACACAATTGTCCTTGCCACAGTAATGAACTTGGCCCTGCACAGGCAAGGCCATTCCGGAGTCACAGATGAGAACCCAGTGAGCACCGAACAACAGAAGCTGAAAGAGACCAAGGTACTCCTGTCAACCCCGTCATCATTCACGAGGCAATACAGGGTAAAAATGAAGAGAGCAAGTGGTGGTAAGGCCCCATACAATTCTGCCTTTTTGATGAAACAAACAGGGGGAAGGAGAGCTTAAATAATTCACAGTATGGCTACTAAATGTATGCCACAGCAACACGGATTTTATGACTCCCATCTTGCACTTTCACCATTCAAACAAGCTTCTTTGTTTAAAAACTTCAAAAACATGTTACTTCAAGTATGTTTATTGGTAAGCAAGCTTCTATTTCACTCTGGTCAAATTCCAAACTGGATAATTACAGCCTGTCTGCTGAAAACTCCCACCATAATTTCATTTGGCTCTACTGTTCTAAACTACTGTGCAGAATAGCTGCACGCTAAAGAGCTTCCCTGTAAAAATGGGCAAAGCAATTACACATGCCAGCAAAAAGACACTCTGATCTGTGTTAAAGTTTGGAAAGCACTTCAGATTTTACCTGGGTGGAAGAGGGAGTCACCAATAAAAGATGTGATGTATGCTGAAACGTGTGTATACATATACAAACATATATTGAACTTACTAAATATACTTACAATGCACAGTCTATGTGAAAGCAATGTTTTAGAAAAAAAAAACACCACAATAAATTATTTGTATTTGAATAGAGTGGGGAAAAATCAGGCAAACACATGCTTTTCATTATTTTCTCATTGTTTTCTCTACAAAGATTCATGGACTATGGTCTCTCTAGAAAGCGACTATTCCACCCATACCTCTTCTGTGTACCAGCTGTGAATTTCATACTTGTCACACACTTTCCCAAGAAATTGTCTGCACTAACCTTTGTTGATAGGTGTCACAATATTTCACAGTAAAAAGGCACAGCATGTGTTGTAAATAGCAATAAGACTCGGTTTTGCAGATATTTTTCTTTTTATACTAGACTGGGAATTCTATCAAATGAAACGGCCTGAAGTTCACTGCTTCTGTACGGCTTATCGAGCTGAACGAGTGAACTGGATATAAATATCCCCACTGCATTTATCAAGACATGAAATTGAGCAATAAAGTAAATTCTGGTGATGAGAAGGTACATCGTTGATGGCCTTTTGATACAGCACCAGCTGCAGGAAAAGGGATTCTCAATTATTCAGCACCGTTCATCCTCAGGAACCTAAACAGGAAATCTCACCCTCGGATTTTACTCTTGGTTACCTGCTCCCTTGACAGTATCTGTGCATTCTGTCCTCACAATGCAGTCATTCTCTTCCAGCTGATGAACTCTGGGTATATCTATGTCAAACAGCAAGTATTTTGATTGCAACACAGGCCTTTGAACTAAAACTCCAGAGGAATGTTGGCACAGGACTAACAATACCGAGCAATTAGCTTAAGTGCTCTCCCACTGAAATGTAATCACCCTCCGCAATGAACTAGCTCCTACTCAAGACAGCAAAGAGAAGGTGATTTTGGCCAGAAGTCACCTGGCAGGGGGTCTATGAACGCCTCACCGGGAAGGACTAAATAGGTGCTACATTTGCCCTCTGGCGACTAGGTGTGAATGAGCCCTCCCCGGCTCCCAGGCATCAGGGAGTCTCCTGGCTTGTTGATAGGGGTATAGAACCTCTCATGGCTTCCCCTCTGAGTAAAGATAGGAGGCCTAGAAATATTGTGCAAAACTTGTTCGCTCATGCATTCTGCAAGTCTCCTGAGCCTGTGGGCATGTCAGCGTTTGAGGGGGGAGCCGGGACTCGCAGGAGTACTGCAGCGCTCAGAGTGGCTCCTAAGGGAGCCCGAATCTGGAAACCGGGTCTGGGCCCGCACAGAAAGGAGGGGCTCAAAGCACCTTGGGCGTCCATATCTGGATAATAAGCTGGTGAGCAGTCAACCAGGGGATCCTTCATCACATTTTGTTATGCTGCTTCCTTTCTTATACACTCAAAACACTCTGTTAACCCGAGGCTACACTAGACACCAGCAAGGACAAAATATTATTACATCCTACTAGATGTTGGAAATGTACTGGTATCTTCCTATACAGTCAGACACAGTCTTTGGTGAGAAAAAGCTGTTATAAGGGTTTTAGTGACACAAGCTGACAGGTAAAGAGTAGGATTTCCTGTTACACTTCTTGGCAGCGGTGCTTATGTCAGAAACTCCCACATACAAGGATCTCTTTCTATGCTGCCCAAAGATGAGGGTTGTTGGGCCATGCAAAAGACAAATAAATAGCAAAATTTCCCAAATAACACCAGTAATAAAACCCTCTTACTTTTGACGTGGGATAGTTTCTCTGGTGATACATCTGAGATCATGATATTAGATGCAGAGAAGGGCAGGGTGAAAGGATGAAAGTGAGCGCTCCTTCAGCTGCCTTTGCTTTAGAGAAAATGGCACTCAGCACCATGCCCTTAGCAGATCTGCACAAGGGCTGACAGAGCATGTGCCAACCGGTCCTCACAAATGAGCAATGGTGAATCACAAACTGGACCTAAAAGAGCAATAGCAATGCAAAGATCTTGACAACAGGCAAGAGCCAAATGTCTAAAAATGTCTTCCCAGTTAACTCTGGAGAAGCTAAATTGGAGCCTATGTACTGCATAATACTGCCTCTCCAGTTTCTGTGAAGAGGCACATCCAGGTGATTCAGATGTTCATCACACCCTGGGCATGCCTGTCTCCAGTCTATTCCCTTACACTGAAAAAGGATTAACAGTAATTTGAACATTCATGACAGATGCCTCTTTAAGTCCTTAACAACAGCAATTCTGCAACCTCCCCGTAACCTGCTCTGGTCTAGACTATCCTAAAAACAAATAAGGCAGCAAACAGCAAAAACAGTCCTTGCTACATAACTGAGTCTTTCTGACACAAATGAAATGCACTAGTGCTTGCCCTGTGCTCGGCAGAAATGGAAAAAATCTATTTGCTATTTGGTTTTGTAGAATGATCTTCTGGTATCAATATATCATTAGACTCAGCGTATCCTCACAATCTACTTTCTTCAGTACCAGAAAGCAGTTCTCTCACAGTTACAGCCTAGATAATTTTTTCTAAACTGTTAGTGTTCTTGTAGTTCCTCTCTGGACTTTCTTCAGTTATCCTCATTGAAAATGTAGGACCCAAGCTGCACGTGTTCCCTCAGACACGGCCTCCTGATGTCCGAGAATAAAACACAGCAGCGTTAATATCTACTTGTAATTACACCCTTGTCAATTCTGCTGCCTCTTGCTGTCATGTGTTTGCCAACTAACTTTTGCTCCCTAAGCATACCACTTTGTCCTTCTCTTCATTGAACTTCCTTTTATTGTTTTGAACCATTTCTCCTGTTTACCAAAGTCATCTTGAATTTTGATCTTGTCTTCCACAGGGTATGTAATCCTTCCCATCATGTTTGCATCGATATAGATTTCCTTTCCACCTCATCATTCACTGCTGATGAAAGTAGCAGAGGACTAGAACCATTCTTGCCTCCCAGTTTGAGAAGAAACCATTGGTAACTTCTCTGAATGCAGCTTTTCAACCTTCTGTGTAAGTCCATCTTAATCCTGTTTCTCTGGATTGTCAGTCACACGATTCTGTATCAAAACTTATTCTAAAATCAAGATATAATATACTATTTCTGCTTCTTCCCCTTATCCTTTAAGATGGTTAACCTGTCAAGAAAGAAAGTCTGATTTGACATTATGAGTGTTGATAAATGCATGCTGGCTGTTTCTTAGAAATCTAGGGGCCTGAAATTATTAATAAATTGCCTCAATATCTTTCTTTTAACTTTATAAATATATTTTTTTAATCCATTCTTTCCCTCTCCACTGTTCCTAGCTTTTTCTTTTTTTCATAGTCAATAATTTGTGGTCACAGCTAGGTTTTTTTTCAAAGGTGGAGACAAAGAAAAGCACTGAATGTTTCAGTCTTCCTCCTACTTTGTCCATTAGTTGCTTACTTCCCCATAAATAATGGAACTGCATCTTCTCTAATCATTTCCTTACTTCTAACATAAGGCTATTGATTAATAAAGCTGTGGCTGCATAACAACCTTTTCATGACAATAAATGTTCTGTATTTCTCGGCATTCTATAAAGCTTTAAATTGCTCTAAGCAGAATTTTTCAGCCATTGTGTATTCACCTTGTAGTTCAGATGAACTTACCATATTTCTCGAGTTTGCTTATGAGAATGTCATGTGAGGCTGTATGAAAAGCTACAATAAAATCAAGATAGTGTACAGCTTCAACTGCTCCTTCTTTAAAGAAATTTTTTCCATCCTCATCCACAATGAAAAACTACCATGATCTATTGCAGGTGTACACCTAAAATTAAGTGCCCAAAAAGGAGACAATGTTTTTAAAGTGATCCCAACCAAGCCTACGAGGACCCCTGAATGACAGTGCTCCCCCATAGCTTCCACCTCTTACCCAAAGTGCAGTACAAGTGCTCAGAGCCTTTGCGTTCGTCAATGCTTATGCAAATATAATTCTGTTTTTTAAGTTGGGTGTCATTAGTGGTAAGCAACTCCCATCAAATTAAAGAGAGACTGTTAGAGAGAGGTGCAGCGAAGCTAGGCTGCAACCTTGGTACTTGTGACTCTGCCAATAAACCTGCCCGCCAGCAACCCTGCTGTGCAGAACTGGGGTCACGCAATGTTGGACTGTACATCAGAATATGTCCCATCTGGCTCTTGTGCGGCATCCCATTATATGAGTCTCAGACATGAATGTGTCTGTTCACATGGTTATTTGGCCCCCTCCACCGTAGTGTTTTCCACAATGACTGGGTTAAGGAAGCAGCTGGAGAACTGAGGCACGAGGGAAAAATGCAGCATGTCCATGGCCACACTGGCTGAGGCCGAGTGGGCAGGCACTGCAGTCTGGCCTCATAGTGCAGTCAGCCAGCATTTCCCCAAATGGCCCAGATAGTTTCCGTACTTTCTCCCTTCCGTTATTCATATCCAGTGGTTAGGTTTGAAAGGTTACTGACGCTGAGATCAGCTCCTTAACTCCATCAGGTCAGTGTTCACAGCTTTCCTCCACAGCCTAAGTACCAAGTTCTGTTGTATGAAATGGTCCTTAAAACTAAATACATTTGAAACTGCCAACATCTGTTTTTATTTTCCATTCCTCCTGAGTTCTCTGCTCTTCTTACTCTTTTGCTTTATTGTTTTGCTTCGCTGTTTTCCCAGTCTATTTGAGTCCCTGCAATTGAATAATTATCCTGTCTTCATCCTCCAGGTTGTCTTCAAAATCCCTCTAAATCTTACCTCGCCAAACAACCAATTCTCTTTTCTCCTCTCTCCTGTGCTGCTGTCCTCTGCTTTACCTTGTGTTTATTTGCTTTGGCGTATTTTCTTTTTGCATTCAAGCTCTTCATGCAAGGACAACGCCTGCATGTGTAAAATGCATCATAATTCTATGATGCCATATAAGAAATAGGAATATAAAGAGAAGGTTGTTTTTACAATCAAAATAAGCACACGTTCCTTAACTGTGCTGCTATAAAAGAGAAATGAGCAAATAGATATTATGGCAAGACCCTGTGCCAGCACCTAACTAGTTCAGTTTTTCCTTCCCCCAGTTAAGCAGGCAGTGAACAGCCATGGGAACTGCTTTTTAGAGAGGCAGATGAAGGCAAAGCCTTTGGGAGGCAGAGATCTACACTCACTGACATATGACTTGGCTGAAAACGAAGCTGAGAAATGTGCTGATTTGTATTATGTTATTTTATTTCACTTTATTGTTATCAATGCTAATCTTTGGAGGAGCAAGGGAACAGTTGCTGCCTGCTCCGTTTTGTTTGCCCAGCCACTCCACATAAGCCCCTCGCAGTTTGTCTTCCAGGCAGAGACCCCTCTGCTTCCAACATTTTACTGTGGAAAGTTACTTTTAATACCAAGAGTGTATTAACCACAAGTATGTGGTTGGGATTGACAGATTGATTTTAAAGCTGGTTATCTTTTGAGAGTGACATTTATTAAGATTAATCCATGAGACATTTCTCCCAATATGCAGTTTTAAGCATCAAAACCAAACACGGCTGTCTTCTTACCAATAAATTCATGTCAGTAGAACAAAGACGACTTGAAATTCTGGTAAGTGAAAACGTTCTGGCTGACTGGCCACCTGCATGTTTTCAATGCTAGTAGATCTCAAATTCCTGCATAAACAAATCGCAATTATTTTCCCTGTAGATTAATCTATTTATTTTTTTTTTTATTCAACAATGCTTCAAGACTTCTTACTTCAATCTAGATCATCCTTAATTTAGTTTCTAGGAGATAGTCCTTGAAATAGTGGATGTCTGAAGTGGTAGAATTATCACATACTTTAAATGTCAGCTCTGCTGAAATAGTGCAATTAGATCACGACTGATGTGGCTTTCTAAAAACCAACCCTAAAATTCGACCCTAAAAGAATCTTTGTCCAAGAAATTAATCTCACTCCTTCCACGCTAATGAAGAACACTGTGGATAAATCATTTACTGCGTAATGCACAGACCTCTGAAGCCTACAAAACTAACTTTAACGGAACATAGGAAATACAGTTTGGAGTTGCAGAAAGTTTTGTTCAAAATTTCACTGTATGGGCTGATTGTCTATTAAGCAAACAAAAATGTCTTCAGGCAGAGAATTCAAGTTCAAGTCCCTGGTGTTTCTTAACAACAATCAGATGAAGCAAAACATTAAGGGCAGATCTGCAAATCTTCCTGTGAAATGCACAGGAATTAAAAAGTCTGTTTGCCTGAAGGAATGGTAAGTGAAAGAGCAATTGCAAGTCGCACCACAAAGCAACTGGAGCCGCAATCATGTGCTGTTTAACTGCCTGTTTGGGACCCTTGTTCACTCACAAACCCAGTTTCAAGGATCCTAAGTGCTAGGTCAAAAACACTGAAGCCACAGAATGCAAATGTCTGGATCAGAGTAAAGTTATTCAGCAGGCTCAAACCAACTTGGAGAAAACAGTTGCTTTGTACCAGCAGATATTGAAAGCCAGATATTATCTGTGCATGCTACAGTCTTTGGCTTTCCCACTGCTGCCCATAGGCATTTTTTCCAGTTTTTCTGCCCCTTCCTTCTTACTTCAGCAAAAGGTCATTTTCCCCTTCTGATTATTGTTTCATTTAAATGCAAATTCAGGATCTGTCTCCTCTGTCTCTTTGGATATTTACTAGAACTGGAACATTCATCTTAAATATCATGCACCATGTCACACCTCCAGATTTTGATTTTGCTATAAAGTCCAGCACCTGATGGGACAACCCAGCACCATTAGTTACAGCCATAGGCTTCTGCTCTGCTGTCACCTATGAGCTTGCTATTTGCATGCTGCTTCTGCCCATCACAGTCCAGTTTGGAGTCAGGCGGAGGTATCGGATCTTCCAGGTTTCTAGGGAAGAAGCCACTACGTCAGTGCACAATGGTGGAAGTCCAGCAGCCCACGTGGGTGAGCACACATGTAGAACAGAGCGAGGCAAAGACTGAAGAAAAGTGAGCCAAGAGCATTTCCACCCTTCCTTGCTGTGACAGCCTTGATCCTAGCAGGACAAAGGCTAATTATATTTTCTATAATTTTCCATAGTACTGAGGGTGTTACTTGCAGAGCATCTTGGCTTCCCCTTTGCACACAGGCAGTTTGCCACCAACAGGAAAGAAGGGGCATCCAAGAGCAATTGCTGTTGCTCTGCAGGAGAGCAGGCGCCCGTGGAGAAGAAGTGGCATTTCGGTTCAACACCTTTACACTTCAGTGGCACATCTAAGATGATTCCACAAACAAGAGACAAAGCAGTCTGGCAACAATCCTGCTAAGAAGCTCACGCTATGTGTCCTTTACACTTTTTTTTCTGTGTTGGGTCTTAAGCTCTTTGCCTAAAGGGCTGTCTCATATGAACAGCCATTCTCCTCCCAACCCTAGTCTGGCAGCCTGCACCACCTTCCCTTTCCTACCAGGATGGCTCCAAGCAGGCTGTGGTACATCTCCACCCTAGTGCCACCCCAGCTGCCCCCTCCAGCCATATGACACTGTGCAAGAATAGAGAAGGGGGAAAATGCATACATCTCTGTTCTGAATTGCCAAGATCTTTAGTTGTGTCTGAACTACAAAGTAAGGCTGAATGCTGACAGTTCAAGAGTTTTGCCTGTTTAGGCACAGCAATTGGGCCCTTAATCCCTGTATGGGCTGCAGTACAATTTAAGAACAGAAATGTCAGTCATGCTCTCATGCCATTGAGAATCAATAGCTGCAAATTCAACTATTTGAATTTTTTCTCCTGGCCTGCAAAGGGATGATACTCCAGGTACATTAAATACTGTAGGTTACCATTAATTTCTAAACCAACAGTGGATTTTTTGGGAAATCACAGCTATGAAACAAAAAAAAAAAAAAAAAATGAAGACACAAAGTCTTTTGGCCCATGCATGTTTTAAATTTCTAAAGTAATGTGTTGGCATTAAAAACAAAATACATTTTGGGATAGTTAGCTACAGTTGGAAGGAAACGTAAAATGTCGCAGTTACCACAGTCATTTTAACTCAGCCACATTGTACACATATAGTTCCCATCGTCATGAATGTGTGCAACAAAGGGAGACTTCTTTTCATTTCCAGCAGGCTGGGTGCCTAGCTTGGCCCGCTGCAGCTGGCGAGTTGAAGCACCAAGGCCTCTGGAGCAGTCCTGGATTGACTGCTACTTTCTCATTAGGGCGTACAAAGATGGAAACATTGCACATCAGCAACTGTTTTAAAAATGCAGTTGCTAATGGTGATCTAAGGCAGCAGAGGAATCCGTGGCACAGCTTGGACCTGCATTTTAGGCTCTTGAGCTCTCTGTATGGCCAGATTACTGTTCGGTACAAATTGGACTAAAGCGTGCACCATCAAAGACCTTTTTATTTTTTTTTTCATTTCATCAGTTCTTAGCATTTCAATTCACAATATTTATGTTGTAATATTACTTGAAGCTTTGATAGTTTAATAAAAACATAAATTAATCACTGCCTTTTTCTATTTATCAGGCTGTTATCACAAATAAAATCCTAGCTGAACACATAATCTCTCACACATTAAACTAAACATAACAGAAGCAGAAGGAAGTACTTTGGTACTTGTGTGCAAGCTCCATTTTTACTGGAGCTAGTGATGTTTATAATGAGTAGATCTTCTTTAGAAAGCCCTAAAAAACATCCACAGGATTGCTTAGAGTCATTTCAAATGGTCTAAAATTACAAAGACTCTACAGAAGCAAGCAGCACTAGAAGCCCACTCTTCAAAAAAAAAAAAAATCTAAAGGTTCCCAACAAATCTAACAGAAATGAGACCTTCTTGTTGACCTGGAGTTTCACAGATTTTTCCTCTTGCTGCCATTGTGCAATGCTTTCTTTGGGGGAAAAAAAAAGAGTGATGGTGGAAGGGAGAGAGAGAGAGAGGGAGGAAAAAAGCCTTAATGAAAAGATTGCCAATATTTCTTGGAACTGGTACTTGTGCATCCACATTGAAGTGACTTTGTCCTATGAATGACAAGATCATTTTGAAAAGGTTTGTTATTCACCAAATGACAATACTCAGACAACTAACAAACAGCACTGCTATATTGTTTTATTTTAGAAGAGCTCTCCATGATCTGAATTCTCTTTCTGGGATTGATTTTGTCTTCTAATCTATGTATTATTGTGTGAGAGCATGTAGGAATGTCTGACTTTACGTATCATTTCTGTAGCTAATCAGAAATTAACTGGAAACTGGCTGCCTTGGAGGACCAGATTAGATAGATTTCTTTTGCTGCTGCCAGTGGCTTAAATTCAACCTGAGAGTGAGGGACTGATCCAAATGCCATTGAATAGCCACCCGCTCCGAATCTGGAGAAGGCATCATGTTTTAGCTTCAAAGCAAGCACAGTTCCAGTCCAGCTTCCCCTGTATCCAGAAGCCAGGTGCACACTCGGTGAGGATGTTCACATAAAATATTGTTTTAGGACCACTTCTGCTAATGATTGAAAGTGATGACTATCTTCCAAGAGTAATCGCATCTGTCTACGAAGTGAACTGATTTCATGCTAGCTCCTGATGGGCAGATACCAAAATGATAAAAGAGGACACTGAAATGCCCTTTCAGGCCTGTGGGCAATTCTCGCCTGGTGAAACAGAGACTGAAAGGACAAGGTGTCACGAAGTAGTTCAAAATGTTGTTGCACCACTTCAAACAGTAGGTTAAAAATCTTCCTTCCCAAGGCTTCAAGTGCATCTTCTCATCACTTTAAATCCATTTTGTAAGATAGCGACTGGGTGATAATGAATGCTATCCATTTACTGCTCTTGCTGAATATATTGGTTAATTGTGCGCAGCACTTTGAAGATAAAGCAATGTGTTGTTAATAAACACAGTCTAATGATTCTCTCATGTTTTTTTAACACTCCTCTTACTTTGTCCAAGGTGCAAATACCTCACTGCAGCTATGGGCGGCCAGGCCGGCCAGCTGCGTGGGCCACATGCTGATTTCAGCTGAAGGCTTTCACATCAATTGTTCCATGCCTGTTCCCCTCCATTGCCAACACATCGTGCTGTCTCCTGCTGTTGTTTCCTTGCTTGCTTGTTCAGGGCCAGGATAAGGGAATTTCAATGATTTCTGGTGAAAAGGGCCCTTCCTTTACAGCAGGCTGTCATTTCCCTCTGCCTAATACACAAAGAAGGCAGCCAACAGGAGCACAACTGCTTTCATTGGCTGCTAACAGCCTTTGAGTGGAACAAAATGAGAAAAAGAGAAGAAACACTGATTTCCTCTTCACTCTCCTCACCCTACCTCAGAGTAACATTAGGGGGGCAATTTTCTTGGAGGAAAGAAAGAACCTTCCTTTTCCTGGCCACAGGAGTGTGACAGAAGAGGCCGCTGAAATCAGCTGTTAGCATAGGTCGGTATGTTTTTCACAAGTAAAAAGACCTTTCACTCTAGTTTTCTATCTCAGACTTCTGCAGCACACGTTTTTGAAAGACAATGAACATTGCTTTCACATGTAATTGCAGGCATGTGCCAGTTTAAAGGGATTCATAACCCGGCAAAGCACCATGTGAAAACAAAGAAACAATGTGAAAACTTAGCTGCTAACATGAGCTGTCAGTGAGAATTAAACCTTCTGTAAGGCACCCATGTCAGTCTCACCTGAGTTAAGAGAGCTGCTCCATTAGCTGATAGAAACACCGAGCTCGTGGGAACTGACCCTGCCAACACTTACACATGTGCTTCGTCTCAAACCTATAAAAATACTCCCATTTGGGCTATCAATATGCACAGAGTTAACAACGTGCTGCAGACATTGGTGAGATCAAGACCTGAGTCCACTCCTCTACCAGCCACCCCAGGAGACCAAACCTGCGTACCTTCTCAGTGGGTCACATATCTCAAACATTCAGAGAGAAACAAGATTTTGGTTGTAAGCTGTTGGTGTTGTGAATAATACCCAAAGCAACTAAAAATGAAGGAAAATGTCTCCTTCATTCTGTCTAATGCACACAACAGTCACTTTCCTGCTGATAGGGGTATTTTACACAGAAAGAAGGATAATAAAGTGATCAAAATCAGTCAGCTCTGTAGCTGATCCTACGGCTTTTTTTAGTGTCTAAAACTGACAGCAACCATTTGAACCCTTTCCCACACCTGAAACATATCTAAATCTCTCTCCTGTTTCAATCCCTTGATGAGGATCATGTCCTCAACTTCACTGAGATCACATCTTTCCTTTATGAGGACACTGATTTGGCTTCTTCTACCTCTATACCTATTTTTACAAAATTTCTAGGACTTTAATATATATGAAACCTGAAATTAGGTCATGGTTCCAAATTTCTTATTGGGGAACAGATAAAAATCCCAAACATCACTGCATAAGCCTTATTTCCTTAGGAAAACATGGTAAAAATAAGAATGTATGTCAAACCACAAAAACCGCTAAAAGATTCAGGAGCAGATGCAGTACATGAAGTTATTTTTCTTTCTACCCTTCCTTACCAAACTAGATTTAAATGTGCTCTATAGCAATACTCATCATAAGCCTGTAATACCGCACTGTGATCCACGGTAGTAACCATTTTGAATATGATGCTATTAACACACAGAAGTTGTCTGTCTGGTGAAATTCCATCAAATTATTCCATTCTGAGGTCAAAAATGTTTTTGCCCTCTCCATCTGCTACAGTTTTGGAGATTTATTGAATAAAGAAGACAAAAGTTCTAAACACTGAGCAAATCTATTTTAAGAAGTATATTTATCATAAATCTAATATGTTGGGTGACTAATAACATACATGTGTGCACTGCGCTTGCCAGAAAAAAATATCAACGTTTCCAAATAGTTACCACATTTACAATTAAAATAATGTATTTTCCAAATGTTTGGTTGTTTTTCTTTATTTTATTCAAATGGTGATTTCTCTTCTGGTCGAAGTGCAGAACAAAATTTCCTGAGTATCAGAAGTAAAACATTAGGGGGAGATTCTAATGTCCGACAGAGCCTCATTCAGCTCTCAGCTGTACAATATTGCTGAGATAATATCAGGCTTGTCATTGTTGTAGGAGGCCTAACAGCATCCTAACAAGGAAAACTGGAATGAGGCTTTAAAATTTGCCCCTTACAAGTCCCCTGCTTGTCAGTCGCAATTCTCCAGCCATTTCTCATGTTGCATGATTTCTGGCTTCTGTTGACCTGCCTGCTGTCTCCGTCCTTCTGTAAGTGATGGAGGCTGGAGAGGCAGATGGCAGCAGGAGCTCACATGCACAGCGCTCCTACGCCCCATGATAGCTGGTATGCAGAAAGCTTAATATGTGAATGTTCCTACTGCATTATTGCCTTCTGCTCTGGGACTGGCCTGGGCAGGGGGTGTGCGTGTGTGGAATCTTACAGAAAAATAGAAAAATAGGTGATCAAAGAAGGATTAAAACTGCATTGCCTTTTTGTAACATTCTCATTCTTAAGCCTCCCACCTACTTCAAGCACAGACAGCTGCAACTTCAGAGGAATGTAGGAGCTGAAGCTCAGGTACTGTTAAAAACACAGATTTCAGAAGAGAAAACACAAATGAAGCACCTGGTGATTGCTTCCCGTGACTTTTCCCCTCTAACAGCAGGAGGGGATGCTGAGGCTGACCCAGTGGTCTGCTGCTTCCATGTCCCACTCCCTCACCCCATTCCAATCCATGTGCCGCTGCTGGCACCGTCCTGACCTTGTGGTGAACCAGCTGTGGGAGCACTATCGTCAGCCATTCTGGAAGCAGAAAAAAAAATATATCTCTTTTTCTTGTTGTTTTCTGATAGTTGGCTCCCAAAAGAGGCTCATTATGGGATCAGATATATACCAGAGCTGGACCAAGAGATGCTGGGGTATTATATGGCCAGAAGCAGGGAAGAGGAAGGGGACCATCAATCATGGAAAGAAGACGTTAGACCAGCTTATCCATAATATGAAACTCCTCCTGAAGAAATTAATTATCAAGGACATGCTGGGAGGGGAAGGACAGTGTAACAGAGGGACAAGGTGTTCATTAATCATCATTTGCTACTCTCAGTGTTCATGCGCTCAGTTCCATGTAGCACCATGCTGAGAGTACTGCTTGGGAGAGGCGCCAAAGGTAGCAACGGCATAGTTAGAGTGAAGATTTTGGGGATGGGCGTTGCTGGCTACAAGCTCCAGTTGCTGCTCTAGGATGTCTCTAAACAAACATGACTTCAGACTCAACCCCTCTGCCCAGGCTTCAAGCTGCTGGATGTGAGATGGCTGCCCCAGGAGTCACCTCACTGGGTTAGAGTTGCACTGACAGCGTACTTTAGCTTGGGCACTGGGCAGCTAAGCAGGACTTGGCTTAATTCCCTCATGTAAAAGGAGTGTAGCTCTGTCTGGTTAGACATCTACATGTGTGTTTGGTTGTTTTAGTGAAGTTTATCCTCCTGGACACTTATTTTGCTAGTTAATTTAAGTTATATTTTATTACTTTTACATACTTTTCCACCTCAGTCACAAAAAAGGAGGCTAAATGCAAAACAAAACAATTCCAGTGAGACTAAATAACATCTTCAGGGTACTATAACATTGGCATTCATCATTTAATCATAGTAGGCTTTACCTTCACTAGAAGCATTGCCATACTTAAAGAAGCAAAACCATCTACTGCAAGGTTCCACTTTTCCCTCACCGGCATGGCTCAATTCTCCTCCATTTCAGTGCACCATTTCTCCATAAGCCCTTTTAGCTCAGCTATCCAAGTCTCATAAAACAGCAGTACAATTTGCAGAGCACCTGAGGTGATCTTTCCACTATATTCACTGCTAGTAAGGGCTCGGCTGAAGGATCATGGCCAGTGTTAAAAAATGCATTTCAAGGATGAGGCTGCCCACTTCTTACACAAGTCCAGAAAATAATCAGAGACCCAGAAAACTCAGCTTACATGAAAAGAATGAGGGAGGAGGAATGTAAAGAAATGAAGGCTGAGAGAAGGTATAATCACAGTCTTCAAATACGTAAAGGGGTTTTGTGAAGAGGCAGGAACAACCTACCTGTTTTCAGCATCCTTGTTAGCATCAGGAGCAAAGTATTTCATCTGCAGCAAGGAAGATTCAGATGGGATATTATTATTACAATAACAGTTAAGCAGTAGATAGATGGCCTGCAAAATGCTCAGACCTCCATCACTGGAGATTTTTAATAGACGGGGACAAACACATCAAAATTTACCTATAGATGTAGATGATACTGCTCCCAGTCAGGGGTATGTACTGGATACCTCAGCGGTCCTTTCCAGCCCTCTGGGTCTGTGAACCCCCATGCACGAGACTGCAGAATAGATGCGGTCCCAGCAGAAAGACCACGCGGCGCAGAGGGACATTGGTGAGGTACCTCTGCACCCAACGGTGCCTCTTTGAGCGAGGAGCCTTGGGAGGAGGCACCACCCTGGCGGTGGCTGGGTATTGCAACATTTTCTTCTTTTTAAGAGAAACCTGAAGTGAAACGCATTTATGCTGTAAAAGTTTTCTTGAAGGGAAGAAACATTCAGAACTATCTAAAAGATGATAAAATTCCTGATTTGCCTGAGCCACCGTGCAAGACAGTTCTGTAGTTGATTTGATGTGACTGAATTTTGTTCAGCTCTCAGAAATTTTGTACCAGACTTTGTGTTCTGCCTTGTCCCAGAGGAGCGCGGTTTCTGCAAGAATTATTAGAGTGAAATACAGCCACAGCCTCAACTATTAATTGCTTCGGAAGTGAAGATCCAGGCTTTCTTACACTGCATCCAGGGAAGGAATATGAGCACAGACTTGATGCACATATATATATGTATATATACACACACATAAACCAGCGCCATTGGAAAACCGAGCCTCTGAGTTTTGTACCTGTGGAAACCTACACAAACTCCCACAATTCACTTCAGATTGCCTGAGTTCCAGTTATCTGACATGCCTGTAATAAGCATGGAGGTTATTATGTCCTGAGTCATTGTCCAGAAGAAAATAACTTAATCTTCTAATAAACTAAAACATGAAAAGAAAGGCATTTTTGAGACTGATTCGAAGATGACATTGAGATTTTGCAATATCCTGATGAACAAGGGCTGTTTACTGTGGACAAAAGACAGCGGCTGCATTTTGGCCGGTTCTTTGTAGCATCTCTCTCTGAGGACAAACACCGCTTTATTCTGGCCGGAGTCCAAGTGAACCAACTGCCTTCATCAAGAGCATTTCTTTAGGTACTCTGACACAGTGGCAAAGGCGCTCAAAATGTGATTAATGGCAATGGGAGATCCTAACAAAGGTTAATGCCTTTTCAGCTGTATGCCACTGTTCTTAAAGCAGAGATTTGGATGTGTACTGACCAGCCAGTTCACCTACTCAGACAGGGCACTACTCATATGGCAGACTGAGATTGCGCTGGAGTTTTGATAGGCAAAAGTAACAGAGATGGGCAGGGTAATCAAAACTCTATTAGTCCATCTTCGTGCTGTTATCTAACCAAAATCACTCGAGTTGGATGGCCCAGGCCTCAGTACAAACCTCATTATTTATGTATGCTAAAAGCTGCTTTTGAAAACAGTCATCCTTTTACCATCTCCCATGAGCATCAAAATGTCCAATGTGTCTAGCAGGATGCCGTGTATTTATTTTTCACATTGCTCCTGAGGAAAAGCTGCTTTAGTAAACCCACATGGGGTGGCAAGCAGTGTTAAGTAACTGAAGTTTCCTGTTGATTACCCTATTCCATCTCCTCCCTGTGGCAGAAGCAGATAAGACGTGATTTTTCTACCAATTTCATTGACATGAAAATAACCACTTTTAAAATCAGGGCTAATGAGCTAGAAATACACAACAAAAAGATTGCTCCAAACCTGTAAATACGGACACTGAAATGCAGCTATTTGACATGCCGAGCCACAACAATGACACATGAGTTATTGATTAGTTGCCATCACATGATGGAAGCTCAGCTAGTCATTTAAAATACCCATATTATCTTGGAAAACTTCCTACAAATAAAAAGGTAAAATACAGCCTCTGTGTTAGTAGTCAATACTTTATTTTTCTATCTTAACTGATGTGTCATTGATGAATTCTGATTGCTCTAAGTCTTTTAAAATGATAAATGCTTCTCTAACTCTGTTGTACCATATTAAACTCCTACTATTTTAGCTGTATGTTTTACTATAGTCCAGATACACTTGAATAGTATGAACACAAAATTTCTGCAATGTATGTTAGGAAAATATTAATTATACACTATCTGAGGTTACTGATATAAAAAGATGCATTATTTCCAGCAAAAAATAGTTAAATCTGATTTTCCACTCCTGAACAGCACCCTATAATCATGCACTCTTACTTGTAATTGTCTTCCCACAGCCCAGCTCTCCATAATAAAACTAGTTCAAATATTAGTAGATAATGAGATTCTATTATTTTTTCTACAATATAGATATATTTATCACAGCATGCATGGCAGTTAACTAATTCCAATAGCCAGGTCTCCAACTAGTTGCAGAATTAGCAATAATATTGAGTGTAAGTATATTGGCTGTGGTTAAAATGAATGGTTACTCGTGATAGCAGAGTAGTGGCTTTGGAACTTAGCTAGGCAGCTGCCTTAATTAAAGTTGGAAATGCTGGTTTGTCTGGTTTATATACGGGGTGTGTTTGTGAAGGGTCTACTTAAAAAAGGAGGAGAAAAAAAGGGCAGGGCCAAATACTAGTCAACATTTTAAATTCATTTTCAGTTTAGCTACATTTTGACACAACACTAAGCTTTCTGCTGATATTTCTTACCATCTTTTGATTTTTTTTTTAAATTAAATTCCTCAGTAAATTCAAGGTGGCATTAACAAATACAAGTGTTGCCTGTACGAACCTCTTCATTACCCAAGGATCTCTTAGCCGGGCTCACACACGATCGGGTACAACCAGGGCAATGTCAGGATGTCAAGTCCTGACTGCAAGGGCTGCTGCTTGCAATAGCTGTACATATGCATATAGACATTGTACACATCCATATAAGGTTTTCTGCCGATTCCACATGGAAATTTTATCCAGGGCCTGCTGGTTTTCTATCTCATACCTTTGTGCAGCAATTTATATCTGTAGCAAAGTATACACAAAATGTCTGCTAAATTAAACAAAAGCAAAATTCTGACTGGGTAACATTTTGCACAGGGGTAAACAAATGTACCAAGTGACGGTTGGTTAGAAAATACCAAAACCCACCTGCTCCATGTGGTTCAAATATTTTCCAGCATCAAAGGAAAAAAAAAAGGGAATCCTACAATTAACCTAAAGTTATTTTACCCTTAAACATTTTTTTCTGGATTGTTGGAAAATGGGCACTGAGAAATCCATCAACCAGAAAAAAAACCAATATACACAAATTGATCTGCCATGTGAGCTTGGTACAAAGGGCATGAAAGTCAGGATGTGCACAGTGACATTTCACAAATCTAGTAATAACACCTTAGATTTATCTGGCACTTTTCATCCAGAAAAAGGAGATCCCAGGGTGATTTATGGACTGTGAAAATATAAATATGTATATTTGGGTCATTTCAGTCGCTAGCAGAAGACGATGCGGTGCCCTATCAGAACCGAAGACATCACACTGTCCTGCACTCAGACGGAGAATGAAAAAGTCTTGTCGAGTCCTTGTCTATATCTTAACCAAGAGACGAAAACCATTCAGGTAATGTCCTACTTCTTGTGCTCTTTGCATTCCCTTTATTGATATAAATTTCTTGCAAAGGCTGGTGGTAGCAGCAGTGGTAGGGCAGACCGAATCTCGACTACAGCTGCTGGCCCGTACAGCAGATGCATTGCTGCTTACGTGCGGAGGAATCCTTTCCCCCTTCTTCCCCCTCTCCACCTTCAGAAGAGAGCTGAGATGCGGGAGATCGTCAAGCAGGATGTAATGAGGTTGCTCGGGCACGTGGGCACGCAGATAATCAAAATTTTCTGCACACAGAAAGTGCAATTTTAATAATTTTAAAGGATTTGGGGTTCTTTTTCAGCTGTTTGGGTTGCTCTCAGTTATTTCCGTGACCACAGGGCGACAACCTTCCTTCCTAAAGGCTGATAATCAATCACCTGGCTGTTTATCTGCCCATCAGCCCCCTATAAAAATGTCAGAACACATTGGCTAGCTGCAAACAAATGAATAAAAGACGTAGAAGCCTCAAAGATAATTAAGTTCCCAGGGGTTTGTGAGCATCAGTGACTAGAGACTCAAATTAGTTTTCCAACAGAAAGAGATGCAGGAGGAACTCTGCTGTTCAGGGCTGTGCTTGGCAGCAGCCGGTCGCCCCGGCAGTGCAGGCAGCCACGCTGTGCAGGCAGCACGCGTGCTGCTCCGGACCAGCAACAGCGGCTGCCGCCTCTCGCCGCAGAGAAGAGATGTCACATCGGACATGAAAGAGAAACGGGAGACGAGGTTATAGCAACGAGTGAGTCAGAGACGAAGCCACAGGAAACCTGGTTCCATTAGTTCTGTTCCTCGTGGAACAAGGTGTTTTTAATAATGACAGTTGGAAATTTGGTTCTTTTTTACAGGCCTCGAAGGTCTCGGCGGTAGGAAGGATACTGTGTATTGCTGCGCCTTAGATAAAATTGAGAATTGACGGTGCTGGGAAGGGAAGCAGGAGAGAGGCACAGACATTGCATCCAGTGTAAAAGGTAATAACAGGCAGAGAAAAAAACCAGAAGGATGTGCGTAACAACGAATGGGTGATAACAAGGTGAGGAGAGAAAGAGGGAGCACAGAGGGAGGAAATAAATAGGAAATTGAAATCTGGACTAGAGTCCTGTTCACATGCAGTCCCATTACCTGTGTCCTTACACTGGAGAGGGAGGGAGCCCTGCTTTCCCCCCTGAGCCGCACGCCGTCTGTGCATGTGTCAGGGCATGCCGGCAGTGAAGATCCCCGAGAGTCTGGGAAGCTGTTAATCACTCAGACCTTTACTTATTGCTGTTTCCTAAGCATTTCTGCATTTAGGATTTGATTTGACCTCTTTTTTTTTTTCTTTTTTGGTGGGTGGTGATAAGGGAGGGGAATAATCCTTCAGCTGCAAATAGCAGGTTTCAATGTGCAGCTGTTTATCTGGGTTCACTGGGGAGATATCTCCCGTATCACATACTTCTCTGCGGGGGAGAAGGACGATGTGCTGGCTCCAAGACAAGGAAGGGCTGATGGGAGGCGGAAGACCATCTTGTGAACACTTTGCACCTTCACAAGTGGGCTGAGTGCTGAATTCTGCACAGAATTCAGTAACAAAAGCGCAGCAGCACACATTTGTGCCCCAGCTGGCAGGAGCACGGGCTGATATGTCATGCCACTGCTTTAGCGCATCCACATGTGCCCAGCAGAACAGCAACTTACGGAGGCTCAGCAGAGAAGACAGCTGTCCTGGGATGGGATGCTGTGTGGCCACCTCGCGCTCTAGTTCAGCTTTGTAATCCCTGTCACACTCAGGAAGGTCAAATGCACGGCAGGTAATTGTTACGGACTGGATGAGGATTCAGCACGGCTTCACTTCACCAGCTCCTCTTTTGAATTAAATAAACTGCGACCATTGCTCTGGCTCTGTGCGTGTCCACAGGCAGGTTTCTAAAAAAAAAAAAAAAAAGGCTGTTATGAGGCCAGAGCAACAGGAGCCAGAGGAAACTGTTCCAGCCAGAGGGAACCGTGTGGCGTGCCGGGAGGGGGCTAAGGTTTAAATTTAGCCTGGGGACAGCCACCATGAGACAGCAGGAGTATGGCAAGTACAGCCCTGGCCAGTGGCCATCGGATGGAGCAGGCATGGGCCCACTACCGGGGCTCCCTCCCTCAGCAGGGTGAGCAGATCACCAGGTTCGGAGCAGGCAGGGTGGGGGGACAAGCGACAGAACCCCCAGCAAAAGCCCCCGGGGCAGAGCATGCCGGGAGGCAGGGATTCACAGGCCAGGGCACAAGGAGAGCTGCGTGGCCGGTAATTCCAGGGCATTCTGCCAAAAGTTTGGGCACAACCTGGCCAGAAGCCCAGAAGTTGAAAAAGCAGCCTGGAAAGTAAGGTCTTACCAAGCCCATTAGCAGCCTGTTTCTCCATCCTGGATCCCTCCCAGGGCTTGCAGGACGCAACTAACCCAATTTTCCTAGGGAAGTCCCATCTCCCTCCTCTTCAGGTTCCCCTTCTCTCTTCCAGCAAGCGAAGAGGTACAGAGGGGGGATCCAGATCTCCTGAGACGCTGAACAAGTACACCAGAGCACTTCTTTCTCATCTTCCAGTGACTCAGCCCAGTCAGGTGAAGAGCAGGAAGGAGGCAAACAAACAAGGCCGAGGGCCTTCTGCTGGAGGCGAGTGAAAAAACTGGGCCAGACTGGTGAGACCCAGCCAGCACAGAGCCTGCCTCCGAGTGCAACCCCAGAGGGAAAACCCCACAAAACACCATGTTTCCAATGGTCCCAACCCACCGTTAAGACTGAAGCGGCACTTTGCACGGCCAAGGTCTGAAAGCCACTTTTAACATCTCCAACAGTCTCTCACTTTTTACTCTTGCCCAGGGTTTGGAGCTGATTGTTATTTATTTGGTATTTGTTGCCGTTCTGAGATGCAATGACAATTTTTCAGAGGCTTCCAGGGTGCCATTTGAAAAGCATGGCTTTCTGACCAGCTCTCTCCTGTCGTTTCACTGGGAAGCCCAACGCACAGAGCATTTAATGAAGCTGCGCTCAACATGCCGACAGCATGTAATTAATTACTCCTTGCAACATTGCTGCTCTACATTTGACTAATGGAAAGCTACCTACAAAGTCTAAACAACTTGCCCAAAGCTTACCTGAGCCATTCTTCTAAGACGTCCCTCTTTTTAATAGATTATGCCTACATTACTTAGTCAAGACAAATTTGACATCTGAAGGTGGAGAAGATCGTGATGCTAAAGCAAGGCGATGCTGTGTTTACACACAGGCAGGGAGCGGGGTCTGCATTAACTCCTGCTGGCATGTTTCTGGGGGAAGATGGAGAAATTTGCACACAGGCTTTTTAGCGGAGTGCCTGACTTCAGAAATCATGACTCCAGAGAGTTTACCTGAGGGAGATAAACCCCAGAGTACTTGAAGTTCATTAAAGATGTTGCCAGTGACGTATTTTGGGCCCCGCAATGACAGGTCGGGGTGTGCAGGAAAAGATGCGAGCTCTGGGAGCCCAGGAGTCTCTGCTCAGGGGACGAGGGGTGGAAATCACACCGTTCGCCGCATATGCAGGCGCGTCCCCAAAACACCACCCGACTACGCCCCGTGCCCCGAGGCCTTTAGCTACGGCACAGCAAGGAGACCCTTCCCCGCGCTGCCCCTGCCCGCTGGGGAGCGCCGCGGAGGCCAGCGCCGGCCCCACCGCGGGCAGGGGCCGCCCGGAGGCGCCGGCCAGCGCCGCCCGCCGGCCCCGCCGCCGCTGCTCCCCGCTGTCCGCCCCGGGGGCCCGCGGGGCTGCGCTCCTCGCCCCCGGGGGCCCGCGGGCGGCGGGGGCTGGCCGCCCCCGGCGCTGGAGCAGCCGCCCCCGGCCCGGCTCCGGCTCCCCGGCGGGGCCCGGCGCGCCCGCAGCTCGGGGCTCGGCGGGAGCGCTCGGCCCCGCGGGTGGCCCCGCTCCGCCGCGCCGGCTCTGCCTGGCCGGCGGGCAAAACAAAGCGGAGACGGGGAAGGGAAAAGGGAGAGAAAGTGCTGCGGGTCCTGCCTCCTCCCGGCCCTCCGCCTGGATCTCCCTGCATGAGACAGCGCTGCAAGCGGATCCTGACCGGGGGCAGGGGGTGGAGAAAGGAGGAGGAGGACGGAGGGAGGGAGGGAAGGAAGGAGGGACGAACGGGAGGTTCTCTCCTTCCCTGGGCTGTTTTTTCAGTTTCCTGTCTCGCATTGTGCTCACAGCGGATATGTGCTGCGCCTACAGGTGTGTCCCCTCCTCGCAGCTTTTCCCCGGCTCCCCGGCGGAGGCTCCGGCTGTCGGGGGGCGGCGGCGGATCGCGCCCGGCATGTGATGATTAATTTCTCTCGGGGCGGTTTCTCTCTCTCCTCTCTCTCTCTGCCTTCCCCTCTTCGCTCCCCGCCGCTCCCCTCCTTCCTCTCGGAGGTGGCCGCAGCCGCTGCCGCCTTCGCGCTGACTCCGGCTGCTGTGGCGGCGGCGGGGCCCGCCGGGAGCACGGGCGGCCGCCGGGGGCTGCCGTAGCGCTTCTGCCCAGCCCGCCGCCGCCCGACCCGGGCTCCCGGGCGCCGCCGCTCCCGCTCGGGCAACTCGGACGGTCCGCGCCCGCGGGGCTCCCTCCCGCCGGCGCCTGCACCTGTTGAAGGTAACGCAGCCCCCAGCCCTGCCGCTGCGCGCCGCGGGATGGGGCTGGGGGGGGCGGATTTCGCGGCGAGGTCCCCCCCCGCCGCCTTCCCCCCGCTCGGGAGCCTCTGGATCGCGGGCAGAGCAACTTCCCTCCTCCGCGGCTGCGGCCGCTGGGGCCGGGGCGGCCGCGGGGCAGGGCGGCGGGGGCCGGGGCGGCGGGGGCTGCCGCCGCGCTGCCCGCGCCCCAGATGGTTTTGGTTAAGGGGCTCCCAAGCGGCGGCTCCGGACGTGGAGCGCCTTCCCCGAGCCGCCGCGGCAGGGCCGGGGGGAGGCGCGGGGCGGCGGCTCCTCCCGCCCGGCAGCCGGGCAGCGCCGGTGCCCGGCGGAGCCGCCGCCGCTCCCCGCCGGCGGAGCGCAGCCCCGCTTGGGGGGGCGGCTGCTCTTCCCGGGCGTTTCGCAATCCCGGCGGAGCGGCTGCGGTCAGCAGCCCCGCTGTCCCGGCTCGCCCTGGCCCGGCGCCGGCCCCGCGCTCCGCCTTCGCACCGCCGGCTCGGGAGCTCCTTCGGGCTTTCCTGCAAACGCGTTTTGTCTCTCTGCAGAGGCAGCTTTAAACTTTCTTTCCAAACTGGTAATTAGATATACTGTACTTTGCTCGCGTTTGGCACAGGCAAATAGAAGTGCGAGGCTGGAAAGGCTTGTGACTCAAGGCGTAGTTCTTCGGGAGCTGCCGAACACCTCTGCCTATCTTGTTTAGCTGGGCTGTACCTGTGACTTGTGACTTTGCCTTCTCCGAGACTGCCTCAGTTTCGGCGACACCCGGAGACAGAAGGGATCAATAACGATTTGAGTCCTTTCTGGGTTAATCAGAGGCTCGGGGGAAGATACAAAGAAGGAAGTGTAAGTTTATCGCGTCTCTGAAATCTGGTGGAAAATAGCGTTGCCTTTGTTGTCCGTGAATTACAACGCTACGGTCCCGTCCCTGCCGCTGAGCTCATCATCGAATGATAACTTGCTTGTGAGGGAACTTGATGCTTTTGTAACTAACGCTGTTACCTTGAGTGTGATGATTAGCTTATTGAACACCAGAGGGAACTCTGAATAGGTACTTCATTAGAGGGAGATATATGCTTATTTTACTGTTTATGTTCTCATTACAATGGAATCTAGAAGGAAGCAGAGGTTGGTAAGTAATGGGCTGCTGGTATGTACCTAGGGTTGGCTTCATCTTGCTTTACAGTTCTTTTCTGAAGGCGTCAACCCCAAAGATGGGCTGAAAATTCTCTTTTTTTTTTTTTTTTTTTCCCTTTCCAAAGCTTGACATATATAACTGGCTTTGCAGGAGCGGGGCTGTGTGCCATGCTGTAGGCAGATCAGCTGGGTGACCCATTCACCGTGAGCGAGGGAGTGAGATTACCTATGGGTGTCGGGCTGGCGCTTTGTGCCCAGCCTGCCCGTTGGGCTGCGAGAGAGGTCCAGCGCGCTTGGGTACAGGGGCTGTTGCCTGCAATGGAAAAGCCAGAAGAGAGCATGCTTCCAGCCAAAACAGAAGGGAGGAAGTCTGCTTCCCAGCCTGGCGTGGCTCGTTCTCCTTGCCTTGAATACTCATAGGTCTGAAGCCCTGGTGGGAACCTAGTCTGACTGCACGTGAAGTAGAAAACTATCTTTCCTAGAACGTATTACTTAAACCAATACAGAAAGTAAATGGTGGTGGTGGTTGGGAAAGGAGTTGGAATGGTGGCTTCTAGTACCAAAAGCTTTTTAAATGATCTGACATAACTGTAAGAAGCTGGTGTCAACCCACCAAAATGTGATGCTGTGTTTTGTAGTAAAATGAACCTCCAAAACACACACCTGGAGCTTTAGATGCCCGTGATAGTCTGTTACAACAGTTTTGATAATCAGGCTTCTTTAATATCCCTGGATTGTTGACGATGTGGGAAGGATAGCACAATAAATACATTTGTGAGTCTGACTTATGCTTCAGGAGCTGAAACATCCAGCTGTTCATCCTGTCCCTTTGCCAGAGGTTACTCTGCCATTCAGCCTTGTTTCCTATTGGACTTTGAATCTGCCAGAGTTTACAGCCTGGCATATGAACGTCGACTGCATTTTATGGCTTTTCATGTTAGTGTGTAATGTTGTGAAGTCCAGTAGCATGAGCCTCCTGTTCATCTCCCTGTCCTGGCAGAGGGACAAGGCACACAGCTGGGGTCAGCTAAATCGAGCTGCAGTTGTGAACCAGAGCCCAAAAGCACCTGCATTCTTCTGAAATGGCAAATGTGACTCCAGCGAGCTACCTCGTGCGGTGTTTTGGTGGGCCGTGGTAGCGGGGAGGCAGCTCTGCAGAGGACGAGGCTGTGTGACCTTCTCAGTAGGTCTGTCACAGCACGCGGGGTTCTGCGTTTCAGAAGGACGTAGCAGACGGTGCACCCGAACAGCCTCTTCTGCCTCTCCTCTTCCTTCACCCATTCTGGGAATTAGCAACTGAACGAGGGGTTTTTTCTTTGAGCCAAATCTTGCTTTGTCCATCTCACTTGAAGACCTATTTTGTAAAATATCCTCACTAAGGGCACAGCCCTCTTCTGCCTGAATTTTCCTACAGATGTTGTTGGAAGTGGGATGAAGGCTTTAAATGGCTTTACAAAACTGGGAGCTGTTTGCCTTGCACGCAGAAGCTCCCTCAGAACAAATTACATTTTGAAGGGAGATCTCTTCATGAATGCCTATTAAGAACAATAAAATTCCAGTGACTTGTTGCTAACGGGTTTGGATTCTGGCTTGGTTTTGAGAAAATGGTTTGCACATTTATTTATTTTTATGAAGATGTAATACTAAGCATTTGTATTTCTGTAACGGCTGTAACTTGGAACTTTTCATACACTTTTAAATTATTTATTGTATGAAGCACTGAATGAAGATATTTATTACACTAGTGTCACATTCTGAATATTGAATTGCAATTGTAAAATTAAGGTAACAAGCTTAAATTGGGGTTTGCAACTTCAAGCTTTTGCCAGCAAGCAGTTAATGGCAACGTTAACTGCTAGTAAAGTAATTGCTGCCGTTCTTTTACTGTCATTTTGTTCTCACTTTCCTTCAGTCAGACTGTTCTGCAGAGATGTAATGAATATTCACCAAAATAGCTTGGCATTGTCACTTACGCAATTCCTCATCAGATCCAACGTGTTGATGAGCTAATGTGCACTTGATTAAATGTACTTGATTTATGCAAACAAAAACTGTAGGTCCTTCTTGAAGTAAAGTTAGCACCTGCACAGCTGTTAGTGAGATGAGAGTCTAAATAATTAAGATGGAATTAAGTAAACAAACAATTCCAATGTGGTGTTCCTCCTACTTCTTCACCTTTATCTTTTAGCTCAACTCAGTAGTGGATATTTATTTTGGCTTTTCTTGCGGGTTTTCTCATGCACCATGGGAAGTTGTGAAGCTCAGTTTATAGTGTGTGGGGGTCCTCTTCTATTTAAATGGCTACCATTAGAATAAAAAAAAAAGAAAAAGGCCGTGGAGTCCTTGCTCCTGGAGGCTCCAGAGGATGGATGGAAGAGGGAGAGGGCGTATGGTTGCCCAAGCCATGGAGCAGCAGGGCAGATTGGAGACATGTTCAGGGGACCTTGGGGGGTTAGGACTTATTTTCTTTAGGGAAATAGCAATTTGTTTATCTGTTAAAATCAAGTATTTCTCAGTTTCTGTCTCTGGTAATACATAACTTTTGGATCCAAGTTTCTTTCCTTCTCAGATGGTTGAGGGAAGACTGACTTGTTGACGTAACGTCCAGGAGTGCCTGTGCTTAACAAACATTAGTAACGATGATTCAAAAAAATCCCGAAGCGAACTTGCTTCGGGAACCCTGCTCAATTGCTCAGCCTGAGGCTGCCATAACACGGGGCAGAGTTTGTCCCCAGGAATGTGTCAGCAGAGCTGTGGCCACCAGCTCCGTGCTCATTGGGACGTTTGGTTTCTCTTTGGAATTTGGCTCCTGGGAGCCGGAGCCGGCGCCGGCGTGGATTGATGATTAGCTCTGTGCTGAGCTTCCCGGGCTCAGGAGCCTCGGCACTCATCAGCGGACAGAGTCCACCCAGCGCCTTCTGAGGCACTTCCAACCTTGCCCCACCTTTGTGGTTAGCTTCCGAGTTTCTGCCTTTCTGGGTTCATTTTCGACATGCCCTCTTCCACCGCCTGCCCTTGGGCAAACAGCTTTGTGATCCTGGAAACAAGTGAAATGAGTAGTTTTGATTTATTCAATCGACATTTGTCTTCTTCAAATTGTTAGTTATCTAATTAAAACCTTATTTCTAGTGTTTCACTTGCTTTTCTTCTTAACTAGCATCGCTAATTTAAGTCCATGGGTAGAAAATGGAGGCATTTTTGTAATTTGCAGTGAATGGATTTTGTATTACTTAACAGTCACAGTTTTCTTTATGCTGCAGATATGTTGTCTCTCTTTCTTTCTATTAAAGTTGTTTAAAAGCCTTCTCAGTCCTACAACAAACCAGAAGCTGTGGAGAAGGCTTGCCCCTAAGGTGTCCTTCCCCTACTTCTGTGCTGGACCTGCACAGGTAGACCTGTCGGGAGCACACTGCCCGATTAAGTACATAGGAACTGCCTGTGACCAACGTGACTTTAAATAAAAATCCGTGGGATTTTTAGCACTTCAACTGAATTGTTACAGAACTTACCTTTTTAGAACAAGGTACGTTCATGCTTATTGCTGAATAGACCTGGCTAGCATATTTCTAGTTAAGCTGGATTAGGTCTACATGTTGATTTGGATTGAAGGAAGCTCTCATAAACCTGACACTAATCTTCCTATGTCTAGAGGGACCCTTAGGGTGATAGCTGGGTCTCTTAGAGAGGTGGCGCAGAAATCAAGGTTTCTCACGTTTCAAGCTTAACCTTCTGTCTATAAAAATTGACTGTTTTAAATATGTAGAAATTTCAGGAGTGAACTCCTCACATCTTTTTTCCCCCCGGGCTCTTCTTTATCTTAGTACCTCTTTCTGATGGATGTATGCAAGAGATGTGTATGAATAAGATCAAGCTCTTACATTCCTAGTCGCATCACTATTTAGAATTTATGAAGGACCGGTTCTTTAACCAGTGTTTGCCCAATGGGCAAACAGTGATTAGGCAAATGTATTCATCCATAGGAAGAAAGCAAAGGGCAGAAAAAATACAACACATTGATTTGGTAAAAAGGGTGCAATGGAAATACAAGGTGAGGTCTTCTGTCCGGAATCAGAAGGACAACTTAATAAATTTTTGCTTGGACTTAGCCTAGGCATACACAGCAAATAAAAGCTTCTTTCCTGAAGATACATGGCGCTTGGAATGGTTAATACTAGTAGCCTATGATTTCCTTCAGTTAGTCCTTTCCCTTTAATGGACCTGGTTATGCTCATTGCAATTGGAAGTCCAAAATATGCAGATTCTCTCTTAAATACATCAGAAGACCGTTAATATTTCTTTCCTTAATATATTGCCACACCGTGTGTTGAACTTACGTGCCACGTTCATTTAATCAGGATGCGACAAATTGGTATAAACTTAATGTTGGGCCTGTTTCATTGAAAGGCAATGAAAGCAATAGTTTAACCTCTTCTATTTCCAATCTTGTGGGATTGGTAAGTAATTAAAAAGAAAAAGCTTTAAAAAGTTTTTCTGTGCTATTTTGATCCACATCATCAGCAACTGGACCTTTTTCCCTCATGAACTGACTAACAGCCCATGTAAACTCTAGTTGGGATTGCGATGCATGCACATCACCCTTATAGGCATAAGTTACAAACCTAGAAAAGCAACTGCAACAGGCGACTTTTGGGATATTTATTTTTCCTCCCAAACATGCGAAATGGAGGAGGTTTTGTCTGAAAGGCTTTTACTCGGGCAGAAAGTGTCTTTGGGAGTACTTTGACGAAGTTTTTCAAGAGTCAATAACTCTACGACCACAAAGCTGGCTTCGCAACTAGGAATATATATCTGCCGTGTGCTCCAGGTGTTGTCTCCTTCTGCCCACCCAAGCTGTTGAGATGAAAAACCGAAAGACTTCACTTGCCTTGGCAAGCCCGTAGCACTAAATGGTGGTATGAGTTTACTTGTACATTGGATAAAGCTCCAGAGAGGTGATGTTTATGTTTATTAACAGATGGCCTCTTCGTTTGACATTTAGCTGGGGGAAGATCTGCAAGCATTTCACAGTCCATTGTGCATTTAATTCAGTGTTCAGTAGCATTAGTGAAAATGCAGGGCAATACCCTTTTGGGGTTTTTGGGGTTTGTTTTTTGTTTGGTTTGGGGTTTCATGTTTTGTTTGGTTTGGTTTTTGTTTTTTTTTTTTGAGACTGTCATTCAGAGTTTAGGGTCAGAGGAGCTGTCAAGCCCTGCAGTTGTTTGACCATCTCACTTGGCTGTTGCTCATAGGCCCAACAAATCCTTGGGCTAAAGCATCTCTTATCCTGAAAATACTGAGAAAAAGAGAATCCGTCTTTAAGAATTTTGTTCCCGCTCATTCCTCCCTGTTCAGATTTATTTCTCATTTCTAACAGGAGCCTTCTATGCTTTTGACTTGCATCTGTTGGTCCCTTTTATGTCTTCTTATGGCTGTATTAAAGGGATTTTTATTGCTGATAATTTTTTTTCCTTAAAGATGATCAAGTAAGCTGTCAGTTGTCTGTGTGGTGTATCAGAAGGACTGAATCTTTTAAAATCTGATTATACATAATGCTTTTTTCCCCTCTAGATGCTAATTGTTTTTGCGACTCTGCTCTGCATGTTCTCTAATTTTCAAGAGCTTTTTTGAGCATCAGCCATGGGACTGGACGCAGTATTTCAATGTCTCTCATCACTGTTACGTACCCCATCCTACCCCATTCAGTATTTCCATTCACTGTCATATCTTTGCATCCATGAACCACATTAGCCCTTCTAATAACAACAAAAGCTCCAAGCATGATGCTTAGTTTCAAGGCTATGATGACCTCTGCATCCCTTTTGGTCTCCTTGCTTCTTAAGGTCACGGTCCTCTGATCGGCAAACCTTACCTGCATTCCTTGTTACTGGATACCTGCATTTGCATCCAGATGTCTTAAGACTGTTTTGGTTGGAATGAGCCCAGCTTGACAAGGACTTGAGATAACTGCATGATTTCCTTTCTATTTTTATTTACCATGCTACTAAACCATGTAATCCATTAATTTTACCACCAAGGACATACTCATTTCCAGGTAGCTAATAAAACAGTTAGGTAATATAGAACGTAATTTCAGTCACTGCAAACTGCAAAAGGAGCATTGCAGTTGCATGGTGATGTTACTCAGTAATGACAACTTTTCTGACATCTTTCAGTTAACTAATTTTTAATCTGTTTGGGCTATATTTTTTGATATCCTGTTGATTTGATGTTTGTTGACTGTTATGTCAGATCTTCAAGTCTTAATTGCTGTATTCAGTGCGAAATCAATAGATTTCACCTTCCTTACTCTTCTCCCTTTTGCGTTTATACCGATGAAAATGAGGAATTTGCTATGATGTTTTGAGATGCCAGCTCCAAAATTATTCTGTGCTTGGGATACCCATAAACCCACTGAGCAGGCTGTTTCTCTTTGGTTGTGCATGTTGCCCAGTCCCTTGTCTTATGTCTTCTCTGAAGTATCTTTTTTGCATCTCTCCCAGCAGGAACAAGAACACATCAAAAGCCACTTCATCCTGGAAGCTATTTGCACAGAAGCCTGAGCTCCAAGAAGTCCCTTTTGCCAGCGGCAGTCGTGCTGCTCAGGTGGGCTAAGAACTCATTTGGACTGAGTAGGTTGTTTTTAACCACCCTTTCTTCTTCCAAAGCAGCGTGTTGCTGGCTTGAGAAGGAGGAGGTCCCCTTGTAAAGCACTGCAGTGCAGTTGGCTTGGTGCATCAAGACAAGAGATGGCCGTGTGGGGTTTATGTGCTTTGGATTTAGGCTGAAATATTACAGCCTCAGATTTAGTGCAATAATCTGGCATGAAAATATATTTACTTTGTAATTGTCCTGGATACTGTCTGATTTAATAGTGATTTTTATGCGTATTTTTATACCTCCTGGACCTGTAGTGTAAAATGACATTAAGCAACTTGCGCATGTGAATCATCTCCAAGGTAACTTAGTTATCAAAACATAGTATCTCAATTGCTCAGAGTAACACTTTCCACTTCTCTAATTGCACTTTTGCAATCTGTGTTGCTTATACCGCTGCTGTTCAAATTATTGTGTACAGGTGTACTCGGTAAGGACTTTCCAATTTACTTTTCCCAGTTGTAGCAATTAGTTACTATCTTTTCATTTTGATCTCGAGGCCTGTAAAATAAGTGAGTAAATGTAAACAGCATCCTTGAAACTAAACTCTTCATGGTATTTTCTCCTACTGATAATTTGAAGAGGCAGCCTGTGTTTTCTGTTGTCTGTGGCATAATTAATCTGCTTGAATTATACTTGAACAGGAACTCTGATACCAGAAAAGGGTTTAGCAGCCTTGTAAGTGAGGAGCTTTTGAATGAGGCAGCACTGGAGAGTTCCTGTACATAATTACTCAGCTTGTTGGGAAGAGACTGGTAAATTTGTGGCCAGAAATGGCTACATACTTGCTTCCTTTCCCTCCCTCCACAGACTTTTCTACTTTGCTCACACCTTTCATGTACACTAACTTGGGAAGGCCAGGTTGTTGGCTGCTGTGTCTCTGTCCCAAACTGAGATGCTCCTACACCATGCTAATAGTTCAGTGGTATCGGTTAGATGAGACAGGCTTATCTACTGGAATACAAGAAGTCTGGATTGATTTGTGTGTAGGTTTGGTGTCCAGAGTGCCATCTATGTGATCCACTGTATGCAGTGGGGTCCTGTAGGTTTCTTGACTGGGGACTTCATGCATTCTGGTTTTGTTTCTGCCTTTGGCAAGTAATTTCATTTCTCTCTGATTTTTTTTTTTTGGCATTGCCTCTTTTTGGGGTATTGTGGGGAATCTGTAGATGAAAAATACAATTTAATGGTATTTTTGTCATATGTAAGTTGGGCAAGTGGATGCTGCAGCATTCCTTCTTGACCAGGAAGGATGGGGACCTGCTAACTCTATTAGCTAGCCTATGTCCTCTCCTCAAAAGCCCCTATGGAAAAGCAAACCTGAATCCCCAGTTTTCCTGGCTTGAACGAAGCCTTCTGCAAAGCACTTTCACATCAGGCTCTCCTTACCCACCAGACGACTTGGCACAGCGGGGAGTGTTTCTGTTCCAAGTGGGTTAGCGTCATGCATAGACCATCATTCAGTGATATGAAGTCTTTGGTCTGCTGTAAGTAGTTCCTGCTATCACTGGCCAGGAGCTGCTTGGTTGTGCTTCCGTGACTGTTTTGTGGAACTGTGCTGGGAACTGGAGAACTGATCTGGTATTACACTATATTATATGTAGTTGTTATATGGCTTTGAAAAAAAATATTTAAAAGTGTCACTGCATCTCTGATGTGTTTCACAGCATGGCCCTGCAAGCACATGTGCTTTTGCAGTGTTGGATTGAGAAGCTGCAAGGGCAAAAAAAAAAAGGAGGCTTCAAGACCCACTTAAACTAATTTTGTTGCCAAATTCTTTGTGTTATCAAGCCCTGCCTGTGTCTGTAGCTCTCTTCCTTTCCTGCCCGTCCCCTCCTGGGTGGCCCTGTTAGTCAGGGAAGAGGAGGCTTTCGCAAACAAAGTTAGTGTTGAGCTTGTGCTTTCGATAGCAGCAGTGCCCCTGTGTAGCTTCACTTCCACTGGGAATAATATCACGTGGCTTTAAACTGAATACAGCCGTTTTGCATGGAACTGGCTAGTGCCTTTATCCTCTATGGGTGCTCTAAATATCGTGTCTGTATGCACTTCGTGGGCGAGGGAGCTTTCTTGGTAGCCGTTGCTTTTCTTTCTCAGCTAATGACCTTCCGTGCACTGCTAGCACGCTCCATAGTGTTAACCACGCACATAGTCATTTCCTTTTCCCTCTTACCTCATTTTAGAAGACTTTACTCTTGAATTTTGTAAATGGGGTGATAATTTCAAAGCAAACAGCTTCCAGTCCTTTCTTGCCAACTTTTGCCCACAAGCTATGCAAAGTAAACAGAGCAGTTGGGAAATTAGTTATGTACCTTACCCTCATAGCGCAAGGCATCCCAGGATGGTTTGTAGCTCTTCTTTAAGTAATGAATAAAGCGAGACGATGAGATTGGTACACCTAAGTTACGTTTTAATGTATGGACCCATTGCACAGATCATTCATCTTCTTAAGAAGCTTTAGTAAAGCCTTGTAAAATGAGAGGCTTTTAAAAATAGCCAGTATGCATGTACTGAACGCAAAGGTGTTTTATTGCTTGCAGCAGAGAAAGAAAATCAAAGTATCAAGGATGGGGAAAGGAAGTACAGATAATTTTCTTCACATATAAAAAATAACTTTGAAGCAGTCTTTACCTAAATATGAGGATTCTTACCCCTGTCAGGCTCTTGGAGGAAGCTTAGAAGGATTTCCAGCTGATACCATGCCATTTGTGGGTTTGATCCAGGAACCGTGAGTCTGGATGCTCGAATGGTGGGTACAACAGTAGTCACAGGGTATGATACCTGGAATAGGATATGCAGATGCTGTCAGGGTGTATTATGCAGGAAGAAAGTCTAGGCAACTATTAAAAAAATGTGACTTTAAAAAGTTGACAAAGAAATGGTTAATTCTGAACTTATTTAGCTCCAGCCTAGGTATTGAACAGTTCTGCCAATTGAGCAATAGGAAAACTTGTTAAATGTGAAAACTAGACCCAAGGTTATTGACCCTGAGGCTCAGCTACAAGGGGATGGCGTGGCTGTAAAGAGGAATAACCATTATGCGATCTCCTCCAAAAGAGAGAGAGCAGGTCCCGAGCGTATGAGGCTTGTGGGAATTCAAATCAACAGTCGAGTTGTAGTCTAATGAGGCCGTGAGCATAAACACAACTTCCACTTAAAGCTCACCCATGTGGCAGCACAAATAGAAAGCTGGAGCCCCCCTGTCCCAAAAGAAGACCCTTCATTAGCAATTTTACTCCCTTGGCATGCTTCAAAGGGCAGTATTGTCATAACCCAGAGCGGTTCTCCTTCACACATTTCTAACCACTTCATAAAAGTAGCTATATGCATGGAGTACTTTCTAGTCCTTTTCAGAAATAGGATCTCTGTTATTTAAAAAAATATATATTTAATATATATAAAAATATAAAATTATATGTATTATATATAATATGTATAACATATTTTATAGTTACAATTGATGTATTTTTAAAGGCAAATATGCTCTGTCATGTGAAACCTTTCCCTTCATGTTTCCCAAGTGAAGGTTTTGAAACTTGCTGAAGGTAGGGTTTTTTCAAATAGAAATTCCTTGAGTAACATAAATGTTAACTCAAAACACCTGAAAGAATGTAACATTTCTGTCTTCTGGAATATTTCAGTTGTACTTGGGCCAAATGCAGAGCAGTGAACTCAGCTGTAAGGGCCTTGTCCCTCGAATGCATGAGCTGATTTATTTTTTTTTAATACAGATGTAATGTTAAGCTCTTATGTTTACCTGGAAGGAGAGGAAATAATACAATTTGAGTAAATTTTTTTTATATATGTATATTAGCCACAAGGTAAGGATGATGTGTTCCTAGAATAATTTCTTTTTAAATAGTTGTGCTTCAGTAAAGCATGAGATCAAACATCCCAAACCACACAGTAACTTTTTTTGCTCTTTAGTTCAAATAAACCTCACCTCAATTGACATTTTTTTTTTTTCCTGCATGGAATTATGAATATCATCTTTACAGACCTAAGAAAGATTAAGAGTTGAGGTAGCCTTCTGCTTAGCCTAGCCCCCATGAAGCAGACATGGCTTTATGAGATTTGATTCAGCATCTGCTTTTTACCTGTGAATCCTTAATTAGGTTAAAACCGTCCAGGTAAATACAATTACAAATGTGATGCAGATCATACCAAAGTCAGGAGAGCAGCAGTCCAGAAGCTTTGTGGATGAGCTACAAATCGTCAGAGTAACCTTCTCTTCAGTACATACCCATTCCCATTCTCTGCCCATCTTCTGGGGAAGAAAAGGCAGTGGTAGTCAGTGGGACAGACTGTACCTTCCTGGCTTACCTTGTGCAAAAATCAGTAAACCAGGTAGGAATCCAGATTTTTCTTTATTTTTTGTGCTCTGAGTGGCTGTTTGAATGGCTTTCCTCTTTTTTCCTCTTTCCTCCGTGGCCAGACAAAAGGCAACATCTTATCTACTTCTCTGTCACAGTTACAATAGCTCTTTTTTTTTTTTTTTGCATAGTCTAAAGATGATTCTTTTTTTCTTCAGACTGTATATGTTAAGTATAGTGGGGACAGTATGTTTATTTTTCATCCTTTCGTCTGAAGAAAGCTGGCAGCAAACTGCTGAGTGCTGGGAAGGTTGGCTAACAGGAGCAATCCTTGCAGCTGCTTCATATTATTTGGCTGTTAGAAGTGAGAGATAAAAAAAAACTAGGTGACATCTAAGTTGGGTTTTATCTCTTTGGTGTGACAATGCTGCACATGTGGAAGTTTTGAGAATGCTGTAATATTTTTCCTGTTTCTAATTTTAGCTATAATATCTATGGCCTACTTAAATAAGATGGACCCCCGTACCTCAAACTAAATAGCTGATTACAAGAAAATCAGATTGCTTTGCTCTAGTGAGCAGTTGCACAAACTCAAAACATTCAGAAAAGATGAATTAAGTGAAGGTGTGGAGATGGAGTACACCAAACCTCAAGCCACCTGTGGGCAGGGGGTACTCTTGAGAGAGAAATTCGCTTTCTCCTTTGGATTAGAAAGAAAGGGGGATTTGATCCCCTGTGAAGACGGAAAAAGCATGATTCTGCCTCATCCTCCCGCTTGGGAGTTGTTCTTCATCATTAGATTTTTTTCAGGAGAGGAGGTGGCTACCGTTTTACAGGAGAGCAAGGTGAAGGACAGGGCTGTACTTATCTGCTGAGGATCAGAACTGTGGATTTATTCCCCAGGCCTGGCAAATCCAGGAGTAGAAATCATGTGTCCAAAGGCCTTTGTGCTCAGAAACCCACAGGGGTCTCCTCCTGGCTGAAGAATGACCCTCAGGTAGTGGTTTGGACCTATATTGTATGTAAATTGTATAACTTCAATTAATGAGAACACACTAAGATTACACTGAGTGCGTGTTTATGCAAGAAAATTAAATCGCAAATCTTTACAACTGGGTCTGGTTAAAATAAAGTATCACAACATCAGTCACGAGCAGAGCCATGAGAAGGAAATCCATCGCTGGCGTTCCTCGGGAGCGCTGCAAATGCCTCGCTGTTCCTGGAGTGCAAAATCATTCCTCCCTCCTAAAGAGCATCCAAACGCTTTTAATATTGACCGGGAGATTAAAAAAGCCCCAACAACTAAGTGTACAGCTTGGATCCTATTACTGTATTGAATAGCTATTAATATGGCTGCTGTGGGAAATGTGGTAGGAAAGGAAGCGTAGCTGCCTAGAGCTGCAAACTTAAGAGCGTCTAAAGTTTTAAAACGCTCCTGCTGCTTCCTCCCACGTCAATACTACCTGCCATCTTCTATTTGTATTTTCTATGTTGACTTGGGAAAAGATTTGATTTGACGCTACAGCACAGCTTGAGGAACTGGCTGTACAGAATATTAATATCTGATCTTGTTTCATTAATATCAATTTCAGGCATACATTCCTGCGGGGGTTAATATTAAGCTGTTTTTAACCACAGCAATATTGTACAGATTCCTAGACCGAATCACCAGCTGGTTTGCACTAAATTTTACGGTGTAGGAGACAAGAAACAGGCTTCCTCACAGAAAGGGAATGTGGCAGTGGAAGTCCTGGAAGCACATGGAGGTTTTAGGCGCTGGATGGGATGTCTTGCTTTCACAGAGAGGTCTGGCAAAGGCGAGGCAGGAGACCAGAGGGACAGCCGGTCTTGGCTGTGCTCTCTCCTTGGTTTCTGATGTTGCTGCTCACCTCAGGTTCTTTGTCCTGATCCCACCTCAGCTGTCTTGTTGACTTGTGTTTGTCTCTTGTTGTGAGTTGCAAGCTTTCAGCCAGGCTGCATTTCTGGGCTGGCTTGTGTCCGTCCGCTCCCTCCCTCCATCCACCTAAAGCAGAAGTGATTGTGTGGCCACTTGCTGGAAGTTGGAGCAGACATTGCAATGGCTTGATCTGCAAGGCCACCAAATTGAGGTCATTAGACATTAGATTTTTTTATTTTTTTTTTTACAATTCAGATATGCAGCTTTGGAAGCAGTGAATGAACCATATCCTTCTCTCTTTCTCCACTCTTTCCACCACACAACATGGCATAATTAGGTAGCAGCTATATTGTTTTACAAATGCCTCTATGCGTGAAATTAGTGTGCTTCCAAAAAAAGCCCTAGAACCAGACGACTCTGCAATGTTTGTTACAGTAAGTTAGGCCTGTGACATTCTATCCGCTGAGAAATATTCCTGCATAGGATCTAGTTATCCAGTTCATCAACATGCATAATTTCTTCCACTACTCCTAGCTTTGAGTCAAGATTGGATTTTGTGAAGAAGTCTGCAGAGGAGTTTTATGTATTGAGCTGTATGAAAAGAAAAGGTTAAAAATTGTTGTTGCGGCAGCCGTGGAAAGCTATAGCATAAACGCTCACTGCTTTAAAATATGAAAAAATGGTGTCTTTTAAATATCAAAGGGATTAGTATTAATCCAGCACTTGTGATTTTCTTAAATCATGTTATTTGCATAATAATACTCACCACCTGCTATATCTTCAAAGCGCTTTTCAGACATTAACTAATTGATCTTTGTAACACCCCTGTGATGTAAAGACCTGTTATTATCCCCACTCTGCAGATGTGGAAACCAAGACCCAGAGTAGTTGAAGGAACTTGTTGGGCGCAGGGCTGAGACGGTGGCATCGCGGGTGCTGGGTCCCTATTGTCCGGTCCTCTGGGAGTTCCCGCCCGCAGCACTTCCAGGGGCAGCCGTGCTTTCTTCTTGCCTGCCTTTATTTAAGAACACAAAAAGGCACTGAGTTATTTCTTTGTGTCTTTGGAGGAATATTGTCGGGGGATATTTATTTGTTTTGATTTTGAAGTTTTTTTGCTAAATGATTTTGCTCCGGTTTTTAGTCTCCCTATAGTCAAAGACACGTAAGACAGAAAAGCTTCTCACAGCTCCTTATTGTCTGTGTGCACCACGGCGATACTAGTCGAGAGCTTTTAAGCACATTTTTCTTTGTTCAGGACTCAGTATGGTCTTGCTATTAGGAACCTTTTGGTCAAATTTGCCCCTGCTTGTCAGAATAAGAAATTACTACAATGGGAAGTGACAGGGTGAGTTGCCTGTCATTATAAAATTTCAATACCTACTCCCATCCCGCGCTGGCAGCAAGCAGCCGTAGCCAGGTGGCTGCCAGAAGAGCAGCCGGCGTCGGTGACCGAGGGCTGCTCTGGCGGTGGGTGATTGGGGTGGTGCTGCTGCCAGGACAGCAGCATGTTCCCTCCTTGCGGGACGTCTGCCTCCCAGTTTTCCTTCGCCCGGGTCTGGGGGAGCCACGGCTGTGCATTGGCCCAGCCCTTGGTTGCGTGGGTGACATGCGGGTCCCTCCAACCTCCACTGCCACTGCCTTCGGAGCAGAGCTTAGTAAAACGCTAGGTGGACTTTGGTAAGTGTCGTGTACCTGGAGCAAAAATGGGGCAAAAATGGAGGATGGGCAGGTGACACACATATAAGTCAAAGAATAGACATTAAAAACTCTTTCATGGGTAATAATCTGGGGGGGGTGTTTAAAATGGAGTATTAAAAAATATATTATAGTCCCTTTAATCTGGCAGTGTCGCTTTAATACTTAGTGTGAGGGCTTAATATTAAAGTGTATGGATTTGGTTTTACAGATGTTTCAGCAGTGTTATCTCCAAGCAGGAGAATAAATCTTGGCAGTGGAGCACTTGGAGCCCATCAGCAGAGGCTCAGACTAAACCATAGGAAAAGCCCGTGTCACGCCAGGTTTCAGGAGATGATTTCACATAATGTGTGGTTTCCCAAGTGCAGTGCCCAGGCCCCAGCGAGGGCTGCGGCAGCGGCAAAGTGGCAGATTATGTCAACAAGTTAGGGACACGGTTATATGTATTGGCTTTGGTTATTTGGCTAAGCAGGGGGCCGGGGGAGGCGAGGAGGGGGAGCACAAGTCACTCTGAATTCCTTTGTACTCCAGCCGGGACAGATGGGCTGTAATCTCTCTTCACGGCACAAATTACAGGATTTCCAGACCCTCAGATGCTTGTGGATTGTTGGCTTCTTTTCACTCCCTCAAACAGCGTTTCCGTACAGCCTGTGTTGGCTCAGGGCAGAAACAGATCCCGCTTCAGGTGAGAACATCGCTTGTCCTGCGAGGTGTTCTCTCCATGTTTTATAGCATCTTCAGGTCAAAGCAATGAAACCAAAGAGTCCCTGTATGAAACACTGCTCAGAGAGGGAAGGGCAGCTTGGGAGAGGGAGGAGAGAGGGCAAAGCCCTGTTTGTGCTCCACATGATGCTTGGGGAGGCACTCCAGTGCTGATTAATCTGCTAATGAAGATGGAGAAGTGGAATAAAGGGTAGGTCACTTAGCAAGGGGCAGGGTGCGGGGGGCGATACGGGGCGACATGAGCCGCTCAGGGTGTGGGGGTTGAACTTGGCTTGCAGGAGGCATCATGCCAGCCCGCTGTGCTCCCCTGGCAGGGTCGCATGTGGTGCTTGGGAGAAGGGTTTGGCCATGGGGTCCCCAGGGCTCCCAGCAGCCGCAGCGGTGCCTCTCTGCCTCCTTCCCTGGTGGAGGATGGGGCAGCCCTCACGCCGGTGGGAGCCGGCTGCTCCGAGAGTCTCAAGGGGAAGTTGCCATGCTCACAACCACATCAGATTTTTTTTTTTTTTGTGACCGAGGGTGCAATGGCTTGGGCTGTCACCTCAGTGTCAGGGCTCTTGTGCTCAGGGAGCGCCTGAGGGAAGAAATGACCTCGGCTGACTGTGGTGTTGCTGGGGTTGGTGGCAAAGTAGAGGTCGAGCTTCCCTTTATCGTGCTCAGCAAATGCTTTCTGACCTCTGAAGGGACCAGAGAGAGTGGGAACTTGTAGCCCATCTTCCCTTTACCGCTTTTGCTGCTGAGGGTAAACGTGGACCATCAGATCGTGTCAGAATTACAACGTGGACAGTGATGGCTTCCGAAGCATCAAACGGGGGCATGCCCTCTCTCTCCTGAATTTTTTTCTTTTTGATCTGAAACTACTGAAGTGTGCAGTTTCTTTGTACCATGGATGGTAGATGTACCGAAAGGGGTCTGTAGAAGACTTCTTATTTTAACATACTTGTAATCAGGGGAAAAAGCTTTTAAACCCAAATCCATAATGTTTCTGCCCCTCTCCCCCTTAAATTAATCAAAGGAATAAAATTATTTTTGCCACTCAAACTTATGTTTGAGACTTAGGATTAATTTTTTAAGCTTGATGTTTATGAAGGATGCAGGGGCTGTCTGCAGCGGTGAATGACATCCTGCGTATGTCCAGCTGAAGCTTCTCCATAGCATCCCATCAGAGGGCCTCACTTCTGGACTGCAGACAACATCAGATGCAATTTATTCCTGGCCTTTGGATCAGCCAGCGCAAATTTTATTTTATTTTTTTCTTGCTGTGGATACATACTCAGTTATTGGACTGAGATAACAGCTTTCCAGAAAACCTGGGCACCCATCAAATAGTGATTACTTTTGATCTCTCTTCTGCTGGGCTGTATCAAAATATCAATGCATGGGAGAGGTCTCAGCAAACTCAGTTTATTTAAAAGAACATTTAAAATAATGGAAAACAGGTTTGGGGAGGGATCTGAAGAGGTCGTACACAGAGTCCATCCTCTGGAGAATGAAGGCAGAATCAGCTGTGGTTAAGCCATTCGTTACAGATGCTGGTTGAACGTCTTCTCCAGACCTCTGACGGGGAGGACTTTGTAGCTGTCCGTTCCTTTGCTCAGCTGTTCTTACTGTGAAGTTTTTCCTGATGTTTATCCTGCAACTCCTTGGTGCCGTTTAGGTCTCTTGTCTTTAATAGACATGGCAAGTAGTTCATTCCCTTCCTCTGTGAATAATTCCTCCCTGTTTGTGTACTCAATAAAAGCTAAATCACTTGCCAATAATTCTTGGGCCCTTGAAACAGCGAGAAAGCAAGCTTTTAAACTGTTTAAAGTTCTCTTCAGAAATAACACTGCTTTGGCAATTTATACAGCCTTGAACTTGTTTGTGAGCTGACTCTATAGGCTGTAACTGGCTAGGTTTGTTTAGTAAACTTTTTAAAACCTCTCACCTTTTAAAAACCAATTGTTTCCAGACTGGGGTTATAAATGGAGTTCTGTGCCTCTTACTTGTTTAATTTTGCTCTGAACAAAAATGCTAGTGTCTTCATTCAAGGGCCTGCCTTGCTTTGTACCGGCTGATTTACAATACAATGTGTAAATGTAGTAGCAGCCTGGAACAAAGGAGAGCCTGTTTATCCAAACAAATTTGAGGGTGAGGGTGAAGAGGTAAATTGCAGCCTGTGCACTGAACTGCAGCTTGAAAGCAGAACGAAACAACTGTGTGGGGAAACGTGATGGGCAAAACGATCCTTAGGGGTTTTCGGCCCAGTGTCCCTCTAATTTTAGGGTAGCACCGACCCAAGGAGCCAAGGTGAGCTGTCGGGGTGCCCAGGTGCTTCCTGGCCCTTTGAAGGAGCTTTGCTGGCAATTCAAGACTTTTTGTAGCCCATTTTTGTGCCCTGCTTGGAGCGGTTGTTCTTCTGTAGGCAGTTGTGTGGAGTCCAATGTAACCTCTTGGCAGGTCTCACCGCAGTTGCCACAGTTCCCCCATCTGCGGCGTTTTAGCCAATTGCTTCTACTCGTCCTGAACTAAAGCCAGCAAACACATTTCTCGGATTTAAGTATTCTGGGTACTTTAGCCTTATTGTTAAGCTTGCGTATTTCAGCTACAACGGCTAAGTCTATTAGCAAAGAGATTAAATTGTGTAGAAGTTATATTGCGTTGTCCAGACACGAAAAATAAATTGTTAGAAATGGGCTTCTGTCCAAAGTGCGATCGCTCCTGGAAAATATATTGGACAAAAGTACTAACTGTGGCGCTTTGCTAAAAGGCCTGTGCCTTGCATGCTTGCTTTTCATCATTCCTGTAGATGAGTTCGCTGCCTAATTACAAAAAACATTAAGGAGAATCACCTATTCAAACTCATACTGATAGCGCTTCCTAATGTTGGCTGCGATAAGGGTCCGGGTTGCTGAAAATCTACATTTTTTTTTCTGCTTCTGCTACTATGTAACAGCTTGAAATGGTGATTTGCAGAGCAAGGAAGGTTGGTTGTAGCTGGGACGCCGTAACGTGGACTCTTCTTTAACGCAGCTCATCAGCTTCTTGGCTCAGTCGCATCCCGCATGCTGTGTAGTATTTACTGTCGTATTAAGCAACATGAAGTTTCATCTGTCCTTTGTTTTCATGTCCATTAAGTACAAAATTCATTTCGGTTTTGCAGAGCTTTCTTCTAAACTTTCCTGAGTTATAAATTATGGCGTTTCTGAAATCTGCAGCCTTGCCTGTGGGAAGAACACTTTAATTTGGTTTAACAGTAGATGAGTAATCTAGCTACACATAGTGATTTTTCAGTTCAGCTGCAGTCAGCTTCTTACCCCAACTGTTCCACTAAAATTTCAAAGACGGCAATCAATTCCCAGCCAGCCTTGTTTATCCTCCTCTTGATTTTTCTTGGTCTATGACACTGAAGAGAGCTCTATCTTATTAAGCATGTATGCTGTATTCTTGTTAATGGTTTTCAACACAATTTTGTTATGTTGGGGTGCGGACCTGGTTCTGCTCCATTCGGTCCTCACCTAGTGTTTTATCATGGAGACTCAAATATTTCATGCTTGTCATTTCAAAACAGATGAACAGCATCTCTTAAGGAATATATTTTAACTTCTCGTGTCTGTTTTGATCCTTTCCAGTGTGAAACTGGGTCAGCGTCCGTTAAACTAGTTTATCTTGTTCTCCATATACCTGAATACAAAGTCAGGCTGAAAGCTCTCACTCGGTGAACAGGTTCACTCCACTGCCATTTTATAGGCACCTGAACTTGAAACAGATCCTTTCAACGTCAGCAAGCTCTGTTCTGCAGCTGGGTGGATGGACGGGACAGAGATACGTAAGGGCTGATGCGTGTCTGCGAGCACAGAGGGTGGCTGCGCCGAGGCCATCAGGGAAGCTCCCGATTTGGGGTGCGGGCCGCTCCTCGGGGCGGCTGGGGGAGGGAAGAGGGAGACCCTGATGGTGCGGGAGCTCCTGCCCCGCGAGGTACTGGCGGGTCAGCAGATGGGATGTGCCGCTGTTGAGAAGCTTGTTTTTATTCCTGTAATTAGTAGGTAAGGTTAATTTACTCCTGAGAATGTGTAAGAGGGAGGCTCAGTCTCCAGGGACTGCTGCCTGCTGAAGGGGGGGGTGGTTATTTTGTTTTGTTTTAAGCAGCTAAGCGTGGTATGGACTGTTTCCTTACGGAAGAACAGAAACATCTTCATAGCTCTTGTTCTAAAAAGCTTTGAGAAGGCTGTGGGCGATGGGTCAGCCCATAAATGTTATTAATTTCATGTGGAGTGGCTAAACTTCCTGCTGACTTAGGTAATGTACCCACTGAGCTCGGATAAAAGGTTAGAGATGGCAATTATGGAAAAATCCTTTTCCGTTAAGCTTTTCTAAGCTTAACCAAGCCACTGTCAATAATTACTCTTTTTTGCTTGCTGTTGTGGGCTGAGTCTAATCCAGACTTCGTTTATTTATTTTTTTATTGCTTGAATATATACACTCAAGCTACATGGGGAATATCAAGCTACATTAGGTACACACTGAGCAAACGCCTTTGCTGGACACACCTGGTGTGTTAAGGAGTGAATAGATTTACAGTATGTTTGTAAGTGGTCATAACAGGGTTGTGAAAGTGTGTGCTCTTGTGCTTTTATTTCTCCTGTTGTCTCTTAAGTTGAACAACAATCTTGCAGAGTGGCGTTGGGGTGCAGGAGGGGTTCAACCAGAAGGGCTAGAAGGGGCAGCTGTTTGTTTATGCCAGGATTTGTATTCTCTCTTCTTCCTACTCCCTTTCTTAGGGGTAGTCTTATGTATTCCACCCACTCTCATTCCCTTCTGGTGAATGTGTGTGGATGTGCTCCAGGACCATATGTGCTCATAGATATATACTTCAAAGGAAACTCTAGACCGCCTAGAGAAGCTGTTTGAGTTTAGATGAGCCCTGAATTTACCGACTGCTACAGCATTTCTTTTGAAGAACCACATGGCAGTGCTGACATTTCTTTCCTTCAGCACCTTTACACACTGATGAACACCCTTATCCTCCAAAGTACGCAAGCTGCTGATACACATACTCTGCATGAACTTAACCAAGCTGAATTTCACCTCAAGGCACCAGCTCAGCTGGGCTTCTTGGTGGCTAGCTGACATGTTTGGATCACACGATGTATCTGCCCAACAGTGAGGATAACGTGAGGTTGTTTCTTTTTTTTTTCCCCTCCATGCACAATGATTTTAAAGAAGATTTTCCCAAGCAGTTTTCCTGGAATGGCAGGCACTTGCCCCAGCTGATTCAGGGGCACTGTCTTACTAAATTATTATTTCTAGGTACTGAGGATTCTGGCTGCAGACCAGAAGGACCTTGGCCCTGTCTGCTCTGCTGGGGCTGTTCTTGGTTAGATGCCTACTATCTGTTTGACAAACCTCTGCAGATTCTTGATGGCTTCTATATCATTTGTGTGGTCTTAAACTGAGTATGCTAAACATACTCTTAGTTGGGGAATGCAGGGCATCTGGTGCAAATTTTGGCATCCTTTTCCTTCCAAAAACCAGAGTTGCACAATAGCCACTCCATTGCAGCAGCAGCAGCAGCTGTTGAGTCTGCGCTGTATTCAAGTTAAATGTTTGCCAGGAGTTGTCCATTAAATTTTCCAATATGAAACATTGATCTTTCATATGAAGGCATTTTTTTTAAAAAGTCTTCCTACCTATTTTTATGGATATTTGGTCCGCTACTCTTGAAAAATGAGTGATTGTACCTGGCAGATGCTTCAGCGGACTTTTATAGAGCATCTTTCACTCTTTATGCACTCTAATCCATGGTGCTGATCTTCATTAATTTTTTTTCTGTAGAAGCAAGTTTCATATCCCAGACAGGCTGATCCTGTTTGTAGCTAGCTGGAGGTAAGGGAAGGAAAATAGTTTGATTTTTCACAGGTGTTGCCATGCAGTCATGCATTGCCTTCTCCAGCCCTCACACTTTGGTCAGCCATGAAATGCAGCATGCGAGGGCGTGTATGGAAACTGTCTGCTGAAAAAACCACCGTCTCTGAACGTAGGGAATTGGTCGTATTAGGAATGAGCAGTCTCGCTTGCCCGCCTCCAAAGACAGCGGCATGAAATTGCCTTTAGAGACTTGACAACAGCAAAAGAAAATGACTTCTCCCACTCACTCTGCCTTTGGAAGGGCATGTTCTTGTTAGCCGGGCTGCTCATAAAGGTGCGAGTCTCTTTCTTTGTTATCCCTAAGATAATCTGCCAGTGTGATGGGGGGTGCTTCTCACCTCCTGGACCACGTACTTGTTTCCCTGTTATCCATGGCTGGTGGAGTGTTTGTGTTCACAGGATCATTTGTTTACAAATGATATCGTTTCTCCTGAGACTATATCTTCTGATGATGATCAATGGCTCCGTTACTTTTAATAAAGCTGAGGCAGTCAGACACAGGAATTCTTTCGAAGCTGTTGAGGCCTTGTCTGAGTCATATAATACCTTAAATGAAAACAGAGCAAATAGGAAATGTAGAAGGGAATGACAGGTGTTGGCAGGAGGGATGTTTAGGAAGTTTATAGCTTTCACAGCTTTCTTTTCTGCTCAGGGCAGATGATTGCTCTGCCTTTAGGCACAGACAAACTGTAAATGAGAAGATGGTGGAGAAAAATGGCTCGCAGGGGCAGGGAGGTGGGTGATGGGTCTGACCTAACTGTCTTCCTTTTGCAGCAGGCAAAAGCTCCTTGTTCTGGTGAACCAAGTTCAGCATGTGGTGCTGACACCCTTGGCCCCGGGGGGGTGGTCATGGGACGGGGCTGGCTGGAGGCCAGGGCTCAGCAGCTCAGCTTCCCACAAGGAAGCGTCTCCTAGGACCTCCAGTAAGATTAGCTCCAAGATGCTCTGGCAGGCATTCAGTGGTTTTGGGATGTGTTTGGAAGCTGATTCTGAAGGCTATAGTACATATTCCGCTATGTTTCGATCTCCCCCAACCCCCCTACCTGTGAGTGTCCATATGACAATTTAACTCTTTTGCCAATTCAGGCTGTACACAGGCTTTTGTCAAGCTAGCAAAGCGATGGTGCTTTTCTGCAGATGTGGTAAAAGGGGATCTTTAGATATTACATTTAACTTTTTCTTTAATAGGAATAGGGGATGAATGCTGAGTGAGGACATCCCTACTATTCACTTTTCCGATAATATGGACCTTTAAGTTCCATATTAAGGCAATACATTTATGGCCTTTAAAACTCTTCTAGGCAAAATAGCTCATCAGAGGTTCAAAAAAGATTAAGTTTCAGGAAAAAAATGAAGTAGAAGTACAATGTGTGTTGTGCTGGCTAATTTGTTTTTGCAACCCTGGGCATATGCTACTGTGCCGCAGAATATGTGGGCTCTTCTTTCCCTGCTCACCTTCCTATCCCATCAGCCACCAAGCTTTTTGAACAAGCGCATGTTGTTAGCTCTTAACATCTCTCACTTCTCTGCTGTGCTGCTGCATGGTTAAACAGTTGACTGGCGATACTATCCAGACACGGCCGTGGCAAACAGCTTATTGTTTTGCTGTCAACTGGGTGTGTCTTTCCATGGCATCTGGTATCTGACCACAGTTCGAGAGCCACTGCCCTAGTCCCGCTGGACTTGCACACTCTTACACAACTACTGAAGCGCACTGCTGGTTTTCCACCTTCAAGATGAGGTCTTATTGTGCGTGGGAAACCTAGTCTAGGTATTGGCTCATACTAACCACCACTGAAAATAATGTTAGGGGACAGATTGATGTGGGTTTTATTTCCTGAGATCACGGAATCACAGAATGGTTGAGGTTTGGAAGGGACCTCTGGAGGTCATCTGGTCAAACCCTCCTGCTTAAGTAGGGCCTCCTAAAGCCAGTTGTCCAGGACCATGTCTAGATGGGTTTTGAATATCTCCAAGAATGGAAACTCTGCAACCTTTCTGGGCAACCTGTGCCAGTGTTCAGTCATCCTCACAGTGAAAAAGTGTCTCCTGATATTCAGAGGGAACCTCCTATGTTTCGGTTTGTGCCCATTGCCTCTGCTCCTGTCACTGGGCACCACTGAAAAGAGCCTGGCTCCATCCTCTTTGTACCCTCCCTTCAAATATTTATGCACATTGACAAAATCCTCCCTGAGCCTTCTCTTCTCCAGGCTGAACAGTCCCAGCTCTCTCAGCCTTTTCTCATAGGAGAGATGCTCCAGTCCCTTAATTACACTTGTGGCCCTTCATTGGACTCTCTCCAGTATGTCCATGTCTCTCTTGTACTGGGGAGCCCAGAACTGGATACAGTACTCTAAGTGTGGCCTCACCTCTCTCAACCTACTGGCAACACTTTGTCTAATGCATCCTAGGTCACCATTAGCCTTCTTTGCAGGAAGGGCACATTGCTGGCTCTTGTTGAACTTGGTGTCCACCAGGACTCCCAGCTTCTTTTCTGCCAAGCTGCTTCCCAGCCAGGTGGCCCCCATCATGTACTGGTGCCCAGGGTTGTTCCTCCCCAGGTGCGGGACTTTGCACTTCCCTGTGTTGAGCTTCATGAGGTTCCTGTTGGCCCATTTCTCCAGCCAGTCAAGGTCCCTCTGGATGGCAGCGTGACCCTCTGGCATATCAGCCACTCCTCTCAGTTTTGTGTCATCTGCAGACTTGCTGAGGGTACCCTCTGCCCCATCATCCTGATCATTGATGAAGATATTGACCAGTATTGGACCCAGTATTGACCCCTGGGGTACACCACTAGTCACTGGCCTCCAACTCAACTTTGTGCCGCTAATGGGTATCAGTTTTCTAGTGGAAGAGAGATGGGATTAAAAAGCACCTTGACTGGCTTCCGCTGAGGAGCTGAGAGAAGCTGGTGTGAGTGAGGTGCAGAGACACAGGCAGACATGTGGCAGTGTTTGCACGTCTTGCTTGGCAGCCAGGGAGGGGGAGCTTTCGGAGGGAGAGATGTGTGTTTTGTAGGTTATTGCCGATTTGTACATTTTTATCACTAATCTTGAAAATAGTTTATCCCCAGCTTAAATCCCCAGCTTCTGGAGTCAAGTGATTGAGGGAATGTCAGCATTTTCTTAAAAGAATAATAATCTCCTTGTTCCTGGGATTAACTTGAGAAGGTACGGCAAGTTAAATCTAGGTGCTTAAAAATGAAAAGTAAATAAAAACATGCGTTATTTGCCACTTGTGGACCTGAGACTGTCAGTATGGCTAGGGCCGGGACTGCTCTGTAGACTGCCATAGCCTAGTGTCTCGGTGGCTCAGGTGCTGTGGGACTGCACGCACACGGTCCTGAAGGCTTGCTGCTGGCAGTGCTCATGCTTTATGTTGAAGCATGCATCAAGCCAGTGGGGTTACCTTCCAGAGACTTTAATATGCTTGTAGTAGTCCTTTGTCTGCAAAAGTTGATGTCAGGCTGAGTGCTGTTCCCCTTTCATTTTGGGGCAGGGTGGAGTTCAGTGGTTTCCATCCTTCCCCCAGTTCCTTGTGCCTCTCTCCTTCCTTCCCTGCAGCTGGCGGGTGCTGCTTCCTCCCCGAGCTGATTCAGCTTCTGGCGTGGCTGCGCTTTGCGCCAGACCTGTGAGATGTTTTGATTTGGGGGCGATTTGTTTGGGTTTTTTTAAAGAACACAGTGCTCTTTTGGAGGTTTTATTTTTAAACTCCACGTGTGAACATGCACCCAGCTTGCCTGCGGTTAGGCAAGCAGCTGAACTGCACAGAGGGAAGGTGTGGTAGCCCTCCTGCATGGGCAGGGAGGCATGGGGGTGGCGGCAGGGGGAAGGAGGCAGCTCCCAAACCAGCTTTGCTGCCGGAGGATTGGCAAGGTGCAGCGGCATCCTTCCCCAGGTGCTTGCTGCTCCTCCCACCCCTCCCTGAGGTTGCTGCCCACTTGCTAAAAGTTGGTAAAACAGAGTCCAAGGGACCTCTCCCCGGGAGCTGAGGAGACTTTTACTCCAACTCCTTGGTGGCAGGGCTGCAGGCACAGCCCCATCTGCTGTACCCACAGAGCCCGGCCAGGCTGGCGGGGAGCTGGAGACATTTGCCCACGGAGGGAGGCTGCACAGTGACAGTGGTGCTGAGCTGGGTGTCCCTTGTCCACCTTGTTCACACCGCTGTAGGTAAATCACTCTAATCTTGTTCCTGGTCCAAAAAAAAGTGGTCAAGACTGGGCCATATCCGCAAATATAGTGAGTCTTCTCGGGCGGCGTGAGTCGCAGGACCAGTGGAAGCAGTTGTGCCATGGTGGAGCTGGAGAGGGGTCAGAGCTGAAGGTGCTTGTACTCTGAATGAGACCTGTAGTACCTGGGCACAGGTTCCTCTCCAGTAACCTCATTCTTCCCTGCACTGGAGCTGGGTTTATCATAGTCCTGGAAAACACATGGGCATTCACTGCATTGTTATTGCCTCGCTGAGGAGCTTCTACTTAGGTATTAGTTTTTCCTGGCTCACCTTGGTAGGGAATCCTGTCTAACAGCCAGAGAGAGCCTAGCCCTTAAAAAAACCACCCATAACATCCTCTCTGAGCATCTGTTAGCTGTGTCCCAATTGGCTCGAAGGATCTATGTACTGGGTGCTTGTGAGCAAAAGCTATGTGAACCTGCCAAAATTATGCCCTTGGCTGCAAAGAGAAGAGGCACATGGAGTCCAATTACTGGCTCTAAGCAGTATAAAATAATGTTAAATAACTCCTGATTTTTAGATTTAATTAAAATGAAAGGCTGAATTGGCACAGCCGCTTCTGAATTCACAGTGAGGGGTAGGAGTTTGCAGCAGAAAGTGTGGTCTAGGGGAGAAACTTTGAAATCATTCTAGTAGTGCTGGAAGACAGAGATCCAAAAATATTTGGCCTTGCTCACTGTGCTGAACATGCTCCTGTTCATGGTTTTTGTTGCTTGTTCCCAAGTGACAATGACACATTCACTTAAGTCGTGGGGAAAAAAATTAGATTTCAAAGCAGCTGATTATGAATCATACTAAAAAAACCCCAACCACCCTGTACTGGGGACATAAGAAAAATGTAGTTCAGCATTTACAGTCATGAGGAAAAAAAGAAGTTTGGGGAAGTAAAGCACCCGAAGTAGCCTGCAAGTCATCACGTATTGATACAACTTGACAAGAGTGATTTCTGTCAGCATGTCAAACTATGTGTTTTGCCGTAATCTTCCTCTATTTATACTGAGATTGCCTGGTCTGACTGACAGCTAGTTTGCTTGTTCGTTCATGGGGTAATCTGTTTTGTTTCCTATGTCTGTATGAAGCTGAAGAAGAAAATTGCAGGTAGGATTTTTGTAGGGAGAGGGAGTCTTTCCTGCTCATCTCCATGTGTGAAAAGTTGCAAGCTGTGCTCAAGGGAGAAAAGAAAACCTTGGTTCTGCTGCTGTTTCTGGGATATTGTTATAACACCTTTCTAATGAAGCCCTCATAGCGCAGCGGTGGAAGTCAGTCCCGGATAGGTCCTTGGCAAAAATGAATTTGGAGAATTCCCACAGCTTCTTTAAAAATCTATTTATTTGTGTTGTATGCTACCGATTTAGCTTTTTTTTCCTTCAAGATGGAAGAATTAACAGTCCTCCGAGCGTATTAACAATTTTCCTGGCTTTTTGGATGTTATTCTAAATATGGGGTTATAACTGCAGTACTAAAGTTTTGTGTTCATAGTGTTTAAATTCGTGCAAGAAATTGCAAACCTGTATTCTGGTTGGACCTTTTGTTTAAAAAAAAAAAAATTCTAAGTACTTAGGCTTTCCTGAATTATAAGTTTTGTGAGAGAGACTGTAAAACCAATCCAGCCTTGGAAATCCTGGCCTCTTTGTGCTGACATGATGTTGAGCAATGCTTGGGCAAGTGCATTTATGAAGTGACATGGTTGAAAGCTGCAAACCTATGTAATTATCTCCCTCCAGATGCACATGCTAAACTTTCAGTGTTGCCGCATCACTTAAGCACGGTCTGAAGTCTAAATTTTTCTATGAATCTTGCAGTATTTCATGGGGTATTTTTTGTTTAAGCACAGTTCCTCAGAGTTACATTAGAAATTTAGACATTGGAACAGACTGCCCAGGGAAGTGGTGCAATCACAGTCCCTGGAAGGGTTCAAAAACCATACGGATGTGGTGCTTAGGGACATGGCTTAGAGGTGGACCAGGCAGTTAGGTTAACAGGTTGGACTCAATGATCTCAGAGGTCCTTTCCAACCTTAACGATTCTATGATTCTATAAATAATTCCAGCTTTCTATTAAATTCCTACATTTCAAAAGCTGTAGTGAAAGACAAATAAAAACAATAAATGTGCATAGCTCCTCAAAAATCACAAGATGATAATCAAGCCATATGGGAGGGGAAGGGGATGCTCCATGTATATTTGGCTTTGTGTTTCTTTTTTTTCATGGGAAGAGAGTCATCTGAATCATTGCTCTGGAAGTATTTGGGGCTGGCACAACTACTGCAAACCACAGTACCATTCACCAAAGCAAATAGTGGTAATGTGCTCAAAACCCACTTCGATCACTTCCTTCATCATTTTCCAATGGGCCTAAGCTACAACTCTCACCACCCTAAATACAGGACAGATCCACATTAACTCAATGGGAGTGCTTGTTCCCCGTCCCCGGCTTGTTAAGTGGTGCAGGATCCCCAGTATTGGAAGTCCCTGCTGTATCTGGGAAATGATGCATCATCCGGGTTGACCGGGGTGTTACTGTGGACCGACCTACTGTGCACAAGGGCGTCCCATCCTAGGGGACTAAGGGTGGTAACTTTATGCAATAGGTTCATAACAGAGCTCCTGCCTACACCCGTATCCTCCAATTTGAGTGGGCTGAGGACATGCATGTTATTAGGTGCCACAATGAAGAGAAGCTTAGATGTCAGTTATTTTAAATAGTATGATTCATCCCTTATCCTTTTACCTTGTACTCCCGCCTTTCTCATGCCTTTGCTCCTCTTAGGCTACAGATCATTAGCTTTGCTAAAACTGCTGTTGGTATCTTCAAGGCGGCTGGATTGCAGGGACTTGCCATCACTGGACCAGACAGGTCTCTTTGATAGTCGCCTGGCTCTGTTTGAAATGCCAATTCTAAAAGGCTTTTCACAAAAAAAAAAAAGGATAAAATACTCTGGTAACTGGAGCTGGATGCTGCTCATGCAAGAGCTCTAAAGGAATGAAAATAAGAAATTGCTCCTGCTTTGCTGTCTGCTTAAATAAACCAATAATATACCAATCTAGCGAGGGCTTCTGGGGTCATGCAGGGAGATTAGCAGTAAATCTGGCTCCTGTATTAGGGAGTTTGGTAGAAATCAGAATAGGAATAGAAGTAGTAGATAACAGAAATATAATGCCCAAGAGAGGAGACAGCATGTCTTGGGTAAAGGGAATTTGTTTCTTGTGCATCTGTGGAAGTTTTTGAAGGAAGCTACTGTATGGATACAGCAGATCTAGCTGACACCTTGTCAAAAACTCCTTGAAAATAGAAGTACAAGCTATATTTCACAGAAATATGTTAGAACCACAGTTATCAGGGAATGAAAGAAAAAGTCTTCTCACAAATTGCTAAGGGGTTAAAACAGGAAACAAAGAACTGGAATACCTGTTTAGCATCCCTGTTCTATAGCAGCTATTGCTGGGATGAATTCCTTCAAAGATCTGTGCTGTTGTCGGAGCTGTTCAACATGTTCATCAATGATTTGATTTTAAGTAGATGACACAACTTGTAGAGGATACCAAATTATTTAAAATAATCTGACCTGAAGCTGCCTGAAATGACTTGCAGAGACTCTTGACACAAAGTTGGAAATACGAGCAAATGAAATTCAGTGTCAACGAATGCAAAATAATGCATGGAGGGGGAAAGGAAATAATCCTCTTCTTGCTGAGGGGGTAAAAAAACCAACACCCTCTTGGAGGTACAGCAGATAATTCTTTGTAAATGTCAGTTCAGTGTGCGGCAGTGCTCAGTAAAGTAAATAGAACAATAAGAAATACTTGGAGAGGAGTAGAGAACAAAATCAGAATTATCGCTATGATGCTACAGATACATAAATATTTGCATCTTGGATAGTGTGAAGAATTCTGGTCATCCCACCTCAAAACAAAAACAGAAATAGAGAAGGGTAGGAGAATTTAGGGTGAAAAAGATTGACGCAACTTTCCTTTGAAGAAAGACTCTTCAGCTGGGGGGGGAAAAAGGCAAGAAAGAGAAAATATGATGTAATTAAAAATTACAGACTAGGAACAATACAATTATCAGGCAGCAGGCTTAAATAAAAAGTAAGTCCAGCTCCCTCTTCTGCCCCTTCTTCTGTTCAAGGCAGAGTTAAATCATGAAATTGCTGCAGGAAGCTTTTGGCTGCCAGTGATACAAAGAAGAGATTAGGCATGTACATAGAAAATTAGGCATATACATAGAAAATAAGGCCTTTGGTAACTTTTAAGCCTTAATGCAACTTCCAGTTTAGAAAGTCCTGAAACCCATTTTCCTAGGAGTCCAGGAGGGTGTTTGGGATGCAAAATGAATGATCTTCAGTGGCTGCTGCTGGCCACTGTTAAAATTTGGTTCATCTTCCCTGACTGTCTTCAACAAGACACCTAACTTTGAGCTCTGTACGGTTATTTAAGGCAACCTCTATCATCAGGGGAGAGAGGGAAGGGGAGGCTGAGGTGATTCATGCAAGCCTAAGATAAGCACCTAAACAAGGGGAGCTGAATCACCCCCAGGAGGGCTTGGTCTCCTTGAAAACAGAAATAACCTCATGACTAGTTTGGGCTGCTCGGCAAAAAGTGAGATGAAGTCTGTTCTGGGGGAAGGGTGTTGGGCTAGAGGATGTTTCATCTGTCTTATTATGATTCCTCTCGGGTTTCTAAACAACAAAAAAAGCTGTGCATCAAAGTAGGTGGGTATCACGGGCCTTAATTCAGAATGGCTTAGCACAATGACAGTGGGTATGTTGGGCTGGCTTTCCAATGTGTCTTGAGCTCATTCAGCAATGGGTGGCAAAGGGTGGCTGCAGATGATCACGGGTGTGAAGAGGGGCTCCACGCTTTAGTAGTGCCCAGGTTTAGTAGTGTCACCTTCTTCTTTTGCTTCCAGCCTCCTAATGTAGGTGGCATTGTCTGATGAGGGGCTCAAGGGCTTGAGGGAATGCAACAAATCCTGCTGGAATAAGGGACAAACATTGTTACAGATTAACATTTAAATATCTTTAGTTAATGTAATTACATTTCCTGAATTACACCCTACATTGAGTGCAGTTCAGTACGTTCCACTGGTGCCCAAGAGAATAAAATGTGATTAATTTCATAAAAAGTTGCTATCTTTAGACTAGACGGAATAATAAATAGCTCTGCAGGTCTGTGCTGGGCGTATCTGAGCTGAGCGCTGAGACACGGGTTCGGTGGCATGTGTCAGCTGAGGAACCCACCAAGGAGCTCTGAGCCAGTGTGCACGTGAGGGAGCTGGAAGAGGTCTAAGAGAAATCTACTTTGCGCTTGGGGCAGGCTAGTTGGGTGTACGTCATCCATGAGGGCAGCTCGCCTGACATGTGATAACTTAATCATACATCTGATTGTGGAGATTGCTTGCAGTGATGATAAATAAGGTAATCTGATTTATTAAGGGCCTTAAATTGGTACAGCATCTCTGTACAAGAGACTAGTTCAAAAGTAACGAAGCTCATCTATCTACCGGTGCAAACATCGCTTCTATATTGCTCTACTGCCAGATGAAACTGGGATAATTCATCTTTTTTGGTGTTCTAGACAAGGTAGTCAACAGGTAGACTCCCCAGCTCAAATTTAAAAAGGGTAAACTTCAATTTTATTTTTCCTACCTTTGACTACATCGCTGCTTTTCTGTATAGTAGACGTCCAAAGTACGTGCCTGTCTGGTTTTTAGGTTTAGATTTCTAAATTACCACCAGATGCTTTAAAAATGACATAACCATGGGGTGAGCGTGATCCCAGGCTGCAGGGTGTGAAGGCATTAGTCACCACGGGCATGCCTGCGGTGGAAGGCAGGATTCCTCTGCAGGCCCACTGCACGACTGGTGGCCCAACACACCCAGGGTTTTGTTGTTTCTTGTCTCTATTGCTAGCTCCCTGCAAACCCTGTTAAAAAAAAAATTCACCGTATTGTGGGGGAAGGATTTCCCACTCAGCCTCATTTTGTACACCAGTTAATCAAGAAAGAAATTAGGAGCGTGCTATCACCCAAAATTTTAATTGAATTGTTTAAATAGCAGTGATGTGGGGGAGGATTTAAATGTCATATGCCAAATGAAAAGTTAGGGTTTTTTTTAAAAAACCACACTTATCTGCTATCTATCGTTCCCATAGCAAGGCCCATGTAACTCCATTGTACAGCTATTTCAAGAGTAATTGAAAAAGAACTACTGAAGGACCCAGGGGAGAAGGGAGTTTGGAGATTCAGTACTTTTGAATTGCTGTCACAAACAATCTGATGTTGAAATACTCTGTAGTACAAATGTGATAGATATATCCCCAGTCAGCTGGCTTTTCATTAGAAATTGAGACATTGAAACCTTCTCGTGATTCAATTTGCGGTATAGTGGGGTGACCTGGAGAATGTTCTGGGAGGAAAGAGAAGCCTTTTATGACAGGTATTTTCCAACAAGTTACCAAAACTCAATGCTACAAGAATGTTCTGCACAATTTTCCAGGGTTACTTACTGTTTTCAAATACGTACTCCCCTACTTAAAAAAGAGCCCCCTTTTAAATTTATTATTATTGTCATGTATTTTTATTTATAATTATTTTTATTTATTTATTACAGCCCATGTAATGTAAAAACCTTTATGCTGTAATTGCAAGTAGGCATTTATTGCTGCTGCTGCCACTGATACAAAATGACTGACACTCTGAAATGGGGGCCATGGGAGGGTTAGGTGGAAGCAAGCCTGAAATGATTTGGGTTTTTTTTTTCCAAGAAAAGGCAACCTAACCTTTTTAATAGAAAGATGCTTGACACATCATGAAAAAGCCAAATCTTGTACTTGGGGAATTATTTCTGAACACTGACAACCAATCAGCTTAGCAGCATTAAGGCAAAACTTCCTTCTCTGCCCCTTTTGGACATTTGAAAAAGGCATTTCAGATGTGCACAGCTTCCGTGTGCAATTAGCTGGAGGATTGGCTGCTTGTGATTTTTGAATCATTCAGGAAAGTAACACCTGCTTGGTTTCTAAAATTGTACCTTCATGATAGCACCACCTAGTAATTATTATTCTGAGTCATGAACTAATGCTCATTACCACTTCATAGTAGCAGTATAATTAAAAATTCTGTGCCGTATTCCAGTAATGATCAAGCTCGAAAGCTAAAGGCACAACTTTAGAGAAGTTAGTTGCAGTATATTACTTGGTCTCTACTACATCTGCTGAATGGTTTCTGAATGCTCCTCAATTATTCCTGAGCTAAAGTCACATTTTCATTTTTCCTGGTGTGTCTTGAATATGAGTAAACATTGTGAGGGAAGGAAGGTGAGAGCAGCAAAGGCTGTCCATCCAAAAAGGGGGCTCTTGGCTTGGCTCTGGAAGAGGCTAGGGTCAGGTCTCTATGGAAATGAGCTCCTGCACTCATTGCTTTGAAGGTCAGAGGGGACCTACAGAAGCAGTTGATCCCTGACCGAAAGGTGAGAGGCTGACTGGAAAAAAAACAGGAAAAATCAAATGGTCTATAGCGGTTAATTTTGAGTTGAACAAAGCACTTTGGATTCTTTCCTCAGTTCAGATGCAGGTGAGCTCAAGACGTTGGTTTGCCTTTTTTTTTCTGTAAAGAAATTTGACTCTGGAGTAGCCAGTGGTCTTTCCTCAAGGCTTTCATCTACAGGATGTGGGGGTGCCTGGACTCGGGAGTACCTTCAGCCTGAGCTGGGCAGCTGATTGCACGGGACATTAGTCCACCCCATCAGTCTGTCCTTTCTCTTTCCTTCCTTCTCCTGGCCCAAAAGGCATTTCTGTATGTGAAGAGAAACAGCTCTGGTGGGTGGGAGAGAGCAGGGGAGCTGGTGGTTTAGTTTCTTGTTTGGGAGATGAAAGACTGAACTTGGAAATTCTGTTCCAATTTAGGCAAAGCAGAGATGATTTACACGGAGATCCCCTGGTTTGATGGCTGCCAAAATAGCTCATAGAATCACAGATCTGAAAAACTTCTTATCAGTCTTATCAAATCTGCCAAGCTCCTAAGAACAGCTTTGATCCACTGGATTGGCATTCTCCAATCAAATCAGCTCTAGGAAAAAGACTTATCACCTATAAGCTGACACTTACAGACAACAATTGTCACCTCTTTATCATCCTCTGTTTACCTTCTCCGAGATAAATTACATGGATTGGCTGTAGTGTCTGTCTTTAAGTCTAGTTCTTAAATAGATCCTATCGCTTTCATCTGAGCTCTTACCGATTTAATGACATCAGATGCAAGCAGTCAGGAGCGGGTACATTCTAGGAAGACCAATGCTAGATGACGTGATTTCATCTCACAATTTAAGCATGGTACTTTGATGCTGTGTGTGTTGGAGTATCACATTTGCTCTCTATGCACTTCCCCGGAGTGATTATGCCAGCGGGCAAACCACCGTGACCCTAATGTTCTTTTACATTACTGTCTTCCAAATTACATTCTAACACTGTGACCTGAATTTTGGGTCTGCTTTTTGTGTGATCTTGTTTGGTTACAGTAATAATGCTGCTGTTCAACTGAGTCTATTGTACTGTGTGATCCACTTCATCACACTTTTGAACTCTACTTGTCCTTTTGTGCAGGTCATGGGAAAATTGGCGGTACGGTAGATTTATACCAGCACTGACTTTCTTAAATAGGACTTCCACATTCCTGGAAGACTTTTGCTTCAGGTCTTGATTCCCATAAAGAAGAGGGGAGCTGATATATCCAGGATTGAATGCCAATGGTTGAGAATGATGGATATTCAATCTGCTTTGTTGACCTGTGTAGCATCTGCATCTAAATAGACCTGGTTACTTATCAGTAATAATAGACTTAGTTTGCTGAAAGACACCATGCACTTTTATTAACCAAACTTATCAGGCTGGGGACGTTTTCTGGGTAGGATTATAGGTCTGATTTTCATAAAGTTATATTGACTGTTTTACTGAGGATCCTGTACCTTAATTCTGTATGGTCTTCATTTTCTATGAACGTTTAGGTTCTGTTGGTCGACATCAATGTTCAATTAAATGACCTGCAATTGCCACAGTGGCCTCATTCTCAGTTCCTAAATATTGCTAAAATACTTCATTCTTTGTCCTCTAGTATGTTCTTAAAATGTGATTTTTAACCAGTCTTCAACCCTGGTGGCTCCTTGTCCCACACTTCTAAAACTCATGGGAGCAAATGATTCGGTCTGACAGATCTTCAACATTTTAACTTCAACAAATGCTGTATAACATCTTCTGTAACTTGCTTAGGAAATGGTGCCAGCCAACTTTCAAAGCTCAGGCAAAATACTGCTGCGGTGGGGTGAGGGGCTGACAGAGCCTCTGTCTCGGCATACTCGAAAGCCTCAGGTTTTCCAGCAGAAGGCTGGTGGGTGGGAAGCCACTGCTGAAGTCGGGGCACCTGAGCCAGGTGTGCCCAGCAGCCCGTGCTGTGCTAATGGCAGCTTTGGGGAACATTTGCTTCTCCGTTTTTCTGAAAGGTGACTGATGAGCACATAACAGTGACCTAGTCACAGTCAGGGTGCCATATTTTGCTGCTATTGCTATTGGTACATGCAATTCAACCATAGTCTAATCTCACAGATGTGGTTTGATTTAACTTAATTTTAGGGTAATATTCTACAATATTGAGGAATATTTATGAAGTGAGTTCTTTGAAGCTCTTTCCTCCTGCTCTTAGCATCACTTAGTCTTGGTGGATGCCTTTTATCTTGAAACAGATTTTAGCTAGCCATTAGGAAAGCTGAATAGTGGTGCTATTTCAGTTGGCTCTGTGATATTTTGCTCTTGCATATTAACTTTGCTGTTCTGCTTCCTATTCCAGTTGAGTCTTAATGTTCTTGCACTGCTAGTGGCTGTTTCTTTCATTGAAGGATGTGTATGCTAGAGAGGAGAGAGAAACGGAGTAGAAAGCTGAGGAAACAAGGTATCCATATATATATACACACAAGTGTTAATGATTTTTCCAACAGTATCAGAAAGGTGGTTCTTGCACGAAACACTTGTGGTCTCTTAACACAGCACGGGATCTCCCTCTCCCCGACTCCCTGCTGCAGACATATTCAGCTCTTTTCTGTTTTGTTTACATGCTTGGCAACTTGGAGCAGGGGCAAAGGCATGAAAGAGAAAGAGGAGCCCTCGCCGAGCAGTGGGAGGGGAGATTGCAGGCTGGGAAGGGAGTTTGTGGGTTGGGGAGGGATGGAGGGAGCTGGGAGGTGGCTGTGCTCTTCTCCCCAGCACGGAGGAGACGAGGGAGCTGCTGCAGGTGCTGCTTCTGCTTGTTTCTCTTCTCAGCCAGCAAAGCTGCCTGAGTTTCCGGGTATGCTCCATTAAGGTTTTGTTGCAGCACTTTATTTCACTTCCTTGTTCAGTCTCTCCAGTTTCTTAACGGAGCTATAGCTGGGCCCTTCCCTAAAACAATCAGGGGACTGGAATATGTCCCTCTGTCTCCCACTTTGACCCCCAGATCTTCCCACATTTCAAATAGAAAGCACTCCATAGCAACATGCGTATTTTTAAGAAGTCCATGATGGACATCTTATAAACGAGAGCTCTCTCAATTTGCAGTGTACTTTAGTGAGAGAACTGTGACAGACTAGTTATTTCTCCTCCTTGCATGCAGAGCAAACCTTCCTGCATGAATGAGAAACTTCTCAACTGATGAGGGTGCTCCTTTGAAGTAAACAGTAGTTTGCAAGGAAAAATCCTTATCAATATTGAGAGACCAACATATACATATATATATATAACGTATCCTATTATAGGAGAGAAAGTTATGTAAGAAAGAAATACCATCTCAGCAGTCATAGCTTCAGGAGCTGTTAGATATTATTACTGTTGTCCTTTCTTCTCAGAGAAACTTCCTGCAATGAGTTGTCCAGGCTTTTGGACAGTGCTCATATGACTAATAATTATATTTTATTTTTAGCTTTGGCTGACATAGTTACCAGGAATACTTGCGTATTGAATCACTGCAAGATGCCTTTTAAACGACTGCTCTGCAATGCACGTACCAGTGCTATAGGAAGATAGGCAGAACTGGGACACAGGTGTACCAGATTCCAATCGTGTTCCAAACTTCACATCATTTTGTGGTCTTGAGATATAACTGTATCTTAAGCTTTCCCCCAAGTGCCTTTCTCCTGGTCATCCTAAGGAGGATGCCTCCTGCTTCTGTTGCTCTGAGTGCTTCCATGGCCACAGACAACTGAAATAAGTTGATTTATTATTTTACATTAAAATGTAAAAACCTCTTTACTTTTTTTTTTTAAATCCTTTTTGTCTCAGGTGCCAGGTAACAATGTGGGGTACAAGGATTGGCACAGCTGAGGTGGAAGCATACAGTAGCATAGGTGGAAATTTCTTAAGCCATGTTTGCTGCCTAAAAAGACTTAATGTATAACTACTCCTTCAGTCACAACACTTGATACCTGTTAGAGCCTTTAGAAGGACTGCATTTTTGCTGCCCTGCCTCATAAGGTTATTTTTCTAAGAAGATTGTTTTCTGAAAGGTAGAGGTGAGAATTGCAGGAGAGAGAAATGGTAACCATCAGCTACTGTAAATGGAAGAGTTTAACCTGGAATCTAAAAGAGAAATCCAACCTGCTGCATCTCTGTCCCTGAGAAGAAGTAGGCCAGTGAGTCTCAGTCCCAATATCATGGAGGTACAACTTGTAAAAATCAAGTTATTTTCTACCACTTCCTTCTTGTGGGAAAGAGACTTGGTTTTTAGCCCAAGTTATATCTATTTCTTTGTCCCCATTACCTCCTATGAGAAAGCAATTTGTTTCTCCCTTTCTTCTCACTCTTCTATATTGGATCATTTGAGAGTTCAGCAGCTTCTCAGCTTGGCCCTGGTGGGCTCAGAATTAAAATCTGAACTCTTCTGGATGGTCTGATGCTTTTCAGAGCACACTTCGTTCACGGGCAGCGGGGGTCCTGCAAGAAGTGTCTCTGAAGCTGGGGAGATGTTCAGCTGGTCCTTTGGCACAGGTGGTGCAGAAATTGGTTAGAGGAAGATCCTGCTTTTTGGAAGACGTACAGAAGGGATAAGAGAAGTGGAGTTCTGCTCCTGGGGTGGCGGAAATGTTGATCAAAGCTGAGAGGTTGTAAGAGATGATGAAGAAAAGGAATCATATTCTCCCTAAATATAGGCAAGACTTCAGGAGTCCAGAGTAGCCAAATAGCCTGAGACTTGAGGTATTTTGAGCATGTCCTCTCTGAGATACCTCAAAGGGACTTGATCATCAGAAAAGCATGAGCATGCAGCCTCTGAAGCTGCTGCCCTCTGTTCTCTAGATCAAAAGATTATTTAATCTCTCTGAAAAACATCCAGTGCCCACTTTGCATTTCAGCTGGTGCACGTACCAGGCAAAAAAGGAGCCGGCACTACCAGTAGTTAGAAACTGGCCCCCAGCTCCGTGTGCCAGCACACCAAAACACACATTCGCTGCCTTCGGGGCAGCCCCTGCCTGTGTTTGTAGTGATTTCTGCCACGATGCTGTGCCAGCAGCTGCCTCAGCTCCCTGCTGCGAGTCAGCCGGGAGAGACACCAGTGGGTGCCCAGCCCAGCACTGACAGGCAGCAACTTATATTTCATGCTCTCCTGATCCATCCTCACATGAAGCATTATCCTCTGTACTACTGGCACTGGGCAGGTGCCCTCTGGCACACCCAAGGTGGTGGTTTGCTTCCAGAGTTATTGGGATGGCCAAAATCTGGCTTCCCTGGGGCATGCAGCCTGGGCAGGGTGTCATGTCCATCCCCTCCATTTTTTTTCCTCCCATAGGAACAATGTGAGCTGTAGTTTTAATAGTTTTTAAGTCTTTTGGACTATCCTAGAACTAGCAGGCTTTCTTACAGACTGACTGGCCCTGGGTGGTGAAAGGTTGGTTGATGCCATGCAAGTCTGGCACCCTAAAAAGGTGCCTCTTTGCATGATTTATCTGAAGAGCTTTTTGGAGACTGGCTGAAACCCCTCAATTCTTACAAAGCGCCAGTCTTTTAGGCTGGGCAATCATATGGCTCATCTTTCCGAGGAGAAGGATTGGTGATCTTTAGGGTTTGGCTCCGTAATGGGTATTGGTTCTCCTCAAAGAAATGCACAGGCAGACCACTTTTTACCCTGTAGCAGAAGAAAGGTCCCTGGACCCCGTTCTGGACCTGGCCTTATAAACCTTACCCTGTGATACAGTAAAGGCCCTGGGCCTCCTGAGTGTCAACTTGAGTTTTAATTTATTTTCCAAAATAGCAAAAATTCTGGAATGTGTGTATTTTGTGGTACTTTCTTCATGATCACCTGCTGACTGCATCGACACTGGCTTCTGGAAAAATCTAACTTGAGCTTACTTCTCATATGTTCAAGCCACCTCATTACTGCAGGGAGCCACCTGAGAAATGTGTTAATGGCCATATGCCAACATGCTTAGCTCTATAAAAACCGCTGAGATGAACCTGCTCCGACTGCTGAAAGCCAGAAACAACTACCCTCTTGTCTACACCAGAAAAACTACAACTTGTTAATTTGCCATCGGCCAGCAGCTGCTCTCGGGCTGGCAGTGGTGGAACTGGTAAACGGAGCTCAGGCATATTTAACACTGTAATAAAACATAATTTAGAATTACAGAGCAGACTGGTAATGCTGCCTATTATCAAGGTTGTTTGACACTTCCCATTATAAGACTCTATTTTCAGCCGCTTACAAGTTTGCCAAATTTTAACAGCTTGCACTGAGATTTCTTTAACTCGGTGTCTGCCTCTTGCTGAATATTCTGTTATTGTTGTTTAAAAAGAAAAACCAGCATTTAGCCAGAGCAGCTCAGCTGTTTCTAAGAAAGAGGACTGAGAAAATATCTTGTTAGTCCTGTTAAATTTAGGTGACCTTTTCTTTTAACAGCTCAGAGGCAGGATTTGGCAAGAGGGGGGATCCGCTGTCAGAGATGCTTGTGCTCTTTCTATGAATATTGACCAAAATAGGCTGAAGTGCAAGTCCTCAAAACATTTCAGTTAACACCAGCTAGCAGGTCTTTAATTCGTAGCAGCTCATTTCCCTGAAGAGGTGATGCCTGCAGGCTGTGCAAGTCTGATCCTCGTCAGGGGGAAGCTGGTTCCTACCCAGCCCCTGGAGCATGAGTCTGTGGGCGGGCGCTTGCGGACGCGTGGTGCCTGGTTTCCCCGTGGCTCCCAACTGAGCCCGAGCCATACAGAGGAGGGGGCTGAAAGGTTTAAATGGGGCAGAATGTGATAGTAACCATGAGAGCAATTTTTGTGTGCTTTGGAGAGCTTTAAGTTGTGTGTAATAGGCAGGTGTAATATAGGTAGACGTCCCTATAGATAATAGATGTGTGTGCACCTACACATTGTTCATCGTATCCATTAACTTAATGCTTTCCTTGTAACCTTGTGTGTTAAGCTACAAAATGCAAACCAAAAATCAAATTTGTTAATAGTGCTTGTCAATGGCTTCTCTTTTTTCCTGGATATAATGGTAGAAATCAGACTATTATCATAGAATACTACAGGCAATCAAAATTGAATTACTTTTGCTCTTGTTCACAGTAGGTTTTCCTCCAGTAACATGTGGCTCTTTAGTTATTCTTTGCTTTTCCATAAAGACACTGTTGAAGTTGGGTGCTACTCCTGCCTCCACGTTACTGCAGGTGCTGGTGAGATTTTGATCCATCCCTACAGACACCCAGGTCCTGTCTTTCCCTGGTCACTGCCAGTGGCTGGAGGGGGAAGAAAAGGGAAAACACCTAAGCCCCTTTAGGAAAGCAAGGAAATCTGTCCCTGCTTTTAGCTATGCTGCCAGTCCACCAGTTACAGTAGCTATGGTCTAGCCATCAAAATTGCCTTATCCTTTCAGTTTTCTATTAGCCTGCTTACATGGAAATTGCAGGAGCATCTCATGGCTTCTCTTGCAGAGCTCCTAAAAGCTGCAGACTCAGCATCTCTGGGTTGGTGTGCAAGCAGCATTAGTCTTTATCTACTACATATCTACAGCTGCAAATAGTAAGGCAGCTGAAAGCCTACACCAAAGGGCTCAGAGAATCATGAAATCAATTATATTACTCATTTCCAGGCAAACTGGGTTATGGTGGAGTTCAGTCATCCAAACACATGACCTTACAGTTGGAGGTGAGGCATGGCTGCAGGAAGACCGCACTTAAATATAAAAATAACATTCGAAAATTTAATTAAAACTCATACCTTCATTATACAACTTCTCAGTGCATAATGATATCAGGTTAAGACACTTTAAACCTAAAGCAATTTTGTATTTTTATAGTCACAATTTTTTAACAGGCAGTGTTTCTGCTGCTTCCCTGGTTGGCATGAGAAGCCCACACAGATAGAGGAAATTATGGAAAAAAAGTAAACCAGAATATAACTCAAAAAGGCTGTCAAACACATGTAGTTTAAAAAAAATGGTGCAAGACGTTTTCTCCTTTTTTTTCCTATTATCTGCTTTGTAAAACCATTCTCAGGCTGAAGGTGGATAGGAATCCTTTAATGACCCATCAATAAAACTATTTAGCAGAGCTGAATAGCAACTGTGACAGGTGACCTTCCTTTTTTCAGAAGTGCTCTATTAGTTCTCATTATCTTGCCTCTCAGTCACTTTTGGGGGCCTTCCAAGACCCCTTCTTTTTCTTCTCTGAAATAAACTGTATTTCTTTCCATCTGGAGATGAGCCCGTGTCATTTGTTGGGAGAGTATGTCATTCATGGGAGATGCCTGTGGAAGAATACTTTGCTTGCCGTGGCAGAAGTGCTCTCGTTGAAGAGGAAGCTGAGGCAGGGGAGGAAGGGCAGCGGGGAGAGATGGCCTGAGCGTAGCTGATTCAAATGGCACGGGGCAGCAAAATGCTCATTCCTTGCCTAATTCTGCTCCATAGTTGAGGCCGGTGGTGCCATCTCCCCCCTCTCTCCTGGGCATGTTTTGTAGAACAGCTGAAATAATCTGCCTCTCCTCTGGCTACCTCTGCAAAGCTCTCCCATTGCTTCAATTTTTCTCCAAAACCTATGAAGTCAAGAAATAACTGTTTGGGGCTCTCTTTTCTGTCTAGCAAAGGTGCTGCTAACTGGTTTCCAGGTTTGTCCCCATACAGGTGCTGCTTAGTTCTTCCCAGCTCTCTGATTTCTGGGATTAGAAGCAGCAATTAAATCCTTTCTGCTATGGTGCATTAGCTAAGCTTGTGAAATTCAGTGGTTTTATAGCTGCCAAACAAGAGGCTTTTTTAAAAGCCCTTGCATCAATATTATTTTTATTCCTGTGACTTGTTTTGTGCAACTTGGATCTTTGCAACAACGCTGGTAGATGGTAGTGATGAATAAATAATCAAATCTGTTAGTAAAATGCTACATTTTGCTCTGATTTACTTGCAGATATTTGAAGTGGATATGAAATCGGGCAGAACTGATGGGGAAGGGGAGGGAGAAAGAGACAGCTTTTTAGTGAGGTATCTTTTTTTTTTTTGAAGTAAACTGATGTTAGGCTACAGTATTGTGATCAGGACAGCGTAAGAGTGTCCATATTTCATGTTTTAACAACAGCATTTTCTTATCCAGGTTTGCTTTAGACATGAAAATGCAATTTCAGAGGCTTTATCAGGTGAAACAAGAAACTTTGCATGGAAAGAACTAGAAATGAAGTTTCTGCAGACATGTTTTCTTTTTCTAAATGCTGACAAATAACTCCTGCCAAATGCTACATAAAGGAGAAAAAGAAACATATGGCAGTTCAACAGGAGTGAAAAGATGAGCTAATCCAGCATCCAACAAGTCTTTGGATAAGACTAAAATAAAACCAACCAGCCTTTATCATGCTTGATAGCACCACTATAATTAGGAGTCTGTCACCAGGTTCATAATGAACCCTTAGCCCTATTTTCTGGGGTTTATAGACTGATAGTAAGAGTCACTTTGGGTTGCAACTTGGCATACTAGAGCTCGCTGTGCAGAAGGCGCAAATCTAGCGTGCAGGTCTTAAATAAACTAACTGTTAGAAGTTAGGGGGGTTGTGCCAGCGATGAGCTAGTTGTGCTTATAATCTGTCCTAAGTGTTTAAGGAGTCAGTGTCTAATGTGATTTATTTGCCTTTAGCGTGAAAAATATAAATGTGTAGTTCGGTATCCTGATGTGCTCTCCTAAGCTGCCATGTAAGGAATCAAGAATGTAAGGAATCAAGATTTTTATTTTTTTTTCCCCTCCCTTGGTTTTATGATCCCTACAGCTGCCCTAGCAGAAGCTGCTGCTTCAGAGCTAGGGGCTAGCATTTGCTGTACTCTGCATTAAAAATGTACTTGTGAGAAAACTCATTCCTTACAAGTCAAGTTTTCAATCTTAGGGAGAAGTCTGGCAGATGAGGCAAAAATCCCGCCTGCTTCTTTCTCCCATCTTTCCCTCCATCCTTGAGGCTTAGTCAGCTGCTGGCGGAGGGACTGGCTGTGCAGAAGGTGCCTCAGTTGTGTACGCAGGCATGCAGTTAATTCTGAATAAAGGGGTTTAAACTTCAGGACATGTCCATTTTTTTCTGAATCCAGAATTATTGCATATCTAATCCAAGGTACCAGAAGCTGAAAGAAGCCCTCTTTAACATATCTTTATTGTGTGTTGTCCTCTCCTCTCCCTTTCAGTGCTGGAGTTTCTCAGCACCTCAGGATGGGTAATGTAGCTGTTAGAGAATGTCCACAGGAGACAGGGCAGAGCTCTCACAACAGCATCTCCTCTGCAGAACATGCGTCTAGTAACGAAAGGTCAAATATTTGTATGTTAAGGCTGTGGCTTCAGATTACAGCTAGATGCCTAATGAGATTTTCAGAAACATTGAGGCTCCCCTGCAGCCTTATGTGCCAGACCCTTAAGAGTCTGGTTTAAAAGGAATAACTAAGCAACCTCAATAACTTGAGCAAAACCTGAGTAGGTCAGTCTTGTCCCAGTATGATTCAACCTTCTGACTTGTATGTGAAAGCAAAGATGAACTGAGGTGTATCCAGTTCACGTTTAATATACAGTAAATGTTAACTTTCCCTCCCAAACACTTCAGGGGAGGCTTTGATGTTCATTTGATGAAGGTGAATAGGTTGGGGAAGGATTAAAGTTCATCAAGTGCTGCAGTAGTCCTAAGGCTAGCAGGGCGGGCAGCTGAGTGGTGCCTCTCAGTCGTTGTTGTAAAGAAGAGATTTAAAAACCACGCACACGAGTGCTGGAGACCAGGGAGGGAGGGGGTGTCTCATAACCCCACCACCCCCTGCCGCACTGCCTCTGCTTGCCAGAAAGAGAAAGTCTGTGCTGCTTTTCTGACAAAGAGTCCTCCCCAAAGCTCTACATTTATGAATTAGTAATTCATAAATTAGCAGCTGTGGGTTGGCAGTCTCTTCAGAGGGCTATGCCAGGTTTTGCTTTCTCAAATGAGAGGCTGACCCATTAAAGGCTGCGCCCATAAACTCAAGAGCTGAGAAATCCTGTCCCTTGAAGAGACAACATGCTGTTGGAGGCCATCGTGCCTTGTCTCTAGGCGAGATACTTCAAAACCCTGTGGGAGCCAGGAACTTCTGCCTCTTGCAGATCCCTTGGCCCCAAGCCCCCGATCCGCTGTACGCCATTCAAACCCTGCTGGCACCCCTGCTGCCGACTTCTGACCTAGCCAGCCAGGGAGGACAATAGAGAGGAGAGAGTGGTAACATATGTGCCTCTATACACACATATTCTTGGCTTCCTCGCCTATATCTGCTGGCAAGTAAGTGGTAGGAAGCAGCTGCTGACACTACTAGTTGCATTACACTCTTCATTTGGGCCCTATGCTTTCCAGCAGGAGGCACGAAGCATGGATTTGAACCAAACTGTGACAGCCCTCTGGGGAAAGAAGGAGAGACCATGTAAAGGACAAGGGACACAAGGCAGGCAGGGACCTCTGCTCAGCTCTCGGTGCGCAGAGGTGCAAGACTGGGGCTTCTTGCATGAGTGAGGGCATAAGGGAGGACCTGGGCAGACATTGCATCTCAAGGTGGTCTCTCTGGATGAATACCTACTTGGAGTGGACATTACAAGAAAGCACGTAGCATATTCTGGCATACCTGTAAACAGAGGCATGTATAACCTCTGAGGGGAACGTGGTGAATGAATAAGATTCATTCAGCCATCTTCAAATAGCCACCAGTCATGTGGTGCATAGAAACTGCTCATGCTAACAACTTTGATATTGGCAGTAAAGACTGGCGTCTTGAAGATTAGTGTGTGAACATGGGGGACCTTTGTGAGTATGGTTTTGATCATTAGAAAAAAACAAGCGGAGATATTCAATCAAGAATATTAAGCTGATCACAGAAGGAAGCCACTGTACAACAATCTCATTGAAAAGAAGGCTTTTAAAAATGTCTATTAATTAGAATACATTTGATCTCTTGGCTTCATCTTAATTTAGAGAGAAAAGTAGAAGCACCTTCTAATTTCTGTTTCACAGCAGAAGCTTGTGTAACCCTTCAACTACTGGCATTTTCAAGCTACAGTATAAATTACAAAAGGAAAAGTTGCAGTTGATGTGGAAAACACAATCAGTGTCTACAACATTTTCTGTTTTAAAATGCCCATTTTATACTTTCCTCCAGAAGCTGTGACAGCCCAGCTTATTAGCAGGGCTTTTTTTTTAATTTGCGTTGTTAAACGTTTTTTTCTGAAAAAAGAAAAAGGCCTAAAATGCAGAGGAAATCTTGCAGTGTTTTTCTTTTTTCTTTCTTTTTTTTTTTCCCAACAGCTGTGTCACAATTCCTATCCTTTCTGTGTGTATGTTATTTACAAAAATATATAGATATGCGTATTTGATATTACCACTTCTTGGAACTTCAGAATTCATTAGTTGATGCTTAGCAGCAGCTTCCTCTTCTGTTGCAAACGGATGCCGAGTAAGGCATCAGCCAATCTCGGAAAAGCCTATTAAAAAAAGATCAACTCTCAAACAGCAAAGATAGAGTCTGGATATTTATCTTCACTAAAACGTACCAGCTGTTCCTCTCTTCAAAAAAGAAAATTAGGTATTTGTCTTTTTTTTTTTTTAATATTTTGCTACCAAATATTACTTACAAAAAACGGTCCTTGCACTTTCTCTTTGTGTGACCCATAAAAATGTTTTTTCCTATTGCATTAATAGTCAAACTGTCATGCTTCAACTATCAAGCTATGAGGTTCCATTTTTTCCTCACCCTTCTGGAGCTGATAATTTTTTTTAAATTGCACAAAATACAATTATGCGTAACAGTTGTGCTGCGGAGACCGAACCTTTCCCTTGTTTGTTCTCAAGCTTCTGAGTTCCATTTTGAACATTCACAGTTTTTGGCAACTTCTGAGATTGACAAAACTATAGAGTTGAAGGAAAAACCAAACAGACAAAAAGTAGCAGAGCCAGCGATTTTCACCCCAGCAGGCAGCCTGGGTGGCACACCGTCAGCTCTCCCAGGAGGCAGACGTTCAGGGGGAGTAGTGCTGTGCCATCATTCCCCGCCTGCATTTGAGGACTAAATGCTGCCTATTCACTGTGCATTTTGTCTTGCTAGTAGATGACTAAAAGTTTTATTATTCGCTCTTATTCCAAGTGCTCGGAGGGGAAAGCTGTTATTTCTTCTGTTGCTATACTCTCCTAAGAGTTTAAGAGCTTTAAGTTCCCCATCCCTCTAGTGCTTCCCCTGAGGCTTCAGAAGGGGAAGTCTCTGTTACTCTGGTCCCCTCCTCAGCCTTTTCCAGCCCTCCTGCTTTGCCAGCCGCCTCCTCTTCCACTTCTCAGCCAGTTCCTTACGGCTCTTCCAAAGAGCAACAGTCTATACTTGGCATGATTCTTGCGTTTTTCATTAGTGCCATTGGTAAACTCATCATGGAGCAGTTAAATTGCCTGCGCTTATTAATTTCATTCTGCTGTTCGTGGTTGTAAGGAGCAAGAGACTGTTGCTGTCTGTCTTCAACCTCAGGAAGAGGCCACCGAGATACATTAGTCTCCAACTTATTTGAAAATACTGGTTTTTTGCAAAAACAGAAATACCACAATTATTTTTAGCTGAACCCCTAATTTGCCAAAGTTGATGATTTAGGTTTTCCATTTGTCCAGGATAAGATTATTTTTCAAAGCCTTTATACATTTATAATTATAGACATCCATTTAAAAAATGAAATCACCGAGTAGGGAAGCAGAGCAGCCCTACACTTACTCAGCATGCTGGGCAAACCGACTGTCATAACGTGATGTGAGAAGCCAGCTTAAGCATTTGCAGTGCTCTCTCCCCAAAATTTTTTCACAGTTTGGCTGCTTCACAGTACTTACTGCTTTCTGCTCACCAAGAGGAAGGGCTAGGGAGCATTTCTGGGTAAACAAAATTATTTTTCAGGAAGAGTTTTGCTTGCAAGAAAGGGAGAAGGTTTTTACCTTTGCAGGCAAAAAAAAAAAAAAAAAAAGAGGAAGAAATGAGGCCTCAGACCCGAGCAAAAGCAGACACTTAAAAGCACTGTGGTGAATTGAATCAACTCAGCATGTATGTTTTGGATTTGTGTACACATGGTAAGAAAAGCCAGCAAAAGTCTTCATGGGATTTTGCTGAAAAGAAGTTAATGCAGATGCCAAATCCATTTATCATTTCTTTGGTTATGTGCCACTGTCCCCTATGACCTTCTCCAGCCTTGGAGCAGTGAACACTTTCTCTCGCATTGCATATGCTTGTTTTGTTTTTAACCACTTCCTCACCACTCCACTACTCATATGTTTTGTGGCACCAGCAGTTTTTCCCCTTATAGGAAGCTAGGAGCATTACTTTAAGAAATATGGGTATTTGGAGACAGAAACAAATTGACTCAGAAGCAGCTTTGGTGGATTTGTGGGATTTTTGGGGGTTGTTTATGACAGGACTACTAGTGTACAGGACTACTCAGGATCTACTCCTTTTTCCAATTCATAACTTCTATTTTTTCTCCACCCTGTGCTTTCCCCACCCATTTTTTTGCCTACCAACCTTTCCATTACAAAGCGTAAGTTCCACAACTACCCATCTGTTTGTGGTCTACCAGAGGAAGCTGCTAAAAGGTTAAGTTCTTCCACAGCCCCCTCACACAGCCCTAGGGAAGGTGTTGTGCCTCAGTTGCTCTGTCTGAAAGCACAGGCAATTCATAGCTTTCCCGTACTTCAGTTCATTGCTTTTACAGTCATCCCTTCCACTGCTGCTTGAAGATATAACACAATGTGCGCTGCCAGCACTCTTTGGCTGATAGGCAGAGAGGGTCCCCTTTGGTCATGCAGGAGGACATATACTTTCCTTTTTGGTGTTCTCTCATCCTCTGAGCCACAGGTGTTGACATCAAGAGCTGTTGGGCAGATCACAGCTCCTCCTCCAACCACAACTCTGTCAGCTGTTCCCATGGTCAGAATTAGGAGGGATAGCTTAAACAGTTTAAATAGTTTAAATCTTCACACACCTGGCTGCTATTGACAGAAGCGGGCAAGGGAGCATCATCCAAATGGCTCTGCTGGCAATTTTGAAGGTTGGTAGCCTCCACAGGGGTCTGGACAAGCACTGGGCTGAGGGTAGTCACTTCAACTGGTGTAGCTGGAGCTGGTGTCTGGCCACAAGTTGTGACTAGTGCCTGTGACTTGCCTTATGGCAAATCATTTCTCTTAGGCTGTGCTTGAAGAAGTTGGGTAAGAACACAGTCAAGGAAGTGTGTGCTTCAAACCTAGAGTTGTGTTGTCATGTGCATGCTTAGCTCTGTTATGTGGCCATGGGATGCAAGAGGATTTGTCATGGCTGGTTGCCACAATTTGCTTTCTGAGTGTTAAGAGAACAGATTATTTTGCAGAAGATGATCACTGACCTTAACTCAGTTTAGACCTTAGTGGGTGGAGCACAGCAGGCATGTGGTTGGGCCTGGCAATGAAACTTGGTGCTATGAGAAGTCAATCCACGCAACGTCCAACTGACACTTAACTGACACTTCCTGGAGAACCTCAAGATACAACAAATGCAGTTATCAACAGAGAATTAAGTCAGAGTAATGGTGGAAAAGGATCTGTTGGTCGTCTCATAGTCTAGTTAGACTAGGGTGCTCTTCCAGCATAGTACAGGAATGTATGAATATAGACTTGGAGGAGGAGGTGCTTCATGAAGCACTGTGAGCTGGAAGGTCACTTATGTGGTGATACTGCAGAAGGAGGAACTGGACCTTCTTCTGGCTCTTTTATCAGCAAAACCAGAAGGAGAATTTCCAGCTTCTGTGGTTTCTCCTCTGTCCCCACTGAAGTTCACCACCACCTCAAACTGTGCTTTTGTGGGACAAAATTTTTGGCCTGTGTCTGTATGTATATGAGACAAAACCATACAGATACACACCCTTCCTTTGTACTCTTGTAATAGTTTTTTGCAGAATTGATCCTGCCTGTTTTTTCCCCATTTTTTGGGCAGCCTTTTCCTGAGCTGCGTTGCTCCCACGCAGCACAGTGTGGCAGCACAGCTGATGGTGGGCCGTGGGGCGAGGGCACATCAGCAGTGGTGTAAGCAGAGACTGCTGCCAGGACTTTGATGTGAATTTTCAGCCTCATCCATGTCTGTTGAGCTGTCTGTATGCCTGTCCCCTAAATCAGGTCTGTGAAATGCTGCAAAAAACACTTCCATGGAAGGAGTGGTTACCTCTAGCAGAGGGTGTGGAGGGCATAGGAACTAATTGCTGTAGAAGGAGGGGAAGGACTGGAAACACCTCCAGTCAGTGCTGTCTTCAGAGGATCCCTTCCATGGAGTAATGCCCTAAAGCTGTGCCGCCAGTCCTCTCAGTGCCACGGTATAAGAGATAACCGTGTTCTCCTCCAAAGCAGACTGATAAAATCTGCTTCCGTTGTACAAAGCTGCATTGCTTCCTTTGTGGGGAAGAAGCTGAGTTTCCCTGTGGGCCCTAGCTGTAATTTGCCTCTCTTGCTTCCAAAGGTGTCTGTCTATTTTGGATAAAGCTTCATTTAAGTCTTCATTTTCTTTGGAGCCTGCCTTCAGACTCAACAACAACAACAAAAAAACCATTGAGCAAGTGAAACTACAGGCTGGTTTTTTTTCTTGATTTGTGGTGGTGTTTACGAAGGACTTTGACTGACAGTCTCTTGTAACAGGAGAAAAACAGATCCACATTGAAATATGCTCTTCTCCCAATTAGCTTAATGGGAAAATGAGCTCCTTACATCTTTTCTTTCTCTCCCAGGTAAATCCATAATTAATTCAGTTTTGGTACATTCTTCTGACCAAATCCTTGCGTTGTGTAATCTGCTTCATTATGGTCAGGCTAATAAATCTCTTAATTTTGGAGAAGTAATTCAGAAGGCTAGATTTCAGTATTTTCTCTGGACCTTCATTCTCTGCCAAAGTAATGTAGAGCATTGGAAGTTACCATTAGCATAGGTTTGGCCTCTACAAAAACCTATTCGAAATGAGAACTACTGTCATCCAATGACTTGCTTTAGGACTAAGAGTTAGATAATGGCACTAATATAGTTCAGTCTGATGTATATTTAATAATCCCTATGAAATTCCAAATATTTGGAATTTTGATTGAGGCAGTAGAGTGGGAGCTGACCTTGTCTGTCCCAGTGTTGTCTGTCTGATCTTGCAGTCTCCTATTGCTGTGTGACACCATCAAGGTTTCTAATGCAAACTCGGACACCACTATAGTGACATTAAACCTCCCAACAGCACGCTTGCTTTTCTTGGGAACTGCTTTAAAGCAGGAGGTAACAGGGCCTGCAGCTAGTGTAGTGGATGGTTTCTGGCAGTATGGCAGAGCTGCTCTGGATGCGTTGCCTGAACAGCTGTTTTACAAGGCTCCCTTTGCAGGGTCTGCATTAGTTACCACCAGGTAACTGCTGAGGCAGCACATGGTTGTGTGTTTTGGATTGGTTTCATGCCTTGCTCTCCAGAGGCAAGTCACTCTAGTTTGTGAAGATACCTCAAAACAGAGGCAGTTGCTGTCCAATGAACATGTGTTATTTGGCTTAACATACAAAAACATTAGCTAGGGTTTTCTTATGCCTGTTGGCAAAAAGGTGTTCTTTTAAAGAAATGCCAATAATAATAAGAGCTACTTCAAATAAGGTCGGAGTTTCTTGACTATGAGTGGGAAATTATGTAGATTACCAACCCTGAGAACCCTCTGATACTCAGTGTCATGATTAGAGGGTGTGAAAGTCTATTTGAGGACTTGGCTAATTTAAACTACTTGAGCTCCACAGCAAAATTACTTCAGGTAATGCTTGACAGCTGTGTTTTCTAGCAATAAGGGCTCAATATGTTACAGAAGACATAGTTTGTTTGCTGTTTGTGACCTTCTCTCATTTTGAAGCAATGCTTGCACTAATGACTGTTTTTGAGGGCTTGAGGAGGGGATAGTTTTGATAATCGTGTTCCAAGCTGAAGTTACATTACTGAAGATTGAATAGACATTTTCTTTCTGCTGTGTGACATGGTCTGATTTGTTGGCCTTAGAAGATGTAATTGGAAGATAAGATGGCAGCTGTTTTAAAAGGAAAGTGTTTGGATTTTACACTCAGTTTAAGAATCTTTTGCTCTCTGTGTGTGCCTGTGCATATGATTTAAATCATATTTCTAGAACACACATGGAACACATTTGAAGGCAAGAAGCATGTAATGTGTATGTGAACTGTAGTGTTAGTGTGTATATATATTTTTTCTTTTTTCTTTTTTTTTTTTTTGTGTATATATATGACTGGATGCTAATTCATCTCACTGAGACTTAACATCCTCAAGAACCACTGCTACTAGGAGAGTGTCATCCCTTGTGGCCCATCTAGCATTTGTGTTAAGAAGTCCCTGCCACTCCCCAGAAATCTGCTTTCTGCTGCCTTTCCCTCCTCCTCCAGAGAGGTTCAAGTCTCCCATGAGAACTAGGGTCTGTGGTCTGGAGACTTACCTTGAGTTGTTTACAGAAGACCTCATCTACTTCACTGTGTGGTCTGCAATAACCTCCCATTACAATGCCACCCTTATTGGTCTCTTTTCTAATGCCAGCCCACAAGCATTCACCCAGCCTGTCATGCATCCCATAAATGATCTCCACACATTTGAGCAACCCTTTACATAAAAGGGCAACAGTTCTTCATTGCTCCATTTTGTTGGGTGGATCTCTCTAGTAGCCTTCATTGCTCAAGAGAGTCCCATGGTCATGAAGGCCACGGTGCTGCCTGGGATACCAGTCATGCAGCCAGACATTTATTTGCAGGAATTGTCCACTCCTACCTGGGCTTTTCCCTTTTGCCCTTAGCATCAAGGAGAGCATCACCTGGACTCCCACCTCTGCCCATAGAGCTCTGTAGCAATTCTTCATGTATACCAGCTCTCCCATGGCATTGTCCTTGGTGCCTACAGGGATGAGCAACAAGGGGTGATAGTTGGAAGGACAGATGAGCTTCAGTTGCCTTTCTACATCATCCCAAATCTGGCACCCCATAAGTGAAACATCTCCCATGACAACATCTTTGGTCAGTAGATGGGTGCCTTTGACCCCTGCAGAAGGGAATCTCCAGCCACTGTCACCCAGCCCGTCCTCATGGTGCTCATGCTCAGTTCAGGCCTTGTGGGCCTTGATACCCTACTTTATGGAGTTTGTTCCCCATCCTGGGCTATTACGGCACAGTCCCAATCCTGTCCATTCGGACCTGAGAGCAGAGAAGGAGTCTCTGTCCTAACTCCAGAAGTCCCAAGCTGCCAGCTGCTTGGGAGTCTCCATCCACCACGTGCTCACATGTAGCCTCTCAACATCCCTCCTTCCTTGCATTGTGTGGCTTGGGCTCTTGCTTTGGCAAGACCATGAAGACCCTGTTTATCTGCTGTTCACCCTCAACTGTCCTCCTCCCACAGTCCCCTTACGTGGCTGCCCAGCGCCCCATGGCACTGCACTTTCCTGTGGGAGGCCATGGAGGAGGCTGGGGTCACCTCCTCCCTCTGGGCTGTGGCTGCTCATTTGCTAGGATGCAATCTTGAGCCACTGCTTCTGACCCAGAACCTGCTAATTCAGGTGGGAAGAGTGAAGCGCATAATGGCCCTGGGCTCCTTATAGATGAAGGAAAGGAAACGAATTGCTGCAGATTCCCTGTGGCACAATGTTTTACCAGAATCTCAGGACAGGAGGACGCAATGGAGCTCTCTGGCAAAGGGGGCTGTGCTGGGCCCGAGGGATCCTGAGAGGGGAAACCCCACTGGGTAACTAAACTTGGCTTCTCATAATTAGTGTTTAAAAAGGCTAGTCCTGACAATGGTGAGAAAATGTTTCTCGCTTTCTTGTCTCCAGGCATCCTATGAATGGGTATGCTGCAGTCAAGGTCTCAGTTTCAAGAGTATAAAAACATGTAGTGTTGCTTTCTTGTTTTGTGTGTTTTTTCCCTACAGGGTGTGGTGATACCTTTTCTGGACTCCCCGGCCCGCCGCCCCCGCCCCCCCCCCCCCCCCCCAAAGAAACAGATTCTCTAATTTTGATAAGTCACCTTTGCCATTAATAACCACCTTTGAGATAACTTTCTAAGCCATTTGAGAGTTCTCCTGTGAAAGTCAATAGTTCTTTTTGTTGTGTTTTGTTTCTTTTTTTCTTTTAAATTCTGGAGTGCCTTTTCTTCATTCAAATCCATACCTCAGCCTCATCAAAATATTAATAAGTAGGTTTTTATGCATAAGTATTTATTTCCAGACACAATTTGTGGCTGTTATGGCTTGTTGGATCAGCGATTTCATTTTTTAATGAAAATTCTAAGGAGGTTTTGATTATGAAATGCAATGTCTCGCAAAGAGCTATTAAGTTTTAATGTGTCAATATCTGCTTTTCTTTTAAATTACTTTTAAAACTTCATACCTGTTTAAAATTAGAGGAACTGTGGATAAATTAAAAGTCTGGGTGACAGGAGGCTTCTATCCCTGTAACAATTTGAAAAAAATAATTAAATGACTCTTGAGTCAAATTGTAAATCACAAAAGGAAGCAATGCTCTAGAGTAACGTGCAGCATGATTCCTTAGGCCTTTTTTGTGTTTAAAAAAATCCTCTGAGGAGGTTTTGAGGGGTGTTTTAAAAGCCAACGACTAGGTTTAGTCTTATGGTCCGTCAGCGAGGCGGGTTGATGTGATCCTTCTAGCGCGGGAGAGGAATTTCAGCAGAAGGACAGCGTTACCCAAAATCACATGGTGTGACTGCCAACTGGCAGCGAAGCGTACAGACCTTACCCCATGGTTTCATGTTTGAGCCAGTGCTCCCACATCAGCTCCTGTGAAGGCGGGGGGAGAGGAGGAAAGGGGGAGGGGGAGATCTGTTGCTTATTTGGCCCTGCGTAAGTTAAAAAGCCCCGTGCAACGTCATGGAGTAAGGCACGGAAACAGCATGGCTATTGGTGAAAATGCATGCCCGCAAAGGTGGCGAGACAGTGGTTTAGTGTTCGCTGACAAATGACTTGGTTTCAATTCAGCTTAATTTGGAAACAAAACTGTAAGCCGTGAGTGAACTGGATCCTACAGCTGTTCACCAGATCTGGGCTTTCGTAGGGCTGCACCCCTGCCAGCCATTCCCAGAACAAGGCGCTCACAGCATGTTGTCTCCAGACAGATTATTCAGCAAAATCCATTAGAAAACTGGCTTCACATTTGCCAGGGGTTTGTTGGCCCTAAGACTGGCCTGTCTGAAAGGGAAACATTGCTGGAAGATGTCTGGAGAGCCCCTGTCCCTGGGGTTGCCTGCTTGTTTGTCAGTGCTGAGAGAGGGAGGGAGAGCTGGGGAGGCCATTTTGTGTTGCACAGAGCAGACTGTCCTCCGGCCCCTGTTTGGCTGCACCGGGAAGATGAAAATAGAGAAATGAAAGGAGACTGATCAACCTCAGCTGAACCGCTGCAGTTTTCCTGATTCGGGTGTCGGGGTTAAAAATGGCATTATAGGTTTGCCTCAGGTATGCACATACATGTTTTATTAGACTTTTTTTTTTTCTTGGTCAGGAAAGCTGGGTGATCTCCATGTTAGTTCTGGCATCCTCTCAGCTGTCTTCTCCTACTGCCCAAAGAGGTGGTCCTGCCCCTGTTCCTCCCTGTATCGCCTCTGGAGCTCGTCTGTCTGCACAGCGAGCCAGCTCAGCTGTCTCACGTGGCCACAAACTTGCCAAACCAAAGAAAATGAGTTTTTTGCTAGATTAGTGAGTTGAATCAGTTTATTCCTGAGGGCCAGCTGCAGGGAAGAGCTGGGACTGCACAGTCGAGGCTAAGGAAAGGAGAAGGCTACGTGTGGGCAGAAGGCCACCCCGCCTGGCGGCACGGATCAGCTTGGTCGGCTGTCTCAGAGCCGTACCTTTTTGGGTATCCACCAAGACACAAAGTCAGTGAAGCTTATCCTGTAGAAAGACCATGCTAATCTCTTTCTGCCTCTCTCATCTGTTTTTCAGTGCAAGTTCTCTGATATTTCTTTGGGGGATATTCTTTACTTTCATGCAATTTTGTTAAAAGAGCCAGTCAAGCACAAGAGGACAAGTCGGTTTAGAAAACAAATTTCATTCATCCCTGTGCTCATAAAACCATTTGTGTTATAATCTGTAAAAATGAATGGATGTCAGAGAAGCTATTCCTGTTTTCTAGTCATGCGAACTGTAGCCGCTGTCAGCACAGGTGATTCCTCACCCTAAAGTATTAAATCCAGTGCTATGGCAAATATTATTCTTCAGCTCAGTAATTCTGTATCTCGCAGCAACAGCTTTCACAAGTTGCTGACTATTGCAAATGCCCATGTCTCACAGTAAAATGGATTTTAAAAAAAATTATTTTACCTCATTTGTTCTGTTAATTAAAGTCAACAAAACTTGGAAAAATTACTTCCGGGAAAATGTCTGCTGTATCTCTGAGAGAAGAAGAAATGCAAGTGTATCACTTTGGGGAAGTGATAGTTTGTTTCTTGAGCAGAACCTCTTGTGCTGAAAAGTATTTCAAGGAGCTTCAGGCTCTAGTAGGGTTACATGTTATTCTAACATTGTACAGCAACTCAGTCGGAACACCTGAAAACCTTTCAGGTGGGGAAGATGCAAAATTCTGTGGCAGTGTTAGCCTTGTACTGCTTAACAGTTAGACTGGACTTCTAGTCTTCACTTGGCAATGACAAACCGGCTTGAACTGTGCATATTTACAGGGTGTTTTATTAATCATCCTTCTTTTCTAGCAAAGATTAAAGAGCTAGCCAGACCCTTGCAAGCTGCAGGAAGCATTTGTTGACTAACCATGGCAGGAGCTAATGAATACTTTGTCTCCTGTGGACACTGCTGTGTAAAGAGATAACAAGAGGGAACACCAAGCATGCCACCTTGCCCATCTACTTATAGTAACTCAGCCAGCTGGTGATTAAAGCCATGTAGTTTTTGAGGGCACCAACAGAAATGCTCTGGAATTTCACGCTGAATTGATTTAAGAAGTTACTGCTCCAGCTGTCAGCTATGTTTCTGTAGCAGGGATGGTTGAAGGAAATGAAAGTCGACTTCCCCCTTATCGCCATTCACAGCCTGGTACGCTAACTTATGCTGAAATATGCTGGTCATCCTTTTCCAGAGATGGCAACCTCCAGTGGAGGGGCAGGATTGACAGTTTGGGGTGGCATCTGCCACCAGACATGAACTGCTTGGGCTCATATGCCCACACTGCATTAGGTTAGGGGTTAGGAGACTGGTCGTTGTGGTATGTCACCAAGAACTTCACCAAAATGATACAGATTATACGCTCACATCAACAGAGAACATGCCGCTTACTGGGAATTACATCCTATAGCAGATGCAATTGCCTCTTGCCTGGGGAGGCAAACTCATGGGGTTTCATGGGTGCACGTCTGGCCACACCGTCACGGCCTTCCCTCCTGACTTTAGGAAGGGCAAAGACATGTTTTAGCTCACCTCTTGAAAGAGCCCTTGCAATACCTTCTTTTATTTTGAAAGAACCCATCTGAGATTTTGTTTTCCTTTCCTTTTATTATAGTATTCTGTATTCCCTGTTTTAAGGAGTTCAAAATCAGGCTTTCTGGTGATGTTAACCTTTCTTCACATGTAAGGCAGGGTTTAAACTACTTGTATTATTGAAAGTATTTTTCTGCTTATTCACAGAAGTGGAAGGAGGGGAAGGCTTTTCTGCCAGGTCCATAAAATAAATTCAAGTCAGACAGGTTTTGAAGCTTCTAGAAAACTAGAGGAATGTGTTGCTGTTAAAGGACTAGTTTCACTGGAGCTCTGAATGTGCTGCTGTCAGTCGTTCCGGTTTTTGCCTTCTTCAGGATCTGGTCCCTGAGAACAAACCACGATCATTTTGCAGGCTAGATACTGTTTGGCATTTTGAAGAGGTATAAGCACATGGCTTTCATGAAACGAAGTATTGTGTAATCCTAACGGAAACCTTGCAACATGTAAGAGAAGAATTTACAAATAAATACCGAATGAATACCTGTTTTTCAAGATTTGCCATTTCCTGTAAAGTGTGATTGATTCAAGTCACCCCTGTATGGCCTGTTCTGTAGTGACTTGCCCATTGTAAAGAGGCATACGCATACCCTTATCTCCTGAAAATTACTCTAACCCATTTCAGGTATCTTTGGTTTGTGTCTTGATGGCTGGCAATGCAGCCAAAATTGTGGAGGTGACAACTGCCTACCAAAACCCCTTTATAGCTTTATGATTTGTCAGTTTACTGTGAAGTTGCTTAATGTTATATTGTTTTGGTTTTCCGGTAGCTTCTTAGTATTTTCTACTAGTATGGAAAATCTAGGTTATTCATTCATTGAAAATGTCGATATAGCTACTATATCATTATCTTAATAATCTGGGTCAAATGTAGCACTCGTGCACTGCTACAGATCAGTCCCACCTTCCTCATAGCTCTCTGTCAGAGTGCGTGGCCTTCAGCCTCGGAAAATGCTAGGCAATTGAAAATGACTTTATTTCCATGCAATTTCCCTCTCTGAAATGGCTTTTGCTTTCTGCACCGTCGCCCATCGCATACAGCTAAATGGACAAACATGAAGCTGTTGTGCATATCAGTATGATGCACACACCAGAATGTGTCATGTATAATCTGAAATTACCAGCAGACATTTTTCTACCCTTTTTCTGTTTGTTGATGGTTTTTCTGTGTGTGTGTATTTGAGCTACAGGTATTATGTATGTTAATTTTTTTCTAAACAAATCTAATGCAATAGATTCATTCTGTTTTGAGTGGCTTCTCCTCCATCCACTATATAAGCCTGTAATAATAACTAAATAACAAATTTTATAACAAGTCAAATAAGTGTTGTTTAAAATTCCCATTTGAGAAAGCGGTCTCTGCAGGTGCTATGTTTTTCTTTAAAACTGTTGGTTGCCAGCATGAAGTAAAAATAAGAAAGCAAAAGTATGCATTTTTGAAAGAGGTTGAGGTGCAGAAAATAATACTTCAGGAATAATTTTGTTTTAATAACCTTCATTCTTAGAAGAATTGCATCCTATGGTTCTTTGCCATTGCTGTGTGATTGTGTTTTTTTTCCTAGGCGGTAAGCATCAAAACCTTACCAATCTTTCCCTCACATTCACCAGTTATAAGTTAAAAGCAACTGGTATTAGTTTTAATAGTTACCCCAGAAAAGGCTTGGTCCCAGAACTAGTAAACAGTGAAAAATACTCTGGAGAGGGATGAATGTTTCTGCATTCTTTTTCTTCAGCTCTTGGCAGAAAGCACGACACTGGCTTACATGCATTTTTTCCTCCTGTTTCTCTTGCTGATGGCCATTAACACTGTTACTTCCATTATTATGTCTGAATTAGTGTGCCTTTCTGAGAGAAGCTTCTTCTTTACATAGCAGTATATTTGAATATGCTTCTGGTTGAGGCAGGACTGTATTTTTTCTGTTGAGCTTTTGGCTACCCTACAGCATTTGGGTTATGCTAAATGCAGAGTTTGTTGGAGGCCTTCTGAATCCAGAAATTAATCTGGGTATCTGAGCTGCAACCTAAAAGCAAAATCCTACAAGAAGAGCTTTTATGAACATGTTGCTCTCAAATAGCAGAAGTCACTTTGAAATAATTTCATTTTCTTCTGAGGTGTTTTTAAGAAACACGTTACCATGATGGGACAAATGTATGGTTTCTCTGACATCCCTTTTCACTAAAGTTAACTATGCAAGTCTGACCGCTGCTTTCAAGATGAACATTTCAGTCTTTGAATATTGGACTTCAGAGTCCTATAAACAAAAGTTTCAGGCATGTGACACGGTAACACACGTCATGATTCCCTGACCACCTTTGCTTTTTGTGTACAGTCTCTCTGCAGTACTAACTGTAAATACATGAGGTCGGATAGTTAATCCTTGCTCTTATTAGGGCTGATTTTTGTGTTTGCTTTCCAAGGAAACTACCTAGATGTATTTGAAGTTTAAGAATTGCTTGTAAACATGTAAAAAGTTACTACTATGCAGATTTGGTATCCATGGCCTTCCATTTTGCTTGATTTCTTGGGCTCCCTGAGGACTATAGATATAGTTAAAGTGCTGCAAACCATGGTAGAAACCTCAGGGTTAGCTTTTAACCCAAGACTCGGCTGAGTTCTTCACAGCTGTGTGAAGGCAGCCACATCATGTAATACTGTCTTCTCGTTAGATACTCAGTTGACCAGATACATCATTACTTACAAATTCATTGTAGAGAAAAATCTCTTCTGATCTGTGGTTCAGCTGTGATACCAAACTTAAAATCAGGCAAGTGTGTATATATATTTAGATGACTGACTTCTGAACGCAGGCCAGACAGAAGCAATTTTCGCATTGAAATGTGACAAGCTCACAGTGTAGAATTTTAATCAATGAGACATTTTAGCTCATTTCCATATATTATTTATGCTTGAAGACTAATATCAGATTGAAATATGGTGAACTTGCTCTTCCCAGAGGAGAATTTGGAGAGAGTATATAAAGATTCAGGGTGATGAGGTTAGACACAGTGAGGAGCGCTCTGCCCCATTACGCTGTTAATCAGAATGGGTGTCTATGGCAAAAGGTATCTCTGTTACTGCCTTTGGTGTTGTATAAACCTTCCAAAATACTGGCACTCTTCCTATTTCTCGTGTTAGAGTTGAATTCCAGAGACAATACTACTGTTGGGCCTGCAGTGCTTTGCTTTATGGAAATTAATTACTTTGCTGCTCTAATTTGTGAGGTTAACTGACTGTTGTGTGGAATAGTTGCACTGTTCTTCACTGTGTTACTGGTGTCAGAGAACTTACCTTCTTGAAAGTACCAGGACAACATCCTTTGACCATCATTTGTGTATAGGTATCATCAATCATTCCCAGTACTTTTAGTACATGTCATATGAAACTTACAGTTCAAGTTTTCTAAACTTAATTGACAAATATGAATTAAAATATCTTATAATAAAAAGGAATTCTGATATACTAAAAAGAAATCTGTGTTCATAAAAGGAACGTTGAGGTCACTGGAAACTTGAAAGATGAATTTGAGGCAGAGAATGATTGACTTGTATTAATAGGGGGGAGAACTTTATTCCCAGCTGGAGAGGAAACAGCACTGGCAGAAAATCTTTGAAGCATTTGTTCATAACAGAACAATCTAGTCTTTGGGGTTCTGTTAAATGAATTAAAATCAGCTTCCTTTCTCTTAACATGCTGAATTAACAATAAGAGATTAACAGTATTGAGACAGAATTCTAAGAGTTCTGACTCGGTTAGCTCTTTGTAAGTGGATAAACTTTATTTTGGCCAGTGTTGAACAAGTAACTCATTACAAATAAGTAATTCAAGATGATGAAGGGGCTTTTCCTCATAAAAAGTTCAACTGCATTATTTAAATACATTCCATACATTTTTCTCTTCAGTGAGTGGGGAAGGAAGAAGAGGTGCCATGGCTGTTCTCTCTGAGAGTGGTTAGAAATCTCTTAACTATCATTATAAATCCAGAAAAGGGGCAAAAGGATGAGGAGGTTCTCAAATTTCCACATTTTACTTCAGAACTCAGGCTATTTCAGACAGTCTTCAAAGAAAAGTAGGTAATAAATATGGAAACTGCAGAAACCATGTGGTGTGGTTTGGCATTAGCAAGTAGAAAAACTTGCTGGTGGTGTTTGTATTTATCACAGTGAATAATTGATAATCATCAATAAATCACTTAGGCTGATGGTGAGCTTGAACCATCTTCAGGGCTGCAGCTTCAAAGGTACCTTATACAATACCTGAAACCCAGAGTAAGTGTGTGTGGAATTGCAGGTGAATGTTGCTGCATCAGTGGATCGGCTGACACTGTTTCTTATTCAGATCATAGCCTGCACAACTGGTAACATGCCGCATGAAAGAAATTATTATAATTGTCATAATAAAAATAATTTAACAGATCACTTTTTTTATAGTCAGCAGTCCATAATGATTGGGTGTACTGCATTATAAGCTGGTTAGCTCAAATACACATATTTGAAATGTAAGTAGGATTTTTTAGGGGCTCATAACTTGATATGCATTCAGATCATTTTTTAAACTGCATTAATACTTTACATAAGTCTTCACATACTGCTCCTTTGGGATTTAGAAAGACAGTAATTACATGGTAAACATACACTCATTATTGGAATCACTTGTTGCAGCTTAACAGTGTCCATGCAGATTTGTCACTTCTTTCTGAGGGATTATGTGAACTTAATTTTTGCGTTCTCAGTCTGGCACCCATCGCAATTGCTAAGCTCCGCTGTAGAAACAGAAGGTAGTTTGAGTAATCGGTATTGGGTAAACTGTCTCTGTTAAATAGGTGACAGGTGCTAGGGAGATATTGCTGATGCTGTCCTAGGAGTTTGTGGTAGGGTTTTCATTGATTATTTAAGAGACTTTTTTTTTTTTTTTTTTTCCCCTGCCCTGTGTAGTCTTAAAGCAATTGCAGCTTAGCAGTTCCCTTCTGTGAGTATTATCTCTGGGTCAGAATGGTGCAGATGCTGAGACTAAGAGCAAGACACAGAAGTGGTCAAACATGGAAAAATAGGTGGAAAAGAATAAGGAAAGATAAAAACATGTTCCTCCTTCATCACATCAGGTGTGAGTTAAATTATATATCATCCTCTTACGTCACAAGGGAAATACAAAATTAAGAGACATCGTGAGAATACTGTAGTTGTGAAGGATATACTCAATGATATTTTTTTAATTGAAATTAATTAATAAAATTCTCCCCAAACCAAACATCTAAACTGGGCACTCCATGTGCCTGTTCAGTATTTGAGCATCCATTTTTCCTTTCATCAATTTGATTTGAACACAAATCAGAACAAATAATGAAGCCTTTTTTGCATGATGTTGGAAGTTGTCATGCAAGAGTATCTGGTGCTCTAAGTAAATTACATTGTTTATGGAAATTATGAGAGATATTAGAATTAAAAGCAAGCAAACATGAGACAAAGATGAGAACAGATCTACATAGTAAAGTATCTACGTAGGTCAACTGACTATGAGGACAAGCACAGGAACCCGGAGTTGTATGAATGATCCCTGTATGCACCACACACCTGCCATATGCTCCCCAGCTTCTGACAACTGAAGATTTAGGGACTTAGTGGGTCAGAGGTCACATTGGGACTGTTTTGTCTGTTAGCTCTTGATGGACCTAGTTGTATGTTCTCCTAGTGAGCCCTTTCTACTTTCGACTTGTGACACAGAATGTAGCTGCGTGAAGAGCAACCTTCTGCACATCTGACTTGATGAGCCGTTGGGTATCTTGTCATTTTTAATATTGTGAGATATGGTGAAAGTTATTTTCTATTCACTTTCTCTAGACTACTTTGTTTGGCAGTGATCATATCCTTCTGCATCTATTGCAGGTTCAACTGTTAGGCTATTTAGTCTTGTATCTAAAGGGTTGTTGATCCAAATCTCGCTGCCCTTGTTGCCCACATACTTTTTTTTTAATTCTGTGGCCTTTTTCAGGACATGTAGCATATTTTGGGTGTTAAATCTAGCTTAATATTTTGAGAAGGAGTGAGGTAATTATGTAGTGTCTGGTTAGTTTCTGTCTCATTAGCAGATCCTGAGGTGCACCTCAAATTCTGCCTTTGTCTTCTGCAAATTTGCACTGGTCTGGTTGTTCTGGTGTAAATCCCTGTGAGGAAACACTCCCTTTGATTGTATCCTAATGCTGTTTCTAACTGATTTCCAAGCCAGAAGGCAAGAAATGCTCTTCCCAAGGCACCTTGAAGGGATGACTCTAAAAGGTGATGCCTGTTTATGTCCCCACCCAGTTAACATGGCGTAACTGCACAGAGAGCCAGGTTTTTTTCCTTCCTTCTCTTCCTTTGGCTTAGGGAGTTTGGGAACAGTTACCATGGCTTGAAAGAAGTTTGGGGCCGTTGTATGAGTAAGAAAATCCACTTGCTTAGAGTACAGCCCTGACGCTGTTTATCAGTGGGAAGCCGTATCTGTACCTCTGTCCTGTATCTGCACAAAGCAAGCTCTCAGGTATCTGTGCTCTTTTCTCCAAAACCTAATGTGGGATGTCTGCTATTTATGGAAAAATACAGTGTGCTGCAGACTAAAATAGACTGATTTTAGTTTTGAAAACATGGATATGTCCTTTAACTGGACGTTGCAGGGGGGCTGCTGTTTAAGTGCTGTTCCAGTGGAGGCAGGCACATACTTTGCTAGTATGCTGCGTTCCAGATCCTGGAAATAGGTTTGCCCCACATCTGAAAAGTTTGTGTGCTACTGGCTCATTCAGGGAGTTTGTAACTTTTTGTGACTTCAAGATGCTTCTTAGTATATTGTGAAACAGTAGGAATAATTTAAAATAATACCTGAAATTAAGGCTGCATAATCCTTTTATTTGGTTAATGAGTTTTCCAAATTAGGAAAGTGTCTACAGATATTCTTATGGTAATTTTGATGTATTTCTGACTTGAAAAAAAATTTATTTGAATTTAAAACTGTGGTTCAGATCTGCCTCTGGATTTATCTTGGCTATCATAAAAATAAAGGCAGAATGCTCTGTGTTTGTGTTTTAACATTGCCATTGCCAACAAGCTGATGAAAATCTGGATACGCTTTTGGAACTTGTGTTAGGAATACTTAAGTTAATTATTATCGTTGTTAAAGCTATCGGTACTTGAATCCTTCTTGTTGCTTTTTAGTTCTTGTAGAACTATCAGTGGTAGCTCTTTTGAAATTTCACATTTGCTTGGGAACAAACCAGACTGAGAAAAATCCTATTGTCAGGCAACTCAGGACAATGAAAATCTCAGTCTGAGAAGTGATATTTAATTACTTACTGCCTAGACAAGCTTGTAAAACAAATTTAATTACGTGCAACAGACAAGCTGCTGACCTCCACTTAAAATCCTGTGTACACAGGGTGACCTCTGGGTCTGACCTGAGATTGAAAGGAAAAAAAAAAAGGCCCAAGTTTCCTCTTGTGTGCCACCAAAGAGCAGCTGTGCTCTGTACCCTCCCTGGGGAAGCAAATACATTTGCTGCCTGCCCCACAGTCATGACAGAGAAGCCAAAAGGGAAATTTAACCAAGGTAGAGGTTGAGATGAGTGAAAGTGCTTCTGACCACAAGAATACTGAGTTCAGTGCACTGGTTGAATAGATACACTATGTTCTATCTGCCAGTTCCTATGTTCAGATACACCCCAAGTTGTTAGTTACTAGTGGCTTTATTTTCATTCTGTTGTATAAAAAGAAGCTTGCTGTTGAATTATGGTGATGAAGATGGATAGTTTAACTGCTGACAGGCTCTCATGCCAAGGAACTAAATTTAGGTCTTCAGGTGTCTTTGCAAGAGGGAGTGGGTTGTTCATTTGTTTACCTCCGTGCTACAGGATTGCATTGCAAGCCATAAATAAACATGCTTGCCTGGGTGGAGCATCTCTAAGGCACAAGCACAATGCACTCACCCAGATATTGCTGTGGAATTGGGCTGTAAATGAGGGGAAGGTGGTTTGAAAAGTGCAAAGTAGACATGCAGTATCTTTTTAGGGAGTTAAGAAAGCAAATACATCCTGGGAAGGTCTTTGTGTACAGAAGTGGAATGAAAACCTTGCAATGAATGCCAAAGAATAGAAAAGTCCCCCAGATAGTGGCCTGGGAATGGGGAGAACAGATTATGTTGCAGATGCAGGGCTAGCAGTCGAGACTGCAAACATGCTTCAGTGCTTTTTGCCTTTGTTTTTTGCTGAAATTCTGATTCCAGTCTCCTATGTAAGGCTCCGACTCCCAAACTTGAGCAGATGCAGCTGGGCAAGCTGCAGCATTTGCCCCTTCCTGGCAGCAGCTTTGCCCCTGTCTCAGAAATGGCAGCCCACTAGCCAGGACTGCTGAGAGGACATCTCTGCTCCTCAGCTGCTTCACTTTACAGCCTGGTGTGGAAACGTAAACAGCCACCTATTGTGTTTTATGTTACTTTGTGGCACTTTATCGTAAGTGCTTGCTAACCTCAGTTTATATTGAATTAATATATATGATTATATTTTGGCATGAAATTAGCCAGCAATATATGCCTTGCCTGAAAGATGAGCAGCTACCTGCCAGTGTCTTAGATGTTTGTCTGTCCTTGTAACTGATTGAATTCCAGGGATACGTGTACAGTGAGAAAGAGAGACAACCCTGTAGAGTTAACGTTGCTACTCTTAGCATATCTATAATGCACATGTACACATACAGGAAAAATACATATAAAGAGATACATATGAATATAGGAAACTGCAGCTTTTTCTTATAATTATATGTTTGTGTCCTTATATGTATGTTTTCCCTATAAAATACAAGTTTGTTTTCCCCAATATTGAACTGCTTGATCAAAACTCCTTATGCATCACTACTGAAGATTGAGATACGTATTATGGAGAAACCAAATTGAACAATAAAATACTATTCCTCCCAGGAAAGTTGGGAAACTTTATAGATCATCTGCTGCAGAGATTGCTCATTTTTACAAGGAGGCAAGAATAACTGTGGTGTTACTTACTGAGGGAAGATCTTTTTTTCACTGAAATGAACTTAGATTAATTTCCAGGGGGAAACAGAGCACTATATTCCTGCTGCAACCATTTTTGAGAGCCATATATGACAGTCCAATGTTATATCTGAAAGTCTCTGTATAATTTTGGCATGCCTTTTGTTCTTCTCTCTTTATAGTGGTTCTACTTTAAACGAGCTCTGCAGAAAAACTTGCTGTCAAGTCTGGGAAAGATAATGCAACACCTTAATTTTCCATATTACAAAATGTTCTGAAATGCTTGCAGAGGGATCCCAGTTCGTGCATCGAGTCAGCTGGAGTAATTAGGGCATGATGCAATTGTTTCTTTACGGGCCTGAAGCCATCCCAAGAACCACAGAGGCTCATTCCTTGTTAAAGGTTGCTTTAACCCTTGGCCAGGTGGGTGTCATGGGTTTTGTTTGCTTTGAGCTCCGTGACAAACAGAGTCACAAGACCCCAAGTCACTCTGCTCACAGGACTGCAGCTCAACACGTCCCTCACTGAATCTTTAGCAAGGCCAAACACTGTCCAAGGAATGTGATTTTTGAGTTGGTTTTTTTTGCTACAGAAGGATATAAATACCATTCACAGTATTCTACTTGATGAATCAGAATCTGAAACTATTTTGGCCAGCTTAATATGTTGTCATCCTCCCTCCTCCTTCTGGAAAATTTTGGCCTTTCCACAAGTTCAATTCCATGAGGAGCATCGTTTCTGACTGCTGAGAAGAGCAGTAAAAATCTGCAAAGCTATTTCACTTGGATTTTAGAAAGAAGTGTGTTATAAAGTTGGTGATTTGTGCTACGTTATTCTTGTCATTAGGATGACAATAATTCTGTATTTTTAAAGAATTTAGTAAACTCTGTGTTCACAGACACACTTTAAATTTGGATGTTATGCTTCTAAACATTTGCCTGCCCTCACTAAGGTAGCATGAACTGTTGCTGGTCTTTCTGACTATTATGGAAAAATATTTTTGGAAATTGAAAGCTGCTTTGGGGTTTTTTGGTTTGTTTTTACTTCAGAAGAGTTCAGACAGGTTAATGGGGAGGTTTTTGCAGGTTGTCCATGTAGAAAATGTCCAGGCACATTTAATATCTTTTCTCAGAAGCCTGCAATGATTATTTTAGGCTTTTCTTTCTTTCCTGAGTACATTTATCAGCTAAAGACCACATGTTTACTCTCTTTGCGGCTCCTTTCATGCCTCTGACTGTTGAGGCATAGAAAGGATGTGTTGCAGTGATCCAAATCCAGATTCAATATTAACCTATTTTGTCAACATTTCTGTCTTCTGTATAGGTGTTTATGCTGAATCTTCCATGTATGGAGTGGGAAGGTATTATCTCTCCTAACTCCTAACATAAGTTGCATATTTTTGATTTTTCCTTAAAAAGGCAGAGAGGACTTGTTGAACATGGCTTCCCAAAGGTGTGAATGGCCAGTTCTTTAAAAATCATTTTGTGACAGCAAGATGCAGGCATTTTTGTGCTCCCTCTGCACACATCACTAGCTCAGATAAAAACCTGACCTGAATAGGTATGTGCCAGAACTGTGTTGCCAAAGATTGGAGCTTAAATAGTGGGAACAGATTGAGGACTTTCACAATCTGTTTTCTTTCTTTGTTCTTCTAATAAATACCATTTTACTCCGATGTTCTTCATTGCCTCTAGATTAGCCAAAACCTTCTTTAACTATATCATTACTAGCAAACAATGGGCATTGTATAGATTTATAAATAAACACATGTAAATTAAAACAGCTGACGGTCTACACGATCTTCACATATAGGATATTCTGACATGAAATGTCTTTGTAGTAGCATTTCATCCTTTTTTTTATGTCATGCTTGAGTTCGATTCTCCAGCAGCAAGCCTGTATTTGTTACTGGTTTTGTTTAATTTTCAACTTTAGACCCAAGCTGTTTAAACAGATTACTCCCTGCTTTTATCTGAGTCAACTTCCTCATGCTTTCATCAAAGCAAAAGAGATTATTTGACTTTGTCTCCTAACACAGCACTACAAGAGAGTTGTATGTTAAGTGACAGTGATGGATTCTGTATCGCGGAATGGCCACTCTGTCTGCATGTAAGTCCCCTGTAATAGTTCCCTGGTGAAGACAAAAACATCTCATTTATTTGGAGGGTATTTATTAGTATTCATTACAATAGTATTTACTCTCTAACTGAAGCTAATACATTTCAGAACTAGATTAGGTGAGGGTATGTTTGAACTGGAGTAATACTGTGCAGGCATAATACGTTTGTATCCTGGCACTAATCCTGTACCTTAAGCAACAGTTTCTTTCTCTTTCCTGGGCACACAATATTTGTGAACTGATTAATACCTGGCAATAGGAGGACACCTTCTCTTCAGACTGACTTGCAGTGTAGTTGTGGGAATTTAATAGTAACTGGCACTGACACAAGCTCTGGGCACACACCAGGTTTTCTGGTGGGAGCAAAATCTCCTTTTATCCTTGGTGTCTTATTTATAAGAAAGTTATGACGGAGGTAGTGAGTTAACTAATTTCTCAGTCAGCTAAATCTATAGAAAATACTTGGAAGACTCTGCTGGGAACATACAGAAATCCATCTACACTTATGTTCAGTTCTCTCTGCAGGAATGGTTGGGTTATAGGTGTAGAATATGGATTCCCTCAATCAGGCTAGCAGGTAAAATCAATACAGACAACATCAGATGTTTTGGAGATATACAGCATCATCAGTGACTGTAGTGTTGGCAGATTGCGTGTGCATCTCTTTCTCTGAGCTCTCTTGGGCTTTGTGCTCCAGGCTGAGTAGGTGAATTGATGAAATACCTTCTGTAGATTCTGAAGACACTTTTTTCCTAGAGAGGAACCACAGATACTTTCTACCTTCATTTAAGTTGTGGAAAGATGACTTCAAACTGTAGCAAATGACAGCTCCCAGACACAGTCTCAATTCACAGCTGAGCAGACAGGGAAACCCTTCCAGGGTTTTCATGCAGGAGGCACATGATTCCTTGTGAGAATGCAGATGTATTAACACCTTGTTACGGCCAGACTTTTCTTCTCGTTGTTGTCCTTCTCAACAAGTGGTGCTTTCTACGGAGACCTCAGTGTCGTTAGTGGCGGTGCAGATGATCTCGGGCTGGCTGCACTAAACCCCAGAAGCCCACCACAAAGTCGTCCTCTGAATGTGTGTCAGGGATTCCTCCCGGAGACGGTGGCCTGGACGGGGCCTGAGGGAAGTGCACAGAAACAGGAGCTGCAATAAACTCGGGAATGGTGCAGGAATAAAGCATTCTTGTCTGTTTAAATTTCTCTTGCTAGCTGCTTAAAAAGAGCTGCTGTAAATGATCAAGGCACTTGCAACTATTGAAGGAGTGCTTCTGGTACGGCTTGAAGTTGAATACTAATTGGTTATATTTCTGTAGGAAAATCAGCACAAGGCTGAAATTGCTATACTGCTAAAAGATGATGTGCCTCAGCATTTGCTTAGCTGTGTATAGCCTAACATCTGGACACATTGCAGTCTTATTTGCAACCTACAGTAGCTCTGCATATACTTCTTTACTATAAAAATTCTGTTGCTTCATTTGTGTAGTTATTGGCACCTATACATAGCAATCACAAGTTATTTTTCATCATTATATACTTCACAGGCAAGATATGGATTAAAAAAGTGTTAATCCTAAAATTAGAATATCAGTCCTGATGCAGATGCTGAGTTGTTGTTTCTCTGTTAGTGGTCAATAAACAAGTTAGGATGTAGCTAAGCTTTTTGCTGGCCAAATTGGATCTGGTTAAGTTAATCACAGGTTACTTGTGCTTATCCTCCATAGCACGGCTGTTTACTGAGCATTTTGTGTATATGCTGAGAATGAGGAAAAAAATGGACCTGTAGGCTTTTTGTGTTAGTATCGAGGATATATTTTTGAGGTTTTTGCTTATACCATTTAATGGTATATAAAACAGGATCACAAATGGTGATTATAATGATCTGAACAGGCTCACTCTATCATACACAGCAACCTACCTACCTTCCTTTTTTTTGTAAAAATGTACCTCTAAGTCAAAGCCTTTCTCTAGCATAAATGCCTAGAATCTTATTAAAATCTGATCTCATTAAGTACACCATCAGTATTAAAATAGTGTATCCTGAATTTCAGTCATTTACAAATGATATGTGCCTGAAAAGATGAAATGTGAAACTCACCAATTAGTATAAATGTCCTAGCGGAGCAGAAAGTGACTTCAAAGAACTCGATTATATATTTGGGTTTTTTGATATATATCTTTTCTTTTTTTCTGAAGTACTTCCAATTTGGAGACAACTTTTAAAACTTTTTTAGCATAATATTGGAACATTTGAAGCTCCTTTATCACTTGTGTGCAAACCAAATGTAAGGGGAACATTTGAAACATTTGAAAATATTTTAAAACAATCTGTTTAGTTTTTAAAGATGAAAGGATTGAAAATGAAATGCAAAGTCTTACTCTGCTTGTGCTCTTCTGCTGAACCACTGTTTTCTTTTATGTGCACTGTGGGCCGGTGTTTGGTGCAGCATTTCATCATGTTACCCAACCCTTTTGGTATGGCAAGCCTTACTATGAAAATATCATGTCTTGTGTCTGTGTACGATCATCTCTGCTCACCTTTGCAAGATGTTTGGGCCCATCTTGCAATCAGACAGCATCAGCAGCGCTACAGAGTCCAGTAAACCTTGAATTCCCAGCCTCCATCAAACTGGCAAGAAACTGAAGCCCCAAGCCCTGCACAGAAGGCTCCCTACATCACGTGAGGAGCATCCCAGTCTCAGGCTGCTTTCGTGCCAAGGCAGATTATACCTAGGAACAGCTGGCATTTCCAGCTTCGAGACCTCCGTATTTGTGCTGCACAACATCTGGCCACCAAAAAAGTTTTAATAAAAAGCATTAGAATAGAGAGTCACATGCTGCATAAGGGGTAGCTTGGAAAGAAAGCAAGTATTGTATCCTCTTTTCTGCAACATCCCCGTGCTGCGGCCTGGTTTTCCTAGTAACAGATGCAGCCTGTTTTTAAATTTGGGTTATTTTTGTGAAACTTTTTTTTTTTTTTTTAAAACAACGTTTCCTGGTTTCCACAGAAATTTAAGCAACACTGAGGCTTGTTTTGGCCTTTCTGCAAGGGACACTGAATGAGTAATTCAGACTTAAACCTTTTTGACTATGCCACTGCATACTGATGATGTCAGTAGGATTCCTTATCACTGCTAAACGACCTTTGTGTTTTCTGCTGGAATGGGAAGTAAGGAAAGAGCATTACATCAAAGCAAATGGTATATTTTTGTAACCCCCCCTGTATAAATATTGGTGCAATGGTGGTAGTTTCCATATTAAGTGCCAGCAAAAGTTTTTAGAAAACCCCACACCTCAGAGCTGTAGGTCCAAAAATGCATGGTAAGGCAAAAAGGTGAATAAACCATTTATATGGTGAGGGTTTAAGTGGGAAGTGGAGGGGGGCATAACTACAGTCTCATGCTCTGCTGTGGGAGCAGGAGGAAGCCCAGATGTATTTAAAAAAAACATAAGTGAGGGGAAAAAGGCTCTTTTCCATCTCATGCTGTATCAAATTCCCCCCTCCTTAGCTTTTTTTAATCCTCCAGCATTTTTAGAAATTATTGTTTTATGAAAAACATAAATGTAATCATATATAATGGTTATTTATTATAAACTTACACATAATTATGTAGTTTTCAAAGACGGGATAAAAGCCATTACTGAAATAAGAAAACACTTTTCTATCATCTCTAATAATGTTTTCCACATCCCTTCATTTCAAAATAGAAGTGAATTGGATCAGCATGAGGAAGCTGTTCATACTGGTTCCCAGCTGTGGATGTGTCAGTGGAGATAAATTTCACGTCCTCGAATATTACCCTTTCCCGAGTACCAATTTGCACACACCTTAAATTCCAGCTTGCCAAAACCAAAGCTTTCTGAGGTGTTCATCTGCTCCCTCAGCGAGGTTTTGAAGTTTCACAAAGTGTTTGTACAAGGAGGTTCAAGGCCCATGTGACTAAATAAAAATAGCCCCAGCAGTTTTAAATGGGAGCTTTTCTTTGCCTTCCTTTTAGAGGAGCAGAGGTCAGGGATATACATTTATTTTCTTTGTCAGTGCAGGTTTTCAGTGCCCTTCCAGTCCTGTTTCTGTCCACTGGCCAGCTGGGTCATTAGCGGCTGATGGCCAAGGAGCAGAATTTGCCTTTCTGATCAGACCGGCTGGTGCACCTTGTGGGAACCTCCTGGAGCTGGAAAAGGGCAGCTGGAAGCCCAGCTGTGTCCTTGGGTCACTTTTTTTTATAATATGTACCAAATCTGAGCAGGCTTTCATTCAGTTTGTAGTCTTGGGGTGTATTAAATGTCACTTCTATCAGATTTATTTATCCCTCAGCCCAGAAAATTGGGAAGAATATCCTGCCTCTTCCCTCAAGCCATCATGTTCAAGGTTTTATGTGGAGTTTTAATGAAGCATTTTTGTGTAGCTGTGTTTTCTAGAAAGGGGAAAAAAACCTAAGTTTCTTTTTTTTTTTTTTTAATTCCCATCACCCTAAAAGCTGTTTTTGCAGACAAACTGCTTTTGCTTATTTGCTTTTGAAAAAGATCTGTTTATGTGAGTGCTGCGTAGACCTTCTTGGTGAATTCCACAGAGTAGGAGGACCCTCTGTGCTTTTGCGTCACGTACCGTACCTTGCAGAAGTTACCTCTGGGTTATTGTGACACTGGTTTTCTGTTAAATAACAGACTATGAAAAAAGTTTAAATAAAAAGCCTTTGGGAATAGTAAATGACAAACTTCTCCAAATGTGGTTTATGAGAGCCTTGCAGCCCAATCTCCTAAAAGAAGCACCTGCAATCTGGCTTTATAGCTGATACACAACTAGTTGGCAGAAAAAAACCTTGCTAGGATTTCAATTTACAACCTGTGATACATAGGGTTCTTTCTTCCTTGTAATGCTTTAAACTGAAATTGAATTTTAAATTAACTTGACACTGTGCTGTTTTCAAGTCAGATAAATAACCGTGTTCCGTTTCCCTCTGTTCATAATATATTTGATATCTTACTATGAAAGTATTTCCTGAACTGATATTAATATTATACATTTGCCTGTCTTTCCTTTCCTTAGAAAAAAAAAGTGAAGCATAACTGTGTAGCTGTAAGAAGTATTGTTTGCACTTTGACAGTGATACGGTCTTGTAGTTTAGGAATTTTCCAGTTTTATTTCTGTTGCTCACTGTAAAAGCTTGTAGTTTATTTCTGTGTTTTTTCACATAACTTTGATCAAACAGTGGCCTTCAGAGTTGTGTTCTTTGAGCTGCCATGCATGTAGGTAACGTCCATTTGCTTTAATTCATCAGAGGGCCACGTTCTTGACTTCAGTACCCCATTTACCCCTTCTCAGTGTTAATGAATCAATGTCTCAAGTCCCCGGACTATCATAGTTCGGGGTTTTGGGGTGCTGCTTTTAAAATTTTGTAGTGTTTCTGGTTTTTTTAAGCTGTTAGACCCACACTGTGCAGCTGTAAGTGCTTGTATAACACACCAGGTAGTTACGAATGTGGTCAGTGGTGTCTTAATCTGATATCTGATAGCATAATCTTTTTTACACTTGATAGATGACACCACTGAGAAGAATATTATGAAAAAGCTGCCTTTAAAAAAAAAAAAAAGAAAAAGTTTTTTTCTTAAGTATTTTTAAAGAAAAGTGAATAAAAATGCATGTTTCTGAATGTGTATGTATAGTGGAAAGGAAGACTTTTACAGTAGAATCGGTTTGTGTTTGGGTTTTTTTTTCCCCTAATTCTCACACTCATAAGTGAACGAAACTTTCTCATAAAACTGTATCTGGAAGAGCTTATACTGGAGGACATACAATGGCATAATTTACAACGTTGGCATGCTGGGCAAAATGTATTTCTTCTGTTCCTGGTAAGAAATGTGGCTAACACCATGGGTCCTTATGTGTCACTTGAAATAAGGTATTGGAATACATCCCTCCCACCTTCTCCCCCAGGAAGGCATTCTCCAAACAGCTCCCATTTTGTATCATCCGGTTTCCTGCAGGGCATTAGCATTCCAGCAAGAGTTTCACCAGCCCCGAGGCTTTAACAGTGGTCAGGGCAGGCAGAAGGAAAAATTACCAAACACTTCACTTTGTAGGCTTAGGGCTGGAATTGTGACCAGGGGCTTTTGGGAGCGCGTTCAAGACCCCTGCTTGCCTTGCCCACTCTTTCCCTGTTCCCTTGCTAGCCAATAGCAGTATGACCCGGGAGCCTGACTCTGTTTTTATTACCAAGCACAATGAAGAAATATTTGGAATATTTCATTTCTGTGACTATATTAATGAAGGAGAAAAAAAACCCCTCTCTACTTTAAACAGGACAAGAAGTTATGCAGACCTGTCCGACTCAGCCAGAAATTCTCTTCGGCAAAGGAATGCCATGTGAAATTGGAAAGTTCTCTTTCAGTCAAATACCAGAGCCTTAGTCTGGTTGCTTTTCACTTTCTTATAGTCCCGTTATCTCTTCTCTCCTCTCCCTTTCCCCCACTACTCCCCCGAGGTATTCAAATAGAAAAGCTTTATTTCGAAGGTATTTACACAAAGAAGGCATTCGGCATTTCTTCTGATCAAAAGCATCTTAGTGTGCTCTGATCTTTTCCCAGAACTTAGCTAAACATGCAGAAAAAGAACTCTTGCTCAGTACCCTTTGCAGTTACGGATCCTTTTGGTGGACGTTGTCGTTGCCCATTCTAGCGGCGTGCGCCTGTGCGTATCCAGGCATATTTGTTTGAGTCTCGGCCAGGATATATGCCAAAGAGATTAGACTTCATCTTTCATCCCAGGGAAAAGAGAGCCTAAATGGGTTTATCATGGGGTTTTCATTCACTCTGTCATTTCTCTCTTCTTTATAGTTCATTGCTAGACTTCTAATTTTTCCCGACAGCAGCGCACACCCCTGCAGCTGGCCCTGCATAATAATTCCCTCCTCCTAGACTGACACAAGAGCGGATGCATAAATCTCCCGCCGTCAGGGTGCCTCCTTTAGCAGACACTGCCCCCTCTCCCCCCTGGAAAAAGATCTGTCCCCTCTGCAGCACTCTCATTTACCACCTACTAGCTTTGCCCACTGAGCCAACATGCTGCCCATGACCATTATCCCACCTATGCTAAACATTAGGAAATGGTTCTTTTCTGACAAAAATACAACCCTTTTTTTTTCTTGTACTAATGACAATTATTAGTGGAAATTGGAGCGCCTTTGGTGATTGTATTTGATGCAAACATTACACCATACAGCAACCAGCTCCTGTGAAAAGCAAGAGCTGACTGATGGTTTGAATTAGGAGCTGGAGATTGAGAAGGACTGTCAGGAGCAAGAGTTTTGACTGAAATATAGGTCTTTAGGAGTTAGAGATCCCTGTGTTCTCTGAGGCCCTGTATTAATTCAAAATGATTACTTTGAACCATTGGGTAAGGGCAGTGCTGTCAAATCTAGGGCTTCCCAGCTGCTGAACTCATCCGGTGCATTGGCAGTTTATAAATCAGATGGGACTTGTGGAGTGTTTACAAAGTATTGTTTGAAAATCTCTTCCTTAGCTGTCCATCCTCACTTAGAGCAGTGGAATATAACAGCTGGCTAAAAATCAACGCAAGAAGAATTTAAAAGGCAGCAGTATCTGTTCCTGTCCTGAAGATGAAAGCAGACACAGGATGAACGTGCAGTGTGTGGGAAGAGCTTCGTCATCCTTTACCAGCAGCAAAGGGATAGGTAAAGGTCAGCTTCCCTTCCAAGAGTCTCTTCCACAAAATACTAGATTTCTCAAATAGGTATTTGGTGTTAGCAATGTGCTGATAGTCAGATATGCATAGTTGCTTTGAGAACTAAATGATGGTTTTCTTCAGCTACAAGTATTTGGCTGTTTTCTCTGCTGCTGTCCTTATGATGATTCATATTGCAGTTATTTTAAAGAGGTGGATAAACTACAATTGTTTATATACAAACAGAATATGGCATTGGCTGCCAGAAACCAATCTCACTAATATTTGGCTTGCTAGGTTGCCTTGTCGTTGCATGTTTTGGCTATTGGAGAAAGCAAGCTTAAAATTAATTGAAAAGAGTTTCTTTCTTTCTGAGTGCACTCAGAGCTAGTGGCATTTTCTCCTCGGTAAATGCTGGCAATTGATTATAAAATGTCAGAGGTGTTAGCAGTGTCAGCGACCTTCATCTAGCCAGCTGGAATAATAGGCAAGACTTGCTTTAGGACACGCTGTGGTCACTGACAGGTTTTGTTGCATCTGCAGCTAACTCTGTATCATTAACAAGGAAAAAAGGGTGGATGGAGGAGAGTGGATTGTAAATGTAACAGCACTCATTCCACTAAATTTACTTGAAAAGTGATCATTTTTTGTCTCTAGTGTCATTTTGTACTCTTCATGGTCTTCTAATTAAGCCTGGAGGATTGTGTATCCAGGCTTTGATTTGAGCAGTATTGGCTGTCCTCCTTCCAGAGAAGTGAAGAAAACTTCCTTTCTCTGCTGCTGAAGGCTAACTCGTGAACTGATTTCTCTTCCATGCCTTGGTTCCTACACATTATTAGGAATCCCACTCTCGTGACTTCATGTGCAGAACCGCATCCCTGCAGCAGACCTGCCTGCCATTTGTGCATCATGTACAGCTATTCCCAGGATGCTTAAATTTGACTTTGCATCTCAACTATTCCCACTTAATACAATGAGCTTTGAAGCAAACTATGGGAGTGTTGAAGAAAAAGCCCTCCGTGACTAACAAGAGTCTCTTTAGACTCTGTTTGAGGCTAAGGCTCAACTTTAAAAATGGTGATGGTGTTTATTTATTTGAAATTGTTTTGTTAGAATAAAGCAGTACCTGTGATTCTTGAAAAACAATGGAAGAAAGAATGTGGTTTACCTATGTTAAATCCTTTCAGTTTGTGACATGTGAAAAGATACTTCTGCTAAGTTAAGATTAAAAATACCTTTTAAAGAGTTTTCATGTGTAAAATGCTTATAGATTTGAACTATTGAAAGACTCCATGTTGGAGAAGATGCATACAGTAAAAATGGTGGTAAACATGAAAAAAAAGTTGGCTTGCATTTCTGAGAGGTACAAACCAGTCTTTGTTCCCTTTGGAAAAAATCAAAGAATAACTTGGGTTGGACGGGACCACCTGAGGTCATGTAGTCCAACACCCTGGTCAGATCAGGGCCAGTGAGATCAGGTTGCTCAGAACATAAAAGTATTTAGCGGTCTACTCTACATAGCTCAAAACTTAAGTATATGGTGGTGAGTTTCTTGGGATTTCTGAAAGGGAAAAAATTGAATTGTAGTATGTCTCCTTTGCCTTCACCTTTCAGAAGAAAAAAAAAAGAGGCTGAGGAAAGAAGTTCTTTACTATGCATTTCCTTTTATTTTTAGATGGAAATAAAAATTTCATCAGGCTAAACCTTACTTTCCATATTCAATTATTCCCCAGAGAGCTGAAATAAGTATAGATGTAGGCTTTTCGAGAATATGCCCCTAGAAGTTAATTTCTGAAGCGAAGGGAAGCTGCAAGGTGACATTGCTTTTGAAAATTGAGCCTTAATAAAGGGCTTCATTTAGGCATCCATCCTTGAAAATGGATGGTGAACTATGTAAGGGTTGGGAGGGAAAGGGGAAAAAAGGAGATGTAAGAGAATGATAGTAGATGAAAGTACAAAGTAATTTAAGTCCTTCGTTAATGCCCCTATTTGAAATTAGCACTGGTTGATTTGGTCACCCAACCAGTGGCAGCTCAAAGTCAAATACTTACCCTAAAGTGTTTTTGCCACAGTAAGTGGCAAAAGTGCTTGAGTAAATTTGTTATGGGTGTACCGTTATTTTCCAGAAAAGTGGCCCCTCCAAGGCAGAGTTAGGATGTCTATAAATAGCTTTCTAGTGCTTTGTGTGTCCCCAAGACATCTTAAGTTGAGAGGGCACCTGCAGTAGAGAAAAGCAGAGAACAGTGCTTATCAATAATGGCAGCTGTAGTGAGTTTCCATTTTTATAAGGCTGTGTTGAATCTCCAGCAGTCAGGCAATGCAACATCCATCACTGCGGCTTGAATGTGAAATGTTGCATTGCTCCTGTGCTGAGGGAGCTGAGAGCCTGTTCTGTTGTTCCAGGTGGGAAGAGCGAGGGGGACAGCCCAGGGCTCAGTTCTGGGGCTCGCCTGGTACCCGCTGGAGCACAGCTGAACAAGACTAAACACTGACTCTGCATTGTCTCCTCCTGAAGTCCCAGCAGAAGTGGGTGGTTCTCTCCCAAGCCGTGGTGTGCACACAGACTTCTCATGTGAATTTTTTGTTTTCAGGTAAGCTCACTTTTTTCCTTTTTTTAATACATTAGAGTTTTCTAAATGGGAAATTATATTCTATTTTTCTAGACAAATTTGTTTCTATTCGTCAAGACTTTCAGACATTGCTGGAGCATATAATAAATGTTTATTACTACTAATGGAGATAAAACTTCTAGGAGCCAATCTTGCAAGAGGCATTAAAAATTATCAAAGGAAAAAAAAAAAGAAAGAACAGCTTGGCAGAGGTTCTGTATTCATAAACCTATTTATAGATGGTGTGCTGGGTAGAAGAGCAGGTTTGTGCCTCTGCCAGCAAGATGCTCCGGCCTACTGCTGTGCTAGTGCTTGCCCTAATTTTGCACTTATATTCTGAGAGTCCCAGGGGGATGCTGAGCAGATGTGTGATTGACCTGAATCTCGAAGGTGCGCGGGTTTGACTGAGTCTCTGAGGATGATTGGAGAGATTCGATCAGCTTCTTTTCCAGGACCTGTTCACGTTGATTAGCATGTGTTGACTTGACAGGTTTCTCAGAAACCAGCTTATAAAACCTTCTTCCAACTAAGAATTTTCTTTATCCTCAAGTGGCCAAAGAGACCTGAAGCGAAGATTGACAGAGAGGTTGCACAAACATGGCTCTTGGTCTGTTCTTTAGCTGCAAAGTGGTTTAAAACCATTTTGGCAGCTTGCTTGGTGCTGGCGGCACTCCTGGAAGTGCTGCTGGCGGGAATACTGGTTCCAGCCTGGCGTGAGCCTGGAGGGGAAGGCGAGGGACTTTGCTGGGATCGCCGGTGCCGCCTTCGTCTCAGCTACCGATAATAATTGTCTGTAGACCGTACTTTTCGGAAGATAGCACTTAGCCTTTCCAGCAAGAGAAACATGTGTCTCCTGTCCAACACCAAAGAGAAATGAAACAATGGGAGAGGAAAATAAAATTTACAAAGAGCCAAGTTAAGAAAACAAGTGTATTTAGTGTTTAGCTAGCAGCTGGCTGCATGCCAGTTTGGGAGGGTTTTTGGTTTTGGATGCTTCTGTGCATAAGGTTTTGCTTCCCCTTAAAAACTAGTGGGAAAGGGAGTGATCAAAATACAGTTTTGCATGTATGTGAGCTGCAGAATGAATAGAAGTGAAGACAGCTGTTCTAAAACAAAAACGTACATTCCGCCTTCCCACATTCATTTATGTACCTAAAATCATGATTTTTTGAAATGTAGGAAAAAGCATGAAAATAGCCACTATTTAAGCTTATTTAGAAATACACATCAGGGAAGATGAGTATCACTGAGGAACAAAGGTGGGTCCTGTGAGGGATGCGAACGTAAGGGTGGACTCACTGAAAGCAAGTAATAGCAGAGTAATTTTGCTGTGGAATTTTAAACCAATTATGTGAATAACAGAGGATATGTTCTGAAAGTAGCCAGAAGTGCTTTTTTGTGGGTATAGCTAACATGGTTTCAGAAAGCTTCTGCCCAGCTGGGGTTAGCGCTCCCACAGCTGAGACGGCGCAAGTGCTCGCATGTTTGGCTGTACTTCGTCACCTCGCTACAAGTTGGCCTTTCTTGATCTGCCTCTCCCATGGTAAATCTTCCAAAAAATGCACAAAGGTGTATCTGGTAATACCCAGTGCCTTGGCTTGTTTCTACATCTGATTGGAAACTGATGTTCAAAAGGTGCTTGGTCTTAGATTTTGCAATGATTAAATGTTTTGATAAGTTGCATTAAACTACATCAGTTACTTCAAGTTTCACATAACTGGACTGATTAAAAGTAGTATTTCAAGAAGCCTTCACTGATCTAGTTGTTTCTTGAGCTCTGTTCCTTTGAAAGGAAGATTAGCATCCTTGTGCTTTTTAATAAAATGAGCCGAGTACTAAAAATCCACTGTCAGCAGTTTGGCTGGAACACCAGAGTATGTGGCTCATTGCTTTACAGAACATGGAGGATATTAAATGTGGATATTAATTTTCTTCGTTCCTCCTTCACAAAGAAAATAGAAAATGCTCATGCAAGAGGGGGAAATAGTTTATGGGTTTCTTCAGCATTGCCTTTCGTAGTATGCAATGATGAACTTTGAGGCATAGTGAATATGAAGTGTTTCCTGGTGTTAGCCGTGTGTAAATAAGTATAAATCAGGTTAGTTGGGGGTTTTTTTTTGTGTGTTGTTTTTTGGTGTGGTTTTTTTTGTTTTTTTTTCGTTTTTTGTTTTTTTTACAACTGTTGAAGTACCTACATGGTAGTGCTTAAAAGAGAAACAAAAACTGTGAGATCTCTACTAAACTTTCTTTTCGTTCTAGAAGCTTTCCTCAAACTTCATTAATCTTCAAAGTTTTCCCGTTAAATGGGTGGCCAGCATAAGCTTTTCTGCAAATTCATTTCATGTGAAGATTTTGTCTCTAAAGTTGTTCAAGTAAGCATAGCTGCAAATCTGATTCACTTGTGTGGCAATGAACTTCACATGTAAATCGAGCTTCTAATAAGTCCGCATTGTGCTAGAAGGTGCTAATGGCTGCCATCAATCAGAGGGCTGGTAAAAGTTGTTCTCCCCCTCTCCCCCAGACTAAATGAGACAGCAATTAAATGCCCTTTTGTTGAGTGATAGCTGAGACAATGGAAATCAATGTCCAAAGCACAAACCAGAATGGCAAGTCTTAAGTATAAGGGAAGCCATGTGTCCCAAGGGATTGGCAGGTTGATTTGCTTACAGCTGAGAGGGTATATGAAAGGAATAACTGGGAGTGTAGACAGCAGGAGAAGCAGTAATGCTCCTTAGAGCAGAGAAGGGAATATTTGCTGGGAAGACTTTTCAATGGGGCCGTGCTGCCATCGTCTTGCCTGCATGTAACCTAGGCTCAGCTCGTAGTACAAATTTGATCTGCAACAGGCCCTGGCATAAGCTCATGATCAAAAAATATGATACCAAGTTTGTTTGTGGTATGTTTTTATGTTGGCTGCTTGAGAACAGGCAATATCTGATCTGGTATGAAGCCTACTGATACAAACTTAACCTTTCAGCTTTTCTGAAAGTGCTTCAGCTGGCAGGGTAAGTTAATACTCGACCAGTGCTGTTATTGCAGTGGTTTAGATCCCTGGAACAGGATTTGCTGCATTGTCAAGCCGCATGCTGGGAACAACATCCCTCCTCCCCAAATGCCATCACTTTTGTTCCCGAGTGCTTACAGGTGCAAGAGTTATTCTTGTGTCTCTCCTAAATAAAACTGCACTGTAAAAAAGCCCAGTTTGCTCATCCATTTTTTGTAGATGAAAACAATCCCTTGAGACCCTTAGTACTGGCTAACAATTTTGTCCAAAGAACATGCAGTCACTTAGGTGGCTGAATGTGTTTTGCCTGTGTTCTTTGCTCCAGACCTTCTCCAAAGCTCATTATGTCAATGGGACACTTCCTTTTGACTCCAGCTCATGGTTCTGCCTTAGCTTTATTGCCTGGCTGAAAGGGCTTTAAGTTACTGTGCACAGGGCCGCATTGTCTCTAATCTGTGTGGGTTTTTTGTTTTTGTTGGGTTTTTTTTCCTGCTTTTGTGCAAAACCGTAAATGTATCGAGAACAACATGCTATTGCATTTACTAATGGCAAGGCGCACTGCTGTCATGCAGTTCATATGCTGTTGGCAGACACCGTGGCTATATGCTGCTTTACAGCAGCTCAGCTAAACTGAGAGGAAGTCTGCAAGTTTAAGGCTCCAAAGAAATGTTACAGTAAGATATTATTTTATTTTTGTGCCTGAAAAGTATTGCACACAGATGACCAGAGTCATCTGAAGTAACACTAGGATTTGACTAAAGAAAATGCGTCTGTTCAGAGAGTTCTGTGTTGAATTTGTTCTGTGGAGTGCTGTATTTGTCACACCTCTTGAGGGCTTGAACAAAGAAAAACAAAACTGCCTGTATTAAGAGGTCCACAGAAATCGGCAGGCATTAGGAATGGATTCATACAAAACCTGCTAGTTGGTGTTCCTTGTCCTTATCACTCGGTGGTAAGACACTGTCTTTTCTTTGTGTCTCCATCAAGAAGACACTCTCTTTTCAAACTCATGTTCTACTGCACTCACCATTTAGTCTTCGGTTTTGTAGTATTGACAATTACTGTGAATGACACACTTCACAATCCTGTTGTCTTCATATCAATTCAGGTGTTCACCTCTGGCATTAATTCTGGTTCTAGCCTTGACTTGCACCTGACTTCTGCATCAAGTTCTGTATTAAAGTAAAGCAGAGACACAAGGAACCAGGAGAGACTCTGTATGGGCACAGCAATACAGTGCTATGTTACCAGCGTGAGTATAATACTTTGAACCTTTCAATGAAGACCTTGGATTATTAATGTGATCTTCACTATTACCAGTACTGATACCTTTTCTTAAATATTAAAGCATTGTTATCAATAAATACATAATAATAAATTCTACAATGTGGCCAAGATGATCGTAGGCATAGAGAGTGAAAAGCTATTTGTACTGGTTTATATTTAATTATTCTGTGTGTAATTTTGAATAATGACGGATTAGCTTTTTCTAAGCATCTACTTTTATATTGCAAGCTTTCAGCAGTCCAATAAAGCAGAGCCATTGACTGCTATTTGATGTGTCCATTACCTCCTGCAAATGCCTTGGAATACAATGGGGTAGCATGCAGACTTCAGAGCTGTCATGACAGGTATTAAGAACGTGTCAAATCCCAGTGATGACTGATAACATATCTGTCATTTGTGATGGGATTATTAGGAAGAGGAAAGCCACTAGGAGAAAGATACTCCAGGAAAAAAAAAGGGGGGGGAGAGGAAGATGGGAGGAGAGAGGATTTACTGTTCTTCAGAGCTGCCTGGTTTAATTAAGCCTTGTCTAGTCCATAAACAAATCTATTAACTTTCTGAATGCTTTGGCAGCTTACGCACTTCAATGCTGCAGCAGTAATTCCATGGAATTTAGGTTTCTTTTTGGTGGATAGTTGCACAATAGGTATTGTGGCTATGATGAAGGTTCTTGACCAGTACATGGAAACAGCTAGTGCAATAGTACTATATTTTCTTATTTTGATTTCTAATTGAGAGTTTAACAGAATAGCAGAAGAAAGAATTCAGTGGGCACAGAAGACATTTTCTGCATGGAAACTCTTTATAGAACTGAGGAAGGAGAACAGTCTGCCAGTGCCATTTGATTTGCATCTTTGGTTAGCAAAAGGATGTGAAGGATTGTGTTTGGTTTGGGTTTTTTGGGGGGGTTTTTTGTTTGTTTGTTTGTTTTTTATTCTGGATGTGTATATTGTGTGAATGTGGAAAGAAGGCTGAGCTTCATCTCACTTATAAAATTAGGTTTTGCTGAATGGGTCCAGTGTGCCTAGTATACAAACTGATGCCTTTCAGGTGTTTTAGGCTGAGCCGTAAACACATCAAACATTTAAAAGCAGTTTAATATTAAGACAAAAGAAGCACCTTATTCTACTGCTTTTTGGTACTTGGGCAGTGCCAGGACAGAGGAGGTGACCTGCATGCTTCTTTCTGTCAGCGTCTTTGGTGCAGGAGTATCCCCAGGAGTGGTAGAACCAGAGTAGCTATCTCATACAGCCCCCTGCTTACAGAGGTTAATTTGGGGGCATATATTAGAAGTCAGAAGAGAGGGAGACTTGAATTTCAGTGGGCTGAGACAACTGTTCCTAGCTGTCATATGCTCCCTTAAATCCCCTTTCAGCAGGATTCAGCAGGATAGCCTTTGAACAGGGACTTATAACGCTGTCCAGATTGTCCTTTCTGCCAATTTATCTGTTGGCTTTGTATGAAAAAGGACCTGGTCTTTATCTCTGCCCATTCCACAGGCACAGCCAAGGTCCTTATCAACTCTCTCAGGGCCCCCAGTCCATCGAGGAAGTAAAGGTAGTGGAGGTCAGCCCAGTGCCCAAGTGGGCACTTGGGTACCACTGGACTGTTGCTGGAGGGCAGCTGCCGTGTTGGATGTGTTCAACCAGGGTGGCTGCCAGCTTGAATAATGCATCTGGTGGCCATCCATGCTGGTTGATGGCTCAGAGAGGAGCTGCTGCTCTGAAGGTAAGCAGGAGGCCAAAGGACAGTCTTGGGTTTGGGAAGCAGAGAGGGAGAGCAGGGAGAGAAGACCTCTATGAAGACCAAGCTGTAGCTGCCATGGCACGAAGTGAACAATGTTTGATTGAAGTGATTGGCGGTACACGAGAAGCACGCAGTGGCCTAGCTGAAAGCAAACGCTGTGGGGTGGCTTTGGACCCCGTTCCTCGCAGTCGCCGCCAGCAAATCGGCTGCCATAAGTTGTCCATATCTGCCTTGTGTCACACGGCACAGACAGGCCAAGCCCACCATGCTCTGGGTGAGCCCACTGCTCTCCTCCAGTGGGGCGAGCTCCCCTCTTGGGCAAGGTGACCCCACGGCAGCCCCACCATGGGGCAGGGAGTGCTGGCAGGACAGCAGGGTGGGTGGCCAGCCTCTCGCCCTGGCAGAAGAACGTGACGGAGCACGTGGCAATGGCTGCGCGGGTGCAAGCACAGGCTGCAAGCTGTGGGGTGAGTTACAGCAGGGATGGTGATGGTACCCACCGCATGCGTGCTCGCAGCAGGATGCCTCATCTGTACCGTAGGGGAAGAGCGTGCACCAGGGCCGTTGCAGGACACCTGTGGGCTAATGCCCTTGCTTACCTCATGGAAACTAGCTTGCCTGCCCAGGCCCTTGGGAAAGACCTTTTTTTTTTTTTTTTTCATCTCTAAATGCACATTTACCCCACCCACAGAGTCTGGCTGAGCAAAGACTGAAGAGCAACCTGAAGCAAGGATGCCAGGTTTTAAATGTGGTGTATTGCAGCTTAATTAATTTCCCAAGGTAGTTCTCTCGAGGGCCTCATGGCAACCATCCCAAAACAACCAATGATCTGGGTACCTCAACCCAAAGCTGGTTTAGCTTAAGAGTTGTTAAAGGAGCCTGATTTTTTTTTTTTTTTTCCCCTCCAGAAGCTGAACTCAGCACTTCTTCAGAGTAACTTGAACTGTGTACCCAGAAATCATTAATCATACTGTACAGTCTTGGCTTTAACTTCCCCTTTATATGTAGGAGATTACCATACAGGTTGTTAGCATTGCATCTTGCTGGCTGGCAGTACCTCGGTTCATACCAATTAAATACGGTTTTGTAAAGAGGAAGGGCTGTGGAGAACGGCACTGCAGCGAAGAGCCTTCATCCACCAGTCATGCGTTTGCTTTTGGCCCTGGGTAGATGCGTCACAGGTGTTCATGTATATTGATGATGGGCAGCCCATGGTGTGTGACTTGGCTCTTTGGTGGCTACCCGTTTGGGAGGAAACACCAGTGCAAACAGAGACTGCTGGCAGCATTCACAGCCTGCTTTGTATTTTTTTTCCCAGTGCTCCATTGTCTTTCATCAAGTCCCATATTTAATGGATTTACGTGGTGAATGGGTTTTCTGTCCTGAGAAAGGACTACAGTAAACTGGTCATGAGCTTGGACTACTCTGAGGGAAGCTATTCCTTCTCTGTACTCTCTCCCTTCCCCAATTCACTAGACTTTTAGTCAGTTTAAAAGAAGAAATAGGAACACTTATCTGGAGGTATTGCAGAAGTTGACTTGAGACTCAGCTATTTCTTTTTTTTATTTTGCTGTACATGAGGTGTCCTGAGATAACACAGAAAATCATGAGGTTGGGGGAGTCACTTCTGAAGATCATTGAACTTTTAATAAAATTCCTTTTAGCATCCTTTTAAGATCAACACTATCCTGCACAGTCTCAGTTCTGTTTTACATGTGCACACTCTCAGCTGCAGTCCAGTTCTTGATTTATTTTTTTTATTTAGTGGTAGGATTAAAAGCATCCTTTGAAAACCAAACCAAACCACCACTACCATCCAACTCAAATACACAAGGATACTTTTAACCTGAAAAAAAAAAAAAGCAAAGAAAACCCTTTGTAAGTCTAACTCTTGAGTTTATCACATATTTGAATGAAAACTGATTTCCGTGTTTGTTTGGACAAAGTAAAACATTTCCAAAAATTAAAGAAATCAGCAGGGATGGTGGTTGCTGTTTGGGGGAGGGGAGCTGGAAGGCAAAATATTGCAAAACAACTTTTTGCTGATAATAAACAAAGTCCAGTGGGAAATTTCTGTTTTGAAAATATGTAACTGTTGACATGGGGATGTTTGTTAGAACATTTTTGGTGCTGATAAAGGAAAGCAACATTCATTGGAATTTTGGTAATCTTGAATGAAAACACATGTTAAGCTACGGTTGCTCTGCTCTGGATGGTAGACTTACACTATGTGTAGGAAAGGTTTTTCTCAGCTAACAGTTTCCTCTATTGTTTCCACCTCTAAGCCTTTTATACTGTATTTAGAGGAGAGGGAATAAGAGAGAAAAAGAGAGGTTTGGTCATAAGGTGAATAGTGTGCTACATGAGTGTCTATGATATCAAAGACTTTTGAGGTGGTGTTTGCAAGTTGAAAGGTTGCAAGTAAACCTAGGTAAAGCTAAAAAATTTGTACTCATTTAATTGTGGTGTAAAGCATCAGTATTATCATATGAAAAGCACCAGTGATGCCTTGACTTGCTTGATAAAATAAGAATCTGTTCATGGTAATGACCATTAACTCACTGACAGGATGATAAAGAGATTACAGGGTTCAGCTTCCCACTTATAAAGAATTGGTTGGGGCACATGCTATTCTGCTATTCCCATCTCAGTGTATGTTGTGGAACAGTCATGGAAAACATTTTTAATATTTTTAATGCGCTACCTGACAGCGTGATCTCTATAGTATACAATTTTCTGTTCCTCTGACCTCTTACACACCAATTGTATTGGGAAAACATTAATTAAATGGAAACAATGTTTTTATTGTGACTCGAAGTTGCTTTTATCACGGTTCCTATTGTTCAGGTTCCTGAACAGGAATGAAAGAGCCTGCTTAAAGATGCTCTCCAAGTGCTCTGTTTAAGGATGCCTCTTTGTTCGTAACTGCCAAAAAGTAGCAGCAAACTATAAAAGGAAAAATTCCCTTCTGTGCAATTTCAGTCCCTTGAGTCTTGATGCAAAATGTTTTCTATTAATTAACTTCCAGATTTAGCTTAGTTTAATTTTAGTCTCGGTCACGGGCCACCAATGTGTTTTGTTCTTCTTTAAATGGAATACGCATCCCTTGGTAACACCTTGAAAAGAGAGTAATTTTTGGAGTGATGCAAAGAAAGGTGGCACCTTATGGAAATTCAGTGGGAGTCTTGTTTATACACTAACCTGTGATTCCCCCCCCCCTCCCCCCGCATTATATGGTATATTGCCAAAAGAATACCTCAGAGACCAGTGTCTGTAGAAGTCACAGTGCTGGTAGTGGCCATCATCTAAAGATCACGAGGCAGATAGAACAGTTTGGGGGCCGAGGATAAGATTTTTGAGTGCAGAGTCCAGCAGAGTCCCATCCCTCTGAAAAGGCTCAGAACCCCACTGCTTCTTACTTCCCTAATGATGTAATTTAGCTTGACAAAACCAATTCTGTCTCCTCGTAAGCCTTGCCGCTCTCATGGCATATTACATGGTATGACATACAACATCTTCAAATGGAAGAGAATTCAACTCTCTCTTCTGGCCTAGATATAAAAAATAGTTTTCATTCATGGCTAAGTGTTAGCCAGTATAGCTTCCAGAAAGTTGCACTCACTCAAGCCCTACCCAGCAGAAATGTTACTACTTTGAAGCGCCCTATTAAATTCTTATCTATCCTGTTCCTACCTTCTTACTGTTCCTGCCTTTCTGTTATAAATTTTTGTTCTCTGATGTGTTAGACTGATCAATTATGTATCATACGGAAAGGCAGTTTGCTTTTCTTAACTCTCCTGTCCAGCTGTAACCAGTTCCTCTGTCACCATTCCAAATATTCTCCTGCTGGTTTTGAGCATTTCCACAGCATTCGTGTTACTCTTAGTAATGTGTGAAATTCCCTCATTCCCTTTTCCTTACCAGCCTTCATATTCGTTCATATGAAATAGAAATGTTGCCATAAGTTACAGGATGGAGGGGATTGCAACGAGAGAAAGCCTGAGAACACCACCTCAAGCCTGTTAGTCCATAAAGAACTTAAATCACAGGATATACAAGGGGTGCAGCAGTCGATCTGAGGAGCTGCCTGCTGCTTCGAAAAGTTGGGGGACCTGTTCAAATCCCACTAGTGCCAGAGAAGAACGTGTGCCCTGAAACACAGAGGGGGAGTAACTAAGCTCTTAGGTCAAGCATGAGTGTCAGGGAAGCTTTGCAGCTGCACTGCTATGGCTCCCCTGCTGCCAGTCTTCAGCTGAGCTTTAACCAAGACTGCTTGGAGTCGGGTGTTCACCTGTGTTGCAGTCATGTATCCTGATAGCAGCTCAGGTATGGGCTCAATATTCAAGCTGTTACTCCAGATCTACAGGCTTTTAAGAAGGTAAACCCTATTGGCTATTTTAATGTGCCAAGGATCTTTATCCCCATCCTTTTCTGCCAGAATATCTATGAAAAAATGGATATTTTTTTTTTGTATAAAAAGCTTATCCCACCTGATTCTTCTGTTGATATCCCTGCTCATTTTTTGTAATCTTACTTCTTTCTGTTGACAGGCATGCTGAAATTTGACATTAGGATATGCCAATATACACAGTTTGGGAGCAAACTAATTGAATTCTTTCTATGCATGGAATACAGAATGCAGGAGTAGAAGCCTGTAAATTGCTTAAAAAGCATTGTATGGTTTAAAACTTACTTGTTACCCTGCAGTTATCCATAAGGTCCGCTCTACAGTCAGCCATCTGTATAGTTACTTATATTACTGCATGTTTCATATCTGGCATGCAAAAAATGATATTTATTCTTTTCTTCCTGATGTGAAAGCCATTCTCAGTCAATAAGCTGTCAAGCTACCCTTTTGTTGTCATCGCTGCCTAGTTGTGTTCTTTCTCATTGAGTCTCCTAAATCTTGCTGGTCTAATGTGTTAAATTCTTCGACAAGAATGTTCCAGTTTTGGACCACTGAGAGCTTTGCTTGTTTTTCTTCATGAATGGAATGAAATGCTTCTTGGTGAAAATACAAATGCAGCAGAAACTGAAAAATTTAGACTTCCTTTGTAATCAATAGACAAAAAATGGACACTTCTAAGCTGTTATCCACCACAGCCCTTGAGCTCTCCACCTTGGAGAAGATTAATTGCATTCTCCAAGTGCCTGGTTTTCTCAGCTGATAAAGAGAGATTAGTTGGCTCACTGCGAGAGCTGTTTCCACACTGTTGCTACAGAATTTTAGGAAAGATGGGCTCCAGCATTTCAGTTTCAGCAATGAATAGCACAGCTAAGCAAAGACTTATATCTCCTCTACTGTGTTTCTATTTAAAAATAAACAAAAAGGGTCCAAAAACTATATTGCTTGTGCCTTCACTTCACATGGCAAAGTTGATCTGTGAGGTCCTCTCTCCTCTCCCCCACAAATTTGGGGGTTTTACTTGGAGGCAACCTTGGCTACAAAAAGACTGCTTTAAAGTTTGAATATTCAGACTGAAGCTGAATGTGGTGAAGTGCTTCAAAAATAGGCTGTTCGCATCCCTTTCCTTAAAAGTATTGCACGCAAGTGCTTGGAAAGTTTTACCAAATACATACAATAAACAGATTATTCTTCTCTAACATTAGCCTTTTCTCTGCTATACTTGGGGAACTCGGTGCAAATTGACTTTTTGAGATTATATTTCGCATTGTTATACTCATGATAAAGCAGAAAATGGGAGGCACTATTTAAGGTCAAAATGATTTTCACTTCTGCTTTCCATGAATTTGTATTTAGGGCTGTCTGGCCTTCTGGAAAGTTGTTTCTCCTAGAGATGGTCTCCAGCTTTGCACAGAAGGCAAGGATGGAAAACGTATAGGACAATAACAATTTCTGTATCTGTAATATATTACAAAGGATTTTTCCTTCCATATCAGTGCAGTTGTCCACCTATGTTTAGTCTCACACAGCACTGCATATTTTTTTTTATATGAAAGTACATGATATTCTGCAGCATGCAATAGGGAACGGTGTGCTGATTAAGCTAAAGCCCCGTGTCTGCTCTGTGAACAGCTGAGCTGCTGGGGGACATCGGTGTGGGCTGGCAGAACCATCCTCGTCCCTTTGGTGCCAGGTCTGCTGCCACCCAGAGAGATGTGAACTGACCTGGATAACCCTTACCAACCACAGTGCTCAGAGAGAATTACACAAAAAGGATATACTTTATTTGATAGAGCAAAGAAATCACCTTGTGGAAAAATGATGTAGGGGGCTTTTGTGTGCTTCCCACCCTGACTGTGTTGGGTCAGGGTGGTGAGTGTTGGGGGGCAGTGGTAATATGGTACCACTCCAGCTACCCCTTGAAGAAAGAGCTTATCCAAAGCACCAGTGATGTCTGAGTTTCAATCCTCTAACCAGGTTGGTGCTTTTGGTTTAATTCCTGCTATCATTGTATGGGATTTTCTTCTAGCCACCTAATGTCCAGTCTTTGTCTCAGTCGTGTTGATTTACTGGCCTTGATGACAGTGTCAGTCACTTGTGCACTGTATGTTCTTTTCAAAATGTATTTTCTTTTATTAGTTTCTGGATTTTTACAAGGTGAATTGATGTGCTTGGGTCTATATTGTTTATGATTTAATTTTATTCATTCTGTTTCTTAACTAAATATTGTTAGCTCTTTCATTTTTGTGTCATATGGAAGCCTTCCAGAGCTGCATTGCATGTGTTTGATTTTAATTAATTATGCATAACCTATTGAGATATATGTATATAAATGCATAAAGCTAATATCTTTATTCATTTAGCACTGAAATGCACTTTTGCAAAGTGATAGGCCTATAATATGTTATTTAAAGGGCTCTGACTCATGACTGCAGGCAGAGTTTTTTGATACAAGGGATAGAGTAGCAGAAGAAGTAAGCTTTGATCTGTTGCTTTTCACTTCTGAAAGGAGACAGGCTCTTGCTGGGTACTGGATAAGATGAGAAGTTTTGGCACCTCTGTCCAAACGCATCCTCCAGTGCAGCATCCCTGAGGGCAGGACTTTGTGGGGTGGCAGCCTCCTGGGCTCTGCCCTGGCGGGGCCCGGCAGGATTGACAGGGTGGGCACCTGTACAGCTTTCCTCTCGAGAGTCTCATTTAGCAGCTGGCTGGAGTGAGTGGAAAAGTCCTTCCAAAGACTTTCATTACTTCAGTTACCTAAATATGCAAAATTGTATTTTGCACTTAAACAGAGAAAAGACAGCTATGTGCACATCTCCCTTAGCTGGGATCCTCTCCTCATATTTCATGCCCATCTGGCTTGCTCATGGCCACTTTATCAGATGGTGCAGCTTTTCCTGTACTGGTGTTCCCAGCCAGCCAGGTTGCTTCTCTGGAGGCTCAGGGCAGCATTTCTGAACTCACTCAATGCTCCCCTTCTCTCAAAGTGTTGGTGTCCTTTGATCTTCCTTCCCCAGGCTTGGCAAACAGCCCTGCCATCAGAATGGGCGTGAGGAGTCCTGCAAAGCTATAAACCTGGCTAATTTGTTGGAGGGGAGGCTTCTGAGTGCCAGCCGTTGTTTCACCTTTCCTGCCTCGTTACCCAATTAACTGTGTGTTTGGGTGGCAAGGAAACAAAACAAAACAGAACAAGATGCCATGGTTGGAGGTTTTTTGTTTGTTTTTTTTTTTTAAAAAAACAACCAAAAACCAGACATACAAATGCTTCCTTAGTTCAACCCGCGCCAATGTAGTTGTTTTCTTCCCTCTCAAAACCCATCTACATTTATATGGTAGGAAGATACCACTTGGCTTTATTTTAATGCCCTGCCCTATCCTACCTCAAAGTCCAAATCTATTTGTCACTCTACCAAGTTACCTTTTGCCCATAGTTTCCAAACACCGCCCAGGCATTTAAAACCAGAAATGATCACAGTATAGAAACAAGAAGTCTCTTGCATAATTCATTAGCATGTATGTGCTCATTATCCGTGAGAAGGTATCTCCAAATGCAACGCGTTGTAGTTACTTGTCTGGGTGGTTCTATTTTAATCTCCTCCTGCAAGAGGGAAGTCCCATGATCATGGCCAACAAAAAAAAGTTCTCCCTTCTTTATGCATGGATTTCTTCCAGTTTAAACCACCTATACATGATGTCTAACTCCCTTTGAAGTTGATGGAAAAGATTTTTGCTCTGTAAATACTTGGTATATGGCCTAAACACGCACGGCTCTGGCTCCCAGGATAGTTTGCAATGGTTAGGATTCCTGCAGCTTTTGGGGACTTGGCTACACTTTTGTTGTAAAGAAGTGGCTAGGCCCAGTATTTCAAATGTCTTCACTGGACCCTGACACCACACGAGATCGTTTCTTCTGATGGTAACATCTGGATTCCAGCATGACTAGTGCTTCCAGACTTTTTGTTTCCCTTGCATTCCCCAGCATGAAGTGTACCACAATGGAGAAAAGCTATGCTTGAGTGAAACCTGTAATGGGTGCTAAGAAAAGTATATAAACGATGTATCACTTCCAAGCTGTCAGCTGAAATGCTTCCCCCCACCTCCTCCCCTGTCACTTTTGCTATTAGTAAGAAATTTTCATTGCTGTCTCCTCTGCCACTAATTCCATGGAAAAATATCAGCTCGGTCTTGGAAGGTAAAAATATCTTGCAGGTGACTCCAGACTGGTAAATAAGAGATCAAGTTTTAAGTAAAACAAACAAAAAAAAACCCCAGGCTAAGCACTGAGATTTTACTCTGGCAAAATCCTGTTGACTTTATAGGCCATTGGTTTCAATAAAAATTAGTAAAAACATGATGTGGGACAGTGTAGAGATGGCTAGCGACCGATTCCTGTGTTGCTCATTCTATACATGATTGTATTTTCACATATTCTTTGTTTTATCTGCCTAAGACAGTAGTTTGTAATTCAGACAGCCAAGAGGCAGCTTCTTTGAGGGCAGCAGTATTAAAAATATTGCTTCTTTTTTGGCAAACTAGAAACATTCTTGTGTGTGTTTAAGAAAGATGGGCTGGATATTTTTGGATGCTCACTAATTCAGTTCAGCTGTCCTTGTTGTTTTGTTTGCTTGGGTTTGGAAAACGAAAGCAAGGGCGAATATATACAATTACATGAAAAGTAATTCTTTATGGAGCTGCAGACCACCTCGTTCATGTCTTCTCTGTATATGAAGAAATCGATCATTTACTGTGTCTTTTAATTTGTAATTCAAAACATGTATCCTTGTAATGGGCAGACTGATTCAGTTTTATCAAAGTAATCATCTGAGGGTAATATTCTCCTGCATAGCTACTGGTATCTAGATACTCTTGTATCTGCAGTGTCTGTTTATCTTTGATGTGTTTATGAATTTACTTACACAGCAAAAGGTAAGAAAGCCTATGGAGGGAAAAAATAATAATAAAAACAAATAGTAACAATGCTTGTGGAAAACATTGCTGCAGAAACTCCCTTGAGGGACGGCACCCCAAACCCTGAAGCAACTGCATACTACAGAAGTAAAACCACATTATCGTGAGCTGATGGGTGGGTTTCCATGCCCAGGAAAAGAAAATGGGGAAGGCTGTGGGACATGCTGGTGCTGCTTTTCATCTTTACCCAGAGACAGCTGCTCTGTTTCCTTCATCCAGCGAGGAGCGGAGGCAGGAGCAGAAAGGACACCAACCTTGCACATGGTTATAAAAGGGTGAAATATGGTGCAGGAGGAGAAAAGGGAAAATGAGAGTCAGGGAAGCAAACAAAGGGAAGAAGGATAAAAATCTACTTGAGTTAGTGTGAAGCCTCAGAAAATCTTTAGGCCTCTGAAGATAAGCAGATGCTATTCTTCTTGGGCTTGTTTTTCTTTCTGGTGGTGCTCAGCGTTTCACGTCGTATGTCTATCTTTGTTACAAGTGAGTGAGTGAGAGAGGTTATCTCCGTTTTGAGAGGGCTCTTTCTTTTCCAGCCTGAGAAGGTGATTACTCAGGAGAAGGTTCTTAAAACCCCAATAAATCTGGGGATCCCAACAGATAGTCCCAATATATTTAACTTTTTAAGCTTTGCTTTAAGATGGTGTGTTTCTACTGCTCCTTTACTGCTAGCAAGGGATATACTTTTTTTTTTTTATGTTGCATCTGTTAGCGGTCAATAGCTTAACCAATTGCATTCCCAAAATCGTACCAAAACCATGGGTTTAGTGTGCTTATGGGCACCTTGAGGTTCTTGACAGAACTGGATTATTTTAATTGACATAACGAAGTAAATGTACTGTACCAACAAGAGAGAGCCTGTTTTCATGTTGAGGTGCATTAGTTTGCTAGTAGTAAAATATAAATTGCAATATATTATGCAGCCATCCCTAGAAGATGTGAGTTGATAAGGCTGTGCAAGACATCCCTGCTCAGAACGGTTTCCTACCTCCTTAAACCTGCTGCTTTCCTCCGAGCACCCGGAGCAGCCGGAAAAGTTAGGGCTCAGACCAGGGACTTTTCTGTATGTGGTTTACATTTATTAAGAAATAAGTACAAAGGGTTCTGGGCTAAATGTGATGATGGTTTTACAGTGCATTCAGGATGCCTTACATGGAGAAGGAAGTTACGACGATCAAAACACTTTCTTTAAAAATTGGAGCCTATGCTGACTTTTGAAGCTATGGAGTAAGTGCCTTTCTGCATGATTAGTTCAGGCTATGGTATCAGAGTTGTGGATGATAAATACAACTGGCATAACCTGCTGGTTATGCTTCTGGGGTGTTGATTTTCAATACAGTTTTGTCTGTCGGGGAGAGTGTGTGGGTGAAGCTTCCTGTGGGTGACTGCGACTCCGAACGCTTGCTCCAGAGCTCCAAAATTGGAGCACAGCTGAGAGGCAGGAGGACTTTTAGGCATCTGTGGGATCCTGCCTGCTTTTAAAAAGTATTTCCAAGGTTGTTAATGCACATAAATCACCTAGCCCTTCAGGGACAGCTGGGTTTGTTTTAAACTTGCTAGGTATGATATAATGTCGGCATAGAGTCAACAGTCTGTCTGCAGCAAGGGATCTGAGAGGACTCTCAGTCCTGTGGTGGGACAGCCCTTGTGGGGGAGATGAAACCTACTTCAGCACCAAATTAATATATTTTGCGTCAACTGCATAGGTGTAAAAAAATAATATATGCAGAGAGGAGGCAGCTGGCTGGTCAGAAAGGGGCACTGTGGGGAGCGCTGCATGGGCAGGGTCTCCGTGCCAGCCCACACCCTGGACCGAGAGCCAGACCATGGACAATCCCAACTGCCCATGGCTTCTCTCCAGTGTTAGGGGACGTGGAGGGAGAGATGGGGAGAGGACCCCAGCCATGACTGGGGGCGGAGGAGCAGCCTGCATGGGCATCATCATGTGCCAGGGAGCTCCTGCAGCTGGAACAGGGCTTTTCCCTTCCCTGGGCTGCTTGGGTCTTCCTCGCAGCCTCCTCCTGTGCGATCTCATTACCCTGGCTCCTTTCTGCATCCCAGCCCTGCTCCCTCCACCCTCTTCTCTCTGTTTTTATTTTTCTCTCTATCTGATCCTGGCCTAACTATCCCCCACCCCTGGGGCTAAGGGGTTTGCTGCCCTCGCGCCATCTTTGTTCTCCTTGTGCCTCAGTCCGTTTCTCTTTGCAATTCAGTAACCACATTTGTAATGGATGTAAATGCAACCTTACATTGCTTTTTATATTAAGAGATCAGCCTGGTGTTGATAATAATTCATCATGGCCCTCGCTAGCTTCAGAACTGCATCTAGCACAGTGGGAAGCTGGGTGTGTTGGGTGGGTTTTTTTTAAAGCTGGTTATATTTAAACTAGATGAAAGGGCAACAAGTGGTTAAAAACAACTTAAGGTCATTGGCACAAGGGCTTAAATAGTATAAATACCCAGGAATAATTTGAAAGGCATGTCAGGTAATATGAAGATGTATATATCTGCTAACTGCCTGGGCAAATTAGAGAATTAATTGAAACGGAATGTTAGCTCGTTAGCTGAGCAAGCTAATGTCAAAAAACCCTGCAGCTTTCTTTTAAGACTTACAGTGATTTTTTTTCCAGAATAACCCATTAATGAAATGATGCTTTGGAAGGCAGCCTGGAACGGAGGCAAGTGTACTGATAAATTATCAGCTTCCGTATGTTTTTAACTGCATGTTGGGTTAAATCTTACGCCATGAAGTGCGGTTCCTTCTTCCTCCCTGCCCCTCCACAATAGAGAATTAAACACCAGGCTTAAAACACATTTTTGGATATGAAAAAATCTCATGTAAAAACATTATGTGCAGACCTTAAATACGTGCAAGTATTTATATATTTTTATATCTTCTGTGAAATTACTAAAATTTATTCAGGAAAGTCCAGATGCTTGTGGCCAAAAGGAGTACTCAGAAATGCTCAAAACAGAAAGGGCACCTTTGAATATATATACTCTTATACAGGAAAGATGGGCATCTTTTGGCATTCTGGTAATGAAGCTGCTGTACCGTGTGAGAGGGAGGAGAGCTGGGACTTCAGTAAAGCTTTTATAAAACTGAGCAATAATACAGAGCCACCCTCCTGGAAAGAAACCACCCTGGATTAGTGTTACTTTTATTTGTTTCTGTTTTGGGGACCTTGGGGATCATTTACCACCTCTTCTGAAAACCGCAAAGTTCCTCCAGTAGAGAGGGAGGAGGATTTCAGAAGGAGGGAGAAATGCTTGACATTCCCATGATCCAGTTACTCCTGGATCTGGGGATCTGCAAGATGTTGTTGGAAATCAGGAAAGAAGAATGGTTGTTCCAAGTAGATTTGGATTTAGAACAGTAATCTGAATTCATGTCTAACTCAAACTGAATGCACGCTGTGAAAGTTAGCACTTTTTTATAATTATTTTTGCTTACTGGGAAAACAGAATACTCTAAAATAGCATGTTGCAGTTCAGTGGCCTAAACCTGCTTTCAGGTGTCCTAATTCTAAGTTACAGTTTGTCTTCCAAGGACTGATAGAAACCTACTGCAATTGCTGATGTGAATCTCTAATGCATTATTATTGAAAAATAAATGCGTCGTGGCAGACTTCAAAGCCAGCCTCATGATCATAGGTGTATGATTAAGTTGGAACATCTTTTTTTTTTTTTTTTATGAAATGTAGGTAGAAATAGTATTAAACATATATCAGAATTAACATACTGTGGTTTGATCATCACAGGTCAACTACAGATGTGCAACTTTCTTGAGCTGTAAACCACAGGCTGTGTAAGTGTTTTGGAATAAAATATTTATGCATTTAGTGTTCAGCACTGTTGCTAATTTAGACTAGTCATTGGAAAACGATGTTCTCTTTATTGCATACTGTTAAAATGTAAGTGCTACCATTTGACTTCATAAACACTAACAAAAAAAAGTGGTGGTTTTGATTCTTATTATTTTTAGAGAAATAGACCAAAATACCTGTCAGTCTCTTCTAGTATGTGCAGCCCTGTGAGCAGGTGCATTTTGATTTAAATGAATATTACTCTGAAATTAAACTTCCGACTCTTAAGTGGGTAATTGGGAAAGAAAGCCATAAATTGCTTCTTCATTAGACAGCTTTCAAGACTGAGAAATCGAATGCAGGGAGGATATTTGGGCTTTTTTTTTTTTTTTTTTGCTTAATTGGACATTTGGAAAAGTAAAGATTTGGGAAAGTGAAGGTAAAAAAAATAATGTTTTATCCAAGGTTAGTAAACTAATGTTATGATAGTAAACTATGTATTTGAATAGTACCTGCATTTTGCATATATATTAAATGGAACATACAATATCTTTATTAGAGTACCCCTTGAGGGAGGACACCTTTTTGCTTTTCAAAAATATTATGATTGTATGCAGCAGCTCAACGCATTACTTGTTCCACTTTAGTCTCTTATTAGTGCCTTTGGGGAACAAGGGGCTTTTTCCCTAAAACTCACTAAATGTAAGCTCTCAGTATCAATCTCCTCTATTTTTACAGCTGCCTCGCATCTCAGTGCTACCAGGGGATTTCTGTGTAGTTTTTGCCTATGCAAACCCATAATTCCCCTCTCTGCTGGTCTACTAACAAGAATACTAAACGATTGGGAGAATATTTTCCTGTCAACTCCTTTGCTGATCAGCAGGGGAGATGCCGTGTTTTTTATAGGAGACGAGATAAAAAAGCTGATGAATCCTTTCTAAAGAGAATCTAATTTAATGTCTGAAAGTTGCTTGACCACATATTATTGGCTTGATAGATGACAGTCCCTCTGGAGCATATACAGATAAGCCGCCTTCATTATTTATGGGCATTCATTAAAGTAAGCAGCAAAAACCTTATTGATCTTCCAGATTCACCTCTGTGGAATTAGAGAGTCTATTGACTAGGTGAAAGTCCAGAAATATTTAGATGGTTTTTATGAGGATGTAATATCAAAATATGGTAACATTATATGTTATCATTTTCTTACCTAGATTAACAACCTTTTCAAAGTATGCTTTTTCCATCAAAATATGAATTTTTAATTTTATGGACAATGAGGAAAAAGTTAGTTAAGAGTAAACATTTCACTTAAATAATTTTATGCCTACAATCCTCACTATGTCACATTGGGGCATCAAATTAGATTAAACTATGCTGAAGAGTTGTGAATTGCTTTATCCAGGTTAGAGCTACCCTTGCCAATTTATGGTGCAACCAAAAGCTTATGTTTGCTGACTCCAGGCACATAATTTGTGGGGCAGTCCGTCTGTGAGAGTTTAGGGGTGGAAAATAAAAGCATTTTGTCTGCCGCCTTTCTGTCAGTGTACGGTATGCCAGGGAAAAATGGGAAATCTTTTGCCTGCAAGAGAAATGAGCCTCACTTACTTGGAGTGATGTCTAATAGCTAGATCTGTAGATGCCAACTAGCTCTTTGGAAGGACCATTTCCAGTAAAATATATGGTGTGGGGGGGAAGGCTGCCAGAAGGCTGGAGCAAATTTTGGAGAACGCCAAGCCACGTGTCTCCCATCCTATTCCCTTCCCATGAATTTCTTAGCTAGATCCCTCATATTTCATGAAAGCTGGAAATAAATTAGTAAGTAAACAATACTCTAAATAGATAATTTTGTTCCATTTTCATCTAAAGTAGATATAGCATAGCAGGTCTGATTGGGAAAGAAAGGGGGTGGGAAGTGTAGGCATTAATTTAACTAAGCAAGTTGAGTTTGTCCTTTCTGACTTAAGTATCTTTCCATATATTTTTTTCACTCCCATATGTACTGATTTTTTTTTTCAGTTGATGCTCATATGCCCCTCATCATTTTACTATTCAAGTACGTCTTGTCCTAGATCTTCCTTCACCCCTCTTCTGCCTATTTTCTATCTTTATGCTCTTTTTTTTTCAAATTGCATATCCTGTTAGATACCATGTTGTTATAAACCAGCCATGCAGTCCTCATTCCTTTCAGAGGGGCAATGTCTCAATGCTCCAGACAGGGACACTCTCTCTTTTATTTTCCTGTAGCAGGAAAAATGCAACTCCTACAGATGCAGGTTGATTCAAGAGCAAGAATGTAAAGGTACCAGGTCAAAATGGCAGTAGCAGCCCTGCTTGTTGGTGCCTCTTCAAATGTGGGATGAAGCAGGTAGCCATTCGGTGCCCTCGAGTCACCCAGGAGCAGCCTTGCGTCATGTTAATCGATCCCCTGTTTCATTTGGCAGCTGCCTTTTGCTAGACTGTGACCATACTTTCTCAGTCAACATAGCATTATTAATCACCAATGTTGAAATGGGTATTGTCCAAGTCAAGTTAAGTACCTTTAATGCTTAATACTGAACATTGTAAAATGCCTTACCAGCAAAAATGTGCTGATGTCTTTCTTTCATATAAGGCAGTGGTGCTCTCCTGAATTGTGCTGAACGTGCTACTGCTTAAATGATGCTATAGATAATTAAATGGTTAGACGCAGTAGGGTGTCCAGGACCCTGGCCAGCCTTCAGTAGGGCTGAGGTCAGTACTCCCTGGTATCTGGGCTGAAGGACCTCGTGGGGCAGGAAAGAAAGGAGGGCTGTTAACGTGGGCGTAAAACACACACTGCCCAGATTTTTAACTCAGATCGCTAGGCATCTCCACAGCAGACATGATACATGGGTATGTGGTAACTATATACCGTACCATATGTCAAGTTTGTTTGCAGTTTTAGGTGCTGCTTTCACTTGTCGGATGGCTTTGAAACTTCTGTCTCTGCTGGAGCACCCTGTGTGAGGGTGGCCTTCACACTCCTCTGTCTGTTTGTCTCCTTATTTTGTAGTTAACAGGAATTCCTCCCTGTTTCTACATCTTCCACTGGAAAAGTGCACAACCAGCTGCGTTTTCCTTGTCCTGCTTGGTGTGCTTGTGCCATGCTGCTGTGGCTTTCACCCCTCTGCCAGGTGAACACACACGAACTGCAGCTCCAAAAGCAATGTTGTCATCTCTCAGGCTTACAGACAGTAGGCAAACACCTTATCGGTATTTCCCCTGTCCTTTAGCAGCAGGATCCCCACTCCCCTACCCTCCCATAAGCAGTTTTGGCACCAGTTTCTCAAAGGGTGTGGTGGATGGGAGCCTCTGGTAGAAGAAACCACACTGACCATCTAATCATAATTACACAGTAGCAGAGAACATAGGATACATTTCATGTATAGGCTGAGAAGCAAAATATACCATGATATTTATAGTAAACTACATGTCATTTCGGTCAATTGAGCAATCTCTTTTTAAATAAGCATTACATTTTCATGGCTTTAAGATGCATGAAACGTTGCAGTCATTCATCTTAAATGGTTTTGCCTTCCTCCCAGTCTTCTCTTCTTTGTAGGTATTAGCTTTTGTGCGTCGAAAACTAAGACTTTCTCAGCAGAAAGGTGATGCATTGAAGTTCTTTGCTGGAAGCGTATGTTCTACTTGTCAGCTCCATTATAATGTTTAATGGTCAATGGGTTTTTGATTAGATTTCAAATGACATTAATCATTCACTGACTCCAGAAAGCAACCCAATCTGTATTTTTGTTGAGAGCTTGTGTAGCTAGTGAAAAGTTGTTTCCCAGACAGTTTTTAAGAGGAAAAGGCTATGTAGCACAGTGTCTGCATCTCATAGGGGGCTAGTTTTGCTTGAGGACAAAAGAGTTGTTTTTGATTTTTTAAAAAGGTAGAGTGAATCAAGTATGTCTCCTGATAAATGATTCTCTTGTATGTGTTAGATCTTATATGTCTTGTATCTTAAAATGACATTGGATATATTCTTGTGTGGCTTTTTTGAGGTTGCTTGTGGCTTTTTTTCTTCTCTCTAATGGGAGCAGTATATTCTGTTTCTACAAATCCACAGTTAAACAGATTTCGTGCCAGAGCACCATGGAGCATAAAGATCATGGAGTAGATAACTACCCTCTAATCAGAGCAGCTATGCAGGACGTCGCTGGGGGATCCGTGTCTCCTCCTCAATGCAAGGAGAGGCTGCAATCCGGTGGGAAATCTCAGCCACCCATGAAATTGCAAAACCTCTGTCTGCACCCTGTGTTTCCTCGTTCCACCTCTTGAATCAACTTGTGACCTTGCCTCTGTAGAGCTGCTACTGGTCGCCATGCCCAGCTGTGCCTACAGCCTGCAAAGTCCCTCTGGGGTGGGGGGGGGTTAGCCTTGTCATCCTCACTGGAGGACACCAAATTGTTGAGGGAAGTCACTCTTGGTCACATTCTTGGTAACACACTATTTTCTCATTCAACTGGTCGCATCTGATTTAGCACTGCATTTTTATTTGGAAAAGGAAAAGGCTGAAGGGTGCTGTATGTCACATACTTTTCAGATTCTTAGGTCTCTTTTTCACCCTGGCAACTTTTCTTGGGTTTTTGTTGTTTTGTTTCTTTTTTTTTTTTCTTTCTTAATTTGCAAATTGTATTTGCTGATGGTCTAACATAATCTGCAGAAGTTTTGTTTGTGTTGTGCATGATAGAAAAGGAGTCTTATTTCAGGAGAAGTAGATCCTCATTGTTGTATATCTAATTAAGGTTAAAACATTTCTGCTCACAAAATAACTTTGTGGATTTGATTTATTCCCTTTCAACCGTACTGAGAGACTTCAATCAGTGATGGAATCGCTGTACATTTGAACAACTCTATTTTGTCTCAGTCTGTAAAATAGGCTTTTGGTAACTTTCACACTTGCTAAGTAAAGCTTTTAATTTTTACTCCTGCTAGGCAATAAAACTTTGCAGAGGAATGTGAGGTAATTGCATGGATGGGCTGATTTGGAGCTAGATAATTTCATGGTTTGTTCACTTGGTTAGAGAGTAGGAGAGAAGAGGATGAGAAAAACAGAGAAAAGGTGCTTTAAAATGCACTTTTCAACTTTCTTGCCTAATAGTGGCTGGCACTGGTGTTTGAGTAGAGATGCATGATTTGGACTTGCATAACTTGACTGCAGTGGTTTTGTAGACGCTTCTATTTTGGAAGATATTTGTGTTTGATGGGTCTTTTCTGACAGTTTTCCTGACTTCTTTCTGATGCAGCTTCATTTGGAAGTTCCTTGTTTTCATTTTGGGCTTTCCTCCCCCTAAAAATACTGTGGCAAGTAATAACCACAGAAAAGCTTCTTCTGAAAGCCCTCCCACTTGAGCTGTTAAGAGCTTGAGTAATATTCTTTATCACTTACACGAAATGCAAGATGGAAATGACATTTTTTTTTATCCAAGGATTCTTGCAGGGGGTTGTTTTTGAAACTGTTTGCTGCAGTCACTGCAGATGTTAAAAAATAAATCTGCCACCCTTTTCAACTCAGGCGATAAGGGTTCAAATTTTACTTGGTCGGAAACTCGATTGTTTTGATTCATTCCAGGAATGAAAACTCGCGCTGGGAAAGCTCATCGTTTCCTGTTTAAAAAAGGCTTGGGTTAGCAAAAGGTCTTCCAGGAGAAGCTTAGAAATGTTGTGGTGTAGTTGTCGGTCAGGATGGAGGGGGATAATCAGGACTTAACCAGCTACACAGCATTGCTCTGACATAGTTTTGGAGATCTTTAAGGACTATGTTGACTTGAAAAGAGCATCTGGGCTTGTCAGGGCTGATGTCTCGGCATGGCAGGCTGGGGCAGTGAGTTTCTGTAGGGATTATTCTTGCCACTGAGCACTTACTTACACTGGCGTGAGCAGGCTTACCCCAAGGAATGAGAGCAACAGACGCCAGAGCAGAGCAAGGGGCAGCCGCAGCAGTGCAGGAAACCTGAAGCTGCAGGAACCGAGCACATGCGATGCTTTTTCTGTGGCCAATGCTTTTAGAGCTCCAAAATAGCCACCTTGAGATGCATTTAGGTAGGCTGGATTTGCTCACGTGTGTTGCACATGGGATGTCTGAACAGCAGACCCGTGCCAGTGCTGTGTTTTGCTTATTTTACAATTCAGCATGGAATTTCAGAGCTCTTTGATCTATGGTGATAGTGCGAAGGAATTGGGCCTTCTGTCATGACAATTTATTTTTTTTTAATAGTTCTCTGTAGCCTTATGTAGTATTATGGAGCAAACCCTTCTCCCAGCTTCTTTCCCGCTGCTCCCCTGCCACCCAAACTATATTAGGAAAATTTTAAAAGAATACAGGGACTTTAGAGTTTGTCTGAATGTCTGCAATAATAATAATTTCATCTGACAAGAGGGGAAAAGATGTGAATCTGCCAGTTTTCCAAACACTCTGAAAAAACTAATTTGTCAGACTGAGAAAATGTCAAGTACTGCTGTGGCCAAGCGAAAAGTCAACAAGTTAATTCCTTAAGTAAGACAGGTTTGGTTTGTTGTTTTTTTTTTTTTTCTTTGTAAAAGAACTATGCTGCCTACATTTATCCTCCAGCCATGGGCTGAATTCCTTTGTAATGAAGTGAAACTGTTCAGATCCTGTTTTACCTGTTCTTCAACTTCTTATTTCACTTTTCTTTTGCTCATCTTTTTTTCATGCATGTTTTACTCTTGTTCAGAACACAATAGTCAAAATCCCCTTAGCAAAAAAACTAGTGCACATGGTTTGTAATTGTTGCTTTTAGCACAAATTTACTGTTCTGAACTTCTACTGGTGGTTACTTCTGCTCTGGTAGTCCACCCAGTTCAAGTTGTGTTTAGAATTAAAGCTACATACAAAGTGTTGCCATCAAACATTGTATTACCAGAATAGTTGAAATCAGCTGGAAAACTAGGTGACTCTCCAGGATATTCAGATCAGCATTCTTGACATCTGTGTCACTTGTTTATGTTTCTTTTTGTTGGTCTTTCAGACTCCCCGGCTAGAGGGTTTCAAGTCACAAAGATGCATGTCTTAGAATGGGCTTTTTGGAGAGTGTGTCCATGTGTCCGTCCATCCGTGTGTGCATGTGTTTCAGGTTTCCAGCACGAGGATGCTATAACTGCTATAGTATTAATTGCTGTATAATTGCTAGTATTTCTTTAGGCTTGCTGCAGTATTTATTTAATGCAGTTCTTTGGCACTCATCTTTCCAAACTCTGTAAAACGGTCTCGCCTCCTCCCCTGCATGGCAGCACAAGCTGTCAGGACAGGTTTTCTACTCTGGCGTAGCAAAACCATATAGCCCATACTGGGATACAGAGCAGGAGGAAGAGAAACACAGTGTTGGGAAGAAAGGGAGTTGCAAAGCCCTGGGCCCTGCTGAGTGTAGGAGTACAAGTCATTTTCATTTATTATCCATGTTGTTTGAGCTTTAGTTTTACTTAAAGCCTTGATAAGAAATCTTGAAGATGTGCGCTCGTAAGTTAGTTAGGAAGTTTGTTATCCTCCCAAATAGCCAGCAGCTAAGAGCGTCTCTTGCCTGGCTGAACTGATCCTTTAGGAATACATTTCCCAGAGCTGACCTCAGAAGTGGGTCTCCTGAACGATGTCATTGTCATCTGCCTGCGGACAGGAATAACAGCAGGCAGTCTTCTTGGGCTGCCACAGGGCACCTACGATAGATCTGTCTGAACAGCCAAGTCATCCATAAATGACTTCTGAGCTGCTCAAAACACATGTAATATGTGAGGGAGCCCGGGCAGAGGTGACTTGCCTGGCGCTTTCACACACCCCTGCTCCCAGCTGTTTGGGTTGCGGTGGTGACCTGAAAAGGGCTTTTCACCCCAAAATTCTTGAGAGCACCCGGGACCCTCACCCCATTCCCTTTGCCCTCATGCCCCTCAGTGCAGGCAGGGAGTGTGGACATCCCAGCTGTAGGGCCTGACCTGCTCGTGAGGCACCCTTTACAGTTCATAGCACTGGAACCTCTCCAAAAGTGCTTTGCATGCTTCTCCCGCTCACTTGGCCTGCGTGCTCCAAGAGCACTTTTGTTCAGTCATCCTTCAGTGTGCATTGGGATCAGCTTTTTCAAGTAAATTGAAGCCATAAGGACTAAAAATCAGTCTTTACTGAGTGAGTGCTGTGGGCTGCCCGGTGTGCCTGCCAAGGAGTGAGCGTGCCAGGGAGCAAGCGTGCCCTTTAAGAAATGCATGAAATATCCCCGTGTGCTTGACAGTGCGAAACACTTCAGTGTCTGTCTCCATTTTTCCTCCAGATCATCTTTCCAAACAAATAGCTTGCTTGACACAAAACAGGATGAAGTTAGCTTGAAGCCTGACTTGGAGTCAAAGTATATGTACCCTTCTGTATCTGGCACTCGTGGGGCACGGCAGTTGCTGCTCGACTGATTCCCAAAACCTGCAGCCTGGATTGTGGCGGCACCGCCGTGAGTGCCCCGATGCAAGCTCTTGGCTGCCGTTCCCAGACCTGTGATTTCTCCTCCGTCCACTGTATCCACGTAGCTGCTCCCTTGGTCTGCTTCCAGCCCAGATCACGCCGGGCTGGTCTCAGCTCCTTGGTGAAGTAATAGGTAAGGAATGTTACATGCACTTGAGTTTCTCCTCCTGGCAGGCAGGCCCTCCTTACTGTTTGCTGCTTGCCTACCAATTACCCGGCATAGCTATACCTGCCTTTTTTTAAGCTCTGACTGTCACCATGTGGATTCTCCTACATTTTATGACCTGCTGCAGACTGAGTCAGACGAGGCATCCTGGTCAGCAGCAGAGCATTACTCAACCTTATGCTACGGCTTCCGCTACCGCAGCACATAGGAACCCCATAGACGGGCTCAGGACCTCATGGGAAACCACAGGTCTGTCCTAGAAATGTCCAGCATCCTCTCGCATTTTTACAAGTTTCCCCCTTATGCAAAAAAGAAGTAGGATGATGTGATTATGCTGAGCCGATAGACGCATCTGAAACAAGAAAGTTGAGTTCAGCCTGCAACTCAGCAGAGCAGTGGTTTTCACTTATCATCTTTATTGGCATTACTGTAGTTGTGTATTTACATCATATGACAGTGGGATTTTGAATATCCTTGCCTTCAGACAGAAGTTCTTATTTGCTAATTGCCTGGTCTCCATGTTTTGGGGCTGAAATGAGTGCAAAGAGGTTTTGGAAGGAGAGATTGCCTGCTACAGGTGGGTCCATGTGCTTATTGCACTGTCTGAAAGGGAGCTCATTTGGATATTGTTTTGAAATTCAAAACTGGTGTGTGGGGGGAGGAGAAAAATTTGTTTCCTCCCTACTCCCTTCCTCCTTCTTTCCTAACATCTATCTACACCCTGGATTTCCAGCTTTTTTGGTTTTGAGTGTTCCTGCTATTCTGCTTTTCTTTTAGTTTGCTTCTGTTTCATTTTAGAAATATCTTTTTCCCAAACATTTTCTTACTTCTACGTCACCTAACAAAACTAATTGTTGTGGGATGATCTATGTAGGGACTCCCACATTTCTGGTACTGTACAGCATCATCCCTATGCTCTTTCACCACAAAAGGCAGGGGGGGAAAAAAAGTGAACTAACCAAAGGGAGGCTTGTAGTTGAGAGACCGGAGTCTGAATTTGCAAACTAATGACTAATTTCCCTAAGTACTTGCCTGCTCCTAATTACATCTAGATGAGATTCTTGGATCGCTTGGGGCAGGCATATATTCTTTAAGTGCCTTGCACGTCTACATCATAAGAGAATGATTCTGAATTATGTGTAGCTAGTGAGCTCTGTCTACCCAGGATTAAATTCAGCTTCTGTGTTCTGGTTTTGGGGAGGGCACAACAGCTTGAAGATCATAGTCAACCTGAGGATACTCCAGATTTTCCTATCAAAATCATCACATACTTTATCCTGCTTGCCCTTGTGGAAAAGCGTCAAGGTTTCTGGGGCTCTTGGCTCTGCGCTATTCTGAAATATGTATTTAACACAAACTAAATGCTGTGCATATCTCATCGGAGCCCTGTTAAAGTATTGAAGAATGAATGGTGGTGGTGCTTTAAAGAAAGTTGGCATCAGTCCTTCCGTTGGCAAGTTTTTGCTGAGCCTCCTCCTGCCTTTCTTAATTGTTACTGTGTCTGTACTGTAAGACGCAGTCCCTCCTGAGCGCTCTCATACCCTGAGCGAACACATTTCTCCACCCAAAACTTGTTGTGACACATCTGGTTTATATTGAGACTGCTGGGTTTCTGCTAAGCCTTCCAGCACAGAGGAGTCTTTGAGACATTTATTCTGCATTCCAGCTCAGAGCTATTTGCTAGGGGAAGAGAAAAGCAATGCTGTGTCTTTCATTTAAAAAAGAAAAAAAAAAAAAGACAAAAAAAAAAAAAGACTACCTTTTGGAATGCAACTTGCCTTTTGTAGTAACCCACATGGAGGTGAAGGCTGTAAAGATGACAGAGCCAGAGCTCAGCCTCCAGGATGGAATAACTGTGTTGCTGTGGTCAGCACGGTATCTTAGTATTTCTCCTACATCTTCCAAGGTAGTTTGTTTGCTAGTTAATACTTGCTGCTCTATTTTCTGGGTTTGGTTTTGGTTTGGTTTTTTGTTTTGCTGCAAGGTGTGCCTTTGGCTGTGGTGGACTGTCTCTCAGAGTATAGATTTCCTATAGTGTCATTGGAGTATACAGTTCATATGTAACTCCTGAGAAGGGACCTAATGCATCTTTGTCACTCACAAAGGCATTCTTACTTTGCAAAATAATTTTCTGGAGTTAATGAGAGGCTATGTGGCCACTGGCACCGCTGTTGGCTCTCCTAATGAAAAATGGATGTTTTAAGTGGTGAGACAAATTCTAGCTAGGCATTTCCTTTCACTTTCATTTACATATTTTTTTTTTCTTCAGAGTCTTATAAATCACATAAGTGGTGTTGAAGATTTGAGATATTTATCCTTCTGTTAGAGAAACAAACAAAAAGTACCCATTAAAGCAGTTCTAGTGAGAACTGATATTATTATAGCAAGTTTTGTTCTTAATTATTTTGTTGCAGGCTGCAAACTCTAAAATACTTCCTGTTGAAATTTGTAACTAAGTTAATGTTCCCTTTAATATTTAGGAGTGCAATTCTTGGTAGCTTCTGACTTAACTAGGGCTAATTATCCTTCTTGCCAAACACTTTTTTTCAGACCTTTCTGTCCTGCCTTTAGATGATATGTCAGCAAAAACCTAGTAATAGCATTTGAATTAAGCTTGCTGGAGGGGAGTAGAATGAGAAAGCAAAATTTTCATTTAATTTCATAGGGTTTTTTCAAGATTCATATTATGTGCGAAGTAATAAAATGACTAGCTTTTAATTAAATTAAAACAATACTTTGCCTAAATTGTAACTACATAATTTTAAAGTAGCTATATACATTAAGCTTCCCTTTTAATCACGACTCCATCCAGAACGCTTCCTGTAACATGACGAACACTGACATAATTTTCTTCCATAAACACCTACAGCTGATGCAAATGGACTGTTTCTTGATTTCTGTTGTGTGCAGTTTAGTTATGTTTAATTCATTGTATTCTTAGATTCCTGCTGTCTCTCAGCCCCTTCTGACTCATTTGCACAATATTTCAAAATGTATTTGATAGTCTCAGATGGAAGCGGCAGCCTCTGCGAGGCGAGGTGATGTCCCAGCTAGGAAAACCTTTCATAGGTAGGGGTCTAAGCACCAAAATAAAGTGGTCACATTAGACCTTCTTAACTGTAGCCCTCTTCTAATTCCTCAGTGTCTTTTCTTAATCGGCATTAAATAGATACCTTTCTCCTCACTTGTGCTTTGAGGTCTTTGTTCCTCACTGTTTCCCTGAACTGGCCCTACATAAGGTCCAGATGAAACATCTCATGCCGCGTTTGCCTTGCGTGTACTTACGCTGCAGTCACTTTTTCACACGGATATACATAAGAGTAAGCTTGCGAATCCAGAAAAAGGTAATCCTGCAAATGCTTTTTGTCAGATATTCTGTTCCTTCTGTCTCGTAGTGCATAATTGTCCTTTCGGCTCGCTCTGGTGCATGAGCCCAGCTCGCTGGCTGGCCTGGCACGCAAGGCGAAGGTGACAGACGCTATGTAAAGCAGGGAGAAAAGCTGCAGCAGAAGCACCTGCTCCTTGAAGGCCCACCAAACGAGCACCCCAAAGACACCGGTCATTAATGAATGAGCTTGTTAAACCTCTTCCACCACTAAAGCTACCCTTCATGAAGGGTTTATAGCTCCTTTTTGAGAGCATTGTTAAGCTAATCCAAGTAAACTCTGCGGAGTTGCATCTGAATGTCCTGGCTGAAAGTGGTGTGTATCTGCAGCGCTCTGCTCTTTCAGAGAGAATGCTTTGTTGCTCTTTGTCAAAGAAATTTCCATTAAAAAAAAAAAAAAGTGGAAGGAATAAGGGAAGATCTTTAATCCACTGCTGGTTGTTTATAGATATGAAAATAGTAGAGGTGACCTAAATCCTAGATCCAGGAGGAAGCACAACAAACGGGAGGGTAAGTTATTTCTTCTGCATCAGAGTAAGAACCTAAATCACTCTGTGCTCTTTTAGAAGTCTGGAGATATCTTTTATTTTAATGAGAACCATATAGGCTTTTGTGTGTGCTCAAATGTGCAGAATAAATTGAAACTCGCTTTCTGTGTGCTGTCACACATCGCGCCTGGAATGTGGTTGTGCTTCTGGCCTGGTGAGATCAGGTTGGGTTTTTTGTTGGTTTTTTTTTTGGTTTTTTTTTTTTGGTTCAAACATAAGGGTAATTCATTCTTCATCATCAATTGAACTCGAGCATTTTCAAGCCAGCTGCCAATTGTGATACGTGCGCTACTGGCTTTGTGGTGTATTCTTTTGTCCCTGTGGTAAGAAATTGTGAGCACTAGTCTGGTGACCTTAACCTTTTTGGAGGTAAAAATGAGTCCCTTGTTTGTCCAGACTAAAGTTTTCACTGAAGACTTCAATTTTTGTTCTTGCTTTTCTTCTTTTTTCTGTTATCTGAAAGTAATGTCCTTCCTCTATGTGTATGAATTTTGTATAGCCTAGCAAAAGCAAGGAAATACATTTATAGGTCTTGGTACCAGAGACCAACATTTTCTTGTTTCCTTTCACCAAGGACAGGTCACCTTGTCATCCAGTCCGGTGGTGTGCTCATAGCAGCTTTCAGGGGGGAATATGAAAGGAAATGCATCGGTACCGAAGCCAAAAAAAGTTGCTATTAAAAGAAAACGTACTTGTGGGTTTCAGTTTTGCTCAGTGCTGTCCTCCTTCGGGATTTTTTTCCCCTCCCTTATAAATTATGACAGTGAGGAGGAGACTGTGAGATAACATCATTATCCTAAATGGGTAATCCAATTTGAACAGGAGGAACACAAACAAACATGCAGAAAAGTAGTAATATGTCATAAATGTGGGGTCTCCTTCTCTTTTTAAGAGCTTTAAAATGTCAAAAATTCATATTTTGATATATGGCTTAAATTTGTTGAGTATTGGCACTTCAAATGATCACTAAGAGTGAATCACCCTTACAACCAGTGTTGCATACTTTGAGGATAACAAAACAATTTATAGTATTGTGAAATGTTTTCAGGGTCTTGTTGTCTTCTGTATTACTACTTTTCTGCATGTTTGTGTGTGTTCCTCCTGTTCAAAAACGCTTCTTTTTCAGCTTCAGGCTGTGTTAGAGAAAATAGCTTGTGTCTGTTGTACTGAACTGCTGTACTGGAATGAAATATTTGGAAATGACATGGTTTCTTTCATTGACAAAACATGTTAAGAGAGAATTGCAGAGAAAGAGCTGGTGTACCCACTGTTGCTTGGTTAGCTTTTCTTTCTTACAAAATGGGCCGAAGTGGTTATTTTCAATTTGGATAAATTTTGGTTCTATTGGTATGAGGCATGTTCCTGAAATCTTAAAAAGAGAAAAGGGGGTGGCAGAATGGAGGTTTTTGGCTGCTTCCCTCTGTGGAACGCTGAAGTGACCCACTTCTGCGTGATACGGTTAGTTGCAACCTCAGTAATTCGTGTTTATGCTTGAGCAATGCCAAATAAATGAGTATTGGCCTGCAGTTGGGTCTCACAGGAGGGGCCTGCAATACCAGCCAGAATTGCTGATATTGATGAAGTTGGAGGTGTTGGTGAAGGCTTCATTTGGAATAGTTTTCTCTCACTGCCTTATATATTTAAAAAATGGGGGGGATGGGGTGGGGGTGGTCAGAACTATTTTTTTCTTGCAGTTAGAGGGAGGGGATAGTATAATATTCCAGCACTGTGGTTTAGCTGTTGCTGTTACACCACTGGACATACCCAAAGAAAGGCACTGCGAAGCATAGGAAAGGTATTTATAGAGCAGTTTGTCAGCCTGCCTACCAAAACATTTTGAAATATATGCCTGGAGTTTAGAATCTATTTTATTATGATCTGTCTGTAGCTACCAAATCTATAAAGTTACCCATCTTCCAAATGCTGAGAGTAAAATTGGTGTGTCCCAAGAATCTGAAGTCGGTGTTGCAGCAGTAACTGTCTAGCCGAAATATTGAGTTTTTTACATGACTATCAAATATGTTTGTTCGTTTGGGATTTTATAACTCTTTATTACTTCTTCCATGGTATTGCATTATAGACTTTGGGGTGGGGTTTTTTTCTGGAAATTGGACCCCCTTGTACTTTTCAACTATTTTTCCTTCTTTTTTTTTTTTTTTTTCCCCTCTGATATATTGCCTTGGTCACCAGATGAGAATGGAATACATGCTCTTGTTAGTCTGCCATGAAAAGTTGACATCTGTTGTGCTTTAAAGCAGATTTCCAAGTAAACTGTAGAAAATCTGTAAACCTAGTAAGAGGATGAACTTGACATAATCACTGCTTTTAAGAAAATAATTTTTCTAATTTATTGGATGATAATTTAGTGAAACATGCCCCCCCCCCCCCCCCCCAAAAAAAAGAAAAGGGCTAAGGAAGATGTTATGGCTACATTAACAAAACAGGTGAGCATAGCCAGCTTTGATATTCCAGTATGAACAGGTCTTGTGAATCCATAGTGTAAAATCCTGATCTGTGAGTGATACTGAAGACTGGAGTGTTTTCTTTCTTCCACATCTTCAGCATTTAGAAGAAATAGTAATCCAAATACCTCCCAGAATCTAGATGAGCTGAATGAGGAAACCGCTTAGAGAGTAAAGTGCAGAGAATATGGAAAATACGTGATCCCCCTGAGAGGAAGAACACTCTTGGCTGGGCTGTAGGCAGTGCCATGCCTGTGCACCTGGAGCATGGGCTTCCCTCTGCAACTGATAGAGGAGAGAGGTGAGCGTATAGGCTCTGGGATGTAGTAATAAAGGGGGGAATCGGAAACTTCCTTTTCTCCCTATCCTCCTAAACTTGTGGGCTCTTTACTCAATTTGGGGTACGGTAGAAGGAGATGTTTTTCCAGTGGAGTGGCAATAATTGGGTAAGAAGGGAAGGCAAGGTATTCCTGAGGGGTTTCATGCAAGGATGCTGCTAGCTCTTGACATTTGCCCAAGTCAATTATATATATTTCTGTGTATTGGAAAACCTGCTTTAAAGGGAGAGGTTGGGATTTCCAAATCCTAGGTGTACTTTGAGATCTGCCACAGCAAAGTACTGAAAACTAACTAGTATTAAAAGATAGGCCTGAAAATCTTGTTTTTCATCTTGTTTCACCTCACCTGGAAGTGAGGAACATCTCCTTCTGACTACCCAACACCCTTTGAACAAGACTGGTTTCACTCTAGTGTTTGTTTACGCAACACTTCCCATGCACGAATGTGGACCGCTCCCTGTGAAATGCCACAGAGCCACAAGATGCTCAGATGAAGACTGTCAGTGGGATTGTAAACTTCCCACCTCCGATTTCTCCTTTTTTCGCAGTTTCCTTTTAAAATGTTTCCTTGTTGGGAACTTTATGGTAAGTGTCTGAATGCATCAGCGGTGACTTTCATTTCACCTCCTTGAGTCTCTTCTTATAGCAACATCTGGGAAATTCATTTAATTTACTTCAATGTGAAATTACTTTCAATTTGTCAGGCATCAGCTTTTTACTTTAAGTGTTTAACTCCCAAGTGAAGCACGTATCATTAGCTGATATTATTTCAAGAGTTAAAGTTTGTGTAACTAATATTTTAAAAATCAGACAAATCCAAATATTTTGGTGACCATGCTTTAATAGGTCCTCTGATTGCTTTATGACAAGCAGAGATAATTAGTATATCATAGTGTTGATTTTTATAGCAATGTTTCTTTCTCAGTCAAAAAGCACTGTTGTAATAAAACTCAGGAAAAAGAAACTAGGCAGATCTGTTTAGTTTGCTTTGCATTTTCTACTGACAGGTTCTTAGTGCTTTGGAATGGGTTATAGGAGAGGTAACAGCAGGATGTGACCTGTAATTCCTGAACATTTTGGGTGTAGGCAATGCAAACACCCATATAAAGTCCTCCCAGGGAACTATCTGTCTTAATGTTATAGTATGCAATTTACTCTTCTGCTTCCTCTATTATCCCACCGTTTTTTCCCCTATTATGTGCATTACCGTGGTACATGAGTATCTACTGCATAATCTTTTCTGCACCTGTCCTGGAAGTATGCATGCATAGAGTGGAAATTAATTTGGCGTGAAATGCAAACAGTAAAGAAGAATTAATGTTTGAGCTTACGTGAGCAGTGGAAGATATACACAATATGAAGTAGTACTGTCACCCTAAATGTACACAGCAACAAGTAGTCCCCTAACAGCCAAATAACCAGTCTTGTACATTACTCTTCACCAGCTGTAGTCTCTGCTTACACCCTATAATACTGTGATTCTTTCCATAGGGCTTGGCCATTGCCAATTAGCAGCTGAGAGAGAGAGGGGGGCTGGGAGATGATGAGACATCACTTTTCCCTCCTCCTTTTTCCTCCCATGCCTATCTCCCCCCACCTATATAAAGGGAGGCAGAGCAAGGTGCTGGAGTGAAGCAGCCACATCTAGAAGGATCTGTGACTCCTAAGAAGGCAGGAGACAGATGGGATTATACTCGATTAAGTGGTCACACATCCGTCACGCATCCAAGGACATCAGTGAAAAAGTAGAGGATTCAAATGCCCTCATTTTCACTGTATTGCTGTATTTCTATTATGTGTGTGACAGACTGAAATCCCTCATGGACAGCTCTAAGCCTCATTCACAGACCCCTGAAATAGTACTGACTTCTGTCCAAGAGGTTTAATACTACATGGTGTCATGATACTTGTTTTCTTGATAACGATATTGGCAACAGGATATCAGTAGTCTTCACCCTTTCAAGGGATGCTGTTCCCAGGTTTTGACCTTCTCTAACAGCTCAGCCAATATATTGGGTTTTCCCTCTGAAGAACCTCTCCTTTCTCCCTTCCAAACTAGAGCAGTAATAAGCCCCTTTGCCCAGACAGTGGATTAAAGCCACTTAAACCTTTACCGACCTATCAAAGCAGTATGGAATTTAGATGAAGATTATCATTTTACATAAAACAGCACTGTATTTATTTTTATATATATATATATATATATGTATGGGTATAATTAAGTGAGCCAATGCAATACATGAGAAGAGAATGGGAAGGTGCCCCATAACAAGGGTGTCACTGATTGCTGAATCTGTGCAATGAAACAGCAGTACTTTGAACATGCCTGGCATTTGGAAAGTACATATCCACTCAGGAGCATAAGTTGCATCATTGTGTTTAGATGACTTGTTTAATTCAGAGTTAAGTATTGAATTCATGTTGAAAAACAATCTGTCTGCTGCTACTCACAGTCTCAGGGAGGCTGAATAAGTACAAAACAGCCATTTTGAGCAGTGATACTGAAGTGAAGGTAATTTTCATACCTTTTAGCTCCTTTGTGAAAAGTAGTGCTTATCCTTCAACCCAGGTGCACTGGAAGGTACTGCCAGTAAAGGCTGATGAATTCTTCAAGGAGGGAAGTGATGAATGGAAGATATGGTTATAACTACATAACCGTTTAAAAATCTCTTTCGTCCAATTATGCTATGTGCAACAAGGATTGTAAGCATCCGCTGAAGATGCAGTTTTCTGAGCTGCAGGGATTTATTGATTTATTATATTTTTCTCCCCTCCATGGAATCGGTGGGGAGGATTAACTTTCACTTAGACTCAACCATCATTTTTCACCAGTACTATCACCCCCATTCTCCATCCAAATGTGCTGCTGAAATGTGGCAGGTGGTTTTGCCAGTAATTGCATGCTACTTCATTCCATTTTAAATGAAAGTATAGAGTACAGTGGCCTTCCTCTCTCATCACTGGCATACTTCACAGCCGTGCAGTATTGACTGAGAAAAGGCAGAAGAGTGGGCTCCCCTTTAAATTGCAAAGATGTGTTATCTTGCTGTATGTTCCCTTAGGAGCCAGAAACTTAATTTCTGGGCAATAAGCTTCCGACTCCAGCATTTTTTTTAATGGAAAAAAAAAAAAACAACATTTTTTTTAAATGTCCACAATTTTTTTTTCAAATGGCAAAAGAAACTGAACATGGTTTTGAGTATTTAAAATTAGCAGTGGCTATTCTGTGGATCATAGGCAAGTTTCTATTGTGGTGTAGATATGCTTGATCTCATTCTGAGGCCAGTAACTATGCTCTGGTAGAAGGTGGCTTTTCTTTGGCCCCAGCTGTGCTAAATGCTATTATAATTAGCACGATGGTTAACTTAATCAGAGCACTTGGCTCAGGAGAGAGGTGTTACAGAGTGCACCATAATTAGCATTTTTATTCCTTTGATCCTGAGTGTGCTCTTTATTGACAGAAGTATCAAGAGCTGGTTTGTTTTTTTCTTTTAACACTTCAGGACGTGGAAATATATGTGGCTGGTGAGATTACGAATTTATTAATGAGGTTTTTTTTAAAAAAATACAACCCTCCCAAAGGAAGCAGAAGGAAAAATGATCTGCATGTGTGGAAAAAATGGTATCGGGCCTCAGTCTTCAGCACTGTGGCATTTGGGCAGGTATATGGCCAGGAGACACCTCCTGGGGTGCCCGCAGCCCTTTGGAGTTGCATGGACAATGTTAACAGCATCCTAACCATTTCCAGGATGCTGCTGTGGACCACATGGCTGTTGTCTCTAAGAAGAAAATTAACTCTATCCCAGCTGAAACCAGGACACTCGGTCTGTAGAAAAGGTGCTGTTTCCTTAAAAGTGAGGAAGGGCAATGCTGAAAGTGTGATCTGTTTGGCAAAAAAACCCCAAAGGTTTGGATAATACTATGGCAGCTAAAGCTTTACATACATGGCAGCTCCGCTCACTGAAACACAAGTGTCCCATCCTACATGCCCAATGTAAGCAGGTGGTGAAAGCATGCAGCAGAGCAGATGACTGGTTTGATTCATGAAAAAACATAACATTTATGCTGTCAGACAAAATGCTGAAGACTTCCAAACTTGCATCTGGCATCACCGCCCTGATTACAGGGGAGGAGAGTCGAGACGCCCGGGAGGCTCTTCTCATTACGTGCCACTGAGCGGAGCGGTCGCTCGCGCTGCCAACAAACCCAGGATGTTAGATCAGGGACTTTTGGTAGATGAAGCCGCTGTCTGCCTTCCTGGGGTAGCCTTCATTAGGCTTGATAAAGACACTGTCCTCTTTGCCCACATTGCAGTGAGATGCCTGTAATGCTTTGTACCTCTAGCACATCCATGCTGAATTGAGTATAATTTGTCTCAGTTGGTTTTGAGCATTTGTTCAGCAATCTGGAGCAAGTGTTTTATGCACTTGTTTTTATTGACTTTGGGATGATGTTAGCTCAGGTATGGGTAGACACATCCTCCATATTCGACTTCCATATGGCCTCTGTAATTTTTACTATTGGTTTTAAAAAGAAGGTATAGCAATGTTATAAAAACTGGGGAAAAAATAGTTGACGTTCCCCTTTTAAGAGCTCTTTGCAGGTTTTCACTCTTCCTTTATGTGTCTCTGTCTCTTTCCAGTCCTTTACAAAGAGGAAGAGCTATCCCATGCCTGTGTTCTTGCAGTTCATTTGTATCTGCTTTGCCAGCAGAAAAATCATATGCTAATAGAGGCTGCAGAGAATGCAGCCATCATTAAGGGACTTCCTATGTTGTCCTTGACTTCACTAGATTACTTTTATCTACTCAAGATGGATAAGTAATTTTAAAAACATTTATGTAACTAGGTTTTAGGTCAATAGCAGGTTAAACGGTTTATTTAAGTAATCTTTCCTGGTGAAAAGTATGTGGAAAGACCCTCTCTCAGTATTTTTACAAGATTATTTTCGTATCAGCACTAAAGCAGCAAGCAGTATCCTTGACAGTAGACTTGGAAGATACCCATTATTTGAGAGACATGATAAAAACAGTATAATCTTTTCCAATACCCATACAAAGCCAGCAATTGTCTGTTTCTGCTATTCCAGTTATTTATGTAATTATACTTAATGCCACCCAGATTTGAGAAGAAAAAGAAATTGTTGCTGCTGTTTCTGGTTAATATTTTTCCATCCTGAGATCATAAAAACAGTAAATGCCTCTTATGGTGGTAGAGAGAAGAAAGGACTATGGATTTGCAAACAATTCAGCAGAGGAGCTGAACCAGAGGGGGGAACGTGCCTTTTTTCAGTCTGTCTCCTGTCCACATAAAGGCATCATTCCTAAAGCTCATGGACTACTAGGAAACGCTGCCATCACATAATATTACTCCTGACATGTTAATACCTTTATTAAACTGAATCGTGCTGTAATTTTGCAGTGGATTTCAAAGGTATAGGATTTAACTAGCTTAAACCCGGATATATCTAGGCTATCCTGCTTTGCCCAGTTCTGTGTCGCACTCCTGGTGAAACTATTTACCTGTTTGGTGGCCAAGAAGTGTTTAAATACCAAGATACCTCCCGTACTGTCCTGCTTAGCATAACTGGGTTGGCCAGGGTCAAGGAGCTCTAGCTGGTAAGCCCCTGTCCTCCATCTAATCCCACAGGCTGGAATGAGCCAAGGTTGCTTGGAAATGCCCCTGGAAAGCATGCCAGTGCTTTCAGGCTCCTGGATTAGGGGAGCTGCTTGGAAGCTTACAGAGGTCTTTGAATTCACTGTGTTCACTTGCGCTCAGTCTCAGGTATTTGGGTTGCTTCTTCACAGTGTCTGAAGAGAAGGAAACTGGACATGTATCACTTCTACAGCAGAAGGCTCAAGTTAGAAGTTCAGATTGGGTTCAGCAAAGCTGGTGTATTCATTTAAAGTAGATACTGGAAAAATCAGATTTTGTAGGCCCGCTGAAGAAATAAATATATGCCTATGGGTTTTATAATGTTATGATCATCTAGGTTGCTCAGCTATAGTATTATACACTTGTACAAATTCACCACTCACTCAGCCTGCAAGTTCTGCTCGAGCTAGATAATATCATTTTAAAAAGACATCCAATCTCATTTTTATTTTAAAGACTTTAGGTGATGGCAAATTTACTGTGTGCAAATGTAAAAGGTTCCAGTGACTTAATTGCATTAGTTTCTGATGCTTCTCCCTCATTTTTAGCCTGAATTTTGCCTCAAAGTTCCATTTTTCAGCTCTGTATCTTGTTATGCCCTTTATTAAATGTCTCTCACTAATGTAAGTATTGTGATCAAGCCATTCTGAACTTTCTCTTTGTGAAAATAAATAGACTGAATTACTTCTGGCTCTCACTTTAAGACATCTTTTCCTGACTCTGAATCCTTCTTGTAGCTCCATCCTGAATCCTTTCCAATTTGTCAACATCTTTTGTGCAGTATGGATGCCAGACATGGCCATGTATGCTTGTAATCATTTCAGTAATGCTGTATGAAGTGGCAGAACCAGCCCCAGGCATCTCAGCAATGTAAGAGAAAGTGAATTTTTTGCCGCTCCAGGACTGAGGGTAGAATGAGTTCACCCTGAAGATCTGGGCTTGCTACCCCCAACTGTGGAAGAGGGAAGGAAGAGAGTGAGTGTGGCCGGGGCTGGGAGGAGCTGGTTCCCACATCTCCTCCCATCGCTACTGCTGCCAGCAGTAACAGGAAGAAGCTTGGCTCCAGCATAGGCAAAGCAGGCAGCAGGTCCATGACTACCACTTAGCATTGTTTTGCTTACTACCCCGTTGCCCTGGATAACCTCAACTTCGTTTGTTCCTAATAATGCTCCTCTGAAGGGCTACAATGATGTTTTCTGCTTTGTGTCTTTCCCTAGCTCATGTATTGAAAGATCTCATTAATCGTCATAGCCACTACAACCCTGCCAGAGTTTTAGTTGCAGCTCGCTGTGGCCCTGAAATCATTCTTCAAGTCACTGCTTTCCAGATTAGTTCACCACCTTGCAAGTTTAACCTGTATTTGAAGAAGCATGACCTTGCATTCTGTTACTGCTATAAGTAATGTCATTCAAAGAGCCCCATAGAGCATATTTTTCAGCTCACTCGAACTGACTTGCCCTTAGTCTCGCTGCTATACCATTACTTATATCACCTTCACCTTGACTGCCACAATGCTATTTTCTTCCATGTCACTTAAGACTATAGATTAGAGAAGGACCAAGATCTCTCTATACACAAATCAACCAGAAGTTTCATTTGGTTCTGGGAGTCCCATCTTTCTGAAGTCTCTCCTATTTAATTGCAACACTTCCATTTTGTGGGATGCATGCCTTCACTTTGCGCTCCTCTCTGAGTGGAAGAATTAAATAGGCAAGTCATCTTTCATCTTACGGTTCTTGTGTTGTGCGTGGGGTTCCTACTACTGCAATGCAGTTGAAGATACTGCAGAGGGATATTTAAATTCAAGGGGGGGAAAAAAAGCCTAATTAAAGTGAGGAAAAAATTATGAATGCGTTTCTATTTTTAGGATTCGTGAAACTTGCCTTAACAGAACCTTTGGGCTTAAATTAGTAGACATTCCATTTTTAATTGGAGCATTTTGCTGCATACGATGGTTTAAAATAAAGGGTGAATTAATTAGGCATTTATTTGAAAAGTAGAACATTTAGGGAAGATGCGTAGATAAAGGGGCTGGGGAAGGGAGGCAGATGAGCAACAGACAAATGACACTATTGGGCATCTTGGTTAGCTGTGCTTTCTGGGTGCTATCCTTAAGCAATCAGGGCAAGACAAAGATATCGCAAAACATACCAAAAATGAAGTAAAAATAATAATTTTTCACCCTGCAAGCTGTATGTTCATATGTGTGTCAGGAGTTGCAGAATCCCTCAAGAGTTTTGCTTTGCTTATACCCACTCCCATAGATGAGCTGCAAGGTGGTTGTATTTGTGCTTTTTGCTGCTACCCACACTATGTGTGCACTAAAATAAATAGGGATTTGCTGCCCAAGGAGTAATGACAGCTAGCCGAGTTTTTTTTGTGGCAGCGAGCAAAAATAACGAGGGAAAAGGGGAAGTTGTGGAAGGCTCTGTGGTAGCTGGCACTCGACGGGCAGCGTCCTGCTGACCGGCAGGAACACAGCTCCGAGGGGCAACGCTGGCAGATCAGGTCTGCTGCTGAGTCCAGGTGATTTTGATTCCAGAAAGCTGGTCCTTTTCCCAGTATGCCAGATCTCAAAGGAGTTACATCTGCACATTGCTGGTGGTTACTCTGCTAGAGGCTGTTTAAGGGAAGAGGAAAGGAGCATTCACGTTTGCAACACTCGTTGTGTGTTTTCAAGTCACTGATGCACAGCAACCACTGCTCTTACTGCTGCTTAGTCATACCACCCTAAAAACTGCTAAAGCAGTTAAAAATTTTCAAATATCAGCAGATTGGGCTTCTATTTTCTGTGTGAGAGCATCTGCTTAGAAAAACTGGATTGCACTTTTTTCAGAAGCCGAGTGACTGGTCACAATGCAGTGCTTCATTCCTGTCCCGGGTGTTATCCTTAGCCATGAGAGCAGGGCTGTTGCTTAGTGCTTCATGTGCTGCATGACCTCCCTCCTGAATGCCAGAGCCATCAGAGAAGCATTATTGCCTCCCGTACATGCTGGCAATCTTAATTACTGCATCAGCCCAGAATAAATATACAGCTAATCAAATATGACAATGAGAAGTAGAGTGATAGGCAGACTAGCAGGGCTATGGTAAAAATGTCTGCTGGGTAAAGCTTTCCTGGTGCATTGCTTGGAACCAGCAAAGTCCACTTCTTCCAAACACTGTGTAGCCATTTAGGTCACATTCACCCCTGTTGTACTTAGGAAGCATCTCCATTGATCTGAATGACATTTTTCCCCAAGTGATTTGCTGGAGACTGAATTATCCTTTCAGTTGCGGGGGGGGGGGTGGGGTGGAATGCTTCCTTCCATTTTTTTCCCCCATAGTGAGTCTTTAAAGTATGCTTCTGATCATCACAGCAATGCAAAGTGATGTTGCCTTACTTTACCAAGCACAAGCACATATTTGAGTTTGATGGCTGCAAAAATTGCTTATCAAGGTTGGTGATTACAGTTAGTATACACTATTTTACTGACATTAAACATTGAACATTAGCATTAAAGTAGTGAATACCTGGATTGTGGCATTGTAGAGTTTGGAGAATAATGCCTTTTTGATCTAGTCTAAAACATCCTACCTGCAAGTTTTACTAACTTCCATATTTTCTTAAAAATGCACAGGTTCTACTTTTGATATAATGCCAGTTGTGCTAAAGTAGCTTACCTCCCCTCCTCAGAGAATGCTCTGCTTCTGCTACGTTTCCAGTTTTTCTAAAACTTAATTAAAACAGGTTGACTTTGTCATTGAAGCATCAACAGAAACAGGGATATCGCATCAAGAGTCACTTTGTTCTATTGTTCTTAATGGCAGCATTTGAAATCCGAGCAGGGGCGATCCCGATCATCCAATACAGAGCAAAGAGGAATGGATGTTTCAAGCCTAGTGCTCTAATCTTTTAAATAAAAATGCGGAGGCGTTAGTTTTCATAGAAACACAGTACGGTACAACAGCACCGGCTTCCCTGGTTTGAGGGAGGCTCCTTGTTATGGTAGAAGACTAGTTAAGTTTCCTTTTTCAATTTTTTTTTCCTTTTTCATAGCCGTCCTTGTTAGTGCTATATTGTAAGCACATTTTGAAAATAGACAATCATCTCCTCCTTCCCCTTTTCCTTTGTTTTTTAATTTTAATTTTTATTTTGAACTACTCAATCATTTTAGAGATACCATCACAATGACCTTTCCTTTCCTAACAACTCTGCCAGGAGGAAATCAAATTGAATGTTTCATTATTAGCCCTGTACCATTCAGACAATCAAGGAGAGATTTATTTTTTTTTTAATAATTCCAAGTTCAGGAGTGAAATCTTAGAAAATTATTAAAATTACTGTTTAAAAAATGAGATAACTTTTAAATGCAAATTGGCATGGTAAGGCTGAAACTTAGAGTTATCATTTATTCTATAAATATGTAAAAAATGAGTTTTAAGTATATATTTTTGAAAAGTTCAAACTTATGTTGCAGTTCTGGCAAACTTGAAATACATTGTCTTTGTGGCATGCTCTTATAAAAAATTAAATATTATGTTGGCTAAATGGTAGCAAATGAGCCAGTGTTTACCATGGTAAGGAGTACATTGGGGACATAACCATTAGACAAGGGTAATTTAGTTTTAGCATTATCAGTTAGAAAGACTGCAGTTGAGTGGAATATTTTATTACATGAAAACATCTGTAACCAATATATCCCTTGGGAAGCTTACGTGACCTGTGATCTGTTTGGAAAAAAATGTTTCGGTTTTACGAGACTGTTCAAAAGCAAGTATGCGCAGCAGGCCGTGTCCCAATGAATCTGGAAAGGGCTCCCTCCTCTTTGTGTACCTCCTGGAAATTTCTGGGAGCCGTAGCAATGTTTCTGCATTCCAGGCTGTAGTTTTCAAACTCACTCCATAACCTGTGGCACTGAAAAAGATCTGGGAAATGCGTGCACCCATGCACGCTACCTTTTTCTGTGCCACGCAGTGTTTACACACAGTTATCCTTGCTATGAGGTATCCTAAAACTACTGCAATCATAATAAGGTTCGGTTCAAAAAGCAAACATCTGAAAGTATGTTTACATTCTATTAAAGTATGCCAGTGATACAGGACAAATAGTGTCCTTAATATATTTCTCAGGCCTTGCTGTGTACCTTTTCATGGCTGCGTTTTTTTCCTCTCTCCTTCAATGAAGCCAGAATATGTCATCCCAACTTAAATTTGCAAAGCAGTCGCCTGTGCTCAGGCCTTCGTAGTGCTTTGGCAGGAAAACAAAGTACCCAGCTGCCGAGGACCGTCAGTCAAGGCCTGGGAACTTGAGGAGCCGGGAAGACAGGCGGATAGACAGCCTGAACTTGACAGCCCATTAGGTACCTGACCTTCTGCTTAAATGACTATTGAATTCTTGAAGATGTGGATTAATGCTTTCTTTTGTTCCGTGAGTTCAGAGGTGAGATCGGCAGATAGGCGTGCCAATTAGAGACGGCTTTGGCATGGGGTTCTGGGTGTCCTACGGCGCAAGGCTGTATCGCAGGCAGTGTATTAGCACACTAGTTCTACAGACAGGAACTGCTGAGAAAAACTGCAACTTTACAGAGGGGGAAAAATCGTCACATTCATCCAGGATCTCATTGCACTATAACGCTCCGTAATTAGACGCAAAACTACTTGTTTCTAGTTACTTGGTTACTGCCTACACCCAGCAATCAAAATTGGCCAGTTTATGACCATACCGGCACGTTCCAGACCACAGTATGTCAAGCGCCTTTTTGGCATAGGCTACAAAAGTAATAGGTTTCGTGCCAGTAAGACCACGGCATTGCCTTTCTGGCATCGCTTTCAGTTCACACTTCCTCCAGGCAGCTCTGCAGCCACTGAGGCCCAAACGCAGCGGAGTTAGAGGGCATTTCTCAGTCCAAAGATCGTTTTTCCCTTAGAGTGAGCTAGTGCTGCTTTTTAAAAAGTCTGCCTTGTTTGAGGAATATTTAAGCCCCAATGTTGCCCATTAAGTACTTTATCAGTGCAAAGGCAGAGCAAACCTTTATGAGTATATGAAGCAGATCTGTGGGCTCTTTTGTCTGTGGTGATAACACTGTGCCTGGGATTGGGCTGACTGTGAAACTGAATGTAATTCATCCCAAAACTTCCATCTGTTCGAAAGATATGAAAAGTATGTGCTAACGGGTTGGTGGCAGTGCATGTTGGTGGAAGGCATAGAATTGGGAAGAGCGCAAAAGTCTGTTTTGACCCAGCAAGCAGAGGTGCTGTAAGGAAGGCAGGTCATTCCCAGGATGGAAAATCCTTCATTTCCAGTACCCTAAGAGGTACTTCCCACCCTGCAAAGTGAATTCATGTGAGACAACGATGCTCCCTTTATGTAAGGAGAGAAATGAGTGTGAAGATCTAGGGAATGAAACCGTGTGCATCTCAGGATTTTACCTCTTATTTTGCAAAGAGATCAGGATTTCATCCCAGCCCTGCAAACGGCATGTCTGGCAAGACTGTATGTATTTCACATTCTCAGTGAAGCAAATGAAGTTAACCTGGGAGGCTGGACCTGTATAAATGTGATTTCCCATTTTTAAATGGTGAAAAAGATAAGCCTGTTCTCAGCTGCTGGTGAGTGACTGGTCTCAGGAACCGGCCACCCTGCCTTGCTGTTGTACTCAGCAGGGTGGGTACCTCAGGGTACGTCAGGGCAGGACGGGTCTGGCTGCTTGTGCTGGGCGTGAACTGGAGCCCTGTTTCTCTAAGGCTGTCCACACTGTGCCCTGTGGCGTGGGGCAGATACTCCCAGGTTAGCACAACAAACCACTTCTGTAAGCCATGTAACTGCTTTGGCATTAGCCGAGAGGCAGGGGCGATTAGCCATAAAACAATACTAGGCAAATGGTACTCTTCTTCTGGGACTCTCTGTGCAGAGCCATAGTTGCTCTCAGAACTGAAGATGAGTTTCGTGGGTCTACTTCATCCATATACAAGACAGTCCCAGGCAAGGCAAGGCAGGCTTTGCGCGACACAGTTGGCTAAGCCTTGTTTGGAGAAAGTTGCATCGTTTATCATTCTTGACCAGAAAGGGTTTTCATTCTGAGATCAGTGCACAGACAGTGTCTAGAAATGGGACAGCTTGTTTTGTCTAGTTTTTTGAGTCCACTAATGTCAGGAGGTAGAAAGTTCAAGTCTAATGTTACTGGCTGCACTCTCTCTGTTTTCAGCAGATGGCACATAGAGAAGGCTATGGGGAAAAGCACCAAAAAAAAGGGCAGCGAGAGTAATGTAATGAGGGAACGAGAAGGTATGTTGTGTTTTGAGGGAGGCAGGTGAGCCTCCCATTTGGAGCAGAAATGTGTTGCAAAGTCAGTGTTTTCACAGTGTGAAAATATCCCTGTTGTTGCCTCACGCAGAGGAGCTGGTAACAGAGCATGCAGGAAGCTCTTTGATAAAACACCTACCTCATTTCTTAACTTCTCTGCTGTAACTCAACATATAAAAGGCAATGAATCTTCTCCCACCACAGGTACTTTTTTAATCTCTGACATTTCTTTGGAGAGATGCTCTTGAGTCGTTTTGAAACTAAAAACAAACATGTACAAATCCAACGTTTTCATTGAAATGGTGTAAAGGTTTAGCTGAAGAGAAAGGGTTAAGTAGGATGAAAGTGGAATAGCATCAGACCAGCAACTGTGTGCTTGTGTTTTACCCCACTGATTGGCACCCACTCCAACCTAAATAATTGGGTTAAGGAATGTTATAAATTAACACATGCTAGGTTTTTAGTTTTGTTGACATCATCTTATGTCACTGGAGCACTGTTTAACAAGGGGTAAGTAGTTCTGGTAATCCCCAGGAAATCTGCACATTGTTTACCAAAACCCACTGTTTTTTAAAGAAGAAATGTGCTTTGCCAAGGGACCTGTAGCATGTCAGACTAGAAAAATGCTTCTTTCGGTGGCTGAGAGGAAAAAGTGCGTGCATGGATGTAAAAGCACATGCCTTCATGGTAAGCATGTGGAGGTAATTGGCCAAGCCGTGGTGTTTTGCTTCCAGAAACGGGAGGGCAGTCAGGCCAGTGCTTTCATGAATCTTACTTGCAGGTCTGAAGATAGAGGTTTCAGAGAAGCACCTCGCTGCTTACAGCTGATAGCAGATCTTGCTGCTTACCTACAGCAAACAAGCCTAAGAGGCAGCTCTGCTTTTCTTTTCTTTCCTCTGTTGTTTCATCCAGATGGACAAAACCATGGGTTTTAGTTTGTTCTGAACCTAATATTGCAGGGGTTTTTTTTTGCCCTGCAAACTTTTCACTTACAGAGTTTAGAGATTATAAATGTGTAATGATCTCTGTTAGCTCTGCGATCCACTCATCTTAATGACTTTTCTTTTGTGCTACTTGGCGCATGAGGTGAAACAAATGAAGAGCTTTATTAATTATTCATCAGCCAATGAATTTCTTTTGCTGTAACTCTGTTTCGGGTTTGTAGATCTCTTTGCATAAACTAATTGATTTTAATCATAATATTCCAAGTGCTTTTAATTAATAATTTAAATATAATTGTTTGGGGAAGTTCTTTAGCCTTATTCTGGGCAGCTGGCACTTGAAAGCAGAATTTGGCAATGATTTAACTTCAGAAATATGGAGTTAGTTTTCTGCAGCTGTTATCAAATGAAATTAGTAACTCAAAGGTGCAGGATTTTCTTTGGATGAAAGGTTAATCAAGTCCTAATCCAATTGTGTTCTAATCTAAAATTAAACATGAAAAAAAATGCAGAGTAGGGACAGGGAGTTTCCTAAGCCTTTCACACCTCGGCGTGGCTGAGGAGGGGAGGGAAGGAGGAGGGAGAAGTTAGTGCCAAAGCAATCACATCTTTTATCTCAAGAACTATTTTCAGCAAGGTATGCTGATCTTATTTTCCATCCTCCCACGCTTTGGATAGGAGTTTCGGGAAAAGTTTATTCTTCTTTTGCTGGGTATGGATCTAATAGAGGTTTCAATACCAGGGGACTACCACCCTTTCAAGCAGACTAGTGGTTTGACTCACCGCAGAAGAAATTAAGGTATGTCAGTTCAAATAGGAAGCTGACTTACCGTGAATTGTCAGAAAAATCTCTCTGCTTCCTACGCTAGTGTTGCAGACTTTAACTGCTGTGTGTGGAGGGAAATATTGCTTGTCAAATACAGTTTTCCCATGGATGAGAGAGGTTTTTAACACTGCAGTGTTACAAACAAGTGAGCTTGCGGTGGTGGAGCAGTAGCACCCTGCCCTGCTTTATAGCCCGGGGAGCAGGGTGTGGGATGGAAACAGGGCGAGAGCAAATGCTCCTCCAGACCGGAGCAGCATCCCCTCCGCAGAGGTCCCGCACGGGCTTGCACAGGTCACTGGCAGCACAGGCAGCTGCCAGCACCGTCTGCAGGGAGCTGGTGGCTCTCTGTCCATCTCCTGCCACACATCTCCATCCTTTAAAACCCCTGTCGCCCTCACAGCAAGCAGGGTCCGTCCTGTCAGCAGCGACACAGCGTGCCAGGGTGAGGATGAGGACGAGGCCTCCTGGTGTCACCGCCACCCTGTGCCGTGTCAGCCCCCCCCCGCCCCGATGGGGCACGGGGTGCTTCCCAGCCTTTCGCGGAGCCGGTTTCAGCGGCTTTAATTACATCTGCGGTTTGGATTGCTTTGCTTGGCCATTAAAATCCATTTCACAAAGAGTAGTATTGAAACGAGCAAGGAATATTTGTGGCGGCTGTGGATTTCCTCCAGGCCTACAGGAAGAGTAAATTAGTTACTGAAAACTTGTCCCAAGTGCTTAACTCTTTGCTCTCTGGAAGCTGCCTTTTCAGAGGCAAGTGACTTTAGAAGGAAATAATATGCTCGATGCTTTCTTACACGTGCACACACACACACACACCCCCCCCCCGCCTTCACGGTAGGGCTGTAACCAGCCAGGAGTGATTTGTTGGAAGAGGAAGTGTGAGAACTTCCTTTATAAATATTGCCTTTCCCTTCGTGTGGATCCAAATGCGGTTTCCTCCGCTGTCGGGAAAAAAGAGTGCTTGAACTGAACAACAAGCGCTTTTTCCCGTAGCTCGTCCCCCATGTAAACATGAAAGAAAGAGGTTTAATGAAAAGAAAAAAGAAAAAAAAAGAGCAGGTTGTTAGCCAGGGAAGGACTGAAGTTGGTTGGACCATCGATCAGCTGGGGTTTTGCCTGGCTCAGGAGCACTGGGCAAGTTAAGGTCCCGTGGAGGGGGGGTAGAATCAGTGTTTGCAGAGCCTGTGATTACAGAACCTGCTGTGACTTGCTCTGCAAGATAGAGCAGTATCAGCCCAAGCCCAGCTCCTATCAAAGTTTGGAATGGTTTCTTTTTTTTAAAAAAACTCAACCTATGTATCTTTCCTAGTGAAGTAGAAACAATAAGCCTGCACCCTTCCCCCAGCCTAGAACTACCTTTGAATTATTTGCAGAAGAGAGGTTCACCAGAAGAGCAGCTAAACCCAGGGAAGTGTCTTTGCTCAGCAGCAACAGATATGTTAAGCTCACAGGGCAGGGAGCAAGTTTTAACCTGGCAGGCAAAGCTTTGCTGGACTGTTGTGCTTTTTTGGGTTTGGTTTTGTTTGGCCTTTTTTTTTTCAAAAGGGCACAGTATCAGAGTGTATGGGCTCCTTGGGTGTGCAGGCGGCCAGCTGGCCTGGCTTGCTAACATAAATCGCTGCAGATGATGGGAATCAAGGCAGGGGGTCTGGTTCCCAGCTCTGAAGGATTCCAGATTAGGAAGACAGCTCGCGGAGGAAGCAAGGCGGGGTGGGGGGGATCAGGCTGATTCCCTGAGAGGCACTGAAGACGAGAAGAGCCCTTCTGCCTGATTTGAAGGAGGGCAGTGTTCTTATATTACTGATAATTAGGCGGAATTGCCTTGTTCCTTGGTTTTGATGGACAAATGAGACACCCCTGGTATTTAAACTCAGATTGCTGTGATGCTGTCTGATCTGGCCAGCAAGAGGCACAGCCAGGCCACTGTTTTATTAATGAGAAGGTTCTGATTTTTACACATTTCTCAGTAGGGAAGATGAAATTTCACTCAAGCTTCAAACCAGGTTTTGCAGTGATTCCTTTTTGCGCTTTTAGAAACAAACAAAAGAAGTAAAATTTGCAGTGCAATAGGCTATCCTGGGAAAAATCAGTCGCAATCAAAGAAGATACTCGAAACTCTACCGATCCTCCATCTGGGGTCTGGCAAGGCTTGCCTGGCTTGCCATGCCAGGAGTCCTTGCAGCATCCCATATTCTGCTCCAGAGGAACTGGCGTCCCAGTGGGGGACGAAAAAGGAGTGGAAAGTGAACCTTGGGTAATTTTTACTTTTTAAATAAAAATTAAAAATAAAGCTGTCAGCTCTCCACTCCAATTTGCTGTCTCTAACTGTTCCTCCTGCACTTTCTTCTCTGTTCAATGTCTTGCAAAAGCATTTAAAGCCCTACAGTGTTCAGGATAAGCTCTCCGTCCTTTTATGCTTTTCCTCTTGTTTTCCACACCATCCTTTGCTGCTGTCTCCTTACGTCACTTATTCTCTCTCATCCATGCTGCGTTCCCCATTTAACGATCTTTTTTCCTTTTTACCTTCCTACACTTAGCATTTTTTCCTCTCCTTTTTCGCACTCCCACTGTCATGCCTGCTCCTTTTTCCAATAAGGCAGGCTGCATTTTGAAATTTAGGGAGTAAACCTTCAAATTCTTGTGCGAGTACTCCCACTGACTATGTGATGAAGAGACTGCAGGACTGGGCCATAGCTTGGCAGATGTGTGGGGAAAGGTAGTGAAGCCAATTTTAAAGCAGTCTTAATTACCTTGGTGGTTTGGATCACTTTGGTTGACTATTAAAATGCATATTTCTAACGCGAGGTGTGCACCAATAGCATTGCATAAAAAATAAAGAATTTCAAGAGCTTGATATAAAAGACTTTATAGAGGTAATATATTACTTCCTGTCAAGAGAAATGGAGGGCACTTAAAAATCAGTTTTACTAGCGCCCTGTGTTTAAAAAAACCTTCTTTTTCTTTTTGTTTAACCTCCTGTGCAAGCCCGGGCATGTTTGAGGCTCCCAGGATCCAATTTCATGTAGTATCCTATTTCAAATCCAGGCCAGAGCAGATCGATTGAAAATCAGTGCTCTCAGAAATAAAACTGCCTGTAGAATGCCTTCAACGACATGAAGATGAAAGGGGGAATGTAATATAGCAGATACTGATTTTCTTTTTTGAGGTGGGAGGCTCTGAAGCAGTGTCCTTGGATGTTGCACAATTTGCTTTGATTGAACAGTAATGGTCGTAGGACAATTTTGGTGAATTTTTGTGTTCTTCAGTTAGTAGTTAACAGCTGTGTTTTGTGAAGGGGGGGGTGGTTGGTGTTGCTGGGGTTGTTTTAAGCCAAAGCAGCAGCTGTAGAATATTTTATGGTGAGTGCAGAGCTACCTGTAAGTCTGCACATCGCCAGAATAACACAAGATTCCTAATAATTCTTGTCAGTGAAATACTTATTGGTATTTTGAAATGATTGAGCTACTTCAGTACTTTGAAAACTGCTGGTGAATGCAAACTAGTCTAACTGATCTGTGTTTATACTGGTTTTTACAGTCAGCACAAACATAGATGGCAGTCTGCTTCATTTTCCAATATACCTCTCTCCATGTCTCTGCTCCTCCCTGGCCCTCAGAAGCCAAAGGAGAAAGAAAAAAAAAAAGAGGATTATCTGAGAACTGAGAACAGAGGGAAACAGCAATATCATCTTAGGCCTTTGAAGGAATAGGCAAGTGAAGGCAAAACTGAACTTGTGAGCTTTGGGTAATTTTGCATTTTAGGTAATTTAAAAATCTGTCTGTGCCGGTATTATGATGAATTCCTGGAAAACTAAGAGTAAACTTTGTTCTGCTGTGTAGCGGTGGTCTCTCTCCTGTCACCTGTGCTAGGTGATGCTTGTGATGTGGCATCTTGCATTGCTGGGAGACCACCGGGCTGCACAAATAGGCCCCATGCATGGAGGCAGCATGTCACGGAGGCTGGCCTTGGCCCTGTTTGCTGTCAGAGCAAGGCAGGAGGCTTCAGAGAAAAATTTGGTGTCTTTACGTGCTGAAAAAGCGCTGTCTAAAGCCAGCCAAGAGAGTAACAGTAAGCACAAAGAGCGTTTTAATTTATTTTACACTCTGCCCCTTGGACAATAAAGGCTTGTCTGTTTGGGACCTTGAGCATGGTGTGCTCTTCAAAGGTAGATACATATAAATGTATTTTAACTGAGCAAGGCTAGTTAAACACACAGGTTCATCAAAGTGGGAGTGGTTTCTGGCTTTGCATAAGAGTGTGTTGATTGCTCCTGTAGCCTTTTCCTATGTGAACGCATTAATGCACACATGCGCCTTCAGGACAACAATTCTGGCCTTGTGGAAACTCGCACTTCAGTGACCGTAGGATTTCACCTTTGGTTTCCAAAGTAGCATGTGTTTTGTAAACTACTTGATGATTAACCTTCAGCTAGAATATAAGTGGCAAGTGTTTACTTAATAGTCAGAGATTGGGTTCCTGCTTGCAGGCAGCCTTTATTATTCGGGAAGCTGTGTGAGTTAGAAATGAAAGATCTGCCTTGGCAGCTTTCTGAGAAGTCCACTCTGGTCTCCTGACAGATTTGGAGAAAGTAAAGTGCTTGATGAAAAGGCTAGTAAGATGACTGTTGAAAGTCTGCATGTGGTCATCTTAAGGACTGAAAAGACCCTGCTAAGCTACTAAAGAGAGGTTCTTTACTGTCTCTCTATGTTTATGCAGAGTATATCAGAGTAAAGACATTGATGAGTTTTTCACTAACTTCTGAGTCTTTTAGGCAGAGGACAAAAAATTAAAAAGATGTTATTCCATTACATAATGAGGATATTCACTTTAACAAATCAGACTCCTGACATGAGCAGCTGGGATGCCTCTCTAGCCAACAGTAAGAGAAAGAAACCCAGTTTCCATTGCCTTCTGGAAGAGCCTGCCTTCTTCCTTTGGCTGTACTGCATACAGAGAAACTACCAGGTTTGCTGAGACACCTACACTGGCATGTGTAAACCTTCTCTACTGTGATATAAGTTACTTCTCACAGGATTCATTTTGAAACAATTTGCTAAATGTCATTTGAAAAGTCATGAGCATAGACTGCACTGTTTATCATTTTGAATTTATCACCTTAACTCCCTGGAACTCGAGTTGGAGATTAAAAAAGAATACATGGAGATATGTCTAATGTGTATTGGTTCACCTAACATGTAGAAAAATTCTGATCTTCCCTACTTGCACATGGTGTTGAGCTTGTCACATAGACGAGCCAGGGTCACTGCAGCTGTGCTTAAACTAAAGACAACCTGGAGTTCATTTTTACATCTGATTTGTAAAGTTTCATGACAAAAAAATGTACAACCATTACTTTGCTAAAAGTCTGCCTCTCCTATTTGCTATTTTAGCATTCACAGGTAACTAATACAGTTAAAATTACTGTGTAGCATGGCTGTTATGGTATGAGTTTAGGACAATGGTGTTAATTTGCAATCAAAAAAACCATGAGTTACAGTGGCCATCCCAAGTGTGTGCCAGTAAAATTCTATGTATTACAGCTCACTATCCGGCATCATGTTTATGCCTCATGGTTGAGGATCTTTCTAAAATAGCTTTTTCTGCAAAGGCTTAAAACTTACGGATATGATTTCTTGGTATCCTTCCTCTTGTAAAGTTACCAAGCTAAATATGGTGTTAGAAGATGAGAATGTGAGGTTTAAGAGTTTCTCAAATAGCTTTTGAGAAATTGGGGTTGCTTCTCTGTTGCTTTGCATTGGATTATATCCTTATGCCAAGTGGCCAGGCAGCTTGACAAGTATGGATCAGCATTTGGTGCTGGCTCAGCACCTTGCTGGTCAGAGAGGAGCCCTGTTCCCTTCTGTGAGTGACAAGGCAGGGAACAATTTTATCCAATATCAATTATAAGGTTTGATATATGACAATCTGAAGAGGCTGGAAGAAGTGCTACTCACCACTCCTCCACTGATGCTTGCTTCGATTCTTGCCCTAATATGTGAGATGCTGGATCTCAACCTGTTGGCAGTTCACAGGGTAGCATTCTTGCTGTTTGATCTTTGCAGTGAAATACTGTTGAAAGAGCAGGTAGGATTTCTAGACTGGTCAGAAGGGACAGCAGAGAAAGAAGTACTTTGTGGTTAGTGTGTTTAATTGTGTAGTTAAGAAATCTCGCTGGAAAAGTCTATAAAGAGATAAGGTATTTAGTCTCCTTAGACCAAAGTGAAGGATATTCAGAAAGGATAATGGAGCACAAATTATTGGGTTTCAGTTTGGGGTTATGCTGGTCTTCATTCTTATAGTGTATCTGTAACACTCAGATTTTGGTCTGAGACTTTTAAATTTTAAGAAGAGAAAACTCCAGCATGTGTGGCGTTTTCCTTTCTTCTTTCTTTTTTTTTCAAATTTTTTTTTTCTTTTTGCACTGCAAACTACAGGAAGAGCAAAATGAAAGGGCTGAGTGAAAGTGGTTCTTTTGAGGTATATCCAGCAATATTAAACATTTCCATTATTATTTTAATATTCTGTTATTTTTTGCACAGAGTTGGTCGAGGTCTTCTCATAGTGCATAAGATTGAGGCCAAAGGATGTGGGATTGACTGGAAACCAAACCAAAAAAACAAAAAAAAGAGTTTAACCAGTATCAGATTTAAGTGTATTGAAGGTAGAGCTATGTTGAGCACCTTCAAGACAACGAGGATATTAAGCCCGAGGTAGTCAAGCGGAGAAGACAGAAAGGAAGTCAGTAATAAAACTCAGGAGTTCATGTGCTAGAAGTGGAGCAGGTCTCTGGAGCTCTGAGGTCAAGGAGGTGGAGAGGGCAGAATAGAGATGACCAAAAGCAACGTAAGCTGGAGAGCTGAAGGTGAGGGAAGATAGAGCACTGGCCAGATGTTGGAGTGTAGTAGTCTGATACAGAGTTAATTAAAGATGTAAAGACACTGCAATGTTTAGAGTCTTAAGCTGACACTTGATATCACCCTAAAGTTTTTAATAGTAAATTCTATGTCCTGTTTCCATATGGACATGATCTCAGTGTTGTAACATAGCCTTCCCAGCACTGAAATGTGACGATCCGTTTTCAAAATTAAGCTCAAAAAAGCAGTATGTAGTGTTATCCTACGTGCTCCGTCCTATCGAGTGCACCGTGCTTGTTAGCTCAACAGCCGGATAAAAGTTCCATGGGCATATAAAAGCCTATATCAAAAGTGTCTGCTCCATATGTTACATATAGCTGAAGGCTCAGGGGAATGAGGTCTGTGTCTGGGAACCGGATAGTACAACTTTCTATCCCTGACCCAGTGCCTGCCCTTTCTAACAAACAAACAAAAGCCTCCCTCAAAGAAATGTGGTTTATGATCTGTTTTTAGCTCTAGAAGCAAACAAAGAAAAAAAAAAAGCAAGCACTCAATATGTTCTTACTTGTACTTATGGCAGCGTCAGCTTTAGGCGCCGCAGGACGAGTGCTGCACTTTGTTCCTTGCAGCTTTTGGAAGCCACGATCCCCCCGGCAGCCACAGTGCCGGGGCAGCGCATTATCCACTTGGAAAATTTTGCACTTGGACACAAGCGATCAGCCTGAGTTTATTATCTTTTTGAAATGATGGTATCTGAGACATTCACCCTAAATACAGAGGCACAGCTGCCTGATGAGGGAGAGGGCGCTTGCAGGATGGAGAGGTTGTTTACGGTTGTCCTGTCTCTGCTGGGTTATTGACCTGGCCTGATGGCCTTAACTGCATGACATGTCTGTGGTGGTCTTTGTCCTTTCGTCCTAAAGAGTATTTTGATTTCAAAGGCAGAAATTGTGTCATATGAAAGGTGGGAGCAGTTAAGTGCGTTCACATTGGGGTGGGACAGGATAAGAGTTAAATGTAGTCTAATGGCAGTAATCTCCCTGCTGTCCTCTGAGGGTTATGGAGGGGAGAGGGAGTCTCCTCCAAAAAGCAGCTCAGGGAAGATCGATTCCTCCTCCAGAAGGTGATCCATGGCCGGACCCTCTCTGTCAAGCCAGTGGAGAGAGAAGAAACAGGAACATCAACCTTGTTAGACTGCAGTTAGCGTGTGTGAGCATCCCCCTACCCACTTCCTCTGTGCTCAAGGTTTCTGTCAGCTTTGAAGAACAACTCCCCTGTGTCATCTAAGTACTTTTAACTTCAGGTCAGTCTGTAAGAGCCTCCAGCTGTCGGACGACCTGTGATAGTGATGTGTATTTTAGTTCCTTTAGTTCAAGCAGTCCATTTTGAGTGGCCAGCTGGCCAAACCCATACCACAAAAGACCAGTTCCTCATGGTGTTTCAGTGTAAGATACTGAAAAAGAGCTGTTGTGCTACGAGCAGGAGGTAAAAGGAAAAAACAAAACCAAACAAAACGAGGAAGCCTTGCGGCAGATGGTACCACTGTGTCCATCTAAACCTAGCCAAAGCAGTGTGCCATTTCAGTGGAGAAACCTGGAAAATCTGATGACTCAGTCTGAATAAACAGGGAGACAGCGAGTGAGATTTCTGGCTCGTGTCCCAAGCCTCTTATGAAAAAGGCTTCCTATTTTATAAAACAGAAAATTGAGTACAGTTTGGTAGCATCATTCTCTGGCACAGCTGATAACCGACTACAGACTAAAATGCCTGGCGTACCCATGTGCAAATTGACACATAAGTAGTCTGATGACTCTCTGCCAGTTCCTGGGTTATGGTTGAATGTGTTTTCCCAATAAATAAATTTCTGATGTTATTAGCAAGGGACATACCTTTATTATTGGGGGTATAACTGGCTGGACAAAACAGTCAGGGCTGACAGCATTCGATTCCTTTTCCAGGCTCAGCCAAATACTAATTTCCACGCACTTTAGTTCTTGCATCTGCAAAGTTGAGATGTGAACCAACTGTGCAAGACATGCCTGAATCACCATTCCAGCAATGCTTGCAAAAATGCTCTAAAGGAGAGGGGCAACATGGATGTATAAAGGGAACTACTCAGCGGGATGAAGTCTTGTTTCCTTGCTGACTACCTCCACCTCCTTCCTTCTTGGCTGTTGTTGACAGTACCATGATCCTCCACATCCCTTTGCACTTTCTTTCACTTCTGTATTTCCTTTTCCTTTATGTACTTAAGTTGCACCAGATCTGTTTTTCCCTTTGTCAGTAAGACATAGAAAGAAATCTGCCCTTTCCCTTGGTCCTAAAGTCTAAAATTTTTGTCTGTCTCTTGGGTTGGCTACTTTACTTATGCTCCCCTCCTACAACTTCCCTCAGTCCCAGTCTAAGCCTAGACTCTCCAGTTAGGCCGTATCATGCGTCTGTGGTCTAAATATCTCACCCAGCTCTTCTCCCATGTCCCTCATCTCACAATTTTGCTGAGTATCCATGTTCACCCTCCACCCAGTGAGGGTGTAGGTTCCCTCAAACAGCTTTTCCCTGGGAAGAGATGAATGTACGTAGTCTTAAAGAACGTGTTACCACAGCAACTAGATATGGGGAATGCAAACAAGAAATTAAATCCCATTGAACATTAACAAAATAAACTTGGTTTAGTACTGGGCAGCCTCAAGGCACACGAAGGGAAAATAAAAGCCCTGCTGATGTTTGTGTCTTACCTCCCTGGGGAGCCAGTGTTACGCAAGTCTCAAAGTCAGGTTCAGCTGAGATGACATGGCTTTGGAGAAAAGGTGGTGGATTTTGCCAAGTGTTCGGGTCTCTCTCCCCTGGGAACTGCCATGCGGTAATCTTTTAGTGCGTGCATCGCAATTCGCTGCAAACTTTGAGTGGGCATCGCATGCTTTGCTAAAGAGTAACTGAGAAAAAAACTGTGTGTAAGAAACAGGTTGGGGCATTTAGCACTCCCTACGTCTCTTGACTGGGATATTTTTTCGAGGACAGTTGTCATCTTCACGTTCATGTTGAACAATCTACGTGAACCCTTTTTTATCACTTTTTGGCATATACAGTGATGTTAAAGAATATCAGATGGTATTTTATCATTCCCCAGAGGGACAGACACTGTTTCTCTTCCATTCTTAAATGTTTGATCGTGGGAGGTGCTGACTACTGCCATTGATAAGAGCGTGTTCAAGCTCTAGCTAGAGGAGTGCCAAATCATACAATACCCCATCTGTAATGCCAGGCATTCTTTCTGGTAATATATCAGTTGAGCTCTCAGTTCTTCAGTAATTAGTTGTACATCTGTGAGCAACTGTCCATCTGATTTATTATCCAAGCAGCTATTGAAATATAGAACATTGTCCCGTTTAGCCTCAGGATTGAAAGTTATGGTGTGCTAAAGTTGTGTTTAAAATGTAATAAAATTGACTATATATAAACAAATTACAACTTTATGGGATGCTATATTTTAAAGTTCATAAATTTAAGGTGATTGAGCATAGCTTAATGCATATGAATATGTTTTTAATTGCTGCCTTCTTTTATTTAGTAAGAAGATTAAACACTGTCCTGGAAAATAACTTGATTGTAGTGAAGAAGACTTAGTGGAAAAGTGAATGTAAGTATTTCACAGCATGTGTCAATTATTTATGTTTGCAGCCCATTGGCATTTTTGATGTTATAAATCATGATAAATTGGCAGCCTACTTTACCAGAAAGACCACTTTTAGTATGGCGAGAATGCTGGATCTGAGCATTATGCATATGTGCGTGAGGTATAAAATGTCTGTTACGTGGTTTTCAGTATGGGTCTGTAGCCTATACATACCTAAATGCTTTTAACGGGGCCATGTGCTATTAGTTATTTGCAGGAACTGTTTGCAGGAAAGATGTCAACATGAAGTTGTCACTAAGTGCCCTTAAAAGGAAAAAAAAAAACAACCAAAACCACTATGCCTATATAAACACCCATGGGGATCCTTAAATTCTGTAATGTGGACATATTTTCCATTTCCAGAGGAATTTAGTCTAACTTGGAATAATGCAGCCAGTATATAGTATTTTTCTGTATATTTGCCCCAAAGATGTGAGTTTATAGTAGAAGATGATTGCACTGTGGATTGGCAATTCAATTTAGAGTGAAATACAGTGACTGCAAGTTCCAGGCTAAGTGCATGATTGCTCACTTGAGGTCACTTTTTCAAACCTGAAGTCAATAGTTCTCTAACAGTAAGAGCTTTGGTTCATTTTCTAGACCCTTTTGAAACTGTTACTTTGCTGGTGAATACCCCATTATTTTTCCTAAAGTAATTGCTTTCCCTAGCTGTATTTCATAATAACATGAACTCCCTAAGTGTATGCGTGCACATGTGTATATGTACGTACATATTTGTGTGTGAAGCAAAGCCATATCTCTGCAAGTCATACCCCAGGACGCTTTGAGTAGCTCTGGTGTGCAGGCTAGTGATAGTCATGAACTTCTATCTGCCACGGATTCGTTCCAGTATTTTTTCATATTGCATTTTTCCCACGATCTCACCTTCCATTTCCCAGAGCCTGCCTGATGAGTTTGGAAGCAGTCAACTAAGCCTTTCCAAATGCTGGATAAAATACAGAATTCATGACTTAGATGTCAAATAGGACAGTGATCCTGTCTTAAATGTCTAACAAGCTGGGACAGTTTTAATTTTAGCCTTTGGACTTTTATAAACTTGTCTTCTAAAATTACTAACTGACCAATAGTACTGAAACAGTGAGATACTGCAGGAATGTTGCAAAATGCTGTCTGGTTTATATAGAGTTGTCTACTGATACAGGGTTGCTTGAAATGAAGATCCTCAGATTTGACAACATTGTACCTAAGTTAAAGATCTACAGACTAGGCTGTGCATTGACTCTCTAGATTACTGGTATCTGGCCCAGCCTGCAACCTATATAGGCTTATAAGATATAAAATCAGTTCCTTAAAACCTTCCGGTGTGTATTGAACAAAACAAAACAAAGTTTGAAGGTGTTTACTGGGACCAGTCACTTTAGTTGCTTCAGGGTCCTAAAAGTACATCTTGAGTGACCTTGTTCAGGCCAGTGGCACTTCTTGGACAGTTCCACATGTGTGTGATGAGTTTGTACATGTAAAAGTTTTTCTTGAGTTACTTTCACATTATTCTCACCAAGTCGATTTTCAACTGTTTCTCCTGGGAAACCTGGGAAGAGGTACTGTTACCTTCAGTTCCCATTTTTTGTGAAATAAGCAGAAGATTTGGGTTTTGTTAGTTTGTAGCTTTTAAGTGCCTGGTTAGCAGGAGAGTGCCATTTGAGTATGGCTTGAATTGTAGAAGATAGCTGCCCAGTTAAAATGTCATTTCATATATGTATGTATGTGAAAACAAATAAAAGACATGAAGTAGAGCTGTATTTCAGGAAGTTGAGTCGTATACTGTTGACAACGTGATTATTAGCTGGTCATGAAACTGGTAGAGGAATAAACACATCCTTGTGGAGAGATGGATACTAGCACTTTGTCCTTGGTGTAAAAATAAATATGATCTCCAATAGATGCTATTTTTCTGGTATTTTAATTTTGTGCATGTGTAGACTGAGCTCCTAAATGGAAACCTTCTTCTTGATCTGGCTCTTGCAGCTATCTGACATTACAATTATAGATTTATCCTTCTAAACTTGAATAATTTTCAAAAATTAATTGGCCTCATGTTGACTGGGATTTTTACAGTAACACCAAATTAACAAGTTTCTGTGGAGAGGAGAAAATGTCCTTTCATATCTGCTTTTGGTTTTGTATCACAGAAGTGGCTATGGAGACATTCCTCTACAACTACCTGAAAAGAGGTTGTAGTGAGGTGGGGGTCGGTCTCTTCTCCCAGGTAACAAGCGATAGGACAAGAGGAAATGGCCTCAAGTTGTGCCAGGGGAGATTTAGATTAGATATTAGGAAAAATTTCTTCACAGAGAGAGTGGTTAGGCATTGGAACAGACTGCCCAGGGAAGTGGTGCAATCACAGTCCCTGGAAGTATTCAAAAACCGTGTGGATGTGGTGCTTAGCGACATGGTTTAGAGGTAGACTACGCAGTTAGGTTTAACAGGTTGGACTTGATGATCTCAGAGGTCCTTTCCAACCTTAATGATTCTATGATTCTATACAAAAAGTCAGCAGAGCCCAAGGGAGGGAACAAAGCATTTAATGGGAACCAAGAGGAGCAGTGGCTTTACCTGCAGTCACTCACAAACTGGAGGTAGAGCCCTGAAACTAGGAAATCCAGTACCTCTTCTTACAGTTGTCCATTCTGATGTGTAGTGCATCCAGAGATACTTACTAAAAATTTTTTGTTTAGTCAAAATGGAAAATAAAATCTGAAATTTGGTTTTGAATACATTCTAATGGTTTGGTAGGATAGCTGGTAGGATTTTGGCTTTGGTTACCCATAAAGCCAGAAAGTGGAATAAACTTGCAGAAACTTCCTCTCCCTCATTCTTTTCCAACAAACTTCTGGAGTGACCTTTCAAAGAGCTGAAAGCCAAAGTTGGGATGCTGGAGGAACCCAGTGAAATGTTAGTTTGCTGTGTTTCTTCACCTGGTGAAGAGGAGAAAGGAGATGGGGAGAGCGAGGCGGGGGGATTCTCCTTAAAAAAATAGTGAAAGGCTAGGAAAAATGTAAAATGGACTGGAGGGGATGATAAGCTGCTAATTGTATTGCATTATACTGATGAAACATCAAAATAATCTTGAGGCATTGACTGTAGGGAGAAGGGAGTGTGTACCTCAGGGAATCAGGAGCAGGCACTGTCAAGTACAGCACAGGCAGGAAAGTGCGTAGGGTGGGGGGGAAGAACACCCAGTCCTAATTAGATACCAAAGTTAGGTTCTCACTGCACATCTTGTAATCTGAGATCCCTGGAACAAGTTCTTAATGTAGCATTGAGTGTTTTGTTCACTGTTCTCAACAGTATTACTTATGTAAAATGTATGCACTGGCACTGTAAATAGCCTGGTTCAAACACCCTTGTGAAGGGTGAGGACCACGTCATGTAATGTGCTATCACTAAGCTCTGCTTGCTGGTAGGCAGGTTCTTTCTGGGAAGTCTATGGAGATGCTTTTTAGACTTCTAGGATTGTAAAGTAGTTGCTCAAAAACAGTGCCCATTCCAAAAACGTCCACCTTAGTTTCAGAATCCAGCTAGGTATTATAAAATTAATTGTTGTTTATAAGAACTTGGCTCCTATATCATGAATGCTATAAATAATTCTCAGTAGTATTTGGATAGCATGGTAAATAAAGCATAGAGCCACACTGGATAATGAGGAGAAAAATAAATACTGAAGAGTTGCTAGTTCATTAAGTAATGTCTATGCTGTGCATGAAATGAGGCAGGGGAACAGGGGAAAAAGTCTCCCATCATGGAGACTATTGTGAAGGATTCGCATAAGGACTTTAATTCTAGTTTTTTCTAGATATGCCAGTCAATCAGACTTGAGTCCCCAGAATCACCTCTAAGACTCAGCTTTGGATCCTTAGGACTTAAGTCACCAAAACATCGGGTAACATTTGTTCAGCATCTTCTGTGTGTCTTGGGCAGCCAGTGAGAACAAGATGTGGGCTTTGTGAAATGTTCTCACAGAATTTCTGCTGTTGTCACCCTGAGGCCCTAAAGGGCGTTTGGGGGGGACTACACAGGGGTTGCATCTATCTTCATGCATGTGCTTTCTGGCATCTCTTCCAGTACCTGTGTCCCGTCTTTTTTTCTTTCCCTTTGGCTCTGTCTTCCCTGTGTTGCCTGGCTGACAGTAAGGAAAATACTGCGGCTCCAGGAGAGATGATGTGTCTGCACTGCCAGCATGAGTAGCCTGTGACACCAGGTCAGGTTGTAAGTGCCAGCAGTAGCAACGACAGGAAAGCCCTACGTAATGATCTCTCTGGGGTGTGCAGAGCAGCTTATTTGGAGACTTATGCTGCTGTTGCCCCATATGCTATCAAGTACAGTCTTTTATTTCCCTCTAATCTGGGTTTATATTCACTGGGTCATGTAAAGGCCAAATGTCATGGCTTTGCTGCTAGATCTTTGCGACAAGAGTGCCCATGGTGAAAGTCCTTCCCTTATTATTGAGCGTGGAGCGACTGGGAGAGAGCTGGCTCCATGGGCAAGCCTTGGCTCTTCATCTTTCTCTGGCAGAAGCCTACATGGATGACCCATCTAACAAAAGCATCGTGCAGCTTTGGACATATTTCATATCACTAGCTACAGATGAAACTGTAGTAGCGTTTTGCCCATATGTTAGCACCTTTCGCTCTATGGAGAAATGAGGCCACGCTTTACCAGTAGATGCAGTACTTGAATATCTGTAACATGTTATGAACTTCTCATACTTCACTTTGAGACCTGCCTTGTAAAAAATACTAGTAGGTTAGTTATAAAAAGGTCATTTATTGGGGGATGGGGGTGTCCTTTCTCTCTACATTCAGTAACATTTGACCTAAGTCTACAGGTCTGGCTGCAAAACCCAAAGGAGAGAAGATTCTTGCAACAAAACACATCTTTTTATTTACAGGTATCCATTCATCTTCCTGGAAACACAGATGCGCATGTCAGTCAGTCTTTCTCATATTTCTCCAAAATAATCTCCTGGGGAATATGTAGAAAAACAAACAGTAGATTCTTTACCATTTTAGGAGAGGGATGGAGACATATTCAACTTCAAAATACTAGCTATTTTAAATGCAAAATGATCCTTCCTTAATTAATACTTGGCAAAGCATTTTAAAGATCAAAGTGTCAATATTAGCTAAGTCTCATGACACACCTGTCAGGTAAGTAAAAATTATATCCATTTATAGGCCAGGAAGCTGAAATACTGTCTAACATCAGCATTTTCACAGTTGCTACCTAGTTAATTTACTGAAATAACTAGTCTAATTCTCAGAGGTTCTGCATATTCTTAGTTGTCCTAAATTATACTTGGAGCTCAAGAGTATTCACAGTTTTGTAACCAAGTGCAAGTATTTTGGTACAGAAACATGGGTATGGCAGCTGAACCTGAGGCATCCACACTTAAGGCTTTTTCCAAGCTTAAGCATCCTTAAAAAGTCTAGAGCTGGAACCTGCATGCTGTTGATTCCCAGGCTGGACTCGGGCTCCTGCAGTGCCCAGCTCTCATAGCTTAAGGCAAAGGGTTGTTTCTCAGTGCAGCTGCAAAAGGTATGAGGTATAGATGGGCTTGGGAGGGTCAGTCTTTAGAGATTTTTTTTGCAGGAAGGTGCATATAGAAGGAGTGTTTAGAGAGGGAGAGGGTGCTTGAAGTGGGAAGAAAAACGGTGTGTGATGGCAGTTAATTTTTCTACCTCCTGCTGTTGCTTCCATTAGAGATGCAGGTTACCTTGTTATTTCTGTCATGGCTCTTTCTCCTTTTGTTACGGCATCAGCAGAGTGGTATAATTGGGCTGGAGGACAAATTTTTTGCTGCCCTGTTGAGCAACGACCAAAAACGGAGAGGGGATTTTGAACAAATGCTGTCTCCCCTTCAGTATGCAGCGCAACTTGTTTCCAAGTGGTGTTTTAGTTGGAGCGGCGGTGGTGTTCGAGTGCCTTGCTTTGTCTGTGCAAACAGTTTTTGTAACCTGTTTGCTCCATTCGGTGTGGCAATGCCCAGCCCTGAATACAGCACAAAACTTAAGGATGGCGTCATTCTGTCCCAGTCTGTTCTCCCTCTTGCAGGAGCAGGTGGGAACGGACAAAACCCCAGCCAAAGGCCGTCGATGGGTTGGCACTTAAAGGAGGGAAAAGGCTAGGCTACAAAAAGGGGTCTCAAGGGATTGAACAGCCTGGAGCAGGCGTGCACAGCTGAATTAGGAGTTGGAATTGTTCGGCTTTCAAATTCAGAGAACTTGTTTGCTGTCTTGGCCCTGCTCAAAGTGAATAAGCGCTACTGCTAATAACAAAGCCCAAAACAGAGGAGGAGTGGAGGTTTAAAACCAGAAAATGATGATTCACCTTCCCCTCTCCCCCCTCCCCAGTTTCAGTCCCCACTAAACCACTTTACCTCACCAAAGCCTTGGTGGCTTTTCGTTTATAAATAATCATGTGTTTGAAATGTTAAAATGTGTAGGCAGGGATTAAAAGGATATGTGATGCTACAGCATTAAAACAGTGCAGACCTCTGCAAGGGAATTGTGAAGGAAAATTAAAACGTAGTTATTTTTGGCAAGGGCTGCTGCATCCCAGGGAGATCAAGTGAAAGCAAAAAGCAGTTTACCCAAGCCTAGCAAAACTGAGTAGAAAAGCTAGGTGCAGTAAAATAGGGCTTTGCATCAGTTTTTTGTCCTACTAAAGCTGAATTTTAAGTTTTGGGTTATCTCAATTTTGGGGGGATGCAGGGAGGAAATTCACTGAGAAATTTCTGTCAAAGGTAACAACCTAAACTGTCCTCCTTTTCCTCCTGTAAAGGCTGGTGAATACAACTGCTTGGTTATCACCCACATTGTAACAGGTTTCTTCCTTCTAATCGACGGTGGGACTGAGAGGTGGATGGATGCCTGTAACACTCTCAACTCGGTGTGTAAGCCCACAGGATTTTACAGAATAAGCAGGTTGTGATGCCCGTTTGGGGTATTATTCTGTATTCTCACAGAAGTGAGAATATTGGTACCATGTTTCTTGTTTTGTCTGGCAACAAAAATTGATAATTGTCCCCGCTGAGAAAAAGAAACGCATTAAGGACTTAGAGGGAACTCCTGCAAATCAGTTGTTAGCATTGACTCTAGCATTGGTTCTGGAGTTTGAGTATCATTTTTCGTGTCATTCGTGGATGCTGCATTAGCTTTGTCTCCATAAACCTTTGATTCCTGGCCAAAGTGAGCCTTTTCATGGTACTGCTGATGTTGGAGTCAGTGAAATCTACCTTCTCACCCCACTTCTTTTTAATTTTAGGTGTGTGAACAATACTAGTGTGAACAATTCAAGTGTGAACAGGCACAGATAAGGGCACTGTTCTGCTGCTTTTCTTGCTCAGGATCTTGCTGCTGTCTGCTTGTTGGTACAGGGGAAGCCTCTGAATGCTATGCCTGTAGCAACTGTGCCATTACTAATAAATGAACAATTTTAGGAGGCCCCATTCAGTTCAGGTCTAATTAATTTTTCACCCACACTCCGAGCCTGTAGAACCCAGGGAACATGGCTTTGGAGGGATCTCCTTGGGGGAGGCAGGGCAGTGCCACCCCCCTCACCTTAGCTGCCCCACAGCTCCCTTCTGCCCCGCAGGCTGGCATAGTGGCCCCTGCCGCTCCCAGCACCCTGCGTGGGGCTTTCACTCCAGGGCTTTCAAACCAGGGCTTCTGCAAAAAATCATTTGAAGCCTTCAGGCTGCTGATCCCCCTGGGTTTGGTGCTGGGACAGCGTGGCTGCAGGGGCATTACAGGTCTCTTCATAGCTAGCAGTTTGAGGACTTCAGCTCCGTTCCTGCCCTGCGTCCCCTTCCTTTATGATAGCAATGATGTTGTTTAAGCAATTGTCTTAGGTGAACTTGTATGTCGCTTTGCTAAATGGAAACCATTTGCATTAACGTGTTGATTTGTATGGAATACGCCACCTCCGCTGCTCTTAACCTTTGCTGTTACTTTTGTGCTAGCAAACATGAAAAAATGCCCAGTGCTCTCAGGGTGTTACTTTTTTAATGCTGTTTATATGAGTCTGTTTATAAGCCTCACTTGTGTTCTTGTTTTGTTGTTCTCCCTGCTTTAATGCGTTTAAATGTATTAGTTGAGAAAAATTATTATTATATGAGAAAAATATTATTATAAAGATTATTATAATCTTTAGTTCAATTAATATTATATTTAATTAAAGGATTTAACAAGGATAAAAGTAAGAATTAAATACTTGTCTGCTTAATAATTTTTTAGGGCTAAATTCAAGGCAAGCCTCAACCTTATTTGATTCAGTTAAGGCAGTACATGCAAAAGGCATTATATTTAAAAATAGCTGTTCCTTTGGACAGCTAGACAATATTCTAGTGTCTCGTTACTGTGGCACTCAATTTGATCAAGCACAATGTCATGAAGTAATGTCAAGATATAAAAATATGTAGTTTTAGGTAGGAAATTTCTCATTGTCAGTCAGTAAGCCAATGACTTCGTAAAAAGAAGTCATCCAGGGATAGACAAAATACAGTCTTGTTTATCCTTGCCGGTTTTCCTTAAAATTGCATCAGTTTAATTTGTGACTAGTTAAATCAGTTTAATTTGTGACTAGTTAAATGAATCATATTAAATTACAGTTCTTGGGAACTTCTGAGTTTGCGAAACATTGCAATTCTTGTGTTTATACACAGCTAGTATTTTCTTTAAAACGTGTCCAGAAATTTGCAGACAACTGAAGGGACCTGCCACAGTTTTCTTCAAAGCTAGACCTATGTTTTCAAAAAGCGTGGTTTTTAGAGCTTGTTCTTTTGGTTTTGTTTTTTTAGGTTTTTTTTAACCTGGAGGAAGAATGATGGTGCTGGTTGCACTGAGGAGGTAGAGGTGTGCATTGCTTTGAGAGCTCTGGCTGGTTATTTTTCATATATAAACACAGAGCTCTTAACTTTATTTCTGAAAAAAATATTTTTTCCCCTCCTGTGGAAATGATGACTTCACAAATCATGGTACCTGTTATGGGCAATGTTATGGGGATTTATATTCTGACACCCTCTTATTACCTTCCTTTCTGGAGGTGTTTTCTGCCGAGATCCTCTTACTGCATGTCAGAGAAGTCCTGAGGACACCACAAGGGATGCCAGGGGACCCTCACTAAGAGCAGAAAGCTGGGTCACAGTTTTGACTTTGGCATCCTCTGCATCAGTTCCACATCCAAAAGTCTCCACCATAGGCTACTGGCCATTTGGCTCTTCAGGGTACTCATAGAGGGGAAAAAAAGGGTCACAATACCGTTTCCACTGTAACGAGCAGAAACATACAGTACAGCTGACATCAGGGGTGGTGGAGCAGATTCCTGAAGTCCCTTAGCATTTCTTACAGCCAGCATCTTCAGAAAGCATGAGCTATATCATTCTGTACAGGAGAAACTGGACTAGTCTGATCTCTGCTCTGCAGTGGCATTCATTGCCAGTGCTTCGTCAGAAGTATCCAGAAATGGAATGACTGTAGAGAGGTCTGCTTGGTCACAAAGCCAAGGAGATTCCGTTCAAAGGCCAGGATGGTGCTAGGAAGGGAAGGTGTGTGTGGTCAGTAACGCAGGGATGAGCTGATTCATTGCATTCCCAAGTGTTTCATACCCTTGGGTGAACTCAAATCAGGCCGTCCATCCATATGTGAATTCTTCGGTTGATTGACTTGAAAGATCTATTGGATAGCATTTGTTTATAGTGGTCCAAGCTGCAGGATATGGATTTTATCTGGCATATAAATATTTGTGGTGCTACCCTGGGTTTGCTTTGCAGGATGTGTATGCTTCCTTCTTGAGCTGCCCCACATGGGAGCGTTCTACCTGTTTGCATGATTACAGATGTTGCCTAAAGGAGCTCTAAGCAAAGAAGTTATCTCTCCTAAGGGAGGTATATGTGAGCAAAGCTTTTACAGCTGGGGGGCAAGCTATGCTGAGATTAATTGTTCTTTGAAAATATGTCTTTGAAGTGTATATAGGACCAGGAGGAAAAGAACAAATAAATGATGTAGATGGGGAATGGAAACAAAAAAATAAAGGAAGGAAAATGTTCCAAATACATCTATTTTGCACGACTTGAGCAAAACTAAATATGCTAACATTATTGTAAGCAAATGCGGTACCTGGAAAAAAGTTGTCTTATGCAAAAGCAGGCGTTTATTCTCACAAAAGAAGAATGAACGGAGATAACATCCTCTCCCAGCAAGCCTGTCTGTCTGTCGTCTTTGACAAGGTGAGAGGCAGCGTTTCTTTCTCCAGTTGTAGGAAACCTACTGCAGGTGTTTTACTTAAATTGTGTCAGGACATGTTTATACAGTCACTTCATTGGGTACCAGTCCACGCTGTTGCCAAATGAGGTAGGTTGGTTCTCCCATCTCCTCTAGCTGCTTGTTTCTGCCACTTCCATGAGTGACATAATTATGGGTGCAACCAAACCTCAAGCCTAAGCAAGAGTTGAAAACTAACCTGGCCAGGAGCTGAAAAATGGGTAGTTCCTGCTGGAGCAGTTCCATGAGTGTCTTCTCACCACCTCTTGCATGCCAGTACCAGCCCAAAGCAAAGACTTTCCTTTCAAAGCAAGGGACTGCACTTACAGGCAACGTAGATTCTCTCTAGTGATGAACTAGGTATCAACTGTTCTGCCCAGATGTTAGGCAAAGGATAGCATTTACCCAAGATCTTTCTTTGAAATGAATTCCAGGACAACCTGTGGAGAGAGGGTCAAGCTGCTTGCTGTCAGATTCACTAGATAAAACTGGAACTCTGACCTTGTGGGACAGTAGAGGAAAAAGAAGGTGTCCCCAGTGGGGTATTAGGCGTGCTGTGATCTTCCTCATGCGTCTGTTAAGCAGCTGACAGGAGCCTTGCCTGGGACTCCAATTGCTGAATAACTGGGGAGAGGAAAGGGAAGGGGAGGGGAGGGCACATTTGATGTTTTGCAACACATGATTTTGAGGCAAGCATCTCTGCAGTGATGCTTCTTGTCTTGTTCTGCCAACTCCTTGACTGAAGTTGAACTACATTTATTGTCTTTGGCATTAATCTAATACATCTAACGTTCTTGGGCAAGGTAAATATCTCACAGCCCCTGTGTAGTTAATTTGTCCCCATGCTTTACAGATTTGCAATATCCTTGTAAAATATTGTCATACAAGTAGTGGGTGGTAGAGTGCATGCTGTTACAGTAAGGAAAGTAGAGCCTTTTAAGTAAATTCCCTAAGCAGATGCACATTACAGGGTACAACTATGTTTTCTGCAAGTGGTTGGAATTGCACTAGGGTCTCAATTTTCCATTCACCAGCCCTGGAAAAGGCATAAGCGTCTGAGAGATGGAAATTAGTACAAATTGAGCTCATAAGTGCAAATTTTATTAAAATTCTTGTCTGTCAGTGTGTGAGTGATCTTGATAAATTAGATTACCAGATGATTTTGTTCACGACAAGTTTGCTTTCATTATGGGTGAAATATGCAAAATAATATCTAAATAAAGACTAAGTTAAGCTGTTAAATGCTGCTTCCGGGAGTAATCAGACATTTTCTGGCTTGCACTTTGATTTGAAGGCTGTCTGTCAGCCTTCATCGTTATTCGTGGTAAATAAAACCTCTTCCCTGAAGGGATCAAGGTATGAGCGCATAAGAACCATAATATTATGCCTACCGCAATCAGTGATTTTGTAGGGATCTCGTTAAAGTTCAAGTTCTTTCCCTGCAATTGAGCAGAAATACCAGTATATGCTGGAAATGAATCAGTCACTGTTAAAGGGGATCAAGAAAGCTTAAAATACAGGGAGGCTGCTGAAGGCAGGTGTCAGCACCCTTTGGGAGAGAAGGAGCTAAAGATAAAATGATAAATACCAAAGATTGTAGTTGGGTCTCTCCCTCAGCCCTCCCTCCAGCCAGCAGTTGTTGGTCCTGTGCTAGTTTGAAAACCAGGGAGGTGACAGCGTGAGGAAGCACAGAGAATTCACTCAATGAGTGGATAGCAAAGAAAGACTAACCGAGGGACCTGAGTGAGGAGAGGCGTGTGTATTGAGTAAACTCTCGTGCATCAAACAAATAGATACTCAGGCAATTTACTTTGCATGACCCTTTCGATGTCCATTGTCAATGGGACTGTGAGAACGTGAATATGCTGAAGAAACCAAACCTCCGTGAACATCCTCTCAGCAGGTGACCTTCCATGGTGATGAGCATCAGGCACTAGTCCAAAGGCAGCAGGTAAAGCGCTGGTCATAAGCAACAGACTGCACACCAAATTTTGTAAGCAGGGACAGAGCAAGGCTTTGAAGTGGTTAGTGCTGTACCAACCCAGAAAGGTTTGATGGAAGTTAAAGCAGATCTGACTGGAATGCTCCATGCTCATTCGGGAGGAGGCAGCTTTTCGTAACATGATTTAAGTATTTATGTGAAGATCTAATAGATGATGACGTGAAGAGGACTAACAAAGTCCGTTGTAACAGTAATAAGAAGCCCAGGTAGGAACAAAAAGAATATCATGTATTTTGGGAAAAGAAACTACCATACACAAGTGGCTGAGCATCAAGCTGTGTGGGATTAACTGATCTCAGAGCTCTTTTAGGCACAAAAGGGCCTGGTGGTGTCTGATAATAAGCTCTGACTGAAACATGCTGCCTAATGGCGAAACATTGATTGACTATCGTTTAGTATTATTTCTGGACTGTGGTGTATCTGACGTGGCCCAGATTTTGAATTTTGGTGTCTCTTCTTGCTGGTTTATTTCTATGTGTATGGCCACTATAACACAGCACTTTTGTAGGGTGGGAGTGAAAGCACCATACAACAGATTTCTCAACTATATATCGAGACCATACATCGCTTGACAGAGTGTTGCTTTCACATTCACACAAATGTAATTACCTTTTGTTGAGAATGCAGTAAGAAAGTATAGCTGCCATAAGGACCAACAGATGATGTAAAGTATTTGGTGAAAATTTAAATTGCTCAAATACTTAAGAATTGTTGTATTAACTGTTTTCATGGAATAATGAAATGTAATGTTCTAAACAGTAAATGACAGATTTTGGTTATCTAGTGATCTGTTGCTGCTCTACAGTGTCACATTATTAAAGGCATTTCTATATTTTTATCTGCTTAGTTACCCCTTGTGCTCTGTCCTTACTGTACAAATCAGGATTTTTGCAGTAGAGAGGCTGAGGATTTACCCTGTGCCAAATAGTTATCCATAAGCTGAGACAGGGTTAGAAATTCTTGGTTTTATTCCCTAGACCATCCTGGTTTAGACTTGGAACTATGAAGACTGCGCTTCTTTCCTACAGACCGCTCAGTTCTAAAAATAACTATTTTCTGAAAGCTTCTGTACGAAAGTGTGTATGTATGCTTATTACATGTAATTTCCCTGTTGCTTTTGCTTGGGTGTCATTTCTTTGTCCTGCTTTGGTTCCCTCTGAATTTTGAGCTGAGCTCTCAGGGGATGAGCGTGCTGGAGATCACCATGGCAACAGTCCGAAAAATGCACACTGCAGGCGCCAAGCTTCACCGCCGTTATCCCTACGAAAGCCCTGATGATTTGTGGACTTGCGGACTTATTCGGGAGCTGTGAGAGGGATGGAGTTGGTGGCTGAGAGCTTTGGGTACCATGCCTATTAAAAATGTTTCCTATGTAAATTGAGGAACTCTGGATATTGTTCACTGAAGTACAGCAGTAGCATCCAGCATTTTCATAGCTTACCGCTGAGATTTCCCTCAGCAGACTGTAAACCCTCTTTTTTTATTCCACATAATTCTAATATTAGTCTCTTACGTCTTAGCTCTCCCCATTTTCACCTAAGACTACTGTGGGAGCCATTGCAAAGGCAAAGATTGTTATTCTGGTAAAAGCTTAAAGATGGTTGATGATAAAACATGTCATAAAGATTATGATGCAGAGTTTAAAAGAGGTGAGTGCACATATCCCTGTTGTTCCGAAATCCTTTTTCAGGAGAAAAAGAAAACATTTAAGGAGGAGTTATTTTATAGATGAGTATTTCACGGCAGTGGTTGGGAGAGAATTGGTTCTCTCCAGCAGCAGGAAATAACAGAAACTGGATAAAATTATATTGCCTTCTGAGACAAGAATTAGGGGCTCTAGATTGTGTTCTGACAGGGGAAGTGTGACATTGGAGTTTTGTTTTATATTACTGAAATAAGAAGTATAGCATATCCCAGTACATGGAGGGGTTTTTTTGGTGGGTTTTTCTTTCTTTTTTCCTTTTTTTTTTCTTTTCTTTTTTAAAGTACTGTCTCAGCCCACCAGCCATAAGGCTAGACCACCAGAAGGACGTGGACTTGTAATGCTCAGAGCAGTGACTAATTCAAGTGTGATTAGCAGCTTTGAATAAGGTAGCTCCACTTCCAGTTATTGCACAGGGAGTGCTAAGCCCGTAAGAGCACAGTTCATGAACAAGCAGGATGCAGAGCAGGAATGCCCAAAATAGTTGGCAAGGAATGCTTAGGAGAAAAATGTATTCGAAACCTTCCTTTCTAGGGGTTTTCCCAGTCCCATTTGTGGATGCATAGAGGTCAATACTCATATTAAACTTAGTTTCACAGCCCAGACCCTTGCATGATCAGGTCTCCAGTGCTGTTCTTTAGGAGAAAATGGAGCAAGGCTCACTCTCTCTTCTTTTGAAATGCACTGAACCAGGAACACAATGTGGATACTGGTGCCCTTTTCTTTACATCTGTTCTGAAGAAGTGTAGCATCTGGGTTCGTTGCGTTCCTCAGCCTGAGAAAAGGGGGGGGTGTTAAGGCATCAAAACCAACCCCCCTTCCCATGGGGATAATGAAGAGGAGGCTGCCCACTCCTCCCTTTCCTCACCCTTTCTAACTTGGCAGAAAAAAGAACTGAAAGCTCCTGGCCTGGGAAGGGAGCGTGCGCAGGGAGCAGGACATGGGCACCCACCTGCCCTGGGTGGGGAGGAGCAGCAGGGGGAAGAGGGGAGCTCAGATTCCTGCTCTGAAAATGGGTTACCCATTTTGCATTCATCACTGGGTAAAATGCACAAGCTGGTCCTGCGCCAGGGAGCCCAGATCACCCATGCAGCTCAGTGCCCTAGAAGTCAGGTTTCCCTCAATCTGTTTCTATAAATGTAGAGGCTTTTCTTGTACAGCACTCAAGGAGCTCCTCTCTGGGCAAAGACATCTGGTAGCAAAGCGTCAGAGCGATGGGTGCAGATGCACTCAACAGCCTGAACTGAGATTTTCTAATTCCTAAAAAAAGTGTTCACGCTACAGAGCTACTGTACAAACACTGCGGCATTGTCCGCATGCTCCCGTCCTCTGCTTCCTCCAGCCAAGGGCGTGCATTTCTTCTGGAATGTAGGTGGCTCCGGCATCTAAGTGCAGAGATCCCCACTGCTGGGTTTAAGTGCTCGAAATCCTGGATTGAGCTTCTACTGGAGATAAGTATAATAATGTTTAGTCTGAGCTTCCCAGACAGGCTTGAGCATGAGAAAAAGAGCAGAGCCACTGAGTGCTGACAAGGTGAAGGTAGTTCAGCTTCTGTAGAATCCAGAATTTTGGGGAATTTGGGGAAAAAAAATAGAAAACTAATGGTATACATGGGCAGAAGTTAGGAAATGGCATTCTGGTATGACAAATAAGCCTTAGGAATGCTACTTTCATTTTTTGTCATTATAGGACTAAGAATGGCTTATTTCAACATGTAACCATTAACATGGAATAAATTGGCCAATTTCCTTCTAAGGCCAATTGATTAAATAAACTCACACGTGCCTCCTTGAAAGAAGCAGTAAAATTATAAGTAATGCCACATATTTTAGCACATTCATAGAGAGTAGAACTTCAGCAGATCAAAAGGTGTTGAAACATTCCTGTAAAAGCTGGCCAGAGAGTCCAGCACTCTTTAAGAGATTGACTGAAGAGAAACAAAGTTCATGGGTTATTTTAATTTCCTGTTTGTCTATTTAAAGTTCATATTTTAAAAACAGGACTGAAAAAGCATATTTGTGCATTTTGGAAGAATCTCATTCCCAAGATTTCATCGAGATAAGACTTTTTTAAACTTAAGGTTAAAAAAAAGCATTTATTGGCAGAGATGTGGTTCTAGGCAACCCCTGAACTCCAAATGCAGTTGACAGGGATGCCATAAGTCAAAAAATGTTGTACCTGAGCCCTATTTTTTAACTGTAACTCTAAGAGAAAAATGTGGAGGTTATGTGGGTCACCACGCTGCCAGAATGCATAATGTAAACAGGCTAAAACGACTGGGAGCTCGTGGAATCTCAGCATGAACAAAGTTTTAAGAAGTGCTGACTTCCTACTACAACTTCTAGCATCAGCATTAATCAAATCCAGTGTATTTATCTTCCTTTGCCATTCTCGCTAAAATTAGATTGTTTACATTTTTGAGCAAGCTAATGCCACAGTCACTTACTGCTCACCTCTGCTAGGCAGAAACAACAAAGTAGAGAACGAGTATGCTCCTTTCACCTCTAAAACACAATTACTGGAATAATGGTGAAACAACTGATGCTTCATGGAAGAGTTTCTCCTAGATGAGAAAGTTGAGAGGTTTAGCTCAAAGAGGCTTCTGATTCCTTTCCTGTCCTGAGATCTATAGCTCTCTTGAGGTATGCAATACTCAATTCTGCCAGTTCCTGAGGACTCTGCAGAGAAAGGAGGGCAAAAAGATCTGCAGAAGCTTTCCCAGAAAACCAGCTTTAGGTGCTGACCAGGATTAATACCCAGTATTGTTTGTTACAAGTCTGCTTGTTCCTAAAAATGTAAATGTCTTATCCTTGAGGTTCTTGCACTAACTCATTATTTGAATGTGTCTCGACTTTGATGTGGAAAGGCAATTTCTGATGCATATATAAAAAGTTATTTGGAAAAATACATTTTGCTGCTTATATAGTGAAAGAATTCTTCGATTCAGCCCCGTTTCCCTACCTCAGCCCTGTTATTTCTAATGATGCTTTCACCTAGCAAATCCAGGCCTTGAAGAGAATAATGCAGTAGGTAACGCTTTTAATCAGTATAGGAAATATGAAACAGCAGGGAATGAATTTCCAACTGGGCAAACAAGAAAAAAAAGGAAAAATGCGAAAGCTGTTCTTTCTGCTTAGATTGGTCTTACCCATGGGGCTTTTATGGTGCCACAGTTGCATACTTATCAATAATTGTTTCCTAATTCTGCTCCGTTTCTGCACTGAAGTAGTATAAAATGTTGAGCTCCACGCAGCCAGTCAATTTTCAAGATCCCATGTGGACAAAAGAAGCCAGTGTGCTGTTAGTAATCTGTTAAAAGGATAATTTTCCTCTTGTATCAGTGTTTAATTGGATGGAATCTCAACTCTTAATAGTACCTACGTTGCTTAAATACTGTTCTTGTCGAGGTATGACAATGGACAGGGAAGGGCTGCTTGTTTGAACAGGAAGCTTCTGTCTAAGTAGTCTAACCCATACCTGAGTGGGAAAAAAAGTTTACCAAAATCATTTCAAGAGTCAGAACTGGATACTTGCTGGTGGCAGCTGTTAGCTTATACTGGAGTGTTATTTAATAACGTCTAAACTGAACATGTGTTTGGGGAGGGCTCGCACCCACAGGCGTTCCAGCAGGGATGAAGGATGTACTGTAAGCACAGGGTCAGCAGGTGTTTTTTTGAATGGCCAGGGATGGGAAAGACAGGTGGAGTATCTGCGCTGTGGGTCAGAGATGTTATTAGAAATGAGGAAGCATCATTCAAAATGCACCCCAGCTTGAGTACTGCATCCAGCTCTGGGCCCACAGTACAAGAAAGACAGGGCCCTGTTAGAGCGGGTCCAGAGGAGGGCCATGAAAATGGTCATAGGGATGGAACACCTCTCCTATGGAGAGAGGCTGAGAGAGCTGGGGTTGTTCAGCCTGGAGAAGAGAAGGCTCCGGGGAGACCTTTTTGCGGCCTTTCAATATATACAGGGGGTTTATACGGAAGATGGAGAAAGGCTTTTTACCAAGGCCTACAGTGACAGGACAAGGGACAAGGGTTTTAAGCAGAAAGAGGGTAGGGTTGGATTTGACATAAGGAAGAAATTCTTTATGATGAGGGTGGTGAGGCACTGGAACAGGTTGCCCAGAGAAGTTGCGGATGCACCATCATTGGAATTGTTCAAGGTCAGGCTGGACGCAGCTTTGAGCAACCTCATCTAGTGAAAGATGTCCCTGCCCATGGCAGGAGGGTTGGACTAGATGATTTTTAAAGGTCCCTTCCAACCCAAACCATTTTATGATTCTATAAAGCTGATTCTGTAATGATTCTGAAGTCCTGTCCAAATAAAGAAAATTAGAAGAGATTTTTAACTCCAGCAGGTTGAATATAAAAGTTTCAGTGCAATTAGGCAGGCTAAAAAAGGCTTTTGAAGAGTGACTTACCAGAGTAAGCTAAACTGATACTCAGACCTCCTTCAGACATGCCAGGAACAAAAAGCTCAGTGTAGGGCCAACTGGTGACTGGGATTTGAAAGGACGCTCAGAGAGGATGAGGCCCTTCATTCTTGCTACATCCTGTTCCCTCTAGAAGAGGTCAGGGGCTTTTTGCGGTGAAGTCCTTTGGGTGGGTGGGAGGGCGCTGGCATAGGCTCACTTGAGAACCTGTCTCAGTGGGAAACAACCATGTGATATATCTCATGTTTATACAGAAAAAAGATGAGTTTAAATACACAAAAAGGAAATGTCTTTGGGTATCCAGCTCCACACAGAAGAGCAAAGACCTTTTTCTTCCCTCTGCTGTCACTGGGCTCTGGCATCAAGGCTTTACCACACAGAAATGTAGTTTTTCTAGTAATTGTCATGGAGCCATTAGGAAGTGAGTTATTTCTAAGTTATCTCTCGCTATTATTCACTGTCCTTTCTTCCTACTCTGTCTTCCATTTAAAAAAAAAATGCCCCTGGCAAGTAAGTCAGGGATAGTGAAAAACAATTTAAATCCTTCCATAAGAAATGGGATTTGGCAATTCCCCAGGATGAAAGGAAAAAAGATGATGTGAAAGTAGTAGCACAGTCCTGATTCCTTATTTACCTATTCTTGGTTCAAATAAATAGGGTCCAATTAAGATATAGGCGATTAAGGCTAAAAAGGAGTGGGTTAGAAAGCCATTTATTTCCAAACATCTTTTTGAAAGAAGCAGTCTTGCTCAAGACCTCCCGACTGTCGCCCACTGTGGTATGAAGGGAGTGCCATACGCTTGGATGTTTCATCGCTGGATGCAGTACAGTACAAAACTCTTGAAAGCTTCCAGTCATTCAACTTTGCTAAACAACATAAAGCTTTTTTCAAAGAATGGTACTCCTGCTTCAGTGAGCTGGCCACCATCCAGCCCTAATTACCTTCTGCCTATCTAAATTGCTCTGTTTATTTAATTGGACAAGGTCATATGTCAAAAGATGTTGTTGGGTAGGGTTGGTGACGCTAGGACAATAGCTACTGTGTCACCCGACTCATTCAGGGCTGGGTGAAGCAATTCCTATGTGCAGATCATAGTGATTTTGTGCAAATCACTCTGAAGCTTGCAAAGGACTTCATAAATCAAATAGCAGTTCCAGTAAGTTTAAACAAAGCGTTATTAATACAAGTGCTGATCCCTGTCAAGCTACCTAGACCACTGTGGGAGTTGTATATGAATATTGTTATAATACTTCAGAATATATAAAAGAGAGAGGCCTGGCTTGTATGAGTGTCCTGGTTTTGGCTGGGATGGAGTTGGTTTTCTTCCTGGTAGCCGGTATGGGGCTGTGTTTTGGGTTTAGGTTGAGAACAATGTCGATGATACACTGATGTTTTGGTTCTTGTTAAGTAGTGCTAAGTACTTGCTAAGTGGTGCTCACACTGGTCAAGGACCTTTCAGCTTCCCATGCTCTGCCAGGGGCACGGGAGGCTGGGAGGGGGCACAGCCAGGGCAGCTGACTCAGACTGGGCCGGGGGCTATTCCATACCACGTGACGTCATGCTCAGTATATAAGCAGGGGAGTTGGCCGGGGAGGGGTTCGATCGCTGCTTGGGGGATGTGCTGGGCATCGGTCGGCGGGTGGTGAGCAATTGTACAGTGTACCGCTTGCTTTGTATTACTACGGTTCTATTTTTTTTATTTTACTTTAGTTATTAAACTGTTTTTATCTCAACCCACGAGTTTTTCCCCTTTTGCCCTTCCGATCCTCTTCCCCATCCCGCCGGTGGGGGGGGTGAGCGAGCGGCTGCGTGGTGCTTAGTTGGTGGCTGGGGTTAAACCACGACAATGAGAAATGAAGATATTACTCCATATGCATCTACCACACGTTTATGGCCATCCCATATGGATGCAGTGCTGGAGGGGATAAGGACCATTGATTCTTCTAGACAAAGGTGGTTGTCCCTTCCAACTAGGTTTATTTTTTCCTATCACACTGCTGCTTAAATGCGAATAAAGCCTTAATAAAACATTACGTTTGTGTCATCAGTAAGATACCCAGTGCACTTCTGTGAGCTCTGTGTCCATGCTTGCTCTGCAGGAGGGACCAGGGGATGCGGCTGTCAGATTGAGACCCTGGTGTTTCAGGTGCCTGGTACAGTGAAATCAGCCGTCCAACACAAAGTATGGCAGACTGCTTTGTCAGTGGTTTTTAAACTTGTTCTCAGGATTTGACCTAGACTGGAAGGATATGAAAAAGACATTACAAGTTGAGGAACTTTTTCAAATAAGCAAACAATGGTCCTGCTGAGCAGAGCTATTTTTGAAGGGGGAGATATTTGTTTAATCACCTGATGGAGCTGGTGCATTTTTTCCAGATGTACTCAGATCGAGCAGTGGCCTCTGAAATCAGTGGTGTAGTTGTCTTTTTTTTTTTTTTTTTCTTTTGTGTATGGAGGTGGGGATCCAGCCCCCTCCCCTGTCTCTTCCTGTGGCAGTGAACATGCTTTACATACTGGTGAGACTGAACAAGGTGACCTTGCTTTGCTCTTTGAATTATAACCTCCTCAGTTTGAACATTTGCAGTGTTTTAATACTAAACCACTGCTTCTCTTGCTGAAGGCACTGTGCAGCGGGAGTAGAGACAGTTTAAATCCATTGCCAGAGAGCTAGAGATTTCTTTAATGTCTGGAGTATTCGAATCCCACCAGTGCTACTGTCTTTAGCATCAGGGATCAATTATTTCAATGAAATAACAAATGCACCCAACACAGGCAATTTATATCCCCATTCCACTTAGTGAGCAGTTTCCCTATAGCTGTATCTTCTGGGTGGTTGTACTCACAGGGGGGGATGCCCCAGAGGTTGGCCAGTTTCTCAAGAGAGTTAAAAAGTAAATTACTTCTTCTCACCATGTTCTTGTTTCATTCTTTTCTGCCAATCTTTGTGCACTCTTAATGCTTTTACTTTTCAAAGACTTGTCTGAATTCCCAAGTTGGTTTAATGTTACTGAATGATTACATCAATTTAGTTGAATACTCTTATTTGACATAAGCCTAACTACATCTAAATAAATATTTATACTCAGCCTAAACAAATCTAAATGTTAAGTATTGAATAAAAAGTATTTAAGTGCATTATTTCAAAACCTTATTTAAAAACCAAATGAGACAATATAGGTAAATTTTAAACCTAAACAAGCGTGGTCATCTAACTGTGTACTTTTACAGCCTGCTAGATATCACACCATAGGAAAAGCAGTGCAAACCTATGAAAGCTGGGGCTAAAAATGTGTTGTCTTTTTTTCTCTAAAGGCCATTTAGTGCTTTCACTAAAATCAGTGGGTGAGACTATATGAGAATTTCTTGGCATTTTGGTGACAGGGCGTGCTTTCAAACATCAAGTTACCAGGGAGAGTAGGGTGGCTGGGCCTATACTGGGCAACGTGGACTAATTTGCATGACAGTTTCCCTACTGCACAACCGTAGTTCTTTCTAAATGCATGGAAGTAGTGCTCTTGCTTACCATTTTTTAATGACCATCTATGGTTAGACCTGATGCCAAGAGGCCATTGTTAAAAACCCTTGTTTTGCCTGCATGGGAGTCCTGCCCACCATGTTACTGTGCAGCAAACGTGGTGGCGACAGAGGCAGGAGCGAGCAGCAGAGTCCTGGCTCCATCCTCCTCTGCGTGATGTAGCAGAGCTGGAGACACAGTGGTGGAATTCAGGCCTTCCCTTAGTCATTGTGAGCAGGGACCAGCCAAAGGGCAGTGGCTGTCCTTTATAGACACTCCAATCTGAAAACTAAGTAGAGAGACACATTTCTGTGTGAAATGCATATGAATTTTCTGCCTCAAAATGTTTACCCAAAACTTTAAGGGAAGTTTAATACTGTGGCTAATTTTAGCAATGTACCGGAGCTGTCTGGGTGCTTGTTTTGGCTTTTTGAATCTTGCCGTGAGGTGACTTCTCATTTTATGTAATGTTTTTCACCTATGTGTCACACATGCTTTGCAAAGGAATAAAACCACTGTACCCCAGTCTTGCAGCCTGGAGACTGAAGTATTGAGGCTTCGACTTGCTCAGCTTCATGGTGGAGTAACCTTCTGGCTCGAGCCCCTTGTCTAGTGTGGTTCCATCTTTGGGCACCAACCCTTTTCCGTGCCATCTTTCTTTGAATCGGTATGAGGAGTTCGCTTGCCAGTCATGTGAACTGTATCAAATGGCAGTGTACTCAGCCTGAATGAACTCCAGCTTTTTACAGATGCTGATCCAGAACTAGTCCAGAGACAAAGTCTTGGTGAGTTGCTGTTACTCGAATTCTTAGAGCAAGCAAACACAGACTTCAGAGATACGCAAAGAATGATGTTCATCATCTCAGACATCCTCACATTTCAGTATGTTAGTAACTAATTTCTGAATATCTCTGTCATGTCAGTTACAATTTATGCCTGCTCTTCTCCCATCAAACAAACGGAGAATATTAAGTCTGAGTTTCCTACTGGCTTTTCTTTATGTCATCGTTTCAGTCCTATAGAAAGCTAGTGAGAGAAATCTGTGCTCAGATACACATGTGCAACTCCTGCTGTTTTCTGTGGGAGATGATGCATAGTTATTTGATGGTAGACTGTATTAACAAAATCATTTGCAAAGCATCATAGGATATACAAGTCATTTATGTCTCAGAGTGAAGCATCCTCTGATGTGACTCCACAGGCTCTGTTCATGTGCAGCAAAAACCTGTCAGAAATTTGTCTCTTCTTGAGGACTCGGTCATACTGCAATTTCCAGGGGTGGAAATGGGATTTCTGGCCCTTGGGACTGGTTTCCAGCTTTGCTTTGGAAGGGAAACTCTTGCCCAGGGGAGTTTCCAATGCTTCAAAGCTTTCCTGTGCCCAGCAGGTTCTAGCTTCACATGTTTAACAAACCTCTTACTGTCATAAGTTCGATGGTAGGCATATTTAAAGCTTGGTGATACGATGTTTCTGATGGCAGTTATAAGTGCACAAAATATTATCATCTGAATGTCTTTAGAAATTCACATTGAAAAGACCAGGCCAAGGGGTAGGAATTTTTAGTCTTGTGCTAGCACTCTGTCATGGCTACAGATTGCTGGTACATCACATCCCGAGCGTGCAGCATGAACGGGCAAATATCTCTCTACTGTGATATGACTGATATTACTTTGCAAGCATCATACATTTCCACTAATTGGATGCTATTACTACCTGATGTGTCGGTCATTGCTCCTAATTAATTAAGGGCCAAGAAGGTACTTAGTACTTTACAAGATGCAGATGAAGACAGATGTCTGCTTGGGAAATTAAAATGTACCAGTTTGAGGGGTTTATATAAAACCAGATCAACTATACAAATCTGATATCTAGACAGATCCTAATAAACCTGATGAAAATTAGAGAAATTAGATCAGCTTAAAGCTAATAAAATGTGATAGAAATGTTCAAAGTTGTCTGCAAAAATGCTTTCAGGCAGAAGGATCAGCATGAAGCATATTTTTACAAGGATTAGGGAGAATATTTTATGGGGTAAACGAGCCCATAAAATTGTTCCTTTTATTTGAGTCTATAGAAGGAATTCTGTCGTGAGATACACAGCCTGAACACAAACTCATGGTCTTTGGCTATTGCAATAACAGTTTGTTCTTTCCTTATGCACCATATGTAAAATCAGAAGTGCTCCTGAAATAACTGAGCTAATGCATTCTGGTTACTTGGAAATAAGACTATCCAAATAAATGCTTCAGAATATATATATTAAACACTGTAATTCTGAGTGTCCTTCAGTTGTTTGCGGGGGAATGCAGATTCTGTTTTCAATGATGTCATGCTTTGAGGCATATTTCCTATTATCTGTACACATCAGCGCTATAAACTTTATGTCTTAATGTAGCCCTATAAATTTTCACGTTATTTGCTTTCAAACAGTTAAAGAAAAGTGTTTATGTATGGTGATCATGTTTGAAGACTTTCCTAGACATATATTCTCTGTTAGAAAGTGTGCAGGCTGTGTTTGAAATTAGAGTTTATCTACTGTACAAAATTTCTAAATACATTGAGCGGCCACTGTAAATTCAAATTTGAAATATATAAATATATATATATATACCGAAGTACCCCACATACAAAGCAAACATTGTAAAATATACTTGGATTAGACCTTTTAACCACATCAGTGGGTGCCATAAAAGAAACATTTAGCCTGAGAACTGAGAAGATGCATGACGAAAGTTGCCCAACAGAAGTCTTTGGAGGCTGCCTGAATAATTAGTGTTGTGGGATGAAACTGGTCATGCAAGGAGGAGGATTTACACTGCTCTCTATTTGCCTCGTATAATGTAGCTGGCCCTTACTGGCTCTACTAACTCATCTCCAAATGCACTTACCAGTGAGAAGAAAAATGTTCCCACCAGCTGCCGAGCAGCCTTGCAGTGGCCTCTCCGTCCTGCTACAAACACAGAAGAAACTCATCTTGTTACAACCAGAATTCAACTGTGCCCTGCAGCAGCAGAGGCTACAACACTGGGGAGCAGGTGGCCTCGGTCTTGTCACTGGGACCATACCTGGTATTTTATGTCAGGTCCATGGGAAGCCAGTAGTTTCAGTCGAGACCTCTTTTCCATTTGTTAGCATTGGCTGTTTCACAGGGCATACTTTTGCATTTATTCAAACATCAAAACGAAATGGGGTCTCCATAGGCAGAACTGTGTGTGAGGCAAATGCTGTGCCCAACTTGTCCTGCAGCTCCTCTGCTAAGAAAGTAGTAAGTGTTTGCATGGCTTTACTCGTGGGTTTGCATCTTTTGTCATGTGTGTTTTCATAGGGATGCCTTGGCAGCACTTATTTAAGCAATAGGTTACAGACGTGCTGTGCTGCCAGAAGCGTGAAAAATGCTGCTCCTTTATTTGAGCGTGGTTAGCCCAGCTCATCAATCAAGGACAGAGAGGGTTTAGAGTTACCAACTTTTAGGAAGAGTCAACTCTGAATGTTAGGAAACCGAAACTAGATGCTTTATTTACAGCACAAACAGTGCTTCCCCCCCGCCCCTTTTTTTTTTCTTTAAAGATACGTTTCTGACTCTTGCAGTTGGTTTAGGTTAAAATACAATTTGAGAATGGTTTGACTGCAAAATCAGCAGGCAGATAAATAAATCCCCCAAACCATGGGTTGTTATTGATAGTAGTGGAAGGGCTGGTCTGCTTGTCTGTCGCTATTTTCTTCCATGCGTCTCAACTTGCAATCTCTGATCTTTAGGATCATGACTTGTGGTCCTTGAAAGCCTTTGAGGAGTGAGGAGAAAATTGTAAATCTGGGACTGGTAATTATAAGGACAAATTCTGGGATTTAGGCCTATGGGTTTTTTCAGGGCAGAAAGGAAAAGACCATACATATATGTGCACTTACTGGACAGAAGCATTTCCAAGTAAAAATTGCTCTCTGCACAGGGGTGGCCTGTTCAATACTTAAAGGGGGCTTGCAAGAACAATGGAGAGAGGCATTTTGCCAGGGTCTTCAGTGACAGGACAAGAGGCAGTGGTTTTAAACTGCAAGAGGGTAGGTTTAGATCAGACATAAGGAAGAAATTCTTTCAATGAGGGTGGTGAGACATTGGACGAGGTTGCCCAGAGAAGCTGTGGATGCCCCATCATTGAAAGTTTTGAAGGCCAGGTTGGATGGGGCTTTGAGCAACCTGGTCTAGTGAAAGGTGTCCCTGCCCATGGCAGGGGGGTTGGACTGGATGATCTTTGAATGTCCCTTCCACCCCAAACCATTCTATGATTCTCTGCAAGTTTATGCATTACCTAAATCCCATTAGAGCCCTCAACGCAGGCCATAGACAGTTCTTGGCCTGGTTGGCAGGTTCAGCTGGAGTAGGTCCTGAGCCCGTCTACACGAACTAGCTGGCTTTATTCACATCTGTTCCACATGTGTTAGAGCCGCTCTGCGGAGATTGTAGTGTTGCGTTCAGTGTGGCTGAGGACTTGTAATTTTAAAGGAAGGACCTCTATTTTGGAGGGATTAGGTAGGGAGTGGTGTGAAATGGCCAGTAATATATTTTCATCACGCGTTGTATCGTGCTCCTTTTTTGAAATAAAGTGCTCCTGGAGATTAAATTGTGTTGGACAGTTCTGAAGCTAGGAAAACACATTTTATGACTGTGTTATGCATCCATAAAAAGGGGATTTTATAATGCGTTTGCCGACAGGCCCTTAAATAGACAGGCACAGGTAGATGCTGCTGTCAGGTCTGTGCAAATTACTGGTTAACTGGCTATATAAATTTGGAGTGAAATATAATGAATAGAAACATAGAAGAAGTGCACACAGTGTCTGGGCAGATTGGATCAGTGCAAGCCAGAACTGCTCTGTTAGAGCCAGGGACACTCCATTCATTTAGATGAGCCTCACGTGTTTATTAAAAAAAAAAAAGACAACCCAACCAACCAAACAGGAAAAGGTAAACACAAGTCAAAATGCTGCAATTCTGTTTTGTCTTTTCTCGCCTGCAGCAGCCAAAAGCCACAGTGGATAAATGAATAAGTGCAATCAAATGCCACTTGGTAGCACACAGCCCGTTCTATATTTGTTTGCATCTCCAGTGCTTAACCCTTTATATTGTGTATGGTATTTATTTTAGCACATTCAATTTCCTGCAAGCCCTCTTTCTTGTGGATTCTATTTCACTCGTCTCCCTGCTATCTTAAAAGCCTCTCCAAATATTTACCATGTGCCCTTTCTTGCTACGTTTTGCTCCTGCTTCTCCAAGCTGTTTCTGCCCCATTGTCATGTGTCTCCCCATCTCCTGGCTCCCTTCTCAGCTGCAGGAGTTATCTGTCTGTGAGCAGAAGCAGCCCCCCCAGTTTGTTGTTTCTACTGTGCTGCTTCACCTGCACCACGTACCGCTCCCTCTTCTTGGCTCCCTGTGGCAGGACACCAGTTCACCCGGCACCATCTCTTCCGTGCCTACGTTCCCTCCTCCTCAAGCTGGAGTGAACATTGATCAGCAGGTGTCATGAAGTTAAGCATGTCTCGCTGTATTTTTCTGTCCTCTGAAAAAGCAGGAGGAAGCAAAAGAGGAGGAAAAAGCAGTTGAGAAACAAAAGAGGCATTTCCAGATAAGGTTTGAAAAGAGATAGGAAGTCAATGAGGTAGTATGTCTGAGCTCCCCATCAAGTTCTGAAAATCACCTGAGGTTCTTTTTTTTTCCACTCCTTTTTTTTTCTTCTACCTCCTGCCTTGTCATCAGAGACTTTCCACAAGAGTATTCAAGCTGTAGTAGCAGCAGTCATAGGAGAGGAAAACTTGGAGGCCGTGCCTGAGAAGAAAAGAAAAGAAAAGAAAAGAAAAGAAAAGAAAAGAAAAGAAAAGAAAAGAAAAGAAAAGAAAAGAAAAGAAAAGAAAAGAAAAGAAAAGAAAAGAAAGAAAAGAAAAGAAAAGAAAATAAGAAGGTGGGGGGGAGGAGGAGCTGTAAGAAGATGTGAAAAGATGTGTAAGGGAGGAAAAATAAAAAGGCTTTTTAAAAACTGTCATGAACATTAATTTGAAGGGCAGAGAGAAAAAAAAAACCAACTACTTTAATCTCAAAGCAGTCAAAATGAGCAACACCACCATGGACATACAAATGATCCAAATGAAAGTTTAAAGAATTTCAAGAAAGACGAATCAGACGAACCCCTGCGATTTATCTCCAGCAGCAGAAGCCAGGAAAATTCTCCATTCCTCAGCTATGTGTTTCTTGGCTCCTGACATTCAGTAAACTTTCTCTTTCAAGAATTTTCCCCATCCTCCTCTGCCTCTCTTTTTTTGTGGTTTGCATTATCAGCTGTCTCAGTACAATATATACCGTAGTACTCCATTTAGTGCGGTTGACAGCTTCCCATTTTCATAGAGCTTCTGTCCCACCTCTCAGAAGTTCTGGATAAATTGCTGGCACAGGCAGATAACTACATTAAAATGAATAACGCAGGAATCTGTTCAACCCAAATGGGAAAACAAAATCAGGAGGAACAGAAGAATAAGAGGACAGCATGATGATGATACAGGGTATCACACAGCAAACACCACCAAGTGAGAGGCAGAATTAGAGGGAAGGGATTTTGTTGCATGGGGCTTTATGAATTACTCGCCATATTTGTGTTTCATTGATTTATGTGTTAAAATTGATTTATCCCACTGATTTATGGGATAAATTTCATACAGCCTTATCATTGCAGCTTATACATGGTTCTTCTATTAAGTCCTATAACATTATAATGTTAACAGGAAGAAAAAAATCATGGCTCTGCCTTGTGCCACAATGCCGCTTAGCTTTGAAAGTCTGTGTGCCATCCTGTACAGCCGTATCGCAGTGAGGAAATCCCTGGCTGTTTCCAGCTCCTCTCCTCTCGCTGCGCTCAAGTCACTAAGGGCTACGTGCAGGTTCAAGCTGCTGCTGAAGGGGGCTGGTGTGCCGCAAAAGGCTACGGCTGCATTGGACATCCGGAGAGTGGTTTGGTGCTTCTGTTTTGAGGAGGAGGGTGAGATGGATCGCCGGCCTGTGACCTCTTGAGTTTCATTTGTGCAATCTGTAGGGAAAAGAAAGCTTCACACATGCTGGAAATGTCGTCCTTTTGATTTGATTATTTTTTGTGTGTGTGATTAATGGTTAATTACAAGGAAGAACTGGTTCTGGCAAGGAAGGAACCGAAATAGTTTGTGTTTGTTTCCACATGGTCATGCTCAGATTCCCCCACACTGGAAAAAAATCCGCCTCCTTTCTTGTTTCTTCCAGGGGAAGTCCGAAACCAGTCCTTGAAGATGACCTTAGCACTGAAAACAAGCAATTCGTTGTTGTAGTGTGGAGCTGGTGACACAGAGTCCTTTTACTATCAGTATAAATGCATTTTTTTCCTTGTGCCGTAATACCCTTATTAGTGCAGGGAAAGCCAGCAAATTAAAGCTATCCTAACTCCCTGGGTTTTCCTTCCCATGCTCCAGGCTCGCTCTCATTTTCTGGTGGTCCCTCAGATAAAAGAAAACAAAAAAGTTTTCCTGAGTTGCAGAATGGGTAAAATAACCCAGGGCTTGCACAGAGCTGGCTGACAGGCGTGGGGTGGTCCCCGGCTTCTGCCAGGCTTCTGTGGCCGCCTTGCACAGCGGTTGCTGCAAGGAGCCACCCCGCCTTGAAGCTTGGGCAGCTCAGACACTGCGGTGGGTATTTACACTTAGGGCCAAATTAGATTTGGCCGTTTGCAGAATCAGGGAGCGTGAAAGTGTCTCTAAGTGATTTCGGGAGTGTCTGGAGAGGTCTGTGCTGACTGCAGACTGATGCACCTGGGTGTTGGTCCATATGGCATCACTGGGCTTAGCATTCAATGAGGCTTGGAAAAAAAAAAAAAACTTAAATTTTTGATAGTTGGGAGACCTCATGGTTTTAACAAAACCATGAAGTGGGTCAAAGAGGGGATTCTGTGGGTTCAGATTCCTGCTGAGTCAGCTGCTTATTTTTAAACACGTCGCTCGGCTGCTTTTCTTGCGGATCAACTACATCTTTGTAACACTGAGAAAGCGAGGCCTCATTAAAATGAGTGCTTCATTTCTACTGAGAGAACGCGAAAAAGATGGAGGGATGAATGTAGAAGCCCAAACTGGAAGGGAGATGTGGTCCAGGAGGGCAGGAACACAGCAGGCCTTCTCATGCAACGTTTCTCTTCCCTGTGTGTGCTCCTGCCTGCATCAGTGGGGCTGGACTGTGTATGTGCAACCTTCTTATTTCAGGTGATAATATGAACGTTTGTCTTCATCATAAAAAATACAGTAATAAAAATTAGGATTTGAAAAGACCTTTCTGGCATAAGCTACCCATGTCTCAGACTGGTTTATATTCTGTAATTGCTGGTAGCTAATACTGTGGAATGAGGTCTTTCCACAGCAGCTATTTTTATTGACTTTTTTTAAAGCTGCTTGGCACTATGAACTCTTGAAGATACTTTCACTTAAGAGAACTTTTGTTTTGATTCCTAAGAGCAGCAAAAAAACCACCCTTGAACTATGGCAGAATCCATGGTATAAAATGTTTTCAAAATCAAAACGCTGGCAGGTCTGTCTGTAATAAACCAGGGAATTCATTAGAGTTCAGCTTTGTGTAGCATGGCTCTGCTTCTGAGACTGCATATAAATCTGCAAAGCGCTACTCTTCTTTTTTGTTTACTTGCTGATGTTGCAGAGACAGCACATTATTGGAAATTCTTGAGTGCGATCGCAAAATACGTAAGTATGCATTTTCTGAGTCTCATTACCTGTTGTTAATGCTCTTTTGAGCGACTCCTAGTTGAAAAATTAAGACTCATGTTGCTCCCTCTTGCTCTGAATTTGGATCTGGATCAGAATATTAAATACTTTGGAGTTCAGGTATGCACGGATGAAAGGTTTTGATTCAGACTACTAATAGTGTTATTTGTTTAGCTTTAAGCTAATGACATAATTATTAATGTGAACTCTGAATTTGCTAGCTGTTTGCCTCGCTTAAACTTGTGACTCAACCCTGCCGATTTTGCACCAAGTTCATGAGAGTCCTTGGCGTGGAGATGCTGGGATGCTGGTGGATACAGGACCTACTGTGAAAAATAGTTACGCTCCTCAGCTGTTAATTCAATTGCAATGCCTGGAGAAACCTTTTTCATGTTGGGACAGGAAAACATTTCTGTTTGGGTTGCCGGCCTGTTTGTATGTGGAAATACTGTTTTACTGTAGTTGCCAGAGGTACTGGAGCTAGATGAGATCCCCTGTTTAATCCCCTCCTTACCCCCTTGGAGATTGTGAGACATGAGCAAGGTTTAGTAATCTTTGGTACAGATTCTCAAAACTCATCTGCCTTTGTGGAAAGCTTGATGGGGATGACCTTGTAAGTAAAGGTCAAGAAAAGTCCTTAAATTTCTCTTTGGGTGGCCTTGTTCATGCAGCACTGCTTCATCCTTTTGAATGCGTCCCTTTGCCCTTGAGCTCCCAGCTAACCAGGCTGTGGGATGCCTCAGTGTCCACTCAAGTTAATGGACTCTCTCAGGGAGTGAGTTATCTGAGCTCTTTTTGCTGCTGATACCTCAGATCTTCTGAAAGATGAGAGTCTCCAGAGTGATGTAAGGACCTTCTTGCCCATGCCCCTTTCCCAGAGGAACCGTCCAGTGCATGCTCTCCTCTTCCAGCCGCTGCTGGCATCTGCTGATGCTGCGGGCACGAGAGATAGATTTACTCCGGAGTACAGCTCATTCTTGCCAGTTGAAACCATGGTGTAGGTGTATTGGGTTTGTGTAGCAAGGTTTTGGAGCGGGGAGGCTACAGGGGTGGTGTCTGTGAGATGCTGCTGGAAGCTTCCCCCCATGTCTGAAAGAGCCCGTGCCAGCCGACTCCAAAACGTACCCATCGCTGGCCAAGGCTGAGCCCATCAGTGACGGTGGTAGCGCCTCTGTGATAGCATATTTGAGAAGGGGAAAAAACTGCTGCGCAACAGCAGCTGGGAGAGAGGAGCGAGAATATGCAAGAGGAACAACTCTGCAGACACCAGGGTCAGGGAAGAAGGAGGGGAGGAGGTGCTCCAGGTGCCGGAGCAGACATTCCCCTGCAGCCTGTGGTGAAGACCATGGTGAGTCAGGCTGTCCCCCTGCAGCCCATGGAGGTTAATGGTGGAGCAGATATCCACCTGCAGCCCCTGGAGGACCCCACACCAGAGCAGGTGAATGCCTGAAGGAGGCTGTGACCCCATGGGAGACTCAGGCTGGAGCAGTTCGTGAAGAACTGCAGCCTGTGGGAAGGACTGATGATGGAGAAGTTCATGGAGGACTCTCTCCCATGGGAGGGACCCCACGCTGGAGCAGGGGAAGAGTGTGAGGAGTCCTCCTCCTGAGGAGGAAGGAGCGGCAGAGACATGTGATGAACTGACAGCAACGCCCATTCCCTGTCCCCCTCCACTGCTCAGGGGAGAGGAGGTAGAGAAATCGGGAGCAAAGCCCAGGAAGAAGGGAGGAGTGGGGGGAAGGTGTTCTAAGATTTGGCTTTATTTCTCATTACAGTACTCTGATTGGATCAGTAATATATTAAACTAATTTCCTCAAGTCGAGTCTGTTTTGCCCATGACGGTAACTCGTGAATGTTCTCTCCCTGTTCTTATTTCAACCCACGAGCCTTTCATTGTATTTTTCCCCCCCTGCCCAGTTGAGGAGAGGGAAGTGATAAAGCGGCTTTGGTGGGCACCTGGTGTCCAGCCAGCGTCAACCCACCACAGCTCATCCTTGCCAGATGAAACCATGGTATAGGAAACCCTGGTTTTCGGTAACCTGGGTTTGTGGTTCCATCTGTTTTCCATTTGTTTTACCCAGGGATTGCAGAAAAACACCTGCAGAATGCACAGGGACTGAGGGCGTAACATTCATTATTTCCTTGGCAAATCCATAATTTCCAAGCAGTCCTTGTGAAAGAAGATCCATATCAGTATAACTATTACACATATTAAAAAAGAAACCTTGTTATTGAAAGTTATTAAAAAAATGTAAGAAAAACAATTGAGAATTTGCCTTGTGAAAGCAAGCAAAACTTTTGTCTTCCACATCAGAACTAGAATCTGTATTGTAAGTATTTGTCCATTTTTTGCCACTTTTCCAGCAGTTTGACCAGATGGGATGGTTTGTCCCATACAAAGATGCCCTATATTTTAGCAAATTGTGTTTTGAGGAGCAGTGAAAGAGAAGGAAAATGACTCCTTTTATGTTTGGTTAGTACAGGCTATCACAACTTCTAATGAAATGGATATTGGTTTTTCATTCTCCACAAAGTGACCTCCCGCAGCTCACTGACCCACAGGTCCCATCTGCTAATAGCAAACCATCACAACTAAAGGGATGGACACCCACCACAATGATCGCTATTCTCGGTGATTCTACTAATGCCATAGTCTACAAAAGAAGTCATTCTTCTCTCTCCAAAGCCTTTCCAGCGTGTTGCCGTGCTCTTAGGAGACAGGTTTGAATCCTGCAGAGTGTTTTTCCAGGTGATTCCTTCTCTGAACCAGCGAGCTCCATCGTTCATTGGTTGTAGAAAATAGTAATAAAAGCTGTAGCTGGGGAGGAGAGTGCTCATGTTTACCTACAGTTCTCACAGAAGTAGAAGCTTTGAAATCCAAACTGAAAATCTGCTCATCTCAGCCTCACACACATTCTCCAGCTTCTGTTCTGAATTCCTTTGAGCTTAAAAATTCAAGCTGAATTCTTTTTGACTTGTGGAAAACCTATCAGAAGCTAAAAGCAAAGTTACTCAAAATGAGGGAGGACAGAAATTTCTTCCCATTCCTCTTTCCCCAAATATCTACGCCATTTGGGTACATTCTTTGGATTTTTACCTTTTTTATGTTGCAGGTTTTGGGTCTTTTTACCAATTTTTTTCCAATTTTATGGTCTTTTGGATCTTTTGAGGTCTCCCTGATTAGGGGAAAGTTTCCAGGGAGAACCACAGTTCTCTGCATCGCATACTGTTCAAGTGTATCAGTACATGCCTCTCTTGGCAGAAGCGTTTGTCTGTAGACCCAGAATTTCAAGTAACAAAACTTTGGATGAGATGAGGTAACAGAGTTTAATTCAGTATGTATATATGCTTAGTGAAGAACAACTCTGCAAAAACACCACAGAAGCTAAACTGCTGAGATTATTCCTTTGCTGAAGACTTTCTTGTCCATGGTTTTTGGGAATAACTCTTGTTTTAGTTCTCAGTTATTCCGATTTCAGGCAAAATTTGGTATTCTTTCACTTCAGCTGAAATGAATGTAAGAAAATAAGTAACATAAAGCTAAAGTTATATTGAAGGCTAAAGAAAAGTGACTGGGGATGGCTGAAAAGTGGAAGATCCCTGTATACAGGTACAGCAGAGGATTGTGCAGTGAAGGAGAAAAACACCAGCCACATCCATCTCAGCATGTTGCTAGTGCTAATTCTTAAGGGTATTTATAATAATGTGAAGTCAATTTGAAACTCACTTTGTGCTTGTAGATGGTCTTTTTTTCTGCACACCTTTTGAAGAATTGACTGTTACTTAAGGTTATTGGTCTTGCTTGAATAGAAAGACATAAAGTTATGGGTACTTAAATTAAAATTGATCTAGCGGTGGGGCAGAGCTCTGGTAGCTGTGTCACTCCAACACGGTGTCACTTTGTGGCAGTTCCCCTGTATGAAGTGTTCTCCTGGGTGCTCTGCGTTTCCTGCACATAACTTTTAGAATTTCATATTTCTTGTAAGTGGCAAGATGGGTTTTTTTGGTGGGTTTCTTGTAAAGTGCTTGTTTGCTGCTATCCCACTTTCCTTGTCACCTGTTGTGTCTCTGAGAGACTGGGGAGGGGCTGTATGTTATCCACACTTTCTTTTTAATTAACACGCACCTTTTTATAATACATTTTTTCTGCTTTGGGAGTGTGTTTATTATTACAGCCATCCTTCTAGGATACTCATCGAAATCACGTTCAGTTGTCTGTAAGGAGAGGAGTATGTTTTGAGATGGGGGAAGGGGTGTAGGGAAGGCAAGGATGAAAAAGGGAGGAATCCAAAAAGGAAATTACTTTGCAATTCAGGTAATCTTGATGGGAGAGTGATAAAGATTTTTCTAATGATATCACAGGGGGCAGGGCACAAGAGGCAGGATGGAGACAAGTCTCTGAGAGAGAGAAAAAAATGATGTGATCAACTACTCTGTTGGGCTGCTTTTATCCTGAGTCTGCCAAGGGCTTAAAACTAAGTGCAAACTGAGGTCAGAGGGTGTATGTCAGCTCTCAGGACCAGGGCATGACTTTGAGTAAGCCACACAGGCCCATGTGTAATTAAAGTGTGTGATTAAGCCATTGAAAACACATTTGCTGTGCTGAACATCTCAGATTCCATGCTCCAGCCTGGGCTTCTTACTCATTTTCTCTTGTGTTTCCATGACTTGTTCATTTAAGACAGAAGTTTTTCACAGCAGGAAACTGTTCCTTGATACATTTCCATAGCACCTAACTCAGTAGGGCATCTGCCTTAATAGCGGCCCTGTATGTCCTACCACATCAGCTGGTCCTAGCAGGATTCCTCCAGCTGCTACTTCCCGATTAAATTAAGATCAGGTGAGAATGAGCTGTGGTTGTAGTGCATCTCATTTCATTTTGTTTGCTTTTTTCTTTCCTTAAGCCTGGTATTGCATGGGAATTTAGTTCTGGATCTTTTCCATAGCGTATTTAATTTTTGTTTACTGTTTGAAGGGGGGTCGGGAAATGAAACCACTAGATACAGAGAATGACGAACTGTTGCCTTGCATGGAGGTCTGAGAGAATCTGACGGTGTTTGGCATGAGACCGGGATGGCAGGGAGTAAATGCCAAAAAAAAAAAAAAAAAAAAAAGGCAGAATTAATGGAGAATGCATATAGTTCTGAATAATTTAAGTAAAAAAATTGATAAGTAAACAAGGCAGCAAATAGTAGGGAGGAAGCATTACCCATTTTTGTACAGAGAGATGAATTACTCCTGTTAAGAGTTTGGTTTAGAGATGCAATATGTACTTTTCCTTAAATCCTGGTTCTGGCATGAACCAGCAAGACTCTTTGTTCTGCCCGTGGGATGAAGGCAGATGCATTGCAAATGCAGCCTCTCTCTCATTAATCTGGGTGCCACAAATGGACAAAATATTTTATTAATCCACTGAAATAAATGGACATGGAAGTGAACCGAGTACAGAAATTAAGGTACAATAAATTACTTTCCATTCATTTGAGGCATATTTTATAAGTATAGCTATTTATGGCTTTTTCTGACTGAGAGCAGAGATGATCATAATCTAACAATAATTACCTTGTGGGAAAAACAGGAACAATGAATCTGAGTTCTTCGGCATTTGATCCTTGTGCAATAGATAGTAGAATGATAAAACTTTTATGAAACAACATTGCAGTAGTATGTCAACTTGTTTTTTGTTTCATTGCAGATAACTGTAAGGGAAAATACTTGAAACTACATGACGTGCATTATGACGTACCATTTAGCAACAGAGATGTTAGCTGGGATCAAAGCTTGTTTGGAAAATTGAGGTCCCTGGGAGCAGGAAGAAAAAGAGGAGTTTCTGACAAATAATATCAGAATTCTTCTGGGTTCCTTAGAGCAGGTCTAAGGTTGTTGTAGAGAGGTCCAACACTTCATTACATTGCAAGGCATGTGCTGAAGTCCATGTGTCTGAAGAATGGGTTATAATTCTTAGCCTTTTCTTGGTCACTGTCATATGAGGTCAACCTATCATTAGAAGTCAGGCTTGTGCTGTCAGTAGTGTATTGTCTCTTCTTTGACCTCATTTTACAGTTAGTTACTCAGTTTGATACATGATAAGAGCTTTAGCAAAGCAAGATTGAAGTTAGCCTTTTATTTTGCCTTCATTATTACCCTGAGTTACGTTTAGTAGGTTTTTCGTTTTTTAGAAGTTAGAATCACTCTGCTTTTAGGAAAACTGTTCTCACTGTTGCACATGCGTTTTCTCCATAGAGAAGCAAAATGCAGTCAATGCTGGAGGGCGGGAGTTGTCTTTCTGCATTGCTGGCAATGCAGGGGTGGTTTGGGGATCTGGCAGATGGCTTGTGCTCACAACAAGAGTCCTTCCCTCCCTGCTCAAACTTTTGCAGGCCAGTTGTTGACATTTAACCTTGGTTATCCAGTATAAATGATGATTCAGGCAATTCTCTTTCACATCCCACCATAGTCTATTGCTGCTGGCAAAACAGAAGTTATATCTGACATGGTTCCTTTATTATTATTTTTATTATTTTTATTTTATTTTTTCAGTTCCTCGTTTTGGCATTGTATGTTATTCTCCTCCTCCTACAAGGCTTTTGCCTGTTAGATTACTTTGTTAAATGTTTCTCTTGTCTTTTCTGGGTTTTTATTTTTTCCTTTCTATTCACAGTTCCAGATATATTCAGATTTAACTTGAGATTCCTTGTAAGTTTACAGGTTCTTTCCTCATCAGACTATTGAGTCACATGGCTAACTTTGAAAATGAAAATACTGTGGATCATAATTGTTTTTCAGTACTTCCTCCAAACAGTATTTATCTTTTCCCCCTAACATTGGTGTGTCCAAGCATGCTTCTGTTTTCTGCTCTCAGAACTAAACACTTGCAGAAAACATTGACAAAATGTTTTGTGATTAGGAAGCCAGTTGGGATTTGCCTCCTCATTTAACTCTTCAGGTTGAAATTAGAGCCCTTCTTATAAGTTTCAGAAGGTCTTTGTCTAATTCCAAACAGCCATATGATCTGCTTGGGAAGTAAAAATTCTGGGAAAAAATGCCAGTAACAGAATCTTAAGCCCATAAAACTCTTAAGTGATGTTCTTAAGACAGATTTGAAACTGTTAAGTTGCAGTGCCCAAATGAATTGAAGTGTTGGACTGTAATGCATACCAGCAGTCAGAGGCAATGTTGCATATTAATCATAGAATCATAGAATTGTTAAGGTTGGAAAAGACCCTTAAGATCATCAGGTCCAACCATTAACCTACCACCGCCAAGTCCGCCACTAGACCATGTCCTCATCAAGGGCTCTCCCGTCTTCCAGCTTTACATTGATGAGGGATTAGTGTAACGCCTTCTCGAAGAGCATCAGCAGCCAGATCCAGACTTACTTGTAGTTAATGGAAGGTTTTTTCCCTTTCTGAGGAAAGTCCCGCAATGCCAAATTTCTCAAACGCTTTTATGTAAATTCTCCCCCTCTGTTAAGGAGGAGCCACCTGAAATACTGGGGTCCTCCAGCTCATTTTTAAAATCTCAACAATAAATGATTCACACAGTATGAAACTGTCTGGAGAAACACTACCACTTCTTGGCACTCTATGTTGTTTCAAATTGCCTGTTGTTCTCATTGTGCTTTAGCACAGGATTGATTGTCTAATTGGTTATATGATAATCAATTAGACATATGACGTTGTTTAATCCTTCCCCAACATATTAAATTGCTAGGCATTTAACAGGATTTGAGGCTTTCCATAATCTTCGTGATATCTACACATGTATAAGGATAAGTGTATTCGTGTCTGAAATCATGAAAGAAAAAAACCCTTCATGTTGCTGAATTTTGTGTAGATTTTATTTTTCAATAGGTTTCATGTTCTTCTTTTCTTTCCCTTTTTAGGTATTAATAGAAATGGCTTTATGGATCTGGACACTGAGCATTTTGAGCTGTTTCTGCATCACCTTATCCAGAAATGAGGAACTGAAATTTTTTCAGAGTGCTACAGAGCTAAATCACCTAACAGTGGATAACGAGACGGGGATAATCTATCTGGGAGTGGTAAATGCTCTGTATCAGCTTACAGAAAACCTGGATGTAAGAAGGTCTGTAGAAACAGGCCCAAGAAAGGACAACAAAAAGTGCACGCCTCCCATTGATGAAAATCAATGTAAAGAGGCAGTACTGACTGACAATTATAACAAATTACTGTTGCTGAACAAGGCGGATAAAACAATTGTGGTGTGTGGAAGCCTTTTTAAGGGAATCTGTGCCATCAGAGATCTAGACGACATTAGCAATGTGAAGCATTATGTAGACACTAGTGGAGAAAAGTCCTTTGTAGCAAGCAACGATGAGAATGTATCGACTGTGGGATTGATCACTTCCTTGAATAACGACCGAGTGCTGTTTGTTGGGAAAGGGAATGGACCAAATGATAACGGGATAATAATCAGCACTCGGCAGCTCTATGAAAGGGATGGAAAAGACATTTTTGAAATGTATACAGACTCGGCAGCTGTTAAGTCAGCTTATCACTCATCAAGCACACAACAATTTGTGGCAGTCTTTGAGGATAAAAATTATGTTTATTTTATTTTTAATCAGCAAGAGAAACAGCCCGTCAATAACCGCACACTGATTGCACGTCTGTGCAAAGATGATGCCCATTATTATTCCTACTTTGAAATGGACTTGGGTTGCAAAGATGATGATGGTGCCTATGACCACTGTCATTCTGCTTATGTCACTACCCCAGGAGAAGAGCTGGCTGAGAGCATGGCTCAGCAGAGACAAACTACAGATACTCTCTCAGATGACAAAGTTCTTCTTGCACTCTTCAGCAAAGTAAACAAAGATAACGGCTCTCTGAAATCTGCCATGTGTGTGTTTTCCTTGCAGCACATCAATGAAAAGATGGAAAAAAACCGGAATGATTGCTACACTAAAAAGAATACCAGCTCATTTTACAAACTTTTTGCAACAGAAAACCCGTGTGCATCACATGGACTGGTAATATCAGTTCTAAAACTGATGGTTTAGAATCTGTGTTAGAATTAGTGGAAAATATACAGCTGCATGGTTTTGGGTGGCTTTGAGCTAAACTATAGTCAGATCAGATGACTGAAGACTCAATAGCTGGATTCACTATAGAAACAAAATGTGGTTTGGGGTTTGTGGAACAGGTCAAGGAAGAAGTGGCAAGATAGTAATAATTTTGAGTCTTTTAAAGAGGATTTGATTGCTTCTGAAAGATGAATATTGGTTTCATAAATTCATTTCTTTTAAAGGGTTCCTCCTGGTATGGAAATTACTGAGTCAAATGCAGTGATTTGTTACGCCCACGATCAGTTTCTGGATGATCACTATAGGCAATTCTGGTCTCAGCCAACATATTTGTAATGTTTTTAAATGGTATTAAGAATCTTGTAGGTGATACCTGGAGTTCAGTGTTGTTTCTCACTTGGATTTGAATTTTCAGATAACTGGAAATACTCATGTTTCTTATATTCAGGTGGTGTTCATATTTTGCTCTGGCTCAAAATACTTCCATAGCATGATGGCCATCTTCCTTTTCTTTTTATGGCTTGTCATTACCTTGTCTATAAGGATTTTGGAGGGCACTGTTACACCTCTCCAGATACTGTTCTTCAATTTATGACTGCACCTCTGAGAGGCAGTTTTCAGCATCTCTGTTGACTTGATGATGTTTTGCCCCCACCACTCAAGCTATTCCCGAGCCCTACTTGTGCATGCCATTCGTTACTGCAGCCAGCCCTAAACTGGGTTGAGGAATTGAATCATCTTAAAAATAACTCAGCCAGCTTTTAGGAGGATGCCTTAATTCCCCAACCTGAGCAAGTTACACACTTGCAAAAGCAGCTGTTTGAGCACAGCTCGAGAAGTGGTGCACTACAGTCCAGGGGTAGGAGTGAACAGCTGAAGAGATGGGGCATGGGAATACCTTATGTTGGTATTGACCCAGAATCCTTCATCTCATGAAACCACAGCCCTCTCCCACACAGTAGGTCACTAGCACGGATAAGAAGCCAAAAGAACACTCTTTGCTTCCAAACACCAGTGTTACTCACTGCAGTATCCTGCATCTGAGGCAAGCATCAAACATAGAAATCCTGAATGCGACAAGTGGAGTGGCCATGGCATCTGGCAAAAAGGAGGTGTGGATTTCAGATTAGAAAGTCTCGTTACCAAATATAGCAGGAAAGGCAAGGTGTGAATGAACTTCCTTCTGGTGGCACTCCCTGCAGCTCAGGATTAAAGCGTAGTGAAGAAGGAATGTGTTGAATTTCACAAGATGGTTGCCAGTGGGTTGCTTTTCTATGGATAGCAGCAAATTAACAAACAAAACAGCATTAAAAAAACAGTCTTCAACACAAAATTGGTCAACCCAATCTATATGACATGTTCATTTTAATTAAACAAACTGGTTACTTTTTAAACTGTGCTGCTACAATGAAATAGAAACAAAAAATTTTCTCTCCCCATGTCTCCTGGAAAGTGAAAGCATTGAAGCAGTTTGCAATTAGCAGGCTGCTTTCTGATTGCTGCCTGTTGGCTGGGGGAAAATGGCCAGACAATCCATTTCTCTCTTTCTGCTCTTCTATGTCTGAGGGGTATTATACTCTCTGGTAATAGGGTTGCACTTCATTCTTAGCTAGGAATTAGTGATCTGAATGTTTAACATTGCTCTGTATTGCTATTCCTTATTAGAATGCAAGCAAAAATTTCCCCTGTGGCTCCGAACACTTGCCGTACCTTTTGGGAAGTAAGAATGGTGTTATAGAGAAGCCGGTACTACAAAAAGAAGGGATGAATCTCACGGCTGTCACTGTGGCTGTGGAGAACGGGCATACCGTGGCCTTTCTGGGAACGTCAGATGGTAAAATTCTTAAGGTAACAAATCAGAGTTAAAAGACGAACGTGTTTAAAAGGTCGCGAACTGTAGTGATAGCATACTTGCACTGTAAAAGTAAATGGGATTTATAAGATCGCATATCACGAGCAAATTCTCTTGGAGCTTGGTATTTTTAATTTCAAAGAAAACCCACATTATTTCTGATGTACCTCAGCTATCTGATACACAGGCTGAATTAGCATCGCCTGAATGACACTTTTCCTGAAGGATTAGATACCTACTGGGAGCCCTGTATAAACAGCCTTAGGAAATGTAACAGCTGCTCTAGCCTTATCTCTATTCAAGCCCATACTAGTTTAAGAGCAACTTTTCATTTTGTAATCATTCTGGCCATTCATTGAATAGAGATGGCAATACAAAGCCCAAGCTGGAGCTCTGCTAAGTTCTGATTGTGTGGTATAGAGCTCAAGGGTTCACATTTGTGGTATTAAAATGTCAAGACTCCAACACCAAACACCTTCTTTTGCTTGAAGTGGAGTGATGGCCATGTGCGACTACGTAGTTTGAAATTTGAAGCTGAAATTGTTGGTTACCTTATAAGGGAAGACAACAAATTTGAACACCTTCAAGTGCAAGGCTTTCAGTTGAGAATTTTAATTTTGCAGTGCTAAAATAAATCAGTATTTACCAAAAACCCGATACAAATATTACCTATTGTGAGCAGTGAGCAATTTCTTTTCATGTCTTTTATGCTTTGCTTACTGCTTTTGATGCCATATACTTCAAATTGAAATGTTTTCCCTAATGTGAATTTGTGAACTTGAGTAAACACAGGATTTTCATTAATCATAGAATCACAGAATCATTTAGGTTGGAAAAGACCTTTAAGATCATTGAGTCCAGCCATAAACCTAACACTGCCAAGTTTACCACTAAACCCATGTTCCTAAGCACCACATCTACCCGTCTTTTACATACCTCCAGGGATGGGGACTCAACCACTTCCCTGGGCAGCCTGTTCCAGTGCTTGATAACCCTTTCAGTGAAGAAATTTTTCCTAATATCCAATCTAAACCTCCCCTGGCGCAACTTGAGGCCATTTCCTCTCGTCCTATCACTTGTTACCTGGGAAAAGAGGACAACCCCCACCTCACTACAACCTCCTTTCAGGTAGTTGTAGAGAGCAAGAAGGTCTCCCCTCAGCCTCCTTTTCTCCAAACTAACCAACCCCAGCTCCCTCAGCCACTCCTCGTAAGACTTATTCTCTAGACCCTTCACCAGTTTCGTTGCCCTTCTTTGGGCACACTCCAGCACCTCGATGTCCTTCTTGTAGTGAGGGGCCCAAAACTGAACACAGTATTCGAGGTGCAGCCTCACCAGTGCTGAGTACAGGGGGACGATCACCTCCCTGGTCCTCCTGGCCACACTATTTCTGATACAAGCCAGGATGCCATTGGCCCTCTTGGCCACCTGGGCACACCGCTGGCTCACATTCAGCCAGCTGTCGACCAACACCCCCAGGTCCTTTTCTGCCAGGCAGCTCTCCAGCCACTCTTCCCCAAGCCTGTAGCATTGCCTGGGGTTGTTGTGACCCAAGTGCAGGACCCGGCACTTGGCCTTGTTGAACCTCATACAGTTGGCCTTGGCCCATTGATCCAGCCTGTTCAGATCCCTCTGTAGAGCCTTCCTACCCTCCAGCAGACCAACACATCCACCCAACTTGGTGTCATCTGCAAACTTACTGAGGGTGCACTCGATCCCCTCATCCAGATCACTGATAAAGATATTAAACAGAACTGGACCCAACACTGAGCCCTGGGGAACACCACTTGTGACCGGTTGCCAACTGGATTTAACTCCATTCACCACAACTCTTTGGGCCCGGCCATCCAGCCACTTTTTTACCTAGCAAAGTGTACGCCCATACAAGCGATGAGCAGCCAGTTTCTCCAGGAGAATGCTGTGGGAAAAGGTGTCAAAGGCCTTACTAAAGTCCCGGTAGACAACATGCACAGCCTTTCCCTCATCCACTAAACGGGTCACCTTGTCATAGAAGGAGATCAGGTTAGTCAAGCAGGACCTGCCTATCTTAAGCCCATGCTGACTGGGCCTGATCATCTGGTTGTCCTGTACGTGCCATGTGATGGCACTCAGGATGATCTGCTCCATAACCTTCCCCAGCACCAAGGTCAGACTGACAGGCCTGTAGTTCCCTGGATCCTCCTTCCGACCCTTCTTGTAGATGGGCATCACATTTGCTAACCTCCAGTCGACTGCAACCTCCCCAGTTAGCCAGGACTGCTGGTAGATGATGAAAAGTGGCTTGGAGAGCACTTCTGCCAGCTCCCTCAGTACCCTTGGGTGGATCCCATCCAGCCCCATAGACCTGTGTGTGTCTACATGGTGTAGCAGGTTGCTAACCATTTCCCCTTGGATTATGGGGGCTTCATTCTGCTCCCCATCCCTGTCTTCCAGCTCAGGGGGCCGGGTACCCTGAGAACAATTGGTCTGACTATAAAAGACTGAGGCAAAGGCGGCATTAACTACCTTAGCCTTCCCTCATTCTTTGTCACTGTGTTTCCCCCCTCCTCCAATAAAGGATGGAGATTCTCCTTAGCCCTCCTTTTGTTGTTAATGTATTTGTAGAAATATTTTTTATTGTCTTTTAAGGCAGTAGCCAGATATAAAGATATTTGGGGAAAAAAAGCAACATTAACCACCTTTCTTTCTTTCTTCCATGTCATAGGTGTTCCTGTCATCCACTGCAACTGAGTACAGCTCTCTTACTATTGAGCTAAACAAACCCATAAAGAATGACCTGGTCCTTGACCAAACCCAAGAAAATCTGTACGTGATGACCACAGACAAGGTAATGTGTCCTGCTTGTGTTAAGGACCAGGTCCGCTTTCACTTTCACTGCAACTTTACCTAAGATTTGTACGTTTCTCAGTTGTTCCTGGAAGTCGCCCCATTTCGGTGGGGCTCTCCCCGCTCTGTGTGTATGAAGACCTTTCTCAAGTCCAAGCTGATGGACTTGATTGTTGTGACTTGGAGAACTGTTATATCCTTGATGCTTAGCAATTGGGAATGGGCAGTGAGTTCACCTCTAAAGCTCTCTCTCTTATGGGGTCTGTGGGAAGGATGAAGTTGAGATGTTTGGCACCAGCATGCCATGGGGTCAGGTAGCCCTAGTGCTCGGTGTGGCGTCTGTGGGGTATCAGTGAATGCTCTAGCTGCTATCGGTCCTTTTCAAGAGTACTTCAGGATTTAGGATGCTGGCAGCTGACATAATAGCATTTACACATCTGTAAAGCTGCCAGGAATTTTTGTGGGTCTTGCTGTCAAAAACTAAGAAGCAATGGAGAGAATTACAACTTTGGGAAACACTTCTGTTCGAGCTTCTGCTAGAACTGAGCAAGTGCAGCAGGAAAGGTTGCACTTTGCTGCAAAAGGCACAGGCAGTCTCTTCTAGGTTCCCCTTCTCTGTGCTGGCAGGTGAGGCACAATGGAGGTTTGTAAAGAAAGGAAGAAAAAGAAGCAAGTAGATGAGAGGGATGCCAGATTTCTCCTTCACCTCCAGCTGTAACCCTCTTCTGACACTTCTCTTTGTGGTAGCTGGAGCTGCCAGCCTCAAACGCGTGGTTCAGCCGCTCTCCAGGACGGGGTGGGTGACAGGCTTCAACCATCTGCGGCACTGACAGTGACACAGAACGGGACATGCGAAAAGCTCTGGCAGCAGTAACACAGGGAGATTGAGCAGGGGCTGTGAAAGGAGAGTATTTGGGGAAAACAGTGCGAGAAGAATGTTCTTTGTCTGTTTTATAAAAGGATTGATATAAATTCCTGCTGCGGGAATGTTACATTCTAGCTGAAGGTTTTCAGGCTAGAAGCCACAGTGGAAAAAGTGCCAGATAAGTGACTGATAAAGTGACTGATAAAGCATTTAATAATATGGCACTGTGTGAAAGAGGTTACTTCATTTTTTTTTGGAGTAGTTGATGCTTCTCGTTTGGCTTCTGTTCAGATTTGGAACAGAACTCCAAACTTTGACGTTGTCCACAAAAGCCTGGGCAGCCTGGCACCCCGTTTGACAAGCTGGCCTATTGCTTAAAAGCCCTGAGGTCCCACCAGGCTATGGCATGAGCTGCTGAGCAGCGTAAAGGGTGGCAGCAACCTTGAAGGAAGACAAGTTTTCTGGTGACAGTCTGCTTGAACTGGTAGAATTTAGGAAGGCCACAGACAAATTTTTCAGAGAAAATTTGCAAAAAAATAATTCCATCTCTACAAAATGTTTAAATTTAGAAAGTGGCAAATTTCTGCATAAGAAAGGATTTCAATTTAATCTTTTCAAAGTAGCTCTCATAGACACTGTGGTTTCTGAATAATGCGAATAATAGTTTTCTTTTACAAAACCTGTTCAGCTTAAATATGAATAACTAAAGTTGGGAGCTCTGTAATGGCATTACATTACTGTCATCTCCAGGAGTTAATTACAATAAGCTGTCCCACCCACTTTTAGAAGCAGATAGACAGGAGGAGAATGGAGGCCTTCGGAGCTGGGAGAAACGAAGTGGCGTAAGCGAGGGGAGAAGAATAAATGCTGAAACATGCACTTCTGGGTTAAGCACGGCTGGGAGCTGTGGTAATAGTGATATCAGAACCCTTTCCTGGGAGTTAAAATGGTTTAGAGTTATTTAAAATAAGGTAAACAATAAAGGGCAGGCTAGCTGCGCTGATAGGTGTGCTTAATGCTAAGCTGCCTGGGAGATGCCGCCTGCCTCAGCATTTGGAAATGAATTGCTTGGGCTCTGTAAGCAGTTGAGCAAAGTGAAAGTGATGATGTGGTGGGTGATAACTTGAAGCAGCCTTTAAAAAGAAATCGGATCGAGAGAAATACAGGAAAGAACGATACTGAGGTTAAGAGCCATAGTGAGAAATAAGCTCTTGCTTTCCTGTTTCACTTCTCCTCCCCCTTCTCCTCCCAGCTTCTGCTGCTGTGTCAATAGCAGTGGCTGGCTTGGAGCAAATGGTTTCTAAAGTCAGCCCCCTCCTCCCCGCTCTGCTCCCAGAGCTTGGGCAGAGAGCAGGAGAAACCCCTTGCAACTTCTTGGAGGACTTGGGAAGGAGCATACCACCCCTGCCATGCTGACACTGGTTTGTTACAAGTGAACATCACTGGTAGGATCCCAGATTTCCTTATGGTACATACCATATTGGGAAGACAGCAGAAGCCTGTGGTGGTCACTTACCACAACCTCTAGCTTGTTTGCTTGTTTTAACTTTTACCACTTTCTTTGATTAAAAGTGCCAATTAGAAAATCTCTAAAATTAGTTTCTCTACATTTTGAAGCTGACTGTAGACAGAGCTGCTATTTTTTTTTTTTAAATCCATTAAGTTTACATAAAACTTGCAGAGATGGGAATCTCTAGGGCTTGTTTCTGACTGCTAGAATTATGAAATAAATACTTTGTCACTGGATATTAAATTACTCATGGGTACGAGTTTGTGAAACAGAGTGCCAGTAACTTGGCTTTAGTTAGGTAAGAATCTGTGGAAGAAGATAATGCTGAAAAGGTAAACAACTTCTGTATTAATAAATGCAAGAAAATCACCCAATATTGACATTTTCCTTAACTGAGTCAGACTGAACTCTCCGAATGTGAAAGAAAAGGCCAAATTCAGACTGTCAAAGTAGCTTTGTAATTGCCAGTTGTTTTAAATGAGAGAATAAGGTAGAAAAAAGAGAGCTTACATCTCAGAGTTACTGTTGCTAGAATTTTGCGCTCTTTAAAAGTAAAACATAGTCATCGACAGGAAGGCGTATGTCCCGTTCTCCTCTTGCATCATTTCAGCAGCATAACTAAAAGAGATGGTTGTGTGCTGGCTCCTTTTTCTGTGCAGCAAAGAAAGACAAAATTGTTTATTCTCAGCACCAAAGGAAATCAAAACCAGAAGCCATATATTTACTGGGGGACTGAGACATGAGAAGTGATGATGCTTTTTTTCCCTGTTGCTTCCTGTCATAATTATTTCCATTTTCTTTCATGAGTGTATTGCATGGTGGAGGGTTATGTGTGGAGAAGTGCAGTAACCCGAAGCGCCTTAGCTCTCTCACGCTTGCAAACTTTCTGAGATGCCTTCTGCCTAAAAGTGCCCATGACGGTCACACTTCCAAACGATTTCATCTCCATGCTAGCGATATGGAGGGGAGGATATTCTGTTTAAAAAAATTATCTAGCCAGTACCAAGTTAGCCTTTCGAAAGTATCTGTCCTGCAGTAGCTGTTTCTTGAATTCGGAGAGTGGTTCATGCAGTTGCTGTTCTGCAGTGGCTGCTGTAATGCAGGTTTCTAGAAGTAACATAACTGAAGGCACTGAAAAGCTCAATTTTTGGAGACTTGCTCATGATTCTTGATTATAACAATGTCCTGCGTTACTTTGGAGAGAGATTACAGAATATTGGAGAGAAAAAGAACGGGAAAAGTGTGTAAATTTGGACTTTGTTAAGGGGGGGATAACCACTCTGGTATTGTATGGATTTTCCTAAAATCAAACAGAGCTCTGATCATAACAGTAGCGGGTCAAGTCTTCTGCTGCCACAGGCAACAGCTCTGTACGATCCTGTCCAGAAACGTTCCCGTCTCCTTGCGCCTTCTTCAGATCCCTTACGGTTTGCCTTACTTTTGGTTTTCCAGGTGCATCGGCTACCTGTGCAGGACTGCCACAAATATTCGGACTGTGAGAAGTGTACTCAAGCGAGGGATCCGTACTGCGGCTGGTGTGTGAGAGAGGGCAGGTGAGTGCTGCCGGTGTTTTCTCAGGTGCAGGCAGTGGAATAGCTCAAATTTTGATGTGTGCTGTGGGTTACTCCTTGGCGTAGCAATCCCAGCTTTTTGTACTCAGCCTTATGCTCCTGATAGTGATTTAATTTTCTCATGCAGACATTGATATCAATCTTCTGTGCACACAAATAAGTCCTCATTGACTTCTGCAGATTCGATTAGTTTGGGAAAATGTATACTTTTCTGCTGGTACTGAAAATCAGTATACATCTTCTAACTGCATGTATTATCACTCTCTGAACTGTACAGTCAAATGTTCTCCCAGGAATTAAAAGAGTGCTCCTATTTAAAATTCAGAAAATATAGCATACGTTTTAAGTAGAGCAGGAAAGTGTAAAACAGAGCATAAAAGAAAAAGCTGTTCATGTCTGAAATAAAGTATATAGCTTAAACGCTGTTTTTATATAAATGTCTTCTATCAAGACATGTAGCTACACTGAACCCTCACCTAACTGTAGGAGAGCAGAAAGTGGCATTTGGCTGACCGTCTGCAGAGGTTAACTGCATTAATATTCAAGCACATGTAAACTAGGACAGCACCGAACAGCTCTGGAATGTCTCTTCTTTGCACTCTTCATTGATTGGAGTGGCGAGAGGGAAGAGCGGTCCTGCAGCTCTCTTTTTGACTACTAAGTTAATTAACCCCTTGGCATGAGCAGTTGGGAATTTGTGATTCTAAGTACTTGCTGTTGGAACAAAGGGGCTATTTAATTATAGTATGCAGATGAATTTCAGGCTTCTAGCTTCCTGTCTGAAAATGTGAACTATCACATTAAGTTACGTATCAGCCTGATGTGTAGCTTAATATGGAGCACTGCAGAGAAACTTAAGCGGTGCATGCAGGTTTATGTAATATACTGCAACTCTTCCAGCCTGGGTTTCAGTTGCTGTGGATGAAACCTCGGGATTTGGAATATACACCTCAAACTCCTCCTGGGCTGCTGGGAGTTGAAGGCCATGTCGTATATCATATAAAAGGCAATTTTCCCTAGATTTCCCTTCAGGTTTCTGATATGACCACTGACCTCAATATTTCAAAGTATTAATGGTCTCTGAGAACAGGCAAACATGAATTTTTGCATTTGCTAGTATTTATTTCCAATGAGGTAAAAAAAGCATTTAATTTCTAATGTTTTTCTCATCTGCAGCAAGTTCTGTCTCATCATCACACACAGCACTTAATAGTGTGTTTAGGGATATGTTATATGAACGTAGACTCTGTATGTAAATGATATCTTTAAGGGTAGGGTTGACCAAACTGTGCTGCAACCGCACCATGTTAAAGCCCCTGATGAGTTAATAGTTTTCTGCTACAGCAGCCAGAGATCCTACAGCATTTGCTCCTAAACTTTGCACAGAATGGAAGGAATATGCATGAGACTGTCCACACACACACACTTGAACAAGCTTTTGTAGCCACATATGCAGCTTCTGCACTGCAGCATCTCTTCTTTCTGTCCTTCTTGTACGTGAGCTGGGAAAATCTCACAATATTTTTGGTGAGGCTGCACAACTGCTGTTGTCTTCCCATAGTGGTAATGGTGCACTGGCAGAGAGGTCTTAGATAGTGGCAGGAGTTAATGAAAACATTCACTGTGAAAGTAACACTTCTAGTGCTACGGTTTCACATCAGCTCTCCACAAGCCTTTGTGTCCCCAGCAATACTCCTTGATTGCGTTTGTACTCTCATGCATGGGGTGCCTCTTTACTGGCAACACATAGCTATCTGCCACTTGACCTGCAGAAAAACTAGATGGTGCCCACTCACTCATTCAGGAGTTTGTTGTCTATTACAATGAAGATTAATCAGCCTGGTTTCAGATGATAAGCCTATGGCTCCACTGCCTGATGGCTCCTGTGCTAAATATTACTGCCTCTGTATGGGTTTGGGTTGTCTAATCCAAGGTGGTGTCCAAAATATTATCGGTATATGTTTCCCCACTCGCTTTTGACATCTCAAACTGTCAATACTTATTCCGCCACTTATGCTATTAGAAGTTGTCTATTAGCAACCTGAATAGTCGATATTAAAGCAAATTCCTGGTCATCTTGTGTTGTAATTTCAGTCTCTAATCCTGAAATTGTTGTGTAGTTCAGAGAAAGCAGAGTCCAGCTATAATAGTGCTTTGCTTTGGTTTTTGTTCCTGTTTTGTCAGGTGCACAAAGAAGGCAGACTGTGGAGCAGCTGATAAGGAGAACCACTGGCTGTGGAGTCCAAGTGGCACATGCATGACTATCATTAGTGCAAACCCTCTAAATATGAGTCGCAGAGCCCCTGAAAAGGTATGACAAGAAAGTGCTTTTCCTACATGTTCTTAAAGCACATTGATATGATTACCAGGAAGATGAATATCTGCATTTCTTTATGCACAGTGGTGACTAGGAACAGGATAGTGTTTTGGGTATCTCAGTCTCTGGTGTTTCTCACAGTGCTCTTTCTTGCCTGCTGTTTTTGCAGGTTGCAGTTCATGTTTTATTCTAAGAAATGCTCTTTTTGACCTTCTCTGTAAACCAAAATGATGCACTAGTATGGATGATAAAGCACTTACACTTATCTGAGTATTATGAAAGTGTTGCACAATGTTGTGTAACCCATAAAGAGAAATTGATAGCAGAGATTTCATGCTGCCCTTTCAGCTTGCTTGAGCATAAACTTAAGTAAGCAGCGAAGCCATAAGCTGTTGCTTTAAAATCAGCAGCAGATTTGCCTACACAGTGAAGTCTGGGTACATGGAGAAGGCAAATTCAGCATGCAGAATGACTCTGTGGCAACAAAACTGAGTGTTCAGAGTGTGACCAGGGTGTCATAGCTTGCTCTAACTCCAAATGGAGCATGCCAGTGCAGACTGAGGGCTTCCTGGGGGTGCTCAGCAAGTGAAATTGGTAAAATGGCTTTTAATCCCCCTTAATCAGAAAGAGACTTTAATTCAAGTCAGTTTAATTGCATTCCTAAATGATGTGAACAACATTGTGTTAAGGCCATTTCTATGTTGAATAAAAATGTTAGTAGAGTGTAACTAGTACACTTAAAATCCACACCTTCTCTTAGTTCAGATTTTGTCAACCTGTGTTGACAAGCCTCTGGTGTCTCACATCAGCATCTGAGGCCAAAATACTTAAAAACCAAAACCAAACCCAACTTCAAATGAGCGTTTACATGCTGCCTGTGCCATTGCTAATGCTGCTGTCTCCTCATGATTCCTTTACTCACCAAAAAACATTGCAGCTTATAACATAGTGGACTGGTTTCAGTGTGAGAGGGATGATTGTCATTTCTGCTGGCAATACAAAATGGAAAAAGTTAAACTGTATAATTAACACACCTGAAGCATGAAATCAAGGACAGCATCCAAAATTTTATTTCAATTTTTTCCACTTTCCTTGCTAAATTTTCCCATTTTATTTTGCTTTTAGTTTCTCACATGCACTCCATATTGATAATTTCCTCAAGGAAGTTAAGATCTCACCATCACTCTTTCAGAAATCCTTTTTCAGCAGTGATGATAGATCTCAGTGGGTTTCTTGTACGTACATTGTGTCTTGAGGAAGCCACTTTTCTGTTCAGCCCTTTCAAACTCCAGCTTTTCCAGCCCATCCAGCCTTTGTTTCATTATTCACTAGTAAAACCTAAGGTTAATGTAATTTTAATTAAGTTTGTCAGGATTTAAGTGTTAACCACTGTTTACTGTTGCTAAACTGGATACTGAGGACAAGAATAAAAGGCTTTGGATGTGTCTGTACAGACATTTTTGTTCTGATCTGATGCATTGACAGGACAACAGGTTTTTGTACCAGTCTAATTCAACATAGACCCAGCCTGGAAAAATTGGTAGAGGTATAAAAAGTAAAGATTAACAGAAGGGAAGAAATAAAAATTGAAAAGGACAACCATCCTCTGTGATACTGTGATCACCGCTGGTCAAAATAAAAATTCTCTGGCCATAAATCTTACTGGTCTTCATTAGCTTCTTTCAAATATTTTACCCTTGTTAAATTTTGTTTCCAGGTGGAACTGACTGTAAGTCCATTGCCAGCTTTGACCGCAAGTGATGAGGTTTTCTGTACATTTGGTGACACAACCCATTCCGCTCAATTAAAAGAAGGGGTTATTATCTGTGATCCGCCCAATACAATACCTCCAACACCAAAAGGTCAAGGTAAAGGAATGTTGCTACCCTTCATGTATAGTAAGAGGAAAGAACACAGCCTGCTGCTTCTAATGTGATTCTCTTATATGAGCTGCATACAAGTTTTTTTCCTCTTCCAGTCCCTTTCTGCAAATAGTCTTCTGCTGAACTTTGTCTGTTCAAACATTTGAAAAAAAAAGGTTTGCTAAAACTTTTTCCATCGCTGTATTTACAAGCTGTAGCATTCCCAGTGTTTCTACCAGGAACCTGAAACAGGAGCTTGGCAGAGGCTTAGACACGGAGCCAGAGAGGTGCTATTCTGTGTCCCAAACAAACAAAACTCAGCGTCTCTAATCTTACCCTAATCACTCTGAGTTGTGGGGCCAGAAGAGCCACATATGCACTTCAGATGTGAAGTTTTTCATCTCTGATGTCTTGGTTTTGCTCTTAGTTTAGCTGTAGTTCAGTGGCTTGTTTTCTGGTCCATGTCACAAGGCTGTCCTTTCTCTCATAAAGCCTTCTGCCTCTTCTACTGTGTGCCCTCCAGCTTCTGCAATAGTAAGCCCAGTGGAAAAATATGTGATTGTATAATTAAAGGTTGTATCATTGTTCTGAACCACTGATTATATGCTTAAGGTCTGTTGCCAACCATAATTCTTGTGCTATTTCCTAGATAGTGCTTTATTCATGCTTTAAGGTCATACATCTTGATGCATGAACACATGGAATAAAACTAGTTACACAGCACTGTTTATTGCATATCAAGTTTAAAAAAACAAAAAGAAAAAAACAAAAAAGGGTGCTGTTGCAGCTTGCTGAGGTACCCCTGAGGATAACCCTTTTATATGTATCACAACAACCATGAACTCTCAGAGCGGTACTTGGAAGCACTTTTCAAGATAAGTTTCAATTATCTTAAGGCTGAAACAGGTCAAAATGCAGTTTTAGTTGCAGGAAGAGTAATGATGGTAAAATCTCACTCTTAAGTTTTAATCTAGCTGGGGTGTGTCACGGTATCAGATTATGCTAAGTGTTAAAGCAGCACTCCATTATTTAGGGCCAATTCACATTCCCTAAATATTTTGTTAAAGCAGGACATAAAGGGACCAGGTTGATAAACGTGACATCTTGATGTCTTCCAGCATAAAATGTGAGACTAGAAGCCTGTCAGGGATGGCATTAGAGTAACCAAGTCACCTAGAAATAATATGCATCTCTGAGCTGGTTGGACAAGGATCCATCTGAAAGGATGTTCAAAAGTAATATAAAGATGCTCAGAAGCTTGGCAGACACTTCAGCAGAAGGCAGATGGTTTTGAACCCAGGCAGTGGTTTCTGGCAGCATGTGACAAAAAGTCCTGAGCCATCCACTTACTGTTAAGAAAAGCTATTGCGTTTTGAAAAGTCCGGGTTACTTTAGTTGTGGTTGGTTCCAAAAGGAACAGGACATTTCTAGAGAGGAAGGATGCTTTTTCGCAGTCCCATTGTTAGGAAATCCCCTGGCATTCCTACCAGTCTGAAATATTTAAGGGGACCCAGTGCAGGCAAAGGTGACTTCCAGCCAAGCAGCTTCTTTGAAGAACCTGTTCAAGGGAAGGAGAGTTTGAAATTGCCCAATAGCTTGTGAAATAGCTTGTCATAAGGGCTTAATGATTTCTGCAAAAGGTATTTCAAACAGCTTCACTGAGGAAAGCACCCATTTCTGAAGATAAATTCTCCACTCTTAGTTCAGTAATGATCCAGACAAGAAGTACATCTGTGGAGAAGTCATGTACGGCAAGCTGAAGATCACAAGTGCCTGTGGTAACTTAGCGTTGCAGGCACTGTTGGGCATTAACCACAAAGATCACTTGCTTTAATTCACATGACGATGACAGTTTTAATCCACAAATGAAACAAGTAATTTTACATGCAGACATATTCATATTTAAGAAAACGTTTTATTTAAAATGACTGTTCTCGTGCCAGTTTTCATCTGTGTTCAATTATCTCCTTATTCAGTTTTTCCTTATTCTTCTAGACTCTTTAAAATTCTAGCATGATGAAAGCACTGCTGAGAAACACTTTCATAAAATAAAGCTATTCTATAATTCTGCCTCTTCCCTTTATCCTCTGCTTTTCTTCTGACAACCACGTGCTGAAAAATTTGCAAAGCTTAAGAAAACAAAACAGATCTTATAGATCTGAAGTATAACAGGTCATGAGATCCAGAGTGTCAACAGTATAGTTAAATATTTGCTTATGTCCTGTAAAATAATAAAAGTATTATCATTGTATCATTCAGCTCAAGAGCTAAAGAATTCAACAACCACTTAGATAATTTTTTTTTCTTTTGTGATAGATCATGTTTCAGTTCCACTTCAGTTAACCTTTGGAAAGAAAAAGATATTTTTTGCATCACATACTTACCCTTTTTATGACTGTGAAGAAGCAATGAATCTTTTTGAAAATCAGCCGTAAGTATTTCAGCTTCTTAGCTTAGGTGTTTAGATCCTGTAGCATGGTGTTTCAGGTAACTAGCAGCTGAGTTACTCAGTCATTTCATAATTAAGCCTTTGGCACTCTCAAAATTTGCCAGTGTCCAAATCCTTTTTCTGAGATTTTAATGGAGTTGATAAATGGTTGAAGGGCACCAGGTGAGCCGGTAACATAAACCATGTGGAATGGGAATATTCATGGCACATATAATTAAAGGCCAGTTCATTGGATTGCCATTGCAGATGAGCTCCGTGGACATCTGCTTACCTACTTGTTCCCTCAAACGTTAGATTTGTGCTTTGGGTTGCAGTGCGTTCAAATAGGACGATCAAAGCTGACTCTGCCCCCATCATCTGCCCTGCTTGAGATGTTGCTGCCCCAGGGCAGGCGCAGCGAGCCCAAACCCCACTTTGTTCCATGTTACGTATGAAGTTTGATCAAGATCATTTCCAGTCCTGTCAGACTTGATCTCAAATTTTGTGCGAGATGCTGTGGATTTCTGATCCTTGTTCAAATATTTAAGGGAGAAAATAGCTTTTTGGGGTTCTTGAACTGTTCTTACTATGAAGTTTTCAGCTTAATATAGTAAGGACACTGTAACAGATTGATCTACCCTCCATGAATAAAGATGGAATTTCATTTACTTTTTTTGTCAATGGGGGAAAAAGCCTGACAGTTTGTCATGACTATCATGTTATATTTGTAGATGCTATTCCTGTGCAAGCAATAGATGGAATTGCCAGTGGGACTGGAAGAAACATATCTGTGAAGAGTCCTCTTCAATACAGGATGTGATTAAACAAAATATGGTAATGTTTAAAAATAAGATTATTAGGTTTTTATTAGAACACTTCAATATTTTCTTTGCTTTTACTCTCATATCAGTTGGTTGAATTAGGGATTTAAAAATTATTCTAAAGTTAACTCCAGAAGTGTAAGATTTTTTTTTAGTGACAGTGCGGGGGTGGGAATTTAAGGGTGTGATTGAGGAGGGGCAGTGAGACTGAATAACTCCTGAAAGGATATTTTTGTTCCTTTTACTATTTTGCTTCAATGGGAGGAACAAGATTTCAAGGCTGGGAAAGATAATCACCCACAGCTTTGACATATGCTGCAGTCATTTTTAGCATGTCTAATTTGAAAGGGTGTAATCAAATCTGTCACTGTATTTTAAGCATTAAGTTCTTCAGAACAATCATGCCATTGTCCAAAGGCCATCGGAGCTTGTTGTGATAAGACTTTTTATTTGGAATAATGTATAAAATATTTCTGTCCCCAGGAAGAAGAATGCCCGCAGTTTCTAAACCCAAACCTTCCAATAATACCTATGGAGTACCGAACAAAGGTGTATTTTGAGGGAAGACATCTAGCTTATTATCAGGTAAGAAGATTAATTCAAAGCTAGCTGTCATTTGAATTCCATTTAAACTGCAGCCACACCCCTAAACTAAAGCATTAGTTTGTGTTCCTTGGAGATCCTGCTTGTAATTGTTTTTAAAGAAGGAAAAGAGCTACACATTCAAGTTTGATATAATATTGGTTACTGTGGTAGAGTCATCACCAAGAGAGAATCAGAGCTGGGCAAAATATTTTCACTACTAAAAGGGGGGGGGTGTGTGTTAAAGAATGTAAGCTGGACCTACTGAAACACTTGGCAATTATTTTTCATCTAATGAAATGAGAGGAGATGTAGGAACTGTGAATTTTTCATACCTTTTTTCTAATTAAATACTCACTGTTTTTTGTTCTAGAATGACATCACTCAGTGTGCTTAATTCAATTTTCACTTTTCAAACAAAAAATGCACTCAGAAATTAAATGTTTCTTAGTTTGGATAAAACAGTCTTTTGCCTTTTTTTTTTTTTTGTGTGCGTGACCATCAAACCAGAGGATCAGGTATTTTCTCAGCTGTAACAATGGCTTCTCTTTCTCAGTACTTGCTTCCAGAAAGTAAATTACAAAGCTTCTAAGAAGCCAGAGTTTGACTCCAAGCTTTTAATTGTTTTATAACCTAGACAATGCATAAAATGTTATTGTTAGTTTGATAAAAAAGAAGCTTAAAAACCACTTCTTAGTTCTTAGTTTTGTTCTTAGTTTCCATTGTTTGTTTCTGTGTTGTCTTTGTGTAAATGCGAATTGATGATAGATACGCTGGAGATGGCATCGATTGCTTTAACTACCAGCCATCTATCAAGGGAAAGAAGGCTCATGTTTTTTGAGGGTTTTTTTCTTTCCTTTGCCAAATTGAAGTGCTGTATAGCTTACAAAGTCCTTATATCACCTCTGCTATGCCTGCAAGGGATGGAAAAGGGCAAACAGGTCTGGAGAGTAACAATGTAAGAAGAGTATTCAGAGAAGGGTGAAAAGCAACCTGGAAGTACTGCAATCATATGAAGACCATGCTGTGTATCACTACACTATGCATGTATCAAGACCATGCTACGCAAACATATGTTCAAAAATAAACATTTTTGCTTGAAGACCTTAAAATATATGTAAACAAAGAAAAGCAATTTGGTGAATTTGATCACCGAGATGCCAGGACTGGTCTCTGGTAGGATGTCTGGCTATGTGCAAGATGTGGGACACAACACTTGATCTAAAGGACACAGCCCCCTTTGCTAAAAATGGAAAAGTATTCCAGAGAATTTACTCACATTTCTTTTGTTTAGCATGTGAAGAGCTGTTTTCTGCACGAGAGGAAAATCTTTCCCTGCTCCCTTGATATAAGTGGAGGAGCCCATTCTCTCTTGAGAACAAATTCAGAGCAGATGCATAATCTAGATGTGCTGAATTTGATGTCTAGAGGAATCTTTTCCTCCAAGGAGGAGAAACAGCACCAGGAATCCAAAAACTACTTCATCTAGTGTATCATTCTGTGAATAAGCACTTTAATCTTTCTGAACTACTAGTAGAGAAAAGGGAATGAAAATGCTTCTGCCTTTTTTTTTTTCTGTGAGGTATCAATTACATTTAACAAAGGCAGACACATCCTGTGGATTGAATGTTGTGTCATGGGTAACAGTGTTTAACAGTTTGCCTACAGACCAGACCTAGTATGCATTTATTTAACTTGGAACTGGGAAGGCTTACATGGAATTGAAGTCTCTGTAAGAAGTAAGATGAATGCATAGGCCCTTGGCTGGAAAGATGCTGGAAAGCAAAAAGCGTCAAATGATGTCAGAATAATTTTTCTTAGGTGAGAGCCATGTGGGAATGTCATCTCTGTCATGGGAGCAGCCCCATGTATCCTGGTACAGAGGTGCATTTTTAAGTCAAAATAATAATGCCTTCAGTGCCAGGACTTGAATAGGCACACACAGTGACTACAGCTGTATACACAGACCTCTAAGTGTATGTGAAAACAGACAAATAAGGCATGGAATAGTTGTAATCGTACAGGCACTCATGCCTGTGGGGTCATGCTATCTGAAGCAATAACTTTGGTTACTGGAAGTTCACTTGAGTAAGGGCATAACTTACGCTCAGCCTTTGGTAAACATCTCATGGAGGGCAGGATGGCTCAGGAGAAGCCATGGATGCATATTTTGTAGGAGTTGGCCCACAGCCCAAAGGCAAAATAGCATATGGCTTCTCATGTGGAACAATTTTGCCACATGAGTATGTTTGGAGGTATCAGTCATGCAGCTATGAGCACATTTAAGGTCTTTATTGATTAAAACATTGGTATCTATCCATTTTCTTCCTATTTTCCTTGCCTAAATGCTTGCTTAGAAAAAGTTGATCAGCAAGAATGAATGTTCTGTTGTTAGTTTGAACTACTAGCTCTATTATCTTGGTTTAATCTGTGCTTTGCTTTAAGGGGTGGTGTACAACCTACCTAATCATGGGTGACTAAGTGCACTAGCCAATATCATGCATATAAGCATCTCTGTTTCTAGGCAGAGATTAGCAGTGAAGGTTTGGGCTTATCCAGTGAGTAGGAGATGTGGACGGCTTCTAAAACTGCTATTGCAGAACTGAGGGTGGAAGAATAAGCTCACACTTCTTGTGTGTGCCTCTTAACTTGTGAACACTTACAGTACAATGAATAAATCTCCTCATGAGGGTTTCCACTGGAGGGAAATAGACTAAAAGAGGAGAAGCTCTTGGCTGTTTTTCTGCCCCTCCCTCCTCTGAAAGAATTTCAGGAGGAAGGAGAAGTAAATCCAAGCTGTTGTTGTTCTCTTGGGAATAGCCTCATCAAGGACAAGCGGGTGAGAGGAAAGTTTAGTACTGATCAGTCATATTGCATGCAACTTCTGAGAGGCATTCTCCAGCTGAGTCCTTGAAAGACTGGCACAGTAGAAGAGACAGATGTACCAGCATCGATAAGTATATTAGCCCTCCAAAGATTTTCGTTAAAAGTAATTTCTCATTTGGATTTGTCTTTGTCATGTGTGTCTGATGTGTAACCCATTTCCCACTGTTTGCAACATGACTTCTTGCACCCAGACTGCTGAATGTGAGCTCTGTGGCCTTCTGCTCAAGAGCCTGGTATAGCAGCTCCTGATTTCAGTTCGCTCCAGGTGGCAGCTGTCACACACACCGAAGCTCCCCTCCTCTCCCAGCGCCTTCTGTTAAGCGTGTGGGAAAGCCTTATGCAGCAGGAGCAGAATTTGAACACTTTTGAAAAATACATGATATATTGACATGTAGAGTAGGGAAAGCGAGGCAGCGTTTCTCAAAAAAGAGATTTGTAAGGTGCTTTAAAACTTGGAGTATGTAGATGTTTTCTGTAAAGCAGAATGGGCTGTAAAACTTTCAGAAAAGGCTTTTCAGAGCCCAGTCAGTAGCTTATTTTCGATATGCAGCTTCTGAGACAGAAGAAATAAAAGGTGTGTTCCCCAATATAACATAAACCTCCCAGAGACTGGATTCAGGCCCTTTATCTGGTTAAAGCGTGTGCTCCTCCTCAGCCCCAAACCTTGGTGGGCTCTTGTGTCTGCTACCCAACCTGTCACAGTGAGGGTGCAATAGGAAAAGTTTCCACTGTGCTAATTAGATAAACCTAGTGGCCTGTGAATTACCAGTGATTCCAGCATTGAAGAAGTAGCTACAAATAAATAGGATAAGATCCTCATATGCGAGACTTAGATGACAGCAGGAGACAACTTACTAAACTTTGGAGCAGGGAAGAGGAATCAAGGAATCATTGGTTTTTTGCCATGTACTCCAAGACTCAAGTGGTTCTGGACAAAAGCAGGGACTAGTTCTTTACATCCCCAGAAGGCATCAAAGTGAAGTTCTCGTGAAGTTCAACAAGGCCAAGTTCAAGGTCCTGCACATGGGTCGGGGCAATCCCCAGTATCAATACAGGCTGGGGGATGAATGGATTGAGAGCAGCCCTGTGGAGAAGGACTTGGCGATACTGGTGAATGAAGAATTAGATATGAGCCAGCAATGCGCACTTGCAGCCCAGAAAGCCAGTTGTATCTGAGGCTGCATAAAAAAAAACGTGGCCAGCAGGTCAAGGGAGGTGATTCTGCCCCTCTACTCCACTCTCATGAGACCCCACCTGGAGTCCTGCATTCAGCTCTTGGAGCCCTCAGCACAGGAAAGACATGGACCTGCTGGAGTGGGTCCAGAGGACGGCCACAAAAACGATGAGAGGGCTGGAGCACCTTTCCTATGAGGAAAGGCTGAGAGAGTTGGGGTTATTCAGCCTGGAGAAGAGAAGGCTCCGGGAAGACCTTATTGCGGCCTTTCAATGTATAAGAAAGACAGAGAGACTTTTTACCAAGGCCTGTAGTGACAGGACAAGGGGCAGTGGTTTTAAACTGCAAGAGGGTAGATTTAGATCAGACATAAGGAAGAAATTCTTTCAATGAGGGTAGTGAGACATTGGAATAGGTTTCCCAGAGAAGTTGTGGCTGCCCTATCATTGGAAGTGTTGAAGGCCAGGTTGGATGGGGCTTTGAGCAACCTGGTCTAGTGAAAGATGTCCCTGCCCATGGCAAGGGGGTTGGACTGGATGATCTTTGAATGTCCCTCCCAACCCAAGGTATTCTGTGATTCTAAAAAGGTGAAAGTGGTCTTGTCCCCCAGTGGGCTCTGATTTCCTAAGTCTTTACCAACAATACTGCCTGAAAATATCCTTGCTACTTATTTCTTTCTCTGGTTCTTCTGGCAAAGCTGTTTGCACAGCTGTGCTGCGGGCCAGTGCAGGAGAATGACCCAACACAGAAACAGTGTCATGGGGTTATGTGTTTGGTTTTTAGCCAGCTCAGTTCCTCGACTGAATCACAGAACAGCTGAGCTGAGAGTTTTGCCAGTGCAGCGCAGATCAATATGTGATGCAGCCTAAAGGCAGGAATGAATGGATTTAGGGCCTAGGGAGAAGAGAGGGGGAAGAAGGTGTCTAGGAGGCAGGAATACCCTTAAGATGCTGCTGCCATCAAAGACTGTCCTGTGAAAACACAGCTGGAGTCATGGTGAGGCAGGAGAAACAAAGCCAGCAAGGTCTGAGAGATGTTCATTCCGGTTTCCCATGTAATTCTTGCATTCCTGCTCTGCCCAGAATCCCTACAGAGAAAACCTTAAAGAGCAGAACTCACACAGATCTGTTAATAACACATCTGATGTGTGAAGCCATCCAGTATTCACATCTCTTGGCTTTTTCTTATTGTTACCTGAAATGGAGTGCTAGATATGTTCTTACTTTATTTGCACTGCGCTAGTGCTTCCACCTTTAACGAATGTTGGAAAGGTGCAGCAAAGCAGCAGATTGCGCTGGCTCAATGTTTCACTAGCTTTGTTTTCAGGAGATGACTTTAACTGGTTAGCCTTCTCCACTTGGTCTTATACTTTCAGTGCTGAACAGGATATTGCCTGGTGATATTTTATTACACTTGGTGATGCTGTACAAGTTTTGAGCTGAACTTTTCTCTTCCATAGGATAAAACATTTGTAGTTGGAAACAGACAATTTGAATTCGAAGCTCCTGTTGACAAATCAGCTGAAGAAGAATTTTCATTCGTGAGTAAAGAGGTAAATGCAAAAATATGATTCACCTGCCAAATATATTCAGTTCTTAAGTTCCAGTGTCCACATGTGTCCAGAAATATAGGGATAATATTGATTTCCCTGAGAGAAGATAGTCAGCTCTGATGGAGAGTCTCCTTTGGCAACAGCAGTCAAAGGCAGCAGCTTTGGCTCAGAGCTCCTGGGGTCTACCCCTCAAAGCACTCGATCCTTCTCCTTGATTTCTCTATCTATGAAATCCATGGATTCATTGAACTGTCCCTGGAGGAATTCAGGACTATTCCTCTTTTATTCTTCACTTTTTATGCAATCTGATGAAATCACTGAGGACAGAAGACGAGAATTTCAGAGCTCTGCCTCTCCAATTCATTATCTTTCCCATTTTACATCTGTAAAAATGGGAATGGTAACAGTATGGTGTCATTTGGCTACTTACTAGCTATGCTTCTTTCGCTCTGGTTTATTTTACAGAGAAAGGAAATAATATTCAAAAAAATAGTCTATTTATCAAGTTGAAAGTTGGACTCACAAATGTTATGCTGACTTTAACCTTTATGTCTTATAAGCTTGCTCACAGAGTAGTTTTGAGAACTAATTAGCATTTGGGCAGCATTTGAGCCTAGCACAAAGCATTTGCTTTATAAAGCCATTGTATTTTTCTTCATTCTTTTTCTTTCCCACCAGTTGTTATTGCTGCTGTCTTTCAAACTGAGCAGAAGCTCCTGTCTTGGAGCATGTGAACCTTGTGCTTTGCCTATAACGAGGGGGTTGCACTGCAAAAGATGCAAGAGATTTCCCCTCCATGTGGTGCAAGTCTGCCGTGTCTACAGAAGTAATGGGGCCAGATGGTGTGGGAAGGGAGAACTCAGCAGGGTCAGGAGCTATACTTACTGAATCTGAACAGTACCTTTGCTACTTAGATACTTAAAACCAAATGTAAATTAAATTAATGAAAAGCGGGTATTCAGATATTGCTGTCCCTTGATACTTGAAAATTCTGATTGTGAAGGATTAGGTTCATTAAAACATTTTGCTATAAATCTATTTGGCCAAGATGAAAAAAAGACCATAAGGCTTGGGATAGTGTCTAAAACCTTCACAGCTCTGATTATTGAGAATCATAGAAAATGCATGAAATTAACCTTGCCAAATGAAGGTATAAATATCTCTATTGTGTCATCTTTTCCAGTTCTCCTATAGTGCAAATGAAACCCTACAGCTTAACTTATACATAAGAACAGATAAGGTCAAGATTGACAGCAAACTGATGGGTAAGTATGAAATACGGGATTAAAGGGAGGTTAATTACAGTAAACAGAAATCTATTCCTTCCTAATTTGGAGTCATGTGAATAAGAATGTTACCTTTGTAGGTTTTACTGGTTTGGGTGAAACAAATCTGACAGATCAAAAGTTATTAATACTAAACTCATGAATTAAACATCAGTGTCATATATATTAAAGGCTGTTTTAAATATGCTACCATTATTTTCAAGTCTGCGTTTGCTCTGAAAGGCAATCTTGTAAGCGAAGCTTCACAGTTCAAACAGACTTAAGTAGTTTGGTTTATGTTTTTTCAATGGCCATTTCCCCTTCCCCAATGAACCTGCCACCTCCGATAGCAGAAGGGGGATCCTTTTCACTGCCGCTCAGGTGACTTCACCTGAAATCTCAACTTTTGGCTGGGTCTCAGCTCAGACAGGTTGTGCAGTCTTTACATCTGCTGGCGATCAGCAATGCACAGAATCATTCAGTGTGCTTTCAGCTGATTACTTATTCATCAATTTCTATGGCAACAAAAAGTATATTAAGTTTTATAGCACAAAGACTTGGTCTCTGATATAAATTGCTTATTTCTTTATTTTTATTTCTATCAATGTACAACAATTAAGCAATTATGTCTGTGAGCCTAGCCCTGAGCTGAGGTGAGGAAGCTCCATCAAAATCAGTCAAGCAGTATCTGGGAGCTGGGACATACCTTCCACTCCTTTGCACTGAAGTTTAAGTCATAATCTTGCAAAAACTGCGAGGCAATACACGTTACTTGTGTGATGAGACAACGTCAGGAAAACTAATACTGCCCCCAAGTAATTTCCCCAGCAGATTAAATCTTCAGACCATATTTTTCCATCTGTACAATATTTAAATTTATTCTCTTTCTTATTGGCAGCATAAAAGTATGTTTTTAGAATATTTTCCCTGTGGCTCTGTGTGCAGTGTTGAAAGCACTTAAAAGAGGACCTGGCATGAATGTTACAAGGAGGTCGCATTACAATCTGATACTGTCTTAATTTCCATTCCAAAGGCTGTGGTGTTTAAAGCTGCAGAATTTTGCCCAAATATTCCCAACATCTTTTTTCCCAGCCTGGGAGAAACATAGAAGAAAAGAAGTAGCTAAATTATTAAAGAAATGTTCTCATTCAAATTGAAATATAGAGCCCTTGCAAGAAAGGAATCGAAAAATTATCAACAAATGTCTCTTTTTATTATAAAAGGGATTTTTTTAATCCAAATTCTCTCCTGCTTTAAAAATTCCTTGCCATATGAAATCCAGAGCGTAATGTTTTTTATGCATCTTGAAAAGAATTGGCTTTGGGTATATGGTTGCTGCTGAGAAGCACCTTTGAACCTGCCAGTGAAAGAACCCTTTCTTTGTATAACACTTAGTGAATACTAAGTTACGATAGCGTTTTTACATCTCAAGCCATCAGGGGTTCTGAACAGTATGAAATCCAATATATCCCTTTTATCCTTTGTCCTTTTTATCAGTGATTTCACAGCTGGTATCTCAAGGTGATGGATAAGAGTCTGAATCTAATGAGTGGCTTGCTGCTGGTACATTTAATGAGCTGATCAGTGAACAGGGGGAGTGTTTAATGCTTTAAGGCCGTAGCTTTCTCCGTTGCATTTATGCAACTGGATGTGAGGGACGTCAAGACGTTGCAGCACTGACATTGTTTACTGAGGGATGGGATGAAAGTCCCTGTCCAGCCCATGAAGGATAATGAAGTAATTCAGTAAGCATATTCCCATGCTCTATCAGGTGGCCATGTGGCTATGTGGGTGGGAAATGCAGGCTTTAGGAAGGCAAGGGGAAGATTTGTTTAACAATATTACCTGCTCAAGTCCTTGTGCAGTAGCAGCCTTTCAGAATGCTGGATTAAGAAAGCAATCTGGTTCCTGCAAAAGCAATTTGCAGCGTAGACACAAGGAAACTTTCCCTTGCCGCTGCCCGCACCGTATCTTCTGCTTATAAAAGCAAACAGCAACGTACCAGGGCTGTCAGTCTGGTGCTTTTCCCCAGCATTACATTCACATCCAACATACAGAGTGAACAGTTAACACATAAACTGTTAAAAATATTGCTTGGGCTATATTTGTTGCTCAGTGACTTCTGTATTGATGTGTTCAGTATATGCAGCAAATGATGCTACTCCTGCTTTGTGCTGATCGATTCCTTGAGAATTCAAGATAGGGGTTGAATCAAATGGATGCTCTTTCTCATCGATTGATTCTTAAAAATGCCAAAGTCCCTCGGCTTTACATACACCTCCAATGATGTCTCGACTGAGTTTGTGCTGGTAGAGCTACTTGAAATCAAGTGGATATGCTGATTAGATGTAAGAAGGGTTAAAACCAGCCTTCATCATTGCATTAACTCCTCAGTGGAAGGGAAAGAATAAAAACAAGTTATTCTACTAAAGACTAGCTGTGAAACTGAATGCCAAGGTTTTTAAATATGCATCATTTAGAGAAAAACTGCCCTTATGAGGGTGTACGCTCTCATGCAAGTGTCAGAGAGACTGTAGCCAAGTTTTGGGCATCTGTAATATTGTTCATGCCTGGCAGGGGAATAAGGGCACTGCTGAAAAATAATGGAAAACCAGCATTCTCATTTTACTTTTTCATTTCAGTAGGAATCTGACATGGTAGCCTCATGGAATTAGATTTAAAAAGCTACTGCTGCTGCTGCTATCTAGGAAGATATCAAGTGCATTGAAATGTTAGTGACTGGAAGGTGCTTTTGCTGGTGTCCTTCCTAGAGTCCTTCTCCTCTGAGAATATAAGCTTTCTTTAAATAGACATTTTTGATGGCCTTTGCCATATGCAGTCTCAAAGCAATTTATCCAAGTCTCTCTTGCCCACATCTGATCACCTCTGTTTAATTCGCTTTGCTTCCTGCATTATAAAAAACTCCTTTGAAAAAAACCCACTGTCACAAAGGGTACCGTTTCCTGAGACTTAATGAGCACATAAAACAGCTTATCACTACTGGAAAGGGGAGATGTTGAGTCTCCGTCTTGTACTCCCCACTCCCATCTGTGAGCACATTTAACTCTTGAAAGAGCACAGGAGGAAACCTGGATAGTTTTATGCTCTTCTGGTAAGTTAAGTTGATTTACAAGAAGACTCAACAAGTGCCAGAGCCTTGGTGCGAGAGGGTGAGGCTGCATGGCCAGAAAAAAAGAGCAGCCAAAAATAGAGAGAAGCACGGATGAAGGGAAGGAGCAGAAAAGGAGGGAGCAAGAAGTTCCCTTCTTTACAATAATCAGCTGCCCTTCCCAGGGAAGAACAGCACTCACGCTGAGTAATCTGTGCAACTTGCACGCTTCCCCTAGAGAAACATGTGGCATCTTTTCAGTCAAGTTTCTTCTGGGCTAGCTCTCAAGTGCATCTCCAACTGTTTTCTTGCAAGCCCAGGCTTTCCTTATGGTGCTGAACCACGCAGCTATGTCTCAGGGCTTTGCATCTATTTGGGAAAATTCATTTTGTTCAGTGACTGTGCATCATGCTAGAGACTGATGGGGGCCAAAACAAGCTTCTGGGACAGTTGGTGCGTGGTTCATCAGTAAGAGAGGCATGACTGTCAGACCTGATTTCTTGGCTCAGAAAAACTAGAATTAAACCCCACTACAGAAGGATTAAGGCGTACATCAGGACAGAAATTCAAGACAAAAGAGAAAATAAAAGCAAGAAAATAGTGAAGAATGGAGAAATGAAGAGGTATTAACTTGAACAAAGGATAACACTTCAGTAAGTGTTAACTTTCTATTCGGTTCAGGCTTTAGCGATGATTTTGGAAAGGCCCAAATGTCCTGGAAACGGCCAACAAAGGCAGCTCTCTTCCTTTAAATACACAACTGGCAGAGGTCCCATGCCAGCTGATGTCTGTCCCTACCGACACCCATGCAGAGTTTATACCCTTCCATGTCTGACTTGTGGTACGCCAGGAGGACCTGTTTGTTTGAACGAGTCTTTGAACAGTTGTATAGGCAGATTCATTGAGGATAATCAAAGAAAGGACTTTGTATTTAAATATTTTGACAATGCCTGAGTGACAAAAATGCATTTGGGTTCTACTTGATAGTTTATTCCTGCTCTGCACATGGATAGATTTCAGGTTTTTCCATACAGGGAAAAATACAGTTTTCTCTCAGCATCATTGAAGGGTTAAGTACAGAGTGTGCATATTCTTCACGACTCAACTGAGCAACAGGCAGGCTTTGTACCTAGATTTAGTTTTCCTTCCTATAACACACTGAATATCCGTAAATCAGAGGAAAATGTCTAAGTGCATTTACCGTTCCTATTTCAGTGACTCTGTACAACTGCTCTTACGGACGAAACGACTGCAGCTTATGCCTTGCGGCCCATCCCAACTATAAGTGTGTCTGGTGTGAAGAAGACGGCAAGCCCAGCAAGTGCGTTTATGAAAAACTCTGTCACGTTCCTCCCACCAGCACGTGTCCTCATCCAGAAATCACTCGTGTAAGATTGCTTTTTTGTCTCCCTACCAGTGTATTATTTTTCAGGAGAAAGCATCCAAGCAAGCTCATACTGAAAGGCAGTTTTTTCCTAGGGTGTTAAGTAAGCCTCTGAAATAGCTGCAAGGAAATAATGCCAGTAGTGATGTGTGTGAGAGATTTGTAAAGACTCAAAATAAGAGACTGAATGGAGTCTTTGAGACTCCTTGTTTTTCAAGCCTTGTCCTCACTGTGCCAGAAGCTAGGCTAGCAGTGTACACTTAAACGTGGCACATGATTCTTGGGAATTAGCATGGATTTTTTTCTCTCCCGAAGTCCTTTCTACCTGAAATAAGTTTATAAGAGAGGTTCACTGCTTCTGGAACTACAAGCACTTAGCAAGTTCATTGACAGGCTTCAAACTAGACTTTTAAATAGTATTTAATAAGGGAGCAGGTTGTTTCTGTGTCACAATGTGTTTTCCAGGTGTCAGTGATGTTTTCCAGTCCACACCAGGATCAAACCCAAGGCTGTAGAAGTTGAATGTAAGAAGTCATAGTGGCCAAATGTGCATCCCTGACTTACTCTGTGGTTGGAGCGTTCACCCAGGGCAAGGGTGGACCAGTAGCGAAAGCAAGAAGTGATAAATCCTTGTTCTTTTCAACAACAAGCCAAATGCTGTTTTTCTGGGCATAATTGTTGAGAAAAGAGTGATATGTACTTCCATTGGGCAAATCTAAATTGCTGCAACAGTGATATCAGTACTTTGAAACTCAGACACACTGTTTGATGAGAGCACACCCCAAGCTATCACAAATGTGGTAACTGTATGGCAGGGGTTGAGAGTCGTAACAGGGATGTTTCAACTGTTTAATTCTGAAACCTGTGGCTCAAATTGGTAGAGATGCTGAATCTCCTGAGGCTGTGCAGTTAGAGGTGCAGTGTGGGTACAGGCAGACCGACAACATGCTGGATGAGGTTGGCCATGATGGTGTGTCTAAGAAGAAATGGCAGGTAAACAGTTGAAGTCTGCCAAGGAAGGCAAGTACCCTGAAATCTTGACAGAAAGTGTGGAGAAGAATACTGGTGTAATAGTTTTGCCCAGATAAAGATGATTTGAGTGGGAAGGAAAAGGAAAATTAAGAAAAAGAAACATGTTTTCACCTAGGATACTGTTTGTACATGATTGTGGATTTAATACTAAATACTAAAATATTGATTTTTTCAAAGCTTTTGTTAGCTTCAGATTTGAACAAAATATTTGGAAACATCTACACAAACTGTTGAGTCATTTTCAGCTAGTTTATTTATGGGTTGAGTGCAAAGGGATGGCCAGTGGGCAGAAGTTTTAGGAAGCTGAACCAGTGGGAAAACAGAGCGAGTGATTCTGGAGCTGGGCTGGGCAGCAGGCAGCAGCAGCCATGTCTCTGTGCTCAGACTTGCTTAGATCTAAGAAATTCTGACTTTGATGGAGCAGACACTGAAGTCCAGACTTACAGAAGCTGTGTTTGTTTGGCTTCCAATTACTGCATTTGGGACTGTGCAACCTCCCTATTCTTGATGGCAAACTTGCAGCCCTCCAAGGCTGAAGACCTGAAAAGGTAGTGACGGAGGTGCTACAAATATTACATGGGAAAGCAGGTTAGTCTCCCAACAAATAGTCAGAATTCAAGTGCCTGTTTGGGCCATATTTCAACCTGAGAAGTCCACTGCAACTGCAGGATTTTCTCAGTCCTCATTTTAATTGCAAATTATTTAATTAGCATCAGCCCATGTACTGCAACATCCTACCATTTGATGCAGTAAGGAAGATCGGGGACTAGAGGAACTTTTGAAGGCACTATGTGGGGCAGCACTGTGTGTTAGGAAAGTGCACTGTTCTGATGTGAACCTAAAGGGAGAAAATCATGGCAAAGAAATGCTGGAAAAGCTCCGTGGAATGATTGTGAGAGGAGCCCAATCCATTTGCTTTTCAAAATCACAGTGCTTTAGTGGAGGAAGCAAAACAGTAAACACCAGGTGAGAGGTTTTACATAGCAGTCTGCCACAGGAGACATGACATCTGCAGCTGACGAAGATAGTTCTGAGCTAGCAAATTATTAACATCATTGAAAAGTTACATAGTGTGTTTTTGTGGGGGTCCTACAAGAAACATTTTTTTGCATTTCAAGTACGGGTAAGTCAAAGTAGCTTTAAATAATATGGAAGAGCAACATGGTCACTGCAGTATTTAATTTCACTTTTTTTTTTTTTTTTTCTTACTTTCCCTCATGCAACACAGATTGAGCCAAAAACTGGACCACTAAGTGGTGGAATTCTTTTGACCATAATGGGATCTAATTTGGGAATCAAAGCAGAAGATGTAAAAAATATAACAGTGGCAGACAAGGAGTGTCTTTTCAGAGAGGAGTTCTACTCTGTTTCCACAAGGTAATTGCTTGATATTTTTCACAAGACTTTAGAAGAAAAAAGGAACTTCTGTGCATTTCCAAGGGAAGATGATCTTCCTGTGGTTATAAAAGATTTTCAATAGAAGAAAGAACTAGTGTGATACACCTGCAATATTTCATAGTAACTTGTCTGAGTTTATTTAAAATTGTTATAGATTCTAATATAGCAACAAATTTACAATAGTGTACTACCATGCTGCTTCTGATTTTGAATTTTTTTTCCTTATTTGTTTGAAAAACTTTCATAAACTATTACTGCAGGTATCTCAAGACTATTTATTTGTTTTTAAATTAAAGTCATCATAGGTGTGCATCTAGTCATTAAAATCTTTGCTAAATCTGAACCACAATGCAGCCAAGCATACAAGATTTATGGGAAAGTAGGCAAAACAAGAGGAAGCTTAAATCTTTTTGTTTTAGTCCAGCCACAAAGTTTCTTTCCTGGGGGGCAGGGAGGGAGCCCGGAGTTTTGGTTTAGCTTTAGATGACTAAGTTTTATCGCAGAGCCAACAAGTCCATGGATGTTGAATTGCCTAAGCAGGTTGGTAGATGTTTTGCGGATTACTTGTCACACTCTTAAGCAGTGCCAAGAATTAAAACAAAGTGCCTAAATTCTTTTAGGTATCTAGGTGTTTACTACAGATTATATCAAGCATCTAATTTCAAGAGGGAAATACCCTTTTGATATTAGCTGATAAAAAGCATAGCATGAAGGTTCAGTAGTAATATTAAGAGTAATGACATATTTTAAGGAGTGTGATTTTTCTTTCATTCACTTTTGATATTTAAAGCTGCAGTTGAAACCTTGGCTTTCTTTCCCTTCAGTTAATTTAAAGTGTAATACAGTAACTTTTTGCTATTTCTGTGGCATATTTTGAAAGGGATTGTGAAGATGCCTAAGTGATTATTTTAGCTTTTGAAAAATGCTTAGCTTTCGTCAGTTTGTGGATCAGGCATTTAGAAGCTTCCCAGGCCGCTAGGACTTAAGAATGTATATATAGCTATATATCTCTTTCTGCTTCCCAAATTCATTGCTGTCACTCCTGCATTTACATGTGCATCACCATCTACAAAATTCCCAGCTCTTTTACAGTCATCTTTTCCCATTCCCTATTTTCAGTGTTTGCAAAAGCTGCACTGAATTGCAGCATAGCCTTACAAGAATTTCCCCAGCCTCTTGGCTTTTTCTAAAGCTTTTTGATATTTTTAAATACATGGAAAGGAGCCAGAACTGACATGACTGGTTCCTTGTATCATAGCAACATTACTGGTTTCCTAAGCTCTGCCAGTGTGGTAATGGGTGAGAACAAATGCAACTTGCACAATGTCATTTATCAACAAATTAAGGGGTTTTGAAGGATGTTCTCCATTAGGGAAGCCTTGAAAAAGAAGTTACTCAAAATCTCCAAATAGGTATCTATAATTTTCTGTCTTCATCTTCCTCCATTCTTTTGTTTTATTACCACCTTCTTTTATTTAATTTACTAAAAAAAAAAAAAAAAGTGCCTAGTCTTGCTCCCATATCCTTCTGCAGCAAAAAGCTAGTCATTTTTAGGAGACAGTTGCTTCCATGGGCAGGAGAGCGGTGAAATTTAAGGCACTTAAGGCTGCTTTCTGGCTCTGCAGTGATTTAATTGTTGGCTTTTGAGAAGTCGTGTTCTCATTCTTTGTAGTTTTCCATTAGTAACGTGGGGGAAGGGAGGCAATGCCAACGCTAGGGAAGAGAGGGAACTTTTCTCAATTAAAATCCCGGCTAACCACACTACGGCATTTCCCGCACACACACCCCCCGGCCCCAGCCCCCGACTGCTTTCCCTAGCTTGACATATGGTAGAAATTCCTCCAAAGGCACCGTTTCCTGTTTCTGCCTGACAAGAAGATACAACTTCCAAGAATACAGTAGAGAGATGATGAGGAACAGACTCAGGCAGCCGTACACATGCCAGGACATGCAAGAATTTAGAGAATTTTGTCCATTTGCCAGTACCCAGGCAGAAAAGTCTGGAGTGATCTGCAAAGGGACTGGACAATACTTTTATTATAAGTCCCAATTTAAGTACATTATACCCAGTAATTTGGGGTTGTTGCTTTTTTTTTCTATACGATGTGGTTTTTTTAAGCAGTCATGCACTGCTTGAGGAAGAACAGCAATAATGCTATTAAGCATTGCTAAGGGAAAGAGTGAAGGAAATGAGCAGTGATCCTTAGGGTGTGTCCTATATGAAACTGTCTGCCTGTGCAGGCTGCAAACATTGTATACCTCCTTATCTAACTGTATTGTCAGCTCTCCATTAAGCATTTGTCCCAGTTTTCAAGTGTGTTAAATCCTTATTGCATTTTCATGGTTATATTCTGTGGATCACCTGTTTGAAATAAAAATTTAAACATCCGTGCTATCACTCAGCAGAAGTGTTAGTTAAGGCAGTGTTTTCTCAGCCAGTGTTCCTTGACCTCTGATTTTGCGAGGGTTATCAGAGGATTTCTTTTCAGAGAACAGTAATTCTGAAGGGATTTTGATCGTAAGTGTGAAAATACAGTAGTTTAAAGCTGAAAGATAGCAGGATGCACAACAAAAGTATCAGCAGCTAAAACACACAGTTATAAGACATCTGACAGCCTGATTCTCATATCAAGGTGGGCGGTGGGGGTGTTCTTTGGGTTTTGGACATCACCAGGTCCAGTGGAAACCTCGTGTAGGGTTGAAGAGGTTACTCTGACTTCTGGGCTGATTTTGAGTCTTCTGTAGAAGGCACCTCTACTAACTAACTGCTAAGTAGTTGCTGTGTACAGCACTCAGGTTTCAGCATTACCTACCTTTAGACAGAAGATTAAACTATTCTTGGATGGTTTTGCTGGGAATCTGAGGCAGCGTTCAAGTACCTTGTGTAGGATAAAGCAAAGTTAGTGCTTTTGTTGACAGCATGTGCAGTAGCTCACATGCATTGCATTGGTATTGCAGCTGTTACTTCTAACAGATAAACTTACGTACTTTCTTGCTAGGATTGTATGTCAAGTTGGACCAATGAATGAACCACAACAAGGTCAAATTGAAGTTAACATCAATGGAAAATTAGGTAAATCACCAAGTGAAGTGCTGTTTACATACCAGGTAAGTGCATTTTTTTCAGAGATCTGTTCTATAGCTTGTGCATGACTTAAGTTAGAAGTTTACCTGTTAAGCCCAGAGTGGCTTGTGTTTGCCTTACAAACTTTGTTTCATCAATAGCACTGTCATTCAAGTATGTTAGAAAACACTTCACTCGAGCATTTCTTTATACAAAGGGTGTACCAAAAATCTATTCTGATCAATAGATCCAGAGTCTCAAAATAGGATGATGTTGTTTGCAATTGAAGTTAAAAAGATGTGGTAGAAAAGAAACTGTAATAAACGCATTCAGTAGTGACACAATATCTCTTAAGTGTCACTATTGAATATAAAAAAATCAGCACTGCAAAACATTAGGCATTCTTTAAACACACAGTTGGTGCACTATTTTAATCACTATGTTTAGTCTAGCCAATGTTCTTAATTACAAGAATGGATGCAGAGCAGCTGAAGAATAAGTAATGAAGGTACATTAATTTTTTAATAATTTATTTCATTCAAAAATATGGCATGCAGAGCCACAGACAGTGTGATGTGTGTTCATATTACACATGTGCTTTGTTTTCAGTGTCACTATGAAGGAGAATTTCATTTGTGTTCTAATTGCTTTACCCTAAATGTGGCCCTAGGTTATAGCTGGTCTAGCCTGTGGTTTCAGCAGCAAGTAGCTTTATCTGTATCTATGAGGTCTTCAAAATTTATAAGAGCCTGTGATAGTTGAGAGGTTTAAATAATCTCTGTCTTCATATCGATACTTAAAATTACAGCTATAAACTGTAAATCTATGAAACATAAAGGGTGGGTTAGGCTTTTATCTTCTCCCTTATTTAAACTTCTGTCTCATTAATTCTTGCTATCTTGTGAGAAGGAAAGGAAAGGAGTCAGCAGTAAGAGGTGGAATAAGTCAAGAATGATATTCAACTGAGAAAAGGATATTCTTGTTTTTGCAAAAGAGGCTAGAAGTGGTTTTTCCATAATTTCCAAGCAAATACCTCCTATCTCTGCAAAAACACCCTTTTTGCTTGAAAATATCCTCTGTTCCTTTGTGGAAATGTAGGTTATAATTAGTCTTTCTTCGTCGATCTCATTTGTCTTAACCAGAGAAGTACATAATCTCCTGTGTTTATGTGTTTGTGGTCTCTAGGACAGAGGCTATGACAGTAAACCCTACATGAAATGAGATTTTGACATGAACCCATTGTGTGGGGTATGTTTTACACCAGTTCTCCTGTGCTTCTCCTGTGTGTAAAGATTCTCCCATGGTTTGCATGAAAACCACATGAAGAAGTTACCGAGTGTGTTGAAATGTAATCTGAAGCCCCCACGTAGGCTTTGAAGCCTGTCTGTGACCTTGTTCTGGTGTGATTCCCTGCTCAGCCCATCTGGGAGGCGAGATAAGCAGCCACTGCTTTTGGCTACTTAAGGGAAAGACTCTTGATGGCCCGGTGCTAGGAGAAGCCGCTGTGCACAGGCATCATCCAGGTGGAGGTTTTCCTGCAAGTCCGAGACTTCCTCTGGGCCAATCTCTGCCTGCATGGAGGTTACTGAAATATCAGATACCTAAGCTAAGTGCCAATAAAGAGCATTTTCATTTACTGCAAAAAATCTTTCCACGGGCACTCTATTTACAAAATGCCATGGCAAGTAATACAGTTCATGCCTTGATGGTGAAATTAGTTTCTAGTTTCATTTCTCTTTGTTCCACGAGAAAATGAAGCCAACTGTGGACTGCAGTAGGATTAAAGTCAGTACAGGGGCGTTGCATTCACGCGCACCTCTACAAGTGTGACACAAGTGCTTTTGGCATGAGAACAGACAATCAGAGCAGACAATCACGTCAGTTGATGTTGTCTTAAAAGCTACAATCTTGTTTCACTGTTGTTTTCAGGCAGTTCTTTGGTGATTTCTTTCAGCAGACATGCGAAATCTGTGCTTTGTTTAAAACCTCTTCTATTCAGTATACACAAAGGAAAGAAAATACTCTTCTTTCCAAGAGCCTTCCTAAAATAAATTTTCTATTCTGTATTTCTCCCTTTCTTTGGCACATTGTCTGGCTGCCCTCCTGCTGGTAATTATCACTGGTTTTACTGTGTGCTCTGATCACCCAAAGCTCAAAAGTTTCAGCTTTTGCAGTGACAGCTCTAAATGCGGTGTGTGGCGGCACAGGGCAGAAGTGCAGAAGGAGACAATGCAGCTGCTCAGCCCGGTGTGTCTGTGTACACCGGAGGTGTCACCATACTCCCCACAGTCTCAGCCTTGTACATGTGACTAGTGTCTACCACCAAAAGCACATAGTTATCAAGTAGATTGGATATAAGGAAGAATTTTTTTATGATGAGGGCGGTGAAGCACTGGAACAGGTTGCCCAGAGAAGTTGTGGCTGCCCCATCCCTGGAAGCGTTCAAGGCCAGGCTGGATGGGGCTTTGAGCAACCTGATCTCGTGAAGGATGTCCCTGCCCATGGCAGGGGGGTTGGACTAGACGAGCTTTGAAAGTCCCTTCCACACCAAACCATTCTATGATTCTATAAGTACTACTACATTTGGCTCTTGTTGATACCCAGTCTGAACAACGAGATGCATTTTTAAAGCTGGATTGATGAGGATCAATAGTCAGCACAACTTAGGGCTCAGAGTCATGCTTCTGCCCCGTCTGCCTGCACAGCACATTTCTGAGCCAAGGAACGCGTGAGACCTCCATTAAATGGGTCAAAAATCCAGTTAAAAGAGAAGCCATGGTTTCAATTTAAAATTATTTCTGAACTAAAACGCCCTGGTCCACAAGAGTCTGTGCTGTGCAGTAAACAACTCATTTATATTTGCTGCATAACAGGGGAAAATAAGCTCTGTTTCTCCCTACCCACCACAGTTTCTCTATCCAACCTGAGTGCTGTTCAAGTCCAGCCATTCCAGTGAAATTAAATTCTAGTAACCCAGTCCTCCTCTACTGACATTTCTGTTGTTTCACTATAAGCAGGATCAGGCAATAACCATTCTCCTGTTTAGTGAAATAGAAATGAAGTGATGCTAAATTTTAATATCCAGCTATGCAGTACATCTGGAGCACTGACAGCTTTGCTGGTCTCTAAGCAGGTGGAGCAGTAACACGGCTAAAGGCCAGTCCTGCTTTTTCATTTGTTGTTAATTTTATCTGATTTGCTTGTTACTATGACAGTGAGAAGCAGTATCAAAGGAAGAAGTTAAGCTTCTTTTCCTAGGTATATGGCCCAGGTTTGCTGATCCCATACAAGTGTGATTCCTTTCTCAGAATACCTCCTCTTCAGACTTGAGCCACCAGAATGAGAGCTTGCAGCTGGTTCTGGGATCTCCAGCATCTGTTTGCAAGAGCAGTTCTGTGAGTTTTAGGCTGTGCAGGTTATAAAGACTTTATGGTTTCAGAAAGCTCAAATAAATATAAAATGGTGAAATTAGAGGTAGAGCTTTGCAAAAGTGTAATACATTTCTGAGGTGCTGAAGGTAGTTTAGGGACTGGCTTGGAAATACTGACTTTTAGTAAATCAGGAAGTCTATTTACCTAAACGAGATGAGGTGAATAACCAAAAAGAGGAAGAAGGGGGGATAAATTAGAGTCTGATCTGAAAACAAACAGGAACATGACTATTCACCATACTGGAAGTTTGAATGTGAACCTGAACAGCACAGTTAAATTTAACAAGGTGCACTCTTCCACCTTAATCTACTCCCACCTTGGCAGTTTCCTCTTACCTCCATCCACCCTCTGCTTTCCTTCTTGATGTTTGAAGCAATTGGCCTGGGACCTTTCACCAGTGCAGTGCCATTAGTGCCACAAGGCTTTTGTGGAGGGTTTTAGCTCACTCCTTGATTTTTCTCCCTGAGTCTTTACCTCAACACATGCATTTTACGCTGTAGTTCGGGGTTTGGGGTGGGTTTTTGCAAGGGGGTTATTACATACTTCTTGCCATTATGATTGATGCTGATAAACCACACATCCACAGCAGTCTGGAATTGCTTCCAGAGGATCTTATTTTATTCTTGAGTCCTGAAGCACATCTTGTTTGTGTGTCAGCCTGCATAAGGGCCAGGAGAACTCCTGGGTGGCTGAGAGTTTTAGCGGTTGCCCCTTCCTCATGTGGATATTATTAGACTTAGTTCTCTGTCATCTGAGCTATGCACTTAAATACATGTCCCACCATCCAGTGCTCGTGGTTCTGCTTGAAAGCTGCCAGTGAACACTGACTGTATGATAATGCAGACTTTCTAGTCATGCATGCTTCCATTTCTCCATCAAACTTGTCAGCAAGGCTCTGCGGGCTTTTCAGAAAATCATGTGATGTCTGCCTCACGATAAAAAGATGTTGCCTGCAGTCAAAAAAATCAGTTGTTTAAAATACCAATCCTTTGCATAAGCATCCCATCCACAGCAGACAGCACACGACATGCATTGCCAGGCAAATGCTCTGCCTGGGCACCTGGAGCAGCTGGAAGCATTTGATCAGCTCACATGGTGTGAGGTTTGGACAAAGCAGCCCCAGAAAGGCAGGACTCAGCTCACTTCGCCACCGTTGCAGAAATAACGCAGGAACTGAAGCCTGGCTTCTGTTGTAGATGCTGTGATGAGGCAAGCTGGTGGGTCAGGTCAGCCACTGCGGTGAACACCAGGCTGCCAAGAGTGCGCAATGGAAATTCTCTGGTTGAATATCCTGTGAGTGGGTGGCTTGTCTGAAGAAACAAGAAGCAGGCTCCTTTGAGTCTCAGAAAGGAGGGAAGCGGAGGGGGAAAGAGAAGTTCCTAATGACTTGCATGCCCCGTTCAGAAGCTTAATTTAGCTCCTGCAGTTACCTTTATAGTCCATGAAATGACATTTTGACCTCCAAGAAGGTAGCTGGAGTCTACGGCACTTCATGGGCTATGCCTTTAATGCCTTTAATTTTTGTGTGCATTATAGGCAAGGGTTGGCGGAATAATTTGGCTTTCAGTGCAGGGCAGATAATTTTAGTAACAAATTAGTTGTTTTACAGACCTGCTTCAAGAACCAGAACTTATTGTAGCTGGGACCAGAATGAGGAAAGGGAAAGGTTACTTGTGGAGGAAAGGATGGATGAGATAAATGCAGAGCAATAATGCGCTCTGTACATTTGTGAAAATCTTATCCATGTGTGTGCGCACTGTCATTGGGTCCTTGACACAGCATCCCTGTGCTCTGCTTGTGTGGAAGCACAAAAGCCCATTCCTACTTGTGAAGACGTGCGCTTGCATCAAAGGCAAACCCTCAACCAGAGGTCACCACCTACAGGAGCTGGCAGAAGGGAGCTCTGTCATTTGCTGCCCATCATGTCCATTTGAACACATCCATCTGTTGCTGGCTTCCCCTTGTGCTGCAGCTGGCATCTCTCATGGCATCATGGGGATATACTCTGCCACCATCCTCTTTTACCTCCCCAGTTGCCTCTCTGCTTGTGGTCTGGCACGGTTGTGTTTTCTCCAGCATCCCCCTCTGAAGCGTAGACTTCATGCCAAAGTTTCTTTGCATCTCCGTTAGGCTCCTCTCTTCAGTTGCCTTCCAACTGTTCCTGAATTTCTGGCCCCCCTTGTGATCCACCAGTACCCTCCTTGGTCGCTGGTTGTTTCTCTCTTTGATTTTCTGCATTAGTGAAGGATAAAGGCCAGCACTTTTATCTCAGTGGTGTAGTTCTTGGGCTAGAAACTGCCTACCACAGATGTATATTATAGTAGATAGTATCCCTATTTACAGAGTCATGCCCAGGAATACAAAAAGTTGAGGATGTGCTTGGTGACAGACGAGTGGAAAAGTAGAGAAATGAAAAAAGAAGACACGCAGAACCTAGGTGATGCTCCACAGGAGCGCACTCCTCTTGTTCTTGAATACTGTGCAAGGGACCAGAAGTGAGTTGGCTGGACATGATGGTGTGAACCAGGAAAGCTGCAAAGCAAACAAACCGAGTGAAAAAGAACATGAATCAGCCTGGCAGATCAGATCCCGAATGCGAGTCGGGTGAGTGAAAAAGAGGCTGGGGGAATGGTTCTCTTTTGTATCTGCATATCTTTAATGGGAAAATTGCAAAGAAGCTGGATAAAAAAAGGAGAACAGCAGTAACCGCACTGTTAGCCAGGTAAAAGCTGTGCTTTGATTTGACACCAGCAGACCAGAGAGATCTAAAATGCTGGGAGCTCTTTGAAAGCATTTTCAGCCTGTAAAAGATATCTTTTACTAAAATCATAATCAGAAACCTGAAGAAAGAAGAGATCACCTTCCTAACTGTGCAAAAAGACTAACTGCCAGTCATAAAATATTAAAGATCAAAAAGTTCATTCTAGATTAATAAACAGGATGAAAAAATGTAAGAGCTGAAATGTGAATGCTCAGAGGGTCTGCAGTAGCTGTGTAAGAGCAGCAGTCATGTACACTGCTAATAAGTAAGTTCGCGTCTAAATGTGATTATAAGTGGAACAGACATGGAGATAATTTACCCTCTAGCATGCAGAAAGCATGAAATTACAATGAAAAATATATCAGCATTTCTGTGAACAGACTTGTAATTAGGAGGCAAAGGATACAAACAGAGCAAGCAAAGGAAAGACTTCTGGCTGCAATGGAGAAAACAGGACACTGGAAAAAGGCCTGAGTGTGAAGTCATATACATACTGGGGCCAGTGCAAGCTGGTTTGCCAGTACTATTTTTTTTTTCCGGTACCTCTGTGCTGACGAAGCACAGAGCACCTCAGAGGACATACTGTTGCAAGACTATGACATTACTGTGAGGCAAAACCAAAAAATATAGTTTGTGAAGCTCAGGTTAGTCCTGATGCAAAGATAAGGCAGTGGCACACAGGAATGCGAATGCCTCATAAGGGAATTCATTGGTATCCCAAAGAGAATAAATGAATTTGCTGCCAAACAAACTAGCACTGTTTGAACATTACATACGATAAGCAATGTAGAAGGACATAGAAATTGCCATTGTCTCATTGTTTCGCATCGGAGCAGACAACCACTGTTTTCAGGTAAACCGTATCAATGGAATGGGCACCAACCACAGTTATAAAACAGAAGAGAGAACCTATTCGTAGCATTATTATCCTTCCAGCAAAGCTGCCTAATGGGTATCAAAGTGCTGGGAAAGCTGCTTATCAGTTCAGGAGTACTAACCCAGCAGTCTGGTACAACATGGGAAAGTTGGGTTGTAGGTGGACTTTGAGATCTCTAGCTCAACATTTTTACACCTAAGTAGGATTTAAGGAAGGTTTGTATGTAAGATATGTAAAATGCTCAAATTTCCCATGACTGACAAGCTACAATCTGCTTGGACCTACAAGCAAGAAATCCTGTCGAGATCAAATTATTTCTTCAGGATGAACCATGCAGTAGGGAGGAAGTTACGCCTGTTGACAAGTTGGACTCTATGATCGTTGTAGGTCCCTCCCAACTGGACTATTCTATTGTATTCTGTTCTGAATAGCATAGCTGTGGATGTGCATATGTTTTACCAAAACTCCAAATCCACTTCCTACAAACACAGGGCATGATCATAAGAGTGTAAGGCGGTGGGGAGTCCCAGCAGTGGGAAGTCCCTCTGCTGGCAGATGGCTTACCAGCCTTGGCAAGAAGCAGGCCACTGAACAACTGACAGACATTGGAACAGGCTTTTTTAAACTAGACTATCAAAAACCCCACATAATGAGGTAACCTGTTATTGCAGAAAATATTTATGCTCAAACATTAAACTACTTGGAAGACATGAACAATATTTTCCCGGTGACAAAAGGAGAAGTATGGACCAGAAAGAACATTCCTCCATTTCAAGCAAAATAAGAAAAAGACTGAAATATGTATGAATTATGATTTTCTACACTTTAAGGAATTATAAAACAACGGTTAAATTAGTGTTTGCAGGGTTGTTTAAATTTTACTGTGTCCATGAGAAATGAAGTATTGCCAAGTCCTCACAAGGGTTGATGTTTTCCAGAAGAATTATTACATGACTGCTACAAATTCCATATAAGACACATAATCAAATGTTCTGCTTAACATCGTAATTGCACTGAGCACTGCAGTGTGATGTTATAGTGGTGCACCGTGCTGCGATGTTATAGAAAGTGTGACTTCCCCTGGGCACCTTCTGACTGAGCTAACAAAGATCCTGAGGTGCAGAGAGTTAAAATGAAAGCGGGTTATTTATTATGACGACAGGCATACTTCTGATTCAGAGACTGAAATGAGAAGAGGGCAGAAACAAGGAGAGAAGAAACCCTTGAGGGGATTTGGAAAAGGTGACATCACTGATCTCACAGCACTTCAGGTCCTAGGTTTATCGGTGCTGTTTGTAATGGTTGAACATTCAGTATTGCTCGGGATTGAGTCCAAATTAAAGGGGGTTGCCTCGTGGTAAAAGCAGCATTTTTATTATCCCTCAAACAAGGTTTGCAGTGAAGGATTTGCCCTTTGCCCCTCGTTTTCTTCTGCAAGGAGAAGGAATCTCATGCAGGACTGTGGTAAGCAACGTAGAGCTGTGGGTTAGGTGCAGCTTTGCTAGACTGCTTAAGATAAGACTGTATAAGATAAGACCAGACCTGGCAGCTTCCAAGGGTCTGAACCTCTCTGTCCCACTGGCGAGTGCCATGTCAGCCATGGGAAGGGCTACCTTCTCCTTAGGTAACACAATTCTTGTTGAAGGCTTGTACCACTACTGATGGTACTTTTTCAAATTATCTTGGCATTCAGCGAAATATTGTTCTTCTGCTGATCTTATCTACCTAATTGCATTTTTGAAAAATGCTTTCTGGTTGAGCATTTGGATGACCCAATTTTTTTTTTCTTTATTGGTACTCTTAAGAAGACCACCAGGTGGGCAGATGTAGCTTTGCTCTTTGAGCCATCCATGAATATTTTAGAAGAGCACTAAAACTTGCCCATAGCACATTGGTTTTGCGATAAAATGGTTATTAAAATTGTTAAAATTCTTAAGAATTTATTTTAACTACTTATTTTTTCTGGCAGGTCCTTAAGAGGAAGGGAAAGGGGGAAAATGTGAAACAGAAAGTAGCAAGTTAAAGTTAATCAAATAATTTTCCTGACAAGTTTACAGTAACAAAGTGTTACTATATGATGCTTTGTCTTAGCAGTCATGCTGAAGAATTCCTCTGCAAACAGAGCACGGTTCAGCTTCTCCTTATTAGATCATCTTTATGAGACGTCCACATTATTTGGTCTCTGGAGAGCTCTTGGTATTTGCAAAATTACTTCAAATATGTTAAATATGAATACTTTGAATTAAGCTTTTTTAAAATAGTCCTTTGAGGAACTGCTGCAAGATCAACGATTAAAGAGAAAAGAATGGTTAAACATAACTATTCCACCTCCTCCTTGGCTGCTACCTGTGTTAGCTCCCAGGGTGGTTCTTGGCCTCAGTTTTCCATTCAGCCTGAAGTGCAGCCGAAAAGTGCCTGCGCCGTGGTGCGGCTGCGCCGTGGATGGGGTGAGGTGTGTGTGGCGTGTTCTTCCGTCTGGCATAGCTGGGCTTTAACTTCCAGCAGAGTTGGAGTCTTGCTAAGAAAAAAAAGTTTCTGGGTAAAATGGAACAGATGCTTGTTTCACTTCCCCCTTGTGGCTGTGTTATTCAGAGGTAACTTTGCTGTTTGGTTACCTATACATCCCTATTCCTAGGGAGGCAAACATAGGCCACCACTGAAAAGTCCCCCACAGAAAATGGTGCTGGATGGTTCTGCTTCAAGTTCATGGCTCACTCAATGTCTACTGGTTTTTAGCAACAGAGCCAGCTGACGCCCAGCTGACGCCCTGCCAAAGTTACCCATGAGATAACCCAGAAGAGCTTTAACAGGGCAATTATTTCACATTTTTGCAGGAAGAAAGGAATACTGCTCTTTAGCAGGAGTTCTAAGCAAGCTTCCTTTCATTTTTTACGCTGAGGTTACAGAGAACAGTGGTGTGTGATGCTTCAGAAACCTTTTCTTGTTCCTTTCTTTTCTAAGTCTCTGCTTAAAGGCTTGGCTTTAAGTGGTTTCTTGTTCCTTTCCTTCCTAAGGCTGTCCTTAGTGGCTAGGCTTTCAGTGGAGGTAGTACTTAGGGAAAAGGCTATGAGTTTTAAATAGTTTTTCTGAGGTTCAGGGATAACGAATTTGTCTATACTGATTCTTTAGTGGTTCTTGGGGGATACTTTCGTCTGAAAGCTATCCCCGGCATGGTATGCAGCTAATCATTGCTCTGGATTTTTACTGTGGATGATACAGAGGTCCAAAATGCTTAACAATTTATAGCAATTAAGATTTAATTTGAAGTTAATAAAAGGTACAGTTTTCTGTCCATGTGGTAAGGTTACACTTAAAGTATTTGATACATTTTTATAAACTATTTATTGACTGTGTATTTTATATACAGTTTTGATTGTAATTTTTTAGCAACAAAATTGCGTTACAAAAAAGCACAAATGAGTTTTTCTGTGAAGTGCATGTCTAGACTTTTGCTAATTTAAACTTCAAGTGTGATTTTTAAAACTGACCCCCTCAAACTTATTATTTACCGTAGCATGACTTATTTCAATTTAGCTTAAATCAGCAAGCAATTAAATCCAAAGAAGAGTATGCACAGAGAGGGTTTCATAGATCTAAGTGAGCAAGTTTTAGTCAACTCTGTTATATTGAATCAAGGCTTCTTTTTGCTTAAAAATGCTTTAAAATGACTTTGAATCACTTCCCTACATAAAATCTTGTAATCCAAGTGATGTATTAAATTAAAACGAAATCAAGGGTTAGCGCATGAGAGCAGTCATATGCTGCAGCGATGTGCATCTTAAGGAGTGAAGGGTTTACAAACAGATTTCTCTCAGGAAAGAAAAGCAATTGACACCCAATTAGTGTTAAAGCATATTCCTAAAGCTCAATGACTTGAGAGCAAATTACAGTTGTCATCATGGATTTGTGAAGTGTGCTGAACAATGATGCATTCCTTCGGAGGGAAGTTGCTCAGACATGAAAGTATAAAACAAGCACAGCAAGTACAAGTTCTCCGCATTTCTCTAATATCTGTGCTTCAATAAAACAAATTTGTAAAGTAACCATGAGGTCAATTGGATGCATTTTTATGGATTCCTCCTGCTTGTTAAAACCCTGTCGATGGCTCACCGAGCTTTGAACCCAACTGAGGTACATCAGTCCCCCTCCTCCCTGCCATTCGTGGGCTCTCGGTTTTGTAGCTGTAAGCTGTCACAGAGATGGCAGTCTGTGCCTGAGCAAAACGACGCGGGGGAAAGGTTTTTGCTGCATGACTAGTAAGGTGTGGGCTTGTTGCTGTCTGTTTCTGGGTAGGGCTTTTCCTCCTTAGAGTGGGAGATGAGTGCAGTGTGATGGTGATCAGGGAAACCTTCATCAGCAAGAGAAGTTTTCAAACTTCTTTGCTCTTCCTTTATTTGCATACGGAATAGCCCCAACCCTGGACTTTATTATCAGTCAGCCATTTTAGCAAGATTATGCAAGAGGAGGAGGAGAACAGATGTCATTTACAAACATATATGAAATTGGGAAATAAGCTTATTGCTTATTGGACTCATTTAAGGAAGGCTTGTGTTTGAATATGGATGAAGAAGCACAGTTACACATCAGAAAAGGCATTACCTATTCACAGCCTCCCTAAGCCATTGATCTGGTATGCTTTAGCAAATGCAGCGTCCCTTGTAGCAATGCCCCTGCCACACGCTTGAACCCAGCATCCCGTGGCAGTGCACGTGGCTGCTGGCTGCGTGGGACCACCTTGCTGCCTGCAGGCACAACAGCTATCGTCCCAGTGCGAGGGCTGCGGCACGTCTGCTGCCGTCCTGGCAGCCCGTGCCCCACAGGCATGGCCAGGCCACGGAGTCGGCAGGCAGTGCTCGCCTGGAGCCAGCTGGTAACCCATCTCACGCAGCTTGCGTGGCTTCGGTCATCCTCTTGATTCAGCAGCTTCAGTGTTGTCCTGAATAAGGATGCTTTTCTCAACTGGAAGCAGGGACTACTTAGAGATGAAGTAATTAAATCACACTGTTCATGAAAAGCCCTCGCTGTTAATTTACAGTATTTGTCATAGCTCCCAGAATACAATCACAGAAACAAAGACTGAATTGAGAACAAAAGGAGGGAACTTGTTTGAGAAATTTAAATTTCCAACAGACTTCGTAACAATTTCAAGCATGTCTGCTTGTTTCAATTGATTTTAAGAATCCTCTCCAAGATTCTAGGTGCATAAGGAAAAGTTTAGCATTTTCTGATTTTCCTTCTTTGCAAGCTCATTGCTCAAGAAAGGGACAACAATTATACTGCAATTAAGAGCCTTAAAAGACAAATGGAATCTGAATATTTTTTCTGTTCGGTACCAGTTTTGGAAACCTTGCTCTGTCTCTCCTGTCGCTGACACAGAGTGTAGGAACAGGTGAGGAAAGGTTAAGATAGAGTCATCCGTAAAGAAGAGAGAAATCTTAAAATAAATATGAAACAGGAAATCCAGCAGGAAGCTCTCACAAACTTAATGGCAGCTAACTCTACATATTGCATATAGGGATTTAAATTCATATAAAGCCTTGTAAAATACAGTATGGAAAAAACATAAATACATTCACATCATCTGTTACTTCTTCCTTCAGCATGAATAATGAAAGATTTTGTTTTATTTTAGAAGAATTGTCCCTCATTATTTTAATTTTATTATTTTTCAGGTAGTAATATTAAACTTCTGTTAGCTATTATACCAATGAATACTGGTATAAATTTTATTTTACTTAATTAGTTTGACCATCTTCTCTTTGCAGGAACCTCATCCTTCTGGAATAAGACCTGAAAGTGGTCCACAAGCGGGTGGAACCACACTTACCATCACTGGTACAAACCTGGCCACTGGTTCCAAGAAGGATGTTCAAGTTTCAGTCGGTAGCCAGCCTTGCAATGTGTACGTACCCTGCGTAATTAATAATACAGAGCTGTAGCCTAACAAAGCACCGACCTTTTCTGGCCTTTAGAAATTACACAAATCCATTGTCTGTCTCTTTGTGACTCATTCCATGCAATGGAGCTCTGCACGTAACGTTCAGACAGAAACTCTCAGAGACTCCAGCTGGAAGAGGCAGCTGTAAAAACAACCAAAGTAGGAGAACTCAGATATCCAAAAAATCTTCCAGTTTCTGCTTTCCCTGCTTGACTGGCTGCTCTAAACCCACCCATGCTTTTGCTCAGCTTCTCCTCAGTGGTTCCATACAAAATCTTAATCTTCTAGTGCCCCTTGGCTTGTTCCTCTCACTTCTTTTTCCTTTTATTAATTGCTGCCCTTCTCTCCCCGCCAAAAATGAAATGTGCTGACATTGCATTGTTCTTGTGTTTGTGCACTATTCCTCTTCATATCCTGTATCTTTTTTAAAGATCCTAAGTGATCTGGAGAAAGAGTTGTCTCCTCTCATAACTACTCAGTGCCTAGCAAAAATAGAGCCCTTTTTTTGTTGCTTCTGGGGTACTACTGTAAAGAATACAAATCACCATAATGTTAGTAACTGAAGATGTTTCCTCTTCTTTTTCTTCTCCAATCTAGCACTGAATTTGGAGATGAGATCGTTTGTATTACAGGACCTAATAGCAAGGTTGAAGCTGTTGAAGTCAAAATGGACTATGGGGGCACGACAATTACTGTACCAGGGCGGTTTTCATACAGTGAGAACCCTACTGTCACCAAGTTCCTGCCAGTAAATAGCTTCAGCAGGTAATTAAATGTTTGTCATAACTTGATTTACAATTGGGTTAAAATGTTTGTAATATGTAATAAACCTATTACATATAGAACTGTTTGAAATAAAAACTCCTCCTGTACTCTAGCCATGCACACATTTAGATACACAGAGTTTGTGATTTTTCTTAACCACAGCTGATGTTTGAAAGTATTCTGTTTACTTCCAAACTTTAATCGCCACTTCAAAGGTAAATCCTGAAACCAGAAAAGGTAATGAGTTTCTTTTAAATGAAGATGTCTTGAAGAAAGAGATTTGAAATATTTCAGCATGATGTCAGACAACATGATCTTTGCATTACTCACAAATCCTTATCCTGTCTAAAGGAGGGATCGTCATCTGAAAGTGATATAAAAGGTTTTGAACAGTTCTTCTGTTCAGCTTTTAATAAGTAAGCTGGAAAGAGAGGAAAGTTATGGCTTGTCATCTCTTTATCCCATGAGGAGAAGAAGTATCTCTTTAGGAAATCTAGATAAGGGTTCAATAAGGCTTTTAAAACGTATGCTGTCTCCTGTGGTGGTACTCATTAACGCCCCATTTGGTAGCTGCTCCTTCTGGAAAAAAGCTCACCTAGTACTAATTGTGAAACCAAAGAAATGTATGCCACTCTTATATTTGTAGCAAAATGGCAAATCGTCTGTATAAATGTCCTTGTAGCATACCTGTGGTTTTGAGAGTCATTCTGTGACCGATACAGGGACAAACTTGTGACCTTGGCTCACGTTGGTCTCTGCTGTTCCCTAATATTCTGGTCTTTCTGCCTAGTGGAGGACAGTTGGCAGAGAGAGATCATGATGTTTCCACTTTCTTTCAGTAAAAAGAAGTGTAAAATCACAACCTTAAAAATAGGACATTGAAAATAAAATTGGCTGTGACTTCTCCTGGAGAAACTGGTACCTGCCTCCTTGAATATTGAGTAGTCACTTATGTAAAATAGGATTTGTTTTTAATACTTGCTTTTGATTTTGGTTTGGGTGGTTTTGGGGCCTGAAGGGTTTTTTTGGTAGATCAATAGTGATTTACCCCAGGGAATTTAAGAGACTTCTTTTTTTCCTCTGTATAAACTGAAGCTTACTTTAATGGATTGCTTTGAGGATTGCTATGCCTCTAAATCCATGTTACTTTGATGACTTTAATTCCCACTGGCAACTTGTGTGCATTCTTCTTCTTATGCGAATGAATTATTTTTTAAACAATGTGTTGCAAATGAAAGGGAATAAAAAGCCAGGTCCCTACAGACCTGTGGAAAATACACTCTCACCTTTGTCTCTGTGTGTGTGGTAGGTGGAGTGTTTTTAGTAAAAACACTGGAGAAGTAAAGCACACAAAGATAGGCATCAATGAACAGCCACGAATACTGGCAAAGCAATTTGTACTTTTTTAGTCTATTGTTTTAAAATGAGTTTGAAGTTGACATTGCTGCTTTTAAATGCTGTGGTCATTGATAGCTTTAACAGAAGTCTTTTGTGTAGGATATCTAATTGTCATATAGGCATTTGGTAGCTGTTTTCAGTGGAAGCAGTAGCAGTGCAGGATAAAGCAGTCTATAGCTATGGTAGTTTGCCAATGACTTGACTTCTTTTTTAATTCTGCCTTTCAGTGGAGGGAGAAACATTACAGTAACTGGAACCGGGTTTGAGCTCATCCAGACTTTCTCGTTGGTGGTATATGCAGAACGTCCAGAAGCAGGGAAACTGAATCTCAAAAGGGTAATTTTCTTTCTTTCCCCCCAAAGGCATGACACTGGATGCATAACATATAATCTGGTCAAAAAATGCATTTAAGTTTGCCCACTGGACTTCACTGGGCTTGGAGTGGAATAAGGTTTGAAGAGATTTCTGGGTCTGTGCAGGGTTTCCGTGGAAGAAGAGCCTACTTCTACCATCTTGACTTACATTCACTTATACCTTGCAATCTTCTGCTTTAAAATTATTTTCATTCAATATGAATAAGGATAGAAGAACTAAGCTTTGAGTGGTAAAGTGGATGTATTTCATCATTTGAAAGTATTTATTTTTTCTTTATCTTTCCCCTTCTTCTCCCCCTGCAACCTTTAGAGATTTGCCTGAAACAGGACCCAAATCCAGACAATGCTGAGTGCTCAGCTTTGCACAGTCAATGCCTTTTATTTTCTCACACCTCAATGATCCAAGTCTTCTTTTCTTTCTTGCTTCATGCATATTCCACCTATAGCATGTTCACAAAAACTTGTGAAAAATAACATTAAAAAACCAAACAAACCCTTCTTGCATCTCATGTTCAGAAGAACTGACATTACCAGTAGTCTCAATTTTCCACTCTTCTAATGAAGATCATAATTTAATGCAATGATTGCAGACTTAAAAGTGATCTTGCAGTAAGAATGTTGTAAGACTTTTTCTAAGGCTGGCTCTTCAATTTAAGACTGTCTTGTGATCCATATAGAGTTGGTAATGTGCATGTTTTATATTATATGCATGATTCAACTTTTAGAGTATGTCACAGCCAGCTGGATTTGGGTCCATCAGAACCCTATCCTTAAAAATTTTAAGAGGAAAACCACCTACGTTTCTTAGGCCATAAACTGTAAGACGTAATTATCCTGATACCCTTAACTCCCAGGACAATCTCAAAGTCTATTTAGCATTCTTGACAGTGTTTATCAACATTTCTTACCCCCATCCTTATGTATGCTCAGCATCTTCTCAGCACATTAGCTTAAGTCGGCATTACGTACAGCACACATTCTTGGTTAAGACTGGAAACTTTTCTAGTCTTTTCATTTGCTTCCACTGATATGGCAATATCAGAAATGTGGGGGAGAAGCCATGAAATTGTGTTTCTCAAAGTAAGAAACTGAGGTGGTGACAGAAGAAATGTTGAGGGTTCCTATTAGTGTTGTTGGCTGTGGTTGATGTTACTGAATGACTGAAGGAGTTTCTAGGATAAAAACATTTGTGTAATTGGGGGTGGAGGACAGGTTAACTGAGTTGTTACTTTGAGCAGTTGATTGACAATTGGTAAATTTTATTCCAAAATTTCACTTAGTGATTGTATTGAATTTCAGCAAGGTATTTTACAGTGTCTGTAGAAAATAATCTACCTGAGATACTTAATGGTACAGAAGATGATCTCGATTAAAGCTGCCGTGTTAACCTCTTAATTTTAGAGCAATTTAATGATATCAGCCCAGTGTGGTCCAGAGTCACAGAATTTGGAGGCAATGGGAACTGATCTGTAGCCTAAGCTTTTTCTGCAGGCAGCTGCTAGAACATAATGAATCAACAATTTATTCCCATCAACAAATTTGTTTCATTTTCTTTTCAGAAAATACCTCATACTATGTTATTTCTGCTGTATGGAGAGGATATAAATCCAGTGGTTTTATTTCTACAGTCTGAAGTTATCAACAGTTATGTACAGGAATGAGTCAAACTCTAAAATGTACGTGTTCTTTTTGTCTTGTTTCTTACAGTTTGATGGAAAGCTTGTTACAAGACTCAATGAAACCACGGTGGTTTTTTCTTCCCCACCAATACTGGAAGACCCAGAAAACTATAACATTACCACGATTATTCTAATGGATCATTATCATTTGGTTGTAAAAAATGAGACCCACTCCTTTGCCTATGTTGCAGACCCAACCTTTGAAAACTTCACAGATGGCATCAAAAAACAAGTCAACAAACTTATTAATGCAAAGGTAAACTTGCCAAGAGATGGTGGTTGCTCATTTTGTCCTTGAAGCATGTATGGAATTTTTTCTTCCTTTCTCAAAGCCCTAACAGTTGTTTGGCACCATAGCCAAAATGCTTGGTAGAGTCCCTTACCTCTGCTAGATGATGAACTTTGTCAGCTCCCCTTTCCTCCCCCCTCCCCTTCTCAGAGACCATTGCTATCTTTTTAGCCATGCTTTGGGTTTCCTGGAGATGCCCCCTCCTGCTGAGCCTGGTATTTGGAAATGCCCTCTGCCATAGAGCTCCCAAGGACTGGAGGACTGTCTCAAGGACATCTCTTCTCACACCAGGAAAGAAAGGAGAGGAACTGCATAATTCCCAACCCCTCTGCTCTTCTGTACACTGCAGTGCAAATCACATCTGCTGCTAAAAATTATCCAAATGGAAAGTCCTAACTCAGGACTTCTTGTCTGCCAAGACTTTGCGATGATGACTTAGCCTTGTATTTTCTGTCTAGGGCAGTAACCTGAACAAAGCCATGACCATAGATGAGGCCCAGGCTTTTGTGGGTGATGAGCCTTGCAACATAAAAACACTAACTGAAACGGACTTATACTGTGAGCCACCAGAAGTACAGCCTCAACCAAAGAAACGACAGAAGAGAGATACCATCAATAACCTTCCTGAATTCATTGTAGGTTACCTTTTCAATAGAATTTAATATCATCTGTAAGTGACACTGATACAGTGCTTCTTAATTGAAGTAATTTGTTCTCCAAAGCTGTTGTAGTACCATGAAGAAACTCCTTGCAGTTCTTTCTTCCTCCAGCTTCTGCCTGCTATATAGAAGACGTCACGTAAAGAGCAGTCCCAAGCTGCCAAATGCCTTCTACCTTCATTACATAGGAATGTAAAATTGTAGCTAGACAGGCTGGGGATTTTTCTTCCTCTGCTAAGCAAAATAAAATTACATCATGGAATAAAGTGCTAGTGACCTAAATTCAGTATAAAATATTCAGAAATGCTTCGTTTGGCAGTTTGAGCTAGAAATTCACTTAGTGAGAATTGCTAAGAATTTAGAGCGCAACTGAGAAGTGAACCGCTGTCCCTTTGCACTTTTTGAGACAAATGTCTGTGCTTATCTAATTAGGTGAAATTTGGACTCCGGGAATGGATCCTCGGGAGGGTGGAATATGATACACGTGTGAGTGACATCCCACTGAATCTTATTTTGCCACTGGTTCTTATTCCTATGATAGCAATCATCGGCTTTTCTATCATCTGTTACAGGTAAGTTCCTTTAATTAGGTGCTTTTGCTGTCCTAAAGCTTTCAAGGTACCTGATTGTTTTCAGCTCAGTCTACAGAAATTATCTTCCGTCTTTTTTATGAGCTGCAGAGTTAAGAAAGGCAGTTACAGCTGGAAATATGTATGAGCACCAATTTATTCCTCTCACGCACACCAAATTCCTTGTTGTCAGTCAGCCCAATCCATCCTTTATACATAAGCACAACAATTGGTCCCAGGCTTGCCAAGCGCACGATTGCAGAGTGAGTTGCACACATACATTCTTGAAATGGCAGCTAAAGTGCCTCTTGTGAAGGAGATAACGTATTCTGTATACATATCCATCAGCGTTTATGCTGCCTCAGTCAGCACTGTAGGTCTGAGCTGGATGGATTTGGCTAAGGGGTCATTTTGGCCTTTCCAGCTGAGATAAGTGTTACCCACACACAAATTTCATGATTAATAGTGAAATTCATGCTTCACAAAGGGCCAGAACAATGTCTGTATTTCACTTAAGACCTACTTAGCTCAATTTTAAGGTTAGTAATGAGGGCTTCATACTGTCCTCAGGAGGGGGTGGATTTCACTCTTATGGTGCATATCAATATAGCCGAAGCAATGCTGATGTATGTGCTGTACAGCACTGATGTTCTCATGGCCCTCCTGCAACCTTCTCACTTCAGACCCAGATGCACTCCTGGGTGGCTCAGAGCCAGTGCAGGATATGTTGCAAGCAATCTTTGTTCAGTACATACAAATTGAGTTTCTGTACTTAATATGTGATTGAAAGTATTTGTAGCTACTGCTTATTTGATTTTAAATCACTGGCCCAAGTGTGCTCTGAAGCAGCAGGCCCGTGATGGTGCCAGGCTGATTTACACAGAATGAAGACTTGGTCCACTGTTGCTGTTCTCCTCCTCCATTCTCTTTCTGCTGCTAGTGTTTAAAAAGAAATCAAAATCAGGCAAATGTCCTCCAGTCCTTTGGTTTCCCACTCAGAGCTGTTGCAAATTATTTACTTTTGCAGTTTGTAACTGTTTTAAAATCTTACCTCTATTCCATAAAGACGCAAGAGCCAACAAGCAGAACGAGAGTATGAAAAAATTAAATCACAACTTGAAGGCCTGGAGGAGAGTGTCAGAGACCGGTGCAAGAAGGAATTCACAGGTATGACAGATATTTGCGCTCCTGTGGGTCCTCTTGAGCAATCAGAAGATGGGCTGGAGCAATGGTGCTAGCTTGCTAAAACTGTCTTCTGGGAACGAATAATTAGTAGATCTTAGTAGTCTTGATTACTGACATTGACATGCAGCAGATATTTTGTTATTAGATATGAAAGCCGTAAATAAAATAAAACAGGGACCTGAGGTTATTAAAGGAAATGGATAGTTTTACTCTAAAGAAGCACAGAGTTAGCGGCTGGGAAATAGAAACTAGTCGAGATTGGGGTTACTTACAGCCATTAACGTGAGTGGCCATTGATACGGAGGAAAGAATGTCTTATAGTGACTAACCATGCACTTAGTATTTATCGCAATGGCTGTATGTGCCAAGTATGTGCATTAAAAACTGTTTTCAGAGCTGCAAAATTTATTTGCAGCAATCAGCATACAAAGGGATAATTTGGCAAGCTCACAGGAAAGAAATAGCATTTTGCCCTGTTTATCGTGGGAAAATCTTAGGCTTGATTTGAGGAGCTAGCTAATTGTTCTGTGTAAATGTAGAGGCATCATCCCAGGGAAAGCAGCAGGAGGTGTGAAGGCTCAGCATTTCTACATGTTGAACTACTCGTTGCAATGCTTAAATTAGGCATGAGTGCAAACATTGCAAATATTGGCCTAAATGATTACCATGAAATGTCACCTCATTATCTGAATTATACTTGCTGTTGGGTCATGTTGAAATAATCTCTGCTAAAAAAAATCCCACGTGTTTTATTTCTAAAGAGAAATAGATTATTTCATATTGACAGTGGCTAAAAAGCAGGATTGAATTAAACAGCAATTTCAGGTTAGAGTTTGAAATTAATTTAAGAAGCTCATGGTATCTCAAAGATTTTGGCCATGCTGGAAGCATCTCCCAGTCTTGTTTTTCTGGCATTTCTGGGACAGGATGTTCTTTTCTTGTACTACCTTGCTTTCTCTGGAAAACCGACTCCTTCCAAGTTCTGGACACAAACCAGAGGCAAACGTTTGAATCAAGAACTATTCCCACATGGGCTTCATTTCAAACTGCATTTTGAACTGTGAGAGGATTGATCAAGGTTAACAGCCCTCCCTCTCGACACCTCTCCCATGGAACTTCATACCTGTTTCTGAAAGGAGAAGGTACCTTTCTCTTGCTGACACTCCTAGTAGGGGCTACAGACTCCTGCTGCCTGTTGGATTGCAGGTTTCCTCTCTGCTCCACCAAGCACAAACACTGGGGAAGGAGAATGCATATCCAAGGAGTAATCCAGTTCCTAAACTGCATCCACCTTGGCTGACAGTAAAATGAAACACTGAAGTCAAAACATGTTCTGGATCCATGCTGTGAAACTGTAATGTCAACAGCACAAAGTGCAGACAGTCTAAAATACATGGGACCAAAGATAGCCAAGGAAAGGGACATCAGGGAGGAAGTACAAATACCACAAAGCCGGAAACCACAAAACGCTTTCTCCCTCTGCTTTGCTGAATGCTATAAAACAAAGAGGTAAATGAATGAATAAGAGCAATAAAATTGCTGAGACAATAGGTCACTATATTAATTAACATGGTATTCTAGTCAATCAGCAATATTGGGTAATTGGAAAGCCTTCAGCTAGAATAGCTGCTGCAAAGGATGATTCCCTAATTGTTGTCCCTTTTAAGAACTTCAGAGCTTTTGAGTCCCACAGAAATGTTTCCATCAATTTCAATGAACCATTTAACCTTCTTCCTTCCTGCCATCCCCTTCCTTCCAATTAAATTAGCATGCTTTACACTTTCTTTCTTCCCTTGATTGCTATGTGTTTTTTTAAAATAACTTTTATTACTACCTAGACTCAGAGGGAATAGAATGTGCATTGGAGAAAAAAAAAAAACCACCCCAAAACCAAGAAAACAATATTGCCGTGTCTTTTTTTGGCTCTGTGCTACAATCCTACATTCATATCTATGAACTCACCCAGATGTTCATGAAGGCCTTTTTTCAGATAGGCAGCAACAGGGAAACCATCCGTGCTAAAGGCAGTTATCCTCATGTCACCATAGGATTAGCTGTGGTCAGAGTTAACAGAATAATTGGTAAAAATAGCAAGAGAAAATGTGAGATGAAATAGAGTTTTTGGTGTTGACTTGCTTTCTCCATTACAAGGCACCCAAAGAGATCGTCTTGCCTAAAAAAGCTGCAGGCTTTTTTTAAATGAACCTTTAAACTGTATTGCATATTCCAGATCTAATGATAGAGATGGAGGATCAGACAAATGATATCAACGAAGCTGGAATTCCAGTACTGGACTACAAAACCTACACAGACAGAGTCTTCTTCTTGCCCTCCAAAGACGGAGAGAAAGATGTGATGATTACGGGGAAGCTGGATATTCCTGAGGCCAGGCGGCAGACTGTGGAGCAGGCTTTGAACCAGTTCTCCAACCTCCTCAATAGCAAATCATTTCTCATTAATGTGAGTACTGAAGTAGATTCACCTTGTCTCTTAGCTAGGCATACATCTGTGTGGAAGACAGCAGGTTTGCAAGCACAACTGAAACAAAATTATTACAAATAAGTGATTTTCATAGGGTTCTGGTTCCCCAGTAGCTGTTGCAGATATGTGGCATCACAGCCAGAGCTTCCTGGTGGGGTGGAGAGGCAAGATCATATTTCTGTGCCAGGTCAAGTAGTATGGAATTAGTCAACATTGCAGTGGCTGTAGGAAAACAGATATTACCCAATCTAGCATAAAAATTGCTGTTACAAGTTTGGTTTAGCATTTTAAGAAACACGATCAGAGAATGCTGATTCCACCCTGGTTCATCATGGGAGTCACCTGCAGGCAGCCATCTGCTGGGTCTCTGTCCCAGAGAGGCAGAGGCTCCTCAAGTGGCCTATTCATCAAGACTGATGAGTGCTCATAGCAGCTCTGAAGAGACTTCTAATTGCTCACTCTCAAAAACTGAAGCTGATTGTCAGACACCTAAATATAGATTTAGGCTTCTAACTTTTTCTGTTTTTTTAAATGAGGCTCCAGTGCTGAGCTAGTCAATGGTAGTGTTACAGTTTATGGCAGATGAGAGCATGTTCCTAGGTTTACTTAGATTAGTGTCTTTGTAATTTGATGTGAAAGGACTGGGAATTTGAGGGAGAAGGGAGTTGATTATCTCTTTTAAAAATTGTCACAGAACACCTTTTTTTCATTTAATTAAAGCACTCTTTTTAGATAAGGCTTCAGTTAAAGTACATAAGCATTCCTTCAGTTAGTCCAGAACATTGTGTGTGTCTCTAAAAACAAATTATAGGCAACATTTTCTTATAAGTAGTTTTTTGAAACTTCTGAAAATTTTTTCATTCTGTGCTTAGGAGATTAATATTAAAACAATATTGCTTGTCTTCTTAGAGCAGATAAGTGTTGAGGTTCTTCAGAAACCTGTCATCTGACTTGATTTTACATTTATTTTCTGTTTCAGTTTATTCACACGCTGGAAAACCAAAGGGAGTTCTCTGCTCGAGCTAAAGTGTATTTTGCATCTTTACTGACAGTTGCTTTACATGGAAAACTAGAATACTATACTGACATCATGAGGACGCTGTTCTTGGAACTGATGGAGCAGTATGTTGTGGCCAAAAACCCAAAGCTGATGCTAAGAAGGTTTGAATGATTGTCATATTTTCTGTAGTTCTTTGGACTGTATTACAATGCCAACTACCCGTGAAAGTCAGAAATAGCCTGGCCCAAGCATATTAGGAAGACAAGCTCACCAGGAGTAGCTGTGGAAGGCACAGGCAGGACTGCGGGCAACAGATTTCCTTACTCAAATACTGTAGTGTAGAATCTGCATCAAGATTACTGAAACATCTACCTTCAAATACAATACCGAACATTTCATGTACTTTTTAATCTATTTTTATTCCAAATCATCTAGCATTTATACCACACATCATCTCCGTAATGAGCACACATAATCAGCTTGCATTGTGCATTCAGTGAGGGCTTGCTCTAGTGTGTTTAACCCTGTTGTTATCCCAAATAAATTACAAAAGACCTTGCTCTGTGCATGTTGTAGCTTTGTAATCTGTAGGTTATTTCCCAGTAACTGCACAACTGGGTTAATTTTTTAGCTCTTACAGCGTAGACCCAATTTATGATTTTGCGTAAAGGATGTGTGCTTTTCAGTAATGAGCTGAAGGTACCGGGGAATGATGAGCAATACAAAGCACTTATCCTAAAGCAAGTACATGCTCTCAAGACTCTGTAGGGAAATCATTGCATTAGGAGAGTGCATGCAGTTAAGCATGTAAAAATACTATATTTCAAGCAAGCAATGTTTTTCTTTAAAACTTTGTCGTTAAGTACCCTTACCATACTCAGGGTTGGGTTTTCTTTTTTTTCAGATCTGAAACGGTTGTTGAGAGAATGTTGTCTAACTGGATGTCTATTTGTTTATATCAGTACCTCAAGGTAAGAGTTGAAGTCTGTTGCCTGTGGGGTTTTTTATCAATAATACTTAAACATACTGTATTGAGTATATCTTTGGGTTTTGCTTTATTTCATTTCCTTTCCTTTAAACAGGACAATGCCGGGGAGCCTCTTTATAAGTTGTTCAAGGCTATCAAACACCAGGTAGAAAAAGGCCCAGTGGATGCTGTACTAAAGAAAGCCAAGTATACATTGAATGACACAGGCTTACTGGGAGATGATGTAGAGTATACGCAGTTGGTAAGCAGAGCATGATTAATATATTATAAAATAATTTTTTCTTTTAAAATTAAGTCCTGTGGTGTTAAGCCTGTACATACTTTTCTGGACTACTGAGATCTGCATAGAAATTCTGGTCATGGACAGGACTGTCGATAGTTTGATGAAAGCAAGTCTCCAAGCAGGAAAACAGAATTATAAAGTATCCTAAGCGTTAAATCCAAGTCCTGCCACTGTGGAATCCATTTCAGTAAATCCCTTTCATAATTTTCAAAGTCTGTCTGAACAGTGTTTGGGGTGTTTAGCTCCTTCCCTTTTCCCATCTAAATTAACTGGCAATTGATTTTTGCAGAATTCTTGCACTAACATTATGCTTGAACTTCAGGTTGTCTTTCTCCCTTGTGATTGCTGCTCGTCAGCATATGAAACATCATTTTAGAGATCATTTTATTAGTATACCAGGATGAGCTCCTCTACAGTACTGTGAGATGGCTCTGCAATCTCCAAAACACTTTATGAACCTACTTCTGCACTTTTTCCTGTGTGAGTCAAACTCTCCTGAACATGGGCAGCCCAACTGGCATTGAAAGGGGTTTATTTCCACCTAAGGAAATAATTCCCTACAGTGGTGAGGGAAAGCTGCCTTTACAGGCAGTTCTGGAGACCTGTGTTAGATGCTTCAAGTGGGATGAAGTGGACATCCCTACCCCAGGAATTCCCCATCTGAGCTCCACCACCCCTTGAATCTGATCACCAGTGCCATGGTCCAGTTCTCTTCTACTGCAAATTCTGCTTTGACTTAATTCTGCGCACTGCCACAAATTTCCACCATTTTTTCATCCAGACTCCAGCATATGGATTCACTGTCTTTTTAAAAAACTGAAGCAGCCCACTTTTTAGCTGTTCAGGGAGCATAAATTCTAGTTCTACTCTTTCCGACAGTCTTGCTGGTTTTCTTCAGGATACAGTGTAATGAATACCAAAGATACACAGACTGTCCTTCAAAGACCAACACAGGATTTTTTTTTCCCCTCTCTGATTTCTCTTTTATTGACATGTTAGGAGCCATTTGTGGTTGTGTCCAACTGAGAAAGATGCAGTGACATATCTACAGTGTGGAAAGAGAAATTTAATAAAAAGCTTTATTAAGTCCTGGTAAAAAAAAAATCACCATTTTGTGTATTCTGAAGGGATGCTGATGGGAGGGCTGATGTGAGGAGATTGCTGTAGGACTTTCACTCACAGAATCACTAGACTGTGACCTCGACTGCCTGGAGGAAAAGGGTGTGCTGGGCAAGAAGAAATATTTTAAGTTCAATTGATACTCTGGGGATTAGTTGAGTTGTCATCTTCATATCTGAGCTGAAAGTGCCACCCATAGAAGCCACACTGACTGGCAATGCTGGTTATATTTTCTCTTGTGTATGGAGAACAAAATTTACTTGCAGTGTACATCGTGTAAGACTTAATGGCAATAATTCTTTATTCAGTCTGCTTCTTTTCACAAAAAAAGCCAATGCCTGCAATTAAGCTAAATGAATGCAGTGTGAAAGCAGAAAATTTGTGTATGCAATCAGATGTGGGCACAACAAGCATACTAGCTAGATATTAAACATTATAACATTGTACAGTAGGAGTATTTGGTCCAGATGTACAGATTTCCCATCAAACAAACATTTTATGTGTGTGCGTGCATGGAAGATGATGAGATATATGTATACATATGTATGATGAAAGATTATGAAGAGGGTTACTATTGCTATAAATTATTGGGATCTTTGGCATGATGATGACGTTGTGGTAACTGTGAACAGTTAGGGAGCATTTGTGCACGAAGGTAGGTTAAAGCATGAGTTAATTAGTTCACTTCTGCCTGAAAGTGAGGCACGGTGGGAAAGTACGGTATAGAGCAGTTGTCTGCTCTCTAATTGTTCTTATTTAAAAGATGAATCTGTTTTGCATCGCTGGTTACACTGACGTGCTGCATACTGAACCAGCAGCAAAATCATGTCTAATTACCATAAAGCTAATAGGAAAAGGAAGGTGAAATCTCATGATTAGTTTGAGAGTTCTGTCAAGGGACAGTGCAATCATGTTTAATTTGACTGCCGTATGGCATAGCTTTTCTTCACTGTTTAAAAATACCAGCCATGCAAGTTTATTTCTGAGGTTTGAGATGATAAATTCAGGCATTATGGCTGGCAGGACCATATGTATCTGAGAGCTGCAACGCTTCGGATGTGCCTGGCCTCCAAAGCTACCTGGCTGGCAAAAGATCCACGAGGGCTCTGAACTGTTGTACTGATTCAGCTAGTGAAAGAAAGAGGCTTTTCATAACATCTATTTGGTTTTGGTGGGTTCTTTGTTCCTTCTGGGGAGGTTTCCTGGCCATCGTTTTATCATTTGCTTTTGTCTGTATTAAAACTGACACTTACAAAGTGAAGCTACTCTTAAAAAAATCACTCTAGATTTAGCAAATTACAGGCTTTCAAGAAATTCTCTTTAACATTAAAAAAAAAAGTCAATACTATCAGAAAACAGTAATATTTTAGAACTAGCATAAACTATTTAGGTATATTTCCTGGAGCTATTAGAGTTATTGTGACAACAGTAAGCAGTAAATGAAGTCTTTGAACACCAAAGATGATATAAATGGCTTTTATATATACATATATATGTGTGTGTGCATATTTATAGATATCTAATGAACAGCTGGTCACAGGAGGTAAAGTTAAGGGAGCTGAACAAGTCACTGCTCATCAGCTGAGCCATGTTAAATCACCATATGTACAGACCTAGTCCACTCGACTTGAGAAGTAAAACCACAACCATGAAGACAGCTTAAAGGAAGGCAAAAGCACACAATATTCTAGGAGTTCAGCAAAGTGCAGCTCAAATGATTATTGGGAACTCATTAAGTTTGGCCACTGCATTACTTTTGCTTTTCTATGTTCCAGGTTATCAGGCTATATGAGAAGCATGTAACTAGTCAGTGGTCCAGCTGCTTTGTTCTTGTGCATCCCCCTTTAATAAATTCCCAAGACTCAATAATAGTAGCATATTAGACATGAGTAAATCTATTCTGCATCTTTTCTGTTTTGTCATAGTGGGAGGAATTAGCTGGAATTTACAATATCTGGTTGGCTGCATAACCGCGAAGGATCCCTCAAATAATCCATACTCCCATTGCAAATATGTGCTGCTGTGCAATAGTCATTGCACAATGAATTTTAGATATTGTTTACATTTAAATCACCTGGAAAAACAGATTCTGAGGTAATTCAGCGCTGATTTGTCTTAATAACCATGTGCATTATTTTTTTTACAGACAGTAAATGTATATGTGCAAGATGGAGGAACCGATTCCATACCTGTGAAAGTGCTGAACTGTGATACTATATCACAAGTAAAGGAAAAGATAATAGACCAAGTCTATCGAAATCTGCCATGTTCTCAGTGGCCAAAAGCTGAGAGTGTAGTTCTTGGTAGGTAGCAGGTGAAATGTGTGATTTTGTATTTTCCCCAAAAATGTCTATAAAAGCAATTTATTGTTTTTAAAAAAAAAGAAAAAAGTTGAATTCATGTTCAGCTGGCTGCAAAAATACAGCATTTGGCAGCAATCTTAATATTCATTAAAAATTAATGCTTTCTTACAGAGTTCTTTTTCCTGACTCTTAAAGTTTCAGTGTACTGTCATTAGTGTGCAAAGAGCCTGTTAATGACTGTTAGCACAAATGTATTCATGTCTGACAGAGTCAGTATCTCAGGTACTAATTAATGTGATAATGACAGCATGGACAATTAACTGATGGAGAAGTAATGATGCAATTTCAGAAACTGGTACTGATTTTGACTTGCTTTATGATGGTTATTCAAAAGAATTATAACTTACAGGAGCTGCACTTTTAGGAGATGATGAGCCACCCAGCCTCTGAAAATCATCCTCCTTGAAGGCTTTCAAAATTGCTGTTCTCTTCTTGAGAAAAAAAAAAAAAGACGTAACTTAAAAAGCCTAATAAGCTTACAATAAAAGCTCCAATTAATAGTTTTGCAATATCTTCATTACTGCCTTAATCTGAAAGTAGAGGATGCAATTCTTGCTCTTCAGAAAATCCTAGTAAATTACCTAAAATTGCCTTTTCTATTCCATACAAAGTCCTACTCCTCTATTTTGGACTGATAGCAGTTCTTATTATATATATTTGTAGTATTCTATGCAAAGGAATTTAACTTGCTGTGGAAAATAATCAGAAGTAATCTGCATGGTTAGGAAGAGTTCATGCAAACTTCTGTAATAAAGGCCAAACTATTAAGCAATAAAAACCACACATCGTGGCATGTGTCAGATTACTTCTTTTAATGTTCCACAATGTGTCAGTAGGTCTCTAAACTTAAACATTCTTGGAGTAGTTATTTTTGCACATGGTTAAAAACTGTTTTTTCTCATTTTAATTACCCCTTAGAGTGGCGTCCAGGTTCTACTGCACAGATCCTCTCAGACTTGGATTTAACATCCCAAAAAGAGGGCAGATGGAGACGTATCAACACACTAATGCATTATAATGTAAGGAGGTGTTTCAGAGCAGTTGTTTGCATCTGTTAACTGTTCTCTAGTAATAAATACAATCTTTATTTGTTTTTAGAGAAACTTCTGTGCTACATAAAGACTCGAAAAAAAAGCCCTAGCTCTGGGTCTAGGCAGTAAAAGCTTGGGAGCATGAAAGGCTAGGCCTAGACATACTGCCTAAATATCTTACCAAAAACACATCACCTAAATGCCAGCACTTTGGTTTCCTCATCATTGCACTGTCCAAATCCAAATTCCCCTTTGAACAGTCAAAAGCTCCTTTTGCTAGGCATCGTATTCATCTCTTCTTTTCTCTACCACTTCCTACCCCTGTGAATTATCTTTGTCCTTGCTCTGCTGCTAAATAGATTTTGGGTTGGTCTGGTTTGTTCAACAGCCCAGTCAGGAGAGCAGATGTTGATGGTTTTGTACTGTCTGTTTTAGGTTTCATACTGTGCACTCTACCAAACAATTCCAATCCATTTATCTTCCCTTTGTATGCTATTTATTGCTTTCTAACAACAGACATCCTGATTAGGAATGATAGAAGTTAGTTAGTTTTCCCTCAGAAAACAGACAGGTCCAATTCTTCATGATAAACCCCATTTTTGTACAAAGGGCACCCACACCAAATTGAGGAACCACTGAAGTCTTGGAGATGCTTTTAGCATTGTCAGTAATCTCAGAGGAGGTGTTGATGAGATCTCTTATTAAAGGAGGGGGAGGGAGTCTGTTCTGAATTGCAGAGCCAGTTGCCCAAGAAGCCTTTGAAGGGCAGCATTAATCATGGGTCTAGATTCCCTGCAAAAGATTACAGAAACCGCAGTTTAGGTGTTAAGAAAGAGGTTCGGTAGTGCACACATCTTTTGAATAACATCCCTGTGTTTGTATTTTCAAAGGTCCGAGATGGTGCCACGCTCATCTTATCAAAAATGGGAATTTCCCAGCAGCCAGAGGATAATCAGCAAGATGTCCCAGGGGAAAGTAAGTATCTTGTGGCTTCACTACCTCCCAAAATGACTAAAAGTCAAACCCAGACAGAGAGAGTGACACTGCTGTCTGGATCTTGTTTATCAAGCTTGTCTGTGGAGCTAGATATTCCCCACCAGACTATAGGGCTTATTTGTTGTATGTTACTCACTGCACACTTGCAATGGTTTTCTTTGTCCTCATTATAAAAGCCTTAAATAACGAGGCTTTAACCATCATTGCCGTGAATCCATACCCCGGCTTAATAGAAAGCACTCTCAGCAAACATTTCCTTGCATATTTGGTTTCTTAATCCCACTACATCCAAAGTCAAACCATACGTTTCCTCTTTCCAAAACTTTCTCTCTTTTTCTCCTTCCTTCTTCCTTTTCTTACTTTCCTCTCCAAATTTCTTCCACTTCTTATTAGACTGAGAACTGAATGCAGTGTTCTAGATGAACCACAGTAGAGACCAGCTCCCCTCTCTGTGACATAATGGATCTGATGTAATTTTTTTTATTGCATTTCTTACAGCTATGTTGCCTGGCAAACTCATCTCCGTATGTTCATACTTTGTGTCTCCCTCCCTTTGAGTGATGTTTCACCAACTATGCTAGCTTGGTTTTTCCAGGGATTGTTGGTTGGCTTTGTTCGTTCCATACATGTTATCTCTTTAGATGCAGCATTTTCCACAATTCCTTTTTTCTTTTTGAGGTTTGCAATCCACTGTAAGTTAGTGTCAGGAATTTCCATATGATGTTTCTTCTCTTTCACATCACTAAAGCAGCTGTTGCATAATTCTTGTATTGCTGTCTGCTACAGTATGCTGGACTTCTCAACACAAAAGACAACCTGTTAGCTTGCAACCCGTCTTTTAAAGCTTTTACTTCTACATGTTAGTATTCTGTCTAGACCAATTTCCTTTATCTCAAAACCTCTTGAGACACAATATCCATTACAGCCTACAGCGCACTCAGATTTTTATGGAAATATTTACTTGTAAATTTATGTTCTTAGTCACATGTGTTTCCTTTACATTTCAGATGTTCAGTTTCTCTTTTTTTTATCCTTATGTGCAGTATTTTACAGGAGGTAGAAGGTAGATTTATGGAATGATAATTGTTGAGATCATTCTTCCTTCTATGAACTCATTGATATGCTTTTCTGTCTAGCACTGATTGCAAAAGCCATTGCTTCACCTAATAGTTTCATTCCTTTAAACAGATTTACTGATCTTAGATTTAATAGGTTTTAAGGGCTGGGCAGTCAAACAGATTAGAAATAATATGCCAGAAATGTACATTTTTCAAGAAGATGGGTCTCAGCTGATAGCTCTGACATATATTGCTATTTAACAAAAATGTGCAGACTTTGTGTTGAGTGTTGGCCAGGAAATTAGGACGGGCAGAAATACTTGTGATTTACTTTTTACTCTGTTCTCCTGGATGCTTTCTGTTGAGACTTGTTCCAGCATCCTTGAAGGGTCTTCTAATGGTCATGGCTACACCTCTGCTGCCATCCTCTCACCCCTTTACTGCAAGTGCCTGCCATCGTCAGCCAAGTGGTGACTACTCTGTCACAGCAGGTGCCAACCCAGCGTGTTAACTTAAAAAGCCATCCAGGTTAATATAGAGGGCAGTGAAGTGCAGCCAGGCGAGGAGCTGATTCCCAGCCCCTGTTCAGTCTGGTCGCACTGATTGCTGAGATAACTGCTGAGGCGGTAGTCACCTCCGCTCTAAAGCGGAGTGGACCGTGAATGGAGCCTGGTGGCATCCTTAGCTTGCTTTGCTTTCATAACACAGAGCGGTGTTCAGTCTCTCATTCTGGGCTTCCAGTCTTCATCCTCTCCACCTCACTACCCTTGTGGCAGGCAGTAGAGGACCAGACCATGTGGTTTTCTTTTTTTATTGGGGTTTTCTTTTTTCTTTCCTCCTTCTCTATGATTATGTCTTTAGCTATGATTCAGTATGATGAAGCTCTTTGAACATACATGATCTGTACTCCAAGATGAACTCCTTAGTTATATGTTTGGCATACTAAATTGTAAAGGAAAAGCAGACTTCTGGGGACAGTGCTGTCACATGAGGGCTCTCATACATGAGAGAAAAATCTGCAGACAGAATTCAGATCCCAAAGTACAGAGTGAGGACAACTTCCACCATGTTTCTTCTCCACACCCTGTCTTGCACCATGGTGGTGTACAAATTTGGGAAGACAGCGTTTCATGCCAGGCTAGGCCATTTTCTTTAGTGCTGAAGGGTCCTCAGAACTATCTGGTGCCAACTTGTTCTTTTGGAAAGCTATAAAATGTTACAAAGCTACTGCAAAGCAAGAGCCTGCAGTGACAGTGATTTGTGAGACGCTATGTGTATAAAAGGGAGAGGAGAGGATCAGAGGCTTCCCCTCCCACACATACACATTTATACGACACAGGGATTTACAGGGTTGGAATAAATAGAAATCCTATCCCAGCTCTATGAATGAGGCTTGTGACGAAGTGGTTTTCCTTTTATTCAGAGTCTCTCATTAACTTGCACCTTTTGCATTGAGAAGTGTCAGCTGAAGCCATTGACTGTCTGCCAAAGTACTAGGCTTTGCACAGAACAAAAATGTAAAACCATGTTCAGAGATGTTGCTCTAAAACCTGGCATTGCTTCCATGCTGCTTTTGATTCACAGCTTCTAACAGGAAGACACTAGAAGCTGGAGGTTGTGACAAATTAAATGCAGCATCTTTTGCTTCTGGAGATAATAAATGCAATTACTAATTTGTATCAAGATGCAGAATGGTTTCAATGATTTCATGCCAGTATTTCTGTACTGAACTATAAGCCAAAACAACATGCTCTGTTATTCTGGGGTTTTTCTCTGGGTTTTTTTTTTTTCCTTTTTTAATTCTGAATAAAAATAGACAGAGGGTTGCAGATCGGAGATACTGATTAGCAGGTCCGTGTAGGGCAGCCCTTCCTTCACCTCTATGGAGCAGTGTATTCATGGGGGGGAGGAGACTGGAAGGAAGCTAATTTGCTGCAGGCCACGCGAGGGGAAAGGGGCTTCATTGCCTGTCACCATCTCACTTGCCTCCATCATGGTTCATACCACTATAATTAATCATCGTAGTCAATATTTGGCATTAACCCCCCCCCCAGTGTTATTTTATATTGGCCAAAGAATGCCCAAGGGCCAAGACAAAGAGTTTGGTGGGAAGCATTTGACCCCGTGGGCACAGTCTTCTCCCCACTTATGGCTTGACGCATAATGTGGCTATTGCAATAAAAAAGGAGGTGTTTTCCCCTATCTTTTATTTTCTTCACCTCCTACTTTTGCATTGGGGAAAATATTATCTCACAGAAATGTTACTTTCTCTTAGCAACCATACTGCTGGCATGTTTTGTTGCCCCATGTTCTGAATTTCTGTTCCTCTTTCTTCCTGCTATTTTTAGCAATGAAGTGGCATCTTTGTGTTGCAGAAGTTCATCTGGTTGAGCTGTAGCCTCTTAATCCCTACTTTCCTAGGAAGTAACTACTATTTCACTAGTAGCCGATTCTGTTGTTGCTAAACAAACACGGGCCAAATTAAGCTGCACATAAGGGCCAGTAATCTCAGTGGAAACCCTTTCGGTTGTTTCTCTTCTCTCCAAAGTTAAACTGGGCCATCAGGAGGGCAAAGAGAGGATAAATTCCTTTGAATCAAAGGAGGAAGCTGAAGTGTACCAAGCGACTGACGTAAGGCTGGAAAATAGTTTCTGCTCTAACTGCGTGATTTGATCTATTTATTTACAAAAGTAAATAACAGGCATTGCAAAAGAAATTCCAGACTTCAGGCCCAGCAGTGGTTCTTACTGTACTGGCAGATGATTGCTACAAATGGTATCGATTGCGAAATCACAGCTGCTTCAAAATAAACTAAAGTGATAGCTTTTATTTCTTTCTTGCTTCATTCAATGAACTTCCAAGTCAAATTCAGGACTCTCAAAGGACAACGTGATTTAATGTGGGTTTTATTTTTTTCCCTACCTGGTTAAAAAGAAGTAAAGGCCCCAGAAGACCACATAGCTAATGCTATTCATGAGGATATATAAAGTAAATTCAAGCAGAAGTGTTGGCTTGGCCAGATTCTACGTAAATGTTAGGAACTTAGTTAATAAACTACTATGGTCAAAAATTTGAAAGGACAAAATTCATGCAATTAGAAACTGATATTTTCTGCTGTAACTGGGATTCAGTTATGTTAGATATGTATATTAAAGCATAAAACATAGATGTAATGCAAAATAATTTGTGCAATAGGGTCGAATCAATTTTTATGGGAAAAGTTTTTAAGATGTCAATGGTTTTAAATGCACCGATTCAGTAACTTCCACTGGAAAAGTGCCATTGATTTTAGGGCCCATGCCAAGTAGATATAAAAATTCAGAAATTAAAGGAAGAGCAAGCAAAACCAGGAGATTTGAAACTAAGTTTGTGACACAGAATCTTTTTTCAAGGGATATTAATTGCAAGTTAAAACAATTCTATCATCTCTTTTAGAACTGTTCGTAACAAAGGATTCTCAAGCATAGAGTTTGTCTGAACATTCGTGTTGATGCTGAAATGCAAGACTCCCTTTATTCCACTGCGTGATCATTGAACTAAGCTCAGGGACCAGATGCATGACCAAGCCATGGCTAGCATAGCGAGGCACTGTAATCAGATGAGCTGTCATTAGCATCCAGGTGCTTACTCCTGGTTCTGCTATATGGTACAGACTTGATGTGAGTCTCCTTCTCTGGTTTAAGCTATGAATACTGACAAACAAATTTTAAAAAATCTTATTATAATGGATTATGAATTTGCTGCAGTCATTACCTCTGTCTGCTGGAGTTCACGTCCTCTCAGCAAACAGATGCATTTTTCCTCCTTTCAGCTACAAAGTCAAGTGGTGCTGGTCAAATGCTGATAAAGGCAGGTTTGAACTGAGGTACCATACTTTGAACTCAGCAGTTAGGGTAAAAATGTAAATTGTAATGGTGATACCTAGAAAAAAGGTTGAGATGATAAATTCTTAAATTGCCACTGCCAAATTCACCAGAGCTACTACAACAATATCTTGCCTTGTACCTGGAGTAGGCTACGATTGCTCTTTCTGTGGTGGTTGTTGGGTCAGACCTAGCTGAGTTTCTGTAACTTGATCATGTCTCCGAGAATTCACAAAGGGGTAGAGTACTTCAGCGCGTGGACTTCAGAAAATACTCATGCTGTGCTTACGTGACCAAACAGGAGTTTCTTTATTGCGTGATTCCTTCCTCTCCCTTTGCTCTTGACAAAGGCAAGCTTTTTCAGCTTATGTATTATTCAACATTTAGTACTTGAGTTGTATATGTTGGACAGGAACAGAGAAATCTAGATCCTCTTGGCAAGAGGATGGGTATGTTAAGGATAAGGAACAAAGATCTTAGACATACTCATGTATATGATTGCTTTCGTGTTGCTGTTTTGGGTGTGGGGCATTTTTTGTAATTATTGTGATTACTGTTTCTAGGGCATGCACTCCTGGAAGATGAAAATAAGGTCTGGCATCTAGTCCGGCCAGTAGATGAAATAGATGAAGGTAAATCGAAGCGGGGCAGCGTGAAAGAAAAAGAGAGGACCAAAGCTATTACGGAAATCTACCTGACCAGACTTCTTTCTGTGAAGGTAGGGCTCAGATGTGCCACAGTTACACCTTACTTCTGTAGCTTTTGAGGTACAACTAAAGAAAATGATGCAACTATTAGTCATGCATTTGGCTGCAATTTTGAATATGTGTCATGTACATACAAGCTGGTGTTCAGGGCTTCAAATGATTAATATGCCCTAAGGAACATTACTGGGAAAGAGATAAAGTACAACTCCCGATCAAAGCTGAGAACCATGATTATGTGTTTGTTAAATAAGGATTTTTCTTGCAAGACAAAGATGGATATTCTCCTCTGTGCCACCTGTTTAGATAATATTTTGTTGGGTTTTCTTTTGAACCAAATGCTTTATAAACTGCTACAGAGCCTTGTATTTCCGTGTTCTTGTGTGTGACCAATGCTGCAGTATAACCTAGAAAAATAAAAATGTTTTCAAATAATGATAGTCCTTCTAGAGTATTTTTAGTGCTTATACTGCAGAATGGATCACAAGCAAAGTAATTTTGCAAAGCATTCCTCCTTGCAGAAAGACTTGAGAATAATGTGTTTCATGACCCTAAAGCCAGGCTCCTCGTGAAGATGGGAGTGGTCTGGCTCCAGCTAAAGCCATTTGTCCAAGTGTGAAAGTGGATGTGAAGGAAAGTCTGTGCATAGATGACATAGACTCAGGACAAAGAGCCAGCAAGATGCTTACATCCCTCTCTTCTGTTAATAACTCCTTTGCAGCCGCTGCTTTTCTATTCCCAATAGCCAGTTTATAGATCATTACCAGTCTGGAGCTTTACCAACTGATACAGAGCTCGTGAGGTGTTATGGCTGGGACCACAGCTACCCCTGCAAACCCAGGACTGTCGATGGGTCCTTGCTGACAGCAGAGTGGCTTAGGGCTCCTTGCCTTCTCAGTCCGTGCCCTGTTCTGAGGCTGGCAGCTGGAGTGACGGTGAGAGAGAGGATGCAGCCCTTCAAATGTGTCCGTAGGGCCAACCAGCTGAGCAGGGACGAACTGCGTGTGGCCTCAATGGGGTCATCTCTAAAACAAGGGGACAGTCTCTGAGGTCACAGTCTCTAAAGTCCAGGCAGATGCAGGAATCCAACCAAGCACACAGCCCTGCTGGGACACTTCGCTCCTTGTGAGGCTCCAGTGGAACTCATGAAGCTGGGCCAGACTGGGTGTCTGATGAGACCCAAGTGCTTGCCCTTAAACAAAAAGTCAAATACTCACTGGTACTTTTTCCTCTCAGTCTCTTTCTAAAAATTGCATGGTGCTCTGGAGTCAGAGAAACTGGAGGTGGGAAGTTGCAAAATCATTAAAAAAATGGCTAACAATTATTTTATGTGCACAATGACCCTGAAGTGTAAATGTATTATATACTTAGCAACCAGTTTCTGCTTCTTGGACAGGGCTCTGAGCAACCTGATCTAGTTGTAGATGTCCCTGCTCATTGCAGGGGGGTTGGACTAGATGGCCTTTAAAGGTCCCTTCCAACCCAAACTATTCTAGGATTCTGCTCTATTCTATCATTCTTTGGTTCTTCTGTCAAGCAGAAAGCACAGCTTCTTGTGCAAACTGAAGAACAGTTGGTGAAGTTGCAACCTTTCAGGCTAGAACATAAAATTATTCTCTAGAAGGTCTTTACCGTGTGGCAGTTTGCAGGGTCACTGCACTAAGACGTTGCTTGTTTTTTGTCACCCGGTACCCTTAGCCCTCAGGATGAAGGCCATCAGTGACTGCAACTGGATTATGGGCTGTTAGTGTCAACAGGAATAAAAGACTCTAGGATGGCACGAAGTTCAGCCTGTAACACAAATGTAATAGATTTTTTTAAATTTGCTTTTAGGGGACACTTCAGCAGTTTGTAGATGACTTCTTTCATAGTGTGCTGAACTCAAACCATGTGGTGCCCCCAGCTGTGAAATACTTCTTTGACTTTCTTGATGAGCAAGCAGAAAAACATGACATCAAGGATGAAGATACCATTCACATCTGGAAAACAAACAGGTACGGTATGAACAGAGTAATACTTGTATTGCAGAGAAATGAGAGTGAAATTCCCAGGTATCTACTGGCACTCTTACCACAAATCAAAATAAATTTCATTTCTAATTCTCAGAATCATTTTAATTGAGATAATATGTTTATATGATCAAAGGATTTCCTGTAAGCCTAGAAGTTGCAAAAATGAAACCAGCCTACCTATGGGGTTGTCATTGGCAGATTGACTACTTTAGTTTTTGTCTTTCCTCAGAGAAGAGGAAAGCAAGAGGCAAATGGGGCTAGATATACCTGTCAAAGCACAAAATCTAATAAAATACTACTTGGGTAGTTTCTCTAACCACACAGACATCTTCTCTTGCTATTTTGGGACACTCGAGATTCTTCTCATGTGAGTTTTTCTGTGAGATGTAAAGGCTTGGTTTTCAGACATGGAGACCAGACAACAGATAGCTTGTATAAATGTTGAAATATAAAATTAAGCTTCACTGTTGTGAGGAGATTGAAATGCAAAACCCATACTTAATTTCATGTGATTTGCTTGTTGTAGAACATTTAGTGTGTAAAAAGGATCATTTATCTTTTTCCTTGCTTTGCAGCCTGCCTCTTAGATTCTGGGTAAACATACTGAAAAATCCCCATTTCATCTTTGATGTTCACGTTCACGAAGTAGTGGATGCTTCCTTGTCAGTCATTGCACAGACTTTCATGGATGCTTGCACAAGAACAGAGCACAAATTAAGCAGAGTAAGTGATTTGCATTCTACATCCTGACTACGCTCATGCCTGACAAGACAAAGGGCATCCTCATAGACAATACCCATTCTCTGAGGAGATACAGCCTTGATAGTTTCTTTTCAGTTTTATAATGAAGTTAGCATTTCACCGCTGAACAGGTTGGTGAACATGTCAGTGTTACTGTGTAGTCTGCCAGTTGATATTTATAAAAAGGAGAAAATAGCAACTGCTTTATAATAAGCAAGTTTAAGAACTGAGTATTTCATGTCCACCAATAATTTAGTATCATCTTGCATTGATATATTTGTAAAACTCAACACTAATGCCGTATGTAAACTTCATCCTTTTAGGACAAATAATTCCACCAATGTTAATAAGCATCCAAGTGTTAATATCTGTGAGCTCATGTGCATGTGAAGATAAAGGCTTGATCTTAAGTTCTTGACTTTCTTTTGCTTCCTAGAGATGTTCATAAATCAACCAAGTTTCTCTCTGTTATAAATTTTTCAGGATTCTCCGAGTAATAAATTACTTTATGCGAAAGAAATCTCTAACTATAAGAAAATGGTGGAAGAGTAAGTATAAACTCTTTTCATGCTTATTTGGAGTTGTTAGGGCTTTACGCCTGTGTAAGAGGAAAAGAGAATGCTGAGGTAGTCAAAGTCAACTGTCAAATGTTAAAAATTTTACACCTGAATGTTAAAACATTCCCTTGGTGGTGGCGTTGGCAGGGTTGAAACGGAGCTCCGTTATGACCCAGTGCGTGTTCGTGTCTGTGCAGAGAGATGGATAGATTTATTCAGGAGAAAACATGATGCTGTTTTCTGCAGTGGTTGTTGTTACACATACAATCTGCCTAACCAATGCTGCACTTCCATAACTCAGTAGAGATCAAATCCTGAAAACATTTTCACAAACACATTTTTCTGTTCCATCTCTGACTTTATTAATTTACTAATTGGCAATTCTGTGAATACCATGGAAGATCTGCCGCAGGACAAAACTCTTGCTAGCTGGTGACTTCAAAAGTTTGAAGACCGGCTGGAATCACAAATAGATCTCTTTCCTGTGGTATGGCCCTGTACATTCAGGTACAATTTGCCTCTGTTGTGAAGGTACTAATGACTGTTGGAAGGCGGGATTACTAAAGGAATTATTGGTCTGTTGCGGTAAAGCATCTCCTGCATTATTAGGAAGCATGTTTAACATAACTGCAAAATTGAAAGACAAAATTACCAGAAAACCACAGTGTATTTCACCTAATTGAAATCTGTTTTCATCTGTTGCAGTTACTACAAAGGTATTCGTCAGATGGTACCAGTTAGTGACCAGGACATGAATACCCATCTAGCAGAGATTTCTAGGGTAAGAATAAATTCCATTTTCTTGTCCTGAAATTGGAGCCAAGTATAGCACTGTTTTTCTTTGTCTTCTCTTTCTAACTCAACAAGTGGGTTTTTTGTGTGTGCAAGCATCAAATGAGTTATTTCATAAATCTCTGAAGTACTCCTGTTTAGTGTAGGCGTGCCTTTTAGCCCTTTGTAATGTTGATTATTGAACAGAACCCAGAATGGTTATCATCACTAATCTATCTGAGTGATGTAGGTGCCAGAGCAAACTGTTCAGATTTTTTCACATCCATTGTGGAAAAATTATAGCACTCTCGAATTGTGTTTTCTCGCCACAGCATACAGAGGATTTTTAGCATTGATCATACTGATAACAAGTAATGACTGAATTCAGAGTGCTACCACAGCAAAAATTAGATTTCAGAAATTAAAGAGGAGGCACGTACATTAAGTATAGCCTATTTTAGAGCTGTCTGTACGAGGGCAATACTTCTGCTTTAGCGTGCATGTGAGACGCTCACCATGTGCTCGCCCAGTGGCACTTTTTCTTTTTGCCTTATAGGTTATTGGGGGTTACCTCTCCTGGAGAAGAGCAGAGGGGGGTGGTTGCTAGCTGGGGGTCTGGTTGGAGACTGGTGGAGCAAAGACACTACAAAGCCTGCTTCAGTCTTGAAAGAGCCTGTCCGCTCTGCAGCTGAGCTTAGCTACAGCAGGCTTGTGCCTTCGAAGCACTCGATTTAACTTGAAGAACCAGGAGAGGCCCTCACCAGTCTTAAAAGATGTTGTTTAGCCTGAGCAAAGAGACAGTGTACTTACTGGCTGGTTTGCTCATTTGCTTAATTTAGTTGAAGAGTTCTAGCGTAAGGAGGATGTTTGGGGAATTTTTTGTGTTTTATTTCAGTGCCCTTAGGACCTAACATTTTGCAAATCAACATCCTCATGAGAGCATTTCTATTTTCAGTCATTCACTACAAAACTCATCTGCAGTGACATTTCATTTTCCAGTTCGCTTTATTTATTACACAAATTGAGGTGTATATAAAATTAAAACGTTTGGTGATTAAAAGTAAATTCAATAGTGTTTTAACATCAGCAGAATATGTTGATTCTTTCTATTTACATTATAAATTATGATAAAAATTAATATGGAAGGAGTGATCGAACATTGCAAATTTTGACCAGCTCTAGAAGTCATTTTTATAGAGGAAGGAAAGATGGATGTTTCTCTGCTGCTTTATGCCTTGGATAATCATTTATGCCAGTAGCAATATTTTGCAATTCTTCATTTTCTTAACTAACTTAAAAGGCTAAAGGCATAGCTAGAGACTTAAATCCTATATGTTTGAATGAAAAACATCTGTTTAGACAGGTAGAGCACATTCACTAAAGCAGTTAAATGTTGGGGGGGGGAGGGAGGAAGAGGCAATGGAAGGGTTATTTCCTGCTTCATTTAAAGTCCTTTCTCTCTCTCTCTCTCTCCACCCCCCCCCTTTCCATCTTCATGATTCAGATGGCTTTTTCCAAACATACATGTGCTCACGATCTTGATGAGTTACATCTTTGCTGTAGTGAGGTGTGAATAATTTCAAAGAGTTAAAAAGAGCTGTAGAAAGGATTTCAAACAGCCACGACAGTGACGGAACCAATGCTTAATATCTCAAAAATACGTAGATTGTACCAAGTAAATGCTTTAGTTATACATAGCCATGTTGCTAACAGATGTTTGAGCTGTAGTCTGTGGTTTGACGTTCAGAGTTCAAAATATTTTCCACCTCCCGTGTTAGAGTTGTGGGCAGGCTGGAAAAACACCAGCGGGAAAGTCTTCATCTAAAAATCACCGAACAAAAGTTTTCTCACCCCTTTTTTCTGCCCCAACTGTCATTTAACAAAAGTTACAGGACGCAGAGCTTGCATTTGGAAATCTTGTATGTTGTATCCAACAGCTGTGCACGTGCATAACTTTCAGCTGTCTGTGATTATATTTTGACATGTTTGCTGCCCGCTTGTGTTGTTTAACAGGCACACACCGACTCCTTAAATACGCTTGTGGCTCTACACCAACTCTACCAGTATACTAACAAATACTATGATGAGGTAAGTTGTGGCTTTTGTTTTCATTTTTTAATAGCAATGGTAAAAAGTTATGAAGGCTAACATCAGTCTAAAGGAACAACTTCTGGAATTCCCTGGATAATCAGGTAAAAGCAATGCTGAACAGAAAGGCAATTACACTGGTCAAGGGTCTGTTCTTATAAATGAACAATTTCATTATGGGCCATCTGGTTTTGGTAGTGATAGTTTAACAAGATCTGAAAGAGAAATAGATTTCAAAATCATTTCTCTTCAGTTCTACCATCCTAATTCCTAAGAATTAAGACGTAAGAATGGCACCAAACAAAAAGTAGTCATCAGAGCTATATCAGGTTTCAAGCCAGTGGTTTTTTTATTAGGAACAATCCATTAAACTTGTTTTGCTTGCAGGAATGGGGCTGTGCCTTTTTTATTAGTTAAGATGCACTTAAAACTCCCATGCATGCTACCGTCCCTCTTTTGGTGTGCCAAATGAAGGGCCTGCCCAAGGTAAACCAAAGTAGAGTAACTGCTGAATATAGCCTGATTCAAAAGGAAGCTCATAGATTCAGTCCAAAACGTTTCTTAGGTTTTTCATGCCCTGTGGAAAGGGGGACAAAGAATATCCCAGTGTAGCTGGGCTGTGGCTATGGCTCTCCAAACTTAATCTGAAAACAAAAAGAGAGAAGGAAACTTTTATTCAAAGGTTTCCATGGAAATGAATGCCTCCAGAAAACTCTCAGAATTAAATCAAACCAAGTAAGAACAGATGCTGAATCAAAAAGGAGTACAGCACATGTGAGCTCTCTTCGGTTTGTCTTGCACCTCAGCACAGTTCATGTTTTCACTTATATTTCACACTAAGGCAGTGAGTCTCCTCCTCAGCTTCGCTGCAGCTGCTTTATACAGGAGCAGCCAGCTTGTCGCAGCTTTTAAACAGATGTAAGCAGGGAAAATCAAATCAGCCTGAAAAGTCCTGCAACGAGGGTCGGTACGGGAAGCGGCCAGAGGAATGCAGGCCAACCCGACGGCGTTGGTTTCCTCGCCCTCATCCCCAGTGCTAACCAAGCTGGCTTCCAGCGCCTTCCCAATGTATCTGTGGCCTGACCTCTTACAGAAACACGCAGGGACCCTGGGTGACAGATGAACTGTAAAGCGCTGATTCTTCCACGCCCCCATGTCCCTGCTTCCACTCGTGGTTTCACGTTCGGTGGCAGGCGCAGGGGGAGTCCCACCAGTGGGGACTGTGGGACTTCATCACCGGCAGGCCAGCAAACCCCAGCGCGTAGCTGCAGCTCTTCCTTTCCTGCGCATCACTGTATAACAACAAGGTGCATCTGATGAAAAGGCTGCTAATTCAGAGTTATGGAGATAATCTGTCAAGAACCATTCAGTAAAATTAATCAAGCTTATTTATTTTCCATGAAAATGTTTTAATTTGCATAAATTGGAACATTTTGCAGCTGCCCTTGTCTTTATAACTGACGCAGTGGTTCCCAGCATGCGCCGTACCTTCTGCATCTCTGCAGGGCTTGACAATGACTAAGTGGGTACATTCTAATTGTCCACATTTAGATGAAGGATGTATTCACCAGCAGAGATAATCATGAATTATTTAGTCGAGATTTGAGGAGTTACAGCTAGATGTAATTGTTTAAATTAGGGGAACAATATCAAATTAAATTAGGCCCAATTTAAATACTGTAATAAGTGTTTATTAACTCTGTCTTGTAAAAATGTTTTCACGCTTTAAAAACAAATCCATTAAAATAATTATTTCTAAACAAATTTGCTCCAGTGTTTGAAGGGCTGGTATAGCATTTGAGTTTCAAAGTGAAATTATTGGCTAGATTGATACTGACTGCATTAATCTCCACTGTCAATGATCTGCAAGAAGTAGTAAGAACCCCAGGAAGTGAGAGGCAAACTCTATTTCTCCAGTTCTTGTACTTGCAAGTTTGTACAGTATTTAAACAGAGCTAAAGGTTTCTGCTTGATTACAGTGTCTGACTTTTATTAATAAAGCCAGTTCTAGAAAAGGAACGTTTTTGCCGTGTAACACGTTCTCCTAATGGAGAAATCTAATAGTTGGTGGAGAAGTTTCCCTAAAGGACGGTGGAAATGAAAACCTTTCGAAACCTTTGAAATTTGATCTCAAGAAGCCCTAAAAAACTCTATTTGACAAAAAGCCTTCTCATAACAGTTGACCTTTTCTAGCTCTTGTTTTCAAATCCCTTGTGTCTTAGAGTCATGCCTCCCTATATATGTATTCCGTAGAGCAGAGGCTGCGGGCGGGATGCTGGGGGGCTCCTCTGACGAGCTCGTTGCTTCCTGAGCTACGTGGTGCTGGGCCAGAATCTCGGCATTTCTTGGCGAGAGCCAAAGGGGAGCTGCCGGCAGCTCCCTGACGCTGTGGCCGGACCGTTTTCTTCATCACATTGCCTATAGACACGAGAGACCTTGCGTTGCCATACCTAATGCCTGTGCGTGGACCACCCAGGAGCTTCCCATAACCAAAGCTCATGGGGATGGGCCTTAAGTACTGCTGGTAAATGGCCCTTAAGCCTTGTAGGGTGCACTGTAAGTAAAAGCACTGTTTCTTAAATAGCTATAAAGACGTTTTTTCCCCCGTCTGCTCCATCTTGGAATGTAGTATTTCACAAGATAAAGCGCTACCTATTAATTTGCTTGGATCCCAGCATAATGGGAAACATTACAGCAACTCAGATAAAGTAACGGAGACGATAATTTTTATTGCCTTTGTGTAAAAATAGAACATGGGGCCTACCTATCTTTGGTACAGAGTGAATGCAAAAGACTCTTTACAACCAAAGTAGTATCAAACACTTGGTCCGGGAACTATGTAGTGTATTTTGAGCTAAATGATTCTAAACATTCTGCGTTTGTTTCTTTCAGATTATAAATGCACTTGAAGAGGATCCAGCTGCACAAAAAATGCAGCTTGCCTTCCGTTTACAGCAAATAGCAGCTGCGTTAGAGAATAAAGTGACTGACCTTTGACTCAAAAGCCGCAATAAAGAAATCTGATCTGAAGATGTTCAAATTCATTCTTCCTGTTAAGGAAATAGTGTTCTATTTTTTAATGTATAATTACAACTTTAAATGAAAGATTTCATGGTTTTTTGATAGCAGAGGTGTAATGTAAAAAATTTTTACTGTAAATTATGCTTCTAATTAAAAGCTGTGTTGTGTGTAAATGAATATTCTGTGGGAAAGAGAGTCCTTTGGCTGGGGGCAGGGTGGGGGGTGGAAGAAGGAAAACCTGTAGTTCGATTAATTTAGTAGAATCTGAGACATCAGCAATTAGGATTCATTATGCAAGTAAATTCAGTACTACAGCATCCTTTCTATGTTAAGCAATATTTGTACTAGGAAAACAATAACATACTCAGAGACACATGCAATATCCCCTTTTATTTTGATAACTGGAAATTGACTTCCGTATAGCTCTAGAACTTAGTCTCTGCTCATAATGAACATCGTGAACAACGTGTCTGATTCCTCTGCGAGATCTGAGAGTGGGAATTGCTACCACACACGGTTCTTAATTTAATTATTTATGTCCATGGTGATGCACAGTATTGCACCCACCACAGTTGGCTGCGACGGAAATAAGAGTGATGCCAATGTAGGAGAGTTCTACTGATAATGTCTCATTCAGCCAGAAATCACTGCAAAGAAGGAATTAGTCCTTAAAACTTTACAACTCTTTGTTATTATTGTGAGTTTTATGATATATGCTAATGTGCCTTACTTGTACTAATTCTGTGAATCTGATGAATGGTTTTGTAAAAAGAAGCAGATCAGAAAAAGAAATATTTATGTGCTATTGAATTACTTTTGTGTGAAAAACATGACCAGCAGAATGCTTGTAATTAGCTGCTTGCCGAGAGTGTGCTGTTTAACATGGTTTGATTATGTATAATATCCTATTTTAGAATGGTTCTGATGATTTTTTATTTGAATCTTGGAACTGTCCTAGACATACCATCACTTGTTTTTATTGTATTTGTGATGTAAAATACTAGTATGATATTGGAAAAATCATATACCCATCTATTGATAACCACTCAGTTTTGAGCCTTGGAATGCTGCATTTGATTGAATACACACCATAACCCATAGCAAAGACAATTGAAATAACTCGTCAGAAAGTGTGTGTTTACAATATAGGTAAGCTCCGTACAAATCGAAAAGTTAGGTACGTCTTCTTAAATTGCTGTATTGCACATCAGAGAACTTTATTCCTCTTTGTCTCGCAAGTTTTTGGCAGTAAAGTAGCATTTTAATGAAGCGCTGCCATCTGTACTCCTTCCTTCGTTGTCCTGCCGAGCGCCAGGACTCTGCTGATCCTCAGCGAGCTAACGCGCTGTCTGCTGCCCGCTCTCCCTGCCCAGTGGGTTGTTATACAGTGACTTTTACTGTTTGTTGATATTTTTTTTCCCCCCTTTTTGAAAATTTCCTCGTATTTGTCAGTGGGCCTTTCCTTCAGTTTCCAAAAATCAAAAGCCTCGCCAGAACTGGTTTCCTGCCCAGTAGGCTGGGAGGGGGTTTTTTGGTTTGTTTCGTATTCAACTTCTTGCATTTGTGTATAGTCATTCCTGAACCTGCCTGGGCTGTAAGTTATTTTACACTGTTTAGGACTGAGGTACATGACTTCTACATAAAGGTGCTTTGCCAGCTCCTTCATCAAGAAAGGCATCCTAATTTCATGGCTAATCTGTTTCTTTGTCATTATTTGTAAATCCTGTTAATTGTAAATCAAATACAATGTTTTTTTCCATCAAGTGTCACGGGATCTTTACTGAATTGGGGGGGTGGGTGCTGAAAGGGGTTTGTAATGCTTCCTCCCAGGGTGATAGAGCAGCAGCGTCCGTCAGTCTGCGGTTGGTAATGGAGGAGTACAGCACATCCCGCAGATGGTATGCCTGACATCAGGCCCTTTTTATGGGCATGTGCTCTGAAAAATGAGTGTACTCCTGAGAAGAGAGGATGTAGCGCAACAGCCCCTAGCGAGGCCTTCTTGCCTGATGAAAATCCGTCTTGGGACCTGAAAGCCAATTAAAATATGGGCTCAGCAGCATCTCTCCAGACAGATCAGAAAGCCCTGCTTGAGCAAGCAGGGCTTTCAGAGGGAACATTACGTGTCCCCCGCCATCAGTGACTTGATGCAGTGCAGCTGCAGGCGTGTGGGAGTTCGTGATGGATCCGTTGGTCACTCTTTGGTGCCCTTTTTTACATCCCAGGAAATTTGCAGGCTTTCGGCACTGCAGTGCCGTCTGCCAGGGAACACGGCGGCAGATAACTGTGAGCAGCTGCAGCTGCAAAGGAGACTTAATGCCAGTTCTTCAGTTTCTTTAAGTCTCCTCTCCTGAAAGCACAGAGTTGCAATTTGAATTGAAGAACTGAGCTCGTTTATTTTATTCTTTCCCCTTTTGGCTAAGCTCCTCCTGTGCTTGTTTTTCCACTCTGGTGCTCTGTTTTGTCCAGGCCTAGTTTTTGGCTTCAGTTTTCCCTACGTTTTAGCAATCTGATTCTTAAAGGCTTCATGCTCCTCCTTTGGTTTCTGCTGCTCCTGCCATCTGGTTCATCTGCAAGATAAAAGAAAAAAGCTCACTGGGGGTCTCCCTCCTTTTCATCCCCTCTGCAGCCCCTCTAAGGGGCGCTTCCTTGAGCACAAGAACCTTCTCTCTGCATAACAGGAGCTACTCTACTTCACAGCGGCAGCTGTGAACAAAACGCCCTTCCTTGGACATCTCCCAGCCACAGTCCAGAGGTGGGTGCAGGCTGTCGACCACCACCAGCAGGTCTGAATCCCATTGCTGATTTCAGCCTCTCCAAAGGGTTTCCTTGTCTCCTCACCAGCAAACAAGCAAGTAGAAATCTCACATGATGGGACAAGGCCCCTGCCCCTGCTTGCCTGATATGGAGTAACTCGCCCAGCTGAACAGGAATTTGGGGTTTTGTCTCTGGCCAGGAATCTGCTCTCTATTCCTTAGTGCCCAGTTTCCCGCTGACACCTTGTAGATCTTTTTGCCGCTCTCTATACGCTATAGATTTATAAGCAAGCGGTTATGGGTGGAGGGGACCTCGGCTAGCTTGCATGTGTGAGGCACAGTGCTTCTTCAAGATGGTTTCTCTGATCAGTCTGTTACAGCCGTACTTGAGCCTCCCGCTTCTGCAGGCTGCTGCGTTGGACATGTGTTTCTCAGCCCGCTCAGTCTGAGCCGTGTTTACACGCGCTCTCTAAAGCTGGCCTTTCTGGCAACCTTTTGAAGACCATCACTATAAACAAAAATGGACAGGGAATTCAGAAACTCAAACTGGAATTCATAAATTCACAAATTCCCAAACTGTTGTAACATGAGAGGATTTTTAGCCAGCTGCATAAAGACTTGAAATGGCTCTGAGCTTGAAATTCAGCTATCCTGGACTTACCAGCATTGATGAGATTTCACAGCCAGTCCTTTACTGTTCCAGGTTCTCAAGCCTTGTTAGTAACACAACCATTTTCAACCATAGTGTGCCATGGTAGTATGGGCATGGCATAAAAAAAAAAAATCTCTGCCTGTGACCAGACAACCCCTCTTTCACGTGCTTCCTGGGGCTGCAACACCTCGATTTACCCTGATAAATTAAGGTTCTAGTCAGGTTCCCCATTTGCACCTATCACGTGGTGTAACCGTTCTCTGAGGACTTCCCCTCTAAAGATTTTGATCTTGAGCAAAGATTGCCTTCTTTTAAGACTTCTTCCAAGTCTGTTGTCTTCTCTTAGAAAAAGCTTATGGGGGAAGTTTTTGGGGTTTTGTTTTCTTCCTCTGTCTAGAGATAACTTGCCAGAGCAATGAGACAGTCACCTTCAGAAGTTTATAGGAAGATGCCTGGCTGCCATTTTTCTACCAACCGCTGGCTCGAGTCCTGTGCTATTCTGCTTTACACTCAGAGGGGCTGAAATTTGGCACTTTGAGTCACTAGAGTTGTTGCACTCGAAATCTCAGCACCGTGGTCCTTGTGACTTGCTTTCATCCCTCATTCCCAGTTCAATGCAGTCAAGCTCGGCGCCTGAATCTTTCCAGGTTCTCCGTTACACAAGCTCCTCTCTTCTCAGAGGTCTGCTTTGCCAGACCTGCCTGGAGCACGGGATTCCCTAGAGAATGAATGACAGCAGCCCACAAGCTAAAATGATCAGTAATTCTGTTTTCTCAGGCTCTGTGCTTACCTAGTCAGTCTTACTGTCTTTTTTATTTTGAGAAACCCTCCTTCAGTTGATGAATGATGAATTTGAAAGGTGGAATCGTAAACTAGAGTTGGTCTTTCAGCCTTCCTCTTTTGTTAGCCTTTGTCTCGATGGGGCCTAAAAATGATGGTGGAAGTCTTGATGTTCGACAATCCCTGCAGAAGAGAAGGAAAAGAGACTTTCCAGACCCACAGTTATCAGGAAGTTTTTAAAGGTTTTGTTTTCTTCAAATCGTGTCCCCTTATGGCTCAGTGGCAAGGAGCATTTCTCCATCCATTAGAGAAGAAAGTGGCTTCTCCTGTGCAGGCTTGTAATAACCGTCCGTGCTCTGTAAGATCACTGCCGTTCCACCAGTCATTCAGGGCTGACTTTTGTCTCGCCGGTGCATACTGCTTGGTGCTGCGTGTCGTTCCCAAAGAGGACAAATCCTACTATCATTCATAGCCAGGCAATCAAAAGCTATTTCATTTACCCATGTATTCCTGCTTCTTTGCTGCTTTTCAGATAATTGCCATTCGAACCAGAAGAGTTTTGAGTGCTTTCCTTCTTTTTTTTAAGCTTTTAAAGCACCTATGTGTCTTAACAGATTGAACACTTCAGAAAGAAACTATTTCTTCAGTGGGACAGAGGACAATAGCTCTCGTACAGCTGTATATGGCTCATCTTAAAAGGAAATAAAAATCCCACCATGAACCACACACTGTGTTTTTGAAATCCTTTATTCAGTGCTCTAATTCTGAACAATGTTTTCGGCTTATTTAATTCTCCTCAAAATTGAACGTTGAACAAAACTCTCTTTTTTTTTCTTTTAATCTACTGTAATAAGAAAGGAGTGAAATGAAAAATGTATTCCTTTGATACCCTTAATCTTTCCTCTCCCGTGGCTATGCTCCTATTCAGTAAGAGATCATACTTGCTAGTTGCAGAGCCTGGATGCCAATCCATGTGATATAAAACAAATCAAAATCCATGTTTCCTGCAGCTGCATCTGGGACCATGGCAATGCTCACAATTGTAAAACTGCCTCCAGGATGTTATTTGGAATTTTTTTATTGTGGGTCTGGCTGGTTTCCTTGTCCTCCTTCCCGTGATCCTTCTTCATGTGGGTTTTCACCTTGTGTTTCGGTGGCACTTGCTGGACCAGAATGCTACATTCCTCTGAAAGCCCAAGGAAGGAACAATCGCTGTCTGGATTAGTCATGCACTTCTCAGCCCCAAAGCGTCCCGTGGGCACTCAGGCCCTCCCAGGCTCAGCTCACTGGAAAATGATAGAAGTGGAGTTTTTATGCTAGAGCAGACAGCCTTACTGAAATATAAAACATTTCCATCTGTCTAAACTAAGTTGTGTTTGTTTTGTTAATAAAAACCCACTGGTTACGTACAATACTATTCATAGCTCATGTACGAATGGCCCTTCTGAGTTGATCTAAGCTCCACCTAAAGTCTGCAGCACCCTCTACCTTAGACTGGCGGCTACGCTACGCTAGCCCCAAACTAGAAAACAACACAGATGTTAACATCATTTAGCCTTTAGATGAGGCTAAATAGCCACATCTCATTTACCTGATGTGGGTACTTTTAGCCTCATTGCTGCTTTTAGTGGACTAAAGTTTGTCTTGTGAGGCTGCTATATGATTACGATATCCAGTAGTCCCATGATGAGGCCTTAAAGTCTGGCTACGGGAACAGAAAGACGACCATCAGTTTCAGCAGCAGCAGGTCTAGCATCCGTCATTCCGCTCAGCCTTCAATATATATTCCACCCTTTATTTTAGCATGATCTTATTTTGCTTTCCTTGTGTACTTGAAGCATTTGCGATCCTCTATTTGTATTCTGGCACATTACTGCTCGAGATGAGATCATCCATCTGGGTTTTGTGCTATTTTGGAGCTACAGGTTTGGTATTTAATAGGGTCATACTCTGGTGCACTTACTCCTCTTACAATAATATTTGATAGAGAGCTGTGTCGAGTTATGTTTTTGCTCACTGTGTGTGAAGATTCATATGCTGATTGCTTTGACCTGGCTAGCTATAGTAAGAGCCTGTAACTGCCCAAGTGCTATTATAGCTTTTGATTTAGGTTATGGTTGTGATTTTATCTTTCTCTCCAGTGAAAGGAAGATTAGAAACCTTTTGTTTGCCATTTAACCGGAAAATGTGAATAGTTTAGCTGCATCTCTAAGAGAAAAGAGGGGAAAGGGGAGGTGATGTCCTTTCCCTGTGAGGTGGTTTTGGACTATTCTTTTTTGAGGTTAACCAAGACAGTGACGACAAAGACCACTTCAGCACTGCTGGAACTCACAGACTTCTTAAGTTTCTTTGTGGTTAATCATTCATGTGAATTAGCAGGACAAGTTTTTTAATACAGAACTTGAATTTAATTTCAATCTGTGCTGTCCATCATTGTCTGTCTTTATCGGGTTTTTGAGATGACAGCATACACAATGTATCTAAGATTAGATTCTGGCTTTAAATATTTAGAGCCTGAATCACATCTATTTGTACTTCATTTCAAGGTTGAAGTAATGTGGCAGGACACACATTCTGCAGTAGTTAAAACTCACAAATCAAAGGAGTGCTGAATTATTCATTTTAAACTTTTAAGCAATTTCTTTTTGTGGGCCTGCACCCACGTGCTGCTTGGGGCAAGCTGCGGGATCGCCAGCTGGGCTGTGAGGCTCTGCCCTGCTAAGGTCTGCGGGTTGTTTCTGCTAATGGCTGATGCAGTTATCTGGGGAATTGATTGAGCCTAATAAATTCCAGGCTGGGCTTTGGTTACCTCCTATTTAACTCAAACTGCTCTCTGACAGGTGATTTGAGAGTCTCATCAGAAGAATTGATCCACTACGTATGACCAACTGGCACGTCTGCAGCCAAAAACTTTCTGTTACCCATCTGCTGGGAAAGGATGGTAGTTTTAGCCTCTCTCCAGCAAGTGACAAACCAAAGGACAGATGCAAGGCTCCTTCACTGCAAGGCCTGAGCCACAGGGCCAGGGAGAGGATCAGATTGCTGAGCCTCGCCAAGCTTTGAGGGAGGAGGCAGCTGCCTCCGTAGGCATGTAGTCCTCAAGACCAGGAGGAGCTGCTCTGAGCAATCACTGTGAATGCACCATTTTCTGCCTTGCTGACATGCAGGAAGCCAAGAGGCAGGCTAAATCTCAGGTGGGACAGATTAGATGGCAAACTGGGAACGTGTCTCCAAGATCTCCATCCTCTTTCCATTGCCAAGGATCTGAGCCTGACACAAACTGCACCATGGTGCAGGCAGCATTGCTCAACCGAGTCTGCTCCAGCACTGAAACAGCAAAACTGCATTTGTACAGCTAGCCATGCACGTGGCACAATAAGCAGACCTTGGTCAAGCGTGGTCCAGCCATCTATGTCCAGTGCTGCGGCAGCAGAGCGGGCACTGAGAGTCACTGCCATGTCCAGGCACCCTTCAGGGTGCTCTCAGCTCCTGGATATGGGTCTAGGGACAGGAGTGGCTTACAGGGCTAATAGTTAGGAGTACCTAAATTAAACACAACTTGTTGAAATCCTAGTTCAGAGTATAGAAAGTCAGAGCAATGCTAAGAAGAATAAAGAAACCTCAAAGGTCAAAATTAACACTGAACTCCAGAGGTATAAAGAGAACCCAATCCAAAAAGCATCCTAGAAACATAACTCAGTTCACACTTACTCTTTGCAGTTACCAGCAGCACTGAGAAACACTAGTCTGTATGTTGATAGCTGTATTAGAAAGTGTGATGTGGATATGGATCATCCGTGAAGTAGCTGCACTTTTACAGCTCTGACCATTGTGGTGCTCCTGCAGAAATGTTGAACAGGCATATGTTACAATTTTGAGGAAATGTACGTTTCCTGCCCCCTTTTTCTTTTTCCTTAGAGCTATGAGACATTTTCAGCTTCATTGATGAATGGCTGCACCACAGAGGTAAGTCACGTTCACAGTCATATTCTGCTCCACGAGAACTGAATTTCATAGTTATTTTTTCCCAAACTTCACAGTGACTCTCCTTCTCTGTTTACAAGTTTCTCCACAGAGGTTGATGAAGATAGATCTGTTATTCTAGCAGTGTATAGTTACACTCTGTTATGGGCTATCTATATGCACAAAAAAATTACATATGCAGTTCTTGATAACAAACCCAGATACTTTAAATTCTCAGTGGCACTTCTTCCTGATGCTTTTTGTTTGGTTTTTGTTTGTTTTAATGAGGATTTTTTATTTTACTAAAGGAAATTCCTTTACTAAGGAAATTTTAGCCTTACAAGCCTGCATATTTTATTTTTGCAAATGGGACTGAATTCTGTTCTCATTACAACTACTGGGTGTTTTGCTTGGATCTAAGATCCAAGAATGTGACACAATGCAGTTTTAGGCACTATTCATTAGGCTAAAAACCCATTTGCTTTGGTGGTAAACCAGGCTATTTTTTTTTTAAGGTTCACTTAGAACATTTCACATAACTAGTAACACGATTGTGTTTTTGTGATTTTTTTACCTCCGTTTATTGTTCAAAACAGGGAAGAAGCCAAATTCTCTTGTGTGAATGTGGACATCATAATATTCGAGAATGATCTGGCTCGTGTCTATCTGTCAGCCATATAATCCATGCCTCTAACAAGAAAATAAATGGGCTCAAATTGCTAAGAAATAAAGAATCATAGAATCATAGAATGCTTTGGGAGGGAAGGGACCTTTAAAGGTCATCTAGTCCATCCCCCCTGCAATTGGCAGGGACATCTACAACTAGATCAGGTTGCTCAGAGCCCCATCCAGCCTGGCCTTGAATGTTTCCAAGGATGGGGCATCTACCACCTCTCTGGGCAACCCGTTCCAGTGTTTCACCACCCTCATAGTGAAAAATTTCTTCCTTATATCTAGTCTAAATCTACCCTCTTTTAGTTTAAAACCATTACCCCTTGTCCTGTCACAGCAGGCCTTGCTAAAAAGACTGTTCCCATCTTTCTTGTAGGCCCCCTTTAAGTATTGAAAGGCTGCAATAAGGTCTCCCCGCAGCCTTCTCTTCTCCAGGCTGAACAACCCCAGCTCTTTCAGCCTTTCCTCATAGGAGAGAAGCAGCTGATGAATGGATCAGATCAGGTCCATATGCATTCCCTTATCTTTTCAACATGCTCTTATGTATTAACATAGCTGGAGCATTGATCTGACTATTACTACACTGCAAATGTTGCCCCTGCTCACCCTGGATCCACTGAAGCATACAGGAGGTCCCTAGTGATTTAAATGGACTCTGGATCTCTTCTGCAGTCTCCAGGTGATTTACTCTAAAATCAATTATATTTGCTCTAAAATTAATACAATTAGTGCTTTAACATGATCAGCATGAGAGAGGAAAGTGGAGGTTGATGCAGGTGGCTAAGGTAGGGAGAGAAGGGACCCAAGTGGATCATACATCAGGTTGATGCTGTTGTCCTAGTGCCTGCCCTGCAAATGGAGGGCTGGCATGGCCTGGCCATTGGACATTGTGATTACTGTGTGGAATAATTCCTGTCTTCATCCAAAAATCTTGACATGTTTTGCAAACATTAATTAAGCACTGTGAGGTGGCATCCTGTTTCTGTTGACGCAATTAAAAAAAAAAAAAACAAACCCCACTCGCCTAAGGTTAGAGAACAAGTTAATGGCACAGCTGGGAATAAAACTTAAGATTCCAGGTCCTTGGCCCTCAACTCTAGCCTGCTGGCAGCATGCCACGTACAGAAAAATGAAAATTGATCCAGCTAAATTGCTATCTCCAAGCTGACAATTTTCCATGACTTTGTAGAGAAAAAAATTCAGAGGCAAGGTTGGGAGAAGAAAAACCTGCCTGGCAAGGGTGATCTGTGCTCAAAATTTATTGTTCAAAGCAAAACTCCTGCCTGCACTTAAATATATGCAGCTGTTTGTTGAAAAGAAGTTTGCCCAAGTTGCAGTCTGCAAACTATGGACATTCAGCATCTATGAAGGGGATATGTGAGGCTGGGTTTTTAGTGTTTCTGAGCATATAGTCTGATCCTTCCTACAAACGTGGGCAAAATATAACTCTACCAGTCCTGTAACAAATTTGAGAGTGTAACTTTGGCACCATCTACAATTGCCCAAAATGCCCTCATAGACATGGATGTACACGTGTAGGTGATGTGTGTACTCCCAGGGGATAGCCAGCTGGACATGGCCACCTGTGGCGCAGAGCTCAGTGCCACTTGAGGACAAGGGCAGCTCATCTGGCCGCATCCACAGCCCCACTGCAGTCCCCAGAGCCATGGCTGCCCTGTTCTCCTCACTAAGCTGATGTTTAACCAGACTGGGTGTCCCTGTCTGAACCATGGGAGTCACACCTCTAATTCCTGCAGTATGGCTTGCTCTACCTACCTCACTAAGCGCACAGCGGTGCATAAACGGATCCTTACAAGCACAGGTCCTACCCATGCCCTGGCCGTGAGCAAAACCCTGCAGGACACACGGTGCCATCTCAGGAAGGGAGCAAAGGGCTGCACTGTCCCCCTCTCCCAGTCCCACGTACAGGGTTCAGGCATACAGGGCTGGTGTCAGAGGGAGCTCCAGCTTGCGCTGCCCTGACAAAACTCATCGCCACACACCACAGTCAGGCCTGAGCACTGCCGTGCAGTGGCAGGGGAACCCATGCTGCCTCTCCCACACGCTCCCTGCCTCACAAGCCACCTGAGTGCACTGGGTTAGAGATGCCCAGGCAGCAAGGGCAGCCTTACCCCGGCTCACAGCACCACCAAACTGACCTTTCTCAAGCTGGGCTAAATATTTCCATGGTGCAAAACTGGTTATGATCAGATAAAATGTTTCCACATAGACACAATGACAGGAATGAGTTGTCCCAGTGAAGCTGACTGGTCCTTCTGGTTTTGGCTTTGGGGATTTTTTGGGAGGAGAAAGCATTTGGCTGAGCTGAATGAAATATAAGATGTTAGAAAAAAAGCAGTACAACTGATATGATATGATATGATATTTTAAAGATTTTTCCCCCTTTAAATAATCTAAAATGTCATTTAACATGGGCAAGGAAATTTGATTTTACAGGTACATAAATATATATGTAACTATATATGTGAGCAGGGAGTGTTGTATTACTATATTTAACACGGCATGCCTTTAATAAAACTTTCCTGTGGAAAACTCTCAGGGATTTTTAATCCAAGCAGCTAACCATAGAGTTTTCCCCATAACAGTAAATTATGACAATTTTGCTCAAGGCTTTAACATCCCTGAGTCTTCCTCACTGCTTTGAATTAGATTGTTATGATCAATATTAATAGTCCCTGATCAGATATGGTCACCACAAAACCAAGATGAAACCCTCTTTGCCTCTGAATTTTACTGCAAATGTGAACATTTATCAACACTTACCCAAGACATAAATGAGAAAGAGAACAGCTATATCATGAAAGAGCTTAGTTAAAATTTAACCTCCATGCCACATGTCTAGAGTATTTTCCAGAAGCAAATGTAGACTTAGTGTTATTGCAGGAAAGATGGTAAAATCTGTGAATATTTGTGATCAACATAAACCCTGTCCACTCCTAACTGTTCTGGAGAGTAAGAAAGTATTATTTTTTCTTTGTGTGAGCATAGCTTTACACTAGCTCGCATGACAGTCTTTCTGTCTCCAGCTGTCATTGTTTAGAATATAAAAAATTCCTAAACATCTATTTACAAGCAACAACAATACACCCCAAAACAGCCAAAATACCCGGCCCTTTCGGTGGCATCAGCTGTAGTGGCTCAGCATACCTTTTGTTCGGCTGGTTGGTTTTGCTGCACACCCGCCGTGAAGAGGCAACCACACCGTGTTTAGGCTTGCCCAGGATGGGTCAGTTTCCACACACCTGGGCTTTCAATTCCTGGCCCAACTTTCATGTTGAACTAAAGTTTGCCTCCGCCATTTTGACAAGAATTATCTCCAAACCTTTTGCTTGTGCTCTTTGATGGGACACATAGGCAAGGCAAGGCAGAAAAGGCATTTGCCCAAAAGAGCTGGCAAGGCTGGGAAGAATCTTTCAACAAAACATTGGTTAAAAGCAGTAGTTTAGCTGTCTGAATATAAAGCAGTCTCGGAGAGAGGTGAGTCATTTTTCAAACAGCACAACAGAGCTATTGGGGGCAGGAGGAAAAAGGAAACATGAATTTTTAAAGCAGATTTTGTACAACTCAAGTCGAACATGTTTGTCACTGGAATCAGTAAGAGGAGCTTGCTGCACTAAATACCCTTCAGAGCCGGGGCACGTCGCATTTCTCATCTTCTCCCCTCAGGGGTGATTTACTACAAGAGGATAATTTTGTCCAGTCACATACCCACCAAGCCAGTGGCTCTGTGGGGCATCTCAGGTGCCCATCCTTGTTTCTCAGTGCACCTCACACACTGTCTTTTTACCATCTTTGTAGGCCACCATGTTGGTGCATGTAGCCAGTGACATAAGAGAAGATCGCCTGTGGTAGGAAACAGCTCCAAATCCAGTAGGTATTTCCTCCAGTCCTATGCCACGGCTGTGGTGAAAGCAAAAGCCTCCTCCTCCTCCTCTTTCTCCAGCATAGAGCCCCTGAAGACCAGACAGGAGATGGGACCTGGGGGCTGGACTGCCACTGCTCCCCACCAGCCCAGCACCCACCTCCTCCACCATCTGCCCTAGCACGAATGTGTGTCCACAGCTCCTCACTGTCAGCAGGTAAAAAGAGAGCTTAAAACCCAGAGACAACATCTCCCATGTTTGCCACAGGTTTGCCCAAACAGTGTATTCAATTGGTGTCCCAGGAGGTAGAGACGCCATTATGGTGGCCAGTTTGACCAACTGCTCCTGGGGAAAAAAAAGAAAGATAAAAGTGTGAAACAGAGGGTCAGCAGTATTTACTCTCTAGGCCTTAAGCCTTGCAATGTCCTCAGTTTTTTCTAGGTGTTCTCTAAAACCGTAAGGGCTCACTTCTCAGTTCTAGCAACTGGAGCTTTAAGAAAACACAAAATATCCTGAGGCTTAGGATGCAGTTGATGAGGTGGTGACAAGCCTGGTCTCCAGCTCAGAGGAGCAGAATGGTTTCACTTGTTGCCCTCCCCTTTGCTTTCTCATGTTCCCTTCTCAGCCAGGAGAAGAGGGAGGGCTTTTGCCATGCACTGCCCCACTAAAGCATGCCCAGAAACCAAGAAGCCTGCAGGCACTCTTGTATCCATTTCTTCCTCTCAGTGTTTGCATCTGAAAGCAATAATAATAGAAAAGACACCTCAAGTGAGCACAAGATCCTGCACTATCTTATACCCTAAAATCACCAGGTTCTGTTTCAGAAATTTTCTTCTGAGGTTAATCACTTCATCAGCTCCATTTGCAGAAGATGATTGCCGTGATTTCTAGCAAAACCTTGGACCCTTTCACTGACTTTTTGGAGGTGAGTTTTTCTAGCATTATTTATTGTGACTTCTCCCTTGTTGCCTCAACAGCTTCTCTCCTATAACACCCCTCAGCTTTTTGTGCTCCCCCCAATCACCCAACACAGCCCACCTACTCTCACACAAAGTCTATTTACCTCCTGCACCCTTATCACCTTATGCCTTTTGGACGTACTAGCCACCACCCATTTCATAGGATCATGGGATAATTCAGGTTGGAAGGGACTTCAGGAAGGGATTATCCCTCTCTACTTAGAAGTTGTTAGACCTCATCTAGAGTACTGTGCCCAGACCGTCTGTCCCAATCAGTGCCAGAAAGACATCTATCAACTGAAACATGTTCAGCGTAGGGCCATGGCAACGGTTGGAGCACTTGCCCTGGGAGGGGAGGCTGAGGGAGATGGGCTTGTCCAGCCTGGCTTCAGGCAGACCCAACAGCAGCCCTCCACTACCTAAGGGGAGGACATCAGGAACACAGAGACAGGCTCTTCATAGTGGAGCATGGCAGGAGGACAAAAGGCAACAGGCACAGGCAAACACCCATTTCATGAACTCCCAGGATGAGCCTGTGGCCAGAGGAACACATATAATTTTGTTTGAATGGCATTCCCTGGCCTGCACTATATAGAAAATCAAAAGATTTCTTTTTAAGTCTACAAATCTATACATATTAATGTAAAAACATCTGTTACTAACATGGAACATCAGTCATCTGAAATCCCCCCCTCCCAGCGAGTAACAGCATCAAAGACTTTATTTCTGCTATTATTAAGTATATTGTTTACAATAGCACAGAAGACCACAGAGAGAGTTAAAAAGATATTTGCCATCTCTCATTAGCAATGTCAACACTGTCTCCTGGGTAAAAGGATCTTTGGACAAAAGGGTAAAATCTTCCATCTGGAAGGTTTGAAAGTCTCTCTGAGTTTTTGTTCCTTAAAGTCTTTGGTGTTTGATTCCTATGTTGGGGAGGAGGGTTGTCTGTACATCAGTTTCTCTTACTGGAGGCAGGATCTGTTTTGCAAGTTCTCTGTTTTCCTCTCTTTTGCAAAGGGGCAGTTACAAGTCATTCACTCTATGTTGTTTATAATTTTCTGTTCTTTCAGAATAATTTTCAAAACACTTTGATTTTCTTTTCAGCTGTGAAAGAATAATCCAAGACCAAACATGTTATTCTTTGAAATTAACTCACTCACTAAAGCTGGTTTCCCTATAAATTTTACTGAAGTGGATGATTAAGAACTCTTCTCTACAAATAATGTTTCATGCAATACAGCTGTAATGAGACTACAGTCTGATTATTTAAATGGATGAACATTTTTATTAACTGCAAAATCACTTCTGGCATGCTCTATATTTAATACTTAAAGAGACTTTGAAATCACAATAGTGGTTTCACACATGCTCAGGGAGGTTAGCTCCAAAGGCTGGTTACTTCAGTCCTCAGAGTTGACTCTGGCCTTCATGGTCCTCTAGGGCACCAATTAAACCTACAGGACAAGCTTTACCAAGAACCTGAACTTGGAGTTAGATTCCACATACTCCCTATTCTCATGCCCTGCACAGAGCAGATGCAGGGTTATTTGGTCCTAGTGGATTTCTGATGTCCTTTAGAGAGCAAAAAGCCCACCTTGAATGGCAGTCATCCACACACATCTGCAAGTGGATGAGAGGAAAAAAGGAATTCAACAAATAAAGAAACAAACTTAAGACTGTGATGAAATAATAAAGAATACATAAAGTGAAATGCTTCAGTAGATATATGTTCTGCATACCAAAGTCAATGACAATGAGGTTCTAAAAATTCTTCCCTAGCCAGCATAAGGCAAGAGCACAGCATTTATAAGCTCTTAACCCACAAAGTTACACTCCAGCAATGGGCAAGCTTCTGCCTCATGGCTAGCCAGGAGAAACAGCTTAGAGGGATCCAGAATGACACCCCCAGGGAACCCTGTGAAGAACAGCCCGCTTGGGAGATATACATGGGAAACAGTGAAGGTGTGGGATTCATGTTCCTTCAGGGCTTTTGAAGCTCCCGAGGTTTTAGACATAGCCAGTGATAAGTTCCACTAAGAGACATTTTGCTTCTATATTTCTCTAGAAGAAATTTGAATTGAAGACACATGGTAGGTGCTGGGTCTTCTGCAACAAACCGATATTGTCTTAAGTTATGCTGCAACTATTTGTGATATCTTCTCCTCTCTCTGAGGCCTGGTAAAAGTTATTCAATTATCTACTACTTGTAATTGTTACAAAGGACCCCTAGGACGAGCACATATGTGGTCTAGGATCTGAAGACAGGTTGCTCATTTGAGTACAGCTAGATGTCCCCACAGAGGTGAATCATTAGATGGCACTAGTTTGAACCTGCATACAGCATGGCATCATGCCCAACCCACCCTGTCCTACTTCTCAGCGCTACTTTCTCTCATTACTACTCTGAGCTAGTTATGCTGCCTTCAGTGTAGGGCTTGCTGTGGCAATAGACTGTGAAATACAGTCTAGCCAAAGCCATGTCTGCTATTGTACAAAGTGGATACGCCCAGAAGCACTTTCATTGTTTGCCTCCAGACTGTGGTACCTTAGAGGTTGGCAGGCAATTGTGGTTTGCATGTTTTACATTAGAGAAGAGTCAAAAAGAAAGAAAAATACTTGACAGTACAAGAAGGCTGGGTTGAGAATCTGATTTTTGCTGTGTGTTCATGTAATGTTACCAGTGAACCATAATGATACCCATGAAGGAGCTGTATGATGACCTCTATTGATCCCAATGGGTGGTTCTTACAGTGGTGTCGTCTGTTGTCCTCCTTTAGAGAGGGATGCAACCAGACTGGAGTGGAGAAGGAGAGGCCTTCCCCATAGATCACTTTAAGCCTTGCTGATTGATTGGAGGAGGAGTGTGAAGTCTTTACACTGGCACCTTTTCCTTGACTTTGACCTTTCACAGAACCAGGGGCCCATCAGAAATATCCCACTCCGAAAGGAATTTTCTCACCTTTCCATGGTTTTTTTTACTTTGTTTTGTGCAGATGTCTTTTTCTCCTCCCAAATTCCCCAGCTTAATGCACGTGAGAGGGAACAGATGACCTAGCCCTAAGAGAGCTGCACTCTACAATAGTTAGCTGAAGGGCTAACTGCAGTATTTTGAAGGCCAAAAAGTCCTACACGACACAGGTATGTTGTGAAGGAGAAGAGAACTTACTAAGCTTCTGAACAAAACTAATTTTTTACGGTATATGTGGTGAGACACTGGAACAGGCTGCCCAGAGAGGTTGTAGATGCGCCATCACTGGAAGTGTTCAAAGTCAGGTTAAATGGGGCTTTGCGCAACCTGATCTAATGAAAGATGTCCCTGCCCATGGCAGAGGGGCTGGTCTAGATGATCTTTGAAGGCATCTTCCAGCCCAAACCATTCTATGATTCTGTGATTTATGGAGTATTTCAGCCTCACAGGTAACAAGTCAGAGGGCTCGCAATAAAAATAAGTCATGTTCATTTCCTGAGTATTAACTGGTCCAGAGTACAAATGTACTGAATGAACCTGTCTCTATATAGATATAAACAAATAGATGATGTTTCAAGTTTGAAGTGCAGAGAATTCATAAGAACTTTTTCCTATGGCAGAATAGCACCATTAAAACTTTTAAACTAAGGATAAAAAAAAAATGAAAACCAAAAATGACCACCCAGTTGAGCACTTAAAAGCATCAACAGAGGCTTTCATTTGAGAATTATCCCTTTTACCCTCTCTTTTAACTTCAGAAAAATTATACAAAGGACCAACTCTTTCTCCATTCAGCAACATTTGAGATGGTGCTAAAGATAAGACCCATTGTCAGGAGATGGGGAGAGAGCGGAGAAGGGGAAAGGGAAGGGGAAGGGCAAAGGGGACAAAACTTAGAGATGAGCTGGGAGGCATTTTGCTTTTTTTTTCTGCTGGAGTCTGATCTGGCTTTCCTGAACACAAATTAGAGAAAGTCACATAAAAGCAAGAGATAAGAAATGCAGCCTCTGTTTCTGGTGTAAGTCTCTGCTGAAGAATGACAGATGCATGCATAGCCTTATCAGTCACAGATGTATACAAGCATCAGATTGTTTAAAGTTTTTCTTTTAGTTGCCTTTTTGGCCATAGGCTTAGAATAACATTGCAAAGGATTCAAGCTTAGTCAGCTGAACCAAACTTCCATTAAAGAGAAGGCATAAACAACCAGATAAGAAAAGAGAAGAAAGAAGACAAGGAAGTTGAAAAAAGGTGATATTCAGGAAAGACATAGTGGATGTGATCTAGCCAGGTTCTGGCTGTCTGAGCGGATGACACCTCTGGGCTTCTGAAGGCGCAGGGTTGTCACTGTGGGTCCCACAACCCTAAAGGTGGGAATGTGGCAGTCACCACAGTAAAGCTTGCTCCTTTCAGTCCATCTGCTCTCCTGTCATTGATATTTACAGCCCCACAAATGTGGATAGGCCCAGCCGCCCATGCTTTCATTATTAGACCCAGCATGCAGCACATAAAATTTTGTTCATTAATTCCCAATTTCACATTTGTCTTATTTATCAAACACAGCCTTTGGGGGATAGCAATGAGAATCTTGGGTTTTGCTAATCTCATCTTTTTCTCTTTAACCCTTTCTTTATTTGTATGAACAATTTTAGATAATGGCTTGATTCTGCTTTTTTTTATTTTGGAGACTTGGAATATAAACCTCTCATCACTACGCCCTTATCTTCTTTAAGTGATCTGGAGACTTATGTCCTTCTTGCAGGTAGCAAAAAGAACTAGAACAGGGGTTACTAAAGAATTATTGCTATGTTTCCCTATACTAAACCATCAGTGCCATCTTGCCCTCATTCCTGTACCATGAGCATCCACTTACCTGTGAACTCCTTTCTTTTACCTTCCTTCTGGAATCAGTAAATACTATTTTTCATTAGTTCAACTTTAAAAAGATTTAGAGGATAGGAATGTAATAAACCCCTGTCAACATGGTTTTAGGGAAATAGCTCTTGTCAAATAAACCTGAATTACTTCTAAAATGACATTACAACTTTGATTAAGTGCGTCATAGCTCCACAGTTATCTTTGACTCTTATAGATCTGTTGAATTAATACAACATTGCACTGATCTAAAATTGGTGCTATACAACATAAATGCAATAAGGTAGAAAGTTAACTCTCATTTGTGGAAAACATCATCGCCAATAGAGTATCATCAGTGACTGTGGGAAAGTTTCACTAATCAGGACGTCGACTGTTTTCACAAGTGATCAAGGAGTAAATTGTGATTCTAGGCACAAAGACTGAAAAAGTGGTAAACAGTAATGGAGAACAGAGGAGACAAAACCCTCTGATTGCACAGTAATCTGAGTCCCTTCAAAGAAACTGGGATAGCCAAAGGATATTCTTCCTTTTTAGAAAGATGAAGGGAAGGCTAGACTTACCAAACAGGGGACAGCATGCAAGAAAAGGCTGAGGGTACAGTAGACCAAACCTGTAGCAACAAAAACCAGGTTACATTGGCTAGGGGAAGGTTGAAGAGGATTAGTAAACTGATTAAGTGCTTCAGGTATTGGTGAGTGAAGACTGAAATACTGTGTGTGGTTTGGGGCCCATTTTTAAAAAGAATGTTGACAAACTGGAGAAGATAAAGCAACTAAATTTTTGGAGAGCTGGAGCGACAAAGATAACAAGCCCAGTCTCTTTTAGCTTACCAAAATGAAGACCAAAGAGTGGCTAGGTAAGCGCTTTCAAAGGAAGAAGCTACTGAGTAGTAATGCATTTTTTAATTCCAGCAGTGAAAAACCTATCGAGAACCAGTGGGGAAAGAAAGAAAAGGAAAGAACGGAAAGAGAGGAGGGAAGGGGAGGGAAAAAAGGAGGGATGAAGGGAGGGAGGCAGGGAGGGAGATAGACCAGCTGTAGAACTAGGATTGAAAAAGCAGGTGATTTACCATTGAAACAAACTACCAAATTAAAAGGTTTGCTCTTCATCAGTTGGGGTTTCCAAATTAAGTCTACATGCTTTCTCAAACATGGCTTTCTCAAACAGTTGAAAAAAAAAATGAACGCAGTATGTGTTTCATGGTTCCTTTCTTTACAGTCACTTCATGCATGGCAAAAATGGTCTGATGTTTTCTTTGAGTTGGCATGCTGAGGAAGCCTGGTGCCTTTATAGTGTAGAGCAGGAGTTTGAAATATGGCACAGGAAAATTGTCTTCTGCTGGCCACAAAACATCTATGTTTGACCAAATTGTATGCTTCTGAGAATCACCATTTGCAAATTGTTAACATGGCAGACAGGAAAAGTAATTTCCAACAGAAATGGCAAAATTAATCCTACTAATGATCCCTTTGTTTTCTTAGTTTCATCTCATGGACTGTTAAGCACAGTCTCACCAGGCACGTCCAGAGCTTGGACAGTATGCTCCAGACCAGGCTTTTCTGCCGTTGCCCTTCCAGGATACTGTGTTGGGTGTCCGTGGCAACGTTTTGGCAGCGGGGGCGAGGGCCTGCAGGGCAGCCTCTGCGAGGAGAGGCCGGGGCTGCCCCATGCCGGACACAGCCAGCTCCAACCAACCCACTGCAGGGCACAGCTGAGCCCCTCAGCCAACCTGCTGGCCCCTCTGTGATAATGTATTTAAGAAAGGGGAGGCAATTCCAGACAGGCAGAGGACGAGGAGGGAACAAAAAGCGTGAGAAATAGCTGAGGGGACACCAAAAGTCTTCATCTTGACCCATGAGCTTACTCGCTCCTGTTCTTCCTGTTTTCCCCATGGCCTGTCCTGCTGAGGGTGGGGGCCGAGCAGCTGGGTGGGAGTTTGGCTGCTAGCCAGGGCCAATTCACCACACACATTTTGACCATTATGGTATCAAGTATCAGAAGAGAGCCTGAGGAGCGACTCTGCATGTTTGGAGGGAACCAGGGCAAGGTCAAGTGTGATCCTTTTCCTCCTTGTTCTTTCCTGCGAGGTGTGGCAGAATGTGCAGTATACGGTCTCTTTCTCAGCACACAGCTGAGGGGACATGGGCTAGGTCAACACCACTAACCAAATTCTCAGACCAGCACTGGCACACTGCTGGCCAGGGCCAAGAAATACTCCTCCACATAGTTCTTGGCCATAATTCAGGTATTAGCATACCACTCCGAAGAGGCAAACTGTGTGAGTTGACCCAGTTTTGGCAGATAAGAGAGTTTAATGGTATGGACATAGCCTGTTTCATACCAGTTGATCTCAGTGTCAGAGACCAACCCTGGGCACACTGAGTTTGCTATCAATGACACACCCACATTGTCCCCAGGAATTAGTCCAGGTGAACAAACATGTATTTGCATTTATAGGGTTAATAAAGTTAGCTACACCCTCACCTGGCATTAACCAACAGATTTAGCTGAAGGCAATGGAGCAAAATTGATTTATACCAGTTTATTTTGGGCTTTTGTGGAAATACTGTACCCCTTTCTAAACTCCAGCCCCACAAATGAGTGCCAATGGTGAAGCACTAATTGTTAGGTTTAAAATTCAGAAGTTTAATAAAAGGAAAATGCTCATGTTTTATTTTAAGTATCCTAACTTCAGCCTGTTTCCTAATTTTTTTTTTTTTTGTCTTGACCAAATTATTGCAGTGCCCACCTGGAAGGCCCTGGCAATCTGGCTTTCAGTGCGGTGCTTCAGAAGTTTCCATCACTCTCTAAAAGCTCTTGCAGAAGGTTTTCACCCTGACATAAGGTAGCATTGAAAGGACAATCATTAAACCCCAGTTAGATACGGCACAGCTATTCCTTGGAACTAACTCTCTTAAATTTTAATGTTCTTGGGCAAACAATATTTTCCATTTTTCTAGGCATTGCATACTGTTCTTATCAATCTCAATGAGTCCTTTAATTATCAACTTAAAATCTGTTTCTTTATTTTCAGAGTAAAAATTTGATTTATTGTAATTATGCGAAGTGAGAATTAATGCATGTATTTGTGGTATATAATTTTAAATGTTGCAATGCCTTGAGACCTTGAGAAAGACCACATGTGCTTGCTTACAAAGGCATTTCTGGCATGGGTACAATTTAAACAAACAGTGTATGCAAAGAAGTAGTTGTAAGTAATCAAAAGAGAGTTCTCCACTAATAAGAGCTAATATTTATTATTGTTCCTATCACCGTTCCTGGAGCCGGAAGTTACAAAACTAGATTTCCTAATTTGACTTATTCATTACTAAATAAAAAGAACCCAAGCCTCTTTTTTATTTCTTGTCCTTTTTTTTTCAAAATGAATAAAGTCAAGTTTGTTCCCATCTTCCATATTTCTTCTCCCAACTGAGCAGCTTATTGTACTATCAATGGAATGCAACAGATTGTGAAGGAGTCAAGGAGACGTTGGAAAATAGATTTGTTCAGCCATACACTGCAAACAGCACATCTGTTATTGACAGAGTGAAAATAGAGCCTGCAAGGAGTCAGCGCTAAATATAATCCAGACTCAGGAACAGCATTCTTGCCTAGATTTTACTTTCTCATTTTGCTTAGGTAAAATTGTCTCCACTTCAACACAACTGCCATAAGCAGACAGAGAGGGCCTGTTTTAAAGGTCTCCAGGCAATGAAAGACACCATTCAAAATCATATGACAAGCTCATTCCACATCATGCTTGTGACACCTTCACAAACGTGAAAAATCTTTGTTAAAAGAACAGAGAGATTGCAGTGAGAACAGCTCAAACTGTTGGGTCATTGAGGTTATCAAGTCTCAGTGGACATGTCTTATTTTTTCACCTGGAAATGTTACATTAGAAGAAATTGAGCATTTTAGCACTTCTCTGATCTCTAGAGAGTTCAGCTTTCTGTGCAGCCTGTGTGTAAATTATTTTGATGCAATCTGGGAATTGATGGACCCCTTCCATATGCGTCCAAGAAATCTCTTGAAAGAGCTACAGCAATCTTGGGAAATACCAGAATTCAAGCTATCCATAACAGCATTAATTTGACTCCCGGGATGTAGTCCTAATACGTATCACCTAACTTGAGCTATCTAAAAGTTTCTCTCCAGCCTTATCTACTCTTCTACAGTCCCTCTACAACTGGGGGCGGGGGGAGGACGGGCATGTCCATATGGGCTGACAGAGATCCACAGTGGGATGATAGCAAAGTAGATTAGACTACATACCAGTTTCTGTACAGCTCAAGTTAGGTAAAAAGATTTGCAGCTTTTGTATACAGCCATTTTACACTCTTGACATTCACATTCCACATATTTTACATTTGCATTTTTTCCACAGACCCTCCTGCTTCCAGAATGCACAGCCGTCGCTGAACAGGCACCTGCTCAACGTATTTCCCTAATCCATTCAGAAAACACATTTCTTGCTCAGGCCTTCTCGGCTGCACATTCTCATTACTGGGACTGTTGGCATTTTTGAGGGGAGAAGCCAATAACTCTCATGTCAGGTGTTCAGCAACCTGCTAATGGAAGGCAGAGCTCTTGTCTCCAAACTACAGCAGCCGTCACAGTTTGTTACCAGCTGATGGCAGGGTGCTGCTCCCCACCACCGATTTCCAAGTGTCCAGTCAAAAACAGCACCACAACAAACACCCCTGCGAGAAGGGTGAACGCAGGCTAGCAATTGGGAATGTTTTGTCCTCCCACAAAACCATGTCTGACTGGGTGGGTGTCTGCACAGCCGCCTGTAGCAGGCTGCTCTGATTCTGTGGATCAGACAGAGGATTTAAATCGCCTGTTTGGCTCTTTTTAGGAGCATCACATTTGTCCACAATTCTCACACCAGCACTGGCCTAGCAGAGATCTCCAGACCTGCTAAGACCTGGAGAAGGCTTTTTTTATTATTAAAAAATTAGATTTCTTTAGAATGTAAATGAATTGAAACCACAGCCAGCCTTCAAAGAGAAAGCAGGGTAATTACATTGCTACAAGGCAGTAGTTGAATTACTGGTGTAAAGGAGTATTCATACATGTAACTATCCCAAAGGTAATGTTATTATCAGGCTATATGTGGTACAGATGCTATTGCTTCCCAGGCTTACTGCATTTTCCTCTACTATAAATAGTATTCTTGTGTTCCTGTTTTCACTCGCTTATTTACATCAGGATTTTTAGTCACTTCAGAGATGAATCACCTGCAAGGCTAAATACAAGTTCCAGGGTGAAGAGATGGAGAAAGAGGCTTTCCGGAGCACAGCTGCCCCTGATCTTGTGATCCAGAACACTTCTTGCCTCCACACAGCTAAATTTTATTTAAAACTGGCAGTTAAACTGATATTGTAAGGTCTTTCCCAACCTTAAGTATCATTTCCATTAGTGCACAAACTGAAAAGTTTCACAGTAACAATGCTCCTGCCATCTCTCTGGTGTAGCATGTCCAGTCTTGGATGCAATACTGTCAGGTAAACAAATATCACCTACTTTCTTCCGTAATGTGTTCACAGTAGCTGATAATTCTTTCTTCTATTACTTACCATACATACTTTTTAGGATTATAGCTATGGGAAAATACCCTTGGTAAAAACAAAATAACATACAGCAGGAAATATCAGGGAAAAAAGGGACAGGATATCAGTTTTTCTCCATCTGGTAAGCTTTTCTCCATGCTTTGCAATCTCCTGAGTTTCTTCAAACTGCTGTATTTTATTTTCTGAATGGCAAAATTCACAAAAAATATCAGAAAAGAGCTATCATATCTGCCCAGATAAAACAAAATGCAGAGCAAGACACTCTCAGTGGAGATTTTAAACTTTTTCTACTATGCTTTTTAATGTCCTCTGTAGTTTGACTTTCTGGATCGATAAAAATTATTCTACTCTCTATTCTGTTTCTCTGGGGAAAAAAAAAATCTCATGTAAGTGTTTACCATGAGCTCAAACAGACAAAAAGTAAAGACATCTCAGGTAGGGTCCTTGTGGGGATGGTTTCGTCATATGAACAACCTGAATCAAAGGCTCATCACTGTTGAAAGGTGGAAAGTTTTTTCCCTCCCCTCCACTTGCCATGTTCCTTCCCTTCTGCTTTGTTCCTTCCCCTCTTCTCTGCCTCCCTCCCTTGCACCAGCTCTGGGGTTCATGGGAGTGCCAGGTTTTCATGCCTTGTTTCCATGTCACTGTATCAACTGGGAGATAAGCTATTATCACAAGAATAATTTTATTCCACATTGGGCAATACTGTATCGCTTACTTTACCTGTTACACAACGCTCAATGCTGGCATGTTAGGTAGGCAAATTAATGTGTCATCTTAAAATGGTTGCTGCTTTATTTCTTTTCTTTCTGTTTAAATGTCACGTTGCTCTGGGTGCTTTCAGTACATACATCAGTGCTTGCTTCAGCACAGGGCTCACTGCAACGGCAGGACCATGACCGCTTCACCAGGGCAACCAAATCAGGAACATGGCTTCCTTTGCTAAAAATATAATCAACAGGGGGAAAACTAGGCATATTCAAAGAGTGATTCAACCCACGTACTATCTGACTTGTCCTGCAAATATGGCTCTTCCCGTTTTGTCACAGCAGGAACCCACACCAGCCGTACTCCTATGAGACAACTACATCAAGCTCCAAAGTTCACCAGGATGAATCTAAGCATGTACCTGCACAGAGAGGCAATACTTTTGGAGGCTGAAACAACAGCACATGGTAGCCGGCAGCCTGATTTTGCCACGGCTGTGCCTGGCCTATCAATCTTATCCCTGAAGTGCTCTTGTTCCAGTTTCTCAACAACTTTTTGAAACAGATTGTGTGGGAAGGAATATGTTTTATATGTCAAGATCAGCAGAGCCTGGGCTTTTATTAATAACAGAAGAGGATATAGGAAGCAATTGTCATAAGCTCAGCATACTGCCTTTGAGGTGTTTCTACAGAGCACTGATTTCAGACCAGCTCACACTGCTCACCTATACACCATCTAGATCCTTATATTGTGCCAAGGATTTTCTTAGGAGAGGAAAAGAGTAACATGCACCTTGCAACATTGGTTAGATTCATCTGCCAAGTTAGGGATGATAGAGCAGATGCAGAGATATGAATCACTATGTCCAGAAGGTATGTGTCAGGGTGATGTGCAAACCTCAGCTAGCTCCTCCTGCACTGCAAATGAACCCTGAGTCACGTTCGGGTCAAACGTTGTGTCCCCAAACAACCTGTGACATTGCGCTGGTGGTCGGGCTTGCAGACGAGGTTGTGCTTTTAAATGCAAATGCAAAGCTTTTCCTGAAGCAGAAAGCCAACTGCCAACAAGGTTTTTTTTTCCCCATTTTCCATGCTGTGAACACTGATTTGTGTTTCTTTGTTTTTAAAGACCATCCTGAGGACAAGTAGAACTGGAACTGGAAGATCTAGCATCTCCCATGCTGGCTAGAGTGGCCAGAGATGATCTGGGCATGCTAGTACAGAAACAGCTCCTTGTTAATGAGGTGAGCTGCGATCAAGCGTGTGCATTTTGTGAAAACCTCCAGGCCTAAAAGAGGCCAGAAAGCAGCACGGAGCATTGCTGTTGAATACTTCCAGGGCAGGAAGAGCCGTGTGGAAGAGGTCCTGGCCAGAGTGAGAGCTGCCTACCAGTCTGCATCTAATTCAGCCTGATGGAAGCCAACAACGCTGTCTCTAATTACACCTACCTAAAAGGCTTGTACAGTCAAAATAGGCCATATGCCTTTTTTTTGTCTTGGCAATAGGTTAAAAGGTGGTTTTTCTTCTTTGTTGTAAGGGACCTCTGCGGCTGTTTCTAAAAGCCTGGAGGGAGGGGGCCGAGAGCAGGGAGAAGGACGGGGAGGGCTCAGCACTGAGGCCAGATGTATCACAGAAGCTGTGTGTTGCTTGGACCAGAAGCTGCTGGACTCCACATCCAGCAGAAATTGTATCTTTAGTTTTCAAGATGAGGAGAAAGTTTCAAGCTGACAGGCTCTCTGCTGCCTAAGCACTGTCTAAGAAACATCTGTCCTTTCTTTGATCAATGAAAGCACCTTTGCTGGTAGGGGTGTGTGGGCAGCTGGGCTGAGCTCCAGCAATGCCTCCTTCTCAACTTCCAAAGACATTTTTCTGAGTAGTCAAAGCAAGGCCAGTGCCACAACTGTTTTACCACAAAGATACGGTGTTCTTGAACAGCGTAGTACCAGCTCAGTAATTAGCAACTACACCCTCAGCAACTGCAGTTGTTTGATAAAACAGCCCTGAGTCATTCGGATTCTGAACTCTTATGTCCTGGAGGACATCAGCCCAAACTTATTTACAGAAATAAACTGATAACTATTAAGGGCGTTTGATAGTTTGCTGTTCATAGCAAAGGCGTGCAGAGAAGAGCATGAGCAAGGAACTATTTCCCTGACCAAGTGCTAAAGGCCCATGCCTAGGAATTGAAATGGTTGTGGTTCAGTCCCTACTCCAGTGGCTTTCAAAGAGCTCTGAGCAAAACCAGAGCAGCTAAAACAAGAGAGACTTTGTCCAGATCAGCCTGTAGCTCAGACCCTAGTTCAGTTCCCTTCTCAAAGGTAGGCAGAAAGGACCTGAACTCAAGATTTCATTCCTTTCATGACTTATGCCGTCATGTCATGCCATCATAACAACTGAGATAAGGGACATCACTACCACTTCTTCCACTTTGTGACTCAAACCCTTTGATTTTATCAGACCTGTTCAGAAACAAATCAAAACAAGGTTATAATCTATTCTTATGTTTTATTTTGACAAAAACCTGCCCATGCTGGATAAGCCTTTGCATGCAGTCTGGTCCTTTCACCTCAGGGCGGGTAGAAGTTGAAAAGCAGAGATGAAGGCAGTGAGGATGGTCTAAGGCAGCGAACAGCTTCTGTATAAGAGAATACCAAACAGATGAGGAGTCTTCAGGTTGGAAAAAGACAAATGAGGAAGGCTACAAACAATGAATGGTGCCGAAGAGGTGATGAGGTAATGATTATTCACTGCATCGCACCACACAAAAACTACAGGGCACCCACTGAAATTATCAGGTGTCAGATTAGGAGGAGAGAGCAGGTATTTCTTTGCATAGTGCATAATTATATTGTCACAGGCTGCTGTGCAGGCCAAAAGTGTAGATAAAGTCAAAAAGTCATTGGAGAAATTCAGGGAGGGCTGGTCCACTGGTAAAAATTTAAAAAAAAAAAAAAAAGTAGTCTTAATTCAGTCTCTTGACTCGGGAAAGCAGGGGAGGATAGATCACTGTTTGCACACTCTCTCTTGTGCTTTCTCTGAGCATTACTGCTGAAGTGTCATAGTCACTGTGACAGGGTACTGGGCTAACTTCTCTGTACAGTGTCTTAGTCTGATGTTAATTTTGTTTTATTTTTTGGCTGAGAAAATCAGGTATTCATACAACTCGCAGCTCAGACATAGGATAGACAGAGACACACAGGACATAGAAACCATCCCAACTTTCCGATATCCCTGCTGGGTAAACTCACTAATCCCGATGTTTTGAATACACATGCCCTAAAACTATACCTATACAAGCAAAAGCATTACATGAAGAGCATTAATTAATTCTATCTCTAAATTTACCATAATACAAGTATTTATAGCTGAAAAATGGATACAGCAAGACAATTACTATATCTCAAACAGAACAATAATACTCCACGCTTTCTCCTGCTAGGCTATATTTAACTTTCTACCATTGAGCTACTTTTTCTGTGCCGTTTCCTATATTGTCCTCGATATGTCCTTGTTTGAGAGTTCAGGCTCACAGAAAGGTAAAACAGCTGTTTCTGACACATTAAGGAGCAAATTAAAAAGCTTGTTTATTCAAGGATAAACACTGCCATTCCTTTCCATAACATCCTTCTCTATCTTGAGGTGAAATTTGGTCCATCGCCTAGCACTATACAATACCTTACAACCCAGCCTGGGCTTCCGCCAGAAAGCTAATGTTTAAAACCACCTAAGGGAACATCTCAAACTTGTTTGACATTTCTACTAATGGAGAGATCATAAGCTGGGGTAGGTAATGTGGAGACTTGGACTAGTTGTTGTAGGAATTCTTTTTCCTGTTCATGAAGGATCACTCGTTAGTTAGTGCTCAAAATGTCTCATTTTACCCTCCTGGACATTATACCCTCTCAGGCTGTCTGCTATTGAACCCGTTGCTGAATGTCCATGCCCGAACGCAGCAACCCTTGCTCCTCAGAGCCCTCAGTGATGCTGAGGCAGCACTGACATTTTTACAGACAAGAGACCCAGTACAGTGACCTATGCCAAAAGAAATCCTTTCCTGTTATAAGAAAGTTTGACATCTGATAGCACAAGTTAGGAGGAAATAAAGTACATTTCAGTTAACTTTGGCGTTTCTTATACAGTCCTCCCTAAACTAATGAACTGTGGGAGATTTTGTGTTCTGTCTACACTAGGCCCAGGCTGCCTCCTACAGAAACCGCACTGAATTTTCTTCCAAAACAAAGGCTTCTCAAAGGGCCCTGCCTTTTTTTCTTGAGGAATCAGACACTTGGGCCTCTAAAAATCTGGCCTATTTAGCCTATCTCAATCAGACACCTAAAACAGATGTAAAAAGACACTTCAGAAAAATTAAGCCAGCTGGAGTTTTAAAGAAAAACATTTCTGATAGGTAAAAAAAATCATAGTAGGCTGGGGATGTACATCACATGCTTGCAATATTTCTGTCCAGCTATGCAAAGGAAAGAGTAACAAAGGAATGAAAAAGATTACATGTATCAGTTTAATTAGGTTGACTAATTGTCTCAGTTTGAAACAAGCATTAAGCATGGGACAGCATATCCAATTTCCTTCAAAAATTACTGAGAAAAACAGATACTCACTTGTCATCACCATCTGCTGGAAAAGAAGCTGGGAGAGTCATGGGAAAGCTTGTTCGATGCTCTTGTGATCATCAGGTCTCATTAGGTGCCTGAGGAAAGTGGCAAAGCATAGCTTTTCTACAAGTTCTTTCATTTTATTGTTTTTTTGTTTTCACTAAGCTGTTCACGCGACGTCTCTCAGTGGTCTAATATAAAAATGGTCTGAACTATGGGAGAATAAAAAAAAAGGACGAGCGGGAAGCACGGGCTCTGTGCAGGCGAAGTGCGGCAGGAGGCAGTGCACACCTGGCTGCTTTCCCCAGGAGCAGGGGGATTCCTGACGGACTCCCTCGCCTGAAGGAGTGAGGTGGTAACTTGTTGCTGAGTTGAGCTTCAAACCGCAACGCAAATTAAGATCTTGTAAGCATACATGCCCCAGGGGGTAGCAGTTTCCTACCTCCCAGACCCAAGTGGATGACCTTTCTCTGGGTGACCTTTCATCTGGCAGGAAGCTATTTCCCCGCCTGTCCCCAAAACCCATATGATTATTTGGAGAATGTGACAGCACCTCCACATTGAATTAATTCAGAAGATGGTATGAATTTATTCACTCACCAGTCCTGACCAATTCTGGGTTTAAGATCAGAAAATAAGGTCGGCCGCAACACAGTGTTACATTTCACATCTGGAATGTGTCTTGCAGCTGCACTTCAGTCTCAAGGCAATTATTTTGATCCCAAACCCAGTTGCTGTAAATAAATCTAATTAATTACAATGTTTTTCCTTTGCCTTTACAGAAGAAACTCAGTATTTCAGCAGAACCATAACCACCAGAAGTAGGTCCTTGCTGCCGTTCTGCTCAGTTGTCCTAATTTATAAGAAATGTTCTTCAGTTAAACCTCCATCTATTTCCCTCCCACACAAACTCAGTTTTATCTCAGATTTCTGACACTAAATCATTTCTATCAGAAAGGCTGCGTTAGTTCCCTGAAGCCTTAGCTTAATACTAAGAAAATTAAAACTACTACATTCTGGAACATTTCTACACTGTTATTTTCCTTCAGTTTCTCCTTTTTGACCTTGGTCACAAAGGCAAGCTGGTGCTGTTTTCTCTCTTATTTCATTCATTCCAACTGCTTTGGGGTTCATTCTGGTTTTGCTCTTTTCTCTAATGAGTAGCACACAGCTCGCAAAAATATTACAAACACTAAAATAAACTGAGCACACTTCCCAAACTCCCTGGCTAGAATTCCCCTCCAGACGAGACAGCAAAAACGCTGCAAGTTGATAAATACTACCCACTGACATAAAACAGTAGGCCGAGTAACTTCTTGCATTCCTAGGCAACTCTTCTCTCTCTCCTGGCAAAGTGAGAAATAGACACTACTAAGACTGTACTGCTTGAGTGAAAAAAATCCTCAATTATTTAAAAATTTCTGTAGTGTGAAAAGTCACACTTACACCAGTAAAATTCACTTGAAGTAGCTACAAAAATTCTTTTATATTATTGCGATTTACCACCTTTTGTATTATAATTGCATTAAAAAATACAATTTGGTGGTCGAGAGAGACTTCAAGTCAATCGCATGGTGTGTTTTTCTTTTAACTGCGTAATTACTTCATCTTGTCGGCCAATCTCGCTGCCGGTCATTCACGGGTGCAACAGGCAGCGCAGGCAAAGAGGGCGTGAGCTGGGACGCAAGCGGGTGTGTTGAAACCGGCGCCGGGGGCTGCAGCGAGCCCTTCCCGCCGCTCGTCCGCCGCTAACGGCCTTCGCCCCGCGGCTGAGGGGGCAGGCGGGAACAGCGGCCAGCGGGCGCCAATGCCTTGGCGCTCCTTGCCTGAAAATCTCCGGGCACTCACCTGCATTTGTCAAAATCCTAAATACTCGTTTTAAAAATAAACAGAGACCCCCCTCGGGCAAGTTTAAAGCGGCGGCCAAGGGGTGCCCCGGCCCCGCTTCCCCGCCCGGCAGCCGGCCGCCCTCAGGGCGGTGGCGGCGGCTCCGGCTGGCGGCGGGCGCCATCTAGCGGCGGGCGGGCACCGCCGCCAGCCGGCGGGAAAGCGCCTCGTGGCGGCGGCCGCCGCGCCCGGCCCGCGGGGAGGCCCCGCAGCCCCCCGGCCCCTGGGCCCCGCCGCCCCTCGGCCCCACCGCCCCCCGGCCCCGCCGCCCCCCGGCCCCTGGGCCCTGCCGCCCCACCGCCCCTCGACCCCACCGCCCCGCGGCCCCTCGGCCTGGCCCTCGGTCCTGCTCCCTGCCCGAGGGCTCAGGAAGGGAACGGAAAACGGCAGAGCGGCCTGACTGGCACTAGCTGACCCCAACTCAGTGGATTGGGTAGCAACAATGAAAGCTTTATTTTTAACGCACTTTAAAGGCCAGGGTTTCCAATTCCCACAACGCCTCTCGGAGAAGGCTGGTTTGACCTTTCACGTTCCCCATTTCTCCAGCGCTTCCAGAGGAAGTGCCTAAAATACATCTGTGTGTCCCGCAGCGTGCCAGTCGGGCAGTCCGGAAGGGCCGCGGCTCCCAGGAATGCCCCAGAGAGGCCGCCAGGAAACAGGCTGCCGCCATGTGACGAGGCCCTGGCATTAGCGACGTTTCTCTGGTGACACTCTCCACAGGACCTCTCTTTAGAAATGGTCAGCCAGCCTCCCCGCACGGCTCTGCGGCCTTCAGGGCCCGGACGCCGCTCAGGGAGCAGTGTCAGCCCTGGGATTATAAAAAAAGATCTTGAAGAAATTAATTCATGCATTTTTTGCACTGTATAAAAAAAAAAAAGAACCGGGACATTTCTGCTGCAGTTATTTCATGAAACTGCATATATCCCAGCATCATCCGTGCTGCCAGTAACCTCCGGTCTGACCACAGCCATTGACCTGAGGCTGCAAGGCCACATTATCTGTTTCTCTGTGTGACAGGTTAATTCTACAATCCATTATTTTCATGGGCAATAAATTTCACAAGGTAGCTTGTTTCTTGGTAACACGTCGAAATATTTCTAGTCGCTTTTGCCTTCGCTGAAGTGATACGGCCGTTGTGTGTCAACTGCTGATAAAACCCCCGTCCTCACCCAGGGCTGTACTAGGGCTTATCAACATTTCTGGGAAAATTTTTCAAACACCACAATTGCAACCTCATTGTCATGGCCTATTTTCAGAAGGCAAGGCTTCCCTAGAAGCTGTATTACAACTCTATTAAGAGCTATACTCTGAATAACAGACCTGAGTGGTTGTGAACATTTTACTGAACAGGCCTAGATAGCACTGTAGGGCTGGGGAGCAATTAGGATGTATAAACCCAGCCTGGCAAAGGAGTGAAAAAATGAAGATGGTGTTAATGTCTTGGCAATCCCACTTTATACAGCAACCCGTGTGTTACGAGTATTTTGTCCACATGAGTTTTAAGGTGAGAACATGTATCTGGCAAAACCATTTTTTCTTCAACTTACTCAGGTGGAACATATGTTATCTAGAGGTTGATTATGATCTTAAAGGTACTCTGTGTAGAGGCATTTAATTCACAGTTTAAGTTTCAGTACACTTATGAGACATTTATTTAAATTTTACTAGAGAAAGAATTTTCCTAGGTTAAAATTCAGCTTGATGTGTTGAAGACATGAGCTGTCAAGACCTTACTTTTGAAGTCTCGTATCTTTGTGTTATTTACTAACCCATTGCTTCCCAAGTCATTCATTAAAACAGACTGGCTTGGATGCTTTGTTTCTGGGCAACTATGAGAAAGGTCAGCAAACTTTGTAGGAATGATGATGTACTAAAGATCTCTAACCAGGTCTCCTTCATGTTCTTGAATGCAATCTAATGTGGCCAAGTACAGCCTGATGTCCTTTCTTGGGCATTTTTCAAGTGAAGTAAATGCCTATGGTACTCAGCTAAACCATTTGCCCAAACTAAAAAAAAAAAAATAGCAAGGTTCACATAGGGTGATTCAAAGTGATAACTGGGTAACAGAAATAATAGTGTTGACATAATAACAGTACTTCTAAAACAAATATAATTACTCTGTCTCTTGCCATATTAACTGAAAATCACAAAGGGCTGTGCAAACAGCAATCCAGCATGTGAATAATGTGGAAGAGCATTTCTTACAGAAACGTGCAAACTGGAGAATGAACTGATTTGTCTAATTACTTTGTCCACCTCTCTAGTAGTACAGACTGATGCCTTTGTATTCTGTACATTTGATTTCTAATTCTATACCATGCACAGTGCTATTCCACTTCAAAACTGAGCACTTAAAGGGATTAGTGTTTGTTGATTGCTTTCATGAGATAATATAGCCTTGTTCTCCTCTATGCTATTTACCCATAATCTTTTATTTCCAAGGAGAAAATTCTGATTAGCCTTGTGCTTTGAATAGCAGAATTATTTCCTAGAATGTGACAATTGTCGTGGTTTAACCCCAGTCCGCCACTGAGTACCACACAGCCACTCGCTTACCTTCACCCCACCCTGATGGGATGGGGGAGAGAATCGGAACAAAAAAAGTAAAACCCGTGGGCTGAGATAAAGACAGTTTAATAGGACAGCAAAGGAAGATATAATAATAATAATAATAATAATAATAATAATGATAAAAGAATGTACAAAACAAGTGATGCACAATGCAATTGCTCACCACCCACTGACCGATGCCCAGCCTGTCCCTGAGCAGTGATCGCTGCTCCCCAGCCAACTCCCCGCAGCTTATATGCCGAGCATGATGTCCTATGGTATGGAATAGCCCTTTGGCCAGTCTGGGTCAGCTGTCCTGGCCGTGCTCCCTCCCAGCTTCTTGTGCACCTGGCAGAGCATGGGAAGCTGAAAAGTCTTTGACTTAGTATTACCACTGCTTAGCAACAACTAAAACACCAGTGCGTGATCAACATTATTCTCAAGCTAAATCCAAAACACGGCAGTATACCAGCTACTAAGAAGAAAATTAACTCTATCCCAGCTGAAACCAGGACAACAACTGTGTAATCATTCAAATAAGCAAGTAAACAAGCCAGGACAAATTTATCCCCAGCATAACAATTCTGATTCAATTGAAATAAAAAGTCATAAATTCAATCCACAATAACAGAGTAAAATGCCCTTGAGGGTTCAACGAGTGAAACCTCTCAGGCCGGAAATACCTGTTCTGGTTTCTTAACCAGATTAATGCAACAGCAGAATATGCTGTGTCTTAAAATACAGCGACGTGGACAGAGACCGATGAAACCAGTTCCCAAACAAGCTGAAATTGCTTTAGTGAATACAAAGCAGAATTAACATTGTAGCTAATATAGGCATCTGGGCTTGGAAATAAATTATGAAAGGTAGATTTCTAATAACTTTTTTTCAGAGATGAACTGAACCTTTAAGGCTTTTTAATTAAAATAGAAAAGATGCATGTGGTCTTTCAGAGAGACATGGGGAGGCTTGTAGAGCACTGAAGTCTGAAGAAGCAGTGATAATACAATTTCTGTTACTCAGTGGTTTATGCAACAACAAGCTCATGGCCAGAATGGCTTTAATTTAATGCATGGTTACGAGACCAACAACGCACAACACGCCCCAGAGCACTCCTGCACCACAGTTGAGGTGAAGACTCTATGGCCGTACCTGGAATATTGCCCAGCATTAACTGCTACTTTATTTGAAGAACTCTGAAAAATGTGAAAGGACTTCCAAAAGGACCTAGAAGAATTATTTGAAGCTCAGGGAACATAATAACAGAAGAACCTCAAACTACTTTGTTGAGGAGAAAGCTCAGAGTTGATTCGATTGAAGTATCTGTTTAGGAGAAGATTTCTAATAGTCAAAGCTGAAGGAAAAGGAAGATTCTTTAGCTGGAAGCTAAGCCAAATAAAACCAGAACAGAAATAAGGACCACATTTTTCACAGTGAGCATAATTAACTCCTGGAATGATCTACTCAGGGAGCAGGTGTTTTCTCCATCATTCTAAGTCTGTCTGGGGCAGGTATGAGCTTTGCACATTAATGTTTGGAAAGAGACATACTGAGACCTGCCGAAAAACATTACTGCAGCTTGTCCAAACACTGAAACTGCCAGCTTGGCCAGATGCAGCAAGAAAAGCTCATGATTCAGTAGTAACTGCCTGCTGCTGCCTACCAACACTCACCCCAGTAGGCTGTGTAGAAGCTGTTACAAATCTTCCCATGGTTGACACACCATCAGGGAGCTGAGAGGAGGAAGAAGGCAACAAATCTCTCGGATCTAAAGGTCCCAGTGCTCTGCCACAGGACCAAGCACGGTCCCAGGTGGTCTAACAGCCAGCTTCAGCAGCCCCTTTTGACTCCCCCTCTCCCATCGCAGGGGTTCAGCCTCCCAGCCAGCACAACCCTGATGCCAGCCACATGACATGACCCTTCTTCAGGAACCGCACTTCAGTTGCCTGCACGCCTTACCTGGCCCAGGAGGCATTCTCTGAGCAGCCCTCTCAGTGTAAGCCTAAGGTAAACCCCCCTCCATGTTACTCAGACAAGGAGAGGATGTCCTGTGAACATCTGGTGGGACAAAGAGGCGACGTGTGGAAAGGGGGCATGGGGAAGAGGGTTGCTTTGAATATGTGGTGGTGTTATGCCTGAGAAGTATTGCTGTTGGGAGTTCTGTAATGAGGTGGAGAACATCTGTAACTGCAGTAGTGGACAGATGTGTTAACACTGTCTGCTCACACCTGAGTGATCATGACATGAAGCGTCAGCAGCAGGGTGCAAAGGCAAGGACCTGGAGAGAAAAGACCAGGAGGGCAGAAGACCTTCTGAAGGAAGCTTTTGCCAGGTGTAAGAGACATGAAAGGTGGCTTAAATATCTCTCCTGAGCTCAGAAAGCATAGAGAGTGCTTAAAACGCTACGGTGAGGCTGTGAGTAGTTCTTGGCATTACACAAGTTCATCCAGAGCTGAACAACAGTGTTGGTGGAGTTGTGGGACTTGGCTGGACCAGCTCACAGCCCCAGGACAGTGCCCAGCTGGGAAAGCAGCACAGCTCCATGGCAGAGCAAGGCACAACTGTAAGAAATGAGTCAGCTGTGTTGTATAAAATTTTCTAATTAAAATTTCAGTGCAAAGCAGATATTCAACAAGGAAACTTCAACAAAACCATTAACATTTGGTGAGACTATAAATATGATGAAGTGTATGTGACCATATTAATAATAGGCTGTACTGCTTGTATATTCTACATAAAATAATCTCATTTATGCAGGGGGGGACACAACTTAAGTTCTTGTTAACAAAAGGTTACAATGCAATCAAGTATTAGAAGCCTCCAAAAAAGAGTTCTGCATTTACAATCCTCCTGTGTAAATTCAATGACTGTTCACCTCTCCTGCCCTGTAGTTTTGATCAGTGGTAGACGTAGTTTTTTACATCACTTATTTTTGAAACGTCAACTTTTAAGATCTTCTTGTCTTCTAAGATATTGAGAATAATTCACTGTAGCTAAAATCCCAATGCCTGTGATGAAAAATGGTCTTCCATAGTTTATACTGACAGAAGTATCCATTAGTAAGAGACCTGAATCGCATTCACATTTCATTTTTCTGAGGAAAAAAAAAAGTCCTGAGCTCATTTCTCATTATAATTATTATGTTAATTGTTTTCTTATGAAACTCCTCTTCCTTGGAAAACAGACTGGATTGATTCCCCTTTCAGCATTCACAGGATGCACATACCGATGTCCCCAAATGGCAAAATAATTATGTCAGGCAGGAGTGGACTTCTCTAAAATCAATCAATCTATTTATCCAACTTCAGCAAAGACTTTCATATGTTTTATTCAGTGCTCTGAGTCAAGCTTGCTCAGTGCTATCAAATCATTAGGAAGGAGGCGCTTGCCATGCAGAATGGACTGCCTGGCATGGATGCATGGGAGCCAGTCGAGAATAGACTGGGTGGTCTTCAGATGGGTCCAGTGTCTCAAAACCAAAACATCTTAGCACAGAGAGCACAAGCCTGGAGGAGATGCCATGGACTTGTTTGACCAGAAGTCAGCCCCCAGCCCCCATGTGAAGTCTACATCCACCTACGGTAATGCAGCTTAATGACTTGGAGGTGTTCAAGGGCAGGCTGATGGGTCTTTGAGAAAGCTTATCTAGTGAAAGATGTCCCTGCCTGTGGCAGGGGGTTGGACTAGGTGATCTTCAAAGGTCCCTTCCAATCCAAACCATTTTATGATTCTATGACACCATGGCTTATTACGGGGAAGGGTCAGTTTTACTCTGCCTGGTTTCTGTAGATGCTGTTCTTTTATAATTCTGTCTGTGTGTGTGTCTGTCTGTGTGTTTTTATATATGATACAATTTTACCTCTTCAAGAAGATTTCCACTGTGATTTTAATTTTTCTTTGGCATAAGCGTCCAAACTGGACTCAGCAAGATAAGTTAAAATATATATTTATTTTATATTATATTTAATATGTTCCACTTAAAATCAAAGGCCTAAGTATTGCCAACAGAAGCAGCTAAAGACGCTCAAAAGGGCTCTGCAAATTCCAGTCTGACTGAGGTCAGTGGCAGTGGCCTTGATCTGCACCTGAGTTAGTCCAGCTGCTGACTGCATGCTTTGAGGTCTGCCTCGGGCACGCCATGCTCTGGACAAGCTGGCTTTCCCTGCCCATGCCCCGCTACAGCCTCCCTGCCCCGCGGGACCCTCTGCAATCAGAGCAGCCAGACATCTGTGGGTGGTCACCTGGAGTCACCGACCAGGAGGGATATGGGGAGAGAAGGTCCCAGCCGGACCTCTGAGGGTTTTTGTGTGCTTGGGAGGCAGGCTGGAGGCTCACTGCCATCATGTAACCCAGATGTGCCTTTCCTTGTCCTGAGTGTGCCAGATGTGTGCTTCCTGATGTGAACAAGTAGGGTTTCACACCTCAGTACAAAGGGAAGGTCGATTACACACCTGTTTTCATGTCTTACAAGATGTCTAATAAGCTTACTTAGACAACTTAAAGAAATGGGTTTCCAAATTCCCAGCTAATCTGTCTGAGACACAAACTAATAGCTAAAATGTTGAGGCCTGCATAAATCACTTCTATTTAACAGAAACATTTGATATGTTGTCAATTTAAGCTTTAAAATCTGCAAGTTATTTCAGCCAGGTCATTGTGGAAATAATTACAGGGAAATTTCTTTGGCGGGCAGCTACTTTTTCTAATAAGGGATTTTATTTTTCTGAATGTACAAAATTTCCCAGGCTGGGCAAAGTGAGCCAAGAAGAGACAGGCTAAGTCCATTAGGAACACCAGCATAAAAACATGCTACCGAAATGAACTCAGAGAAATCTCTTCTTACTGGAGAATATCAGTATTTCATAAAGTGCTCTTAAATCCAGTGTGCTTTTAGGACAACTTTTTAGTCTCTTGGAAACAAAAACTATTGCATTCTGCTGAAGAGCACATAAATAAGTAAGTAAATAAATAAAAATGATTAGATAATTAAATCATCCTATCTTTGCAGTGCTACATTATCCTGCTGTTATCAGATTAAGACTGTTTTTTCTCCTAACTAATCAGATGGAGGGATTAAAACCTGCATACGCGAGTGAAACACAAAACAGCCAGAGGGAGAAAAGCCAATTTGATAGGACAGATGGGCTGGGAGGCAGTGACATGCAGTGCCTTACTGTGGCTGGGAAGAAGAGTGGCAACTTTGTCATGAAAATGGATGGGCAGAAATATATCAGCAACAGCACTTTTGCAGCCCACAGGTTCTGCTTTTCTGGCCTCCAGCTTTCCAGGACACAGGTTTTCCAGAAGGTTTTCTATGAGGGTGCATGCAGGTGACACAGACGATGAACTTCATGATGAACTGTCACAACTTGGAGTAGTTATGATATATTCTGTCTACGAGAGTGCTCCCAAACATGGGCATATGTGTTGGCGACTGCTGCACCAACTTAATGAACACCTTCCCCAATTACTAACAATTTAAAGCATTGCTGTGATAGCCACCTATTTAAATGCACTTGCTAAAACCATTGCCTCTATTCAGCTCCCCCATCAGAGTAATGCCCCGTGGTACCTTTTCTCTTCTGCATGGTTTGTGGTGCTCAGTGCAGTTCTGTGCCCCTGGAAAACTAACAGCAGCTGTGCAAGTGGCATATGTATTCAAAGAAGCTGCTACAGGCAGTTTCTGAATCACAGAGGATCAATATTAATTACATTTCATCACTTTGACACTGTACTGGGGGGGAGAAAAAGATAAAAATAGCTCTATTTCCCCTGTTTATGTTCTTCTTCCTTCTCAGTCTTTTCATTCCATTTCTCTTCTTTAAACTCCAGTTGTATACCTGGGACTAGCTGAGAGGTGTCCCAAAACACGTTAAAAAGAAAAATTGGCTTTATGCAGCTTTCGGAAGTCTTTGATCCTCACCTAATCTGAGCGGAGTTCTGACCTCCCTGCATCCCTGGAGCAGGGCAGGGACACCCAGGAATTGCCTCATTACCAGCTATATATCTGAACTGTCGGTTTTTTCCATCATGCTCTTCGGTCCCTTTCCCCTCTGACAAGCTGCTTTTTCATGCATCCTCTTTCTTACATTAATTTGCAGACCTGCTTTTTTTCCTGTTGTCCTTCAATATTTTTTTCCTTCGTTACTTCTTCAGGTTGACCTTCTTTCTCTCATTCAAGATGATTTTTATTATACACACATGGTCATTCACTCCAAATTGCAGAAATCTAATCTTTAGCACTGGTAGTCTTTCACCAATTTCTCTGAGGTTTCTCATGCATTCAGTCTGAAGAACTGCTTTCAGAATCATAAAGAAATGCTTTGGATGTTAACTTTTTATTTTTCTCATTTCTTCTGAACTTGTCTTCATACATAGTTCCTCCATCCTGTGCATCTACAATCTAATCTTTAAAAATAGCTTCTTTTTGAGCTCTCAGATTTTTTAATGAGGTGGGCTGCATTTTAAGATAGCACTTTCTACCTTCCAGTTTCCAGATCATCATTTCACACAGTGATCACTACTTCCTTACACAATAAAGTATCATCAGAGAGGTAGTCTAGCATTTTCATGACTTTTTCACATAAGTAATTTTCTTTAAAACTGTTACTCATACTCTGTTTTCTCGGTCTTCATCTCCCTCCTCGCTGATCTGTTCTTTATTCTTCCTTTGGGTTGCTATTTAATCCTTATTTGCACTGCTACTGGCTCCTTTTTCCCCCAGCCACTTCATTTCTGCCGGAAGAAGCTGTTTCTGCTGTAGCTATCCCTGAAAGTAGCCCTCCTCCTACATTAAAAGTAGCAGTCTCTTTTAATGGCTTAATTAAACTGGAACATTTCTGCCAATAGCACTTAATGTTTCTGCAAGGGGACATCTTGCATTGCATGCAAGTGATAACTTGCTAGAAAAGCTTAATTAAAAAAAAGAGAAAACAAAACCTCAGATCTGACTCTCCTCCCTACTTCAGCAACATGAATTTCAGTTGAATTATTCTCAGTTTGCCTGAGGGAAAGAGAGGAGGATATCTTGAGTGCCATCACGCGGCACATGCTGGACAACCAGGGGATCAGGCCCAGCCAGCATGGGTTCATGAAGGGAAGGTCCTGCTTCACCAACCTGATCTCCTTCTATGACAAGGTGACCTGCTTAGTGGATGAGGGGAAGGCTGTGGATGTTGCCTACTTGGACTTCAGTAAGGCCTTTGACACTGTCTCCCACAGCATTCTCCTGGAGAAACTGACTGCTCGCAGATTGGATAAATGCTGGGTAAAAAACTGGCTGGATGGCTGGGCCCAGAGAGTGGTGGTGAATGGAGCCAAATCCAGTTGGCAACCAGTCATGAGTGGTGTTCCCCAGGGCTCAGTGTTGGGGCCAGTCCTGTTTAACATTTTTATCGATGATCTGGATGGGGGGATTGAGTGCACCCTCAGTAAGTTTGCAGATGACACCAAGTTGGGTGGAAGTGTTGATCTGCTGGAGGGTAGGAAGGCCCTGCAGAGGGACCTGGACAGGCTGGATCGATGGGCCGGGGCCAACTGTATGAGATTCAGCAAGGCCAAGTGCCGGGTCCTGCACTTGGGTCACAACAACCCCAGGCAACGCTACCGGCTTGGGGAGGAGTGGCTGGAGAGCTGCCTGGTGGAAAAGGACCTGGGGGTGCTGGTTGACAGCCATCTGAACATGAGCCAGCAGTGTGCCCAGGTGGCCAAGAAGGCCAATGGCATCCTGGCTTGTATCAGGAATAGTGTGGCCAGCAGGACCAGGGAGGTGATAGTGCCCCTGTACTCGGCACTGGTGAGGCCGCACCTCGAGTACTGTGTTCAGTTCTGGGCTCCTCACTGCAAGAAGGACATCGAGGTACTAGAGCGCGTCCAAAGAAGGGCAATGAAGCTGGTGAAGGGCCTGGAGCACAAGTGTTATGAGGAGCAGCTGAGGGAGCTGGGGTTGTTTAGTTTGGAGAAGAGGAGGCTGAGGGGAGACCTTATTGCTCTCTACAGCTACCTGAAAGGAGGTTGTAGAGAGGTGGGGGTCGGTCTCTTCTCCCAAGTAACAAGCGATAGGACGAGAGGAAATGGGCTCAAGTTGTGCCAGGGGAGGTTTAGATTAGGTATTAGGAAAAATTTCTTTACAGAAAGAGTGGTTAGGCATTGGAACAGGCTGCCCAAGGAAGTGGTGCAATCACAGTCCCTGGAAGTATTCAAAAAACGTGTGGATGTGGTGCTTAGGGACATGGTTTAGAGGTAGACTAGGCAGTTAGGTTAACAGGTTGGACTCGATGATCTCAGAGGTCCTTTCCAACCTTAACGATTCTATGATTCTATGATATGGTCCTCCATGTGCCAGTAGGGCCTGTAGATCACCTGCACACACACTGCAACTCATTTCTTGAGTACCACAGTGGGAAGTAGTTTGTACTTCCAAAGAAGTGAGAAAACTCTACATCCCTGTTCCCCTCCCTCCTCTTTCATATTAGTACTTGCTAACAAATGCATCCAGTCACGAGTGCAGGAGTGGCTGCCCAGCTCTTCCACTAACATGGTGGCCACACTCAGCCATAATGAAGGCTTCAGTAATCAGGAATCACAGTTTGTGTCTGAAATATTTCCTTGATTTTACAGAGCAGTTATTTTGCTGAGGAGAATTTTGATCCTTCATCAGTTTTCATTTAATTTGTTTTAAAGGAGAAAATCTATTTTGATAAAAGGTAACATCCTGGACAGTGCAATATGACTTGTCAGAAGCAAACCAGTTTGCAATCAGCTTGGGACAGTGTAGCAGCAGGGATTTTCGTCTGCAGCAAGCTGACTACACTAAGTGCAATGAAAGTCAGGAATAACTCTTTAATGTTGGACATTGGCTACAATGCGAGGAAGCAAAGGAAGTCGTGGGCTACAGTGCTCTAGAACCAATTAGCAGACTGTCATTCCCCTCTCACCATGACCTGGTATAACTGAATGGCTGCCACTGCCATCACTATTTGCCTCCCACATACGTGGGAGAGCAGTATGTCTGATTCTCTGTCGCACAGCAAAATTGGTTTCTAGAACATTACTTCATGTGCTTATGGTTCTTCACGTAAGCGTATCAATATCTGCATGAATGCCATCACAACTTGAGATCCATTGAAGTCTAAAGTATGTACAAGATGAAGAACTATAGCACTTGAAAAGAATAAAGATATCTTCTGAATTAGGGCCAGAGGCCAGAAATACATTATGTATTACAACCTAGCAAGGTGTAAATTGAATGAGTAGATCTTTGGATATCACCCCTCTGAAGTTTTATGAAAGTATCAGGCAAGCTGACACTTGAGGTATAGAAATGCAAGGCCTTTAAAAATGTGTAGAACTGTTTTTTTTCCAAATTATTCTAACTCTTTTTTTCATACTACATTTTAACTACATAGTTGTTTATTCAGTCTGAGTGCTTTTACTATATAAAAGCATGGTATATTTTGAATTTGTATACAGAATAAGGGATATGTAAAATGCAAATCACAGTGTTCAATACCAATAGTTCAAGGAACAAACCTAAACCAAAGTTAATTTTAAGGCTGCATCTTTAATCTTACATGTTTCTTAAAACTGAGTTCATTCTTCTTCACTCTGCTAAAAATAACTGATGACATGGTAAGTCTCCATATTTTATGATTTGTATTTCAGAATATTCTCCAGATAGCAACCTTGACGTGGCTGTAAGCCAAACAAACCTCTTTGTGTTTCCTTTCTTTCATTCAGCCTTTTGAAAATGCTTTGCTTTTAAGTTTTTAGCCTAGAGCTGTAAAAAGGCAACTTGATACAATACAGATCTCAGGATATGATGTGATTCATAGGAGATATACCAAATTTTAAAAGCACTGTGCAGTCTGGAGCTTTAACAGCTTCAATTAAAAACTGTGTTTGAGCCCAAATAAATGGATTATCCTCAAAGATGATTGAGCTCTAAAGCTGGAGAAGCAACTTTTTTAAGAGCACATGCCAAGCTGTATTTTCTTTCTCAATTTAGAGGTTAAGAGCAGCTCTGGTAGAAGCTCCGTGGCAGCTGAGGGATGCTGCCTCACAGAGAGGCAACACGATACGAATCAACCAATTGGCAGTACCTTGCCTCTGAAGGGCAGGGACTGTCTGTGTCCTCTAAATTCAAAGGATTCCATTGAATTCAGAAGAAACTAGAAACTTTTGCCTTTCATAGATGAATTTTCAAAGTCCCAAACTGCACTTATGGGGCGTTCAAAATATGCTCTTGTGTCACAAGTTGTTGACCACTGGCCTTTGATATTATCAAAGGTAAGTGAATTTGCACTGCTTAAGTAAGAGGAATTTTGGGGCCCATAATCGATAAGACAGAATTTAATGCTAACTCTTGATTTCAAATGCCCAACTCTGCGAAAGTCAAGAAGAACTTATGAAGCTGAAAGCATTTATCTTTTTTCAATTACATCAACCGACCTAATATAGGCTAATTCCTCTCCTCAACAAATCTAATACAGGCTAATTCCTTTCCCCACAAACCTCAACTCTTACACCCTTAAAGCATCACAGCTGCTGCAGTACTATTGCTTCAGCCCCATGGAGAACAAAGAACATGGACAGAAGAAGCAATGGTGGAGAGAAGAGTTACACAGGTATATGTAATATCCAAATACAGTCTAATATTAATGGCGAATTGTCTTTGTCGGGGGCCGTGGTGATATCTAGCTATGATTGTAAACTTATTTCACCTACTTTTCAAATTCATGCGGTTTCTGTAGGACCACTGCTTTTGTTTTGTTGATCTAAACTAGCTCAACTCTTAGGGAGAGAAAGAAGCACAGTAATGGAGACTTTATCCTTTTTTTGATTCTGTTGCATGTGCTACATGTCCCTTTCACCCCTAGCAGCAGTGAAAACAAACTCACGCAGATACCAGTTCAGCACTGAGCAACAGGCTGAATCCTAGGTCCAGCCTCTCACTGCCCTCCAGCAATAGGGACTTGTAACAACTGCTGGTGAATCTTTACGGGGGAGTGGAGGGAGAAAGGGAAAACAAGACAAGCTGCTGGAAGGATGCTCGTCATCTGTCCTCCAGAGTTTCTTCTTGGGCGTGGATTACCCTTTTCACAATGCTTGCACCATGCACTCTTCTCAGAAAGCCATGGCCAAGGTGCAGCATAGTTGTGATGAGCTTTGATAATGACACAGTGCAGCTGAGAAGGTGTGAGGCCTCAGCATGGATTTTGGCTACACAAAGACCTGCCAGGTTGAAGTAAAAAATGCCTCAAGGTAAGTGCTGCAAGGGAATTCTCTTTCTTCTGAGATCTTTTACTGTATGTCTGAATAACTGCTCGTATTGCCTATGCAGACTTCACAGATTGCTCATGCTGAGTGAAAGTCTGTTTCAAAAAGCAAGATTGCTCTTAAATACTTAATTTTTATGCACTGCTTGACATCCCAAATTGTTATTCAAGGACAGCAAGTATATTTCCAGCAATGAAAACAACTCAGTGGGAAGTTTAACTGTTTTATCCTTGCCTTCACTCTCTCACAAATGAGACAAGGTTTCTTCTTGTCAAGACACTGCTCTAATTCAACATGCCTGCAAACTTTTTGATAAAGTGTCTGTCTTTTATATGCTACACAGATCTCAGTGCACCAGGAGTTTACATTGACAGAAGCATTAAAACACGAATGAATGTTTCCAAGGATGGGGCATCTACCATAATGTGGTGCTTTTTAAAGATGCCAAGGAAAGGCAGTTTTGAACATCTTCTTGGAAGTAAAAGCCCAAAGTAATAAATTAGGGCTACAGAAGACATTAGTTAAAATAAACCTTATCTTGGCTAAGATATGGTAGGAATCACTTTAAAAAATACATATGAAGAGCAGTAGAAAGAGCAGAGGCTTGGCTCTCACTCGCAATTAACTGCCTTGTAGTCCCGGTGCGTGCTCTTTCTTGAAACTACAGCACCCTTGCTACTGCTGGTGAACTGCAGTGTGCAGAACGACACAAGTATCGCTTGTTGTCTGACAGCCACGACATGAGTGATTATACAGACATGGCGATAGGCAGATGTTTTTACCTGTCCAGCCACACTAGAAGTTTCCTGCTTGCTTTGATCTTGCACTCTCTGCCTTTCTCACAGTTTGATCAAGATGTACAGGCAATAGCATGTGACATAGTTTAAAGATGATTTATAAGCAGGTTGAACTCATACAGTATTTTATCAATGATTTATGTACTTCAGGATGCAGCTCTTAAAAAGTTAAGAAAATTTAAAGCATATGAAAACATTGGTGACACAATCCAATGAAAGTCTTGATCCTTACTTATGCTAATCAGGCTTCATACCCCTCCTGGGAAGCTGAACTCGTCAGCAGTTATTTCGTGGTAGAATTCCTGCAACAGCTGGTTTCTCAGCTGATGATCATGCTCATAGGATCGTGCTCACTTCAGCCAGTCATACCTGGGACGTCCTCTCAAGACACACCTACTGACTTGCTACAAAGTCATCTCTTTGGGCAGTTCTGCATCTAGAACTTGCAGCACCTAGTTGTCCTGTCCCTCCAAATGGCCACTGCCTACTATATTTTGTCTGCTAGATGATTGTGTTGAGTGAGTGAGGGGAGGCGATCATCTGGTCTGCTTTAGTGGTTATCAGCCTTCCTCTAGATGAGGCTTGTGTGAAGAAGACCGGTGGTGTTCTGCCCCTGTCTGGGCCCAGATTTTTGTTGCTGCCTGCCTGTGCTCAGCCATCTCCTCCAGCAGTACCAGGACTGCCACTCCTGGCTCAGGCCTCACTCCTTACCCATGCTTATTCAGCTTCCTCCTGCTCACTCTGAACCTGCTTTCCACAGAACAGGCACTGAAGCCAGGCTAGTGAGGTTACCTGAACCTGGCTAATCCAGGTCAGCTTCTCTCAGTTATTTCAGTGCTCTCTCCCCATGTTCCAAGTACCTGAGGGACACTGCAAAAACAGCCTGGTCACCCTCAAGCTCTCTGTTGAGCCACTGCAAGTCCTTGCACCTCTCCAGTGAGGTCTTCCTTACTTGTTGCATCCCCTTGCAGGTTCAGCAAGATGATCTGAACATGTAATGCACATGCAAATGTTACAACGATGGTGTGAGCTGCTTCTTGCCAGAGAAACAAGGAAGTGAAGGGAGAAAAAAACATGAACACTCAGCCTTGGAACAAATTAAAGTTTCCTGACTCGGAAGCGTAGTTTGACACAATTGCTTTATGCAAAAGCTTGTCAAATGTGAGTACCAAAACATTTTGTTTAATCAAGCATAACATACTGTACCATAATATTAGTCTTGGCTGTGCATGTGTCAGGGGAGTTCATATCATCATTAATCACTTGTTATGTTTTGTTTAAAGACTTTTGGTGGGCGGCTCAGAGTGCGAGACATGTTCTTGTTAACTCAGGAATGTTCTCATTTAGATGATTTAGGCTTCAGAAAGGAAAGTCCCTGGAACTGATATGGAATTTGGATTCCATGCCTTGATGCACCCCCACCTCCCACGAGATCTTTGCTTGCTTGAAAATTTCCTGTATATTGAAAGTCAGTGTAAAGCTAGATGGATTGTTGCAATAACAGTGGCCTATGCCTGGATTGGGGTTTATCTCCTAGCCCATTCATATGATGTATGCCAAGGTTACTGAAAATCAGACATTGCCAATGGAGAGGCATTTCTGTCCACAGATTCTTGTGGCCTCTCCTGCCATACATCTTTTCTTACCAAAAAAAAAAAAGTAAACAAAACCCAGGGACGAAAACTAGCAAGTCAAAGCAGCCAATTAATAAAGGAAAGAAGTGCTCTAGGTCAAGGGAGATGAACTGACCTGCCTCCCCCAACAGACTGTTCAGCTGCCAGAATAACTGCTATCACAAAGCTTATGCATGACCCAGTCACTTTTTGTTCTGAAAACATTTCCTGCTGCAATAGGCTGTTTGGCCCTGGAGCCTCTGTTTTCCTGTGTTTTTCACTGTCAGAAAGTGCGTGGATTTGCATTACTTGTATCAACACAGCAGCATTCAGCAATATTTTAAACATCATCGAGGCGCAGGGAGTCAATGGCATCAGTTCTGACTGACTAGAAAATTGATTATTTTTGTTAGCAGCTTTTGCCAAGTATATTTACTTGAAAAATATTACCCATTCCTGTACTTACTCATCTGTCTGCTCAGCACAACTTTGTGTTACCTGTGAATACCTGGGCTTCTTCTAAATAAGCCACAGTAGCATGAAGTTCCACATCTGATAACTAGCCCCACCTTTTCTGCAATGTTGGCTCATCCGCCTTTACTCCATACACAGTGTGCAGCACAGATACGCCCCTCAGGATAAGTTCACACAGCAAACTGAAGGTGTGATTGTATCATGGGTTGGTAACAACAGCTGCGATGCTTTAAGATCACAGCCCTCAGCACACACTGGCAACCAAAGCAGGCACAACCAGATATACCAAGGCAATAAAAACTTCCTTAGTTTTACACTCTTAATTGTTTGCTCCCTCCCTACAAGCCTATCTTATTCTTCCCTTCCATGACAGCAAAAACTTGCACCTTCCCAGGCTGCGAGGAACTGAAGCCAGACTGCATCACTGTGCAGGAGCCAGGGAGTGACTCAACATCAGGAGGCCATAAGTGGCATGGGGTGAAGGTTGTACCCCTTTACATAGCATAAGGTGGGGGAGAACGCCCCTAGGCATGAGCTGATGCAGGATTTCTCACCCTTACCTGCTCACATTAGTGGGGTGCATATCCTCCAGTCACACGTTCCCTCCACTGGATATGCAACCTTTTAGATATTCATATAGACCCTTATTACCATGCAAGCTGACCACTTAGCATTTTTTAGGGCTTTTACCTTCATAAAAAGTCTTGGGAAAATGTAAAAACTATTATTGTTGAATGAGAAGAGGATGAAAAGAAATATGGAGGGTCAGATCCAGAAGGTCAGCTTTTGTGTCTGCCTCAGTTTATAGACAGCAATTAGATGCAGAAGTCTAATACCATGAACTTAAAAACTCTGGCTTGTACTCCTAGTGCCTAAGTTGATAGTTATCAGGGTTTTAATAGTGAAGGCCCCTTGCCTACAATTCTACTTTTATGAATAAATGGAACTGCTTCCATCTCTTCAGGCCTAGCAACTCATACCTCTCATACTTAAGCTGACTAGGATCTAAAAATTAGGCTTTCCTGAAGTGTATCGATTGAGCTCCTTCTCTGGAAGACATGCTCCAGGTAGTTATGCTACTTAGGAAATGAGTGGCTGGATTCTGTGCTTCCCTCTGCTTATGCAGAATCAAAGTTCTCTTTTGCTCTCTTTGCCCTGTCCTTCCCTCACCCACTAGGACCTCAAGGACTTGGGTTATACGGGCATAGCAATGCTCTTACTTGCTCTGTTTGAAGCAGCTCCATTTTGCAAACAAGAATCAAATATCCATGAAGAAAAAGAGATAAAATTATTTTAAATTAAAAAAATTGTCCTTGATGACTTGATTAAAGCAACGGCTGGAATCCAGGTATGCTACACAACTGAGGAGCAGCTTACTTGCCCTCCAGCTTGTTTGGTCTTTAAATTCTGTCAGTACAAAACACTACACTGTGTAGGAGGACTAGTTTCTCCTTCCCATCCCGTATTGATCCATTTGCACTTCCCATCCTCCTCCCCCATACCTTGGAACTTGGGAACTGGGACAGCCTTAGGCAGTGGGCAGAAATCTAGGGTTCAAGACAGTAAGTTTGAAGGAAGAATTGTAATCATACTTCTCAGTCCTAGAGGGGTTCTCCAAACTCTGAAGTCTTGCGTAGAAAAGTGTCTGTTTCTCCTAGTGTTAGAAGAAAGGAGTGATTCTTTCTCTAACACTTGCTAGATAGTTAATCCCTGTGCAACTTTGGTACCTAGCTCTTCATAGTGTATTCTTCTTCAAAGGATGAGCAGGTAAAGGTTTTAGTATTAGAAAAAAAGCAAGTCTTTTTAAGTATCTGGACCATGGAAACTAAATTATTTGTATAAAATCCCATAGGATGTCTGTGAGAGCACAAGAACTGAACCCACATTTCTTAAAGTCCGCACAACTGCCCACGTTAGTGAACACCCGTCCTCTTTCTGGCTGATAATGGATGTGTCCACTTGCTGTGTGAAACGCCTGGGGCAGTGTGTGGCTTCTGGTAAACAAGAGCAAAAGAGCCGGGATTCAAGTTGTGCTGAAGCCTGTCTGCTTACCTGCAATTGTAGCTGAGGCTATAATAATTGCCTTCTCCTTATGGTTGAGAGTGGGACAGCTGCTATTTTAACAGATCGCCAAGCACTTGCAGCAGTATGGAGCATTTTACTTCCTGAAGCCACCTGCCCCATGCTTTACCAAGTTACCTGTCAAAAAGAGAAACAGCAGTGCTAGATTTATTTATAATAAAAATCTATTTCTGTATAAAACCAGATTTGTCTTTAATTTCCTTTCCTGCTTCGGTGGGAAATAAGGGGGGAGGGGAAGCAATAACCTATCATTTGGCTTCAGTCACTAGTTACTGTTACTGAGAATCTAGCAGCCCCTGTGTAAAGGCTTTAAAATCATGGAAAGCTATTCCCTGCGTGCCTTTGCATTACTTCAGAGAATTCACCATAATGACTTCTGATCGCAGCATTTCCTGATTGCAGGATTGCATCTTACTCCTGTACAAGGGAGTGCAAAAATACAGTGTTCATGGTTGGATTAACCAGGAGAGCTGCACCTGCAGGGAGAGGCATGGGGCATGTGATTGCTTTCCGGAACAGCAGAGCTATTAGCTTTGTGGCAAAGGCCTAGAGCTGGAAAGATTGTGTTCATTGTGTTGGGGGAATTGTTTGATTGACTGCTGAAGCTTGCCGTATGTATGAAACATTTGTCTGCTTTCCTCTCTATGATTACAGTTATTTCATTAAATAAAGAGGGAAAGCTACAACGTGTACAGTCTAAGCATCCTCATCTGTTGCCATTTCCTCTCAAAGCATCACCTGTCATATTCCTTACTCTGAGGGCCATCACCTTAACCAAAAGATCTAATGAAACTGATATTTATATCTAAGCTAGACTGTTATCAATTTGTACCTCAGAAAGCAAACGCGAACCTTTGTTAAGCTCTTGTTATTGTTGTTCTTTTTGTTCGCTTGTTGAACAAATATTGCGTAGCTATTATTAGCTCAGGTTGAGTTCTGCTTACTGCAGAACTCATGAATGGAAAGGAGAAGATCACTGAGCCCGAGCTCAGTAATTTTGTTCCTCATGCCCTCTTAACCACGATCATTCCAGGCTATTCACACATTCATAATATCCGCAGCTGAACTACGTCGGGGATGTTCCCTGCCAGGCAGATCCCTCCAGCCATATAGAGTGGATCTATCAGCAGAATGGTGAAAAGTAGACGTAAGGGAAAAAAGAGAGCATGCAGAATCCAGTAGGTCAAACCTCATTCTAGGTAAGCTAATGAGAGAGAACGCATGATTGACACAGCAGTGGGGGCTACTGCTAGCCAACCCAGCTGCCCTCAATTTCTTTTTGTCTTCTCTGCCATGTGGGACTGTGGGAAACATCTTCAGGGCTTGTTTTGGTCTAAAACACAGAGGAAAGAAAGAAAGGAAACAATGAAAGAAAATGCTCGCACTACTGCAGTGAATATCGAGGACAGGAAAGTCTAGGAATAATTAGGGAAAGTTCTTCTCCCCATTAAAGCAGAACTGCTGATAACTATGCATGCATGACTATAGAAGGAAATAACTGAAAACAGGGTACTCTTGAAGGACAATCCAGCCTTCTCATCTTACTTTAATATTAAATCAAAAAGATGTTGTCTGGTCTACACAGCTTAGTATGTAGTTGCAAAGATCTGAGCTCTGTTGTAATTAAGTTTTGTAGTGAAGTGTGGGTTTGAGGTACAATGAGTCACTGGACAGTGGGGTTGAGGTGGGGGACTGTGCCTTCCCAGAGATCTCCTTCTTGTGCTGTTTCTTATCTATATGCTGTGATCTAGCTTTTCCTTCTCTTTGCCATTTGCTCTTTTGCTTGTGTGATTTGTAATAGGAATGTCACAGTACTGGGAAGGAATCTCACAGGTCAAGTCCAGGCTCCCGTTGTCATCAAATATTGTTACGATGATCACAACTGATGCAAAACTGTGCAGTATGAATGCCTTGATGGGGTCCAATCTTAACAAATGGTTGTTATTTGCAGAATGAGAGTCCTGCCAATTTGGAATGAGGCTGGAATCCTAAACTGGAAATGAGGAAAAGAGAGAAGCCAGTTGAATGAAACTAAAAAGACCTCATCACCTTGCAACTGTTGCAATGTGAGAAAACCACTTATCTCGGAGATAAAAAAGTTTCAAAAGGCTGGATGCTTGCAAAAACATCTACTGCTCCACCTGCATGGGGCATGTGGGAGTTTCTAATAGCAAATGACATAATTGATTGATTTTCTGAGAATAAAGGAGCTAGTTTATAGCTAGCAATTTCTGTAAGTCAGCACACAAAGTAGTGCTGAGATTGAATGACTTTGCAGGATCACCTGTCCACAAAGCCACTGGTGATTGCAAAGCTCCTCTGCTGCCATAGCAGAGTCAAACAGAAAGTACCATATTTTCCCAGTATGCAGATGGATTAAGAGTTTGATGAAACATTATAAGTTTAGCAATTCAAGGGGCAGGAAACTGCAGGAGGAGTAACAAAGATGGTATATGGCCTCTTTTGAATGGCATACAGCAAAACTGGTACAGAACCCGGCCCTGAGCATCATGGCATATCTCAGGAGAGACAGCAATGATATTCACAGGTACTTGGATCTCCTTGAGTTCAAAATCCAGCAGCCTCTATTTGTATAAAAGCAAAAACATCACCACTCCACCGAGCTCCTGGTAACATGTTTGTTGTCTAAATTGGAGGAAAAAAACAGTCTAGCGCAGGGCCCTTGAAATGTTGCTAACCCTTGTTTCAAAAAATATGTTAGTGTAGGATACACAAACTGAGGCAACTCCAGACATTGATTTGGGCCATTTCAAATGTATTTGAAAATACATTCATAATTGCTGAGTCAGGGGAGAGAGACCTGGTAAAGCTGCTAGGTAGGTACGACAGCATCACACAGAAAAACAAGGCACAGATCAGGCAGAAGGAGTAAATGGACACTCTTCAAGGGCATCCGTTAAGTTCAGAAGACAGTAAACACCTTGAATTTTACAATACATAACAAAAACCACTTTCAAATGAAGCTTGAGTCAAGGTTTGCCGCTTCTATATTTCAAAACAGGAAAAGTTGTGAAAACTAGTAAAAGAAGAAAAGTTACAGAAAACCTGGTGCTCCTAAAACCCCTACTCAGAAAAGCCTTCTACAGAGCTTTCTAGAAGGAGAATTAGCTAAAACTGATACAATATTTGCTAAACCTCTATGTTAAGAAATAGAAGGATAAAGACTGGCAGAGAGAATTTGTTTCAGTGCCCATGCTTACAATCAATCCAAGGTTTTAAAGAAAATATTGGGCTCTATCCCAAAGCGAAAATTGTTGAAACTGCTGGACAAGGCAGCTGGCTGATGTCTTTCAGGAGGAAACTGGAACAGATTGGAACAGATGAAACAAAAAATTATACTTGAAGAAGAGGCTGCTTAAAAGCTCATCCACTGTTTCACGCTACTGCAAAAGAGAGGCAGACCACTAAATTGTATAAAGAAAGCTAACTGGGGTGAAATGGAGCATGTTACTGCGGCAGTAATAAAAGATGGGCTCACACCCATCTCTGTGATGATTTCAAGAACACCAGTAGCATGGCATAAAAATCATTATCTGTTATCTGCAATTAAGGACATATTTGCCTTATTAGCTGGTGATAAGAATTTCCTTAAGGTACAATCAGTCTAATCCTATGTAAAATGGAGATTGAAGGTGATAAGAAGTGGTGTTAAGAAACATTAGCTTACCAAGGTATTTTGCTGTAAAACAGACTGGTGTTTAGAACAAATGTGCTGCTTTTGCCAGAAAAGACATCTTGCATTGGTTCCCCTTAGCGTGACAGGAACGGTAACTTTGCATGCATTGAAAAATTGTATTGAAATGCCTCTTGCCTTTGCTCGTAGGTCTCTTACCTCTGCCAAGCTTAATTATGCTCACATTGAGAGAGAAGCCCCCAAATGCACTCTGGGGATGTAAAAGGTTTTGCCACAGGTCACTGTCCTGTCGTTTAAATGTTCACGCAAAGAAGGCAATGGGCATGACCATTGCTTTTGAAAGCCCACTGCTATGCCATTCACGTCCGAGAGTCTCAGTCAATAAGAAAATGCAGCCTATTTTTTTATTTTACTGTTAGAAGCAGGAGATAACAGTAAGCAAGCAGCAAAAAGGACAGTCTGTGTGGTTTGCTACAGGCTGAGTAAAACCTCAAGGAAATTGGGAATAATTAATTCTGGCTTAAACAATAGACTATAGTACAAAGAAGCACTCCTTCATAACTCCCCAGTGGCCACAGAGAACCATCACATAGTATTTTTCATAAAATAATCAACTCCACAGGAGGAGCTGTTACAGGTTTTGCTCACCCTTCTCCTCAGAATCACACAGGGAAAGGTGAGCCTGTCTTAACACGGGAGACATAAAGAGCTCAGCGTATTTAATCTGAATGCTGCCACAGACACACTTGATGTCTAGAAATACACCGGGGCAAACGGAAACGCCAAGGAAAGGCCACAGAGCAGCATTGGCACAAGCTCAAATATATATTGGTAGTTTACAAACTAATAGAAATTTTCTGATAAGGCCAGCAAAAATTAATTACTTTTAAATTGGCACATAGTAAGTTTGTGATGGTGAATGTAGCACCTGTAACTCAACAACCTATGTGGGAAGTCACCTCCAGTCTTATATTCCTTATCGACACGGCAGCCTTCCCTTGAAAGCTCTTTCCAACACGGTTCCCTTCCTCTTTTTGTGTGGCTGTATACTTGCTGCAGTCAGGATCAGTCTGACTTATTTCTTGCAACTGCTGATAACCCCATTCCTTTCCAGGGCCTCTGATTTTACAGTGATTTAGTATTCCCTTTGTTAAGTTCCACTTTATAAAAGGGACATTAAAGGGCTTAAATCCTGAGGTTCAGGGCCCTCAATTAATTGTTTCTCAAAAGAGCCTTATCTCTGCCATTGCTTTTATTCATCAATTTAACAGTGTACAGTCAGGTACAATAATATAAAACAGGTAAACTGAGGCGCCACCTGATATTTATTTCTGAAATATGAATAGACATATATCATATGTCTACACAACTCTATATACAAAGGTTTATGGCTTTATTTGTTTTAAGAGGGCAATACATATATAAGAAGGTTGCTTAATCTGTGAGTACAGCTTATGCAGCTCAATTCATAAGAACTCCCATAAGTACAAAAAAACCCAAGGAATAATAAACTACTCTTTCACAGCAGTTTCGTATAGACTATGTAGGTTCATTAATAGAAATATGATTAGATTTCAGTAGATGCATGGTCTAAATAGCCTGAAAAATCCAATGTGTATCAAACACAACCTGAATTGTGATGAAACTGTGAAAAATTGTCCCCTTTATGGATGGCAGCTCTTGAACAGAATGTGGATCACGCGGATCACAGTTCTTATTGAAATGGCTGTTTGGAATGATTTGAAACACATCACATTATTGTCTTACCATCCTGCCATAATAATATTAGCAGAAAGTTTGATCCAGATATTTAGCAAGCAAAGTATGTTGTGGGTCCAAATGCGCCTAGTAAATGTACAGCGTGCCAAGCCATGCAACAACCGTTTCACTGGGTTTATCAAGCCCCTGTGAAGCCTCTGCAGAGGGCATGTCTCCATCAGGTCCATTGTTATCCACACTGCTCAACATCTGCAGTATAATTTGTCATGTTACAGTCACATTGCTACTGTTATTTGGAGCCTTGCTGACACACTTACTTTGAGGAACCAAAAGCCTGTTCAGCAGGGCCCAAAGACAGGATATTAAGTCAAAACGAAGAAGGTAACATTATAGCATCAGTGAGGAGGAAATTGTTATTAAAGTAGAAATTCCACTTTTTACCTTTGTGGAATAGCACACTGTGCACTGGAGTCATGCTGGTGGAAAAAAAATTGCAGATAGGTTGGAGAGGTTCATATACAATAGAACAACTAAATTTGTATCATTTTTCTCAAGTAGCCTGAGTGGCATCCTCACAATATATCGAACAATGACTGAAAAACACAGCAATGGAGAAGGATGCAGTATTTTCAGTATGATAAGGTTGAGTGTAACTGCTTTATGGGAAATGAACAGCACCAGATTGAAGTACAAAATTCTGTAGATGAGTAGCAGATGGCAAATGAAGGCATGTGAATACATGCATCCCATACTAAGCCAGGCTGATAATTTACTAGAGATTTGTGTTCTGCTTTTACAAGTTTTAGCATTGGTAACTGTTTCCTCTAGGTGTTCATAAAGAGTTAAAGTTGAATCAGAATGCACATATTGTTCTCCCTTAACTGTAAATATTTGCATATTTTTAAAGCACTCCATTAGTGCTTACCATGTTTTGAAGCTCACAGGAATCAGGCAGAGCAGCCCTACAGGTGTAGGTGCAAGTTTGTGCACATCTACAACCATGGCTATTTAGAAGCCCTGTAAGTAACACGCTCTCTTCATATTGACTTAGTGCGTAGAATAAACCCAATTTTAGCCAAATTGACAACTCATTAATATAATTGCTCTGATACATAAATATTTTTGGATTGTGATTAGAGGAATTCATAATTAGAAATGCACAATCATTTTAAAGATCCCATGGTGTTTTCTTTGGAGCCAAAAGAGACAACACAATAGTCAATTAACCAGCCATCCTTCAGCGTGATTTCTTATATGCATCAGAAAAGCATAGAGCTTGGTGCACATTGGCTCTTACATCCACATCTGCTTTTATCTTTGGAGCGTCTTCAGAGTCAACCAGGAGAAATTTACAACTGATGTTTATTCAGGACATAAGCCCAAATTAATGCATTTGGAACAATGTGTTCTTGCTCCCACTCACATAATGAAATTTGCCTTTGACTTGAATGGGAGCAGTGCTGGGCTCTCCGCAGCTACTGATTATACGTGTCAATATTAGGCTGTGTTTGAATGATGCTCTATTATGCATAAGAATAAAGTATCATGGAGTTGTTGTGAGACACCAGGCAACATAATTACATGGATTGCAAGAGAAATACAAAGCAAAATATAGCGCTATATATTAATAGCCCATCTCAGCCTTCCCTCATTATATCTGGACCTTTGTTTACTTAATTAGGAATTATTTTTAAGTTAAATCTGTATTTATTTTTCTGATGATGGCCTTGTTCTGAATGTACATACACCGAGAAGCCCTTGTTGACATGACTGAGCAGGATATTGTGTTTTATTAAATTTACTTTGGAGACTTCTGACGCCAATTGCTAGCATGTTTGCAGTCCCAATCGTATTGAAAATCTAATATCCACATGAGCTTCGAATAATACCCATATGTTGTTCCTGGATGAAGAAAACACTGTCACCCCGTACTGGTAGACTACAGGAGGCCAAGATACACTTCACTATAACTTCAGGTAAAGGAAACTGACTTTTTTTCAGAATTACATTCATTTAACAGGATATTAGAAAATATTTCCCACCCTGCATCCACAGCAGTATGAAAGGTATATTTGAAAAATGTCGTTATCAATGTCTGCAAACAATAATCATAGCTAGTACAAATGCTGTTACTATCTGAGGCAATATCAATCTTAATATATTTATCCTTAAAATAGGGAAACAATCCTAGTCTCAGTTCATAAATGTGGAAAGATGGCACAGAGGTATCTAGTGACCATCGCAATTCCACATAGAAAGAATGGGGGAGAGAAGGAAACAAAGCCCCAGCTCTGAACTCAAACCATATTAGAATCTGTCTTCTCAGCAAGAATAAAAACCTATTCTTGACGTGTAATTATCATGATATAAGCCAGGTTTTAAAAGTCCTCAGTCAATAGCAGGATTCCTCAGTGGATTTCATACCTAATCATAGGTATGAAATACCTTGGATTTTTCATGGTCAAATATGACGTTCAAAATGAGTAGCTAAATTTTAACAGTTTTCTCCAAAGCAAGACTCTTCATGTTCTTACAATGTCAAAAAAGTTTCTCCAGTTTAAATCTCTAAGCCGTACCAGGACATAATAGTCTCAGGCTGGAGCAGGTCATCTGAATCAACTTGGGAGCTATATAAGGCTTTGAAATAGGTATTCAGCAGCAAAGACTGTTAATAGCAGAAATCAGAGTGACACTACCTTGCTGGCATATGCAACAAGGGTCTTGTAATTCAGTAACAAAGATAACAGTCTCTAGCAAAGCAATCTCATGGAAACTGATGTATTAAGACTAGCTAATGATTGACTTGCTGTTTACAGAAGGCTTCGTTAAGCCTTTCCTGCTGCTGTACTTCGTCTTTTCTGTTGTCATGAACAGTGACAGCTTTCCTATGTTACACTCACATATTCATAGATGTGGTTTCAGAAATTCGCAAGAACCTGCAAGTAAAACCAGCACTCTAGCTAATTACCACAATGGTTTATCATTAATAGTAAGGTATATAACATTCCAAGATATTTTTTTTCTTTTATAAATATGTTAATTATCCCTTACAACATTTTCAAAAGAAAGCCGCACAGGAAGCATGTTCATGCCATTCTCAGGTTTACTTTAGTGTTATTAATTTCAGGTGGACATGGTGAAATCTATTAATGGGCATCTCCAAGTTCAAAATTAAGTCTGTAACAGATCTAGTGACAGAATCAAGGTGGTCCATCCTAAAACCTCACTGATACTTGGTAAATCTTTAGTTAGAGCTACCCTACATTTACAGCAATTATATTGAGAACAGTTTGAACTCTGATCTGCTGACAGAGTCTGTCCTATGTTTTCCAAAGCCTGTTTTAAATCAGTGCTGGGTTTACAATAATATGTTTCCGACCAGGAAATTATACGTTTTCAGTACTAAGGTGGCATTTTCTTTCTTTGAGTTTCCATGTTTATTATTAGTATGAAAGTTGCAATCTTTAAACTGTGTTATGTATTAAACTTGTGATTCCTAAACTGAAAATCAAAACAGAGCTAGAGAGAGAGAATAAATGAGAATCAAAAGGAGCCAGAAGGAGGTTAGCAAAGACGTGCAAGCTTTCCGCAATGTGTCAAACAAAAAAAGGAAGTAAAAGAGGAATGAGGAATAACTGGAAATTAGTAACTCACAACTGGCTAAAATAATAAATTCCTTTGTTTTAACTGGGGTTTGTTCTAGTGAGAATAACGTAGGATTTGACTATGCAGTGCAAGAACAGCCACAATAGAAAAGTAGTGCCCTTGCTACACCAGCAAGTTTTCTTCCTTGGGTACCTGCTGGAACTGCTGTGCACCAGGGGGACCGCGCATCCCCCCGCTCCCCGGGGCACGGCCTCCTCACGCCCACAGCCAGGGCCGACGGCCGCACCTGACACCCTGCTCGCTGGGCGTCAGGCTGACACAGCCGGGCCCTACCTCCCACGCTGCCTGGTGTCTTGGCCCACCCCACTGCAGCACCACGCCGGGATGCCGTAGGTGAAATGCAGCGAGTCCTGCTGACCTGTTGCCCTCCGGCCATCAGCACTTGATGTGGCGAGGAGCTGTCACAGGGCATTATGCAGCCATCAGGGCAGGAGGGGAAGGGATGTGCAGTGTCCACATCGGTTTTGCGGCCTCCCCCTGTCCATGGGCAGCCCCAGCGCAGCCTCAGGCACAGTTTAACATAGCGCTCTCTCATGTATAGGAAATGAAAGTTCCTAAGAAGGCAACATATGTACAGAGGAAGCCGTGACTTTATCTCCTCCTTATGCCTTCACACCTCTTCAGAGTGCACTCGCCCTCCTCTCCCTTGTACGCACACAGACCTGGCCAGCCTGTGGAACAGGAACTAAAAGACAAGAATGTGGCTGAGGAGGGAGCTGCCTCTTCCTCTTCCTCACGCGCCTCCGCAGAGCCGGCAAAGATGGATGAGCTGCTTCTGCTGTGGGAGGAGCAGCTGCCAGGGCTTGCTTTACAGGAGGCTTCAGGAGACCTGTAGCCTACCTAGCTCTGAGATAACTCACATGTGCTGTCCTCCAGGTTTTCTAATATCGCCCTCATTACATGGAGTCAAGTATCATAAATGTAGTATCCAATAAAACAAGGTAATCAAGCACAATCTCAGTCATGATTGCAATACAAATACCTGACAGAAGCTCACAGAAGACAGGAAATTAAGAGAGACTGCAAATATCAACAAGATAGAAAATTAACTCCTGTGGAAATTGCACAATTAGAAGCTTGGTCAGATATGGATAGACTCAACTTCCAAAAATCATGGCTACAGTTAGCAAGCAATAATGTAATACTTGGTGAGTGGGTGAGGGCCAGAGGCCAAAACACCTCCAGAGACCAAGTAGAATAGAAGTCAACAAGTAGGATTATTTGCTTCATTTTGGCACTGGAAAACATTCGGGCCTGCTTACTTGGGGGGGGGTGGGACAGGCAGGGGTGGAAATATTTCTTCTTGGCTTGGTGTAGAGTGACTGCACTGTTATTCAGATTTTAAAACTCCAAATGGTAGTACTGAGAAAAATAAGATGTATGTATTGTTGGATTTTTCACACTTAACTACTTCCTTCAAGTACTATGCCCTCTGCACAGAAATTCAGGTGGGACCAAGGAGCAGTCTGGAGAGGACCGGAGGTGTCTGTTGCACTAGAGCAGGGTAGAAGTGAGAGCTGGACTACGGCTTTAGGAGCACTTAGTACCCCTTGAGTGGCTGGTTGCAGATAAATGGCTATAGTAGCATCATTCGTATATTTTTTAATTTGAAATGCACTGAGCAAATGCCAAAGTTGCTGGCACTGGTCACTGTGGTAGTCCTAGTATGGAAGTCCTGTCACGCAACATGGGCTAGGGTGTCAGAGCTGGAACTTGAACCATTCGGTGTTTGGAGCATCCGTAACACTTGCCTTCTGGCTCATCAGGCTCGCAAATATTCAAGTGTACGTGTTCTGTACACTCACAGTGATGCCTTGTCATGAGCTGAGCATCCATTTGTCAAAGTGAACTGCAATTGATGCTACAGGAATGCAGTGGTTCAGAGGCAGGTGCGGAGCAATCTCCATACACTGAATCTCTGCAAGCAGGCTACATACAAGCTATTTAGAGGTGCTTAAGGGAGCATAAGAAGTTACGCAAGGAAATAATACATGGCAAAATATACTGGTAACATTGCAGTAGCGCTGCAATGATTCCACGAGTTATTAAGATATTGCATAAAGCACATTTTGAAAAAAGAAAAAAAAAGCCATAAACAAATCAAAGATCATTTTGCGTTAGTTGGTGCATGTGTTTTGGGAATTTAAAGTTTTCAAGATGTTTCCTCTGTTATGCTGAGGACTCGAGTCTTCCTTGATGAAAGCAGAGGCATTCAGATGACTGAATGCAGGAGTTAATGCTTTCAGGGGGAATTCTAGGTACGGGGGACTCCCAGTAGATCCGAGCGATCTGGCCGGAGCCGCGGCAGCGGGCGCGGGCGGCGGTGCCCCGCGGGCCCGTGGGCGATGCCCCGGCTCAGGCCCGGGGGCAGGGTCACCGCCTGTCGCTGCGACCCGAGCGAGGAGGCTCCGGCGGCCGCGGGGGAGCTTGGGGCGGCCGCGGCACGACACGCGAGGCGCCAGCCGGGCTGCCAGCAGCCTGCGGGCGGCCGGGCGCAGGGCTGCCTGCCCGGGCCCGCGCGGTCCCGCAGCGCCGGCCCAGGGGGTGGCAGCCGCCGCCGCTCCGGCCCGCCGCCGCCCCGGCGGCGATGCCGGCCGCCCCGGGGCGGGCTCGGCGCTCCGCCACACCCCACGCACCCGCCGGTGGCCCCGCGGGAGGACACCGGGGGCCGCCCCGGGGCTCCTTGGCCCATGCGCCGGGCGCCCCTCGCCCCCGCCCGGGCTCCCCGCGGCCCCGGACGCTGCCCCCACCCCCTCGGCCTCTCGCCTTCCCCTCCCCTTCCCCTCCCGGTCCCTCCTCCCCGCCGGCGCCGGCCGTGCCCGCGTCGCTCCCCGCCCCGGCTGAGGGGTGGCTGCCGCTGCTGCTGCCGGCGGCGGCTCCGGCAAAATGTCCGAGCGCGGCGGCTTCTACCGGCAGGAGCTGAACAAGACGGTGTGGGAGGTGCCGCAGCGCTACCAGAACCTCACCCCTGTCGGCTCCGGCGCCTACGGCTCCGTCTGGTAGGTGCGGGGCGGCGGGAGAGGGGCCGGGAGCCGGCAGGTGCTGCCGGCCGGCCGCGGGGGGGGCGGCCCCGGCGCCGCCCCGCGGGAGCAGACAATGCCGGGGCGGCGGGCGGCCGGCGCGGCCCTGCCGGGCGGCGGGGGCCCTGTGTGCCGGGGCGGGGGCGTGTCCGCCCGGCAGCCGGGGCTGTGGCGCGGCGCCGGAGCTCGCCCCGCGGGGCCGGGGCGTGCCTGGCCGTAACCCGGGCGACCGGGCCCGCCGCCGGAGGGCGGCCGCTGCCCGCCGCTGCCCCCCGCAGGCCGCCGCGCCGGCCGCTCAGCCGCCCCCCCGCCTGAAGGCGGCGGGAGGTGCGAGGGTGGCGCCGGCTGCCCGCCGGGCCCGCTGCCGCTCCCCAGCGCCGGTTCAGCCGGCCGGCAACTGTCAGTTGCCCCGAAGCCGAGAGTCTTGCACCGTCATGGCGCGTCCGAGCGGGGAGGCAGCGGCAGGGCGCGGGGCAGGGCTGTCTGAGCTCTCCCCGCTGCCGGCCCGGGAGGGCTCACCGGCGGGCCGCGGCCCTGCCGGCTCCGGGCCGCGGCGGGGGTAGCGGGGCCGCCCGCACGGGCCCGGGGCAGGCAGCGGGGGCAGGTCTGCCGGGGGAGCCCCGGGAGCGGGGCCGGGCGGGGGGGCACCCGGTGATTTCGGGGGGAATCGCAAACGAGGGCAGATTGCCCCCAAGGGCTTCGGCGTCTGAGGGTTGCATAAGGGTTTATCGCATCATAAAACGTTTCCCTTTTTTTGATAATTACTATCTCAGGTTTGCACTTTCGGGAGCTCCCAGTGCAGACCGGGTATTATTTTCGTATTTGATGCACACTTAACTATGCTTGTAAAAGCTTTGAATCAATTTTTGGAAATAATAGTGGTGTTTAAGGGGTTTCTGAAAAAGAATCGTGTTTCTTTTGCTAGCTGGGTAAGTGGAATTATGTAAAAACAATCCATAACGGGCCTTTAAATAAATGTGCTGCACGAAAAAAGATTTCTTTAGAACTTAACTTTTTTGCCATGGACTAAACTTGTGCAATAGTCGCTCGCTTTTTCTCTTCACAGTCAGATACCAGAGAACATTTATGGAGTTTCGTATTTGTTGCTTCCTTCTCTAGCTCTGTGAAATGCCCCAATTACATGTTACCTAGGAATACGCATTTTGAAAACCTCCAACAATCACCAGAAACACTCAGGACTAGCGTGAAGTCCCTGTGAATTATTCTCTTTTTTATTATTTCAGGCTTATGCTTGCACCAGGGAAATCTAGGCAAGTCTTGTGTGACTGTTGGTACCTGCCATTGTAGTTAAGCGGATAGTCCTGTGACTATCTGATGTGAATAGTTTCACAAGGACCTAGTTTATTTAGACTATAAAAACCTTAGTTTACTTTCTCCTCTTTTATTTTACAAACTAGGAGCTGGATATACACAACTATTATTGTGTCCCAAGTGAATCTGCATTTCTGGTTGTTTTCCCTATTTGTGCTGAGGTAGTGTTAAGGGGAAGACCTACTCTGCTGAATTTTGTAATGAGATGTCAAGACTTTTGAGAAATTGCGAAGGAAATGAAAACATGTGGTGGTTCACTTGCAGCACAGCTGGTGCTTTGTTTTTTTTAAACTATTAGTGTTGTTAATTCATTGTACTTACTTCTTTTCTGTCTGCAAAGCCAAGGAAATCCTAGTATTTTATCAATGGAGAAGCCTAGGAACTGGGATATAAAATGCGACTGGAAGAGGCTATGGGAAATGTTCACTCTAAAATATACATTTAAGAACAGAATACAGCAATAAAATATTACCCTATATTAATAGCCTTGTTAACATCGATGAACTATAAACCCAAACAGAAGCTTGGCTGTGAGGAAAAGGTTCGCATCTCCCTCAGAAAAGCCATCTATTTTTAGTGTCTATTGAAATTGATTGTTTTTTTCCCCTCTATGTGCATGTGCTTTACCCAGGAGACCCACGAGACGCAATCGTTCCCTTGAGTAATATGCTATATTGCTTTTGTGAATAATTGTACTCCTATTCAGTAAAATATCTAAAAACATATTTAAGGCTTGCAGAAACCACTGGAATTAAACAAATTCTTAAGTGCTTTGCTGAATAGAAGCCAAGGTCCTGAACTCCGAACACTGGCTTTAAAACAGGAACAAAGTTGTTGTAACAAATCTTTTTCTAACTCGGTGAAGCTCTTCTCTAGTCCTGCCCTTTCCTTTTTTTCTGGTAAATTATCAGTCACATCCGATAGACTTGTGCAACTGAAGTGACAACTGGTAAGAAGAAACATATTGTAAATATTTGCATTTAAGCTAACTTCTGCCTGCCCTTTTTTTGCTTGCAGCTCAAAATCAATAGAAGAGTTTGTGTCAGGAGGCTGTGTTTTGGCCCAATGTATTGACATTTCGTAAGTCTAACAGAATTCATGTTTGGGTTACTTTTTATATGCAGATGCATCAAATGTGCTATGGAGATTATTGTTTTAAAGCAGATTCACTTTTAGAGAGGTATCTATGTCAAGCACAGTGCTTTCCAGTATGTTTTTCTTGGTTTTTATTTAGATGTGGAATATGTATAAAAAGCAAACCTTCCTTAGCACAAAGAGCTCTACTGCTTTTCTCACTTTTTTAATGACACATCATAAAGAACAGCCCTTCTTGGAAATCCTGAGAAGAACTCAGCCACGCTGCCGAGCGGAGTTGCACTTCAGCATCTACGCAAACCACAGAGAGAACTGTGAGGCCTTTCCCTCAAGTACTTCACCCTTGCAGGACATTTTGCGTTACTCTTGTATTTTAACTCTGTGGAGGGCTTCCCTTCACCTGGGCTCTTTCCTGTGACCAGTCAAGCTGGTGGATGTTCTGTCATTTGCTGCTGTCAGATCTGGGGTTTTTTTTTAATTTAGGAAAAAAAAATTAAAGCCTTGTGGAAGCGTAGTATGTGTATGGTACTTTAATTACATTTAAAATGATCAATGGAATCTTCAATGGTACGTTTTGGTTAATTTTTCTTTTTTCAGGGGTTGTTTGCGTATTAGCAAATAAATGTACATGCACAACTCTTTCTTCTGCAGCCTTTTTCTTTTTGTCCTATAGCTTTGCTTATCAAGTTGAGGGTTTTTATATTAGACAATTATTTTAATTCTTCCTCAAGCCAAAACTCAGTTAAATTTAAAGTTTTCTTGAAAAATGCATTTTCACAGTGTCCATCCTTAACGTTGGATTTATCTCCCACAGAAGTCAAAGAGCTGGTTGACTCTTACAGATCCCTCCTAATTGTGAGTTTTAAAAACATTTCTGATTTTAAGTGCAGCATTTAAGCTGATAGCCATTTAGCTGGGAAGAAAGCAAGGTTACTTTCACAAGGTAATCTTCATCTACAACCATTTCATTTCAGTTCTAGAGAGAAGAGACAATTTATGTCTCAGGTCAAACTGCATTATAAACTCTTGTCCCTTGTGACTCTGCCTTTTAAATAATAATTCTGGCTGTGTTTGAGTCTTTCGACTGTCCTGGTGACGTTGCTTATAAACTGGACCTCTGGCCTGCAGCATCTCTGCCTCCCTGCTGTATTACCCTGGTAGGTCCACTGTGGTTTGGTACCTGTCTGCCTTTTCTTCTGGGAGCTGGTGTTACCACCTGCTTGAGAAAGAGCTTCTTCATCTCTTCTTTTTTTAAAGACTTTATTATACCACACATTATGTAATGTGGATAGATTTTTGGTTTACCAGGTATTTGTTTGGTTTTTTTTAAATCCTGTATACATCTTTTCAAGCCAGCTTTTGTGAACTGTCTTCCAACCTACTTAGTCCTATTTTTGCCTGGGAGGTATAGACGGCCTTCTGCAGCGTGCTGTCTCTGATCTCTCCAACGGGTTGTTTCCCATTAGCATATTGCGAGCTCTGTGTTCTGCCTTCTTTGGACAGAACAGACCTTGCAAGGTGAACCAAAGTGAGTCCAGAGCTTCTTCGCAACCAGAAACTCCTGCACTGTTTCCTCAGAGGCCGTTGGCATCAATAGTACTTACATCGTGCAGTCAGTCTCTTAATTTTAAGAGTATGCAATGCCTAACACCAACGTGGGTGACATAACACGTGTTAAAAAAGAGGCCTGCTAAGTCAGAGTGTAATGGCGGAAGCCTCAGGTTAAGAAAAGCGGGAAAGCAAAGCCTGCCTTAAGTCATTTATGCAATGCCGCACTTGAGCAGGTCCCTCCATCCTGCTAACTTTTAAATGCATGCTTAAGATCCATTAAGTTTTTGTCCTGGCTGATTTAGGGTAAAAAGGGGGGAAGGTGGGGTGGTGTTTAGGCTACTATTTTGCTTTGAGGAAGTACAAGTGGAAAAGTAGAAGTGGAAGGCTTCAATCCTGAAGTTTAACCCCTTCTTTGCCCCTCCACCCTGTCCTGTGCTTCTTGTTAGACTGTCACTCACAAGTGTTTTGAGGGCAATAGCTTGCAAGACTGGAACATAAGATTGCGGATATTGTCCTTTTCACATTGAGGACCTCTAAGGAGATGCTGAGACAACTCTGTAGCATGTGAGGTTTTTTTAAAGCTGATATAAATTGTCTTTGACTGACAATGAGAAAAATTCCTTCATCCAAGATTGTACTTGATGACTTTTGAATGATAATATTTTTTAAAGGGACCTTTTACTTAGCTGTAGTGATACAAAGTATATGATTTCAACTATGAGATCAGGTTACTGGCGTTAGGATGTGTGTCACTGTAACATTACACATTAGTTTAAATTGTAAATGCTAAGATAAGCTTTTAGAGTAGTAGTAACACACACCTGCTGTGTGTAAATACAGCTGGAGACCATACAGATCTCTAGAGGCTAAAGGCAAAATCCCAAGCACAAGTAGAGCGGGTTGATTTTAGTGGACTCCCTTTGGGCTGTTCCCTCTTTCAGATTAGGTCCTTTGTTTCCAATGCAAGTACAGGGGCTGAACTTCATCCTACATATGTTTATGGTTGTATTTTACTGGAAACATATCAAACAATATTGTTAAAATACTGCTGTCCAAGATCCGTTAGCAGTTGTTTAATTTTGGTATGCATCATTCAGAAGGAAAGTTTCGAATCCTTTCATTAGTTTTGCAGATATTTACAATGAGTCCTTCTAAGCTTATTCAAACACTTGCTTGAAAACTGAGTGAGAGATGAAGGCTGATATGAGAGTCCAGTCAGAAGCCAGACATCTCTTAAGAGTGAGTACATGTAATAACAATACTTCAAAACGCGGCCTTGAAAGTGAGGTTGCAATAGGGAGGAGAACTAAGTAAAAGCAGTTGCATGATCAATGTTACAGGTTAGGAGGAGGATCTTTGCAGCAGCACTGCTAGAATGAATGGATGAAAATAAGTGAAGTAACAAAAAACGTTGCAGTGTGAGAAAGATCCTTGGAGGAACATGATATGATAGCTATTAGGAATGAAGACACAATGGGGTTTGCAGCTACCAAGCCAAGGGAGGTCAAGAATTCAAGTTTTGTGAAAGATACATGAAGGAAGATGGAAGAGTATTTCTGAGCACTGACAAGGGAGACATCACTAGAGAGTTCGTTGAGAGTGGTTTTGTTGGGGTACTAGGATGGAATGCAGATTGCTCATCATCCCTTTGTCCACTTTCATCCTGCATCTCTTCCAGTTGTTGGAACAGTGTAGTTACTCAGTTTGGAAAGGAAAGGGAAGCGGGATGCTAATTAGTGGAGTCAAGATTCCTATTTAAAATGAAAGTGTCTAAGAATGCTTTTAAATGAAGGAGATCGAATCAGGAATGAGGTGTATGTGGAGATGGATAAGGATGGCTGAGATGAAGATCTTTAGGTACAATTCTGTCACAAAGCCTGTGGAGTAGTTAGAGAGCAGATGAGAAACACCCGTATGTGTGTGAGGAGGCTGGTGGAAGGAGTTGTAGGAAGGGTGAAGAAAAGGCAAGCTCAAGAAGTGAGGAAGACCAGTTTGTATCGTGCAGGTTTTCCTTCAGGAGGAATCAGTGACATCTTTTTTAGAGAGGGAGGGGGCATGGCATGGAAAAGTGATAAGGTGCACGAGATGAGCCAGCTGTGGCAGAAAGACAGAAAGAATCATGGAATTATAGCCTTCAGTGTGACTGCAGGAATACATTAGCAGAATAAAAATTCTCTGCAGAGGTCTCCTCCATCTCTACTTCCATATAAGTTGTTATAATATGCACCTTCCTGACCACATGATGCAGCAGTGGCATAGCTAACTGCTTTCCTCTTCTGCTGTTGGTTGTGATTGTGGCTGCAGTTGGCTAGGGGACACAGTCCCTGTTCCGGAGCCCTGAAAGTCTTAGGGCCTTGTTGCTTCAACACAGCTTCCCAAGGAGCTGTTTGCAGTTTCAGAACCTATTAGCTAGTTGGTACCAAAAATCCAGTATCTGAGTTCTGTGTATATAGTCAGGAAGGGAGAGGAAGGTTCAAAACCCCTATGTGACCTGGGAACAAATTGCTACCATTTAATACTTCGGCTGTTGTGGAGAGAGAAAACAGGAAATGTGAAGGAGAAGTGGGGGAGGAATAGGATAAAGGACATGAATGTAAGTGAGATCTCGTCTGGTTAGGGTTATGTAATGTATTTGAAAGCACTGGCATTTTTCATGTTAAACTCTATATCCAGATTAACCACTAGCATGTCTAGCTGTAGCTTCTAAGCCCACAATTTATAACTCCCTGGCAGTCTTTTTTAATGAAATGCTGAATAGAATACATTTGTCATTAGCAGTGTACTGTCTTAGTGGCAGTTGACAGATTTTCTTGTTTAAATACTGACATTGGGCTTATAGGCTATCTAAAGTACATGATTATTTTAGTATCCATGAGTTGGTTCCACATGCTGAGGAAGCTAATGGCTTATTACTCCAGCCTTCTGTATGTTTTTCTCACAAGCATGATTTTAAATGCATCACTCCCACTGATGTAAGCTGTACTGTCTGTAACTTCACCTAGAAAAGTGTGACTGCTCCTCTGTAAAGTTATTTGAATATTTAAGTCACTGTGGAGACATAAGAGACAGATCAGAAAATAAAAAATAGCTTGCGGATTCAGAAACTGATACAGCATTTTTATGATCGTGTTGTTACATTGAAAGAAGACTGGTGATGTATTCACGTAAACATGGATAGCAATTATTTTAGAGTATTTTTCAGTGTCTGGTTAAAAGCATGTATTTATTTTTATGTTGGTTATGGAACAATTATGTTGCATATGTAAGAGATGTTTTGTGCTTTTATATTTAGATCTAGTGGTAAATTAATCTGAGGTAATTGACAGTGATTGTACTAAAGCCAAAACAATTGATGCCAGTGCTCAGCATGATGTGTTGGAATAATATCCAAGTGATGGGATGTAATTTTACAATACAATAACCTGTCATCATCAAGCTAGGTTTTTTTTTTTCTCTAATGAGGAGATTAACCTGTCATTTCAGAGCTGCCCATTACTCATCCTCCCACCTTTTGTCTTGCTTCCATCTCATTTTTCTTTATGGCTTCCTTCTGATGCACGTACATGTTGTGTTTTGTGGGGTCTAGTAAACAAACACACACTCTGTACTTTAAATCTAGCTCTTAAAGGGTGGAAATCACCAACTTGAACTTGCATAAAGTAACAAAACATTTATAAAGGAGAAACAAATGAACCATTTCCTGAGTTTACTTCGCTGCTTAACTTAAGCTTACTGTGGGTGGCCTTTTCTGTTCTTTTCTTGCTGCACTGCCAATAGCTATTATGGTCCATTATCTGGTATCGGATAGATGCTGTGTGTGCTTTTTTCAAGACTATTTTATATCTCAACAAAAAGTAGCTCTATTTATTAAAAAAAAGGGAAAAAAAAAAAAAAAAAGGTTGTATTTTTAAAAAGAGCAGCAAGATCCTGGAGAAGACCCAGAAGACAAAGCTCACAAACCAAACCTTGCAAACAAAAAACAAAATCCATGTTATTCAGGTGATGACTTTCATTCACTTACATTACATTTATGAGAAACGTAAAAGGGGTTGTCATTCACTGCAGTTGTGAGGAACTCACGTTATATGATTGGGCACTAGAATATGTCCCAGGGCAGGGTTCCTGTGTGTCCCCCTTTTCCATCTTACTTGCCAGTGCGTGGTGCAGGTAGGGCTGCCTGCCTCAATGATTAGGTTCTCTGTGTGTTGACCCCTCTTCGTTCCTTCCCCTCAATGCTTGCTCACCTATGCCCTTCTGCTGCTGTTACCTGTTTTTCTCAGGAATTCAGGATCTTGCAAATTAAGGGGACATTCATGTCTCCTGTAATGGAAGGAGTACTGGCTTCTTCCATGGGTACGTGAAAGGATGATGAAGTCCGTGGATAAGAGCTCAAAGTTGTGTCTGTACTAAATACGTGGCAGAAATTCTGTGTACTTTCCATTTTGTTTTCTGGATGTTACCTTCTTTCTTACCAAAATCAGTAAAGTTCTGCCCATGTGAATCTGTGTTTTGAGCATGAATTGCATTTTTTCTGTTTTTTTCTCTTAACACTTACATGTAATGGGGAATCTTCACTTGTTCTGGAGGAATGTGACCCAGTGAAGGAAAGAAACTTGTGTTGTGCTGCAGTGAAAGAAATAAAAGTAGAAGCCTAGAACAATATGGAAAAAACCCAGACCCAGTATCATTGTCATATGGAGCAAATTTAAGGATCTGCTTGTGTACAGCATTCTCTCCAAGTTTGGTATCATGTGTCCAACCAGTTGTCAAACTTCTGATGATATAGGGGTAAAAGCCTTGCAAGCTGGGACACTGAATTATATAAAATAAATTGGAAAAGAGTCTTCTCCGTATTTTTTGCACTTAAACCTAAATGAATCCCGTAGAATAAGTATACCTAATTATTTGTACAGATATAACGCTTCCACAAGTATAAAATCACAGTTTATAGACAAACAAAACTTTGTGGTTATCTAGGGTGATGGGGATGGAATATCGACTGACACAGGTAATCTACAGTAAATGGGGAGTTCGCTGCAGCACCACGTACAACCAGCTTGGGTTATGCCTTCATTTTGCATCAGCTAGACCTGAGCTGGCTCTGGGAATGAAGAGAACTCACTAGACACTGCACTCAAGCTGAGCTTTTTCCAGGCATTTTGGGTAGTACTGTGCCCAGCTAATAAGCCCTCTCCGAGCCCAAAGCATTAGGAGCTTCAGGGACTGGCCGTAGTCCAAGAGGAGCCGTTGATCCCAGGAAGAGTTCTTCCTGCCTTGGGTACTGGAGTCTACTAAACAGGGTCCAAGTTGGCTCCATGCATGGTTTGTTAGATTGGGCTCCCGCAAGCTCCTGAAGCAAATTTGATCCTGAAGGCTAAGCAGCCATAGCTGAATAGTGTGCCTCTAATCCCAAAAGCCCTGAAGGGTCTGAGCAGGCTGCGCACATGAATGGCTGTATATTACTGTCCAGTATTACTGCTCTGCAACCACAGAGGATAAACTGTCTGTGGATACTAGGGCAATGACCGTACGTACGGCCATCAGCTACTAAAAATCCATGCCCCATCAAAAGTCACAAAGTCAGCATGAAGCTGTTAAAATCCTGTGCTTTTTGCCTCCTGAGTTTTTGGACTGCATTAGCTTCCTACGTTCAAACTTTTCTCTGAAACCTTAAAAACTGGGAAAATGTGCATATAAATAGAGATTCATATTTCATCTAGTGGAACTTCAATAGAATTATTAAATATAGGAGTTGACAACACTGAAAAGGTAGATCTAATTTAAGCAATGACTGAAAATCACACTAAGCAAAAGTCTTTAATCTGTGTGAAAATGATGCCATCTCTGTAAGCAGAATAATGGCTTTTTGTTCCTGATCTTAGAAAGGACAGACAGCAAAAAATGTGTCATAACTGCAAAGGGTTCTGGGTCAAGAACGATAATATCTGAAACAGCTATTGCTAAGATTGTTACAAAGTTGTTTCTTGTAAATTAAAAAAAAATGTAATAATTGTGTTTCTTTTTAAATTATGACAGAAAGTCTTTCTAAAGTGGTTCTGTATTCTATCAAGGCATGTGAGCAGACTGCCTAACGGTGATGTCAGAAGTACGATACACAATTAAAAAGTCACTTATTTTGACTGCCTACATCAAATTAAATGCTAACAGCGAAGAACAGATTAGAGATGGGAGATGATATCCCTTTGCAAACATCAAAGTTTATCTCCATCATGCTATTCTGTCCAGCTGCAGGAAGTAACATCATAATCAGAGGTAAGACACCTCAGAATAAGTAGTTGCAAAGAAACTCAGGAAACAGTACCTGAACCGTTGAAAGGATGATTTGTTTCCAGGTGTAAGTGAGTATAAACACAGGTGGTTGGCCAAAGCTGAAGCCTGTAGAAAATAACCTTGCAAAAGAAAAAGGCACTGTAACTTGCTGGCAGTTGCTTGTGAGGCGATGCAAACACCAAGAGGCTGGCAGAGAAGCCCTCTCCAGTCTCGGTGCAGAAGTGGGGAGGGTGTGAGTTGGGTGTCATGCAGGGTAAGGGAAGGTGAGGACCTCTAACCTTTTCTTCCCTATTAAATCAAACTAGTTAACAGCATGGGTTGTTTTTTGTTTTGGGTTTTTTTTTAAGAAGCTGTTTTGAATCATTTTAGTCGGGCTGGTTACAGGCCCCCAAGGAAGGGTTTGCAGGTGCCAAGCACAGGTGGGCCCATATTTTCACCGTGACTGGGACCAGAGATGTCCTATCCAGGCACTAGTCTGAAAGCTGAATATTCTTGGAGAAATCACACAGAAAGGGAAGCAGCTCATCCTGCCACCTAACAGTTTACTGAGGGGACGATGAGGGATTCAGGGGACAACCCAGATTGTAGCTATGATGATATAATAGAAGAGGGGGAGACTGAGTCTAAAATAAGAGGCGTAAGCGTATGCTGGGAGGAATGCAGGCAGTGGCCTGCCACTTGCAAAGTGTGATCACAGAAGCAGCAGCAGAGATCACAGATGCAAGTCATCCTTGAATCTGACAAACGAGTTCAAACAATGTGAAATCTATATTTTTGAATGCGTCACTGTTAATAACTTGAATTATGATAATGGTAAACCAGGCAAGGAAAGAGCCTGAAGGCATTAGCTCTGATTATCATTTGGTACAGTTTCTTGACTGTGGAGGAACTCATTTAAACCAAGTCAGTCCCTGGCCTGTGCAGCTTAAATTCAGTGATTTCCCATTGGAGGCCCCAGGACTCAAGTCTCTCTCCTTATGTGCTTCCATCCTGGGCCTAAAAAGCTGCTGTCATAAGAATTGCTGAAGCTAAAAAAATAGTGCTTTGTACCATCTGAAAGCTTTGCAGCCTTGAGTTATATGGAGGGTAAAAAGCAATCCATCTTAAAGATCAGTGGTTTTTAAACAACCAAAACCCACATTTGACCTTAGAATTGGGAGGAGAGGGATGTTTATCATGATAATGGGATTTAAAACCTAATTCCTCCTAGCCTTGTATAATGTATACAGTATTTCGCAAACCGGTACAAGCATGAGTGGGAAGGCTTGTGAATTACCAGAAGAGCTGAGATGTTAAGCACAGACTGCTGTTTTGGACAACGTTATTTATTTATCTGGGTAAACATTTCCTTTTCCACTGGAAAAAAGTTGGAAAGGATACAGAGAGTATGTATTTGTGAGACTTGGTGGTGGCCTCCAGTGGCTTCGTTGGCCAGGATTATACACAGGGCAATTATATCTAATCTTTGTTACACTAACAGCTAAGCATCAGCTTCCTTTTTATTTCTTCAGATTTACTTGTGCAACCTTCATGTTGTCCCTGTGGCCAGTCGTGTGGAATGTAAGAGATCTCTGTTGCCAGTTCTTCTCACACTGTTCATTCCTTGAGCTGCTCCATGTATTTGAGCAACACAGCATCCTCATACCCTGAATAACTGTGTCCCTGCCCTACTATCGGAACAAGTATCTCTGTCGTACACCTTCCACCCACTCTTCAGAGTGATACCAGTCTTCTCCTTCCTATGCTTGCTTTCTTCTGCTCAGGGAATGCCCTTCCTGAGGTGCTCAGCAAAGCCACAACCCTGTACACCTTTAAAACTTCTCTGAAGATCCACTTCTGTGATGCTTGCAAGAAACTAGCTAAGTAATCTGCTTATCTATTTCATTTATCTCATGAGTGACTCACTCCTTCCACGGTGCCTGCAAGAAACTTGTTGATTAAATCGACTTCCTCTCACTCCGTTTTTATCAAATAAAAACGTTGCTGGATTGTGCCCTGCATTGGCCTTCACAGAGGTTGGGTAAATTCTAGGATAACTGGATCACGATCACCTTTCAGATGCCACTCTGTTCTTCCTGCCCATCTGTTGCTTGTATCCTTTGTTTCTTCTCATTAGAAACACCACCTTGTCCTCCAGCTGCCTGCAAATAAAGAGGCTTTGCTCTTCACTTGGCTCTTCATGACTTTAGCAGAGCAACAAATATGTGTAGGAGTCCCCCTATTTGGAGCTGATCATAGGCTCGGTGTATTAGTTTGGGACCTACTCCAGGCACGATCAATGTTTTTTGTCTCTAGCAGGTGTCTCCTACCACAATTTGCAGGAGTGTCTAAAACACTGTTCATAAGGATCTATTAACACTTGGTGTGACTGTTGGCTGTTGTCATCCTACGCTGTGCATTTTTCATGTTATCTAATTTTCGTGTTTGTAACTCCAAAAAAGTTCTGTAAGATAAATGTGTGTGAAGGTTCTCGGCTTGCTAATGCTCTCTAGCAAGCATAGATAGCATTATCCACACTTCAAAGAGAGAATTTCAAGGTATTTTAATTGAACACAGTTTTAACTTAATGGGTAAGAGTAACAATTTAAAGACTTTTTTTTTTTCATAAGAGAAGGTAGCAAACTGAATCTTTATAGAATTGTGCTGTGTAGTGTCATGACGTAATACATATGGGGATCGTTTTTATTCCTGTGCTACATAACAGGCAGCATTTATTTGTGGCTTGTTGTGTTTGTCAGGTCTTTCTAATGCACAAAACCCAGTGTGTCTCCCTTTTGTGCAAATGGTGACGTGTGTATTTAGTGTCCTCTTCAGCGGGGCGTCTCTATGTGTAGGAAGTTAAGCTCATGCTGTGTGTCAGCAGCATCTGTGGGCTGGAGTGTAAGGCATGTACCAGTTCTTCACGCGTTACCAGCATTTCCCAAGGAAACAGTATGGCCTTGGCTATGTCCGCATCCTAATTTGATACCCATTTTGTGGCATTATCGTCTAGCAAGCTAATGGTCACATAGGTAATTAATACTGCTAGACACAATGGCAGTGTTCCTCTAATGAGTAAAGCCTCCAGTTTGTTCAGTAAGACCCAGAGTTTGAATCCCCATATTCCCTACAAGCCTTGCCTTGGAGCTGGAGGCTGGAGCTGCACTAATGGAGCTAATTCTCTGGTTACTTTTCCTGCCATATGGGGAAGGGTTACCTGGGGATGAGTCCTGAACATTATCATAAGGGTTAGTAATTTGCTAGGTGGAAAACAAGGGAACTGTCTTTGAATACTGAGAGTTACTGCTGACTAGCTCCCCTGGCTGCAGTCCCAGATCAGAAGGTGAAAGAGGGCAAAGGAAGGAGTAAGAGCCCCCAAGAGAGTTCAGGTTTCTCCAGTGAACTAGCAGAGAGCTTTGAAGTAGAACATGCCATCAACGTGGACTTTTTCTTTTCCTCTTCTAGTTCGGCTTATGATACCAAAACAAGACAGAAGGTGGCAGTAAAAAAGCTTTCAAGACCTTTTCAGTCACTTATTCATGCGAGGAGGACCTACCGAGAGCTTCGGTTGCTTAAGCACATGAAGCATGAAAATGTAAGTGGAGAGTGAGTTCTTTCCCTTCGGATTTTTATGACAAAAGTTTGCACTATAGGCTTAATTTCAGTTAGGTACAATGTTTTCCGAAAAGTATATGCAACTGCCTAGCTACCCAAGATACCTGGACCTAGCCATCTTACGTGTAGTGAAGTCACTGGACTTTAAAGTAGAGACTTTCAGTAAAAGGCTGCCTTTTTAATGAAAAATGATCTAATTTCATCTTGAAGATGCAGCTAATGAAATCCAAAACAAGTGGTCCTACTCTTCTCCAACTAAAGTAATAACAGTGTTCTGCTCACTACTGTTGGATGCTCTTGAAACATCAGTCCAGGAAAAAAAAAATACCTCAAACCTGCTTTTGTGGAATTTGGATTCTGTTGAGAAATTAAAGGCAGATACTCTCATTGAAGTTAACAGCAGTGTAATATCTAAATGAAAGACAGTAGAACTTCAGGCCCCAAATAATTGAGTACTATTCTGTGTTTATGTGGCAAACAGTTGATTTCAGTGGAAGTATCCACCTGCTTAAAAGTAACTTGATGAATGGAAGCCTGAATAAAATATAGTGGATTGAAAAGTATCCTGGAGAAAGGACGCTAAAAAAGTTAAACAACAACAGAACAAGATAACCGATGAAATTGTGCATAGTCTTAAGCCTGACAAGTGTATAAGCCATGTGTCAGCTTTTCTGTAATGAGACGTTACTTTTCTTGTCTTTATTTCTGATTGTCTAAAGTCTTGTTGTAATTACTTTTTTGTAATTAATATAATTTTCTGTTGGTCATGGAGATAGCTGAGGCTATACCTGTATAGTCCACCTATTGTGCCAGTTGTACTAAGTTTTCAGGATGACCATATGTCATATTTTTCTAAGTTTCATCCCCAAAATACTAAGCACTGTCAATACTAATTACATGTTGCTTTACAGATTTCTAAAAATAAAATGTCGATTCCCTCATCTTTCAGGTTATAGGATTGCTAGATGTTTTTACACCTGCAACATCAATAGAAAATTTTAATGAAGTGTAAGTAAAATTTTAAAATCATTCTGACTAGTTACTAAGTAAGTACGTACCACTCTGGTTTTAAAAAGGAAGCACGTACTTTTCTAATAGACTTACAACCACAGTTGGCTTTGTGTGAAGAGCCCCAATAAATCTTTTTGCAACTTTTCCACAAAAGAGGGGGCAGGAGGATGGGCCTCATTTTTGCACTTTTTTGAATGGTAATTACTAAGATTATAGGTATATGGTAAATGGTTTGATGCTGCATAAATGCCAGTAAACTTAAAACTTTTTCAGTTCAGTTGTGTGTTAGCTGTAGATTATTTTTTCCCAGCTAGATGGGATAGTTCAGGAATGCAGGAAAGTATTGTGTTGGTTAACTGAGACAAGGTAAATTTAGTCTAGATTCCTGACTAACCTAGGACTAGGTGTATTTTGGTGTTACTCAAGCATACGATTTATGCTGAGTTCCTCTTGGTTTACATCGTGTATAAGCACTTAGGTAAACAATTTAGCAGAAGAAATAGTAATTAATATATTTTTGTCTCCATGGAAATTAGTGGCCAAAGCCCTTTGACTCTGGGGCAAAATTACGCAAATGAGAACTGGGTATGATAGATGCATACATTTGTCCCTGCACTGTTTTTGGAAAAGAATCAACGTTTCTGCAAAATTTGTCAAGAAATAAAACTTCCAGTGGGGGCAGGGAGGGAAGTTACACTCTTATTTCAACCAATCCAATGTTAATCTCCATCATCAGATATTCCGAGGCCTTGCAGGTACTACTTTCAGGGCCTCAGGCTTCCACTTTCATGTTGCGTGAGGCTTCTTATTCATCCCAAAATATGATGCATTCTCCCCTCACCAAACTGCTGTAGCGTGTCATGGAGCAAACAAAGATAAAAGCTTTTAATGTACCGTAAGGATTTTTCTTTTTCATGATATTAAATCTCATAGCTGTGATTCCATTATTAAAGCTCATAGCTGATTTAAAGGGCATAAACTGTGTGTTAGTAGAAAATGGAAAAGGAACTTACACAGAAGTGTGTTCTTACTCTTTAGATGTGCTGCTTTTAGAAGGATTTACATTCTGCCATTCTTAAATGATGTGTGTTTCTTTGTTTTCCTCTCTCTGTTTTATTTTCACAGGTATCTTGTGACGAATTTAATGGGTGCTGACCTGAATAACATTGTGAAGTGCCAGAAGTTAACAGATGACCATATACAGTTTCTCATCTATCAGTTACTTCGAGGTCTTAAGGTACTGGCTGAATGCCGGATTTTTAGAGTCAGCAACTGAAATGTTGTAGTAACGACTGGTTCGCTGCAGTGACAGTACTTAAACACTTTTTTTTTATGTCTTAAGAGTGCGCAGATAGCAGCAATCATTTCAGAAATTATCAGATCATTTTTCTAACCAGAAATAAAACCCCAAGCCTGCCAATGTTTACATGTGCAATGCATGTGAACACTCCCCTTCAACATTAACTTTAGACCAGTGTCTATTTAAGTTATTATTGAAGGAGAATCACTTGCTGTATAGTGTCTCAAATGAACATGTTCTGCAGTGCACAGTGTGTGTTTTAGACACTTCACCTGTCACGAGAAGGTAGTGAAAAAACTTCTGAAGAATGTGAAATTGATAAAGAACAATGTGGCAAGTAACTCACATTTGCGCTTTGAAAGACAGTTTGAAAAACTACAGCCCTGATTTTTGTAGAGAGTGTCACATGGGTGAAGAGATAACCAAGTTAGTTGGGTTCTTTGGGAAATGTCTGGAAGTAGAAGTTTATCCTAGCAACGTATGATGTTGCACACAATCACCTAGGATTTACTCTGCCTGTAAAGTCATCGTTTCCTTTAATTGTATCAGTTAAAATCTATACAATTAGATAACACAGGCAATTGGCAATGAAACTGGAGCAAAATTTTCTTCCGAAACAATTAAAATTTTTATCATTTTACTGACATTAAACATGTAAGTGTCTACAAACAGGAGAAGATGTAGAAAATGCTTCCCATTACTAGGTGATAAGCATTTTCTCAGACCAGTGTTGATTTTACCAGGTATAAGTAAAAAGAAAAGAGGGGCCAGCTGCTTTAGTAGCTAACTTAACAGTAATTGATATTTTAGACATGGCAAATGACTGTATGTTTGAAAGCAAGCCGTGGTAAATACTGGCTCTGAAATGTACTTATTACATGATTTTCAGCAAGTCACCTTGTGCCTGAGACAGTAATTCTTATTCATGCATGCAGGTTCTGTCAATTTAAGTGCAGATTTTAGTGAATAAAAATTGCAGAACTGAGCCCTTAATTGCTTTAAGTTAATAGCTTAATTAGGAAGATGGATTCTGGAGTAAATTATCCAGCTTGTGGTTTTTAATATAAGGCTGTGTTGTGTCAGAGCTAAATAATAGTAAGAGTTGTGCTCTAAAGTGAATATTAATTTCAGAAATGCACTCAGGTGTATTTCTGGCTCTGTTTCGAAGGGGAGGGGTTGATGGTGGCTCGTCTCTTCTGAACTGAAATTCTCACGTCTCATTAGTCGAAGAACATTTGATCATACATAACTGCTTGCTTACATCTATGCTGGAGTCATTACAACATGTAATCGCATACCTGAGTAAGCTTTGGGCTCGCTGGTAGGTGCATTCAGCAGTACGGAGCACGGGCTTCGTGCCCTGCAGAAGCTGTCTGAGCAGACAAAGCGTTAGCGTGGAGCTGCGTAGTTTGGCAGGCTCCTGAGCTGGCTGGTAGAGGACTGCCTGGTGGCACCGAGTGGAGCTGCTGTCGTTGCCTCCGCAGAGCAGGGACACAGCTCCTGCTGCGAACGGTGGTTTGGTTTCCTCTTCATTCAGCTGCTCGCAGCTGCGGTGAGGAGCGCTCAGGGGTGGCCCTGCCCTTCTGATAAACAGTGCGTACATCTGGAACAAGAAGAATGCCCTGGTGTTTTCTTTGGGTTTTCCCAGTTGATATACAGGTTTTGCGTGTAATCTCTGCTCCTAAAAAAGGAAGGTGAATTCACCTCTAGAGAACAGAAGAGAAGGTTTTCAAGGTCTTGCTGATCCTGGTCAGTAAGATCATAGATAAATTGGGTGTTAGTCCTAACAAGTGAACAATAGGTAATTACAGAGTAAGCTTTTCTCAATCTTTGAGTTTTAATGTTTTACGTAAAATAGCAGAGACACTAAATAGCCACTGAAATACTGCTTTGAAAGTGGACCTGAAGTAATGCTGTGGCTTAGGTGGGTATTTTCCTCACTAACCTGTCCCAGGGTGCGAGTATCTTTCACCCACATTCAGCATTCTCAGTATGGGAAGGTGACTTCTATCATCCAGGAGTCAACCATACTGCTCCCTTGGCCACTGACTTCACTGAGCCACTGGCTGATCACCATGGACATCCAGATAAGACTGGAACAAATTCCAAATTGGTGAGAAACTTTCAACAGAAGAATCACTGCAAGTGCTATCTTTTATGGTAGAATCTAGTCTTCATGGTTACCTTTCTTCAAATATCCAGCTCTGGATAAGACAAAACAAGGAGGTTTTGAAGTTCATCATACCTCCATTTGATCTGAAAATGTAGTGTGACGTAAGTCTTTTCTGTATATAAAACAATCAGTCTCAGAAGCGAAAAGACAAGTGGCTTATACCTTCCTTCACCTCTAACTTCAAATCTTACCTTTTTCTTTCCTTTTTGTTTCACAGTATATTCACTCAGCTGGAATCATCCACCGGGTAAGTTCACTCACTGCGATAATAAAAATGAATGGAGTGTGTCCCTCCATGCATCAAATGTGTTACTAAGACATAGTTATAATATATTTTGAAAGGTTAAAATCGTACTTGACTCTCTCTGCTCTCCTACAGGACCTGAAGCCCAGTAACCTAGCTGTAAATGAAGACTGTGAATTGAGGGTAGGTATCATGCTGTTGTAATGAAGAATGTTGTAAAAGCCCTCAAGATGATAGTATTGTGAGAAAACATTAGCTACCATTTTTATTTCTGATTCTATTAATTTCAACTGGATGCTGCTGTTGCTCCTCTGGCATAGAAAACCCATTTCCATGGACGTATGTTTTCTCCCAAATGTTAATTTAGTATGAACACCAGTATCTTTGCAAAATATTCATCCCTAGTTGCTTGCAGATAGTACATAGGCTAATAATTTGCCCTATGAGAGTACGTAACTGAGTATATCTTGAAAGTTTGACCTGTGATATGTATCTGCGTCTGCCATGTTTAGATGAAGCCTTGTAACAACTTTCATTTTTATATCTACAGAATATATAAGCTAAATTAAATAATGATATGAAAAAAGATACCAGTATTACCAGGTACGTTACCAGTTACAGGCAGTAAAAAAAAAAAACAAACCCCAATCAAAAAGAACCCTGTAATCCACACTTCTCAAATGCTATTTTAATGTACACGTCTATATAAATACATATCTTTGTGTATCTGTGTGATACAATGCCACATAATAAGCATGAGACTCTGGAGAAGGAAAAGATGTCTTCTAGCTTTCTAAGCCTTTAAGCCTAAGAATAAGAAGTTTAGCATTTCTCTATGACAGCCAGAAACATCTCACTCCCTGTGACTGAGACTCTGATGTAATCACTTTATTCCAGCTGTGAGGGATTTAAGAAAAGATTCCAAATGCTACAAGACCAGCAAAAAATCACAGCAGTGAATAAGAGCAGTGCAGTTAGGTTCTCGCACTAATCTGGATCTGTGGTGAGAAGCTGTAGTTCCTGTTTGGTTTAGTGACACTTGCAGATGCTCAGCAAGTTTCATGATTATCCCTTTAAAGTCTTCATGCATGTATGTTCAGCATCTGTGAAATTTTATGGGTCATCTGGGTCTGATCATGCACTCTAAAATGTGTGCTGTATTTTTGTACTGTAAGCAAAGGAGACTTTTAATCTTTTTTTTTGTATTATTATGGTATCTGTGCACCTCCCTGCCTAGCATTTGTTACACTGCTTTTTGTTTATATTTATAGCTTTACTTCCTCTGATACCAAATTATTTTCTAATAGAACAAACTAGTGGATATTTCCAGGTACAAACAAAAAGGAAATAGAAGCAAAAAGAAGGAAAACGTGTGTGTACACATTTGATAGAAGGGATCAGCTATTAAAGAAAAATATTGCCGAAACCCTTATAAAAATAAGGTCATTAGTGTTTGAGTTTCACGCCATTATTCATGGCTTGTTTGCCTCATGCTTTTTAAATTATATATTAGAAGTAAAGATGTTAATGTGTTATTTATATCTTAATATTTTTCTTTAGCCTTTTTACATCTTTAAATTGGATTATAACTGAGGAGTTTTGAATGATACTCTTAAAATTTTCTTGCTCCCAATGAAAAGGATTAGCCATCAGCTTAATAAATAATCCTGGATCTCATCACAGGAGGTTGCCACTGATCTTAATTCCCATTTCTATTTGAAGAGATGCTAACTAGCTCAGATGACTGACTTAACGAACAGTGCTGAGGCTCAGATGGTACCCTTTCACAGCAGTCTCTCTTAGAGTTAGGGATACCTTTTAGCTCCATAATTAGTGGGACATAGACTAATCAAAAAATAGAAAGCAAAAAAATGAGCAGGAAAAATTTAATTGAAATAACTTCCCGTCAATGTAAACTTAGCAAGAGAGAGCATATGGAGGGGAACATTTTGCTATCAAGCCTATGAGTAATATGTGTACCTAAACAGAGCTCCTTTGTTGTTTCGGTGGGGGAGTTCTACCAAAAACAGATGGTATGTGATTTAAATCTACCTTGTTACGCAGGATATATGTTTCGCTCCTAGTGGCATCGGAATGATGCACGATTTGGGTAAATCCTTAGATAGACATGAGAGGGAAACAACAGACATTCTGCATATTTGTGAGCAGCTCGTGTGGTCTTTAAATGTTTAAATGGCCAGTGGCCCTTGCTGTTGGCATTTTACACAAACATTGCCAGTTGATAGTGTTTCATTTTTCATAGCAACAGTGCTCATTTTTAGCAAATGAATGTCAGTGGAAAACTGAACTTGAGGCAAAAAGTAAAGTTTGCCTTAGAGGACAAAAGGGCCAGGCTCACCACAGTGGAAGCATCTTTATGCAGACCTGTAGGCTGCAGGGCTACAGCAGGGAGAGCACATGAGCTCATCCGCAGTGTTGCTGGTTTACCTCACCGATAGTGAGGGACTACGGATAAACTCAGAAATGAGTAATGAGGAAAATCAGTACCTGTAACAAAAGTGAAAAGGGATTTTTTTAAATTATTTTTTATTTAATTTTACTTTTATTCTGTAGATTTTAGACTTCGGTTTAGCGCGACAAACTGATGATGAAATGACCGGATATGTTGCAACAAGATGGTACAGAGCTCCAGAAATTATGTTAAACTGGATGCACTACAATCAAACAGGTAAACTGTGGAGACTTGCATTTTTCTAGAGCTGGATAGTTTTAAACCAAGAGATAACTCTGTTGAAGGATCCCTTCGATTCATCATACACATTTCTCTCTCTGTTTTTTGGCAGTTGACATCTGGTCGGTTGGATGCATCATGGCAGAGCTATTGAAAGGGAAGGCCCTATTTCCAGGAGATGATTGTATCCTTAACATAAAACAAAAAATGCAGCTATAAAAATACTCTCTAATTCTTCCTTTTTTTTCCTAATTACTTGAGTGTTTCTATGGAAATGTTTTTGAGGTAACAAACTTCTAAAACAGTAAACAATTTTTGCTAATCTTTCAGTTGAGTATCTATGACAGCTGAATATGAGACCCACTGGTAGGAAAAAAAACCAGTAACAGATGTTCCTAAACAACAATAAGTTACATTTATTCTTTGTTGTGTATCTGTATTTAAATAATAACCTAGTTACAACAGAGCAGATTTCTTCCATGTGTGTATCTTACTGAAATAACACACTTTGAAGCTGAGTAAAGGCGATATTTTTTGATCAGCTAATATAGTTTTAAAAAATAGAGCTGCTTTTAGGCTGGAAGTTCCTAAAATGCAAACAAATTAACTTTTAAATAATAAGTGAATTAATAGGCATATTGTGTCCTGTTATAAAAAAGCCAGCAGTTCCAGAAATGCCACAGGAGCAACAAAATCTTCTCTTTTCTTCAGCACTGTGCTGTGGTCCCTGCTGGAGCGTCAGGGATTTCCATTGGTGTTTCCTGCGCTGGCAGGAGAAAAAAAAGAGCCATTGCTGAGGAGAGCTGTAGAATAATAAAAGAAAACCAAAGAAAAACACATAATGAGGAATGAGGAAACAACTGCATCAGAGGAGGAAAGCTTTTAATATGAGAAACAAAGGCACATTCTTCTGTACTGAATATTGACATTTCTCACTACTCTGAAACCCCTCAAAAAGCAAATGCTTCTGCTCAAACTAAGCCATTGCCAGGTGCAAAACAACATGGCATTAGAATTGCCTGAAAAACTGTTAAGAGAGCTGAGAGACCAAGTCTCCTCACTGACCTTTCTGTTGTGCTCAGCATCATTAGGCTCTATTGTAACCACAGGCATTGTCCAGATGTTCATCATCTGGATGATGACTGTGCTTCAGACTGTTTGATTCCATCATAGGTGGTATTTGGAAAAATCAATACATCTAGTTTTCAAGAAATAATATACTTTTTGCTGTTATAAAATATTGTCTACAATTATATGATTACATCAATTTAAATAAAGCTGTAAAATGACCTTGACTCTCTAGGGAAAATGTAATATACTTTACAGGTCATATATGACAATGAAAAAGGAATATTTTCAAAGTTTTTAATCTTGAGACTGATATAAAACAGGTTTTTAAAGCTACCAAATGAGAATTTTCCACTTACCAGCCCTCAGATTAGTAATCTAGCCCTATGTGCTGTATCGTATTAGACTGCTCTTCAGAAATCCCTCAGATCACTGAAACATAAATGTGCTATTAAAATTAAGCTTAAGAATATGTTAAATTGGAAACTAGGACAGGAAAGCAATATTTTGCATGCACTTTTCTCATGCACAGGCACGCCTGACAGATTCATATAGTACAATAAAGAATTTGATGCTCCAGGACTAGGCTTAAACAGGTATGAATTGGTATCCTTCCATGGACTATGACGGAATTGCCTGGCTGAATAGTTTTAAACATCTTAACTATCTGCATGAAAGCTCATTAATTGTTTAAACCCAGAAGGACCGTGTCCTGTTTATTTCCCTGAAATAATGCAGATATCGATCAGCTAAAGAGAATAATGGAAGTTGTGGGCACACCCAGTTCGGAACTTCTAAAGAAGATATCATCAGAACATGTGAGTTCACAGCTTCATTCGGTTAACTGACTTTCTCTATCATTCTTTTCTCTAATTGGCATCGTATGTCACTGGTCCTGTTACACAGATACTCTGATTTGGAAATGAGCAAACACTTTAAAATGATCTGTATTTTTTTCTGCTAGAATGCCACCATTTAAAAAATATTCTTTTTAGAGGTATCCAAATGTCTTGACTGTCAGCTGGATTAATTTTGATACTTGTTCTCATGCACTCAGTTTTTGAAAGGAGTTTTGCAATTGGTCCGGATGATCTTTTATTTTGCTGCTATACTTCAAAAAAATCAAACTGAGAGTTATATTGTTGTTATTAAATCTGATGTCTCTGTAATTTTCATGCTTTCATTGTTGTAAGGGATCTAAACGAAGATACCAGAATCAAATACTGTGTGTTCTACAGGAGTGCTCTCATTTGGATCCCTAATTTGAAATTGGTATTTATTCATCTTTCCGAATGCTTGTGGGAGGTCCACTTTCACGATAATATCTGTAGTTAACGGTGTGATTTTTAACTCTCCATATGACTTCTTTAAAACAGTAATCTAGTAAATGAACAGTTTCCACTTTGTTTCTCTGCTAAAGCTACACTTAAAGAATTCACTTTTAAGTAATAACCGTGGATGTCCAGCCAAGGAATGAGATGCGATATTGACTGATAAAGGCAGGTGATGGGCACGGTGTAAAATTCAGATAAACAACAGCACACAGATACCTCCTGAGCTGAAGCTGTTTTCTTAGACCTTTTCTGTATACACCTCGGACTAATGCTAATGGCTGTTTTTCAGCCTGTGTGTATATCAACACACACACAACACCACACACGACAAGGCCTCGTAGGTCCTTGTATAGCCTTTATGTGTTATTAAGATCCTACGGGTTTGCAGTAACACGTTCAGAGTAGTGTATACAAATGAGGGATCTACCCACAACTAGTCAGTTTGTAAGCTTTTTGGTTATGAGATTAAGCATCTTAAATATTTACTGGAGATAGTATCTGCTTTTGTCTTTAATTTCTTGTGTTTCAGAGCATACCTCAGTGAGCTACAGGAATCCCAGAACTCTTTTACTCGGGCTAATTATACCTTTAGAGCATAGGGAGAACACAAAACCCAAGTTAATGACTGGGAGTGCTGCTAGGTCACCTCTGGGCTGCTGCTGGCTGGTTAGAGGAGCAATGCCAAAGGAGATCCGTACCTTGTTTGGAGGTACATGCCTCTTGCAAGGGAGTGTCTATTCTGTTCCTTCATTCTAGTTCTTCTTTACCTTGTACTTTGGCCTTATGGTTGAGATATTTCTTAATGCAGCTTGCAGTCCCGGACAATTCTTTCCATTCCTCTAACAGCAAGGCCAGAGGTTTTCTGAAATGCCAAGCCTATTTTCAGTTATAAATAGAGGATTAAAGAATTGCAAACTAAAAGATCAACCTCATGGGATGTTTCAGCACAAGCTACTGAGCTGTTTTGTCAGTCTTTCATGTTAATACGGGTTTAAATGATGAATGCATTTCATTATTTTCAGAATAATTTAAATGTCTGGATTCTGTTGGTGGGGTTTTTGTGGTGAGTGTATAAGCAGAGGGGACAGGTTGGTAAGTATACTTTGATAGGTCTGTGTTGTTTTCAAAGGACTTCTGAGCAAGGTTGGAGATAATTTTGACCGTATCTTGTTCAGTCATGTTTGGATTAGTCATGTTAATTCGTGTCCGCACAGAAACAAATAATCCACAAATCCACAGATGTTTGTCATAAGATAAATTTACCTCTTGTTTCTACCCTAGTCCATAGCTTCCATGCAAGAATGTGTGACAGCTCTCTTTTGCTCTGCTGTTCCTATATCTGTATAAACTAATGCCCTGGAAGACTTAACTCTGATAGGAGCTGCACACCCTGACCTTCTAGCAGGTGTTTACTGCCTTTATGAACTTTAGGGGCATAAAATAGGTGGAGCGAAGCCTGTGTTTGACTAGTCTTTAAACACTGTTCTCTGTGTGACTGGCTACAGCTGCTAAGGAGAAATCATCCTTTTAGAAAGCCTTGCTGTCAGCTCCCATAATGAAAAGGGAAAATGTTAATATAGTTTTAACAGGTTGGGGACATAACGCATGAAGGCTTGCTTCTTTTAGTAAGACTCTGAAATGTGTCACTAATGGTAGTCAAGAGTTTTGATAGAATGTGCTTACATCTTAAAAGAAGCAGGAAAAACAAATAGATCTGCCTCATTAAATTAGAACACAGTTTGAAAAGAGACTATGCTATGTAATGACTTAAAATATCTTTATGTCAGTTCATCGTAGCTGCAGAAATAAAGATGATGGCAGAGAGAACAATGTAGGGAACAGGATCTGTTTCCCAAGTGTGGTTGTAGGATTGCACAGATGATATGTCAGAGTATTTTATAGTTGCTTCTTGATAGTCCAGAAGATAGTTCCACAGTTCTCAATCTGCTGTCTCACTTGAAGCCATGGGGCTTCTTGGTATGAACAACTTTATTTCCTTTGCTGTCTTCAGTGGGCCAAGGTTGCTCAGTTAGCCTCCTGCAGATAGTCTCGTTCTAACAGGATTACTAAGTGTGCAGGGAGCCATCCCTGTAACACAAACATGTTTTAAAAGGATTAAGGTTTGTTCAAAGACCAGCTGGTTTTTTTTCGGATTTGGGGACAGCCATTTGCCTTTTCTTTAACTGTTCCATTTCAGAATTCCCTGTTCTGTCTGATCCCAGCCCTTAGGACCAGCATTCAACCTCTTCTCTTGCCGACCTATCTACCTCAGCCCAGAAATTTGTAGCTCATGTAATGTCAGGCTCCACGCTGACAGCTGTGGGTCCGATATGCAGGCAGGCTTTTCCTAGCTGGGTTTGGATGAGCCTTTCAAAGCCACAGTGACAAGGCAAGCTATAAATTCTGTTAAACATCTGAAGACCTGTGCCCTGGGAGTATCACGATTTGTTCTTTGGTTAGTGAAGCTACTGTTTGACAGAGGAGAGAGAGGAGGGAAGGATGCAGATGGGATTATACCACTTCACTGAGGGTAGCTGAAAGATGATTAGGTTGCAATTTCTGGTTGAACGTTACATGCGTGTGTTCCCTGGGGATATACTGCAATGAACCAGTAAGCATAGGTGAAAACATAAGTGCTAACGCATAACCCTTAGAGGAAAATATACCTGTTTAAAACTCTCTTGCTTATTGGGCAATATACAGGAGTGACTGTTTACAACAGTCATACATTATGGTTTTATGTAAAGAAGGTTTCCCATGTATAAGAAACACAAAAAATGTGACATCTGTTTTTTTAGAGTTGATGTGGTTACTGTTGGGCAAAATTTAACCTCTGTGCATGTGGTATGTATATTGATTTATTCCTAGGCAAGAAAATACATTGAATCTCTTCCACATATGCCTCAACAGGATTTGAAAGCAGTATTTCGTGGTGCCAATCCATTAGGTAAGAAAGTCAGACTGATATAGATTAAATCTTTTGCTAACATAGGAACTCAAGCCTTCCTTTGCTATATGATCCCATATAATAATGATCAGACCAGTGAGAAGAGCATTGTTTAACCTTTCATCCTGAGACCATTTTCCCTTCGTGAAGCCTGTGTCTTTTGTTTCTGGTGGAGATTATGGGAACCTCCTAAAGGAAAACGGTCTGTGGATGAAAAGCAAAAGCCAGCTATATACAGCAGGAATAAATGAAAATGTCATGGGGTCTAGACTAGAGACATCACTTCTGGCTCAGGAAGGCCATGAGCTGTAAATTGCTGGCAAGCAGAAGAATATAGCAGGAAGTATAGCTGCTTGAATGACCCTTTTGAGTATTATTTCCGAGGAATATATTAGCCATTGTTGGACACAGGATACCGGGCTAGACAGACCTTTGGTCTGATCCTGCACAATCGTTTTTATGTCTAACCAATTGGCTCTCCTGTGCAAAAGAGGTGTTCCAGGAGACTTTTGAGTCACTGGAGTCACCTTATTACAGTGCCTGGTCAGTTCCATCGAGTGCACATTAGAACATTGTATATAGGGAAGTACTATGTGTTAAAATGTTTTGAATTCGTTCTGTGTGTTAAAAGACAATTTTATTTTTACAAATACAAGTAGCTGTGAACGCTTTCTTATAAAAAATGGGATTTATTTGCATGAGGTACATGAGAGCATGCTACCTATTAATATCATACAGGCAAATTAATGACAGCGCTTATATGAAAGCACTAAAAATAATTTTTATATAATATTTCAAATAGTTATGATAAACTTTCCATATAAAACCAATTTCAGCCTTACAGATCTCTCTCATTTCTAATATTCTGCAACTGTCGACTTCAAACATATTTTCTTTATGGTGGGTCCTGTAAAGTTGCTTTGGGGTTTTCATATGATGATTTCATTGGTGCAGCTAATTAAAAGTGTAATCTCACATTCACAATTTTAATTTACTTACGTTTGCACTGATCAGTTAAGCAAGTTAAGCACATAATGCACGACACAGGATATTTAACTTCCAAGCACACAAAGATCTTTTCAGAATGGCGGCCTTGGATGTCTGAGGAGGTGAATCAGATATCAAATAGACTATAATGAACCTTTGTGCATACCACAAGCAAACCAGAAGCTTCCTTCAGCTCTGAAAATTGTTCTCACAGTATAAAATCTTCAAAACTTATTTGTTATATTGCCTAAATTTTGTTGGTTTGCCAATAACGTTAACTGTGTTTAAGGTGAGTCAGAATAGATTGTGTGTAAACAGTTGCCTTCTCTTTTATATCTAGATGGTCTTTTCTGGCTTTGAACCGTGTTTCTCTTTCTCCCTTAGCTGTAGATCTTCTTGAGAAGATGCTTATATTAGACAGTGATAAAAGAATTACTGCCTCGGAAGCACTTGCACATCCATACTTTGTACAGTATCACGATCCAGATGATGAACCTGAGGCGGAGCTGTACGATGAGTCAATAGAGAATAAGGAGCGAACCATAGAGGAATGGAAAGGTAACAGAATTGCACACAGTAGTTAATACATGCAGCAGAACAAAACCTTACTTAAATAACAGTTTTCCTCTGTTTCTAACCAGAGCAATTTGAACTCTTAAGCCTCAGGGAAACAAGATAAGTCCATGTGTGCGCTTGTGGGAGTGGAGAGGTAGAAAGGGTTGTGTTTCCTCTCTAGATTTTGCTCCCTTCCCCCCCATTCTATCATCTCCTCACTAGATTCCCTATAGCAGGTTTAATCTTAACTAAAAGCGGATGCTAGTTACCAGGTAACCACACGTTCTGTCTTGCTTTTAGTTTTCAAAGTCAGATCCTCAGCTGAAGTAACTGTCCTAGGGCAAGTAACACTGTTTGGTATTCTAGTCTAGCTTTGTTCAGAACCAGAAATGAATATTTTCCATGTAGATGTGTATTTTGTTAATCATTCTTTAGATAGCCAAGTAATTGGAATTAATAGATCATGCTATTGATCCTGTTTGAGATGAGAGTTGATGATCTTACTTGGGAGTGACACCCCAAAACCCATCCTTGAGAAATACTGCAACAACCTTTCTGTATTAGTGTCCTGGTTTTGGCTGGGATGGAGTTGGTTTTCTTCCTGGTAGCCGGTATGGGGCTGTGTTTTGGGTCTAGGTTGAGAACAATGTCGATGATACACTGATGTTTTGGTTCTTGTTAAGTAGTGCTAAGTACTTGCTAAGTGGTGCTCACACTGGTCAAGGACCTTTCAGCTTCCCATGCTCTGCCAGGGGCACGGGAGGCTGGGAGGGGGCACAGCCGGGGCAGCTGACTCAGACTGGGCGGGGGCTATTCCATACCACGTGACGTCATGCTCAGTATATAAGCAGGGGAGTTGGCCGGGGAGGGGTTCGAGCGCTGCTTGGGGGAGGTGCTGGGCATCGGTTGGCGGGTGGTGAGCAATTGTACAGTGTACCGCTTGCTTTGTATTACTACTGGTTTTTTATTTTTCTTTAGTTATTAAACTGTTTTTATCTCAACCCACGAGTTTTCCCCTTTTGCCCTTCCGATCCTCTCCCCCATCCCACCGGTGGGGGGGTGAGCGAGCGGCTGTGTGGTGCTTAGTTGCTGGCTGGGGTTAAACCACGACAATTAGTTAATTCCATGCTTGCGTCATGATCATATTGCACTACAGTATCACGGAAGTCAGGTGGCTAAACATTAAGTTTGCAAGTACACTGAAAAGTACAGTCCAGTTTCATCATTGCCCAGTGAGGACATATTATGCTAAAAATTCCTTACTAGACATTTTAAATTGAGAGTAATGTTCTAGAAAACTAATTGTTCCTGTTTATCAATGAAGTCCTTTCCTTGGCTTAAGATTAAATATGTATTCTATAAAATAAATGTTCTTCTGTTTCTATTTTTATATTCCATAACTTTTACTCCAGAAAGGCTTGATAAAAATATATTAGCATAGTGGGTAGGTTAATGATGAAAAATACTGACCTCCCATGTCTTACTCATGCCCTTCCACTTGTGCCATGTTTTATCCTGGTCATTGCGGGGGAGACAAGCAGACTGACTACAGCAAATACATCTTAAAGAAAGATAGGAGCAGGCTCATGGGTCTCTCTACAATAAAGCAACCTCTTAGAGCCTTGAAAAGGGTTTTCTAGAAGCCTACTGCGTCTGTACAAACAAGGAGGACTGACTGGTATCACTTACTCCTTACACATGTTCTCCTCTGCAAAACCTGGCAGCATACAGCACCGCCCATACATCTTGTTTATTGAGAGGCATGTTCAATTTGCTGCTGCACTTCCAACTGGATGATTTGTTTTCTGCTACTTTTTCAGTTGACTGAGTCTTTCACAGGAAAGTTTAACAATTTCCGAGTCATGAAGCTGATTTCTGTTTGTGATGAAACTGTTGAAATTATTTCAGGAACAATCTTAGCTTAACACTTTCTGAACTGAAATGAGGATGTGGAGGTGAATTCTCTAGAAAGGACAGTATCGTATTTTTCTGCATCACTGTCCTTGCTGGAACCTACAGGTCAAATTCCTTCTCTATACAGGGGAAAAAATAGGCCTGAGACAAAAATCTCAGGCACAGGACATGGAGCTCTTCCTCCTGGCCATATTATCTTGGGGAATAAACTTTTCTATTTTCAAGTACAGTATGTGCCACATTTAAGTAAGATGACGTGAAAGGTGACCATTTGCATAAAATGTGTATATTGTTGATGAAATATTGACCCAGTTTCTCAAGATGTCAATGCTGTGTTTCCTCTCTTTTTCTGCTCAAATTAAAAATCAGTGGCACTTAATCCCAAGAGGAACTGAGCACCAAAGTAAAATGAGATTTCAGGCACTTTGTCTTACACGTTATGCACTGAAGTTTCCTTGGCCTCCGTTGCACACTGCTGAGGCTTGCAGCCCAAGCTTATAGATTTCTTTCTGACATGTTTAATCAGTTAGAAAATATTTCAAAATTTTAGAGGCCAAGAGTATGCTATTCAGAGTTGAATGCTATGCACTATCTCTCCTTAACTGTTGCTCCAGTTGCACATATCTCAGCATAACATCTGTACACTCTGCTGAGTAGGTGGCACGAGAACTGGGTAAGGAGCTTCATAAACATACAATGCACAGCCAGCAGGAATAATTTCCAATACAGTTCCAGGTGTCTAATTTGTGAGTAGGCTGGCTTCCTCCGAGTTCAGTCAGGACCGCTCTAGCTCCTACCTGGCTGCCTGTGACCAGATGCTACTTAATAGCCGCAAGTCAATCACTGAAAGAGTCGCCTAATGAACCCTTCCGCCTCAGGGGTTCTGCACACAGAATTTCTTTCAGAGAAATCCTTCACTGAAGCTGGCACGCTGGTCACCATACACCATGCTAGGGCATAACCCAACCAGAGCATAAGCTCTTCAACCCGAAGATTTTTACATACATTTAAGAGGTCCACTTGCAGGTGCAGCAGCTGTCTCAGACAGATCTGTTTAATAAACAAGTTAATAGGCACAAGTTTGATTTAAACATCACTGTTTGGAAAACAGAACTTGAAGTAATGCATTGTTAGCCATATATTTATGTGTGAACAGGGTCTGGTCCTTAAAATACAATATCTAACTTGAGAAAATACATAGGAGGTAGCCGCTGACGACATATTCCATTACTGTGCAAGGCACAAAACAGGACACGATTGTCAGCATGAAAAGATAAAGGGCTATTCCTAAGGCAGGGTAAAATAGCAGGGAATCCACGTTTCTAGCTAAGCCCTTCTTGATGAAAATAGAACTGTTACATGCTTCTAAGACAAAAGAAAATTTTTCTCAGAGGACCTTAAAATTAAGTGAGTTACAATAAAGCATAAAAAAAACCCCAAAACCTAGATCCCAAGGCGTTAGCACAGAATTGTGAGTGATTTATGTTGAAGGCAATTGACTGAGAGATGATAAAGAACATTCTTCATAGTTAAAAGTGTACGTTTTAAAACCTGTTTGGGTGCTTTTAAAGCTTCCATTTTCCATTACATTTTGTCTTTTATTACGTCATTTTGGCAGGTCATCTGACAGCATAATTGATGTTTCCATTTCAGGGCCTGTGTGTTTTAGTAATTAGCTAAAGGGGACAGACATGCTGTACAATAACAGTATTTGTGAGTCTAATTTGTAATCCGGGGTTAACAGAAGGATTCCTAGTGAATTCGGTCTATTTTTGGATCTGGACTCTAAAAAGGCTGGAAATATAAACTACAAGTCACATGCATCCACAGAACTGTTTTGTCTGGAATATTTTTCTTTTGAAGAGAATATCACCTAATTCTTCTCTCTCCCTCATACCCTCTCTACAGAACTCACCTATGAAGAAGTGATGAGCTTTAAACCTCCCGACTTAAAAATGGATAGCCTGGAGATAGAACAGTGAATACAGGCAGCTCTGTCTCGCCTTGCTGCACTATGAAGACTGGTAAAATATAACCATACAATTTAACCTGTTGTCAGACGTAGATTTTACTATCCAAAGATGTTGGAGAAGATGTGGAAAAGCAGATGCATTATACAGAAGCCAGGCATTGTCTGGTTTGGGTGGGGGTTTTTTTGCCTTGTAATATGAATGTATTCCCAACTCACAAAGGGTGGTAAAGAACTGCTTCATTCTGATAGAATTATGCACTGAGTTCTGTTGAGCTGTGTGTTCTGCATGTTTCATTTTATCAGTTGTATTGCCAAAATAAAGGTGACTTTTTAAATTAATTTTAAAATTGTACATTTAAAGCATGAATGTATACAAACATAAACATAGAAGTCCATACAAGCAATCCATTTTTTTTCTGGCATTTTATCTGTCCGTTTTCATATTATTTATAGTTAGTGCCTTTATGAAGAGAGGGCGTGGTAGTGAGATAGACAGAATATGCATATGTAGTCATATCTGTGGTGGTCTTACAAATTTACTGGATGTCTCTCAAGCAATCTTAACACCAGTTGAAAGTCAGTAAAAATAAATCTTTGTCTTCTGTTGCCGTTCAAGTGTCTGTTCTCATTATTTTCCCCATGTATAATTTTTTAATCTGCACAATACCCGTTTGTGAGATAATTTTACTTCCCGATGGTCCTCCTAACCGTGCCATCGGTGGAGTGCTGGTGAATTTGCCCAAGTTTACAGGAAGGTGCCCTGAAGGCACCGCGGCAGATCTCTGTCGTCTTCTGTGAGCTTCAGCAAAGGCTGTCACAGACGGCAGTGCAGGAGTACTCAGTTCAGCTCACAGCTTTGAATTCAATATTCCTCATTGTTTTATTTTCCTTCGCATAATCCTTGGGAAAATAATCTAATAATTGCCATTGGAAGACATGACAAAACAAGATGATTTAAGAATTTGTTTGTGAAAAACAAAATATCCATCTCATCAGAGTTTCTTTTTAAGCAAAATTTTAAAGGCTTTCCAGCTCTGAAAAGTTGGAAAATTAAATAATAAATTGCAGGATACACCAGATACCAAGATTTCTGAAAGAATTACATTTATCTGATTTCCCCATTGAAGGCATAATAGGGAAACAGGAATATCCTTTGGCATGAGGCCTCTTGTGCTGTACTGGCTGGGTCTTTCTACATACTTGTGATTCACAGTTGTTCAATGTTGTTCATTTTTGTGTCTTGTTCTCGCTCTGTCAGAGTCTCATTTTGGAGGTGGCTTTTTATAATATTTAGGTTTTCTGCAACTTTTGTCAGTAAGATTCAGTTGTACAGCTATGACATGAGGTAATGATTCTACTGCGTTTATTTACCGTCCTCTGTATCTTTTCTATGTAAAAAAGAAAAGCTTTTTCTTAATAAACAGATTAAAAAAAAAATCAAGTCCAAGAACTTTGATTTTTCAGAGATACTTGCTACAGTATTGTTTGTCTTCTTTGAGAAATAGAAATAAACATTCCATCTAGAAAATGTGCTCCTAATTTGTGGACTAAGTGGTGGACTGTTGTTGATAATGTTGGCCAGTTATCCGATACTTGCATCCAGTGGAATACAGCCACTCGTATTCAACTTTCTGCAAGGCATATTAATCTGAAAGTAAATGCCTGCGTGGATTTCTGGTGAGTCCTCTGAGGTATTGTCTGGCCGCCATTACGGTGGCTTCCTACAAAGCTGGATGAGGCCTGCAATGGTCATGCAACAACTGAATTTCATGCTGACTAAAATAGGTGAAAAGGTTGTAAATCCTTAAATTATTTGTCTGACTACGAAAATTATTTGTCTGACTATGAAAATAATCACTTAGTCATGTCTTAAATATATTTTTTTCATTTGTTTGTTTGCTAGTTAACAGAAAAGTAGCGCAGTGCTTTATTTTCTCTGAAATCTGATAACGAGCTTGCTAGCCTGTTCTGCAGTTCTATTCCAGCTGGAACGGCAAGGACGAAGTAAAGAGATCTCACAAGAACCTCCTGCATCCAACGATAATTAATTTAGTGTGGGATTTGTCCCATCATTTGTTTAATCTGGTTTCCTGGCTATGAGGGTGGCCGTCACCAAATGTTTCAAAAGATGTGTAAAACTCTGTGGTAGGCAAAGACCAGACGGTCTGCTCTTGCTATAGCTCTGCTACTCGAGGTAGAAAGAAAGTTTTATATCACAAAATTTGTTCTTCTGGCAACTCTGAATATTTCCTTTTACATTCAAAGATGTAATTTTTTTCTAGGAGATAAATTATGTAGGAAGAATACGGTCATAGCCACGTTTAAACTAATCAAAGGTGACAGTAATGGGTAACAAGAGCTCAGCTATTTTTAATGACATACCATCAAAACTCATAAATCATCTCATTTTAATGTCAAGAAAAGGGACACAGACATCTTTTTCCTAGATTAGCAAAATGAAGGCCATTTCTTAGACCTCAAAAGCCACTAATTAAAGTATTTTTCTAGAGCAGGTAACTGACTCCCTTGTGGTAATCCACTTGCAGTGGGACTGCAATGTCTAAGTCTATCAGTTTACAACAGCAGGACAGGGTAATTGGAAAGATGGTACCCCACTGGGACAGAAAGGTGGAATGCTCGGCGCTAACAACGCTTATCGTTTGAACACAGATGGAAAAAACCATTTGTCAACCAACACAAACAGGCGAATGGAGGTAAACATCTAGGAGTCAGGGCTTTGTCAGGCTTGGTGAACCTGTAAGGCAGATCGTTTAAAAGTAAATTTTAAAAAGTAAATAAATACAAAAGTAAAGATTTTATTTTATAAAAATTTATTTGCTAAAAACGTCTTTAATGAAGGCATTGTTTACATAGCCCAAATTTTATTTGCAAAACTTGTAGTGGAGCCTGCTTCAGCTGAGGGGTTTTAATCTGACACCACTCTTACTCTCATTATTACAACCGTGCTTTTGTAGATCCTCTACACATATTGCCTGTACATTTGAGGAGAGCCTACACTAAATTGGGGTGCTCATCATCCCTGACCACCTGCGAAGCACAGAAGGGATGCTCAGAGGAGCATGGCTGGGCAATGCTAGCGGAGGAGGCAGCTCAGGCTTCCACGGGGGAGAACATAACTCTCCAGGGGCCTTCTCTAGTGAATTACTGCCATTGTTAGCAATTTACTTCTAATCTGAATTTGCCTAATTTCAGCTTTCAGTCACAAGAGCTTGTTATCCCTCCACCTACTGAATTGAAATCACTTCTAGTATTTATTATCTCACTCTATAATCAGTGTTAAGAGCAACCCCAAGTCTAGTAATTTTATCATCACTGGAAGCAAAAGGTCTTGCAAAAGGAAAAAGAAGTCTTTTGCATACATCTCAATCTTTTGACATGCATAAGTATACACTACACTGCTCTTAAAATCTGCATCTTTTCTTTTTAAGCTCTCTACCTCATCAGCGCTGAAGCCCAGCAGCAGGAAATTGATATACCACAGCCAAAGCGGAAATAAAGACAAGACTAAAGAAATCTCTAATTTACAATGTGCTAGTGGAAAGAAAAACCAAGGATGGTTTAGAGGAAAAGCACAGCATTAGAGGGTACACTTGCCATAATACACACAATTCCCTCCTCCAAGAACATACAAAGTGGCGACGCAAGTATGAAACAGCAGGGTTACTAATAACTTTGGGAATTTATAGGAGGAAAAATAATAGGAAATTAGGCAATCAACACTGACATATGAAAAAATATATCATGCACCAGTAGGTCAAGAGCCATTAATTAGCCGGCATGGTTGCAGAATTCCCATTAGTGCTCTTGGCGTGTTTTTGATGTGGTGCAAAAGATGAAAGCGAGGGGGAAGGAGGGTCAGTACGGTGCAGGATCCAACACAGCAAGCTCACCCTAAGGACAGGAGGGGACAACCCTTTCAAGCACAAAACGCTGGCAGCAAAAGCACCTTTGATGGAGGTGGAGAGCAGTCAATACAAAAGCCACTTCCTTCCTTTCTTCCCGTCACGTGTGCTCCTGGAGCATAACAAGAAAACAGACCTCCATCTTCCTGACTCTCGGGACCTGGTCAATCTGTTCAAAAAGTACCATATCCAGCTGCAGGCACAAATTACTTAAGTATCCTCTGCTACATCTGTAAATTGCTGACTTGGCCCAAGAATCCCTGACAGATGAGCAGTGGTAAAGATTTAGCTCTTGCTAAAAGAGAATTGCACTGTAAATTGGGTAAATTACGTCCTTTGGTAGCAGCAGAAAGGAATTCAGCCTCTGCAAGATGAGTCTCCTTAGGAAGGAATTAATAGCAACACCTCTGTTTGCTTTAAAAGTAGCTGCTTGTTTCTCTTACATGCAAATCGTGCTGCTAGTGCTTATGGATGTAGCGCAACTCTCTACAGCTGGTTCTTAGAAAATCAGCATGCTCGCACAAGTGAGAGTACCAAGTGTCATTAATTTATGAGTACAGGCAAAAAGTGTAAGAGTTTTTAAGGTACTAGTACGAAGAGACTCAGTAAGCTGCATTAGTGTAGCTGCCGCTGACCTGCTTTCTGCTGCAAGATAAAATATTGAACTGATATGCCTAAAAGGGTCTAAGTTTTCACTACAAGGAGGGAATATATTGTGAGTTTCCTATGCGAACACTGATCTTCCAACCAATCTGACACTTAATCCATTAGACAGGAAATTTCTGCATAATGAGTGAAACTGTTCAATTAGGCTTCACTCTTGCATGCATACAAATGCTTCATTTTGCACTCACATAGTCCCCCAGCTTCAACTATTGTCGCAAATTGAGATATGTACCGTAGCACAGAGGTTTTAGCTAGTCCTTTTAGGTTCCAATTTGATCACAAGTAATACTGAACACAGTAGAAATACTGCATCACAGTGGCAGCCCCGAGACAAATACACATTAAATCTGCCATAACTGGCAGCCTCCACTGAGCTCCTTACAGAATAATATCCTGTAGATTAGCACTAAGATAATATATTCCTATTTCATACTCATTTTATAATAGAGCCCAAAGGCTCAAATCAAGAATAAACCCTAGTTACGTTATGTTCTGTACAAAAATAACACACTGTACTGTCCTGTCCAGCTCTCTCGTTAGGTTGAGATGGAAACGCAACAAAAGAATGCAACGTTAAGGAGGATGGGAAAGATAGGGTAAGAGTTTTTGGTTTTTGGTGATTTAAACGGGTGATGTGCACAACTATGTAATGACAAATAAGTAAAGCTATCAATCAACAATACCTGTTAACGCCCTTTTCGTACGATTTTTGTGTTGAAGTTGGGAAACTCTTCAACACGAGAGTATTTTTCCCTCAGTGCACAATAGCATCTCAGACTGCAACCACCTGTGACAGTTTAAAAACTAAACTCCTACAGTTTATTGTATGAAGAGTACGAAGAGGACCTTTAGGCAGGCTCGGAGGAGAAAACGTTAGGAGAGTGTTAAAAGCAGTTGGTTTATACATAGCTGTCTGCTACCCTCTAACCTGGCCTCGCCTCCTCTGCCCCCCTCCAGAAAGCGGGGATAATGGGGTAGTAAATAGTTACTTAGTAAGTTCTCACTCGACCTCTTGAACAAATGAAACAGCCAGTTTAAAAAATATTTTTTTTTAGAAAAAAGCACGTAGGTGATGCGTATTTATTCCTTTCTGCTGATGGCTGAGTGCTCTCACAGCATGGCGAGGCCCCCAGGGGTGCTCCGTGCCACTGGAACCAAAGCATCCTGCTCAGGGGTCAGAGGGACAAACACAGAAAAGTTGCAAAAGTAGTTGGCAGCAGATCCACCGGGAAAGGGTGGGGACACAATAGCATGGGAATATTTTCAGATGAAAACTGAGATTTTTTTTTTTATTTAAGCTTTACTTTTTGTTGTAATAAATAAAATGGACTTACTTCCTCCATGGCAATGTATGTAAATAGACAAGAAAAGAGTACTTTTTGAAGGTGGGGATAGAAAGCTCGTTAAAAAAATAATATTATAGGAATCAACTTTTGACAATTCAGCAAGATTTTATGTTTACTGACATTTAAGGTGTGTTTTACAGAACTAACGTATTCATATGTGAATTGGTGTATCAAGAATAAAATGACCATGTTAAAGACATCTTATAGACATAAACAGAAAGGTGGGAAGATGCTTGATTTTTCCAAGGACCTTGTATGATCTCCTGCTTTCCCCCTGTTGAATCCACGTTGCCAGTGCCTGGACTGGGTGATCGAGGTCCCAGTCCCTCTCCCTGCTCACAGAGATGCACCTCCTTCGCCACGGCCCGGCAGCCAGCCCGCCGTTCAGCTCCTGACAAACTAAGCTGTGCTATTTTATCACTTCTAATAAACAGTCTGTTGTGAGCCGCATTGCTGTCAAACTCTCTCACCAGACTCCGAACCTGCAGAACTTCTCAGGAAAACATGGTGAGCTTTCTCACGGCTGTCTTGCAGAGCTCCCGCTCCAGCACCGAAGCCTCATGTCCAGGCTGGAGTGTAAATTGAGTTCTCAGTCCCCAGAGGAATTAGAAAGATTGCTGCACACATCCCATCTACCTCATATGCTTTGCAGCCGATGGCAACCTTCCAATACATTGAAAATTGTGTCTTTAAAAAAAAAAGTTATCAAAACGAATGTTTCTTCATGGTAACAACTTTGTCATCCTTCCATTTACAGGATAGGCATTAGGAAAGTGGGATTTTTGCATCATTACGGCATTTATTATCTTTTATTCATGATGTCTGAAGAAGGTCCTTTTTTGTTCTATAAACTTTACAATAAATCCATGCCAAAAGCAGAAACATCTGATAGCATTCCTTTTTTAATTTACCCTGTCAAGCACACACTGCCTGGGATAAGATATGGCTGTAGTATCCTATTAATCTCATTGCAACAGATTGTCTTTGGGAAAACACATCACCATATATCCAGCCGAGCCTAGCAGGATGCTGAGGCTCATGCATTTTGCGATGCTGCTATAAGATCTACCAGCTGCGGAAGGATCCAAGTTTCTCCTCTCGCTCCCTTCATAGACACTTTTAATGGTTTTATTAGACAAAGCTCCCCCTCTTACAACAGTGCTGATTCCCTAGTCTTTTCAGTAAGTTTATCAGTTCATCTGCCATATGTGTGACTTGACGAGTAAAAGTGGTCTTGTATTTGACCTAGGCTGCCAGCTCATCCATCTACAGCAAAGTATACCTAAATACTTACACGAAGGAAAAACATGAGGAAAACAGCATTGGACAATTTTGTCACTGAATTTAAAATGTCTTACAAAAGTTGTTCTGTAATCTTCTCAGCTTCTGCACAAGAGTGATGTTGGCTTGGTGCTGGGTTAGTACTTTCATCTACTGTATCAAAATCATCTGCTTTCTGCCTTGACAAAAACCAAATAGTAAGAAAGCATCATTTTGCCACAACTGGATAATGAACAATAGGCGAGGGATCAAAAGCAGAACTAATCCTTACTGTACTAGACACATATATATTTGTCAGTAAAAGTAATTTAACTAATGAACTGGCTCAAAACTGAGTGGAAGGTAAACCTGCTCTATCCTTCACCTTGTCCATACCACGTTTCACTCCAGCTGTGAACTGAATAGCAAACGTGGCATAAAAGTGATGTCGGAAATCAAAAAAAAAAAAATCTGCTGGGACAGTGGATTTTAAAAACAAACATGTATCATTACTCTAACACTTGACACAAGCCTCACATTACCTGCCAAATGTCAGAAGGTTGGTTTCCATACTGACTAAACCAGGGAGTCAAACAGGTCACCGGTCGGCAGAGCTATTGGGTGGAAGGATATTAGCCCCGGCTGAGCAAATTTACAACGCTGCTCTGCAGGCAACTTCAGAAACAGTGTTTTCCTCCTGTACCCACCACGTAAGTGATGGGAGGAGGGAGGTCAGGGCTGCTCTGCCACATTCGGTAGTTAGGCACAAAAAGGTCTGGGCCCATGGCAGCTACCAAAAAGGCATCGGGAACAATGAAGCTTGGCCAGATTGCCCCTTGCAAGCTAAGCCACAAACTGAACTCTAGTGACAGCAAGTCTGAATTATCTAACCTCAGCAACATTGCTCAGGGGTGAAGTCAGACAAAACAAAGGCTTTACCAGACCCCAAAGGACAAGAATTTTAATTATATTCACACAGAGAACACGTAAAACATTTTTCAAAGCAGGTCTTTGCCTTACACGTGCCAGTCCAGGCCTATTTACTATGGAGATATTGAGAAGGTCACTATTCTCTGTACTCTAGCACAGCAATTGTTTGAAGCTGCTGCTCGAACTGTTTCTTATTGCACCAACCATGCACAGGACCACTTGCTCTGAGCAACTGAACCAAGTGTGTGCTTGTTTCTACTCAACTCTAGGAAATATTATTGAAACTTGGGGTCTGACCCTGAGGTGAACTGGGAAGTCCTCAGCTGTACACCTTTGTCCAAAGGTCATTTGAATGCTCACTTTTGTACTCCCAGCTCTTTTCAATTACAGCCCCTCATCACAGAATCACATGGAATCACAGAATGGTTGGGGTTGGAAGGGACCTCTGGAGATCATCCCCCCTGCTAAAGCAGGTTCACCTGGAGCAGGTTGCACAGGATCGCATCCAGGCAAGTTTTGAGTATCTCCAGAGAGGGAGACTTTACAGCCTCTGTGGGCAGCCTGTTCCAGTGCTCTGTCACCCTCAAGTAAAGAAGTTTTTCCTCATATTCAGACGGAACTTCCTCTGTTTCAGTTTGTGCCAGTTGCCCCTTATCCTGTCACTGGGCACCACTGAAAAGAGTCTGGCCCCATCCTCCTGACACCCGCCCTGAAGATATCTGTAAGCATTGTTAAGATCCCCTCTCAGTCTCCTCCAGGCTAAACGGACCCAGCAGTCTCAGCCTTTCCTCATAAGAGAGATGCTCCAGTCCCCTAATCATCTTCACAGCCCTCTGCTGGACTCTCTCCAGTAGTTCCTTGTCTTCAACTGGGGAGCCCAGAACTGGACACAGTACTCCAGACGTGGCCTCACCAGGGCAGAGCAGAGGGGGCGGATAACCTCCCTCGACCTGCTGGCCACACTCTTCTTCATGCACCCCAAGACACCACTGGCCTTCTTGGCCACAAGCGCACGTTGCTGGCTCATCGGTAACTTGTTGTCCGCCAGGTCTCACAGAGCTGCTTTCCAGCAGGTCAACCCCTAACCTGTACTGGTGCAGGGGGTTATCCCTCCCCAGGTGCAGGACCCTACGCTTGCCTTTGTTGAACTTCATTAGGTTCCTCTCCGCCCAACTCTCCGGCCTGTCCAGGTCTTGCTGAACGGCAGCACAGCCTTCTGGTGTATCAGCCGCTCCTCCCAGTTTTCTACCACCAGCAGACTTGCTGAGGGTACTTGATGAATAAGTTGAACAAGACGGGACCCCGTACTGACCCCTGGGGAACGCCGCTAGCCGCAGGCCTCCAGCTAGACTGCACCGCTGATCGCAACCCCCTGAGCTCTGCCATCCCGCCACTTCTCAGTCCATCTCACTGATAGTCCTTAGCACTTTCACGTAAAAGCCGTTTGCATCTTATCGGATCCAACACACGACCGCAAAACGAGCCCGAGTAAAGTGCGGGTGGGTGCACGCCGCGGCGGGTACACGCACCAAGAGCGGGCTGGGACGCACTTGCTGTCAGCTCCACAGCAAGGACGGCTGCAACCAGCCACAGCCCCGGCACCTGCTTCGCGGCTGTGCACGCCCCGCTGCCGCCGGGCACAGCCGGGCTGGCCGCCCCCGCCGCCCCGCCGGGACGCCCTGTGGTTCGCCGCCCCCCGCCGCGGCGGAGCGCAGCCCCGCGGCCCGGGCAGGGGGGGCCGGGCCCGCCTGGTCCCAGCCCCGCCGGGGGAGGCGCGGGGCGGGCGGCCGGGCCTCCCGGCGGGGGGTGCGCGGGAGCGGGGCGGGAGGCGCCGCTCGCCCAAGCCCAGCCCCTCGCCGCAGCCCGGCTCGGCGGCGCTGGCCGCTCCCGCTCCCCCCCGGCCCGGGCTCTTTGTCGGTGGGTGCCGGCGGGGGGCCGCACCGCCATGTCCTCCCCCAAGAACGGCTTCTACCGGCAGGAGATCACCAAGACCCTCTGGGAAGTGCGGGACCGCTACCGGGACCTGCAGCCAGTGGGGTCTGGCGCCTATGGAGCCGTCTGGTGAGCGGGGCGAGGCGGGGCAGGGCCGCCGCGGGAGGAGGCGGGGGGGCGGCGGGGCGCCGCGGCGGCTCTGCCCCGGCCCGGGGGGACGCTGCCGGCCCGGCCCGGCCCGGCCCGGCTCGGCTCGGCCCGGCCGTCCCTCGCGTTGCTCCCTGCCAACTTTTTCAGGTTGTTGTGCCTGACCCGGCCTGGCCCCACCCGGTGCTGCCGGGCCCCGCGGGCACTGAGGGGGCGGCCAGGTGGGCAGCGGGGCCGCCCCCGAGCCGGGCGCCGGGAGGCGGGCTGTGCCGCCGGGGGAGCCCGGCCCTTCGCGGGGCAGCCGCCCGGCGTCCCGCCTTCCTTCCGTCCCACGCGTGTTTTCGTCCCCGGGGCGAGCAGAGCTCGCCCCTGCCCGGGGAGCGCTGCCCGCTGCGCCCGGCCCCGGCCCCCGGCTCCCCCGGAGCGGCAGCGTCCCCAAAACCCGGCGTGTTGGCCCTTGGGACGGGACACCTGGTTTGGGTTTGTGTTGGTGGTGGTTTTTTAGGTTTTGTGGGAATTTTTTTTTTTCTGTTTTTTTCTTCCTCCCCAGCTGTTCCTCTTTAAAGCTTTTGAAAATTGGCTACTTTTCACCACAGGGCCTGGCAGCATTTTAAACGAACGAAACTAGACGCCGGGTGCTGCCAGCGAGGTGTTTTGGGGAGCTGGTCTCCTCCCTTGGCCCAGCGAGGCCGCAGGTTGAGGGCCGGGCAGCGCAGGGCGGGATGCGGCCGCTCGCCAGCCCCAGCGGGCTGGTGAGGTTTCCAGTCTTGCTTTGGTCCTCGCTCACCAAACTCTTCCTTTTCCTTTAAAGCTCAGCGGTCGATGGAAGAAGTGGTACCAAAGTGGCCATTAAGAAATTGTACCGCCCGTTTCAGTCTGAACTCTTCGCCAAGCGAGCTTACCGAGAGCTGCGCCTCCTGAAACACATGAAGCACGAAAACGTGAGTGGGGTCGTTAGCAGATGTCCCCCCAAGGCCGCAGTTTACACAGCCTGAAAACAGAAGGAAAATTATGCAGTTGGACAAGGCAGATGTGTGGCTGCATGGAATTCAGGAGTCTTTGGGCAAGACCTGTGTGTCTGTCTTTTGTCTGTCTGTCCTTTATCTGCAAACATCAGTTTGCACAAAGTAGAATATCCCGTGGGAAACACCACTTCATTTCCATGTAGGAAAGGTTGGGTGGGGAAGGGTAGGACCATGGTGGAATTTGTGCTCAGAGCTAGTGAGAGGGATTGAGGACCAGACATTACAATCTCCGTCACTACCTTCCTGTGAGGTGCAGCAGAGTGCAGAGCGTGGGTCTGTGCCTGTGGGTCTCATGTGCCAGCATCTCTTTTTTTATGAACTTGCGTGAAGACAGCTATGGTACATGTGCATATCTTTGGGGAGAGGGTAGAGTTTTCCTTTTTTTTTATTGTTCATGAAGCATTTGAAAGTTTTGGGTTCGTACTAATGTGAAACAGGAAAAGTTTGTGAATGACTAAATAAATTGCTTCACTGGGAAGCAGAGAATAGGATACAGAGCTCTGCACAGGTTCCCACGTAATGTGAAAGAACAGCCATAGAAAGACGTGTTGAAAGTGTCATTGAGATGTACTTAGTCCCAACAGTGCTTAGTGGTTTAAGAAGAAAATAAAGGAGGAGAGATTTCTGTGAAAACAGTTATTGTGGAATCAAAACACGGACTCCAGGTGAGAATGGTCCCAGGGTGGGCTCAGGGGATCACAGCAGTGGCTTTAAATGCTGTTCATTGCGAATGCATGTCAAAAAAAAAAAAAGAGAGTTTGGAGGGAGTTGTTAAAATGATGCATAAGAATCCGGTTTAAAATGTCAATAATGTGGGAGATCAGAGCGTAGCTGCACTCAGATGGCCTTCAAGGAAGGACAAGAGATTGAAAGCGAGGATAAGAGAAACTGGTAATAACAATAGCCAGTCATTGCTATTTAATGTCATGGTATTAACATTGCAAGTACCCACAATATCCAGGTTCATTTTGAAGAACGTTCTGTGGGATGTCCTGACTGTCCAGAAAAAAATGGACCTTTTTGTAGGCTTAAGAACCTGTCTGCCTGTTAACATTTTAGTCTGAATCTTTTAATACATTTGATGACTTTACTTGATTCCTTTGAAGTAACTGCTTCATAACCACTGCTGTGTATGTTAAAGAGTTAACATTTGCAGGGAACTTCTGTGTCATGCATGGGCTTTCATACTCTCAGCATTTTCTTTACTGAACATTTGGGAGCAGAGCAGCTCGTGCAGTTGCCAAGCTCCTAACTGTGTCCAGAATTTTGAGATTATTTTTCTTCCATTTCCCAGAATAATCTGTTGGGTAGCATTTTCCACTCCTGGTGGTTTTTATGCGGTGTATGCCCCTCAGGATAATACTGTGGAACCCCTCCATGGACTCGTTTGATAATTAAAGAGTCTAGAAGAAAATGCTCACTGGGGAAAGTGAGCACAAAAGTTACAAATCAATATATGTGAAGGAAGGGAATAATTTACAGTCTTAGGAAACACTTTGGGCCACAGAAAGAAGAATCTGGTCTACATACTAAGGAAAAGTTTTACCATGAATTATGGCATCTACTCATTAGAGAACAAAGACTGAATAAATGACCCTGCAGGGAATTGCGGGCACCATGGAGCTGACTACTCCACCCGTCTGCAGTGAGGTTGAGATGGCAGTACAGCCCGTCGAGAATTTCCATCCCACTATCCAGCCTCACACCCGTTTGTCAGTTGTTTCGCCCACGGTGGATTAGGAATAGGAACACCGCCTTTCAGGATTTCTAGTCCCTGTGCTGATCTCAGGATACTCCTTTAGCCGCTCCACCCATCCAAAATTAACCCAGAGTGGCAGTATCACTCCTTGTCAGGATGTTCAGCCTCGCCTTTGACCCACCACCATTCTGTCAAAGAGCCTCTTTTTTGCATATTTCTACCAAAGGATGGGTTTACAGGCAGGCAGTAAGGTCCTTTCCCACTCACATCAGCAGTCCCCAGCATGCTGTGCATACCTTTAATAATATATACAGTCGTGGCAGGACAGCTGCCTGTTCTCTATCGTTACCATCGTGGCTTCCATGGGTCTGGCTGTGGAGTTTTGAACGGGCCCCACTCACGTGGGTGCCTATCTCCTTATAACAGGAATTAGTAGAAGAGAACTGTGATCGAAGTATCTTTCCTGATTTTTATGTTAACTAGTACGTTATAGTATACTTCTATAGAATAGCAGTTATCTGTCTTTCTGGCTGTACTATAAAGACAACTGCTATTAAAAATTAATAAAACTGAAGTAATTGTTTCACAGGCCACAATAAAATAGTGAAGCCACTGTTACCTCTGTCTTGGGCGTTGGTAATCTAAGTATGTAGAGGAGGTGGTGTGTGATAGCTGGTGTAACCATACTGCCACTATGGATTAGACCTGGGATATTGTTGCAACATTGCACTCATCTGCCAGTACAAATCTGCATCTTGCTTTTTTCCCACTTCAGGGTATAACCTATTTCAAGGTTCTGTTTATTGGATAGTTAAAATTACGTCCAATTTGCTCTTCTGATCTGTTTTTCTTTTAAAATTACTTGTGTAATCATGATGCATTTGATGTTGGATTACATGAAAAGTGTAATGTTTTGTTTGTTTCCCTGTGATTACCTCTTGATGGACCATCTCTGCCCCTCATAGCTTTCGGGGAGGTGTTGTGTTAAGCATGTAGCAATACAATATCACAGTTTATTTAACCTTATGCTGTATTCAGAATGATGGAAGAAATTCTAATGGTCTGACACATTGTGTTAAAAATAGCCTCTCGGATCCTCCATTAAGGTAGCAGAAGATACCATTAAACCTGTGCCACAGTGATATAATTCATCAGCATGTCATGCTTCAGTGAAGAAAACGTAGGAGAACTTCTGCTTAATACCCTGGATTACCTCCATTATTGACCCTTTGAGGAATATGCTCATCTCCTTAATGTGGAAGGGTTGTAGGATGACCCGGAGTCCTGTAAAAACAAATATAGGAGTCATCCTACTGAATTTTAATGGAATTGTATTTTACCTTGTAAGGAAGTTAACTCACGGGTCAATTTGCTTGTCTACTTAGGCGTTTTCGGGAGGAGGCAACTCTGGTTGCTGACATGACCATCTTTCATTATATATGCTAGACCGTTGTTCTCCCTAATGGCTCTCAAGCAGGACATTACTTAAGTGTAGTGAGAATTATTTCTATATAAACTGTGTATACTTGGTAGCATGGAACTTGTCATCAACCCTTTGCAAACAAATCCAGAGGAGAAATGGTGTTGAGGACCATGGCACTGTGTGTGAAGAGGACGAGACCTGGCTGTTAGGAGATAAATCACTGTCTTTAAAGGCACTGGTATCCATTTTTTTTTTTGGTAGGCATTTTAATTTGAGAGGATCTGGGATGTTTCACAAACATCATAAGATACTTCTGCTACCTAGAAAGCAGTCTAACCCAGATCAATTCCTCAGACATTGCCAAAAAGAAAAGTTAGTTTCCAGCGGGATGAGCTGCCGGATCACTGTGTAGCTGCATAAACAGATACTCTGGCACAAGAGAGGGAATGGTGTGAAAATGAGGAATAAAAACAGCTAAGGCAGAATGAAGAAAGCACTGGTTTTGGTTTTTTTTTTTTTTCTTCATTTATTCATGCTAGCTTGAAGTATTCATCCCACTACAGCCTTAGCAGCTCTTGATTATTTCTTTGGCATCTGCTGCATCTTGTACAGAAGAACAGACTGTTTACCTTCAGGAAGTTTTTTTCAGTAGTGCTGCTTTTGTTCCCTGTTTCTTTCCATTTGGAGTTCAGTTAAAGTGAGGACACTTTAGACTATCTATTATGGGTCTGACTTAAAACCAAAACCAGTGAAAATACGGACAGCATGCTAACTTTGGCCCTGGCTTTGGCTGTCAAACATTTGCATAGCTCTGCATTCGTGTGTTCTTCTGAAGTTAATGGAGAGGTCTGTGTATACAAAGCTAAATGCAGACAAGTGAGCGGAGGTACAGAACTGTTAGTTTCATTTTGCAAAGAACTTGGCTTTTATTATGCATTTGGACTGGAAGTGATACCATGATACCCACTTTTGTTGAAACAACTGCATAGTGACTCGTACTGGTCCAGTCCTGGTGCCTGTCTCACCTCCCAGTTTGCTAACAGAAGTTTTGAAGTTGCCAGCAGGAGTGCAAAATAGCTGGTGAGGGGAGCTGGCACTGGAGTGGGGGGAGAGAAAAGCAGCAGCTCGTGCTGATGTCTTGTGTCAGAACAGAGAGTGGATTTTATGCAAGTGTGGTATATGCGTATGTGTGTGTATATATGGATATACCTATGTGTACATATAAGCACGTACAGTAATTCTGACCCAATTCTACCAACTTTTGAATGTGTTTCTGGCATAAAACTTTTGACAAATGCCTGTTAAATGTTTCTTGGGTCGGTTAATATTCTACAGATGTTTTCTCTTCCTGGAAACCCTGTATGTAAGAGGCAACTGCAGTATTTGTTTAAAGGTACTCTATATTATACTCTCATTCATTGCTCTGAGTGGAAATTATTCTCTGGTGTATTCCCACATCGAAGTCTAGTGTGTGTTTTGCATTATGAGAACCATGTAGCTTTTTTTTCCCCTTTTGGAAGGAACTCGGGTATCCAACAGACACCAAATTGTCTGTCGCTCTACAGTTACGTTTCTGAGGATGTTGCAGGCCTTCACTTTTAGGTTGGCTAATATTTAATTCTGTTGACTTCTTTGTTTTGAAAAAATGTTGGGCTTTTTATTTATGCCTACACAGTATCAACCAAGGGAGGAGTTTGTGGGGCACTCTATGTTCTTACCTGAGAAAATCTTAAAACTGTCACCTTTTGCAGTTCATCTAGCCTGACGTGAGCACTGGAAGAGCAACAACCTCTGCAGTGTCCAAAATCAGACCAAGAAGGGAGTTGTAGATGAGCGATGCCTTTAGAGATGAAAGCATGCTCACTGTCTTAGGTTTCCCGCAGCAAGTCCTGCAGGACTGCACCAGCTGAAAATTCACATCCTTTGGGCACACAAGTGCCAGTAAAGTGCAATTCAGGAATCCTGGCTGGCAATGGCAAATCTCCTTACGGGTCCTTATGAAAGTAAAAATACAGTTATAACTGGATAGTTTATTGCTGTCAAAAGGTTGTAGGGGAGAAACACTCCTGGCTGCTTTTCTGCAGTCTGAAAGCTTAGCACAGCTAGGGAGCTAACAGGATACCAGAGTCACTTATTTTGGTACTCAAAAGCCAATAAATCAACATAGTGGTATGAGTTGTCACTTCTGCTTATTTTCACAAACCTGCCTAGTAGGTGTTTCATCTAGGCTGGGCTTCAGCTCATAGCCATTTATTCACACCCCAGCCTTGGGTACTAATAAAGCAGACTGATTAGCCTAGTCCAGTAAATGAAAATAAGGAAGACGGCACCGAAACCGAAACCCAAACCTTCTCTTTGGATTGCCATCCAGTCCAGAGATGAAGACGTGTCTGTCCGCAGGATTTGGATCTGTCTGGTGTTACACATGGGTCCATTGAAAGAAGAGCGTGGTGACGCTTGTGGGTACGGCTTGTGCCTGCCACTGTGCCAACTGGTAGGAGAAAGGGAAAGGAGCTTTCTGTCCGTCAGCAGGCATCCCTCGTGTCATGTAGCAGTAATCAGTGAGGAAGAAAGGTGACTGTGGTGCAAGCCTTGTGCATGGATAGTCAAAAATTTAAAAAGATTGAGACTTCTTAGTGTAGTAAAAGGATGCAGGTGCCCTGTGATGTGGAACAGCGCAGGAACATGAAGTTGAAGCTAACCTTGCAGAAAATTTAATGCAGCATAATATGTAGTTAGTGCACCCCAACAGGGATCTCTCTTAAAAAATGTACTTGCGTTTGTAGCCCGAGTGCCAAAGCCACTCAACTTCACTGTGTTTTCATGCGTAACATCCGCAAGAGAAAGCAGCACTTAATGTATAAGAGACATAACCTACATTACTTATTAATTTATACAAGATCTGAGTCTTTCGTTGGTGTGCTACTGCTTACATCAGAAACTTCCCTTTACAGAAATGCAGTGGAAAGGTCCTTGAATAAAAGTAATCCAATACATGAAAGTGTAGGGGAGGATAGAGATGAGGAGCTCTTCGCTGTTGTGCTCTTCTGCTGGAATAACATTTGGAAAAGGAGGCAGCTGACAAGGGAAGGGCAGAAACCACCTTACCAAGGCAAAGCTGTTATTTATTTGTTGACAGTGGTTAAAGTTGGTCAGGGTGGTCAGTATAAATGTCTTGGAGGGGGGCAGGCAATAGGGATAAGAAGGGCTGGAGACACTGCCACCCACCCCCCACTGGCTTCATAGGGAAGAGACACAATCAACAAAGTAAATATATTGAGTAAAAACATACCTGTGGAAAACAAGTCAGACCAGTAGACGGGTAGTTTTGCTGTTACTGTGGTTTTGCTTTGCAGGAAGATGGGAGACACAGTATTACACTCTCTCCTCGAGATACAAGCAAGGAAGGTACTGCAGTGGAGGCTGCAGAAATCCAGGTTGTTTTTCAGTCAGATGGGCAGTAGGAGACAAGGTGCATCCTTGGTGGGCTAATTCATTCAAGAAATTGCCTTTTGGCAGAGTTAATGGGGAAAAAATGAGACCCTGAAAGGGCAGTGCTGCTGCTGGTTGCCACAGATGCTTTTCATTGCCATCGCAGAGTGTACTGGGTTCGTTCCTTGGCTATGCTTCCCTCTCTGATAGTATCGGTAATTGTGCTAAATTAATACCAAAAATAGATCTACAGAAGGTTTCGCAGATACCTCCGTTACATTTCGTATAGGCCACGCTATGAAAAATAAATGATTCTTGTAATTGTTTTACGGTGGCTTACTTCTGCGCTGGGACATTAAGTATCGTAAAGGTTTTTTTTACAAATACTGTATTTAATTGAGAGCATTTTAAACAGACACAGGATTTTCCATGATATTACAGAGGAGGGAGTTTCCTACGCTTTATCCAGTTTTTATTCCTTTTCCTGAAGAAGTAGCTGAAGTTGTATCTTCCTTGGATGATTTATTTTATCCTGTACCTCCTTGTGCTTAAGATATCTGCAGAAAGCTGTGACCTAAATGGAAATACTAATGACTCTGTTCCAGTACAGGAAAATCATCCCAAAGTGCAGCTATTAAATAAAGATCACTGAGAAAAAGGAAATGGGTCCCTCACTTTTATTTTTAAATAGATTAACTATTAGTATGTCTTACCATTTTGGATTTCAGGATTTTTAGAAAGCTTGCTTTGTAAAGCAAGACAAAGAAGTACTGTGAAATCCTTGGCATGTTAAAAGAGTTTTCTGGTTTATTATTTACAATTCCCTTCAGCGGGAGCTGAGTGTTGGTCTCGGTGGTATCCTTCACTGCAGAGGATTTGCAGGAATGATAAGCTTGTCTCCATGAGTTTGCAGCCTTACCTCAGAAGCGATGTGTATGGTATATCAGGCAGTATTAAGTAACTACTGGGAACTCTGTTTACTTGAATGGAGAAGCAGTAAAATGTTAGTGAATGCCATTAAGAGTGTTTTGGGGCTGTATGCTCTTTATGGAAATGTGTTCTTCATGCTCCTGCATTTCACAGCAGGCACCTGATAATGCCTTGGTGCACAGATGGCTGTGGTACAGCGGCCACGCTATTTCATCCTCTGCTGTGTCCCTTCTTTTTGTGGTGACCCTGTGTCTTTTGCTGCTACATTCAGATGTGATGGGGTTTCTTTTCTTAGGTTTCTTGCTTAGGTAAATGAAGGCATGGAAATATCTCCTTGAGGAGAACAAGCAGGACTTCTGAAGAGAAGTGGGGCTTAATAGGGAAAGAAGTGCATGTTGGATAAGATTACTGTTAAAACGTTAACTTCCTTCTTTTTAATACTGAAATCTTTGGAGAGCACACAACTTTTCTGGCTGTGTGTGCTCTGTGTGTGTGTACACACGCTGCCTTAGGAAATGCCCGCAGAGCTGCATTATGCTCCATTGTTGTCATGTACATCTTCCCGATTCCTCTCTCCTCCCTTTCTCCCTGCCTCCACATAGAAATGGAAAACGTTATGTAAAACTGTCATGCAAAAAAAAAATTTTAAAAAATTCTTGCTGTAAAGTTAGCACTGAAGGTATTACTTCAAATAATAACCACATCCTTTGTGTGGGTTTAATTATTGTTTTATGGTAGTTATATTATTCTTGTTTAATTAGTTTCATATAACAGTCCTCAGGAAAATATTATTAGTAATTTTTTTCAAAGATGTGTGGCTACAAAGAAAAAGAGTGGTAATTTTCTGTCTTCGTCTTTTATTAGTTTTTCTATCTGTCCTGGTTTCAGCTGGGATAGAGTTAATTTTCGTCCTAGTAACTGGTATAGTGCTGTGTTTTGGATTTAGCTTGAGAGTAATGTTGATAACACACTGATGGTTTAATTGTTGCTAAGCAGTGGTAATACTAAGTCAAGGACACTTCAGCTTCCCATGCTCTGCCAGGCGCACAAGAAGCTGGGAGGGAGCATGGCCAGGACAGCTGACCCAGACTGGCCAAAGGGCTATGCCATACCGTATGGCGTCGTGGCCAGCGTATAAGCTGGGGGGACTTGGCCGGGGAGCAGCAATTGCTGCTCTGGGATGGGCTGGGCATCGGTCAGCGGGTGGTGAGCAGTTGCATCACTTGTTTTTCATGAATTTTGTTTCTTTCTCTCTCTTTTTTGTTGTTTTCCTTTTCATTACTATTATTATTGTTATTATGTTTCAATTACTAAACTGTTCTTATCTCAACCCACAAGTTTTCTTACTTTTGCACTTCCAATTCTCTTCCCCATCCCAGCGGGGAGGCAGTGAGTGAGCGGCTGGGTGGTGCTTGGTTGCCGACTGGGGTTAAACGAGGGCACTATCTTGTTCGTCATTATGACGTTTTGATAATATGCAGGCTAACTGTAGTAGTTCCCCCTGAATGTGGAAAAGATAAAAATACATGCAGTAAGGATTTCATCACAGTTGGAGGTTTTTATTTAAAGCTTTAAATAAAGGAAGTTGCCTTTCTTGTCTTGCATTTTTTCCTGCATTTCTGCTCTTGCTTCTCTTTACTTTCACATACCTTTTTTTAAAGAACTCTGTTTTGTGAAGCAATTAAGACATAGTAGTAATGTCCAAAATCCATCTTGATTGTTATCAAAGTGGATTTTGCAGTTCTTCTTTTAGTACTTTGATGGTAACATCAGACAACATAATATGCCATTCCCCCTGGTGTCTTTCTTGCAGTTTCTAATTTTATACAGTTTTAGTTTGATATATAATCTGGTGTCCTTAAATTGTATGGCTATGGAGATAGATCTGAACAGGGTTATAAAGGTTATCTTTTAGCTTGCTTTCCAGCAAACCCAGAGACCTTATTGCTCTCTACAGCTACCTGAAAGGAGGTTGTAGAGAGGTGGGGGTTGGTCTCTTCTCCCAAGTAACAAGTGATAGGACAAGAGGAAATGGCCTCAAGCTGCGCCAGGGAAAGTTTAGGTTGGATATTAGGAAAAACTTCTTTACTGAAAGAGTAGTCAGGCACTGGAACAGGCTGCCCAGGGAAGTGGTTGAGTCCCCATCCCTGGAGGTATTTAAAAGACTGGTAGATGCAGTGCTTGAGGACATGGTTTAGTGGCGGACTTGGCAGTGATAGGTTAACGGTTGGACTTGATCTTAAGGGTCTTTTCCAACCTTAACAATTCTATGATTCTATGAAACCCCTGCACACCCCTGTTGACACGGCAGCGTGCACCTGGGAAACACCACGAGCAGTCCAGGCCTTCGGAGGCTTCCTCTGGGCAGACAGAAATTGTTGTGAATTAGTAGCAGAAGTAGAAAAGAAGCAACTCTAAAAGCATGTGCTATTTAGGCACTACCTGGATTAAGCAGCATCCAAGCTGAGATCTGGCTTTAGACAATTCCAGCTACATCTTTTGGAGCATCGAGTTCTGTATATTTAATTTTCTGGTGTTTAATGGGCTTGAGAGAAGCATTGGCAGTTACCATAATGCATCTAGTCAGTTGATACAGTTCTGCTGAAAACCATACTAGTAGGAAAAACTGTGGTGGGAAATCTCTTTTACTAGATTGTTATTTCTCTGTTAAGTAATAGAATGCTTTTGTTTGACAAAAAATAATCTTAAGGAGAACCTAAGGTATAAGCTAGTAAATCATATTAAGGTCTTGATAAATTTACTCTCTATAAAAAACAGTTTAGTCCTAGTTTCTTCTCCATACTCCCAGTTAGATATTGTAGTCTATGTACCTAAATTACCCTGTTACTGAAATGAGAAGATGTTTAACGTATTCTTCATTATCAGGCAGCAGGCCCAGCTAGGTGAAAAGAACTTGTGAATGCTTCAGGTGATAAACCGATTTGTCTAGTTTATTTTTGACACTTCAGTGGTTCAAGTTAAAAGATACTCTCTCCTCTTACATAAAACTGTTAGCCTCTGAACTTTTTGTTCAAGTAAACACATTTTCTTATTTTTTATCACAGGGTCAGACAGCCCTCCGTTATAAAATTTAACACATAACAAATCCTGGTGTTGCTAGGCACTGCTTTAGGTATTCTTTCTGACATCTTTATGCCTGTATCTAATGTCTCACTATGGTAATGTTTTTGATTATATTTTTTCACTTAATATGCAGGTCAGGATTTTTTGTGTTAAATCAGTATTAATCCATGGGTTTTTTTTCTCTCCCTTATTTTTAGGTCATCGGAATATTGGATGTGTTCACACCAGATGTAACACTGGAGAAGTTTAATGACTTGTAAGTTCTGAGTTGTTTGTGTTTGGGAGTAGGGCATCATTGCTTGTGCAGGGGGAAGGGTTGTTGCTTTTTTAAATGGAGAATTCCAAAATTGTTGCTTCATGGATTTTTTCTGAATTTCATCTTAATATAACTCTTACGTGCAACTTCAAAATTGGTAGGCTGAGGTTTTCAGATTGTCATTAGAACTAGTTACCTATCTTATAAGGTGTGTACTTTTTTCAGACCTTAGTAAATGGCAATTTGGTGGATTCCCTAATCCACCTTTACTGGTTCCTTACACTGAGGCCCAGGTTGCCCAAATGATAGGACAATCCTTAACCCAAACAAGTAGGCTGAAAATGATGCCTGCTATATGACACATCTCTGGTGTGATCCATCCTAATTCAAGGATTAATTCAAAACTGCTGATGCTGCTGAATTTTTTAGTGGTTATCTGTGCTGTGGTTTGTTGTACTCCCTGACTGGTTTCCCAGTACAGTGGTCCAAACAGCACATGATATAGGTCGTTTCTAGCACCAGGCATGTACATCTCCCTGACCTTTTGGTGGCATCTCAGACAAGATATTTAGCATGTCTGTTGTTTCGCTTGTGGATCCTGCTGCAATTCTTGTGAATTAGAGTCACTAGAGAAACAGTGGTAGGAAGTCCTGATGGGCTTAATGTAGATTTCATGTTACATTCGTAGAACTGTTCTGGATTTCATCTAATGTAGCTATGTTTCAAAAGCAAACTTGCATATTTATATGTTAACAAAGAAAGCTATCTGTCAGGAAAATGTAGAAAATTAGGTACAGAAAACATGGACCGTGTGTTCATATTGATCATTTGGGCCAAAATGATCATTGAGCCAAAAAGGATGTTGTCCGTATTGCCTGTTGTGCTAGCATTTTATATAGCATATGTAATAAAATGCATATGTATATGATTAGCATTCAAGCACTGTGTTTTAAATGGGACCCTAAAATCATCCTTCAAGTTTGGAGGCACAAGTCAAGTAGGAGGGACATTTTTATAACTGAAACTGCATCAGGTGGACCTAGGGCAAAATTTACTTTCAACACTTTGGGCAAGCTGTTAGAGATGAGCAGAAGTGGATGTGTGTACATTTAAAACAAAAGTGAAGAAACTGCTTTTGTGAATTAAAGGTCAAATGGGTCATTTGAGGGGGACTTTCTTTTTGCTGACTAGTCATGAGACGTCATCTGTGGCCTATTGTATAAAGATCAAATTCAAGTGGATTTGTGGCTAGAAGCAGCAGAAGGAAGGTGGGTGGTTTCACCAGAGCCAGTCCCTAGAGTTGGTATTAGCCAAGAAACCCAAGGTCTCAGACAACATCCAGCCGTAGTGTGCTCCTGCTCTACCTGCCACTCTGCTCTCCTGCTCCTCTACTCTACCAGTCAATGTAACAAAGATTGAAGACATTGTCCCATTTCCTTTATGAAGGAATATTCAATGTCCTTTCCCTGCTTGTGCTTGTGTTGAACTTCCTTTGGTTTTAGAAGTTCAGCTGATTGAAATGGTGTACAAAATCAGAAATGCATAAATTTTTACCAATTTAAGTCCCACGCTACCAGCTGCTTTTCACTCCCTTCATCTCCGTTCCTTGCATTGTCTGCACTTGTATCATACACAATGTGCCAGAACAGGTTGCTGCTCCTCATTTTGTAAGAATTTTGGGGTTTGACTGGAACTTGCAAAGAATTTAAATGCGTTAAGCATCAAGTTCCCATTGAAGTGAATTATTAATCGGGTGCCTAAGCTCTTCAGCTTATTTGAGGACTCCAGCTGTGGGTTGTAAATACATTTTTAGTAACAAAAATAAGTTTTAAGTGGTAGACGAAGCGTTAAAAGTGAGCCCGTAGTGTTTGATCCCATTGTTGTCCTGTTCCAATGTGTTGCTCATAAATGGTTACTAAAGTTTGGATTTTCAAATTCAGGTAGGTGTGGGTATTCCCTCTCTTACATTTTGTTTGTTTGTCCACCCACCTAGACCTCTCTCTCTTTGACTGCAAGAGATTTAATGTCATCAATTTGTAAACCTAGCAAATTGTGTGTATGTAAAAATACAGTCTTTTGTCCTTCTCATCCTGTTCTTTACAGCGCTTAATGGTTATATATTGTTTTGAACTTTGTCTATTCACATAAATCACTAGCCATCCAGCGCCTTGGGATTTGTACAGATGACAGCGGGTGAGCAAAATCCTAATGAATGCTTGAAGGTCGCTACCAGTAGTAAAAGATGCGTAGATATTTCTCTATTTCTCTATTTCTCTTGCCCCACCTCTTTCTACCTCTGTTTTTTCTAGAACAGTCACCAAAGGTTTTTTTATGGCTCATTCCAAATATTCATGACCTCTGCGAAAATGTATTTAATAAGTCTGAGTGGGGGGAGAACTTAATATGCTTTCAACAGTCAGGAACATCAACAAAGTTGTTAAACTCCATTTTCTAAGTCACTTGGTCTCTTGATGGGAAGCATTTTGTGTGTTATACTGGGGGAGAGATAAGAAATGTCATTCTCCTCTCCATATTTGCTCTGTCCTTATACAGTTACAGAATTAAATTGCTCATCTTTGGTATCCAAAGGATAGTGAATTTGTCTGTGAATGCTGAGAGTCCTGATCCCCAAAGTTGTGGGGAAAAAATAAATGTTTGTTACCTAGGAAATGTTGAAAATATTACCTGTAACTCCTAGTGACTCAATCAGTGTCCCATCTCCCTTATGACTTTATATTCAATTTCTATTTGTTTATAGTTACAATTCTAATAGAATAAATGAAGTTTTCATACTGGTTTAATAGTAGAAATCAGCAGAATTATAATTTGCATGTTTTAACCGGAGGAAATCCATTTAAGTCTAAATAATAAAATTTGTAGCTGTTAAACAATGATCACATCTAATTCTTCCCTTCATGAAAATGCATCTGCTCATCTTTGTAAGAAGAGGAAGACTGATGACTTTATCCTCAGGTGCCAGGCATGACTGTCTCTGTCTGTGTTCACACCTGACTTTAAGGATAGACTCTGAAGGATGAGTTTACTACAAGCAATGTGAAGAACAGTTTTGGATCTTCAGTGAAGATTAGCATTGTAATGCCAGCTTGGCATTCTCAAGCTTTCTGTTGCTGGTGTCCCTTACCAGTACTAAGTACCGAAGATCCCAGTTTATGATCCCAGATGAAAATTAATGGAAGTTATTGTTGCTTCCTAATTTGATCAACTCTATTTCTGTTACATCTGACCTTGTCTGTTTGAATGAACCATCTAGGCGGTTTGGTTGCTGCTAATTCAATGCTATGATCGTGACTGTGAGATACATGGCATTGCGTGAATGTCTTCATTTTCTATGTAGGTGTCTTTGAAATATCCCATGGCTCTTGGTTAGGTTCTTTCTAACTAGTTCAGAATCTGCACTCTTCTGATAACTAGCAACTTTCCAGAATCAGTGACAGGGTTGGGCAATACCTCTTTTATAACAATCAAAATAGATAAACCAGAAAAACTTGGAGGGTAGGGGGATGATGATAGAATTGTTTGGGAAATTCAATGATCTGTAACTTAATATTGTCACTGAACTATAACATAGAATTACGGTCCAATTTATTTGATGAATTAAAGTTATTCTGTCCTTTTTTTTTTTTTTTAAGCTACCTCGTCATGCCGTTTATGGGAACAGACTTGAGTAAGATAATGAAGCATGAGAAACTAACTGAAGACCGAATCCAGTTTCTGGTATATCAGATGTTGAAAGGCTTGAAGGTTTGCCACTTTTACTATTATTTTGATTTCACACTCTTTTTTCCTGGTAAACCATTATGGAGCGCCATAAATACTTATCATTTGATAGCAGGATAAACTTTATCTTGCCTTATATAGTAAAAGTAATGACATCTTACATAGCAGTTGTTTTGTGATGATAAATGTTATCTGAGGTTTTTTTGTATGATGGTTTTGTCTTTGGCTTTTTTCAAGCAAAAAGAAAAGATAGTCATTGAAGATCTATATAGTATATTGATCCAGGATGGCCTTCGTTTCCTTATTTGAGTACACCAGAACGTCCCTGCTGTGATTTTTAGTTGCCTTCTTCTCCAGTGGTTGATTGTGGATGAGGGGAAGGCTGTGGATGTTGTCTACTTGGACTTTAGTAAGGCCTTTGACACTGTCTCCCACAGCATTCTCCTGCAGAAGCTGGCTGCTCATAGCTTGGACAAGTGCACTCTGCGCTGGGTTAAAAAATGGCTGGACGGCCGAGCCCAGAGAGTGGTGGTGAATGGAGCCAAATCCAGTTGGCAACCAGTCATGAGTGGTGTCCCCCAGGGCTCAGTACTGGGACCGGTCCTGTTCAATATCTTCATTGATGATCTGGATGAGGGGATTGAGTGTACCCTCAGTAAGTTTGCAGATGACACCAAGTTGGGTGGGAGTGTTGATCTGCTGGAGGGTAGGAAGGCCCTACGGAGGGTCCTGAACAGGCTGGATCGATGGGCCAGGGCCAACTGTATGAGATTCAGCAAGGCCAAGTGCCGGGTCCTGCACTTCGGTCACAACAACCCCAGGCAATGCTACCGGCTTGGAGAGGAGTGGCTGGAGAGCTGCCCGGTGGAAAAGGACCTGGGGGTGTTGGTTGACAGCCATCTGAACATGAGCCAGCAGTGTGCCCAGGTGGCCAAGAGGGCCAATGGCATCCTGGCTTGTCTCAGGAATAGTGTGGCCAGCAGGACCAGGGAGGTGATAGTGCCCCTGTGGGCACTCGGCACTGGTGAGGCTGCACCTCGAGTACTGTGTCCAGTTTTGGACCCCTCACTACAAGAAGGACATTGAGGTACTAGAGCGCGTCCAAAGAAGGGCAACGAAGCTGGTGAAGGTTCTAGAGCACAAGTGTTATGAGGAGCAGCTGAGGGAGCTGGGGTTGTTTAGTTTGGAGAAGAGGGGGCTGAGGGGAGACCTTATTGCCCTCTACAACTACCTGAAAGGAGGTTGTAGAGAGGTGGGGGTCGGTCTCTTCTCCCAAGTAACAAGTGATAGAACGAGAGGAAACGGCCTCAAACTGTGCCAGGGGAGGTTTAGGTTGGATATTAGGAAAAACTTCTTCACTGAAAGAGTAGTCAGGCACTGGAACAGGCTGCCCAGGGAAGTGGTTGAGTCCCCATCCCTGGAGGTATTTAAAAGACGGGTAGATGCAGTGCCTGAGGACATGGTTTAGTGGCGGACTTGGCAGTGATAGGTTAACAGTTGGACTCGATGATCTTAAGGGTCTTTTCCAACCTTAACAATTCTATGATTCTATGATTGTGGTGCTGCTTTGCTACACCTCTTACTGTGGCTAGTTGGAGAGTGTAGAGACTGAGAATGAAAACACTGTGGACTTCAGAGGCAGGACTCCCCTGGACTTGAGCCCCCAGCTATGTCATCAGCTTCAAATTTCTCTGATTTGAAAATTTTTCCATGGCTTATCAATACTGGTCTGATACACCATTGCTAAGGCACCCTGCACCCAACCTGCTCTAAGTGTATCTTTCTGTGCTCTTCTGAAGAGCATGTGTGTGTGTGTGTGTGTGTGTGTTATATACATATATATGTGGTTGGGGGTGTGTGTGGATGTGTGTGTGCACGTATTTATACCATACCTATATGTATAGTATATACATATAGGTATGGTGTATATATGTACCATACATATGTATCAACCTATAGGTGTGGTATTTTGGAGTGAAAGTCTGACCCTGAGAAGGACTCTGAGCCCTGTTGACATCTAGGGCTCACATGGGTTTTGGGAAGTGTTCGAGGACCACAGCAAGTGCTAGTTTGGTCCCTGTGTGCTGAAAGTTCAGTTCTGCAAGGTACTAAAGCTCATTGCTAAGTTTAAATAGGTAAGTCATTGGGATTATTTCTATATTGAAACACCTTTCTGAGCCAAAAGTCTGAACGTTTTCTGTGAAATTGAAAAGTATGTGTCCTTTGCGTAGCATGCATGTAAAGTTAAAGAGTCTCTGAAGTTTCCATGTCTGGGACAGCTTTGGTAAAGAGGAATCTTTGCATCTTTGCTGCAAGGGGACATTGCTCACATTCAACTTGTCCACCAGGACCTCCAGGTCCTTTTCTGCCCAGCTGGTTAGCTCCCAGCCTGTACTGGTGCATGGGATTATTCCTTCCCAGGTGCAGGATTTTGTTGAGCTTTGGCAGGTTCCTGTCAGCCCATTTCTCTAGCCTGTGGAGGTCTCACTAAATGGCAGCACAACCACCTGGTGTATGAACATTCCTCTCAGTTTTGCATCATTTGCTGACTTGCTGAGGGTGCACTCTGTCCCATCATCCAGGTCAGTAATGAAGATGTTAAACAGGACTGGCCTCAGTACTGACCCTATGGGGGGCACTGCTAGTGAGGGGCCTCCAGCTGGATTTCCTGCTGCTGATCACAACCCTTTGATCCAGGTGGTTTGGGCAACTGACTCAGTCAACTTTGATCCAAGCAGTTCAGTCTACCTCACTGTCCCTTAATCTAACTTGTACTTCCTCTGTCTATGAGGGTGTTATGGGAGAGTTTCAAAAGCCTGGCTAGAATCAAGGTAAACAACATCGACTGCCCTCCCATCGTCCACCAAGCCAGTCATCTTATCATAGAAGGCTAGCAGGTTAATCGGGAATGATTTTCCTTTCTGTAAATCTATGTTGACTACTGTCAATCACCTCCAAATAGTTTCCAGAATTATTCGCTCATTACCTTCCCAGGAGTGAGTTGTGGCTGGCTGGCCTTTATTTCCTTGATCCTCTTCCTCCTTGCCCTTTTTGAAGACACAAACAATATTTGCTTTTTTCCCATCATAAGGAACATCTCCTGATCACCATGACCTTTCACATATTATTGAGTGGCCTCACAATGACTTTGGCCAAATTCCCTTAGCATTCATGAGCGCATCCCCTGCACATGGGTCAGGGCAATCCCAAGCACAGATACAGGCTGGGCAGAGAATGGATTGAGAGCAGCCCTGAGGAGAAGGACTTGGGGGTGTTGGTTGATGAGAAGCTCAACATCACCCAGCAATGTGTGTTTGCAGCCCAGAAAGCCAACCATATCCCAGGCTGCATCAAAAGAAATGTGGCCAGCAGGTCGAGGGAGGTGATTCTGCCCCTCTACTCTGCTCTTGTGAGACCCCACCTGGAGTCCTGCATCCAGCTCTGGGGTCCTTGGCACAGGAAGGACATGGACCTGTTGGAGTGGGTCCAGAGGAGGCCACAAGAATGATCAGAGAGCTGGAGCACCTCTCTTATGAGGAAAGGCTGAAAGAGCTGGGGTTGTTCAGCCTGGAGAAGAGAAGGCTGCAGGGACACCGTATTGCAGCCTTTCAATACTTAAAGGGGGCCTACAAGAAAGATGGGGATAGTCTTTTTAGCAAGGCCTGCTGCAACAGGACAAGGTGTAATGGTTTTAAACTAAAAGAGGGTAGATTTAGACTAGATATAAGGAAAAAATTTTTCACGCTGAGGGTGGTGAAACACTGGAACAGGTTGCCCAGAGAGATGGTGGATGCCCCATCCTTGGAAACATTCAAGGCCAGGCTGGATGGGGCTCTGAGCAACCTGATCTAGTTGTAGATGTCCCTGCCAATTGCAGGGGGGATGGACTAGATGACCTTTAAAGGTCCCTTCCATCCCAAAGCATTCTATGATTCTATATTAATGTGGTATGAAAATGCTTCTCAGTCTAGATTGGTACTGCGGTTCTTAAATTGCAGTGTTTGCTTTTTGGATGTACACAACTGTTGGTCATAAAAAGGCTATTACTTCTTTATTATTTTTTTCTTTTGGTGACACAATTCTAAGAGAAGAAAAACCTGACCTAGCTCTGCAGGCTTCAGCCAGGCTCTCCTGCACTGATGGCCGTTTAATTCCCTTTGCTGCTCTGGAGATGCACATTGTAACGAGGCCGTGGAACGGCACTGTCTGGAATTGAATGTTGTTCCTTGGCTGCTGCTTGCACTGTGCAATTTTGGTTTTACGATCCTGTGCCTGCAACATACAACGTATGGGCAGACTTTCCTCTGTGCTCGTATGAAGATAAGTGGAGTCAGTGTGCTGGAAGGTATGTTGCATAGGGATGTGCTTGTGCAGTGAAAATACAGAACTGGTTTTGATGCAGGAAGGCCTGGCACATCCATCAGGATGCTGATTCTTCCAGATATATATTTGCATTGCCAAACACTATTAAAAATAAATAATATCGCAGGACAGCATGCTGTTCCTGGGCAAGAACATCAGGAACAGCGTACCCAAGATTCCTTTGTCTCTCAGTACTTAACAGATACAGAAGGGCAAGTAAATGGTTTTACTCCCATCACAAAACTTAGTAAATATACTTTGTTGTTGAGTCCTGCATTATTAATTTCTCTTTGACCCTACCTCGGATTTTTTGTTCTTTATTTAGTAGATTTTCACTCACGCAGCCTTTTACATATGCTAAGTAATTATCCTTTTTATTCTACAGTTGTGCACTTAAATGCTGTAATTCCCATTTTACAAATGCAGAAACTAAAGCCAGGTTTGGGGAAATTGGCTTTATTTAAACTGGAGGGAATTAACCTCCGATCTGGGCTTTGAATGTGGAGTTATGATTTCAGTTTTGTGGTTAGTTCCCTAATTACAAAGCCACGTCCTAATAAGTGTTTTCTCAGGGACCATATAAGTGGAGTGATCTGTTTAGTTGCAGGTAACTGTCTGGGAAACAGGTTTCCAGCAGAGGCATGCTATTCACCAGAGATGAAGAACATCATTTGGGCTAATTTTACAGGCAAGCAATATATGAACTGTAAAAAATTAGCTTGAGTTGAGTGTAGTGGAAAGGATGAATAATGAATTTAATTCCAGTGAAATGGCTTATAAACATATTTTGGTCCTAGTGGCCTAGATTATCTCACAGAGGCCAACAGAGTTTGTGGGCCCCGAAGGTTGACACTGAAGTCTGTTGAATTAGTAAATGTGGAAGGCAAGCGGAGCAACTGTGCATGGTTGACATACATCTGAAGAAAACAGAGCAGGAATTAAAGAGGATGTATTGGGTTTGTGTGGCAAAGTTTGGTAGTGGGGGGCTGCAGGGCTGATGTGGTGGGTTGACCCTGGCTGGATGCCAGGTACCCACCAAAGCCACTGTATCACTTCACATCCTCAGCTGGACAGGGGAGAGAAAATATAACAAAAGGCTTGTGGGTTGAGGTAAGGGCAGGGAGACATCACTCACCAATTACTGTCACGGGCAAAACAGACTTGACTTGGGAAATTAACTTAATTTATTACCAATCAAAATCAGAGTAGGATAATGAGAAAATAAAAACTAAATCTTAAAACACCTTCCCCCCACCCCTCCCTGCTTCCCAGGCTCAACTTCACTCCCGATTTCTCTACCTCCTCCCTGCCAGTGGCGCAGGGGGACGGGGAATGGGGGTTGCGGTCAATTCATCACACTTCTTCTCTGCCGCTCCTTCCTCTTCAGGGGGAGGACTCCTCACACTCTTCCCCTACTCCAGCGTTGGGTCCCACCCATGGGAGGCAGTCCTCCATGAACTTCTCCATCGTGAGTCCTTCCCACAGGCTGCAGTTCTTCATGAACTGTTCCAGCGTGGGTCCCTTCCATGGAGTGCAGTCCTTCAGGAACATGAGGAGAGGACCATGGTGGTGCAGGTTGCCCCCCTGCAACCCATGGAGGACCATGTCAGAGCAAATATCCACATTGCAGCCCATGGAGGACCCCATGCTGGAGCATGTGGCTGTGCCCTGAAGGAAGCTGCAGCCCATGGAGAGCTCGTGCTGGAGCAGGCTCCTGGCAGGTTTTGTGGCAAGACCTGTGGTCCACGGGGGACCCACACTGGAGCAGTCTGCTCCTGAAGGACGGCATCCTGTGGGAAGGACCCACGCTGGAGCAGTTTGTGAAGGACTGTCTCCCATGGGAGGGACTGCGTACTGGAGCAGGGGAAGAGCATGAGGAGGAAAGAAGAGCTGAGACAATGCTTAATGAACTGACCACAGTCCCCGCTCCCTGTCCCTCTGTGCTGCTCAGGGGGAGGGCGAAGAAGAGTCGGGAGTGAAGTTGAGCCTGGGAGGAAGGGAGGGGTGGGGGAAAGGTGGTTTTAGTTTTGTTTTTTGTTTCTAACTATCATTTTCTGTTATTAATTGGCAATAAATTAAATTAATCTTCCCAACGTCAAGTCTGTGATGGTGACTGGTAAGTGATTTCCCTGTCCTTGTCTCGGCCCATGAGCTTTTCTACTGTATTTTCTCCCCCACTATCCTGCTGAGAAGAGGGAATGAGAGAGCGGCTCGGTGGGCACCTGGTGTCCAGCCAAGGTCAGCCCACCACAGAGGAGAAGAGCAGGAAGTCCTTGATGTAGGCTGCTATTCCCAGGATTTTATAAAAACGAGGGCAGTTCTCATTCCAGTTACAAGGCAACCAGCAGGGATGCTGAGGTAGTCTTAGTAAATTGGTATCTCTGGTCTCTGTAACTGTATTAGATCTTCTGTAAGAAGTGGTTCCCCTGAATATTTTGTCTCTTCCCCCACGTTTTTGAAGAGCACAACTGTACTTACCTCAAAATTACCAGCAGGAAATAAGACATTTTTCAGCTACTAGACTCTGATGTTTTGTCATTTCCTATTGCATGGCAAACATTTGAGAACAGTCTTTACTGTGTCTGTTCCATTAAATTTTGGATTCTTATTGAACCAATTCATCCAGCCACAATAACACATCTAGTTGGAAGTATCTTTAAGATATAGGAGTGGTCCGGTGCTTGAGGGACATTCTTGCAGCACTGTCCATGCTAGGAAGTGCACTGAAAGCAGTATTGTTAGCATGCAGAGAAAAAAGAAAATGGGTCCTTAATTTGTTTCTTCTTCTACAGATATCAGTAAGTTGGCTGTTTAAGAAAGGGTCTGCCAAGTTTTGCATGAAAATCTTGTACTTTTTAAGGTCTACCGTATCTGGATCAAAGACAGCCCATCTGTGTTTACTTAGATTGCTTTTCTGGTGGGGCGGGGGGAACAAAGAATACACTTAGCTAGTGCTCAGTTGAGGCATTATAAAGGAAAAATACTTACACCACCTGGGAAGGAGGAATATGCCACTCTGTAGATCTTTGTTGTAAAACTCTTTCAACTTCCCAAGCTTAGCTTCTCATTTTTATAATGCATATTATTTTTTTTGCACCTTTTAACTTAGATGGACTCTATTTTGGGGGGGGGGGGGTTCTTGGTGTTAAAGATGTTACCTGCAATATTCATTTGTCTTTTGTGTGAAGTACATAAGCACTTTATGGTATCGGTATTTATGTCCGGTCAAAGGCAAGAAGGCTGTTCTTCATTTTTGTCACATTGCATACTTTGATTGTAACAACCTGTTTACGTGTGACAGTTAAATGCATGCAGAAGAAACTCTGCATGAGTGATGTATTGTGAAGGGATAAGAGAGATTTTTGGTAAGCCCCCAAGTCAATTCTTTGTAGGCTTCGTTTCTACATTCTATTTGTAGACCGGTTCTGGATAGGTTGTATACCAAAATCCTCAACAGGCTTGATTTAAAATATATATATAAATTGAGGTCAATAGAAAGTTCGTACTGAGTTCAGGAAGATTTGTATCAAGCCCTCAGGTCTTTGCTCTGTAAGTCTATACAGTTTGTCAGTTAGTTTCTGTTCTTGCCGTTCTACTGTCTTCTTTCTATAGAGAATGAAATATTAATTTCCTTTCTTTGGTGAGCCATGTAATTTATCAGAATTCAACTTCATCTGTGGTAGGAAAAAACAATGCAATTTGACACTGCTTAAAAACAATGATGTGCCTGTCCTTTGCCTGTTTCTTAGTCGGGCCTTAGTCTGGCATTAAATTTAGTGTAAGTATCGGCTTGCAACTTGGAAGGGCTTTCATCATTTTTTTGTTTGACAGAAAAGCTGTGTATTGTCAAAGAGTACAGAAGGCAAGCTGAACATAAATGTCTTTATGTGGGTGGAAAGGGGCTGGAGCTTCCAGTGCTTTTAGTCTTGGGTCCCTCTTCTGCAGGAGTGCCAGTTGGGTTCCCGTTCGTAGAGGTCTGGGGAGGTGGGTGGCAGTCCTGTTTCTTTATTTGTACAGTATCTGAGGATGGACAGATAGCTCTTGGGCCATACAAACACCTGTTCAAGCTTCTTTTGCCATACTCATGGTAATATTTACCACTCTAGTTCTCTCCTTTTGTCATCTCTATTTACTGCCTTTTGTTCACATTTCTGTTGTTCTTTCTGCTTCTCTTCTTTCCCTTCCCCCTCTCACCCATTTCTTCTTTGGTTTTTCCTTCCCTGCCAAGTCACTCCTCGTTTTCATTTTGCATGCTGCCTAGAATACTTTCTCCTGAGTCTTTTCTAATTCCCTTTTGATTAGCTTTTTATTTTGTGTAGAGATTGCATATACAGACAAGAATGCTTAGAATTTAGACAACTGTTGGATAGCTTCCTAGCACAATCTGAAGCTTGCATTGAAGGATTTATGCATGCTACCAAAAATTGTATTTAGGATAATGCACAGAGCTCCTGTGCTCCAAGGCACTATGCTCACGTTAACTGGGTTCTTGACTCAAATGTTGTTCAGGTGAAGTGGTAATAACATTGTGAATGATATGTCCCCTCTGGTCTGGATGTTTTTGCCATGCTAAGAGTGAAAAATCTGTCAATAAATGGGTAATTTAATGAGGGGAATCAATAAGAATAGGATCCTGTTTCAGAAGGTTATTGAACTGAAATGGAAAAATTTCTGAAGGAAGGCTGGCATGGTTCCAGTGCTGCTACCTGCCAGGAGATAATAAAATGCAGTTAAAAAAAAATACTGCTATTGTTAAAGAAACACTGCAGCACAGCACCAGTATTTCAGCTTACAGAAAGTCTGATGTGTACATTAGCACCAGGAATAAGTGCTATTTCATGTAATCTCAGTTGTGTTGTATTAAGGAGTGTTTAGAAAATATAGTTCTCTGCAAAGTGTTAACATGATTGTGGTGCTGCGAACACTCATAAAACCTTCAGTGGGGTGAGAACGCCAGCGAAAGCATGCTCTTCCCCCGAAACAGGTGAGATTAACTAGAACTCCGAAGGGTGCAGTCCTTTTCATTCCTGTTTCTACATGCCACATTCTTAGGTGCAGAAATTCCCGGGTCTGCCAGTTATTTCCTTACTGTCTACAGTCATACCAGCAAAAATAGCCTATAGACTATTTTAAGCATCTGCTCTGGAAAATCAAGAGGCTTCAGTAAGAAGACATTGAAATTATTTAGAATGCAAGTAGTCATTGTGATATCCTTGATCAAGATGGCTATTGGCAGAAGTTGTCAGCTTTTTCCTCATTTGTTGGGAGTCTAACTACTTAGAGATATATTTCTTTTTTTTACAAAAAAAAAAAAGTATATATTCTCTCTGGTCTCCACATACAAATGACAAACTTTCTTTTTTGGCATCTGGTTCCTCCCATCCTGATCCACTTCATGCACATCCATGAGAGAAACAACATTTCACAGCTCTTCCTTTGCTGTAGCGGTTTTACAGCCTACGTTCTGGGGAACAGCCCTGTGCCCTCAGCCCCTTGCGTCTGCCCCAGGAAATCCTGTGAAACGCTTTGGCAGTTCCTATGGGTGATGTTAAACCTTACCTCATCTACAAGTAATATGCAGCAGGAACTGGTCTACTGCAAATGCCAAGTCCTGCGTGGAGTCGGGCACAACAGTCAGCAGTGCGCCCATGTGGCAGCGAAGTTCTACCATCATCTGGGCTGGATTGGTGAAGCTGTAGCCATGGGATTAAGGGAAGTGATTTTTTTTTTCTCTTTTCAGAACCTACGAGACCACATCTGGAGCACTGTGTCAGGTGTAAGAGAGGAAAAAGTAAATGTCAGAGATTTTATTTTTGTTCAGTCACTGCTTTAAAAACTTGGTGTCTTAAATCCAGGTCTTGTGCTGCTTAGGTTGTATGGGTTTTGTTTAAGTTCAGAAACCTAAGTCTGAAAGGCATGTTGGATCTGTCTGAAGAAGTTGGCTTTGATCTGTAGCTTTGCTTTCTTTTCCCTGGTCCCCTCATCAGGTGGACTGTGAGGATCCCTGTGCAGAGGGACTGTTGCATTTACAAGGGATTAACCTTGCCTGCTCATCGACATAGCTGCTGAGGAAGAAGACAACGGTTTCTGGGGCTATGGCTGGTTGGCAGTTACCCTGCAAAGTTCAGTGCTTCGGTGCGTCTCTGTGAGACCACCCCAACTGTCCTTGGTTGCTCTGTCCTGGCTCTGACAGCTAGTTTCCAGTAACTCTTTTCGCAGTTATTGTCCCATTCTTCAGGGTGGAATAAAATGAAAACTCTCCAGGTGAAGCTCGTGGGAGTCGCAGCTCATCCATCTTTTCTGGGGACTTTTTCAAAAGCCTTTATTGTTCTCATGTTGCTTAGTGTCAGTATGCTGCCATCAATAGTATGGTCTGTGGGGTTTTCAGATCAGTTCCCCACACCTGAAGTGAACACAACTAGGATGTCCCAGGCCGCTCTTGGAAAGCATGTCCTCAGTTCAGGACAACTTTCTGCATTTCAGTCCCTGCAAAAGAGATGCCTATGTCTGAACTAATTACTAGACGCTCCCTTTATTGTCTGTGATGAAAATAGTCTCTTCTAGGGCATCATTCAGCCAGTGAGAGGAGCTGTGTACCTCAGTGGCAAGCATCTGGTGACAGACATCTGTATTTGGTCAGGTGTCTTCCCAAAAGAGCTAGTCCTAGGTGTTCAGTTTGTTGGTTTGACTTTTGAGAGCCCTTAAATAGGTTACTGGAAGGGTGATGAAAATGTTCGGGTAAAGGAAGTGTGTCTTGTAACATGACTTCTCGATGTTTCATTGAGGAAATATTGAAGCATGTAGCAAGACTTCTCATCTGAGACCTTGACTGGCCTTCATCCTGGTCTTAAGTGATTTCTAAAAACTCAGTACTGCTGGAGCATATGAATCTAAACTATGATGGCACACAGGAGATGTCTGTTGCAAGACAGCATTTCTGATATATAAAATAGCAGGATTTATTTTGATACATATATATCTAGCAATGCCAAAAATTAACTGGAAACGGGATTTTATGTATGGGAAGAATTAGAAAAAACTGTATGATCTGTAGCAGTACTCAAACTGATTTACTGTTTTCTCATTATTGGGGGAGGGAAGGGCAAAATGCTAGTTTAATTATCTGAACATTAAAAACATAGCTAAAAAGATCTTCTGTGCAATAAACAAACATTTTCTAATTTCAGATTACTTCAGCACCATGAAAAAGTACTTTCTCCCCTGCTCAGGGCAGCTTCTCAAAGTCAGGACCTCATTAACTAAAAAAATACTTTCTCTTTTTACAGTATATTCACTCATCAGGCATAATTCACAGGGTAAGTGGAAACAACACAAAAAGATGTTTATATTCTGATAATGTGAGTGGTGTTTGTGTATAAGCATGCTCATAAATATGCCTGAACTTCTGTATATAGTGTCTCCATTTATAGTGTTTGATGATGCCTTGGGTTTCTTGTTCAATAGGAACAAAGAAGGTATGGCTACGTTGGTGTAAGTTGGGCACTCAAGTTGCAATGAATACAGCATGGATTTGGATTTCTTAAATTACTTTTTTGAAGTTGAGTTTTAAGTCCCCACAATAGCAAATAGTGCCCTAACTGAGATGGATAAGCATTTTTTCTGGCTTTTTTAAAAATTAAGTTTAGACTTTTAAAAACAATGTTTAAGTGTTGTTTAAACATCATGTTAATGTTCAAAGTTGGGGGGAATGAAAATGTAGAAACTGAAAAAATAGTCCAAAATTTTAGAGCCTTGAAAACTTCATTTTTTTCTGAGAGAAAGTAAGCATCTGATTCTTTTTGAATTCCTGCTGTGTCTAAAGTCCACTTAAAATCACTTTAGTACTGTGAAGAAGGAGTTCTGAATGATGCCCTTCTGGTACCAGGCAGCATAACTTCCCAAAAAACTGCAATCAGAGCAGTAGAAACCGGCCATTTTTAATAAAATATCAGGGGTACCACAGAAAGTGGACATTGTACAGTAGCTTTAAGCTGGACATGGAAACTACGCAAACTGCCAAAATAATGTAATAAATTAATATTTTTATTTCTACGAGTGCTATGATCATGGTCTAAATTTACAGTTGCTTAGACTTTTTCTAAGTTCCCTCTTGGTGTCTCTTGAGCTTTTTGGTTTCGTTATGGTTCTTTGCACCAATTTGTTTCTCTCCAAGGCCTCTCTGATCTTAAAACATATTCGTATAAAACAGCTGAATGCCTTTGAAAAAGTTCAGAGAGAAGATTCCTCTAAACATCTGGTGCTAAAGTGACAAACAAAGATTTGCAAAAGCTGAAGGAAAACTTATATCTGATTTTTTTCTTTCTCTTTATAACTGTGAATGTCTAAGAGTCACTGATGTTGCAAAATCTTCTTAGTTGTTGCCAGTACTCTTCCTTTTGCTGCTAATCTTGGAAGTACAAATTTTGAAGATCATTAGAAGTCTCTACAGGAGCTAAAGAGGCTTAAGGGAATTTTTTTCATGTTGCAGCCTCCATTCAATTGACTTCATTAGGAAATTGATTTTCCCACAGAAGAGAACATAGGCTTTTATGTAAAATCTTGTTTGATTCCTTCAGTACTCCTTCTAGGTCTGTCAGGTTATGGAACCTGTTTAAAGTATATTTTGATATGCAATGTGTACAGCCCAGAAATATATATGTGAATCTTTAACTTTGTGGTGTTAGTATTAAATGCAACAAATTTATGTCCACATCCCACTCACAGTAAGATGAGTAAGTTCCTTCACTGGCAAGTATTTTCCTGATTTCTAGCATAAAAAAAGTTGCTATGTCTGGGGGGAAAACATACTGGAAAAAATCCAAACATACTCAAGTTTGTGTCTTTGTTTCTGTTATTTGTTATATTTAATTTTCTAATTTAGATTTATGACATTGTTCTACCTGTTGCTGTTCTAAGGAGTTGTATGAAAACCATTAAACCTAAATGAAAGCAATAAAGCGTGCTTTATTGTGCTTGCTGTAAAATAAATAAATAACATCCATTTCAAATCTGATTACAGGATCTAAAGCCTGGAAACTTGGCAGTAAACGAAGACTGTGAATTGAAGGTAGGGTATATTTATTTGAAAAAACAGTTAGATGTATTAGAAATATACCACAGAAAACAACGGGTGCAACAGCTGTAGACGTGCTGGCTGGTTGCAATGATGGGCCAGGCTTTCAGCCCACAGGCTTTGAGGAGTCATGGAAAAACAGGGGAACGCTGGAAAATGGAAGGGAGGAGGATCAGATGGGCAGTGGTAACAATCTCGAACAGAATTACAAGAGATGGCTCCTTATAAGTATTTTCCCAGTTGTCTGACTTCAGTCGCCGCAAGAATAATTACATATTTATTTAAGAAATAAAGCCCTGAATAGTGAGAATCTATTCACCTCCTGTTTGTATGTCCTTGACTGACATAAATGTGCATTTCATATGAACGGCAGAGGCGATGATCAATTTCTGAGATCATTCTAGAGCCAAGCACAAGAAGTGGCTGCAGCTCAAGCTAGAAATGTTGCCCAGGACGTCCCAGCTGAAAACATCCAGTCCACACAGGACACTCCGGGAAGCTGGTACCCAGTGCTTACAGTGGGGAAATGAGGGTTGACTCCAAGATGTAGGGGAGGATTTCTGGTGAGGAGGTCAGTGCCACAGGTTGCTATATTCACAGCATCGTTGGAGCGGTTGGTGACTTCGGTCAATCTTTTCCTGTGTGATGTGTATATTGCAATGAATACTAATATGCAGTCACTCAACTAAAAATACTTTTCAAGAAAAAATCATGGCATGGTTACAGTCGGATAAGAGCTGTAATGGAGAACTGTTTTTATGATATGTTGCAGCTAATCACTTTGAAGAAGCATGAGAGGAATCATATACTGCTCACCATGAACAAGAACATCTTATTTCTTTGAAAGTGATTCCTTCTGCACTGTTACAACTAGCAGTAGTATCAATTGCATGTAGATTACAGTGTATTTCATAGCAGGAATATATCAGTTCTGCTTGATTGTTGCTCCTAATTGAAGTAGTGAGGGAAAAAAATCATTAAAGGGAGACAATTCCTAATTCAGCCTCCTGTAGTTCAGCTATTAGCTGTTTCTGTTGCTACGCTGCAAGACAGTTGCACTTTACGGCATTTCTTGTATTACCTGGTTGCTGCTTCTCTGGAGTGGGGCAAGCACTGGCATGCACCGTGACTCTCCTCATCCTATCCATTGGGGCTTCCCTCGAAAGATGGGTAGGAGGACGGTGCACACCCACACCTCTTCCCAGTATGGAAACTGGGCTTAGCTGGCATGCTCTCTTGGAGACTGGGGCTGTAGCACCCGTTGTGGAAAGTATCTGTCCTGAAGTGTAGATGTTGCCACTTCCTTGGAAATGTTCTGAGTGGAGTCCATCTTCTCCTGCACAATGTTTGTCACCTCGAGCCTCCTTCTAAATCATTGAACTGAAATACTGAATCTGACCAGTTCTGATAGCAGTTTCTTACATGTATTGGAAATCTTTGAAAGCCTGTTAGAGTGGATAATATTTGTACTTCAGAAATAATTATGCAATGTACCCAGACCTAGTAAAAATGCATCTATTTGGCTGTGTAGAATGACTTTGTTATAAAAAAGCCAATTCTTTATTATGAAGTAGAATTACATAGTACTCAACACTGCTTATTTTAGGAATGTTGTTTATTCTTTCGAGTGTAGAGATGGTAACCCCAGACTGCTTCCAGACCCCAGTTAATTCTATTCTTGTATTTTAATAGATCATTATTAATTTTTAGAATTCTTTTTGTCACCTATCTTTTCTCAGCTCTAGCAATCTGAAAGGCTAGTCAGGGTTTTTCAGTTAATTACAAAATCAAGCTATGTCTTCTATCCTGTGCTTGAGTCATGACTGGCCTATACATCCTCACAAAACAACAGTAAATTTGAATGGGGGCTTATGTGTCCTGATATCTAAGTACATTTACATCTTATGGCAAAGATTTCCTCCCTAAAAGAGACATAAGACTTCATGGGAGTAGGTCAGTTATATGAGAATTTCAGAATAAATACAAAAAGTCTTAACTCTACAAGCTGGGGGATACCGAAGAAGATCAAAGGTTGTGAAGCACTCCCTTAAATAAAATAAAAGTTGCTGCAACACTGCAAAGATGGTTTTTAGCATATAACATACAAATTATATACTTGCATGTAGCTGCTGTAATACAATTTTTTGCTCTTTGGAGACTGACCTGAATGTTCAAAGTCCTGTCACTTCAGAATTTCCTTATCTTATCTAACACAAAAAGCCGTTGTCTCCTCGTGGCTTGTAGGTGGCCAGATGGTGAGTGGGTCCCAGGGTGATGGGGGAAAAAAAGAGAATTTAGAAGAAGCAGTTGTACATGTTTCTCTTCCCACGCCCCCCCCCCAGCTGTGCAATTACGTTTTGAGATGCAGCCCAGGTCTAAGACATTCTTCCGTGATATAATTGCTGTATCTCCACTGTATCTTCTTATTTAAAACAACTTATTTTTCTGCTACCTTAGGCATTTTAAAGGTTTTGGATAAACTGAGGCTAATAATTCTATATCAGAATACAATTTTGTGAAATGACAAGGACAAAATGTAGCATTAAGTTTTAGTTTTTGTTTCTTGACTCTCAGAGTGAAATTATGCTGTCCCTGGGTGTACGATAAGTTCTGATACTATATCCAGAAGAAAAGTGCAGATTTACAATTAGGAAATACTGGTTGTCAAAAGGCAACTCCAGTCTATAAACAGAAAGCAAACTGTAATGTGTTGAGAAGTGTGCATGAAAAATATCAAGGCGAGGATTTAACTAATTTTACTCTTACACTGAAGGAGTTGAACTGATTTCCCCCACATGCGTGCGTTCGGTTGCAGTGGGCAGGATCTGACCCTGCTCTGAGACTCAGTTTTTGTGGGCAGGGGACCATGCTGCCAGGGATAGTCCAGCCCTTTTCCCCCATGTCTGTGCACTCAGCAGCTTCCATTGCATCAGCTCCAGTGGCGATGAGGCTGTAGGCGAGCTGGAACAGTTCCTTGAATTGGTAATTAATTAATGAGCAATCAGTTTTCTTTTTCACAATGAGCTTTCCGGCTCCCTCATCTCATGCCCTCAACTGCTACACAGGAATCAGAAAAGTGACAGTGAAGGGGAAATCACTGCCCTTTCTGCTGTCTTGAAGTTACAAGTTATTTTTGTTACGGTTATTTAAGCAAGTTAGGAAAATTAAGTTTGCTGAGTAGAAGGGGAGCTTATCATTGAGGAGCTGAGGGGAATTTGCTCTCTCTTTCATAATTCCTGCATTATAAAAAGGATTTTCAAACTAGCTCTGAAAATTGCTTTGGAGGTTTTGGCTGAAAAGTTGAAGATTGGAGTATAAGAATAATAGTTGCATGCGAAGATTGTTGTTGAAGTGGTACCATGTTAATATTAAGTAATAACAGGATACACTTGTTCCTGAGCCTAATGAATATGTAAATGAAAAGAAATCCTGAAGTTAATACATAATGCACAAAAATTCTCTTTGTCGTTTTCTGCTTTTATGAAAATACAAAGCCAAATTATATTTTAGCCGTCTCCAACTCCAAGTGCCACAAGCCTTAGTACGGAAAAGGCCTAAAAAGCTGTGACAGGGTAGATGGTACCACATGTGGCTTTTGACCTGTTACGTAAAACTTCCTTTTTTCTTCCACCACCCCTTCCCCTGGTGCTACTGGAAAGACATAATGTGTATTGTATGTGTAGAATAAACTTGAAAGCTGTATATAAAAGTATATTTTGTTACTGCAAATATTTTGATTCCAGTAAATCTTCTGTACCCAAAGTTCTGAGGGGTATTGTATTTTATTGGTAAAAATAAAAATCTCTCCCTTGGCATCCTGTTCCTAATTTTAAGTGGGTAGGTAATCAGCGGTTATGGGGAAGATGTGGAAATGATGTTTCAAGTATGGCAATAAAGATAAGCCATAACATTTTATACTCTTGATCTATGAATGAAAATATAATCTTCCTTTCTGCTAGTTCCAGGGAATGATGAAACTATCCTGAAATACTTTAAAATATTTAATTACAGAGAGTATTACAAAAACATCACTCTTGGTATATTAATGGACAGGCGCTCCTAGTAAAAATGTCTGCCCTGTCAATATATATGAAGCCTGATACACATGGAAACTAGTGCATAGTTATGCATGCAAAGCTACATATTCCAGTATCTGTGGATGATGATGATTTATCTTCAATAGACTTTACTTACCCAAGATCCATGCTTCTTGTTAGAAGCATGAACCTCCTGATAAACTATGAACTGACTGTCATTCCAGGAGTGTTCCTCGCTGTTGGCCACGTCTTTTGGCACCATCTTCTGAGGGTCCATACAGGTGGTCTTTACGTTAGTCAATTTTGTAGAAGTTATCGAAAGGCTGTAACATGCATTTTTAATCTTGCTGCTGTACACATTGCTATATCTAGAGATAAATATTGAGAGTCTTAGAAATAAGCTGAATTGTGCATAATCCTTTAAAAAAATCGCATTGACCTTGTGTTTCCTACAGAGGGTTGTTCTGTAGTTGAGGCAGTAGGTTGGGGAAAACCCAAGGGGGGCTAAAGAATCGTAATTCTTTACTCTTATTGTATATTTTCAATGTTACCATCTAACATGGGAAAAAAAAAATCATAAAACTCCTTGCTACTTCTGTCTTTGTTTTTCAAATGAGAACAAGACACTTCAGTGAGAAAAAAGATGCAAAAATAAGCCAGTCTCTGCAGAATGCTCCAATTCTTTTATTTTCCGCATTTGTAAAGTCTGTATAAAATAGGTAACTAGCTGTCTGATCAGGATGTTCTTTGTGCTTCCACTACAGATTCTGGATTTTGGATTGGCGAGGCATACAGACAGTGAGATGACTGGTTACGTGGTTACAAGGTGGTACAGAGCCCCAGAGGTCATACTTAACTGGATGCATTATACGCAAACAGGTCAGCATCTCTTCAGAAAAGTCTTAACAGAGCTGAAGCATTCACTGAATCAGGCAATACATAAGCAAGTCTTTGTTTCTGAAGTAAATGAGAAATTGGAGGTGGAAATGACAACATAACTATGCAAAACTTCCTTGTAGATAAATGGCAGGTAATCATTTGGTGGTTGTGAGTTTGGGGGCTTTTTTGTCTATTTTCTGAGAGTAACAGAAAATGCTAAGATGGTTGGAAAAAAGCGATATAAATGTATACAGATGTGACAGTCTGGTCTATGTTCCTGTGTTCTGACCTGACTGTCATCTTCCTGCAAAGATGTGCTCATTGTAACTCGAACAGACAGGGGAAAATGGCAGGAGGAGGGAATTCAAGTAACACTAGGATAGCTACGAAAGTTTTTGAAAGCATTGTAAATTTACTTCCCCCATGCATCTGCCTGTTACTGAGAAACTGATTCTGCATAGTATCAGATTATCTCTCGTTTGCTAATTAGAAAGGCTGGTAGTTTTACTTATACCATTCATCATACTTGGCAAGGCCCTCATTTATTTTGTAACAGGCTATAAAGGTAAATTTTACACTTCTTTAAAATATGTTTTAAATTAAAATCTATGTACATCTAAATGGACAAGTATTCAGCAATTTAATGTGACTGTTGGTCTTTTTTTCAGTTGACATCTGGTCTGTGGGCTGTATAATGGCTGAGATGATAACAGGGAGGCCTCTGTTCAAAGGAAATGACCGTATCCTTCAGTGAATTTATGACATTAATGTAAGAAAATGATGAGAGGTTCTTAAGTGATACAGTAGGTCTGTTCAAAAACTGATGAGCATAAATTGAAATGAATGGTAAAATGGCTTGCACCTCTCACTGGTTATTTGATATCTGTACCACTTTTGCACATCGGCAAATTAAAACTTGTATTACTGAACTTTTTCAATAGTGAAAGAGAGGTGATCTTTCAGTCACATCTTAAATCATCAGGTAAAAGGTTCTGTGATCATAGAAAAGGCATATTTTGATTTTTTTAGTAATAGATTCCACAACTCTAGAACACATACAGAAGATTGTGCTGTAGTATACAGACTTATATGCACATGCTAGTCCATTTCATGCTTTTTGAGACTTCGACCAAAAAATGTTATGTAAGTAACATCTAGTAAAATGTTTTAGATTTACAGAAAACATCTAGTCCTATCATTTCATTGCTGAGGAATTAAGAAAATAGTTAAGATTAAGCCATAATTCAACCTCAGGTGATACTTTATTGGCAGTAGTAGTTGTGATAGTTAATAGAGGACGGTGTTAATAGAAGACAGCAAGAATTTTTTACTATTTTTTTTTGTTTCCCAGCTTTGTATATTTGACAGCTCAGCCTAATCATTTTGCACTGCTTTTCCCCTTGTGGAGTTCCAGTCAATAAACTGCTTATCTGCAAATACCCGTTTACAGAATCATAGAATCACAATTGTTTATTTTAGTTATATTTGTATTTAAGTACTTACATGTAAGATTAGGACTTCATTGCATGGATCATATTATTCCTGTTTTGTGAGGACAAACATAAAAAAGGAAGATTGCATTCACCAAAAAAATGATGGGGACTGTGGAAAAGTAGAATACATCAAATTATTTCAGCTGTACAGGTTTTAAGTGTGCATTAGTTCTTCACAAGAAAATACTAAAATGCCTGCCAAAGAACAGCCGTTGACTAACATAGCATTTCTCAACTAATGCTAACCTTGAGCATTCTGGTATATAAATAAGGAAATGGATGAGTCATAATTTTCAAGTTGTACTGTAAATGTAAGAGTGGAAAAGCTAGTATTTTAGTAATACTGGGTTTTGGAGATTTCAGAACTATTGGCTGAAGTTCTACATCCTGTGTTACAAAGGAAATTACCCCAGCATAATAGTCCTTGCTGGCCTTTAAGTACATGAATCAGTATTACCTATTGTCAGGGAAATGCAGCCGTGGGTTCAGATGTGGGTAAGTGAATAAGAAAACAGCTAACTTAAGGGATTTTCGGTTTAGTAATATGAATAGGTTATCCTGCAAACTTGGTATGGGATTTTTTTTTTAATTTATTTGTTTCATCAGCATTACCCACCATTGCCTTTTTCTGCAGAGGCTGGTAGAAGCCTTGTGTGCCAACCGCTGATCTAGCTTCTTGGTTCTCATCTGCTGCTCTTACTGGGGTAGCAAACAAGTCATAAAGCTGTTCCCTGCAGCATTAGCCTCCTGTGAATATGCTGTTTCTTCTTTGAAGCAGCTAATATCGTAGCTGATTAATCTGTGCTGGTTTAGGACACAGAAGACTAGGGAGTGTTCTGATGCCTTACCCCAATGTCTGCAACAGCTCAGCATCTGAAATTGAGCTAAGCATGTGAGAAATGAGGAGCAGAGGGATTAATTTTTTTCCTTGAAGTTTCTCAATATGGAGAAGAACTAGCACAGACTGGCTTCCTCTGATTTTTGTTCCATTTATCATACCACCTGACATTCCCTGTGACTTTTCCTGCCTCTGTGACACCTAAGTATTGGATAGACCAGGGCAGTGCATGCAATACATGTGTTGATTGTTCAGATACTCCAATGCTTTTGGACTGATTTTGACCAAAAATATAGGGGAGGCCTGATGATACTAGAGGAGTTCGCAGCTGATTCAATTATGTGTTCCCAAGGTATAGGATATTTTATTTCAGGTGCTTTCAGTGTCTTTGCCTTTTGCAAGAAAAATGGAGAACTTCCATCTCATCTTTTATAAATCTTCTGTTCAGTCCTTGCATTATGATTTTTGCTTTATTCTCCAATAGTGAAGAAACTCACAATTTTTGCAATGTGTTTAGTTTTATGGTGAAAGACTTTGTTCCTTATTTCTGGTATTCAGATCTGGACCAACTCACAGAAATAATGAAAATAACAGGTACACCAACTCAAGATTTTGTTCAAAAACTGCAGAGTCAAGATGTGAGTATTCTGCTTTGTCAGTTGATTTTACATGTCTTAATTTGACTTAAGCCATGCTCATTTCTTAGACTGGCTGAGATAATATGTATTGACAACTGAAATGACCCCTGATGGTACATCTCTGCCTTGAAGTGCTTTGCACAGCCAGAATAGCTACTGGAGATTAAGGGGGCACAGAAGATGATCAGGACACTTGAAAAATCTATATATTTAAATACTTCAAAGTTTCCAGTGTGTACCATATAAACAGCTGAGCTGATGCATTACTACTTTTATCAGAAGTGTACTGAAAACATGAACCTATTCAGAAAACCCAGTTGCTCTGCAGATGTCTCTGACTTCGTCTTTCCTATTCTTTTGTGGATGTCCTTCTAGAATCCTTAAGCACCTACTATTAATCATTAGACTAACTATACAATTTAAATACTAATGAATTACTGTATAAGATTCACTTCTAAAGATTCCTGTAAACTCGCTATGACATTCTTTCAAATTATGCATACATATTTGTTCTAATTAATATATTAAATATTTAGCACTAATAATTAAAGCTTTACATTATCGTTTCTTAATCACAGTTTTGAGGCTTGATTTTAAAAAAAAAGTTCCCTTCAACAAGAAAGTGAATATGATCAGGGTTTATGACCCCAAAAAAATCCATTTGTACAATGTGCTATCAAAGCATTGGTGAGTTACCTATTAAGCATATAGTTAATATTGTCACATTACAAAGGTGGCAAAGGTCTAATTTAATATTCATGTTTCTTTTAAGGCAAAAAACTATATCAAAAGCCTCCCAAAAGTCCAGAAAAAAGATTTTGCATCCATCTTGAAGTATGCGAATCCTTTGGGTAAGACAGTTTGTGTGGATGTGTACAATTTGTCTTGTTCTTGTGTTTGCATTGGAGGCAGCAGCAGTTATTGGTCATGTGATAGGTTATGTGATGGTTCTTGTGCTTTGCTATCTCTTGCTTTCCATAATTCATAACTTTGATTTTAGTGGCTGAATTTTGCCAAGTTTAGACCCTGCCAGGAATCAGATGTTTCTTAGAAGAGTCAAAAAAAAGAAGTATTTTGTGTTTTAGGCTCTGATCCAGCATCTGCTTAATGGTTTTACTCGAGCAGCTTTCTCAAGAGCCCTGGGAAATTAAATATATGTAATAATTTTTTCATGTATTGTATTTGAAATATAGTTCTGAAAGCTCAATCTGATCTACAGTAGAAATGCAAGCAAACAGAAAGCTGACATTTTAGTCATGGAATGAATACATCCTGAGAAACATCTGTGCATTCCTGAGAAGCACTGGCTTGGATTTGATAGATATAAACAGCCAGAAGAGCATACCAAGTGTGCATAACTGTGACATGACTAGAGGCAGCCAAAGCTCTGAGATGGCTCTGCCCAAACCTCATCCATCCCCCAATGACCTGAACACTCACAAAGCCAGTTTTATTAGAATATCAATTAGGATAATTTAATCTTCTCAATTTAAGAAGTTAAAATTGTATGTTCAAATACAGTAGAAAAAAACATGATTCATAAGCAGTTCTTACCCTGACTGCATGGTTAGCTCACTGACCTTCTCAGTTACAGCAAACTCTACACATTTCCATTTAGTTTTTAGGACATTTCTTCCTATCACTTCTGTGCCCATCTGGCTGCTCCTTACGTAGATAACAACTAACTGCTCGTGGTCTGGGAGAGAAGGCTGGAGAGAATCCATGATGTGGCAAGCAGGAGTTGCAGCATCCTGTCCCACGCTGCTGCCTCTTCTTCCTTTCAGCTGCTCCACCCAACCCAGGAACGTTCTTTCAGCATAGAAAAACAAAGAATAAACAAATCATTCATCATCTCTGTTTACACTAGCCCATTTTGACAGTCTAACAGTGAACCTGATCCAAAATCCACTGAAGAGGAACATACAAGATTTTCCTGAATTGTTTTGGCTGAGGTCAAAAGCACATGGCAGATAAAGTCAGCACTGAGATTCTGAGCATGGACCACTGACTTGTCTTAGTGAACTTCAGAGCGTACTTGGGCTTGGATTTGGTCACACGCAGAGCAATCCTCATTAGCTGTACACCCATCCGTTCATTCTGCTGCTGTCAGGTCGTGATGTACCTTAAACCACAACACAGTGGCAGCAGTGATGAAAGACACCTGGGAAAGCCCCAAGCACAGTGGTCCTGGAGCAGAGAAGTCATTATTAGCCGAGGTGATGTGGCTGTATTGCGTACAGAAGCAAGGGAGCATCTCTGCGTCACATCAGGCTTTGTACACATCCCAGCTATTTTGTCATGCAGATGGGCCCCGCTGGCTATAGAATGAACACCCAATGATTCTGCTTTACAACTCTGTGTATTTATTTGAAATATCTCCAGGGCAACATTACTGTGTACAAGCTGGAATCACTGGTGTGATTTGAATGCACTGTTTGTTTTCTGTTCAATAGCTGTAAACCTTTTGGAGAAGATGCTGGTGCTGGATGCAGAGAAGCGAGTCACGGCAGCTGAGGCTTTGATGCATCCTTACTTTGAACCAATTCACGATCCTGAGGAAGAAACTGAGGCTGAGAAATATGATGACACATTTGATAACATGGATCTTCCGCTAGATGAGTGGAAGCGTGAGTTTAGTTTTGTGATGTTTTAACAAATGACCAGATAGAAAGGCCATCCAGAAATAGGAATATTACGTATATGTATATATACCTTTACAAATTACTTTCTCTGCTTTTGATGGAACAGAGTCAGTAGACAGCATTAAGATAGAGAAACGCTATTGATAAGCCAGTGTTCCTCTTACCAAGTCCTCCTGGAACAATCCCCAAAGGTTTCTTCTCTGCCTCCTAAGAGAGGCTCTTCTCCTTCTCGTGTCTGTCCTCCCATCTTCTGCAACGTAGGAAAGAAACCATTTCTGTAACATGTTCCTTCCAGTGGGTGGGTGAACAGATTCCTTAACTGTTGGCTCTATAGGACTGCAACCGTTGCTGGCCTTAATTTTAAGTTGGGTTCTCTCGGGGACAGAAAACAGATCTATCTCAGCAGAGACTTAACTCTGAAACTAGTTTTCATTTAACATCAGAGGTTTGTATTTTGGCTTTTAAGTGAGGGCTTGACTTCTAAAGCTGATGTGCTCAGTAGCTCTTTCTGAGGATATTGCCCCCTATACTGTAAAGTCACTGCTCGCATCCCTTTGAAAGCACCTATAACATTTCAGTATTGGGCTGCTTCTTCAAATCTGAAATGGTGAAAAAGCGATCCTTGGTACTCTTTCTCGCCTTTTTGCCTGAAGAGGTCTCTGTCTTCCTGACGTAGATCAGAGCCTAACCATGCTGGGGGTTGCACCTTCCTCGTGTCTGTGCAGCTCCTTTTCTGATTAGACCAGCAACACTATGTTTATTCTGTTGTTTTCCAGGCATTACATATAAAGAGATACTGAACTTCAAGCCACCACAGACATTGGAGTCAAAGGAGACAGCGGTGTAATTGTATGACTCGGTCTGTTCAGAACTCAGAAGAAAGCAGGAAAGTTGTAAATGTTCGTGGTATTTCAGGTGTATAAAACTTTTATAAATAAACTGGATGTAATCTGTTTCATCTGCACTGTAAGAAAGAGCAATGTCTTTTACTCTGCATGTAGAAGTTGGTGCCTTTGGAAGTAGCATTTCAAAACTGTCCAGAAACTTATTCTTGCCTACAACTTCTTCCTTCTGCACGAAAGGATTCAGACTGTGATAACCTGGTACCATCCTCAAAAGAGCAGGTAGGACTAATTCTTCAAATCGGAGATCAGAAGAGTGCAAGTTACCACCCTAAGCAAGCTGAGACACAGAGCATGTCAGAGATGTGCCATGACTGCTCTCCAAGGCCATTGAACTGTCTCAAATGCCAGAAGTATTCATGTGACTTCCTCTGGAATATCTCGCCTTGGTAAGATGCCTGGGGAGGCTGATCAGCTTCTGCTACCTCAGCTAGTGCAGTGGGTAGTGGAGACACAGCCGAAATGAGTGCCCGTGTCCTCTGTCCTATGTGAGTGGAGGAGAACCTGAGCTCCAGCCATGTCTGACAGATCTGGGCAAGAGGCAAGAAGCAGAGAAGTGTCAATGTCCTAGATTTTTTCACAGTAACCAGCATAGCAGAACAAGATTTGACAAATGCACTAGATGAACAGTCGCTAGGTAAACAATCACGGTCAAGGGGTACAATATTTTCCTCTGAATACAGTGCAGTCTCTTTGTGTAATAGACTAGGGATCAAGGATTTCCAGGGAGAAATTCTTAAGACTTTCTAAAATTTTGTAATCTCTCTAGCATCTTAGTGTTGAAATGATCACTGAAATAGTATGTCTTCTCAGAGGACGTACTGGTTATAGAATCAGCGGTGCTGATTTTAGAAATAAAGCTGCAGGTGGGTCACATTATAGAAAATAAACTGAGGGTAAAAGTGCTATGCTGCAGCTGTTCATTGGGAATACCTGCAGCGAGCTGTTTTGTTCACAGTGTATAGAGGTGTTTCCAGGTGCAGAATAACCACCATTCCTCTTTTTAGCCTTTTGAACACATCTTACGGGGTGGGGGGTGGGGGGGGACGGGACCCTCAGACCTTCTGTTGGGAGGTGCCTTACCAGAGGGAGTCAGCTTCCTGATGGGATATTGGTTAGACACTTCATGAGTTCCTCTTACTGTCCAGATTCATTTATTGTATTTTCCTAGGTGCTTAGTTTGTAATAATCTCTCAGAGGTAGGAAAAAGAAATTGGCAAACCATTGGTGAAGAATTTCTCTGAGATTGCTTGTCCTTGTGAAAGGTAATCTTTTTACAGTTGACTATTTGAACGTGGATTATTCCCAATGCAATATGCTGTTGTGTGTTGCTACTAAGTGAAACAGTTGTGAAAAAGACATTTGATTTTAGCAGGTAATAACTGGAAAAGAACTAAGAAATTACTTGGGGGCTTTTGCTTTAATAACCAATTTAAACCAGAAGTTTAATCAAGGCACAGTTGTTCTGTTTCTTCCAATGAATGTTTAAGTTAAACATCTGTAAATATTAGCATTTGTTTAAAAATTGTGATAAGCATTGATTAGCTGAGATGGGCACCTAGAGAGACTATATGGTAAAAGAAACCTTGAATTACTGATGTATTTGACAAGTCATCAAAAACTTTAGTTTCAGGAATGCATGCAAAAAAAGCAGAGAATGTAATTTGAAACAAAATATTTTTCCACACTACAGGTCACTGAGGAAGGCACACTTAAGAGTCATACCCCATTTTCCACTGTTGACTTTGTGCTTGGACTACACTGTTACGTTAAATAGGAACTGGAACTATATTTTTTACAGAATAGATGTTTTCTCTTTTAGGATCATACCCAGTGGTCCTCTTAAAAGTCATGGGAGAAAAGTGCCTATTGGAATTGATGGGTTTGATAGAACCAGTCAAGGGCAATGGAAGAATGCCACAAACTTCTTTGAAAAGGCTCCCTCTGTATTTTAAATGGGAATTCAACATCCTGAATTCTAGCAGATGTCTGAAGTCTTGAGATAATGAAATGGCTCAAATGTTAGACTTCAAGGGAGTGTGTTTTTTCATTGAAAAACTGGTTTGCATTTTCTTTGTAAATGCCAACACTTCAATGGGCATTTTCAGTTCCCACCGCTTTAGCTTTAGTGAAGTCAAGCCCTAAAAACCTCCACTGGCTGAGGTGAACGTTTCCCTCTCTTAATCGTGACATAGTATTAGAGAAGCAGCTAGTGCGCATGAGAAAGACATAAGAAGACAATGTTAGTTTTTTCTAGATATTGGGGGAATACAGAACTCTTAAAATAACTGAAGAGAAGACCTTGATGCATGTGCCAGCAAAGACAGAAGTACTGCTGTGCTGTCTAGTCAGCAAACAGTCTGTAAGGTAAAATAACAAAAATGGAAAGTTTGTCACATCTTGGCAAGATGTTTCTGCTAAAAGATTGAAATCTGCAGAAGTGGCTCCAAACAGCAATAGAGATTATTAGTATAAGTAGCTCATTAAAAGAAACGCAAGGTGAAAGCAGAAATATTTTGCATGGGAGGCAGCTGTTGCTTCAAAGGGAGAGACAACATTTCCTAAGTTTTTATTTGCTATTTCTACTGGTGCTAAGCAACTCAGGAATAAGAACCCAGTTTCTGTTTGCCTTAAAGAGAAATGTAAATACGTTCTGCATGTACTTGAAATGTATTGTGAAAAATAAAGGTTGGGGGGTTGTTTTTTACACAACAATGGTCTTATTTTCCCCAAATGTATTCCCAAATGTATAATCACTCCTGAAAATAGTATTTTTGGTATAAGGGAACTGTATGAAACCTAATATTTTAGGTACATTTCATGTAATATGAGCTGCTGATGTAGTTTATTTTGGAAGTCAGTCAGACCACAGATCCTAACCTTTCTCCCATTTTCCAAACTTTAAGTCAGCCAGAGAGCTGATCTGATTGTCCTACTGCCACCTAATTATTTCTTACAGCATCTTGGGATTTTACCAGACATCTGTGCTTTGTTCTGAAGGACAGGATTTCAGTCCTTAAATGCAGTTGCATTCCTCAGCCTGATTTTAAAAGCCAAAGTCAGATTGACAGTCGTCAAGCATATAAATCTTTGTGTTGGACAGGGAAGTTTGAGTTAACAGAGTTCTAGTAGGATATATGGGGCCTTTGCCCTGGAAACCCACATGCCCCCTGACTGTTCTAGAGCAAGATTGCCCCCTTAAGTATTAGTCTTCATTGCATTGAAGACTCATCGTTCCATGTTGAATTTTGATAATGTGTTGTTGTGGGCCAGATGTGGCTCACAGTTTCACTTCTTGATTATTTTCTGCGTTTTTTACAGAATAACACTGAGGTGAGCGCTAATATGTGTCCTGCAAAATGTGTTCAGAAGATCCACTTCGTTCTTGATTCGGAACTACCAGGCATATGAGCTGGGTGGGATTCTTTGAGCTTCCTACTTTCTGATCTGCTGTTTAAATACAAATATCAGATGCTGCTGGTCTGCTTCAGCTAAGGTTGTCAGAGAATGAAGCATCTGTTAGATGCTCTCATTCACTGGATCTTGGTAGGAAATACTCCTGAAGGGCTTTAGATGGTCCCTGCAGGTAACGGGGAGAGAATAGGAGCTGAGAACACCTGCTGTCTCTGCTGATTAATTCTCCATCTCCTGAATACACTGTGGGGAAACTGGTTGTGTAAGTCAAATAATACCAGAAGCTGTTTCATGGACTACAGCACTGAAAATCTCCTCCTAAGTATTTTTAAGCATTCAGAAGCATGAGTTGGAGAAAAATCAAGGGAGGAAGACTTCCATCATACAGACACTCTTTGAACCTTCAGGGACTACCAGTTAATGAGCAGCTCTTGTGCACAGATTATTTGCAGCCCTCTGGGATAGTAACATAAGGATCTAAAAACTGCATTGCCACCTAGCAACCACATGCAGCTCTCAGGCATGGGAATGATGCATGCTGCTTAGCCACCAGGAACAGCATCCCTCTGCAAGGAGGTAAGTGGGGGCAAGGAAAGTAATTTAAGGATTCATTATTTTTGTCTGCTGCTATCCTGCTCTGCAAACAGAGCTCCTTTACGCTTAACCTCGTTACATTTCCATGATGGAGTTTTCTAGTTCACTCCAACGTCTGCTTCATCAGTAAGAGACGAGGTGCGTTTCCCAGCTAAGCTTGAGTGATCCAGGCATGCAACTCTTACACTTTTCATTGAAGTATTTTGAATGTGCTGTTATCTTGGAGATGCAAAAGAGGCAAAATGAGGCAACTGGTGAAGCAACCAAATGAAATATAGTGGAAGAAATTGCTCGGGTCCCGTTTGAGAAGGCTGTCGGTTTTGCCGTGCAGCGTGCTGGGGGCACATGCTCACAGGCAGCAGGGAGCGTCTCTTGCTGCGTTGGCATGGTGCTTGCAGCAGCGAGGCTCTCATCTGAGTGACACTCGTGATAGCCTGCCACCTAATCCACTTCAGTCTGATATTAATGGGAAATTCATTGTTATTATAACTAATGTTATCACAGGCTATAACAGTAAAATTATACTGCTCAGAAAACCACGAGCATTTAGTCCGCTGGGGGCCTGGGCCAAGGCAGCTTTTTTTTCAGGCATTTTAAAAGCCCCGTTTGCACATGACAGAGTTCCTGCCGCCAAGTAGTACTACTTTGGCATGTGTCCAACCATTTTGCTGTTCCTAGGAAACTCCTTACATTTTGGAGTTTGAGTCAACTTTGAATTTCCTTTTTCATAAAAATGGCAGTGTGCTACTGTAAGGAAAGAAAATATGTCTGAGGAGTGTAATCAGAAAAGCATTAACTAACATTTTCTCTAAAGCAAATTCCTCTCTCAAGATCTAGGACATTATAAAATAAAGGTCAGTTATAAGGAATCAAAATTGCTACTCAGGAAAAATCCTGAACCATGGTTGGAGTAACCAAGTATTTTTGGTTAGAGTTTGAACTCTTAAAAGAATCCCAAGAAGACTTTTTATTTAATGCAGAAAATTAACATAGTATAAACTTTGAATAAAGAGGAAGCATGACTGGTGCACACAAAATGCCTGCTAGTCCTGATGCAGGGCACCTTTTTAAGAACAGGTTTGCATATTGATGAGGGAAGCGCAACACTGCAGGGAACTTCCCAGAAAGCATCCTTCAGAAATGTGGGTTCATCTACAAACATCTATGTTGTTCCATCTTGCTGGAACAAAATGATCAAATCAGGCAAATGTTTGGTTCCATTTAAATGATTACATTAAATGTAATGCATCTCCAGTGAGTGTGTTAGCTAGGGATCTTAATTCTGGATTTCCAGGCAAAAATGTAGCTACGAGGAGATTAATCTCAGGAGTTCATTGTAGTCTCAACAGTCTCAATCTGTCTGTATCATTACTACTGTCAACACAGTTTACCTAGGTGATCGTAAGTTCCTTGTCCATGTGTTTTATCACATGATATGTTACTTTTCATCATGTGGTATCACTTTCATTGAGGGTAATGACTAAGTCTTCTCTAAGAGTGCGTTAGGATGTTTTTACCAGAAGAGTTTATAGCTCCTGTCCCACAGCTCTTGCAGAAAGTGGCAACTATGTGATCACAAAGACAAGGCGGAGTGCAGGATGTGAAAGCACTGTCTCATGGTTGCGGTATCCAAAATGATCCCCTGTAGAAGCTATAGATCCCTCTCCCCACGTCCGCCAAAGCTGCCTTTGACTGTTCCTTGTGTTTTGGCTGGTTGGCTGGAGACCTCGGCGCCTGCTGCAAGCAGGGAGTGCTCTGGGCTTGCCCGTGCAAGCCAGTGGGAGCTGCGCGTTGGACACGTGGGCTCTGCGCTAGCGGACTCACCAGGGCTGGGAGTGTTTCCAGGTGCTGAACTTCAGCTGCCTGCTGTGGTAATCACTAACAGAGTTTTGGCCCGGGGCAGCTGCGGTCTTCCTGCGACTCCCTCGGCACAGCTGAGGAGCTGGCGGTGGCCGGGTGGTGCTCCTAACAGGCAATGGGATGCTGTCAGCTGGCTTTGGAGGGTAAGAGGCTTTCATAGCCTGGAGCTGGGCAGTTTCCTGCCAGCTGGACTTCTTAGATCCAGCAAACTGCTTCAGGCGTGGCTAATTTACTGGCACAGACATGGCCACAGAGCCAACGGTGCCTGGAAAATTGTGCTCACCCCAAACTGATGGGTGTGTATGACTCTAATCTCTTTGTGCTGTTGTCCTCTAGCCATAAAATAATAAAAATGCAGCCTTTGTGGAGTAGTTGTTTAGGAAAGCGTGATGGTGAGCTCTGCTGAGAGGGTTGTGAGAGCCTCCCTGGAGGTTTGGCTGCCGGGGCTGGGGGCCAGCTCAGAGCCAGTGCAGCCAAGGGTGGCCCCTTCCCTGCGGTAACCCTGGGGAGAGGCTCCCAGACGTCATGGGGCCAAACCCTGGCCCAGAGGAGCCGCTTCCAGCTGAGGCTCTCGCCTTGGCCCTGCCTGAGCTGCAGCTCCCGCCACCACGCAGCTCCCGGTCCCACCACTGAGCCACCACCACCCGCGGGCTGATGTCTCAGCCTGGCCTGTCCCCATCCCCAGGGAGGTGCCCCGCGCCCGGGGCTGGGGCTGTCCCTGGCTGCTCCCCTGCTTCTGCCCTGACCTAAACAGGGGGGTTTACATTAAATTAGGGTCAAGTTGAAAAGTTTTACTGGCGGTGCTCCAAAATAAAATGGAAATAATACGTATTTTCCCTGCCATTTGGCAAATCTACTGTAAGTTGCTGTGAGTCTCTCATTTGTTATTAACAGGATTTTGACCAAGTAAATGTCATGACAACATCATTTGCCCTAATAAAGTTTTTCATACATGATGCATTTGTGCAAAAGGTAATGATGAGATAGGAAGCAAAATAACTGCAAGAGAGCACAGATTTCCTTTAAACAAAGAAAAGACAAGACAGGAGGATTTTTCGAAGGCATTACTAATATCTTAAATAAACAGTTGGGCTCGTCAGAGAGGTAAAACCACAGATGTGAGAATATTGTGGTGAATGCTGAGATCGAGTCCTGCCTGCTGGCAGAGCAGGAGGGCTAAATCACCAGGGACACAAATGAACTCCCGGTCCCATGTCACATTACAGGCTTTAAAGGTGACTCCCCTTCAGCTTCTAAACACTCTGCTAATGCTTTACATTAAGGTTGCTGAATTATCAGAGCAGGTGTGAAACTATGACCGTATGTAAACAAGTGACTATCTGGAGACTCTAAAACGAGTGGGATTCTCTTCACAAACAGCTCACTGTAACTATAATTACTATAGCTACTCAGTATTGCCATTTAAAGTCTCTAAAACAGAACATTAACTACTTTTCCTTAGGTTTCTCAATGGATTTTATAGCCTTTTATGCTTTATGGCTGGATTAGTGGGTTTGATTACCTGGATTTGATATGATTAATGTTATGAACTTGGTGCATGTCTTCCAGCTTTTGAATTGCTTTCCATAGCTAGTGTTTGGCACCATTAAAGATATTTAAGATATAAATTATTTATGTAAAGGGAAAATTCACTTTGCGCTGTAACCTGAAATCTTAGCAGTGGGGTAAGCGTGACCTCCTGTGAGAAATGCTCAGGAAAGGCTGAAGAGGCGGGCTGAGCAAGCAACGAGCATCGCTGTGCCCCAAAGATTGACTTGCCTTCATGTGCCAAATTCATACCAGAGGATGCCTGAGGGCTCCCTTAGGGTTACTAAATTCTTCATGATCACGAAGTACCAGGTTCATACATCACTTGTGATGAATTTGTAGGTTTAAAGAAGACTAAATCTCTTTGTTCTTGTCCAGGAATGTTAGGCCTTAAAAAAGAGGGGCATGCCAGTAAGGCTGGTTATAAAGAGCCTGAACCAGGAATGGTCCATTCCTCTTGGAAAGGAGAAAAGTTAAAACTTGGAAGTAGGCAGAATTCAAAGCAGTAGTTCCCCTCATTTTTCTGTTAGCTTTATCTACTCAAGCAGTGTTCCTACCAAGCAAATCAAATGCCGCTAATCCTCAAAAAAAGAAATAGCCAAGTGAATGTTCTCACGCTCACGCGCACGCGCACAGACCCAAGGTGGCTTCTCCCACCGGAGTGCAGGGAGGGAACAGCTGTGTAAGGACTCCGGTAAGCACAGGGAAAGAAGCTGTCTGTTCACTTTAAAGCTTGGCATATGCACCTGCGGCATCCCTTGCTGGAGCCAAGATATTAGGATGAGGATGTTTTACTCAGTCAACCATAGAGCAGGGCAAAGTACCTTCCATACCAAATCCTTTTTTAATATCACATTCCCAAAACAAATGTTTTTATATAATCTCCTGAAAGATAATTCACCAAGAGTGGAATGGGTGGCCTGTTTATGTTGGCCACCTTTGTCAGTCTTGCTCACACCAAGGTATGTGATGTGAAATGCACTGACGTCAATAGGATGTATTGTAACACTCAGCATAGGCAAAACAGGCAGAATCTTGGCTTTCAGGATATAATCATGGGTTATGGAAACTGTCATTGCCTTCCTTGGGTACAGGATTAGCCTGTCAGTAACTCCACTACTTCTGTTCCATTTTCACAGAATATCAGGAAGAAAAACACTACTCAGCATAAGTAAGGATGGCAAAATCTCACGCAGTTGTTAAAAAAAAAAAGAGAAAAGAAATACAGAGCATTTACCCACACAACTGGGTGCGGGGGTTACACTCTCTGGATGTATCTTCTAAAAATATTTTTCTCTCTCACCGACCAAAAAAAGCTGTCTGCCCTAGTACATTTAACAGTAGTAATGCTGTAATAGAGATGTAGATATAACAAGGCAAGGCTTATGGGGAGTGGTGATAGCTTTTATCAGACAGACATTACCAGGGAAAAAAGCTAAAGAAGCTGTCAGGCAAACATGCTCCTTTTAAGATCTGAAACTAGAGCTGCAATCACAGATCTTTTGTCTCTGGATGCTCCTGAGTCTAATTTTAAAAACACCTTCCTCTCTAAACTATTTGCTCCTCTATGGTTTCCATAATGAAAAAAGCCTCCTGTGGATACAGTTATCAATCTTCGGTCACTGCAACCAGCATGAAACCCTTAATGCTATTTACAGAATGAAAATGGTTTCAAAGACAAAAAAAACAGCCTCTCCTGATTAACCTTAAATTTAATTATTTCTCTGGTTGTCCCTCCTTGAGCTTCATAAACAAATTAGAAGTAAATGACAGTTTTAAAGATCGTTTAGGTACTGTTTGATTTTGAGCCATTTCTAAATGATTGCTCTATAATTTTTCCTTATTTAGTCAGCTCTTGCTGTTGCGTAGCTATTTAGGATGGATTGATCTCCGTTTCATTTCCCAGTAGCGCCACTGGAAGGAAAAGATTGCCCTGGGATGAGGGTAAAGGGCTGCGAAAGCCAAATGCCACAACATTTCACAGGCAGGCCACGCACGGTCTGCACCCAGATTAGCAAACGGGCGCTGGAGTCATGGGCCCTCTAATCCTGGCCTGCAGCCTGAAGGGCTCTGCCCGGGTATTTAAATTCAAATGGGGTTTAATCATTAGGGTGGAGACTTCTTTATCAGTGAACTTCTCTTTGAGATAGGGTAATAGAAACCAAATGTCTTTGATCTCAATAGAGGCAATGTGCGACACAAGCCACGGTGAAAGGGAAGGAACCTGCCATCTGCCCTCTGAACTCTGAGGGACTGAAGGCCCAAAGAAAGAAAAAACTTATTTTCTCCTCCATCTCTTTTAAAGCATATTGCATCTATGCTTTCTGTTTGAAGGCTGATTTGTTTGTTTGTTTTTAATTGAATTCTCCCCCTTTGCAGAGGATTTAAAGTCTGTCATGAATACCAACAGGGCTGCCCCACAAAATGGAGGAGTGGGGATGGAGCAGTTGACTCTCAGGCCTGTTGTGGGAATTGCTATGGCAATATGAATGCTCTCTATAGGAGCAATTGCTGAGGTCGTTGCAGATTTTGAGAGCCCGGCATGACAGTGTTATGAGAAGGCACTATGTAACCCCATCAGGCTGTATATAAAAAGCTTTAACAAGTGTGTAAGATGCAAAATCTACTTACTTTTACATAATCATTCTACTAGGTGTCTTCTCAGATGGACAAGAAGACTTACAGCCTATTTACAGGGATAGCATCCCTGTATGACAATGTACAGAAAATCATAAAGGTTTGATTCAAAAAGAAGCAATGGCGTTTAAGCCATTATCACATTTGATGTCTAGAGCTGCCTGTGATGATCCAGCTAATGCCTGGCATGGTCCTGCTGGTCGCTTGCCACAGTGCGGTGGTCCTGCTCTCTCTTGCCTTCTTCACTGCTCACACAGAGGTGTGATTTGGCTACGCATTTGTAATCGAAACGGGTTACACAAAAGGCTGGTGGCTTAGTTCATTGAAACCTGAGAAACGTTTTGAGTTCCTTGAGAGTTATATGAGAAATACTGAAGAAAAGTAGATTAGTGACAACTGTAATAGCAAATGTGTCTTTTGGCGGAGTTAGAAGGTGCATTAAAGGCTCCAAAAGGCTGTCTTTTGTGGTCATCCTTTTCCAGAAGGTGTGTGCGAGGGAATATCTAAAATGGGGAGAGTGATAATCAGTAGAGAATATTCAAACCTTTAGCAAGTATCCCTTCCCCTTTGTCCACAGAGCTCAAGTAACAGAAGAGACCAACCATTTGCATAGCAGTCAGGTAACAACTATATGCCATGCACCTATGAATGGGCACACTCATTTGCGAAGCAGTTACTCTCTTAAGTAATTTGTAATTGCCACAATTAAAAATATATTTTCTTTTCTGTGAGTCCCCAAACAGTTTTTGAATATTCACTCTATACACACACTTGAGTTCAGCTATTTAATTAAGCCACCCAAAGTTTAGTATGCACATGTGTACTTGAATGAAAAAGTTTGCAAATGCTTTTAGAAAAAAAATCTCTTTCAAAAAATACTCTGACATGGAAACTTAAAAACAAAGGCTAGGATTTTTCCAGAAAATATTTTTTTCTTTTTGAAATTTTAATATGTATATCTACACCCTTAAAAACAATATGAGTCATGGCTCGAAGAGAAATTTATAACCAAAAAAACCTACCGGGATTCCAACCACCAGAATCTGAAATTCATGTCCAGGGTGTAACTCTGACTATTTCTCGACAAATCTTTGTTTTAATCTCAGTTCACCAAAAACATTTGCAACAGGAACACTTGTTTTGATTATTTAGATTTAAATACATTTTCAATGCCTGGAAAGAGATTACATTTTACCATCATTCAAGAAAAAATCATGCTAATGCCAGAGGGAATTTTGCTTAGAGAAGATTTGGCCATAATATCTAACTCAGATAATTGACGTTCATTTATTTATTTGTGAAACCTTACAGATGTTATTTAATTTTGCTTATTCAGCAGAGCATTTTGCTCAGGCTGAAGTTTGGCTTTTAAACAGATGCTTCAGGTCCCACGGCGTTAAAGTGAAGTGAGTTTGGCCTCCCACGTACTGTTACAACGTCAGATGCTGAGAGCCGTTCCTCCGGATGGCTGGGATACATGGGACACATCGGACGGCTGGGATACATAGAAGTTAGATGCAAAATGCCATCAAGCGACTTAAAAGGGATGGGCTCCAGGCGTGCTGGAGTCAGTGGAGCACTCACCCACAGTTTTACTTGCTTAACTGATAGAGCTATCTCCAGCGACAGCCAGAAGCCAGACATAATTTTCAAGACTTAATGTGTTTCCGTCTTATCTTGATCAGTAGCTGGCTACAGGCCACAGACAAAGAAAGAATCAGGGGGAATAGACAAGATGACCCTGTTTACTTTCTCAATGGACTACAAATAGTTGGTATGTACTTGCTGTTTATTTGTAGCCCAAACAGCTGTTCCCCTGCCTTCCTATGAAACAAGCCTTGTACTCCCTTATGGTCACAGAGGTTTGGAAACAATTCGGGGTGCTCTCTGTTGAACCTCACTTTTTATTTCATTTGCAGTTGCTCGTGACAATGCGTAAGAGGGGACTCAGTTACAATAGAAGTTTGATAGAGGGAAAACCAGAATCAGCCCAGCTGCCAAAATACTGCAATACCTGCTTAAGTCTAAAAGAAGCAGGAGCTTTTCTGCAGAGCAAGAATTGTGCCTGACATACGTGATGCCCCATTTGTCAAATGGTCCTTCTTCCACAGAAATAAATCAGAGTAAAACTAAATTGAAACCCAGTAAAACTGACTAAAAACTAAAAAGAAAAATAGGCAGTATTAGCCAAACCAGCAAGCCAATACCAATCAAAAAAACCCCAAACCCAACAACTAAGAAGTTTAATTTTTTTACCTGGGGGAAAACAGAAAATAGTGGCTATTACCACTGGCTCTCTGTGGAAGGTGCTCGCCTGGTACACGATCAATAGTGTGAAAATGTACATTCAGACAGACTGTATTTTGCTCGCACCTGAAAGCCATCATTTGGAATTTGCTTACCCCTGGAGCAAAAATAACACCACTATTGAGCCTGCTGTGCTGCTTATGACTGAAGAGCAAAATTCCACTTTCTTAACAATAATCGTTCCAGCACTTCTCTCCTCCTTTCAGCCACCTTGAAAGCAAACCGCTTCACCCTGCCGTGCAGCACACGGGATATAGCCTGAATGCAGTTTTGTGAGCATGCCACTAGTAAGTCAGCACAGGGTTTCACTTCTTCCCATAAACTCTCTTTATGCGACTTGTCCTGCTCTGCAGTGACCAAAATACTGCTTGGCAGGAGACCTGAAAGCTGAATGGGTCAATGAATATTGCGATGGCAAAGCTCAGAGTTGTATGCCTGCGTTAGCCGCTAGCTGATTAGCAAGTCATCTAATCTTCCTGTGCCTTTTTCCCATCCCTGACTTACCCGGCCTACTTAGGAAATGCTACTTACCCAGTTTTTGTATAGTATTCAGCACCCTTGTGCCTTTAGGTGATACTGTTGGAACCTGTGTGGGTATTTACATGCCTCCTCCCTGCTCTTGCAGCATCTGAACGCTTCATATTTGGATGCATTTAACTTCCAGCATCCCCCCTGCAGCGTTAACCAGGAGAGTCTGTGTGTGGAGGAGTGCAATGCAGCAAGGTTACAGCTTCAACAGAGTCAGAAACTAAGTTTGGGTCACCCAAAGCATCGACTTTCACTATAAAAACAAACTTTCCTCTCAGTTAATCAATTCACAGTAATAAGGACAGAGCTCAGCATGTCAGGGCAGTGAGCTTTTAACTATTTGCATTACAGATTTATAAGAAAATACAGTATTTCTGTTCTTTAAAAGTTAAAGCAATGCTAAAGCCATTGTGATGAATAAATTAACGAGGCTTTTTCAAAATCATCTGTGACTCTTCCTCCACTGTTTTACAGATACCATTCGTGCCTTATTGGTTTTTTAATAAAGCAAAGGAAGCATTATGAAATAAATGCTGCCTCACAGAGTAAGGATGTTGGTCCAGCAAAGCTGTCATCAGAGTGTTGCCCGCCTCTCCCCAGCCTCCTTCTGCGACTCGGGGTGCACAGTTAACAGCTTTGATCCTTGTCTGAGAGCCTTGCATCTCTGCAATTAGGCTTCAGATAAAAATGACTCCAGCCAAATATTGCAACAAGTGTTTAGATGAAAACCAAAAATCCCCACATCTGGTAGTTTGCTCTCAAACCCCTACTTTCTTTGAAGAAAAATTCAGTCCCGTTTCTTACTGGGGTCTGATGGGTGGCTCCTGGTTAATCTCTGTCTGTCTCCCTGGTAACAGTCAAAGGAGACGACACAGAGGTGGGCAGGGAGCGAGCCTCCAGCCGCTGTTCCTGTTATCAGGGTCCATCAGCAGGTGACCAGTTGCTCATATCCAGGACCCATAAATACAGCCCGTGGCTAAGGGGAACAACCATGCAGCTTTCTTCAGAAGTTTCAAAGAGCATTAGCTGGGCTCCAGACTTTGAGAGGGAACTTTCTCTAAACCCTCAAGTCTTGCATTTTATGCTGCCCACTCAAAATGTACGCAGACACCGCAATTCTCTTGATAGTTTGCTAAACTAGTATTTTTTTTCATTTTAGACAGTCTTTATTCAAGCAACCTCTACAAGCATACATCACTACGATTAGAAATATTGAGACTCTGCCAGCTTTTGTGTAATTTGAACGTTTAGCTGGTATGGCAGCAAACCACAGTTTACTCTCTTCCCAAAAGCAAGCTGTGTGTATATTTGCCTGACATTTTTTTTCCACGCCATGTCAATGAGCAGCTGACCATTTGCAAAAAAGGAGACTCTATGGCACAGCAACGCAGCTGCTGCAGCTCACGCTTCTGCCAAGGAGCCCACATCTGCCTGACCTGAAGCACTCTCCAAGCAATGGCAATCTACTTCGCATGTTCATTTTTAATAAATGTTCTGCGAGACTCCTGCTAAACATGATAAATGATAATGACTTGCTGTCAAACCAAGTTTCAAGGTAGCATCTGCTCATGAAGAACATCAAAATAATTAAGCCTAAAGGGAAGCACAGCCAAAGTCATTCACTTGCTTAAAAGCAGCTTGTGAGTGTAGTAAAAAGTGTCAAATTGGCAAATTCCTTAGTAAATGGTGACACTGAAAACGGCACAGGGTAAGGAATTTGACCCAGCTAACATCTTGGACCCAGTGACTGTCAGAAGAGAGAGGAATCAAAAGCTCCTATAAATGACACTCTTTCCTCACAGAAGACAGCTAGCAGAAATGACTGAATTATGGATAATGCTCTCTGGCTTCAGATCCAGCCTTAAACCCAATGCAGTCATAGGTGTCGAGCAAAGGCATTTGTGCACATTTTGTTCTCGGAGCCGGTGACGGTCCTTCAGCCCCCAAGTGAGCTTTGTCATTCCTGACAAACACATAAAGTCTGCTATTCCCTGGGTGAATGGCTACTTAAAACAGCGAGAAAACAAGAAAAAACAGAAGCAAAGCAGATGGCTTGCCATTCTTCTGATGGCAAAACCATGGCGTCTCCCCCACGCCCTCGAATCCCCCGGGCTCCCCACTGAAGCCCCGCGCCAGCCGAGGTCCAGCCGTGGGGTGCAGCTCCCTCCCGACCCGCTGAGGCCGTAACCCTCCCGCGCGGTCAGGCCCTCCACCTCCCAATGCCACTGCGCTCGCACGCAGAAAAATTACTTTCTTTAGCAATACAAAATGTAAAGTCAGCTTGCCAAAAGCAAAGCATCAAAAGGTAGCTGGCCTCCTTTGAGACATGTCTGAGGCTAAAAGAAACTTTAAGGTACAGCTCTGTGGTGGCTCATAAATGACCTACCTACTCCCTGCGAAGCCCTGGCAGGAAACAGTGACTCAGAGATACACCATTATTTATTTCAAGACAGTTCCTATGGAGACTAAGTTTGTCAGGAGAGGTATTAGCTCTTATTAGATCATCTTCATAACGCTCTCGGTATGCCTGTCTCTGTTCTGCCCATCAGCGGTGGCCCGGAGGGAGCTCTCAGGATCAGACCCGCTGTGCCACAGCCTGGCATGCTGGGGCTCGGGTACGGCCGGGGCTCGGCCCGGCACAGGCCCGGCGCGGGGCGGCTTGCCAGGTGCTCGGCGGTGGGAAGGGGCAGAGCGAGCCCCTTCGGCGGCACCGCGGGCCCGCTCTGGCTCTTGCAGAGCAGCAGCGGCACAGCCAGCGACTCAGTAACCCCTCAGCATCGGGAGTAACAGAGTTGGCTCGGGTCTGAGGATGAATCAAGTTTTTTTGTAGATTGCAAGACAGTCACAGAGAAAAACATCTAAATAACCGAGAGACCAAATACTCTTTATTAATATATATATTAATATATATTTTATGTAATACCATGCCCTACATGCAACGGAAGGGCTTCTTTCACCAGAGATCTTGCCACCTACTTTCAGATAACAATCAGATGAGAAAAGTACTATGAAAGAATACTATTGGGGCCAGAGAGGAATTTGATTTATTTCATAAAATTATGGAGTGACTTGGTAAAGACAGCAGCAAGACATCCATCCATGAATGGATGCAGAAGCCTGCTGGATAAGGGGGCTGCTCATCTATGGAGCCCAGTTTCACTCCAGTTGCTAATGCCAAAGTGACGCTCAGGTGAGAGACGTCAGGGTGTCTGCAGGATGCCTGGAGCCTGTGTGAGCTGAGCTCTGCGCCCCGGGCAGCTGTGCCTGTGCACCGGAGGAGAGCCTTACGGCTTCGCTCTGAGCGCGTGGGAGAGCCAGACGATAGCAGGGAGCCGTTCAAAGAGGCTGCGCAGTTGGCTTTGTGTATGGGTCTGCCCTCTTCCCTGTGCCCAGCAGCTTCATGCTGTCGCTTCGTTCCAAAACGGTACCAAGAGCGGCTATGCAGATGTGTGGCCCCCAGGGATAACTGCAGAGATTTAGCAAGAACAGGACTTTTGCTGAGTTTTAGTAAGGCGCTTCACCTTCTTATGGAATGCATAGAGCACCTGGCAAGGAGATGCTACCATGCGGTGCTTCATCAGGCCTAGATCAGCCTGGTTAGGTATTCGGTTCTTCTGCTTTGAAGTGAGATAACAGATAGAGAGAAACCACAGTTATTGGAAAAACCGCAGAGCTAGCAACAAAACATGAAAAGAAAAACTGACAATTCTTTTAAATCTGTCTTTAGTTCCTGGAACCTTGCATGCTGTCATTTTTTTCTGACTTATTTAAACAGATAGATACTGCCATTTTCCCAGTAGCTCAGAGTAAAGAAGACAACTAAGGAGGAATCAGTGGTGGTTTGTCATTGATTTCAAAGATGCTAGGATTAATAATCTAACATTAGGTATAACCATGTAAATGATATGTAGCACATTGTCTAAATGTGCTACATCTAGGTATAAGCACAAAAAGCTGCTGTTTCTGAAAAATGTATTTCAATCATCAGTAATACTAGGTGATACACTATTATGAACATACTCATTTTAGCCTAATAATCAAGCCAGATATTTTACAGTAGATCCACCTACATATCTAAACATTTCTGCCAATAAATCATGTAATAAGAAATGGAAATAAAAATTAACAACCATAACTAATTGGAAAAATGTTTTCATCAAACTAAAAATTTCCACAAAATGTTTCATTTAGATCTTCAACTCTTTTAACTAATAATCTGAGTTTTCTGTTCATAATAGATAAGCTACACGTTACTCAGACTCTCTGTCACCTTAACTGATTCCCCAGCTTCTCTATAGCGAAGGGCTGTTTATCAGTATTATACGAAGAACAGTAGTGAAGTACTCAGTGAGTAATTCTGTTAACTTTTAACTTAAGGAATTTAATACTTTTTTTTTTTGTGCTACAAACAGAAGAAGTACACATCTGGTATCATTTGCTTTCATACAGCTTCATGTAGTTTTAATTTATTAATAAATAGGTGAAATGCTGCATTATTTGAGCAATTTTAAGTGTAGCCAGGTTCATTTGAAATAATAAAAAATGTTTCCCCATATGTGTAACTGCCTTTTCACTCTGAACAAGTACTGATAGCCACAATAGTCCTACAATATTAAATCTACCACTGAACTTGAATAAATGAAAGATGTGAGTTCTGTAGCCATATGATAGGCACATACTCCAGTCAATAAGATAATCCTGTATTTTTGGGTGGCTATTAAAATTAATAGAAGTTGGGACCTTTAGCATGTCACAGGACAGGGATCCAAATTTCCAGACAAAATACTTGGTTAATAGTGGGAGGCTGTCTCTTTTATAGCACCTGACCAAATAAAGAAAGTACCTCTTCTACATTGTAAAACAGTGGAAGAGACACAAGCAATTAGCACAAGCAAAACATTTTCACTTGATAAGTCAATCTGGGCTGTTTTTTCTGCCCCGTCAGCAGTGTCTGAAAACAAAGGAGACACAGCAGCCCCAGGAGACAGCTTGTCTGCCCAACCATTTTTTGAGGGATCTCTTAATTTGTTTTAGAAAGCACATAGCAAACCTTCTAGGTGTCAAAATTTAATATGCCACATAGCATGCTGCAGCAACTGACACCGTGAGACACGTGAAAGGCTATACCAAATCAGTGTCTTTAGGGAACATACTTCTATACTTTGTCTCCACCTCCCTGGTTATCACAAGAATCCCTTGAATAGGCAATAAGACCTGGTCTTGTCTCGAGTGATTTGATAAGCAGTTGATAACCAATGGTTTATTAAGCTCTTGGAGTATATAAGCCACAAGGTTTTCAGCGTGCCCCTGCACTTGCAGGGTTTGACAGCTCCCTGCTCAGCAGCCCAGGAGTCACTGGAAGATGCTCGTGACTGCAAAAATACTTGTTTTTGCTCTGAGTGGTTTCCTAAGAGTGGCGACAGGCTTCGACATTGGATTATCCACGAAATGTGTAGTGATACCCAAGGAGATGGACATGTGCCACAAGATTGGGTACTCCGAAATGAGGCTTCCCAACCTGATGGGACACACAAGCATGGCAGAGGTTATCCTAAAATCCACCACCTGGCAGCACCTTGCGCACACGGACTGTCACCCTCACGTGAGGACATTCCTGTGCTCCCTGTTTGCACCCATCTGTTTAGATACGTAAGTACCACAGCACAGTACAGAACTCCAGCCTTTATTTGCCAGAACAGGGATCAAATGACATGCATGTTTATCATTATCTAAAGGTGATCTCCACTTTATCTGAAATAATTCTGTTAACTTTTTTATACTCATCGGAAAGAAAAGTAATGAAAGCATGTTCCACTTCAACTTTAGTTTGCTTTGGGGAAATGAATGCTGTTGTCAAAGAAGATCAGATTTTATTTTGTTACAGTTGAAATTTTATTTTTGTTAATTTAGGGTTGAAGCACCTATTATGAATAGAATCAGGCTCTCGCTGAAGCTTCTCTCAGGTTGTAATAAAAGCATTTTTAAAACTGTGACTTAATCCTGTAAGCACAGTCCAGTCCATATACAGACCACCTGCACGGTTTGCACAGCTGCCGCTTCTAGAACTATATTATTGCTGAAGGATGTTAAATATCAGCGAAGACAATGTACTTTGCACAGAAATTACTGTTGCAATAGTTTCTGTTATCACGGAGTGAGTTTAACTGATTCAGCCTGGTATTTCTTCCGGCGACAGGTTTATCCACCCCTGTAGGAGTATGTGCGTTGCCGTCCGTGACAGCTGCACCCCCGTGCTCGCCTGCCACGGACACCGCTGGCCTGACAGTCTGGACTGCGATCGATTCCCTGCGGACGAGGACATGTGCCTGGCATCTCTTACTAAGGAATATAAACACTTGCACAAAGGTAGCTGGAAGATGGCAGAGGGGAGGGTGGCCGTACTCTGTGTTCCTGGGAATCAGGGAGATACAAGGCACGCCGTTCCCAGACAGTCTGTGATTTTGTAAACAGAGTCATGTCTATCCATGCTGCTTCACCCTGTTTGTCCAGATGGCAGGGGAAGTGCTAGCACTTGCTGTATAAGCTGCAGTAGACCTCAGATGGTGTAAATCGGAATCGCTTCAGTAAAATAAAGTGTAGATAGCCTACGCTTAGATAGAGGAGGAAGACGATTATCACCCTGCACACAGCTATGGGCGGTATCATACCCGCGACAGCACACTGTATTTGATTTATTTTGAGATCTCTTTATAGACTTATTAATGGCCCTTATCACAGGTAAATGGCACACCTGAATACATATATTCAGAATCCTAGCACAGCTAAATGCAGGATCACTGATAGAACGATCCACCTAACCCCTTCCCCACCCACCTCAGCCATAGTAAAAACAACACTGCATTTGATGCTTTATTTGATGCTGATAATTGAGCTTGTCAGTCTGCACAATAATTGAATGGACATGGAAAATGAAACTCCTTTTCATCTCTAGCCATGTTTTCAGAGAAGTGCGTAGACTTTTACGTTATCACTGACCAATCATGTATTTTCTCTGTCATCCCTGTGGTTAAACAGTGGGCTCTCAGCTCCGACAACAGAAAATTAATACAAAAGATTCTAAAAGATAATGATGAAACTTTTTGTCATTTCTTACCAGTCCTACCAAAGCCTGCCTGCCAGGCCTGCCCAGCAGTAGAGGAATTCTTTACGCACAAAAGAGTTCTCGAAGTTTTCTGTGACAGTAACTTCGGTAAGTCCTTGCTAATATGGCTGCTATTAAAGAGACTAACAGTTCTCCTTCTAAAACGCTTTAAAATTAGGATTAAAATAACTGAAAGTTTCTGCTGGGATTTCAAAGTTTTAATCCTAAGAGTCTGGCTGCTGACTTAACTTCAGGTTGTTTATCAGAATATGTTCTTTCTAATCAAAATATAAGGAGGATTTACTTTGCATGAAAGGTTTATTAATGATCTATTTTGCAACCAAATAGCTCTTCTGTTCTTGTCTAGTTGGCTACATGGCAGCACAACATGCTTTATGGAAAATATTTCTGGCAAAAGCAGCCAAATAAGCAGGTTTGCCTTTTATTAGCGGATAAAACCAAAGTAAAACTTTGGTTGTTTCACGAGTCAACAGCATGTCCTTGTTACGTGTGTGCATGAGTTGTTCGTGATACATAGCTCACTGAAAAGGAGACTCAGAAAATCATATCAGAAAAAGAAATTCTTACCTTGTGTTGTCTTATTGGAGTGACAGGCAATACTTTTGAGTTTGCCCTAGAAACTTCCTGCAAAGCCCTTTGAAGTCAACGCAAAGACTCTCAGCACCTTTGGCTGGCTTTAGATCAGGAGGTACAGAGAAATTTCATGCTAAAAACTGTTGGTGGAGTCAGGTGGGGTAGGTAGATGCCTATAATGAAAAGGAAATATCTAAAAGGGTGGTATCTGCAAGCATTATTAGCTATTTTTGCTGAGGTGTTCATAACACAGACAAAGTGAGTTTCAGGAGAATTGCTTGGGCAAGCTGGGCAGCCTCATGATACGAGAACACCACCAACAGCTTACAATATCTAATTATCCACAAAGTCTAACATACATGGTAATGGTAAAAATACATTATTCACCTTTGTGAAGAAATTCTCCACTATTCCATGAAAAAGTTCTCTACTACACAACCTTTATTTAAAAAAAAATTTAAAATGTATACTGCTGCTGGAGAAGGCCTTGCTGTACTCTATCAGCATAAATTATGATGGTATTTTTAAGGAATCATCCTGCTTTCATTGGTAGTGTTTCTTTCTGCATTTGAGTAAACAGAGTGACTTACATGTTTCCTTTTTTTTTCCTTAGCAGTGAAAGTAAAGCTGTCCAAAAAGAGAACAGTATTCGGTGGCCAAGAGTATAACATTGAATGCCAAGTGGAATTCATTACCCAGGGCTCATTCTTGCCTTATGAAACTCAGAGCATGATACAACAGTGGCTGCTTATCAATGAAAACTGTACGCAGAGGATGACTCCAACCTATCGTCCCATGGTGTATCTCCTTGTCGGGAATATTGAAGAGGGCATCATTTTAGTAAATCAGGTTTATCGTTGGCAGAGGAGGGACTCCCAGCTGACTTTGGCCACTCAGAAGTGGAGATACCATAAATGCTTGTAAATAGTTATTGTATTATTTGTAAAAGATGATTATACTTCTCATGCCAAACCTATCTTGTAAATAGGAATGTACTATAAGTGGAATGTAAAGTCTGACTTTCCTTTTAAATTGTATTATGATATGAACTTAAACCCCAGTGTTATCAGGCCTCCTTTCTGTAGCGTTCCAGCTATTCACATCACATTTGAGCTTGGCCATGCATGTACAAATGTTTCTTTGAGTTATTGCAAAAATATTTTGTAATATGTGCAAAAAACTGTCATAAAACTGTTTTAATCCAGCTGACTACCTTTTCCATATCGTCCACTCTGCCATTTTCTTGAGTTACCTAGACTTTCCCTTACTTAATGTTTCATTAATCCACCTGATTTTCTCCCATTAGAGTATTTTAAAAGAAGGCAGCCCTCTGCTGGTCACTTTTGCTGGAATCAAAGTGGAATAAATAGGAGTAAGTAAGTGTAAGCACGATATGGCTGGCCCCAGCTACAAGATTTGGTTACTGGGCGTCATTTTACAATGACAGAGCTGATAAGTGCCTCAGTGGTAACACCTGAGAGCACAGGCTAAAAGCAGTTTTTGAAACTTTTTAGTCTTGCGTGACCATCTTGAATGTAACACAGTTCAACTGGTGTCTAAATTGGGCCCCCCCTACTGAAAGGTCCCTTTTTATTTTCAGACACATTGAAAAAGCCAATGCAGAATCTTTACCAGTTGTCTAAGTGGACTGCGGGGAACTAACGGAGTGATAATTCATTCAAGAAATGTGAAATATTACAGTGGCCACAGGATTAGCATCCTCATTGTCAGTGCAATACGCTGACATGAAAGACCACATGAAGATGGACAGAACTTGACTTTAGTTTTATAAATATGTATAATAGACCCAAGAACAGGTAATTGACAATTCATAAATTAGAAGCTATTGCAGTGATACAGTGTCTATATGGTTATATTTTCTTGAAACAAATATGGGAAGAGTTTATGGTCAGTGGCTTTCTAAAAGTCCTGTCTGTAATGATCTGGGTTCCTGGTAAGTCGCCCATAAGTGCAGGTTTGTATGCATGCTCCTGATGCATGCTCCATCGCTTTCTACCATGAACTGGAAAACTAGTAGAAACTGAGGAAAAAAGGTTGAAACAACCTATATTCAGTTTATATTGTATAATGAGGTCACTGCTTAGAAAAAAGTAGGTTGTTCAAAAGCTCAGTTCATTTGATCCTGCTGAGTCTGTGCCAGTCCCCGCAGGAAAAGTGGTAAATATTTAAAGGCGGCTGTCATTGCTTTACCGATGCCAGCTGCGGCGGGGGCCCGCGGGGGGCTCCCCAGGGCGACGTGCAGCCCGGCGGCCAGTGCAGCCCGGCGGCCAGTGTCCCACTTTGGGCGTGCAGGGGAAGCATCGGTGGCCGGCCTTGACCTGCTGGGAAGGAGATGCTTGGTACCCTGCAAAAATGAAGGAGGAATCATTGTAGTTCGAGTTTTTATTTCATTTCTCTTTACGTTAGAGAGTACTAGGCAGTTCAGGGTTGTGTGTTTTTTTGCTCTTGGGTTTGTTATATACTAAAAAGTGAACAATGCCTGTGGTTGAACTATCCGTGGCACGAAAATATAATTCAAACTGCCAGACCTACTTCAGCGAGCTCTGGCAAAGTACAAGTTTCTCTTTCTATGTACTTTAAGGCCTCCCCTTGCACACAGCGAAACGCGCAGCGGCACCACTGCCGGCGAAAATTAAATGTCGGCACGGAAACTCCGCTCCCTCCGGGCCGCGGGGCGGGGACTGCGCTCCGCCCGCTCAGAGCCGCCGCCGCCGCGGGAGGAGCGGGCGGCCGAGCCGAGCCGAGCCCGAGGCGTTCCCGGCGGCGGGGCCGAGGCGTTCCCGGCGGCGGGGCCGAGGCGCTGAAGCAGGGGACCGTGTCGCTGAGGCGCCGGCCTCCCCTCCTCGCCGCCTCCGGGAGCCGGGGCCTGCCCGCGGCCCGCTCCGGGGCCTGGGGCTGCCGGGCTTCCCCGGCGGGCGGGAGGCGAGGAGCGGAGCGGGCCCGCGGCCCACCTTAACGCACCCTCCGGTGGCTCCGGGGCTCCGGTGAGGTGGCCTAGCGGCCGGCCGTGCGGTTTAATCTCTCTTTGCATCGGCTTCTTTGTTTCTTTTAAATATCTCTCTTGGGTTTTTGAAAGACCGATGAAGTTTTAAACACAACAGATCCCTGCGATTGTTCTGTCCGTGGTGTATATAGTTCTATTTTTCATACATTGTGGCTTTATAACGTAAGTTTTCACAAGTAGCTGCTTTGTTTCACATCAGCCGTGACAGGTGAGTACCTGTGCGCAGTGGCGGGAAGAGGAGGCCGTGCAGGCCTGTGCTCGGACCCTCGACAGCCTTTGCAAGGCCCGGAGCGTGGGCTAGAGGGCCTGGAGAGATGGCGTAACCCCTTCACCTGCACCGAAATACCTGTGCCGAGTTTTGAAAATGCAGATGCTTGTGAATTCTACCTGCGTGCATCCAGTGTCAGGGTCTGTGCCATTAGCTTTGCACTGCCGCCTCACTCCTCAGTCTTGTCAGGGCTCGTCCCAAATTATTTTCTTTGATTTCGTTCCCTAAGTACAAAGTCTAAAGTGCAAAATCGTCATGCAAGCAGATACGCTGTGTACATATATTCTCCCTAGCCAATATAATATTAAGTTTGTTTTAATATATGTTTACTTCCTGCCTGAAATATGTGTCTTGGGATTTTTGTTTTGTTCTGTCTGTAGCAATGGCTTCAGGAACAGCACTGATTTATGATGAGGAGATGACCACTCATAAACTACTTTGGAGTGAGTAAGTCACTGCCATCATTTTTACGAATAGATTCTTATTAGGACTTCTGAGAGAAATACCAAGTAAATGCAGTTTTTGTAAATGTAACCTGAAATACCTAGTGATAGATACCCTGTCCTTTTCCTGGTAAATAGAGTCTTTCCTTTTGGAGAAAAATTTTTATTTTACTCCCAGTTTGTATCAAGATGCCGTAATGATAATCTGAAGCTGGATTCGAGAGGCTGTAGGCCTCCAGTCTGGTAAGCCTTAACAAGAAGTGTTACCTTTAGGCATCTGAGTAGCCCCCTAAATAAAGTATATTCAGCTAATTAAATTTTTTATAAAGCTAAAGTATCATTGATCTTGGAAAAAATATGTGGATATACTCACTCAGCTGAAACCCATCAATTAAATTAAATTAGAAATTGGTATATGCCATGTGCTTAGATTTACATAAATTAGACCAGTACCTTTGCAGTGCTCAGAGTAACAGTCCGCTGTTGCCTTCTCTCCCAAACCCACTTTGCCTCTGTTCACCTTCATTGTAATCTACAGCTTTTCATTTCAGCATTCTTGTGTCTGTAGTTAACAAAAAATGATGCTATTGTGTTTCTTTTTTATTTAAGAACCATATATATTTTTCTGCTTCCATATTTTAGAACCAATTTTTGGCTCAATTCCAAAACAAAAAGTATTTAAAGGTTTTATTTTTCTTTTATTCTCACATGCTTGGGGAAGAGTGGCTGGAGAGCTGCATGGTGGAAAAGGACCTGGGGGTGTTGGTTGATAGCCACCTGAACGTGAGCCAGCAGTGTGCTCAGGTGGCCAAGAGGGCCAATGGCATCCTGGCTTGTGCATTGGTGTAAATGCACTTGAGTTGGGCACCGGTCTCTTCTCCCAAGTAACAAGCGATAGAACAAGAGGAAATGGGCTCAAGTTGCACCAGGGCAGGTTTAGGTTGGATATTGGGAAAAACTTCTTCACCCAAAGGGTAGTCAGGCACTGGAACAGGCTGCCCAGGGAAGTAGTTGAGTCTCCATCCCTGGAGGTATTTAAAAGACGGGTAGATGTGGTGCTTAGGGACATGGTTTAGTGGTGGACTTGGCAGCACTAGGTTAACGGTTGGACTCGATGATCTTAAAGGTCTTTTCCAACCTAAACAATTTCTATGATTCTATGTCCCTTCATGAGTGTAATGAATCTTCTTACAGTGGGAAGTTAAAAGCCAGGCATCATGGAGTGTATTCATTAGCTGTGCTGGTATGGTATTATAGTAATATGATTATTGCTTATTTTTAGTCCTGTTTGTGATATTGAAGTGCCAGAAAGGCTGTCATCCTCCTATGAGCAGCTTAAATGTTACCATCTTGTGGAAAGATGTGTCCACGTGCCTGCCAGAGAAGGAAGCGAGGAGGAGATCCTGTTGGTTCACAGGTCTGAAACTTACTTTCATCACTGTTCAGATTAATTCAATGAAATAACAGATCTCATTACCTCCAGGTCGTATTTTGCTCCATTTGAAAAGGTCTGCTCCAAAACTCAATGACTTCCAGTAATTTCAATGGAAAATGTGTCATGCTAAAAGTTAGACAAATAACGTGGAGTATGGTGTAAGTGCTGAAGTATGAATCTGCTATTCCACTAAATCCCCCTTGTCGCTCTTTGGGTTCTTAAGCAATGAATGATGATTTATATGCAGGATTAAAAGTAAACTTCTAATAAAAATGGGGACAATACTTCAAAAACTGTAGAAAAATAGATATTCCTTTGGCAAGATAATATCCTTCTCTTTCTACTAAGCATCTTTGAGATAGCGTGAACGAAACAGAAAAACTTTGCAGCTAATTCTGGTGTAGAGTTCAGGGGAACAGCGGCCTGCCTGTTCTGAAGTCATGTCACTGAAGTCTGCTCTAGCATTTGTCACCTCGGTGTGATGATTGTGCAACCAACTGCAGATGATTCTGTGTGTTGCTCGTGCACTCATTTGCTCTTGTCAGGGAGCAGCAAGGGCAGCCTTCTCTGAAAGGCAAGGGGAGTCAGGAGCAGAGCATGATGACAAAGCAGCCAGAGGCAGCGGCTTCATGGACAAGAGCACAATCCCACAATGCCCAAACGAGGCGAGCAGCACAGGTCCAGTGAGGGTAACCAGATTCAGCCATGAGTTTAGATTGCCTGACAAGGTCATAGTGACACAGCAGGTCTGAGGTCAAGCTAGAGAGTCAGCCCACAGGTCAGGGTCCAGGTCCAGATCTGTGGGGCTCATGGCCAGACACAGACACGGCTACGCAACACAGCTGCAGTGTAGCCAGGGGTGAGAGCCTTATCTTAAAAGCACATGCCAGGGGAAGGAGGGAGAGCCTCTGCTGAGACTTCTTAGCAGAGCTGATTGCAGGGAACCTCTGCTGAGGCTCCTTCTAGCTCCTTCTTACAAGGTGACCAGCTGTACTCTCTCTAAGCTGGTTCTGAACCTGGCAGCCAAACCCCAGGAGGGAAGGGATGCACTCAGGGCCCTCACACCTGTGACAAGGACCATAGCTTGATCACAAGTCATGCTTAAATTTTCAGATTCCAGAACAGTATTTTTCCTTGGAACATACTTGTTTGTTAGAATGCAATTAGTGCTGTGTACCCATATAATTTATTTTCATAGTAAATACACTGCTGATTGGGTACTGAAGAGACTTGATCACTGTTCCCAGTTGAGTTGCTCCTGCTAGATGACTTGGGGACAAATGACTTCACTAAGTCTTGTCTTGACTTCACTAAGTCTTGTCTTCGTTTCCATAGGTAAGTTAGAGATAATAGAGCTCTTTCCTTTCTAAAACACTTTTAGATTGAAACAAATATATGACTCCTATAAAAATGTTTTGCATGTGCTCACAGTTAGTTATGAGGCTGCTGATGAACTTAAACTAGTAATTATACAGTCATTGGGGTTCATATGGTTTTATTCCGTTAACACCTTCATTTTGAAGCCACTGTTTAGCTTTATTTCCATTAGGCAGCACTAGTACGTCTCATTTCGTTGTGAAACTGTGGTTGCTTTGGCATTGTCCACCTAGAGGAACACGTGGTCACTGTGTCCTGGATTAGGGCACAGATGGGAGAGCAGATGCCACCAGCCTCCATTTGTGGCTCACTACACAAGGGCAGGAGAGCAGTGACAGAATTGGGGGAGCATTGATTCTAGTGTCTTAGTAGTTATTGCGCTTTTGAACCAGCAAAAAGAGGGAGTTAGTACACACCTGATAAGGGATTCATTCAAATACTTGTTTTCCATAGAACAAGGGAGCACTAGACACACATTCACAGAGTTATAATTCACACTCTGATGACTGTCAGAATCCTGATTTAATTCTTGTTGAGACAGTATCTATATGTAGCATTGATTGCAAAATAGGTTGTTGCATGATGAACAAAGAGCCTTTTTTTGAAAGCAAGACTAATTGCTCTTGCCACTGGAAAAGGGAGAGGAATGTCATATTCTTAATGACATCCAAGAACCCTTGCTTTCATAGTGCTCCTTATTTTTATCACTATATCCTGTAACTAGTGTTCCAGAGTACCTATTGGACTTGTGAAGTCTCACAGAATGCCCCTTTTAACATATATTCTGTGACTTTGAATTACATTTTGCATTAAAAAAAAAAATCTTTATAGGTCTATCTGCTTAGCTAAGTGTTGTGTTAATCTCTCTCTCCTCCGCAGTCCAGAACATTTGGAAGTGGCGAAAAGCACCCAGACAATGAATGAAGAGGAACTGAAAAGAGTCTCTGGAAATTATGATGCTTTTTTCTTTCATCCGGTGCGTAAGTTAAACGGCTTCCTCCATTGGGATTTACAAGTATTTGTGGTTTTGCATCTGAGTGGCAATTTTCTAAGTAGGGGAAAATTAGCAATACATTTTTTGCTATTTAAGTGGACTTAAATATATTTATGACATTATTGTTATCTGTTTCAAGTTTAGTATAAGGCTGTAATTTAAATTGGTTAAGTGTCCTATCACCTATTCTGTAATTGCATCATGCCAGTATAGCACACTACTCGGATTTTAGCTCTATTTTTGTCACTTAATGTCACTGTAGACCATTAGTGACCTGCAAATCACATTTTGGTAATGGTCACTCTTAAATGTTGTGCCAGGTAATGTAGGTGAAGTCTTTCGTGTTTTGTTTCTGTAAGGTTTCATTCCTTATTTTCAAAGATGCCATGTTATTCCACTGGTCAGTTCAATATGTCCATCTCATGTTTCTTAACTGCTCCAGAGAGAACATCCTTATAAAGGATATGGTGATCACAGGTAAACCTAGTAGAAAGCACATTAGAATTTGTGTTGTAAAATCCTGCTTTCAACTGTCTGCGTGCAACCTCAGTACGGTAGACTTATGTCAAGACAATTTGCTGTTGGGGTGCAAAAGCACATCATGTGTGATTAGTTTAAAACAAGCTGATGAGTGATGGATGATAACTAAGAGATTCTCTTTTTCAGAACACTTACCGCTGTGCCAGACTAGCAGTAGGAGCAACTTTGCAGCTGGTGGATGCTGTGATGTCAGGAAAAGTGTGCAATGGAATGGCACTAGTAAGGTAAGAAAACATGTGAGAAAGTCTTCACTTCTCCCCAAAGTTTCCTTTGTTGTGAGTAACAATATAAAACTTTGGTTTAGACCTCCAGGTCACCACAGCCAGAGAAATGCAGCTAATGGATTCTGTTTGTTCAACAATGTTGCTATTGCAGCAGAATATGCAAAACTGAAATATGGTCTACAGAGGTAAGTGCATGGTTGACCCTAGGGAAGCTTATCATATGCAAATATGGCATTTAGATAACTGTTTGTCGTACTGCTTTAGATTAATGTCTAGAGCTTTCTGGGTGTCATGTAACTCTTGGGACAGAAAAACATTATTCATCTGTACCTCACTTAGATCAAGATGCTGTGGTTCTTCCACTGAATGTTTTCTTTTACTGATCTATGCAGAATCCTAATTGTTGACTGGGATGTGCACCACGGGCAAGGAACTCAATATGTATTTGAAGAGGATCCAAGGTTTGAAGGATATTTTATTTATTTTTTATGTTAGCTGGTTAAATATTGCTTTCCTCTGTAATGAATAAGATTTCTTAACTTTCTAAAACTAGAATCTTACAAAACACGAAACGTTCTCCTTGCTGTTGTAGTCACTGTTGTTTTTACTTGTTATCAAATAGACGGAAAATTCTAACAAAAAGAAATACGTAAATCTATTCTACTGTAAAGAATAACAAAGTGAGCAATATTTGCTATGGTAACAGAGGGTAGCCGAGAGAACACCTGCGTGAGGTGCGAGCAGGTGGACAATCTGCTCAGCATGGTGGCTGAGCTGAAAGAGGAAGTTGCAAGGCTGAGGAGTATCAGGGAGTGCGAGAGGGAGATAGACTGGTGGAGCCACTCCCTACCATCCCTGAGACCAGCACACCAGATGGAACCATCAAGAGAAGGAGAGGCTCCCCTACCCTCTTGCCACCAGGCAGAAGGAGGGGACCTAAGAGATGGAGGGGGATGGAAACAGATCCCTGCTCGGCGCAGCAGGCGAGTCCTCTGCCAGCCTACCTCGCCCCCCCCAGGTGCCCGTACACAATAGGTATGAGGCTCTGGACCTTGAGGGCCGGGAGGACGAAGAAGCTGATAGTAAACCATCCAGGGAATTGACTAGGGGGAACCAGTCAGCCCCACGCATCACAACAACAACTAGTAAAAAAAAAAGAAGGGTAATTGTCATAGGAGACTCCCTTCTGAGGGGAACAGAGGGCCCAATATGCCGACCGGACCCATCCCATAGGGAAGTCTGCTGCCTCCCTGGGGCGAGGATAAGAAGCATTACTAGGAAGCTCCCTAAGCTGGTCAAATCATCTGATTATTATCTGTTACTGGTTGTATAGGTTGGCAGTGACGAGGTAGCTGATAGAGGTGTAAAGTCAATCAAAAGAGATTTTAGAGAACTGGGGCCATTACTTGTAGGATCAGGAGCACAGGTGGTGTTCTCCTCCATCCCATCAGTAGCTGGGAAGCATATAGAAAGGAACAGGAAGACCCACCTCATCAACACATGGCTTAGAGGCTGGTGCCAGAGGTGGAACTTTGGGTTTTTCAACCATGGGGAAGTTTACATGGCACCGGGCCTGCTGGAGGCAGATGGGGTTCACCTGTCGCCAAAGGGGAAAAGGATTATGGCTCAGGAGTTAGCAGACCTCATTGAGAGAGCTTTAAACTAGACTCGAAGGGGGAAGGGGATAAAACCAGTCCTGCTAGGGACGAGCCCAGGGGTGTCACGCCTGTGTCAGAGAAGAGATCGATAGCCCAACTCAAGTGCATTTACACCAATGAATGGAGCCAAATCCAGTTGGCAACCGGTCACGAGTGGTGTTCCCCAAGGCTCAGTGTTGGGGCCGGTCCTGTTCAGTATCTTTATCGATGATCTGGATGAGGGGATTGAGTGCACCCTCAGTAAGTTTGCAGATGACACCAAGTTGGGTGGGAGTGTCGATCTGCTGGAGGGTAGGAAGGCCCTGCAGAGGGACCTGGACAGGCTGGATTGTTGGGCCGGGGCCAACTGTATGAGGTTCAACAAGGCCAAGTGCCGGGTCCTGCACTTGCGTCACAACAACCCCAGGCAACGCTACTGGCTTGGGGAGGAGTGGCTGGAAAGCAGCCTGGCTGAAAAGGACCTGGGGGTGATGGTTGACAGCCGCCTAAACATGAGCCAGCAGTGTGCCAAGGTGGCCAAGAGGGCCAACGGCATCCTGGCTTGTATCAGGAATAGTGTGGCCAGCAGGACCAGGGAGGTGATAGTGCCCCTGTATTCAGCACTGGTGAGGCCGCACCTCGAATACTGTGTTCAGTTTTGGGCCCGTCAATTCAAGAAGGACATCGAGGTGCTGGAGTGTGTCCAGAGAAGGGCAACAAGGTTGGTGAAGGGTCTAGAGCACAAGTCTTATGAGGAGCGGCTGAGGGAGCTGGGGTTGTTTAGTTTGGAGAAGAGGAGGCTGAGGGGAGACCTTCTTGCCCTCTACAACTACCTGAAAGGAGGTTGTAGAGAGGTGGGGGTCGGTCTCTTCTCCCAAGTAACAAGCGACAGGACGAGAGCAGATGGCCTCAAGCTGCGCCAGGGTAAGTTTAGGTTAGATATTAGGAAAAACTTCTTTACTGAAAGAGTAGTCAGGCACTGGAACAGGCTGCCCAGGGAAGTGGTTGAGTCCCCATCCCTGGAGGTATTTAAAAGATGGGTAGATGCGGTGCTTGAGGACATGGTTTAGTGGTGGACTTGGCGGTGGTAGGTTAACGGTTGGACCTGATGATCCTAAGGGTCTTTTCCAACCTTAACGATTCTATGATTCTATGAATATGACTACCTTAGTTTGCCAGTAGTAAGATCCCTCTGTGACAGCATTCAGGTAATATCTCTAGTCTCTCTATTCAGGAATCTCTCACTTCAAGTATTCAAGTAGTAGTTGGATAAAACACATTGTTTTCTGAAAAACCGCAGAATTAGATTTTAGAAACAAGTCTGCTCTTCTGAAAATGCCTTGTCTTTGATGTGAAGGGATTACATGCTGTCCTGGTTTTGGCTGGGATGGAGTTGGTTTTCTTCCTGGTAGCCGGTATGGGGCTGTGTTTTGGGTTTAGGTTGAGAACAATGTCGATGATACACTGATGTTTTGGTTCTTGTTAAGTAGTGCTAAGTACTTGCTAAGTGGTGCTCACACTGGTCAAGGACCTTTCAGCTTCCCATGCTCTGCCAGGGGCACGGGAGGCTGGGAGGGGGCACAGCCGGGGCAGCTGACTCAGACTGGGCGGGGGGCTATTCCATACCACGTGACGTCATGCTCAGTATATAAGCAGGGGAGTTGGCCGGGGAGGGGTTCGAGCGCTGCTTGGGGGAGGTGCTGGGCATCGGTTGGCGGGTGGTGAGCAATTGTACAGTGTACCGCTTGCTTTGTATTATTACTGTTCCTTTTTTTTTATTTTACTTTAGTTATTAAACTGTTTTTATCTCAACCCACGAGTTTTCCCCTTTTGCCCTTCCGATCCTCTCCCCCATCCCACCGGTGGGGGGGGTGAGCGAGCGGCTGCGTGGTGCTTAGTTGCTGGCTGGGGTTAAACCACGACACATGCATACAAGAAATTTTTAGCAGTTGTCCTAGGTTAATTTTGGCATAGGACCTGCTGTACCAAAGATCTACTGTACCAAGTTTCACAGTCCAAGTCCATTAAGAGAACTAAGGGAAAGGACGATTCTATTTTCATGATTTTAGTCATTACAGCCACCAGGTTCAGGATATAAAGTCAGTTGCAGAATCTTTTCTTCAAGTTGGATTTGTTTCTTGTATCTTTCAGTGTTTTGTATTTTTCCTGGCATCGCTATGAACATCAGGAATTCTGGCCATCACTCAAAGAATCTGATTATGATGCTGTGGGTCTGGGAAAAGGAAGAGGTTTTAACATAAATTTGCCTTGGAATAAGGTAAATGTTGTTTACAGCACACTAAAGCAAATGCAGTAGCTTTCTATCTCATGCTTTATGTAACGCTTTCTGAGAAGTGCACTGCTTCACTTGCTTGGCAGATATCTTAGCACAGTGCACCTCCTTCCTGTCAGTGGAATGTCTGCTGAGAAATGTGGCTCAGAATATGATAATGTTTTTTTTTAAAAAAAAAAAAAAAAAAGAAGAAGAGAGAGAGAAACAGGCACATATTCTTTTTTTCTTGAATATCTTGTCTAGGCATCAAAACAGAAAGTGTTTCAGGAAACGATTACAACCATCCTTGTTCAGCAGAGAAAAATGGTGGATATTTATGCACTTCACTTAAATGGAGTTTGTTTTACTTGACCTCATAAGGTTCTCTTATCTTTAACTTTTGATACTATCTTTCCCTAAAGTCTTGAAGAACCTCTAGAAAATTTGTTATTCCAACAGGAAAATATGACCTGTATTTCTCACATTTTGCAGATTGGGATGGGAAATTCAGATTATCTTGCTGCGTTTTTCCATGTGTTGCTTCCAGTGGCTTTTGAGGTAATTTTTTACTGCTCTGCTATTTGAATAGCAAACCCAAAGACTACTTCCTAAGTACTTCTTAAGCAGGTACCATTGAATATTTTGTAGAAATGCAGTAATTGCCAGTAGCACAGTTAACACATTATTTCTGCTGGTATGAATAATGTCCTGATCACCTGAATAATACTTATGGAATGTTAGCTTTTAATATTCAATATAATCATCTGCAACTTCTCTAGCAGGAATGAAAATAGTATAAAAGGGTAATCTTAGTTTTTATTCAAGGAGAGTCTTTATTTGTCTTCATATTCTAGCTGGAAAAACAGCTGAACATGGTACAGTTGAAATCCAGTACAAAATTGAAAATAGGCCATAAGAATGTGCTACAACTCTGTCTGTTTTATAACAGTTTGATCCTGAATTGGTTCTTGTCTCCTCTGGCTACGATTCTGGAATTGGAGACCCTGAAGTAAGTAACTTGTTGTGGCCTTTGTGTTGTCAGTCATGAATCTGTTTGCAAAATATTCCTACCTCTTAAATGTCCTGTGATTGCTAGGTGAAATTCACCTTGACCAAGCTAAAAATACATGTTTGAGTCTTTAAGCTGACCCCAGCTCATTAAATACTACAAGAAGACATGTAAAGACAAATTATCCCATAGGTGTAATTACTGTGTTGGTTTTTACACCTTCCTTTAAAGCAGTTGGTTCAGCATTTTATTAGATACAATGAGAGGCAGATGTTCCAGTATTCCAACTTGGACTCATGTATTTCAGATTGTATAGGGTTTTTTTACCAATGTTTTTGATTCGGGGTTTTCTCTCTTAAAATTTTTTATTTGATTTAGGGTCAGATGAATGCCACTCCTGAGGTTTTTGCCCACCTTACCCATTTCCTGATGCAGTTAGCTAATGGAAAGCTGTGTGTCATCCTAGAGGTAAAGTCTTTGGAAACTTACTCCCAGGGGAAGGGTCTTTGTATTAGAGCCGTATGGGGCAAGGTAGAAGCTCAGAAGCAAAACTTCTTAACAAAATAATTTATACTTTTTATCTTTCTTTTGAGAATCAGGAATGCAAAAATGGCTAAGATTTGACAATGCTCTTACACATTAAAAGAAATGCATGTCTGAAACTGATTTTTTATAACTTAAAATTTTGAAACAGAAGAGCATATGTTCATTGTTCAGAAAAACATATCCTCCACAGATATGCTCAGTTCTTGTGAACAGTGACTAGATTGCTGCTCTGGACAGTCCCCAACTCATTAAAATGTATTTAGTGAATAAGCTGCATTACCAATGTTTTTCAAGTATGTCTTACTCCAGGAGAGTTTAAAAAACCTTTAACCTAAATACACTCTTACTTAGTAACAGAGCCCTTACTAAATTCCATCTTTTTTGATTAAAAGCCTCTATGCAAGTTCTTTTTTTAAGAGCGCTTTTTAAAAAAAAAAAAAACAAACCAGAAACAAGAAAACAATTAAAAATGTTTCCTCCTTTTGAAATCTAGATTTCAACTCCCTGTTTCTGCTGCATGCTAGACAAATGGTGGCTTTTCAGGTAAATAAGTGTGTGGAATAGTACTGCCAACAAGGTCTCCAAGAGTGAACTGTTTATGAATTGATTCACTTGACGTCTGTTTTGCATGACCTTTCTTCCATCATTGTTGTCTCCAGGAGGTTATTACAGATATTTCTGTCTACTAGCTGAAGTGCAAATAAGCATCCCCTCCTAATACAGATGGTGTGACTGCTCCATAGGGGGTATGCAGGAAGCAGTCTATCATCCGCAATCTAGCTGTCTTAAATCTTATCTTCAGTTGTTTTCCAAAATCTGCCAAACCATTAGGACAACCATATCTTACAAGTGTTAGGCTGTGGGAGATTTCCCTTGTACAGACATTTTAGAGGACAGTGATAGTATTTGCCGTCTAAGGAATCTTCCACGAGAATTGTTGAAGATGCCATATCATGGATAGGAATGGAGAAGGCATATGTTTCCAGGGTTTTCATGGCAAAGTCATGACTGATTTCCAAAATGCATTGAACCATGATAAAGTGAGTTGAATCATGGGATGCCAGTGAAGTTCAGCAAGTAGCCTCTAACTTACTGTTTTCATATTGAAAATCATTGACTTAGATGTACTTGCATATCATTTTCCATTTCTGTAAATTCAGATATATTTCAAAAGTTTAATTTATTTTCCATGGTGGTATTCAGATAGATGTTACAAGTACTTGTCCCTTAGGTGACACAAAATACTTTTTTTTTCTAGGGTGGATACCACTTAAAGTCATTGTCTGAATCAGTCTGCATGACTGTAAAAACTTTGCTTGGAGATCCTGTACCTCAAATAACTGGAGAAATGGCACCTTGCCTAAGGTAAGCATATGAAGAATTTTAGAACAACCCATGTATTTAGTCTCTGATAAAGACATGCATGCTTTGAACGTTTTGCTGAAGTAAGGTTTTAATATGATGCTTTATAATATATTATTTTCTGCTTTGGATAACTTTCTTTCCAAAAAAGTCATCTAAGGTATAGTTTTGTATGCTTTTGTTTCTGAAATGATTTCAAGTTGCGAGAACTTCTTAATGGCTTATAATTCTATGCTATTTATCCTTGGGCCTTGTTATCCTGTAGAGATCCATCTCACTCAAGGCTGAGACAATCTGTTCCTGAACAGATAGTCTTGCTTTTGAGTGAATCTAATTACATCTTCACATTCTGTAGCTAAAATCTCTGACAGAGCAAAGACAGACAGGTGAAATCTTGCCTTTCCTGAAGTGAGGGGCAGGTGTGTTTCCTCCAACAGCAGGGTCGGGATTTCAGTCAATGTGTGTAAACGTGTGTACGTACCGCATGTGTTCTTCACTTTTCTTTTTTGCCTCTTGAATCTAATCTTTCCAAGCAATCTGCCCATTGACTCTCATTCTCTTTATCTTTCTGTCCTTCATTCTTGGAATAGACCACAGCTTCTTCATTTTCAATTGGATTTTTTGGTTTTGCTTTTTCATTGAGGTAAATTTTGTTTCTTGTATTTTCATTAGTGCTAATAGTGTTAATCCTGTTTCTTTTGTAGTGCTGTTGAATCTATTCAAAATGTGAGAGCAGCACATAAACCCTACTGGAAATGGTTGATGTATGAAGGTAATTTCTCTTTCTTCAAGCAAATGGGATTGGTAAATGGATTCATACAGAAATTCCAAATGATTAATACTGGTGGATTAAAATAATTGAACTATCAGTTATTCATCAAGTAACTGATGAAGCACTGTGAGGCTTCATTCAAGGCCTTGTCTTCAGCTGGTCTGAAAAGAACTTCTGAGGCTGGCAAACATTACACCAAAAAGCAGCGCTTTGATATCTTTGTTTGAGGATCCTGTTTTCTGTGTCAAAAATATGGGCATAAGATTTATTAGCATTTATGACCTTTCGCTAGATTAAAACGAATGTATCAGAACTGAAAAATAACATCTGTGGCAGGAAACATTGTAGCTAGTCCATGGAAATAAACATACATACTGTGAATACAGATGTACTCTGTTTTGTAAATAAATGCAACCAAATATTAACACACAGCTCAGGAATTAGTACATGTGAAACTCCTCTTTTTTTTTTTTCTCTAGACACATCATTTTTACTAAATTTGAGCACCAAATCACACCCACTAAAGAAGGCTAATACAAATCCCTCCACAGAACAGGAATCTAAGATGACTAACAACGATGAAACTGTCAAAGTAGAAAGGTTTTTGGAACTGCACATGAAAAATATTCTATTTCCAGTGCCTCCCATCAAAACAGCAACAACAACTGACTCTAAAGGTTCAGCACATTTGCTCCCTGTACCCATTCATTTGGTGAAGGAAATGGACAAAACTGAAATAACAGCTCTTGTCAGGTTGGTCCTATCTATTTAATTGTCAACATAATTGTGAGGATGAGAGGTCTCTGTACAGACTGTTGTCTAGCTCTCTCTCTGCCACGGTCATCTTTTTGGCCTTAGTCTACTCAGTTATAGCCAGAGTTTCTTTCTTTGAAAAATGAGGACACTGGTGTTGATTATCACTCGTAGCCTTGAAGTCCTTTAAAGAACTAATCAGAATACTTTTAGAGAAAACTGTTTCAATGGAGATAGAACAGTTAGTGCAAATGTATTCATTTAGAAAGAAATTTTGCTAGGAAGGTGCCTTAAAGCTCTGTGTTCACTTTTAGTTGAAAAAAATACCAAACTGGTCTGATTTGAGAAGCTCAACTTCTTGTCTTAGAAAGTCTAATTTTGACAGAGCTCTATTTCCTGAATATTGTCAGACATTTTTGTTTTCTTTCCAGAGCAGAGTGAAGACAGGTTTATAAAGCTCAAGACTGTCACGCAACAGTGTTGTCATCTTCCTGCTAGAGCTAGATTTTTGAGAATGAATGTGTAGCACCTATACAAAATGTACCCCGTCAATACTAACTGCTAAGTACCATATCAGTGTCCTCTTCGAAAGCATTATTGCCTCTAACCTAGTTTTTCTTCATGTAATTTATTTTACAGTGACTTTTATGCAGACCTTGTAAAAGAGGACAAAACTTTGCTCTCTCTTGGCAGTATGATGGCCATCCTAGATAAAATACTTAAGAAGGAGGTAATAATAAACTGCTTTGATCTTGCGGGGTGGGGAGAGAGTTGGATTCCTCTGATTTCTGCTTCTACTATATCGTCATCCAGGTATTGGTTACTGTGTAGTTCATGACCCCACTAATAAATCACAGCTAGAATGTGCTTAGCTACAAGAGTGAGTATGCAAGATGAGAAAACAACTGTTTAGGGATAGTTGTTAACCCCAAGACATCTTTCTAATGATATTTGGACAAGACGTTGTCCTGCTTTTCTGCAGTCACAGCATATGAATCAGTAACAACCTTCTCATCACTCTCGGACATACAGGTGAGCCAGGCATTCACTCTTCCAGTTAAGGGGAGCAGGTGCTGTATCAAGCACCAGTGAGCAGCAGCAAGAGATCTGAGCAAGAAATGTCATAAATTTTCCTGTCTCAGTGCACAGAGTTTTGCTTTCTGTCTTCAGGACAGAGTTTACTTCTGCATTACCCTTCATTACAAGATGCCATGCTATGTGCAGCTGCATCCACTTACCATTATTTGTACAATTTACTCAGAGTAAATTTTGATTTACATGCACACACACACGCATGCACATATTGCTTTAGTGGAGCTCTTGAAAACACCACTGTATGCTGTGATTCTGAACAGAGTAATTAGAATTCAGCATTTTGATTCTTGCAGGGTCAGGAATGAAGAGAAGGCTTAGAGGGTACACATTTGTATTTATGTATAAAAACTTGGAGAAGCAAGGAGAAAAACTGCAAACAAGTAAACTAAAGATTATTACATCGTAATAAATCAGTCTCTCCCTTTGGATGAAAAGCACTCTTTAAAGTACAAGGCCTGTGAGAAAGAGTAGCTGCCAGAATGGTTTCTTTCTTGTAAGCCATTGTCTTGCTGTTGGAAGCCACATATGTAGATCTCAGGGACAAATTGCTACCATTATAAATGGCACATACCTCTAGGAGAGCCTAGAAATAGATTAAAAAAAATGGTAACTGGCAAAAAGAAATAGAACTTTTCATGAGTTGCAGATGCTATGCTGAGCTTTTTGTGTTGACAGGAGGAGTGAGAGCATGCATTATCTTTTTGCTTAGCTTTCATGTAGCGTTCAAAGCACTACACAACACAAATGAACACTGAAAGGTTGACTGAGTAATACTGTGATAGTATTTTCCAGAAAGGAATAGCTTGCCTAGGTTAAAGGAAGAGTCAGAATTAGAATTCGGGGACAAGCTCCTTTTCATAGGGTGTATTTTTCTGGTGCAGTTTGCCCACTGGCACACTGAATGTATCCAATATGCAGACTATGGAGAGAACAGTAAAGATGACTTTCCCCTGCAAATGCTATTTTTACAGTTGCCTTTCGGCATAGCACCATACTTTTGAAGTAACAGAACAGCTCTTGGCATAATGATCAAATACGGCCTTTCCGTAGAAAGTGAAGCAATAACATTTTCTTAACCCTACTATGATAGATCATTAAGATCCCTTTCATACAGCTGTAGCTTTGTTTGAATGATACATCCAAACAAGTAAAAATACAGTTGTTACAAATAAAAAAAGACAAGATCTTGTGCAGCATTAATTACTTCTGAATGAAAAATATATTTTGTAGGTATGCAACGGAATTGCAGAATCACCCACAGCTGCTGTGTCTGTTGCTGTTGCACTAAGACATTCTGTTCGTTTTGGATTTCAGAGGTGAATTTATATCTTTTGGATTTGGGGCCCTTTGACAAAATGTCAAAATAAGATAAAAGTGTGTGAAATATGGCAAAAATTGCCTTTGAAACCTTCATTTTAAAACAAATAGCATCTCCATACGCATAGCATTTTCAATATGTAGTACAAACAATAGTGTATACGCCAGCAAAGACCTTTTGCCTTACCAAAGGCAAAACATTTGTAAGGATGACTGCTGTGCTAGCCTGTGTTTTCTTTGTCAGATTTTGATTGTCGTTGGCCTGAGGACATTTTCTTGGTTTTGTTTTTTCTCCCCAGTATTTGGTGAGAGACAAGGAGTTCCCTTCAGCTGTCATAAATGTGTTTTCTTTATACTTCTAACGGACCAAATTCAGAAACAACATGCATTCTTTTTTATGCATCTAATCTACATTCAAACTCTTTAAACAAATTGCACTAATTGAAAAAAAAATACTTGTAGATGTAAATGTATGTATATTTTTCTTTGTTTTCTGCAGAGTGCTTTGTATATTTGTTGGAGACATGCAAATCATACCAAACAGGGAAGATGGGTGAGGTTTCTCTTTACTTCAGGGAGTCGAATCCCAAAGGCTTTATAAATGTTCATACGAGTCCATATGCATGATGAAATCTGCACTAAGGAATCAGTCATGAGCTGTTGTTCATTAAGTTTAGCTTGAGACAGAACATAAAACATCCCGAAATATATCTCTAAAGACAAACTGCTATCCCTAAATGCCACTTTATGAGTTTAGTGGTAGGTTTAAAGTATAATCCTTCTATATTAATTGAAATTTAGATTGTTATTGAAAATATAAAGTAATAAAGAAGGCAAATATTAATTATATAGGGTGTACCCCCCTATAACCGCAAGGGGCACATACTGCTGATGCTGAGTTCCTTATTGAAAGTCATCTTTACTTATCTATAAGTTTTTTTGCCACTTCCCCTTTTTCTTAAAAGTAACTTGCTCATAGTCTTCTTTAACACTCTTTTTAAAAATACCTTAAAAAGGATTTCAGTTTTAATTGGTGTTTACATTATAGCATGTAGTAATGCAGATAGTTATTTGCTCCTGTGTTATGAATTAGTATTTAAAGAATGATGAAATAAAAGATCTTTTTATCTCATTGGAAGTTGTTGGTTAAATACTCAGATGTGATTTTCATTTACAGAAGAATACTCATGATACATATTTGTGAGAAAGAACGGTCTGGAAAGACCAGCTCCAAACACTACATTTCTCTAAACTGGAAAGAGGTAAGATTCACTTTTTGGAAACAACATAAGAGAAAAACTTTTTTAACAGAAATAATAGAATATATTTACAAATTCATAAAATGACACTGAGAATTACACCCCTCACCGCAATTTGGACCTTTGAAAGTATTTCCTTGGCTTGCCCTTGCGAGGGTACTACTCCTTCACAGATCTTCGGAGTGTATTAGACTGCACAGGTTTGAGGAAATGTTCAGGAGCTACTGTAGTTTATCTTCAAGAAGGCAGAGTTGCAGTGCAGAGACACCAAGGAATAGATGAATAATCTGCATGTTTAATATAAAAATTGCTGTGAAAATAGATCAGTATCCTGTTTCCTAGGTCAATCAAAAGCTTTTTGAGATTCGCCTTACCGGTTTGTTTTATATCTGGGAATTTAGAGCTTTATATTTGTGCTAAACAGTTTCTCATTGTTGTTAAAGGATGCTGAAGGAAATGACTTCTTTTCTGCTGTACTTGGATTCATTCTTCCTGTAGCATATAGTTATCAACCAAACTTGACAGTAATAGCTGTTGGACCAAACAGGAGCCTTGGAATAAGGGAAATTTCCCTGCTTTTTGCTTTACTACAAGGATTAGCCGAGTCTCGAATTCTTGCAGTGATCGAGGTAAGAAGTGGTGCTAAGCCATGGTACTTCAAATTGCCATATTACATAACTGAGGACCAGTCTACCCCAGCTTTGTGTTTCTGATAGAGAGCATGGGAAAAGAAATAAAGAATATATGGATCTTTCCCTAGTCTAGTTTTGCCACATTAAGGATTTCTAAATTTAGGAAGTCAGAGGCTGTATTCAGACCAGTGTGTGGTAAGTGCCAGTGAGCGTATCTTCCATCAATTTGTCTAATCTCTTAACTCAACTTACACTCTTGGGTTCTGCAGCGTCTTGTGGCTGAGTAACACAATTTCTCTGTGAAACAGTGACTTTTGATTGCTTTTGTGCCTTCTAGTTCTTCTTTAATGAGAAACAATGAATAATTGTTCATGTATGCGATTTTATTCTAATCTGTTTCCCAGCAAGTATCCAGTTAAAGACATACTATTCATTAAGCTGCCAATTAAGTGGATTTTGACATACTTTATTCTGTAGTCTTATCAAATGTTATTTAATTTACAGTGCTGATACGTCAACTGTCTAAGCTAATATAATTTGTGCATTGATATATAGTATACAGAAACAGTGTATTTGCACATTACTAATTAGGATTATGAAATGGAAAGAATTATTGATATTCTGAAGGGTAAACTCAGAGATAAAAAAGAAGTTAGACATACATCTTTAAGAAATGACTGAGACTTTTATATTGGTACTCTGCAGGTAGCTCCATAACAGGATTATCCAATGTGTGTGGATTTTCTAATGCATTGGTTTGGCTTTTTAGAATAATTGAAAAAAGACTTCTACCTTTTAGAAATAAAATAGAGTTACAGTCATCAAAATAAATGTTAATAATCATATACTATGGACACGTCAGAATATAATTTCTGTGAGCAAATGACATAGATTTAGACTGTCAGGAGTCCAAAAATTGTCACTGTCTGATGAAGGAAAATACATCACTATTTTCTACAGATAGAAAATAAATGATGCATGAGTAAACAAGCTCCATGCTCCCCTTCCCTCCTAACATTTTCTGCCTTTAACCCAGCACTGTTTCTTTTCAATCACAAAAGGAAAACTGAGATTCTTTCTCTACTTGGGAAAAAAAAAGTTTTACAGGAGATAAAAATTAATTTACCTTTTTCAGAAAAAACTTCTCCATTTTGACACATTTTTATTTGAAAATTGAAAGTTGCTCATTCTTGCTACTACTAGTATTAGCAACTGAATTACAAAAGCTTGTTTTAAAATATTTCATGTATTATTGAAATGAAGAAAGTTTGGTTCCCAGGAGTATTTTTTTTTTCTTCTTAAATAGGATACAGAGATAAATTTAATGCAAAGTATAGCCAAAGTATTAGTGGGTGCTTCTACACCTCACTTTGGAGTTTATGTACCTCCTACCCAAGAAAAAGTAAATAAAATAAAAATACTAAGGGACCAGTTTCAGCAGGAATGGAAAATGCTTCAGTGCTCAGGTGAGTTGTCTATTTTTATCTTTAGTTCTTATGAATATATGGAAGTTTCTGAAAAGATGATAAAATACAGCTGGGTCCTGTAAGTCAGTGGGATATTAAAGTCAGTGGGAGCACATTGATCTAATGCGAAAAGGATGAAACTCTGAATTCTTCTAATTCTGCCACTTGAGCCAGAAAGCACTGAATTTCATAGCGTAATAACTGTACCCTTGGGAACTTTGAATACTGTTATTCCAAAATTTTGAAATTAAACTACTAAAATATTCCATGCTTAAAGAATGGTTAATAAGATGTGCACTGGCTCTGATTACTAATGTGTTTTCTGAATATAGCACAGAATCAGGTTACATTTTTATTTACGTTTCACTTGTCCACTTCACTTAATAATGATTACTCATGCTTAAAGTACATGCACAAATAGCTGAGGATTGGGTACTGCATTCGTATAGGAAGCAGATTAGGCAGCTATGTATGTTTTTAAGCATACTTTTCTAGAAACATTTATCATCTAGTGAATAACTTTTTCAACAGAGAAAGCAATGATAAAGGTGGGCATCTCTCTCTGAAAGAAAATGCCCTGCTCTCTTTCAAAAGAAATGGCCAAGAGCAGTGGTCTGGTTCCAAGAAAAATGTTCTTATGGTGTTGGGAATTGTGGTATGAGCTTGATTAATAACTGTTTTTCTTATTGCTGTTCTTTTCAGTGAAGGATGGGATTTCAGGGAATTGACTTCACTTCAGAATCATTTTACACAGCAGAAGAAAAAGAAAATGTGTTGCTGTTCATGTTGCCTTTTAAATCATCAGGAAAAGAGATGGTCGATCTCTAAGCAGAATAAGAGCCATTCACAATTGTCTCCTGTTTTTAAAATACTTGAAATCCATATTTTCAGCTAGAGAATTGTGCTTGCAAATTCTATATTGGTACTAATTATTCAAGACTGACACTTGAAAACAACTCCTGTACTTCATTACTGCAAATTGGGGCCTGTGTCATTTGTGACATTGTAAAGTCAGGCTTGCATATGCAGTAGCTTGACTGCATGAACGTTAAAGTCATGCAGAAGACAAGCATCTGAAATGAGCAATCATAATGGCCAAAACATTTTAATATTATTCAACATAATACCAGAGTGCTTGCACTGCTGCCACCACCACCATTTCATTGCGAGTTTAAACTGAACTGATTCCTTCAGATTAATGAAGGACCCTCAGGTCCTTCAGATTAATGAAATTTCATTTCATAATCTGATTTAAAGGATCCACCTGACATGGTCTATTCATTTAATTTTTCTGATGAGTAATTGTCAATTGCAAGAAGAAAGTAAAGCAGCTGAACAGCTATAGTGTATGCATTTCCTACATCGCACCTGTGTGATTAATTTCCTGAACTATCCAGGGCATGAGAGAAAAAAGAAAAATATTTTGCATATATAAAATTACAAATACATAATTGAATAAAGCAGTGTAAAGAGGACTTAGCTCTGCCCTCTTTTCAAATGTAAATTGTCTGATAACAAATAAAAACCCAAAGGCCTCAGAGATTTGGTAGTGGCCCAAGGCTGACATGATGTGAATTCCCAAAATCAAATAAACATCCCGAGGCAATAGCCATAGTACGCCTTGTTTTGCAGCATTCCAGATACGATTTTGGGCTCATTTTCAAGAGCACTTTTCTGTGATTGTGACTTCAATAATGTGACCTTTTGATTTCAAAAACTTCAAATTATGTTTATACTGGTGTTGCTACTGGGATCAACTTTATATAATTTGAATCACTAAATCTGCCTTCGCGGTTCTTTTTTGGTAACTGTTCCAGTGATTTCCCTCTCGTTCATACTGGTTTTCAGTTATTGCTGGATGGGAAATGATGCCCAACCCTTGAACATTTTGAAATGAAAGTCCCATTTCAAAAGAAACTAAAAGCCATGTCAAACATTTTCACAAACAAAAGTTGAAGAACAGAAAGATGTTCTGTTTCATACAGAATTTCTTTAAACTTACTTTTTGGAGTTTGAAGTTATTTACTTTAGATTGGAAACTGGGCAACGGCCAAATTTAGCTTCAAAATTTTTCAGATTTGTTGCTTTATTCTTCTCTCTCCCACTCTCTCCACTGAAAAAAACATTTTTTTTTTCTGGACAATTCAGCATTTTCAAGGAGAAAGCATTTTCTCAGGAATCTCTTCAGTTTGTTCCCTTTTACTTGTCTTCGTTCAACTGAATTTCTACAGCCAGTGTTTGAATGATACCAATGTTGATACCAGTGTTGTATTTTGATATGTATTTTTCTAAGATCTTGAACAAATTTATTAAAACATGAATTAAAAAAATGTGTAGTCTTGGTAAATTAGTTTGCAAATATTGTCAGAAGACTGCAGTTGCAGTCTGCACATCGGGACACAATACAGGCGTGGTTTATCGCTTTCTGGCGATAGCGTGTTATTTCTTGTACACTGAGTGGCAGCGTTAAAAGTAGGTATCGCAGGAACGGTTTAAAAATTGTGAACTGTCTCCACCGGCGTTTTACGTACCGGCGTTTGAGCCGCTCTGCGGTAACGGCGGGCGTGCGGTGCGGCAGCGCTCCCGGCGCGGGGAGCCGGGGCGCCCACGCCCGCGGCGGGGAGGCGGCGTTCCCGCCGCGGGGCTGCGAGGGCCCGCGGGCCTGGGCGCCGGCTGCCCGCGCCCCGCGGCAAAGAGCCGCTCTGCCCTGGGCGCCTTCCCGGCCGGGGCGCGGGCCGCCCCCCGCCGCCGCCTCAGCCTCCTCCCGCGCCACGGCCCGTCGCGCTCGCGTGACGTCGGCGGCGCCGTGCGCGGCGGCCGGCGCTGAGGGCGGGCGGGCGGGCGGGAGGCGGCTGTGGCGCCCCGCTGCCGCCGGCCCCGGGAGAGCCACCCCAGGTAGGGCAGGGGCGGTGGGGAGCCGCTGGGCGGCAGGAGGAGGAGGGCGGGGCGGCGGGGCAGGGGGGCCGGGGGCGGCGGGGCAGCCCCTCGGGTGCGGGGGACGGTGCTGGTGTCAGCCTGCCCTGGCGGGGGCGAGGGGGAGGCTGGTACGCGTTTCTGGGGGGCGGGGGGGGCTGGGCCCGGCTCGATCCTTGGGGCGAGCCCCCGCCGCCGGGAGCTCCTCCGGGGGTGCGGGCACCCCCCGCGCCTTTTCGGTGGGTGCTTCAGAGGCGCCCCGGGGATGGCCGGTGGTCGTGCAGGCCGGCCCGGCGCTGCCGGGACCATCCGCGCCCGCATCTTCCCTCTGCGTGCCCCCGTGGCTTCTGCCGCGGGCACTGCGCAGGTGGGAGGGAGGTGGCGGGTGTCTCCTGAGGAACGCTGGAGTGGTGAGGCTGTTGGAGGTGTTCCCACATGAATCCTGCATTAGATCAGGACAATCTTCGCTGTTCTATTTCAGTCTGCCGAGCAAAATCAGGCGTCTAGAATTAAGTTTGCACCACCATCACTTTGCTCGTGATCAAAGTCATAGCGTTATTTTTATAGCCCATGTCCTAAATATGTGCTAGGTCAGTTTTCTTCTCTCTCATTTTGGGCTGTCTCAGTTTAAGTTAAAGCATACTCATCAATTTCTCATATACGTTATAAGTGTTTCTTCCTTTTCCTGATATTTTTCAGGTCTTCGCATGAAACCAGAGACCCAGACTGTAACTGCTGTAACCTGACAATTTGATTTGAAATGGAGAGCATTACGCAGTTGTTCAACGATTTGTGCGAAGCGCACTTGACAGGTTTGCCATGGAAGGTTCACCTGGGCAGGCAGAAGACCAGCAAGAGAAGGGCTAAGCAAAATCTGAAGAGGGTTGCTTATAATGCCCTGTTCATAAACCTTTTTCAAGACGAGGCTCGTAAGCTGCAATCAAATGTTTCCAGGCTTCCGGTGAAAAACAAAATCTTGATGCTGTCTTTCAACCTGAGAGTTGGTGGCCTGGGTGCTCAAGCGGATAGACTGGAGAATCTTGTGGAGGAACTGGAAACAGCTGAATGTTTACCGTTGACTGAAGTTAATTCTGTCTTGGATCTCTTAGTACAGCTTGCTGGAACAGGTCCTCCTCAGCTTGTGCCACAAAAAAAGGACTATTTTCTGAACAACAAATATGTTGGGAGAAATGTCAAATATCAGGGTTATGATTATTACGATGTGAGTGTATTTGAAGCTGATATACAGTCTCTGATAACAAATGAAGAATGTCAGTTCAACGACACAATTCAAAAGACGCTTCAGATAATGGAGGCTGCACCTGGCACTGGACTCCCCGCCATAGGGTTGTTCTCACAGAACTATCCTGCTGGTGACAAGTTTGAGAAAGAAACGCGGGTCTCGCTCTTCGGTGCTCTTGTCCATAGCCGTACATATGATATGGACATCAAGTTGGATTTACCACCAGTGCCTGACAATGCAGATTTGTCTGGACTTGCAATTAAAGTATGGTATCATTTGTTTTGGACTTAATAGTGTATGCATGCTTTCAATATGCCACTTCAAAACTATAGTTTAAAATATAGGTAGTTGTTTAATTTGTAATAGAAGCATATAGTGTTGGAATTTAAGATGGAGCACGGATCCTTTTCTTTGCTGAGAACCAGATAAGCTTTTTCGATACAGAGATGTATGATAACGAAAACCTTGGTCTTGTCCTGTAACTGTGTAAAGAGCCATCATGTGGCCATAGGCTTTATGAAGTTAAGCCATCAGCTGTATCTGTGCCTTCCCCACCCTAGTAATCTTTTGCTTGCATTTTTGCCTCCTTGTATATTGAACTCCTTTGCGTCGTTGCTTACTTGTTACTGTTCAGCCTGACTGCATAAGCATTGCTGTCTGAATGTATGTGGTTTGCTGTTCAGATTACATTACCTAACTTGTTGTATTTTCTTCTTGGCTTGTTGTATCTTAAAACATTTTTTTCAGTTGCTATATTTCATTGAACCTCCTAGTTCTCACTGTCCTTTTACCTTTTCAGCATGTACAGATTCTACTGTATCTTTTTTTCCCCTTTTGCTGTCCATTCTGTTTATTTTTGCTATGTTTTATTCTCATAGAAGTTCTAGATAAACTTTTTGTTTTTTTTTTCTTTCTTGCCATTTTTACTGCATGTAGGTAGGATTTTTATACTTTTGTACTTTTAATCCTCATTTTGTTCCCTCTGCTTAACATATGGATAGCTCTTGCAATTCCCTTAACTCAGGGTCTTAATTGAAACTTGAAGGCAGACACGTTAAAAAAGAAAACCCCTGTGCCATTCAATGTGCACATATGGATGCAACTTGTAACTTAAGGGAGGCAGAACCTTTTTGAGTAAGTGCTGTACTCCTTCCATCAGACTGGAAAATTTGTGATTTCTTGAACATGCTGCCTTTTATGTGGGTGTGATTGTCTTTTACTAAAATTGAGTACTATTCTGCACATACAACTCCTGTTGAGTGGGAATTGAGGATGTGGCATATACACTGTTTGGACACCTGCAGATTTTCTGCATATGAATAAGCATAAGGGAACGAACTATGTTAGTCATAGTTAACAAAATGTTTACAAATTTGAAGAGCTAGGGCCTGGATCATTTGCTCAAATGAAATACCGAGCAGTATGATTTTATTAGTGTTACATGTTGTTGAATATCCAGACCTCAGATTCTCAATTTGTAGAACTGTATGCTTACCGAAGGAGTAGGTTTCAAGTTTAACACCAACAAACTTAGTATGTTATTTTGATGGTGATTGTTGTTTTGTGTATAGGCATTAATACCCGTAGAGACTTATCAAACAAAAAGAGTGCTTACAGGAGAAACTTAAAATAGATATAAAGGGAGGGTAGAGGACACAGGTTGAGTCATGTAGAGTCAGTTGGTCACGAATGATAGCAGAACATCTTCTTTATTAGCATATATTTCTTCAGTAAAAAGTTTTCATGTATAACATTTGAACTCTCTCTGACAGGTTCCCCAAAGTATAGACCAGTCAGAAGATGAGGGTTTCCAGTCAGCGTCCAATCTGACTCCTGATTCTCAGTCAGAGCCGAGCATGACTCCAGACATAGACTTGTGGGATGCGGTGCTTACATATGGACCCAGCAAACGAAGATGTTGGGAAAGAATTGGATAGTATGTGTCTGATGTTACTGGAAAACTTACTATACATCATATGCAAATGTATGAAGGTGCATTTCATCTTGGTTCCAAATGACCTCAGTATAAATAGTGAAATGTGCATATTTAATTCACAGAATTCAATATAGTGCATTAATGATTGAGAAAGGAATAAAGGTCATGCAGTTTCAACAAACTAGTTCTTAGATAGCAGCTGTTTCATAGGAAGACGTAAAACAAAATCATCTTTGTCAAAAACACTGAAGGGATTATGGGAACACTTTGTGTGAAATGCAACGTTTTTCTAACTAATCTGACCTCTTATGCACTATGCAATTTATCTCAGTCTAAAATGATTCCATATTTTCAGTTTCAAAAGAGAAAGTAGTAGTTGTAGGGCACTAGAATAATTAAACCCATATCTCCCAGTGTTGTACAGTATTGTATTCCTTTTCCCTGTCTGTAACCAAAACCAAAATTATTCTAACAGATGTCTTGATGATGTAGTTAGACTTTTGGCTGTTGAGTAGAAGATGCATCTCCTGAGAGAAGGCTCTATGTAGCCCTGTTAAAGCTTCCTAGCTTCCCCAAAATGGAAGAAAAAAAATGCAGGTATGGCAGGTATCTTCCTTACATTCCTGATGGGCAGTGGTGTGCCTGGTTCTTGGAGAAACTTTGCTCTGTATGTTTTCTGTAATTTTAAGTAATAATCTAGTGATGTGTCTGTTGAAGTGTTATACAGTATTTTTCCAACTCTGAGACTGAGAAGCTCAGAAACTCAGAAGTTCCCTGATCTGATTTTTCAAAGCCACTGTAGCACACTTCAGCTTTGTTCCTAGTACAAGACAGTTTTTCTTGCTACCATTTAGACTAAGGATCTTAGAGTCAAATATAGACCATATGCTTGACAGCTTTCATGTAATATGTGCTACTAGAATTCAGAATTTTTGGAAGAAATGGAAGGAGAAATTGTTTTGGAGAAGATAGTAATCCTCACTGGGAAGAGCTAAAATGTGTTAATACAAGTCATTATAGCATTTTGAGCATATTGCTCTGTGACATATCTGAATATTAGTGTTACATGGACCCTGGAAATCTGGTTTATATTGACCTCATTTTCCTAATGTGAAAACTACGTCAGGGAAGGCCACAAAAAAAGCTGGTGATTCTCTATCAAGGTTTCTGTCTCTGAACTGATGCTCAAATGATCTCCCTATTTCTTCACTGTACTGCTTTTGGGCTACAGTTTCATTGACTGAATGCACATTCCCTTGAAAACATACTATATTACTAGTAGCTTTTTCTGTGGTCAATACTGGCTGTGTAAAATTCTGACATGCCTCTTTTTTCTTTAGAAGATATACTTCCTTCTTTTCATATAATCACCTTGTAATGTTATGTTTGCTCTTGACACAGCCCACCTGGTAAAAAAGAGGAACCGTATCTTACTGAAGCTGGGAGAGAAGCTTTTGACAAATTTTACAAACTTCGAGAAGGGGAATTGCAACTGTTCAGTAATACTGTACTTCAGCTTCCACAGCTTGTGCTAATGAAAGAACCCGAACTGGTGAAGGATGTCTTGAATGTCCTCATTGGTGTGGTATCCACTACATTTTCCCTCAATCAGGTATGGAAGATTTTTAACTGTGCTTCTTAGTCCTCTTCAATACATTTATTTCTTTTGAGGTCTTGCAGTTGTGGATACTGTTAAAAAGTTGAATGTGAACTAATGACAATAAGGCAGTATTTATATATTGCAATAATGATGTTCCTGCAATAGGCTAAGAGGATTTGTAGTCCTCTAAGTGAAAATATGTTTATGAATACTTGAAAATAGATGTGTAAATAGTTTTGTAGGTTGGATTTTCTTTAAGGAATTAGATAATGAGTCTTATTCTGTATATTTGAAAATACCATTCATACTCCTGAAATTTTGCTACGATTTAATATGTTTATCAATCTGTCCTAGTTATATAGTCTCAGTCACCAGAGTATCTAAACTGAAAATTTGTCTACTGTTATTTTTCTGTGTAAATGTTTGCTACTTTAATTCAGAATACAGCTATGAAATATTTGAATGCGCCTTTTTTTCCCTCCCTATATCTTTTTAGGCTGCTCAGACATTTGTGATAAAGGAGGGGGTATATGTATCTGGAACTTCACCAGAGACAATGCACAGCCTACTCTCGGAAGTTGCAGAGTATGGAACCTATTACACACGACTAAGTCGTTTTTCTCTTCAGCCTGTTTTAGATTCTACGTACAGCAAAGGCCTTGTGTTTCAGGTAAAGCAATTGTATTAAATCATCTAGATTTAGTGCGCCAATCATCTTAGGTAGAGAAAGTGACTTTGATTTTGTGTTAAGCTGGAATTTCTACATTCTGCAAGACTGCAAAGCATTTTAAGTGTAATGCTCGTCCCAGGTCAGCGATGAACAGTGCCACTGTGTTTAAATCACAGCTCTGTGTGCTCAGGGTTTGCTTGCACTGAAACACATGGTAAAAGGTCTTCATTAACTGAAGCGTGATTTGTTTAGTCATGTTGTTCTGGTGAGTACTAAAGGAGTATAATTTTAGATGTTTTAAAAACATTACATATTTATAGATTAAGATGTATAAAATTAAAATACAAGAACTTAATACAGGATGTATATATATAATATATATGTTTTTAAAAAATAAAAACTGCAATAGGGAAATATGATATTTAATAGCTTTAATTACTTTTTCTCAGTTCAGAATTAAGTGCAAATTTTCCCTGTCAGTCCTCTGTATATTATGCTGAACTGTACATACACTGTGTAATATCACGTGATTTAATCTCTTTCTAATGCATAGAATCAAGTTAGGATTGGTTATGAAAATGTATTCCTTCCGAATATTTGATTTACAGCAATGTTAATAGAAATTGAATAAGAAGGTCTCTCTCCTTGTCTTGTTAGAAAAAGTTCTAGACGAGTTTTTTCCAGTATCCAATTTAGGCATGCAAGTAAGGAAACAAGTTTCCCTAGGTTCATATTATAGCTGTTGGAGAAGGAGGAGCTCCTCAAAGGGCAATTCAAAGAAGCTGAACCAAGATGCTTTATTATACAGTGCGTGGGTACAGGCTCCATGCATTGGATGCGTAAAGAGTATAGAGGTGTCGTCTGGATAATTTGAATGTCTGAAGTCGCATGGACTCTTACTTTCCCCTTACTTTGGTATACAAGTCCCTCTTACCTGCATATGCAAATTATTTTAGTAAAAGGTTTGTTTTCATGCTGATGCAATTGATGTGAGACGTAGATAGATAGACTATTAACAGCTTTAACAGTAAGACTTTAAATATTTTCTGTTGATACTAGGCATTCACAAGTGGGCTCAGAAAGTATCTTCAGTATTACCGAGCCTGTGTTTTGTCAACACCTCCTACTTTAAGTCTTCTAACAATCAGCTTTCTCTTCAGAAAATTAGGTCGTCAGTTGAGGTAAGAGAATAATATTAAATATTTAACCTTTTCATAGCAGAAAAAATGCAATCTATTTCTTCATATACAGTAAAAGAGACAATATTACATGGGCATTCTTACATAGTCTTTCAGTATTTTTCCTCTATTTTAACATAAAGATATCTTTATATCCAGAAGATTCTAGGGAAAACACGTAAGGTCTTTATATTCAGTTTCTTTGTTATCCCTGTTATTGTTCAGCTGATACAGTAGGGTTGTTGTATGATATTGAACTTCAGCAAAGTTCATCACTGTGATCTCAGAGACTTCTGGTTGAAATTGTTACATATGTTTTAATATTGTTTTTTAGGTATTTAGCTGAACTTTGTGGTGTAGGAACAACAGCGCTGGGGATCAGTGGTGGAGCTGGTGCTTCATTTCCTACGGTGATAATTAATTTGGTGGTTTTATGTTTGGTTTGGGTTACAATGTTAATATTCTTCAAAATTTGGTAGGATATTGCATGAAATATTTAGTGTTGGTCTTTCTGCTACCAATGATATGACCTTGGACCTCCAGGTAGAATGCCATGATCCTTTCTCCAGATATTTTAAAATTTGGAATTTTGTCCTGTGTTTTCAATTCCTAAAGTAAACAAAGGACCCAAAATAAGCCTTACAGTGCATTTCATTTCATTCTAAAGGAGACGTTTGTAGCAAGTCCAATGAATCCAGTTCTAAACATACCTGTTTCCCTCCAGTGACTGTAAAGGGGATTTGAGGTAACTAGCTCAAATAAAGTGATCTTAACTGCAGATAGATAGAGGAAGTGAGATGAATCCTGCCTTCTGTGTCTAGTGAAACATAAAAAGCTATGTATTTATGAGTCTTTTTTTATTAAAGTTGTAGTGAAGTTTGTTGCCTAGTATTAGAATATTTTTCAATTTTTTTAGGGTGTTAAATTGCTTTCATATCTGTACAAAGAGGCTCTCAACAACTGTAGCAATGAGCATTATCCGGTTCTTCTGTCTTTGTTGAAGACAAGCTGTGAACCATACACAAGGTGCGTCCATACTGTTCTCTGCATAATTGTGTTTAAGAACAGTTCTGAATTAGTAATCTGGTGAGTAACTCTGCTAATTTAACAATGGCTTTTAACATTTTCAGAGAAAATATAAGATGTGGCTATATCTGCAAAATATATATTAAAATTAATTCATTTTGCTGAATCTTTCTTTCCCTCTCTTCTCCAGCTCAGTAACAACATAATGGTTTTATGTGTGACTAGATTAGTAAACAAATACGTGTAAATAAGACTTCTTTCTTGCTGCTGGTCCTGGAAATTCATACTGGAATATAAGACTCAGATAAACTTCTATTTTTTTCCTTCTCATACCTGTAGTAAAATCCTGAAACTGGCAACCAAAGGTTTCTCTTGGTGTTGCACAAACTGGGAAAGTTCATGCTTATTTTCACTGTCTTTTTTCTTGTGGGCTTTTCAGTAAGCAAAAATTTAAAAAATCTGTTGTTCATTAAGTAGATGTAACTTACTAACAATAGGAAGTAGAGTTCCTTGGATTGCAACAGTTTTGTTAAGCAGTGCACATCAGTTTAGAAATTGTTAGTTTATAGACTACTGAAGAGATGCTAAATTTTTTTAAATAGCTATTTATAGGATTTATAGCTGCGGTCCATCATCAGTTTACAACAATACTTAATAGATGTAATAATATTAGAAAGAGAAAACCAAAATCTGTCAAAATGCTCTAAATTTAAGATTCCTCCCATAGCCACCCTTGTTTCTTTTCTTCCTTCTACATAAAATGTTCTTCGAAGAAATTTAATTTCAGATTTACCAGAAGACTCATTGAAATGTCTTCACAGCTCCTGCCCTGCAATTTACAGAAGGTAGTCAGATTTCTGAAATATCAAAGGCAGGATGTCATGGCATCACAAGGAACCTAAAAAATATGAAAGTATGCTTACTACTATGTGATACGTACAGCATTGACTCCTAAATTTGTTTTAAATCTCTATCGAAACATCAATCATATATGATCAGGGCTGCTGTGGAAGGCGTCCTCCATTATCTGCAGAAAGTGTTATCCCACTCATTTATTAGCCTGAAAGAAATTAAATAATGGGAGTTGTTGCTCAAATAAATCATAGAAACATCAGATTTCACACTTTAAAAGTTCTTAACTTCTTACTTACAACCCTAAAATTGAACGGTGTTTCCTGTGCTAAATGCTTCCTGTTTGTTACACTGACCCAGTGTCTAGAAACAGTGTTAATAGTGCAACTAGTAAGAAAAGAAAAGATTAGCTTCAAGGTGCTCTGATCCTTTTTATCCATAGCTTCAGATAATTGTATTTTTTATTTCTTCAAAAGTTTGGTTTCACACAGAAATATGAAAAAGTATGAATAAATATTCCAAAACAGTAGTTCTCATTACTGCATGTATATTAAAAATGTCTCTAGGTCCAGGGAAAAAGTGCTTGTTACTGCATCTTTGTTTTATAACCTTTCAGTTTCTCCCTGCTAAAGTTACATCTCTTTAACATAAATCCATGCTGCTTATCTCTTCCTATGCTCTTGATGTGCTGCAAAGATTTATAAAAATTACTAACTACATAATATATAGTTAGTAAATTAATATATAGAAATAAAAAGATTGTTTTAATTAAGGCAATGTTCTTTCATCTTAACTAATTATCACTGAAATGTTCTATATAAAGATGGTTTCTTTTAAGAAAAATGTAGAGACACAATCCTGTGTGTATCTTTAAATATCAGTGTGACAGCACTTAATTGCTGTTTTTTATCCTGCCTATAGCTTGTGTGTTTTGATGTTTCAAAGAATATACTTACTGTTACGTTATAATAAAGTTGACAAGGCAAGAAGATTGATTTTCAATATTGTACAATTATATTTTTTTTAGATTTATCTATGATTGGGTATACAGTGGTGTATTCAGAGATGTTTATGGAGAATTTATGATCCAGGTGAATGAGGATTATCTTTGTTTCAGAGGTACAGTATGTATATGGAGCATTTCTAATTTATATAATCTGTGCTGTTAATTAAATAATTAAAAAACATATGCTTTCATCTTTTTGTTTGATATGTAGATAAACATTACTGGACTCATGGTTATGTTTTGATTTCAAAAGAAGTAGAAGATTGTGTCCCTGTATTTCTTAAACATATTGCTAATGATGTATACATATGCGGGAAGACCATAAACTTGCTGAAATTGTGCTGTCCTAGGGTGAGTTTTGGCTTGGTTCCTTCCTATTACATTGAGAAAATCATGTCTCTTTAGAATAAGTTTCTAGGGTTTTAGCACGTTTGCTCCTTTACTGAAAACTGGTATTGCATAAGTAGGATGTCGATTCATGAAAGGCAATTAGTTGCTTTCAGAAACTTGTGAGCTGATTATCCACTCTACTTGCTAACACCTCATGGCAGAAATAGAAATTTTTAACAGCATCAAATTTATCGTGTCCAATGCACGTGGTATATTTCTTTTTTTCTTTTGTATTGAAAGCAGAAATGTTTTAGGCTTCCAAGCAAGTGCCTTCCATTTTTCACACAACTCACACTACTATTTTTTGATTTAAAGATGCTTCACTTACCAGGTCTTGACTCAGTTCTGCATAGCTCTTGTATTTCAGCTCTTTCACTACATTTCCAAGATGTGCTTAAATAATTCTGTTTATTCATATTTTGCAGAAAGAGCCTTGTCCTTGATAAGAAAAACATGTTAAACTATTTTGTGTCTTCCCTCTTCTCTCTATATGTCTAACAGTGAAACAACCACAGAGGTGTCTAAAGTCTATAGGCACTCTTTCCCAAGTAACTAGTATTCTCTTTCTTTTTAAGATGCCAGTCTTGACAGAGCTAAGCAGCTCAGTATCAGATATCTGATATCAGATATCAGGCATAAGCCTAATATCTCAAGTGAGATGACCCTCTGCTAGTTCTCCTGAGTCTGCTCTGATAAGCGTTCTCAAACCATGACTCAAGTGTGCCAGTAGTATTGGGCTTTTTATAAAAGTCAGCCATCATTTCCATTATAAATTACAGCTTTATTAGCCACTAACACAGTATCTTAATAGATAGAACGTTCCCTCAGGATGTGCAGCACCCAGGTTCAATCATCTTCTGCCTATCTGAGAGTGCCAGTCACATTTCATCCTTTTCCATGACAATGCCCTAAACAGCTGGCTCTTCCCTTTTGCTTAGGCCAGCACAGTCCCAGGAACGCAGCTCTGGGCATCCCATCTTTTGGCTTTTACCAGTAGACTGGGGAATCCAGTGTGGGCATGCTTGTGTGTGCTTTTTTTTTTTTTTTTTTAAAAAAAAGCTCACTTTTCTGTTTTCTGCACCAAGTAGAACAGCTTCAGAAGTTTAGGGATGTTGAAGTGGAGCAGAAAGACGTAAGATACTTAGCTTAGAGAGTAGGTACTCTATGATGTGCAGTGGCCATATTTTTGAGAGTTATGTCTTGTGTAGAGCTCTCTCCTGTAGGTGAGTTCCTATTAAGTTCCTGTTAAGTGGGGATCTGGGGGGGATGTAAGTGAACAAAACCTAACTTTTTATAGGAGAGATGCATTCAGCGCTGAGTTGCTCAGGCTCAGTTAATTTGGACATTCAGAAAAGCAAAATTTTAGGCATTTAGAACCTGACCAGTATAAATGTATGTGTCAGATTTTAGATTCCTGTCCACTTCAGTAGTAAAAAGGGGACCCTCAGAATTTGACCTGTGATCCAAGTTCTGGAACATTATACCTCTGTCTCCTAGTTTGAATGATATAAATGCTAAAAACGATGATATTAATAAAAATTTTAGATCCTGTGTGGAGGCTTTTTTCAGTATCTTGAAGCATTGCTAAGTTAAAAAAAATACATAATGGGAGTTCATAATCTAACATTTTACAATTTTAAGAATGTATTTAAAAGGAAATTTCTCATTTTTCAGCATTATATATGTTGGTCAGATATACCTGTTCCCCGGATTTCAGTTATTTTTTCACTTGAGGAGCTGAAAGAAATAGAGAGAGATTGTGCAGTGTACGTAGGTCGAATGGAAAGAATTGCCCGATACAGTTCCATAAGTAAGGAGGAAAAGGTAAATGAATAAAAGAATAAAGACCTTATTGTTGAGATTTTTTTTTTAATACTCATTTTTCATTTACAAAAGAATTTGTATTTATGGTCAGAATTTCTTCATTGGTCAATTTCTGCTTGATTGTTATTGCAGCAAATAAACTTATTTGATATAGCTTTTAAAAGTATAGGTGGTGTGTTGTCGTTTGTTGGCATTTTCATATATTAAATGAGTTTTGGACTTTCATCTTAGTTCTTTGCAGCAGCAGATTTGCCTGCCTACTAAAAAGTACTGAAAAGATTGTTAGATTCTAATTTAACAAATGTGACAAGCTCATTAGTAACCAGCTAAGACTCTTTTTGTAATTAGCATAGCTAATTGTTTTTTCAAAACTCTTTCAGTTATAAAGAGACTTCTGTCTTTCAGATGCCATCAATATAGTGTATATATCGGATGGATTTGGTTTGTTGTAAGGTTTGGAGTATTAACTTTAAATATTAGTTTATAGACTTTCCATTTAATTAATTGCTTTATTAATATTTCTGTACTGTAATCATAGATTAATAACCATTGTAAAGTGTGCACCTGTCTTTGCAACAGTGTATTTTCAAGTCTAAAATAATAGAAAAAATTCCTACCTGTATTTTCATTTGTTTGGGTTTTTTTTTAGGATTTGCGCATGGAAATAGCCAAACAAGAATTAATTGTTCATGCTCGAGAAACTGCTAGCAAAGTACTAAAAGCCATTAATGGTAAGTTGTGGTGGTGTTTCATGTGTTTTCAAGTGGGTTCGTTAATGTAAACTAACAATATCTTTATTTTTAATACAGATCGACAAATATCAGAACGAATGGCTTTGGATGCAAAGAAACGGGAACAGTTTCAGAAACTGAAAGAGCAATTTGCAAAAGACCAAGAGGTATTTCTGTGTGTGTTTCTAAAGGCCAACTGTATTTCTTAGGCAAATAATTGAAAGTCTATCTTGATTTATTGTACTGAGGTTGAATGAATAGTTCATGGGGTACAAATAAGTACTTCTTGCAGATGTGTGTGTTACAGCTGGTATTTAGAGTGGCTTTTAAAAGTGTTAAATATTTATGCAGCGTCGCCTTGCAATAAAGCAAGAGGAGATTGATGATGATTTCAGCTATGCCCGAGAGCTCAGAGAGAGAGAAAAAAGACTGAAAGCTTTAGAAGAAGAACTGGAAAAAAAGGCAAGGTAAATGTATCTCAGTAGTCTCCCAAAGTTTAGATACTCCGAAACCATCATAAAGACGTCAGGAAAAATTATTGTATGCTAAAATTTATGGTGCTAGCAGTTCCCAGACATTGCTCTATAAGGATAAAGTTTGCAGTTAAAAGATGGATGGAAGGATTTTTGGTAATCTATGAGCAATTTTGTGATTTAGGACTGGGTGGTGGCCCAAAAATCTGGGACCCACTGATTTGCACCAACCCTCTCCAGTCTGGTTTTTGTTGTGATCAGAATTTCAGGAAAGAAATTAACTACATCTTACAATTAAAGCTAGGCCCATAACAAAAATGGTCACATGTATGCCAAAGCAGAAATAAAAAGCAGATGAAGGAGTTAGATAATTATTTGAATTGCTCTTGTTGCGCATCTTGTTGTATTTCACTTTCTTCTGTTAAATCTGAAAATACTTAAGATAAATGAGTGACTTACTAAAAATAGTTATAGAAAGACATATTGACTAAGAATACAGTCCTGTTTTCTCCACCTGTTTATTCGCTGTGATTGAAGCCTCTGGCTTCTACTTTTAAAAAATTACTTCTCAGGTCTGACGTGCTAAAAGGTCGTATTCTTTAGAAGAGAAGATGAAAATCAGTATGTGAAAATCTGTAACTTAGCTTTATTTTCACCTTCATTTAGGCAGGAATTAATTGACCATTATAGCAAACTTTCTGATGATGCAGCCCGTAGGGAACAAAGAGCGCTATGGAAAATCCAGCGACACAAGTTGGAAACAGCCCGTCTTAAGTTTCTGTTAGAAGATCAAAAACGCATCGAGGTATCTTCTGAAAAGATTTAAGAAATGTAATTTAGAAAGTTTGGTACTTGGTACTTAAAGACGTTTAATTTTGTCATTTTTACTTACAGGAAATGCTTGAAAAACTTCCAGATGGAAACTACAGGAGAAAATTAGATATTATTCCTTATAAACAGTGCCAGTTGGCTTTAGATAAAAACCCTGTTGTGAAAGATCCACATTCACAGGTGAGTTTATTTTCTTACATAAACTCCAGGTTGCTGTTCCAAGTTTCCCTCAAGGGAGTTCATTTCATGGTTCATTTCAGTTCAGTAAACACAGGGTTCGCTATAACAGCAGGGTGAGTAGTTATCGCATTATTTGTAGTACATCTGAAAAATTGGAGTATTTTAAATCTTACTTGTAATAAAGTGGCACCCTAATAAGTAGCTTGATAATGTGACTAGCCATATAGTGTAATAATTATTTCTTTTTTAGGTATCTTCTGTGAAACCTCTGCATTCTAATGAGACAGTTGGCAGAAGAGAATCTGAGCCTGGACTGGAATATGCTGCTTCTGCTGACAAAGCATTGCCCATTCTAGAGCCAACAAATAATAATGCTGATGAGCATTTTCAGCCTAGAGCAGCAGGATTTGAAAGCAGTCTCCAAAGTTCAGAGAAAGCATGCAGTCCTCTGTACAGTGCTGATTCCTTGCCTGAATCCAATGTGAATATAGAAGATTTCTTATCAAAGCCACAAGATGAACAACCTATTGCCATTAGCATACAAGGATCTTTGCTAGATGAAGCGTTCCGAAATATTAACTCGGATCTTTCTGAGACTTCTCAAGTAAGTGAAAATCAGCCTGTCTTGAGAGGAGCACTGGAAGGAGAAGACAATGCACCATTGCATCAGCAAAACGAGTATGATTTTAACACAGTTCTCAGACCATCTGCAGCTTGGCAGGGTCATGTTAGAGTTGGAGAAAATGTATTTGATGTGGAGTACAGAAGGCCTCGGTGGAATATTCATGGACATGCATCTGATGCCAACATTAGAGTGGGAGAATATGTACCTCATGTGGATGCTGACCAGCCACACCCAAGTCCTTACGGGCATTCTTCAGACTCCCATATAAAAATCAGCAGCTATACTTCTGAAGTTGAACCTAGCCGACCCCGATGGAATATTCATGGGCATGTTTCTGAAGCTCATATTAAAATTGGGGAATATGCTTCAGAGGTAGAGCCCTCAAGGCCTAGGTGGAACATTCACGGACATGCTTCGGAAGCCAATATTAAGATTGGAGAGTATGTGTCAAATGTAGCTCCTACGAGGCCTCGATGGAACATCCATGGTCATGCATCTGATGCCAATATCAAGATTGGTGAAAACGTGTCAGAGGTGGTCTCGGCTAGACCTCGTTGGAACATCCATGGGCATGCTTCACAGTCACACATCAAAATTGGAGAACTGGTTTCAGATACAGAGCCTCTGAAATCTCGTTGGAGCCCGTTTGGTCATGCATCCCAGTCAAGCATCCAAATAGGCAAGTGGACCCCAGCTACAGAAAATGATCCAATACCTCATCGTAAAACCCTTTTGGGTCCTTCATCTGACTCCACAGTTCAGACACTTCTGTACAGTGAGGAATTACCTCCTGCTGAAGGGAGCAGAAAGGAAGCAAAAACATCACAAGTTAAGGAAAAGACTTTACCACAGTCGCAGTCATCTGACAATGTTCCAGTCTTTCCTGATGCTAATATTAAAGATGATAAAAAAGAAAATATAACGGAAGAGAAACAAGAAGGTAAAATAAAATTAAGTTTATTCAGTCAGCATTTGTTTAAGGGCTCATGAAAGTAACTGTAAATGTTTATGTTCAAAATGGGTACTTATTACTTAATTCCTTGCATAACTTTTCAGGCACTGTTAGGATTCAGAGGAAAGAATTTGAGCTTAGTCTTATCTCTTATATACAAGAAACAGAGCATTAAAAAACTCTAGTCTGAGACTTCATGAAACAGGACCTCGTGTGATCTCAAGTAGAGAACATACATAAAACTGCCTGTGTGGGACTGTGGGAGGGACTGTTACTGGGGCGGTTGTTTCTGTGGTAGTCTGTAGAGAAATTCTGAAGAACTTCAGGAGCAGATCTGAAGTATGAACTAAGTATTATAAGCAGGTCTAAGTAAATGCTGTCTTTAATTTACTTGTAATTACAGTAATTGCAAATGTGGTCAACAAGGACCCTTCTCCAGATTCCTCACAGAGCTTACAGGTAAGAAACAAAGTAGTTGTCGAGAAGACTTCCTTTTCCTTTGAAGGATTAAACACACTGGTAGTTAAGGTAATAAGTTTTCTGTCCTAATTTAATAATCGCTGTAATACCATGTTGTTTTTACATGTCAGAAAAGTACAAGTGAGTAAGCTCTTTTATTTTCAGTTGGAACAAGTAGTCAGTTATCTGTAACAACACATTAAGTGCGAGTAGACAAAGCCAGCATCTCTCATAAAATTTGTCCATTTTTTTTTAGGCAGAAGAACCTGAAAAAGCAATCCCACAAGATACTGTGCCTCAAGAAACTTTATTTGCTGAAGCTAGTACTCCCAAGACTGAGGAGGAGGAAGGGGGAGAGGAAGATACATGGACGAAAGAACAAGCTTATTTGAAAGCCTTATCGGATCAGTATTGTATTGAAAAATATCAAGATAGTTATGATTTGATGTGTGAGTAGAACTGTTGGAACAGTCGATCAGTAGAAGATGTGGTAATCTTGAGCAAGAAAGCTGAGTGCCAGAAAAAATACCTGAATTACGAGTAAATTACCAATATTATGAACTGCAGTAGCCAGGCAGTTTGCTTCTAGGCACAAAGATGAGAAATACATTTTGACACATTATGATTTTCTAACCTAGAGGGGTTTATAGAGTTTAATAAAACAGATTATCAAATTTCTTAAATATAATAACTTAAAATGTTTATATATTTTTAAATTTAGCAGAACTACCAGTTTCTCATCTCTTGCATCATGTGATACCAAGATCGTACACTTTTCCTGTGGATCCTATGGTACAGTCAGCAACAGATGAAACGGCTGTACAGCTGAGTGAGCTCTTATCTCTGCCAGTGCTGATGAAACGTTCTATTACTGCTCCACTTGTATCTCAGTGAGTATTTGTTAGAAATAGTGAATCCATAATTTACCAATTAATGGTGTGTTCTTTATTAGTTCTTTTTAGAGAGTTGCACGTAGATCTGGTCTCTTAAATTTTCTCTCTGCTCCCAGAAGTGGTTCAGTGGATGGTCCATTGCTAACTAAAAAGTTCAGATTTACATTATAGATAGTAACATAAACTTACATTTTTATGTGTAAATTAAAAATTTGAAAGTCTATTTGAAATACAAGGGCTTGGAGGGAAGTAGATTATGCAGCAGTGGTTTTGACACCATTGGTTTCCTTGTTCTTTTAAAAAGAAGGTGTATTATTTATAATGTTTGTGCTAGTTTTTATTTGGCAGATGAAAGATAGAGCGGGGGGGAAGAAAAGTCTTTTATGTGAAAGCGCATGTTGATCAGGATATATTTTATGTTTCCATGGGAACTCCAGCTTCAAGGTTGTTTTGAAGTTTAATAGAAGCTGTTCTTGTTGCTATTGGAATATATAGGGGAAACGACATATATGTTGGACCATTTTATTAGTATATCTAATGGTATTTTAAGGAAAAGTTCTTGTTATTATGTACAAGATTAGCATCTGTCATGAAAACAGTTATTCACAGATGTGTTCAAATGCTTCCTGATTTGGAATCTACTTTCTTGTAAGTTTGGATTTCCATTTACTAACTCTGAGTATGCTATACTCAAAGTTTGGTGCGATGCAGAAAGATGTAATTACCAAACTTAGTTTTAAACATCCAGATTGGCTACCAGAACGATCTGTATGAGAATTCATGTATTCAGCAAAGCAAAGTAAGCAAGCCTGAGTTGTGTACTGGCAGAATTAGCCTATCCCTGATATGCAAGTTAAATTATTTAAAGCTAGCTTGAATACCTACGCTAGACTGCAAACTGTAGTATAGACCTGCCCTTGATATCTAGTGTCAGAGCTTTACCAATTAGGATATTCTTCTCAGGGATTTAATAGTCTTTCTTAATCTGTTTGTGTAGGTAACAGCGATAAGACAAAAGGCTATTGATAAAATGCAGCATGTTCTAAAGATCATTATATGTAGCCAATCTTAAAATACTTACACAGTACTGTTCAAAATACGGTTATCTGAAGTGGTAGGTTTTAATTTTGATATATTCTGAATGAAGATTTTTTTTGTCTCTTTGGTTTTTTTTTTTTGCTTATGTGAATATCATCCTGTATTGGATATCAGAGTTAAGTACTGGAGCATTAATCTGATGTAGCCACAGTTGAATGTTAACAGTAAGGAAGGAGTTGCTTGTAAGAATAATACCTGTTCTCTGTTTTTATTCTTAGCGTTTCTCTTGTGAACAAAGCAATAGTTGATTACTACTTTGTGGAACTGAATGTAGAGAAGCATTTCGAAGCACTGAGACACTTCTTGTTAATGGAAGATGGGGAGTTTGCACAGTCGCTCAGTGACCTGTTGTTTGAGAAGGTATTTGCTTTGTTGTCTTAATCCTTGGTTTTGGGTTGTCTGCTTTAGCTTGACACCTCTGGATTATTTTTGATGGGAATGAGGGAATGGTGTGAATTAGAATCCTGGCTTGTGCTGTTTTCCTCTTTTGTGCCGTGTCGAGAAGTCTTGTAGCAAGGAATGCTGTTGCTATTGTAAGGACTGAGGCAAAAGAAGGTCTTTGCTCAGAAGGGATGCCTGTGCCCGAGGAAGTCCCAAGGAAGAGAGTAATATTTCCTACTGCTAATCCCAGCAATAGAGAGAGTACAAGGATTTGGCACATTGAGGATAATAATTTCAAACTTTGATAGATAAGCAGTCATGGAAGGGTATTTTACTCTTTCCTGTGAGAACTGCTGCACTATTGCTCTGTCCCCTCCTATCTGCTGGCAGCAAACCTGGAAGAGCCTGTTGCCATATGCTAAAACCCAGTGGAAAGGCCTGTGTTGCAAAGTACCTACTCTTACCTCAAATATCCTATAGAGCAGAGGGGAGGGCACCTGAAGAGAGTGCTGGGGCCTCTGATGAGACTGTATTTTCATTACTTACCCTGTGTTCGTGGGGAAGACAGCAAGGTAGGAGGGATAGCCCGGGTTAATATAGCTGGTTGCCCGTGGAGATACGTGGCTGTAGGATAGTTAATGCATTTCTCTGAATCCTAAGAATGCTTTAGACTGAACTAGGGAAAGCACTTGGGGATTTAGACTTGATGAAGAGCTTTATTTGTAAACCTCTGAGGGTGCTGAGTTGATGAGATAAGCAGATTGGAGTCAGATAGATAATACGAGTCCTGTTGCTGGCTTTCTGCCCCACTAAAGCCTAATGGCTGTATTCCTTGCAGTAGGGATGTGTAGCAGCTCCTGAACCACAGTAAACTGCAGTCCAACATATCAAAACAAATCAGTACAGGTATGAGATTACCTTCATGCTGTGAACAGCAGATAGTTCAGAAGTTGCTTCTTATGCTGTTTATGCATCCCTACGGCAGAAGTAGAAACTTCCAGTCAGAATGGTGGAGCAAGGCAGGATAGTCACCACTCTACCATTCTGCTTTAATTCACCTGCGTTCAGGAGCCAAGACTATTTATTAATACTGTGTAATTATGATTTATTTTTTTTTTACCCCTAGCTTGGATCAGGACAAACACCTGGTGAATTGCTGAACCCCCTGGTTCTTAATTCTATCCTAAATAAAGCATTACAGTACAGTCTTCATGGTGACACCCAGCTTGCTTCCAATCTTTCATTTGCCCTCAAGTACCTTCCAGAAGTGTTCAAGCCCAATGCGCCTGATGCTCTGAGTTGCTTAGAGCTGAGGTACAAGGTAAGAAAGCATGGAGAAAGGTAGTAGTGCTGCAGTTATACCATGGTTCTTATGTACCATGGCAGAGTGAATATGTTCTTTATAATGGAATACCTTTAAGAATGGAGTAAAAAAAAAGTGTAATGGAAATTACAAGATTTACTTAGCCTGGCCATTGCATTACATTATTAAAATACATATATTAATTTGTATGCCCCTGAAATACTTGTATCTGAAATATTCTTAAAATTTCTAACACAAAAATGTAGTATGATCAGCACTGTTATTTCTTTTAGGTTGACTGGCCTCTGAACATTGTCATTACTGAGAGCTGCATGAATAAATACAACAAGATCTTCTCCTTTTTGCTTCAGCTGAAGCACATGGTATGGACTCTCAAGGATGTTTGGTTTCACTTAAAACGCACTGGTAAGTCTAATGAGTGAACTAGAGAGCGTCCTGTTTAAAATGCTTCTAGCACCCTGTGCTAGACAATTGCTTACGAAAAGTCATGTCAAGCTTCAAAAGCCACAATTTTTTAAAGTAACTTCCTTGGCATTTTAAACAGACTCTACTAACAGAAACCTTCATACCTGATTTTAGACAGTCTCTGTGGGGGCTGATGATAATATCTTTCTGTTTTTATTTTCAGCTTTAGTGAGTCGTGCATCAAATTCTGTTCAGTTTCGACAGCTCCAGCTGTATAAACATGAAATGCAGCATTTTGTGAAAGTTATTCAAGGTTACATTGCTAATCAGATTCTTCACGTTACGTGGTGTGAATTTGGAAACAAACTGTCTTCTGTAGGCAACCTGGAAGAAATTCACAGAACACATGCTGAATACCTCAACAAAGCAATCTTCAGGCAAGCTACCATACTTATTTTTGCTTCAAATATTTAAGTTAATGGAGCTGCCAGTCTAGCCTAATGTATTTCTGCAAAAGTGACTTCTGCCTGACGTACTAAGTAGTCTTTACATATGAAAGTGTTCTTATGTAAGGGAAACAAACTTTGTGCCACGTTATGAGGTCCATACTTCGATGCTTTTCCTCAGCTACCTATCCTCTTCATTTGCTCAGACTCCTTGCAGTTGCTTCCAGCTCCTGTTCACCCTGCCTCTGCAAGGCTCAAGTCCACTTGCTCTAACCTGAAGACTAAGGGCACGCTTGCCACAGTTGTTTTTCTTTCACCCCATCCTTGTCACAGCCTTTGTAAATGAATGCTCTTTCATTCAGCATGAGTAGTGTGCACAAGTAAGCCTAGCTCAAGGATTGTAAAATGCTGCTTCTATACGTTACATATGCCTTTAATACATGTGCAGTGACCAGGACTGGACTTTGAAGGAGCAAATGTGACCTGATGCCTCTGTCCAGATTTATGAGCAGTGCAAGAGACATCTGTCTTTCAGGAATCACAAGCTTTTAGCCCTTTGGTTACTGTATACGAGGAGAAGCGTGGTGTGAATAAGAGGAGAGGAGCTAGGTTTTATTTCATTTCTTCTTGAAGAGTATATACTGGAATAATAAAGTGGGGAGATGCAAGGAGAAGAGATGATAAAGAACAGAAGTTATAAACAAGAAATCTGTCCTTTCATGTCTCTCTTTTTCAGTTTTAATAAGAAAAAACTTGGCTAAAGCTGCTGTTTGGATACCAGGTGATGGGATGAGAGGGGATGAAAGCTTAAGGAAACTCGGAGCATGATAATGTTTTTAAACATCATCTCTTTTGCAAATGCAGATGTTGTTCTAGAAATCAGATATACCAATGCAAAGATCAGTTTCTTGGAAGTGCGAGCAAATTATATTAGGTTTAGGCACCTTTTTTAAAATCACCATTACAGTTGGCTGCAGTCTTGTGGATTTTTTTTTTAAAGCAATTACAGAGGAGACCTAAAGGATTGTCACCCCTTTGCATTTATCTTCCTACAACCAATAAATTATGTCATCTACATTTCTAAAGTTGTGTTTGTTCTGCTAGGGGTCTGTTGACAGAGAAGGCAGCCCCTGTGATGAACATTATACATAGCATCTTCAGCCTCATTTTGAAGTTCCGCAGCCAGCTGATCTCTCAGTCATGGAGCTTCGATGCAGGGAAGCAAATGGCTGTTCATCCCAACTTCGGTCTGATGCAGCAGTCATACAATACCTTCAAGTATTACTCCCACTTCTTATTCAAAGGTAAGAAATTGCATAAATTCTAGATAGAAGAAAAAGTCAACTGACACCCGAAAAGATTACAAAGAGGTTTTGGAAGTATAACGTGAAAGGGGGAAGATGTGTGTACTTAGCATGTGTCAGAAAATGTAGTTCCCAAATGAAAACTGCATTATTGTGGTTTGCAAAGGTCTGCATATCTATCAATTGAAATGTCCACACAAGAAATCTAACAGATATCCCAAAACTGACCGTAAGTTTTTGCTAATTTGCCAAATAAGTGTTTGGTATTTAGCTCTATATATGTGCTTACATTTTTCTGTTCTCTGGAATCGAGTTCTGGAACTTTTTATTGGCCACAATGAGAGATAGATAGTTAGATACCACTTAGAAGTAATTTTAGATATACCTGCATTAGTTGAGTATTACCATTGTTAGGAGAGTTGAAAATTCTGATTCCCATGTTGGACTGAAGCTCAGAGAGCCTCCTAGCACTAGGTGGAGCTTATGTCCAGTGCTGCAGGCAAGTGTTTTTCAACTGCACGGATCACTTGCCAAATGTTCTTTCCTTTAACACGATAAAATTTCTTCACACTGTCAACTTAGCCTCTAATGTGAAGAAATAATTGATCTGTCTTTCCTCTCCATTCCTCTTTCAGGTCTTGCTTGTGTTTGTAGTAGAAGTTACTTATCCTTCCCCTGAGTACAAAGGTGGTTCATGGGGTTTGGGCTTTTTTTTTTTTTAGAAATCCCTTAATTCCTGAAGGAAGTGCAACTGTTTTCCTTAGATCTATTTTTCTGGAGTATTTTCTAGTCAGACTATATTCTTCAGGAAACGAGCTGCCCTTTTTATTCTTTAAGGGTGTCCAAAAATGGTGTCAAAGGACCAAACCCAGATATTTCAGGATGAGTTAGAATGGCTGCTTCCAGATTCTACAGGAAGTCAGAACACCTCTGGGAGCCACCTAAGCCCATACTACGAGATCTATGGTTGCTTCATGGACAGAGATTAATAGACCATTCCGTAAGGAAATCTGCTGAGTGACCTAGTTCTTTACACCTTCTTTATTAAGCACTACAAAACAAATGTGTGCTTGTTCATCTACACTTGTTCCTTCAGTCACCGTGTATTGTGAAATGCTCTCTTTCACAATGGGTTGATCCAGAATCCATTGAAAGCCCATACAAAGCAGTCTGGACTTCAATGGCTTTGGCTCAGGCCCTAACTTCTAACGATACACTTTCCCTTCTTCCTTGCATGTTACTGCTGCTTGCTAATTCCCTCTGTACTGGTGCATGGGATGTTCCTGAGCTTAGGGAGCTTCCGTTGCCTTTTTTCCTTTGTTACTAAGGGTGTCAGAGCAGTCGGTTTGTTCATTCTTAGAGCTGGAGGGGTTTGTCCCAGGAATTTCTCTTTGGTTTTTCCTTCTCACAATGGACTTCGCTCAAGAAAACTTCAGCAGGGCTTCTTCTTTCACAGGGGTCACGCGCCTCCTGGGCAGCTGACATTATGATAAGAGCATACCATCGTATTGCGAAAGCAGCTTGAGAAAGCACTTCCTTATTAGAATAATACAGCTTCACTTAGAAATGACACATATCCTTCTCTTCCATCTTATTTGAAATACTTTGTAATTCCAGAAGGAGATACTGGACCTTTCCTAGGCAAAAATAGACATTTGTTTCCATTGTTTTCAGATTTCTGCATTAGGCTTTTTTTTTTTTCTTTTACTCAAAATGCACAAATGCTGTCAAGGCTGACTTTAGAATGTTAATCGTGGTTGAAGCTTATTTTAGTTTTTGGTTTTGTTTTTCTTCCAGTGGTAACAAAGCTTGTAAATAGAGGATACCAACCACATTTGGAGGACTTTCTACTGCGAATCAATTTTAATAACTACTACAAGGATAACTGAACTCTATAGAGTAAGGATCACTGATAGCATGGTAAAACAGAAACAGATAAACCTATATGCTTATGATTTATAGAAGCTTATGCAAATGCCATGCAAGAGGCATTTTCCTTCAGTGAAATAACCTGCCATCTAATAGCTTGAAGAATATAACCACCACATACAGAGAATGACGCTGCTTAAAATCCACCACGCCTCCCAGTTTTTTGATCTACTGAGAATTGATGTTGTCATTATTGCAAAGATGGAAAAGCCGAGTGCCTGGTCTTAACAGGGGAGAGAGTGCAAAACTGTATATCTGTGAATGTGTAAATGTTGTATTTTCAGTGTTGTGAATTTCCTCCAATGTAAATACACGTATGTGAAATAAATTAACAGATACTTTCTAAAACTGCTGAGAGATGAGTATGAGGTACAAATATTCAGACAGGCATAAATACCTATTTGATGTGTTTTATTTTCAAATTGATATTAATTCTCAATCTAAACATAACTAATTTCTTCAAAGCTATTAGTCACAGTGGAAGAGGGCATGATAAAAACACCTTGCAGCGAGGAGATCAGTATTTGACTATTCAAGCACTTGGTAATTATTGGATCACTTGTGCCAAACTTAACTTAATTTCCTTATCCCTGATTTAAGCTACACACCTTATTTTTTGGTGATTATGTAAAACAGCTAGAACAGAAATTCAGCATCACTAAAGCAAAACAAAGCTCCGATTCCAAATATATTCTGGCTGCTGCTTTCAACTGCAGGATCACATTTTCAATGTGCTAATGATTTTCCTTCTCCTTTATATTTTCTTTTTTCCTTTCTATATTGTGAAAAGAGACAACTGAACTTTTAACTTCATAGTATGAAAATGTTGCAGAGAGACAGTCTGCTTTGAAATTTTCAGCTTTGCAATAGGTTGATTTTATCACTTAAAACATGGATATATTCCTCAGGAGCAAATTGTCTGATTAGTGGCCGCTTATTTAAAAGGACAGGCACAGACAGCACATTACCAGTACTGTGGAATATTGGAATATGATTTTTTTTCTGATCATGTCTAGGTAGGTAGGTTTTTTTTTTTCTAAAATAGAACATAAGCATTAGAGTCAGAATATACCAACTGTAAAGTTGACCTGAGTGTTTCTGCCCCTGCTCTGGTACCAAAGGCAGTATAAAAATGTGGTAACGCACATCTTCTATGCCATTTCTTTATTCATTCTGTATTTAATTAACTAGCTTCCTTCTGTTCTACAGAATAGGAGACTGAAAGAGCAAGTGGCTTGCAGATTGAGCTATTCTGTTGCCTGGGCAGGTAGAGAGCTGTCTGTCTCCCTGACTTGCTCTTCAGAAACTTCTAAGGCCAGGTGCGTACTTGCAAGCTTGCCCTCTGTTGCAGACCGATGCCTTGTCCTGACGCACTACTCCCCACTAGAGAGCAGCCACAGCTTCTGCACCGAGCAAGGAGCTGATATTTGGGACCGTGGAGCTCGGCACTACAGCGTAACTGTAGAGAGACAAAGTTGTTGGCTTTCCCCTGAGCCCCGTGTAGCTCCTGGGGGAAGGCCACAGCGCCTGCCTGCAGTCAGCTCTCTGAAATGCCAACGTGCCTGAGGTGGCCATTGGTAGAGGCAGCAAAGGGAAGGCAGAAAGAGGGAAGAGAGAAAAAGTGAGTCAGAGCACCTAAATTAAGCTCCTGGTACTATTATACAAGAGCAGCCGTTGACTTCTAAAGGAGTCCTATATGATGAAGGAAAAGGATAGCATGATTAGCAACAGCTAAAAATCAGAGACGTCTCAAATGCAAGCTGTGAGTACTGCTCATCATTATCCCACTACATCTTAGTGCAAGATTCCTTTGTATGGTGGGGTAAAACTAGCCTGCCATTGCTACAGTTGTAGCATCGTCCCTTCTGTCGGTGAAAGATACACTATGCCATAAAACAAATAATTTCTCTTAAATGTAATCATCTGAAGTGCTTTATTTTTTCTTAATCCCCTGTACTCTTGCCATCTTCATACTTGTAATTTGCAAACATTTATGAAGATAGTGATTTTTGGGGGGAGAGTTGGATTAGACGGCCTCCAGAGAGCTGTTCCAACCTCAGCTATTTGGTGATCCTGTTCATTCAGCTTAAATGCTGCTGCTTGAATTTGTTTGCCTCACGCTCCCTGTCCTCACAGCCGGCTCTGTAATGCTGAGCATTTTACCAAATTCATCCTCTTTGAGGCACCTTGTGACAAATCTAGCAGCAAAGTTACGACTTTCGGTGCAGTCTTGCAGTGATGAACTGCTTCCTTACAGACAAAAGTCTTTAGAAAAAAATGAGAGCAACGTATGGAAATGAAGAAACCCTCTCCCCCCCTGTTTTTATTGCTGAGCGTGCTGCTATATGGCATGGAGTAGCCCTTTGGCCAGTTCGGGTCAGCTGTGCCCACTCCTAAATTCTCACCTACTCCCTGAGCAGGGGCAGAGCAAGAGGAAGAGACAGCCTTGGCACTCCGCAAGTGCTGTTCAGCAACAGCCAAAACACAGCTGTTATCAGCCCTGGTTTAGCTGCAAATCCAAAACACAGACCTGTACAGGCTGCTATGAAGAAAGTTAAAGCCATCCTGTCCAGATACTGCAGAAAATAAAATTAATTTTGATTTGGAAAACACTGCTTGTTTAGAAAGGGCAGTTAGGAAATACCAAGAATGACCTCGAACTAGAAAAACTAAGGTGTACTTTCAACTTTGTGGCGTTATATGAGCACTTCAGTATAGAAATGGTTGTACTAGCTCCCTGCTTTTCTGCACAGTAAAACTTTTGACTGGACTGGAAGTCATCCAGAAACATCTACAAATCAGGATTTTGATCTGCACCTTGTCTCTGGTAACTCCTAATTAGAGGCGGAAGGGTGAAGGACCCACAGGTCAGAGGGGCCTGTCAGAGGCAGCTGAGGGGCATTCCCTCCCTGTGCCCTGGCTTCATAGTCATCGATGAGGGGATCTGCTGGCTCTGCTTCTGGGGAAGAGTCAAAGGTGGTGGATCCCCTGTTCTTTTTTGGCCCTGGCTGGAGAGAACAGAGGGGAGAAGCCAGTTTACAAAACAGGAGCATTATAACGCCAGTCTTGGCGCTGAATTCAACTCACAGAAAAGCATTTCAGATGGGAGGCTTCCCGCCTGACAGCCCCCGGGGAAAGGCAGGGGGTCAGACGGCAGCAGCCAGCCGGTGCCCTGCGCAGCCGCTTGGCCCACCGCGGCTGCGGAGGCAGAAGCTGCCTATGACTGACCCCCACCGCGGCCCCCGCGTCAGCCCCGGCTCCTTTTCATCGCCGCATGCAGCTCGTGCACCGCAACAGGGAGCTGCTGTGGGGACGGAAACCTGCTCAGTCACCAACCAGGCCCGGGAGCCAGCACTGCTCTGCCATCATCAGCGAAATCACTTCATCTCTCTGTGCTTCAAGGTTCTCTACCTGAAAAATGGTAACATTATTTATCTTTCTTTGTAAAACTTTTTAAAGAAAAATGGAAGCAAATGCTTTTAAAATATCAATTAAATATCAAACTATCTATTGTTCTACTGTATTATTAAAATATCAATTTCTTTTTTCTTAAATCAACTCCAGAATAGAAAACACATGAAATAAGCTTTGTAGGTCAGCTTAGCCTGCTAAAACTGTTTCTGCTTATACTTGCACAAAGTATCATTAAATCTCACCTCTGGGGTTACCTGCTGAATGCGCAGGCTTAGCAAGAGCTCTGCAGTGCTGTTGCACTGTCCTTGCCCAGCCAAAACAGCAGCGGGGAGGAAGGGAACACTACAGACCTCCAGATTTTTTGCATGCCTTGGCTATGGAGACAGATAAGCCTGACCTTTTCCCCTTGGGTTTCTGCTCCTGTTAATTAGGCAGTTACTGTAAAAAGGGAATGACTGGTTATTTATTATGCACAGAAAAAAGAGCAGTCTATACTCATGTCTGTCTGGAAGTTTATCCCTACCCCTCATGTCCTTTGATTTATAGGCCATGGTACCTGCCCCATGTCACCGGACAGCTGCATCCATCAGTTGTAAGGCTGATTTGGGGGTGGGGGAGAACAGAGCTGCTAAAGGGCAGGGGGGAGGGAGGGCAAAGGCAGAATTTTTATACAGTTGAGAGCAACTGAGAACTGCCACTGCACAAAAAAAACCCCAAACCCTCCCACTGTAGATGCGTGAAGCATAAGCCAAATGAAAGAAAGATGTAACATAGGTGTTGGTTGCATTATTTAGGATAACCAAGGCCTGAATTTGCTCTTCAGTGGACCCTGGGGGTTGCCTCAGCCCTTTGCTTGTGTCCTGGTTTCGGCTGGGATAGAGTTAATTTTCTTCCTAGTAGCTGGTATAGTGCTGTGTTTTGGATTTAGGATGAGAATAATGTTGATCACACACTGATGTTTTAGTTGTTGCTAAGCAGTGCTTACACCAGTCAAGGACTTTTCAGCTTCCCATGCTCTGCCCAGTGCACAAGAAGCTGGGAGGGGGCACAGCCAGGACAGCTGACCCAGACTGGCCAAAGGGCTATTCCATACCATAGGACATCATGCTCAGTATATAAGCTGGGGGGAGTTGGCTGGGGGGCAGTGATCACTGCTCGGGGACGGGCTGGGCATCAGTCAGTGGGTGGCGAGCAGTTGCATCACTTGTTTTTCCTGAGTTTTGTTTCTCTCTCTCCCATTTTTCTTTTCATTACAATTTATTATTATTTTATTTCAATTATTAAACTGTTCTTACCTCAACCCACAAGTTTTCTTACTTTTGCTCTTTGGAGTCTCTCCCCCATCCCACCGGGGGGCAGTAAGAGAGCAGCTGAGTGGTGCTTGTGCTGACTGGGGCTAAACCACAACGGCTTGGATGCACTCCAGGCAAAGGGACAAGCAGCAGGTTTGGCCTAAACCCACTTCCATCACAGACAAATAAACTGAAATGCAGAATAGCAGAAACAATCCTGTTCAACAGATACTTTGGAGTGCGGAGATTTACCTCAGCTGAAGCATCCTGAGGAGCCACAGGTCTATTCAGGTTGGAAAGCGAGCTACATCAGAGCTGGGTGACACTCGACACTACCTCAAGATGTTTCTCAACATTCCTAATTACTCATTACTTTTAACATTATCTAAAAAACAAGTAAGTTGGAGAATGCAATGGAAAAAAGGACTATAATCTCTCCCCTTTCTGAACTGAGCTAGTCTACAAGCAAACAAATCCCACTGCACGAGGATCCAGGTGGCCAAGCACAGTACAGATGAAGAGCCCTGCAGAACTCCAGGTAACAACCTCCTCTGAACCTGCTGTATCACTTGAAGGCCTCAGAGGGCAATCAGCTGCTGCCGCTGTCCCGGGTGAGAGCTTCCAAAAGGTAAGAAGCCCTGCACTGAAGTGCACCAAGCCAGTCAGCCCCAGAACATTCACAGAATATAGGTTGGCTGGGATCCCTGGAAGTCATCCAGTCCCATCCCTGCTTAACCCAGGTCCAGCTGGACAAGGCCCTGAGCAGCCTGCTCTAGTGACATTTTGAGGATCACCAAGGATTGAGATGCTACCAACTCTGGGCAACTTGTTTCAAAGTTTGGCTGCCCTTACGGTGGGGAAAAAAATATTATCCTTATATCTACTCAATTTCTCATGTTGCAACTTTGTTCATTGCCTCTCATCCTATTACTGTGCTCCCTTGAGAAGAGTCTGCCTCTGCCTTCCCTGCAGTCTCCCAGCAGCTGCTGTAGACAGCAAGGCATTGTCCCTCAGCCTTCTCCTAAGGCTGAAGAAACCCAATTCTCTCAGCCTCTCCTATGCACACCACACATAGTCTGTGCTACTCTGCCCAGAACCAGTTTTTGGCTACACCACCACCAAGGCTCAGAACAAGCACACACCACTGCTCACCTGGCTGCTGGTGCAAGTATTTCTCCCCTTCAAACCCACGTTTCTCCTTTCTCTGCCTCCTCCCCACCCCCCACCAAGGAAAAGGCATAAACTTTGCTCAAGGAAGCCACAACCAACCACGTAATCTGTTAAAATAGCTGATGTAATGTTAATGAAGAATTGGTTTTGGTGTAAAGCCAAGCGTGGGACTACGTAAACCCCTTGGCACTTCCAGTAACCAGCTGTGGAGTAAGTGGAGAGCGATCCTCACCAGTGAATTGCTTCCTGCGCCTCTGGGCCCTCACGGCTCGAAGGGAAGTCCCCTGCACTTGGACTGCAGGAGTAAGAGGAGGCCCTAAATGCTGCAGAGCCAATTTACAGATTGCCAGATCCTGATGCACTATTTCCTGATGTGCAACGGGGCCACGTGCCAGGGCATCCATCTCATCCAACGTGCTCTACACTAGATGTTTTCCACTCTGAGGAGTCCCATTCTCTGTATCACTGAGATCTTTGGGGGGGAAAAGAATTAGCTGCATAAACTACTCAATCCAGTTTAAACAAACAAAATGCATCTTCACTTTCTACCCAAAAGCCTATTTCTGTGAGCAGAGTTTAAAAAAATCACATCCTGTATCTGTTGACATCAGGTGCTGGGTTTTATTCTTCCTTACATCACTGGAATTAAAGATGTGTCAGCATATAGGTCTTATGGCCAAGTAACTAAGAGGGAGGTTTCTCTTTGAAAGAGGTGAGGGTCCTTACCCTGCTCCAGGCACACTACCAAAATCGCCGGCGAGGCAGGAGACCCTACCTGTGATAATTCACTCCTCAGGTAACACTGCAAAAATACTGAGTGAGGTTTCTGTGATACAACCTGGCCATCTGATGTTAGCACAGAGCAAATACTTCTAAAGAAATGAAGTCTGCTGAACAGTATGGGTAACAGCAAAAGTCTTTCAGGAAATAGGCATCAGCAAGAATATTAAAATTGCATTTTTTATTTTTTTTTAATAAAAGAATCAAAGAAAGCCATAGCACTTGTTTGGGGGGGGGGGGAAACACAACAAAAAAAAGAAACACCCCCCCCCCCCAAACATTCCAAAGTGTGAGCTGACAGTAAAACATTTGGCGATTGTAGATTTACAAGCTGATGAAGCAGAGTTATGGTGAAATCGTACAAAGTCATGAGAGGAGTCCCACTACCATGTGAGACTATCCAGAGACCCGTCTCCAAGAGCTTCTCATTTCAGTTTTGTAATCTGGGTACCACTTGCTTTTGTGCAAGGGTAGCTCAGGCTGTTTAGCCACAGAGTAAGTCTAATCAAGTGTTTCCACAGAAAGCTGTTGATGTGAAGAGTCACTGATTCACTCTGAGCGCAAGTCCATGGCTTTTATACAAGCAGAACATTTGACCAATAAGAAATATTATTTTCAGGTTTACCTATTGCAAATACAAGCTGTAAAAATCAAGAAGCAATTTATGATTCAAGTATTTAGACTCCTAAATGTTATAAGCTGTATTCCCTTCTCTCTGAAGAACTGAGCTAAGAGATAAAGTTCTTACCTGGACAAAATTTGGTCTAATTGTCCTGAACAACCTCCTGCTTCCACACTGCTCCAGGAACAAGAACAGAAGAAACTCACTATCAGAGCTGAAACCACTATCCGCCTTTTGAAATGTGGTGCTAGAAGAGCACAAGCATTCCAGTTGGATTCTGATCATCGCTCTTCTTCAAATACAAAGCATCGATATTATTGCATGCACTGAGAAACAGAGCAGTTGAATGTCAGCACAGTTAAGACTGTGTGAATACCCTCTTAGTATTTCTACCAGTCGGTGAACATATTGCATCTATTACAAACATATCTTTACTGAGTGGCACACCAACGCAGCCACACCAAGGGTCTGCATTCATCATTTCAAGCTTTCTAGACCTCTTGCACTTGATCTGTATGTAAGCAAAGAATGTATTTAGCAGGAAATGACACCACATTTTCATTCCTCACTGTTACATTCAATTTCCCTTTTTAAGGATAAACTTTGAAATAATTTGCTAGCAATTATCTCTCTCTCTATGATTTTGGCAATACAGGTGCAAAATAATTTGTATCTTCAAATGCAAAATAATTTGGTAGTTAATTCAAGTTCTCCTATGTCCAAACACATGGTTATAATATCATTCTCCTCCATACCATTATTAATAGAGATCTACTCAACCCCCCCCCAAAAATATCAGAATGCCGTTAAAAAGACTTGATCCCTTAGGTATGGTGTAAAATCATTACTTTTTAGACCATTCTGTTAAGACAAACGCTTGGGCAGAGCTCCTCCAAAACACTGTTCCACTCTGCCTCCCAAAAGAAAAGATATAAACTGAGAAACAAAATCAGCACAGAGTTATATGGATCAGCTTAGAGCAACTTCTCCGTCATTACTCCCTTCTGGACCAGGCAAAGCCTAAGAGACCACCGGTTCTACAAATTTGTCAGGGGTATGTTTGAAGTGTCTTTCAAATTGCCAGCACGCTTCCCTTCCCCGTCCCTCCCCTGGTGCAGTCTTTTTTACCCAGTGTTGACTTTCCGTGACAGTTTCCATTGAATGGTTTCATTCCAGTACCCCTAAGTTCAGAAGAAGGATAATTCTGGTGACAGTCTGAAACTCCTGCAAAAATGGATTCTCTCTAGAAGACGACCAGCTGCACCGGCTAGCATTACTTGTTGTCCACTTCTTCAAGGTACGTCCTCTTTCAACTACACCGTTCTTCCATGGACGAGGTAAATACACCTTCAAGTTTGTCCTTTTCTGTAAGGACTCCAAAACGTCACAGAAAGCGCTGCGTTTGTCAAGAGATTCTAGTTTGTCACAAATCATTATTCGGCATCAGTTTCTCCAGTTTGAAGGCAAGACAGAATGATGTTTACACTCAAAGCATCACCTATTTACTGTGGCAGCAAGGAGGACAAATTGATTATTAGTACAGATGGATAAGCAGTAGCCCAGCTGTTCTCCCTCTTTTTTGATAGCTCGTATTTTGAGGAAGACTTAAAAGAGCACAATTCAACCTGAGCTAATACCAAGCTTGCACAGCGGTGGAAGAAGAATTTACCAGAATACACTTAAACTCACAGTGTAAGACGGTGGTCTCTTTGGAAAAGAGAAACTTTTGTATTAAACCAAACTTCTCCCAAGATTTCCAGTATCTGAACCAGTAATAGAGTCCTTCAGAAAGAAATTCAGAAAGCTAAATAGTAACTAGCTAAGGAACAACTTTTTTTTGCCAACGTGGCAATAATGGCAACCAGCTTTCCCCTGAAACCTCAACTGAAACACTACCAATAAGTAACCCGAAAGCAAGGCAGCTCCCATCCTCCTCCCATATCCTCTATAATCTTTTACACAAGCTCAACTAGCATGTTCCTGAACAGCAACTTTCAGCGTAAAGATTTGCAAAGACCATGGGAGCAAACTAAGTGGTACAAGACCAGAGCGGGAACGGCAGACTCCCACTGAGCAGTGCAAAGGAACAGGTACCCCACCTGCACGCTTCCCGTACAAGGAGACTCTGTTAAGAGCACACGAACAAACAGAGAGTGAACCTGGATTTGAGTACGGGGGTAGCTCAAGGTTCACGCTCATTTGGCTAACTGACCTTGCTCGAGTCAACGGGCTTACAAACTGCACCCATGATTTTAGTAAATATTTACACATGTTGTATAGCAAACATACTGAATCCGAAGAAGCTTTACCACCCTGATTTTCAAGTGCAAATATATATAGTCTCCCTTAATTCTGCTCTTACTGTATTTAAAAAAAAAAACCCAAACAAAACCAACACCACATTCAATTGCTCCCCTCAAACCCTAGCCTGCACAAATTCTCTAAAAATAGATAAATATCAACCTGAAGATTCACAAGAAATGAACTACTTAATAAAATGAAACATAGCTTAAAACAAGCAACACTGAATCTATTCCTCCATTAAAGAGGACAAGAAGTCCCTGCATAGAGAAAGCAGTAAATAAATGTTAGAAGTACTATTAGTTAAGACATCAGACAAAAACATATCAGATTCCTGACTTGCTATTTTTGTCTTCACATAACAACAACTCCATTTGGATATTTGAAATTCAGCCTGCCTCAACATAAAATATTGCTTTCTACTTACAATGCGGTATGAATAAAGGAAAGACTTTCAGTCTCAAAACATTTAAATTACTGATGTATATGGACTGTTGATTGTCACTGGTTTGTTCCAATGATCCATGATTGCTTCAAATTAAGCACAGCTGAAGACCGTTGCAGATGCATCCAAATGTAGGGTTGTTTCAATAACTTAATAGCACTTTGATGTCTGCCTTGCTGAATTCTTCACTGCTGAAGGAGGATCAGTCTCTTCAGTCCACAGCAAAAAATAAAACAAGGCAGTTATGAAGATCATGTAACACAGAGCTCTGAAGCCCACAGCGGAGGCTTACTGCAATATGGTAGTCTGCTTCTGGTCTCTTGAGCACAAGCAGCTGCTGCAGCAGTTGCCCCCTCCTCTTCTGCATCTTCCTTTACCTCCCTGAAGCCTTCTGCTTCTTGGAATGGATTCTCCAAGAGTTTCAGGACATTTCTTACCTAGACAGAAAATATAGCATGGTTATGAGAATTTAGGAAGTAAAGGCAAAACGATGCAGAGGAGAACCTCACACCAAATAATGATCGATTATATCGTATTTAATACACAAACTCCAGACAAGCCAAATATGAAATAGATGAACAGTAAGAATATCAAACAAGCTGAAAACTGTAAAACCATAACTGGCTGAGTTTGTATCTGTATAGAACTCAAGCAACTTGAAATGCAAGTCTCAAGTACAAGTTCTTATATAATTTCTCAAAATAATTTAATTCTCCCATATTCTGCACTTAACAATCCACATGCTGAACACCACAGGTGAAAGCCGTAAGTTTTAAAAGATAACACTTAGCACAGCAAGGAACAAGTATAAATTAATTCCCAACTGCCTCCCAAGGTGAACACCATTGTGAAGACTGTAAAAGCAAGGTGAGTATCTTATCCTGGGATCAGCCTACAGAAGCTGGTGAAGTTCAGGTTCAGATTTTCAATTTTTTTCTGCCATCATTAAAACCACAGGTCCCTCAAAAATAATACAGACCTTCTGAACAGTAAATTCCCAATCCCCTTACTGCCTGAGCTGGCAGAATGAATCTTGCCTAGCATAATGTCAGTCATCAACAGCACCACTCCACATCCACGCAAACCTAAAGAGATATTAAGTAGTAACAGCATACCTCTGAGAAATCCCCATTTTCAGCTGCTTCTATGGCATTCTGGGCAATATAATTTCTTAAGATGTATTTTGGATTGTTTGAATTCATGACCTTCACACGATCAGTATTCCAGGCATCAGCATCACTAACACTTTCGATTTCTTTTTGCAAACGGACTCTGAAATTAAGCAAGTGAAAGCAAATGGTTTGGTTTAAGAATGACATGTAAAAGTTGACCTGTTTCCTTGCCTTGAGATCCTTAGTTTGCAGTTCTTAATAAATATTACATCACCTATAATCCTCTCAGTTTATAAAATCCAGCACAACAACAGATTACAAAACACCACTTTATTTAAAAGCAGCATTACAGACCATCAGCAGGTCCTGACGAGGCTAGAGGAAGTGGCACAACTTGCATATTCTCTGAAAAGTCAGATAGTGACACTGGTGCACGGTCTGTTCTGTGTAGCTCTGCAAAAACCTTCACATTCAGGACTTGGCTTAAATTCTACGCTTGTTTATTGGTTAAAGCTTTTGATGTTCTGATGAAAGTCAAGGGATACAATACAGCTGCGGCAGCCTGATTTACCCATTAGCAGGAATACTTGCTAAAACTCTCAGCCCCACTGGAAAACAAGATCCCAGGCAGCCAGGTGAGGAAAGGAGCCCTGACCTAATCCACGCAGCAGAAACAACTAATGCTCTACTAAGGGGTATTCTTTATAGAAAAATCTCCTGCTAGCATTGAGTTTTTAGGTTTTTAAGTTATGCCTGTTAGAATAGTCTGAACATTTTTTTCTGGCCATGACTTCTTTTATAGCTACTCTTTGATTAAAAATATTTCTATTTGCTTTCTATATTAATACATAGATTTTTCTTTCAGAAAAAAACATGTAAAAGGATAAAATGCATAGAGAACAGTCAGCTGTAGTTACTGAAAACTTAATAGCTCACAAATAGAATTAGTCGCTGCTAGAATCAACATCAACATTCTTGAAGCACTTTTAATACTAGATTTGATGTGAGGTGATTTCTATACCCCCACCCCTCCCCCAAATCTAGTAAACAAAATACATAGATGCCCTTGAACTTGCACAGCAACACAGATACTGATCTCGGAGTAGTTAATATTCCAAGTTGCATGCCCCCCACATCCCTCCCAACCTATATACGTTGAGACAGGGTGTCTTTTGTGAAACAGGCACGCTGTTCTCAAATAAAATGCCGCACAAATATACTGCTCTGAATACTGAGAAACCTTACCTGTATTTCTCCAGCCATTCCTTCCAGTGTCTTTTATTTCTGCTGAGTAAATCAGCCGCTGTTAACTGCTGCAGTTTAGAGAATTGCTCGATGCGTTCTAACTCTTTATTTATATTAGCTTTTGTTCCAATTAATGCAAACAGCTGAGGATTAGACTGAGCCAACATCAGCATCATTGACAGTTGTCTGCGAACAAAGAGGAACAAACACATTAAAGTTCAGCTGCCTGGCAAGAACCATCTTTTTGCAACCATAAAGTAGATATGAAAACATTCACAATAACCTATGATTTCACTCAAGAGGTTAAATAACAGTACTTTATAATTAACAGAACAAATTTATAATAAATTATGCTAAGTTTACTGTTCCTTCCCCCTTCTTCAGTGTGTTTAATTCACATTCCTGTGGTACATTAAGTGCAGACAGAAGATTTTCAGAATTACCAACTGCGTTTAGATGTGCGATTCTCATCAAAACACTCTTGGAACTTTGAAAGGAATTTGATCTTACTTAGGTATCAAGATAATAGAGAATCCATAGGGTTTGGCTTTTGTGGTTTTTTTTTGTTTTGTTTTGTTTTTTTTTTTTCAATTTCTTTTCCTAACATTAATACTGTAACAGCACGCAGAATAAGGATCTAACATGTACTAATCTTACCAGTACTAAGAAAAACCCAAAACGTATGGGGAAAGATACCTCATTTAGTCATATGAAACAACAGTTTGTGTCCATTTTTTTTTTAGCTAGCCAGTCTAATTCACAGATCGAGAACTGCGTTGTGGTAATAAATTCCTAACAGCATCCAGGCTATTTTGCTGCAAGTTTGACTAGGACTGTATCTTTTTACTGTACAATAGTTTCACATTATTTTTGATACCATGCTAGCTAACTTTTGTTTCTCCTGTATTAATAACTGCACTACAGCAAAACGTAAACTAAAAAACCCAAAGAATATAAGTTCCAGCATATCAAAATACACTATTTTTTATTTCCCTCCATGAATGCATTTATAAACAAAGGAGAGAAGAAACATTATTCCCTGGCCTCAAAACACACAACTCATTATATCGTATTGTATTTTCCTACTTCTAATAAGCAGAGATAAGCTAGGTGCTTTGATTTTTGAGTTTATATAAAGTACTAGCCAAATCTGATTTATACATCTGACGTGCCTAGCCCTACGATATCCAAGTGGTGTGATAAAAATCAGTTAAGTACTTTAACACAGTACTATGCCCCTCCAAAGCTTTACATCCATATAGAGATGATTTATAGCTACCTTTCACATTCCTCTAAGCCTGAATGTAATGTTTAAAAAAAAAAATACTGTCTCATCTGTCCCTTGAGCTATCTTCATATTGCATGATATCGGTTTAAAATTTCAAAGTAGCTGAAACCTGGAACTTAATTAAATAAGCAGCATCCACCACCTTAATTTAGTTCCCTTTCATTTTAGTGTATCATCACTAAAACTTAAATAATCAGTAATATCTCAAAAATGATAAATGACTACAGCCAGCCACCCTGGCATAACACCAAACTTGTATGAACAAGTTCACACCAGCCAATCTTCTCAAGTCCCTGCTTTCTGCAAGTTAACTGGGATATCAACACATAGAAAAAGCTGAAGAATTTTGTAGGTTCGTTACCTTCATGGAATGCTTATTAAACGCGGGGTGGGGAGGAAGACAACCCTACCCAAAATATCCCCACTTTAATTTTTTTCCCCCCATCTAGGAAGATGCTAGGGGAAAAAAAAAAAAAGACAAATTCAGGGGTCACACTCATTCCCTCTTTTCCACTGCTCCAAAAAGTGAAAGACTGCTGCAATCACTGTTATAAGCAGCAGGTGAACAAAATTTACTATTTTTCCATGCTCAGAGCAACTGGGCTGCAGAACATAACCCATCAAATGGGACATGGATAGCACCACACAGTTTTCAGAGCCTAAAGTGTGCATTTAGGTTATACTTAGCCCAGAACATGGTGATTGTTTGCTGACAGTACATTGGCAGAACACAGTAAATCCATTTCTTCCATAAAATATTTCTGTATCACTTCACTATCTGGCACTCTCATTGCCTTAGTCAGCAGAGACGGGGGGGGGGGAGGGGGAAGGACCAAACAAAAGCTCAGACAACTTTAGCCCAAGAGCCAACTGCTGCAAGTCACTGCTGAGCATTCACCAGTCACAAAATACACAAGAATTTGCACTGCTGTAGATCATGATGCACCTACTTCACTGTGAAATTTCCAAATTTAGTCAAATATTACACAGCGTGCAGAGTTCATTATGGTTATGATGAAAATAAAAGCACAAGCCAAAGCATTTAAGTAAAGAAGAGTATTACCTTGGATCCATCTGTGGTTTGAAAGCAACTTTCAGTTCTTCCACAGAAGCACACTGACTTGTAAGCTTTTCTAAAAAATTTTCCAGTTTTGAAGGATCAGAGTCTACTGAGAATGAACTCAGCAAGTAGAAGATGTTTGTGAAGTCTCCACCTGAAAAAGTGAATTCTGAGTAATGCAACTAATAAATCAGCAGGAAAACAAGTCCCATACCTCCTTCCTAAGACCACCCGCAGCAGCACAGGTCACCACTGTGAAGAGGCAAATAAACTGCTCCCTCAGAAAGGGTACAAATGTGAGACAGGAGAGCCCTGTACAAGGCAACAACTGCCCCACAGTTCACAAGAAGGTAATTATTTTTCAGCCTTTTCTTCTCTCAGATGACAACGTATTTGCGCAAGGCTGCTTTCTTGCAAGGACAAGGCAAAAACTACACTTTTGTTTAACTGTAAGATACCGATGGGCTATTGAATAATAACACATGGCGTTCCTCACCAACCTGTGAGATGCATGGTTTCAAGGAGTTCAGACACCAGCTTACTATCTTCTTCTAATTCCAGCTGGATTAGGCCTAATTTCTTCCTCATCTTCTGTAAATAGTGTTTCTCGAATTCTGCATCATATTCCTCTTCCAGGATGAGCTCACTTATTTCCAAGGGCAGCTCTGGAACGAGAGCTTCAGCAAGCTTCCCCAGGTTCCACTTGCAAATCTCTGGCTGCTTGTTGTAAGCATAGCGCCCTGTATTATCAGAACCATTGCAAATGTGCTCAGGGTCATATCTACAAATGAAGAAATAGTTAGCATTCTTCTAGTTATCTGGACACCAATACCGTGAGAAGTATTATTTTTATTATTTTAGTCTCCTCTAGGAAACTAACAAATTTGAAAGGGAACACTCCTAAATTCTTTTCCCAAAGTTACCTCATCAGATATTTTCCTGTCCTCTGAAACACTGAGAAACCCCACAGGCTACAAGAACAGTAGATGTTGTCAATACAGTTAAAAAGAAGTTGACAAGAAGAATTACAGGACAACTAGAACTAACTTAATCTACTTCGCCAGAAGGAGGGTTCATAAATCTACTTTAGAGTTAAAATATTAAAGCAATCGTGAACATTAGGATTATTCTACATGGCAAATACATAGGTGCGTTTCAAATAAGTATGCCACACTGACCTGTCCATAAATCCAAAAGGGCCGTAGTCAATGGTTAGTCCAACTATGCTCATATTATCTGTATTCAGCACGCCATGGCAAAACCCAACACACTGCCATTCAGCAACCAACCTCGCTGTCCGTTTTGTTATCTAAAAGAGAATTTTTTTTTTTTTCATTTCTCAACACAATGTATTTCCAATATATTCATGTATTTCCAAGCATTTTCTAGTCTGAACTGATGTTTCTACAGCTCCGATGGAAGCGGATTCTGGCAGTATGCCATACACACAAATATCTTAAGGACAGCTTGCCTCCCTCCTCCTGTTAGTAACTGCCCTGTTTCTCAGTCTCCCACTTCTGTCTGCCTCCTTTTCTTTCCTTCCATGCTTGACTTGCAGGTTGACCGGACAGCTTTAAAATGTACTGGAGACAGAACACTGAAATAAGGTAAACTGTTTGACACCAGACTTGCGTACTATTCTAGTAATTATACAAATATGTTCTTCTGCTTACTACTAATTTTAAAGACCCTTTAACTGCAGACAAGAGAAAACATAAGCAAAGTCTAAGAAATAAAATTAACTGTATGCAACAAAGCCCAATGTAAAGTTAGTCTTTTGGTTTACTTGGTATGTAGGAGTGATTTACAGGAAGGTAAGCGGTTTACACAAAAAAATTATTCCCTGCTAATAAGTTTTAGCACTGATAAGCACTTCCCTCAGTTTGCTGAGAGTGGAAATAACCTTCAAGGTTAAGTAAAAATATTCCAAGAATGACAATTTTATTTAAATGCAATTCTTCACTGAATGCATGCTTCACCAGAGTTTTTCTGTTGCTTAACTGAGAGTTATTGCTGTGGAATCCTTGACTGCAATCACTGCATGTGCCCCATTCTTTAAATAAATAGTGTAATATTTTAAAATAGTTCTAGTTGTTAAATTAAATTAGCACACCTGTCAACTACAACTAGATATGCCCTATGAAATCGAAAATTCAGGAAGCTAACCTGGCTTTTAAATAAACCTACGTATTTCTAAATACTTTACTGAATTGCTGTAAATGAAAAAAAAATATGTAGCCATTAGCTAAAACTTTTAAATCAAACAATCTTCATAGCTAAAATTCACTCATATTCCCAAATAGCTATCAAGGTACAGAAATTTAAAGCAACTGTTCTCTCCAGGCTGCAGTGTAAGCGTATTCTATTAAGGTTTAAAAACTGATCTAGTTAACAGAGGAAACAGTTTTATGCCTCTGTCTTCAAACTCAAAGTTTTTCCATTTTCCTTTTTTTAAACACATGCAGTCAACTAAGGAAGAAAAATTAGAAAAATCTTGCCCTGGGATAATCTGACAGGTAGTAAAAACCACGAATGATGCTTGGAACAGAAGCTTTCGGTTCACCTTGAGATCCCATGCTTCTACTTTTTACCATATTCTCATGTTAGATACTTTACCCATTTTTCCTGAACGCTGCTTCAGGGGGCAGTCGGCAGCCAGCTGCACGTGTCCAAAACTGATTACTGGCATGCTATAAACCAGCAAGGGAGACACACCCTGTATGATGGCTCTGTGCCAGGAAGAAGGTAAAACTTAAAAATAAAAAAATCCTGGCCGCCAGGGTTGGGATGAAAGCACAGCAGCGGTAGGGCAACTCATGACTGCTTTGTACATCTTTGTGTGATGTCTTTGTATGAATGCACCACACACTGGCAGTGTTCTGGTAAAAAAGACATCCTGCTAATGAGAACACCTGAAAGCAATTAAAGCTTGGGCACCACTCAAAGACGGGTATATTGATTAGAAAAAGAGACAGCTTTGCACTCACTTTGACCTTTATTCTTTTTGATCACATTTTTCTACTGCTAGCCATACTAGAAAACAAGTAAGGCGTTTATATAAATAAGAGCACTATCTCAAGGACACGCTCATTTAAATTTAAACAACACCTACAAATTATTTGAGAAGTACAGATAATGGTGTTTGCTTTCTAGACAGTGCTGTCAAATGCAACCACTTGTACTGTTTTCCTCCATTTCTTCCACAATGCAAAAAGAAAGATAAAACATGCTACAGTTGAGCTGACAGCACTTCCCCACTATTAAAAAAGATAGATGTTTGGCAAATTAAGTAAGGGATTGAGGTGCTTTTCAGGTGGAGAAAGGTATGGCAAGTCTCCACTAAGGAGGAGAGAAAACACGAAGAGGCAATGCTTGCACTGGCATGGAACGTGGACAGGCAGAGGCAAGAGGAGCACAGCAAACAAACAAAAAAAACCCCAGAGATGGGGGCAATAAGGAAAGGATGCCAGGATGGGGGAAGGAAACCAGTAGTAACTGGGCCAGGAAAAGCAGCCAAAAGCAGAAAGAGGCAGCACTGGGCACACACACACGTCCACAAAGATCCCCAAGTCCCATGACTTTTCTGCCATCAGAAAGTAAACGTGCCATCAACTACAGAGCTGGACATGCACGTAGTGGGTGACAAGCCACAGTTCTCCTCCTCAACTCCAAACGTTCAAACGCAGAAGGCCTGTCCAGTGAAGTTAAACTCTTCAGCACCCAGCAGTGGACCCAGCCACAGCTTGCTTTTGAAGAACTACTGCAAGTCTGCACAGGTTGTGTTAAAGGGAAAAAAAAAAAAAACCAAAACAAAACCCAAAAAAACCCACCCCCAAAAACCCACCAAAACAAACCCTCAAAAAAACCCAACAAAAAACCACCCCAACCCCCCCCCCCCCCAAATTCAAAACCCACAAAATTTAGAGAATGTCAGATTTTAAGCCTGCCTTTTGACCTCTTACTGGTCTGTTATCAACATGCATCATGTTGCAGCCGTTCCCTCAGTCCCTACCAGATCATTTCAGGTTTCAAAGCACCACAACTGCTTTTACATACACTACAAGTGTATTAGACTGTGGTATTTTTTAATTATTCTGTTTACTGGCTAGTTGTAATATTCTTATTTGGGTTGTAGCATTATTTGAACTTCAGGTGATCCAAACTGGAGCTTTTATTATAGTTCTACAGTGACGTCAAACCGGATCCCTTCTGCAAGGGTAGCATTAGTATACACTAATCACTAAAACACAAAGAGAAGCATTTTCTTCCCTTACCCCAAATTCTTTCTTAGCTCACTGAGACAAAGGAATATAGCAGTAGAAATTCAATGTCAAGAATAGCAATACAGTGTCAACAGTGAGGCAAAAGGTACGTTCAGGAGTGTTGATACCAATACGTTTAGTTATGTTTTACTTCAAAGAGAAATATAGCAATTCTACATTTACTAATGCTATAGTTCCCATTTTTATTATGGATCTCTAGTAATTGTTAAGGTCTACATTTATACAGTAATTGAAAATGGGTTCAAAACGGGTCTCTCAGAACTCACCCAGCCTCTGCTCTGGGCCACTGCAGAATGACCTGATACTACGCCACATCTAAGACATATTTATCTCACCTGATCTTACCATTCCCAAAGTTGGAGTTTTTGCAACCTCCTCAGGCAAGCCCTCGCAGTGCTCGACTGCCTTTAAACATTTCAATTCTAAAGCCTGAAGTTAAAGTGATTTGCAGTCAACGTTCCTGCTTGTAGTTTGGAAAATAAGACACAGGAAGTGACTCAACGTTCTCAGTATTTTACAAGACAATGCCTTGCAAGTGATGTCTTGGCACTGTCAACTCATCATCTGACAGTCAGGGCCAGAACTGCCCCTTGCAGTCTAAGACACTCTCAGCAAATGGAGACAAGTCTTGGGAAGCTCTCCCAGAGCAGAGAAATCATGATTTACTGTTAAAAAGGTTAAACCGCTTTCATTGGTTTGTTCAATATCAACATTGCTTTCATCAATAAGCAGTTCTATTAAGAGTCTTTTCTTCAAAGAAAAGAATAGTTCAGGCAATCAGATGATACAAGGTCTTAACCGACTCCAGTCATCTGTGCTTGCAGATGAAGTTTCTAAAGGTGACCGCTATGGATTTATAAAGAGAATCTTTCTTACCTCTTTGAAGAAAGCAGCATTCCTCTGAATACTGTTGTCTGAATAAGCCTCCTGGATTTCTGGGTAGAAAGTGCCGATCACATAATCAAGCATCTGTATTCGAATATCATTTCGGTTAACACTAGGACCCTTGCGTCCTGTGTATTCATCAGTAGGCTTAAAAATTTCAAAAGAACCAAACCTGTTTTAAAATAATAAAAACATGTTTTAGTATCATCTGATACTATTAGCTTCATTTGATATTACACATAGTAAAAACATTTACTGTTGTTGCAATAACACCACATCATCTCTTGAGTTTAACACCAATCCTTCAACTGACTGAGAGAAAAGACCTGCAAGATTCCTACACTGAACCTAGCGAGGCTCAGTGACTCAAGGCAAGGAAGTGCATACATCCAAATGTAACTAAACTGACAGATCAAGACCCTAGCCAGTACTGAAGACCAGCTCATTAAAGTTTCTTACGACCACTTCTACAGAAAAATTCTTATCCTGAGTAAATACACAGGAATAGGACCTATTTAAAACACAGTATGTAGAAGTACATTAAGCATATAAGATAGATTTTTCCACATATATATATGTACACGCACACATATATACGCATACATATACATGCACACATTCCTTATGCCTCACGTTCCTCTAATATTCTGTTACCTTACAAGAAGCAATGCAACCTCCTGAAACTCCTAATGGTTTGTGTCAGAACAGGAATCTCGTACACTTCTCAGGCAGGGAAAGTAGACCCAAACATTGACAGTACTACATTAGAATAGCTCTGGAATTAAAGGTAGAGCTATAATCCACCACTACTACCAACATCAAAAAAAGCATGTATTCTGTGCAGGCATAAACATGAAAAATCTCTTCTGAGTTCTGCAGAACTTAGTTCTTCTTTCTGCCAGGTTAGCATCCTTAGTGTTTATCTGCCTGTGTGCAAAGACACCAGCTCATCCCATCGGCTGGACAAGAAGAGTGGCTTCCTACAGCCCGGCAAAAGAGTTCCAAGCCTCCAGAACAAGAAGCACACAAATAGTGCTATTATGGAAATACACTTAAAATGGTATTTTAAAAGACTGCTGTGCTTGATTTTAAAAGAAGTAAAAACCCCAACAAAATAGGCTCTTACCTTATAAATGTAGAAGCTATCCTCAGAACAACGGTACACCTTTCACTTTTTGGATTCCCATCATAAAATATGTCACGGACGACTTTCGAGTCAGATGTCACACATGTTCCAGCCCTCGTTGTTGGTATTCCTAGGTGAAACATAGCCTCACTGCACAGGAACTCCCGTATGCTTGACCGCAGGACTTTCCGACCATCAGCTTGTCTGCAACAAGAAGACACCAACAGTTTTCAGGCTATAATGGCAGGAACTCCTGTCTCCCCCTTCGCAGTGGAGAAACAAAAGCCTGGAGTGATGTGCTCTGTCCACAGTCACACAACAAAGTAGCGGCAGATCCGAGAACAAAAGCTGGACCTTCAAACTTCTGTTAAAACTTAGTTAGATGGACACAACACACTTGCAATGAAGACCACGCATAACAGAAGAAAATAAACCTTGCAGTTACACATATCCTTTCTAATCATTAAACTCTGTTATTTTTATTGACGCAAGAGTCTTGCAAAAAATTTAAAAATTTTGTACAAGTATAGCTATTTTATTATATAAGTCACTGATTTCCTCTTAATAAAATGGCTACTGTTATGCCTCCTGAAAAACAGTATTATTTTGGATCTTTCCAAGTAAGTAATCTAGAAATGGGGCGTTAAATATGAGCACGCATGGCAGTTGCATTATAAAAAAAATAAAATCTGCAAATAGCAAACTAGCTTATTTAATAGATATCAAGTAAACAGCGCAGGTGGGGGTGGTTCTCAGCCCATGCTCCCAGCACTTCAGAAGCCACAGGCCAGCAGGAGAGCTGCCCAGGGCAGGCCTACAACACTACCACTGTATCTAGGATTTTCACTGTGCTTTCCTTAACCTTCACGGACCTGAAGAAGGCCTTCAGAGCACCACAGGCATGAAACTGAGGTGTTACTGAGCCTGTGCACAGCTGGAACAGAAAATATAGGAAATGCAAGTGGGAAAAATGACCTGAAAGATTTAAAGCAGCGCAGGCTAAGCTGACTAATGAGGATATCCATCCCTTGCAGGGATTTGGTCAGTATGCTGCTTTTGGGGCTTTTCTACCATTCCCTCCCACAGCCAGGAAGGATGGAGGAAAGGCACTGTTGGCGGCGGCGGGAGGACCAGCAGCACAAACCAACCAAGCACCCGCATTTTAGACACCATTTGCGTGGGCCATAGGACAACATGACAGCAAGCAGTCAGGTGGCTATTACATGCTGCTGTCCCCACTTTCATCATGGTCTGCGTCCTCCTAAGGGGGGAAAAACCTCAGAAGAGGATAACCAGGGACAGAAGCAACGTGCCACCTGAAGGAGATGCAATTACGGCCTTGTTTTCCAGAGGAAAATTTTGCCACTTTCTGGTTTGGCGTTTAAGCATTACACTTGCTGGAGCAAAGATTAAAAAAAAAAAACAGAAAAAAAACCAAAACGGAACAAAACACGAGGGCTTAAGATACGACCTTTGCCTCGGGGAATGATCCTCAGCACAAAACCGGCTGGCAAAGCGCCTGGCTGATGCAGCCAGCAGGCAGGGAAGCCGGTCCCCGTCCCCGGTCTCCCCCGCAGAGCTCGCTCGCCAGGCAGGGGGCCCTCGGGCGGGGGGACACCGGGCTGCTGCTCCCCCAAAACCGAGCTTCACCGGGCCGCTCCGCCACCGTCCCCCCCCGCCGCCCCGCTCCCCCCCGGGCCGGGCCGCCCCGCGGGGCCTTACCGGGAGAAGGGGGTGAGGCCGGCGCCCTTGAGCTGGATCTCCCAGCGCTCGCCCCGCGGGCCCAGCACCTCGCCCAGGTACATGGCGGCGCCGTCGCCCAGCTGCCCGGCGAAGCTGCCGAACTGGTGGCCGCAGTAGCAGTGCGCCGCCGGCTCCGAGCCCGCCAGCAGCCGGTTGCCGCTGAAGTACTGCGCCGCCTCGGCCTCCGCCGCCTCCCGGTCGGCCGTGGGCGCCTCCAGCCCCAGCAGCGCCAGCGCCGGCAGCGACATGGCCACCAGCCGCGGGTTCTGCAGCGGGCTGGGCCGCACCCGGCAGAAGCAGGCGCCGGGCACGGCCCGCGGCCCGCCGTCCTCGGAGGCGTCCACCGGCAGCGAGCGCAGCGCCAGGTTGTCGAAGCGCAGCGCGCCCAGCCAGCCCCCGCCGCCCGCCTGCGCGCCGCCCTCGGGGCCGCCCGGCCGCGCCGGGAGAGCGGCGGGCCGCTGCATGGCGGCACCCAGGGAGCCGCGCCGGCCCGGGCAGCCCGGGCCCGCCGCCGCCGGGAGCAGCAGCAGGGGCAAACGGCGACCGCTGCGCAGCGCGGCGGCCATCCGCCTGCCGGCGGGGCGGAGCGGGGCGGGGCTCCCCGGCGCCGTTGTCCCGCCCCGCAGCCGGCGAAGGCCGGGAGGGAGCGGAGCGGGGCCCGGCACCGGGAGCGGGGCGGTATAAACGCCGGCCCCGCGGCGCAGCCGCCTCAGCCCGCCCGGAGGTGTCGTGAGGGGCCGCCGGCTGGAGCCGCCATCAGGTCGCGGGGAAGGGGGGCGCGCTGCCGCTCTGCCGGGGCACCGGCGTCGCGTCTGTCCGTCGGTCAGTCCGTCTGTTGGTCAGTCCGCGGGAGGTCCGTTTGCCTCAGCTGCGCCTCAGGCGCCGGGTCTGAAGAGGGAGAGCCCCGGGGGGCGGCAGGCGTGGGCTTGCCCGAGGCCATCCCGGCTCAGCGCTTGCCTGGGCTGGCCGGCGTTAAGATGTCCTGGCTAACGAGGGGAGGGAAGTCAAAGGAGAAAGAGGAGCCGGAAAGCTCCCTGGGCCAGGAGGAGAGGGGTCTGCTGGTGCAGGCCATGCTGGAGCACGGGGGAGACCCCTGGGACTATAAGGTCGTCGGGCAGGACCCCACTCTGAAAGCTGCGGAGAGGCTCTGGCTGAATTACGTGTCTGTCTACCATCCCAAGGGGGAGAAGAAGTGCTCGGCCCTGCAGTGGCTGTTGTTCGACCTGTCGCGGGTCTTGCAGGCGGCGGTGGAGGAGAAGGAGCAGTGTATCCAGAACCTGCAGAACAATCTGCAGGTGGCTCGCAACGAAATCCTGGCGCTGCGGTGCGACAGCTCGCTGCTGAGCGAGCAGGCCGAGCAGCTGCGCACGCTGCGGGAAGAGCTGAGGGCTGAGGCGGCCGAGAACGCCCGGCTGAGAAGGAAAGTGCAGTGCTTAGGCACCCTGCTGTCGCTGGGGAAGGGTTTGGATCGGAGGAAGGTGGCGGCTCTCAGTAAGGCAGGCTGGGACCCGGCGGTGTGGGACGGGCACGGCTGGGGTTTGGAGGCGCAGGAAGAGCCGTCGGTGCCAGGGGTGGGTGCTGCGGGCGCCAGGAAAGTAAAGCCGATGGAGGGAGAGAGAGGCCAGGGAGCGGGGGATATGTCTAGGAAAGAGAAGGTTTGGAGGAAACAGAAGGAGGGGTGGCCCGTGTGGGTAAACCGAATTTGGACCTTGGAGCAGTGCGCTGCCTTCACGCATGAGGCGGCGAAGAGGGTGGTGACTGCCATTGGGCTGCCGTGGCCCAAGGTAGGGGCAATTATCAGAGCCCTGCCTGCCGATGAGGTGTTGGGGGGGGAGATCTTAAGGCTGGTGATCAGAAACTTGGGAGAGTACGAGCCTCTCAAAGATAACATGGAGGGGTCGCCTTGGAGAGATGTCCAGGAGGCGTCAGCCTACGTGTGCGGGAATGTCTTACTCCGGGCATTAAAGCAAAGGGAGAAACCGGTGACCCCTGACTTTGACATCTTTGGGGTGACCGTGGAGCAGGGGGACGTGGGGGTGCTGGCCTGCCGTGCTCCCGAGCTGCACAAGGGGTTTTTCATCAGCCTGGGGTCTACTTTGATCGGCCGCCCCCTCGGTGAATGCATGGCTACCTTGGAGAACATGGGGACCCTGATGGGAGCTGAGGGGAAAGGGATGGCAAAGAAGGACAGGACGGGGGCAAAGGGGAGGAAATACATTCCTAGAGGGACAATTTGGAGATATTTAATAAACCAGGGAGTGAATGAAGGAGAGCTAGATAGTCAGCCCACAGGAGTTTTACTTGCCAAAATGAAGAAAATCCTTCAGGAAAAGGGGATGAAGCAAGAGGAGATGTGGGAAAAACTGAAGCAGATGAATCCTTCGGCTCCTCCCCCTATCCCAAAGAGAAAGCTATACCCACCCTTAGGGGACCTTAAAGATTAGGAGTCCCAGCCCCTGGTGTCAGTGGGATTAACCTCCACCGCACTGACCTGGTGTGCAGGGGGAAGGGGCTGAGTGGAGGTACGATGTCTGGGGGGGGGGGAGGTTACTTTTTTAATTGCTATGGGATCAGAGACAATGTTATTAGATTATCAGGGTCCTCCACTCCTGGCTAAATCCATCCGGATATTGGGAGTAGGAAGGGGAAAAGAGGTAGAAGCCCAGTTGTGGGTAGGGGAAAATAAACTGGATGGGTGGATAATTCTTGTAAGGGGGGGGGGGGAGGGGCAAACATTTTAAGAATGAATTTCCTGTCTCAGTTCGAGGTAGATCTGTCCAAGGGAAAACTGTATTGCGCTGCTGCCTCAGAAAGTGAAGTGATCGCAGGAGTCCCCAAGTCCATGAAGTGCTGGTCTAAAAGTAAAACAGAAACAGGGGTAGTAAATGAAGAGTATGAGGTGGTTCCAGGCGGAGACTCCCTCTTGCTGTCCCGGTACCCATATGGTACCGAAGTACAGAAGGGTCACGAGGACGCTCAGGGTGTGCAACGAAGGCTGAATAGACTGGGATTTAAAATCGCTATTTTCACAATCTCTGTGGAAGTCCAGGGGTGTGGAGCATGTGGATGGTGGAAACCCCTTGCAATGAATTGTAAATCCGCGCTGGGTTATGCCTTTGACCCCTGGGAGTGGGCACCACTTGAACTGTGGCAAATTGATTACGTGGGCCCCTTCAAGAGGCTGAAGGAGGGTTAGTATCGGTTTCTATTTGTTGCCATTGACAGAACAGCAAGATGGACAGAGGCAATGGCAGTGTGTGAGGCTGCTGCTAGACCATGGTTTGGTGTCTCCGTGAAGTATTGAATGGATGTGGTCCTCCAGTCTTAACTGATTCAGATAAAGGAAACCACTTGGCAGATGCACCAGTCCAGAAGTTCCTGGGAGGGGTAGGGGTGCATCAGTTAACTCACGTTTCCTACCGTCCTCCGGGGCAGAGCAGAAAGCTAACAGGTCCATCAAGGTGAGACAGAAGTTAATTGCTGAAGAAAGAGGACCGAGCTGGGACGAAGCGCTTCTGTTTGTCTGCTGGGCCATGGGAACAAAGAGCTCGCCAGGTACTGCTGCAGCCCTTACAAGCTGGTCTGTGGCCCTGCCCCACAGCTGGACATCCTCTGGGGCGATGCCAGTAAACAGCCATGCGCCTCCAATACTGATTCGACCCTGGAGCAGGGTTCAGTCAGCAGAGAGCACGGGCCCATGCTGCTCTCCAGAGTCGCGCAGCTCAGGAGCAGCATGCCAGTATAAAGCAGCATGAAAATAACCCCCACTGGGAAATGTGGTCCTGTCCACACGCCAGGTACAAAGGGGAAGGCCCAGAGAAAATTTAGGGGTGACTGTGGCCTGTGGGTTGGGAAACACAGAACTAATTGGAAACAAAGAAGGGGGGGTGTTCATGGGTAGATGGGGCCCACTGCTGGCAAATCAAAGAGACTGTTTCTAACTAACGTGTAAGTAAGATTGGTTTTTGGGATCCAATGTGGCTGTGGGATCGATCACAGGTGTGGACCACAGAGAGCCTCACCGAGAACCATCTTCCTCGAGGTGCTCATCGTTGTGTTAAGACAGCATCAGGAATATTGTTAAAACATTGCAGGCCCTGTTCAGTGTGTTCTGCTGGCTTCTAGGTGTAATGGCGATGGTTTGGATGTGGAACATCACTGCTGTTAATAATTCTTTTTTCCTTCAGGAAAGATGTCAATTTTGATTTTAATTTAATTATCTTAATATAAGACCTGGAGATGATGAGGATGACCTCAGATGTTTGGTTTCCCAGTAATAAGCATTTGTTAATAGTCCTTCCAGAATTAACCTCACCTGCTAGAGAGCATGGACCGGACAAAAAGATGGAACTAATAAAATAGATATTCAGCTTGGATCCCAAGATGGGACAGCAGCAGAAGTTGCACGGGATATAAATGGTACCTTTGCAACCAGTGTAATAATAGGGGGATGCAGCTGTATCACCTGATGTGCTCTTAATTGTTCAGATGGTGCAGATTTAGTTTTGGCCACTAAGCATATCCAAAACTAAAATCACACTATCCACAAGTATCCACAAACCCTCTAGGACAGTATACGTATTAATCCTGGCAGATGGGGAAAGAGATGGGGAATTGGTACATGAGGTACGAACTATTCTAGAATACATCCAGAGTGTGACCCATATGTTGTGCCTCTTACGATTGCAAAGTCTCCATCCTTGGAGATACTCAAAAACTGTCTGGGGACAGTCCTGGGCAACCGGCTCTAGGTGATCCTGCTTGAGCAGGGGGTTGGATCAGGTGATCTCAGGAGGTCCCTTCCAACCTCAGCCATTCTGTGATTCATTCTATGAGTCCATACTAGTTCTGTACAGTCTGTTGTGGACCACGGGAGGCTATTGTCACACGTCAGCGGAGTGAGTCAGCGTGGGAATGCCAGTGGTGTTTGGTAACAGTGCAGGCTGTGTATGCGTCGCCTCACCTGTAACGGGAGAGTGGGAGGATAACATCACCTCTGCGGCTCCAGAAGACGACCAAAGATGTGGCGTTGCATCTGTTGGCGGTGTACGTTCATTTGCCTGTTCTTAAAAGCAGGGTTTTGTTCCAGACTGAGAGACTAATGATGTCTGTCTGGGAGCTGAGAGGCCTCGCTGGGGTGAAGTGTTCAGACAACATGACAGCATACAGAAGGGAGCTGAGAAACCAGAGAGCAGACAAGTTGCAAGCCTGAGGACCACCTTGACAAGTCAGGAACTGTCAGAACCGGAGACTGAAGTTGTGAACTGTACATCGTTGGTATGACATATCCATGGGTTGGTTTCCAAAAGCTACTGCTATGCAGCACTTAATCCTTTACTTGTTATTAGTTATGATAGAAGTTGTGTTGTTCTTTACCCTTCTATATATGCTTTGCTCGTTTCAAAAAGAAAGAGTGTACTCACATGCCCAGTTGAACATCTTACGTGCATTGCTAGCCTAACAGTTGTGGTGGCTTCCAGCTGGAAGGGATTGAGCTTACGAGCACCCAGAGTGGTCTGAATGTCCTCGTAAGAGGTCAGGCAGACCAGGGGGTGGCTTGTGAGCGAGAGGTCCCGCTGGAGCACGCAGCCCCACAGAGCTGAGGCCCCAGCAGCGCTGGCAGAAGGGTCACAAACAAGTGCCTCTGCTGCTGCTCTCCGGTATGTAAACTGCCAGATAAGGTCCCGCTAGTGCTTGGTCAGCTTGCATGGGGATCAAGGCTAACGTGGAATAGTTGTGTCTAGTAATCGCAGGAGGTAAACTAAACCCAATGGTACAACCATGGGGGAGTCGTGGGGAGCCAGGCTGCCCGCGGAGCGTATCCCTGCCAGTAATACCATGTAAGGCTGTGACTGCCTGGGTAATGGCCTCAGAAATACTAGTTAGTTATGGCTGTAGCAAAACCAGGACCAATGGGGAGGAAGTAATCAATCAGGGGCAGGTTGTTCATTTGGGAGTGATTTGGGTGGAGGAAAAGCAGTGGCAAAAAGGTGGGCCCTGATGCCGAAGAATGAAGGATGAGGTATGAAGGCCACCAAAGAAGACCAGAGGGCTCCTGCTGATGGTAGGAATGTGGACGCCTACAGCCGGTAGCAACGCTGACTTGCACACTCAAGCCCTGGGAGGCTGGAAGGCATCACCTGGGATAACCAGCTGGACTAGCTCCATCAGGTCTCTGGCCATATGTCATGGCGTGGGGGAACAAACCTGCACCTTGGGACTTACAAAACTGTCATTGAGGGTTGGCTGCACGTGAGACTCAGTAGATCTGAGATCGAGAGCTCATAACTTTGTAGCTGTGCCTTACAGTTTGCATAAATATGTAACTTTGATCAGTGGTATGGTACTTAGGTTATTGATTTTTCTGTGTTGCTGGTTTTCGTTATGGCGTGTTCACCAGTCAATAAACAGTGTGTCTCAGTTACGTCTCGGGTAACTGGTCTGAAGAAGAGAGCCACTCCTCAGCTCAGTCAGAGCTGTGGTCCGCGCTGTGGGAGTGCTGCCTGCCACGAGCTGTCCTCTGATGGGCCCGGGCATCCCAGAGAGCATGTGTAGGACAAGGTCTGACCACCACGTGCCCAGGAACACCATTATGGGCCTGCCTGCACACAGTCAGAGAGGCAGAAATCCATGCGTGTAGCAGCCAGGCAGCAGTTGCTGATAACTGTGATGAACCATCAAGGCTGCTGCAGGTCCCCCAAGTCCTCCCGCTCTGCCCTACGTTAAAGAGCGGCACCAAGAGCCTGCCAGGGCAGTCACGGTAGACATGGTTTTGGGTGAGAAGCCCAGAGAGTCTCCAGCTGCCTTAGAAGTGCAGCAGTCCCTCAATGCCACACACAAAAATATGTTAAACTTTTAGAATGAGGGTACAGGTCTGCTGAGGTTGGGTCTTACATGATGGGCAAATGGAGTCTGTCCTTGAAATGTTACAAAGGAAGCAATCCACGCTAATTTCTATTGTTTTAAAACCATGATTCTTACAAGAGTAAAATTAAGGTGCAGTAAGGATGGTCTTCTCTAGCCATGTAATTCTGTATTTTCCATAAAGTACCCTAGAAGCAACATAATCATGCTTTTTGGCAGACATTTAATTTTTTTTAAGTGAAGGTTAATGTTATTGCTGATTCATCAAGAATCTGCCTCTCAAGCATCAATACAATCACAAGAAAGATAAATGGGTGTATCTGACAAGTCAGTAATCATTTAGGATGCTCCTGTTTTGTGTCGTTTCAGTTAATACCAGGTCCCACCTCGGTGAGTCAAACCCAAACCTCTCCACGGTGTGCACACTTACCTGCTTCTCTGAAGAATAGCCTCAGGGGCCGGCAGCACCTCTACTTAAAACCAGACATACCTGGTAAGCCATCTGCAGTCGGTAGATGGCACTAAATTATTACTATTGTTCGTATTTTCCAGCTCAGTCAGTAGGAAAAATAAACCTGCAACCCTGGGTCTCGGCCCCAAAGAGCTCGGGCTGCGATCGTGAGGCGAGAGGCAACGCAGGATGGGAGCAGGGCGGCGGAGTGAAGGTGCTGGCCGGCTGGTGGGCACAGCTGGAAACCTGCTGCACTCACGCCAAGGTAAAGCGCCCAGCCGTCCTGCCAGCCTGGCCACACGCCGCTCCAGGGGCCCTACAATGCTCCTGCCGGACAGCAGGCATGCAGCTTGGCCGCTGCAGACATGGTGCCTTAATAACCACCACGCTCCGATCAAAACGTCACTCTTAATTACTTTGCCCAGTTTGTGAATCATCTCTGTAGCCAAGAGCAGGGACATTTTACCGCTGAAAGAATGCCACTTAGCTGGGAGGAGACACAACCTACTGAAACTGAAAGAAATGTATAACACAGCTTTTTTTTTTAAGTCTGATTCTTTCCACTTTCCCTCATGCATCAGTCTTGATGCAGCAGCACCAATATCTGGGATGAGGCAAGCATGAAAGTGGTAGCCTGCATCTTTTCCCCTGCTCAAACACCACTAGAGCTTCCCCGTGCAGCACTAAATGAACCAACAGACAAACCGCTGAACGAGGAAAAGCAAGCGTTTCCTCACGTTGCACCACAGCCGCCCCAGCACGGAGCTCCCCGAGGAGCCAGAGCCAGGTGGCAGGACACAAGCAAGGCCTCGTGATGGAAAAGACCACACACGCCCCTAGCTGCCACCCTTTTCCCTACTGGGAGCGAGGATAAGGCCAGCCCCATCTTTGCTGCTGTCGCCTCCCCAGAGCACAGAAAGCTTCATTTGTTCCCTGTTGGTGAGACTGCAGCAGGTGGAAGGCAAGCAACCAGGGAGGGGATAATCAGACACCCCCCCACCAGCCTCCTCAGCTAGGACCTGCTGAACAGGACAGCTGTTGCAGCTGTTCCCCGTCCCCCTGCACGTACAAACGGACACAAAAGACCCCCTGCTGCAGGGATATGCACAGCAGTTGTCAATTTTTCACCTGAACAGTCAAGTAGAGAGATTTCAGCTTTGTATCTTTGGAGCTACTTGTGTCCTGTGGTTGCTGTCTTCCATGCACGTTTCCACAGGCAGCCAAAAGGGCTCAGCACCACACTGAGGTCTGTCCATCAGGCAGAGCCAGAAAAGTGACCCTGCTCCTGCAAGTACTTAAAAAACGCCCAAATTTTGCAATAAAATCAGTCTCAAAACACTCAAGTCTAAAATTAAAGTTTATTTCAGTTTTAGAAAGAAACAGGAAAATACGTACATGAATATCTTAAGAGTTACACAAGTGACAGTGCGTTGTTTCTTTTCCACGCGTAGTTCCCACTACTGCCTGGCACTTTGAGACAACTTGATATATTTCTCAGTGCCTTTTAGATGTTTTACAGTACACACACAGAAAAACAGCTTCCAGTGGAAATCTGGGAAATATTAATCCACCTCAAAAATCAAATTTTTAATTTGGTTCAGTATTCAGTATAGAAGAGATGCATCCTAAACATGACCTAGGCCAGCAGCAGGCACGTACCGCCGGTGACCACCACCCTCTGAGAGCAGGCCAGCTGCCTTCTGCGTGTGCAGGTGTGCGAACTGGGGCTGCCTGACTGAGCAGTGCCCGATAGCTCACCTGCTGGGCAGCATCTCATCTGCCGGTCCCACGCAAAGTATTTGACAAGTATTTAAAACTTTTTTCTTCCCCCTAAATGGCTTACCCAGCACTTTGCAGATGCAGCTCTAAGTGCAACCGAAGGGAACTTTGCCTGACCAAGGAAAACGGGACTGCACTTTGCACACGTACAATCAAAAAGTATGAACCCCTGATTGACAAAGCGTACAATCAGCAGATAATGTACCATCTGAATAATCTATATGGAATACAGCTTATCATATATACCTAATTCTGGTATGAATACAGGGTCTTTCATTAATAGCTTTTTTTTTTTTTAAAAAAAGTAGTGGTCATATTGATTTACCCGGCTCAATTTCAAAGATTAAACTCTTTGCCACTAGTTCAACACCTTTTCCACTTACAGGGTCTTTAATTCCCATGCAGAGGGCAGCACTTTAAGCCCAAGTGACTGTGCCTGATGTTAGGCCGGTGTTTGAGCACTTTGCTGGACTGGGACTAAGGCCATCAGCTCCTTGCACGACTGAGCACTGGAGAAACATTAAAAGCAAAGCAACAACAACAGGAAAAAAAAGTCAACTCACCATGCCTAACTCTGGACTCTGAATTTAGGTACTCACATTGAGAAGTCGGTCTCCCTGCACGTTCAGTAGGGCAGGGAAACTCATCCTTTCCTCTCTTAACCGATGACATACGGTAGGTAGAGAAACTAGTCTCCCTACTTCAGCATTACGCTCAGATGCCCCTCAGTGGGAGGTATTTGCTCCAACTGACATTCTTGTTCACAAAAACGTGTTAGATGGTGAAATTATCATGTACTAGAGCTAGCTAACCAGTGCTTGTTCTCAATAAAAATACTGATTAATAAGGAAAATAAATGCCTTCAACAGAAATGGTGGTTAAAATATTTTATTTTTTATATCATAGAACATACTGCTGTTTACTTTAAATCACTTTAGAGTAAAGGCACATATTGTTAAAAATACTTCAAATTTACATCACATGTACAAATGCATAAAACAGATGTACATGTCACCAAAAAAATACAATATGGCTTCATAAGGTTGAGGCGGGGCTGGGACAATTCAACATATATTTAAATTTTACAGGATGCTGCTAACACTGAAAGGACTGACTAGAACAGAAAAGAATGGACCTAAAACACTGATTATGTTACATAAACAGTACAACACATTGAATATACAACATTGAGCATTCATGTATGGACTCACAGGATTGTTAGTTCTGCAAATTCATCAGGCTTTCCAGTGCCACTGAGTAAACAGTGCATGCATATGACCTGCCAGTTTGCAATAGTGGGAAGATAAACTGCAAATTCTCTGTCCACAAACAGCCTCCTTGAAGAATCTGCTGATATGCTTTGTAAAAAAGAGTGAAAGAATAGACTTAACGTATTAACTAGAGAGAATAACTGAATAATGAATGGATAACTTACACGGTAATCACTTCTGGCTAAAAAGCATAAAACATTAAGTCTGCAAGAATGCTCCATGACAATCATTTAGCATTAGTCCCACCCAAGTTTAAGGCTCGTATCTAAAATTTACCTTAGATTTGTTTTCCTTTGTGTAAAATTACCTGAGCACAGATATCAAAGATCTACAGAGCTTTTAAAAGATCTGCAGATACCTTAAAAATCTGTAGATAACTTAAAGCAAAACATCAATATATTGAATTCTACCAGCTAAAAATTCTCAAAAGAACAACCAACAAAACAATATTTTGGTAGGTCAGTAAAGTCAGGAGAAGAATGAGCTTAAGCTTTTGCTTTCATCTTTTAAAAATGTACATAAAAGGTAATAGATTATTCAAATAGGACTACTTAATTGTAAACAATACATTAAACCTTTAAAAAAAAATCAGGAATCAAAATTCAGGCAGTCACTCTAGTCTTCTATAAATTGTTTACAAATGCTGCTTTTCCCCTTGCTAGAGATGGCTGGTGGTTTCTTAAGCACTGATAGATGGAAAATAAAAGGACCTGCCTCCACTGTATTCTGTATTATCATTTACACGTTTGTGTCCAAGAAGTGTGAATTGCTGCCATTCTCATTTGCTAAGGTTTATTCCCTGCACAACTGTAAGGCCCAGATCCAGAAAAGCACCTAGCATCGTCTTAAGAGCTCTGCAGGATCGGGTTAGATTTAATAGGTTTAAAGATAAACACGCACGTAACTGATTTGCTGCACTAGGACTCATAAAATTTTCAAAGTGCAAGGCAGAAAAGCATCAGGTTGCATGGACAGACCAGCTCCCAGCAAAGTCAATGCCATCACAGAGAGGAGCATTAGACCCTTCATTTCATTAAAAAAGCTTGAAAAAGACAACACCGCACAGAAGATACATGTACATACTTTCAGCAAACAACAGACTGTATGGGACAATTTCCAACACAAGGCTTTGGAAATATACCCTACTAAAAGCAGTTTGTTGATTTTATTGAACCAACCGAAAACAACAAAGAAACACAAAACACAACATCACCTTCTCCTCCTCCTGCCTCACACACTGGTTCCTATCTTTCATTCCCAAAAGAAGTTAATACAGATAAAAACTTCACTTTAAGCAATGAGCAACTGTATATGAGCCTGAGGAGCAAATGGGACTCTTCCATTCAAATACATCAGGTTAAAACTTTGATATGACAATTACAGTTATTGGTATTGTTGAACTGGGACTAGCTGATTGCGGAGGGCACTTTACAATCATTGATAATCCTGTATAAAGGGTACCAAAAAAATTCCTATGAAATATGAACCTAGGATTTAAAAAAAAATAATAATTAAAAAAAAAAAATCGATGACGGATGGCTGTCCTGGATAATTAAGAAGGAAAATCATAGCAGTTTGAAGTACCCATAATTATATGCATAAATAGCAGGTAATCCAAATAAAATGCTACAGCTAGTTTGAAAAACTAAATTGAACACTACTTTTCTATTAAATAGATTAAAATATTCATCCACTGAGAAATTACATTGATAAATAAAATATTTTCATGTATCAAAACCAAGGGGCAGGTACTATCAATTCCAGACTTCTTGTCCCAATAATGAAAGGTCTGAGAAACAAAAGTAAATTGTACAGTAGTTCTAGTCTCTTAAATTTACAATACTGAATCCAGCAGGGTTTGGCTAAATAATACAGTTTAAATAAGCTAATCTAAAGGAACACAGTGTCCTGTAAACATCTGACACAAACCACATTGCGTTCTGATGGCGTGGCTACACCTTCCTATGCAGGAGAAAGACAATTCAACTGGTGGTGGTAACAAGGGATGCAATCTAAAGGCAACGTTCCTGTTCTTCAGTAAGGCTTGTAAAAAATTTGAGCAGTGTACGTATGACAGCCTGTACAACTCTGAAATTTTTGGAAAGCTCTCAAGTTTAAAAAAAGCCTAAATGTTTTAAGTATAAAACACACATTGAGAAGATGTCCTTCTAAATTATGTGTAGAAGTGTCTGGCACCAGAAACGACCACTAGGTATTATTATACCTAAGGAAAAAAAGCAAAGAATCACTCAAGACAAGTGTCCCTGAACTTCAGAGCAGATGCAGCCAATTAGGTTACTTTGCGTTGTTCTGTTCCTCTGGAAAAGAAGTCATGAACATACACTCTTTAAGCTGTCTGTACTACATCATCAGTAATATATATTATATATACACAGTATGCATATATATAATATATATATTTGCGTACATATTTCTTTTACCTCAATCTGGAATCATGTGGTTTCATGCAACACACTTACCAGGAACCAAACCTATTAATTAGATCATAGCTGGTGTAACTTTAGTATCAAATATTTTATTATACAGCAATTCAGCGCTGCTCAGCATCAATCATCTCTGACTAGAATCCTCATCTTCCTCTTCTTTCAGTCCAGTCCACGTTTGTTGCCTCTGTCACCCTTTTTCAGCCACCTTCTTCACATCGTGAACTCGATGTTCAATGCTGAGACCTTATTTCTGTCAGCTTCTGAAGATAGCTCTGTGCTGCTGGCATCGAGAGAATAAACTGAACTGTCCTTTGACCTATTCGGTAGCAGCCATATCCCATCAGTCCAAAAACTGTTGCTTTTATGACAAATTTGAAAATCTTACTTGAAGCTGATGGAGGAGGCACACTGAAACAAAAGATACAAAACAATGTTAACGCCTGCATAGCTGGAAAGAACAGGCATTTTCCAATCAAATCAAGGATCTTTTCTCCCCTTCCACTTACAGCGCAGGAGACCGTCAGGTAACAGATGCGTCATGAACAAACACAAGGTATTCTTTCATGTTCAAGGGCTACAGCCAAATTAAATAGTAACAACAACAATAAATAATAATAAAGCTTTTTCCACTGATGCCACTCATGCCACTGATTCCACATATGATGCTACTCTTAATGACTACAGACCTTGACTTGCCCATCACCCTATCAAAATAACTAAGACAACATCAAGACTTCTTGAAGAATACTAGAAGTTAATATTGTTTGTTGAACTGTTTATAATATTGCTATGCATATCTCTGCACAGAGACAAAAGTCAGAAGAAACACAGGACACAGCTTAAGTCTAACGCCCGTACAGTCAACTCACTGTCATTCGGGGTAGTGGATGAAAACAGAGCTTGGATATTCTGGATAACGCGTGTCAGGACCTGGTCAGGTTTGTGCGGCCAGAAGGGGTAAGGCTGGAGCCAGGCTGGCCCCTGCACAGATTCGGGGGGTGTTTCGGCAAGGTGTACCCCTGGACGCCAGGCAGGGCGTACCAGCCTGCGTACGTCGCATGAGCGTCTGGAGGCCAAGCCCCTGCAGCGCTCTTGGCCTCTGCAGCTCCACAGAGGACAGCGCAGACAAATCGGAGTGGCTTCGCATGAAGCCGTCTCCGGTCCGGCAGGTATTGCTGGCTTTGAGATCTTCACAGAGCTGCTTGCAAGTCTCTGCACTGGCCACCTGGAACCAGGAGGGCAGAGGACAACAGGCACACCAGGTCTACCCCGCCTTCAAACAGTCCTATTAATTTAGTGTACGAAGCAAACAGTTAATATTACCGTCAAAATAAAGCTGGCTTTGAAAGCACAGCACCACGCACACGTAGCCCTGCCCCTTCACTAACAGGCTCTGCGGTACCTCAGCTGGCCCTGCACCCACAGCGTGCCTACACTGCAACCCGGATAATCCTCTCACAGGGGACAGGGACGTCTCTGCGTGTCGTTTCAAAGAAGCCATGAATTCTCATTTATTTATATGGAGGAAAATGTTTCTAGTGTATCCAGAAGCAATCAGTTAGAGTAGTGCAAAAACATCATGGGCAGACTCAAACTCAAACTCTCATGCGCTGAGATTAGGATACAACTAGACTGAGTTTAGATCCTTGTGCTCAAACTAGGGCAAAGCTATTCCTGGTAAGATTTTGCATATTAAGGGAATATACAGGAAAAGTTTTAAAAAAGCACACACATTTAACGAAGGATGGGGTAAAGGCATCCCTTTACACCTTCTTACATGCTGCTCTATTACTTCTTTCTCAATTCCAGTCCCTCAGCACAATTTAAAAAAAATCAGTTCATAGCAATCTGGAGCAAACAGTAAGGTTTGCTCAGAGTCAGGTTCAATGCATGAACTTAAAAATTGGAAGTCTGAGAAATGTATATGTTTCTATCCAGACGATTTCCAAGATCACTTTGCAACTTGTAAAACCTAACTAAATACCTGTAAAAGTCTTAAAAACTTTTCACTTTAGAAAGGTGACAACCACTAACACACAAAAACCCCCCATTAAGTCTGCTCTGCAGCTGCAGTGCAACAGCATGAGGGGTGAAAACGTTTAACGGGAAATGAGTCTCAAATATAGTAATCTTATGAATGTCATTTGCTTCATATTATTTTATAAAGTCAAGTTAATGCAATATTAATGTCTTATGAAAGATACTGGTAACCATTCCACTTAGTTACGGCACTGGCACAGTAAAGACAAGTCAAAGAGCCTACACTTCGATGAAGACCACCCTCTATGTAAACTTGAAGACACATCACCAGGCCTTCAGCTATTCAATTCTGTAACGTCAATGATGCAACCAACATTAACCACACAATTACACGGATTTGGGCAGCCTCATTTTACAGGTTATTTGCGAGGGTGCAGAGGAATATCGACATCTAGTTTGTGACTCCAGGCGAGGCTTAGCCTTGAAAGAGACTTATAAATAGCTAGGCAGGGTTTCTGTACATTGCGTTCTTGGATCCAGACACCAAAAGTCTCTCTAAATCATATTTTAGATGCCTAAATATACCGTTTAGGTGGGGCACAGTCTTTTCTGTTTTTCAGAGCCTCTGAAGAGATCGGTGCAGTGCTTACATAAACACAGTAAACAGATGTGATAAGATAAAGTGCCAATATTTGAAAGGCTTTAATCCCAAACTACTGCAGACCACTACTACCAGGTCATACTATAATCTCCTACATTTCTGAAGTCCTGACCTTTCTGGCTTTATAGGATACACATAGTCTGAACACATTGGTTCTTCAATTCCTTCTTTTACAAAGCACATACATCTATTTTAATAGGTACTTTGGAGCAAGAGTTCACCACATAAGTGGCTTAAATCAGCCCATATTTAGGTATACACATTAAAAAGTGTTGTTACTTACACATATACAGTTAAAAATAGACTATGAGCAACTGTGATAGCGAGCTTGCCGGAGCCAGCAGTGTCCTGACACTACAAAAGCTTTGAATCCAACAGTTTGTATTTACCTAAGCTAGACCAGAAGCCTGGTTTTGTTTTCACCATCTTTTGCAGCCCTCATTTGAATTCTCATTTTAAAAGTCTTAAATGTGGATCAATGAATTTTCTTTCTAGACAAGGGCATCTTCTCATCTCTGCTTCCCTTGATATCCAACTATTTACTTTTTCCTTCTGATTGTTTTCCTTTGCTGTAAGCACAATCTGCAAGCACTGCAAAGCAAGTCAGTGAGCTGACAGGGCAGGGATGACAGTAGTGATGTTTCTTCAAGCTGTGACAACCAACCCAAAAAACCCCAAACAAACCAATTATTGCTGTCTTTTAGCAAGAGAAGCTGTTACATCAACACGTAGGAAAGGATGACTGTTACCTCATTATTTCCTGGATGTTTAAGTCAGAGTTCCAGTTCTTTTCAATTCCAGGTACATGACCCATCCCAACAACACCAACTACAACAGCTGGGATATATTTTCTAGGTTCCGCTGAGAAAGAGATGGAGAGAAAGGAACACATCAGTAAAAGAACTAATTTCAAGCTATCAAATAGGTAATGTATGAGATTACAAAATTGAATTTTCCAAGAGGTAGGGACTCTTACTACTAGATACTAAAACTCTGTTATAAACTAAAAATTAATACTCATCTCACCTACTGCCTCTTATGTTGAAAGTCTGGAAAAAAAAAAAAAAAATCAGCACAGCTTCTGGATTTTCAGGAAATGTTTGTTTCAGTAAACAGACCTGCCCAGGGCTCATACTCCAGCCTCAGGGTGAGAGGCTCAGCAGATGCAAGCTAAATAAATTTCTTTCCTTCCTTGTGTGGGTCATGTTTCCGTACTGCTTATCAGGAACAGCTGTGGTCTTTGCTGTCTCCTGAACAGAGAGCTTTCTCCACCACTTTGGACAGCAGCAGGTGGCACACATCCAGATGGTGACAAGACCTGGGCTAACAAGCAGAATGGACAATCGGAGAACAGCCTTTAAGACCACCCCTGCCCCTGTTAAGTTTACTGTTACAGACCTGGCCTCAGCAACTAACAGCAAAACCTGTACCATTCGTGTGCAGCAGCTAGTCAGTCACCATTAGACCACAGCAACACGTGCCGGCTCTCACCCTCACCTCCTATCTACCGTCCAAATTCCACAACACCCAGTGGAAGTTAAAATGTTGTTCCTCAAAGTTTAGGGATTACCTCTTCCCCCAGTGAAAAAATGGCACCACATCATGATAAAAATAATTCACAGAAAACTTTCTAAGTCACAGTAATCAGGCTGCTTTCCTATGAGGAAAATTATACATAAATATAATACATAAATATAAAATATGAGTAAGTTCCACTGTCTTGCTTTAAATATCTACCCTTGATTTTTCGAGGAATAAGTAAAAAAATTTGAAAAGCAGCCCCCCCCCCCAAATGAAACAAAACTGTATTGACAACACTAGAACTATTATACACGTTTTAAAAATTGTTTCTTTAGACTTGCCTTTTCTCAGCCTATTCTAGGGTTGCTCTAAACCAGAGCTGCAACTACAACCGAGACATAGCACAGGACCTCAGCAGAATGGGCTGTCCACAGCACATCACACCTGCTCCAGCCTCCACCTGTATGTTCCTGCCTGCTTCTGGGCAGGATCCAATGATGACACCAGTCATGTTTAAAGCCTTGCCTGAAACTTAGTCCTAGTAGAAACTTTTATCATCCCTCTCAGAATATTTTATGTGGAGTAAAGATAGAATGAAAAACTAAAGGTGAAAGCTTCATTTGCAAGCTCTTTGGAAGAGTTCACCCAGGCAAACAGTCAGATGAAGGCTAGGAACAAATCAGACCTAGTTTAGGAATATATCAGACCAAAAGTATATTTGAGTACTGCAAATAGCATCCAGGACTTTCCCCTTACTATGCCCCTACAATAGCAAATGATTTGGACAATGGTGATGATGCCCTATTTCTGCTCATTTGAATTGTGGGGTTTTGTATTTTACTATGAATCTGAAGTATATCATTTGCCCCCTTTTTTTTTTCTTTTTTTTTTTTCTTTTTGCCTCTCGTGAGAACGAATGCATAGAACAGATTATATGTATATATTATAAAAAGCACAGCTTCTAAACAAAACTATCTCTGGCATTGTCTCTTGTTAACTAAGAGACTGAGACACATGAGTATCAGCCAGGTACTCCCTCACATTCTTGTCTCTTATGGTCCCATCTTCTATTTTAAGTCCTTCATAATGCATATAAACCCCTTCCAGTTTCATAGGCGTTCACTAAAACAGTGATCGAGAGACCGAGCTTTTAAGAATGTAGATTTTAGGGGCGGGGGGAAGAGCAGGGGAATTGCTAAACAATTCCTCTTGTGGCTCATGACCCAGCCAGGACCAACAATAAAACTTGAGTTTTCAGCCTGCTCTTTGGACCAAGTAACTGAATTCATCTGTGCCTCTTTCAGCCCTGTCAGCTGAGCCAAGAGGAAATGCTGTGTGTTTGGGCAAAGGCAGGCAGGCGTGTTTCACAAAGGCAGGCAGCACTGAGGTAACGTTAGGCACAGGACATACAAGAACACAAGTGCGATCCCCTCGCTATTTTTTCAATCACAAGACAGTGCCAGAGGTCTGCACTGAAGTGATTACAAACAGTATCTTAAGACAGCAAATAAGAGGTAACCCATACCTCAGTATGCTTATATATAGGAAGGGCATGCAGATCACATACAGCAGCAAAATACTTCCAAAGGCTAGAGAAATGCCATTATTCTGTATGCTTATACCTTGCTGAAACTTGCAGAGTTACACAAGTTTCAAGCAAGAAATGTGTTCTGAGCAGCTAGTGATGACAATGAATTTGGTGAGGTAACAAGGTGGAAGTGATAGGCAACAGCAGTCCAGACTGTCCCGTGCTGTGCTGTAATACCACATGCCTGCCTTTTGAAAAAGTTGTCAGGCTAATTAGTATTTTCCAGTTTTAAACAGCACAATGAGAAAGGAACCATAATTTGCAATCCACTGCTCTATGAAAATTCTTTACTTCTTGAGGTGGTTGCAACAGAAGAGTAATATCTCTTTTTAATTTTTTAAGCACTGTAATCTTGTGTGACATGTGGCACACATGAACAGAACATCCCAGATTTCCTGGGAAGAACTGAACTTTGGACTAGTACACAAAGAACACCTTGCTGATTATGATATCTGCTTTAAAACAATTACTTTCTGAAGCTCGAGGTAGTTCTATCTGCTTTGCTGCTTGCTTCAGCATGTAGGTCAAGTAAACATCTCGTTCTGAGACAATCGTTCGATGAAGATCAGGAAATTCTCCAATCATTTCTGCCATCATCTGCTCCAGTAAATCCTTCTGTTTGCATTTCTCCACATCATCTTTACTGAAAGAAAGGTAAGTTTTCTCAGTATCTGTTATGCTTTTAAAGCCCAATACAGACAAACCAATGAATAAAAACAATTGGGTATTACACACATTATTCACATAAACCCACACTGTACAGTTCTCCTCTCCCAGTTTTCCTCTTCAAAAGCAAAACAAACTCCCTAAACCTGTAAAACTGGGTACTAACAATGCCTCTACAGTGAGGGAAAGGGAAAGAAGAGAGGTCACTTGCCTTTAGGCAGTGCAACTGGATTTTCACCCTTCCCTGTTTGAAAGCTGACAACTCAACTGAGCAAGAGCACTAGGGCTTCAAAGGAAATAGCTATCATGGTGCCCCACTTTTGGTGTGTATTCATAAGCTTAGAAGAGGCAACACAGAGCACTCCCAAGGAAGCAGATAGGATCACTGAACACACAGAGGCTCTCTTTAAGGAACGAAAGCAGCACACTGTAAGGCACAGTCTGAGGGGATGGAAAGAGTTCTGCAGGCTCCTAGTGTCAATCACAGGTCTTCAGCAGGGAAGTCAAAGTTATAAATCAATTCCCTGAACAGAAGAAAGGGAAATGGGCAGGAAATAAACAAAGAAAAACTGCAGGAGTAAAAGTAATGAGCTTTTATATTTTTTATAGGTGCTGTTAACCTTCTGTTTGTACCCACAGCTGTGGTACAGTCATAGTTTGTGGCAACAGAATCATCTGGTTTTGCATCACTGTCTACTGAAGAATGATGCCAAACATGCTTTCTTTAGTTTCCAAGATCAAAAGGACACTCAGAAACGTCAACAGGGACAACCAAAAGGAGAAATGCATTGCTAGCTTTCAAACAGATCATAGCAAACCTATCACACGGATACAAATTTGATGCTGAATTATTACTCCATTTTCTGTAGAATCTCATGTTGATGGCTGGGTGCACAATACCTCCCCTTCCCCCCAACAACTTCCCAATTATAACCACCTTTCCTTTTCAACCCCTACCAACATGTTATTTTTAGAAATCCAGTAACAGATCAATCAATTGTACAACAACAACTGAGATGTTATGTCCAAGCTTCAGTGGGAAGTCAGTGTGCATATATCGTAATTATCGTAATATTGCAGTCAAAAACCAAAATGTTCTTCGGATGGATAGAAGAATGGGAGAAGTTGCAGAGAAATATATCCTCCAATGCCCCCCAAAAACCTGCAAATAGGTTCATGCTGATATCAGACTAGTAAGTAAGAAAATTTACTTTGCGTATGAACTGTAGTTAATGGATTGAAAGAGGGTCAAACTCATTTTACAGATTAATGTAACAGCAGGTATTTACAGGAAAGAACAATTAAGCAAATGCTAAAACTGGAAAATAGAAGGTTTGAATGAGCATATTACAGTTTGAGCCCGGCCCAATTTTAAAAGACTGGAAAAAATAGCACAGATCACTTCATGTGTACAGCTCTGGTCACAGGGTTATGAGTGAGGCACTGAGATTCAGGGACCACATGCACATGGAACCCATTTCTGGCAAGCCTCCCACCACTGCGAGTCTGGCAGGAGCAGACCGAGTTTAGGAGGACAGCTGGGCACGTGTTCTCACCAGTTCAAGCAAGTTATCGCACACCTACTTGTGGAAAGAGGAAGGAAACTTGGCACAGGGATGTCTCTGAGGGACAGGGGAAACCACACTGAGCAAGAGAATAGCTGTCTGAGAAATATTACCGTAAGGCAAAAGTTCCTAACAATGCTCCTTTATAAAGGCAATAATCATTAGGAGTCCACATGTTGTCCACAGAGTTCAAACATTTTTCTCTTGTTCCAAAAATCTGCTCAGACAGCAGATTCAGTTCTCAAGCTGCCCTGATCCAGATGTGACTTAGCACAGCAGACCCAAGTCCTTTGGAAATCTGAAGGAGGTATAAATTAGCATACCGAGGCCCTACTCTCTTCTGTTTACAATATCCACACACAGTAGTGGGAAAGATTTTATTTTCAGCATAAAAATAAAAAAAGAAAAAGTTTTTTCTTAAGTACACTAGGAATTCTCCAGCACTCACTTCACCTGGAAGTAATGTATTAAAAGACAATTAAAGAAAAAGATGGAACAAGATCAGAAAGCCAGCCTTCTTTTCAAAAATATGGATTATTGCAGGGTAGTTTGTATATTTATCCTTCTCACTAACTTCAAGTTTCACTGCATCAGGCTGGTTACTGAGGACTACCAGCTTGTACTAAAGTCAAACTGAAGAATTGAACAATTCATCCCGATAAACATATGGGATGCTTATTCATACCTGATTGGGTCAGATAAGAAGCAAAGGCCCCAGGCAAGCTTGACTTTTTGCCAGAAAGAAAGTGCAGCAATTGCTCTCTTAAATGTAACAGGGATGGGTCGGTCTCCAAGATGGAATTTACAGAAAGGTACTTTACTGGCCTGAAAGAGAAGATACAGATCACTAGTCAACATTTCATACTGCAGCACAGTATATCCTTATTAACAGAACGTTTGTTTTATTGTGTTCTACAAGGTAACTTAAAAAAGAGCAAGTAGTGTCATACTTCAACATCAAAAAAATATTTTGGCTTTGCAGCAAATAAAATTTCCAAAATACTACTTCTTAAAGTAAGATTACTTTTACCTAAGCAGAAAACTCCTGCTTATGACTACTTAGGGTGAACAGATGGGGCTCAGTATCTGTCTGGGTCTGAATAATGTCTAAGGTGAAACAACTGTGGTCATTTTGCTTTTACCTAGGATTTGTCAGGATCACTAACCTATCAGTTTGTCATGGTAAAATATATTCAAGAAGGAGATGATTAAACAAGAACTGATGCCAGATACCACACGACAATGCGAGGCGAAACTTTGCTGTAGCTTAGACTGACAAATTTTAGCACAGTACAGAATTTCTAGAAAATTCTTTCCTACGCATACCTGTTTAAAAATTTCAAACACAAGCCTTGAAACAGTTTTCTTTTTATTAAGGATAAATACACCAAATTATTCCAGATTCTTTAACAGCTATGTTATCTCAGATTTCCTTACTAGTACCTAATTCACATAAAAATAGGAAAATACATTCTCCAAGGTGAGTACATACAGTGAAAATAGTGTCTCAGTATTCCCAGACAAAAAAAGAGTAGCTGTGATATACAGTAAAAGTCCAGCTACTATTTACTTCCCACTATCACAGCTGGTAGTAGTACAAAAGGGAACGTTAAAAGACCAGATAGGACTAACAGACCAGTCGGATATTTTACTTCCCCAAACAGATCTTTCTAGATCTCATTAATGCTTTAGAGTTGGTTTTCACAGCCTGAAACCCTGACACCACCAATGGTGGGAGCAGGATTCATATCCAGAATTCAAAACCAATTATTTAACAGGAACAAAATAAATACATTATTAATGAAATGAAAACAAATGCCATCAGAAATATCATCAGGAAAAACCCTTATAATTTGAAGCCTTTTTGGAATTGCTTTCACTTAGGGCTACTAACCTCTGTACTTTTGAGCACACTTTGAAGTCAACAATGATTCTTACTACTCCATAGGCTTCAGCACAAGTATGGCCAGAGTGCTCTTTTCTAGTCACTAACAAATGGTTTTATTTAGTTCAACCCTTGGAGCAAAAGGCCAGTAATTTGACCTCAGAAAAAACATTTTGAGTTCGCACCTCTTTGAAAGCCTCCCTGAATTCTCCTCCTGGGGCCATTCCCAGCTGTTCTGTGATGTGAGCAGAAACCTTCAGAAGCAGCATTTGCATCAGTCCAGACATGACTCCATTCTGGCAAAGAGGGAGAAAAACATTAAAGAAAAAAAAAGAAAAATCAACAAGCTGTGTGGATTTCTCAGAAGAAGAATGCACTGTTCACAGTCATGAGAAAAACATTAATTATCTTAGTGAAGAAGCAGCACTGAAGCTACCTTTTGGAGCCAATTCACTGATCAATACAGCTCTTTTATTTCAGTTTGTATCGGTTGTGAAGTAGCCTTTCACTTCAGTGTGTGGCCAAAGTATTCTCCCTTTCAACAAAAATGTATGGCAGAGTTAAGAAAAGGAGGGCAGCCAGACTTACTTCAGCCTATATTTACTCCACCTGCTTGAAGAAAGTGTCTGAATAACTGAACGGTAAAACAGCTCATACTGTGCATTTAATTTTTCTTGATCTGGTTACAAAAAAAAAAAAGGGGGGGGACACACACCACGAGTATATTGTATTAAATGTATAGTGAATGCCATGTTATAGAGATACTGAAAGGGAAATAGCTAGTGGTCTAAGCATAAACACTTCCACAATCCTGGGAAACACGAGGCTGAGGACCGGTTAGGTTAACAGACATGGAAACACAGATAATCTAGTGTTGTGCAAGAATTGCAGTGCATGACTTCAGCACATAAGACCTTAGAAAAGACCTCACAGTCCTAAGTACGACTCACTCCCACAAGCAGACTGAAGGCTCCTCCTCGCACAGTCTATCACTTTTTGAACAGAGACCTAAAATCAAGACTATTCTTTTTAAAAAGAAAAAAATTCTCCTATATATACTTAGGCAAAATTTCCCTTCCCTACCCTTTTACAAAATGAACGAAAAAACATCTCAAACAAATCCATTCAGAGCTGTTCCTTCTGTCAAGCTCTGGCTGTCTTCAACCAATTATTTTTATGACTAAGACTTGGTGGCTGAGTGTTACCTGTCCCCAAGTGTAACCTATACCTTGGTTAAGCATCTCCTCCAATTTGGTGTCAGTCCATACCACTACCAAAAGGGGTATTCCCCCTTCCCTAGCCAAAGGTTAATTTCCTGCTATATTACCAGTTTCACACAACTGAAGATGAGGTTACACAGGATAGCTTAAGTTAATATAACTGCTTGAAGTCCCCAGAGGAAGGTCCTGGTCTCCATTCCTTGCTCCCCAGGCCATGCTCAAATGACCCACCCTGTGCCGCATCTAATGCTTGTGTGACTTCTCCAAAGGCTGTAGGCAGTTTCTGCAGTTAAGTGGACTCAAGAGTCACTGAGGACCAGAACTGGCAAAAGAGAGGGGCTATTTTCAAAGACAATTGATTATCTGCTTTATCATGCTACAAACTAGCAAGCATGGCAGAAAGACAGGGTGCTGGGCTCCTGGGGAGAGACGAGGAAGAAAGAGGGCAGCGAGAAAAAGTTTTCAGCACCCTTGAGATCCAGTTCAAAAGCCTGGGGGGCAAGGGTTTCCAGAAGTTCAGAAAAGATGCCCACAAAGAAAAGAAAACGAGGACAATGCAGCCTGAGGTTATTTGCTGGCTGATCTCCCCTTCAGGATTGATGTTTTTGAAGTTGCATTTTTATACTGTGACAGAAAGATTCATCCTGCTGGCTAACAGAGGGATGCATCTTTGAAGCATGTCTGAGTCATTTGTGCTCTTTACCTGCATGAAACTCAGCGCCTGCCATATTTGCTCAGCATCAAGGAGATAAAAGGTGACAAGCAGCCATATGTAGCCGCAACCAGCAACAACTGGCCAGCCAGAAAGTGCTGGGGGATAAAGAGCAAAATGTACAGAAAACAATGGAAGCAAAACAGTAAGAGAGGTTATTATCTTTAGCAGACTCCTGTCTTGAAAACAAGATACTTGAACTAGAAAATGTGCAAAGAAATACGAAACATATGAGAAGAGATTAAACATATTAAATACTCATGAGGCTTGGGAAAGGATGACTGAGGAAGATACACTCTGTCGGCCACCATGACTAGCGTGGAGACAGTGAAAAGGACCGGAGGAGAGAGGAATACCCAGGCAAAGCACGGCTGCAGGTTCTAATGCCTTTCCCAGGCATCTGTTATTGGCAGCTGCCAGAGGGCTTCTGAAGCAGATAAATCTTCCACAGGACTCAGCACAGAAACGCTTATACTTCATATGGGAACACAGCCTAAGGAGGGGGCCTTGGGGCTACTCTTTGACTGTATAACAAGTCACAGATCCAGCGCTAACTGCAGAACTGTGGGCAGAAACCAACCGTTTATATTTCAGTCCTCTGGATTTCTTCTTTTAAAAACCCTAATTCCCATGGACGCAGACCCGTGCAAACAAAGTCTTGCCACCTGGAGCCTGGAACTGGTCTTCCTACTGCTGCAAGCGCACTGGAGGTTAGACTTTAAAGCGCAAGTGAAGGTAACAAGTGACAGCAGCCTGGTCCTGTCCATATGGATGTACCTGTCATCTACCAATTCACATTATATCCATTTTAGTTAGCAGGACAATCCTGTAGGTTACCTAAACATGGAAGGCTGTATTACACAGTGCAAAATGAGAGCTTTTTCACTGGCCAGAAGCATTAAAAAAAAAACAACATTACAATATATTCCTGCACAGGTAACTTCAGCCTAAATGAGTAGGTTAAAAAAAGTGACGTTGAGCTAAGATTTTGCTGCCACCAGCCCACTTTCTCTTCTGCCCCAGAACAAGGTTTCTCAACTCCTCCCCTGTGCCAGGACTCGCAATCATAGAGCCACACAGGGACATGATGCAGCTAAAAAGCAAGCCCTGTTTAGACTGCCACGTGGCCAGGGTACGGACACAGAAGGGGCAGTGGAAACAGGACGCTGGGGGAGAAGGGAAGACAAAACCTGTCCCACCAGTTTGGTTTAAGCCAACTGTTACTGTGCACCTTCAGGTAATCCACACTTGAGCCAAATACCAGTCTGCACTGTGTTGCTTTGCTTAATGGAGAGCAAACAGGTAGTTCTCTGCAAACAACGGTAAGGGTTTTGAAATTCAAGGAGGGGCTGGAGGAAGGCTGTTTTTAACCTGCAACAGTTGCTTGATAAGCTGTGAATACCAGTGACTGCAAGGGTGTAATAGTTTCATATTAACACTCTGCTCAGTTTCCAACTTCAATTAAGAGAAATGAAATGCAATTTTACTGCCTAAGATTTATACAAGTGATTATAAAAAGACAGTTTTCTTTTCCTAATTTGATACTCAAGGATGAAAGTTACAAGCAGTTTTGACTTTTGGTGTAACTTTTGGGCCTGAATGCACACTTCAATAAGAGAGGACAACTGAAGCATGACTGAGCAACTTACCAGCTAATTCAATTTTTACTAGAGAAAAACAAAGACACTATAATTTAGCAACAGACAGTTGGACTGTTTTTCCTGGTTTTCCCATGCTGCTACTGAATCGGAGGGGGAAGGTTGGGGTTTTTTTTTTTTGGTTGAGACTATAGACAGAGAAATATATTATTTAGAAGGCACAATGTCCAAATTTTATTATTTGAATTATCCCTGGTGACAAAGTAGACTAAGATTGAGCTGTAACAATAGGAAGGATCTTTGTATTATTCTCTGGCTTTGGAGCCAACACAGTCTGTGTTTCCTACTGTCTGCACACAAGATCACTTCAAGCCCTGGTAGGAAGCGCTAATTCAAAGCTGCCAACACGAATTTACATCACAGTGAAAAAAGTCCACTATTTTATTTTCATTGTCCTTTTCCTCTTAATAGAGAAGCACAGCAAAAACTGTTGCATTTAGCTTTGTTATTAAAAAAAAGGCTTCTGTGCCTGTTTACGAGGTCAGAAGAGCCCCAGCTATGCTGCTCTAGTTGTTGTGCACATGCATTCCTTTGGCTACATGCATCAGAACAATCCACCTTACCCAAAATAAACAGATGGATGCAGTAATTCATGCAATATGCAAGTGTTTTGCAACGTTCTTTCCTCTGATAGGGCATAAATAAAGAAAACAGGAAAGGCGCATTATTGCCTAACTCTATGAGTCAGAAAGCCTGCACTAAGACACTATGTGCACACACACACACCACACACAAGTAGACTAGCCCCTAGCCACTGCACGTGCTTCTGCATGGATGCAGATTATATTCTTGAGAGTTGCAATCCTGGAAATTCCCCAATTACATCAATAAAACAATTCCAATATGTAATTACCACACAACCAAAATAACAATCTATGAATTTGTTGGTTCAACTGGACACTGGAAACTTTTTACTGTTGACCACATAATGCCATTCTAATCAAATGTCCTGTCATTTTTAAGTCAACTTTGTGCTCTTTCACTGTGCCTAGCTTAAAACTGCTTAAATACAAGCTAACTAGGTGAAACTGAATACAGGACAACCCTTGTTTTGCACACACACTCCAGAGAGCATCAAACTGCCAGAGCAGTTACAATTTGAATAGAATCCCACACTTTTCAGCCCAGATTTTTCAAAAACCTCCTTTAAGGCCCACTGTCAATGAGAAACTACTCAAAAGATAAGTAGGTGGGAAGTAAAAAGAAAGAGCAACACACTAGGGTGAAGAAGGAATGCAACTACACAGATCAGGACAGACAACACCAAAATTAAGTGCTCCTTAAATAGCGGTGATACAGATGCAGATTGCAGGGATAATAATCATATTTAAGTGTATTAGTGGAGCATTACAATTACAAAGTTAAACTTGTATCCTGCAAATGGAGAAACTGTTAAACCAGGGAGGATTCCTGCCTAGGTCAACAACTGCCCAAGTAATCCTGTTGTGGAACAGAAGCCCTCAACACTCCAGCTGAAAACAAAATACCAAACCTAACTTTGCCACTGTAATGGTACTCTCACCTAGGTGAACAGTATTAGGTTCCCAGCTGTTGGGAACATTGGTTTTGGTTGTAACTTGACAAATTGGTCTTGACACAAACCTTTAATTCTCACTGTGGGACTCATACCTGCTTTATAGCTTGTTGAAGTTTTTCTAGATTTATTTCTTTGGCTTCCTTTAGTAATGTCTTTTCATCCATCTTCAGCATAGAAACTCTGTACTGGCATAGTTCCACTACAACTACATCAGGCTGCACTTCTTGTATTGTCTGAAAAACATGAATTTATTTAGACCAGTTTAGGAAGCATTAAACAGAAATGCAGCCAATATCAATACTTTCATGTGAAAAGGGACTTATTAAAAGCACATTCTAGCAATCATTTTCAATTAAAAGGACAGTGGAGGAGTAAACAAGACTTCTCCAAACGGCTTTGTATTGAGAAAAACATTAAAGAAGATGACAGTGAACTGCTTTAGCTACTGAATGGTTTGGGACAAGAAAGATGCAGAACAAATTGCGCTGGGGTGGGGGGAACTTCACATTAACAAAATTCCTTTGACCATACTCTGCAATCATTTGCGATTTGAGTTAGAATAAGCTTTCTAAGAACCAGGGTTGACGATTCTGGCACAAGATTCCTCCCCCTCTAGGTCCTCGAGCATAAAGCCACTCTAAACTGCAGACTTTGCATGAGGTACAGTATCAAATAGTTCCTACTTTCACTAGAGCTTCAGACCTATTTGTGTCTTGTATTCTGTTCTCAAATTTGGGGCAGCATGGTTTTACAGCTCAGTATTATACACCTTGGGCACAGAGAAGCTGTAAACTGCAGTTTCTGTTCTAGGCTTTGCATCTTCTCAACACATCCCCATCACAGTAAGTATGCAACAACCACAGTACGGTCAGTGTGATGTGATGCTTTATCGTGACAGGCAGAGTAAGCTTCATTAGTGAGACTTCGACTTTTAACACCAGCACTGTATCTACATTTGTTGGTTAAAGGCAAATAAAAATATTTGGGATGGGAGCACCATGTACTGCATAAAATATTACTAAGATAATATGGCTGCCTCTTAGTTCATCCCACAGTGCTGTTAGCCCTCTAACAGCTAACCTGAGAAAAACAGAGTCTGGAGGTTACAGCACAGAACCAAGCCAGAGAGCTGGACTTCATTCTACTTAATGTTAAGTTGACAACATTATAAACACGCTGCTGAAGGACTTCCACTTAGTATTTACCTTCACTACATCCTTTTTGCTGCTGTCACTGAAGTGGGCTGTTCCAACCACATATACTTTAGAACCATCCTCGGTGTCAAGCTCAGTCACAGTGCTTGGTAAATTCGGTTTTTTCTGCCTCTTCTTCATCTTCATCTCCAGAAGAATTTTAAATGCATCTGCATCAGCTATAAATGTAAAGAAAAATAGAAAAGAAAAGCACACATGACTATAAAGTGCAGGTAAGTAAAACAGAAAACAAAAATGTCACCACTAAACAGCAGAGCAGAGCTAAAAGGCCATTGATTTACCACTGTAATCTTACATTCAATTCTGAGGCTACATCATTGAGAGTGCCACCACTGGAGAGGCTGCCTCCAAGCATGGGTCTCAGTCCAGGTTTCCTACCCTGTGGACACTGGGACAGGTTGTCCATGCAGTTCAGTAAGGGAAAGAGAGAAGCTGTGTGGCAGGTGAGGTGGATAGAGAAGCAAAGAATACTTAGAAAAGGTATACACTAAATTGAAAAAAAAAAAAGGCATTTTTTTCATTCTAGAACAAAAGCGTTCCCTTTTGGGATTTTATCTGTATAAATGATAGCAACAAATGTACAATGGTGTGAGTATGCTGGTAAAGTCACCTGCACATATTGGCACATATAGGATATCTACAGTACCAATCTTAGCCTTTTCTGTGATTGTCACACCAGGGATCAGTATACAATTAAAAATTAAACCTTAAGAGGTATTCAGGTCAGAAAACCAATCATTCTTCCCTAGTTTCAACAACAAACTATTTAAGACCAAAATGGTACAACGTGAGTTCAGCCCATCTATGTCAAGCTTGCCATGGAAAATAGGAAGATCCATCACAATTGCTTGTTAAATGCCAGAAAGCCTCATCAACTGAGACAGAGAAGCTTCAGTTTTACATCAATGGGAAATATAGTAACTTTGAATTAGTTATCTTTAAGCTGTAATGCATCTTAGAAAAAAAAAAAAGCATCAAGTAGGAAAGCAGAGTTTTGTTTTCAACCAACTCTCTTTCTCTGGCAAGCTGCTGCATAAGTTAGCAGATGTCTCAAGTGGTCCAGAACCCTGGAACAGGATCATAATCCCAGGAAAAAAAAAGGTTAGTGAACAGTTTGCAGGCAGGATGTCAAAGATGCAGATAAATTACAGCCTCCTACCATACATTCATTTCATTAATGTGGTTTAACTATGTGGCTCTGGCCCCAGATCTGTCCCACAAATACTTCTCTCTCAAGATTTTATGTCAAAAAACCCAAAATCCAAAACAAAAGTCACCCTCCAACATCCTTCTTAGTTAGCATTTTAGCAGCCTAATACTCCATAGTGAATACCCAAGAACATAGTGTGTTGCAATCAGTACGGTCTAAGACCATGTTGCTGCCAAAACAGACAGTGATGCTAAGGAGGGGGTGGGGAAAACATGGCTGTAAAAGGAAGGAGAAGAGGTAGGGCATTTGTAGCACTCAGTCACATAATCATAAAAGCAGCCATAGTAGATCAACCAAAATCAACTTAGGCAAATATCCTGCCTCCCACAATGGTCAAAAGTGGGTATCTAAGGAAGAGTATAGGAAACGGGGAAGCGTGCACCATACCTTCCTCAAATACTCTCCTAGCCTAAAGCCATTTATGGCTCAGATTCCCCTAGTTGAAAGTGGTTTCCACATATTCAGTAACCCTTAAAGGATTTCCTTTCTATTAATTTTCCAGCCTTCACCTGATACGTATATTCAGAACTGGATCGAATAATGTTTCATGTGAAGAAAAACTGCTATAACAGTGCAATACCAGATGTTACCGTTTAAGGACATAATCAAGGAAAACATTCTCAAGAGCAGCTACAGTTTTTATTAAACCAACTTCTTTATCTGGAGAAAAAAGCAACATTAAAAATTAATCTGCTTCTTTAGGTCTGAATGCTTTCCCATGGCTTTAGTCAAGGCTTTCTTTGCTCCCATGATTGTTATTTCTGAAAGCTGTGATACCTAGGGATTATTCAGCAACTTCAGCATTATAGTGGTGTTGCTGTTACCCACTAATTCACCCTAAGGTGGTTCAGAGCCTATTACTTGCCAGAAAGCACAATCTGAATGTTCCTATTGTTCAAAATGAGGATTGCATACATTAACATCACAACTGTATATCAATAAACCCAAAGCAAATCCTAAGAAGCCTTTGTTTTCTCCTCCTGAGAAAGAAACGTCTGTCATTATCTGATCCTTGCCACTGAAAGGTAAGGATTGTTACTCTTCCTGGGCTTCACAAGACATTTTGGCTGGAATACTTCTATTCCCACATCCTGCAGGCTTGCCCTTCGTATCAAAATATGCTGGCATGGGCAGAGTATTCCACCTGGGACGACTGATTCAACATCGTAACACTAGATGCCAGAATGCCAAAGCAAGCATGTACTTATCCATCTCTGGCTTAAAGAGCAACAACCAAGCTTAAAACAATAGCCGAGTATATCTATTAAATCAGAAACCATTTACTTTCTTTTGAAAGCATGGGAGCAGCAAACTGACAATCGATATGTCATTGCTCTTTCCAAATTTGGTTTACGCAACTGGGCCTTTCTACAAATCATGAACAGATTAAGTCAGATATGACCTCATTCGCATCTCCCTTTTGTGCTAACAGCCACAACCTTATTAGGTAAGGAAAAGGCATGGACATTTAGCTTAATATACTTCCAACGTGATACACCCTCCCCAGTCAAACCAGAAACATACAGATATTCTGCGATAAACTTGACGTTTCCTTTGGGCCATCTTCTGGTGCGTCAGAGGAGGACATTGGATCTGCAGCAGCCTGTATGAAACAAATTCAAAAGGAGGCTGGGAATTATAATGAAATGTTTTAATACATCTTTCCCCTTGTGAGTTTGCTCAATTTGAACCTATATATAATATTCAAGCAAGTAAATAATTTAAGCAGTGTCAACAATTCAAAACATCTGTGGTTTTACAACTGTTTTTCTTCTAGCTGGATAAGTATGAGAAAGAACATATTAAAAACTACTTCATGTCTATTTCAAAAGATAATATTTATACCTGACATGGAGCTTTAGAAAAAAAATCTGATTCTGGAATAAAAAGAAAAAATTTCTCTCTAACACTACTATAGAGCTTTCTGTGTCAGAAACTAAAATGTGCACTGATTATTATAATACCATTGCCGTTTATAAGATGGCATATTTGACTCAACTACCAGTCACCATTAGTCTGTCAGGAGTCTGACAAAGTTAATCAGCGCTCACAGGAATACACATACCCATTCAAGAATGGTCTGCTCAAGTATTTTATTCTGTTAGAATAAGTATAAGGTAATTACACAATATGCACACCCAATCTTGTAAAATTAATGTGTATGTTGACTTTATATACATCAGAAATCAAAGTCAAAAGGATGAAAAGCATCTGCACAGTTTTGTTCCCTAAAGGATCAGAAGTTAATTGAAAAGATTCCCAAAGACTGACATTTAAATATTATCACTAGAAGTATATGAGGCAAGCTCTGACTAACAACATCTTATTTTTAACTAACAGGCAAGTTTTAAAACCCGTGCATAGAATTCAAACAATCCCAGTCATTCAGCCTATGGCATCCAAGCTGGAGAGGCAGAGTTAGGGCAGAAAAGACAGACCTAAGAATCAGGGAAAACTCAACTATAAACTATCTTTAGGCAACTACATTAATTCAAATTTGAATCAGGATGACTATTGGGAGAATTTGGAATTCTTGAACAACATTAAGTCAAAAAGGCAGAGACACGGGATGAGAATCCATCACCATTCAAGTACCTTCCAAATGAAAGGCAGTACTAATGAGTCAGCAAGCAGGCAGCCAAACTCTCCTGAAGGATGTCAGCTTTTTAGCTAGAATGACTGGTTTATTTACTTTGTACTTAACCTGGTAAGATTTAAAACAGGACTGTACAAAGCACATCCAATTGTTAAGAGCTTTCAACATAAGTAATTAATTTCTTCTTGCATTCCATTATGCCAAAGAATAATTTTCAGATAATAAATCCTGGGTGTCTTACCTTGGCCCCACTGAGGTAAGGTAAAATCTATCATGCATTTCATGGAGTAAGACCAAAAAGTACAACAGCTCTACAGTGCAAAGTTTAAAACATTCACAGCAACATATCATCCTTTCACTACAAAGCAGGAGTCTGTTCATGGACAACTGTAAACTGCAATTACACCGCAAATTGCAATTACATTCACAAATCTAATTTAACACCAGCTCAGCTTTTGATTGCAACATATGGCTTGACTCTACTGCTTGCATATGTAACTCTAGTCACAAAAATATTTTGAAAAATGTATCCATCTGTAACATATGGAATTAATCCTGTCACTTATGCTGGCTTTGTCATCATAACAACATTACAACATTGCAGTGGGAAAAGCACTAAGCAGCACATTAAGAGTCTGCCATTCCTTTTTAAAAATTTTTTAAAATTAACTAACAGGACACAGGAACTGACATTCTTATATGTCATAAGAAAAAAAATTCCTGAGCTTCACCTATTACACCAGAAAAAGATTTTGAGATACATGGATATGAAAGGAGAAGAAAAGGAACAGAAAGGGTAGAAAAAAGCACCTCGGTTTAATTTGGCAAGGTACTTAACCTATGTACAGTGAGATCATTCATATACAATTTGTGCAATTTACTCATAAACCATTTTTTCCTCCTAAAGGTTTAAGCTCATAGGTTAGAGTATTTTCTGCAATTCCTCACTTGGAAGTAAATTAATACAAAAGACCCTTTTTAGCTTTTGCAGTTGTAGGGAAAAGGACCCTGAAAAGAACTACCTAAATGTGGTAAAACAATAGCACTCAGCCCCCAATTCCCCTACACTCGTAGTCTCCACCCCCGACTTTGCAGACCTTCCCCGAGGATGAGTGGAAGAACCTGGCTGATTCAGAGTCTTGACCTTCCCTGCAATTCTACTGAGAAAAAGACTTCAGCTCCAAGCCCTACCTCCGGCTGTTGCTCCTCTTGCATCCCTGCAGTGTAGGCTTATTTTCACCAACCACACAACAACTGTAGGAAGTAAAAGGAATGGAAGAGAATTAAAAATTAATGGCATAACCCAGAATATTTAAGAACTGTTAAAAAAAAAAAAGGCAGAGGTGTCTCTACAATCTCTGATAGAAGTTGAAGTAATAAAAGCAGCAAACTGAAGATGCACAAATGCCACCTTTTCAACTCTGCTGCTGTTACCCCCCCCCCCAGAACAAAGAAAAAGAATCCACAAAACATCAGTAGGGTAAAACTAGCCTGTCTTAATCCAGTTTTTCAGTTGGCTCTAAATTCAGAGCATAGTCCTGTTCGCACACACACTGAGAACACCTTGATAAAAAAGGGTGGATTTCACAGGAACTAAGAATTTGCTTTTTTTGCTGCTTTAGATTCTGCAAAAATGCCTTTTTCCTCCAGATCACTCACAAGTAATTGAAGATATAGGATGGCTGTCAAAAAGGCTTCAGCAATAGTAAAAATCTTGCTCAACTAGATCAGTAGTTCTGTCCTGTCCAAACAAACTATGTCAAGACAGTTTTTAGGGAAATTTTAGGAATCATTTGTATTTCTGGGACTTCACTGCTACAAGGAATAGGAGAGCAGTCACAATCTTAATATTCAACTAGAGAGCCACATGCATTATTATCTGATCTGCATCATGTTATCATGTGTATATTTACAGATATGCCAGGATCAGAACATCAGTAAGATCACACCTGTGTAAAAAACCCCAGGAACTGGGTTTTCAAACCCTTAGTGAATGGTTTCCATGTCTTAGTTTTAAGATTCCTTCTTCCACCCCTATTGTTCAAGTCCAAAAGTTCTCCCTGAAGCTGGCAGAGCGCTATGATTCGACTTTGACGGTACTCTAAGGGGCTGCACAAGCTATCGAACACAACTAGTGCTCATTCTGCTTATTCTCACTGCTATCCCACTAAAATCAAAGCACTCATAGAAGAAAGTGCTGCTTCTTCACTGCAGCATTTTGGGTTACCTCCCCCTGACCTTTCTGCACATGTGAATGGTGTTCTATTTTAATAGACTGGAGAGCAGTCCTGACCAACTTATTTCTACAACAGGTTTACAGCCCCGCTCTGAGGAGCGGACGGACAAGTCAGGCTCCTGCCCTAGGCCCAGGTGAGGCTGGAGGAAAGCTGGCTGGAGCCTGGGTGACGGCATGTTCCAGCACACAAGAGTGATGGCAAAAGCCCCCCCCACCCCTTCCCCAAATGCAACAGTCTCCTTGAGTCTGACTAGTGCTCTGCATCCTGGTTTTTAGCCTTTGTTTTCAAGTGAGTTGTTTTGCTTTCTAGCTTTGCTTAAAATATGTTTCTATAAAAAGAGCATTCGCCTGGGCAGCACGAAGCACGCAAGTGTAATTGGGGCAGCCGGCATGCCTCCCTCCACGCGCATACGGAGGGACTTCAGCAATTGATGCCTTCGCATTACCTACTGCTAGTGGTCAGCAGCGAACCGCAGACCACAGCTGCAGCCTGGGCAAGAAAAATCCAGTGACCAAGAGCCTGGCTCTGCACGCTCCCTGGAGCAAAATCCCCATGAAACCCAACAGAGCCCCATGCTCCGAGCAGGCCACAGCTACAGGCACAGCTCCCGAGCTCCGAGGCAAATACCTCGTTGAAACAAAAACTACACATTGCGAAGGGTCTAAGAGGTTCAGTAACAAACTATTTATTCAAAAACACATGAGAAGTCTGCACAGGCAACGTAAGACACAGTTTCCCAAGTACTCCATCATTTTTGCTACAACACATAACATAAATTTAAAACCATGACCGTGCCTTCCTCCTTTCCAAGGAGTCAAGTGAAGGAAACTTGGATGTCACAGTAAGCTGAAATGGCAGGTGAAGCTGAACTGCTCTTTTCTGCTTCCCTGTTTCCACAATTTACATATGGTCTGGACAGCTCCAAATAAACGCAGCAGAAGGAAACCCCTGCCCTGAGACCTACAACCTGAACGGGGACATGCCAGCTCACTGACACCTCATGCCGGACAGCCTGGCCAGACTTGTCTGGTGGCACTGTGGGCTTAAGTGAATCCAGTGCCTGTTTTTATGCTGTCCTGTCTCTGACAGACTGGTTTAACTACTTGTAGACTTGTGCAGTAAACCAGACTGGAGAGTAGATTCAGGTTGAAAACGAACTTTTCCCCCCTCCTCCCCCCCAAGGTATTTTATGCTCAGATGACCAAACAGCAGCAGCAGGAACAACTGCGGCAGCAAAACTGAAGGGACATTACGAAGCGGAGACGCTCAAACCAACACTACCCTATGAGAAAATATTTGTCCAACTACATCATCAGGCAGGGATGTACCGATACTCTGATGCTCAGCTCTGGGCTTGGTTCTCAATTGGTTTATGTACAAAATACCAGAGTGTTTTTCCACCGGTGAATCAGCTGGCCCTAAATACAAACTAAAGTTCTAAGGTTGGTTAAGGCCTGCTGGGGTTTGAAAACATGTCTCTTATCTATGGCAGTGCTCTTAAAAATAGTAAACTGCAAGTTTCAGTTAAGAATAGACTTCTATACAAAAACACTGAGTGAGCTTTTTCCACCAAGTGACATTTCAGAAAACCTCATCCCATTCTCACCATTGGGTAAGTGATGTGTCTGATATTGGGGAGGGAGAGACAGATCTTCTCTGAAATTTACTCATGCCAACTAGCATTGCTTTTTATCTGACCCGTACAACCTTTGGAGAAAGCAAAGCTGTTTGTTCAGTGTGGTTCCCAGGTCCACCATAGTGGGGCTCCAGCCTCTGCAGGTAACCTACGGCACAATACCAGGAAGGTCAGATGAGAGACTGGGCAGCCACATCAACAGGCGAGCCTGCCACTGCTTTCATCTAGGAGATCTTGTTCTCAGGTGCTTACATCTGTTCAAGATCCACCGGGGGTGAAATTTTCCATGCAGAAGACCTGTTTACAGATTTCCTCCCCCCCAACCATGCCCAGGAATTCAGGTTATTCAGTCAACATTAATCATAGAATGGTTTGGGTTGGAAGGGACCTTAAAGATCATCTGGTTCCAACCCCCATGCCATGGTCAGGGACACCTTGCACTAGATCAGGTGGCTCAAAGCCCCATCCAACCTGGCCTTGAACACTTCCAGGGATGGGGTATCCACAGCTTCTCTGGGCAACCTGTTCCAGTGCCTCACCACCCTCATGGTGAAGAATTTCTCCCTTAAATTTAATATAAATCTACCCTCTTTCAGTTTCTAGCCCCTTGTCCTGCTACTACCTGTCCTTGTAAAAAGTCTCTCTCCAGCTTTCTTGTAGGCCCCCTTCAGGTACTGGAAGGCTGCAGTAAGGTCTCCCCACAGCCTTCTCTTCTCCAGGCTGAACAAGCCCAGCTCTCTCAGCCTGTCCTCATAGGAGAGGTGCTCCAGTCCTCTGATCATCTTCGTGGCCCTCCTCTGGACTCACTCCAACAGGTCCTTGTCCTTCTTATGTTGGGGGCCCCAGAGCTGAACGCAGTACTCCAGGTGGAGTCTCACCAGAGCAGAGGGGGAGAATCACCTCCCTCAACCTGCTGGCCATGCTTCTTTTGATACAGCCCAGAATATGGTTAGCTTTTCTGGGCTGCAAGTGCACATTGCCGGGTCACGTTGAGCTCCTCATCAACCAACACCTCTCCAAGTCCTTCTCCTCAGAGTTGCTCTCAATCCATTCTCCATCCAGCCTGTATTTGTGCTTGACGTTGCCCCGACCCAGGTGCAGGACCTTGTACTTGGCCTTGTTGAACTTCATGAGGTTTGCATGGACCCACCTCTCAAGCTTGTCAAGGTCCCTCTGGATGGCATCCCTTCCCTCTAGTGTGTTGGCTGCAACACACAGCTTGGTGTTGTCAGCAAACTTGCTGAGGACGCACTCAATTCCACTGTCCATGTCACCAACAAAGATATTAAGCAGTGCCAGTCCCAATACTGACCCCTGAGGAATGCCACTCTTCGCTGGTCGATCACTTGGTGATCAATCACTGTCAATCACTTGGATATTGAGCCATTGACTGCAACTCTTGAGTGTGACCATCCAGCCAGTTCTTTATCCACTGAGTGGTCCATCCATCAAATCCACATCTCTCCAACTTAGAGACAAGGATGTTGTGCGGGACAGCGTCAAATGCTTTGCACAAATTAAGAAAATTTTTACAACCAGTTGTCAACAGCAAACTAAAACTCAACTGAACAACTGGCATGAAAACCTGAGCGCATTCAAGCTCTTGCTTAGTGTGAGTGACGACAGCCACAGAACATGTCAACACCTGAATACAGACAAGGCTGGCTACTCAGCTAGCCAGTGTCCTCATCAACAACATAGGAGGATGTATGTATGTTCTGGGAACTAGTCAAATACTATGGACTCCAGGCTGACCTAGCTCATCCACGTGGAAAAGTTACCATCCCTGTACACCTGTCTATTCACAGAAGATATCCACATCCCACGATACCTGAAATATTAATCCTGAAACCTCTGAGAGAGGACTGAACATACCTTGCTGTTACACAGATAAGGAACTGAAGCATATACTTCCTCCCACTGTGTCCAACAGCGAGAAAAACGGTGCTAATTCAGATCATATCCTGGCAAGCATCTGGGAAACTTAAATCCAAGCATTTCCAAATTTCTCAGAGCTTGATTTCTCAACCTTGTGGTTTCTTTTTGTTTTTTTAATAAAGTTCAACTTCCTAAAGAAATGAGACTAGGTAACAAGGCAGAACTCATTTGTCTATGTTTGCTAACCCATAGGTGAATTTTAAACAAACTTGGCAGGGAGGTAAGAGTCTCGGAGTCATTCAGAGGTGCAGTGCACAGCACTGCTCCTCCAGGACAAAAAGATTACTGAAGATTACAGGGGGTGGTGCGTATGCGTGTGAAAAAGAGGAGGTCGGCAGAACTTGCCAGGGAACAGAAGGAAATTCAACCCTAAGTTGTAAAGCCACAGGCAAAAGAAGCTGTTCAGACAATTATTTATTGTGTTCTATAATACATATACCACAACATCTCATAACCTCAAGTTCTTCTACTTATGATGGCATTTGGCACAAACATGCGAAACCAATTAAATCCCTCTCCTCCAGCTACTTCAAAGGCCTGTAAGAGGCCCTCATGAGATAAATCACATACTGAAAATCTCAGATATGACAGCGCATTTCTTTCAGACAAACTGGGAGATGCAGCTTCTAGGCACTCATCAAGATCAGAGACTAGAAAGTATTTCTGTTCTCTTATCTGCCAGGAGACTGTCTTAATTTGGGATTCATTCCTCATGCTGAGAGTGCCACCAAGAAAGCTCCTGGAGCAAGAAGAAACAAGGAGGAGTCTGACCTGGCTCCTTATGATCCAGAAAGACTGGGTTTTGCCTCTGGAATTTTCTTGAAAGGAATCCTGGATGACTGAATCCCTGATCTGATCCCCAATTCAATCACCCTTTTTCCCTGGCAAGTGGAATTCTTGTGTTTGTTTCACCTTTGCTAGTCCTAGGGGGCCTGCCATTCACTGGGCAATAAAAATCGTTCTTTATGTATACACGTATGAACAAATGAAGCCCTTTCTCCAACTCTTAAGATACCCAGGTAACCAAAGAGGAATTTTTGAGACCACCCAACAAACAGCAACCCTAAAATTTAGCCATGACTCATCTTACTGGTAGGCACCTATTTCCTGTCAAGGTTTTCTTGTCCTGACAGCACACGCAGGGCAGCCATTCACGCTGACAACAGCACTGTGGAAAAGGGGCTATATTTTCCCCCTGCACTTTGGGGATTATTCTCTTCCCCCCAACACAAGTTCATAAAGGAGCACACAGGTTAAGTGCAACATCTTCTAGCAATGCTTATGCTGCACAGTGGCTGACAAAAGCAGAGTGAGAAAGACCTCCCTGCCATGCTATTTCACATCAGTCCTCCAGCTTTCCTAATGTAAAACAGCTTCAGCAGAGCTTCCTCTTTGCGCAAAATCTGCTCATGAACTACTGGCTCATTTTTATACTGGGTAGTCTTAGCTGACCAAAGTGTTTCGGTTCTAGCTGCATATTTAGGCATTTGAAACTCTCTTAGCTCACAGTCTGGAGGAGACAAGAGGTACATTCACAAGTCAGGGGTTCTAGCAAGGCAAGTTACAGGCACTAAAACATGAGCTACGGTTGAAGAATGAATGCCCTTTCTTGCTTTATTTCAACTAGGTGGTTCAGTGAGAAAATTCAAGCACAACACAAAGGATGGACAGGCAGTTCATTAAGGTGTCCTCCTACTGTAGGACTGAATTTCTTCCTTTATTGTCTTGTCTAAATTGGCTTCCTTCAGACAGTGATTCAACTGAATCAATAAAAAAGCCTTTTTAAAAACTCTCATGCTTCTACCTATAAAACAACCTAGTCTGCTACTCTTTAAAAAGATTTTTATTGAATGTTTTCTTCCTCTTGAGCCATACAGAAATTCAGAAGCAGCATTTGCTTTCCTCAACATGTTGACATTGCAAGAGGGAAATAAAGTTCTTTGTAATCTTGTAATTGCTCTATTTTCTACACGCTGCATGCACATCAGAATAACTAGTAAGAAACTAGGAGCCACAAAACTACCACAACTGGTTTCACCTTTTATTGAAAGCCAACAATTTTTATGTTTGACTCCCCTCCTTCCCAACAAATCTAAATGCATTTATTACTGCTTTCAATATTTACAATATTCACTAGCATTGCAGAAGGTATCCACATCTCAGTACTTGAAGTATTAATCCTGCAGCCTCTGAGATGGGATTATATGTACTTCCCTGTTTTACAAATAAGGAACTGAGGCATATGAATACTTAAGTATATCTAAAAACCTGACCTCTGGTATCTAAACAAGTAGGTAGGAGGCTGCTGGAGCTTTCAAAGCATTTCAATTTTGCAATGTGAATTTTCCTTTGTTTTTAATCATTGGCCCTTCAGAAGAAGATCCCCCCCACCCCTCTGGGGCAGCACTTCCTCACAGTGACACGCCAACATCATTCACCCTTGTTCCTCTAGGGTCACTGTGGGGAAGACGAGAGGTAGGCTAAGGACAGAATTTGATTCAAGAGCAAGTTGTCAAAAAATAAAGTGGGTGTTCTCCAGTGAGAACATAGCACACCTCACACAGGTCATGCTGTAACCAAGCCAGAACTGACCTGCACTGGACGTAAGCCACAGGCACATGCAAATGACTATTTCAGCCTCCCGACCCAGCCCTCTAACACCAATATCCCTGGCCAGAACACAGCCTCCATCCACTCGGCATGAGACGCAGCAATAAAAACGCACTTACATCTACATGTACTAAGTGTGCAATGTTCTTTTTAAATCTGCAGTTGCAGTAGCAATGGATATTCAGTTTAGCTGGTACAGCCCGTGTGCTTCAGATGCGTATTATGCACTGCATAAGCACATCTTATTTGAATGCTGCTACCCATTAATGGGACCATTTATTTTATGTAAAGAGAAGAGGCATATCAATACTTCAGAAGATACAGACACAACTTTTCTCCCACTGACAAACCATTGCACTCATTACTCGCTGTCTGGAATACCTAACAGAGTACCTTCTATGCCTAACATTTAACCTACAGCTGGGATAGAGTTAATTTTCTTCTTAGTAGCTAGTAGAGTGCTGTGTTTTGGATTTAGGATGAGAATAATGTTGATAACACACTGATGTTTTGGTTCTTGCTAAGCAGTGCTTACACTGGTCAAGGACTTTTTCAGCTTCCCATGCTCTGCCAGGTGCACAAGAAGCTGGGAGGGGGCACAGCCAGGACAGCTGACCCAGACCAGCCAAAGGGCTATTCCACACCGTATGACATCATGCTCAGTATATAAACTGGGGGAGTTGGCCGGGGGGGGGGGGGGGCAGCGATCGCTGCTCGGGGACGTGCTAGGCATCGGTCGGCGGGTGGTGAGCCAATTGTATAGTGTATCCCTTGCTCTGTATATTATTATCGTATTATTATTATTATATTATTATTATTACTACTACTATTCTATTTCATTTTACTTCAATTATTAAACTGTTCTTATCTCAATCCACGAGTTTTCTGACTGTAACCCTCCCAATTCTCTTCCCCATCCCACTGGGGTGGGGGGAGTGAGCGAGCGGCTGCGTGGTGCTTAGCTGCTGGCTGGGGTTAAACCACGACAGAAGGTGAAACCAAGTCAACAGATACCCACTTATGTCTCAGTCACTGTCCTCTGCAATGGAAGCAGAGTATTTAAAATTGATGAGGCTTTTTCCATGCTTATGCATAGAAATCTTAAAAATGCTTACAAAAAAACTATCATCTGCTCCAAACGGTGTCTCTGCTCTGTTGGTAGACTGCTCATACTCAGAAAGATTTATCAGCTGAAACCTGACTGCCAATTAATGCAAACAGCCACAAATTCAGAAATTGGAATGTATTTCAAAACAGTCACCAAGATGACCTACTCTACACATTGCACATCTCTCTTTGACACAACCCATGCCTTTGAAACTTAACTGAGCAACTGGTTCTGTGATCACAGGTGGCTCTGGTTTCTCATGACTCAGAAGTTCATAAATTTCAGAACACAGATTTTTACCCTCTGAGCATCAATGATATGTTCCTGCAACATGAACTGTGCTGATGTATGCAGCCTAAACTCAGGTACCTGCATGCTGGAGCCAACATCCATTTGCATACTTTGGAAGCTAAAAGTCACAGAAAACTAAATTAATTTTGTTTGAAAGGAGGTGCTGGAACATGAGAATATCTGCCCTGGGACACTGATGCACTGAAAACATGTTTATCAGTGAAAGACAAGAAGGCATTCTTATATACATTTTGCGGTTTTAGAAATTATTGCTATTACATTGAATAGGGCTACTAGACAAAGCGAGTAAGTACTAGGTGAATCAGGATGCTAATGCAGAGCAGAACTGAGAACAAACAATAGGCCAAACCCTTACTGTTTTAAGAGGCTATAAAGAGGTTGCTACATTTAGAAACGTGGGACAGAAAGACCAAAGTGACATGGCCCAAGTCTGGCCAGCCACTCAGAAACTCCCATGGTCTTAGAACCTACACACCTGCCTAAGTCACTTTCCTGTTTTATTCCAATATGACTCATGTGAATTCAGAAAAGATTTTGAACTAAAATAATTTTATCAGACTCTCCTGTGACCAGCAGATTGGGGTAAGAGATCCACTCAACACATCTCCTCCCTCCAGGCCATTCAAAACTATAAACCAAGTGATACTTCTGATTCTGGGGAACCCTCTGCAAAACACTCCCAAGGAGAGCAACAGGAAAAGAGCACAGCTGCTGGATGCACGGTTTCTATGGAGTTCTACAAAAACCAAATTTTCCACTCTCTGTTCATTACCTACAAGCAGTCAGCAAAGGAGATAGGTAGAGAAGTTCTGCCATGGGCAACTAACTAGTGGCTTGGAAGATATTTCACTGTGGTCCACAAAACTGTTGCAGAAGTCTTCTTAAACTCCACATAGACATTTACTCCATGTGTCAATGACTGCTGAGATACACAGAAGCTGCGTCTCAAGAGTACTGGCACTCAGATTCATTCATTTTGTTATGAACACCTTTAAATGCAATCCTTATGATGGTAAAATTGGGATTTTGCGGGACAAAATAATTTTGCCCAACTGCCAAACACCTTATTTATCAGCGCTCTTCTCCCTGCCCCTTCCATCCTACTCTCCAAACAGCAGCTGGGAACAACCCGATCTAGTATCTACTATCTTTTCAAAATCAAGTGATCACAAAAGCTGAAAATGTTACACAGGCCCACGTGCTGGCAACAAGCAAAGACATGCAGCTCGCTCTCTTCAGCGGCAGGGAACTGAAGAAAGAGGGTCAGGTTGCAAGACAGACCTAAGAGAGACAAAGCTCCAGGAATGCAAGCTAATTCCAGCCTGCCGGCCTGCAGACACAGGAGCCCCACATGTTAGCACTAACTGTTCAGGACTACAGACATGCTTACACTAACCAGGAAAGTCGCCTTGCTTGCAACTCCATCCAGCTGCTGCACTGCTCATTTAATGTGTAAAGCACCCTGCGCCTGACAAGCTCAGTAGTTAAAAAAGATCCTCCCTCCAAAGATTACCTCTATTTCCATTCCTATCGGCTGCCCTCCAAAGAAATGAGAAAACCCCTCGGCAATTCCTGATCCCGGTGCCTCACACACAGGCATTCTTTATCGGTTACCCTGTAACTAGCTGTCTTACTGTCCTTCTGAAGGACGGCTCCCAGTTGTGCAACACGTGAGATGCACATCCTACCAAGGTAAGATCAGGATCTCCAGATGTACTGCACAGGTGACTGGAGGCCTTTTTTCAACTTCATCAGCGTTCGTGTTGCTGTTGAGCTGCGGTGCAGGCTCTTGCTCCCTCTTGCAAGTGTGCACACCCTTCCTGCACAGAGACACAGACCTCACAACACATGTGCACGACGTTTGCACTGCCCGTACAGACAAGGTTATTTTGTAGACAGCCTGCAGGGCTTAACCACTGGAAAACATCACCTCCTGGAGCTCCAGCGTTGTCTCTCCTGCAGCTTGATACGTGGTGTCATCAGGACACTTAAAGTCTTGTATGTGGAGATGCTAAGTCCCTGCATCCTTCAGTGATATCAATCAAACTACATAGCATGTCAATTAAAGTAGGGGGGGGTGGGGAGGAAGGACACAGGAGGAGAAAACAGCCCCTCTAACTTTTTTTTTTTTTTTTTTAAGAAAAAGAAGTGGAAAGGAAGAGAGCTTGTCACAGAGTGCATGCATGTTTTCATATAAATCTATAAATTGCAGTTAATATTAAAGTTACATGCTCCTGAGTCACTTGGCAGGCAGGGAAAAAAATTCACTCCTACTTGTAGAGTTTATAAGCCCACATGCAGAACCACAGTATTAACTAACATGCTCATAGCATCTCAAATTTTAGTGGCTATTTACAAAAACCTTCAATAATTGAAGGTGTGACCTCAGAAACTATTCACACTGGAAACCTATTTGCAAATACCTACCTAGTAACAACCATTACCAAGAGAATATATTGGTGAGATTGAGTACTAAATCGTCTATGACAGACAACCGGTGCTGCTAACCGGTGTGGACCTTCCCTGGCAGGACAAGGAGAGCTGCAGAACCCCTCCTTCCCACCGGCACCGACTGGCAAAGCATATACTGCGGCACCACTTCAGACAGCTGTAGTTACACACCACTCCCACTAAATCTGGAGCACACCTATCTCCGGCCTGCTCTCATTTTTTCATTTTCTAAGACTGCCCCAAATCTCTTTCTTCACTTTTCCCGAGTAGCAAATAAGGAAAAACGAGATGCTTTCTGAAAAGTACTATTTTAAAAAAAGGCAATCGGATGACTCTCCCACAAATAAGATGCCAATACTACTGTGTTTTATTCACAGCTGTGGTGGCGGCAGCAGCAATGTTTCATCATATTTACCATATGGAAGAAAGAATGCACTGAAAAATACGTATAACTCCCCTGGCACTGAATTAAACAATATCAAGTCTACAGTTAAGATGCAAGAGTGCCAGACACTGCAATGGCTGACAAATTTACAATCAGCAACTCAAGTGACTGAAACTTGAAAGTCTACCGAAAGCCACAAACAGCAGGACACAAACCCATGGCAGAGCCATAACCCAGTCTTTTCAATTAATAAACTCATTTAGCTTAGGATAATTAAATGTATGCGTGTTTTTCCCCTACCGCTTCAGGTCTATTCCCTGCTAAAATACAGCAAGGAAACCCCTGAAATCTGTTTGGTTTGTGGGGTTGTTTTTTTTTTTTTTTCCCATTTATTTGCTTTACTCTGTTAGCTTTCCAAGAAGGAATATGTGCATTAACGAGCTGAACACCAATACACATCTCTACAAAATGGAGAAACGAGGCCATTCCAGGCACCCTTGAACTTCTCGGGACCACTACTGACACCACGCCACACATGCGATGTGGCATCTAACTTTTCAAAGCCCATCCTCTCGCTTTTCCAACCCAGCAGCAACCACTCAGCAGTTGCAACTTTCTGCAAAGTTTTACCAAACAAAAACATTCTCTTTCCTCCTGAAAGCTAGCCAAAAATAAACACCTTCGTTGTAGGGATACCAGCATACAGGATCATCAGTACATATATTTTCCTCAAGAGAAAAGCACAGACTATGCCTGGGACACGAGTTATTTTCAAGACCTAGGTTAATTAGAACTATTTTCAGAGGTGAATTCAAAATCCTGGTTTCAGAGTTTACTGCACGTTATGCACAGCGCAGACGGTCTGAAAAAGTCACAACTGTTTAGAGACCAAAAAAAAAAAATGAGGAAGGACTGTGAGCCTTTGCTTTTCTCTTCTCCAGCTCACCCTCACCACCAAACCCACAGAGGAATCCCACGTCCTTATCACAAAACACCTAGAAAACGTAGCACAGCCCGGAGCGCTCTGCCCACACCACGCTGCCGCCTCCGTGAGCCCCCTCGCCGGGAAACGGCCGTAACGAAGCGAATGGAAAGGTGCAGCCGCTGCTGTAACCACACGCGGCTCCGGGACCTCAAAACCGGCCCGAAAGGACGCGCTTCCCCGGGTTTCGTGCCCCCTTGCAACTCGCCGGCCGGCAGGGCAGGCCTCCGGCGGGGAGGGGACGGGCAGCGGCCTCCCGGCCTCCTCTTGCCCTCCGGAGCGGGGATTGACGCTTCGGCCTCCCCGCTACGAGGCCGAGGAGCAGCTCGCCCCGCCCGGAGGGGGGCCCTCGGCCCCCGCCGCCCGCAGGGTCACCGGCGGGGCAGGGCCGGCCCGGCCCCGGCCGCCCTTCCCCGCGGGCGTCCAGGCACCGGCCGTAGCGCTCTCGGCCCGCCCGCCGCGGGCCCGCAAGGCCCGGGGAGCGCTTCCAGCGGCGGGAGCGGGCCGCCTCGCCCCGCGCCCCGGCCGCCTTCCCGCCCGAGCGGGGCGCTGCCCGGCGGTGCCTCCGGGCCGGCCACCTGGAAGGGCAGGGCCGGGTGTACGTGAGGGGGCCGGCGGCGAGGGGAGGCGGCCGCGCCGCTTACAGCCGACTGCCCTGCCGCCGGGCGCGGGGAGACACGCAACAGCCCCCCGCTCCCCCTCGCACCCGCCCGCAGCGGGGCTCGGCCCCAACATGGCACCGCCGCCGCCCCCCGGCCCGGCGGGAAGCGGGCACCGCGGCCGCCGCCCGCCCGCCTCGCCTCGCTCACCTGCCGTGCTGGGCGGCGGGGGCGGCGCGTCCCGCCGCTGGCCGGGCGCTGCGGGAGGAGGCCGGCGGCGCGGCGGAGCTCCGGCGGCAGGGGCACGCTAGCCGGACAACATGCTGCAGCAGTCATTCATACCAGGGGGCGGCGCCGGCGCCGCTGGGCAGCCTGGGCCTTGTAGTCCCCCGCCGTGCCGGGCCCCGCGGCGGCGAGGGGCGGCGGGCGGCAGCGGACTACAGCTCCCAGGGCGCACGGCCGGGCGCATGGGCCGCGGGGCCCGGCGGCCGCGGGCCCCCGCCGGCCGCCCTTCCCGGCGCGGCTGCCCTCCGCCGGCGGCCGCTCGGCGCCCCGGGCCGGCAGCTGTGCGGCCCGGATTCCGTGCCAGTAAAGGGCCCTCCTGGGACTTGCTGCGGGAGCCCCGCGGCGAGGAAGGGCTCGGCGGAGCGGGGAGCCTGCGGGGGTGCCGGCAGCGGGTGCCCGAGTCCCTTCGGCCGCCCTCGGAGCGGGGGGCCTTCTGGCAGGGAAGGGAGCCGCATCCTCCTTGCGGCTGCCTCGCCCGGGTGGGCTGAAGCAGCGCTCGGGGACCGCTGTAACCTCTCTGCCACCTGAGCCCGGCCTGCCGAGCTCGGCCCAGGAGGTCTGGGTTTGGTACCGATCTTCGAGGGCCGGGTTTTAACCCTGCAGCGCTTTCCAGGTGGCTGTGCCTGGGGCGAGTGCTAAGGAAAAGGCTCCTGCTGTGGCGTGCTGGCAGTTGCGTGGCCGCCGTTGCAGGCGGTTTGGAAATGAGTACAGGCATAAGGGGTAAGAGAGCACCCTTATGCGTGGGGCTGCACTGTCCATGTGAAACTGCACTGTGGTTATGGATCTAACGGAGATGGAAGGCGTAAGGAAATCAAACTCCGGACTACGTCATCTCCAAACCTGCCCGTGACTTCCTCTCTGCACAGTCCGGCTGCTTGCCGCCGCTGTTCCCTCCGTTTGCTTCCTCTCTTCCGGTGGACCTGTCCTCTTCTGCTGGAGAACAGTTAATGTTTCACCCACCAAACCTGAAAAATCTGCATTGCACCACCTGTTCAAGCACAAGCAGCATTTGATGGTACTTCAAATTACTAGGCTGACACACACAAATATTTTATTGGTCAAGAAAACTTTTTTTCAAGAAAGATGTGTCAAGAGTTGATTATAGCTACCGATTATTTTCTGAAATAGTCTCTATCCCTTTTCCTGCTTCGTTGTTCTGTTTCTGATAGGTCACAGTATAATGACAGTATGGCTAAAACACCCGTTTAGTCTGAGCACATGTTTATTATCTAAATACAGTTTCACTGGAACAGGTTTGAGGGTACGCTTTCGGATCACTTCTTAAATATTTTACTTCACGGACATATTCTAGCCAGGGTTAGTTTAGGATTGGGCTGAGCTTTGGAAGTGCGTGGTATGTAGAGATCAAGTACAGACATGTTGAGACAGTTGGGAATTTCACTTCCTGTTTTGTGTAATAATAGTTTCAACTTGCTATAAAAGCACAGAGCAGGCACTTCATGCATGAACATTCAAAATACACGTAATCAAGTAGAGGTATAAGCTATGCAGACCTTCACTTCTGGGAAAAAAAAACCATCCAGTGTCTGACAGATAAGGAAGAAAATTTCAGTTTGGGCATTTTAATCTACTGCAGTCCACAGATTTCAAATACCTTTTTTTTTTCACAACTGGTGGGTGAAGGCCACCGAGGAAGATGGGACAAGAGCAAGTTGGTTGCTGCTTTTGGGGATTGGGCCAGATGCCTGCCTTGGCATCCAAGGACATCCCCCCTCTGAGCACTGCTGTTTCCAGACGCAGCTGCTCCTCGCTGACTGCAGCTGCTTGCTTCTGAGTCTGTTTCTAATCCCACCTCTTCTAGGTATCAGCCTTAGCCCAGCCACAAGCTTTCCATGGCACTGGATCCACCGCGGGGCTGGAGTGTGGCAAGTAGCAGGTACAACTGTGTCGTGTTGGCTAAGCAGCATGTGACAGAGGTCCTGCTGCTCAGCAGCCTGAATTTGAAGTCGCACTAGTGTCCCGTACACAGCTGATCATACGTTTTATCCTCTCTTACTCAGATTTGCTCAACTATCAGTGTGTGCCAGGCTTACACTCACGCCCCAGTTACTTGCAGCGTAATGTGTTTGATTCAAGCTGTACATCTTGAGTGATAGTTCAGCATTTTTTGAACTGCAGCTCCTCCCGCTACATCACCGCTGGTGTTCTGTGCAAACTTTGTGAGCCCCTTGATAGACTCCAGGCGTGTTCCCAAGCTTCCCACTGCTTCAGCTGCAAAGGTTCAATGATTTTCGGTCAGAGCTGGGGAGCACTGCCTTAGCCTGCAGGAGAGACCTGACCTGATCTGATCTGATCGGCAAGGCCTCTGCTGGTGGGAATACTGTGAACCTTGCTAGCCTGTTTTTCCTTTAGCTCATGATGCTGCACCCTGATTATGTCAACAGCGTTGGTGCTTTCACGTACGGTTACTTCAGGCAGTGTTTCCTTTGCTGGCTCAGCGAGAGCTGTGGTGGTTGAACATGCCTTTACAAGGCCCAAGGTAAGATGCAGGTCTCTACTGACGTGAAACAGTGCGGCTGCAGATTCTGCCTGTGCCGTTTCAGCCTGGACTGTGGTGCGCAACACTTCTGAAAGCGGAGAGGGAACACTGGAACGGGAGGAAGTTTATCAAACCGCAAAGAGCTTGGCCTTTCTGTGTCCGGCGATCCCAGGGTGCAGGGCTCCGCAGCTCTGCCAGCAGCAGACGCGCTGGTATGGTTAGCAGCACCCTCTTGCCAGGACTGTGCCAGCGATCGCGCTGGCAGCTCTGGTGTCGCTGCGGGAGGGTGCATGACTGCAAATTGTGTTCTGATCTGTATTTGCAGAGGGTTGCGGTAATTGAATGCCCCGTTAATTAGCAATTGCAAGATGGGTCACTGGTATCTGCTGAGAGGCCTAGTGTAGCATATAAATCCATATCTTAATGGATGATTTAATACTTTGTGTATCTTCTTTTTTAAATGTCACCATTGACGTGGGATTATTTTGAGGTCAATGGCAGGTGCCAGTAGTAAAAAGAGGGCTTGGCAGCTGATTCATGGATTTCTTCAGTGTTTCAACTCTGTTTAAACTGCATATTTTTTTTTACCAAAACGGAGCCTCACTGAATAGTTACTAGCCACAGCATGGTATATCTGAGGTCATTTTATTGTGTAGAGAGTCAGAAAGGTTCCTCACGCACATGACACTACTCTTAGGCATAGGTGTTTCCAGGGTGGGGTAAGAGCAAGGAGGGGAGCTAAGTGTACTTCTGCCCGCCCTTCCTCCCTCCCTTTTTAATTCTTTCCTTCCCTCCCTCCCTCCCGCCCTCATCCTTCCATCCCTTCCTCTCTCTTCTTTCTCTCTCTTTTTTTCCAGAAGTTATTTTTACATAAGGTTTCTTATGAATCGATAGTGGTGATGGTGACATTAGCTAGAGTCGCTCGATTGTCTTCAGCGATCTCTGGTTCGTAGAAGATAGAGACCTGGTGCGACATTTGAATCAGCCCCTGAACAGATAGCCAGGGAAGTCACCAGGCTGCTTCCTGGGCGGGCATTTGTCTGTCCCTGTCACAACAGGTTCTTAAGAACTTGCAATAACAAAGGATTCCCACCACCACCCAAAACAACCCTACCATTGAAAATCTTGAGTGTTAGGAGGTTGTTCAAGCATGCCACCTAAACTGGTGTTATTTGCATCCAAGCCCAGTAGCTCTTGCCCTCCTCACTGTGGGTCTGGAGGACAACTTTCTCCCCATGTCTTTGTAGCAGCCTTCGCCTGTGGGAACATTGTCATGTCTTCTTTTGCCTTCTCTAGACTAGTGAGTCTGAAGATGTTCTCCGGGAGTCCCAGCCTCTGGGCCGTGGAGGTGGGTGCCAGGCCCCAGGCTGGGGCCGGTACTGTGTACTGCCTGGGAAACGTGCTTGAACCGACCACCGCCGAGGCCCTCCCCAGTTCAGCAGGATCCTTTACCACACCTCCGGCGTTTCGAGGAAGGCGTTGGCGGTGTGACCGCTGCCGTCTGCGCTGCAGGAGCCGGCAGGGGCCCGCGGGGGTACGGACAGGGGAGCTCCGCGGGCGAGCTGGGGCGGCAGCGGAAAACACAGGCCAGGAAACAAACCTGGTGGCCTTCGGCGACCCTTGCTTCGTCATCGCCGACTAATCCTGACTTCAGGAGGTGCGTGCCGTATTTGTGTTCCCGTTACCTGTCTCTTTTCAGAGATTTCTCTGTGAATGATACAGGGCAAGATCTTAAGAATGCTTATTTGATAACGAAAGTGATTCTGTCCTTCCCTCGCTCCCCCTGCTGTCGCCTGTGGTGACTGAGGACTGCCTGGCAGCCGTTCTGCCAGTCAGCGACTGACTTTCACATCACCCTCACTTTTCTCTCTCTTTTGTAGGACACACGTGGAATTCCTTTACTCTTTCCCAGCAGTTGTGTTTTCTAACTCTTATCATTCTGGGCTCTCTTCACTACATCTTTCCTGAAGTGCAATACCCAAAACTAGAGAGTCTTCCAAATGGGTGTAAATCAAAAGCCATATCTAAGCAGCCCATCTGCTTACAGCACGTCGCTGTCTCTCAGCTAAATGGTGCATAAAGAAACGGCATGACTTCTATCGAGGAACCCCAATTCAAATGGAGCCAGAAGCCTGATTTATAGCTAAGTTAATACAGCCCAGCATTTAAGAAGATGCAGAATAAGGTGAGACCTTATGTCTATAAGCCTTAAGTCTGGAGAGAGCGTCCCACAGGCGAGCACCAGGCCCTGCGGGACAGGGTAGCCAGCTCCGGGCTGGGGCAACTCAGGCGGGAGGCAGGGGAACACGGGGGATCTGCAAGCCGGGCGGTGCTCACAAGCCTGCCGGTGCCCGGGCCGGCGGGGCGCGGCCGCGGGGGAGGCCGAGCGAGGCCGGACGGGGAGGCGCCGGCGGCGGGCGCGGGGCTGCGCGGGGCTGTGGCGCCCTCTGGCGGCGCCGCGCCCTCAGCGCCCCGCGGGGGATCCGCGCGCAGCCGCGGGGGACACCCCCCCCCAACGCCCGCTCCATTTTTCTTTTCTAACGTGATTTTCGGAGAGACCAGCTATTTCAGGCTGCGGGTGGGGAGAAGAAAGGCAGGTAGAATGACTAGTGGCTCTGCAGAATTCACTTGACCGCCTTCCCTGGAAGAGAGACAGATTTGTGTCATTGCAATCTCACGGGCTGCATTTTTGTTACCATTCAGAAAAAGCATCTGCGGGCCAGCTGCGATATACTTCATTCCCTAAGCTCAAGAGCATGGAGTATATTTATGTTGCTCTAAAATAGCATCATCTCAACTGCATGCAGTGTGCTGAGAGGGGAATTAAAGCGCAGTCCTGCTGCAAACAGAAGTGATAGGGCCTTTCTGTTGTTCATGCAGAGGCAGCCAGGGCAGGGCAGAGATTGCAGGCTGCCATATCAAAACATTGCCAGCCAGACCCGGTGCCCTGCGTGGTATCAGCGTATCTGCTCCTGAAGGCTACGACCCACAGCAGTGCTGGGAAGGTCTCAGAGTTGTTCTTCAACACTGCTTTGACGACCAAGCTGCTGTACGTGGCTAGAACTGGCTCCAACAAAGCTGATTTGGTAAATCAGAAGAACCAAACCACACACTGGACTAACTCAGCCACCTCTGGACTTTACAATTTATCCTTAAAATCTGCATGACGCTTGGGGTCAGTCCGTCACGAGCGGTTGCTGCGAAGGGCAACTCTGTGGGAAGCTGATGAATGTGAGCAATGCTTTGGTACCGCAGGTCCAGCCCCAGCTGCTGTGCTGGAGACCGCGGCGTGGGTGCGGGCAGGCGTGCAGCCTGCAGCATGCATGTGGAAGAGGATGGTGCTGACGGCAGAGGGGGAGGAAGGGCTACAGCCCCCTTCTTCTTCCTCTGCATCTTCCTCTTCCTCTCCCCCCTCTCATTAAATTTGCAGCCAACCTGCACGGCACAAGGCTGTGGGGTGTAGCGGCACTCCAAGTAGCTGTGAGTAACGCAGCTTAGGTAGCAGAAGCTGTTGGCTGTGTCAGCACAGGGCTGTTTTCGGGATCATCTGTGTGGGAAGCATGCAGAGCAAGCAATGTGGCATTGCTGTGACAGTGAGATGGATGTGAAAGACATGCTCTGGGCTTTCCTCGTCCAGGGAGAAGGAGCCAAATCAGAGCTTCTGCTACTCTACAGGAAAGGCTGGAAAACAAAGCAAGCCAGAGACGTGCCCCTGTGAGGGAGCCTAGGATTGCACAAATTAATCTTTCTGTTCACCGGAGGTAACCAGAAGTCCTGCAACAGAGCCTAATGCCCATAGGCTTTGGGAGACAAGGAGAGACAATAGAGCTATTATATATGGTCTTGTTCCTACACAGGAACAATTAAATCACACAGTGCTGTCTTCAACTAATAACAGGCTGGATTAGACCTACAGAGCAGAAAAGTCTGGGCTAAAGCCAGTTTGCAGTCCTTAATGCACACTAGTCTGCCTCAGATTTGAAAGCTGTATGGCATTATGGGAGGCTTTGGGTGTAATCCCTGTAAATAAATAAACGAGTGAGTTGAAGATAAAGGCCGGATTAGGAAGCACTGAAAATCATTGCTCATGTCAATGTGAGATGTGGACACAAGGAATAAAAGAATGGGTCCAGAACCTTGGTTTAAAGTTGTATTGAAAACCCTGGTTTAGCAACGGGACTTTGCTGTTAAATTCTTTCCTTCTCACAAGCCTTGGGGCATACATAAACACTAACAGCTTGTCCTACAACAAATTGAGCAGGGGACTGAAAGAGCGGGGTGCTGCCTGCTCTCTGCTGACTCCCTGGGGGATCGCTCAAAGCAAACAGTAAGTTAATTTGGAGTACGTGGTGCAGTGGCTTCCCCACATACAATGTCCGTATGTGGAATTAGTCAAAGTGCTGTAATAAACTTGCCTGCTCATCAACTACCCTATTTGCATGAGCTCTAAGACTCCTTATGTGTACATGCGTTCATTTAAGGACAAAGCTTGCACAACTGAAGTCCCTGGAAAAGTATTGTCACACTTCAGTGGCTACAGGACCTGACTCCACCAGCTTGCTGTGAGTGGGCTAAGGCTGGAGAGCATCAATACTGTTAACATCATATTTCCTTCAATTGTGTCATTTGATTTAAAAAACCCCAAGCCTGACATATGATTACAATCCTCTTATTGCTAATATCTAGAAATACTCTGATTCACAAATCCCAGCTGCTTTTGCCTTCATAGGTTAGATGGGAAAAGTGCTTAACTCCTGAAAGGTCCCTTCATAATGCCTTTCTCTTGAAAAAAATTAAAAATCATTAGGCCGCCTTAATGTTACCTTGTGTTTGTGTACATGTTTCAGTAGTGGGGAATAGTTGTACAATGCAGAATCAGAACCTAAAATCCAAAGTTATATCTCCTATGGATTTGAGTCAAAATGTCAGTTCCTGTGCCTGTGTCCTCTAATAGACCTTGAAATGAGGAGGTGCAAGCTCCAAGAAATAAAACTTGTCCAAATTTTCTGCAGAAAATCCTGGGGCATGCACCTACGAATAAGAGTGAAGAGAAGGAAGGAGACATCATCAAGAAAGAGAAATGCTCCTTATTTGCTTTGTTGAGCTTAAGCTGAAGGTTTGGAAGAGGGGGTCTTAAACGTGCTTATGATCTGGACACAGCAATTTCTCCTTAAGCCAAATGCTTTCTGAGAAGGTGGAGAACTTACTGAGGAAGCAAGGGCAACAAGTTTGAAAAGGACTCTGTTAGGGGGAAAAAAAAGGTGAAAACTACCATATGACCACAATGGACAGCTTTCTTCCACCTGCACTAGGGCTTGTGGTCCTGGTAGAGTGGTTTAAAGAGCTACCACCCTTCAATCAGAGTTTAGTGCCCGTAATGAACTTGTGAGGGCTTATGCAAATCCATCCTACCTGGCATGACAGTGGCCTAGAAGCACTCTTGTAATCTGTCTGTCCATTTCCGATGAGAATCTAGGAATGAAGAGCAATGACTTCCTAAACCAGTTGCTTAAGGGCTACCTGTTCCCTGCAATACAATTCCTCTATCTGAAAAACTGAATAGTCCCCAGCCAGGTTACTGCCTAAATTTGCTGCTCTTCTTGGGAAAACAAAAGTACAACAGTATAAAAGTGTATGATACCTATGACTTGGGCATCATACAAAAGAAGTTGTTTTAAAGCAGTGTTCACAGATGGCACACCAGAGTTAACAACCACGTCTTCCAAGTGTTCTAATAAACATATTGACCTTGGGCTCCTTTTCTTGTGTAGTTAACCTTGCTATCAGCAGAAGACTGTGAAATAATGCTACTTAGCTGTGAAAGAAGTAGACAAGACACACCAAGGCAGAGGACTTTGCAAGCCCACAGATGGTAAATATCGGTGCCAAGAGCTTTACTTGGCATGATAAATGTCCTGTTGACATAGCTCAGAGTTGCCATTACAAAGCAAAACCATTTGTGATACAAAATATTTACAAACAACTGTAAATGTGACTTAACCCAATTTAAATTGGGAACTTATTTTCATGCGTGTGCAGATTCCATATCAAAAGTGAAGTTCTTCACAAGCAAACTTATCTTGGGGATAGTAATAATGACGAGAATTGTGTTAGAGAGCTGTGATCTGCTGGCTAAATCTGGATTTTTTCCTAAGTACTTTAAATAACTGAGCAAGAAGATGAAGGGTGTGGGTTCCCCGGCTGTCTTTTTCTTTGAATGATAGTTGTCTACAAAGCTGTTGGGGAACAGGTGAAGTGGGCAAATTAGAGATGTGGCAGGTAGCGATAGCATCTAGAGATTTTGAAGGATGATGAAAGGTAAGATAAAGTTCCCATCAAAGTTTACAGGTCTCGATTCCTGTGTTTACTCTGGCTTTGCATCAGCCCAATACTGCTGTACTCAAATTTGGGCTTGCTTTTAATAGATGACCTTTCCATGCAGTGAAGAATCAAGTGTTATATGCCTAATGGTATGTTCTGCTATATCTACTTGCTTAGGAAGATTTCAAATATTGTTCTGTAGCAGAAATCCTCCTTTAGCTCAAAGACAAAAGAGTGTCTTTTGAATCTGTAAGATTCTGAAAGGATGGATTACTGCATTTTTTATTTTAGCGAGGAATTAGGCATCCCTGAGTTCACTGCAACAGTCCTTGTTCCTCATCAAGGCTAAAGGAAGAACTCCGTATAGTTAAGATTCACTGCAAATTTTTAATTCATTACTTATGTAAAATAAGAGCTCTCTTTTTCTCCAGTGATGTATATTATAATTCTTATTCCTTTTATTGGTTTTTGGTTTGTTTCACAAACCTGGATTAATCTATCTTCATTATACCCTGTTGAAGGAGATGATGTGAAATTTTAGAATGAGGAACCGTGCACTAATTTCAGGTAATCCATCTGAGACATTGAAGGTTTAATTTTTTTTTTTGTCAGAGTATTTATAATTAACACTATAAATTAAAAATAAACATGCTCACAACTCAGCTTCTACTCACTGTCTTCTGGAGAAGACAGGCTGGTCTGAATGGGAAGACTGTGGATGTCTTCACATCTCATTCCTCGTCCTCTCCTTCTGATTTCCAAATCCCCTCTGATTTTCTGCCCCCACCCAATTTATTTTGATTAGTATGTTCAAATGGCCTGTAATACCATTTTCCAGGACTTTCTCCCAACTTCCTGCCACATCACCCCTTTTACCAAGCCAAATTTTGTCCTTTGGACAAACTTCTGTCATTGCATTTGCACCCGTTTCTTCTTCCTGCCTGCTTGGGTACCATCAGCAGGAACATGGAGAGCACAGGAAAATTAGAATTCCAGTACTTGGCCAAAGGGGATGAGAGTAGTTAAGAGCACAGATTTCAGGGAAAAAAAATGAAACCCTGGCCTGAATCATGCTCAGAAGACATCTCCAGCAGTTCCAAATAAAATCTTGACTGAGGAGGTGTGAAATAAGGTTGCAGAGATTTTTAGTTTGCCAAATTTAACCAGTTTCATGTGAAAATTACAGAAAAAAATCCTTCCCAGTCCTTTGCCAGCTTTCAAGTTCAAAGCCTGGAAGTGCTATGAGGAGGTGGTTAAAATACTATTTTTAAAGGAGAAAAATAGTGTCTGTTATCCTAAACTTTTTCAAAAAAGTTGTTGTGGAACCATTGTTGCTGGAAGTTAAAAAAAATTGTATTTCAGACTCAAATAAATATCTGCCCTGGAAAATTTCAGCTCAGGTAGTTAAGAATATAGAATCATAGAATACCCTGAGTTGGAAGGGACCCATAAGGATCAGTGAGTCCAACTCCCTGCTCCTCACAGGACTACCTAAAACTAAACCATATGACTAAGAGCATTGTCCAGATGCTCCTGGAACTCTGACAGGCTTGGTGCCGTGACCACTTCCCTGGGGAGCCTGTTCCAGTGACCAACCACCCTCCTAGTGAAGAACCTTTTCCTAATGTCCAATCTGAACTTCCCCAGATGCAGGTTCATTCAATTTCCTCATGTCCTATCGCTGGTCCCCAGAGAGAGGAGATCAGCACCTTTCCCTCCGCTGCCCGCCTTGAGGAAGCAGTAGACTGCCATGAGGTCAACCCTCAGCCTTTTCTTCTCCAAGGTGAACAAACCAAGTGACCTCAGCCGCTCCTCCTAAGTCTTGCCCTCGAGGCCTTTCATCACCTTGGTCCCCCTCCTCTGGGCACACTCTAGTAGTTTGATGTCCTTCTTATATTGAGGTGCCCAAAGCTGCACACAGTACTCCAGGTGGGGCCGCCCCAGTGCAGTGTACAGTGGGACAATCACCTCTCTCGACTGGCTAGCAATGCTGTGCTTGATGCACCCCAGGACACTGTTGGCCCTTTTGCTGCCAGGGCACACTGTTAACTCATATTCAACTTGCCATCAACCCAAACCCCCAGATCTCTTTCCACGGGGCTGCTCTGCAGCCTCTTGTCCACCAGTTTGTACGTATAACTGGGATTACCCCATCCCAGGTGGAGAATCCAGAACTCGCTCTTGTTAAATTTCATACAGTTGATGATTGCCCAGCTCTCTGGTCTATCTAGATGACTCTGTAAGGCCCCTCTGCCCTCAAGGGAGTCCACAGCTCCTCCTAGTTTAGTACCATCGGCAAACTTACTTAATGTACATTCAGTTCCTGCATCCAGATCATTGATAAGAACATAAAAGAGCACTGGCTCTAAAATTGAGCCCTGGGGAATGCCACCAGTGACTGGCCGCCAGCCTGATGTAGCCCCATTTGCTATAATTCTTTGAGAGACCCATCAGCCAGTTGTTCACCCAACATATTATGGACTTGTCTAGCTGTGTGCTGGACATTTTGTCCAGAAGGATACTGTGAGAGGCAGTGTCAAAAGCTTTGCTAAAATCCAAAAACCCCATGTCTACTGGCTTCCCTTGGTCAACTCAATGGGTGACCTTGTCATAAAAGGAAATTAAATTAGCTAACAGGACTTTCCCCTCATGAACCTGTGAAGACCAGTAACTTTAAAAGTACATGAAAATTGTCTCAAAAAAAAAAAAAAGGAAAGTATTCAGCAGCCCTTCCTCTAGGAAACTCCAGGAAAACTGCCTGTATTTTTCATGTTCACTACCATGCTGATTAATGCTTTATTGCATACAGGCAAGCTATATAATTTAATGAATAGTGCAACAGGCATTTTTCAAAGAAAATCAGAGTAAGAATGTTTAAGATTTTACCATCACAGGAGAGCTAAACAAGATTCTTCATATCTGAGATTATCAGAGAACACAGGCAAGCTGACAAATTATTGCCCTGATTAAGGCAATGATGCCAGTGTGGTGTGTTGTTTGCATGCAGACTGTTTCCTTTAAATAAGTCTTCACTATTTAACAATAAAACAATAAAGTCTTTCCTGACCTTTACAGTAGGTAAGAGTGATGCTTGCTGGAGGACAGCATGCTCCATGTGAGTAATTCAAGGAAGTTGTAAAAGTCCATGGATCTGGACCCCAAGGCTTGGAAAATCCTCTGGTGCTCTAAAGTTGTTGTATTATGGAAATGCCCTAACCATTCACCTCAGCAAGGACACAGGTTTCAGCGATCCCAGGATAACAGTCCGTGCTCTATGGCGTTCTTTAACCAGTCCACAGAGAGTGCGTGGTCACCTTGTCCTCTACCTGTGATGGCATTATCTGTCAAAAGCTGGAAACACGGCAGAGATAAAGAAGATACATGCGCAGATGTGAATCAGCCAGTTCATGTGGAATACCTACCTTTTTATTGGACCTCTGTTTTCTGCTAGATGCTTCAGCTGTGGCAATTATCCATTGGATTTCCCAATTCCTGACCCAGGGACCCAGAAAGCATGAAGCTTGCTTGTAACTAAATATCCCTTCTCCTCACTAACCTTGTGCCAAGCACCAGTAGGCAGCAAGGGACTACTGGTAGACATTTGTTGATACATATACATTACAGGCAACATATTGATCACCTCTATGTATCAGGCTGTGTACATAATAATTTTAATATAATCAGCAATGACAGATGTTCATTCTATAAAGCTACACTTACAATATTACTAAAAAGTCTACTGTCCATTGATTAACATATCAAAATAATATTACATGGTGTATTGTGGTCTATTGTATGCACCCACAGAGAAATAGTCTTCTCCCTTATACCACTATCCTGTATCAGCATTCGTGAACTGGAAGCCTCCAGTGTTGTGATAAAATTAGACAGAGAGGTGGTTGTGCTATGCTACATGACTCCCTAATTTACCCTAATTTATTTTGTTTTGGATTGGCTAGTCCACAATTAGTATCATGCAATTTGTTTAAGATAAGATAGGAAAAGAAAAGAGGTTTTAAAGAAGTAAGGTCTTTAATTTTCAAAACCAGCAAAGGTGATATGAAATTATACCAATCGAGTGAAAAGCCGTATACATTTTTGCTACTGCAGATCTTGGAAATCTCCCTCATATATGAAAATCTGTATTGATAAGTGTAGGTAAGTATTACATGAATGATGACTTGGTGAGTACACTTAACTGCTGTCAATATGCACATTACACAGATCCCAATATGTGAAATACTTAATACTCTCAGCTCCTAATACAACAAGTGGAAATTGAGAATTAGTAGTAATATATTCAAATCTTTTTAAGATCAAGCGTAAAATTTGGCAATGCTTAACCTTGTCTTGTCTTCCCGTTGCTCCCTGAAATGAAAAGCCTAAAGACCTACTTCTTTTTCATTCCTCTGACATGGTATTTTGGCAGTCTTTCCCACCTATCTAGCCTGCATGCTATTTGGATATACTAGTGTTGAAATGTATCTGATGTTCAGCACATAATAATTTTCTGTGGGGTAACTGGAAAGTGCATTGAATTTTCCTTGAGAGCCTTGCTCAAGGCATGGATCATATTATCCTCTGTAGCTATGGGGAAGCTACAGCTAAAATTAAATTTTGTGCTTTATTTTAAGGTTAAAAAACACATTAGAAGTAAATCATTAATCCAAAGGAGCTCTGATCGTTGCTATTAATAGTAAAGGAGCTGATCTACAATAGAGATTGTATACCTGAGTTCCTAAAATAAACACAGTGTGAAAAAAATAGCACTCGTGCTACTACTGTTAGTGAAGTACATTCCAAGAAACAGCAGGCTGAGTTCTGCCTTAGGACCACACTTGCTGCAGGCGAAGACGTCTCCTGCTCAGCTATGCAAGCTGGCGGGAATCCCACCCGAATGCCGCTCCGGTCTGCTCAGGCTGCGTCCCTCAGTACCGCTGATAGAGCAGAAGCAGTTTATCCAATATTTTCTCTTGGATCAAGGGTTTGCGAAGGGGTCAAGAGTAGGTGGTATTTCATAATCCATTAATTTGCCCTGAAGGGACTTGCAGGTGGAAGTGAGTTGTGTTATGAAACATTAACACATTCCCTTCCCAGAGTTAATGGGAAGATCAAGGGGAAATTCTCTCTTCCTCCAAGTCCATCTTCTTTTCCCATCCAGCCTGGACTTGCACCACATCCATGCTGCACAGCACTGGGAGACTGTAAAACTATGACTTCTGTTCCATTTGATTCAATTTAGAACAAAGACAGCATTCAGTTTTACATAAAAATAATTTCAATTGGATTTTGATAACTTTCCTCACACTGAATAACTGCTTTTCTTATTAACAGTTCTACTGAACTCAATGGAATTGAATTTATGGTGTAAGGGAACACTTAGCATGACAAAGCATCACAGAATCAGACTTTAACATAAGAAATCTTTTTGGTTTGTATTTACAAGGATCCCACCCAGTAGGCATCTTGTCCATGGGAAGAGCTCTTAAGCATACCACCAGACAAGAAAATAGCAATAATAAATAGTTACAACATCAAAAGCACACTGGTATAACATCAGCAGGACACTATGGTGGCATCACAGCAGTTCTAGTTCTCCCCAAGGTAAATAAATGCAAGTACTTTGGCAGCTACAGTACCTCTCCGTGAGTCATGACATGAAAATCTCATTCAGGTGTCTAAGGAAAGCATACTGGTGAACACTAAACTAATACTGCTTTTTTTGAAGCTGCTCTTGCTACCCATATTTTTATGGTAAAGTTCCTAACTACCTGATCTTGCTGTCTGTGTCAGTGCTGCCACTTGTTCTTGTAGCCAGAGCTACCTTAAATAGCCATGAACTGCAGACCACAATAGGACTCAGTTTCCTTGAGAAGCCATGAAGAATCCCTGCATTGTTTTTCTCTCTGTTACAGACTGATTGGAAATAGTCACTTCAGAACTGCAAGTGTAAATGCAGGCAAAAAAATCACAGAAAGTGGAGATGGAAAACTGTATTAAAATCATCATGCCTCTGCCAGGGAAGAGATGTAACACTTAAGGCATGCCCAGACCAAAACAGTAAGGAAAGAGGAAAATTCATGCTTCAAGCAGACTGCTTTTCCTTGCCAAACAGTATTGCAAAGTGCTGCCTAATTAGCTATCTGCTATCACCTACGTACCCTTCAGATGCACTGTTTGGCAGGCTTCTTCCTGCCACTAAGCACCAGTTTTCTCTAAGATACATTAGTTTGCATTTTCCAAGGTCAATCTCACTGTATTTGCTGCCCATGTTTGTAACCACTCTTTGCTAATCGGTATTGCTGCTCTCACTAGTCAGTTAGGCACTTCTGAATCCTCACTTCTTATGGTATTTCCACAACACTTTGCTTTCCAAAGTGACATGTAAAGGAATATCACTTCTCTTTCATCAAATTGTCAGTCCACATATCACATGCAGTATCATGAACATTATTCACTAGTACGATTTCATGAGATTCTGTAACAGTTTTCTTACTAAGATGTAAACATATTTTATGATTCTGCCAATGTCTGAAAAATCAAGCTATTCTAGTAAGATTATTTTTCAGACACTGAAGCTGTTTTGTTTATGGCTTCATGTACACTCAAGGAGCCCAATCCTACCTCCTTTACCTCCAACCAGTTCCAGTGGCACAGCTTATGAGAATGGGCAGAATTTGGCCCTGTATACCCATTTCACCCTGGTTAAAAAAAGCACAAATGTTATCATCTGGCATCTTCTAACACCAAATGCTTAACATGGTATTTGGAGGAAGTTCAGCACTTAACTGCCAGTGAAACCAATAGTTATTATGTGCCAAGTACTTCACAACAGCACTGATAGATCATAAAACATCTTTACAGAGATACTTTTAGATTGCTGTACCCTTAGCACCATCCTTCATCTCTGACACATGCTAGAGGAACCTGGGTGACAACAGATCTGCCCATATGCCCCATATTTTGACCGCTCCTACCTGGCATAATGCATCCCAAGATACCTGTACAAGCCTGTTCTAAAGCTATTTTGCCTAGCTGCTTTCACTGTAAGGAAGGACAAGGGTAACAGAAAACACCACATATCGGTGTTCTTTTTGGTGTTCTTTATTGGTGTTGAAGCCAAATGTGGCTTCAAATCTGAGACAGTGTCCAGAGAGAGCATTCACAGGTTTGTCCTGTGAAAAGGGGCTGTAGCCCCTCATTAGCACTGCCCAATGTAGTTAGTCTAGCCCTTCTCCTACGGGTTTCAGCTGTCTGCGATCCAGGACCTGGTTCTGATTGCACCAACTCCGAGAAACTTCTGAAAAAATTGCTCCATCGTGAGAAAGTACAGAGAGTCATGAAAGATAAGAAAGGCAAAACTGCAGCGGGTAGTTTTGAGATGTGGATAGTTAGCAGTTCAAGGATTCAAAAGAAAAAACCACTGCTATGAAAGGTTGTAAAGTCCTTAGAGAAAAAACAGGTGGTTGGAAGATGGCAATGCAGCAATGATCAGCCCATTCCAAGGACAGCAAGGACTTTTCCCCACATGGCTGACAACTGCCTGGCCAGCAAAGACTCGCTGCTTCAGAAGAAACATAGCTTCATGAATGTCACCTTCTCCCAACACTGTATGTTCACTTAGGTGTGAAACCGTGAAAACCATCACCTTGTAGCCATTGGTTATGAAATACCATACCTGCAGACCTCCAGTTTGTCTCTGCCATGAGCTTTTATCTTTCACTGTAGATGTTAGTCACATGATTTAGTGCTAAAATGGGTAATATAATGCAATGTACTGGGAAGTACTTCTAGAGCATGGAAATCATTCCTAAATCATCTTGACATGAAGATCTGGGAATCTTCTGAGAAGATCTGAGAATCAAAGGAACTAGCTCAGACTTGATCTGTCAAGAAACTGAAGAAGAGCTTAATCGTATAAAAAGGCAAAAGAAGAGAATCTGTACAATGCAGGAATGATGACAGTCTCCTGCTAATTAAATGATTAAGGCCTCTCATAAAGTTCAGATGATGTTTCAGTAACGATTATGCTATATTAACGCTTTGTGTTAAAATGTGATACATAAAGCACCTCCTTTCCTTTCATTATTCTGTAACAGAAAGACACCAACAAAATGTTTTTCTCAAACTTCCACACAAAAATTACCACTGGAACACAATTAAATCTCAGAATTCAGTCCCAAAGGAGTTTGATAAAGATATGAACAACAGGGTACTCTGACTTCATTTTTTTGTGTGACTATTGCATATACAAACTAAAAACCCCAATTTCACTCAAAGTTGTATCAGTGGAAATTCAAATGAGAGTAGTATTGTCCCAGGATAAGGAATTACAGGAAAAAAAAAAGACTGACAGTTTGAAGTGCACAGTGATCCAGTAAACTGCACAGGTTAAAGATCTTTCACCAACTAATGAAACTGTAATAATAAACATTTTATTAAAACATTTTTAAAAAGCAATATAAACATTTTCTAGAGGTTGGATAGTATGTTAGTTTATAACAGAATTCATTTCTTGAGCACCTGAAGACAACTAGACTTGAAAGTCAACTCTCTGTCTTGCAATGCCTTTGAGTAGTTTCTGTATTCAGTGCAAAGACCCATAGTAATGAAGATGGTACAAAATCTTGAACTGAAGAGTACTACGTACCTCTTGTGGTGTCGTCAAGAAATGCTAAAGAGAAATTGGTCACTTTGTATGGTCAAAGACTCACTAAGCAATGAATACCACTGGGGATGCTAATTCTACTTCTTCCTGAGATCCTGCCTCATTTACGGTTTCCTTTTCATCTTTTACTTATCAGGCTTGTAGGAGTAGCTTATCTTTTGCAATGAGACTGTATGGATGGTGGAATCTCACATCGGACCTTCCTGGGCCACTTGTTATATAGCAGTATCTAGCTGTGGACATCCCTGCACGGCCATTTAATGCCTTCTCTATGGCTCAGTGTTATCATGGGCTAAATCGAGTGAATATTTGACGGAGTCAGGCCAGTTGGAAAAATCAAGACTGATTGACTGATTGACCATGTGGTTAGTTAATATTCAGGTAGGGATTTATGCTTGTTTCTAGAAAGTGTCCTAATAGCACAGCTTGATGCAGTGTAAGAAATAGAAATAAAACTTCTCATTTAATAGATTTCTTATGCTGCCTGTGGATTATTTGTGGCTCTTTTAGGTGCTACTCCTAATGTTTACCAGAAAAAGTTTAGTCCCTCGCCCAGGGTAAGCCTGGGCTGCAGCATATTCCAGCAAATGCTCATTTCGAGCTTTCAGCTTGCAGAACCTTTTCATCAGAGGTCCTTTCCAGCCTTCATGATTCTATTCTACGTCTGAGGGCCCTCTCACGTACACCCGCATTTACTACACCGCAAACCTCGGACAGGAGAGCTGAGGAGGGCGCGTAGGGGATCCTCCCCCGGCTGTCGCAGGTTGCTGGATATGCGCTAAGGCCAGGCGGCTGCTCGCTTAAAAGAGGGCGGCACGGGGAGAGGGGAGGGGAGCCCCGTCCCGTCCCGTCCGGGCTGGGCAGGGCAGGCCGCCCGCGGGGGCCGGCTCGTCCCACCCCGCCGGGCCCCGCAGCGCGGCCAAGGGCCGCCGCCGGCCGCGCCCCCGCGCCGGGCCCTGAAAAGGGGACGGGGCGGGAGGGCGGCGCGACTCGCACCGGCTGCGGAGCGGGAGGCTGCGGCCGGGCCCCGCACCGAGTGCCGCCCGGGAGACCCGCCGGCAGCCTGAAGGGCCCGGCACCCTCGGGGAGCGGCGGCACCGACGGCCGCGGGACCCCCTCACTGCGACCGCCACAGCCCGCCCGCCGGCACCGCCGGTGCCAGGGCCCGAGGGCACCATGACCGTCCTCAAGCTGTCCCTCATGGCCTTCAGCTTCGTCTTCTGGGCGGCGGGGCTGACCATGCTCATCATCGGCCTCTGGGCCAAGGTGTCCCTGGGGACGTACCTGGCGCTGTCGGCCAGCGACTACCCCAGCGCCCCCGCCATCCTCTTGGCCACCGGTGCTGCCGTCATCATCTGGGGCTTCCTGGGCTGCTTCGGTGCCGCCACGGAGCACCGGGGCCTCCTGCGCGCCTACAGCGCCTTCCTGACCGCCGTGCTGGCGGCCGGCCTGACGGCGGGGCTCTCGGCGCTCCTCTACCGCCAGAACGTTGCGCAGGGTTTCCAGGAAGGGCTACGCCGGGCCCTGCTCACCTATGGGGAGGACGAGGGGATGGCGGATGCCCTGGATGCTTTGCAGCGCGCCTTGTCCTGCTGCGGTGTGGAGAGCTACCGTGACTGGCTCACTGCGCCCTGGGGGCTGCAGCAAAACGGCTCGGTGCCGCTCAGCTGCTGCCGGGCCCGCCGGGGTTGCCAGCACAGCCCGCCCAACAAACGCGGGCTGCACCGTGACGGCTGCTTCGGCAAGGTGTCGGCCTTCGTCAGCAGCAACATGTTTTATGTTGCCACGGCTGCCCTGGGGCTGGCGCTGCTGCAGCTCATCGGCATTGTGCTGGCCTGCCTGCTGGCTGCCCGCATCCCTGCACACCTGCTGGGCATTGCCACCCCTCGCTGAGATCCCCCTAGTCCTGCCCCTGATCCCCTCCAGCTCCCTTCTTTCCCCCAGACCTGGGTGCACCCCATTGGGAAAATCCTCCTTTCATATTCCCCACTTCCACCTGAGCTTCCTCCTCCAGACTCCATTCCTCTTCTGGAGCCAGTGTCGGGTGCATCAATGCGACAGGCACCTCCACAGCCCCTCTGACCTGGGAAGGTGCCTCCTGGCCTGGCCCTGCCCGCTGGAGGGCAGCAGGTCCCCACTGCCCCCTGGAGCCTCCGGACTGCTTCCGCAGAGAGTGGTGGCAGCGTGGACAGACATCACCCTCTGGGACGGTGAGGACAGCTGGGTCAAGGCTGACTGGTTTTCTGGGTGATGCAAACATCCTGAGGCACTGAAATGGGGGCCAGGAAAGAGGAGAGGGTCTGGGAGAGCATGAGACGTGTCTCTCAGCATTACACTGCATGAGTGTTCTTCTGAGACTGGAAAATTACGTGACTGGAAAATTATGTTACTGGAAGATGATGGTACTGGAAAACTGCTGGAGTGCAGCAGGGGCAGGTCTGGTCCAGGGCCACCCAGGTAGCGCTGCCAGCAGCTGCCATTGGGGTCTTCTTGAGGCACTGCCCAGCGGCGTGCGCCCCACCGCCATAAGGATTTCCTGCCTTCGCTGCATGCAGATTCACACTGTCTGGCTGCCACGGGTGCTTTTCCCACTGTGGTTTCCGATGCTGATCTCCATCTAAAGGTGGAGCTGCAGCTCTAAGTGCTGCTCCCTCCTTCAGGATGTGCCTGTCTCCTTAGCCAGTGCTTTGCTGGTTATGTCTTTGCAGGGCTGAGAAGACCTTAAACTTGCGTCCCTGTGATACAAGAGGATGGCAAAAGCTGTATGATCAGACCTGACTAGGGGTGGCAAGAGGAGGGAAGGGCGCATTGCCCTTCAGAAGTTTCTTTTGGACTTCTGCTGTTAACTTCAGGGTGAGCAGAACAGACTCTGTTTTATAGAAGGGTTTCTAAAAAACAGCCCTCAAACTCTGACATTTTTCCATTTTCAAAGGATCTGTCTCTGAAGTGTGCCCCCACCTGTGTTTTTGAAGCCAGCTCTATACAACCTGAGAGTAAACAGAGGACCCCAAGACTTGCTGTGTAGCCCTGGGCGTGTGCAGGACAGACAGCAGTGTAAATCTACAGGATTTTGTTTTTCCCAGCAGTTCTGGGCTTGCATCTGGAGCTCTAGGAAAAACAAGCCCTGCACTTTAGAGCATCCTGAATTTTCAGAGCTTCACCTCTGCTTCTTCCCACTTCCTTAACACCTGTGAACTGGACTTTTACATGTGTCTCTGCCTCACAGCACAAAGACATGCTGAATACGCCCCTTCCCCAGCAAACTGGGGAGGCAGGACTTCAGAAAAGAACCAAGAACCACAAAGGAACTCCAGGATTTGGCGTCTTTTAGGAACGTGACTACCAAAGCTGTGGAGAATGGTCAAATGCCAGCAAATACGAGCAGGACAGGAAGTCTTGAATGAAGAAGATGACCGATAGCTTCATGGGAGGAGTGGAGTACCCGTGGGGGAAAGGGGATTAACAGTGAAGCTCTGGTGCCCGGGCAATGAATGCATGGGGTGAGGGGTGAGGAAGGCTTGGCTCATTTTCTTCCTTGCTTGCCTTTACTACTTTTTACCACATTTCTGGCTTTCTCTTTTCCTCCCACTGAAGAACGACGGAGTGGCTGCAAGGACGAGCCAGGCAGAGCCTCCATCCCACCGGTGTGGGAGGTGAGAGCCTCTCCTCCCGCTCACTTTGGGAGATGGAGCTGGCCTTGCCCGCCGGGGCAGCCATGCCCACTCACCCTGGTGAGGCAGGCAGAGGGAGAGCAAACCCATCGCTGCCTCTTCGTGGGGAAAACCCGATCAAATGCAGAGCTAACTCTCCTCCTGCTGTTTAAATCCTCACAGTTTCTATACCTAAAAGAACCATGCCTTGGTATTTCTGTGCTTTCCCCCTGCTGAAAATAAGCTTCTCAGATTTTGTTTGACAATGCTCCTGGGGGTGAAGCCAGGGCAAAATGTGTGTTCGCTTGGAAAGATTCTGATTTCATGTATCTTTATTGCTTTTAATCGTTTATACCATTTAAAAATACCTGGAAATGCTACCACTTCCCTGTCTTTTGTGATAGTGAAGCCCTTTTTGGTTTTGTTTTTGTTTTTCTCCCACCAGTTTCCTTTTTTGGGAGAGGGATTGCTCAATTCTGTGATGAATTTGTTCCACCTGCAGGATTGTAACTATTTCTGACCTGGGGATAGTGCTGCAAGTTGGCCTGCTAATAACAGCCTCTGACTTGTTGGACTGCCCTGATAAAGCTGCGTTATTCCCGCAGAGCAAAGCAGGCTTGCCCAGGGAACATAAAGGGAATTCCCCCAACTTATATTAACAATTGCACAAGCTTGATGGTAGTTGAGAATGTAAAAAAACCTAAACCAAAACAATTTAAATAGGTGTTTCCATGGAAAGGTGACGTTTTACTCTCCAGATATGCAAAATAGTCTAAATGCAAAAAGTTTAAATGAAGTTTGAGCTCATGACTGTTGAATCCAGAATGGTATTTACAAGCAAAAATCTACAAGGACCAGCAGGGAGTATCCAGCACTCATTGGAGTCCAGGCACACAAACTGATTTTACTAAATTTATAAAAATGTTCTTTGCTCATGGAAGTAATTCCCTCGGGGTCAGTTCTCTCAACCAAAGCTCACAAAATCAAAAGTAGAAAAAGAGAAACAGGGTTTTCCTTTTTGGAGAGCAATTCTAGTCTGCATGGATCTTACAATTCTGTGTTAACAGTTCTGTTGTGCTTGGGTGTTAGCTGTGGCTTTATCTTAAGCGTCCCTTTGCTCAGGTATTAGGTGGCTATGTAACTACGCTGATCGTGTTCCAGGTGAAGAGTGCAATGTAAACAGGCTTCTCAGTCATTTGACTATTCATCTGAATAGATGAACTTTGAAGATGTGTTGGGAATCTGTCTTTGTAGAGAAAACAATGCTTCATTTTTTAGCGCTAATGTTTATTGTTTTACATAATACAACTTTTTATTTTTGTTTGTAAATGTCCCTGTATTAACACCACTTTTTTTGGAGTTATGCACTAGTGGAACTCCTGTTATTTTCTGGAAATCAATGTCATGTTGTACAGTTTTAACAATGGGCAAAAAGTATAGTTTGTATGGGAAATGGTACTTCAGAAATAAAGTTTAGCAAGTGCTACGAGCAAAACAGGTCACTGTTTCGAATCCAATTTGATATTTGTATTTCTGTATGTCTCCGTATGGTTCAACTAAGTGCAAGTGAAATGAAGTGTACACTGAAATGTAAAGAAAAAAGCATATTGTGTTTTTTTTTTATTCAGAAGATCCATTAAAGAAGCAATAAAACAGGCATTGTGGAGAGTGTGGGAAAGGGACACGGAGTTGCACTGGGTTTATCACAGTGGTCTTCTTTATCTGAATCAATAAGCTATGAAAATCTACAAGAATATGGTATTGTTCTTTTTTTGCTCCACTGATTACTAAAATTGTTTCTCATCCTGACCCTGATTACGTTATATGACATAGCAGTCAGTCAGAATGAAGGATGCTGTTAAAACACATTCAGCCAAAAACGATGTATAGATTTCCCTTCAATTGATTTGTTGTGTTTTTAAGTGGCTAGGAATATCGAAATAGGAATGATATGACCAAGTTTTAAGGTTACCAGTGCATGTTTGTATGGTGGACAGGCCTGAATCTCAGCACATCAACTTAATGTAATGAATAATTCAAAATGTAAATCATCACTCTGCACTCTTGGCCTACACTCATTGAAATAGGATAAACCCTGGCAATTACCGCATAAATGTTAAGTATACTTATATCACCAAAGATTTCATGGACTGGCTGTGAGTTTTAGTTGAATGTTTATTGCTAGTTCCTAGAATAATAATTAACATCATTATCTTTTGTAGATGTATGGAAGAAATGTCATTCTTCTCTAATTAATTCCCAGACTAGCAGATTCCCAGTAGCTGTTTCAGTTGTCTTGAATTCTTTGTGCTCAGTGACCAAATTTTAATTTAATTTTTAAAATTAACTAGGTTCAATGTTAATTTTGTTCTGGATGGTCAGAGTGGCTGCAACCGGAAAATGTTACACCAGACAGCACCATCTACCCCTTGCTGGAATATGTATTTGTTTTCTGTCATCCTCTTCAGCACAAAGTCACTCATCTAAATGGTATACTTTCCTAAAAGCCGATCCCATCTTTTACAAAAAGCTAATCTCAATTTTAACACCACTGGTTATTTAATAAATTAAAAACCATACCAAATTAAGTATAGGAGCAAGCTGTGTTGCAGTTGTAGAAACAATAGGTCTTTTGTTTGGACAAACTGAGATTTAGGATTAATAGGGTGGTGAGATTAGACCCTTGTTATGAAACAAGGACTATTTTATAACATTGATCTCAAATACCAAGAATATGACTCTTTCAGACTTCAAGAGTGTTTTGATATTTTGTGCAACATCAGTTATTCACTGGACTGGTGTGTAGCTGAACTTGACATTACAGATAACCAGAACTACAAATGGCCGTTATAATGGATAGTGAATTTGTAGAGAGGACATGGCTTTTCTGGGGTCAGAAAACTTAAACAATAAGTAAGCAGTACGATTGGGTAAATCAGAGAAGAAAAAAGATTTCTTTAGTTAAAAAGTAGTTTTCGTGTTTATTTATGTATTTATCTTATTGTAACATTATCTTCTTTCTTCTAGAGAAAATACAATCACTTATTACCTCTGTGACTTCCACTCATAGAAGCTGATATTGTATAAAGCCCTTGACAAGAAGAGTACTCATCCTTCTATTTCCACAGATAAATTAGAATAAAGATGCCCTTTTTCATAGGTCCAGCATCGAAGGGAGATTTTGATAAATCGGGTAGCATGGGAAGAGAGCTGGAAATTCAGTGTTTTCCCAATCAATTATTTTCAGTTCCAATAAAAAAGGCATGTCCAATGGAAAGTTTGGGAGGTCAAGTTAAGAAGTCTTACACAGTCTTGTTCCGAAGCACCACAAAATATTGGTCAGAAACTTAAGCATAAGTCACACAACTAACAGAGTCTGAGACTTTCTTTTCCTCTGAAATCTCTTCAGCCCAGAGGATAGCAGATACCATTAGGAAGGTAGCACTGGTTTTGATATTATATTCGTTTGAGCTGTGAACTCAATGTTCAGCATTGAACAGAGCAAGTCAAAGGATACTCTTAACTTAAAAAGATTTCTGTAGTTTCTAAAGGTATCTGCAAGGATCAGGGCAACACCTGTAAAGATGTATTTTTTTTACAGAACATCTGTAAAAACATCTTCCCCTTCATCCAGCCACACCTCTCTACCTCAGGGAGCTTATCAAAGCCACAGGCCCTTCCCCATAACGTCCCAAATACTCTCGAACTGTTAAAGAAAGCATTTATTTGTAGGAAGAGATTTTTTTTCACTAGGAAAGCAGACAGTTCACATTGGTTTATTTTGTACCCATATTGTTTCTTGGGCTTTTTGGTCTAGTGCCAGGGCACGAAGGAATAGCTCCAGACAGAAGTACAGCTAAAAGAATTTAGATCTGACTAGAGACCTGAAGAAGGAAAAAAAGAAGAAAATGCCCAAAGGTGAAGGCAGATGTGGTGACGGTGAGACTGCAAAGAAGGAGAAAACAGTGGTAAGTTCTGCACTGCCATAAAGGAACTATTTTCTGAGCAGAATTTAAGCATGAACTGTGAGAAGGATTTAACTGTGGGTGAATCCCTTTTGCCATTAGCCTTCTGATACGTGTAGTGTTTACTTTTTAATGCCACTGTTTACATTGTGCAACTTGAAAAGTTAATGGGAGTCACATCATATCCTTGAATTTTAAGCTTTTCAGGATGATATTATGGAAAGACATGCAAAGCAGACTAGAGTGCAAAACAACCTAGTGGTAGGATCTCCTGTGGTTCTTCTCTGTTTCCTTCTGTTTCAGAGGCTGACCATCTTTGTAAGGTAAGATTTTTGACACCGATATGTTAATTGGCTAACATATCTATCTGTGTAATTTTACTTCAGTTTATACTTCATTGGTTGTGCACCCATTATGTGTCAAAGCGGTGAAAATACACGCTTCTGCCCAAATCAATTTGATTGAAAACCATAGATTTCAATCTGTTCAATATGCCACTGTAGTTTGCTGAGAAAGCGATTAAAGTATCACAATTTAACCTTGTTTTCTTGTGCCCTCTACTGTCTGGATCTACTTTCTGGGCCAGTAAAATTCAAATATCAAAGGACATAGTGTTCCTACGTTATCAAAGAGAACACAAACACACACACGCATTTTTCAGAAACTCTATATTTATTGGTCAGATATGTGGACTTGCTTGTGGATGAGACAGTGACAGAAAAAAAAAAAGGAGCTATCTAAGCAACATATCGTTCTGTCCTTGACATTAGCTTTCATTTGCAATGAACGCTCAGTACTGCTTGTTGGAGAGAGGAAATCTTTTGTTAATGATTTTAATCCATGTAACAGAATTTAGTAGAGAATCTTATCTGGGCTACAGGATTAAAATTATCAAATTAAACGTTATTTCAAATGCTCTAATTCTGTGAAGATTTTTCTAATCTGCTTGAAGCGATTTCTGTGAAGCCTTGCTCCTCCTGTTCTCACATTCTGCTGATGTCTAGAGTCACTCAGGCTGGCTTCACAGCAGCAAAGTTTTGAGTTAAGTAGTGTTTGAAGCTTGAATCTTAGATGATTCTCATTTTGTAAATATTACTCCTGTTTTATCATATTAGGGTACTCAGACTGATACATTATGAATACAACATTTGTGTTTGTTGGCTTTGAACAGTATCTTGAGTCTTAGGCAAGACCACAGCAAAATAAAGGCAGGTGCAATGCTAATATTGACCAAGACAGGCAACTCCTTGGAACTGGAGATTCTTGGAAGAATATCATACTACATCCTAACATTGCAACAAATAGGTCAAATACTGCTTGGTGGTTCACGTTATTAGATTGCCCGAAATAACAGTTCTACAGCTCTACTCTGTCTACATGAGATGCATGCATCTTAAGGTATCAGCACTTTAAAGCGGTGATATGGTCTCGTAATAAAACCTAAGAAGAGGTATCTTTCATGCTTAGCATTCATCATTTCTGATAGCTCCACTTCTTCCAGGCCACAAGATGGGGTGCTGGGAGTATCCCTGGTCAGTTCTAGGACTGACTGGAGAGCTGGGATTGATAATATCTTGGTTAAAATGTCAGCATCAATTAGAGTAGTCCTACTGCTTTATTACTGTTCTGAGTGCATCTTCCAGGGCTGTTTCTCTGCTGTTTGCTTTCCTGACCTCGCAGGCAGCACTATGTAGGGTGCCTGCTACCTTTTAGTAATTTACATGCAAAGTAACTAAAGTGCTAGCGTTGGGAAAATGACCTGTGCAATACAGGGCTCTACTTTCTGAGCCTTCAACATCCCTGCCAGGATATAAAGGAAACCTCTCTAGGTAGTGGATGTCTTTTACATTGTGTTTGAAATTTGTTGTTGTTTATTGAAAGGCTAATAATACATCTTTTTCCATGAAAGATTTTCCACATGATAAAGCTTCCCTTGGAGGACTGGAGTGATGGTGTCTCTTCTGCTCATGTCAGCCTCTGCTGTGCTGAAGTTTGCAGCAGGAATCTCTTCTCGCATAGCAGCTCACTGCTGAGAGGGGACTGCCTTGAGGAGACTTTGGAGTGCATCAGCACTTCAGTTTCCTGAAACCACCTTTTTGACAAGATGCTTTTCTCAGTAGTTGTGCTGGCGTATTATGCCATGTTCCTTGACATAGTGTACTTGTCTCCCAGTAATCCCAGGTACTGTCATTCTTGCCTAGGAACTCTCAGAAGAGACAGAGGTGGAGGCTTGCCATCTGCAGTAGCACCTTGAGCTTTGGTGCAGAGTTCAGCCAAAACAATCATGAAAGAAGAGCACAAATCCAACAGCTAACTATACCTATCTCATGAATTGGAATAGTTCTGTTCACCAAAACTGGTAAAGAAAACACCGGAATGGCTAGGTAATAAGCAGAATTGGAAACTCATTAATATTGCAAAATTCCCCACCAGTGTAGCATGTTAACACTTTCTTGTCCATTTTGCCCATCCAAGAACTGTCTCTGTAACTCCACTTCTTATTCAGAGTGTTATTATCTGTAATGCTCATCTCAGTTTTCTGCTGCCTTCTGTGTCCCTTCAACCAACTCTGCTTTCTTTTCTAGCTTCCCACCCCAGGAGTCAGGCAGTCCTTCCAGGTCTGAACTGCTGCTTGGACAGGTTTTTGAAAAGAAGCCTCTTGATCTGCCCGGCTTTAGTAACAGCAGCTTTCTAGCACCAGTAGTCACCTTTATGTTTTTTAATAATATGAAAAATTTGTCAGAAAGTCATAATTAAACAATAATTTCAGATAGCTATTTTTCCATTAGATAGTATTTGTGTCTTACCAAAGCAAATATCACCACCACCACCCACCTCCCATATATCTTCTTTGTTGGCTTGATGGTATTGTTTGTTGTTGCTGTTATTTTGTTAGAATGATAATACTCTGGGAAACGTAGGTAGAAGCTAAACTAATTATTTTACAAGGAAAATAAGTGATTTTGGACCAGCTCTAGTGATTATGTTAATAATTTAGTTAATGAAGTTTAGAAGGTACCATTGAGCAAACTCATCTGAAAATAAACATGTCGTCAGGTACTTTCTGGAGAAAGTAGAGGTCTCTCTTCCAGATGGACTCCCAGAAAATGAGCTTCATGGTTTGAAAGCAGAATAGAGATTAATTTTAAGTCTCCTGACAGAGGGCATTGAGACGTGTACCTGGCTAATACAGCTCTCCCTAACAAGTAGAAATGGAGATGTGAGTACTGTTTTGAAGCCAGCTTTCTAGCATATATTGTATATGTCATGCTTCCAGTGTGTCAGGGGTGTCATCCTTCATTTCCATTCTATATAATGTTCCTTGTGTGCTTATGACATTCACATTTATTTATTACTCAATTTTTGGCTCAAGATAGTTTTCATCATGTTCTTTTCCTTTTGCAAGAGGCTTAGCAGCAGTGTTGAAACACCATTCTGTCCCTGCAAATGGATCCAGTAAGATTTCTCCAGTGCTTCCTACATGTCACCCTTTAAAAAAGAAAGACAGTACTATTTTGCACTGAGTTTACACTGTGCACTATTGTGTTTGCTTCTAATTTATAACATGAAACACAGATTAATCTTCTTGCCCACAGAGCCTTCTAACATATAAAAAGCACTGTTTGCCTTTAAGCCATTTATTTTTCTGGGTTTGCTCAATGGTACCATCTAAGCTTTATTAATGTAATTCCCCTGATGATGCTTCCTCTCCAGCTTTTAATTACGACATTGTAGTACAATCAGCAGACTGCTGGTCAAGCTCCTTAGTTGTCACATTTTTGGGGACTGCATTTTCTTTGTTCTTCACCCTGGCTTTTACCATATCGATTATTTCTATCTGGTATTGACATGTTTCCAGGACATACTGTTCTGCTTCAAATGAGATTTAAAAAGCATTTGACACCCTAAGTGTCAGATCAATTATTTCATATTTAACTTGATCCAAATTATTTCAATACTGAGTCCTGGGACTCTTTTCCAGAGCTGGTTGGCAGAAAGCTGGAGACCATTGGGAACTTAAAATAAAACTTGATTCAACAAAAGTAGGGTCCTTAGGTTCTTTTGTTTTATAGTACTATTGATGGACACCTATATACATGAGCATAGGAAGCATGATTGTGCAACCTATACAGTAGTGTGTGCACGTATCCATATATCATTTGGCCCAGGCCCAGCCATTAGTCATGACTCGGCTGGCAGAAACAAGAGATATCGCCTTCCAGGGTTTCAACCAGGTCTGCCCTTTTTCCACAGTAGGGCCAGGACAACCACTAGAAATTGAACAATTTCACCAAGGATGTTGTTAGTTCAGATTAAAACACAAGGAATCAGCTGCTGTTGCTCTGTGTTTTCTTTGAGGGCATTCAACCTCCCAGAGCCTGGCAAGGCCATGCAGACCAGCCCAATGCAGTGAAAGGTGCCTGGTCCGGGCAGCTGGCACTAACCCATCAGATATGAGCCCACAAAAGTTTGCGGTGTGTCCTGTTATCAGTGGCTTGTGCATTGCTGATGGTGGAAAAGACAGACACTGCTTAATGAAACCATGAAGCCCAAAGCCCGTGTGAATCTGTAAACTTGAGTATGGGAACGGAGGAGATGCCATTGCTGCTGATACATTTGCCTACATAGCATGCTGTGGACATCTCTGCGAGCTCTGTGCTCTCCTTGCTCAGACAGAAGCCTTATGGAAAGCAGCGTCTTTCTGTGGCATTTGCTGCCTGGATCCATTCAGGTGCCTGCTTCTGATCAGGGCGTAGACTGACTGAAGGGAGGTTGTAGCGAGGTGGGTGTCAGTCTTTTTTCCCAAGTAACAAGTGATAGGATGAGGGGAGATGGCCTCAAGTTGCACCAGGGGAGGTTTAGATTGGGTATCAGGAAAAATTTCTTTACTGAAGGGGTAGTCAGGCACTGGAACCGGCTGCCCAGGGAAGTGGTTGAGGTACCTTCAATACCTCCCTGGAGCTATTGAAAAGACGTGTTGATGTGGTGCTTAGGGACAGGGTTTAGTGGTCGACTTGGCAGTGTTAGGTTTACAGTTGGACTCAATGATCTTAAAGGTCTTTTCCAACCTAAATGATTCTATGATTCTATGATTACAGCCAAGTTGCTTATCAGAGGGTGGTTTCATTCAGTGCTGAGTTCCCAATAACTAACATAGCTTAGCACAAACCCCAGTGCAACATAAGTAGCTGAAACAAATTCTTGTTGTATTCTGACCCAAAAGAAAAAAAAGCTTAATGTTTAATACAGAATTTCAAATATTTATATCCAATCAGTTAATAGCACTAGTTCCTGCAGTTTATGAGATGCCTTGCAAGTCTGATCCTTAGCTATAGTCCACCTCCCATCTGAGATAAGACAAGTTTGGATTTTTTTTCAGTTTTTTTTAAGATTGAACAATCTATATAAAATACAGGTCTAGGGTTTACTCTACCTTTGTTTTGTCAGTCATTACACAAAACATAACTACAACCATGAAATCTTCTCTTTTATGCAACTGGTTTGCAAATCATCCCTTTGTAGATCTAAAGGATACTCTGTTCCCAAAAGTAGTTGCCTTATGGAAATGACACTATGAACTTTCTGCTAAGGCTGTACTCTTATTAAAAATGTCTTGTTTTTTAAACATACATTAATTGAGGCCAAAGCCTTTATTTCTTTTGGACCTCAGTACTGTTGTATTAATGCCTATGATCCAGAAGTCATTAGTTGATGATATTAAGAGTACTGCCCCAGTCTTTTTCAAAAAGCTGTTTGATGGCACTTCAGGTTTGCACTTTCTGTGGAAGACCTAGACATGATATTATCACTTTTTCTTCCATAAGTTAGTATAGATTTGCAAACCATTGAGTAAAGGAAGAGGTAAAAAGGCCATTTTGAGGGATCCTGAGGACTGAGTGTATTTTTAGCAAGTAAAGAGTATCTTGATGTCCCATTTCCCATCTGGCATTTTTCATCAGTGTTTCACAACACTGCAGTTCTTCCATGACATACCACTATCCCACTCAGAGACAGGAAGATGCTTTTAAATCCGCTGTTGGGGAGAGTGAGAGGTCCCTGTGCAGAGTAGAAACTGAACAGGGACAGAGGCAAGTCAGAAGGGCTAAGTGTATGGCAGCAGCGGCCGGTAAGAACTGCAACAGTGTTTAAGGGAGATGGCTGAGTTCAGGACATAGCAAGGCGAACTGTGGGACTCTGGTTGTGACGCATGGCATTTCTTGGGATGCTGACTCCAAGCAAGCCACTTATGAGAGCAGACGTCAATATGATTGGCCTAACCCGGGGATTTTTCTTCTCAGGGCAAATTTTCTACAGTTCAAAGTGGGGGGAGTTTTCCTACATGCTTCCTGACACCTTCTCATTCAATAAAGCTGGTCTGACAAAACAGCTGGCATCTCTAAAAGCAGCCAGCTGTGATACAGTGTAGTAGCAGGAGGAGAAGAAAAATAAGGAAAAGGAGAAACACCCTCTCCTTATTCTATCACTGCCAGTGCTGGTCAGAGCAAAGTGCTCTTCTTCAGTCATTCTTCCTAATTTAATCGGCACAGTGCAGTGCTACTGAGCTGTACATAGTTGGCAACAGGGAAAATGAAGTGTTTGCATTTGTCTTGCTGTGGAGCAATTGCCTTGGACAGACACCTTCTGTGAAGAACTCATCCCCATCTGCTGGAGAGCAGGGAGAAAGCAGACCTCACTGTCCATCCCACCACAGCTGCCCAAAACCATGCTGATTTATGCAGGGCGTGTGGGAGCAGTATCCTCCCGGTGATTTTACAGTTCTTGGAGCTGTATTTTTATAGTCCATATAAACAGATAATTCCACATGGAATGGGTCAGTGCAATGTTAGCTGTGCTGTGCTGGCACCGTGAGTGACCATAGCTGATGTAGGGGCTGTTTGCTGACATGGGTGAGCATATGTTCAGAAGTAAGGAGCTAATGTGAAATGGGAATGTTAACTGAGGATATCAGTTCATCACAGCGTAGACACTAGAGACAAGAAGAAAATATTAAATCATTCTCCTCCAGATTACTTTTGAAGTCCACTGGCCTAGAATTTTGTTCCATTTTCAGCTTTGCAGAAAAGGACCTGGCAGCTGTGGAGGATGAGTCGAACAAGAGTCAGCAGGATGCTCTTGCAGCAAAGGTGGTCAACCACATTCTGGGCTGTATTAACAAAACTGTAGCCAGCAGAGAAAAGATTAATTCTCTGTCTCTGGCACTTGTGAGGTTGTGTCTGAAGTACTGTCCAGTTTTGGACAAGAAAGAGTTGACCAGCTTGAACTCATCTGTCTGAGTGCCACCAAGCCTGTTTGGGAGCTGGAGAGCACGATATATGAAGAGAGGCTGAGGGAGCTGGGTTTGTTCAGCCTGGAGAAGAAAAGGCTTGGTGGGGCATCAAATTGTCTTCACCTGTCTTGTGGCATGATTTTAGGCTGCCCAATATGCAGTTCTCTGGATATCAGAGCTGTCTACATTTGCAGATCCTGCAGTGCTGTGTTTAATCACACAGTGGTCACTTGTAGGAACTGAGACACGTGATAGTCATGCTTTAGGGCCGAGGCAAAACTGAGGGGAGAAGAACAACCGTTACATGAGCAAACACAGTGTGTAGGATGTTGCCACTGGGCAGTCACTGCACCGCACCTCCAGAGAATCCTGACAATCTCTCTTTACTTGCAAGGAAGATGAATGCTTAGTATCAGTCCCACTATGTCAGAAACAAGAAGCAGTGATTTTTTTTCACTATCTTACCCAGCCATTTCAGGACAACTCAGTTAATATTTATGTCTGGAGATTTTATACATCATTCATCATCTCCTATTCCTATTCTCAAGCTGGGCTGACTGATTTGAAACTGTGCTGAATGGAGGCACTTGGGATGAAGCGGTATGAGTTCCTATTGTGCAGTTGTCCTTCCCTCACCCGTTCTTGAGAAGGTTTTCCACTTCGAAGGGACGGAAGAACCATGGCATAGCCAGGAGCAGAAACCCAGACGGACTGAGGACAGACATCCCAGCTGGTGAGTCCCTATGGCTCAGCGCAGCACCATGTAAATCTGCCAGCCTGGGTTGCGAAACGTCCTGGCAGGTCCGTTCAGCTGGGGCAGAGCACACGCTGGCATAGCTAACCCTGCTTCTGGTTGCAGCGATGGCTCCCGCAGAGCTAACTGAAGCATCTCTGCATGCCGCTTCGGGGGTTTACTCACTGTGGTTACCAGCTTGGATGAGTCTGTACTCATTGTGTACACTCGTCAAACTGCCAGTTCATAGAAGGATTGAATGAAACCTCTTGAAAAATGTAACCAAATGTTGAACAATAGTCACTGAGTAGTAACAGATGTGACTACACCAGTCAAGTGTTCTTGAGGCCTTGCCTTGGCATGCAGCAGCTTTTGGACTAGAATACGGCCATACACAGTCCTGCGTTTTTATTTCCTGTATCATGGGAATGTGTTACATGCTCTGAAGAGGATAGGATAAATGCCGATTACAAATGTGTTATAAATTCTAATCTGATAAGAGAAACTTGATCTTGAAAATATGCTACAACATTTTCTGGCACATTTCAGCTAAATTTTGTTTACAATGATCTTCAGTAGAATGGTTGGATGCTCGCATCATGGTACTGTACTTACTAAACAGTATTCCTTGAGGTTATAGTTGGGTACTTTTATTCGTGTGGGCACATTTTAGAAAGCAGGAGACCAAAGGTATCATCTCAGGAGATACCCTTAGGAACTCTGCTGAAGTACACTGCCCGCTGGGACAACGCTGGTTTGGAAATAGGAATTTTACAGACACAGCGGGAAGGTTTCCTCTCAGTTAAGTCCTTTGTGCAGCGGTAGGCTGTGAGCAAGTTCAGGGAGTAACATTATTGTTGAACACTGACATTAAGCTTGGCCCTGTGAGGGGAAGCAGTGCTCTGAAGTGATTCATACCTTCCATGTATACATTTGTGTACACGTGCAAAATAGGAGGCAATGATACAGTCACCTTTTCTCACTTGTTCAGTGCTAGGCACTTTAGATGGCTGTCAAATGCTCGGTGAAGATTACTGACTTTATGGGAGAAATAAATGAAAAAAATTCAGTGATATCCAGAATTGATTAGTCATTTCTAAACCAGTTTTCATCTGGCAAAAGAAAGTGCAATGTGAGAATGGCAGCCTGTATACTCTTAATCTTGCTGTTTGTCTAGTGAGGCAAGTGGCAGAGCTGTATCTCTAACACAAATAAAATGAGATTAATGTCTAGAGGGCTTTGTGAATTGGAATACTTGGAAAGACAGTAAGTATTAAGTTATCAGGACATTGTTGGCTAGCAATGTCTCAAATCCCTGTTAGGAAAAGGGATTGGTAATATGGCAATATTTGGTAATATGGCAATATATTTTTACCCCACTCACAGGTCTGAGGCATAAAGGAGGCTTAGAGAACACGGGGAGAGCAGCAAGAGACATCTTCTATGTCAGAAATAGCAGAAGCCCAGACACATACCCGTGTCTCATGTAGACTTCAGCTATTGTGGACTACAAAGAAGATTCTGAGAACGCAAGAGGGAATGGTTTGGCTGTTCTGGGCCACAGATCTTCTCCCTGGAAATGATGAAGAGGTTACTGAAAATCGGAGTTGTTCTGATAGACCTATTCTCATTGGTGACATGTCATCTGACACAGTTCTTGAAAACCTGGGATGCTCAGAAATGAAACCAGCTCAAAGTACAAGGCACCATATACCTGACTTCTTTACTGTCTGACATTGCCTTGTTGCATTTACTGGGCATGATTAAAGCTAAATCATGAAATCCAGTTAGCGCTTTTTTTGGTAGGAAATAAGAAGTATGAAAAGATAAATACTTTAGCTTACTATTTAAAGTTTGGAACAAATAGAGTAATTCAATGGGTTAGTGGAACATCTCTCCGAAGACACGATTATAGAACACTAGAGAAAACATCATGTCCTGGTTTCAGCTGGGATAGAGTTAATTTTCTTCTTAGTAGCTAGTAGAGTGCTGTGTTTTGGATTTAGGATGAGAATAATGTTGATAACACAGTGATGTTTTGGTTCTTGCTGAGTAGAGTTTACACTGGTCAAGGACTTTTCAGCTTCCCGTGCTCTGCCAGGTGCACAAGAAGCTGGGAGGGAGCACAGCCAGGACAGCTGACCCAGACTGGCCAAAGGGCTATTCCATACCATATGACATCATGCTCATTACATAAGCTGGGGGAAGAAGAAGGAAGTGGGGGACATTCGCCATGATGGTGTTTGGCTTCCCAAGTAACCGTTATGCGTGATGGAGCCCTGCTTTCCTGGGGATGGCTGAACACCTGCCGCCGATGGGAAGTAGTGAATGAATTCCTTGCTTTGCTTTGCTTGTGCGTGCGGCTTTTGCTTTCCCTATTAAACTGTCTTTATCTCAACCCATGAGTTTTCTCACTTTTACTCCTCTGATTCTCTCCCCCATCCCACCGGGGGGGGAGTGAGTGAGCGGCTGCATCGTGCTTAGTTGCTGGCTGGGGTTAAACCACGACAGTCCTTTTTGGTGCCCAACGTGGGGCTCGAAGGGTTCGAGATAACGACAGATTTAATTGGAATGTGCTAGATCGAATTTATAGCTGTTATTGCTGTTTAGCTATTAATCGGCAGGCTTCTGTGCTTGCCACGGGGCTTGCTTGCCTTACTGTGTATTAGAGTTTAGTGCTCGTTAGTGGCCTCTTTTTGCTTTTGCTGCTCGCTGTACTGCTTATCATCTTACTCTGCCGGGCCTGGGAACATTTTGATAACAGCAATGGCCATGCGCCTGGGCTGGCAGATGGCCAGGGCATCGCTGCTGTTTCTGTGCTGCTGTACTGGACAGGCTGGAACGCCAGTGTGAACTCGAGTCGAAGAGACTGTGGCTGTGGGCAAGGCCACGCTGGAGCAGGTATATCTCTGAAGGCATTGTGGCCCATGGAGAAGGCCATGCTGGAACAGGTGCACCTCTAAGTGACTGTGGCTGTGGATAAGTCTATGCCGCAGCAGGTATACCCCTGGAGAGACTGTGGCTCATAGATAAGGCTCCACTTGGAGCAGGTACAACCCTAAGGGCCTGCAGTCTGTGGATAAGTCCAAGCTGGGGCAGGGGCAAGGGGAGGACTCCATTGCAGTGTTAAACCCAATGGTCTGGTTCAAAGGGGCCAGGGGTGGAGACTGTAATGGAAATACCTTTAAATTGTTATAACCCATGATCTGAGTTGCATGTTATAGGAATTACCATAGCAGGAACCACCTGAACCGATGGAGGACAAGCCTTACAAGAAGCAGTGCAAGTGCAGCAGTGACCTGACCTGAGCTGGCTTGGTGTCCAATAACTCCACGCAACACACCACCTCTCCTGTCCTGAGCGACCACCATCACAGATGGAGCCCAAAGTCATGGACCAAATGAACTCAATGGACATTATGTGGACATTTGTGGATGTTTATGGACATTTTACAGACATTTCACAGGGGTAGTCCATAGACTAAGGGAATGATACCTGTGTATCAAAGGATGGGAAGGGGGGTGGTGGTTAATGAGGATGTATTGGATAATGTAGGACCTGAGCATGAAGTAAATGGTATGGAATAAGGGGTGGATACTGTCCTGGTTTCAGCTGGGATAGAGTTAATTTTCTTCTTAGTAGCTAGTAGAGTGCTGTGTTTTGGATTTAGGATGAGAATAATGTTGATAACACAGTGATGTTTTGGTTCTTGCTGAGTAGAGTTTACACTGGTCAAGGACTTTTCAGCTTCCCGTGCTCTGCCAGGTGCACAAGAAGCTGGGAGGGGGCACAGCCAGGACAGCTGACCCAGACTGGCCAAAGGGCTATTCCATACCATATGACATCATGCTCAGTATATAAGCTGGGGGAAGAAGAAGGAAGTGGGGGACATTCGCCATGATGGCGTTTGGCTTCCCAAGTAACCGTTATGCGTGATGGAGCCCTGCTTTCCTGGGGATGGCTGAACACCTGCCGCCGATGGGAAGTAGTGAATGAATTCCTTGCTTTGCTTTGCTTGTGCGTGCGGCTTTTGCTTTCCCTATTAAACTGTCTTTATCTCAACCCATGAGTTTTCTCACTTTTACTCCTCTGATTCTCTCCCCCATCCCACCGGGGGGGGGAGTGAGTGAGCGGCTGTGTGGTGCTTAGTTGCTGGCTGGGGTTAAACCACGACACATCAATATTGTGTAACTTAAGTTTATCTTATTACTGCCACAAACCTTTTCATAATGCCCTTATGTAATGATTTCCTGGTTTATTGCTTGTATTTTAAACAAACTTCTGCATTTAAAACATGCAATTACCAGCTTCAAAATCCATATTATTATTTTTTTTAATAAGTAGGGCGCATAAAGCCCCTTATGTAAAGAACAGACAAGAAGTCAGTTGTTCACCTTACTCCTAGGCATCTCATTTCTGGGCAGATTATCTTATGTGTTTTATAGAGTTGACTGTCAGAAAATCTTTGCACTTTGGCAAGGCAGGTATGTCACTACTATTAATGCCATTTCTGGCAACAACTGTACTATACAGTTTCATGCTAAGCTGTTTTTTCCTACTCCTGGAATTCTCCCTTTGTACCCTGTGGTGATACCATGAATATAACTGAAGGCTCCAAATACCAAGCAGGTGTGGTAGGTTGGAGAAATCACTGCAATGCCTGGCAACGCTGCTTGTCATTCAGATTAAAATGGTGCATAGGCACATTTTGAGAGAGGGCCCTTTTCACACAATAAAAAAAAAGTCAGTGCTTGACATAATTGTATTAGATATTAGAAAGCTGACATGAATGTTTTGCTTGGTGCAAACATTGGTCGTCTCCTGCAGATTTGGTGTTTGAATAGTAATTCTTGTCTCCCTTTTTAGAGACCATCAGGCTGAGCAATTTTTACTTGCCCAGTAACTGCACAACTTTTGGTATGTATCTAATAGGCAAGATTGGACTGTTAACAGCTTGATGCTGTTATATTGATTTTCTGAAAATGTATTAATTAATGTTATTAAAAAGATGGAAATGCCTATACGGCTGTAGGCACTCCAGCAAGTTTTTAACAATGCAATGGACATAGTGAAATCCAAAAGGCAGTGGATATCAAGCTAGCAAGTTGATTTTCAAGGGGCAGATCAGGCAGCTGGATACCATGTATCCTTTGGGAGTTCTGGGAAGCCCCTCCAAAGCCCTGTAGTACAGAGGCAGATCCTAGCTGTCTGGTGTAGACCCTTGCTCAGAGCATCACCAAATCTAGATGGTTTCAGGTACAGAAGGCAGCAGGCTTATGTGTCTCCGAGACCTCACAGTAAACCGTCTTGGACCCTATAATGAAGGGAAGTATCAGAAGAGCTCCTCTGTGGCCACAGCTGTGGAAAGAATCGATTCCTCACAGCCTGGTCCCTCCCCACAGAGACTCGGATGACTGAAATTCTTGCCAAAGCCTAGGCAGCAGCCAGATCCTTGCAGACCCCGCAGTGCTGTTGTCCGATGCTCCCTGTGAGCTGCCCTCATCACTGATGTTATACGGTATCAGTTCCTTAAAGATTTTAAGATATAACACTTCTACAGAATTGTTTTTCTTTTCCTGTTTTGTATTTTGTTCTCTGATGTGAAGAAAACCCACTTTTCCATTTCATTGGACTCAAGTAGGCTCTTCCTGTTTGTGTATTTTTACTTCAGGTGTTTCTTCCACCTAGAGATGAATAGCTTTTCTTTGTTGCTAGGACTTTCTGGGCTGATCTACCTTCAGGAAACTTGAGCTGTCCTAAGCGAATGCCAGAAAATGTCCTTTAATTTCATGGGTCACTTACGGTTATGTTCAGGAGTGACATGATCGAATACCCATCATTTCAGGGACTGACCTTGCCCATCAGAAAATATACAAGTACAAAATGTTTAAACCTTCTTGCAGCCAGAGACGCAGAGACCTGAGGGAAAGCATGGCTCCGGCAGTAACGTGTTTGCTGCACACAGCGGATGCATCCCGCGCAGGGGCTGAGCTGCCAGCTGCGCTCACTTACGTTACCTGCAGCCATGTGTGCCAGTTGTGAAACTGCCCTCCTAGCACGTTGGTATAAATTTGGTTTATACAAAGTCAGTATTTTCCAACAAGGAATTTAACTTTACACTGATTCAGTAAAGCCCACCTAGAAAAAGCTGTTTAATTCCCCTGGGAACTGTTGGGGTCCCTGGATGTCTATAAAGGTACTTATTCAGTACTGTAGAGCACAAGAGTGTAACAGACTGCATGGAGATGCTGAAACTCCTGAGTAAGCACTGGCTGGGGCTGATGTGGGCAAGCAGGGACCCGTGGGGCCACACAGAGATGGGCTTGGGCCCCAAAGCAGCCCAACCCACAGCTGCGGTACCGTGCCTCAGCGAGTAGTTACCCTGCTCGGCATTTTGGAGGTAGCTCACACAGAGCCAGCCTCAGTGTCTGCCTTGTGACTGCCCAAATCCTTTACATCATCTATGGCCCTTCAGCAGATCTGCTTTTGCCTGTCTGTTCCACCTCATCCACTCCTGTCCCAGGATGGGAATTCTCTGCTGCCTTCAGTCCCTTAAGCATTCCCGTGGGACTTAAAAAGAGATGCTCTATTAGCTTTCACTCCCAGGTAATTTTCAGCAGGTGTAATTACAGCCTGACTTCTCTCCATTCCCTCTGAAATGTCTGTCTTCACTGCTTCCTATTAGAAAAGCCATTTGGCTTCACTCAGTGTGATTGCACTTCAGGAGTGAGTAAAGTGATTTCTAAATGCAGCTTGAAAATGCTTTCAGCTGAGGGTTATTCTGGCTTTTTTTTTCAGGCAGAATGCAGTAAAATTGTTCGTCAACAAAGGAGATGGAAATTGAAGCTTTATGCGTACACATTGGAGAGGAGTCTGGCTGATGAAGGGAAAGGCAAAATAATTCCTTCTTCTTTGAAAGCTGACCTTTCCTCCGGCAAGGTAAATCTAATTACAATAACTGCACTGATTTCATTGCAGTACCACTGGGAGCATTCTAAATCCATAAAATAAATTAGCATAAACACAAAGCACACGATAGGTATATGGAAAACTGTTCCAAGTTCTTTCTGTGCAATATTAATATGTTATTTATCAAAGCTGTGAGTGAAGGCTCACAAGTGAGGGATTATGTTTTTAGCTACATATGACTTGTGATAGTGAAAGAATAAACATTTCTGCTTGCTGCTAGGAGGGTGTCTCTTGGCAGAAGGCTTAGTAAAAGAAGAATTTCTACTCCCTGTCCATCATAGATATTAATTCAGATCCTATTACATAAGCTTTGTGGAAACATATTTTCTCTGTTTCTGTCATCTGCAGTTGCGATAGTTTTGGATTTAATGTTGCAATTTAAAAAATTGAATTTCTTCCCAACTGACTATAAACCTCTTGATAGACAAGATTGTACAACGTGTGCAAAGATGTGTAAGTACATTGGATGATAACAAATGGGTAGTAACAAAAAATGGGTATGTATGAAAAAAAAATCAGATAAATGACCGTGTCTGCAAGTTACTTGCAAGTCCAATGTTGTGATTATCTCTTAATAAGAAATTACATAAAAGGTGATTTTAGCTTTAAGCTGTTAAAAATGTATTTGTTGATTCTTAAGTCTACCTTCAGGCAAGGCTTGAATTTTAATTGCTGTCACTGGGTGAATGTATAATTAATGCAATATGCAACTAAGGTATTGTCTGATTAATTGTTCTTACAGTGGATTTAGGAAGCCTGTTATTGATACTAGTTACTGAGATAACGGCTGAGATTGTTACAAATACTTGTACTAAACGTTAAAATCACTCATAATCAATTTAAGGAATTATAATATTTTATCTCCTCTAATGGATTTTGTGGGAATATTAACCAGCAAAACCGGACATTTAGTGAGTCTATTCAGGACTGCTAAAATCACATATGAAATGTCAGCTTTTGGATTAATTTATCAGAGGGAATAGAAAGTGGCTCCTTCCTGAACCTTTCAGTTCCACCTCAGCCCATGGTTGTGATCAACAGCAATTTTGAAGTTAATGGAGACGTTGCCATGTGTGTACTGTGTTGACACCATTAAAGTCCCTTGGGGAGAGGGGGGAGCAGGAGGAGCTGGTGCCAGCTAATTAGAAATGCTCGTACTGTACTGTATGTAGACATGCTATGTTACCTGTCCTTACCGCACGCACACGACAGTGGTCAGCCAGCCTCTGGCTGAGCAGGCCTGTCAGGCTCCCGTCAGGCAGCAAGGGAATATTGAACAGCACCTTTTAGTTCAGTACAATTCATGCTGCAGATCCTCAACTTGCTCTCCGGTTTAGCAAGGTATCAGACTTACTGGCTAAAAAATCTTTGTTATTGCAAGATTCTTAATGATCAGGACAGTTTTAACCATAAAGCAGAGCTGGTGCTGAGGGAAGGAATCCCACCCTACCTCAAAAGACTGGACTTTAAGAAAAGGGGAGAAAATCCCTCTACTTCAGTGCTTTTATCCACTGATCCAGAATTGCCAAGTACATTTTAATTGTATATTTTTCTAGGAAACGTAAGAACTGAGCTGAATTCCTTGCTTTGTATCAGCTATGGGAAGGGAGTGGAATTGTTGCACCCACTGAATAAATCAGTGTACCTGCCTATACTCCTATAGTCCACCCTAAAAGTCTCAGAGGTGAAGAACTGTCTTTTTTATGCAGACTCAGATAGCAGCCAGAACATTGCTGGAGTGACTCCTGCAGGTGAGACAGGTATCTAACCCTCATTTGAGAGACCCAAAGCAGGCTGGCAGGAGCCTGATCCCAAGATTTTTGCAGGAGACAAAGAGTACTACTTGGGAAAATATTTCATAACTGTATTTTTATTTATTTTCTTTTTCTCCTGACATGTACTAAAGTAATGAGCTCTCAGATCTCTCTGGCTAACCTTAATAAATAAATTATGAAAATAATCTAGATTATGAAATATGTCCTGTGCCAATTGTGTCTGAATAAAGCAGTTTATATTAAATTGCATCTGAATCTCTGTGGCCTGGGATTAGTGGTTCAGTTATGCCACTGAAGTACAGGCTTCAGCTGACCCAGTGTGCTGTGGTCAAGGGCACCCAACAGGTAGGTGGCCTTTCAGTCACAGCCTTTCTGGGGACAAGGGCCAAGACATTTGCTGCCTCTGTCTTGCTGAAGATGAGCGAGCCCATCCTGACTGCCCAGCAGGACTCATGCTTGGCAAGACGGCAGGAACAGCTCCTGGTCCAACCCAAGTGATTCCAAAAGAAATGGTCCAGGCTAGTGTAGAGGAGAGTTGACTCCATTTCGTTTGTAAAGCTTTTGTCTTTGAACTCTCTAATTAAAAGAAAAGGATTAAATATATCAACACAAGGGCAGATGCACGTTAACATTTCAGAAGGCAATTAAGGGAGCTATCAAGAGGAAGATATTTCAACAGAAACATTTGGAGGTAATGTATCATTGGAATAATGGTTCTGCTAAATATTAGGAATTATTTCTCCAGGAGTAAGTGATAATTGGACCGGCACGTACACATTACCTACTGCACAGACCAAGTCAATTAGCTGATTGCCAGCCTGCTAACAGAATCAATGTTCTTTTGTTCGTACATTTCCTGCTTGATTAACATTCAGGGGGAAGAAAATGGAAATGATACCATAAAATCCTCAGTTTGCATTCAGGTGTAGCAACTTCTATGCCATAAAATCTGTATGTATCAGCCATCCATGCTGAACAAGTCTTGTCAGTCCTCCTCAGGAGCCAAATGCTTTGGGGTTTTATTTCTGCTATAAATCTGCAGAGGAAACATCATTAAAACCAGCTATTTGTGTAGTCATTTATTACTCTGAACCTGATAGATTGCTCAGCACAATCATAGCTTATTTAGACACATTTGGTATCACTTATCACATGGTCTTTTGCTTCCTAAGCAAAACCAACAAATTAACATTTAAAATTTGAACATTGCAATGGAGACATTAGTCTTCCTGTCTCTAAGGAGTTTCCTAATGGAGTCAACTCCATGGAATACAAGAAGCTGGTGTGGAAGGCTGGGACATGGATTTAGGAGGTGTGAAGTACTCTGGGATAACAAATCTTGTCTATGTGTCCATCCTACGGTAAAGCAAAGCTTGCTCTTCAGTGAGAATGGGGGATTTATTTAACATTTAGCATGGGCCAAGAGTATGCACACGTATAGTTGCTACACAGAGCTACTTCCACTGAGTTTGGCTCTCAGATCTGGTGAACAGTATTAGCACCTGCTGGCCCTCCCTATTTTCTTCATTGCTGGAGACAGTTGTGCAGCCTCTTCTGTGCCAGCTGTGGCGGTGTGCTGCAGCCGGGTGGGTGCTCCGGTGAGGCAGAGCAGGGTGCTGCACAGCCAATACGTGACTGTAGCTCTAGGAGCAAGGTGGTGTGAGGACGGCTGCGGGAGGGACAATATGGGAGAAGAGAGTATAACAACGGCATCAGCTTTGGCATTTGGGCTTGGTGGAGTAGTGTGGTTTTGGAGAAAATTCCCTGATGGACCTGCCAGCTGTGTACTGGTTCATTTTGTAGGGTGGATCTGTTGTGAATGCAGCTTCTCCAGGAGAGAACAGCCCTGGAGGCTCCACTTGAGGTACAAACCAGCCCCTGATAGAGAAATAAGGGTCCAGACAGATGACAGGTCTCACATGCATGCCTGGCAGGAATGTTTGGTCCAAGGTAGCACACTAAATGCCATCTGAATTTAAACTCCCAGACCACCTATACTGGAGCAGTGAGGAAATCGGCACTGACTGCTTCAATTTACTGATCTGCTTCTATGGCACTGCATTACTGGCTAATGAAGAAGTAGCCAGTGAAAGCTAGGCACAGTGTCTCTAAGAACTGGCTTTAGAAAAATAGAATTTAGAAAAATAGTTTTTATGTGCAAAGAGATATATGGTAGAGAAAGAGGGCAGAATTTCAGAGGAGGGCCTAGCAGGCAGGAACATCGCAGATGCCCTGGCTCACCCACCTTCTGCTCATTGCCTGCTCTCTTGTAAAAGCCAACAGGTCAAGCAATCTCTCCCGTGGCCCCGTGCACTGCCTAGCCATGGCAGCAGATCCGCGGGCTTTCATTTCTCCGTGGGTAATGTTTTGGCCTGCAGCAACAAAGAAGTGGGCAGCCCTCCAGAAAAAAGGGTGCATTTTAATGACTAAAAAGTTGCGGCTGCTCGGTGCTTGCCCGGGAGCCCTCCAAGGAGGGGCAGCTCTGAGCCCAGGCAAGCAGGCAAAGCAGCCTGCGCAGGAGCAGTACGATGGCTGTAGGCTTGCTGGCTTCTTGGCCAGAGCTGCCATTGTATCACTGGTCTCTGACAGCAGCTCCCAAGTGTTACTGCTGCCCAAGCACTAGGTAGTAACATGTAATAAATTAGCAAGTTATCTCATGAGAAGTCTCCTGCCTTGATTTTGCACATGAAACCTGTCATCGAGTATCTTGCAATTTATTGTTAGCCCAAACAAGAAACGTTTAAAAAAAACCTGGTGATTTACACATGTTAATTCACTACACAACTTACAAAACTTAATTATACAACTTAAAACTTGCAGAAATTAGATAATCTGTTATGGATTTTGGTCTCAATGCTTAGGGTAAAAATCAAAAAACAAATTCCCATTTGCAGTGAAAATGACTTTTCTATTTTAATATGTATTTGCTGAGGAAGTCAGTACAATATAAAACCAAAAAGTTTTAATTATAACTGCATAAAGCCCAGGGCCAGAACCTCCAGAGGAGATACTTGGTCTGCTGGGAAAAGGAGGAGCGTGCCTGCAGAGGATATTTCATTTGCCAGCCCACATTTCCTCTAGTGTTTCCCAGAGATTCAGTGTAACATAAACCTGCATTTAGATGGGAAAATAAGGAAATGAAATAGCTCTTGCTTTATGTCCAAGTGTCTCCTTCCAAGACTCTGCTCTTGGATCTGCCCTCAGTTCCTATCCTGTGGTTACTTTAATATGAGACTTTGTTTAAACAAAAGGACTTATGGCAGGAGACCAGGCCTCCCCAGCACTTGAGTAGAAACTGATGGTTTAAAGCAAATTAGGTAGTGGCAGGCCAAGCCAGCAACTCTCATAAGTAAAGACAGACCTGCAGAGAAATACTTTGACTGCTGCTGTGGGGCATTCTGACAAATCTGTGGGAAAAAGAGTTAAACAGACTTATTGCAAAGCTCCTGGAATATAGAGGGAAAAATACATATCTGCATATGTATTTTATTGTTGGCTTTTCCCAAGTTGATGCTCTCTTTCCACAACAGAGAGTCCCTTGATTTCACGTGGTCTGAGAGGAGTTTCCAGGAGGGCAGGCAGGCTGCTAGCGAGCCCGGAGTCAGGGGTCTGCAGGATGGCAGAGACCTTCGGTGTGTTGAATGCTGTCCCTTTTATAGCCTCCACCTGCCTAGCTGAAAGGTTGTATGCATTGTCCCAGCTCTCTCCTCATAGGAGATGCTCTAGTACCTCCATCAATCATCTTTGTGGCCCCTCACTCAATCTCTTCTTCCCAGGCGCTACAGTATTCTCTGCCACTGTCTTGGAGTCATTCTCATGATATTTAAAGCTTCTCTCAGAAGCTCCTTTGACTCTTCTGCCACTCTTGTCATCTGAAGCATCCCTTTGCTCTGCTGGGATACCTGGTTCCTCAAGCTCTCAGCTTTGTTGTTTTGGACTATTTCTTCCTTATATCTAGTCCAAATCTACCCTCTTTTAGTTTAAACCATTACCCGTTGTCCTATTGCTACAGGCCCTATTAAAAAGTTTGTCCCCATCTTTCTTATAAGCCCCCGTTAAGTATGGAAAGGCCGCAATAAAGTCTCCCTGGAGCCTTCTGTTCTCCAGGCTGTTCATTTCTTCTGTACTTCTAGTCACTCCTTTACATTCTTTCAGCCTTTCCAATAACAGGATAAATCTGTCAACGTGAAGTCCGCAGGACTGTACATAGAGGACAAATAGTACAGAATTTTCTTAGCCCCCATTCTGGCAGATTTTTCTTCCAAGTTTGCGTGGATGAGCACATCCATCACTTTGCAAAAGAAGTTCCTGAACTGCTCGCAGAAGCTCTTTCCCTCAGCAACAAAATGTCCCCATCTGTCTCCTCTGCTGCACGCCCCAGGGTCTGGGCACAGGCTTGTTATCCCAGGGCAATAACCGTGGTGAACTGCCATGGCTTTATTGACATAGTATAAAAGCTCTAAGAGCAAAAACCGGTATAATCTTTTAAGCATGTAATTTTTCTTTACAGGCAGGCATCTGCAGTGGAGGCTATGGGGTAGTTTTCTGTCTCATTTCATGCAAGACAGACATCAGATTTTGCATGTGAATCATGCATTCCTCTTCCAGGGATTTATTGTATTCTGTGCGCTCCCTGGATGTGTTTTTGGAAAGCCAGACTGGTGAATGCTATGAGCCCTGAGATTATAAAGCAAAATTATTTCTAGTTAACCAAAAGGGTCAGTAAACTTCTTTTTGCTCTCAAGCCCAGCAGGAGGCCCAACAACTTCTTCTTTCAGCTTAAGCTGGCTCTGACTCCAGGCAAATTCATTCTGTGAACAAATAGCAAGTCAGTAAAGCATTAAGTCAGAAGCATCAATAACCACTGAGGACAACAGGGTTGGTGGGCCAGCATTTCTGTGAATCTGACCTGCAGAGCCTTGAGATCCTCATTGGTGTGGCGGGGTCATTCATGAATTTTTCTGTTTGTACAATGTGGCAAACCAGCTAAGAAACACTTTAAAACTCTTTGGAGAATAGCAAAAGCTGAAAATTGGTTGCTGTAAATAACGTACATAGAATGTTTTCCCATGAGTTAGTCTGTTTTCAGATGGAGTGGAATATTCCTCATTAAAAGCCAGAAGATATTGGAAGGTGTGTGAAAAATAATTGTCCTGTTTAAAAATCCCAGTGTGCCCTGTGGCTTGCATTTTAGCAGAATGATTTTAATGAGAAAACCCATTGTTTCTTTAAAGCAAAACATTTCTTGATCAATATTCCACAATGTTTCTGGTAGAATAAAAAAAAGTGTTTTCTGCTAGGAGAAGAATTCAGAGAGGTTTCCTGCAGCACCCAAAACCATCTTCACTTGCTTACGCTGGCAGGTAGGGCACTGCCCTACCTATGGCATGTTCTCAGCTTTAGATTAGATAGTTTAGACACAGCCTAAGTAGCTTTGGGGCAAATTGTTTTACTTTCCTGTGCTTCAGTGTCTGTGTCCATAAGCTGAGGACAACGATGATGAGCTCTTCTAGAGCTTCTTGAACCCTCTGACTGAAAGGTTAAAGCTGGGTTTTCACTATTCCTATTAATACTCTTCTATGACTGTGATATGAAGGGAAGAATTTGCCCCTACGCAGTACTAGGTCAAGTGTGTTTAAGGCTGTCTTCAGTTTTCACTGAGTCAGTGGCTTTAGGAGCCTGGGTTCATGTTCTCACTTAGCTTTTCATTAGTGCTCCTTTTGATGCAAGCCTGAAAGTGCAGTGACAAGCTTTCTTAACGCTAGAGATGAAATACCCTCAGTGCAGCACCTCTCTCTTGCAGACGTAGAGCCTGTGAGCAGTATCCCTGCTGTACTTTTAACTGGCAGATAAGCTGGTGGCTGGTAACCCGGGACGAGCGAGAGGAACTTCAACTCTGCTTTGGTTGCCTTGGGGTCCAACGCTGGCTTTGAGAGCCAGCTCTGGGGATACAAAGGATGTGCAAAATAGCTGTCAGCTATACTAACAGCATCCCCAGCACAGAGATAAATTCTGTCCTGTGTTTCAGTGCCAAGGAGTCATAGGAAGCGCTGTGCAGAAAAGGGCTCCCGAGATTGGGGCCTGACTCACCGTCAATATCAAAATATAAACTACCCAGCACACCTGACTCTGCAGGGAGCAGAGCATCCTCACCAGCATGCCCAGCACCAGAAAACCCCAGCAGAGTCAGAAAGATGCATAACATGTTGCTAGGTTGGGCTTAATGCATGATAACGGGAAAGGAAGAGAAAAGAAATGGCTAAGTATAGCTTCTTTACAAAGCAAAGTACAGGAAATGAACATTTCTATGCAACAGATACATATTTGCATGTATATATAGAACTTGTAGGTGTACAGTTGATATATATAAATCTCTGTGCGTGTCTGTCTGTGTACATTTACGCAGTACAGCTAAATGTTAGTAACATCAATACTAAAAAGCATTATTGCACTAAAAAATCCCAACAGAAGCACTTCTCTAGCTGGCTGTGAGACAGAAATGGCTGATCTCCTGCTGGCCTTGGACAGCCTAAATATAGCTCAAAAGATGCTTCTGACACAATTGTCTCTCCTGTTTAGTTGTCAAACGTACTTTGAATAAGAGTACCCTGAAGAAAGGGGTTTCTGTGCTCTCAACATGCGATCCTTTTCCTGGTGAAGTAAATGGGAAAGCAGCCTTGCAGAATGTGAGTCATCTGATCTGTCAAGCTGAAACCATTAGGCAGAGACGAGGCAGATGAGGATGCTAATGCGATTCAGGCTAAACAGACATTTAAAAATGAGGCTGTGTCTCATCTTTCTCATCTTTGGTCATTCAGTTTAGGTAAGTTCCTCTTGGTGGGTAGGACGCTAACATTTTCCCTTCAGTTCAGCAAGGCAGTGTTTGCTATGTGCCTGCATCAGTTATCTACCCCACATCAGCCAAGACTAAGCTGCACTTGCTCTCTGCTTGCTTGGTCAGTGAAATACCATGCCTGGGCTACCATCCTGCCCTCAGCAAGTAGTTAGCGTGTTAACACTCAGAGCTGGGCGCCCGACATCTGCAGCCTCCAGCTTGTAAAAGAGGATGGTGCAACGCTCCTGTAACACAACAGGTGAAGATGAGTAAAGTGGTTGTTCTCTGAATTTAGCTTGTCCCAAGGATGAGAAGAGCTATATGCTTTCCATTCTTTCTTTAAGTTGGTCCATTCAAGTCTGATATTGATTTCTACAAGGGCATCAACAGATCCTAAATCAATAGAAACCAGCAGTATCGTGGAGAATGTCAGTGTGTCCACACAGACTTGAGTCCTGCTCTTGAATGAATAGGGGACGTGCACCTTAGTGGGCAACCCTTCCTACGAAACACCACTCTCATTAGATCAGTACATGTACCTGCCTGAGAACCCAGCCCCGCATTTGCTGCATAATGAATATCCCTCTAGTTATTGAATGTTGCTATTTTCAATGTACTACACAAAATTCAGATCCTTAGCTTTTAGACATAGTCTGCTTTGCCTGACACTGGTATATACGTATATTGGTACATGACTTTAGCTACAGACCCGTACGGTTGACATATTGCTCAATGTGTGACACCAAGTGGAGAGCGAACAGGCAGCCCCAAGGACTTCCCCATGCGTTTGTAACATTGTCAGCTGAGCTGCTGCAAGCGGGAAGAAATTCACCACGCTGCCTTCCAGCAAGTGAAAGTACAGTGGCATAAGGGAGTTGCATCTCTCTAAATCTGGCCTCAGGGTCCTATTCTTTCACTCTGCTTTTATTAACAGGTTCCCAATTTTCTTAAGGCAATTTTCCATATTTTTTCTAATTATTTATTGGTATTTAACAAGTACTGAACTACAATGGTTTTAATTTGCCCAAAAACCTAATTCTAACTACAGTATTCATCTAAGTGAATAGGATGCAGTGGGGCATTCGGCTCACCTCCAAAGTCTCTCTGTGCCAGTGCTTTCAGGTGACTCTGAACAGATGGCAGCTATCCATCAGGCCGGGCAGAGACCTTGCTTGCAGTCCCGTCACAGGTGATGCTCCACTCCTAGGCTGCCTCGCTCCAGAAATCTTCCTCCTGTACCTGGGGTAGAATGAGGCCCTGGCTACGCAGATGCAGATTTATTATTTAAAAAGTCACACCAGTTTACCAGTCACGCAGGCGGTGATGCTGAACACCCTGCAGCTTCTGTTTGAGTGGGTTAGAATACGGGTGATGAACCTACAGCCCTGGAGCCACAGGCAGTGTATAAACTGCTCAAAATCCCTGCTCATCCCACGGCTGCCTCATGCAGACAGCTCTGCTGCGGGCTGTGGGGGAACATCGATGTCCCCAGGGCTGGAAGGAGACAAGCCAGCAGGAACCTTTGCAGCCATCATCTCCCAGCTGCCCTGGACCGAGCTCCATGTTCCCCATCACCCTCACGCTGCCCCACGCCACACCGAGACCTCGGGGTGCTACAGCCAGGTCCTTCAGCTGTCCCCAACACCCCGCCCCGTCTGCGGTACGTCTCCTGTGGCTTGCTGCCTTTTTGGTATTTGGCTGTTCAGGCCACAAAGGTTGGGCATAACTGAAGTAATGTAAGGGGGAATGGTGGCTTTACACGTCCCACCTACTGCTTATAATAAAATCCCACTTGTACGTAACTAAGCTAGGAAGTAGTACACATTAAACTATTCAGAATAATAGGTATTTATTTTCAGTGCTATTTTCATTAAATATTGGTATCATATATCCATGTCTGAGGTAATAAATTAAAAATAAATTCAAGATTTCAGTCCCATATTTGTGCTGCATATTTTTTTCTACCATTATACATAATTTTGAAACAAACACACATAGTCTGTAATTCTGAATGCAGCTAGGAATATTATTTTAACACAGTCACTTTTTGTTCCACTATAATTTTGCTGAGAATGCTTATTGCATGATACACTTTTAATAGATGTTTTAGTTATACTAGAGTTTTCTATTAGATCACACATACTGTAGTTATAGGAAGATGGGCATGAAGATGTGCTTTGAGCCAAGGAAGGCAAATACTGAATCGATGTGATAGCACATACTGCAGGATTATTGTCTGCCTGCACTAGAGCCCAGATCCAGCAAAGCCATTTCAGTGTGTGCTTAGCTTTAGACATATGAGTCGTTTCAGTGCCATCCATGGCCTTAAGTGTTTGCTGAATCAAGGACTAGCCAAGTCTGCAGACCTAAATTCATAGACTTCTTTAACTGTGTGTAATTTGAAAACAGTTCTGCTGGTTTCATATTTTGTAAGATATTTTGTAATGACCTTCGTAAGATTTTTCATATCAGTGAAGCACCCATGAAAGTTTCTAACCTGGTTCAGAAATACACTATGAAAAAATAAGCAGCTACAATGACTCTCTTCTACACATTTTGTTAAAAGCAACACCTGGTTTGAAAAGTTATTAAAGTAATTTTTCCCATGGTAAAATATATTTAAAAAAATAAACTCTTCATTTCATCATCTTCCATCAAACATGTAAGCGTGTTAAAGGGCGGGGCATACCTCAGGTATTTTCATTTATAAATGCAAGAGATGATTGAGTGTATCAATCTTTTTGCACTTAAATGCTGGTGGTAGTAAGGCCCTTTCAGCTAAGTCCCTATCAAACCCAACATTAGTGAGCTAAAGAAAGAAAGAAAGAAAGAAACAAAAATTTTGCTTGCATATAACTATTTCATAATCCTGAATTGAAAAAAAATCCTCTCTGCTTAGAAAAAAACTCTTATTTAACTGCTGCCATTAAAAAAGTATACCTCACCTCCATGTTGTTTTAACTTTAATCAGTGATTCTGAATGCAAAGGATTTAAACACTCACTAAAATTACTGTGGCATGTCATCAGACTCTTAATGTTCATAAATTGTGCTAATCTCCATTTAAATCAGGAAGCTATAGTTTAGAGCTAGATCTAATGGTTGTCTTGGTGTTAAAGGTCTATTTCCACCAGATTTTCTTTATTCTATTTTGCAAATGACTGACAGTGCTCATGATGTGATCCTGAAAAACCGTTTGGTCTTATTACCAAAAGCTATAGTCTGTGTGAAAACTCTCCGTGCTCATGCAGTGAATTGCATCGTTGGGAGGACCATGGTCTGCACTGCAGTGGTCTTGGGCCTGGCCATGAGGATGGAGCTGTACAGCCCGGGGTCTTCAGTACTCCACCGAGCTCACAATTGCCATTGGTTCATCAAATGTTGCCAACCTTATCTGCCTTGGGGTAGGGATGGAGAGAATTTCCCCGGTGTCGGTTGGTGAGTGAATACCATTGTCTATCATGTTTGAAACTTCCTCCTCGTGATCCTCGTACAGTGTGTTGATGTGCAGTAAAGGGTGGGCTGGGTTGCAGTTCAGTGCAGGTGTTGGCTCTGGCTTGACCTGGTTCAAAGTCATACTCGTTGCAGCAGCAGTTGTGGCTATGTGGTTGTGGTTACATGTGACAAAAGCCCCGGCAGCAGGCACAGTTCTGCATGTCTCAGATGAGTATAGGATCTCTTTTGCAGGATGAGGGGTGTCTAGAAGAAAACACAACAGCCAGTTAAAAGACAGGTAGTCTTTCACCCTTCCAGTCCATCACAGAGCAGTGTCCTGAACCAATAAAAGTCACTGACACTTTTGCCACTGATTTCAGTGGGAGCAGGAGCGGACCCAAAAATGAATTTTCTTGGGACCCTTTGATAAATCCAACAGGACTGTTTCAAAACAACAGGGTGGTAAGCTCAGGGAAACGGGACAAACAACAAATGGGTTTTGTAAATCTTGCTTTTTTACGCATGCTCATGCTTTCTTACGTGAATGATATTTTCGTAAAATGAACAAAAAACAACTGAAAAGTACCTTTTATCCTCCTCTACAGTCTGGCAGGTGTTTTATAAATATTATGATTTAATGTTTTGACAAACGTTATGAATGTTGAAATCCACAGGATGGAATACAAAAAGCACTGATATTTCCAATGGGAAGAAATAGTGGTTACACATTGTAAGCCACTTGTCTTTAGAAAGAACTCAGCAATTTGACATTAACTGATGTCTCTTTCCAGAAATTATGTCTGCCTTACCTGATGAACTGCAATGTAGGTCTAACTCAAAAGCAAAGCTGAAAATTTTTAATGGGAATGGGGAGTAACAGAGCCCCAAAACTACAGTAATTATTTTTTGCCCTTAAAATATTCAAGCACTAATTTAGATTAAAGTAATTGAGACCAGAAAACCCCAGTAGTTTTGAGGAGTTGAAATCAGAGCAGGTGACTGGATAAGGAATGCTGTAGAATAGCTCACATGCACATTGGGGAGTTGGAGGGCTCTAAGGAGCATAAGGATTTGGAAGTGACAGAAACTTTTATACCTCAAATCACTTCTTTGCTGGGCAGTGGGGTGACGGTAGCTGTCAGTCTGTCGAAGCCCAGAGGGAGGTCTTAGCTTGTAATGAGATGAGAGCCATTGCTTTAAGCATGTACAAATCTTTCTGTAACTTCAACTGCATAGTGCTTCTTTCTTATGTCAGTAGCTTACAATAATAAACAAGATACCTATCTGTCTATCAGTTTATCTACTGATCTATCACTGTTCTTAGTGCTCACATGGCTTTCCCCATCACTCTAGCACCTAACGATTATCGATATATTTGAAACACTCCTTTGAGGTAAGAAAGGGACAGGATTTCCAAGACACACACTGGGAACTGAGGCACAGAAAGAGCATCTCCTGTGAGGCCACATGGGAAGGGAATGGCAGAATTCCTGAATCCCTGACCAGCACCTACACTTCAGACCATCCATCCTCTGGTCCAGATGAGACAAAGGGCAATTTAAAATGTTTCTTGCATGAAGAACAATATCAATGATCTGAGTTGTGATCTCCTAGGTGACAAACACATGCCAACCCCTAAGAATTGGCAGTTAAAGAGAATTTTTTCCACAGGGAGCTTTAACTGCCATTAGGCCAGTTTCTCACACACTCCTAAGAAGTGGCTATTACTGGTCAGAGTACTGGTCATCTACCATGGCAGTTCCCATATGACTTGAAAAGAAGGCAGGTTTGAAACGTGCCAGGTGCTGGTAGAGCACGAAGGGTATCATGGAGGCCAAACCCTCCTTATTTTCTTGGCAAGGCATGACCACATTCGTAATTGTGAAAATCTGCTTACATTTGAAAAATTACCTGCACCAACACCCTGCAGGCTGTTTCGTACCGCCCTACCTGTAATAATGCTTATCCTCCATATAACTGATAAAGACAGAGAACCCATACTTCTGAGGTCTGCAAGCCCTAAGATTATTAGCTATCCCAAAATCTAGCAAGGTAGGTCAAACAGTTCAGATAAGCTTTGAGTTTCTGAAGATCGCTAGGCAAATTATGCTCTGTGGAGGTGGTACGGGCATGACGGCATACTGTACCTTTGAGAGAGGAGGTAACGTGTACAACGACATTCTCTTCCTGGTTTAAAAAACCACCCTCTTGGCTTTTTGATGTAGGCATCGAGGGGATGGCTTGAATCTCTGGCTTCGGTTTTTTGCTACTAAGTATATATGGATGAACATCCAAGGAAAAGTGTCGTGTGTGTTTTTTTTCACTGCTTGTGCTTGGGATGGCGTTTGGCTCAGTTTTATGAGCGGACGATTGCTGTGAGGTTTTTGCAGCGGACTCTAACAAAGGAGCTATAAGGCTGTCTGTTGCTGTTTTTCTCCGCACAGGCTTCGGTTTTTCAGGTTTATGGTTTTCAACCTTCATAATGGCTAACTGTTCCTTGAATGGCTGAGGAAGGGGATTGGTAGTCGGGATCCATTTCATCTTCTTCCTTGGTCTCTTAATGATGAGCTGCTCATTAGCATCAATGTCTGCTGGATCAACACTTGGGTCTATCGTTTGGATCCCTGAATCACGCATGGTTGGAGTGGCATCATGATTGGACTGGGCCAGTGCTGCAAGCAGCTGGCGTACCACATTGTCATACATCAGATCGCTTTCATTTGTAATAAAATCCAGACGGTTCAGTGATTTTATGTGGTCCCGATTTTCATTACAAAACATGGCCAAAATATTGATATCACAAAACTGGGACTTCTGCCACTGTTTCTTGGTCTTTATTCCAACTTTGTTCAGTTTATCAAATATGAAGTTGGACTTGCGAAATATGAAGAGGTGAATTAAGTTGATGAGGATTATCAAGTTCATGAAGCAGAGGAGAACGATATCTACACCAGCGATAATCCGCTGGAGCTGGACAGATGGCAGTTTACAGTTCACTCTGATGTGCAGTTTGGAGCTGCTCGTTTTGTCTGGAGGCTCTCCTAGTGCACATGTAAATTCATTTTGCTTCTGTGTAGCATAGTAGGTGGATAAGTATGTAATTGGTATAATGCTTAAAAAGATGATGAACAAATGTCTCGCAAGGTAAAGCTTAGCTAAAAAGTTACTTCGTCCTCTTCTTTCCAGGTATTTCTCAAACAAGTTCTGTTCGGGGCTTTTTTCCTTCTCTGCATTCTCAATGATTTCTCTCTTCTCTCTCTCGGTGATCCCTGGGCCTTTGGACTGAATCTGTTTCTCTATTTTTGGTGCCCGCCCTTCAGCTGCACGGTGGTAGCAGTTATCGATCTCCTGAAGCAAAAAATTAAGCTCTGAAGTCAGTCGGGTGGAGGCCAGAAATTCCCAGCCCAGAGCTGGAATGTACATTATCCCAGCAAAAGCCAGCAGTGCATAAGGTAGGAACTTATGCTCAAACAAGGAGGGCCAGTGGCTGGCATCAACTCCTGGCAAGGCATCTTTTAATTCTGTCCAACAATATCCTCTGGCATACAAGGCTTGATCGCGGGTGAAGTTGTGTGGTGTATAACAGTATATTGGCTCCTCTGTATAACAGAGAGAAAAGTCACTGCTGTGCATTTAACCTACAAAAGGAGCTCTGGAAAATAAACATTTCAGATTTTATCAATTTTATTTTACTGTATCTTTACATGATCATTAAGCCTGCCATGTCTATGAGACAGCTCAGCCTGCACACGCCTTCACAAGCCCCCAGGCAAAACTATTTACCTGGAAGTTTTAGAATGAACCTGAGCTAGAAATGTCAGCAAGAAATACGTATTTTGGTTTGATTACCTCTCTGAGAACAATATCCTAAGCAACTGTGACCTAAACTCTGTAAAGCTAAAAGACCCGATATCCTCTACACAGTAGCTGAGGATGTTATGGGCAAATGCTGAGAGGCTCATTTAGGTGAAATTTAAGGTTCATCCCAGCTAAATAGTCTTCTAAATAGAAAAAAGTTATATGTAGCTGAAGGCAATGTTTTTAATCCTTATTAATAAAGTCTCCTAATTGGATATGGTAGAAAAAATTGAAACTTCAAGACATACAAGCATTTAGTCACCTGTATCTCTCCCAGCTAACACTCTTGAATTAAAGTGTGACTGACCAGGACAGAATCTGGTGTGTTAACTGTATTTATCACTATGAAAATTTAATTCTACATTTGAAACTGTAACATTGTTTTTTACACAATGTGCAATTAAATGGCAGAACTTGCTGTCATACAGTATTATGGAAGAAACAAATACTGTGGATCAAGAAAGCAATCAGACAAAGTAATGGAAGAAAAAGCATAGCAAGGATTATTAAATACACCAATAGTGATGCAATTTTTCTCTCAGGACATGTTTAAGCCACAGGCTGCTGGAGGGTGGAAGCGTTTCTCAAAGGAAGTAACACCATACGCTTGTCTGTTTTAACACTCCTTGCTAAGCATTTGGTTTTTGCCATCATCAAACAGGATGTTGGGCTAAAAGGACTTTTGTCTTGACCCAGTAGATAAGTTATGTTCTTATACAATTACATTTTTCTAGCAATACATGAAAGTAAGATAGAAAAACTTGTGAAAGCTAGAATAGTATTAATTGCTCAAAGAACAATGACCATTATCATCTTCAAAGAGGAAGACCATATTTTCATGTTTTGGCAGGTAGAACAAAGGGAATATATTTTACAGTGTTCTGGTATACCTTTAAAAAACTTCCTAAGATGAGACCCATAGGAAGAAGGCATGTTCTCTTGAATTGCGAATCGCTCAAGAGCACCAAGTGTGCTCCAGTTTTGAACGCAGTCTACAATTCAGATCGAGAACAGCTCACTGGAAGAGAGTGGTGGTACTGTTCTCTTAATAATACAAATCATGACGAGAAATAATAAAATATTATGTCATTTGACAACAATAAATAAAATATTAAAAATTAATAGGCAGGCAAAAACCCTAATCCTTTTGGCTTAACAGAGGACTCCTTACTTGACCAACTACTTCTCATACGCAAGCAAATCAAAAACATTTACTAGTTCTTTGGTAAAATGTTGAGGTGTAAACTTCTCCTGTGACCTACAGAGATCTACATGCTGAGGACTGCACAAAAATTGTTTTAAAAGGTGATTCAGTGAGGATTCTTTCCTAAAAATACAACCAATTTAAACAGAGTTGATAGAATAAACAATGCTACCCAAGACAGCATGTAAAGTCCGTAAGCCCTGCAAATTCTTCAAAATCACTTTTGAAGACTATTTTAAAATGATCTAACTTCAACCTCAGAGGAGAGCTTAAAGCATTCTAATGTTATACAGCTTCCCATTTAGACTATTTTTGTGTATTTACAACCATGTGTTACACAAAAAATGCTCACTGATTCTCTTGTTTTCGGTAATTATATGCCCTCCCAACTCCACCCATGAAGGGATGCATATAAAAAATGACAACTCCTACTATCAAAGATTTACTCTATGATTTCTCAGGAGACAAAGTAGATTCCTATGTGAAAAGTTCCCATGGGGAAAAAAAAGGCAAAGAAGCATGGTGCGTTTCTTATAAGCAGATATATTTTGAATTGGGTGTCCCTAAGCTCAGTAGAACCTGTCAATATGAAACCTAGTTTCCTGTGACATATGTGGGTTCATTTCTCCTAGGTATCAGCACCATGAATACTTGGGAAGACAGCAACAAGTATTCATACAAATCATCCATAAGGATTATTTTTGGATTCCTGTATCAGTTGCTACTACCAAATAAACTGTGAACAGTTCTCTTCTTCAGTTCTTTTCACCGAGACCCAAAAGCTAAGGTGACTTCTGCCAAAATTGTATATATAGAACAACAATCAAATATATATTTATTTTATAAATAAAAAAAGGAAACAAATCAAAATGTCTGCACATTTACATTTAAGCTGGACAGATCACTTACAGACTAACTCTGCACTCTGTCCGTTGTCACTGCTTCAGTGAAAAAAGTCTGAAGAGCTTCACAACTCCAGCGTGGACTGAACAGCTTCATTAGACACTACTTCAAAAATGGGGCTGCCCAGCCCAGTAAAGAAAGCAAATGCCATTTTACAGGAATTTGTTTGCTTTTCCTCTGTTAAACATTTTTTAAGCTGCTCCCATTGCCTGGGCAGTTGTGAGAGATCTCTAATTTAGTGGGATAGCTGAGCATGGTGTCCCATTCTCATTCAATGTTTTGTTATTTATTGATGCTAGTCTAAGATTTTCTTGGCATATTTGTTATATTGACGTGACTTTCATTATATGCCATGTAAATCCCAAGACCCTTCAGATGAAACCCTATCCTCAGTGAAGTCAGGGGGATTTCTTATAACTGATGGAAGTGGGGGCAGTGGGGTTACAATGCAATTTTATTCCAATGGTATCTTCTAATATGCTTGAGCCATACACAACTGTCAGTGAATGCCACTAATTTTGGTAAAGTTACTCCACAGGGGAATTTAGCTTAACCTTCTCAGCACAGGACTTGTCTCACATAGCACAGCATCAGCTCATTCATCTTGAAAACGGTCTAGACAATGGAGAAGAGAGGAAGACCCTTCCAGACAATGATTCAAAGCAAAAGACTAATTTAGCTATTGCCTGGAGGAACCTGTCTATCTTCATTCACAAGAGGCTGCCAAGCAAGATCACTGCTAGGTTTGAGTTAGCTTTTGTAAATGCTCCTTCTTAGGCGATGCCAGCATTTTACCTTGCATTTAACCTGGCATTTAACACCATGAAGGTGTTTGATCCCATCATAATAGAGTATGGTTCTCCTCTACTGCAATCTGTGTCAATCGGGAATAAATGAAAAAGAAAAGCACCATGTCAATAACTAATCTTGTTTGTTATGAAAGATGGCAGTAGCATATAGCTGGATCTCAACATGCTGATCTGATGAGGATGAGGGAGTAAGAAGTTGTTCTCACACATACAGCTCACTCTAGCTGCAAGGGCCCTACTTAACGCACAGTTTCAAGAAGACAGAGCAGATTATTTTTTTATTTTACAATGTTCTCCTGATAGGTAAGTAGCATTAAAAAAAGGCTGTAACAGTGTTAAAATCATAGCTCTGACACTGGATCATGCAATATGAAAAAAATGTATTTGCTTTTAACTTTATACTCATAAAGACAGAAAGTTTCTACCAATATTCTTATTTCACCCTGAAAATCCTCAAGCAATCTAGGCAGTTTCTTTTTCATATAACCACTCCAGCCACCATGAAATGCAGCTTTTTCCCAAGACTCCGCAGTTTAATTGCATATGGCGTAACTGTTCAATTGTGTAGGAAAAGACAATAGAGTAAGATGCTGTAAGGAAAATTTTTTTAAAAGCTTAGGGGACATTACTATGGCTGAGCAGATCGGTTGTCTTCTCAATGTTGTCTAGGCTTCAGCCCATAAATACAACCTACCCCTCCACTCTCCTTGATAGCTACATTCTTTTGAGCCCAGGAGACAGAAACTCCTACCAAAAAAAAACAGAGAGCAAGGTCATCATCTCCAAAATAATCTTTTGCTAGTTCCAAACAATAATGAAAAGGTGGCTCAGGATGGACATGTATCAGTGATTTACACGTGTGTGCATCCGTATCAAAGGCAAAAAAAGCAGTAAGATAACTAACCTGCCATTGTTATTGGTGGCTGGAATACTAAACTCAACTTTTCTGCATTAAATGTGATGGGCTTGCTTACTGTGAGATTTTTAGTTCTGATGCTCAGAGTAAAATCTCAGTAAGTTTGAAGCCTAAAGGTCTGCCCTTAGGTCCACCTACACAAATGTGTTAACTGCATGACAGAACATGAAGTTCAACACAGTTTCAGAAAAAAATCACTAGGAATACCTAAGAACAAATCCTGTCTTCAGTAATACTTACCTACATTCCCAGGAAATGTTCCTTCTGAATAATTTTTAAGAGATTAAGTAACCCTGTGCAAATGCTGTGCAGAAATAATTCCTACATTGGAAAAAAAGTCCTTGATGTTAATATAATATAAAGTATATTATACTTTATCTTATGCTGACTTGAGTATAAAGATGCATACTAGGAAGCATAGCTTCCCTTTTTTCAATACTATTAAATGATCACAGGAGCATTACATCAGATGTTTTCAACAGCTGTACATAAATACATTTTATCCTGCTCACTGTGCACGTAAGTAGCTTCTAGAAGTCCACAAAACCTTTTCCCATGGAAAAGGTATGACAAGACATCTCACTGTATTTTTTGGACATGCAAAGAAGATGAAATAATCAATGCAGAATCACTTATTCAGCTATGTAATATAATTGATTGGGTTATGCCACTTGAAAAATTAAAATCCCTTGACAGCTAACTTTTTTCCCATTCTGTACCATCTCATCCCATCAGCTTAAGTACTACTTAAATGGAGAAAAAAGACTTGCAGGAAGTATTGTGGTACCAAGGGCATACTTAAGGAGAATGAAAGAGAGTACATGGTTGCAAGAAGACTGCCAAGGTAGGGAGAGGGATGAAGGAAGTGGCTGTGCTCAAAAAACTCTTTACAAAGAATCTAAACAGTATGGAAAGAAGGAGTGAAAGCAAAGTATAGAAGCCAGGAGCTGCCGAGTCTGTTGCCTGTTAGTAAAGACTCCAAGAAATGCTTGCGGACTTCCTGCAGGCATAGGCTCCCACTCCTACTGTTCCCAATCCAAGGTCAGCCACCTCCTTTCAGTGGTTCCCCAACCTCCATATACGTCAGCATACATTCATCTGCTCTCTTCAAGAGGCTCTGTTTTAAACAGTTTGTTGAGCTGCAAGTGCCAGGCATGATAATATGTTAGATAAATAAATCCTGCTCAATTTCACGCAGGAGACACAATCCTGTAAGTTCTGAAATTCCTCATGCAAGGGGCTGGGGTGCTGAGGTTTGCAGTTGGAACCTCTGTGAAACTTCCCCCTGCAAAAATGAATCTCGGATCTGGAAATGGTGTTACCGATTGAAAAATCTGATAACTGCTTTTCTAGACCACTCCCTGAAGTTATACCCCAATGCAGAATTATGGAAATGCTGGAAGGAACCTCAGAGGTTACCGAGTCCCACGTCCACTCAAAGCAGGGTCAAGACTCAGTTCAGGCCAGCTTGATGAGGCCTTTGTCAGTCTGAAAACCTCCAAAGATGGAGACTGCATAAGCTGCCTGTGCAACCTGCTCATGCAACCTGCTCCAATGTTTGATTGTCCTCAAGGTGAACCTGTTTTTTTTTAGGTCATGTCCAGCAAGAATATTTGATTCATGAAGGAGTAATTTTTTTCACTTTTGAGAAATGGCCATTTCCAAGATTGAATGCAATGGCCAGTTGCACTAGGAACACATTAGGTAAAATATGGCTAGAAGGCCATCATTGCAATACAGGTGGCTAGAGCTCAGGCCCCAGTATGCCATCTCAATCAAAGGAAGAGATATCAACAGCACAGTTCACCAAGAGGCTGTGTGTGTGTGTTTGTGCGTGTGCGTGTGCACACGCATGTGCGTGTATTTGCCTATCTATTAAAAAAACCCTTGGAAAAAAAAGTGAGCTAGTGTATGGTACGCAGAAATGACACTGTCAAGAAGACATGGTGAAGCTGGTAGATACATACCACTCTTCACTACCTTTGGAAAATTAAGTTTTTACAAGTTCTTCCTGGTAAAGTCAGTGAATTGCATCTAACACAAATATTCACTTGCCCCTTCAAAATAAAGATAACAATGCCAATCTCTTAGTATTCAACACTGTAAAAAATTAGACCTGCTCCTAGAAAGACTTAAGTGACTTCATGCATTGGGCAGTTCCTTTGAAGCCAATGGGATTACTCACAATGCATAAAATTTGGCATATGCATCTCTCTTTGAAGAACTGATGCTCTACAGGGGTCAATTTCAAGCTTCTAAAATATTATTATGAGCAAACGTTATTTAAATAAATATGGACAACACATTTACAATGCTTTTGGTAGACATGAAAAAGTAAGAAAGGAAAATATTAGTAATAAACAGTATATGCCCCTGTATAAAAGGGCAAATGACTTTTCACACCTACCATATTCCCAGTGAAATAAAGTATATTCACCCAAAGCAAAATATAAACCATAATAATAAATTGTGTCCTATGACCACCAGCTTTTAGAATTTACTCTGGAAAAAATAATCACACCTCATTAATCTTCCAACTGAATTGCATGATTTCAGCATTCTAGTGCAATAATTCAGTAACACAGAAGGAATAGCACGATTTTCTCAGAGCAGACAGAAAAAAAAAAGACAAAAAGGAACCCAGTTTTCAGAAAATATAATTCAAAAATGAAAAAAAGATGAAAATTCTTGTGTTTGCTACAGCAAGGCAAAGGTAAGTATGCCTCTTGTGCAAAAAAATCTTCGAGGATCTAGAAGTAAACATTCAGCCTGACCACCACAGCCCTACACTGGGGGGGTACAGGCAACAGAAATGGTGCTTAGGTGCTGCCAAACAGGCTGGATCTCCCAGCTCCTGGACAAGTGCCTAAACCCTGATGCTGGAGACCCAAGTTAAGTATCAGGTAAGTATACTGATAATCATAGAATGTCCTGAGTTGGAAGGGACCCACAAGTATCATCGAGTCCAACTCCTGTCCCTGCATAGGACAACCCCAAAATTCACACCATATGTCTGAGGGCGTTGTCCAAATGCTTCTTGAATATTGTCAGGCTTGGCGCTGTGACTACCTCCCGGGGGAGCCTGTTCCAGCGCTCCACCACCCTCTGGGTGAGGAACCTTTTCCTAATGTCCAACCTAAACCTCCCCTGGCATATCCTCCTGCCGCTCCCTCGGGTCCTATTATTGGTTGTCAGGGAGAAGAGATCAGTGCCTGCCACCCCTCTTCCCCTTGTGAGGAAGCTGTAGACCACAATGAGGTCTCCCCTCAGTCTCCTGTTCTCCAGGCTGAACAGACCAAGTGACTGCAGCTGCTCCTCATACGGCTTCCCCTCTAAACCATTAAGTATACCTACTGAGTTAAATATACTACAGACTCACCCTGGCCCTAGTGCTTCCTAGCAACTGGCTTTCTGCCCTCTTGAAGAGGGCTGCTAAATCATCCTCATGCTGGTGCCCAACCTGCCTATGAAGAAAAGCTGGCATTCCAGTCAAGTCCTCTGAAGTACTCCTTGTACAGTCCTCTCCACTTGACTCTAAGGAGAAATTCAGTGTACAGGTAGAATCTCTCAATCTCCCGGCCCATCAGATGCCAGAACACAATTTGCTAACAGCCAAGATAAATGAGAAACTCCCTCAATTCAGCAATAAATGCCAGTATTTGACAAGGGTAGTCCTTATCATATTGCTCTCCTTGTATTGTGTCACATACATGTAAGGAGTCAGACATACATGCCTCATTCATCTTGGGTACTAAAAAGATTGCACAACAAAGCAGGTAACAAACTGTTTATTTTGAGAAACAGAAATAATTTATTTAGTAGTTTTTCAGCAATTTTAAATGGAAGAGAAGAAATGACCTGGATCCTCTTCTCTCTGGAAAAAAAGAAGAAAAAACATTCATGTTACTGAGGTTGAAAATGTAGTTTAAGGAAGTATAACATTATCTAAACAGTATACAGGTTTGCCATCTCAGTCACACAGTCCACAAGGAATATGTAACTCTCTGCTTTGAATGTGATTTTAACAAATGCTGGCTAATACCCAAATTAATTCACAGCCAAAGGAAAAACTCCCTTAGTTTAACTGGTTTATTTCAACTACTTTATTTAAAGGGTATTTAAAGATTAGAAATTAGTACAGCATGAGGATGGATTCCTGAAATTACTTTTGTGTATCAACTGTAGTCATACAGTCCTATTTAACTCATTGAGTTTACTCATATGAATAAGAAAAGAAAACATTCATCAGACTAAGCCTTAACTTAGCAAGCTAATTATTAAGAACTATTACTTTTATCAAAACAAAAAGACAATACCTTTACCTTTCTTAGGGAATATTCTTTCCAAATCTGAATATAGGTTCCATGCCCATGAAGTCTTCCTAAGGTACAAATTTCTCCATGATCAACAAGGTAAGGTATAGCCTTTTTTGCCCACTCTCTGAAACCACTTGTCCTGTTTAAGAAAAAAATCTTGAAAAGAAAGTCCCTAAAGAAATGAGACAGGAAACCACTGCTGCTAGTAAGTTTTACTGGCCCATATTCTACAAGGATAATGGGTGAGATGTAGAGAAGCAGTTTCAAAGACTGAAAGGTAATGGGTTCCCCACAGGGGTAACTGCAATGTAAGGGCAGCAGCAGGTGTCCCCGTATTTACAATTTGGGTCTTTTTTCCTTGCAGGACTGCTGCTTGAACGGCAGAATCAATAAATTAGTAATGCACTTTCCTAGTGTATAGATAAATTTACAGAACTATATTTCCTGTATGTAATAAACATTGGCTCTTCTACAATTAGCTGGTATGCTGAAGTTCACTTACCAGCAATCTGAGGCTTAAAGACTTGTAATGCCTGCCCAGGTTATTCAGGAGAAATATACCTACTCCTACTTGGTTGATATGTTGAAGTCTGTTGGAGAAGGTTATTCCAGAAATGGCAACTGTTATGGAGAAGGTGCAGAAACACCTAAATGAAACCTCTTAGGCTGCTCCTATAGAGGAATTTTTCCTCAATAATGAGGTACCATCCACCATGTGATGGCCATGGAGTATGGTGGTAACATTATTGGAAAGAGAGCTTATTTATAGTGACTGTACTGTTAAACATCACTAGGAGCATTTCTTCCTGTACTCAAGAGAGCTCTGTGAGAAAACAAAAAAACACCTGGAAGGAAATTACAGTGCTTGTATTTGTACCTAGAGGTATGTTTCTGTATTATAATGTTGCTTTGCATTATTTTAAGATTTGGGGGAAGGCTAGATTTGAATTTAAAAGAATGTGTTCATCAAAATATAATAAATGAAATTTAACCATGCAGATAGTCCCACAAAAGAGATCTGAATAATATTTTCTTCCAAATTTAGCCCTTACATGAGGAGGTGAGTGGAATTTTGGTGATGTACAGATCATCTGCATAGGAGAAGAAGTAATGTGCAAAAATAAGCAGTTTAATGTTTTCCAAAGATCAAAAAAATATTTTTGGTCAAAAATTCCCCTCTAGAGATGGAACCCCAAAGCAACTACACAAGCACCCAGACACTATAATAATGCCGACCAGAGTAATAGCTAAAGCAAACTGCAAGGACATGTAAATGTCAAAGTGAAATGAATTATGAGAATCCAGTGAAACTGATGATACATAGACAAGGGTGGCTTCTTAATTCCAGGGTCAAGTGCAAAATACAAACACAGGAAGCAACAGGAAAGAGTAGGTTTGTTCTACTGCATTATCGTTATTTAATGATTAGAAATGAAAAAGATGGTTTGCATTAAGTACCTCTTGGCATCAACACAGCACCCGGAAAACTTCATATTGAAAAAGAAGAAAAACACCGATAGTTAGCTCATTAGGTAATTTTGTTATTTTAATAACGTAGTATTTTGGAGGCAGAGATGGCTGGTCTACTGCTTTTTGGAAAACTGGTTGCTACATGGGTAGAGAAATTGGGTTTTGTAAAGTATCAGAACTGTTCTGATCTATCACGACAGAGCCAGGAGAATCAGCCTCCCAAGGCTCCCAGGGGCTCTGCCAGTTCCAGTGTGGAGGTCTCCTGCCCTCCTGAACAGGTCATGGATCCCACAGAAGATAAGGCACCTCAGTCTCAAAATGCTGAAATAATTGCTTCAGCATATAACTAAAATGTTCCAGAAATAGTCACTGAGCTCTTAAGCTGCAAAAAACCGCACCACAAATCTCAGCACCTAGCTGCATTGCTGCTCTGGTAACTTAGAATCTGCACAATAGGCGTGGTGCCAGTGAAGAAAAGCAAACAAATCCCCAAACCTTGCTATTATAATGAACTGCTGTATTTCCCAGTTCAAATACAAGAGTATAATACAGGCCTGGGACAAAATCCCCGATGATGGAAATATCTGCACTGATTTCAGTGTTTTTCTTAGAATAAATCCTGTATCATGGGAAACAAAGGGAAGCTCTAGAAGAAGCATGCCAGTCTACTGCGAAATTATTCAGTTTTTGTAATTAAACATGTATAACTACTGAAGGTACCCACTGCAGTCATTTTTAATGCTGACAGAACCCAAGGAACTCAAGTGATGATGCGGATTCTTCCTGAAGAGTTTTACAGTTCTAAGAAACAGTACAAGTTTAGATTTCTTCTAGATCATGGATACATAATTTCTATCCAGTTTAGGGAGAAAAAAGCTTGAAAATACTTCAGGGTAGCTTTGAAAAACAGTCTTGACCTTACTCTTATTTATTCACAAGGTTTCCTCTTGACTAAGATGAATGAATTAAGTAGCTCTTCAACAAAAATATTTTTGGCCATCTGTTCAAACTGTTGAAGCTACCTGAAAGCATGTACTAAGCTAAATCTCACCCACATTTTGGACCCCTTCACATATGTGACACTTGGGAAGATGAAGGGTTTAATAGTTTAAACAGGGTCATTAAATTTCATATGAAATAAAGATTATGTATATGTATCAATGAAGTTTGAGAAATGGAATTCATGACAGAAAAGTATCTGTAGCTGCTAGGAACTGCAGTGGAATGATTACACATGAGGCTCATGCATTTCCTCAAGATTACCTTTCTATTTAACATTCAACTGTGTAACTGCAAATCTTTAAATGACCAAAACTCATGGAAAGCGAGCTCCTATATCTTGTGCACACCTGGTGTTTGTGTGTGTTTGTGAATTGCTCTTACCCTTCGGGAAAAATTCCATCAGCAGTGCAAACAGGCAGCAGCTGAACTGCATCCAGCCTGTGGTTGCTTGTACTATTTCAGTTCTTTTTAAAAATACATGATTAGAAAGCCACTTAAACACAAGAGGTACCGAGACATTCTTAAATTCTTATCACAACTAATACCCCCTTAGAACCAATTTCTGCACTGGTGTCGTCATGTACATAAAACAATCTGGCCCTGTACTCTTAGCACTAACAACAATAACTTGGAAAAAATGTCATTTTCACTTTCTTACTGTATGTGGCTTTAAGTGCATTTAAAGAGAAAAAATGGAAAAGCAGCTCAAAAGCCATCTCATAGATAAGTCACGTAAGTAAGCATGTGTAAATATGCTGCCCACAACTTGAAACAGAAATACAAATTAGAAAAGTTGACCAGCAATACAAAATAAAACTCCATCTCATAATAGAGAAATCTTCAACATATACTATTTCAAACATACTGCAGGGTGAAATGCATAAAAAGACATTGAACTCACGCATATACTGTACTACACAGTGAAGTAAGCATTGCTTATGCAAAATGATTACAAATCAGAAAAGAAAACATAAAAACTTGAACTGACCCTTCAGTCATTTAACTTACTGTCTCCTTCCATTACTTCCTCATGAGAATTTTCTAGCAGAAGGGTGGTAGAGGGCTGAGCTACGTAACTGCTAAGAGACATAGAAATACAGTATTTATGAGCAACTTTTTGGTATTTTGTAGGCACTGTTTTACAAACCTAGCAAGAAAATCAATGCCAAAGCTTGGCTTTTGACTAAAATATAAAAATCAGCTGGATGACTGTTTTGCTTTATTTTAATAAAGTATTGGTATTTAACAGCTTCTGAGGGAAAAGCAAACATGACTGCAATACAGAAAGAATAATTCACTGTGAATAGAAAGCATGAGGCGCTACACAAGAGGGATATGACTAAGCAATCCCTGTAATTGACCACATCAGTCCTAAAGCTTTTGAAAATTTGGAAACCAAAATATTTCAATATCGTGAAGATAACATGTACCAGAAACAGCAACATATCCTTTGGGGCCCACCACTCTCTGGTCCCTTACACAGAGAACCTCCCAAAGACACTACTGATAGCATTTCTTCTGAACACAGCACAACACTGAACCGGAATATTTAAACCACTTAGTAAAACCACTAAACAATACAAAGAAACCAAGCAGCACATCATGAAAGCCAAGTATCTCTTCATCTACTGGACTGTAGAACAGTGTCTTGGAAGTTCAGCAAATGCCATCAGATGTTTCACTACAAAAGGCTGCCACTTGCGGCCAGTAGCATATTTGCCGTTCACGGAGGACAGAATATAGCACTTGCTGGTGAATACCATTACTAAGTACCCAACAGCATCCTACTCATGGCTGTGGTCTGTGTGTACTAGCTCCATGGTAAAAACAGGAAAGGATGAAAACCAGATGGAACGCCGAACAGACTCACTTCAAACTGATAATGAATGTTGCAGTCTAATAATACTCTGCATTCTGTGCATTTTAGAAAGGAAGCAAAAATGGAAAGGTGGTGTATTAAAGGATGAATCCCTTTTTATCTAGATCCATACCTCCCCAGACTGACCATGCCTTGATAGGGGATACTGAAGCATCATCACTAAAAACAACTGCTGAACACTGACACAGGCTGTAGCTGGACTAGAACTACATATCTTAGAGCCTTACCTACTAATATTTAATTAAAGTTTGGTGGTTTACCATTTTTTCACTAAATATTAATCTAAGGCTACTCTGCTTCAACATGGAAACACTTTAAATGCTTTCTTTAAAAAATAAATAGATAAATAAATAAAAAGAACACCAAACCCTTTATTGTGGGAAAGGGAACAATCCAGCAGGCTCCAACACAGATAAAATTGAAGGACAACAGTGACATCCTATACTTACAGGCTTACAATTTGCTTCTCCACCAACCAGTATCTGGTATAGTCACCTGTTCCTGCACTGGGACAGTGCAGTCCTGCCAAATCTGAACTCTCCATTCATATTGGTTGTATTTTACTTCTAGTTTGCACAGGAATAACTAACTGTTCAAGCTGCTAGGGAATGAAGTCAGGCTTCTGGATCTTCAGGTATGAGAAATCAAACCTCTAACGAGTCAAATACAAGCATGGACCTTTGCAAAGCACTGCATATACATTTGCATGAGTGGTCCAGCAGATGCCTAAGAATATATAGGGTATAATGGGGGTCATGTCATTGTTCTGACAGAAATTGAAACACATTGGTATTCATATTTAAACTAAAAATTTAATTTCTATCTTTAAAGCAGTCATTTCCAAATGAAAACAGAGCAAACTGAAGTTCCCTTGGGACTACCAACTGCGCATATTGTTATTCTCAAGAAGAACATTGCTGTGGGAGAGGTTTCCTTTAGCCTACGCTCCCTTCTGTAGGCACCTTCACCAGGGCTGAGAGCCCTGTGACTCCAGAAAACCAATTTCACTTGAATACAGATCCATCCACTGGGTAAGAGAAACACACCACCAAAACTTTCCTTATTATCTTCAAGGTCAACATACACTGGCCCCTAAATACAGGATGTCCTGGTTTTATATGAAGTCTGTCCGTGGGTGAGTTTTAGAAAGGGAAACAATATTCATTCTTCTCTTGTGGATACTTGTGTGGGCTTTCTTTGGGTGGGGTAGCTGACTATTGCTCCCAAAAGACTTTATGATGATCTTATGCCCAGTATAAATATGGCACATGGATTTCCTTTAATTAAATTTCTAGGGGTGTCCTTTCTGGAATCACGCTGGTTTGCTTGAAAAACATTAAAGGAGAATTGGGAGACTCAGAAATGCTAATGTAAGAGGTTAGCTGAGTGACTTTCTTTTCTCCTATGGAAGAAAGTTTAGGAAGTGCAAAGAAAGGCTGTATGCGCTTCTTTGCAGAGAGGCCAGTGCAAGAATTGTATCGTACCTCAGCCATCAGAGTGAAGTCCTGTCCCCATTGAAATCAACAGTCAAACTCTTACTGGCTCCTTTGCAGCCCAAATTTAACTCTCAGGAGCACATCTTACTGATGTGTATGCCCTATGCCTTCCCTCTGCAGATAGCTCAATTTCACCCCAAATGCACTGCCATCTAGTAGTGAAGTCTGGAAACAAAATTTTATCTCCCAATAAATTTTGGTTATGATACAGATTCATTTATAGGGCAAAAGTGAACCAAGGATGACAGCCCTTTTTTTTTTTTTACATTGAGTCAGACTGTAAGCATGCTGTAAGCATCCGGGGCTGGATAACAAGAAGCATGGCCAGCAGGCCACGGGAGGCGATTCTCCCCCTCTACTCCGCTCTCATGAGACCCCACCTGGAGTCCTGCATCCAGCTCTGGGGTCCCCAGTACAAGAAAGACCTGCTAGAGTGGGTCCAGAGGAGGGCCACAAAAATGATCAGAGGGGTGGAACACCTCTCCCATGAAGAAAGGCTGAGAGAGTTGGGGTTGTTCAGCCTGGAGAAGAGAAGGCTCTGGGGAGACCTTATTGCGGCCTTTCAGTACTTAAACAGGGCTTATAAGAAAGATGGAGAAAGACTTTTTACCAGGGCCTGTAGGGACAGGAGAAGGGGCAGTGGTTTTAAACTGAAAGAGAGTAGATTTAGATTGGCCGTAACAAAGAAATTCTTTATGATGAGGGTGGTGAGGTCCTGGAACAGGTTGACCAGAGAAGTTGTGGATGCCCCACCGTTGGAAGTGTTCAAGGGGAGGTTGGACAGGGCTTTGAGCAACCTGATCTAGTGGAAGGTGTCCCTGCCCATGGCAGGGGGGTTGGACTAGGTGATTTTCAAAGGCCCCTTCCAACCCAAACCATTCTGATTCTATGATGCATGTAACAGAAGAAAAGCCCAATACCTAATTTAAAGCTTTTTGTAACACATTAAGTTCAGCTGCATTGTGATTTGTTCAGAAAATCAGCATAGTATCTGCTAAACAACTAGGTCTTGCCTTTTATGCTACTAAAACAGAAATTTGTGATCTAATTTCTCAAAAGTGATGTAAAGATCAGGACACCCCAATACACGGACATACAAATCACTTACATGAATAGCAAATGCATTAACCTAAACAACGACTTTGCCCATGGCACTAAAACAACATAATTAATTAAATAACTTTATCTTCACCCACAGGCAAACTACAGTACACAATATATTATACTAGAGACATAATGATTTTTACGGTTGTTAATTATCATCTTTTAAATAAATAAGACACTCTTTCTTTGTCCTGTGTTGTGGGGCTGAATTCTGCTTTCATACATGCTTCACCGCAGCCTCTGGCCCCAGAAGGCTTAGTGCCGCCCTGGGACGCCCAGGCTTCCTGGGACAGGGTGCCTCCTGCGCACCCCCAGGGCAGGACACCCACGCTGCTCGGCCAGGCAGCTCTCACTATGCTCGTTGCACAGACTGTATGGTTGCTCTTGACTACGCTTTAAGCTACGCTTGATCCCACACACATAAACTCCACGGTAGATCAGAGAGATAAGAGGCTCTTATCTCCTCTATGCACTCGCCATGCAGATTCTTCCAATCCTCAGCAAAAAGTTTTGTGAGAAACCACTGCTTTTTGATAACTACACTTTTATGTCTCGAGTGCACACAGCACTGTTCCAAGCACTTCACCAACACTGACTGAATAAGATGGCATAGACTCCAGAAAAAGGGGTTGTTCTCACTTTAGTGGCACGATGGTAGCTTTCTATGGCTTGCACTGGATATCATTGACAGAATTAGGAACAACGATAAGCATCAGTTTTTACTTCCTATTCTGAAGCAGTAACTGATGCATACAAGGGGCCCAAAGTAAAGTTTGGGAAGCTACTATGATATTCACAACCAAAGGGGCAGCAGGAAACTTACTCAATTTTGTCAGCAAAGTTTGCACTTTCATATGTATTATTTAAATTGTGTACAGGGAGCAGTATCCAAAGCAAACAAACGGAGACAGATTTTTTAAAGATCAATGGCAGTGCATGGGTGAAACATAACAAATGGCAGAATCAGTAATAAGTGCGTATGCAGCTGGACTATTGTTATTATCACCATCAGTGTCTCTGGACAAGCTTGACTTAGTAAAGAAGTCTGAGTACATACTGTTTTGGTACAGAGTAACACCTGATTCAGGTCACATTAAAATTAATAGGAGTTTTGCTCTTGAACTCTGTGGAAGCAGAATTGAATCCACTAATCCTGAGCTCTTCACTCCAAAAAGGAATCTATTTAGTTTCATCAGACCCTTATGGTGTTTCTATTACATTCTCTTGTATCTTTAATTTTTTCCTTTTTCTCATATTATTTTTCTAACTGCAGACCATCTGAACAAACACATGACATCATATGACAGAAGGGTGTTGCCCCCCATTTTTCCAAAGACATAAGGGTGTTTTCTGTGTTGCCTTGGAAGCTTTGTCCTGGGAGGGCACGATAGGTTACTGCCCTATATCTTACTGGGTCAAATGAGTGTACATGGTCCGTGAGTAGACACAAATGATACTGCTTTTGGTACTTCTGAAAAACAAACCTGGAACACAACCATCAGCCTAGAGAACAGTCTTCCACAGCATAAAATAAACTCAATGCAGAAATTCAGTAGACCCCCTCTCTTCCACATACTTGTGTGGACCACGGTTCAGACTTGCAGAGGGACATCCACTGTATTAATCTGAGTCTCTTGGACTTGAGGCTTCCTCCGCAATCTGCAGTCTCGGAGGATTTGTTCACATAGAACAAGTTACTGCTGTCTGCACAAGCAGTGAGTCATCAAAGGGCTTCTGCTAGGAAACTTGCACAATGTAAAGGAACACAAGTGAAGGGGCATGACCTTTCCTGCACCCAAGGTTATCTTTAGGCCTACCGAGGTTCAAACCTGTACATCTCAAACAGTACGAAGGCACATATGTAAGTATGCACTCTTGTGAGCTTCTGTAGGATTGCCTTTTTATTAGCTTACTTCTCTACAAACCAAATAGAGGAAGGGATCCCCAAACTTTTGCATTCTGCAGAGGATCACCAAAGGTGACCTTGAATCCTGCCTTTCAGTTGCTCAGAACAGACGGTGTTCAGATGTTCAGCAAGCTCAGCACGCCCTGAAAATATGGTCTCTCTGAGATAACTCGAGATGACCATCCAAAAAATGAGGTTCTTATCATTAACTGTGGCTGAAGATCTTGAGCATAACTGTATGCTTAAAAACTGTGGTAGATTGAAAAAGTTTTAACTATAGTTACGAAAAATCTCAAGACTCCATTTGCAAGCAGTTATATTTCTAGGTAATTTAACTTTATCTCATAATGAAAACAAGTATTAAAGATACATAAGTGCTGGAAGTCAATCCCAAAGCAGCGTGCAAAGCAAGAGCCCGATTCTGGTATGTTTAGCCTGACTGAATACAGATGATTCCCACTAACTTCACAAGCTACAGACTGCCAGGGCAGTCCTGTATATTAAAGCGCTAATAATTTCACGTAGCTCATCAGTATGGAGCTTCAGGGGACCTTAACAGTAGTCATGCACTGGCAGCTATGCTCATCGAGCCTATACTTGAGAAAGTAAAACAGTGTTTACATACGCACTAATGGCCCGAAAGGTGTCCTAACAGTTTCCTGGGTCAGTAATTTTCAAGGCTCATCAAAACTTGACCTTCCTAGCCTAGAAGGACCCCGCACTGGCGGTGATGGGCAATCAAACCAGGCTTTTTATATTGTTACCGGCTGTATGCAAGGTGTAGGCCCTTAACAGAAACACGCACCGGTGACTTCCACTATCACAATATGGCCAAGCACAGCGTGCACGTGTCTCCGTATATCGTATCCGTCTCCATGAAAGCACCTGCCCCTCCCTAGCAGGCCAGTTCAACACTCACGTTGCAGACGCCTGAATTAATGTCAGGACAAACGCTTGAAGTCGGCCAGGGTCCCGCTCGGGACCTGCCCAGGAGCCACCTCAAGGAGCACAAAGCCGCACCTCGTGCCACCCACGGCAGCTCTCGGCACCTCCCCGCGCCCCTGCTGCCTGCAGGCCCGCCACCCGGGCCCCCTCCCCGCCGGCGGGGCAAGGCGCTCGCCCGCCCGGGCCAGGGGCAGCCGCTGCCCCCTCAGGCCGCCGGCCTCCAGGGAGTGAGGCCGCAGCCGCCGCCCGCCAAGGCGCGAAGGCGAGGGGCGGCGGCTGCCCCTCGGCCCCGCCCGCCCGCGGAGGCGCCCCGCCGCCCTTACCGGCGAAGTTCTTGGTGAAGACGAGGGTGACGAGGAGGATGGGGATGAGGACGGTGCCGATGGTGACCACGCGGTCGAAGGGCAGCTCCAGCTTCAGCTGGAGGAGCAGAGCCGCCAGCGCGCCCGCCTTGTCATCCTGCTGCCCCGGCAGGATCAGCTCCTTCAGCTTCTCGCCCGCCAGCAGCGCGGTGGCCATGTCGGGGTGGTTATCGATGATGTGTTGCATAAGCGGCGGCGGCGGGCGGCCTCACGCCGCCGGGCCTCCCCGGGGACGGGCGGCGCGCTGCGGCGGGCTGGCTGCGGGCGGCGCCCGCCCGGCCTGCGGGGACAACACCGACAGCGGTAACGGCGGGGCCGCGGCCGCGCTCCGCTGCCGCAGCGGCACCATGATGGGGCCGGCGGCTGCCCCCGGCCTCCCGCCGGGCCCTGCGCGCAGCTCCCCCGCCGGCAGCCCGGCCCCCCGCCCGCCGCCCCCGGCCCCGGGGAGAGCGGTGCGGCCGGGCAGCCGCAGCCCCGGCGGCGGCGGCTGTGCGGTACGAGGCAGCCCCTCCGCTCCCAGAGCCGTGCGGGGAAACGTGACGAGAGGCGGGCGACGGCAAGACCTGCCCGGCGACAGCTATGCAGCGAAACGCTGCCGCCGCCGTGCAGTCATGCTGTACAATAGCGGGGGAGCGGCCATGCAACAAGACAGACTGGAGCTGCCTCTCTGAAAGTGCGGCAGGCAAGGGAGAGGGCATTTACCTGGCAACTTCGGTTCCCTCCGTTCCCAGGGGATGGTGAGCAAAACCGATGACTTGTAAATAACAGCGGAAGCCGCAAATAAACTTACACTGGACCTTCCTGCCGGAGAAAGGTCCCCGCACCTCCGCAAGTAATAAAATCGCTCCGGATTCGGAGCGGGAGGCGAATGATGTGGTGATGCTTGCTATTGCGGCGGGTGGCTGGCGCTTGCATGGAAGTGCCCGCCTGCACCAAGCAGCAGTAACGTGCAGAGCAATTCAAGAAGGGGCTTGCAGCAGCAGCCGTGGGGAGGAGGAGGAGGAGGAGGAGGCGAGAGCAGCACCGGAATGAACCGCGCGAACGCAGAGGTCCTGTAAGGTTTTGAAGCGAACAGCTGGAGCCTGCTGAGCCGGGAGCGGCGCGGCCGCGGGCAGCCGGTACGGGCACGACACATGCGGGGCTGCAGCGTGCAACACGTTGCGGCGGCGGCCCCGTCCCCGCGGCAGGCAGCGCGCGGCGGCGGCGCGCATGCGCCGGGGCGGCCCGGGGGCGCGCGGGGCCGGGGCCACGGCGGCCGCTGCCGCTCGCCGAGGGGCGCGGAGGCGGGCGAGGAGGAGAGGGCAGGCGCCGGAGGGGACCTGCAGGCAGCGGGGCCGGGAGACCGCGGCAGGAGGAGGCCCGGGCTCCCCTCTCCTCCCCTCTCCTCTCCTCCCCGCAGGCCGCCCGGCAGCGCACACAGGGGAGCTCAGGCCCGCAGCCCGGTGCCTTGTGAGAAGGGCGGGTGGCGGTGAGGGAAAGGGAGCCCCTCACCCAAGCGGGCTGTGCCCTGAAGGTCTTCAGCCTGCGGACACGTCAGGATTTAGGCGCTCCCGTTAGAAACCCTTCCAGCTGCTTGCTTTTTAAAGCTCATGTGGGGTTAGTCACGCCTGATAAAACAGCCCACGGGGTAGAGAGCTTGCCAGAAATGCAGAGGACAGCTTTCAGCTTGCCTCAGCCTAATGGGGTTCAGGGCTGTGTCTTCACAGAGGCGACCAGACCTTGCTGTCCATCTCTGGAACGGCCTGGGAATGGAGAACATAGTATCACTCTCTGGGCGAAAGCTGGACCACACAGCATCAAAGGAGGACATACGTGCTGCATCATGGCCAGGCATTCAGACAAAAGCTTCAGGTCACAGCTCCTCAAGTTGTTTATGGATTTTATATTTAGCAGTACTTAGATGAAAACCAGAGGCATGCTTAAACAAATATCACTGATGTTTCTCTCAAAGATTTGCGGTTGTCATCTGCAGCACAGCATGAACAAGGCAGAGATTTTCATCTTTGCCTTGAAATTTCCCTTTCCCCGGTCACTGTGAACAATGTGATGGTCCTGCTTGTTATTCAAGTTTAAGTATTGGGTGCAAGCTTTAAATAATACTTCTTGGCAGGGGTCCTTCCATCCAGGCAGGGATGTAATGAGCAAGGTAAGAGGGATGTCCTGATGGCGACAGCCCTGATGAAGGATCCCAGGCAGCAGGCACAAAGCTGTCAGTGCCATGTGCTCCTGAAGAGTACTGAGGATGAGAAGGCAGGAGAGTTTAAACCTGAAGCTGTCACCATCGCTTGTTTCATTTTCCCTGCTCCTCACCCTCTGTAGGCTCTGTGGCTTTTTGGTCCTCTGTAAGGACCAACACATGGTATCTGCTTCATGGGCAGAAGACAGGGAGGAGAGGTACCATCTTCTCACCCCCTGGTCCAGGTGCAGTGGGCACTTGCGATGTAGTGCAGCAGAGAGCTGTTGGTCACCAGCTGTATCCCAGGCAGGAGAGCAGGCAGGGCGAGGCAGGAGGCAGAGCAGTGAGGAGCCTGGTGCGGTGATCTTGGGAATGGAGTACGGCCTGTGTCGTTGCACACGTGAGGAGAGGGGGGCAGTTGCTGGGGCAGGCCTCAAGCCTCATCAATCCTTCCTACCTGTGGTGAGGGATGGATGCACCAAATTCTCTTGCCATAGCTGTATTTGGGCTATGTGTGTGTTTTATCAGCCCTTAATATACAGGCTTTCCATTCTCACAACAAACAACTGAAACTCCTTATGTACTTGTTATTGCTGCTGCTGGAGGGATGATATTGAGCAAGGTGGACTGACAGCCTGAGGCAGTACAGCCAATCTTCTGCAAAACTTTTGCTCAGACTTTCAACATTGTAATTGTTTCACCATGCTTTTCTCTGCTGTTGACAATCTTGTCCTGCTCATTGAGAATGTTGCTGAAAGACCATTTTCCTAATCCTTACTTTGTCATCTCCTTTGTGAATCCTCTCTTTTGTCCATCCAGTTACTTAATTCAAAACAAGCTGCTTGCTCTTTGTTTTCAGAGGCTTCCTGTGGTATTTCTCCTCCTATCTTCCCCTGCCTAAGCCCTTACCACTTGTCTGCTATCTAGACGCTGACTCTAGGTGCTTCCTCATGTTTTCCAATGAGGAAATAATGCCAGCCTCTAGTAACCATTTCTGAGGAAGCTGGGTGTAAACATCTACAAACTTTAAGAACATAGGCACAGCCATCCCGGGTCCATCTAGTCCCTTGTTATATCTCCAAGTGTGGCTGTAACTGGACAATTAAGGAAGCGTAAAAATGAGGCAACCTGTGTTGATGCCTTTTCCCTAACACTGTCCCAGCTTCCAACTATGTTCAGGGAATTTCCTGAGCTTGTGATGGTGTAATAACCCCCAAAAGGTCTCTTCTCAGAGTATTTTTTCTGTCCTTGTGTTGGGACTTTGCAAATTTCTGGCATCCATAGCCTCTTTTGTTAAGGAATTCCACAGGCTTACAACCTGTTGTATCAAACCCACCTTGTTCTCTTTGTTTCAGACATAATTTAATTTGACGGGCCCTAGTTATGGGAAGGTATTTGGATCAATCCCTATCCATCTTTTCCATGACGCATACGCTTTTGTATACATCTATTGTATCTTCCCCCTAAATTATCTCTAGTTCCACATTTAATATGCAAGGAGTCCTACTGGCATAGAAAAATAACCATAAATCAGACACTCCATTTTAAAAATAAATATGACATCCACAAGTAATTTAAATTTCTCTTTTGAAGCTTGCTTCATTATAATACCATTATTCGATTTAATCGTATCGATTTTGTAATCTTGCTTGGCAAGATTATGTCTGTATAGCAAGCCAAAGAGACAGTCAAGATGGAACAGTACTGTCAGACCAAAACATGTGGGCAAAGAGACACCTGTAGCGGGGCAGAGACTGGGACACAGAAAATTACTGTCATAATTTACAAACACCATAGCCAAGTTTCTCAGCAATAACATGCTGGCATGTGTGCTGCTGGATAATCTAGACAATAATCAGGCTGTGATAATAATCCTGTGCTAATAAATATTTCACAAGCTGCTGGTAGGGTCAGAAATTGATTTACAGATCAAAGTGGAAAGTCGTGTGAACGAATTCTGATTAATTCTAACAAAAGATCAAAAAGGAGTATTATTTTTAGACAGTTTGAATAAATCATTTGGTGTTATCATATAGAATATATCGATTCTTGAAGCTAAAGTGTGGCTTTTCAAAATCTTGTTTTCTGAAGTTCTGAAAGTTCAGAAATTTAAAAGCAAATGAGTAAAAATGAGAGATTGATTGCAAATTCTGACAGGGAGACCTGTAGCATCTAGAATTTGCCTTCTAAGCAGAGGGTACGCTACTCTAGATGCAGGGTGAGATTTATCTATTCAAACGTGAAGGCATCTGAGCTAGATATTGCAGTGCACTATTCCTGATTTGTGTAGGAGGAGAAATAAATAAATGTAACGGTGCAGCTCATGTGACCAAATGCAGATGTCCTCTTCAAAATGAGATGAATCATTTCCACATTGTAGGTGTCCAGAGTCTACACATGAATCCCACTCACCGTCTCATATATTACAGCTTGTCCCAGCTTATCCATTTTCCCAAGGGCAACTGCGTGCTGTCCTTGTCCTTGTCAGTTCCTAGTCGCTTGGGAATTGCTGCCTTTTAGTCTGGTGGTTTTAACACCGGTCACGCTACCATGAATCTGTCATGCAGTCATAGAATCATAGAATGCTTTGGGATGGAAGGGACCTTTAAAGGTCATCTAGTCCATCCCCCCTGCAATTGGGAGGGACATCTACAACTAGATCAGGGTGCTCAGAGCCCCATCCAGCCTGGCCTTGAATGTTTCCAAGGATGGGGCATCTACCACCTCTCTGGGCAACCTGTTGCAGTGTTTCACCACCCTCATTGTGAAAAATTTCTTCCTTATATCCAGTCTGAATCTACCCTCTTTTAGTTTAAAACCATTACCCCTTGTCCTATCACTACTGGCCCTGCTAAAAAGTCTGTCCCCATCTTTCTTATAAGCCCCCTTTAAGTACTGAAAGGCTGCAATAAGGTCTCCCTGCAGCCTTCTCTTCTCCAGGCTGAACAACCCCAGCTCTCTCAGCCTTTCCTCATAGGAGAGGTGTTCCACCCCTCTGATCATTTTTGTGGCCCCCAGGATATTTTTATGGAAAGGATGTAGCTTCCTTGATAACATCGTCGAGGGGCAGAAGGACTGGGAAGCAGCTGTGGGGTGTTTCTTGCCTTCAGCCAAGGCTGTGACTCTAATCCATGTAGCCTTTACCCCGTCAGCCCACCTCGGGAATCGCATCACCCACCGAGCAGTGGCGTGGGGGCATGGATGCTCCCGCTAGGCTAGGTTTGCAGTGAGTGCTGCCGCAGCTCTGCAGGTACTGCTGGCTGTCTGTGTGAGCAGCAGTCATGCCTTTGGTGAGTGCAGTCATGCCTTTGCAGATGCACCCAGTGAGATGAGACTGTGTAGGGTTGGCAATGGGAACTGGCAGATGGCAGCGAGCTGTGACAGTGGGTCTTAGCACTGAGGTGAGGGGTTTGGCAGCAGAGTGAAGTGAGATGCCAGATGATAGTGAAAAGTGGCAACTGGCAATGCAGCCTGGCTGTGGCTGCTGGCACCAAGATGAGGCTTTGGCAGTAAGAGCAGCCTCTGTGCTTCCTGTCAAGAAAAAGTGACTCTTAACAGTAAGATGTGATACTGTTGCTGACATTGGTGAAGTATTTTTTGCAGCAATGCATGTGTCCTTGCTAATGGATCTCTTCTGGGATTGTTTAGAATAGAATAGACAATTTCAGTTGGAAGGGACCTACAACGACCACCTAGTCCAACTGCCTGACCAATTCAGGGCTGACCGAAAGTTAAAGCATGTTATTAAGGGCATTGTCCAAATGCCTCTTAGACACTGACAGGCTTGGGGCATTGGCCACCTCTCTAGGAAGCCTGTTCCAGTGTTTGATCACTCTCTCAGTAAAGAAATGTGTCCTGATGTCCAGTCCAAACCTCCCCTGGTGCAGCTTTGAACCATTCTCATGCATCCTATCACTGGATACCAGGGAGAAGAGCTCAGCACCTCCCTCTCCCCTTCCCCTCCTCAGGAAGCTGTAGAGAGCAATGAGGTCGCCCCTCAGCCTCCTTTTCTCCAAACTAGACAAGCCCAAAGTCCTTAGCTGCTCCTCATAGGACATTCCTTCCAGCCCTTTCACCAGCTTTGTTGCCCTCCTCTGTATGCATTCAAGAATGTTCACATTCTTCTTAAATTGTGGGATCCAGAACCGCACACAGTACTCAAGGTGAAGCTGCACCAACGCTGATACAGCGGGATAATCGCCTCCTTTGACCAGCTGGTTATGCTGTGTTTGATGCACCCCAGGATGTGGTTTGCCCTCTTGGCTGCCAGGGCACACTGCTGGCTCGTATTGAGCCTGCTGTCACCAGCATGCCCACATCCCTTTCTGCAGGGCTGCTCTCCAACCACTCCTCTCCCAATTTATATTTGTGCCCGGTGTTACTCTGTCCTAGGTGCAGAATCCGGCATTTGGACTACTTAAATTTCATCCCATTAATCATTGCCCAATGCTCCAATCTATGCAGATCCCTCTGCAAGGCCTCCTGGCCCTCAAGAGAGTCAACAGCACCTCCCAGTTTGGTATCATCAGCAAACTTGCTGATGGTGCATTCAAATCCTGCATCCCGATCATTGATAAATAGAACTGGCCCTAGAACTGAACCCTGAGGAACACTGCTGGTGACCAGTCACCAGCCAGATGTACGTCATTTGAGATCTGCCATTCAGCCAGTTCTTCACCCAGTGCACCGTGAGCCCATCCATCCCACAGCTGGACAACTTGTCCAGAGGCTGCTGTGAGGGGCAGTATCAAAAGCCTTACTAAAATCCAGAAAAACTACATCCACCACCTTCCCTTCATCCATGAGGCGGGTGACTTTATCATAGAAGGATATCAAATTAGATAAACAGGACTTTCTTTTTGTGAACCCATGTTGACTGTACCTGATTATTGCATTATTCTTTAAATGCCTTTCCAGAGTACCCAGTATAATCTTCTCCAGGAACTGCAGTTAGACTAACAGGTCTGTAGTTCCCTGGGTCTTCCCTCACGTCCTTTTTGTAGATTGGAATAACATTACCTAGCTTCCAGTCAGCAGGGACCTCCCCAGACTCCCAAGACCTTTGGTAGATGATTGAGAGGGGTCCTGCTGTAACATCCGCTAGCTCCTTCAGAACTCTGGGATGGATCCCATCAGGCCCCACGGACTTGTGAACATCCAGCTGATACAGCTGGTCCCTTACAATTTCAGTGTCCAGAACTGGAAAGTCGCTGTTCCCACACTTGTGGTCCTCTGACTCAGGGGACTGGCAGCCCAAAGTCTATCAGTATTATTAAAGATTGAGGAAAAAAAACGCATTGAATGCCCCTGCTTTTTCTTCATCCGTATTAGTCAGATAATGGTCTTCAACAAGTATCTGTCCAATGTTTTCTTTAGACCTCCTCTTTTTTATGTCTCTTGCCCTCCCAGTCCCGCAGATCCCTGGGGAATCCTATTCAACTGGACCTTGAAAGTTTCAGTTCACTGTGCTGTATATGATTTCTCAAGCAGAAGTGAGTGATCAAAAGCAAATTTTGCTCCCTTGCATTCAGACGAAGTGAGAACATCTGAGGAGGTTATACAACCAGCCTCATTAAAATGCTTGGAGAAGGAGTACTGATTCCAGGTCCCTTTCCTGTCTACTGAGTGTTGATGACACGCTCAAGCAGGAGGCTCGTGCAGGTGGCAGGAGATGGTGCTGACCCTGCAGGCCTGGCCGGTGACAGCAGGGTGCTGGCCTGGCTGGCTGCTCACTCTCCCTTCTGCTTCTACTCCAGCTTCTCTCTGCTGCGCAGAGGAAGGGATTGCTGCAGGAAGACATCATGTGGCCTGGGCTCTTTCCCACCGCTGTTGTCTGCTACTGTGTCAGCAGTGCAGGCTGTAGCAGACTGACTTCTGCCGCCTTCTTTATGTCCTTTCTTCCTTGTGTCCTCTCGTGCTAAGAAAGGCCTGTGGTGAGGCTTTGAAGTAGCAAGACATTCTCTTAGTGGCTTCTGCACCGTCTGCTTGCTGTGTGCAGGGATGTGCTTGGGTGGAAGCGCTGGCATGCGCAGGGCCAGACTGTGAGTAAGAGGCCCCGCTCAAACACTGGGCTTCAAAACCAGCTAACGCCGCCATGGGAGCCAGGGGGGCGACTGAAACTGTTCAAGGGCAAAGAGACTGTGTGAGCACAAAATGGGTTATTCTGTTGCTCTGGTATGCAAGCTCTCTCTCCATAAAACAGGAAACTGCTTGGCTTAAATAGAGTTAGTACGGAAGTCAAGGCTAAAGTAAGATAACATAATTCTGTCCAAAAAGCATATGGTATAGATGAAATGTAACTGGCTTGGACGAAAGGTTCTGAAGGGAGTCTTGGGACTATGTAGATAACAGTATGAGTAGTACCCTATTGTATCAAAACTGCCTAGATAACAGTGTTAGAAACACAAAATTTGGGTGTGGATGTAGCAGAATTGGGACCAATGAGGAAAAAATAATTAGGGACAGGTCATTAAATAGGTCCCATTTGTCTGGGAGGAGTCTAGGCAGAGAAAGGGAGGTGTAAGGTTGGTGAAAAGGTGGGCTCAGGAAAATAAACACTAGGAATTAGAATAATTAAATAGGAAAAAAACAGGAAATAATTAAAATAGTAGGCATTAGGCATAATCCAGTGGAGAACAAAAAAGGGTGGGATAGTCTGGTCGCAGAAGTGTGGATACCTCCAGTGGTGGTGGCCCCAAGCCCCCCAGGATGCTGGACACCACCACAGGGTGGAGTGAGAAGGGATGGGCTTGTGCCCTAATACTGAGTGGAGGAGGGAAGGCAATAGAATTGTAACGCAATAGAGCTTGCATGTGATTTATACAATTTCTTCATAGTAACATAATTGTGAATTACTACTACTAGTAACAGGCAATATAATTGTAACTCAGAATTGTTGTGTTTGTAGCGATAGAGTTGTGAATGAGTACTGCTAATATTAGACATTTGTTCATTAGCCAGTTACGGTATTATCAGTCTCTTAGAGGTCTGTTGATTAATCAGTAAACATCATAACTGTTAATCAGTTACATCTTAGGTCTCCAATCTAAAGGAGAAGAGTCAGACACGTAATATACTTTGATCATTATTTTAAAAGCTATTTTATATGCAAAAAGCTAAAACCATTTCATTTCCCAACTAGTTATCCACAACAACTAAGAAAATGAAACAGGAGTACTTTTGTGGCCTGTGATGTGGGACTTTTTGCTGCATTGACCTAGTGCTTTTATTCTAATGTCATTGTGGCAGTGGTCATTGTGGAGTCAAGCAAGCTTACAGCGGTGCAAGCCAAAAGGCTATATGGAGTCCAAATGTGGATGTTTTGTGGGGGCTCAATACTGCGGCTGAAGGCAGTGAGACACGGTGCTGAAGTGCTTCAGGAGCAGAGACTGCAGCTGCACACAGATCGCTCGTGGCAGGAGATGCATACAGCATTAGAAGGGCTGGGCATGACAGTGCGTGGGACCTGGAGATGAAATTACCAGTGTGAGATTGAAGAAACATTCAGATAGAGCCCGCCAAAGTACAGACACTAACACCAAGGGAAAAAACAAAACAACCCCAGCATCTTAAAAATTTATTTGAATTTAATTTTGGCAGTTTGTATTACTTCAGAGGAGACTAAAGACATAAATGTATTGTGTATTGAGTTTATGGTATCTTTATACTTGTATCTTTCTGTTGCCGGAAGACAGCTTGTTTCTTGTTTTAGTCTCTTGCTTCAAAATTTCAAATCCTGACAAAAGAAAGCAAAGCACATGCTTAACTGCTTTGCTCTAGTACAGATTGCAATCAGCAACATTCTTTCAAATTCCACTCTGAAGCTTGCAAAGTAAAGGCTTCATCCTGCCAGGCGGTGGTATTAAGTATCACATGGAAGGCTGTCATAATTCCAGTTCAGTGCAGCAAGGAGCATTTAAAGTTGAAGTAAACTCGTAATGCAAATGAACAAGGAACTACAGATGAGATGATGATGGCCTTTTTTTCATTAAACCCGAAGTGAAGGTTTAAGAGCCCTGATTTCTGCTGCTAGTCCTGCTTGTTTGAGCATCACAACCTAAAATACATAAATATCCTTTGGAGCAAGGCACAAAACTCTCCAGGACTCACAGACTGCTGGGAGCCCTCATCTCGCTGTGCTACACACAGGTGCCCTATTGCTTGTCCCCTCTCCCTGGTGCCATTAATCTTGCACTCTCTGCTGCACATTGGCTCTGCTTCAGCAGGGTGGACGGAGAACAGCACTGCTGTAGCCTATTTTGTGGCATGATTAGGCAATTTATTGAGAAGTACAGATTCAAATTCTTCAGGCTGAAGAGAGCCTAAAGTTCAGATTTTTCACTTCCCAGGGAAGTGCTCTAACCCCTAGGATATCACGTTGTCTCCTCTGCTACAGGATGTCAGAATTTTCTTTAATGAAAAATAAAGGAAAACGCTAATGTAATTTGCTCAGAGCAGTTGCTCAGAGCACTCAGTTCAGCTCAGAGCAGTTGCTCAGAGCATTCAGTTATGCTCAGTTGTTGTCTTGCTATTTCTGTGCATCAGCTTTCAAAGAAATGGTATATGAAGAGGAAGGAAGGTTTTAACCTTACACCTTGACATACAGAAGTGGCACTGGAAGGATTCCTTCTCTTGCTTGTTTGTTAAGGAGTTCTAGCTGGGTGGGTTCTGCACCGAGCTCTGAGATCTCCAAGATAAGCTGTGCTGCCAGAAGGCTGAGCATACTGCTGCTGCCCTCGAGGGAGTTTAGGAAGAGAGCTGTGGAGGATACTGCCGCAGAGGCAAAAGAGGGAGGCCGTGTTCCAGGAGGCAGAGAAATGCAGGAGGAACAGAGCAGAGAACTGCACAGGTTTGCAGAACAAGAAGAGAATTGAGGTGATGGACAGCAACGCCGGTTCACAACCACCCTAAGCAACTTCAGCATGTTTTCTTGTGGGTCTGTGGTTCTGTACAGGTTATGAGTACACAGCTCCCCTCTCCCTGCAGTGTGGGTCAGACCTCTGCGTCTTGTTCTGGAGAGGTGCACGTGCCTTTCACTGCAAAGATCCCTTTGCAGATGCTTAACAGGGAGTTAATCTGGCCTTTCCATTTTTGCTACCGCAGAGTGGAGATGATTCCAGGGAGACGGGCAGCTCAAGCAAATGAAGGGGAGAAACAGTTCTCATCCAGGTAGTCTCTAGCCAGCCCTGCATCACATGTCCAAGTAAAGACGTGCAAGGGAAAGGAAGTGAGAAGAGGCAAGGAGGTAAGTGAAACTCCTGCATTTTTCATCAGTTTTTGTTCATGCAGGTTGCAGTCTTTTTGATAGGGACTGTTAACTGTTATTACCAATCATCAGCTGTTCTAGCTACACAACTATTTTAACCCCCTTGCATACACTGGCAAAATTAATACAGGTCATCATTTGTTTTTAACTCTTGGTATTGTCCATTTAATTGTAAGGGAATGAGAAGGAGCAGCTGTGCCAACACATTATTACTAATGTATTTGAAAACAGTGAGTAATCTACATAGTTCAATTATAGGGATCCCCACATCCCCAAGCCAGCAATCACAGAGATTTACATTTTAATTGATATTTTATTCTGTAAAGGAGAATAAAAGCCCTCAGCTACCTAAGTCCTTACAATTAATTAGGCACAAAATACTCCATAAAGAGTAACAGTGTGCTCATCCCAGGAGCACTCAAAAAAAACCCTCCAAAAGGCAAAAGAAGCACTTTAAAATCTGTAAGCTATCTGTCTAACAACAGTTCACAATCCACAAAACAGCACATGCATTTGCAGTGAGTAATTACTCATCAGAATTGTCAGGCGTGCCATGAATTCGAGCACATATGGCATCCCTAATTTCCGTTGCCTGCTTTAACCTTAAGTCTATAGTTCTTATGAGGGCACATTGTTTGGTTAAGGGATCCATCAGTACGTAGGCTCTGCTCTATAAAAAAATATTCACCTCTATCATGCTGTATGTACATATTTTTGCAATCTGGACACCCAGGTGATTTTCAAGCCAGTGCTATTTTGCTTTTATGTGCCACACGCACAGGTCAACCCTACTCTGAATCTTCTAAATGCACTGCACTGCGAAGTAAAATTGCTGAGAGCCCGTTTCAGTACTTGAAGGGATTTCTTCAGTCATGTACCATGGCCCTGAAAGACTGGAGTACCTCCCTTACAGCCACGACATCCTCCAGACACTGTGGAGCCATTACTGGTCATCCCATGTCAGCAAGGCAGTATAATCCCACCTACCATGCTGAGTCTTGTTCTGCTGCTTGTTAAGTGTTGATGGACAAGAATGCAGCATTCATTTTGTTTGCCAGATTTATCATATGCTCTGTGTTCAGTCTCCATACTCAATGCCTTCACATAATGATGAACAGTCTCTCTGTTCTAGTGTCCCAAACCACAACTGCCAGTAAACACAGACCCAGCGTGCAGGCCCTGCAAAGCCATATGCTTTGGCAGACTAACACAACTTCTGCCCTTGAGCCTGCTAAGAAAAAGCAAGTCTCACAATGCACCACAGGGAAGTGTCCTCTGGGGAACAGCTCTGCACTCCCATGGAGAGGGTGGATTTGCCCCTACCAACCGCCATAAGAGCGTTAGGCACAGCATGAGCACCGATAACCGTTGACTGGAGCCCGTTAGGCAAGACAGCGTGTGGGAGCGAAGGGAGTTTACTTGTCTCACGCTTGGCATCCACATGTGCAGACGTGTGGATACTTCCCAATATGTACCTGCCTCGTAAGGTCAATCATTTTTTGTATATTGAGTTACGGGGGTCAGGCAGCCTTTGTCACATCTTTTGGCAGATGCTGCTGGGTATGAATTTGGGCATCGGCCTGCCCTCAAGAGATGTTCCAGTGTAAACTGAACCAGATACTGGAAGGACTTAGTGTCCAGAAGACTTCAGCTGGTGACGTTCTTAATTGTTAGCAGAAAATATCACAGAAAGGTGATGCAGAACCAGTGGCTTTTGCTGTCTAATGTTTGCAAATGGGCATGTACAAATGGAGGTTTCCTGACATTTATTTCCAGACGTGGGCATATTTTCTCATGGATGCCAAAACCTAATTTCTGGAACAAGACTGGACAAAAACTCCAAGTAAAAAACAGTGCTTTGCCTAGTTAATAATTAAGCTGTTTTTAATAATAATATAGCAATAAAGAGAATGAATTAAAATAGAAAAATCATCTGTTCTTACTATTCAAGAAATCATCTTTTCCCCTTTGAATGAGCTTTGACTATAGCCTATACATGAATATTTTGGCTTAGTTTCAGCTCAGAGATTTAGAACTGACTGAAGTAAAGAGCTGAGAAGGGGAAAATTCCTGCAGCATTTCTCAAAAAAATTAGAATCCAAATATATGTGAGAAATAGAGTCAGTTCTCAACAGCAATGATCAATATCAGTGCCACAGACATTACCTTTTGTAGCACAGTGAAAACAAGAACCAGGTTGAGTCCAGCAGCAGCAGGCAGCACCTGCATCGCACGCTGCGGTAGGACTGCTGCGTTCCTGTGATTTCCCGGACAGAAGTGCACGGAATCTGGCACAGATGAGACTCCTCACAATTTCCACGTGCGCACCGCGCCTATTACCTGCCCAGTCTTGTATGTCCGAGTAAGTCAGGTTTGCTATGTGCTAGCAGGCTGGCTGTGCACTACTGCAGCGTTTGCATCAGCAAACTCATGCTGTCCCCAGCTGCAGACCTAATCTGCACGTGTCCAATGGTCTTTTCTTCAGGGCGTCCAGCAGCTGGGTCTGAACCATTGCTCCAGCCAAACTGCCCACTGCTTGGAAGTAAGCGACAAACAGGGAAGCCCTTCTAGGACATCCAGTAGCCTTGTCCCAGCTCTCCACAGGGCTTAGTAGCGCAGGGGTAGTGCAGGACACAGGCAAGAAACCTGCCCGGGCTGAGGACGAACAGGAACTAGCTCCCCAGGAACCTGCAGCGCTGGGCAATGCCATGCAGGGTCACTAGTGGGACTGTCATTTTTGCTGTCTGCACCTGTGTTATCTAGATTTTTGGGCTATCTATCTGGAGTATCCTAGCCTCTTGTGCCCTTGAACTAAGTAAAACTACAGTTCAAAACCTGAATAACAAATATACTTTCTGTAATTTACATCCTCTGAGCAGTTCTATTGACTTAATGTCATTTGATGCCTAAAATTATCACAAGGCAAACTAAACTGATAAAGATTTGAAGCAATACTAATTCTGTCTTGTTCCAGAGGTAGTAATTATCAGTCCTCCAGTAAAGGACAAAATTGCAAACAGATCCTCCCAGGTATGTTGTAAGGAATTTCTGCTTGCTTCAGACAGTTTAGACAAATTTAATTTTTTTATTTGGCTTTATTTCTCTTATTTCAGAACATTACTGAAGAAACATTTTTCTCTTCACCTACCTATGAGAAGGAAAGGACACAAGTTTGAACAATAGCAACTCTAATTAGGTGTAATAAAAAAAATTACCGTAATGGTGGTCAAACACTGGAAGAGGTTGCCCAGAAAAGCTGTGGACTCGCCGTCCTTGGAGCTATTAAAAACCAGACTGTGCATGGCCCTGAGTAACCTGACTCTGCTGGACGGACTTAGAGCAGGGGGGATGGACTAGATGATCTCTAGGAATCTCTCTCTCTTGGAACCCCTTCCAAGCTAAACCTATTCTATAGCCTTATGTTACATAGGTAGCATTTCACGTCTCTGTTACATCTGGAAAGATGCCCAAACCCAGAAAGAAAATATGCCTTCGAGAGCTACTGCGGTGTAAGTCCTGTATAGCTGCTGCAAATCACGTCCCTCCATTCCTGGCTGCAAACATTTTGCTTTGTAAGTGATGTCACCCCTAAGAGCTATCAGGGTAAGATTACATGCAACACATCTACTGAAGAGCGGGATTCTCATCTATCAACATAACAGGTTTTTCTTGTAATCCTGCAGATGTAACTGTGTACCCTGGGGCAAAACATTTTTAATTCATGTGCTGTTCTGTTAGTTTTGGCAAACCTGCATGTGCTGCTGGTTGTGTCCCTGGTTCTGTAAACCTGACATGCTTTCTTAATTTTATTGTCCTACACAGTCAGCCATACTAAAAAAAGTGGAAATATTCACATTAGTAAGGCTAAGCCACGGCACGCGCGTTTGCAAATGGTCTGCATTTGTACATCGTTTAGCACAAGCGGGCTCCAGTCTGGCCGAGCTCTTGCTGGGCGCTGCTGTAATCTAGGTGTAATGCAGAGGTGTCCAATATTAACATGACTGTACTGAGGTACTTACCTCTGAATAGAGAATATCAAGGATTGAATAACTTCCCATTATACTGAATTTATATTATAAAATACTGATTTTGGCATAAGCCCCTACTGCTAAAGTTAGAGGATGCCTAAAGCTATAAGCTAAAGTTATTGATCAAACCCCTTTTGTTTGTGGGGATACAGACAAGCAGCGAAGTTCCTTATATAAACTTGGAACAGATTAAACCCTAACAGCCAAACAGATCAGACAGTGGGCAGGGAGGGTAAAGCTGTCAGTCATGATGCAGAAACTGGAGTTTCACTAAATTAGCATTTTCTTTGGAAAGTAGCAGGAAGATAACATATTGCAGTAAGGGGGAGATACTTTATATTCCATCATGATCTACTGGAGCTTGTTAAAAAAATAACTAGTCATGTGAAAAAAACCCACTAAATTAAGGGAACCACTTAATCTGCAGAGAGTTTATTAAGGAGTTAATTAAAAAATAATCTGAATAATTTTGAACTTAAACGACTGCTTGAACCCTGAAGAAGTTCTATTTAGTCTGGAAAAAACCCTACCGTTTTACCAATAATTAAAATGGGCGAGTGCCGTGACACGGGTAACTACAGGCCGTGTCATCTGCTCTGAGGAGAAACTGTAGAGAACATGCTGTATACGGGATGATAACTCATGCCAGTCCACAAGAGAAGGGCAGACGCTGCCCCAGTGTGAAGGCTGTGGAATGGATGTGGCTTCTTCCTAACCCTGCTAATGTCAGATCATGTAATATTTTCAGCTGGCGGGAACCAAAGGCTTTCCAGCTCTGCACAGTGCCATCATGTAGCTTCTTCTAACTGATGTATTTTGCTGAGAAGCCAAAGAGAAGACCAGGTGTTACACCAGGAACCCAGAAATCCACATCTGAAGAAAACTGTATCAAATACACTTGGACAAAATTACAAATTTGGTCGATGATAAACTCTGAAATAATTACTTGATGTAATAGACTTTTTGAAGGCATTTATCATATTAAATATTAAATATGTACTCGTTAACTTTTTGATAAAAAATTACAGCATATTAATAACTCATGCTGATTCACAAGCTGCTAGATATATGACAATAACAACAGTATAGATATTTGATGGAAAAAGCTTATAGGCTTAGGTTATTCAGTAAAGCTTCTGCTGGAGCAGAATTAAATTAGTATATAATGACATTTTCACATTAGAAGAAAAAGTCAAGTAAAAAACAGTCAACAGTGCACAGTCAAGTCAAGCAAGACAGGTAATATATGCAGAAAATCTGATGCTGCCCTTTGGGCATGCAGCTTAGCATCTGTGGGCTGTAGTTGTTCATCATGATCCTAAAGCCACAAAAGGAAAATTAGTCTTTGCAATATTAGATCATAATGTATTTTCTTATCTGAATGTAAGATAAATACACATTTTTGACGAGTAAAAGAAATGAAACTGGAAAAAAATATTGAAGGAATGTCATAGTGGCAACAATCTTAGCAGTTAGCCTGATTAAAACTGCAAAAACCTGACTAATATCTGAAGAAAGAAACAAGGTGCCTGTGCAAACCTTGCTCTGCATCACCCAATGGAAAGCAGGAGTAACTCTACCGAAGTCTAAAATACATGGCATGAAACTGCTGGCAGTGGGAGTTAAATCAGGCTATGCAGTTTCTCTAAATGCAGTAGGTGTGATCAGTCTGAGGCACTGCAGAGGGCGTGCGGTAATTTCTTACTGTGCCAGGGAGCGGGAGGTACATGCCTCCCGAGGCACTGCTGACGCAGGTGATGTCGGCGAGGTGGAAGAATTGCTGAGGTACCCGTCTCGTTCTATCTGTGCTAATGGAACCGCTCAGGTGTTAATGGATTATTACACTGCATACATCTACCAGAAAATACGCAGGCAGCTCTTCAAAAATTCGCATTAAATCTGTAATATTCTGTTAAAAGGGGAGAGATATGATGGGTACCTGACTGAAGGTCATCATTTAAAGGTTTTCAGCCCCAATGCATGCAAATACACAGTGATGTAAAGACAATGCACTTCCTGAAATTATTATTTTTTTAATTATATTACCTCCTGAGCTTTTAATGGGATTCCTTCCTTTGCAGTCAGTGGAGCGTGGATGATGTCCTTATACAGAGCCTGTATCTGCACTACATAAATTGGTTGTTTTTCAAAACATCAAAAATGCTCAGGAAGAACTCAACCTTCCAGATGCAAACAGTACGCATATTTTTTAAAAGTTAATGTTCTTAAGCAGTTCTACTATTCCCAGTCTTTAAAATGAGTTAAGTAAACCAACAGCCCTGCAGGTCTGACTGCATGGAAGTCGTGGGTTTGTTCACACTTCTAACATACCATTAGTTGTCTACATTTACATTCAGACACTCAGGACACTGAGTCAACATCTTCCTCACAGATGGTGAGGCTTTCTGCATGCATCCCTAACCTACTGCACAAAAAGGAGATGGGGGAAAAAAAAGGTGAAACTCTTGAAATCAATAGATCTACAGTTTCCCTTTGCTTCTTAAAGCACGTTCAAAAAGTCTGTGAAGTCCATGAGGTTACTCACAAGCTCAAATCACATTATTCCTCGGGCATGGAGTGTTCAGCACTGTCTAGGAAAATGCCTGAATGTCAACGGCATTGCTCACAAGTGAATTTACTTCGTTGTGTCTAGGCCCTATCTTCAGATTACATCAGAGAATCCCTTGAGTTGTTGTTCTGTCATTCAGCTGAAGGTTTGCTGATGCAGATTTTATTCGGAATTTTAGCTGAATACAGATACCTGCTACCTCGGGTTTGTGGATTACAAGGTACGGCTTGCTACAGATTTCCAGCCAAAAGTCCAGTGCAAAAAATCCCAATATAAAAAAACCTGGAAATGGCAAATTCCTTTTACAGTAGGAGCACAAGGAATTACTAAAATAGATGTTTTTGGAGCACAGTTGCTCCAGGATCTCAAACATAATTTTACTTTGTAGGAAGTAACGATGAGCTCGATGCAGTGGGGACTAACAGAAGAAAAGAGAGGAGAATGTACTTTTAAAGCACTTCATTGTCTTCAAGAGATTTTTTAAATGTACCTACTGTGTAAGAGTTGATTTCCAGCTGGTTCTTTGAATAATTTACTCTTAAAATGTCTGAAATGTCGTTTATAAAAGGAACATGTTTGAGACCACATTAGTGTGCAGTTCAAACCACTGGCACCAGACCGTTCACTACCCTACCTTCAGCCAGGGTGTGTGCAAGGCCAATTCTTGTTCATTAAGTGTTAGTCCCTCCTTAGTATGCTATGACTAAAGGCAGCACTCTGCTCTGGCCTGGCTGTGCACAGAGTGATGCAAACACTGGGATGCAAGAACGAAAACCAGAAGGGAAAGCTCTCTTGAACTGTTAACACTTCTTCTCATGCTGAGGAAACAAAGTTATTTTATGTCAGGAATTCTCTACATGCAGGCAGCAGGACGATAAAGATTGCCTTGCCAGTCCAGACCAAATCTTGTTAACTTCAGTCCCAGGCAGATCTGCAGTTTAATCTGGATACAGATTACAGAGCAATTTACAAATGACAGCATTAATTTGCCTGTAATGAATTTATTTTTATTTCTACTATTAATAAATTATGTAAAAATTAATTCTGCTTTTTTTGTAATCTGTTTCTTTCCATGTGTACTTCTGCAATGAGTCACTTTAAAAAAAAATAAATCTGTTCTTTAAATTTTCTCTTGCTAGATTTTTCTGCGGTGGCAGCAATGACTCCACACACAACTGAGGTTCATGTACAGGGCACTACCATAAAGGCCACATATGCTTATAGCACACAATCATCGTCAAGACGTGCTGAAGTACAAAGCAGTGATGTTACAGTTACCATTTTCAGTGCAAATGAGACTGTAACATTCTCCTGGAATGTATTTGGGATGACTTATTACCTAGTTAGCAGCACTTAGTATAACACACCTAAAATAAAAGCTTGATAGCATTACACCGGATGAAGAAATCTGACTGAAGACTGGCAAACAAGTTGCTTTTAAAAATGGGTGGTGGGTTAAGTAAAATTAATGAACCTCCTGAGAAAGTTAATTGCACGCTATTTACTAACCTATTATTAGCAGTTCTTTGGGTCTGAAGTCAAAAATCGCCACATCTGACAAATGTCAGGTCTTAAGCCAGGCAACTCCAGCACAACCTTAAGACTACGAAAATTTGGACAGGTCAAATGGATTGCATCGCCCGCCAGCACGACGGCAGTACAGCACGCGCTGAACCCGACTGGCTCTGCCAGCGCCAGCACCTGCCCCTTCCAGCACGGGCTGCCGGGCCAGTGGCAGAGGTAGGGCGCCTATGAAAACCAGCACGTTATTTCGAGGATGGAAATACACATCTGGAGGGTTGCTGGCTGATAATTACTGTCACTGTCCTTTTCTATAGCGAGACCTGAACAGTCTTCAGAGAGCTCTCACCAAACCAGACGCAATAGAGGTGAAAATGCCTTTTGGTCGCTGTCCTGTTCCACGCAAAGAATGTCTTAATTTTAGGCACTCTACGGGGAATGTTTATGCTGGATTTCTTCTTCTGCCTCACTTATCCCATCTGTGCTGTTTGCTCGTTAATTTAAGGGAAGCCAAAAGGGAAATTTTCACTACCCTTCTGTCCTCGCTATCTTGTCCTCTTCATTGCCCCAGGGCACGGCAACAGAATGGAAACCACGAGGCCCTTGACTTCCCAAAAAATATTTCCAGCAAATTGCGAAGCGCTGACAACATACATATTTTTGTGCTTCTCCCCTCCACCCGCCCTGCTGCCGGGAATTTGTACGGGTGCTGCACTGCTCTGCCCTAAAAGGCCTGGCGCACCTGCTCTGTGCCGAGGGCAGATCCTTACGGATCCAGTAACTGCACCTCGCTCAGGCAACTGCTGCTCTGCCAGGCTGTGCCGTGGGCTGCAGCCCGGCCACCCTCCCTTGCCCTGGGGACACCGACCTCACCCCAGGGCCACCCTGCTGAAGAGGACCAACTGAAAGAACAAAGGTTGAAGCATTAGTGGTTTTCCTTTGAGGCACGTTTTTGTCTTACAATCAACACGGTACATGTGGTTGCTTAAGACATCTCGCTGTTGGGGACAACCCCGCTTCCCGTTTGCCCCTTACACTGGCGGGCTGCTCTTCTGGTTGCTATGACCCCTCTAAACACACTCAAATACTGAGATAGCGATCACCCACCAGGTTGACAGTGACCGGGATCATCTTCCTGGTATTCAGAGACACATTTTGTTGCTTTTCAGACATATTATTAGGAATACACAGATCTCTTATGAAAACGCACACTTCTGCTAAGCATCGTTGTACTAAAAGGCACATTATGGGAGAGCTTTCCGTTCACAAAAAAGCAGCAAAATACCCCAGCTTTTATTGAAGCAAAATAGGGTTTTTTTTGGGACCCTAGCTTTACTGTATGCCACTACAGATGTACCCAAACACATTAAAACCTGACACACAGGATGCGTTTCATGGACCTCCCCCGTGCGTTATCATCTGCATGGTTTTATGAAAGAACTGAGAAGCCCCAAAGCACCGCCCACCCAGCTCCCTCAGCCACCAGCTAGCACAGCATCAGCTGCACCTTCAGGCACCCACGCGCAGATTCAGTGCTACTGTCAGGTACCTCTCCTTCAGGAGAGTGCACAGGGAAATATTTATTATTCATCTCCATTATTCATTTCTGCTGTCTTTTCTACTCTGAATTTCCAGTACTTCTCACCTTCCCTTTAGTTTGATACTGTTTGTGCACACTTTTTTCCCAGCTGAAAGAACTACAAGGAGGGAACCATCAACCACAGTATTTACATACTTTTACCTTTTACACTGTGCATACTCCAAAGTGTAAAAAGAAAAGCGGCACTATTTTCCTTGACGATGGTGATTGAATTCTGTTGTACTAAAGTGTGCCAAAAGCAAATGAAAAAGGACCCAAGTTCTATCCAGGGCTTGTCTACATGGGAATGGTATTTCCTATTAGGAAGTATCTATTTGAACAGCTGCTGAACTCCCATGCTTGTTTTGCATCACAAACGCTTTTAACTGTTCATTCATTTTAAAGTGATCCAAGATAATTCATGCAAGTCTCTTGGACTTGCAGCGTGGGTGTTGTTATTCGAGGAGTGCTGTCATAACGAATAGCTCTCCCCATTTATCAATAAACCAAGGTCTTTGGCACTAGGCTTTTGTAAATTTGAATTTACTCACAAACCTAGTAAGACTGTACTTCAATAGGCCTTATTTTATTCTCCATGTGATTATTGTTGTTGTTGAGACTAGTTTGATATCAACTGCACATAACACCTCATGTTAACATACTTCCTCACATCAAGATGTGCTCTGCCATCCTGACTCAGAATTATTCTTCTACTAATGCAGTTTTTCAGTAGTTAGCAATCACCGAAGCATTTCATTTTGGTACCCCACAGATATAAACCAGTTTCCATCAGCAACCTTTAATTCCTCAGCAAGAGAAAAAAAAATTCCAGTTGTGTCATTTTTCCAAACACTATCATATCCCCTCTTAGCTATGCTGCTTTTCATTAACTTAGAGGAGAAGAGCTGCTTCCTGGGCTTCTAGGAGAAGATGACCTGGGCAGATAGGGCAGGTTTCCCCGCACCTAGCTTCAGTTATCCAGAACTCAGCTTGTCAGCCACCGTTTCTAGGCTCCCTCTCCAGTCAGTGGAGAGGGACAGGCACCTTCAGGGATTCATTCACATATTCTAGACACATTTTAGGATGAAGTAAACCACCTTCCAGAGTCATTCCTCTCCAGCAGCTAGAGAGGTGGCCTAGACAATCTAGACAAAACACAACTCTTGGGCAGTTACATTGCCAGCTGTGTACACACCAGATGACAGAGAGGAATCTTCTATTCAGTTCTAGCACTTCCACATCATCTGCACCTTCCAGTTAGGCAAGAGGAAGAGAAGTCATATATGAAGGGCATTGAAGAGAAACACGTAAAGGTTAGAAAAGTGACTAATTCTTGTGGGAGGGTTTGTTTGGTTTTGTGTGTGTAATTTTTTTTTTTAAACTAAAAATTGTTTCCCCATTTTCCCTGTTGACTGTATTCTTTCATTACCTATAGCCTCTTCTGGCTCCTAATTTTTTATTCCTTGACATTAGTATTCCTTTAAAGAACTATTAGTTCTAGGAGAGAACTATTTGTTTGTGCCTTTTGCACAAATTCCAAGCCTTTCCAAATTTAACATTTCAACAGCATTTTGTCCTCTCTTTACATAGAGTTCTTCATTCCACGGTCTGCAGTTTGACTTGCGTCCCTCTACAGCACATCGCCTCCTCACCCACTGCGGTGTCTCACAGAAGTGCAGTAAAAGTGTGTCGTGGTTTAACCCCAGCCAGCAACTAAGCACCGTGCAGCCGCTCGCTCACTCCCCCCTGGTGGGATGGGGGAGAGAATTGGAAGGGTAAAAGGGAGAGAACTCGTGGGTTGAGATAAGAACAGTTTAATAATTGAAGTAAAATAAAAGAGAACGGTTAAATAGGTAAAGCAAAAGCTGCGCACGCAAACAAGGCAAACCAAGGAATTAATTCGCTACTTCCCATGGGCAGGTGGGTGTTCAGCCATCCCCAGGAAAGCAGGGCTCCATCACGCGTAACGGTTACTTGGGAAGACAAACACCATCACGCCAGATGTCCCCCCCTTCCTTCTTCTTCCCCCAGCTTATATACTGAGCATGACGTCATATGGTATGGAATAGCCCTTTGGCCAGTCTGGGTCAGCGCCCCTGGCTGTGCCCCCTCCCAGCCCCCCGTGCACCGGGCAGAGCACGGGAAGCTGAAAAGTCCTTGACCAATGTAAGCGCTACTTAGCGACTATTTCTCAATCTAAACCCAAAACACAGCCCCATACCGGCTACCAGGAAGAAAATTAACTCTATCCCAGCTGAGACCAGGACAAAGTGTTTCTTTTTGCTCTTGTAGAGCAATTCTCAAGAAACCGGTACTGAAATATCTTTAAAGAGACACTGAGACATAACAACACTTAAAGCTGTAAGGAAATTTAAGCAGTTTAAAAGGATTATTTTACACTCCCACTCTTCACCATGTGCTGGAAGAACACTGTTCCCCACAGCTTAGAGGCGTATTGCATTTTCCTTACCATTACTATTAAAAAAAAAAAGCGCCAATTGTTCAAATAATCAGAGTATGTAAATTTTAACAAGCCTGGGAAAACTGAGACATTCATATCTGTGAATCAATGCTGATGTTCTCTTTTGTTAGTTGCAAAAAAAAAAAAAACCCAAAACCAAAAAACCCCCCAAAAAACCCAAACCAAACCATATTGCTTTTCAAAAGAGTCTGTTTCTTATTAAGATTTAGAATACTTGTTGTTATGGTATCTGAGCTCCAAAATGTGCAGCACAATAACACCTTGAAGCTATTTTATTTAGAGAAGAAAAGTCTATTAAACTTTCATAACATTGTCAAATCAAGGTTGCAGAAGATAGTAAATAGCAGGTGCAGTTGCTCACACACTCTGCATTCTATTTCTTGCCCCATTCATCTAGTGTCCTTACTGGGATAATGGGCCCTATGGAAAACACATGATCACACAAGGTGTTGACTAGAGGTTGTAACTAACAGCCTCAATTTTTTTTCCCCTTCAGGTGTAGACTGACCATTTTTCAGGAGGATGAAGGATAGAAAGAATTAACAGGGCTTCCACCCCCCATTATCTGGAAAAACACACAGCGTATCAGTGAAGCCTGATCAGCATGGCACTAGGCAGCATTCAGCCATGCATGTGGCTTGGACTATTGACCTGGTATGACTTGAATAATTAGGCTCATGTCAAAGGCCCACAGTTTGATCTTCAAAATATCGCTATGTAGTTGTTAGAGATATAACTTTTATTAGATAAAGCACAGTTAAACAGCTGTTATGAAAAAAATGTGGAACTAGCAGAAATAACAAATGAAACATATAAAAATACTTGCCCAGCAACTCCTGCATCAAGCAGTGATTTAGTATGACCTGACCTACACTGCACCAGTGTGGACAGATGAACAACAGGAATTTAAGGGGAACTTAAACACATTAAAAATAGTCAGTGGAAGACTATAATAAGCAATATGAGGAACTGCCACTCTAATAAAGCCTTCATATTCTAAAATACTATTAGAAGTGCATACTTTTTCTTTTGCTTGTGGTCTAAATGCAGCCACCTACAAGTTAAGGTATTTCTTTCAAAAAGCAAAGACCACCCATTGAGGGAACTCTTGCTGCCATGGCACAGAATTCAGCTGTTGGGACCACTGTAAGGTTTGGACCACTACAACGCAGAACGTACTTCACAGACCTTCGCTACTGTTTGAAACGTACTGAGAAAACAACAAGAACCTGTTTGGTCTGCAGTTGAGTACTACATGCTTTGATTCTGGCAAGGAAACCTCTGGGGTTTTCCAATGGCTTGACTGGTCTTTCGAAGGTATTTTCTAAATTTCAGCTCTTAACTGCTTATGTTAGATGACTTGGGAATTGTCTGCTTTACAGACTACCTCTTTCTCAGTCTCTTGCTTTTCTTAAGCCTGCAATGTCTAATACAATATTTGGAGGGAAGTGGGGAAAGAGAAATTTGTAATAGCATTTCTGTGTTCTCTGACTTGATGTACCTCTGACATGCTCCTCAAGACACGGCGGAAGCCCTCAAACTAATCAGAAACAGCCATGACAGAGAGTTGTGGTTTTTTTTTTCTTTTTTTGGGAGAAGACAGTTCCTGTAAACAGAACTGAACAACTGGAACATGGTTTTCATGCAAAGTAAGACTTAATTTGACTGTCTCTAAAAGAAAGAGACTGACTCTAAATTGACTTTGTCATTGCTACTTTTGCATGCAGTGGCTGATCCTCTTTTTTCACATATCCCTAAAGAAATTTAAGTAAATTTTTGTCACAGTAAAAATGAAAGATGATTTTAACCAATAGCAAGAAGTCAAACTGTTTTCTCCCCTTTTCCTCATTCCAGCTCATCAGGCCATATGTCTTCATGAAAGAGATGACTAGAATATTGAAGCTAACACCTCTGGAACAATCAGCTCTGCCTGCACGTCAAGCTGCCAGAAGAAACTGTTCTAAAGTTGCAAACACTGTTTAATCCTGTACAATTCCGATGGGTAGGTCTCTCTTCAAACAAGGTTTTCAGTAGCAGCTGGGTAGGCAGAAAGATATGAGAAACATTGCAAGAGAAGGAAGAAGACAAAGTTGTTTTATATGACACAGTACAGCTTCTCAGTCATTAATAAGCAGCAGCACACAGGGTGAGGTGAAAGGGTTAGAAAAAAAAAGTAGTTTTAAATGCGTAACAGTAGAAGCAGGAACAGAAATCCCTCTTCTCCCCATTCTTCAACAAAAAGACAGTGCAAGCTTGCTTTGTGCAGCCATCTCAGTGAGGCATAAGCACTTCTCTGGAAGCACTTTTTAAGACTGTCAGAGACTATTCTTAGTAACTCAGGGAAAAGGTTTCCACATTTTAGTTGTGGATGATAGGAGTTACAGTAACAATAGTTATCAGTGAAAAGAGTATATGAGTTTTTCCACCAGCAAAATGTAGTTGTTGGATGAAAGATTTTTTTTTCTTCCCTCAAAAATGTGTACTTGCTCTTTAAACTAAGAACTCTTCTAGAAAAATAAACACCATGTATGATAATAGGCATTTATCATTTGACTTTTGCTGAGTAATAAAAGCACATTATTAAAAACTAAATCAAGTAGTTTTTTATCTTTGTAGAAACTGATGTCAACATGCAAACTATTACAGTTAAGAGATTATTACCTTGTAGCTATTAAGTAACACAATATACTCAGTCCTATGCTACTTTGCTATGCAGAGGTCATGGAAATCCTAATCAGTTCTGGATTGCATCTTGCAATAAAGCAAGCATCATCCATCTCCATTATGATCTCTTCACTGTTCTCTGAAGAGAACATGAGCACACTGACAAAGAGCAAGGTTGGCAGTAAGTGAGTGGGAGGTCTAAACAGTGGTTTGTGAGATGTGGTATGTCATAACACAGTCCTGAAGCAAGAGGTCCTTCAACAGGCAATCTTTCAACAGGGGACTGCTGATAGCAAGAATACAGCTAACCCATCAGTTATTTTTACTTTTGTCAAAATAAAACAAGATACTTTACAATGTAATTGTAGGAACACAAAATATGGTTTTAATTTTCTTTTTCTTTTTTTTTTTTTTTTTTTTTTTTAACCCACCATTTGAGGCATTGTTCTGACATACACCCCAGCAGATAGCTGGACTGCAGTGGAAAACCAAGAAAATCCTGTATGATCTCAGCTGTACATACAAAGGCCTTAAAAACTGGAAGTAGGGTTTTTAAGTGTGCTTGGCTTAAGATACTCAACATCAGTCAAGTGGAGATATTCATGTATCATTCCAGTTCACATCGTGGATATATTACTGTCACACTCCCAACAAAATTACAAGACACATATGTTCTTGGGATGGTCCAATTTTAGGAGGCACTACAAAGTCTGAGAAAATTGAGAGGCTGAAAAAAACCTACAGAATAAGGAAAACCTAACATAAGAGTTCATTAATATTTTTCTTCTGAAGCTTAGAGGATTCAGGCATACTGTTATAGATTCAGGCATACTGTTCTATGCAGAGGCATAAAGTCACATACATTTTAAACAGAAAAGCAAGTAAGTTGCCACTACTATTTTATACTGTTAAGTTTCAACTTTTTCACTTCTTAAAAAAAATATTAAAAATCTTGTTTGGAGAAACTTCCAACCATTTCAGAACATGTGGCTTTCCCTGAGGACAAAAGGTGCTGGATTTGCTCAGGACTGAATTTCTGTTAAGTATTCTTAGTTTCAAAACAGATGAGGATTGAATGCATCTTGAACACTGAAAAACTAGTCACACCTGTCAATTAAAGGTAATAAGATAAACATTTTGCTTACTTTTCCATGAACAACAATTTTGATTAAAAAAAGTTTCATCTAGTAGATAATACCCATTTAACAACGTATTACATGTTACTAGAAGGGACATGTTTAAATGATTCTTCAAGCAAACTTCTTTAATTCAGTAAAGTCACCTTAAACAGTTCCCCTACACCCCCCACCCCCAAATCCTTATGGTCATCAAATACGTAATGCATCATTTGGGGATATGTAAAATACCAAAGTCAACAACAGCTCTTATTTAATATTTAATATTCAGACTCTTCTTATAGGGTGGGAGAATATATGGTTACATTACATGTTATTATGCTTACAGTACTTCAGAATGCAAAATTAAATCCTACTATGATATCACAGGTTGTTGTATTTATCAATCTTTCAAATGATACTAGCTTTAAAAATATTGTAAACTGATCCATATCTAGCAAGGCTAAAGTGAAGACCAGACACTCACTTCTGCAGGCATTCCAGCTCCGAAGGCAGGTCACAACCTACATAAACTCTATTCATTAAACTGTATTCTAACAGTGCACAAAAACAGGGATCCTACAAGAGAAGATTAATGTTTAATTTAAATCATGCTGCTCTGTGAAGTGAATTTGCAAACAAATTAACGCGGCACATGAATGCAGGAGATTTAATAGGACCTTTTCCAGAAACAGAACTCTACAAGTGGTGCAAACATGGTGTAACATGGGAGGAAGATACCTATAGCTGCTCTAAGTTACATTTGTTGCATATAGGTGTGGGGAGACTAAACTTTCTATTCAGACCATTTCTGGAATACTGCTTTCCTTCTTATCTAGAAAGTCAGACATAACACCTTATCAGATATTAAGAAAATCTCCCCTTATTCCTATAGAAGGACCATGCATGGGTTCAAAAGGATACCACTTCCCTGGCAGGCTATTATATTAATTGGGAACAATCACTTCTACTGCCCTCCATTTAAAAAGTGAAACAACTGTATTTTGTGAAGAATGTGACTGCATAAGGTTATTCACAGCATGCTTACTGGACTTGTAGGCTGCTGGAAAACTTCAGCATTGAGGTTCTGACCTCTTCTAGGGAGAAAGGAGGTAGGAGCCTGTATGCATGGATCAGCATTACAATTTCCTTTGTGCTTGGAAATCTACTGTGTGGGTACCTGAACTGTCCATACTTATAGGAACCTATGGAGTTCAGATATTCCCAAATGCAGACTGAGGACAGCGTACCAATTCTTAACATAATCTGATGTTCCCTCACATCAGATTACCCCCCCAAATAATTCATTTACTGTGGCAAATACCACATGCAATTCAAAGATATAAAACCAAAACTTACTTTCACAAGAACATGAGGATTTCCCACGACAATCAGCAAAGCTTTTGCTCTAGTAATTGCTACATTGAATCTCTTTGGGTTAGCAAGAAAGCCCAAACAGCATTTATCATCACCAAATAAGCCTTCATGAGATCGCACCTAAAAATAATTATAGATAATTTTAGAAACAGAATAATGAGAAAGCAACTTACCTAGCCATAATGTAACTTTAACATAATATTTGCTTACTGAAGCAATCCACAGCTCAGTGTCAGCAATGCACAAGTTAGCTTCATAATGCAAATTTCAGCTAACTATTTCCCACCATTGGGTTTCCCACAGAAGGCTTATTCTCCAACAGGCTGCTAATGCAACTTCAGCAATTTCAAGAGAATGGTGTACTGGTTTTATTTTAGCATCAGGACTATCCACTGTAATTTGAAACACAAGATACCAAAACAGCTTCCTAAAAACCAGTGATTTTATCTTTTCAATAGAAGAAACGCTAGAGCTGCTGGTATTCTAATTCCTACAGTTGAATGACAATTCACAGTGTGTCTTTCTGCAAGCCTTCTTCAGTAGTCTTATCAGTGTGCTTTGACTTAGCTTAGAAAAAATGGCCAGAGCAACTAGTGTGCTATAACTATTGCTCATTAAAATTTCACCTCTATTTCATCTACATATGAACCCATCTTTGCTAAAAGAAAATTGTCATGACCTAAAGAATGAGTTCTTATAAATAGGAGCATAGTACATACCTAGAACTACTTTAAGAAAGATACAATGCTGGATTGAAAAGCTATGGTATGACACAGAACAAAAAGTAAGCATAGTACCACTGCCCTCAGAGAAAAAAAAAAAAAACAGGCAAGAAAATCCCACAAACTCTTCCCCTGAGCCACAAAAGAACCCCCAAAACACAACTGTTCCTCCACCCCTGCATTCACCCTGCTTTCCAGTGCTTTGGTAGTTTACATAGCTGTTTTATCCTCCTCTCTCCTGGAAATCCTATGTACTCCCGTTAAAAGTGGTCCAGTACCAGTCATATCTTCAGCTACACATTCCTGGTCTATACTTCCTCCTTTGATGAGTTTGCCTTATATGCTATTACTCAGACTTACACTGGCTCTGCCTGTACTGTACACATTCTTGAACAGCCCTGAGGGATCCTGGGTCACAAACACCTCAGGAACGCCACATTGCAAACACTTAAATCTTTACTTAGAGACCTACTGCACCAAAACCACATTACCATTTGGAAAAAAGCAAGCATATGCAGACTTTTTTGTATTCTGAATTGAATTCCACACTGTAGAAATACAGCTGTGTAGGGCCCCATAATGCCTACCAAAAGAAAGTCTAAACCCTCAAAACACAATCACATACACTGAACTGGTATCACTTGCTGACATTCAGAGTATTAAGTTAGCTTTTCTATAGAGTTTCCCGACTGTCTTTTCCACTGATCTAGCACAGATTTTTACTTGTGTCCAGGAGTTCAGCATGCCTACAACAGTGCACTTTTGACGGATGTTGCCGCAGAACATAAAGGATTGGTATCATATATTCTGGTAGCAAGAAGCAGTCTGCAAAAAGCCTCAGTAGCTATCAGCTGACTTATCAGCTGCTGCTTACAATTCTTGACTCCACACCGATTTCTCCTTAGAAGCACAAAGAAAAGTCTCCTGTCAAGAGCCCCAGCAACAATCTTACATGCCTGAGAAGACAAAGGACAGAAAAGTAAGGACAGAAAGAAGCTGCTGTAGTTTTTCCCTTTATGGGGCTTCCATTTGAACTCAAGTACCAGGGATATGTGCATGCACTGGAGTAATATCTAGCATTTAGAGAGAGGGAACTGGCATGCACCTGCATCTAACCTCAGCTCAACCTCAGAGTCTTGTGAAGCCCGATGTCTCAGCTGCTACAGATAGGATTTCCATACTCTGGTCAACTGCCTGAAAACTATGACTACATCTCTGTCTGTCATCTGCAGATAACATGCACTGAGATCTTTCAGAAAAAAACAGACCTCTGCTGAAAGCATATTGGTAATCAAGTTTGCATACGGTGAGAGAAGGGCTGCCAGCTTCCAAATAACAACAGCAACTCCCTCCCAGTACTCTGTGACACAACCTTCTCTTTCCCCCTTTGTCAAATGCAAGGGATGGGCTCAACACAAATCCTCAAACATCTTCCCAAACAAGTGCATCTTCCCACATCTCCTGAATGCTCCTTTTTGTCAGCACTTTTCTGAAAGACCCATTTGCAAAGAGTGTAACCAGATATCCCTGTATTTTCATGGTTATCTAAAGATCTCTAGTGATGCAGTTTATGCCCCTATACCTTCATCTTTACATAGATGTAGTCAACCAAAACCAACTCTGAATCAAGGAGGTCATGTACTGTTACAATGATGGCCTGTGACTAGTGTACTGCTGAAGCAGAAACATAGCATGGATTTTTTTTTTTTCCCCAAACCCCTTCTTCGAGGCATTTGACAGGTTCAGATTCAAAAAGCTAGCACCTAGAAAAGACCTTTACCAACATCCGTATAATACTACAAGCACAGCACTTGAAGTGCACCATCAAGATAATGATGAAACACTATCAAGTGCTCTCCTACCAAAAAATAAATAAAATTAAAATAAATAAAATAAATAAATTGTGATACAGGGTATTCAGCTTCTAGGCACAGTCAGTGTTGGTGTCTGGGAAGTCATCAGCTGTATACCATTAAGTGATGGTGAAAGGTGAAAAAGGATGCAAGAACCTACATCGGCTTTTATAAGTCAAATAGCAATTACTTCTTAATACCGTGATTTACACAGTTGTCTCTAGTATTTATAATGCATCCAGTTTCCATTCTCCCTATGCACAAAGTGAAAGGTACATTATCCACATGAAACTCTAAAATAAATTCACTAGTATCTACAAAGGTTTACCTCAAAGTCACAGATGCTGTACTGTTTCCATGAACTTAAAAATAAGCTCTGTTTTCAAATACTGTGACAGACTGACAAAAATATAGCTTTTAAATTTTTATTTTTTACTTTTAAAAGCCCTATATCAAAAAGGAAACAGAGAATTAGACACATACAAAAACTCTCCACAGGACCACAACAAATATACATACTGTTGATAAGATGACAACCATGTACTCCTGCCCTTGAAACTCTTCTACTGTGCCAACTTTAATGTCTGCCAAATCAATACTTCTCAGAAGAAATCTGATTTTTTCCACCTACCAAAAAAAAAGTGTTTGAAAGAATTTGTTTTTACATTTGGGAGTGGATTATTTCAAAACTGAAAACATACTACATGTGCAAGTATTTGATTTAAGAGAGAGAGGTCACAGGGAATGCCTACACCAAGCTTAGCCATCATCCTCTAGTAAGGTTTTAAAATAAAACAGTAACTTTTCCTGTGAAGTATCACACTTATTACACAACTTAGATGGTGAAGTACTCACTACCATTATTAAAAGAGAAATCAAGAGATTTTTAATAATAGATTTTAATGAGAAGAACAACTTAGATCCATAAACCCTCTTATTCCAATGTGCATTATATCCAAAACCATGCTTATCACAGATGCGGTAGGGCAAACAGCTTCCCTCAGCCCCTCAAGAAGACTGTGCAGAGATTCCACCTTTGCTTGCCAGCTGCATCATGCAGAGTGAAAGACAGAGGTGAGGTGTGACCTGAAGTATCTTCCCAAAAAGATAAAGAGAACAAGGAGTCTCACGCACTGGAATGCTGGTATATGTGGGATCAGTACATTACCATCTGTTAAAAGCTGCTTGGAGACTATACCTTAAGTGCTCCAAGAAATTTACCAAGAAATCATGCCTGGCTAAGCTGAGGGTTACAGTCAGTGACTACTTTCTAATCAGCATTCCTGCAATACAAGGTGACTTTCTTGAGGCTGACGTTACTATTACATGTCTTGCATCACAGGCAGATGACAGACATAATCATATTAAATGATGTGAAATGTTTTAGAGTACAAGAGGTTCAGTCATATCAATACTATTTATAAATATTTGAAAAATAAATAGTAACTGTAAACATGGGCAGATGCATACACCTGACCAGTAGGATCAGTACAGGCAGAGCTCTAATTTGCAAAAGTGAGATTTCTTCAAAAAGGGGTTGGCCTTTTCCACACACCTCACAGTGTTTCCCCCAACCCATGCATGCAAAGCCATGAAGACTGAGATGCGAACACCAAGAAAAACAATATGCACGCTGTCCAGAGCATCTTCTGGAAATGAAAGGAGATTTAATTTTCTTTTTAAAATGAAAGCAGACACCATGTACTTAACAGACTCGAATATAAATAGTTTTAAAAATAAAATACAGCATTTGAAGTTGACATTCAACATTCTCTACAGGTTTAAATAGCAGCACAAACTTCAAGTCTGACTACAGGACAGCTAAGAAGTCCCAATTCCTCTAGCTTCCTCAAAGCCATAACAAGGTGACATGCCACCTACTTCACTACATTTCCCTTTTGTTCCACTCAGTGCAGACCGTGAGTGACGGAATCAGATTGCTTTTCCAGCTGTTTGATAATAAATTCTTGACTTGCACTCTTTATTCCCAACAGCTGAAAAATCGGCTTCTGTCTCCAAAACTGCAAGCAGATCTCTCCTTAATAATTTCCTGACTTTTAAAACAAAAGTAGAATGCTATTACTGCTGTCTTTCTCTAGGTTTAGATTTCAATGGAAACATCATTAATGACTGAATAATACACTGTGTAATATGATGCACAACAGTGAAGTTTTGAGATACGCCTCCCTGCTTTAACAAACCACAGCCACAATGTAAAACCACAAGATGAAACACAGCAACTTTGAAGTTCTTAGACATCAATTATACCTGTTTACGATATGGTGTAATCACTCCAATATCAGTCACTGACACTACAGTGCTTTCATTTTTAGCAAGGTGGCAACAGTACTGCATCACTTGAACTGCTTCAGTTGGATTAAACCATGAAGGACTGTGACCTTCACGTGTTTCACTGCCCTGTATTAGGGGAAAAGAAATGAGCTGATGAAGACCAGGTGCAGAAGTGACTATGTATTTATTAACTGATTATTCTTATACATCCTAGATGCAAAAAAAAGTGATGTAATGTTATACATAATTTCTCTTTTTTGCTATACACCCTTTCCAACGAACAAGCATCACCTAACATTTTATACTGTTTTTTTTAAGCCGGAGAACTTATATGACAACAGTACTTTAAGTGTGCAACAAAGGAGTCAAATCTCAACTCAGAATAACATGTGTTAGCAAGTTCGTATCTTGCTTTTGTGCAAGGCAGAGGAGTTCAAAACCAAGCCTCTGCAAGCAGTGGATATTAGAACTTTTTACAAACTTCTTGGAAGACTAAAGAAAAACTTTTTCTCCCAAAGTACTATTTTTCCCCCTGCCTACTTGAGTCTTAATAATCCTCTAGTTTTAAAGGCTTGTACTCATTCTAATGTAGCTAACTCTCATCAAAAGAAATCTAAAGGCAGCTGTCTGTAGCTCCATCTTGGTCAATCTGCTACGAATTTAAATTTATATCAAAATGTCTCCACAATACACTTCAATGGGCAGCTGCTCAAGTTTTTAGCAAACATTTGACTTCAATAGTTGTTTCTAAAACCAGATGGTCAGGAAGTCCCATTAATTGCAAAAGAAAGTTTATTCTTTTTTCACATCCTTTCTAAAATTCATTCTAAAGAAAACTCATCTACAACATCACCAAACTTTTATCAGGCCTCCTTATTCAAACTTTCACTACATGAACATTCTACATACCCTTATTCCATGAAAAATTAATGGAAATCCCTTCCTGGGCAATTTCCCCCAATGCAACAAAGAAGCTACTACTGAAGCGTCTGCACAAACTTCTAGCTCCTTATGATAAAACAATTTAGACGGCAAGGCAAGCAATGCAGAATGCGACCTGTAGTTCTTTACGAGTTTTGTGATCTGCAAAGACAAAAACCAAAATCCATAACTGAAACAGACAATTATTCATCAAACTTCACAGTACACAGCTCCCAAGCAGATACTGCCTTACCATCCTCTAGCGTTTAGCTTTTCTAAAGCTGCTGAAGAACTGTATTAAAAGCAAAAACTGCAGGTGTGATCTTCTGTAAGTAAATACTAAATAAAAGCAGTTTTTTTGAAGGACCATCTCTTTCCCCTCCAAAGGAAAAAAAAAAAAAAAAAGGGAAAAAAAGAACTGAATGTACATGATAGATTAATTGGTCATTCTCCAGTTTCTTTAAACATTTGATCTATAGGCACATTCTCTTTTTTTAAGAAAGTCATATTCTTTTCATGGGGTTTCTGTGGATATAACCCGTTTTTTTGAGGAAATCTAGACAGGCAGAAAGGGAGCATCAGAACAGCTGATAGAAGCTGGCCTTAGAAACCAGAAATATATTTGTCTTTAAATGAAAAAATGGCCTTAAGGAAGCATTCCAGTAAGTAATAACCAGCTTGAAAAAATGCATCCTGTAAAAAGACTAATGTATGATACTCAAGCCCAATAGTATCCTTAAAGCCCTCAGACTTCCTGCTCTCTCACTATGCCAGTTCTCCTTAAGCATTGTATAAGGAACACAACAATGAAAGTCTGCAATAACAGATTTTAGGAAGAAACATGACAGGTTTTCAGTAGGCTGAACCCAACCTAAAGCCTGGGGCCAAACAGCCCTGCTTTCCTCCCTAAGTCTGCCATCAGATTTCCTCCCTCCTCTGCTTACATGGTCATCTAGTCATCTTTTGCTCTCAGTTTAATTCTTCAAAGTATATTACCGTAAGAATGGGAAGGCATCTTAGTAAGTTTAACTTTAGTCCTATATTTCAGATTCAGACAATAATTTAAAGCAGCTGAAACATCTGTGCTTGTTTCTCTACTGTGCTACCTCTGCCACTTAACATAGACTTTAGGTACTTCACCATACAAGAGTTTTGGGAAGCTATCCTTCAGAATAAGCGGCGATAAAGGAACAAGAACAGTTTCTTTTTTCCCCTTCCTGAAACATGATGTTTGCAAAATTAATCTTCATGTTTAAAGACGAGGCTTTGTCTTATGTTAAAAGTAGAAGTTGTACTTGTTCATTTGTCGAAAATTAAGTTATGAAGTTATGGTAAATGTGGACAATAGAGACGGAAGGGAATTTTAAGCCATTATTTAGAATTCTGCTTTGTGCACCCTATTTGACTTATTCTGCTGAATAATAGACAACCCCTTCAAAGAAGGGTTTTAACCTGCTGGAGGGCTCAGCATCCTTGCTATTGACAGTATATATTCAAAATAATCAAGCTTTCCTAGAGAACTAATGCTCAAGCTAGACTTATCACTAAGCATCAAGGAGCAAAAAGGTGGTAAGGCAGCAGCAGGAATCAGTTTCTCCTTTTTTGATTTAGATGAAAAAGAAATTAATTAAAATTGTAATTTTACTCACCAACAAAGGATTATATGCTCCACAGGCACTAAAAGCATCCTCATCTCTCAGATATAGCTCTCTTGATGTCAGTCTTTCCAGTAAGGATATATTTAATCCAAAAGTCAGTGCAATTTTGGATTTTATTACTGGCCCTAACTGGTTTGGATCTCCAACAAGAACTATCTGTATATGCAATTAAAAAAAAATCCATCTTGTATTAAAACAGTTATTAAAAAAAAATGTAGTTTCAATAACAACATATACACTTCAGAATTTGGAATTCAAAGGTCAATTTACGTTGAGTATTCTGCTTTCCTCTAAACATCTACTCTGTTTGTGAAAAAGGGTTAGGCCCAGGACAGAAGTACATTGTTGTCTTAAGCCAAGAACGCATATTTTTATTTTGACACCTTCCACATGCTGCATCCTGTCCTACTAATTTAGACTTGTTTTAGATTTAGAACAACTCATTTAAGTGTGGGAAATGGATATTTTGCGTGAATAAGATTTGTTACAAGTACTCAGAATTCCATACTCATTACCAGGAAATGGCTGCTTGCATTCTACATCATTCACAAAAATAAAAACAGTAAACTAAAACTTTTTTCCTTTCAGTAAATGATATTAAGAGAACTACCTGTCCATTAGCTTCTGAAATCAAGCCAATAGGAATCAAGCTCTCTGGTTCACTTGCTTGCCCTGCCTCATCCAGAATCACATGCGTGAAGTGTCCAAGCCTAGAATTAAATAACACGAACCCAAACCAGGGCTGTTTTCAGATTAGTTCATTCTGCCACCCTGTGGTTGACCTCAGCAATTCTGTTAACTTTGTCAAATGTGCCAGGCAACTCCACACACACACAGAGCAAAGATGGATATTTTCAACACGGAATACAGAAAAAACAACCCAGTAACTTTGCCATCTTTGATTTTGCTTACATACTCCAATATACATAACCACTGGTTATCTTATTTAAAGCATTGTTTATACCAAGGTTAAGACACTTAGAAAAGCTTCCCTTGTTCTCAGTTTCCTTCAGCTATTTAATTAGAACCATGCACTTGGTGTAGCAAAGACAATCCCCAGGCTTTGTTTCTACCAAATAACTCAAGCCAGTTAGGCTTCAGAGTGTCCTTTTACAAAGTCAAAATCAGAGGAATCTTTAGTTAACAGCACTTGACATGGTGGTTGTTTACAGTTAGTAAAGGTGACTTGATAAAAACCAAATACGATATAATTTTTAGTGTGACAGTCCTTTTGAGCCAAAATGACTGTCAACAGCAATATAATTTCCAAGGCTTCCACTGGTACTGGAGAAGTTATTGTGTCAAAAATTTTTAACATTATTCAAGATAATTCTTAAATTACCATGGAGAAAGTCTCTGGTGAGACATTACTAAAACCAAGTGGTTTGCTAGAAAGACAATTTCAAAATAGAGGCACATGCAATAAACTGTATTAAACCAGCTCAAGTTACAGTACAGAGGGTATCTAAAAGCTCTGGGTTTTGTAGCATCCAGCTATCTCAATGATATTCCAATCTATAGTACTCTACCGTATTTCTGTTTGATAAAACAATCCTGCACTGCTGCATGTGGTAATTATTATCCTGAACCATGATGCTTTCCGAATATCATCACCATCTTTGCAGTAAGGTTTTACCATGTCATCAATTTGCTGCAGAAACAAAAAGGTATTTTGTAAAACAAAATGCCACTCTAAAATTAAACATTTTAATTTGAATGAAAAAGCCCACTGAAAACTATTTTAGAAGCTGAGCAAAACACTCAAGATTTAGACCCATTCATACAGCAAAATGAATTCTTCATTAATTTGCCTAAACAAAGTAGTACATATGCAAGACATCTGTGTTTTCTTTATAGTAAGGATCAAAGTTGAACATATGGATGTTTCATACACATAAAGTGCGCACACAATGTGTGTGTCCAGTATAAAGATGACAATCCTACTTGCTTAATTCTCTGTGTAAGTAGTCTTAATCTGGAGACAAAGGCTTGACTTCAGTAACAGATTTTAGGATTGCTTTGTAAGTCAAAGCATCTTATCACATTAAAAATCCCACCAATATTGTATGTGCTGCTTGTGGAGTTAAGCACTGCAGGAAAGAGGTTAAGATTCTATGCTCTTACAATCAAATTAAGGACTATGAACAACTTTTTCCAGTTAATCTTCTGGAAAAGCTGAAGTAATATGTTCATACTTTGGATCCTAAACAAGCCTATCCAGCCTAATAACCACTGACAGTTACATTACTAAACCAGTATTTTAAGATCAAAATATTAAAATGGAAATACTAGCTGGCAGCTATCTATAATATTTACCTCTTCTGACCTGAAGGTAGCATTAACTCGGACCATAGCTCCTGGTTTTAACAGATTGCTTTGATGCAGCCGCAAGCAAATCAGATCTGTTGCAGCATTTGATGGTGCACAAACCAAAATTCGACTATCTGGTAGAGTATAATGTATCTACATTAAAGAAGATGGACATTAAAAAAAAAAGATTATTTAGAGAAGTAGCAATAGCTCAAACATGCCCGTTTTCTTTTACTGAAAACAGAAGAGTTTTGCATACATGTTATATTCATCCATCCTTTTGCAGTTCAAGAACACTAGCCTTGACAGTCATGACTAAATACTCTTAAACTGAGTGTACCAACAGCAGAATAAATTCATGGTTATCATATTAAGGTATACCTGTGCTTCATGAATATGTTATGCACTACTGGAATCACAAGTTAGATACTGTTCACTAAAGCTTTAAAGATAAAAGACAAGAAGACTTGAAAATAAGCCATTCAAGAATTCTGTTAAATCCATAGCAAGATCTTTCCCCTTTCATGGAGCTACAGAAAATGATCTTAAAAAGAGTATTCTGAAAACTCCTTGTGAAAAAAATATGATGGTACTTACAGAATTACTGTACATGTTCCAACACTGAAAAGATTAGAAATGACTGATTTGTCACCCACCATTACCTGTAAAATAGCTTCAATTACTGTTAATGTTTTTCCAGTTCCTGGTGGTCCAAAGAGAACATAAGGTGTTGGACGACATTCGCCACTCAGTATCCTTTTCACTGCCAGTTTCTGTTGCTCATTCAGCATAGGATTGAAAAATTCACCAGCTCTCTGTTTAAGTGTCACAGTTTCACCAACTATAATCAAGATAAGTGTATATTAAACCCCCACATAAATATTTTTAATATCTGTAGATTAAAGCACTTCCAATTCATATTATGCTTCAAAAAATTTTCATTTTCCTTATATGGTAACAACTAATGAATTTCTCAAAAATTCTGATTTCATAGAGTAGCATGTAGAAAATAAGCCATTAATATTTTAGAAGTGTATTGGATCTTTAATGAAATTGAAGGCCAGAAAAGGACTATAATTATGTAACCCAACAATCTGTAAAAACTCTATTTGGTAATTTTCGCATCAGGCTCACTTTTTTGTCCTAGAATAGCAAAATTTCAGTAACTTTCAGTAACTGGTACTTCAGGGATAGTACCAGTACTAGATGACCAGTCGTTAAGTCACAACTACTGAATTTTTTTTCTTAATTCTGTCTGAATTAGTCTAGCTTTAGCTTTCCACAGCAGAATCTTATTAATCCTTGGACAGAAGTGCATTCTAGGTAATCCATTCCACATTTCTTTACTGCTACAAAGTGATAAAATCACCCTCTTTGGCAATTACGTACACTGATATCTAAAATCATACTTTCCAGAAAAGCACAGGAATGACCTGGGCTTTCTGAAAACTTTTCTGAAGTTTCAGCATCTTTGCCAAAGTAGCTATCCCAAGGATGAGACACAGCATCCCAGTACAAATTGGAAACTTTGAACATGACCAAAAACTTTCCAGTAAACGACTGGGAAATGATCATTTATTGAGTACAAAAGATATCACATGATGTTTGCTGCCCCCTCCCTGGAAGTGTTCAAGGTAGGTTGGATTGGGCTTTGAGCAACCCCCCCTATAGCAGCGGGGGTGGAACTAGGTGATCTTTAAGGTCCCTTCCAACCCAAACCATTCTAGGATTCTATGAACTGGCGATGTTTAAGTAATACACAGAAAGACTCCAATGAAACTTCCTGCTAATACTGTTCTAGAATTTGTCTTTAAAAGACAGAGCATGAGGACATCTAAAAGGTATCTTACTCAGCCCTGGTTTACTGAAGTGATTGCAATCCTGAACTGTCTATACTTGAATATAAAGTGTTAGAAGTATACCAAGTTGGCTTGTTTGTGCAGCTACTCTCATCATATCTGTGACATTCATCTCCCTCGATGCCACGCATTTTGCCTGTTTGTTCTGCAGTTTTTTGACCTGAAAACAGCAAGTGAAGATAAATGCATTTATAACCTTAAGATGACAGGCAATGTCTTCACTAACACTTTTGAAGTTGCTAGGTTTTATTTTTTTCCCATTAAATAGCATTATCCCATTAAATAGAGTACCTACTGTGAAGACAGAAAGATATAGTAAAAGAAGGTGCTAGGAATTCCCACCTTAAATTTAAGATTTCTAAATGTTTAATGTTAACATAAGCCAAACTTCTATTTCACAAATACTTTGCAGGCTGAGATAAGGATTTTGAAGCCATGGCTGAATAACTTGTTTCCTTCCACAAAAGCTAACATTCACATTCCATACCACTAAGCAAGACGATACCTCTTTCAGATTGCAGCATGGGAGAAAACTGCTTGTAGGGAATGTGGTGTTTGCAAGGTTCTGGACCAGATGCCTCAATCATCTTAATAATATTGATCCTAATCCAGTGAAGTGAGGAGTGTTAGAGGTTGATTGCTCCTTCTGGTACAGGACAAAGGTATTATCCAGAGATGTTTCTTGCTTCCCCAGAGCCATGATGTCATGGAAAGACTGCAAGGCTCATCTAGTCCTTCTGACTACTCCCTTTGCTGCTTACCCATGTGGGTATTAGTGACACCTTGAATAGATCAAGGGGAGGATCATATAGCTCTGGGGTAGGCATGAGGGGTCCAGGTGATATTCTCCACCATCCTTCTAGTCAAACAGAAAGGGCTCAGTAGAAGCAGGCATTTTGCAGAACAATAAGTAGCTGTGCTGCTGCTCTCATCAGCATGGCTCTGGGTTTATGTGCAGGAGCTCCTTGACTGCACACTATGAATTGCAAAACCAGAGACATGTCTGAGTTGTTACCACAGGAGGACGGAACAGCAGCAGTATCGTCTGGTGGTCTGTAACAAATCCCTGCCAGAAGGAAGACAACGTGGATGAGACTTCTGACAAACAACCGCCATCAGTGTCCTGACCACAGGTTGTGCAGCTTCCTGGAGATTTCAATCATTCACACACCTGTTGCAATTCACCCAAGAAATGTCCAGAATTTCTAGACTGAGTTGGTCACAGCTTCCTAACGTAAATGGCCAACATACTGATCAGAAATAACACTCTACTAGACTTGCTACTCATATGCAGGAAACGGCCACGTACCAGCTTTTGTTGCATAGACTGCAAGATTAGAGGAAGACTAAGGTAAAGCAGGGGAGTCAGAACTCTGGCCCTTCTAGAGCAAACCTCAGTTTCTGTAAGAAATCAACAGGGAAAATCCTCTGGGAAGCTACCATGTGGGGAAAAAGAGGCCCAGGAGAGCTAAAAGTTGCTTATTGAGATATCATAAACAAACATCCTGTTGCACAAGATCATCGGGAATTTCAGTAGAAGGCTTGCTTAGCTCAGCTTGTAGCTTCTTTATGAATTTATAAAGAGCTTATCACAAGCAGAAACAAGGACAGGCAAAATATAAAAACACTGGACAGTTGGACAAAATCAGGAAGGTCAAAGAGATCAATGTACAGCTGAAGCTAAAATGTGGCAAGAACTGAGCAGTAAGAAGGGTTTAGCAAATGTGGTGGTGGAAGACAGTTGAAGGATCATGGAGGCTCTCAGATGGATAAAAGAAGACAATTTATTGATGGATGATAAGAGAAAGAACTCGATGTCCTTTCTGCCTCACATACAGGCCTCCAGGATCCTGTGCAAAGTAACAGTGTGGGAAGGAAAGAGACAAGTAACAGAACAGGAGGACCATGCTACAAACTGCGCAGAGGCACTGTATAGCATAGATGTGATTCACCATGCTGATACGATTGTGGACACTGCTGCCTATTATCTACAATAAAAAATAATAATGGCAAGCCAGGGAACGTTTCTATCAGCAGGAAAAAGCTAATTGCTCCAATTTAAGATGGACAAGGAAGACCTGGGGAACTATAGCTTGTCAGCCTCACGCCAGTCCCTGAGAATATCATGGAGCACATCCTTCTGGATTCCATGGCCCTCACGTGATTGGAAAAAAGGGTGACCAGGAATAGTCAACATGGCTAAACCAAGGGGCAGACCTTTCATGACCAACCTGATTCTCCTCTATGATGAAGAGGCTATTATGTGGACAGACTATTACGTGGACAAAAGAAAAGCAGGCATTATAATGCTCCTTGAACTCAGCAAGGCTTCTGAAATGGTTTACTTGCCACATCATTCTTATTTGTAGCCTGAGTACATATTAGCTAGATCAACAGACAGTTAGACAAGTTGAAAATTGACTGAACTATAGTTTGATACTCAGCTGGAAGCTGGTCAAAAGTTAAGAACCCCAGGGTTGTTGTTGGGACCAATATCATTCAGTATCTTCATCAATAACTGGGATGAGACCAAATAACACCCTCAACAAATCTGCAGACAACACAAACGCAGGAGTCATACCCCAAATGCCTAATGGTGAATCTTCAGTTCAGAGGGACCATGAGAAACTTGGCAACAGAGCCAATAGAAGACTCATGAAATTCAGTAAGAAGTCAAGAGTTCCACACCTGGGATTGAATAGCTGTGTGAACCAAGACAGGCTGAGAACACACTGGCTGAGCAGTAATCCTCAGGCCCTTTTCAAGATTCTGGGTTACTGTGGATGCTAGAACTGTATACGAGCCAATAGCATGTTCGGGTTATGAACTGGAGAGTCTGAGTGAGCTTGGTTTTAGTTTGGCCATGAGGAGGTGAAGAGGCAGTCTAATAGCCCATGATGCCTTAAATCAGAGTTACAAAAAAATGAGACGACCTCTTATTTGTAGTCACATAGGCTACAACAATGGCTACAACAATGGACCACATTCACAAGCTGCAGGTGGAAGATTCATAGTGGGAATTAGAAAAAAAATCTTGAGTGGAAAGGTGACGAAGCACAGGTTATCCAGAGGCTATGGAACCTCTAGATAAGAATAAAGAAACACCCTCCCCAGCCCCCCAAGCTAACTTGATTTAGTGTTAGTGACAGTGCTGCTTCAAATAGGATGGAGGACTAGGTAACCTTCTGAAGTCCTTTCTAAGACAGATTTCTACATTTTCTCCATATAATTTAACTATCAGGTAAAAAACCTGAGTAAATCTACTCAGAACAGGATGATTACCTTCTATCCTAAGATTATTTCCTGCCACAGTGACAGGACTTAAGTATCTATACTCAACAGTTAGCTACGAAAACTAGTCTAAGGCAAGTCTGACAATTCCAATTATAATCATACAGGTTTTTTTATAAGCACTTTAGGTTTGAGATGGGAGTGTTAGCTTAATAGCATCAGTTATCATGAAATCCCCTGTCCCCAAGCAGCAAACAAAAACTCTGGTCATGAGAAAGCAGCAGAATACAACTTTGATTCTTTGATATTCCATTATGCAATTCCTTTCTAATGATAGATGTACAGTAGGTATCTGTTACCAATCTGAAAGGTATTCAGTATTTTAAGGAACATTTACAGAATAGATACCTTACTTTCCTGCTGGGAACATTGTTCAAGGCCACCATCAACAACACAATACTCAGTAGTATTCTGGGTCTTGATAGCTTGTGGTGATTTTAAGACAAGCTTTTCCGGAAATAACACTTCAAATTTAGAAGAGAAAGTAGAGAAATTTGAAAGCTACACAAACACTTTGCATGTTTCACTGATTAACATTACTGCTGATATATCTGCTTGCTCTGAGTTGCCAGAACCAGTTTATCAGAACTAACGTAAAAATGGTAGACCTGTGCGAAGTTCACATGGATCATTCTACTCAACCATAAAACAGGAAATCAGTGTTTTTTTAAACCTGACATTTCACTTTCTATTATTTTAACAGTATGATTTCTACAGTTCTTATTGGCTCAAACAGTTCATGAGAGTTTCTTTCCACTCCTCTCCCCTGTGATGGCCAACAGTGAAATCATTCTGAGGACACCTACTCTAGATTCAGAGAGGTTTGGCTTTTTTTTTGGTGTGGTGTTTTTGTTTGTTTTTTGTTTTTGTTTTGTTTGTTTTTTTTTAAGATTTGCAGAAAACTCCTCTAAGAACAAGCTACAATGCATTCTTCTCAGTATGTCCTGATGTGAAAGCAATATAAAACACAAGACTCCCCACAAACTCACTCCTCTAGACAGCTTAAGTCAGCTGAAGTGTACCTTTTTCACCCAGGTTGATAGCTTGCTCAACTGCCAACTGGCATCGCCTGCTAGTAATCCTGTTATCAGAATACAAATTTGTAGATTAAAGTAAAAGCTTACATTTCCATAAACTACAACAGCATACACCTACAAGGTACCCGGTATTTTTATTATGCATATAAAAATAGGAGTTTTATACAAAACCCCTCTCTCTCTTTTTTTTTTTTTTTAAGAAGCATCTATTGAGAAATATGCTGCAGAAGTGTCAATCAACAGCTTTGCTATGAATAACACTGATACATTCTCTAGCTCTTCAGTGAGACAAAGATGGCCTGGTGTTCCAGACTTAGTCTTTCAAGGAAATTCTCTGCAAAGATGATTTTACAGAGACTATTAAGCAACTCTGTACAGATAATAACATCCCATGAATAAAGTGTAAAAGGATGGTTGGGTAACATCAGCAATTTTTTTCTGCATAGTCTTGCAGCCATATTTGTGTATTTTTTTTCCTTAAAAAAGCAAGAAAAAAAACCCACCACACCCCACCTCCTCCCCCCCCCCCCTCCCATTTCACTGCCTTGCATTAGTGCAATCATTTAGAGAGGCTTAAGACAAGAATGCTTTGTACATCATGACTACAGTTGCAGTCTTTTACCAATGAATATAGTGGCAAAGTTGTGTTGAGGGAAAGAGGTGAAAGAATTGGCAAGATCTTAATTATGTTCTTCTCCTACCTGTATCCACCAAAACAATCAACTGACATTCATGTATATTTTAAAAGTCACTTTACTAGAGGAATCATCAAATGCAGCTTTTTGGAAACTCATAAAAATACCTGCAATGAACAAATTCCACATCCATGGGTTCCAAGTTGTAAGCCTGTTCAAAGTCTGCATTAAATTTAAGAGTAACATCTTCATTACATATCTGTTGCAAAGATAAAGTCAGTTTACTGATGAAGGTTTAGTATTTTAAACACAAATAAGCACCTCTGAAAGCATTGAACCCCTCCATCACCTCCAAAAAGAACACCTAGATTTACCTATCAACATATTGCATATCTGGATTAGGTTATGAGTGCTTTCAGAGCAGGTAAAGAATATAATCTAGAAAGAATAGGGAAGCCGAAGTCTTCAAGAAATACAATAAAAATACAAAGTGACCACTCAGAATGTAGATAAAACAAATCTATCTTCCCAAAAGTCAGGTTAGACTAGTCTGTAACTCCATGAATTGCCAGCTTCCCCTTTGAAACCTGTGGACCACAGTATTTTCAATAGGACATACACCTTGCTTACCTCAGTAATATAGGCAATGTACTCTATTATATGCTCAGAGTAGACCCGACTTTTCAGTATCACCTTATCACCTAATTGTAAACAAAGTTAAAAGGCAACATACTGTTACAAGGAATAGTAAAATTCTCACTGCAGCACCTAATTTCTTCCTCTTTTGCATGGTTAAACTAGGAATTTGCAGGATGCTAGATGTTAACTAACTTCAGCAAAGTTGCTGTATCCGTGAGTACCTGTTCTGAAATGCCATATGCAGTTATGTATTACATTTTAAAAGGCACCTAATATTGACGCCATCAGACAACACCTCCTGGAAACAGTATCTTGTATATTATATTATTTGAGATTCCGAATTCAATTTTAACTACTTTCCCAGCTTTTGCTTTTGATACACCTATTGTCTTCTAAGTTATTACTACATTGCACAATTTATTTTTGCTGAAAGCCCCACCAAGTTTTGTACATGAAAAATCCTAAAGTATCAGAACATGCATAAGAACAGACACATGCAATGCTGCTTCAGACAGCAGCTGCTGTAAGACTCACACTGAGACACTAACAGTGCAGCTCACCTGTCTAGTAACCTAGACTAATAACTTTGTGTTCAAATGTGTGAAAGACTTCTTTAAACAAATGAATAAGCAATGGAGTTTGTATTGCACTGCAAATATTGATCAATATGCTATTTGGCTTTATCTCACATCAATTACTACCTGTAATCAGGTGAGGTCTGCCCTCTTCCACTCCTGGCACTTCCAACACTAACAAGTTCCCATTCCTTTTCAAAGTAACCCCACTCATGTTAAAGTCTTTTATCTCCATTTCTGCATGGATCTCTTCAAGCCACAAGAGAGTAGAAAAGTTTGCTTTATAATTATCTAGATTAAGAGGCTGAAAAACAAAACAGTATACATTATTGTTGAAACTTCTACACTAAGATATGGAACCTACTATTCTTAACATTATACAAAACATGCTCTTAAGACAGACTGCACAGCAACTGAGTTGCCAATTAAGGCACCTAAATACACGTATCTATATGCTAGCTAATAGTTTAAACTCCCTCAGTAGTCAAAGCAGAATTAGTATAGCCCTTGGAGCTCAGATACAGTAGCCAGTCAGCTACAGAGTTAACCAAGTCTCTCCCTACTACAATGGCAGTTTCAACATCTGAATTCAGGGGCAGTCTACAAACTGAATTCTATGCTCAGCAATCCCAGAAAGCATAAAATCTAAGTACACTGGGCGGAGATGAGTGAAGAGAGAGTCATGTCAGCGTTGGCTCTGGCTGATGATTATACAACTTACGGCATGCTGAAAGAACCTGAACTTTCTCCCTCAGAGCTTAATGCATCTCACTGAAGAGGTATTCTCCAACATTACAAAGTTTTATCTAAACAATGACTGATAGCATGGAATGCTTTCTGTTTGGTATCTTCTCACTCAAATACAAGGCAAATGTGCAGTGCTTTCTGGAGCAGACTTAAAACAGTCACCAGTACCAGACAGAACTTAAGATATAGTTAAAAAAAGTTACCATTAATGGCAGGCTTTCAGTATAAAATTATTTCAAACATTAGAGTTTTATCTTCTTTTTGAGAGAGGATCACTAACCTGCCCTCTTAATGCTGTGACCTCAGGTTTTGTGTGAGCTGTTTAGAAAGCAGACAACAGAGCCTTTTACATTTTTGAAAAAATTAAGTATCAGTCCTTAAGAAGTTAAGAAGAAAAAGTGAGTTGCAGCAATGTTCTACTAGAAATCAGGACAAAGTTTTGGAGAAGGAATCACTGTAATATTCTTGTTAGACTTCAGTTTGTATGTATTCTGAAATCACTATACTTGCAGGGAGAATTTGAACAAGCTGTAGTGAATTAAATTTGAGGATTTTTAAAAAAAAGTTTTGAACAACCAGAAAAGAATCTTCTGTTCTTGCAATAACTTAAGAATTTCTGCTTTCATTTGCTATGAAACAACTGCTGGACTACTGTTCTGACACCCCAAAACTCCTTTCCAATGATGCCTAAGAAGTGAGAGTGAAGAGGAATCTTTCTTCAGGTTCTGTAATATCTCTCCTGCTCCCAGTATACCTCTACTCCCTTTTCAAGTTTTTTTTGCATTTACCCTTTTGTGCTCTAGTAAGCTTGGATTCTGTACCAGACTGCAACCCATTGAAGTTATGGAATACAAGCTAAAGTCTTAAGTCTACTTGGCAACAGTACTACATCATCTTCTATTACATTAAGGGCTACACATTTTTGTCAAATTAAGGCCAGCTTGAACAAACACACTTACGTAAAATATATTTTCTTATATAAACCTACACTTGCGTACCTCTGCTAGGAGAGGCTGAAAGGTCAGTATGTCTAACTTCTGCTCCACACATTTTCTTAACTCATCTGGTACAGTATAATGTGGCAGAAAGCTTGGCAAGTGCTTTCTGTGATTTCTAAAACAAAAGTGTATGACATATCATTTAGGTTTCTCAAATTACACATGTGAAAAACAGCTAATTAACATGCCATATCATCAAGGCTATAAAACCAAAACACACACATACACACACACACGACAGACCCAATGATTCCTTCAAAGTGACAATTGAGAAGTTTGCTATACTGGGAAGAAAGGTAAGTGTTCCAGTTACGGATTATTTGAAAACATTGTGTGTCTGCTTTTTCAGTTTTGGGATATTTTTATACATAAGCAAATACTATATGCATAATGGAAACTTATTTGCAAAAGGAAAAGTTCTGAATAAAAGATGGGAAACATTTATCAGATATAGATGTTGAAGTTGCTTGAGGAGTTAAAAAGCTAACTCTTTCAGAAAACTATTTCTGATTTTCCATCTTTTTTCATAATAATGTAATTGTTACTTATAGATTACTATGCAAGTGTTTATCTTGTTTATCACCATGTTATGTAGTAGAAAGAGCTCCTGTTTGACATATCTACAAAGAAGTCAAGCATTTCATTACTAAAACAACCTATCAGTAATGTCCACAATTATCTTGTTTACAACATACACATATAAACCTGTACAGACTCTCCCAGTTTCACATTTCCTTCGCCAGCATTACAAAACAGATACAGCAATACCAAATAGAGCAGTATTAGGTGAATGTTATTTTTTTGCTCTAATTCATAGTACCTTTTGCATTTAGGTGCAACCACTGTTGTCTTCCTTGGCTGAGATTCTGGAACACTTTTAGGTTTTCGTGGAGAAAATGGTTCCACAGGTGCTATTAGTAATTCTTCTTCATTTGTTACAGTGGCTTCAATATAACGTCCAATAGTAAAATCAGAAAAGCCGAGCAACAGGAGTTCTTTACTGTATCCAGGATTTCTTCAAGTAAGCAGAAGTTATGTTCTTAAAACCATCATGTTCACACTTTATTTTCCCCAGCCGTAAGTATTTTTAAAAATAAAATTGTAGATTCTCATTTCAATAAGATATGAGAACTGCTAACTTAGGGTAATTCCTCATACCTACTCCCCACCCCGAGTTCAATCTAGGTATCATAAAAAAAAAAAAAATAAAAAAAAGGTAAAAATCTCAAAACCCCAATTTCATTAAAAGCTTGAATAAAGAGCAAAATCCCTCCCCCCCAACATCCCTCCTCCCATGTTCCTTCTGTCACAAGGAACATCTTAGAATTACTGTTACTGAAAAAGATTAGCCAAACATTTCCATCAGAGGAACCTGATGCCTTCACTGTTTGCAGCAACAGCTTTGCTCCGCCTTGCTTAAGGCTACTCAGAACTGAACCCTAACTGTAAACACATCAAGTGGAGAAAGTAGGAAAGATCCTTTAATTCTGAAAAATGCACTTTATATGTGTGAGTGGTGCTTGGGGAGTGACAGAGGGGAAAAGATCAAAGGGAATGGTTTCTTCAGATTGGTTTCTAAGGAACTTAAGACAAAAGATCTAACACACGCCATCTGCTCTGAAATCCCTTAATCATCACAGCACTACCCAGAGCCCAATTCTCTCCTCAGCACTAACTACACGGTCCAACACTGTTACCATGTGCCTGAAACAAAAGCATCCCAGAAGGATTCCAGCTTACTTTCTCTTTAGCAGGAGTACCACTTTTTCATGCCAACTAACACTACCTGCCCAAGTTAAAGCTACAGCCTGGTTTTCTCTGATACACAAACTCAGTGCAGACACTGAACTGTCCAAATTTATGGTCTAAATTTGCAGTCTCTATGATCTCTTAAGTGGCCAGCAAGCACTTGTAACCTTCATGCTGCAGCCTCCCATGGAGTTCTGTGTGGATTGTTCTGTATTTCCTCCTAAGAAGATTTCTACCCCTTGCCTTGCTGTTTAAAATGGTAACAGAAGTAGTGTGAAAGTTAATGCAGTGTTACTTTGATGAATGAAACCACTTGACCTTGTTTTCCCCTCTCCAACTTTTAAATTATGATCATAAGAATCAATGGTTGTGGTACACAACACTTGTAGAGCCTACAGCTGGAAGCAACTGAAAAGTACATGAAAGTAAGCTTTCCAGCATGAGGTTCCTACTTGAATCCTGAAAGAGCTCACACAAAGCCACTTTTTATTCTTCACTAAATCCATGAAATATTATGTACATCAAAGTATTTTTGTTTTTCAAGGGTTTTCTAAGATTTGCAAACCACTTCCTCTATAAATTACACCTTCAAGGAAGAAACCTTTTTTCTTTTTTATTTCAGCATACATAACCCACATTTAATATCACAGGACAGGGAAGCTTGAGATTGAGGCATGTAGCAACATGAATATGATGTCAGGGTATCAAGACTGGAAGAAACATCAGGCCTTACAAAAAAAATTCCCAGGAAAGCTACATTAGCTCTAGTGCTCATGGAAGCAATGCGTTTCCCAAAAAGAATATAACGAGCTGTAGGCATTATCTTCACCTTACTCTATTTTTTTAGAGAAGTTATCTACTCCCACTATATTTCTTCATTTATTACTACCATTTTCTTTCAACAAAAATCAGAATCAAGCATTAAAAAGCTAAATACGTTCAAGGTCTAATATAGGTTTCCACATCATTTGCCAATATATACTGGCTTACTTTATCCTACACCAAAAAGAACTGTGCACAGAATAAGGGAACTATTAAGTCAGTTTTTATGACTTGTTTCCATGGTATTGGTCAGAACCAACGGCAAGAAATACTTACACAGATGTGCATATGATCACTATGGATGTTTTTCCACCTGGTGGTATGACAATTTCTCCATTAATATTGACATGCTTTATTGGTTGTTCCACGTCTTCTCTTTGCTCATTTTCTCCATTATGTAGATTTTCATCTTTCCGCAAGGAAAAGTTTTCATCTGTCCTTGATAAATTTGTATCCTGAGAATTAATTCCTTCTGCAGTAAACAGATTATAATAAAATTCTGTTACCACAATTGCTATCGCTAGCATAGGCAAGTCTTCTCAAACAACCCTACAGGTCTTCTGAGGAGTTAACACTCAGCATTCAAATGTTAACATTTCACTGTACCTGGAATGACTCCATTCTTCATAATGGATGTATTATTCAATGACTCATGTGTTGTTCCTCCACTGTCATTATATGAATTAATTGCAGCTTTTGAGAGGTTTTCTTGATTTATTGGAAAAGATGACAGATACGCTCCAGGACTGTTCTCACATTTCTGAGGAATCTGAAAACTGAATTGCTTGTCTTTCACCCATCCAGCTAATCTGCAGCTGATTAAGGATTGTAGTACACTCCCTTTATTCCTAGAAGTAGTTATGTAATTAATTAAATGCATAGTTTATGTTCTTGGGAAGCTTAATTCTACCTGAAGTCAAATACAACTGTCTGTGGCAGGTTAGTTCACCATTATTTCACAACTGCTATCCGAAAGAAATTGCACTGCTGCTTATAACTCATGAGGACTAGAACCTCTGCTAAATGTTAATATTTCTAGGTTATATCAACTACCACATGAAGCATACAGAAATACTGTGTACCAAAAAAGCTATGGTAACTTAAAATTTATCGTTGGGTAACTAACTCTTAGGAAAGAGCCCATAGCAATAAACAGAGGATATTCAGGTGTGACTTCATTTGGGCCTCTCTGCCCAGATGTGGAAAAAAAAAAAAAACCCAAAACCGAAAGAGAAAACCACCAAAACAAAAAGCCCTCAAGGATACACCAACAAAGTTCTCCAGCACCCAAGTTAAAAAAAAAAAAAAAAAAAAAAAAATCAGGGCTGCTTTTAATACATGAGTATGCAACAGTCCTCTTCTAAGATTTTGAAGATGACAGCGTATCTGCAGTTTAAATTAAGCACACTTACAAGTAAAAGCATTTACTTTAATCCTCATTCCAGAAAGGATTTTATTAGGATTGAAAAGAGACATAGGATTGAGGAGTCTCAAAGCACTATCGGCAACATAGATGCTCAATAAAAAGACCATCCTAAAAACATTAAATTCAATACGAAATTCTCTTTAATTCCATAGTATTTCAGGGTTACTTGAAGACCATGAACCACATGGTTCGACTATGAGAAGCTTCTGTGTGAAAGGTAGGTTTACAGACTACGTGATGGAAAGAGTGATGGAAAGAAAGAAAGCTTAGAACAATCAGAAAGGCTTACTCTATCCAAATGATCATTCTTTTAGATTCCCCCTGCTTCAGAGTTCCAAAACTAGTCATTCTTGATACTTCCAACCCTCCTTTGTCTCTCATTAAGTTTTCAGATGGCTCATCCAAATTGACTCCATTAGAGTGAGATTGTCTGTAATAATAATTTTAGTTAGCAATTTTGAAACACAAATAGACTCAGCAAATATCTTTGATTCAGCACAAGCTTAAGAATCACTGTATCAAAGCATAGTCACAGTATTCAGGAAGCAGGTTAGAGGGTTCACTTTTTCTCACCTACTTATACTTCCAAGACAATTAGATTACCTTTACTAATTTAAGCAGCAAATTAAAAACAAACCTTTTGTCAGCAGCACAATAAACCAGCATAAAACTTTGGATACAAGACTAAAATGATTAAGAACCTAGCTAATCTTTGCTGAAGCGCTAAATCAAATGGTGACTGAAGCTATTATGGACCTCTTTGGGAGCTGAACCAAGACACAACAAAGAGCAACTCCTTAGCAAGAGTCCTGATTAGCACTGGAGCTTGAGAGATAAAATGACTAGACTGGGAGTGTTTCAAGATGTACCCCAAGCACTTATGGCTTCTGCTTACTGCTACAACCTGAAAGCAGCAAACTGAAGAAGAAATTAAAAAAAGCTGAAAAACAAAAAGCACCCTTAAAAACTATTATCACACATACTACTGATGAAAAATACCTATGAAACCAAAGTCACATGCTCTTCCCTGTCTGAGACAGTGACCAGAGCTCTAACCGCTCAGTGTCAGCTACCTGTAGAAACCATTTAAAAAATTGTTTCTATTCTACAATTAAGAAACTATTCAGTCAGATAAAGTGGCATGAAAATAAGTTGGAAATGTTTTAATAATCTCGCCAATATTTATACTGCCCTATTAGTTGTCTAATATAATAAAGTAGAAAATGACTGCAGCTGTTCTTTATTAGCTACATCAATTTACTGGCAAAGCCCACTAGATGTCTCCCATTGCAGCTTAAGCTTCCTCAGTTTTTTGATATGGTAGGAAATACACTAAAACTGAGAAATCAACCCTAAGGTCTACTTTGTACCTTGGCTTTAGTAATAATTTTCTGTATAAAATCCATCATTAAAAATAGGTCCAACTGAAAAAAATAAGTGAACAAATTGTACTGTTGTGCAAAGTGATGTAAACACTTCAAGCTTCATCTAGGTACAATTTAAGTCTATTATATCTGTTATCCCCAGTGAAAACAGCTTATTCCATTATTCATAGTTCCTTTGAAGACATATGTACCGCCCTTAGCTATATTTCTTAGACATAGAACAAGGCAAATTCTCCCAAAGACTATGTTTGAGAGGTATCAGAATGTCCTTTTTGCTCTCCTTTGGACTTTCCATTGGTTCACAGCTTATTTTTGGCCTGCAGAATCAGACTCGGTAATCTGACCAAAGCCTTGTTAGCATTTAGAGTGACAGATTTTACAGGTAATAGTCCTATTTATATACATTTGGGCAGTATTTATGTTTTTCACAGAACAGACCCTTAAACTCACAAGTCAAACTCTGGATCTTTGCTGCAGAACAGCTACTGACTAGTTGTTGCCCATTCTACATTTGTGTAGTTGATTATTTCACAAGATTTTGCTTCTTCTCCTTACTGAACATAATCTACTTTTTTCCAACCTTTTCTGTAATCTGTCCAGATCCTCCTCCCCACATCACATATGCCACCTGAAGTGCCAGCAGAGCCTCTCAGTTTGATATTTGCAAGCCCAACGAATCTCTATTATTCGGATCATTAAACTATTCTGTTTACGACAGATATCTGAAGAATCACTACAACTTAAGCAAAATGGATTAAAGAAACATCCATTTTACATCAGTTCTGCTGAAAATGGTTTTCAAACAGTAAAGTCCTCCCTAGAAGAACACTGATCAGAGGAAACACAAGGTAAGAGCGTGAGCTTGGCATTTTTCTAACAAAACCGTGCAAAATTCCTTCCTTGCCTAGCAATATCCCTGAGCTCAGCTGCTACTAGTTTTACTTCTCTAGTAAGCACAGATGTCCCCACCTTCTGGAAAGGAAGAAAAACCAAGGGCCAAATCCTATCACACTCTGATCTTCCCAATGATCTACCATGCCTTCTAGTCAACTAGTGAAGAATTCACAGTATTTCTTGCTTAATAGACGCAACAAAATTTAAGCTGCATAATTACAATTCATCTCTAGTTGTTATTAAGTGGAAAGAGAATGAAAGAATATTACCCATCCTGGCTGACTGGCACCAAGCAGAGAGCTCTCCAAATGTAACACGACTGATTGCTCTCCACCACAATCGTGTTCACTAGATCATGTCTACAAGGTGAATAGCCATCAGGCAGTCTCAACGAATCCAAAGTGAAAAATATACTCTCATCTACTGTACCACTTCTTCCACAGATGCTGGAAATGCGAACCTGTAACAGTTTGTTATTCAGTGTTACTTAATATTATCTGCTTAAGTTAAGAGGCATACTACGATTGCATAGGTTTTTTTCCTGCAACAGTCATTCTAGCATTGTGCTAACAGTGTGTAGAGAACTGTGCTAACAGTGTACGACTAGAATGCCTAACAGTGCTGCATTCTGAAGCTTCAGTTATTCATGGGAGGTAAACATACAGCTCTAACCTAGAATCACTGTGTCTATCTTTAGATTTACAAGTGTAAAGAAACACAAGTACTTCAGATAAGCATTAGCTTCCACTTAAGGGCATACTACAATATGTACATTTGACTTAATCATCATACCTGTCTTTGACTTACCAACTTATCTAATTTATACTTCAACACAAGCAGCCACAGGAGAAGAAATTTTTTTCCTATGGTTGACATGCAAATATTATTCAATATATACAGTTAAGGCAAATACAATAAACCATAAACCTAACATATGTATTCCTATAGGGAACAAATATTTTCATTAAAATAAAAAAAGGGAGAATAGTTGTTTTTAAGCCAAAACACTTGGATAAATTAAACATAATAAATTCCACAGTCATTACTTCAAAATCCACACATCCTCATTACAACCAATGTAACTAAAACAACAGTAAGCATCCAAATCAACAATTGATAACCAGTAAATAAGCTACTCTTCCTGTATTAACCAAAATGGGCATGCTTGTTCAAAAAGCCTCATTATTTTAGAAATAATCCTATAAATAGATGAGGTGATATGTTTTGTCTTTTAAAGATATGTTATAGATCTACCAATATTAGCAACTTAAAACCACCTTCAAAACCCCACTTCACACAAGATTCCTCTAGCCAAAAACAATGTGCAGAACATTTACCTTGTCTACTTGCTTATATCTCAAAGGCTTTACAGCAACTGCTTCACTGTTCCATGTTGATGGGTTAATAAAATATTTTGCTTGCACCCAGTCACCTTCAAAAGGTTTGAAACCTATGTAAACCAGAACATTTCTCAAGTTTAGCTGCTATTAATGACATTTCCATTACTCCCATACAGAATTAGTTTAAGTTAAATAAAATGACTAGCCAGAGCAATGCATTATTCAGATCCACCGAGTTCAAACTTCTCTTCACAGTTCTTCCCCCAATAGGTTATGACAAACTAAGTAAGAGATGCTAGTGGAAAAATACACTTGCTTACATGTAACTTACACTTACATGACTGCATGCAAGTTATGCTCAGTAAGAATGAACAGGTATCTTTCTTCACCCAAATCCCTATGTTTGTTTCACTACATACACTCTATTGGAACTTATTTGGGATGTGCACTGCAAGTTTATCAGAAGATATTTCTATTGTACATATAAAAAAATTAAGGAAGAGCAAACAAGAAAGCCCCTACACACCTTCACAGACATCTTCCATTGCAAAAAAAGTATTCTGATTAATATAGCCACCATCCTTAGAGACAGAGGTAATATTGCCAATTAATATTTTCATATTTAGTTCAGAAGCATCACAAGTAGGACTGGAGTCTCCCCATGTATTCTGGACAGCATCTACCTATTAATACAAAAATCCCCAACATTCAAACAGCTGATACTTAGAATTATACATTAAACATATATTCCTACAATAAATATCAGAATTTCAACTGCTTATGGAAGTCAAGCTCCTTATTAGACAATTCTATACTCACTGTAGCTGTTCATTTTTGTACACAAAAACATAAGTAGTAACAGTAAGTAACTTCTCTTTTAAGGCGTCTGCTGTATGCTGCAACAATGTGTAATTATAATCATTGTCAGTGATTTGTCAAATCTTTCTTATGCTTCCCTTCCTTTAGGTCTACGGCAGACTTTTCTTCATATTGATGAGAGGACCCCCCTGCCCAGCAACCTGATTGTACACAAGTGGAACTAGAACATCACTATTTCAGAAAGAAAAAAAAAAATGTTTTCCAGATGCTATTTATAAACACTGTATGTATTTCAGACTGCCCTTCTGTCATTCTTTAATAATTTGAATTAAAAAAAAAAAACAACCCTAGAGAGCTGCTTCTTACAGACTCCCCATATCACCACCTCAAATGTAAGTTTACTTAAACAGCCCTCTGCAGAACACAAGCTACAAACTATTGATGTATACAAACCATTCTTTTCCCCTCAGCTATATTGGGGCAAGGACGTATCATCTCTGCTCTTAATTATTAGAATTCCTAGAACTGCAGGTTCTCTTCCTTGCTCCCAAAGGGCCACCACCATCATGGGTTCAGGAGTCTCCACTCTGCAGTTCAAACACTTGTTCTTCAGAGCTTCCTTGCTCTCTACAAGGACTGTTGGGGCCAGTAACAATGCCAATGCCACTGGACAGAAGTACCTACTACTGTCAAGCAAGAACTGCTGAATCCAGATAGTACATAAAGAAACTACACTGTGCCATAAAGCAGGAGAAAAAAAGATCTCAAGTTCTTCTTTTGTGAGGCTTATGAGGATAAGGATGTAGGAAAGCATGAAAAAAGTGTGCAAGGTATCTCTGTAGTGATTAAACAATTACAATAAATAAAATGCCCATGGACAACTTTTTCCATGAACTGTAGTGTAAGCGTACAAGTCAGATCATGAAATTAACAGCTTATTTCAGAAAGCCAAGTGTTTACAAATTCACAACCAGAATAAAGAAACTCAGTGGAAAACTAGAGCAACACAGACAAGGGAGTAACCAAAAAAACCACAACTGGAGAGAAAAAGAAAAAAAAAAAATAGTTAGCTGTAGTGTTTTCACTTCTACATGAAGATGAGAAACTCTGAAGAAAAAGTATTTTCTTAATGTAGAATGTGAAAGACTAAATGTGAAAGACTCTATACAGTGTCATCTTTCTCTTACAGATCAGCATTCATGCACAGATGGAAAACAGTCCTTCTATGGCCACACTTTTCATAAATATTTAGAAGACTTTTACACTTGTTAAATGCTGTTACTACTTTTGTACGGTGCATTTCTTTGAGGCACAATTTTCACAAAGAACACTTACATTACAAAGCAAGAAGAAACAGTTTGAACGTTAACTGCTTTGTCTTGATCACATGGATCCTACTCCAGATGCTGAAGCATTATCCCAAAATAAAAACTGGTGAGGGAAGCTACATGAACTAGCCTGCAAGTTGGCTCCTCTTACAATGATGACTTGCTTAGCAAAGGAACTGGCAACAAATTCCACATTAAAGTACTTGCTGAAAATTTACATAGTGTTTATGCAGGGAGACTCATCCTTGGCTAGGACAAGGACACCTTCTGTGTACCAGGTGGCATATATATCCATTGTGGAGCTAACAGCTGGACTCGTGATCTTATCCCAGCACACTCCATTGCAGTGACCATTATACTGTTCACTTTAAACACTATACAGTTTGCACAAGTGAAATGTAACCCCATCAACAGGTGTACTAGTCCAGACTAGACTAATTACTAATCTAAATCAGTTTATTCCGAAAGCTTACAAAATACACTGTGATATAAAAAGCCAGTTAAGGGAAATGATTATCTCCCTTTATTCAGCACTCTTAAGACAACATCTATAATACTGTGTGCAGCTTTGGCCTCCACAGTACAAAACAGACATCAATCAGCTGGACAAGTTCAGTGTAGGGCCACTTTGGTGGTCAGGTGCTGGAGTAGTTGCCCTGCGAGAGGAAGCTGAGAGAGATGGGCTTGTCCAGCCTGGCTTCAGGCAGACCTAACAGCATCCCCCCACCACCTAACAGGAGGTCGTCAGGAACACAGAGCCTTCATTGTGGGCACACATTGAAACAAGAACTCTTCAGGCTGGATATAATGAAAAACTTTTTCACCACAAGGAGAGTCAAGCATTGGAAGAAGTTGCCCAGAGAGGCTGTGCAGTCTCTCTCCATCCTTGGAGGTTTTCATGACCTGACTGGATAAAACCCTGAGTCACCTTGATCTGACCACACGCTCACCCTGCTTTGAGCAGGAGGCTGGACTAGAGACCTCCTGAAATCTGGTCCAATCTGAACTATACTATGATCCTAATTTCTGTATGATTTATTTTGTTGAACATAATAAATATTACCATTTAAGATAGTAATAAATAGCCTATGTCTACCTCTACTCCAGAGTTTGCAAACATTACAGTTATATATAACTATTTATTTTTTTAGTCAATATTGTTATATTGCATTAAAAGAACTATTGTTACATGGTACTCCTTTCAATGACATGAAAACTCACTGTAAAAAAAAATAAAAAAATCTATGTTTTGCTCCAGTCTGACAGATATATCTTCACATTCACCAAGAACATCTGAGAATATCAAACTTTCTCCTAAGTGATTTGTATGGCTTCATATGGATAGAATCTAAATAACCAATTACGCTGTTTCACAGAAGACTACTAAATCTGTATTTAATGTAAGTTACATACGGAGTTATACCTGAAAGTAATTTGTAGACCTAAGGAAATGCTTTCAGCACATGAAAACACCTTAAACCTCCCAACACATGTTTTTTTTTGATATTTCCTAACTTAATTTTCCTCTACCAATAAAACTGTAAAGTTGTTCCTCGTACTAGCTCAAAATGGCCTTCTTAGTACCACTGGTAGCAGCCTGGTAGAGCCTGCAACAGACCCTCTAATTGTTTAGTGCAGAGTTTAGACTTGACCTCAAATAAACTGAAATCCACACTTCTGAGCTAGGATTCTTCCAAAACACAAGGTAAGTATCTCCAAACAGCACTTGAAACAGTACGCTGAGCAGAGGGCCACTCAAGGCTGACCACACTCTTCCTTAAAGTAGACAATATAAAAACACCACTGACACCATAGAAGTTTAAACTGCACCTTCCAGATTCTCCCCAAAACTGCATGCTGGCAGTGCTCAGGCTGTAGAGCTTGCACTCATTTCTGAAATTAGAGGAGTATCTTTTAGGTCACTTAAACACCGAAGTTAAGAGGCAATATCTCAGTTTTTTGAAGGAGATAGTATTGGTGCCCAAGCATCATTTTGTATAATATTTAATGATTATGCTTGTCAGGAAGCTAATTTTTTTTCCCTGCCTAGGGGATTAAAAAGAGAGTTACTTCCTTCCCTTTGCCCCAAAAAAAGAGACTATGATTGAAATGCTGTTGGCTGTTCTGAGCAAACTCTCAGGGCATCTCAAGTTTGTGCCACTACGTGGAAACTAATTCAAGAGTTATCACATAGTATAGAACAAGTTCAGTTTTTTTATCCAAGTACTTAGAACAGACCCTTTGGAGAAAGGAGACTAGTGCTGTTCTTCTGAAATTAGATATTTTACATCAGTAACACAGACTAAATCTTGGGACCAAAAGTGGGAAGCCTGGACTCCTTATGCAGAAAGCCCATCACAGTCATAGTTATTCTTGCTCAACAGTAACTTTGATGCTTCCCCTCCCCCGTCTTTGAAAAGAGCAGTTATACCATTTTCCTTTTTATTTGCAAGAGCTCACAGGTTACCGCATACTTTGAAGAAATTAGCTTTGTCTCCTTGCTTATTGAATTAAGACTGCCCTTGGACTTTGATTTTCTATGGAGTCCAGTCAGCTTTAGGCATAAGCTTGGCTTTAAGCTACTTACCCAGTCAAAAACTACATTGCCAGAAAAGATCTTCTGAGATGCCTGCAGGACTCATGGCTCATCACAAACAGGAACAAGATAAACCATTATGTTTATCCCTAGTACTTTTGAAAAGGCCATTATCTAGCACATACAGCAAAACATCCCACAACTGCTAAAATATCCTAGTTATTTTGGAGATCTTTACATAGTTTCTCAGTTACCAGGTTCATGCATTTTGGAGTGATGACAATATTTCAACAGTATTGTGAAAGCTGTCAGTCAGAAGGAAAAAAGGAAGGAAAAAGAAGATTTAAACTAATTTATTTTTTGACTGTGTCTGAGAGTAGTATTTTACCAACCAGCACTGAAATTGCTTGCTGGACTTACCGTATTTAGTTTTCATGTAAGAAAGTCATTCCACTTAAAAAAAAAAAAAAAAAAAAGAGAGACACAAGGTTATCTTACAGGACGCTAAGTTTTTAACAGCACTAGAGCAGGTAATATTTTAGAAACAAGACTTCTTTCACTTTCCTTCTATGTTTCATTTTAGATATTACAATAAAACTCTCTCCCCACTAATATTCTTTCTTCAGTTTTATTTAATCATTGAAACTGCATTGGTTTCAAAATTAAATGGATTTGCTAAGAAAAACTCCCCTCAAAATTTTGTATGTAACTGGAGTTCATTTTACAACTTAGTGGTGCTCTCTTATATAGTTTTAATCTTTAAAATTAAACATCTTATTTACTTTAGCCTTCAGGAATTGTTCTTGTTGCTATTTTGAGTTACAGGAAGGGCAGAACAGAGAAAAATGGAAGCCTGCAGCATGTTAAATCTTCCTGAAATAAAGTATTAAAAACCAGATGCCTAACAAACGCAGATTAAAAAAACCCAAAAAACCCAACCAGTTGATTATTAACTTCCAACATCTCAGAAATAGTTTTCATGAGATCATTAGTTATTACCAAACAAGCAACAGAGCTTGACAGAAGTCTGTACAAGTAACTCTACTGCATTTCCCCAGCAGTCTACAGATTTCATGAATATATAAAAACGCATCTAAACGCCCAAAACATTACAGAGTAAAACACAAATCAAGTTAGTCTTCTAGTATTTTTATTTTCTGTCTACTCCTATTTGAGAAGTTACATTTCTAGTCAACTTCATTTTATCATACACAGTACAGTTACTGCCAATTCAACCATTAGAGGAAAAAAAATTCTCAGAGGTCTGCATTTATTTTAAGCTTAAGTCCAGCCTCTAGGGAGGAGTTTATCATGCGCAGTTCATTATTTGAGCCAGAAAACTTGTCTTCCCCATTAGCCTGGCATACATCTCATGGACTATTATCATGTTCAGATGAAAAGCGTATTTATTATTGATGAATAATGATCACAAAAAAGGCTTTCAGTATGCATCCAGCATCTTTGAATTGGTTTCCTATTTATAGGTTAATTAGATAAAGATCTTTCTCTAAGATTAATAGCTATAGTGGCTGATGAAATTAGAGCTTTGAATCCTAGACAGATTTTTAAATTCATGGCAAAAAAGGTGAGAAATATAATAAAACAAACTAACTTTCTAGACTAACACCTGCACTAACGTGTTTTACAGGAGGCAACTCCTTCTCACGGCAAAGACAAACCTTCACTTCTCCTTCATCCACACAGTCGTACTCAAAGGAAGACCATTACAGTGAATGGAACCATATTGTACTAAACTGCTCATGTGGTCACTCACAAAGCAGCTTATGATGGTGTCTGGTCATTCTTTACAGAGACTCTACTGGCCTTAAGTGCAGCTCTTCAAAACCTAAGTATCATCATCAACAGGCAGTGACACTCCCACAGTTACATGTCCTGCATATCACAGGTACATTGTAGAGGCCTCTGCATATGTACATGACCCCCTGGATTTCCAAGTGTTCAGTAGTTTGAGTTAGCCTGACCTTCGGACACCTGGAAAATTAAAACAGAAGGGTCAAATACTCAAATTTTGAGGGGGATAGGGAGCAAGGAAGAAAATACACACCATACAATCTTGCTTTGCATAGACATGTCAATGCCTCCGCTGATATTCAGGGCCTTACTTAAAAGCCATGAAGCTCTTTTCCAAAAGAGTGCACAGAAAAATCCAGTGGAGCTTCAACTGCTCAAGTTTATCATCAAGAGAAGAGCCATGTCTAACAGAAGAGAATTATCAATAAGGAGTAATCCCACGGTGACAGATTAAAGTATTATTAAAGGTATGTCTCTACTTACCATTAGTATGAACAGTTTCAGGATTGGTCAACGGACTAACTCTGTAAAGTGTACAGTACATCACCACAGAGATACCAGCACTTTCAGCTATGAACTGTAATTCACTCTAATATATGCCACTTGGTACCAGCAGAATTACGGAATGTGTCAAAATAGTACAAACTCACTTCCACATGGCAGCTGGTTATGTCTGGACACTGCTGGCAACTGACCAAAATGTCTCTGAAGTACCAAAGTCAGGATGGTGCATAAAAGAAAGGCATGAGGAATCAGGAACACTATATGCTAATCAATGCAGGATTTTGACCTTTCCCCAATTTATGTATCATTTGCTAATTTAACATAGTAATGACAAATTCTTCAATCTGGTAACTTACACTCTGATTAAACCTGCATATCAGAACTTTACTAAGATTACTAGATACGTTAGAATACTTTGGCTAATCATTACCTTCCTATTATCTGAAACATGATCCCTGAAGCCATGCTGTTTGCTGATTACACTCTTTATAGATGGCATGAGCTGATTAATTATAAAACATCCATTTACTAGAAAACTCAAGTTAACTTTTGAACTAGTTACACTGTGATTTGCTCTGTACAAGCAGCTTAAGCTTTGGCTCAGACTTTTGGTCAGGGTGAGTTTATTAGATGAAGTACGCTAGTCTAGCACCATATTTAAAGTATAATACAGCTAAGCCAAGCAGATACAAGCCAAGAAGATGGGTTCTGTACCACCGAGTTATCAACTGCTTCTGCACTGCTGTCAGTCTTCAAAGGACCAGTCATATTTACATAATATCTAAATGGAGAAGGGTCACTTGACTCAGCTTCTCAGCTAGATTATCACAGGCACCTGAGAGTTCAGCCTATACGATTAAAAAAACCACAGTAGTTTAAGGTTGTGACAATGTATAATCAAGCTTGAAGTAGGTCTGCAAATGAAGTGTTAAGCAAGAAAGGTACCGAAATCTCCATGACATTAAAGTTGCTGATTTTTTTACAACAGGAAGTTTTGAAATTTATGTTCTTATTCACTCCTGTGCAAAAAGAGCAAACTTGCAGCCCCTGTTTTTATTTTCTTATCCATTCATATAACAATAACATGAAATTGACTTTGAAGCTCAAAAAAGTTAACACACAGAGATTTGAACTAGGTATGATTAAACAAATTCTGATGCAATTATCTCAACCAATAGTTTCATATTCACTACATCTAGACCTATATTTAGAGAATCAGTATTAAAGTAACAACATTTTAAAAGAGATGGAATAAAATAATAATGAAAACCAAAATAATTTATCCCCACTAGATGAAGGGCTGGCAACTTCTCCTATTTTGTAGAATTCAGGAGGCTAAACCTATCGTAACTTCAAAAGAAAGTCTCAAGGGATTTACTGCAAAAGTGAGACTACTGTTTATCTTCACGGCTTACCCTGATGGCCTTCAAGCCACCCGATGTTTTATCCTCTTCAACAGTGGCAGTAACTTCCTGTCCAACAGTCAGCAGCATATTTTTTGTTACAGCATCCTTTGTGAAGATTATCATGTCATCTATCATCCCATAACCATGGCAAAATCTTGTCACTACTCCTTGTACAGTTTTTAATTCTTTATCACCTGCATCCAGATGAAAAGTGTTGATATTAAAACAAATCACTTGTTTACAGAACTATGCAACAAGTAACGAATGCGACTAAAAGTGCTATCCCTTCTATCAAAAAGTCATTCTCTTGTTCAACTAAAAATACCAACAGTTGCCAACTAATTAGTTTCACATTTAAGTCTTGAAGTCTTATGGCAAGTTATGGTTTCAACCAATTAAGAAAGCTAGTTCAATACAAAATACATTGTAAAAACAACATTATTTAAGCTGTATGAAAAAAATCTTAAGAGTGTCTTGACTTGGAAGGGACCCATAAGGATCAGTGAGTCCAACTCCCTGCTCCTCACAGGACTACCTAAAACTAAACCATATGACTAAGAGCATTGTCCAGACGCTCCTGGAACTCTGACAGGCTTGGTGCCGTGACCACTTCCCTGGGGAGCCTGTTCCAGTGACCAACCACCCTCCTAGTGAAGAACCTTTTCCTAATGTCCAATCTGAACTTCCCCAGATGCAGGTTCATTCAATTTCCTCATGTCCTATCGCTGGTCCCCAGAGAGAGGAGATCAGCACCTTTCCCTCCGCTGCCCCCCTTGAGGAAGCTGTAGACTGCCATGAGGTCAACCCTCAGCCTTTTCTTCTCCAAGGTGAACAAACCAAGTGACCTCAGCCACTCCTCCTAAGTCTTGCCCTCGAGGCCTTTCATCACCTTGGTCCCCCTCCTCTGGGCACACTCTAGTAGTTTGATGTCCTTCTTATATTGAGGTGCCCAAAGCTGCACACAGTACTCCAGGTGGGGCCGCCCCAGTGCAGTGTACAGTGGGACAATCACCTCTCTCGACTGGCTAGCAATGCTGTGCTTGATGCACCCCAGGACACTGTTGGCCCTTTTTGCTGCCAGGGCACACTGTTGACTCATATTCAACTTGCCATCAACCCAAACCCCCAGATCTCTTTCCACGGGGCTGCTCTCCAGCCTCTCATCCCCCAATTTGTACGTATAACCATAGAATCATTTAGGTTGGAAAAGATCTTCAAGATCATCGAGTCCAATCGCAAACCTAACACTGCCAAGTCCCACTAAACCATGTCCCTAAGCACCACATCTACACATCTTTTAAATTTGTCCAGGGATGGGGGCTCAACCACTTCCCTGGGCAGGCTGTTCCAGTGCCTGACTATACTTTCAGTGAAGAAATTTTTCCCAATATCCAACCTAAACTTCCCCTGGCACAGCTTGAGGCCATCTCCTCTTGTCCTATCACTTCTTGCTTGGGAGAAGTGACCAACCCCCACCTTGCTACAACCTCCTTTCAGGTAGCTGTAGAGAGCAATAAGGTCTCTCCTCAGCCTTCTCTTCTCCAAACTAAACAACCCCAGCCCCCTCAGCTGCTCCTCATAACACTTGTGCTCCAGACCCTTCACCAGCTTCATTGCCCTTCTTTGGGCACACTCCAGCACCTCAGTGTCCTTCTTGTAGTGAGGGGCCCAAAACTGAACACAGCATTCAAGGTGCAGCCTCACCAGTGCTGAGCACAGGGGAACATCACTTCCCTAGTCCTGCTGGCCATGCTATTTCTGATACAAGCCAGGATGCCATTGGCCACCTTGGCACACTGCCAGCTCATATTCATCTGGCTGTTAACCAACACCCCCAGGTCCTTTTCTGCCAGGCAGTTCTCCAGCCACTCCTCCCCAAGCCTGTAGCATTGCATGGGGTTGTTGTGACCCAAGTGCAGGACCCGGCACTCAGCCTTGTTGAACCTCATACAGTTGGCCTCGGCCCATCGATCCAGCCTGTCCAGGTCTCTCTGTAGAACCTTCCTACCCTCCAGCAGATCAACACTCCTGCCCAACTTGGTGTCATCTGCAAACTTTACTGAGGGTGTACTCGATTCCCTTGTCCAGATCATTGATAAAGATATTAAACAGAACTGGACCCAACACTGAGCCCCGGAGAACACCACTTGTGACTGGCCGACAACTGGATTTGACTCCATTCACCACAACTCTTTGGGCCCAGCCATCCAGCCACTTTTTTACCCAGCAAAGTGTATGCCCATCCAAGCCACAATCAGCCAGTTTCTCCAGGAGAATGCTGTGGGAAACAGTGTGAAAGGCCTTACTAAAGTCCCGGTAGACAATATCCACAGCCTTTCCCTCATCCACTAAGTGGGTCACCTTGTCATAGAATGAGATCAGGTTAGTCAAACAGGACCTGCCTTTCATAAACCCATGCTGACTGGGCCCGATCACCTGGTTGTCCTGTACGTGCTGTGTGATGGCACTCAGGATGACCTGCTCCATAACCTTCCCCAGCACCAAGGTCAGACTGACAGGCCTGTAGTTCTTTCTGGCCCTTCTTGTAAATGAGTGTCACATTTGCTAACCTCCAGTCAACTGGGACCTCCCCGGTTAGCCAGGACTGCTGACAGATGATTAAAAGTGGCTTGGTGGGCACTTCCGCCAGCTCCCTCCTAGATACTAGATAGTCCCAGATAGTAGTATATAGTACTAGTAGTATACTCCTAGATACATAGATACTCCCAGAAGTAGTATCTACTTACATATCACACAAACTTTCACTCAGCTCCCCTTCGGTGGGTCCCATCTGGCCCCATAGACTTGTGTGTGTCTACATGGTGTAGCAGGTCACTAACCATTTCCCCTTGGATTATGGGGCCTTAATTCTCCTCCCTGTCCCTGTCTTCCAGCTCAGGGGGTTGGGTATCCCGAGAACAACTGGATTGCCTATTAAAGACTGAGGCAAAGAAGGCATTAAGTACCTCAGCATTGTTCTCATCCTCTGTCACTGTGTTTCCCCCCGCATCCAATAAAGGATGGAGATTCTCCTTAGCCCTCCTTTTGTTGCTTATGTACTTATAGAAACATTTTTATTGTGTTTTACAGCCGTAGCAAGATTAAGTTCTAGTTGGGCTTTGGCCCTTCTAATTTTCTCCCTGCATAACCTCAGGACATCCTTGTAGTCCTCCTGAGTGGCCTGCCCCTTCTTCCAAAGGCCATAAATGCTCTTTTTTTTTTTTCCTGAGTTCCAGCCAAAGCTCTCTGTTCAGCTAGGCCAGGATTACTCCACTTCAGGTGCCATATTCAAATACCTTGAAAAACTTGAGATGAAAAAATACCTGCAAGCTAAACACCTTCTCCCAAAAGCTCTGGGCCAAAAACTATTTTCACGATTTTCCATAGTAAAAGAAAGTTCTCAGCATTGTTTGCATGGGGAATCCGACACATTTAAGATTTCTATACTGAAAAAGCAGGAAAAGTAAACAAGCTATACAAATTAATTCTTCAAATTTGTTTATATAATATTATAGTTAATACACTTCTGAACTGAGATGCGGTGCTGTTTCTCTGGAGACCTAGGAGTTTCAAGTCTTTTGGACTAGAAGTAGCAACTAGTTACATATCACACAAACTTTCACTCAACATCACTGCGCTACAACTTCAGGCTTAAAACTAGACTGAAGTATGCTAGTTTAGATTTCTAACATATTATTAGCTACACGCACAATCAAGACTATTAATACAGTAAGCAATCTTTTTTGCTTTCTGTATTCACAAATATGAAAAAGCACTTTTTGCTACATTGAATAATGCTACTAAAAGCATCTTAAATGTAAACCATTTTTGAGCCTCAAAACATCAAAGCTACACTATCCTCTCCATTCTACAGCCCACGAAAGATGAAGGTCTATTTATTAAGACAGTAGTACAAATGAAAGCTCAAAGTGTCCACCACCACAACACTCCTCTTACTCCATACTCTAAGCAGCAACAGTAACCTGTCCTACTCAGGAAACACAGAAAAAAAGTACTGCTAGGAACACTCCCACATGCTCTGTAGTCAAAAAGCTGTCTGCTTTTCTTTCTTAAGGAAACAGGTCTGCACTCAGCCCCACTCACGTGGGGGACGAGACCACCAACGCCCTCACGGCTCTGCAGCTGCACACAGGCACTGCAAACCCAGAAAGGACCCAGGAACTCCTACCTGAGGCCGCCCATCGCTCATCTGCTCTTTCCTCGTCGCCTGCCCGTCTCCAGAAGTAGGAGAGCGCCTTAGAAAAGAGGCCGAGCATCCCCGACGGCCCGGCGCCTCCCTGCCAGGCGCCCCTCCCCGCCCTCCCCTGCAGCCGCGCTTCCAGCCCCCCGCGACGCCACCGCCCAATCGCGCTGCTCGCTCCCGGTCACGTGAAGGAGCCCCCGCCGCGTGCCATGGGGTGGGGCAGCGGAGGTGTTAAGGAGCCGATTAAGGCGCGCGGGCTGCGGGGCGGGAGCAAGCGGCTTCGCCCGGCACTGCCCGGCACTACGCTCTGGGAGCCCCGCCCCGCCCCGCCCGTCTCGGCCGTGACGTCACGTTAACGTCACGTTAACGTCACGTGACGTCGAGCGGTGGCAGCCCTTTTCCCGCGCCCCCGCTGGCCTCGCGCCTTCCCTGAGGGGCGGTGCGCGCGAGCTGAGGTGCCACTTGCCCGCCCCGGCCCCCGGCTTGAGGGGGCCGCTTTCCCGCCGGCCCGCCCCGCCGTGAGGAGACGGCCCTCCGAGGGGGCGACGTCTGCGCAGCCGGGGAGGGTGGTGTCACAGCGGCCGCCTTGGGGGCGGGCGGGCGGGCTGGCTGGCTCCGCACCACGGGTGGCGCAGGGCTTTCTCTTGGTGGGGCCGGTGGGACCGTAGACAGAAAGGAGGGTGAGAGGACCTCCTTCAGGAGGGTTTCAGGGCGGCAGGGGTTGAGGAGACAGTAAAGATGGTGTCATGTCTGGTTACCACAAAAAACTTAAAGCAAAGGGGTGTGCACAGCCTGTTGGTTGCTGGTGATGCTTCTCCGGTATTGCAGTTGTGCTGTATGACAGGTTCTCTGGGTTTCTGTAAGTGAGGAGTCCTGAGCAGGCAAAACCCCCAGGCAGGCTGCCATCTCACCTGGGCGGAGGGCTCTCAGTGTGCTTGTGTGGCACTGGGAATAAGTCAGCCCTGGAGTCTGTCCAATGTGGTGACATAAGAGTATGTGGGAGAGTATGCATGTGCAAATGGCATATTGTTGAATTGCTACAATCTCAGTAGCAGCCAGTTTCAAAGTGATAGAATAAGCTCTAGAACATCATAAACTTGGTTAACAGAAAAAATAGTATTTTTGTCTTAATACCATTCATGTAGGAGCTGCTGTGGCTCTAGAGGAAGTAAAATTTTACTGACTGTTGCTTATCATTTCCATGGTTGGTGTTTTTACCAGTTCTCTAAATGCAGTGCACTTTAGGTATCTTGTATAAGCCCCCTTTAAATTTTGTTTATCAAATAGTGTTTCACAAAGCATAGTTTTTGAGTTGATGAGCTCAGCATCCGAGTAATTTCAATGGGAATTGCAGCATAAGACTGTTACAAGAGACGGATTCAGGAAGCTGGGTAGAGCAGCGTATACTTTTATGGGAAACTACTTTATGGCTGTTTGTTGCAGAAAGGCAGTGTAGTCTGTGATTAGATTCGGAGACTAGGCTACCAGTTGTCTTTGGCAACCTTTTATTTTCTACTGGTATGGTTAGCTCAGCATTATTTAGGCAAAGAGGACTAGGAGTGCACTGCAGATTGTTTAACACTTTTATAGAGTTCTACACAGTTCCTCGACCAGAAGAAATTTTGGCTGCCAGTAATTACACGCAAGTTCCAGTGTCCTGCTCTGAAGTAACTGAGGTGATTAGGAGGAGAAATGTGTATGAGTGTCTGTAGTCAGTGATCTTTTCAGAAAAGTGCTGAGGGAGTGACAGCCTCCACTCTTAGATACATTGATTTAAAGCATTGTAACTACCATTTTCTTTCACTAAGACTCCTGTGGAGTGCGGGCAGAGGAGTGCTGGTTGGCAAAACCGTGACAGGTGAAGCAATTCTTTTTCTGGAGGAGAGGAGTAGTTACACATGCATAAAATCCCATGTGAAGATCCTGTAGTTTATAACAGCCTTCCCAGGCTGTGCTTCTCAGGAATCTTATTGCAATAAAATGGCCTAGGCAGAAAAGACCAGTATTCAGTCTGGATGTCCTTTAAAATGCTAACATGTGTTTATGACGTCCACAAAACTAGAAGTATTTTGTATTTTAATAGCATACAATGTATAATATATATACTGAAGCTGTTTAAACTCTTCAGATGATGATTCACATGAAGGACTAAATCCAAAGGAGTTTATATTATACTAGGGGAGCAAGACATCCCTTTGAAGCTATTGGGCCTACATTTTGCTCTTGGTTCAGTACATGCCCCAAGACATGAGCTGGGAAACAAGGATGGAGGAATCAGCTCCAGAGAAACAAAATACTTCAAAGAGCTGATTTTAAAAGAGCTGAAAATATTGAACAAGGAATACAGGTAATGAGCTAAAATAGTGTAATTAAATATTGTGTGAAAGAATGCATAGGTAGTGTAGCTAATAAAACCTTATCAGAGAAAGGAAGTGTTGGTCAGCATTGTAAACATAAATTTCACCAGAGCTTCAGGTGCTTTCTATTTTTGCATTTAGATTTGGGAACATGGGCATGAGCCTGGGTTCAGTGCTAGGGAAACTGGTCCAGAACAGAACGCTTTTTTATTAATTACTGATACAAAAGCAGGACTATGACAAGTTTATGTACGTTTTTATCATATTGTTCCTTGGCAGATCAATTATAATTGTCAATCTGTTTTTTGTCTTTTGTGGTTACTGTGGGGGATGCTCACATGGCACAGCCCTGGCAAATGACCTAGTATCTGCTATAGCTGTTTCAGGCAGTCTGAACTTGTTCAGTGATGATTTCAGTGGTGGTAGTAAGTAGTTCTTCATAGCCTCTCACGATTTGATTTGATTGTCATCCCTTGGCATCTTTTGGCCTAACTTAGAATAAAGCCACTTAATTTGTAGATCCTTTTCAGAAGCCTGTAATGTTCTGTTGGCATTGTTATATTTCTGGCAGTCTTTGTTTAAGTTTCCCATGCACTCTTTAGCATTAGGAGGAATCTCTTTGTACAGCACCTTTGTACCTTACCTAGCATTATAAGGTCTTGGCCTGTGACTTGGGCTCTGGCTACCAGATCTCGCTTTGTGCTTTTGTATACACAAAAATGACTTTTTATAGAATCAGGAACATGAAATGAAAGGAACTTAAAATAAGGGCCCCAGGAAATTTTTAGAGTAGAAACTGAACAGTGAAGTTTAAGTGTTTTTTGTTGACACTGATGCCAAATGCAGAGAATACAGTAATTGTGTGGTGAACCTCTGTGCAAAAAGGAAAATGGCAAATAGTGAGAAGTGCACAGGAAAGGGGGCAGAAGGAATTTCACCATAACCAGGGAAAACACTGTAGTGCCATGCTGAGAGAGGGAGCTTTCCGGTATGATACTGGCTGAACTTGGAATTGTGAACAAAAACTTCTAGAGTTTGAGCCCTGCTCTGTTCAGTGGTGCAGGACTTATAAATTCTTTTTATTCAAAGAGATTAGATCAAGTAAATACCTGAATATCTCACCAATTTCATGTAAAAAATCAAGTTGATCTCCCTAAATTGGTCAAATGGGGTAAAATATGATCCTGTTTTATATCTATGGTCATTTGCGTTAGAGCAAACCAGTACCTATCATTCATTGAAAAAGATGTGAAATATTACCCATTTTCCATTAAACCATAGTCTTTGAAAAGTTACAGATAACGGAAATACTTGCATAGTGTTTCTTCCATGAACAGAGGAACAGAAGGGCTTACTTAAGACAGTTTTGCTTGGCTACCCAGTCTTTTTTTTTCCCCCTTTTTCTAACACAGTTTACAGCTGTGTCTAGTGCTGTGTATGGTGTATTAATTTCCATGTTTCAGTCTATTAAAACAACTGTAACATTTTAATATTCTTTCAGTATTGGCTGACATTATGAGAAGAGCAAAATCTACAGTCCGTACAAATTGAGAAGCGGTGCTGTTCTAAAGTTTTTCTAGCATACTTTAAAGGTGATGCCCTTCAGAGTACTGAAGATTTAATTGTGTCTTGGTTACAAGAGTGTTTAAAGTTTAGACAAAAAGACCCCGTCATTGCTGTAGCTGTCAAGGTGCCAAGAATTTCAAGATAAAAGCATTCTTTTTTTTTTTTTTTCCATTGCCTAATAAGCAGGAGGACTGGATCCAATGTACGCTGGTCATTGCATGTCACTGCTGCCTGCTAGATTTAGAATATATTGTTTAGTCATCATGGTGGTCTGTGAGTACGAATGTCAGCACGATTGAAGTGTGCAGAGTTTATCTGAACACTCTAGAAAACTAGGGTTAGTAGAAAAAGATAAGAGTTCTACAGTGAAGATAATATGCTTGATAGTTTTCTAACCTCTAACTTTCTAACCTCCCAACTTATTGGGATACTTGAATACTTGAATTTTTATCTGTAGTTTATTCTAGGAGAATACTGCATTGTAAGTAGCTTTTGGTCTTGAAACAGGAACTAGATTGTTGAATATCGTTATCATGGCTATTATAATAACTAAAACTGCTAAACTATGAGGAAGGTTTTATTTAAGATGCTGACTAAGGGGCAGTAGTCAAATAAAAAAGAGTCTTGAAACTTTTTTAGTTTGTTGGTCTGATCTGGAAACAGCCCTATGAGAATGTAGTACAGTCATTTTCTAGTGTGTTCTGTTAATTAAAATTCAGGAGGCATTTTCCTGTTCCCTGGCTTAACTGAAGTTTTTGCTGTGCTTTTGTTCCATATCTGAATAGATGTTGTTGAAAGCCAAAGTGTAAGGGAGAACTTTTCAAAGACGGCATGACTCACTGAACGGTGAGAATATCACAAAGTGTACAGGCAGCTGTGTTCACAAGACTGTTTTAAACTGACAGTTAACTTTTCAGTTGAAGGTAAGCATGAAGGTTTTTAACTGTTGAAAAATCTGCAGTAACTTAATTCTAATATAAGATACTCCTCAAGGTATTTGAACAGATTGGCAAGCAGTGAGAGGAACGAAAAAGGGCAAGTGAACAAGAGAAATGGTTGATACCAGGTAATTTAGAAACAGTTTGCTGTAGCTGAGTTATTGTGAGTACATGAGTTCATTGGACTTATCGTGAAGTCTGTCATTTTAGATACCTGATAAGAAGTGTTGGAATCAAATGGAAGTTAATATCTAAATATATTTAAATATCTTTTCTGTCCTAGAGTTAAAAAGAAAAGAAAAAAGCTTTGGTTATAGAGTTACCCTCAAACCAAACACCTCCAAAAATGGTTCTTAGATCTTGAAATAAAAGTCTATTGAAGTACCATAGATACACAAACTTTCATTTTGTTGGTATTTATACTGTATTTTTATGAACTGTGGCTATAGGATGTAATTTACGTATTGTGTGCAAGTAAATTGTTAGAATGCTTACATATTTTGAAATGTAAATACATCTTATTACTAAATATGGCTTTTATTTATTTTATTTTAAAGAGACAAAAACCTAGTTGAGCAGTGATCTGAATATGTGAAGAAACTAAATTATATTTTTGGTCTTTCTTCATCATTTGCATTTCCATTATTATTATTTAATTGCCTTTGTGAAGTGTTATGACCAGGGAAGAAGGTTACAGAGAAGAATTTAGCTATGACAGGATGCCAACTTTGGAGCGGGGAAAACAAGAGAATGGAAATTATATACCAGATATCAAATCCAGTGACCTTCAGCTATCAAAGAGGCTGCATCCTTGCTTTAGTTACAGAACATGGATCTTTTCTTTGCTGATGGGAGTAAGTACTTTAAATGATACAAAATTTAAAAATGTAGGTGAGGTCTCAGTGCCCAGCAAACTGTTCTGTTTCACATCATTTGGGGACTCAGAATTTCATCACTGATAGTATTGAATATAAATATTTGTACAGAAAGGTACATATTTAGCAAATTTAGAATGTAACACTTAATTGACTAATGGTATTCTTTGGATAATTCTGCACTAATCAAAGATGATATATGAAGGCTGATTTTTACCTTTAGTATTAATTATATAGCATAAACAGAGAATAAGTGTGGTAGTGGTAACTAAACCCATATGTATGTATAAGCAGTGCCTTTTGGTGAAGGATGTAAAGTATCCTGATCATATGCAGTCTTTTAACATATTTTAACTGTTAAAAGTACTTTACTTGCCATAATAGCATTTTGGCATTAAAAATATATATGGTACTTAATTACCACATTCATCTTTCAGGGTTCAATAGTCGTAGTTATTTGGTAGAATCTTCATGTTATGAGGTATATACTTGTGTTTCTTACATGAACATCACAGTGATTTGAATTTTTGTGTCACTGATAGAATCATAGGACACTAATCTTGCATGTACCTCATATGCTTCTTCATGTTCTGAGCCAAGTTAATTAAAGTTCATTATAGCAATTAGAATTTGATCTTTTCTTTTTCTGTCAGCCCGTGTGTTTTGAAGAGCTCTTAATTTTTATTAAGAGCGAAAAACGTTTCACTGTTAATACAGTAATTACTTGTTTTTGCAGTGAATAAAAGTATTGCCTTGTTTTCAGGGAAACAGCTGAACATTTTTTCCTTTCTGACAATCTGCAAAACTTGGATTCCCCTTCAGATGTACTGTTGCATAAAAAGAGAACAAAAGAAGAGCTGGCTTTCTTTGCATTAAGTTTTCTCAAACTTAATTGTCAAAAAGGACAACTGTCTTTAATTAGATTTTTCTTTTTTACGGAGTTGTTGTGAATGGTTGGAGATACTAATTTTTCATGATCATATGCTGAAGTCATATCAAGAAGCATGAATTATATGGATAAATGAAAATGCAATTTTATTAATAAACTAATCCAATCAATTCTGATTAGATTTTTCTCCCAAGTATTGTAGTAGTTAATCTCTCTCAACTCTTCTGAAAGACAGTGTCCCAAAAAGAAAGTCTGTATGCTGAGCAACAAAAGTCATAGTGGACAGAACCGTCTGCTTCAAGCTCAATTTCAAGTTGTGTTCTATAAATACTGTTCTTCCAGTCTCCCAGAATTCTGTGTACACACACACACACACACACTCTCCTTATTTTTTGACAAGGACTTTTTAAAGACCCCATAATTTTGTAACATGAAAAAAATGCCCAAATAAAACAAAAGAGCCATTCTGTCTCTCATCTTCCCCAGCCCCTTCAAAGAAATGCCTACTCGGGAACGACAAGCAAAAAGAAAAAATGTTAGTAGAATACACTAATAATTTATTGCTGAGAGCGTAATTCTGCTAATTATGAAATAAATGGAATAGTTAGCAAGGGAACAGGAGTTGAACATTTATGGGTGTGACACTGGACCAAATCAGGAAGAGAGTTTGGAGGGCGGCAGGAATATAGGTGGAAGAATCTTCATCAATGTATCCTAATATTATTTTTGTTACTGTGTTCTAGTTGGTAATTGCCCAGCTCCCCATATGCATAATGAGTGTTGGTGGAGCCAAGCAGAGAATGCAAAGTAGAGGCTTAGTTGAGGTTTCTGAAACATTTTTACCACTGAACACTGCAATTACCTTTTGAGCATTTTATTAGGTATTTGCCAAGTCAGGGCACAAGGCTTGATTCAAACATGATTATATTGTTCAGCCTTGGTAACCAGCAAAACATCTTCAGAACTCAGGGTGTTTTGGTATTTTTCTTCAAAATTATTCACACAAAGACTGCATTATTAAATGTTCATCAGTAGCTTAATTTGGAAGGAATTACTGATTTCTATCTGACTAGTTGCTTTTTTTGAAATAGTTTTATTTGTATTAATTCATCTTATTTGTTGCTTTACAGACTTGCCTCCTTATTACTTCTGGATTTTCACTATATCTGGGAAATATTTTTCCATCTGAAATGGATTATTTACGTTGTGCAGCAGGTTCAGTAAGCATTCTTAATTATTTGCTGTGGCTGTTTGACAGCAAAATCAATAGGAAACAATTTTTGTGGATTTATTGTCTTTTTGTTCTCTCTTTTTACTACTAATTTTCTTCATGGAAGATTTAATTCTATTTAACAGTTCATTAAATGGGTTTTCATCCCATGGTTTAGGGAATAATGGTTGTCATAAAGACAACTGGTTTGTGCTACCATTTTTGTTAACCAGATCACCACTGGCATGCAGTAGTTATCTGCAGGAACAGGTTTTCTGTGCTTGATTTTAAGAAAATTTGCATTGTTGTGTATTTGGGGAATTTCCTGGCTAAATGCTATCAGAATGTATTTCAGATTGTATTTCAAAGTATTATTTTTTTGGTTTATTTTGCTATAATATCCAAGTACTGAAGCAGACTAAAGTTCTCTTGAATATTATTATTTTATTAGTAAAATATACATTAAAGATGTCTGACATTTTCCAAAGTCCAGTATTTTTTACTGTATTTTTAGGGACTAATTTTTTTTTTTACTGTATTACATATGCTTAATCTACACTTTGGATCTATGTGCATAAGATGAGTCTGATGTACTTGCTTTGTTCATGGCAAGATTCTGTTCTGTCCTTGTTATTTTCACAGCTCGACTTGCAGATTTAAGTTAGGTGCAAGGCTAATACTTTACTTAAAACAAACAAGTCCCAGGAGTTGCTCTGTGAATGAGTTGTTGCTTATGTTTCTGCTGGAGGTGTTAGAATAAAGTTGAAGCAGTTTTTGAAATTAATATCTTCACTGATGTGTTATTCTCTGCAACATTAGTGTTAGTTACTGTGATGTCTCTCTTTCTGCTCCAAATCTTGTCTCTTTGAACTTCGTATTTATTGAGAATTTCCAAAGATCTGATAGATGCAGAAGGTTATCACATTGGGTTTGAATGGCTTGCCGTGGGTACAGATGTGTACATTTGGGTGTCTGTATGTGAGCAAGGTGTTACAGCTCCTACTACAGATCACGGAGTCAATACAGTTGGAAGAGCCTAGAGAGCCAACTGACCCCTAAGGGTCTAGTTTAGTGTGAGTTGAATTGCTCTCTAGGCTTTTTTAACCATCTTGACTAGCAGTAGGATTCAGTTCTCTAAACAGTCATGTAGCGTTCTAGAGACTCTAGGGTATCCAGGACATACAAGGATGTTTTAATTATGTTAAATATAGGTCATTTAGGTGTTAAGGCAGTGCTGCCAAGAATTTTAAATGTCGATATTAATCTAGAAATAGTGGTTCCATTGTTAAGCCATCAGTGTTCAGATATCTGAAAAGATAATTAGTAAAGAAATGCAGCATTTGTTACATGATTCATTATTTAACATGGAAACATTTTTAATAATTTTAGTTGAGTATATTTTTATTTTGCTTATTAGTATGTTGTAACATTATGTACTTCTGTAAAATAGAGTTGGATCTGTAATGGTACCATATCTATTGTGGTGGGGAACAGCTAAGGGATAGAGAAATTACTCTGTGAAACCTTTCACTTCTGCATGATTTTTCCATTTAGCTCTGCCCATAAGTATAGAAACAAAGTTCCTAGTGAACACAGTGGAGACCTCAGGCACAATTCTTAAAGTGTAATTTGACTCAACAGACCAGTTTTTACAAAGTTCTTCAGAACTGTGTTGAGACTGGCCAAATTTTAGCTTACACAACCATGACTTTGTTTAAAAGAATGTGGAGGCCCAGTTGGGGAGTAGCAGTGTTTTTCTTTTCCTGCTCAAGGATCTCAGGCCTTCTAGAGTTAATTTAAACTAACAAAGGCATGAAACGCTTCATGAAAGACTTTCTTTCTTTCCTTTACTCATCACATTGTGCTGGGTAGCTAGTCAAAACTGAGGGATATGGAAGGCATATTTCAATCTCTTGTAATCCTCAGATACCGACTGTAATTAATGAGTTCAGACAAGAGTGACAGACTTTCCTCAGAGTTTCTGATCTTCTGTTTTTCTAAGTTAATTGAAATATGAATTCAGACCAAATAAAATATATGTATAGAAATATATATAAAATTCTTTGTGCAGAATATCCCACTAGTCTTCTCTTTTAATTTTCCCAGTGTATTCCTTCAGCAGTTGTGAGCTTTGCTATAGCAAGGAATAAAATTAATGTGGTAAGTATAAGATTTTATTGCCAATTATGTCTTTATTTTCTGTGGTTAAAATGAGAGGGAAACCCATTCTGAAACTGTTTTTCAGATACCCAATTTTCAGATTCTGTTTGTCTCTACATTTGCTGTAACAACAACGTGTTTAATTTGGTTTGGATGCAAACTTGTCCTCAATCCATCAGCTATAAATGTAAGTTACTACAACAATTACTAATTAATGCTACATTTATCTTTGTTAAAAAAAGGGCGGGGGGGGTGAGGTGGCTGGAGATCACAAGTAATTACATTGTTGTCAATACCCCAGTATTCCTACTTAGTCTGTGAGGAGAGATCATCTAGCAGTAACTTTACTTTTCTGAGCAAGACAAGACTGGAAAATTGACATCAGAGATGAAAACTTATATGGCTAAAAGATGCATGGTACAGCTAACTTAGAGGAGATTAATATGGAAACGACTTCCCTGTCTTCTTGTATTCAAAGTTCAAAAACATGAATTAGATCTTCAAATGTGATCCAGTTTGATCAACTGACTTTATTTCTCTGTTGACTGTAGCAAGTTTTGTTGGGTTTTTATTTGGTGGTTTGTTTTTTTTTTTAAAGAGCAGGGTCAGAAGAGAAAACTGAAAATGAATTAGTAGCTCATCTGTAGATTAGCCAGTTTTTAGGGTTGAATTGTACTGAAATGAGAAGGTGTCCCAAACAGTGCTACTTCTAGGACATTTCATCATCAGATTAAGTATAATCCATTCCTGGATCTTCTTTAATGGATAGTTTTGCTTGTGAGGCCACTAGGAAAGAAACTTCTGATGAACGTTTTTTGTATACATCATCAACAAAGAGAATGCAGCAGTTACGTCGTTTGAAGCATACATATTTCATGCTGGGAAAAGTTCACTGGTTTTGAGTCACAACCTTTTAACATCTGCCTTTGGTAGTCTGAGCCAAACAGTAGAACTATAGGGTGGGTTTTGTTTTTTTTTTTTTTTTGCTATGGTAAAATGTACTGAGACCTTTATACTACATAAGAATATTACAGGTATGAGTAAATAACATAGCAATAGGCATTATCATTACCATTGATGAATATTCATAATAGACTACCACACAATAGCAGTATTCAATACAACTACATCATGCATTTCATATGAAGATTAATGACTGCTCTCATGTGCTATTGTTCAGTTCTTCTCCTGCTATCATATCAGCTGTTGTGATACTAAGAGCTCAGCAGTAATAATGACTTCCTATAATAATATAGCAGATCTGAATTAGTGTTAGTAACAAAAGACTTTTCTAATAGAAAAATAGCACAGAGACTAGAATTTGCTTTGGAGTTATCTACGCTATTTTAGTAACATCTGGTTAGCTCCAGATTTCACAGATGTTGAACTTTTAAATTAACTGTGTTTACTTTCCCTTAGAAAGTGCAGTGTATTAGGCCAATACTTACAAACCTGCTTTTTAAATTAGGTAACTAAGTCTAGCTTCCTGTTTCTGTGCATCTGGCCCAATTTTCAGAGAGATGGAGTACTGCAGTCAATCAGAGCTGTGGAGATTAGCACTCCAGACAGTCAGATCACTTGAATTCAAGCAGTACTGGCTTTAGATGGGGGCAGTTTTGCCCTGTGTTTGATGGGACAATGTCATGGCCCCCTGGGTTTTGTGTGTATCTCAGGACAGTTTACACCAGTCAATTCTTTGCACAGCCCTTGCTAGCTTATTGCTAGTGTAGCAGTTCCCTCATGCATTTGCCCCCTCAAGTGCCTTAGGCTGTCGGGGCTGAATGAATTATATACCAGACACAGGGGTACTGCCTTTACCCTTTTCCCTTCCTTTCTTGGTAGAGAGTTCAAATATTAGAAACCAGTCCAAGCATTCTGAGAGAAAACAACAGAGGGGTTTGGAGACTACCAGTCCCTTTGCATTCCCTTTCCCTGGTAGACAGGATCACAGCACTGTGGGGACAGTGGAGGGATATGTCTGCCCAGGAAAGGTGGGCCCAAGGGACTCATTTTGCCACCACTATAAGTTGTTATTTTGTCATGAGCCCCAGCGTGACAAAATTAATTTTGCTTATGCTCTTGAGGAGCTTTGAGCTGGTCCTGTGTGTAAGAGCTTAACTTTAGTTGCATACTTTTGAAGTGAGTAGTTTTTAGATTGCATAAAAATTTGTGTTTTCTATTATTAAATATTAACAGCTTTTGTATTTTCAAGGCAGAACAAACCATTTGAAAAAAGAGGTTATATTAGACTGGAAAAGTATAAGTGACAAACATTAAATTTATAACAAGGCAAATTCTGTCTTTGTCAAATGTTAGTTATCTACAATAATATCCACAAGACATCCTTGGTTATGTGGTTTTAATTCTTTCCACTTGCCTATTGCATGTTCATACTATGTCATTGATCACTGAATAAAGATAAGTGAGGATAACTGTGTGTGCAAAGCTGGCTCTGAAGCTTTTTGAACCTTTCTGTCTTAAGAGTTATTCATGGTGCTGACTTACTCTCCTCTTTGAAGGATGCTGTTTCAGTGAGAGAGTCTCAGTGTTTGGCAGCTGGCTGCCAGCTGTTTTCTGTTACCCATGTGGTACAAAGAAAATGTAGAATACCATCTCTTCAACTGTTCTTTCATCACCATATTTATTTTTCCTCCCCATGGGAAACTGCACAAGAAAATAACACTAGGTCTGATGTGAAATCACTGCCAATAATTTAAAAGCAGTGAGACTCATAAAAAGGATAAGTTTATCCAATTAAGACAATTTATACTTAACTCCCCCACCCTTTATAAAGGACCTGGGTAATTCTTCATTAGTGTTACTTGTGTTGATGGGTAACTCTACAAAATTACTTTAGATAGATAAATGGAATGCAAGATATAAGCCATGTCCTAGACTGTGACTGTGTGACACCACTCCAGTAGTGTGCAGTTCTGTAGTTAGTATACTGTCCACATGAAGGATGTGATGTGTAAAAGATGCAAACTGCCACTGCTGCCACTCTGTTCCTTCCCAGCTCTGAGTGAGAAGCCTGAGGAACAAAAATGAGTGGAACCTCGTGCATGCTGGCCACTGCAACTGAAAGGGTTCAGGTCTTGAACAGGATTCAAATTAACTCCAAATCGAGGTTAACAATTTATTGTCTCCTTGTGAGCTGAGCATCTGTACCTCCATTATAGTTGAGATGATCCAGTCACTGAGACCCTGCAATACAATCTTGTTTGCCTCAGTGTAGATGGCTAAGGCAGGATTCCAAGGGCTTGAACTTAGACATCTCTTAGTTTAGAGGTGCTGTGAGATATTCTGCCTGACTGCTGCTTCTACTCTGCGTGGGTGAGAGTCTCCCATCAGTCCTGTGTCATACATGCCATTCATGCGGGCACGTTCAATATGCTTGAGTATGTCAAATGGCCCTAGCACCCGGTATAATTGAACCTCACCTCTAGCGACTGGTTGGCCCAGTAGTTTTTGGGGTTCCCTCTCTTGCCTGTATAGACTAAGGTCTCCACTGACAGTGGTGGAAGGCAACATGGGTGGGAGTGTATGTGCTTGGTTTGGTTGCCTAACAGTAAGCATGTGTCTCCATTAGGTATGTGCTGGCTTGTCCTGCCTCGCTCCAGCTGCTGGTCTGAGGGGGCTTCAGTCTCCTTTAAGTCCTCTGACAACTTGTCAGACCCGTGCAGACGTCTTGAAACATATGTAGGATATCTTAAATTGTGTTAGAAGTATGTATTTAAGCAACTATATTGAACTTTAAATTATTTAATCTTGAAATTAATTCAACCCTTTCATACAGTTTCAGTGAACCACATTTTTAATACCTGGTGCAGGTTTAGAGCAAATTGGATTAAGGTTGTGCTAATCTACCACTTTCTACCCAGTTGCACTTGCATGTTCCTTAGTCATGGAAGAAGATTAGGGACATGGCTTACTTGGTTCTCTGCATCTGGTGGTAGATTTTATGTATAGTGGTCGTTGTAGAGATAATTTTCTTTAGTGCTTAGAAATCTAACATTGAATTTCCCATTGTTACAGCTGGTATAAAAAGGTACTTACTTCTAGCTTTAGCTGTATTTCTGTTTAAAAAATAAAACGAACAAACCCACTCAAACTCCAAAACTGGAGATGAGATATTTTTACTTTGGTCTAGGGGTGTTGAACTAATTTGATGAGTGGAAGGCTCTATCTGATATTCTAGACATTTCATATCAGGAAAAAAATACTGGAAAGATAAAACTAAAAAATCTAATTTATTTACTGTTACTTTTTCAATTTCTGTTATTTACTTCTTATAGGTAGCACTAAATGAGCTAGTCCATCAATGTAGTTATAGTGCTTCTGGACTCAGACTTGTACGTCTACTTGGCACTGCACTGTATAGTGTGGCCTTGCCAGCCCACGTCAGTAGCAGCACTACATGTCAAAACACATCCAAATCATGGGAATTTACAGGCTGAATTAAATTGTTCTGCAGGCCACATGTTTGACACCTCGTCATTTGCCAAATAATGTCTTTATTCTTCGTGCTAGCACTTTCCCTAGAAGCTTACCACTATGACATTTATTGCTGTTTGTGGCTCTAGTACAACTGTACAGTCTGTTGTGTACTGCAAGGCACATAGTTCCAATTATGATTTCCTGAGAAGGATGAATTTCAGTGCCCAAAAAAACCTCTCAAATCTGCCACTTATGATCTTTTTGAAAAAAACACGTGCTGCAAGATACTTGTCGGAGAAAAACTGAGATTTGATCATCTACAAAGCAGGTCTGACATGAAGGGATAATATAATTCTGTTCTAAGTCATTGAACAATGGTTTGCTATAATTGTATAGGTTCAGAATGGAGTCAGTTCTCCCTAAACTTTTGGTACTTTGCCCAATGGACCTAACCACCAAATGTTTTCTTGGGCTGCCAGTGGAAAAACATGGTGCTTCTGAACACAAGAGAGTGAAATTCACCCTGCCTAACTCGCGCGCCTCTAGAAAGTGATTCAGCCCATGTAGAGTAGGTATCTCCCTCTTTTCATGAGATAATAAGAAACAAAGATAAATGTTAAGTATTACACTTATTTGTCTCTTGAAGATGAGGAATGGCAGCATCCATGTTTTTGCACAATAATGTAGTCTGTTAGACCTGCAAGAGTTATGAAACCATGAAGAGTGTTCATCAATGCTCCACTAGCATTAGGTAGAGCACAGAGCTAGGATTCTTGACCCAGTTCTTTGGATTGTGTTTTCATTCAGCATTAGACATTGTATCGCACCATTTGGATTGCAGCATAGCAGTTGGGAGCCTGTGGCCCTTCTTCCCCCCCTGCAGTGGATGCCTTAGCCTCTGGGCTAGTCAGGCTTGCTTTTGTTTGTCCTCTTTCTGTTCCTGTGAATCTTCCATGATTTGCTGCAGTGATCTGGTTTCACATGGGAGGTCCTGCAAAATGCAAACGTACCCAGCAATCACCCCCTTGTCATTAAGCGCTCTTCTGGAAGACAGTGATAAAATCTTCAGGCAGAATATTCCCATAAATGAAATAAATGTTTCTTTCTTAGGTTAGGCATTCTGAGTATTATGTAGACAGCTAAGTGTTGTTCTACAAATTCATCAAGAACCAAGAAAATGGTTAACAAAGCATCTAATTAATAGATACGTCTAAATGTCAAAAAATAGACAAACTGCTGGATTCTGCTAGATCCTGCCCCCTCCTTTATTTTTAATATGGAAGATGTAACTCATTTATGTCTGGGATTCTACTGACAGATAAATTTCAACTTGATTCTGCTTATTCTGCTGGAAATCTTCATGGCAACTACTGTGATCATTTCAGCTAGGTCTACTGAAGACTGCTGTATGAGAAAGAAAGTAGGTACCCTTAAGAATAAAAAATACCTTTTTTTTGGTGTTAAAAATATTAGATTTTTCCTGTTGATAAGTTACTGGTGACTCCAGTATATAACTTCATATTACATGCTAAAGCTAGATTTGAACAATAAATAAAAGTACCATACTAAATATTAGCAGCCTTTTCTATCTTTAAGAGTGTAATGGGCCCTCTGCAAAATGACCTGTTGCAATTATACAGCACAGGGTTGTTTGAATATCTTATGAACAGGCATGGCAAATGTTTTATTTCTGTTTTGAAGAACAAAACTTAATGACATATGAAACATTAGAATACTGTGACTTGTATGTATGCAATCAATGCCTTTTTGAAGCCTGAGGTGGAGAAAGTATTCATCATGTATGCTGATTTGATGATAAAATTTTCTTTAGTCACAAGTACTCTCCCAAATCCCACCCTCGTTTTTCTACAACAGTACTTCTTTTAGGTAATAATGAAGCAAACGCGCTGTGCCATTGTGTTCCAGTGGAAGTATTGCTTGCTAGATAAAGTCGTGTAGTGTACTGTCCTCCTTCAGTCACTGTTTATCCACATCAGTAAACTCTGAAGGCTCAGGAAGAAAGTGTATATTTTGAAGGTGGAAAGAGGAGACAAGATGGCCATATTTCATTGTTGAACAGTGGTTGTATAACAGCTAATCTGGGACTACCTCATTTGTTTTTATTGTGATTGATGTGGTCTGACACTGGTGAACACCGTGGTGTGTTTCTGTCAGCTCTAATGGGCCAACCAGACATTGCATGCCACCCTTAGGATCTGTAACAGGTTGTACAGGATATTAGAAAGAAATGTATTGCTTTGTGTATTTCTTTGATTGTGATTTTTTATCCTCCTCTAGAATACTGCATATGACAGTACCATCGTTTTGAGCAATGTCAGCTTTCCTACTCGAATTCTGAAGTCATACTCGGTAAGAAAAGCATTGTTTTCTTTCATTAAATCAATTTCTTCTTTCATCTTTCTAAGTGCTAAGCTTCTTTAAAGCCAGGAACAGATCAGTGTAGGTAAGAGCTGAAAGAATAAAGACAGAAATAAGAGATATATCTTAAAATGTTTCCTTTTAGAATATTGCAAGATAAATGATAACTGCCGTGTATAATAGGAAGGAGACTACTTAATGACTTAGGGATAAATAGTGTAAACTGAACTGTTGTTCACTGGAGCTAATCATAGAATCATAGAATTGTTAAGGTTGGAAAAGACCCTTAAGATCATCGAGTCTAACCGTTAACCTAGCACTGCCAAGTCCACCACTAAACCATGTCCTCAAGCACCACGTCCACCTGTCTTTTAAATACCTCCAGGGATGGGGACTCAACCATTTCCCTGGGTAGCCTGTTCCAGTGCCTGACTACCCTTTGGGTGAAGAAGTTTTTCCTAACATTCAACCTAAATCTGCCCTGGCGCAACTTGAGGCCATTTCCTCTCATCCTATCGCTTGTTACTTGGGAGAAGAGAACGACCCCCACCTCGCTACAACCTCCTTTCAGGTAGTTGTAGAGAGCAAGAAGGTCTCTCCTCAGCCTCCTCTTCTCCAAACTAAACAACCCCAGCTCCCTCAGCCGCTCCTCGTATGACTTATTCTCTAGACCCTTCACCAACCTCGTTGCCCTTCTCTGGACACGCTCCAGCACCTCCATGTCCTTCTTGAAGTGAGGGGCCCAAAACTGAACACAGTATTCGAGGTGCGGCCTCACCAGTGCCAAATACAGGGGCACTATCACCTCCCTGGTCCTGCTGGCCACGCTATTCCTGATACAAGCCAGGATGCCATTGGCCCTCTTGGCCACCTGAGCACACTGCTGGCTCATGTTTAGGCGGCTGTCAACCAACACCCCCAGGTCCTTTTCAGCCAGGCTGCTTTCCAGCCACTCCTCCCTAAGCCTGTAACGTTGCATGGGGTTGTTGTGACCGAAGTGCAGGACCCGGCACTTGGCCTTGTTGAATCTCATACAACTGTCCTTGGCCCATCGATCCAGCCTGTCCAGGTCCCTCTGCAGGGCCTTCCTACCCTCCAGCAGATCAACACTTCCACCCAACTTGGTGTCATCTGCAAACTTACTGAGGGCGCACTCAATCCCCTCATCCAGATCATCAGTGAAGATATTGAACAGGACCGGCCCCAACACTGAGCCTTGGGGAACACCACTCGTGACCAGCCGCCAACTGGATTTGACTCCATTCACCACCACTCTCTGGGCTCGGCCGTCCAGCCATTTTTTAACCCATCTCAGAGTGCACTTATCTAAGCCGTGAGCAGCCAGCTTCTCCAGGAGAATGCTGTGGCTGATCTTCTTTTCACTTAAGCCAGCTGGACTTTTGCCATATTTTAGATCTGAAAAACATTGACTTCATGCATAGCTAATAGCATAAATGCGTTTTTTCCTCCCAGTGAGTTCTTTTCTATATGCAAATAGGAAATTTGGTGTTCAAATGCACTGTTAATAATTTGTGTGCTCTTCTTTGTTTTAGGTAATTGAGGTGATTATTGGAATTTCATCAGTATTTGGTGGAATAATTGCTTTGAATATGGATGTTCTAGTCTCAGGTCCATATCTTTCAGTAACGTTCTTCTGGATCTTAGTTGCTGTAAGTAGTGCAAAATGAAGGCACTCTTTTAAAACAATCTCTTTGATTTTTTTTTTTTTCATTTTTCCCCTCCCTACTGGAATATTTATTTGGCCCTAATACTAATTGGCAGTTGCTGCTTAGCAAATGAATTAGTGCTTCAATATACATAATATATTTATGCAATATGCTTGTTCTACTTTGATTTACAATACTTTGGTTCTTATAAAATGGTCTGATACATTTTTAGTCCGCAGTTCAGTAAAATGGAAATGAGTAATAAAACAAAGGTATTAGAAGTGAAGTGTTTTGTCAAACAAGTCCTAGGTTTTAGAATATTTCAGGCTGCAAAATAAAAAATTGAGTTTAGTTTCAGCGTGGTAGAATCCTTAGAACATCATCTTTAGCCTGTGAGCCTTAACTGTCTTAAAAGCCTGAGACAGTGATTGGTAACCCTGGTCACTAATAACAGTCTGTACCTAGGAGCAGTGGATTCATAAAGGGTGCTGTGCTACCCTGCTTGCCACAAATTGAACTGGTTGAGAAAGAAGACCATGAACATTAGATTTATATATGGCTACTATGTCTGGAAAATCCCTCAGCATGAAGTGGAAAAAGATCATAAACAAGTTTTTCAGGATTCAGAATTCACGAAGTTCAGTAGGGTTCATTAGGTTTTTATGTAGAAGTGTGAAGCTTTGAGGATAATCAGATTTCAGAATGTGTGGGTTTAATACATGATACTCATTAAATGCAAGTTAAATGAAAATTAGTTTTATTTCCATTTGACTAATTGGTTCCTAATACTGTCATAATAAGTCTATACTGTTTTACCTTTTCAGGAAATTTAGGATGTGATCTGTGACTAGTGGGAATCACTGTAACTCAATTGTAACTTGTGTGGTTTTGAAGTAGGTAAATATTTATTTTGTTATGCTTTTTGTTTAGTGCTTTCCAAGTGCTATTGCAAGTCATGTAGCTGCTGAATATCCAAGTAAATGTCTGGTAAGTGTGTAAAATTCTTGGATTTTGTCATTAGGGTGGAGTAATGCTAAGAAAGCCTTCCTGCGTGTGATACTGGGCACTACTCATAGTTGCTCACTTGTTTTTAGTTATTTCTACAAAATGTGACAGAAATATGGAGTACGAGTGTAAGCTGATATTCCTGAAAAGAAATCCAGTAGGTCCTTTGGAGACTTAATTCCATCAATTGTAGAAAAGAATTCAAAGGACTGTTTGTTGGGTTTTTTGTACTGGTTCCTTGGGAATTACTACAGGAAAACAACATACCTCATATGGTACACCCAGAACTGCTTTCATGTTCCTGAGCTGAGGTCCCTTCTGTTCCGTTCTCCTTTCATTATTAGCTGTGGTTTCTGAAAGAAGAAAATTAGGTGTGCAGGCTGCGCTGGACCTAGAACATAGTTTAAACAAATTCCTCATCTGCATGACTAGCAACAAGGACTAAGAATATTCAGTAGAGTGCATTTATTCCTTGACTGTCCCGGATGCATAGTTAAGCCTCCTTAAAACATCTGTTCTAAGTTATAGTCATGCAACCATATTTGAGTCAGTAATGATGCATGACCACAACTGAAGTCACAGTTTGATCCTGTAGGATGATATTTGAGTGAAAACTTGGCTGTTATTGTATTGAAATAAATTTGCCTCAAAGCACTCATTTATTTGCATAGTTATTTTAGGTTGTAAGTCTGCAATATCTGCTGTTAATTCTCATTATTTCATACAAACTGAAGAATAAATGATATTTCTACACTGGCTCTCTACATTGGGTATTGTTTCCTCTATCTGCATATGAAAGGCACTTTTAAAATCAAACAAGAACCCCATCATCCATATTAAATGGAAAATTAATTACAAAGCAACAGTGTTTTGGCTAGAAGCTTAATTTATTCAAAGCTTGCTTCTGTATCTCCATGCAATGTGGATGGCTCTTTAATATTTGTCTCATATGTGTAATCTTATAGACTTTTGCATACTTTTGTTATGCTTACTTCAAGGAGATAGAGCTCACAAACCAAAGTGTTAACTTGTTGTTATTCTTATTTAACATTTATTATCTTATTTTTTAGGTTGAGGTCCTGATTGCCATTAGCAGTGTTATCTCTCCATTGTTGTTCACAGCTTCTGCATACTTATCCTTCAGTATCATGCAAGTTGTTGACATCTTTAAAAATTATCCACCTGCTGTTAAAGTACGTATTTTTATGCAATTGAAAAATTAACATCTACCTATTACATAGCAACACAAGAATTGATTAGGAAGTATAAGAAGACAAGGTACTGCATTATAAAGATTGAATAAAATGTTATAGAAATTATTAAAAAATTCTTATTTGACTAATGATATAATTCAAAGTGTGTTAAATCTGTTGCCACTCTGGAATTATAGTTTAAGGACGATGGGGTATTATTCTAAAGAATCAGTAAAAAATAATATGTAATATGCTGGATTCCTTGAGGTTTTTATAAATATGTAGTATATAAATTAAAGATTCTAGGTTTACTTGAAGAATACATTTTTCTGTTTCTTAGGATGTCTACTAACAGGTGGCATGTTGGGATTGTAAGCTTATACCTGGATTCATTCAAAGCCTGGATTGGGGCAGAGAAGAAAAAAAAGTTTGCAAATCTTCAATGATGTGAAGTGTTACCAGTGCATTGCTGAAGAGCTTTTTAGGGCTTTACCGTCAAAGTGTTCAGCCATCTGTGATGATTTTCAAAGAACCATTTATGGCGATTAAAATAGTGTCAGTAAGAGTCTTGACTCTTAGTACCCATTAGTCCTTAAGTAGTCTTGTAATTTTAGAAGAAGAGAGGGAAAATATTTATTTAACTGAGATCTTAGGGACTGGAAAACCAGCTTTTGAGTGTGTGATCCTGTTCTGATACTGGAGGAGCATAGTGTGTTGTTGGACCTCAGGAAGTGGCCAAGGCTTACATGCTCTCTTTAAGTAGCTTCTCCAGTCACACATGTTGGAGACAGAAGACTGGACTGTCTAGACAGTTGGTGTGACCCTGTAGAGCATTTCTTAGATTCTTATGCTACTTTGTGTCTGGATGCAGGAAGAGTGGGCTACTCTGCAAAGGAGGGTGAACAATGGAGCGGAAGGTGAGAGCAAGGAAGGCAAGGACAGTGACCTCATTGGCAAGGGGTGCAGTCCTACAGTACCCAAAAAAAGAAAAACAAGGCAGGTCCAGCCATGATAACCAGGTTCAGCCAATAGTTCAGTGATTGCCAGACAAGTCCATAGTAGTGAGGCAGATCCAAGGTCAGCCTGGAATTCAAGTCAGCAGGGCAAGGTCAGAGCCAGCAAGGCACAGAGCCAGGCCCAGGCATAGCTGCGACATTGCTCAGATCAGAACCAGCAGTGAGGCTCTGTATTTTAGAGGATGGTTTCCTCAATTCTGTTCTGTTTCTAGAGGAAAAGATCATTTGGCAAATTAACATTTTATTAAAAATTATCAATCTGTTCTACTTTGAGCAAACTCAGGCACTCAAATTTTAATTGAACCTTCATGCTGAAATAAACTGTAAATTATAATTTAAGTTAAAAATGAAATCCAGGTACAAATCTCAAGGGGTGGGAGCAGCAGAAAAAAATTCATTCAAGTAGTTAACAACATAGTTAATGTCTCTATTTTCAGCAATCTTATGATGTACTCCTGTTGCTTCTGATGTTGATGCTGCTAATTCAGGCATGCCTTACTATTGGAACTGTAATACAGTGTGTAAATTACAAGACAAAAATGAAACTACATGATTCATCATGGACAGCATCACAGGTTAAAAAACAGGAATACAGAACAACAGAGGTATGTATTTATACCCATCATAAAATTTAAATTCTGTATTTAAAAAGATATTGTTTGTAATGTTTCCTGTTACTTAATTCAGATCACAATTAAAACCTGCTCTGTAAAACTGTAAAGATGGTAATGCACTGCTGAATTTTGTAATAAAGAGATAGTATTTTGCTGGTTAAATGATAACTGGGGCATGACAGACTCAGCATCTGTAAATCTGTCACAAGTTCTGTTAAGAGAAAAACAGTTGTAAGGTTAAAGCCCCTTTTTGTTCTTATTTGTAGTATGGGCTCCCAATTATAGATGAGATTCATCATCATACTAAGATAAAATGATAATCCTTTTGTGCTACTCCACAGGATGCACATCCATAATTGCTATTTATATGTCAGAATGAAGTTATAGAAAAGATGATGGGCCTTGCATGACCATGTTCTGATGAGATAAGTCATCTATTAAGAAAAGAATGGATTTAACCCTTTCAATGCAATCAGAAGTTTTGGGCTATGGAATGAGAGTACTTGATATAGTTGTATATTTCCGAGGCCTGCTGTGGGGGAGTGAATTTACTAAGCCAAATTAGTTCTCTTAAGTTCCCTAAACTGTGAATGGGAAGAATTAAGAACCTGGAGCGTAGGAACAACAATGGGCAAGCTGAGTGAGTGGCTACCTGTGCCGGACAGTATGAAGAAGTGCGCAGAGGAGCCAGGTCTCTCCATGTCCTAACTATACTACCAAAGTTGGTGATAAAGATCAGAATTGGTATTTCCCTCCATTTCCCTTCTGCACTTACACGTTCAAGCTATCCTTTCAGATACAGATTTGGCAGATACTTTTTTTAGAGCATGGTGGTGCCAGTATTACTGTTACCACTTTTCATATAGTCATTCAGGGTTAGAGAGCTATTTCAGGGACTGGGGGAACCCAGCTTTCTTCAACCCACGTAGGTTAACTACATCCATCTCCTAGCACAGCACTGTAGCCCTTAGGCTTTCCTCACCTCTGCTGTACAGAGCAAAATGCTGTATTCTTAAAGAACAGGACAGAGTAACTCAACATTAGCTGGATGCTTACTGCATGGCCCAGCGCTAGAAAGAGCGCTGGATTCCGGCGCTGCTCTAGAGCGAGCATCTGCATTGAAACAACACTGGATAGAAAGCATTTGGAGCAGGGACTGGAATTCAGTCAAGTCGTTATACAGCTGGTAATGGAAAGTGGAAGCTGTGGATTTAGGTCCCCTCAGGCTGCTGAGGGCGTTCGGTGTAGGTTGCTTATTTTCTGGATTGGTGTCCTGAGAGTTACGTTCTGTACAGAAGATGAAGCACAGCAGCACTTCCACTGCTGCCAGTCACATTTTGGAGCATAGGTCGTGGAATGGCTAAACAGATCTTTTCCAGGGGTTATTTACATAAGCATGCCTAGTTTGTGAGTCACTGAGAAATTAGGTGCGAGTTAAATGCTGAAAGGAGCACTTTGCACAGAAAAGCAACCTTTTTGCTTACCTTTTAGTATTTAAACACATGAATAACATTACAGGTGAAGTCGTAGGTCTCTTTGGCTTCTCAGAAGTCTGTGTTCTTAGGCAAGACCTTAGTTTGCCTGCATGTATGTAGATAAATCTTGCTTCAGTTGCACTGTAGGGGGCTACTTCTGCCTTTGGGTTTAGAGATTTAGATGCTAGGGCTTTCAGTCACATTGAAAAAATCTTGAAAAAACGTGCTAAGTAACATGTTTAAAATAGGAATTTGGCCAAGTTTATTTGACCTAAATGTCTCAAGTATTATACAATTTACACTATTATATTTTATATCATAAATGTGTACTATACAATATACAAAACTATGCAATTTACAATGTAAAGAATATTTTAATAGCTCGGACTGTAACTATTCATGTTTACATTCTCCTAGATTCTCTCAGATACTTATTTGCTTGAACTTCAGGTTTTTAACCAAAGCATTGTTTCATGTTTCCATTTGTCTGAAATTTGTTTACTTTTAGGTTTCCAATAATACCCTAAAGGATTTTGACAAAGACAAAGCCTGGAAAGCAGTTGTGGTGCAGATGGCTCAGTAGTTTGGATTCTGCAAATGCAGCCAATACAGTACAATCCCATACAGTAAATCGACTGTTTGAATTAAGGCTTAAAAACTTTTCAGTTTATAAACAGCAATATAGTTACAGCAGTAGGAGCCAAGGAATAACACAGTAAATAATGTGTCTTTCTAATAAATTGAAATATATTGATAATATTGTTAACACATCTGTCTTTTCTGTTGGTATTTGTATTCTAGTGTTGCTTTAGAAGATACCTGTAGAAAAAAGGTAATGAGTCACATGGATTTATGCTGATGGCAAAGTACAATATGACAATATGTAGTAGGCTTCGTGTATTTGCAAGAGATTGTTATAACTGCAGTTATGCAGTCAGTGTAACTGGTAAATGCTTTTGTAAAGTTATGAATACAAGTCATGATTGATATTTTTGCTTATACTTCACTTTTGTAGGAGTTGTAAAGTTATTTTGCATCTCATTGCTTTTATATAAATAAAAGTCTTTATTATGTGGAAACTCCAGAATGTGGATTGACATTCTAATTGGAGAGGTGAAAACAGAATATTCTTTCCCATTAAGCTTCCATTTCTGGAGTGTTAAAGAGAGAAGGGGCTTTTTCTGAGTGGCCAGGCACAAAATCTACTAGCCAAAGCAAAAAAGACACCCCAACAAACAGAAGCAATCAGCCAAATAACAGGAGATACTACTGATATTAAGGGAGTTTTTTCACATACGAAAATGTATTTTTAGGTATATTACTTTTAATTTATTTATTTTGCTAACTATCTTTAAAACTTGTAGAACCTAGCTGCCTATAAACAAGGGATATCCCCCATACAGATTGCCTTTTCCTCCTAGCTGAATTATGTGTGTGATTGTGTAGATTTCGAACACTATAAGCATTTCCATGTTAATAGGCTTTTTGGTGTAACTAGAGAGATGGCTGCTGACAAGGTGGTGGGTTTTTTATTGTTTTTCTGTTTTTATTGTTTTATTGTTGGTTTTTGAAAGGTTCTAGACTTTGAAGTTCATTCTTTTTTAATCTGAAATAACCCAAATCATTTGTTCAGAGCATGCTGCAAAGCTTACCTCTTTGCTTTTGGAGAGGGGAAATGAAGAGAGAGAAAGGTATGTACAGTGCGGAGCCCTTCAGGTATACTAGCATCTTTTCTTTTGGTTTTGGGAAAGCTGACAATTATTACGGCATTTTAATACATAGAGAATACTCTTTCAAGTTTAGAGCAGTGCTTCTTAAGAGCATGAATACAGCAATGTGTCCGTTCACCTAAAATAGTCTGTGTTTTTGGTCCGGACTAATACATCAGCAACCAGAGGATGCAGCTGCTGTTTCGTTAAATACTGCCAAATCTCATGCCTCTACTGGTGGTGCTTGTGTAAACATTCTCTCAACAAGGCAGATAAATATCTGCTACAATCTTATTGTATTTATAAATAGAAAAAGTTAGTTTTCAATTGTACACTATTTTTTGAAAGTTGCAAAGAAATAGTGACAGTTCTACCTAAAAATAACCATCCAAACAACTTTCTAAATATCATGCATGGATTGAAACTGGACAAAGACTGTAGATAGTGTAGAAGTTCTTCATGAATCACTGCAAAGTGAAAAGATAGTCATATGTAGAACAGTGTGAGTGTATCTTAATGGTTTGCTTTCTTTTATGTGGTAACCTTCATATAACTGGATCTGTATCTTCAAGAGATCATATGTATCTTTTCTGTCAAATGATGATTGGCTTTGGTTATCCAGAAGGTTAGATATAAGTAGATGTTACTTCTATTACTGACCTCGGTTGGAAAAGAAATTAATGGGAAATTGCACATTCTGAAGGAATTTCCTTTCCACAAAATGCTTATACTAACAAGGCGCTGAGGGTCTTTAACCTCCTTTTGAGTCAAATGGTTTGAGGTGCTCTCCTCCAAACAGTAAGAACCTTTTAAACAGCTACTGATTTCTGTTTTGCTATGGCTAGGAGTGGCTAGGAAGAACCCAATGACGGGATATAGTAGGGGATATTTACCTTTCTTTTGGGGAACTAAAGTATTTTATTAAGAGGTGAAGAAAATAGCATTTATCAAAAAGAAAGAGGAAAACTAAATAAGCTAAATGAATTGATTAAATTAGAATTTGGATTGATGCTGAAGTAATGATTGAGATATATGACTGTGTCTGAGGTTTTTTAGTCTTAGATTAACAAGGGGAAGGATTAGAGAGGAATAAAAGAAGAGGTCGTCATAGAGCTACCAGGCATAGATTCTGCTTTCCAGTGAAGATGAACAACCCTGGGCTCCCTGCCTGGCCATGGCTCCCTTCCTGCCCTGTTCAGCACAGTGGGGACTGCACAATCTGCCAGGTGCCAGGACTTTTCCCTGCACACCCATTAAACTAGGAGCCCCACCATGGATACTGCTCTGAAGGCTGAATTTTCTTATCCCATGCAAGAAGGAAAATCATGGAGGTAAGAGGCAGGCTTTTAAAATCATAATTAATGTAGGTCTAGCTGCTGACATGAAAATCCTTGCTCCAGCAGTGAAAGCTTCACTGTAAGTCTCACTCTGTGGGTAAATGCTTTTGCAATTCAAAGCAACACCCTCTGTGGCCCCTGCTACTGTCAGCCCTTCTTTGCCAAGTGCTTTTGTGTGTTGGTGTTTGACACAATAAATCTTGCTTGCTTGTAACTTTAATTAGGGTATGCTGGTAGATGATCTGTTTCCACAGCACAGCTGGGAAGCCTGTTCAAGGGACAAAAATCACAGTCCTCTCTGAGGTCAGCTTGGTGAGATAACAGTGTATGTGCCATGCTATAAGGGTTTCTGCTTGGAACCTGGCGGAGAGTGCCCTTTCCTGCCTTGCTGGGTTTCAGCAGAATTAATGCCATGGGCTACTGCTTAGTTTATACCAGGAGTTAGGGTCCTAGCTTAAAAGAAAAAAAAAATAGCCTTAGGTAAAATAAACAAACAAATCTGGCTGAAGCATCTTCTGGAAAAAAAAAAAATTGTGTGCACCTGGTACACGAATCCCTCCTCAGCTACCAATTTAGCTAGGAAATGTGAGGAAAGCAGGAGGGGAACATTACAGGTCTAAGAGCATTTTTTAATCCTCTCTGCTCCTGCAGGCAAATTTCTTGTAGCATCTCACCTGGAACAAGAACACACAGTTGACTATTGATATATATATATTTTTGTTCTTTTTAGTAGTAACCTGCCTTATAAGAACAGACAGGTGAGGTGGAAAACTGCAGTTAGGATCCAATTTATCAAGTGTCACCTTTGGTACTTCTATCTACTGTTGTTCTGTTAAGACCTGTACCTAGTTATGGTTAGAAAAGCAGTATGTCTGTATTTTCATTGGCCCTAAGCTCCTGTTGTGAACCTGGGCTTTAAAATACCTCTGGTGCTCAATTAGAATGAGGGATCTGGAAGAAGTGGTACAATGCCTACCCCACGACAGGAATACAGACCTCCCTTTCACTCCAGAAATGTCTCTGTGTCAAATGGATTGTGCATGCATGTTTTTATATGTACATGGATGTTCTGCATGGACAGTTTTGAGTTGATATGAGTTTTTTTAGATCTTTCCTACCATTTATCTCCAGCAGCTGAAAGGGGAGATTTTTACAGGGTGAATGCACTGATCAAACTCAGTGCTGAAAAGGGTTGTCTCCTCTGGCCTCTTCCCTTGTGCTACCCATGGCTGGTATCTGATTAAACTGGCAGAAAATTTATCGATTAAAAAAAAAGAATAGTTTCCTGTTGATTTAGTTAACCAGCTTAGCACACTGCAAACTCATAGTGGCCCTCTAAGATCTTTGATATGTCTTCATACCAACTGGAGGCAGAACTGGACTTCTGCCTCATTGGAGGTAGGTCACCAGAGTATTTGTCTTTCATTAGTACTTCCTTTGTCCTATCCCATCACATTCCTTGCCTATGTTTTGCCTTGGTCATATGCCCCTTCTCTTCTCCACTCTCTGTTTGAAAAAGTAGACTTGTACATGATCCGTACCAGGAATTACAACTTTAGACTGACCATGTAATCAGTTGGTTTGTGTGTAGATCGCTGTCAATTATAGTTGGAGATAAAGGAGTTTCTCAAATAAAAATTGCAAGTTTTGTGATCTGGGTCTTGTGTTTCTGAAGAGACTCCATGAGATCAAAATAATGAAATCTAAATTAGTTTCAGAAACTGGAGTAGTCAGGCTTCCCTGGCAACTGATTTAGTTTTATAATAATTTCCTGTTTTTTCAACTGTTAGAAGTATTTTTGTTTGTTACTCAGTGCGAAGTCCCTCAGGGAAAAACTGACAGAAGAAAATGTTAGTATCATCCATTTTATGAATAATAGTATCTTAGATAAAGTATCTTCAAAAGATGAGGTTTGGATAATTTTTTCCCCCTTCTCTGGTGTTACCTGTCTAATGCTAATATGAGCTATTTCACAGTAAACTGTTTTTCTGCCCCTATATTTATAGGGAAAACAGCCAAGGACTGAAAAAATGATAGAGCTGAATGTGTTACGATGAATCAGATTTATGTGAAAGGAAAACCATGCCTGCTAGCTTTAAGCAATGAAGAAAGAAATGCCCATGGAAACTATTGGCTAATTACTTTCTAATCAATGTTGTGTCAGTATCAAGTTAGAGCCATCAAATGTAAGCAAAAATTTCTTGTCATACTTCCTTTTTCAAGACAGGAGAAGTCTACAGGTATAAAATATCCTTATGTAATGTTTACTGGAGTTTTCCTCGGAGTATTTTTTTAAACATTTATTTCCTACTTAACCTTTCTGTTTCATTTGTTCAGAAGTTATAACCTCTTTACTGAACAGGGTTATAATTATTCTTTTCTGTCCTGTAAAGATAACTTGTTTCTGGAGAAAAAAAAAACCTGATGCCGAATTTCTTTTTTTTTTTGAATAATTTTTCCCCTAGCTGACTCTGTTTTTAAAATCTGATGCAGCTCCTAATCCAAGAAACACCTTTTATATAGATGCTTGGTAGTGGCCATTTCCTCAAAGGCCAGAGTGTTTAGGTTTAAATAGGCTCTGTTCTTTTGTCCTCTGCTTATTGTGAGCCATGGAGGCTGAAATCCAAATATCCAGAGTTTGTAGGGATTCTTACCATGTGTATGTTCTAGAAAGGGAAAATAAGAGTGTTAAAACACTGTGTGCATAGGCTGATTTGCTGTTTTGTATTGCATGGTTTTGTGCTTTATGCTGTCAGACTTTGGGCATCCAGGAGGAACTTGGAAGTGTATTCCTGTATTACCAGCTCTGCTTTCCAGCAGCTACAAGAGGCCAAGTGCTTCTGCAGGGGCTGAGTTGCTAGAGGTTGCCCCAACATTGCTTGTTTTCAGAAGTGCCACCAGAGGGGAGATGCGGATGGAGTGCCTCCTCCCTCCGTATCTCCTACCTCTGTGCCTCTACACTGTCTGTAGAGGGTGTAGCCTGTCTTTCCTACTGGCCTCTTGACGGTGCAGGGATTGTGACTGATTCTTGGTTGTTCCTGGGCTCGCCATTTAACGAATAACCAGGATTAATATCAGCTACCCTGAAGCTTGTTTTTCTAGACAGAGGCCTTGACTCACTCAGGCTCAGTTCTGAGGGTATGTAATCTTTGCCAGCAGTCCTGGTTTAAATTATTCATCATGTTCTGCTGCTCATTTACCCATTTCCATTGAAGTCTATGGAAAGAGTCTCATTTATTTCAGTATGGTTCGTCTTGGAGTTTTTGTATTTATTTTTATGTTCTTTCCAACATCTGATTTATATAAAAAGTTACATAAAGTCAGAATGATTTTATCTGCATTACATAAACACTGAAGTTCAAGATTGAAATGGGAAGGAAAAAAGATAGCATTAAAACTTCAACCTACGCCATGCTGTCTGCTACTACATTGAGTTTCACCAGGACACCTGTGATGCTTCAAACTGAGCTGCCTAAAAAGCCCCAAATCACTCAAAATGCACAAAACCACTTTGTTCTGAAGACGTTTTAAAGCTGCATTGGTTTTCTTATTCAGTTTACAATGTGGCTTCGCACTGTCAGTTCAACTGAAGGATTGAGATGCTACAGCACAGGACAGCAGATATGGTGTTAGCTTAAGCCGGCATTGTTGCCGCTTACAACATTTTCAAAACCTATCCTAGACTTCTCATTTTTAGAGGGTTACATAGCATCACTTTGTTGATAGCTGCCACTCTGCCAGTCTTTCCAGTCTTCCCCATATCACTTTCATTTGCTGGTCCATGCTTGTCAAGAAAAGACTTTTCCTAGATTTGGTGAGAAAGGAGAACATGGTGAGAAGCAACTTTCCTATTTTCTGTGACTCAACTTATTTTTATTTCTTGTTTGGTCCTGGTGTTAATACAGTCTAAAATCTGAAATCCTACCCTGCTGACCTCAGCTGAAATTTTGATAGTTGGGAAGCAATTTTTATTTCAATCCTTCCAGATGGTTAAGGGTTACTTTCTGTTCTAGAAACTGCTGGTGTCCTCGTGTGCAGCATCTCCTGTGTGTTAACCTCCATTTTTTGTATGTACCGTGACACAATACTTCAATACCTATTCTATTCATAATCTGATCCATAGATCTACTATCTAATCACAGAGTATGTCTGTCTTTCTAAAATCCAGTCTGTCCTAATAATGATGCACTAGGCCTTTAAAGGTGAGCCGTAACTGTCCTCACGGAGTATAAGAGAATCCCCTCCCACCCAACAATCCAAAGCCGCCCCCCCCCCCCCCCCCCCCCCGATTATTATTGTCAGAATGAAGTAGACCTAGTGGTAAATAATCCAAGAAGATTTTGGCAATGTGTTTTCAATTAATAGCATGGCTGAATTGGTTTTAATATACAGTGAGGTGGAGAGCTGAGAGCTTTTCATACAACTGGATATAACATTGCTTTCCACAGAGGCAATTGGGTCTGTTTATTGTCACTTGTGACTGCTTGCACTGAGGAAGGTTTAGTATTTAAATCTTACTTTGACTCATTGGCAGGTGGGGTCTTCACACAGTTGAGAACAAGTGAGCAGGACAAGGGGCTTCAGCCTGTGTTCTTTCTAATGGGGTAAATCCTAAATGCATTACAGCTCTTTAGGTAAGGATAACTTCTAATTCACTTATTAGCATTATTCCTTTAAGCAACCATGATTGAAAAATATTGTGGGCATAACAGAAAACTAAATCAGATAAAATTAATATTTTTTTATTGCTAAAATTAAAGGAACAAAGTATTTCAAGTATTTAGCTGCACTCGTAGCTGTGATCTGGTGGAAAAAAAGGGTAAATTATATGCATTGCAGTTCACATTAGGGAAATTGGTTCCTAAGAACTTGCCTTTAAATGCTCTTCTCTTTTTTAGGTCATCTAATTTTCATCTGCATGAGGAAACAAAATTGGTTTATGTAAGCCCATAGTAAACTCAGGACACTGTGTTTTTGCAGTGTTGCTTTATTTACATTCCAGTGTTATTAATATTATTATATAGTTGTGGGAATATGTGATGATAACAAAATCAGTATATACATCTGAATTTGAGAAATGTAATTTTTTTTTTTTATTTTTAGACAATTTAATCTAAACAAAGTCAGATCTTATAGAAGTAAATCATCACAGGGTTTATGCTCTTCCCTACCTAACAGTAGTCAGCAACCTCAGAGTTCACATAAAAGTGTTTTGTATCAAATATGAAAAATTCTAGATCTCCAAGTGTTTCAGTACGTCAGTATTAATGTAAGTAGTAAAACTGAATAAATAGATAGACGTAGTCCTTAGCACAGAAATGACAGAAAATTTTCCAGTACTGCTTTTTTTTTATTGCTGCTTGGATTATAGTTGCTTTTGCTTCTTTTCTTCTATAGGGCTAAATCATAGAAATGCACAAGAACTACTTTCTACCCCAAAACCAGACAAATACAATTTGGTAAGATTTCTAGAAAGGCAATTAAGGTAAATATGTTTGGTAATTGATTTACTCTTAATTGCAAAAACCCCATAGTTGCTAACAGCTCCAGTTCCTCTGAGCTTTAAGTTCTTAAAATTATGGATTGTCTACAAAAAGGTTGGAAAATTGTGAATATGCTTTCTTTTTCCCCCCCCTCCTTTTCCTTTTTCCTTTTTTTCCAAGAGGATTTTTTTTGAACACTCAAGTTTGTAGCTTTATCTTTAATAATTTCATTAACAATTTAAATAATGTTCTAAAATAATTTTCTTTAATAATTTGTAAATATTTTTTCTTTAATTTTTTTCTTTAATAACGCATGGGGCTTTCAGCAACCTAATTTGGAAGTAGATGATCTTTAAAGGTTGCTTCCAACCCAAACCATTCTATATTTGTATGATTCTAATTTTAGGAAAAGAAAGTCTTTAGCATCTGTGGATTGTAGCCAGTAATTCATATGAGTTTAAGGATAAAGAGTGGAGAAAAGGCTTCCTTGTACAAGTGGTTTTGCAGGATGGTAAGGGTGGTCTGTATTGTAGTTGTGAAGATCCTGGGAAGAATGGTATGGTACCTCACCAGCCTCTCTGATGCGGATGAGAAAAATCTCTTCACTCCCTGCCCTGCGCCACAGCTGTTTGTTTACCTTCAGTCAACTTAGGTACTCATTTCATTTCAGAGTAGGCTTGTTTAACTCACTAATGCAGCAAATAGATTTTTTTTTTTTCTTCTTGGATTAATTTAATTCATTCATTTTTGATGAAATGAGTGCAAGAGTCTGTGCAAATGCAGAGGGAAGAGTGAAATTGTGCGACTGAATATGAAGGGGTGTCGTGGTTTAACCCCAGCCAGCAACTAAGCACCACGCAGCCGCTCGCTCACCCCCCCACCGGTGGGATGGGGGAGAGGATCGGAAGGGCAAAAGGGGAAAACTCGTGGGTTGAGATAAAAACAGTTTAATAACTAAAGTAAAATAAAAATAGAACAGTAGTAATACAAAGCAAGCGGTACACTGTACAATTGCTCACCACCCGCCGACCGATGCCCAGCACGTCCCCCAAGCAGCGATCGAACCCCTCCCCGGCCAACTCCCCTGCTTATATACTGAGCATGACGTCACGTGGTATGGAATAGCCCCCCGCCCAGTTTGGGTCAGCTGCCCCGGCTGTGCCCCCTCCCAGCCTCCCGTGCCCCTGGCAGAGCATGGGAAGCTGAAAAGTCTTTGACCAGTGTGAGCACCACTTAGCAAGTACTTAGCACTACTTAACAAGAACCAAAACATCAGTGTATCATCGACATTGTTCTCAACCTAGACCCAAAACACAGCCCCATACCGGCTACCAGGAAGAAAACCAACTCCATCCCAGCCAAAACCAGGACAAGGGGAAAGAGCCAGGAAGGAAGGAAAGAGGAGAAATAAGCTGTTATTTTGGTTCAGACATAACGTGAATCCTTAGCACTTAGATAATATTAAAGTTAGGTGAGAGGAGTCCATACTACAAGTGATTTACTACTGAATAATAAAAGCATTCATGTTAACAGTTCCTAGTGTTATTTACTAACAGTATATAACAGGTCTTAAATACTTAGCTAAATTAACTGGACCTTTTCTGAATTAAAACTGGTTGACTGTGCATAAGGAAAAGGATAATTTGAATTAGGAATGTATTAAGTAGTAGAATAAGGTAGGGAGTATCTTTTAGTAAACTGCTCTGTCTCTTAGGAATGCCTGTTATGCTGGAGAATCTTGTGGTTGCCAGTTTTAATTGTTGTATGCGAATCAGGTTCTCATGGAAGAAGCAGTTTCACATCCTTCCTTACCTCTCCCACGCTTGGTTCCAGCCATGCATTCCTGTCTTGTCCTGTAGGATCTTGTGTGTCTATCTGAGCTAACTCGCTAGCTGACCCAAAGGAAGCTGTTCAGTTTATTGGGATGGATTAGTTTTCTGATAGGTCAACAAATTGAATCATGTTGGCAGGTAGTCTGATGAGCAAGGTTGAGATTGAAGGAAGTAGGGGTAGCAGGACTATGCCTTTCTTTTGCAGCAGCAAGCAGCTAGAATTGGCTAATGATTGTATCATATAATCAGAGCACGAAACGAGATCCTTTTAGTGGAATTGCATGCTTTATAAAAATACATATTTCAATTCTTTTGTGTGTCAATGTTCTATATTCTGTCTCATTCTGGGTACTATGACATGGTGATGAAGTCAGAGCAAATGTATATATTTGCGTATGTATGTGTGTATTTTTTTTTTTTTTTTAAAGATTAGACTGTTTAAATTTGAGAAATTTACACTGGTATGCTTGAGCAAATCCTCCTACCCTCTTTCCCCACTCTTAGGGTATTTGCATGGAAGATGAAAAGTGATATTTTTATGGGTAAGTCTTTTCATTCTTTGACTGTTTAACCAGGAATATTTTTATGTACCTACAACTTAATGCAGGAAGGTACTGAACACTTGCCCATATCTGCTGAAGTGCCTTAGTATGTACCGTATAAAACACGTGTAGCTCTATTGAAGTAATTAAACTATTACCATAAAAACAGGTGCTAAAATACTGGGTTGAGTTGGGTTCAGAAAACTCAACACCTTGCAACATCAAATATAGTCAGACACTTTCTGCTGTTTCACTGTATATCTTCACTCCTGCAAGAAGATATGTATAAGCAAAATCTGTTTTAGATACGCTGGTGAAATCCAGAGTAATGCTTTTATCATGGTATTAGAGAAAACAAAAATATTAATCTTCAAAATACGTTGTTTACCCTCAGAATCTTTCAGAAAGGTGAGGTAGATTCGTTAGTCATTCAGCTATCCAGCACTAGTGTTTCAGCATAATTTGCCTAACTAAAGAGTTTGGCCTTAAAGAGGCAACCCTTTCTTTCTGTTGCATGAGAGAAAAGAACAAAATTTTCTAGCTTTTTGAAGCAAGCTTCTTTTATTAAGTTGCACAAGTTCCATGCCTGTTTTAGTTTTTATGATGCCTTTGAGATGGATCAGCTAGTGGGTCTTAGTCATAGCCTATCGTTTATTTGAAAAGTGCATGCATATTTTTTTTTCTTACTTTTCTAAAAGCTATGCTGCTCACCTGTACTACAGCTGAAAATATGTTAATCCTCTGAAGCCAATGCCTTCCTTTTTTAAATTTTCAGGCTAAGAGATGCCCTGCCACTGAAGGATGTTGCTCGCCTGACAGATACTTCAAGCATAGCAAATAATTGGCATTGCAGGGGAAAAAAGTATTTTGGTTTTATAATTGAGGAACTAATTTAAAATAGTCTTATCTTACTGATATCATAGAATCATAGAATGCTTTGGGATGGAAGGGACCTTTAAAGGTCATTAGTCCAACCCACCTGCAATTGGCAGGGACATCTTCAACTAGATCAGGCTGCTCAGAGCCCCATCCAGCCTGGCCTTGAATGTTTCCAAGGATGGGGCATCTACCACCTCTCTGGGCAACCCATTCCGGTGTTTCACCACCCTCATTGTGAAAATTTTTTCCTTGTGTTCAGTGTAAATCTACCCTCTTTTAGTTTAAAACCATTACCCCTTGTCCTGTCACAGCAGGCCTTGCTAAAAAAAGTATCCCCATCTTTCTTGCAGGCCCCCTTTAAGTATTGAAAGGCTGCAGTAAAATCTCCCCGCAGCCTTCTCTTCTCCAGGCTGAACAACCCCAGCTCTTTCAGCCTTTCCTCATAAGAGAGATGCTCCATCCCTCTGATCATTTTTGTGGCCCTCCTCTGGACCCACTCCAACAGGTCCATGTCTTTCCTGTGCTGAGGACTCCAGAGCTGGACACAGGACTCCAGGTGGTGTCTCACCAGAGCAGAGTAGAGGGGCAGAATCACCTCCCTGGACCTGTTGGCCACGCTTCTTTTGATGCAGCCCAGGATACAGTTGGCTTTCTGGGCTGCGAGAGCACATTGCCGGCTCATGTCCAGCTTTTCATCTACCAGTACCCCTAAGTCCTTCTCCTCAGGGCTGCTCTCAATCCCTTCATCCCCCAGCCTGTACTGATAGCCGGGATTGCCCTGACCCAGGTGCAGGACCTTGCCCTTGTCCTTGTTGAACCTCATGAGGTTCACACAGGCCCACTTTTCAAGCCTGTCCAGGTCCCTGTGGATGGCATCCCGTCCCTCAGGCGTGTCAACTGCACCACTCAGCTTGGTGTCATCTGCAAACTTGCTGAGGGTGCACTCAATTTCGCTGTCTATGTCTTCGATGAAGATATTAAACAGCACTGGCCCCAGTACAGACCCCTGAGGGACACCACTTGTCACTGTTCTCCATCTGGACATTGAGCCATTGTCCACTACCCTCTACATGTGACCATCCAGCCAGTTAACTATCCACTGAACAGGCTGCTCATCAAATCCATATCCTTCCAATTTAGAGAGGAGGATACTGTGGGGGACCGTGTCAAAGGCCTTACAGAAGTCCAGACAGATGACATCCGTAGCTCTTCCCTTGTCCACTGATGTAGTCACTCCATCATAGAAGGCCACTAGGTTGGTCAGGCAGGACTTGCCCTTGGTGAAGCCGTGCTGGCTATTTCGAATCACCTCCCTGTCCTCCATGTGCCTTAGCATAGCTTCTAGGAGGATCTGTTCCATGATCTTCCCAGGCACAGAGGTGAGGCTGACAGGTCGGTAGTTCCCAGGGTCCTCCTTTTTACCCTTTTTAAAAATGGGTGCAATATCATGTGCTAAGGAAGATCCAAGATAGTTGACTACGAGTAAGCAGTACACAGAGCAGTTATAAGGTCAAAGAGTTTGAAGGAGCACGTACTGCACTGAATGCGTAATTTATAAGAGTACATACTTTTGCCCTAGGCTTCTCCAAAGCTCTATTGATGAGTCCACTGCATTAGTGAAGCAGCTGAAGTTTTTTTTTAAAACCTTGGCCAGAGTCACCAGCACTGATTTTGCACCACTAAAGGCTTAGGGGGACATATTGCTGCTAAATTTTCACTGTTGTTGAAGTGGAAAATGGCCACAGTGCATAGGAGGATCTTAGGAGGTGTACACAGTTACTAAAAAAAAAAATTCCTCCCTTTTTTTACTTCCACCCAGAATAATGGGTTGTTTCACTGGCCTTCCCCAGGGTCTAATTTCCTCCTTTTCATTAGGAGGATTGTTGTAGAGATTATGCAACAGTGCAGAAAGTATGGGCACAGATTTACTGTCTTCCAAATGTGTAAGCCCACACATAAAAAACTTTAACATTCACTTAAAAAGTTCTGTAAGTGGCATGTGAATAGCATTCTGTCTCTTAAAATGTATTTCAAATAAATGAATGTTTGATGATATAAGGAAGAGGAACTTGGCAGGGTTTTAATTTTAGAGCTTGATATAGTTCAGAGAAATGTCTTAGAGTAAGGAAGCTGGTGCCAGTCCACTGCCCAAACTGAATATCTTTTTCTATATTAGGTTGAGGGTTACTCAAAGGATTGATTTACCAGTGTTTCATTTCCAGAGGGCAAGGAGGGAGTGGAACTCCTTTACAATTAATGGTTTGTTTAAATTTAGTGAAAGAGAACTTACAATAGTGTGATTTATTTTAGAGGACTTCTGGAATACAGCAGCTTCTGTATTCTCCTTCAAGTGAGTTGTTTAAATGCCAGCAGTAGAATACCACAGGAGGCTGAAGAAAAAATCAACAAGAGAGATGTAGACACAGATAAAGGTATTTCTTGAGTAATGTTATGTTTTGTTTTGTTTTTAAAACTAGCCAAGGATTAGCTTGTAATGAATACATTTTTTTAAGGGACAAACACTGTTGTGTTGTTGTGTGGTTTGTGTTTTTGTTTTTGTTTTGTTTTGTTTTTTCCACTGATGTAACCAAAATGGTTGCAATTTTAATTAATTGTTGTGGCAGCCTCTTACACAATTGTACACATTTACTTATAATAGTTACAGTATAATTGTAGTGATGGAGGAAGAAGTATTAGAAAAGCATAGTAAAGGTCCCAAATTCCTATTGCAATTCAAATCTCATTTTCAAAACAGAAAGGTTGACTATACCATGAAGAAAGCTCGAAATATTTTTGAACGCAGGAAGAACAGTTTTGAGTCCAATAAGGCAGATTTTATTCTTGGGCAGGACTTTAAGCAATGGGTGACTGAAGTCAACACCAGCCCAACCAAATTTCCTTCAGCCCTAGTCACAGCAAAATTATGTATGCAGGTACAAGAAGACACAAACAAGGTTGTTCTCAATAGTAAAAAAAAAAATTGAAAAAAGCAAGAATGCAGAAAAATTTTAATTTCTCTGGAAACAGGTATGGAGGATACAGCATTACATTCTGGTCAAGGAGAGCTCATTCTGGAAATTGCTTTAAAGTCTAAGAAAAGTTTTATTGCTATAGTAGCTTTGGTTTAAAATGGAGCACTAAGTTAATTGTGTATGTAGAAGAATATTCCTGACTTCATAGGAAACCTGACAAATTCCTTCTTCCAGTATTATACAGGTCTCATGACAATGACTTCAAGTGAACCAGTTATTTGGGAACTCTGTAGTGTGTAGTTCAGCCCAAAAATCTTTGTTACAATGGAAGAAATAGAATATTTTTTCTATGCTTTTGAATCTTACCAAGGACGTTATTAATTTTATTACATTTTTGGTCTTTGGTCTGTGTCTGCATTCACTTAATTTACTTAAAAGTAGAATTTAGTTGTATTCAGTTTGTACAACTGAGCATACTGTATGTAGACAGGAGTTGTTTTTACTATTTTCATTACAGTTGTGTTTGGGAAGCTAAATAAAAGATCTAAGTCACACTGTGCTGGACACACTACCAGACCAATACCAAAGGTAACAACCACTTGCTGAAAACTTACCTACTAGGTATAAGAAAAGATGCAACAGACCGACAAATATGTCCAGAGGGGTTGGTAGGATTAGTTAGTAATAGTTTACAAGAAAACCGATACCTTATAGGGTTTTTTTCTTATATTGTGTTTATTATTGTCCTGGTTTCGGCTGGGATAGAGTAACTTTTCTTCCTAGTAGCTGGTATAGTGCTGTGTTTTGGTTTTAGTATGAGAATGATGTTGATCACACACTGATGTCTTAGTTGTTGCTAAGCAGTGCTTACACTAGTCAAGGACTTTTCAGCTTCCCATTTTCTGCCAGGTGCAAAAGAAGCTGGGAGGGGGCACAGCCAGGACAGCTGACCCAGACTGGCCAAAGGGCTATTCCATACCATATGACATCATGCTCAGTATATAAACTGGGGGGAGTTGGCCGGGGGGCAGTGATTGTGGCTCAGGGACGGGCTGGGCATTGGTCAGTGGGTGGTGAGCATTGTGCATCACTTGCTTTGTATATTGTTTTATCATTATTATTATATTCTCTTCCTCTGCTGTCCTATTAAACTGTCTGTACCTCAACCCACAGGTTTTACTTTTTTTTTTTTCCCCCTGATTCTCTTCCCCCATCCCACAGCGGGGCGGGGGGAGGGTGAGTGATCGGCTGTGTGGTGCTCATTTGCCGACTGGGGTTAAACCGCAACACAGTCCTTTTTGGCACCCAACATGGGGCTCGAAGGGTTTGAGATAACAACAGATCTGACCAGAGTGTGTTAAAACAAATTTGTGATGAGCATTCATTATATTAGTTTAGTAGTTGCTGGTCACAATGTTGATTTATTTGCCCTCAGAGGTGTGTTACGTAACACCTTACTTGCCCTACGCGCTCCCTGCAGTGCTGCTTATCACCTCGGGGAGCTGGATTACAGTTATCGCTTTGCTGTACTGTGTAACGCTGGCTTATGGTATGATAAAATTATCGGTCACAAAATTGTACTCAGTGCTGCCATCATCCCCGTACTTCAGGAGCCATCTCTCAGAAACCATTAATAATTACACTTTTTACCTCTTCTCCTTGGAGAACCAATCTATGGGGAGACGGGGGGACACACCTTGACCCACTCCTTCACCTTCCCTTTCTCATTCTGGCTAGTTACAACAGCTCTTGGGAATTTTGAATATCATTGGGATGTTCAAACCAGCATGTTCCTATCGCTATGTCTCCTGAATGTGGTTTGGGTCTTGTTTAGGGTTAAACTATTTAAGAATACCATCCAGAGATCTACCTCTGTGACAAGCACTGCAGCTGCTCAAACCCCGGTGACAGGCACTGCGGATAAAGCAGGGAACCAACCCGTGCTGGTATCAGTCGCCCCCATACACAGGAAGAAATCTTGGAAGCAGAAGTCAGCTCATTTAGAAAGGGATGAGGAAGCTCCTCCTAAGAGGGAGCAGGAGGAAGAAGCATACTGTCTCGATGGCGAGGAGGCAGACTACTCTAGAACAGTGCCATCACGAGAACAGGAGAAGGAAGAGGAAGAACTCATAAACAAGATGGTAACCACCCAATCTCTATCGCTGGGTGAGCTGCGAGATATGCAAAAGGATTTTAGTCGTCGTCCAGGTGAACACATTGTCACCTGGCTGCTCTGATGCTGGGATAATGGGGCCAGTAGCCTGGAATTAGAAGGTAGGGAAGCCAAGCAGCTGGGATCTCTTTCTAGGGAAGGAGGCATTGACAAAGTGTTTGGAAAAGGGGCACAAGTCCTCAGCTTCTGGAGGTGACTCCTGTCAGGCGTGAAGGAAACGTGGAAGGAAGATTCAAGGAAGATGTTGTATGTCACCCAGGCAAGTGGACAACCATGGAGAGAGGTATCCAGTACCTGAGAGAATTAGCCATGCTGGAGGTGATTTATGATGACCTGGACAACAAGCAGTTATCCAAAGATCCAGATGAAGTCAAGTGCACATGGTTCACGTGGCAGAAGTTTGTACAGAGCACACCATCGTCATATGCCAACTCATTGGCAGTAATGACCTGGAGAGACAGAGAGGGACAAATGGTGGATGAATTGGCTGGCCAATTCCGGCAATACAAAGAAAGTCTGTCTTCCTCCCTCATCTCAGCTGTGGAGAAACTGGTCCAGCAACTCAAAGAGGATAGATCCTACTCCCCACCTGTACAGAGCAGTATCTCAGCTATTAGGAGCAAGTGTTCCTCTGCTCAAGAGGGAGGATATAGGCGGTACACACCACGGGCCACCCTGTGGTTTTACCTGACGACGGAGATTGACATGAGGAAGTGGGATGGAAAACCTACCTCGACCCTAGAGGCACAGGTACGTGAGTTGCAAGGAAAAACAATCACATAAGGGTCTTCTTCCAGGAAAATTGCTGCTCCAGTTTCCAGTGGACAGTTCTCCAGACAGAGTAGAAGGGCTGATCTTATTCCTGATTGTAATGAAGGAACCCCTGACTCATATTTACAAGAAGTGAGTAACAGATACTACCACCGGAATTAGAGGGACCCTGCCTCCAGCCAGGTGGAGGAAAGGGACAACTGGGTTTATGGGACTGTATGAATTCAATGGCCTGGCACATCAGACCCACAGGAGTATAAGGCTCCAGTGGACACTGGTGCACAGTGTAACCTAATTGCCATTAAGCTATAAAGGGGCAGAACCCATCTGTATTTTCTGGAGTGACAGGGGGATCCCAACAGCTAACTGTATTGGAGGCCAAAGTGAGTCTAACTGGGAATGAGTGACAAAAGCATCCCATTGTGACTGGCCCAGAGGCTCCGTGCATCCTTGGCATAGACTGCCTCAGGAGAGGGTATTTCAAGGACCCAAAAGGGTACTGGTGGGCTTTTGGTATAGCTGCCTTGGAGATGGAGGAAATTAAACGGCTGTCCAGCAGTCTCTTGGAGGACCCTTCTGTTGTGGGGTTGCTGAGGGTTGAAGAACAACAGGTGCCAGTTGATACCACAGTGGTGCACTGGCAGCAATATTGCACCAACAGAGACTCCCTGATTCCCAGCCATAAGCTGTTGCGTCGACTGGAGAGCCAAGGAGTAATCAGCAAGACTCTCACCCTTTAACAGTCCCATATGGCCAGTGCGAAAGTCTAATGGAGAGTGGAGACTAGCAGTAGACTATCGGGGCCTGAATGCAGTCACGCTGCCACTGAGTGCTGCCATGCCAGACATGCCAGAACTTCAATACTGGAGTCAAAGGCAGCCAAGTGGTATGCCACAACTGACATCGCTAATGCATTTTTCTCTATCCCTTTGGCAGCGGAGTGCAGGCCACAGTTTGCTTTCACTTGGAGGAGTGTCCAGCAAACCTGGAATCGGCTGCCCCAGGGATGGGAACACAGCCCCACCATTTGCCATGGACTGATCCAGACTGCACTGGAACAGGGTGAGGCTCCGGAACACCTGCAATACATTGATGACATCATCGTGTGGGGCAACACAGCAGAAGAGGTTTTTGAGAAAGGGAAGAAAATAGTCCAAATTCTCCTGAATTCTCCTGGCACCTTGTCCTCACGGTGTTCCCACACATGGGGTAGAGTGAAATGACAGAGGGATGGTTAAGAAAGGATTCAATAAGAAGATAGGACAGACTGGGCTCATCAAGCTCAGAGCTTGGTCACATGCATACTGACCGGATGCTGTTTAGATGCAGCTGGCTCTTATCTGTCTATTCCCCCTTTGTTCCTCCTTGATTCCCTTCCTCTGCATGCTCTTTACTGAGTTTTGTGTAGTCCCGCAGGCTCCTCTCAAATGTCCAAAATCCTCATGTTCCTCTTGTTTTCCCCTTCTTACCAGCTATTAAGTCCAGGTTTGCCCTTTCCAAAGCTATGTCTACCTATCAAGCAGATGCTCTCACCTGTGGCATACCCTGCATTATCCTTTCCTCAAAAAGGGAAGATTCAGAAAAAATGTAAAGGAAAAGCATAACCTAAATGCAGTTTTGATATTAAAACAAGTATCTGAAAAAAAGCAAGGCAACTGGGACAGAAGAAACTAAAACTAAAGTAGTCGGACACAGGAAAAAATCCCATGCCGATTAGAGGTCATTATCTTTGAGAATGATCCTGATTGTACTAAGAAAAGAACTGCATTTTCACAGAGTGTATTAGTGAATATAATACTGCTGATACCAGTCCAGAGGAGCAGCAATGAGTCTGTTCAGGTCAGTGCACTCCACTGAGAGTACTCAGCAGACAAGTGTGTTAATGTGGGTATTTGTATTGGGGGAGAAAGGTGAGGGTGGGGACAGTCTTCCAGCAATGCTTCATCCTTTCCTGCCTTTTTCCTGGCACTGTGGGTGGTGAGAGAAGTAGACACAAGGAGGAACTCTTGATTACTCACAGGAGAAATTAGCTTGCTTTGGCAGGGAGGCAATATCACTGGACACAATGCTATGGCTAGTAGTTCTACCTGGAAGTAAATCACTTACCTAGACATTGCTGCCTAGATACAGTATACGTGATTTTAATAGTAGTTGCATACATAGGATTTAATCTCTAGGTGTCTGGTGCACCTGACCTGCCTCTGCTTAAGGCCATATTTTGAAAGTTGCGTTTTCCAAAGGGGCCCAAATACAGGATAACTGCAAAAACTGTGTAATTTCTTCAACTTTGGGTCTAGTGATAAGTGCCTGCTTATAGTACGGCATGAGCCAGGTGAAATAGCAGCCTTCTCACATCCCACTGAGCATTTCATTCGCCCCTTGTACTGCAGGCTTGTGCATGAATGACATTTCCAGCCTCTACCTGCAGTTCTGGGTGTGTTTTGACTGCTTCTGCAGGTTGTAGGCAATGCTTCTAAGGTGCTACCTACTGTAATGTTTGCCATCGTTGCTGAATACTTGTCACTCTTGTAGGAAAGGGACGGGCTGGGGGAAGAGAGTAAAGGTCCTCTTGGATCATGTAGATTAAATAAGGAGTGATTGTTTTTGGACAATGAAGCAGTAACATGCTGATACGGGAGCACTTGGGGAGCTCCTGTTTCACCAACCTGTCTCTGTGGGACTTATGTGCCCTGCTGGTACCCTCTGCTGAGTATCTATCTGCCCTGGCTGTGCAGGCTCATTCTGGACAGGAGATGTAGGCACACTCCTGGAAAAGTGCAGCTCCCAAGTAGTTCTGAATCATTGTGAATATTTTGTTGTGATGACAGTAGCACCCCACATGGCTCTGCTCCAGAGCTTGCCCAACATGACAAGAAGCTGTTAAGTTATAAACACTCAGCTGTTCCTGTGGCTGATGTGAGTGGCTCTGAGGCGAGAAGTCTGTTGCCTGGTGCAGGCAGTATGACTGCACACTAAGTTAAAAGAGGAGCCATGGGACTGTGCTGGCCATGGCCCTTCATCTCAGGACAGGTGGAATAATAATAATATGTGTGCCTGTGTTGGTGAGACATGAAAGTACGTAGTGCTGTACCACAGGATACTCTTGCAAAATGTAGTGTGAATGTGGCTATTGTGCTCCAAAGAAGGCTGGGACTTCTCCAGTATGGATGTGACAGGGACATGCCTTCCAGCCTAGTCATTGACATGTTCATCTCAACAAACTCAGTAAATATGTAGCCAAGGTGGAAATCTGTGTGGAGTTCTGTGCCTAAACTTCTACACAACAAGTCACAAAATCCATGTCTGGCTGCTTAGGTATGTCTGGTGATACACCTGTCCTAACTTTTATTTTCATGTAATACTCCTTGAACACGCTTGAGCAATGCTGAAATTATATTTGTGGTCTCTCTTGAAATGGGCCAAGTGTGTAGCCAAGCATGCAAAATTTGTGAAGCCAGAGAGCAATTAAGAAGAAGGGACCTGGGCTGATGGTCCAGAGATCAGGCTTGACCCAAGAGAAAATGGAGAATGGGAAACACTGCATTTTTCTCTGTACTCTAGGGTCTACTTTTGCATTTTATTAAAAAAACCTGAGCAGTCAGGCTACCATCCTGAAATGTGCAAGATTTGGCCGCAAACCTTCTTGGACTGAGAAATGTTTAAATTTTGTTTTTTCTATATCCTTGACCAATAAATAAGCTCCAATAAAGCTTTACGGAACAAAGTGTCTATATTACCAAAGTGCGAAAGGAGATACTTCTATTAAGGGCTTTTTTAAGAGTCTTTATTCTTAAGATGGAGGGAGCGTCGGTAGAAGCAGGATAATATATAATTTGCTATCATCTGTTCTTCAGGGATGAAGTAATAAAAACATGAAACACAAGACAAAAGTTGATTAAAATATAGGTAAGGCGTAGCGAGGAACAAAGAATAAAATAAATCTGTTATCAAGAAATTATTTTCAAGAATTATTATCAAGAATTAGAGTCCCATTTGAGCAGGGAGCCTAAGAGCTAGTGCCTATATAAATTTCACATGCCCAGATGCTTCTACATAAATGATAGTTTTCAGAAAACATGGCATGGGTCTATTATACTGCCCAGCTTTTAGTGGGAATGTTACCCTAATGGGGGTTCCGTAACCTGGCGTAATAAAAACAATGGATGAACACTGTAATTCCAGGATATCAATTATGTAGGAATGGGAAAATAGATTGTGCTAGTTTAGACATGCTTTTAAAAAAGCTTACTGTCAGATAAAGTAAATAACAATAAGGTTGTTGCCTGCTGAACTTAATAACAGGTATTACAGAAACTGTCTGGACTGAAACACTGTTCCTGCATAGAAAGAGTATACTGTTAGAGCAGTGCTTCTAACCACTTTATTCGCAAGGTGACAGAGGTGTGCTAAGAAATACCAGAAACTGTAAGAGAGAAGAAAACCTAATACGTGAGCGACATCAGTCATTTCTATGGAAACTGGAGGAGTGTTACCTCAGGGCTTGATGCAGAAACTAAATTTGTAAACACTACAAATGCCTGTTGCTTGGAGCAAGTAATCACAGACCCCATAGGCAGAGAAAGAACTCTTTCCAAGCAGCCACTCAAAAAGCTGCTCTTCAATAGTGGCACAAGTTCAAAGTAAAAAAAAAAATGTGCTACGCTAATGTATAAGTAAAAAAAGGAACTATATAAAATGAATAAGTCTCCAAAAGGAAATTAAAAGGAGCAGTTGAAAGGGTGGAAGCTTTCCAGGCACAAGGAGCTTCTTTAAAAGTAATGTGGGAAAGACTCAGAACAGTACATATATAAGATATCCCCCAAAATGCCACCTGTAAGAAAACATCTTTTTGCAGCTCCCAATGCAATATTTTAAACAAAGGTCAATACCATCCTTTTTTAACCAAAGATGAGAAGTAAGCCTCCTAAAAAGTCTATGGAGCTGACTAGTAATGGAGAAGCCTATGGAGCTGACTAGTGATGGAGATACAAAAGGACACCTTTTGCTCAAGGAATCTAATGACACAGTAAAAAAATTAAATGCTTGCTTGCAGTGTAGTTCATTACAGGAGAACCTACTGAAGGGTGAGTTGGAGGAACTGTCACAGATCTCAGTTTAAAACAAATAATCCAAAAGAATAAGACTAATATCTGAAACAGTAATCAAACAGTATTCTACAGGGTCCCGTAAATTGCAATTGAAATTGAAGTTGCAAAACTACTAACTCTGGTGTGTGCTGAACTGGCTTGCTTGCAGTAGACATACTGGTAAATGATACACTAAGAAGAGACAAAATGGCTTATTGGTAGAGGGACATCATGCTTCTGATGATTCAGTCAACATCACTATGCTATTGTGTAAAAAGATCCTTGATCTGCTCAGTCCTGAATATTGTGTGTGGGACCCCCTATCTTACAAAAGGGTATAGTAAAAATGAAGAGGTATGTTCTTATCTTAATAAAAATAGGGGAGATGATATGCTAGAAATCAATAAAATTGTGGCTATTTTAGCAAAGGTGAGATGAGAATGGATATTATCTATTTTTTTTAAAGCAAGAACAAGGGGAGAACCCAACTGAACTATTTGGAAGCAGTTTTAAAATCAAAACAAAGCAAATAAACATAGTTTAATTGTGTGACTCACAGCCACAAGAAGTTTTGAAAACCAAAAGGATAAATAGATGCAAAGAGTTGTACAAATTCATGTAGGAAAGGTCCAGAAACAGCTATTAAAAACAGCGATGTGCACATGGTTTTCAGTTCAGGAAGTCCATAAGATCTAAGTCATTGGAACTTGGCAGCGTATAGGTTAAAATAATCCATGGAAGTAGCATATTTAACTCCTTTCTTATTTTTCCTAAGCATCTGCTACTGATTCTGTTAAGCACAGGAGAGTGTACTGAGCAGATCTTTGATCGGGTGGTTTTTTATGTATAGATGAAAAAATTTAATTTTTATTTTTTAACCAAAATAATTAAATAACAATTTGTTCAGTACTGTGATTGATACAGTTCTTCATCTTCCAAAAATAAAGTCTTATTGGAAAATTGACAAACTGGACTCACGTGAAAGTATCTAAAATGCAAGTATAGTAGATACATTGGCAGAGTAGACATTGTCTTTTACCTGTTTATTAAAAGAAAATATTGGTAAGGCCAGATCCTAGCAGATGGTGTTAATTGTATATATTCCCTACTTTAACTGATGCTAAAGGTTTTGCAAGAGCACGGAGGACTTGTGTTCTGGCACTGTCCTCCTGAAAGATATCTCTCTTAGTTATGAGCAAGCCCTCTCTATGGAGGAATAACTCCCTATTCCACCTATGGGCACAACCCACCACATATAGCCTCCATATGAACCAGAGAGTGTGTTTTTTGGAATGCTTGTTCCTTGTGATGGGTAGTGGGACTGTGCAACAAGGCATTCCTGGGCATTTTGTTATGCTAACAGGTATTGAGGTGTTGTGACTCACTCGCACCCTGCCTTCAGAGCTGGTCATGTTGAGCTTCTCTGGCAAAGCACGCGTGCTTCCCAAGTGTGTTGAAAATCCAAAAACTGGAGATAGGCTATAATACAAGAGGCTTCTGTTGATACAATTAAATAATAAGTGAAATAAGTTCAAGGCACAATTTTCTAGGGTAAAAGAATCTGTTTTTCCTGCTGATAAAAACCAAGAAACCAGTCTTCCAAGACTACCCACCTCAGCAAAGCTGTTTTTGTTTTTATTCAACGCATTAGAAAACCAGGAAAATAAGTAGACATGAGAATGCCTTTGGATTCCAGTGAACCTGCCTGGTACATCACTCTAGAAACAAAATTCCCATTTATACATAGAATTTGCAGAAAAGAAATTTGCTAAAACTGATCTAAAGCTGACATGATGAAATCCAGAAGGCAAAGGCTTTTACTGTGGTTGTCAGAAATTCACGTTTCCCATTTTTCACTACAGTACATAAGAATTGAGTTGAACATGCTTTATATTTCCCACAACTAGCAATTTGCTGTCTTTGGAAAGTTTTAGAGGGAGGAGCTCAGAGGTGCTGTGGGAGGGACTAAAATTCATATTAAAGTTTTGGCATGAGAGGGAGAATTGTCAGAGTAGAAGGTTTCTTCTGAGGTTTTGTTATTTTTTTTTCAATTTAGGATGATAAGTATTTATGTTCAGATTCTTCTAATAATTATTTTTTGGAATTCTGATTGTCAGATTATTCCCAGGATTGAAGAATGTGGACTTTCATGTTCTCAGGTAATCTCCTACTTGTTTTTATTTGCTATCTATTAATATAGTAGTTGTATGCTGCCAAAATAATTGTAAGAAAAGCAAGAAAGCAAAAATGGAAAAATATTTCAGTTGTCCTGAACATTCACTTTATATGCCTGTCATTCTGATTTAAGTATTTAAAGTGGCAAGGATGACTGTTAGGGAGAGAGTAAGAAAATGTATTTTACCCTATTTCCAGCTGCTGTTGTTAGTACCATTTTTAATCTGTCTTTTGTATTTGAAAAAAAAAGAATTAGTTCATATTCATTACTTTGGAGAGTCAGTGTTTACAACAGCAGTGGTGCCAAAGAGATGAGGGAGGGTGGAACGGGAGGTTTCAGAAATTGCTCATTATGTTAGGATTATATGAAACACTGACTTCCCTGTGAATAAATGAATTAAGTTTGAGAAAGAGTAAAACCTGTTTTTCATTTTGTGGGATGAATGTAGCTGCAATATTAAATTCAATGACTTATGTATGTGCATAAAAGTGGAGTGTGAACCATACCATCTCTTTAATAGCTTTGAATTTTGTATGTTTCCAAATATCCCCACAAAGGGGCAGTATGGAGATATTCTGCTTCTGTTGGCATTCTGAAACTGTAAGAATAAATGGAAAGATAAATAAAAAAAGGATAAAATAATAGGGAATCTGACTTTCAGTGTTGGTAGAAGATGATAACTATGTACTTGCTACAGACAAGTGGAATTGATGGCATGAAAGAATTTGGCTGGCTGTACAGACTCTGCTTGAAGATGTCTGTGTTTAGGACAGACAATAAGACATACTAAAGATTGTCTAAATGTGGTGGTACTACCCAGATATTAAGTTAGTACTTGTTACAGCAATTTATTCTATATTTTATACGTGTATCCTAGAAAATATCAGGAATGAAGAGGCTTATAAAATACTAGGCTGAGGGGAAAAAACCCCCTCTATATTTAAAGTTGTTTAATATTGCCACATTCAAATTCTGTAGTCTCTATCCACTTAGATAATGTTTTTAGAATAATAAAGTGTAGTCATAAGAGATTAATCTCTAGATGTACCTGAGCACTTTTCAAGAATTTTTATGTACTTATGTTTATGAATGCAAACACACATGTATTTTAAATAATTATGCTCCTTGGTCTGCTGCAATGAGAATTTAAAATAGAAATGATTTACCATTCTAATTTATCCCTCCAAAGAGTGTATGACTATCAGACTCAGCATGTAAAAAACAATAGCAACCTTTTTTGGTGGGATTCAGTCTAGGGGATAGGATTTACCTCTGGGGACCTTAAAGGGCATCTTTCTCTGTCATATCTTAGGTATGTATGTTAGGAAGACTGATTCACTAGATGCCTAAGATATAGACACAACCCTGAGGTTTGGTAGACCGGATCCCTTTCTTTGCCTTCAAGAGTTTGTCTTACAACTTTTCCAATACTGAAGGTTGAATAACTGAGAAAGGTGTATTTTTTTTAAATTTGCAGGGGAAATACATTGTTTACAGTGCAATGGAATCAATCAATCATTTGTGATGTTAAAGACAGGATTCAGTTCATGTTCTCTATGTAATGTTTCTGCTAGTTGCATTCAGAAGAATCTTGAATGAATTAATGACTTTTTTTAGACAAAAATGTTTTCTCACTGGGAACAATTATGATCTCAACAGGACAAATTACTGCCAGCGTAGCATTTTCAATCTAGTGCAAAGCATTTTAGCTACATGAACTTTAAAGTCTCATGACTAGCTTGTTAGAGAAAACTCCTTCTTCCTTTTCCTTTGGAAGTAACTTCAATTTCCCTACATAACTGACTACAGTTTGTGGCCTCAATCCCATTCCTACCTGAGTTAGTTTAAAAGGGAGCAGTTTATCTTCTGCATAGTTTATAACTCAATGGTCTTTACATGGGTACTAACCAGGGGTTACAATTTGTCTTTGTCTATGTGCAATGTATGTGTGCTGCCTTCTGCTACAGCACATCAGATCACAAACTAGAGAATCAATGCCATTTTTTCTAGCAGTTTGCTTAATGTGATAATGAGATTTTGTAATTTTAAAACTATCAGAAGTTTTCTGTAGCTGCTATTACTATAAGTGAGTGTTATATTACTATAAGTGAGTGTTATATGGGAAAACATTCTTTATGATGTTTTCCCATAAGTTTGTATGGCGGATTTCTCTTCTGCAGAGTCAGCCCTGAGGTGGTGTGATTCTTCATAAAGCAACAGGGGAATGAAAAGCAATTAATTTGCATTTTTCTGCATTTTTCAAACTGTGGGTATTGTCAGAAGGTTTTGAGCAGGTTTAATAACTGAAACTGTTGAGTTTGACCAGCAGACTAGATTTTAAGGTGGCTATGTCCCTTTTGTAAGCAGTTTTGACCTCCTTGGGTACTCCTTATCAGAGTAAAGCATTGGTTGTACTTAAGAGGGAAACAGTGACATAACTGTTTTGAGCTATGTGACTTAAAAACCCTTCACACTGAACTGTTTAGATTTTGGATCTTATTACAACTTTATGAATCATTCTTAGTTTACCATGAGTATTCAGCAAGACATCCTTGCGTTGCCTTGTATAAGGCAATATCCAGGTTTCATTACTATACCACAAACTGTACTTCTGTTCAGTACAGGAAAGGAAAAACAAAAGAACACTGGATGTTTATGCAAGTATTACATGAAAATTTAAACAGCATGAAAATATACAATTGTGGGTTGAGTGATGGCAAAGGAACAACCAAGCTTTTATTATGTATTATGATTTATTTCTCCTTCCTTATTTTAATGGCTTGGCTCTAGAGCTCACATGATATTCTGGTATTCAAAGGTTAAATATAATGGGCTTGGTCTCCATGCCTCACCCAATAGTAAACACAGTTATCAACCAAGTTTCCCTGTAAAAGCATAGGGGAATCCCAGCCTGCAATTGAAATTGGGTTTGTGCCCTACTCATTTTACAATCCACATTGTTTGCAGGCTGTACACAAAGAAAGGCTTATGCCAAATTTGACTGAACAGCTGGTAAAGATCAAGAGCACTACATTTAAAAAAAAAAAACCTCTCCAGAAAGCTATGAAATAGTATTTGTATTGTCTGCCATTAAATGTAGTAACGTTTCCAAAGTCCATGGATAAAGAAGGAAACCCTAAACTGGATCCGGGATTTCCCTCCAATTATAAAGGTTATTGGCAGAAAATTCTTGATATAGCTGCTGCCTGTTCATGCTTTCATAGTTGAAGTATGTGATGTTTCTTTACTGGATATTTATGCCATGGATCAGTCCATTCTTGCTGAATACTACACACTGCAAAACCAGTGATATAATACAGCCCTTAGGGAACTAACTCAGCTGACATAAATTGGCATTCTTTTTGTTCATTATTAAGGCAAGCAATTCATATTTTAAAAGTGATCCCAAGCCTCTAAAAAATGGACATGATAATCTAGGTGACATAATTAAGTTGGTCTCCAAAATCTGTTTGAAAAACTAGTTTTAGACATGTAAAATGTCTAAAGAGACTGATCTCTGACCTGGCTTCCTCAGAGTGAATGAGAGTGAGTGATACAGTGTGAAGTCCCAACACAGGAAGATGATTCACCACAGACTTTTTTATGTATGCATCGATATACCCTATGACTGGAGAAGATGCATAAAAATATAAAACATATCCTCTGCTAATATTTGCTGAGATGCAGTACAATCCACGAGAGCATGCCCTAGATAGAAAGCCTGGGTTTTGCATCCCTGCCTGTCATTGACTCACTTGTGTGGCCCTATTCAAGTAATTTCCTTTCTTCAGTTTTCATAAGTACAAAATAGTGCTGACCTTCCTGTGTGATATGTCTTAATTATGTGTTTTAATTAAGTGCTTTGAATACTATAATTAAGTGTTAAGTACTCATTAGTCAAAGCAGTCATACTTAAGGGGCTCAATCATGTTGAGTCACTGTATTAGAGTGATATTAACCCATTTGCTTAGATATCCCTGCTTGCCTTCTCTGCTGGTAGTCAGGAGAGCTGCAGTTTAGCAAGTTTAGGTGATTTATCTCTTGGACTGTGTTTTACATTTGCTCTTAGGGTCAAAAATAGCTTGGCAATGACATGAGACACTTAGCTTCCATGTTTCCTGCTGTGTCCTATGCCACTGGTTGGGTGCCATCCCATTTCCTTACCCCCTGAGAAGAAAACAGCCAGTGACAGGTACAAGCAGGGACTTACAGATCTCTCCAGTGTTCCTCATTATTAGAGCATCTGCCACCACTGCTTTCAGGAGAGGTGGAGATGGAGAAAGCTCTGCAATTCAGAACTTGCAAAAAAATACTATGATAGCTCTTGTTTGTCTTCTTTCTCACTTCTCCCTTCCTCAAGAACTCTGGAAAAAGGTTACAAGGTCTGGAAAGAGATAAGCCATTGGAGCAGCAAGAGCAGAAGCACTACAGACGGTCATGAAAGTTGGGGGCACAAAATTAACAGATGTTGGAACTGGATCTGTGTCCAGATGTCCTGGACACCACCTGGACAAGGTGTCCTGAAACTGAAACACAAGGCAGTGCTAGAAGCTTCACCACCATGAGATGTCAACATAAGCAATCCGTACCTGTAGCAGGAGGTAGATATTTTAAAAAAGAAAAAAAAAGGGATATATAAGCAAGCTCAGCAGGAGATGGGAGCAGCTGGCCTTTATTATTGGCAGTGAATTTTAGCTTACAAATCTCTCTCAGCCCTGATCTTAGGGAGGGAAGATATCCTTCAGCTCCATTTGGACTCAAAGCAATGCAATACCTGCTACTTAGTCATGTTTGTTTATACTGTCCTGTTCTTCCTCTTGCCAGAATGCTTGTGCATGGGAAAGAACCAGGGATGATCAAAAAATGAGAAGGACCAAAAAGAGGTTTTAAAAGACTTATTTCTAGGGATAGCTTTGGATACTCTTCTGGCTTTTTGGCTCAGCATTGAGAAGCTAGGCCTCACTCCCAGATGGGTAGGTAATTTGGATCGAAGAAAGGAGTTTCCTCCTATCTCTAACTGAAAATCATTTGATTTCTGGGAGCTACGAGTTCCCATGCGCCATGCTGCAGCTACCAGGCTGTTCAAACCAGGAACCCACGTTTGAAGTTCTATGCATTGCGTTACCATCATCCCAACAAGAGTTCCCTAGGTTTTATATATCAACTCTGCCACAGGTGTTTTCATAGCAGTTTTCATACTCTCAGGAAAATATTTTTCCTTGTAAAACTTTTTTTCTGATTTTGTTAATGTTTACTGGCTGTTTTTTGAAAACCAGGAAATTATTTGCCATCCTAAAATCACAAAACAGAAAATATGCCCTGAACAGCAGTGTGTTGCTGAGGAAGTTCCAGACCAGCTCTGAACTACTTGGCTGGGAATGATCACAGAACTGGTAAATTCATGTATATTCAGATGTGATGTGGACACATCACAGCCCTGACCCTGCCTTCACAACTGTAGGAATACACTGGGCCAGAATTTTCTGAGGTCATGAATAAGCTCTAAAGTCACAGTAACTGATGATGCTGAGCACTAGAATAGATTGCCTGTGGAGCTTATAGAGATCTCTGCACATGCTAAGCAAATATGTCTTAGATGTGTCTCAGATAACGGTCATTCTTTCTAAGGCAGAAATGTAGAGTAGATGGCATCTTGAGTTATTTTCTAGCCCTGATATCTCTGCTTTCATTCATCATTTTCTCTTTTCTGTGTTCTAAAGATGGTCTTTCAAGTCATATTTAACTTATTCCTTTGGAACAGTAAACAGAGCCAAAGACCTGTGTTGCTGTATTGCATATCCTGCCCTTTCAGCACACAAAATATGGGGCTCACTGTGAAAACTGTATGGGACATACAATCTCATTCAGGAAGTATCTATGCAAAAATGAAGAGAGTTTTAGTTTTACTTTGCAAATTATCTGTGGCTCTTTCTCTTGCAAGAAAATGTTTCAACTTAGTTGCTTTGAATATGTGTGGTACATTTCAATCATTTCTGGAAAACGGATTGTCTTGGAGTTGCCTCTACTTGCCTGCGTATTTTCAGAAAGTATGAATCATATAAACAACATTGTACAGTACTAGATGTGCATTCATTGTCTTTTCTTGGAAAAACTTTGAGGAAATAGAATTTATTGCAGTTAACACATTTCACTGTCTCCAGTTTTGATTTTCCCTTTCATCCCTACATATGCAAACTTCCTTGATCTGTTTCCCACTTCCTCATCTCCCTGACCTACTGTTCTTCCTTCCATGACTGCAATGACAGTTTTCTCCATTACTTTTCAAATTTAGATAGCTGTGTATTATAATTTTTCCCCTTTTGTGTTTTTTTTTTTTTTTAAATTTATTTTTGCAATTCTCATAGTGTCATGCTTCATGCTTAGTTTTGGTCAGTAGTATGTGTTCTTTTAATTTTTTCCCCTCATTTTCAATATATTATATCTATATATGATATAATAGAATAATTTTTAGAGCATGGTCACATCTGTGTTACCATTCAGTCTGCCTTTGTAGCTTATTTTCTCTTTCACTTAGGGGGAAAAAAACCACATACACTTTTTAGGTGAATGTGTGGTATAGGTGGTTTTCAGTGAGTAAGGGCTATCATTAAAAATGAGACATAGGGTGAAGCAACATATGAAGGCACTCAAAACCAATGGTTTTATTAAGCTGAGGCCATGCCCAGGAATTATTGCTGCCTCTAGAGACAAGAGCGTGATCTGGAGAGTCAGGTGAAACAATGCTGCTGTTGTAAAGTTGGTAGAATCCTGTCTCTTTGGAAGCCCTTCTTTTGGACCTCTGCCTCCTTTAATTGGACTGTGCTAACTTTAGCAACTACAGTACATGGAAGATACCCAAGGTAAAGCCAAACTATGTGATTATTTCATAGTTTGGGGTTTTTTTTCCTTCCCCCTGACCCAAACCCCCACAAAATTATGCGTTAACAGTAAAAAGAGAAATAGACTATGTAATGACTTTTCAAGGAATTATTTTTTATTTTGTATTTTATATGATTTATTCTTCCTTAGCATTTCCAAATTTATTCATAAACTAGCTTCTGTATCAGTTATCTCAAACTGCAAATGTTTCAGCTGGAATGCACAGTATAGATATTTTCAATAGGTCTTTTCTACATGGCAAATTTCAAATGTTTTTTAATTTTTCATGTACTCACACTGCTAGCTCTTTGAGGGAAAGGTGTTTTTTTGGCTTTTGTTGCTCTTGATAGGAGAGGAAAAGCATGTATGCAGGGATTCGGGTATAAGATTTCTGGTGTAGGATTAAGACTTTCAGATGCCATAATGATACAAATATGAATAGTTAGGAAATAATCCTCTCTCTCAAAAATTTCAAGTATACAGCTGCAATAAAGAGTTTTTCACCTATGTGTACAAAGAAGATTTTCCTCATTTTGCTGTGACTAAAGTGTTTCTGTAACTCAAGCAAGCACAATTAGAGCTAGTCAGGCATCTTTATTATTAAGTCTTTAATGGAAGCAGTTCCTTAACTGATACCGTGGCACCACGAAGGAATGCAGTGGCCTCTCAGGATTGCCATCTGAGACTGCTCTACCACTGCTTCTAGCATGGCCTGAGGGATCATTTGTATGACCTTACATCCTTACACAAGAACGTAACAAGCTAAGGCTAGAATAAAACCAAAGTCAACATTTAAAAATATTTCTCAGCAGGAAGAGCTATAATCAGGGGTAGTTCCAAGTTTATTTAGGTTTGAAATTTTTCTCTATTTAAGAAGAAAAGGGAGAAATACCATTTTTATGGGAGCTACAAAAACCAGAAACATGTGTTCCTGCATTTCTCTCCATGGCTTTGAAGGGTGTCTCAGCCCTGAGATGTGGCCTCCAAAGTCTTGAAACTGTTATAAGAAATTATTGCCAAGTGTGCTTTGTTGTTCTAAATTTTAGTATGACTTTGTGATCCATGCTGGCAGGGTTGGGATTAGCAAGTTCATTTTTTTTTTTAAGCCCCTCCACCCCCAACATTTCAGGATGGTATCTGTGCAACTTTCACCCATTCTATGACCCTGCTCCTTTCTTATGGTTCCAGGTTATTAAATACAGATTAAATGGAGATCATGAGAAAGCATTAGTGACTTGTCAGGGCCGTATGAGAAACTTGCATGCTCAGCATGGTGCTGCCTCAATTTAGGCAAGGAAAAGAGTTAAGCACTGGGTTAGTCTGAACTCCACTCTCTAGGGCCCAGGCACCTGAGTTATGAGCCAGAGTTTGACATTCTCTCTTCAGAGTAGCTGCTGAGAGCCACTCTTCCAAAGTTTCAGTTTCTGGTTTTTTTTCTGATGACTGCTTAAAATAAAATATAAGTGGCCTTTGAAGTAGGAAACAGATCTCCCATTTGAATGTTGAAAGTGCTCAGCTTTAAAAATTGCACTGCATCTTGCCTGTCCTTCTCTCAGACCATTGTTCTTTTATTTCCTCTCTATACAATATCACTGCTTTGGCAGGAGGCCTGGGAAACCCTCTCATTTACTGGGCAGCATGGCAAACAGACAACTTAGGGTTAGAACTGCTTCAGGTTAAGGAGGATGTTGAACCTGGCTGTCCCTTGAGGTAAGGACTTGAAAGCTAGAGTATAAAAGCTGGAACATGCCCATATTCTGCTGTCCTCTTTTAATATTTCCAGTTTGAAAGAAGCTAGGCTTGAGCTTTGTTAGTTTGACCTCTGTTACTATTAAATCTCCTCCAGCCACCTGCTGCACTGGGGGACGTGGGTGTCTCCAAGTGAGTGTACGCTATCCCAAAGAGCTTTGGCATGAGCTGTATGTCATTCCAGCTTTCTTCTGGTCATGACCTAACAGCAAACTACATGCATCCAGGGAGCTTTCAGATCAGAAAGGGAGGTGCCTAATAAGCTTAGGTGCCCCTAGTGTTAGGTGGCAATTAATAGGGTATTATGGATCACGGTGTTTGGCTGAGATTAACACAGTTTTCTTAAATCATGTTTCAGGTACCTAAATCCTCTTTTAGATTTGGCTGACTTAATCTTATTTTGCAAATGACTGCAAACTTCGGCTTCATTTCACTACCAATAGTAATGAATGCAAAATCCATGCAGAGAAATCGCCTTACTTGGAAAAGAAGTGACTCTTTTCTCATGGGCAAAGCTGAAGTTTGTATAGGTGTAATGGGTTTGCGTAGCAAGGTTTTGGTAGCGGGGGGGGGGCTACAGGGGTGGCTTCTGTGAGAAGACGCTAGAAGCTTTCCCTGTGTCTGATAGAGCCAATGCCAGCCAGATCCAAGAGGGACGCGCTGCTGGCCAAGGCTGAGCCCATCAGCAATGGTGGTAGCGCCTCTGTGATAGCATATTTAAGATGGGGAAAAAGTTGCTGCACAACAGAAGCTGCAGCTGGAGAGAGGAGTGAGAATATGTGAGAGGAACAACTCTGCAGACACCAAGGTCAGTGAAGAAGAAGGGGGAGGAGGTGCTCCAGGCGCTGGGGCAGAGATTCCCCTGCAGCCCATGGTGAGTCAGGCTGTCCCCCTGCAGCCCATGGAGGACCCCACACTGAAGCAGGTGGATGCACCTGAAGGAGGCTGTGACCCTGTGGGAAGCCTATGCTGGAACAGGCTCCTGGCAGGACCTGTGGACCGGTGGAGAGAGGAGCCCATGCTGGGGCGGGTGTGCTGGCAGGGCTTGTGACCCCATGCTGGAGTACTCTGTTCCTGAAGGACTGCACCCCATGGAAGGACCCCATGCTAGAGCAGTTCATGAAGAACTGCAGCCCATGGGAAAGACTCATGATGGAGAAGTTCATGGAGGACTGTCTTCTGTGGGAGGGACCCCATGCTGGATCAGGGGAGGAGTGTGAGGAGTCCTCCCCATGAGGAGGAAGGAGCAGCAGAGACAATGTGTGATGAACTGACCGCAACCCCCATTCCCTGTTCCCCTATGCCACTCGGGGGTAGTAGGTAGAGAAATCGGGAGTGAAGCTCATCCCGGGAAGAAGAGGGGGGGTGAGGAGAAGGTGTTTTAAGATTTAGTTTTTATTTTCTCATTATCCTACTCTGACTTTGATTGGTAATAAATTGAATTAATTTTCCCCAAGTCAAGTCTGTTTTGCCCGTGACAGTAATTGGTGAGTGATCTCTCCCTGCCCCTATCTCAACCCACAAGCCTTTGTTATATTTTCTCTCCCCTGTCCAGCTGAGGATGTGAAGTGATAGAGTGGCTTTGGTGGGCAGCTGGCGTCCGGACAGGGTCAACCCACCACAATAGGCAAAAAATTTTTCCCCACTTGAATCTGATTCATAGTTCATTCAAATCAGTGGAAAGAGTTTCACTCAACCATAGTCCTCCACAATTTGTGAATGTGAGCAGGATGGCATTTATCATTTATAAAGGTCACAGTATACAACAGAGCACTGTTCTGCTCTTGGGACTGACTCTAAACATAAACAAAAGGAGTAGTTGCCTAGAGCAAAACAGTGAGGGCTTCGCTGTGTATGCCAGAGAACTGGAAAGTCAGGCCTTCAATATATTCCTTCTTTTGCTGAGCAATTATGTTAGGATGTATGAGAAGACAGTAACTGGAATAGAAAAAGATCTTCAGGCCAAAAGAAAAATAAGTATTTCCAAAAGAAATAACCACTGCCTCCAGCAGCAGCAGGAGGAGCAATTCTGTTCTGGAGGGGCTCTTCTCATAATCTTCACTTCAGTTCTTGCTTTTTTTCTTCTTCTTCCTTTTCTGTGGCAATCTCACTTCCCACTGGTTCCAGTTACCTCTGAGGCTGCAGATCTCAGTGCTGTCAGTGCTGTTGAGGGATCTTGACTAAGTTTTTCTTGTAGCCTCTTCTGTGCTACAGAGACCGTTATACCATCCTAACCTCAAAGCATGGGATATCCATGGTTGTCTGGAGAGCTTGTAGAATCTATGTCCTCCAGTTTTTCAAGAAATGGTCAAAGTAACGGTTGACTTGATCTGGTGTTGGTGACAGTACTGCTTCTAGCAGTAGGCTGGACTTGGCGACCTCTAGAGACCCCTTCCACCCTAAATTTCTTTGATTCCATTTATCACCCTCTGTATGAGATCTCCAGTCACTCACTGCAATAGCCATTAAGCCTGTGTTAGAATGTCCCTCTCTCATTGTTAGACTAGAAGTGCTGATTTGGTAGATTAGTTGTCCTTTCAAGTAGTTGAGTGGTCTGAAATTTTTGACACTCTGTGTATGGGATGGTGTTGATTTATACCAGCTGAGGATATGGCATTCAAAGTGCATTTTAATTTTACTTTGTCTGTTGTATGCAATTCTGTTTTGTTAACAACTTGTATTAATATTTTAGGAAACGACATCAAAATGATTAACTTTTATTTTATTTTATTTTTTGGGGTTTTATATCTTAAAAAAAGAAGGTAGAGCATACTTCAAGTTGCTTCAAGCAAATTCTGCTTCTAGGCCTGGAGCTGAAGCATACAATAAAACAGGCAGCTCTTATTTCAAACTGTCATAGCTCCCTTTGGTCCAATAAATTTAGAAGCAACTGGTTTCTATGTAGGTCCTTTTTGTATCACAGCATTATTTTTACATACAATTCACTTTTAAAAAAAATACAAGGGGGGGAATATTCTTCCCAGTTGTGAGACGTCAAAGCAGTATTGTTTTGACTGGACATTCACTTATAGGATAAACGCATGTCACTGCAGAGAGTTCCCAGATATATAATGACTGTGCTGCCAACTCTTTCACTTGTTCTGCCCCATAAAGGGGATACAGCCAAGCAGCCACAGCAACAGTCAGAAGACATTATATGCCACATGCAGTCCAGCTAAAATGCAAGACAGTCCAGTTAAAATATGGGAACAGGATTCCTCTGCATTGATACAGTGGAGGAGGACATACATACTGATTTGAAGACAGAATTCTCTGTTACACCTGAATAGCAGCAGGTAAACAGAAGGACAAAAATCTAAGGGGCCTGAGGGTCTTGTGTTAGTCGTGCTCCTGCATTACTGAAGTACTGCTAGACTGTAATGGAAGTGTTGGCCTTGTGACAAACAGTAGGCTGTGGAGGACAGGGTCCATACAGTTTCATATATATGTGAAATGGCAAATGGTGCAGGAAACAAAAATTGGTAAAAGGTTATGCTTTAGACCACTGTGAAGCCCCACTGAAGATTGTCCGATAATCTTCAATAAACCCAATAATCTCTTCCCTGTTTGTTCATTGTCAGTTCACTGTTTAGTTGAGAGCACATCAACATGGCATTAACACAGGCAGATGTTACCTTGCTCTGTTGGACACAAGCCAGCTCTCATCCAAAAAGTGAGTGACCTCATTAGCACTGTACTGAGGCTGAGCTTAATATCCCACTTCTCAGTTGTCCTTATCCTCTCAGGTTCAGCACTGTACTGATGTGATGGGATGGTTTTTGTTCAGCTTGGAACACATGGAGAGAGACTCGGAGCTGGGTAATATGTAGGCATGACTCAGATGTTTTGTTTTTAGCATTCTGTAAAAAATATCCAGCAACATCCAGGCGCTCTTGTAGAAGCAATAGTTCAAAGTACTCCAAAATAATGCTTTGCCCTAAGTTCAGGTGCCTATTTCTTTTCTGCATGGATAACAGTCCAAATATTTCCTTCTATGATTGCTTAGCTGATCCCATTGCACACTGTTCACATATATCTGATCACCACATCGTCAGTAAAAGCTGAAGAACAACCTTGTGGTTTGCCAAAAATTAAAAGGGATTATCAGTAAGATAGTTTGACCTTGGCAATGAAAGTAATTACACATGATGTCAAAACAAATACAGATGCTTCTTTTGAGCAAAGGTGTTTTGGGGATACTGTATCAGCAGGACTGACTATGAATTTTTAACAGTTCTAAATTTTCATATTATGTCTATTAAACATTATAATTTCTCTGGTTCTCAGTAAATATAACCATAATTTTATTCAATTACCAAGTGCGTTCTGTAGGCCCATTATTTTTCCTTTTCACCCATTTCCAATAACATTCTTTTTTGTATAAATACTTGACTGTGATATAGTTAAGACTTTTTTTTTTTAGTGGGACAGGAATCATTATATTATCCCTGTGCTTTCTCTTACTGTAAAGAATTCTGTTTCTGTACATTTGGTAAGATAAATACAGTGGTGACCTTTATAAGAATAGAATAAGAAAAGTCCTGTGAGGTTCTCATCCCCACCAGCATCAAGGACAGGTAAAGTGCAAAACCATTATCTCCTTCACCTGTGAAAATAGCTCTGGAAAAAGCTAAAGCACACTTGGTTATTTCCATTTGTGAAGTTCTCCCTAGATAGTTTCTGGGGCTGAATGTCTCTATGAAAGATATTACAGTCATTTGTTGATAGTCTGAGGAGCTTATGATACAGCTTTGAATCCTCTCTGTTTCCATCCAAAGTTCTTAAATTGTATAGATCTGTATCACTTTGTGGCTGTCCACCGCTCAAAGATCTTTTTCTTTATGGAGGTGGTTGTGGTGCTTCCAGTTGAGACAAAGAATATCACCACTTTACAAGGCACCAAATAAACCCTAGTGGGAAATTGTCTTCAGAACTGTGTGTGGTTCTGGTCACTCCGTTTGGACAGATGCATTAAAGTAGAAATAGCTGCTGCGAAAGGTGATGGTAAGAAGGAAAGCCTGTTTTATTAGAGAGGAATAAAAGAGCTTGGCTTTTACAGTCTCACAAAAAACCTGAGAAAAGGTATATTACTGGTTGTAGATAAATGGAAAGTAAATTCTAGTGTGGAAAGCACCTATGTAAAGATAATAGGCACAATCAGAAGTCAATACAAGCTAACTATTATTGGGTTTACATTAGAAATTAAAAGATTTGGTGCTGGCAGAGAACAGGGCTTCTGGAATAGCCTTGGCTATTGGAGCAGTGGACGTGAAAGCCTGACTGATTTTAAAATGAAGCTTCACCAATTTTTGAAACAGATTAGATGATGATAACCTGTGGTTATCAGGGGACTAGACCCAGTGATCTGGGAGATCCTTTCTAATTGTGTGCAGAATAAGATGGATTTCTGCACAGCATCCCCTCTCGACTGGAAATCAAAAAGAATATGATTAAATTAATCATCTTTATCAGCCTTTTGGCTACAATTTCAGCACCAGTTATTGCAAGACCACACTTTCCCTGTGTTGTGAGAATACGTACAGTCCCATGCTTACTTTTAATGGTGGACAAAAAACAGAAATTGCTGGAACAGAAGGAAACATCGGAATATGGTCATGTTCCTTTTTCTCTGCCCTCTTTGACAGTTGTACCTAAAGTAGGAATGTAGGTAATATCTTTGCCACTAAGGATCTCTCAAAAGGGGGAAAAACTGTGCACTCTACCTTCACTGACTTTAATGTAGGCACCTTAATGAATGAATGTTAAATGTCCGACAGCCTGGTCCCAATCCAACAATACATTTTAAGGCATTGTCTTGGTTTAACCCCAGCCGTCAACTAAACACCACACAGCCGCTCACTCACCGTCCCTGCCCCCAGTGGGGTGCGGGAGAGAATTGGAAGAGTAAGTGAGAAAACTCATGGGTTGAGGTAAAGACAGTTTAATAGATAAAGCAAAAGCTGCACATGCAAGTAAAGCAAAACAAGGAATTCATTCACTGCTTCCCATGGGCAGGCAGGTGTTCAGCCATCTCCAGGAAAGCAGGGCTCCATCATGTGTAACAGTTACTTGGGAAGACAAACACCATCACTCTTAATGCCCCCCTCCTTCCTTCTTCTTCCCCCAGCTTTATATGCTGAGCATGATGACATATGGTATGGAATATCTCCTTGGTCAGTTGGGGTCAGCTGGCCCACCTGTGTCCCCTCCCAGCAATTCTTGTGCACCCCCAGCCTACTCGCTGGTGGGGTGGTGTGAGAAGCAGAAAAGGCCTTGACTCGGTGTTAGCACTGCTCAGCAATAACTAAAGCATCCCTGTGTTATCAACACTGTTTCCAGCACAAATCCAAAACATAGCTCCATACTAGCTACTATGAAGAAAATTAACTCTACTCCAGCCAAAACCAGCACAGGCATTTTCAGGCATGTTACTATTCCTTATGGAGTTGTGGAAGAGCTGCCACCAACTCTTCTATGAACAAGGTACAACAGAGCTAACAGGTAGACTGTGAAACCAAATTTGCCTCAGACACTTTCCTGCATGACAGAACATTCAGGGAATAATTTCCATAATTCTGCGCTTGATTCAGTGCCTAAAGATATGAGAGGAAATGGGAAGCAGGTCTAATCTTTGTTTCTTTTCCTTGGCAATTTTAATTCATGAAAATACTCTCTGTGCCCTGAAATCCAAGTCTTCTTCTGCTGATCTCAACTTTCTTCTCTACAGTCTTTAAATAAAACAATGTGATATTATAATTGGGTTAGATTGAGGAGAAGTTGCTGTGCTAGCTAAAAATTTGGCACCACACCTTCTATTCAGAATGCTGCACGTTGGTGGTGTGTGTTCAGATAACCTCTAGCTACAGTTGAGTAATACCACAAATGGGGAAAACCCTAGAGAAATAGGAAAATCCCTAACTATTTGTGCATTGTGTAAGTATATTTTGCTTAGGCTCTTTGCCAAAGCAGATATGAATCAAAGATGCTCTCTGTATAGGAGTAAAATGTACTATCATGTTCAGGATCTTATTTTTGCATAAAAGACACCCACGGCATTTGTGAAAGGAGAAGAAAATTTCCATTCTGGTTTTAGGGTGTTATGTTTTTCTATGGCATTCATCACTGAAAATTCCTGAAAACAAAAGATATAGAAAGTGGGAGAGGAACTTGGTTAATTTATTTGAGTTCTTCTTTGAGACAAATGGTCTCTTTTGACTATTTTGCAAAATGATTATAAAAGAAAATACCACCCCCTTGGTATTGTACAATAAAAAGAAACACTTATGAAAAAAAAGGAATTGAGCTGTGACCAAATGCTTGCTGTAACTGGCAAGTGTTTGTGCAAATGTTTGATTATTTATGTAAACCTTCCCAACAACTCCTCACCCAGAACAAAACCAAGTGCCCAGGAATGACAAAACATCTCCTACCAGAACAAAAATCACTGATGGATATGTTTCTTTTTTTCCCATGGAGAAGATGAGAAAATAAATGCAAGATGGTACTGGAAAGTGCTCAGATGGTAGGATTCATCTGAACAATAGTGAAAAACAATAATTAATAAGGATAGACTAGAAGGTATAGGAGGATTTCTGCATTGTCCCACAGAAGTGGGTGGTTTTTTTTTTCATGTTTGTAACTTAAGATGATTTATTTACATACACGATTTGCATTTTTCAGGTATCCTAACAGGGACTCCAAAACACTGGCCTTCTTTAAGTAAAAGGCTGTCCTCTGAGTTTTGTGAGATTTTTGTTGTTTACTTCAGTGGGATCTTGTTTTTTTTCTAATGTATTTTTGCACCATGATTTTAACCAGAAAGAACAGTTAGAGAAGTTAATTTGAAGATGATGTTCTAAGAAATTTTGACTGACAATTGGAAACTCTCTCAACCACCTAACCAAAATATTTTCAATAATCTGGCTGCAAAATGGGAAGTTAAAAATACAGTAGTAATTTGCTAAATTATTGACAGATTAATTTCTTCAAGTAAGCAGTGGCTCAGCAATTAGTTGATCCAACAGTTAGGTTTTCTCACCAAGAAAGCTAGCTGCCTAACTCACTCACTTGATTTTTTGCAGTCATTTTGCATATTTGTCTATTCCACTCCTTAAGGCTAGGAAGAACCTCAAGTAAAGAGACTGAATTGAAATTGTCCTTTGGCATACTCCTAAAGGGTTTGATTAGAAATAATTCAAAATTAGGCCTTTGAAACAGCAGTTAAAATTCCAGTAGTTTTATATGAACTGGCATGTTCCACTTTTATTGGTTTAGTGTTGCACTGAATTATTCAGAAAGCTATAGTCTTCCTTCTATTGATGAATGTGCATTGGGAGAATCAGCACAGTACCAATGAAGCTTTTTTTTGGGGGGGGGGCAGAAATAATTCATAAATGACAAATATTTCTATGAACACGTTACAGCAGAAATGAAGTTGCTTCAGTTATGCATTTCAGTCCTTCAGGGGGATCTGAGGAATTTATGAAACCTTTGAAATAGAAGTACCCCTTATATAAAGAAGTTTGATTTCCTTTATAGAATCATAGAATAATTTGGGTTGGAAGGGACCTTTAAAGGCCATCTAGTCCAACTCCCCTGCAATGAGCAGGGACATCTTCAACTAGATCAGGTTGCTCAGAGCCCGTCCAGCCTGGCCTTGAATGTTTCCAGGGATGGGGCATCTACACCTCTCTGGGCAACCCATTCCAGTGTTTCACCACCCTCGTCATAAAAAATGTCATCCTTATGTCCAGTCTAAATCTACCCTCTTTTAGTTTAAAACCATTATGCCTTGTCCTATCGCAAAAGGTCCTGCTTCTTTGAGTGTCGATGTAGTATTGTGTAGAAGTAGCCAAAGCAATACCTTTAACAATGTCACAAGTAATTCTGATAATCTTCAGTCTATGAAAGTATACGACTATCCCTGTCTTATTATAAAAAGTGCTTTAAAATACCACCTTTTATATGTCCGCACTTTTCTGAGTCATAGTGACAAACTGCCAGTTGTAGAAGATGAAAACTTACCTCCAGAAGTGATTATTAAAAATAAAAGTGACAAAAGGACAAAAGAATGAGAAGTAATACAGGTTAGATACTGGTCACTGGTTTTCTAAAGGCCTTCTTTAAAAACAATCTTATCTAGCTAAAAACTTAAAAGCAGTGATAAAGGACAGAAAACACTTCTCAGGTACTCTAGGCAGCTGCGAGAGGGTAGCTAACATGCTATCATTTCTCACCTGAAGCAATAATATGATTTTGCTCTACAGCTGTGTTTATGAGGAGGACAGAATTACCTGTGGAAAAAAGCCTCATGGAAGACCAAGCAATAGTTATTTTATGATGTGCTAATGCTTACCCAGGCTGCAGTCTCTGTGTTTGTCTACAACTTGAGAACTTCCAAATGTCCACTGAGAGACTTTTGTGGGCTCTAAAACTCACAGATTGTTGGCTTATTGACAAGATCCTAAAATGTTTTAAAAGGACTGAGAGCTGCCAGTCCATTTGAGAGCAGAGGAGACAAGGTGGTGCCTGCTCCCTTTGCAGGTGTGACAAAAGTGTCTCTGTGAATGAGACGCTGATTTTAAAGGAAAGCAGAGGGGAACATATATACCATATACAAAGGAATACTGGTACAAGTGCTATGTCAGAAACTTGAATGCCAGAACAGCAGAAAACTATTTGCTGGCTAAGTAATAGACTTTCTTTAGAATGTCATGCATAGTAGTCAAAATAAGATTTGTTATTCTTATGCTCTACAGAATTTTAGTGTGTGGTTCAGTGTTTATTTTACTGGGAAAATGGATGTAGTCTGTCTGAAAGATACCTGGAAACTTGTTAAAATCTCAGTGTCAGGTTCACTTTGCCTCTTACAAAAACACTTTCCCACTTGAACACGGTAAGTACTGTGCCTGAGTAATTTCATTTTCAGGATCCTGAGCCAGATAGTTCTCAGAAATAAAAGGGCAAGTCTTATTTCTAAACTTCATTTGCAGTTACTGTAATACTTCCATTGGCCTAGTGTGATCTTCTAAAAATCATGTAATATTCAATAGTGTTTTAGATCTCTTCCATTAAAAAATTGCTTGGTTTCTTTGCCCTAGTACGAAGCAGTCCATTGTAAAGTTTGACAAAACTATAAATAAGCTATTGGTCAGTGTGGATGGCAGTACCTGATAAAATGATGTCTGTATTTGATGGAACTGTGACACTTGTTATAACAATTACACTTCAGTAGAAATACATGCAAATAAGGACAATGCTGATCTTGTGTCCCCATACATATCAGGCTGTCATATGCAGCAGTAATGTGCATTTTCTCTGTATTTGAAAATCTTTTTTTTTATATTGAAAATTATTTCTCTTGTGGACTGCGAATATGTTTACCTCTTTAAGGTATGTTTATATTTGTGTACAATGATTAAGCAATATTTATTGTTACCTCAGCTTTTATAATTTTTTTGTTTCTGTTTGCAGGGGATTCATTGTAAAGGCAAACCTTCCAGTGAGTATATATCATTCACATTTTTACTACATTTGTTTTTGAAAGATAAAGATAATTTATTGCAGATAATAAATCCACTTTCCTGGTGACACCAGATCACTGTCATGACAGGGTATTTACCACCAGTTTCCTTGGACAAAACATTGTAAAATTGGTAGGCTCTGATAAATAATAGGTTAATAATGACTGTGCATTGTTGCTTTATAATTTTCCTTATCATAGATTGTCATTGGGAGAATTTGCTTAGTCATTACACGTTTTTATTGTTTCTGCTTATTATTATTGCCTACAGTAATAATACAGGCTCTTGAATTACCTGAACTCTGAAGCCTCCATCAGTCACTCCTCCAGTGCACACAGTCACTTGACAGGGAAGTACGATGCAGCTGCCTTGCAGGCAGTCCTCGCTGAGAGGACAGTCCTGGCTGGAGGCCCAGCTCTGAGCACTGCTTGTCTCCATGATGCCTTTCCTGGATCTGTGTGGCAGAGAGTCCACAGACAGGGAGAAGCTGCCATGCCGAGCCGCAAGCGTGTGAGATGCTGATGCTATGGCGTGCGGCGTGAGCCAAACATCAGCTGTCATGAGTCTTACTCTGGAAGCATGGAATTTATAGGACACGTTGAGGTGGAGAGAAGGAACACAACTGTGGAAGGGATGAAGTTAAAAGTCCCACCTGAAAAAGTCTCTAGTCTTCTGCCAGGGAGCAGAGTGAACCATCAGTGGCAGGTTCAAGGATTGTTGATGAATCTTTTTGTAATTAGGCAGCTGAGCTGCTAGTTACACAAACTATGTGGAAAGTAGAGGAAGAAACAGGGGCGTTGACCTTTGTTCTGCCTAGCTGAAGCACACCTTCATGCCCTTGGGCAGCAGAGGCTGAGGAAATCAAACCCTTCAACCCTGGTTTCAAAGGGAAGGATACCTGCAATACTGTTGGTTATGAGTTACAATCTGCACTGGGTATTACACAAATGCAGATCTAGATAGTGGAGACTCACTACAGGTACCACAAGCTGGTGATTCATTCCACCCATCTTAGGACAAGGTGATTTATGTGCTGGGAGGGATGCAAGAGGGGTTCTCCCTCTCTGTTGACTGGCAGAGGTGCTTAGATAATGCACATAAGCTTAAATTAGATGTTTAGCTCTTAGCTGGATATAGACTTGGGACACTGAACCTTGTCTTTCAAGATGATGTACATGAAGCAGAGCTGGTTGTAGGTTTTCAGTGCTGCCTGAAAATGACTTATCAGCTGTCTTTAATACAAGTAGCATGTAGGATGACTCAGCCTTATAGGGGTGATGAAAAAACATTTTTTTAGTCTTCAAGTCTTCATCCTAATTCACTTGTGCAACAGTGAGTGTATACTCATTCCATACTTCCTTTTCTATAGTCATTCTTTTTATTATTTCTTATTTGAGGTACAATTACCTTAAAAGACCTTAACTGTATAATAGAGCTCCTTTGCAGTAGTCATTGCTTTTAGCTGCAACAAAAAGATGACTTTATTTCCTAGAATTTGCAGCTATTAGCTCAGTAGTATTTGGCAATGTAGCTTTGACTCTGCCTTCTCCTTCCTCCTTTTTTAGACTATTAGTAGTACATAAAGGCTACTGTAGTATTTGAAATTCACTGTAATATATCCAGCCATTGATATCAATATATCAATGATTTTAAAAAAGCCTTACATTCTCATAAAATGTATTTGGCACGCTATATCACCATGTTGTCCAATACCCTTGAAAGTTAGAAACATTTTCTGAATGTACAACCTTCTAATTTACTGTGCATTGAAATCTATTGTGAAAGAGAGGCTGTCAGTCTGAAATTTAATCAATTTCATAATTGGTGTAAGTACTTTTAAGTAGCGAATTTTGGTATTTATTAACTGAAGTGCACCATGTGGTTATCTTAGAAGAGCATATCTAGTTTGTTTATGAATTTTGTTGAATCATCCTAATGCACAGATGTAGCAGATACTGTGGTAAATCATATGCAAATAAGTTTGAAATGCTACTCTAATTCATACTCATGGAATGATGCTCCAGTGAAGCAATTTCAGTGTGCTTTAGAGATGCTTACAGATTTAGCACTGTCAGTATCCTAAGTAGTTCAGATTCTTACGGTTCTTGTAGGGAAGAAATACCACACAAAAAAACAGTTAGGATTTTTTATCGGGTGTTGGCCTGTACCTGTTGTTAATGGGTTTTCTCTGCAATTTTTTTTGTTGTTCTCCAATTTCACCTTCTTGCCTGAGGCTTCAAATTATCCATCTAATCATTTCTATTGCGTATTCATTGCTCAGCTCTGGCTTCTATTATCCAAGTGTACATAAGGTGTGTTTTGCTGTCATGACAGTTCTGGGTTGATTGCTGCATCATCAGATAAAAAAATAATCTGCTGTGGTTGAGCTGATAGCAAAAGTACAAGGAAAGTGTCGACATGCTGAATAATAAGCCTTGGCTTCTTTATGCCTGGGCTTATATGTGTCCATAATTAAGGAATCTTTTATTACAGCAACAATCCCTCTCTCATGTAGGGCTAATTACAGTTATAATTCATAAACATCAAATTTAGGCAAGATTTACTCAGCAGATGCTTTGTGTAGCAAGATGTATCTTTTATGTCTTCTGGGGTGTAGATCAAACTACTCGTGAGAAAAGGAAAGAGGTGTGTGTTCCAGAGGAAACTGTCTAAGGGGGGGATTAAAAGATGATAAGGTAAGAGTTTACTGAAGAATTAGTCAGAAATGAGTCTCATACTGGGATGATTTATAGAATGAAAATTATCTTCTGTCAGGTCTTCCTTGTATCATATATTTATTGTGATCCAAAACTAACATCCTCATGCATGATATGATCCATTTAAATTATTATTAATGAGATTTGCAGCATCTTTTGCAATTCTCAAAATATATAACAAAATTAATGGAAAAATATCCAAAGTGGAAGAGTAATTTCATTTTATCCAGTGTATTACTTATTTGTTCTCAGTTTGAAGGCAGAAACTGTGATCAAGGAGGACAGTGTCCCTGCTTAAGGACAGACAGTAGTCCCTAAAACTGTGCATCTGCCTGATACTGATCCAATGTCAGCAGCGCACCTAGGTATGACTTAGGATTCTCCTGAGATAGTTCCAAGCCTGTGACATCTGATAATACCATACCTCAGGCAGTAATAACTAAGGACTGAATTCAGTTAAGTCATGACAGTCTCTCCTAAAAATACGTAGGGTCAAATAATATGGTCAAATTCACCCAAACAGAATACTTTGTAAAGAACTGTCAGCTTTGACAATGTATATATATACACATTGCTCTTCCCTTAAATCATTTCTACACAGACATGGGAATGGGCAAGATTATAGGCCTGGATTTACACCAACAACCAAGGAATGAAGCAGAAAGAGTTGCTCCTGGATACCATTTGGTATCAACAACTACATGTCATACGATGCGGTCAAGAAAATATCTTTTGAGAGAGACAGACAGAGCTCAAACTAATCATCACTTATCACATTATTAGTAATTATTTTCAGGTAGTTCTGCAATATAATAACCTCCCAATTAACTGTGGGTGGATTGATTGGGTGTTGTACAATAAGTCTCCAACCTGAGATACCTTCAGGATTATTACAACACCCGTTCTTGGAACATGGAATATAGTGTTCACATCTGGCTGCTGTGCCCTGTACTTCTTAAGGCTGCCTCATCTCTGTGGAAACATGTTTACAAATTCTTCAAAAGCCAGTGTACACCACTGCTCTTAAAGCCTAATTTGTACATTTTGAATGATCTATGCTTTTTCTTTGGTTTGCACAAATTGTCTTCTCTTGTCGCCAATATTGCATTGGATAATTGAGAGTTGGCTCTTCTGCCAGTTGAGGTAAAGTGTCCTTGTTTTTCCATTCTTTTCCATTCGGTTCATATTAGCATATCCTGTTGCCTCCAAAAGATGATGCTTAATGGCACAAAACCAGGATAATGGAGCGGAGACTCAGGTGTGAAGTATTTGTCTTTTCTGACTTTTGATATGTAACATGCTGGTCTTATTTCTTCTAATAGCAAGTGTGAGGGCACCTTAAGGCCCAACAGATTCAAGCCAAGGTACCACATTTATGTCAGCTTGTCTTCGCATTCTGCATGTATCAGTATTTGATCCTTGACAATGGGTTTCAGCTGCAACTGGACACTGTGAAAGTGAGGAACTCGTAATATAGAAAGAGGTCCTGTACAGGTTAATACACTTTCAGTCTTTAAATTTAGAGCACTTTCCTTCATTGGAGGGATTGGAGGGGTAAGTAAGGATAAGCTTTGCCCTTCCTCCTTCTCCACATCCTACCTTTCCTCTGTGAGAACTGTGGATGTGTCTTCCATGTGAGTCAATGGGCATCCACACTTTACAGTTCTTGGCTAGACATTGAGGGATGAACTCTTTCCTGATGATCTGAGTTAAGAGTAGTTACCCTGTATTTTATGGCAAGCACAGTACTGTGGCACTGCTATTTCATACTATGCTCTTCACCATAGTAGTTGAACTCCTCTAGGAGTGTGTTAAGCACTATGACTAATAAGAGTCAAATGTTTTTTTGTTCTTCCAACCTCTCCCCAGGGGGAGGAGAATGTGCAGTAAAATACTTGTACTTGGGTGTCTTAACTTTCATGCTATGTACCAAAGTGAGAAGGGTGATAAATATTTCAAAGAAATTGCTATGATGTAGTTACAGCTAAAATGAGGTGAGCTGCATGGTATACCACAAAGCCAAGGGACAAAATCCAGTTCCCTGGCTATTTGTTCTGATAGTTTCTTGAACTCTTAATTTTTGGGACTACAAACAATCTATGTGAGGTATAGAAGCCCAAGGAATGCATTGGGGATTAAATCCACTGCACCAACATAAATTCATAAATAAATAACCGATTTCTGTGCAGGGCGATCTGAGAAGTAGAAAGAGATGAAATACGGCTACTTGATGAGATTTGGGGCCTTAAGGCTTTTTTTCCTTTTGCATTAGCCTACAGAAGGTGGCTGTGCAAACTGATATCCTAAGGCGTTGGGATGACTAAATTTCCATAGGAAAATAAGATAAGACATAGTAGCTGTGTTCTGTGCCTACTGCTTACACCTTGAAGAAGGCCTGGATAATATTTATTCTGCTTTTGCTGTTCTGGTCTAAAGCAGAAGGAAAGCCTGCAGGTGTGAGGGATTTTTCCATGACAAGGAATGCAATGGTGCCCTCTTGTGTGAAAGTGATATTTTAACAGCAGTTGAGACCATGAGCCAATCCTAAAATTAAAATACTACCTATGAGAGTGCTCACAATATACAGGTAATGGTTTTGAAAAAAAGTTTAAATAAACTATTAGTCTAGCCACGATCTAGCAGATCTGATTATTTGAAACCACTATTAGTCTAGGTGTTCTCTGCTAGCCTTAGCTGTTAGAAGTGTGATTCCTTCCTCTTGTGGGTTAACACTTCCCTAAACCAGGAAATTTATTATCAACCCCAATCGGTAATGTAGTTCTTTCCACCCCCCCTGCATTGCTAGTGAAGCCAACTAGCTATGTTGGCCATGTGAAAGTCTTAGGTAAAGTACTGGCTTTGCTGAAGTCAATGGTGGCTTTTCTACTGCTTTCAGCAGAGCTGGAGCTTCACCTTTGGCGCTTTCTCTCCCGCAGATTTCCTGTGCACAATGAGATTTCTCTGTCTTTGTATTTGCATTTGCAGGTGGCATTTTTAACAGCTTCTGCCATGATGCTCCTGCATCTTTATCTTCTGTGGTACTGAAAAGCATGAAGATCTCAACAGTGATGAAATGTGTCCAAGGAAGCCAATGCTCTCTTCATTTAAGCATTAAAGGAACTTTGAGTCTGGATGGTAGGAAGCAGATTTGCTACTGAATCATTTCTGTTTACTTTTTGTTTGTAGCTGCTCAGCCAAATTTTGTTCCATATCGCAATATTTGTGTCCAAGCTGTTTTCACGTAATTATATGAGAAAGATTTTTTTTTGTGAAACCACTCTACTACAAACCAGGATAAAACCGTGGCCCTTCTCAAGGGAATGAGAACTGAGATAATGAATTCAAGACAACTGAATTTTTACTTCCAACATAATACACTTAACTTGTCCTCTACCAGTGCCCCAAGCACTTGCTCTGACACGTGTGCATGCATGCACACCCACACACACACATTCTGTCTGCCCTGGTAACTCAGACATGAGTGACTGTCCCAACAGAAGGGGAAACAGTTTATGTGTCTGAAGTTACAATTCTGCACTAAAATAAAATGAAAGCACTCAAACTTTTTAGGCATAGTCTATTTTTACTAACACCCTGCCATTCATGTGCTTAGTGTGTTACCATTTAGATATTTCCCAGTGTGCTTCACTCAGAGTTAATAGGTTTATTTTTTAAATTTGCATAAGAATTTGCATAATTAAAGCTTTAATTTATAGCAATCTGTATTAAATCCTTGCTCCTACCCTCCATGTGTGTGTTATATATAATGCCCCTTTTTTAACAGAGATTAAATACATGTGCCTTTCACTGAGAAGGAAAACTTATGATATGGTATATTTTAATTTATTTTTTGTTTTTCTTAAAGATGGTCAAATTATATTTTTGAAATCTCTTCCTAATTCATTTCAGAAAATATCCGTGGGCTGGAAATATGTTCTCTTTCACTGGATACACAGCAATCTCAGTGCACAAATGTGAGATTTGCTAGAAAAAAAAGCAAGATGCTTAATGGAAAGAAGGTAGACTCCTTTTTTTGGGTTGTTTTTCATTTAAATGTTTATGAGCCTTTGGAAAAAAATATATTTTATATCTCATTTTCTTCTCTTATTGACTTTATGGAAAACTGCAATGAAATGTATACTTCAGCATTGTCAAATGAAACTCCATAACAAAATGTCCTTTTATAACCCATAAATTCAATTCTCCACCATTTCATACTTATTCCACTTACTTACCTTTTTGCAAGAGAAGCTGCCTCTGCAAAGCCTGATTTTCATATCAATCTTGCTAGCTTTCTTTTTGTGCCCACCAAATTGTGGGGAAGCTTTTGTAACTCCAATTGCTAGGAAGCACAATGCCACAGAGATTTTAAGTGCATACATATGATTTATTTAAGTCCCACCATGTCAACAGAATTAGAAGACAACCAAGTGCCTAAGCACTTGTGCACATCTGTCTTAAATTCATGGTAATAATTGCAACAGCAGAGTACAATTTTTTACTAAACTAAACCCAGAAGTATTTGTTAGTAAAATTTGCAACTGGGGAAAAAAAGAAGAATCATCCTTGACCAACTGTTTAAAATACATGAATTTTTGCTTTCAATTACTGGTGGATAGCTGTTATAAATCCCATACAAAATGTGTTACTTTATGTGCTTTGTAAATGTTATATTGATTGCACATGTGAAACAAACATCTTCTCCCAAACTGCTATTGCAGTTTACGCTCTGTATCACTTGATGATCAAATGTCCCTATAGGAAATGCAGGGCCAGCAACGAACAATTGGTAGCTTTTAGAGTAAGGTAAGTTTATAGGCAAGACTTAAGAAACATATTTAATGAAATTTTCTTAGTTTCAGTTCAGTGACTAGAACGGTGACATGTCTTTTACCCTCCAAATGCCTTGTACCAATTAGGAGTATATCCAACGTGAAAACCTATATGGAATTTAATAGTTACTGCCATCAGTGAGGGAACGACCTGCTATAACTGGACCTCAACTTTTGTCTCCTAAATTACTTTCTGTCTTACAAACTGTTACTGGAATGAATAAATTTGCTAAAGTTGCCATTAAATGTTTAAACAGACTCTTTTTTTCCTATTCTGCAAGTGTTTGTGCTTGTAAAATGCCTACAAACTGGGACTTTTGGTAGTATGAAAGACCTTTTTGCTTTTGAAGTTCAATAAGCATCGGGTACCTGTATTTCTATGCTTTTAGGATTATTTGATAGCTTGTAGATATTTGGATTTCTGGAAGTGAAGAAGATAGCAACATCCTGGACTAGAAGTAATGATACTCTTTGAAATCCTTTCATTAGGTGGTGTCTGCTTCTTTTGCGTCCTTAATGCTACATTATCTGACTGCTTAATGATCCTTGTAAATATAAATAAGTCTGAACAAAGAATATTGCTTGCTTAACTCTGATAACCAGTGGTTTTCATGTATTCTGGAAGTCATGCACAAACTTGATTTTATAAATGTTTTAAACAGGTACAGGTACAATTCAATTGCATTGAAGTCAATGTAGCACAACACATCTATGTGACCATGAAAACAGTACCAAATTACTGTGAAGTCAAGCTGAGTCAGGAATACTATGTTGAAGGTAGGAAAACATCTTAAACCAGATGTTTTTCAAGAAACATCTTTTCAAAGAAAAACCCAACCCAAACCAAAAAGCCCCAAATGCAAAGCCAAATCATGTTCTGGGATACACTGATCTAACTGAGGGTAGATCATGTATGCCGGGACATTCTACATTTCAGTGATTTATTTTGTGCATATAAATGTCTGACTTGCTATAAAAAACAGAGACCAGAGTTTATATCTAAAAGTACATGGGAAACTGAACTACACTATGCATTTGTCCTAATTGGCCTTCTTGTGATTGACACATGCCCTTCCTCTGCCTGCAGGTTCAGTCCTGTGTGCTCTCTGTGCATAAGACAGAGCCTCTGCTTCTCTTCATAGTTAGGCCACAGGTGGTTCCAGAGATTGAGGAAAGCTTAATAAGAAAGTGTAGAGAAATTTCCTTTTACTTTCATTAGCTAACTCTTCTATCACCTGTTTTCATGCAACTGGATAAGACAAGGTAGCATTTTTCCATGCTTTTGGTGTGAAGTGCCTACCATATGCATATAAAAATAGATTCAGCACTGTGGTCTAACCACGATACAGTGTGGCTAGTGAAGAGAAGTGCACCAAATGGTGGTGCAAAAGATGAGATGAGACCCCTTGTTCGGTTTGGTGCCTGGACTTGTCCTGCCTTCCCATCTCCAGAGCCTGTGGGTGGGTGGCTCTTGCTCTTGCCCCTTGGTACAGTGTCATCCCTTGCACACAGTGTCAGACACGTTGTGGCTGTTTCACGCTTTCACAGAAATAAAGACTTTTTGTATTTAAAAAGCCTTTCATTTTCTTGGTAAATCCCGATTCACTATTGAAGTAGATATGTACTTTGTGAATAAAGAGGGGGGGAAAATAAGGTTTTATAAAGCCCAATTTTAAGACACTTTACAAGGGTGAATAAACAGATTAAAAGAGGAAATATTTCTCTGGGGAAAAGAACTGTGTGTGGAAATGAGAGCACAGTGCTACTCTAATACTGAGTTAAGCAAGGAGAGGTGAAAACAGTAGGCAGCACACTATGAGCTGATTTAATGTTCTTAAATCAAGATTCAAATTTTGGAGATATAAATATTAGATATTAGTTCTGAAAGTGTCACCTGGCCTCTAATTCTGGTAAGCTCCCTGGGAGCTAAATAGGGTGTTTCTTTGTAAGTCTAGAGCAGAGTCAGAACAGCAAAAATACACAGTTGTTTATAACAGAGCGATAAGTCTGGTAAACAACAGGAGTAGCTTTCAGGGAAAGAATAACTGAAATTATGATTATTATTACTTAAATTATTGTTAGGTACTAGGTACAGAAGTGCAGTGTTATATCCTAGATCGCCACCTTAAACTGCTGATGAGGTTTTCCAGTAGAAACCCCACACTGGTGAGATAGTTCCTTAAGGCAAGTTGTGATATAATCTCTGTGTGTGGTAAGGGTACTTTTCTTTATTGCTGTTTATCTAGAAGTGGATGTGCATCTGCCTTTAAAAAGGGGTATAAGAGAGAGGTTTCCTGTTGGGAAGCTATCTGATAATTTGGCAGTTTATTTACACAGTTATACAAATAAAGCAGCACTGAAGAAAACTGAAGAAAACTCTGGCTTCTATTTTGCAGATTGCAGAAACAGTGATGTGGGAAAATATATTTCAGATTGTTCGGGTGAGCTGATCTTCTGTACAACTTAAAGCTGGGAGATATTTCTGGTGACCTATGCAATGATGTGTTTTCATAGCTGAATAAACAGGGAAAAAAATGATGATTTGCAACTAACACTACTTGTAATTACCATGTAGTTGATAGGTAATGTCCTGGAAAATGTGTTTCTTTATATTGACTTGGAAATGCTAGATAGCAGATAAAGATATTGACAACCTATTTAATACTTAAACTTTTGGAAATAGATTTGTGTCCTTTTCAAGCACTTAGGATTGCTGGTTTTATATTGGGTCTACAGACAGACCTCGTAAGTAAATTGAAATTAATTTGCCAAGCTGTTATCCTGATTTTGGCATACCCATGAATACAAAAAAAGTAAAACATCCCTCCACATATTGTACTTGTCTAACACAGTTGCACATATTCTCTATGTAATGAAATTGGAACTTTGGGATAATCAGCTTTTGTAGCAGTATTACTGTGTATATTTCAAGTATCTGTACATGAACTACATAACATTTCAAGTACTAAGGTTGAGGTACAATTGGTAGGTGTCCTGGCTGCTCAGTATTGCCAGTGCTAATTTAAAAGTGAAAAATATTGAAATTTATTCTCATGAAAATTATTATATCTTATAAAATAAGAATATCTTTAGGAATATCAGGATATAAAAAGAATTAATTCAAACATCCTAGGTAAGAATCTATAGATGTTGAATATCAACTCCACCAAGTTACAAAATATATTCTGTACCTTTTATAAAGAAAAAACAAAATCAGAAATAACAAAGTAATAAAGAAACAGATGTGATAATTTCATGCTTGAATTTTCTTTTTCAGCTGGAAAGTTTGATTATAATGTAGACAGGGCAAGGAAAATTATATCAGTGAATGTATCCAACTTTCTTCGAGATCAAGATTATTACGTTCGCCTGTGCCACAAATGGTTTACCTGTGAAGATGTAGGGGCATTTGCTGTGGTGAGTTAAAGCTCAAAGCAGTTTGTTGAACTGGTCGGGGGTGACTTGTAGATGGAAATCCTCATTGAGGTCATAGTTATAAGAAATGACCTTCTATATCTTTATTTAGCTTTATTAAAAGTGATTTACTGTCCTGAATTCATGACCATCTTTTTCATTTCAGATAAAAGGGAAGGAATCTTTAAAATCAGTTTCTCTGAAATATTCTCAGCCACTTCCTTGTCTTTGCATTGAGGTAATACAGTCTGGAATTTGGTATATACTTGTGTTCCTGATTAAAGAAATTTTATCTGGGATTTGTGCTAAGAAAGGAGGAAAAATCCATAGAAAAAGGCTCTAGACCCAAGTTTTTGACTAAGGCTTGTCTGACCTTATGATTATGTAAATGTAGAAGAGATTTTTTTAGGAAACACTAATTAAAACATGGAGATAAGAAGAAAATGGGATGCAATTTACATTCATTTATGGAAAGTATTGTGTAAGATTAATTTGACTGTTTTTTTATAAGCAATGAAAAGACATAAAATTTAATCTGACTGAATTTCAGCATAGCATTTGATGTAGTATTGCATGAGAAACTAAAAGAGGAATTGAGGAAGCTGGGGGTGAGAACACGATTTGTATGGTAGATAATACCTAACTGGAGGGCTAATTCAAACTACTCCTGTTGAATGGAGCTGTGCTAGTAGGAAGGTTATTTAAGGAACACACTTAGAGCAGTTCTTATATAAATGTTTTCATCAATGACATGGGCACAAAAAGTGGGAACGTGTTGAAGAGATTTGCTGATAATATAGTTGAGAGGTGTAATCAAAATGGAAGAGGGTCAGGATAATTGGAAGAGACTAGAGGTCTTTATACGTGAAATAACTAAAGGAGAATGAAGTGCAAGTTCATGCACTTGCTCTAATAAAAAGAATTCTTGCTGTAAGATGTGAGTCCTCATTTAGAAATAATAGTGGAGGAAAAAAGATCTGGGTGTAATAGTTCATCGCAGGATGATTAAACCAACATGCTTACATGATGTAAATGTGAACAAAGGTCTAGCAGGTTAGATTATTCCAAGCTAACAGGAAAGTACAGGCAAGGCCTTCTTTGAAATACTGTAGGCAATTCTTATATCCATATTCAAGAAAGATTAATTGAAACGGAAGATGTACATAAAAAATCTAGAATGGTTGGGAAATGGAGAGACTGTCTATAAAGGAAATTCAAAGAACATGTTTTCATTAGCTTGGTAAAACACACACAGATAGAAAATGTGTTTGTTGTCTAAACACACATCAGAAGGGTCACTTATAAGGAAAAAGAACAGGTTTTTTAAGCTAAAGCCATTCTTGCCACAAGAATGAAGGGGGATAAACTTCATTCCATTAATATATTCAGGATAGCTACAGATTTTTTTCTGATAATCTAAGAAGTGAGATTTTGGAATATCTTTCATAAAAAGGAATAAAAAGTCACCAAACCAATTTAAAATTATCTTGGTAAGATATAAAGATACTATGTGACCTAGTTTCTCAGTGAATTTTGGGGTAGGATTTACCTTGTGGATTAAGATACCTAAATGTAGATGTCCAAATGTAGATATCTACATTTGAATTAGATGTCCAAACTCTTACAGTCAATGGAGGTCTAGTTAATGCAGTCAGTTACTCAACTGACGAAATGTAGATGGCTATTTTGGGATGTGCTGGATAGCACTGTAGACTCCACTGGCTGTATTGGCTAGATCTTCATATGGCTACTGTAATTTGGGCACTTAAGTCACACTCAGATGTGTACGTTGTGGGTACCTAAAATCACATACTTCAATATGTGAGTTGAACCACAAGGTCTTTTCCAAGCCTAGGGATTTTTTTTATTCCACTCTGAAAAGCATGAGTTCACTGGAAAGATATTATTCCTCTCAGTATATACACAGAGAATTCCACAATACAGTTGTTGGGCAAACAGATGGGAACTATCAGTAATAGAAACATTTGCACATGAATCTAAATAGTTAGGGTATAGTAAGAGCCATGCACATATACTTGCAGATTCGGGTTAAGCGTTAGTCCTCAGATTTTAAGGATACATCCTTTACCATAGCAAAGGCCAGAAGATCTGATATTATGATTCTTGAATGTCTTTTGATACCCCTAGAAAGTAATGACACTGCAAGAAACTTAATGAAAGACTGGAAGAGTTTCTAAATGAAATTGGGCCAAATATATGACTCAGAAATAGTAGGAATATAGTGCTAGAAGGGATGACCTTAGTTCATCAGCTCCAATCCTGCTAATGATGAACGACAAAATAGATATCTAGTGCAAAACATCCTTTAAAAAAAATACTTCCAAAGCTTTCTAATAAACATGGCATCTTTATCTTTGGTGGAAAGGTTTTCTGTCACATTCTGTCTGAAATGTTAAAAACTGGTGTTTCTGAGAATCTCTAGCTAATGGTTACTTTTTGGGTTGTAGGGTTGGCTGGCAATTCCAGATGCAAGGAGGATACAACTTTGCCCCTTTGAAAATGGCAAGTATTGTGTGATTACTCTTCATATGAGTGATTTTCAGTAGTTCCAGTAGTATGTCACAATTTGAAATTCATCTAAGGTGAAAACCATACATTGCAAAACTTAAAGAAAACATCATATTGGTTTGTTATACTGTGGGTAGATGAAATAACTTTCAGAACAAATTGTTCACCAAGTTTATGCCAACATAAACACTAAGTAACTTTCTAGTCATTTCCCACATTTTCTTAAGTCACACGCAAACTGGCCAGAAGGAAGAAAAGCCACTGAAGTCAGCTATGAAATGCTGATGTGAGAAGAGGGCTTCAAGGAGAGATTTGAAGAAGGTGTCCGACACCCAACTTAAAGGAGGGAACAGGGAGTTGAAAAAGAAGACAGTTAGGGAGTTCCCATACTTAATGGGAAATTATTCACACAAAGTGTTCCAGCAAAATCAGAGTTTGGTCTGACAGCTGAAAAAGAAACTGTCATATTATATAGGTCTTTAGTGAAAGTTTTACCAGGCAGATAGAAAAAAGCGTAGCCTGAAAAAGTGTTTTATTGTGTTAAGTCCAATATAAGTACAATATTTTTTTCCCCAGCCTATGCTAAGAAGCCCATTAAGGGATTTTAGTGTTTGATTGAAAAAAAAAAACAAACCCAAACAAACCAAACAACAAAACCGTAACAGAGAGAATAAAACCACCAACCCATAACAGTGCATCCAAACTCCATTTAAACTCCATAGACATTCACTGCAATCCTTTCACATTCTTGCAGGGCTCATACATTTGTGTTAAAATGGAAGCAATTTCCTCTTTAGTTAGCCCAGCCTTCATTTCTGATTTATTTTATTATGGCAGAATATAGTGTTTGTGACACCACAATTCCTTTGTAGCAACCAAGTGCAGTTTGACTAAATAAAAAGGGAATTTTTTTTTTCTCTATTTATGCAATAGAGAACACTTAGAGGAATGCTCAAGCTCTGTCTGTAGCTATGTCTATGTCATGTAGTCAGATCTGGCTCTAAGGTCCTCAAAGAAAAGCCTGTTGGCCATCTGCAGTATGAAGTCCTAACCTCTACTCTTAGTAGCTGTTTAGCCTGAGGCTAGGTCTCCTGAGGCACAGGTGGTTTTCTTCCAGATTTTCTCCTATCTCTACCTATTCCCTGTGCTTGGAATGGTTATGCTTTGCAAGTGCAGGAAATTGGGCTCATGGATCCCATGATTCCTTCCTGCCTTCTGTATTCTGCCTCTTTTTCTTCCTCTCCTATGGCATTCTCCTCCCTGGTGGCATTGAATCAGGACTATGGGGAGAGCTGAAGCATAGATTACAAAGCGTTATGTAGTCAGAGGGAAGGCAGTATGTGCTTTGGCACACTGAAGGTCTTGAAGCTTATTTCTGTCCATTTAGGAAGTTCCAATGGACAATTATAACTGAAAACTTAACTTACAGCTTTGATAAGGAAGTGCATATGGGAAATACTGTTTTATAGCTTGTCGTGGTTTAACCCCAGCCAGCAGCTAAGCACCACGCAGCCGCTCGCTCACCCCCCCCACCGGCGGGATGGGGAAGAGGATCGGAAGGGCAAAAGGGGAAAAACTCGTGGGTTGAGATAAAAACAGTTTAATAACTAAAGTAAAATAAAAAATAGAACAGTGGTAATACAAAGCAAGCGGTACACTGTACAATTGCTCACCACCCGCCGACCGATGCCCACCACGTCCCCCAAGCAGCGATCAAACCCCTCCCCGGCCAACTCCCCTGCTTATATACTGAGCATGATGTCACGTGGTATGGAATAGCCCCCGCCCAGTCTGAGTCAGCTGCCCTGGCTGTGCCCCCTCCCAGCCTCCCGTGCCCCTGGCAGAGCATGGGAAGCTGAAAGGTCCTTGACCAGTGTGAGCACCACTTAGCAAGTACTTAGCACTACTTAACAAGAACCAAAACATCAGTGTATCATCGACATTGTTCTCAACCTAGACCCAAAACACAGCCCCATACCGGCTACCAGGAAGAAAACCAACTCCATCCCAGCCGAAACCAGGACATAGCTATACTTTTCATTTACTCAACTATCCTCCTTGCAGAAACCTCAAGCAATTTTTCAGACTCTAGCACCCAGCTATTTCAGTATATAAGGAGTTCCAGCTTTTGAGCCACATATTGTTTTCTTTTTAAATCTTTCTTTTTCCTAACTGACAGCTCTGTTTGCTGGAATAACTAAAGTAGATTGGTTCTTTTTTTGGCTCATTTATCGTTGGTGTAATAAAGTTGGGATTATAGATTTAGTTCTGTGGTAGGAGGTAATTAACAGTTGTGTATCAGAAAGAAGCTCCTATATGTAATAACTCTTTTGGGTTAATGTAACTAAGATAAGAAAAAAAGGAAAAAAGAATGTCTACTGGTTACTAAACAATGTAATTACATGAGACTGAAGATGAATGAGCATCTTTCTTTATTATGATGTAAATAAGTAGATGCCACAAAGGAGTAAAACAGAAGGAAAGTCAGGTAATAGTAAATGAACAGGCCTGGAAACAAACCTGAGAAGTCTTAATTGTGGTGCTATTCTCTTAACTATTAGGATTACACTTACATTATATCTACATTATTACAGACTCCTATAACATTCAAAACATAGCTGTGAAAACTGTCAGAACTGTTGGAACCCAGGACTTCGCAGTCGGGTTAAATAGTCTCTGAACATTAGCTTTATAGTACATGTCCATTTATTAAAAACAGCATTTTTAAAAAAGAATAAAAATTTCCACTTCATAGAAAGTTTCAGTATTTTGATGTATACACATTGGGACACAAAGTTAAGACAGCAAGAGGCTTGGCAGAATTAAAGGATCTGGAAGGTTTTTATTAGAAATATCAAAAGGTTTTATTTCAGGACATTTCTGAGAGAAGCAATACCAACAGGAATTGTTGTTATGCTTGATGGGAATTGAATTTGGGCACCTGGTGTTTCCACTCTTTGATGCAGACTGTGCTTCTTCACTTTGGTACATTTTCTAGTCATGGCTATTGTTCACTCCTCTTGAACATCCCGCTGGCCATGTTTTCAAGTTTTTGCTTCACAAATAGTTGCAGAAATATATTTTTCTCCTACTTAGACAAACATAAAACTTTCCAAATTACTTCTTGAAGTATGAGCTGAAGTATCAGTTTGAATTTCATGCTGGAAATTCTCTCATCCATGTGCAGCTAAATGGAAAAGAAAGTCAGTATGAAGTGACTAATTTGACCATCAAGTAAATAAGACAGCTTTTATTTTATAATAGTGCCTATTTAAGATATCCCCAAATATATGTTGACTAGCTCTGACATTACAGTGTGCACAGTATACACAGAAAGAAGATTTATATAAAGGCTATAGAAAAAATATTTATTGTGAATTACTTGCACAGCTTTGTTTACTACTGGAGTTCTTGATATTCAGCTAAAGGTTTGAATTTATCTTTTTACATATATGTTGTGTGCATATAAGTCCTACACAAGACATACAGAATCTGAGTCTCCAATACCATGACCTCTAGTCACTAATGTATGGATTCATTCCAGTTTACCATACACAGTTAACTGAAGGTCCTTGGTTAGGAATTTACTTGAGTTACACTCCTCCTATGACTGATGGGCAGAGAATGCACTTCCAGCACAGCCTACTTAAGAGCTGAGGCGCCATTCCCTGGTGACGCCTATGTATCACCATAGTGGGAGACTGGTAAGACTAAGCTCTCAGGTTGAGTACCTCTGGTAAATGCCAACACTTCAGTGGGATGAATTCAAGTTTTACACTATTACAATGTGAAACACTGCAGTTCTGATTGGTGAACATGACAAGGAAATGGAAAAGCAATGCTTTTGGTATTAAGCACATGTATGCGTACCAGATTTATGACCAATTTTGATTCAGTTTTAGACATCTTGAATAATGTTTCCATTCTTTGTGTGCAGATACGAAGGTGCTATGGGATAATATTGTTTACAACCCAGTGACACAAACCCTAGCTTGGGAGCCAGCCTGTCCTGTGCTCGTCATGGTTAACCTATGCAGGTTAACGAAGTCTAACGACCACTGTGAAGATATACAAAACTCTTCCAAAAATTCTCCTGAGAAAGTAAGAGCGATGCAGATTTATTCAAACTGTGAGATTAAGGGCCGTGACCAAAGGCATGTGAAGAGCTAGACTTCGGAATAGGAGCAGTTGCAAATTGCTCTCTTTTCTGGTACTTAAAACTATTCATAATCACAGCCTGTTCTTGTGCACTAACCACATGATTTATTCAAAGATCTCATATTGACTGACTCACTATTAAGAAATAAAAAGTGGAGATGACTGTGAAGCTAGCAATGTTTGCTAAATTCTTTGGTGTAAATAGGGTCTGCTTTTCATTTATCCTAAAGGCATGATTCATCTGCCTAGACTTTACTGTCTAAAAGATAGGTGTTCAAGTCTATACTATTCGTCTCAGATTCCCTTTAAAGTAAGTAAATGAAACAGACATATTGATAGGACAGCTCTTCTCATCTGAAGATAGGCATATAAGAAAGGTCGGAAGGATTTCTCTCTGAAGGTACCTCTTTCTCTTCACTGACTATGACAAGAGTATATTGTAATTAGATCACATTTGGATATTTAACATTTAGACACTTAAAATGTAAGTGAGATGAAGCTAAATCTCTTTAAATCTTACTGGAGACATAACGGTACCTTGGTAGGGCATGATTGTTTTGTACTCTGTTCAGATCTCTTTGAAGTGCCTTCCTCAAACGGGTCCAATGTCTTGACATTGTGGGTGTTGAAATATTGCATTCCTCAGTTCTTCCAGCACTTATGTTCTAAAGTTGAAAAGAGTTTTCATTGCATGTATCTTGAACTGCTTAATACTTCAATCTGAAGTCTCATGATGCTGAATGCACTGGATTTATGAGGTTGGTTAGAATTCTGGATTTCATCTTGAGAAGTAGGTTTCAGGCTTTCCTGATTGTGGAAACAAGCCAGTACACCTGAGTTAACAACTGAAAAGGCAAATAAAATCAAATACAAATTCTTAATTTTTGATACTTTGAGTATTACTCTAATGCCATGATTTGGGGGCGGGGGTGGGGGGGGGGAGGCTGACTCAAGACTGTTGAATGCTTTTTTGGTTAGGAACTCCTGGCCAAGCATTTAGTGCTTGTTCAGATTCACCATTTTATGGGTTTCAACAAAACTTTGATCTTGCAAGAACAAATATGTTTAATTTTATACATGTGAGTGGTCCCTGTGGGATTCATTATATGCTGACAACAAGCACAACTCATTGCTTGCAGGAAAGAAAAAGAAAAAAAAAAAAGAAAAGCAAAGAAAAAAAAAGGAAAAAAAAAAGAAAGAAGCTTAAAACGAGGTTTGACCGGTTATGGTCATATCTATTACCCAGAACACAACCCAAGATTAGTTTCTTACAGACGATGAATGTTTTCCTGTATTTATTAATATTCACAGACAGGATGAATTTTCCCCTTGTTTCTAATTCATCCTTAAAGGTTTTGTATTGATTTTGGTCCATTTCTTGTACTGTAACCCTGAAGACCATCTCTATAGTGTGCTGGAGACTACTGCAGAGATTCCTCACATAGTGCCAGCTCCCCCAGTAAATCCACACTCTAATACCATTCACAGATACTGACTTAGGCCCAAAAGCTACATAACTCCTCTCTAATTAGGGTGGGGCTTTCTCTGTCGATGGCAATGCTGTCTCCATACCTGAGTGGAATGTTACAGAACTATCTATCTTCTGTGACCCTATTGTAGACATACCCGAAGACACCCATTATGTTCTCAAAAAAGTTACAGGAAAGAGGTGTTACTTTCATCATGATACCATGTGTTGTGTGTGGGGTCCATTGTGCTCAGTTGCTTGAGCAATGGTGTTTATTTAAGTAAGATCACTTACAGGGGTAGTAATTGTTTATATGAGAGAAGGCTTTTTATGCTGAAGCCCTTGGCGAACAAACAGTTGTTAACCAAAAAAGCAACATTTTGTAGGTCGCTTAAGTGGATGTCTAAAATTCGGTCTATGTTTAAGCCTTTTCTGGAACAGGGATATGGAAAATTGAAAAATTTCTGAACTGAAGGTGGAACAAGACTTTTAGGTGTATGTTTAAATGTTCTGCTGAGTTGTTGATGAGTGGTAGATAAGGGACTGAAACAAGATGACTGTGTAATCAGAATTTTGCACGCAAGCCACAATGGAATCAATTAATTTAGCTCTAATGGGTCAGACTGACTATAAAAATGCTACATGATAGAGATAAAAAGAGGCAAATTATTCAGTAATTCAAAATAGCGGTTGTTTCTATACTTACTATTTTATGTGATTAACTTCCTAGGATGTTTATAAAATAAACAAACCAACCAGTTCCTTTCTCAGTAATCAAACCATGAAAATTTTGGGTAATTGATTTTGTGAAATTAGTTAATGAAACTAGCTAATGCTGAGTGCTTTCTTTTCAAGCAGGTTAAATATTCTCGTGTGGACACTCACCCGAGACTTTGCATGAAGGTAAAGGGATCTCTTTGTAAAACACCTATTAAATGTCCTCTTTCTGTCAGCTCTAAAAGAATGAGTTGTTAATGTTCTTTAGGATCAGTATTTTGTGTCATAGCTCTGATGAATGGGAAGTAAGAATGAAGGAAATCTGAAAGATTAGATTAAAAGGAGGTTCTTTGGAAGTGCAGCAGCAATGATGGGACACAGGTCAGATTGTGCCCTCTGTTTTCTGTGCTTAGGAAAAGCAGGGAAAAAATGTTTTAGGTCAATGCAAACTCTGAGGCATGCAGTAAACTTAATGTATAAAGTTTTCTGTATTAAATATTTGGTAATAAAAATGATCCATACACTACATTTACTGGAGTACCTTTTTTTTTATTCTAGTTGAGAAAAGAATGCCACATAAGGTTAATATAGGCATATTATTGTTTTCTTTTAGATTACTTTTAAGTCAGTGAAACTACATGTTTCTGTAAAATAAGCATGTGCATAAATATCTGAAGAACTGGGGGACCTGATTTAAATCAAGGGTTGGAAGAGACCATAGACTAGCAAAGCTGTGAATTCGCCTTCTGCAACTTTCTGGAATGCACTGATCATCTCTAGTTGAATCTGTAGCCACAGATTGAAACTGAAAAACTGGTTTTCCTAACAGATTTCTCTGCTTTCAGTTTACAACCAAGCAAGGCTCTTGGGTTAAATGTCCATTTGCTCATGGAGAATTTCCAGGTAAATACACTTTTTTAATTACATAATATTAAATTGTGAAAAATATTTAAATCAGTCACTAGATATGAGCCTTCTCCAGTAGAGACTTATTCGCATCACTGTAGCTTGTAAATTATGGCAAAGAGATTTGTCAGTTTGCTACTTCTATGTATCCCCAGTAGATAAAGTATTTATCAGTATAAAAAGTAACTTGTGCGAATCAAAATAATAGCATATCATTTGATGGCACTTAACTAATTAAAAAGACATTTATTTTAAATACAACAATTTAGAATGTAATGTATGGTCCTTGTACATCTAAAAGTAAGTCTTTTCTCCTAATATCAGCTTGGAAAATGAGAACTGCTGCAGTTGCAGAACAAATACAAGTTTTCTTCACATCCCAAACCAAGGCACAGTTCTCAGTGCTTCTGTGTAACAGGACGCAGCTGGCCTCATGTGAATCTGTTGGGACGCACCATTCAGTCTCTGTGGTTTGTATATGTTATTTCTTAAACATTGTAAGACTTCTAAACATATCTAACTGCATTCATTTATTATCCATTTGTCGCTCTGCTTTGAAAGCATTAATAAACCCATGCAGGTACATATTGGAACAATTACTGGACAATTTTTAAAGCATGTAGTTCTAATTCTGATCTCACACTGAAGCAAGAAGTAAATAAGGATCCTAAAGTCAAATGAGTCACATCAAAGGAAGCGGAACCTTAATATTCTTTCAACATATTTTTGTGGTGTAGTATTTCTATTATGTGTATAGCAAATGTTAGTGTTAATACTTCATATATGGGTCACTGATACAGCTGACCTGGCAAATCTCACATTATGAAATGCAAGACTTGAGGCATAAATCCACGATGATCTTAAGGCCCTCTATATGTCACAGCTGCCAAAACAAACTCAACACACAAAAAAGGTACGTTTTCAGCCAAATTAGCTTTTTTTGGCTGGCTGACTCTGTGACTACACAACTGCTTCTTCCAGCAAAGCGAGGGAGAGAAGAAAAGATTATGGGAGGGTGAGACTTCTGTTTCAGGCAGCAGCTAGTCATGAAATGGGAGCCTCATTCCTCTCTTGCAGCTAAGCCTGTATCTCAGACATTTTCAGTACAGCACTTGTGGCTTGCCCTTGCCCTTCAACCCTCCCTACCAGAGTTACCTTGTGGGCCTGACCTGTGATCAGCTGAGAGGTACATCTGCAAAGTGGGGTTAAAGAGCAGAAGAGTGGCCATAGGTTTCTTTTACAAACAGGAGAATATTAGCAGGATAGGTCCTAGGAGCTACTAGGACCACCATGCTGAAAGGCATCCTGCTGGTTCAGCAGCCAGCTCCTCAGTAATTTTACATCCACCCCTAAATATATGCTCCTGCTGTCTGCTCCACTGACCAGGTATATGAGATGTCATATGATGGATTTTGAGAAAGCTGAGAAATCCAGATGTTGTGATTTCTACTGTCATTCCTACTGTGCCCATTGACTTCACCCCGCTGTAGGGGGATGTGCTTTAGAAGACACAAGCATGCTGTAGCTCCTACACCTGTCCTCTTTTTGGGATATATTCCAGCTGTACTTCTTTCTTTGCCACTGTATGCAGGTACTGTGACTTTTTCAAGTACCTCTGATGCTTTCAGTGTGCAGGGTGCACATACCAGTGGGTAGTGGACAAGCAGGCAGCTATGAATAAGGACTTCTTAAACTCAGAGGGGTGGACACTGAAAGCTGAATTTATTTCCTAATGAATCAGTTTAGGTCTTTATTACATGTCTGGTGCTGAACGTAACAGAGCAGCTGTTAAAAGCAGAGTTTTCCAACTCAGCTTTGCTGCTCAAGCTGAGGACGTGCTTAAGTGGAACATGATAACTGCTCCTGCAGGAGATCCCAGGGCTGAATAAACATGGGGAAAGGCCTGGGAAAAAACAGCTATCCTAATCAACACAGACCACAGGGGGCATTGGTGGTGCTATCAAAAGTCTGTCCTAATGGGGCAAGGTATCTGGGGAAATGCTGTATTACCAGAAGAGATAGAGATCTGTATAGTAGAAGAGTTGTCAAACACTGTGTTCAGTGAACACTTACAGGAGCACTTCCCTTCGACCGGCTTATTTCACATGAAATCTGTGGAGTTTAGACTTTCTGGTTTTAAAGGTTCCCTGTGTGAATTGCTAAGAGAGAAGCGTAGTGGTGGACCACCAATAAATCACAGCTAGGTATTGAAGTGTGTGTTTCATGAAGGGCACTGGTGCATTTAAAAATGCTGTTTTCTTCCCTCCCGTACAAAGCTGTTATGTTCTATGCTACTATGACAGAATGGGAGCCCACATAAATTACATACAGTTGCTGTCTCAACACCATGAGCAATATACACAAAGTTTTCATCAAGATTTAGCTCTGTGTTCCTGAAACCCAATGTTCATTCTCTACCTAGTAATCCCTGTTCAATTGTGCTCAAGAAAGAACATGTTCACCTAATTTGCCCCAAATTATTTTAGGAGTTTGCCACACTAAATAGAGCGGTGTAGGATTCATAGCTACTAGTGGAGTGACTAACATTATTTTGACGACAAACCATAAACAATCAAATGTTAAATGTCAGAACAGTCATTTAGGACAATTTTACCCTAAGGCTGAACTTGTTCTCAGGATACAATGTGGTGGGAAATCCAGAAGAACTGTAAAGAAAGGGTCATTCCTTCAACTTGTATATGAGGGAAAAGAAGTGAAGATGCTCATTTGCTAACATGGTGTGAGCAGCCACGGTGGGGAGGGTATCCTGCCTTATGATGCTTCCTAAAATGCAGGAACATTAGCCCTCTTCCTGTGCTGCCCAAATTGTAAATCAGCTGCTTATGATCATTGAGATCCGGGGGTATCTCTGAAAATAACTAACCTTCCATAATGAATATATACTTTATTAATTTTCTGACACAGTAGAACATGTAGCATTATTGGCAAATAAACCAAAGAACTGGAGAGACAATACATTTTCATTGCTCCACAGTATGGAAAATAATAGTTCTCATTTTTTTTCTTTTAATTAGGGAGATTCTGTATCAATCAATATGTCACGGGAAATGTGTGGGTCAACAATTTGCATTCAGGTATGTGTCTTGATTTTGGCAGGTACTCTGTACAAAATAAACAAATCACACACCCCCCAAAAAAAAAAGAAAACCAGCAGACACTCTCACTGCTTTCTCCTCGCAGCCAAATCTGATTACTGTGCGAATGGAGTTGGCAAAGAGCATTATTTATAGCTTGATGTGCTGCCACCACCTCTTGTTGAGATGACATTAATTAACAGAGAAGTTGCTCTCCATGGTCTTGCTCCTTTGTCAGTGGCAGATAAAGGGATATCATCAGGAAATTGCTAATCCTGTCTTTGTATGTTCCTTTGTAATAAAAAGTTCCAAGGTATCAAACATCCAAGTAAATCATAGATTAATATCTCAAAAATTGACATTAGCTGGAAAAGGTTAGGCGTATAGCAAACAGCACAGTAAGTGCTGGTTTTGCACACTATTTCCATAGCTGAACTTTATTAAGACAACATTAATAGAAAATGAGCATGAAGCTGATTGATAGGTTTATTCCTCTCTGTCTCAGCAGACACCAGGACAAGAGAGACTGACAGCTGGAGCTGCGAGGCTCCAGCAGCTGCCCTGGAAGGCCCTTGTCAGCTTCACTTTCTGCTGCTAGGAAGAAAGGGGCAAGATGAAAGTGGGACTGGCAAGAGCCTTCCACGTAATGAGAGTTGCTCTTCTTTCCCTCGTGGAAAAGTCAGATTTGGTGGTAAAATTGATGTTTTCCTACATAAATAATTTATTTTGTAAATAAGACATTATATGTCAGAACACAGTTCTCCCCCTGCCCCCCGAAAAATCTGATTAGCTTTATCATTTGGAAACCTGAAAGTGATTGCAACTCACTAAATATAGACTAGACCAGCAGTGTCCATATGCATTTATTTAAAAACAGACTAAAAAATGCAGTCACTTGAGTAAACTAATAAAGCAATCTCATTTTGTCAACACAAGTGTTTAGTAACAGTTCTGCGGAAAGGGGAATAAGCCTCAACTCTTTCTTTTAAAAGGGCTGGAGGACAGATGTAGATTATACAGTTCCACTGCAGATATGTGATATCCACTGTGGTAAGTATGAATGATAACAAAAGAAGAATTAGGTCTTGACTGTATAGAAGAGAGCATCTCAGGTGAAGTGTGTTTTCATTGGGAAACTGAGGTGGGATTCACTTGACTGAATGTAGATATCTGCATGTGAGCTAGATACGCTCAGCTTCCTTTATAGGCAATGGACTCATATACCTTAACTAACTTTTAATTAGCTACTACAAGGGCAATTTGTGTGGCTGTCTGTTTTCTCTGCTTGCTGGGTGAATTTTCCAGCCTGTGCCAAGTCCTGCATGCCACACCTACATTTACCTTGCTGTTGGTACATGAGGGAACTAGTTAAAAACAATCCTTGGCAAGTAGGCACATAGTGCTGTCATTGTAGTGTCTGCAGCACAGCCCTACTGTTAATTCCCCACCTCTGCAACTGGGACAGTAATACTCCCCTCCGTGCAGAAGTATGGTGATGATATTATTATTTGAGGTACACTCAGATATGCTCATGGAGTCAGAATATTCTGAAATCTCCCAGCCCTGAAAGTAAGGCGTTGGAAAAGTTAGTGAGTTCAGAGTGAACTAAGGCGCTGGGGTTTACGGTGAAGAGCACAGGAGTGGATTGACTAGTTTAGAACTAAAATGTCTAAAAGGAGTCAAGCTGAGAGAAGGCTCAATCTGAGCATTGTCAAAAACACCTCCCCAAACCCACTCAACCAACCAGCCTCCCCTCCCAGTTCATTGTAAACATAATGATTCCTATGACAGATTTTCTCTGTTTTCTAAAAATACCTGTCAGTTAACTATAGCTTCAGATTTGGAAGCCTGATACTAAAAAGGAAAGTGTTTGAATTTGTAGTCTAAATGTAGTTCTCCATGCAAGCCCTTGCATAATGCAAGTTCAGATTTCTTCTCCACTTAAAAACTCATAACAAGCCCACTCAAGGTTAATCAATTAACCAGAGTGTTGTGATTCATGTAGTCGGGGTGCATTTTCCTTATTCATATCTTCCTTTTAACAAATGTGAAGGGTATGATGAAAGCATGCAAAATAATGAAAGGCTCCAGAGATGGCAGTCTGGGAATTTCCCTCTGCATTATAGCAGGAGAGAATGGGTCTGTGTATTAAATGAAAATGGTGGAACACTGAAAACTGAGTAAAGAACTTTTTGGGCACAGTATTTGATTTAAATGTGGAACTTTTTGTCACAAGTTCTTGTTCTGATCAAGAGTTTGTGGAGATTCAGAAAAAAATCTGAGAAACTGTGTGCATAGCAAGAATATCTGAACTGTAATATGTGATCACTGTGTTTGGTGTATAGAGGATATTAATCTCATGCTTCATGGGTTCTGCCATACTTTATATTTTTGGGATAATGCAGTCCACATTAGTAGGTGGATAATTCCATCTCTGCCTGCTGACCAGGAGGGGGTTCAACTCATTACTGTAATTTCTGTGTTCTTAATGACTTGTCAGGAGCCATCAACTGCTTGTCATGTGTAAGATTTTTAATGTAACAGTAATAGCATTACTACTAAGGACTTTCGTATTCTTAAATGTTTATTTTCTATAACAAAGATATTTTCTCAAGCACTAGCTTTTCAAAATCAGGAGATGATGAAAGTTTCTTAAAGACAACGTCACTGAGGGTGATAATTCTTACACTGGGATGCTATTGTGTTTGAACCTAAGATGTTAAGAAAAACAATCCACATAAAGTTGAAGGGAATATTAAACCAAAGATTTGTCCGTAATTTGTGACAATTCGGATTACATAAAATGTCAAACTAAATGAGAAATAATCTTATAATGACATAGTGAAAGTAGTGAAAATATTTACTGCATATGTCTTTGTAAAATAGAAATTTACATTGTTAAGCCTCACTGTTAGAGATATCAAGCAGCGTCAGTGTGTCCAAAAGAGCCATGATGTTATTAACATGTATTTTGTTACTCAAAACCAAGATTTCAGTGATGACAGTATCTATTACAAAAAAATCAGTGTAGCTAACCATCATGAAGGCTACTCTCTTTCCAGCTGCAAGTAGAGTTTCCTGGCATGTAGAATGCATTATACTGCAATGCATTGCATTTTTCTATCAGTAGCTGTGCTTTGGAATTAGAATGGGTTAGCTTTATTTGCTCTACAGAAAATGGAAATGGGAAAATCCTTTTTTTTTGCATTTACTAACATTAACTTAGAGACAAAACTTTGTGTTCTTTTTAAATTTTATTTTTCCTTTGGCCACTTTTCTAGATTTTGTTCAATGTAGCCCAACATTTTGAGACATTATTTCACCTATTAAAAAATAAACTTATATATTCTGAATGAAATAATAACGCAGATCAGTTAATTTGAGAATAAATATGTGAACCATAATGAAAACAAAATGGTAACCTACATTTGAACTTGTTTCTTCAGATTTTCGTGGTCAGACATACGGTGATGGAAACCCAGCAAAGGCCATGACACACAGGTATCCATCCAATGTACAGTTTAAAACATCTTTGAGAGCTGATAGATTTGTCAATCCTGAAAATGTATCATTGGCCTCTCTAAAGAACAGAAGCAATGTCTGAGTGAATTTTGTACTAGCCAGCAGGAGTATCAGGTCCCTCTCCCCTTTCCTTGTGTGCACTGAAGACATCTCTTGCTCCTGTGCTCTCTCTCCTCTTGCCCTCTCTCTACTGCACCACAGTGCAGTCTGGCATCAGGGGTAGCTGCCTTGCTGCCAAAGAGAGAGGACAAAGGGAGACAAATAACCACTGGAAGCAAGAAGTTTGTAAAGTAACAAGACAACCTTCAAGAGCCTTGGAACAATCTCAGGTTTGCTGAGCATGACATTCACATTATTGGTACCTGTCCCTTTCTTTCTCCCCGACATTTGCAGGCAGATCAGTCCCGTCTGTGCTGTCGTTCATTAGACATATCTGCTTAGCTTTCCAGTGCTGCTTTTCATTCCCACAGCCTTTTGCAGAACACCTATGCCTAGGCTGCAAACAAATTGGTACTTAATGCAGCCCATGGGCGTATGATTTGGTAGACCCTGAGCACTTAAAAAAGCTCTTCCTTTAAGGATACCCTTTCAGAGGCAACCTAGAATAGTGGGAGCAACCTAGAACTCCAGAGAGAGCAGAGATGTTCTGAAAAGCCCTTGTTCAAAGATGGGAAAAATATGCAGCCTTGCAGAAGTTACACAAGTCATGGTTGAGAAAGGGCTACCATTTTTGCTTTGAGGCAGTCTTTGGCTTTTCCCTGGTCAGAAGATACCATTCAGAATAAAGTATCTTGCTTTAGTTATTTGTTCATATGAGTGCTGTTTGGACTGTGACAGTCAAGTCCGCAAGCTGTAGACAAATGGTCAGATTTGTTATTTAACTCCAACTATATATGAATACAATGAACTTTCTCACATTTCAGAGAAAAAAAAGCCAATCTTCTTTCCTCTTCTGTTTTTCCCCTAGAATGAAGAGCGTGCATTCCTTGCATTGAATTCAACAACACATTTTCAAGGTCCTTAATATCTTCTCAACATCAAGCTGTATTTTGGTGTAACTTGCAAATCTTGTCTAACTGGTCATCTCTCATGTTAGTAGTTTCTGCTAATTACTGGGAGATTATTCTTATGAGTGAAAAATTTAGCAAGTTAAGCCTATTCTAACATGTCCAAAAGAAGCTGGATTATGATTCCTCATTTCCCAGTATTTCAAAACAAAAAATGTCTTAGATCACTTAGAGAATCAGGTTCACATTTTCCTTCTAAATTAATATTTTATATACAATATGCTATAAATGAGTACTTTCATAGTACCTTGTGTGCCTATAGAAGAAGTATTTCAGATTTTCTTTTTTGTAACCTTTGTTTTCAAACCACAAGCAAAAGTTTTGGAGAAATGAAGAATGGAGGAAGTTTTCTCAGCTTTGTTACATTATTCTTCTTTGTAATTTCCTTTGTTTTCTGATGCCATTCTGATGATCTCACCATGACAGACCATATTCCTTAAATATATCTAACAAACAACTGTTTTCTGTGTTTGCATTTGTATTTGACTTGGAGATAACTTTCCTATTTGTCTGAGAAGGTACACGTCTTTGGTTTGATAGCTATTTAAAACTGTCATGTGGAAATCCAGCCTAGAAGGAAACAGTTTAGTGGAAAGAATTGAAGTATTTTTTTTTTCCATTATACCAGTATTTATACTCAGTTGTTGAGAATAATATTACACATTGTACTAATTATCAAACATTTGGCCTTTATTTCACTGAATACTCCTGTCAAATACCCTTACTTCCTGTTGTGTAACGAGGAAATAAAGTCAACTAAAAGATGATTAATAGCAAATCCTGAAACCATGTGGAATTGCTCATGTGGGATCAGGAATATGCGTGGAGAGTTAGGGTCTGGAACAAGAAGCTGATCAATAAAAATATATTTTCCATCTGAATGTGTTTTTTTGTTTCAAGACTTTCAAAGAGCAATTTGCATTAGACAAATATGGTGTAAGAGACATATCTGCTGTGTTGAAACACAAGGTTTTTGCGGTGCCCTGAAGCGGACAAATTCTGCTTGGCTCCTTTGATATCAAAGCTTCATTGTGTAGACTGCACATCTATTAGATATATTCTTATTCCAAGCAGTGCTACAGCTCCAAAAGCAGAGGTGGCAAGGCAGCTTTCCTAAAGCATTTAGTTACTTGCTTTGGCTGTGAAATAGCAGCAGTGATCTCTTCAGACATCTGCTTTCCCTTTAATACCCTCCAGACTGCAGCCAGAAACAAGACATTCAGCCATTCAACTGAGAGAGCACCATAACATTACTCTCTTCACTTTCCTCCAGTGGAAAAGTCTTTTCTGTAGGAAAGGTTGATTTGTACAGTGTGCTTTTTATTGTAGCAGAGTCTTAAGATCAACTTTTTGACTATGTCCTCAGACTGAAAATGAATATACAGGTGCAGCAGGATCTGAAAACCTAAGTGGAGCTAAGACAAAACACCACCTCCAAGGAGAAGTTCATATGAGGTCCTGAAGCAACAACAGCTGTACTGAAGCTGGATGCTTTCAATGATAAGATCCCGTTTCAGCTGCACAGACACTAAATCTCTTGCAGTATATCTTCTCTTGTTGGCTGCAGTGATGGAAATACCAAAGAGAATGTGACCAGCCATGGTCCTGATTGGTTTGGTGCTGTTTTATAGGAAAGCTTGAATGGTGAACATAGCAGACATGTCACTTAACTGTCTGAAAGTAAAGTGTTCATTCAAAGGTAGTAGTCTAGGCTCCCATGATGGCCACTGCAGAGAGACAGCTACTTCCCAAGCATATTTTGTTCTGCTTGGATACTTGCTTTAGAGGGAGCCTAGACATCTTAGCCTAAATGCTTACCCTTAAGACATTCCTACTTATGGCAATGTTTGCAAATAATCCCGAATAGTATTTCCATACTTTGGCTCAGGTCTGCCCGTTTGCATTTCTGTAGTGAGAAAATTGCTCTAGTTTTTCTGATTGACTCCCAAGCTGATCTCTGGGAGTCCTGTTTCTAATACACTATTTCAGGTAAACATTGTCTCTTCTGATTACAAAATTCGTGCTCCACCTGAGGAGAGCTCTTCCCACTCTCTCAAATAGTGACTGGACCACCCTATACATGTAACGCACTGGAAGGAGTTCCACTCAGGTGACGCCTTTTCTAGAGAAGTTAGAGTTCTGCATTACTGAGCTACCAGACACTACCGTCCTTGTGACATTACGGCTGCAAAAATAAAGGTGTTCCATGTTTTTTTTTTTTTTTTTTCTTTTTTCCCCATGAGGCATTTTAAACTTTGGTAGGTCAATCCTGAAAGAAGAAGGTATGAGAATCTTTCCCAGCTCTAAAAGTATTCATTTCACTCTGCTGACAACTGAAATGTTTTCTTTTTCTCTCCCAAACTATGCAATAGTTTTGCAATATTGACCAATGCACAAGTAAACATGCTGAAATAACAGTTAAATGCAAAAATCCCCTATGTGATTGCCTATAGACTTGGCTAATTCTGTAGAGCCTCCATTCTTTTGTTGAAGGAAATTCCCTTCTTGCTTATTGTGGGCCCAGTCCAATCACCCTATTTTGAGACAACCCGCAGTTATTTGGTTTTCATTTCGTATGTACATTCTTACTATTATCACAGAGCATCAATGTCCCAGTTCTTCCAAGACATTAGCATATATCAGAATATCATTGAGGTGTAGCAAAAGCACTGATAGATGCTTTGTAGTAATCTCTTCAAAAGACTTTCAGTTGTGCCTAGTGCATTGCACAACCTGAAACTAACATTTAAAATTACCACAGACATTAAAGCAGTTTTCCTCCACTTATTTAGGGACTTATTGTCACCTGCCACACCCACGCTGGGTCTGGTGTGGGAAACCAGACTGATGCTGCTGCAGTATTTTGGATGTCTTTATTTGCAGTAGTGGATACATTTCCTTGATAGCAAGTTGTAGTTGAGTGGCATGCTTGAATTGCCACATCCTAATGAGTAGCTGTGTATTCACTAAGCCATAATAACAGCCACAGCAGATCTAGTCCAGTGCTCTGCAGCCTGTGTTCCTCACCCATCTCTGCAGTCTGTGGTCCTGACCCATCTCTTTTCTGGACTTCTGATAAACTACTTCAGAGAAATAAATGGGAAGAGAAATATTGACTACTTTTGTAGGGTTAGTTTACTGCTGATTTCACTCCCTGAACTACAAAGTCAGGCATGGGTGAACCAGCAGAAGGGAAGCAGCCCAGCTATAGGGGAGTGGAAACAGTGCTGCTCCTGTTAGTTCCTTAGATCACAGACTGACTGAACTGTAAAGTAACACTGCAACCTGATCATGTGCCTATGCTTAGCAAACAGAAGAAAATGTATTTGCTTCAGTTTACTGTGAAAAGTTGCAATGAGCAAATTCCCCTTGCTCATACCCTGTGACAGCTGGCCTTAAAACATAGTGACTTTATCTTATATCTCATATCCCCTGTAAGTTTTTTATAGTACACAGAAATATCTTCCCTGGATTAAGAAAACAATTTCTCTCTCTTATCCAGAAAGCCCTTTAGTGCAAACATGTAATGCTGCTGTGTTTAGTGTAGTACTGGAACAAGTCCAGTAGCAATGGTGGGAGCTATTACTCCCATCCCTCTTCTGGTTTTCTACCTCTCCAAGCCATTGTCAGTATCACTGGCTCACATTTTGCAGGAATAGGCCCTTTAATGTGGCACTAAGTGCCATTTTTTAAAAACTTTAACTAAATGAGCAAGGGTCAGTTCCTGTATTGGATTCACAAGAACTCTAGAAATTATGATTTCCTAGGAACCATCAGTGTCAGGACAGATCTCACCTACTCTCTGTCTTACATTGGGCTGAATGACTCCTTAATGTATAGCTGATACAATACAAACCTGACAGCTTATCTACTGAAAAGAAGATGATAATTTCTCTAGACCACATCTTTCAACAGGTGGAATTTGTAAGATATATTTCCTGCCATTGACTACCTGCTGACTAATGAAACTAAACCATCTGTTGTGGTTTAACCCCAGCCAGCAACTAAGCATCATGCAGCCGCTCCCTCACTCCCCCCTGGTGGGATGGGGGAGAGAATTGGAAGGGTAAAAGGGAGAGAACTCGTGGGTTGAGATAAGAACAGTTTAATAATTGAAGTAAAATAAAATAGAACGGTTAAATAGGTAAAGCAAAAGCTGCGCACACAAACAAAGCAAAACAAGGAATTAATTCGCTACTTCCCATGGGCAGGTGGGTGTTCGGCCATCCCCAGGAAAGCAGGGCTCCATCACACGTAACGGTTACTTGGGAAGACAAATGCCATTGCGCCGAATGCCCGCACCCCCTTCCTTCTTCTTCCCCCAGCTTATATACCGAGCATGACGTCATACGGTATGGAATAGCCCTTTGGCCACTCTGGGTCAGCACCCCTGGCTGTGCTCCCTCCCAGCTTCTTGTGCACCTGGCAGAGCACGGGAAGCTGAAAAGTCCTTGGCCAGTGTAAGCGCTACTTCGCAAGTACTTAGCACTACTTAGCAAGAACCAAAACGTCAGTGTATCATCGACATTGTTCTCATCCTAAACCCAAAACACAGCCCCATACTGGCTACTAAGAAGAAAATTAACTCTATCCCAGCTGAAACCAGGACACCATCCTCTTTTAAAGCTGTGTAAGTTCCTATCTAAGTTCTAAAGGTCCGATTTTCAAAACCAGCTTGGGATGGGATCATGTTCCACATGGTTGTCTCCACATGATTTCTGTAAGGTTTTGGACCTTTTCATGTCATAGCCAATATAACCAAAAAACTCTTGCCTTTGTGCCAATAGCCACTTTTCTCATGTATTTCACATCTGCTAGTACATCCACTGCAGAGGTTTCCAAGCTTTGCTCTCATAGCTTATATGCATTTTGAAGCTGGGTTTGTGCTTGGCCAACAGTGTTTGCATGAGAGGTTCTCTGATGGGGTGTGTCTGGAAGAAGAAAGGATGAAAGGCGAAAGAAGGCCCAGAGATAGGATAACTAGATAAAAGATGGGGAGAATGCACTTTGAGCCATCTATAGGCATAGGTAGGGAGAAGCAGTCAGCAGGAAACAGTGTATAAGAAGCCTGCAGAAGGAAGCTCGTAAAGGGTGAAGGATGAAGTGGACATGTAGAAGTGGAGGCAGGGATGACTGGAGGTGGGGCAGGGAAGGTGGACTGGAGGGGATAAAGAGTGTGAGGCAGGAGAGGGAAGGGGGAGGTAAAGCCAGCCAGCCCAGGTGTGATTCACATTGCTGGCTCAGATCTACTCCTCATTCAGAACCTCCAGGTAAAATGGGAATGCAAGTGGAAAGGAACCAGGCATGTACTGCTCTGCATCCAGTGCATGCATATATTTGCCCTACCTGGTTGCTTCTCACTTTCATCCCTGCCCTATGGTATCTTGTCCCCTCCTTCATGGAGCACAACATCATGGTGAGCGGGAGGCAAACAGACCCAGAAACTTCTTGTCTGACAGGGAGTCCTCTTCAGTGTGCCTATGGGCTTCTCAGCCATAGGACTTCCCAGTTTGTTGGGTTCTCAGCAAGTCCTCTTACGCCTCAGCTTCTAAATGCAGAGCATGAGTTAGAAGGGGCATGGAAACAGCCTGTCGTTTTTTTTCTTCTTCAATAATAACAGTCCTAATAGTGGTGAGAGAAAGCAAAAGTGTGATTCAAATGAGCGGAGAACCACTGAGTTACACAACAGCCATATATATTTAATAGTCCCTTCATGACCATTTTCCACATTAAAAGTACTGGCACTTGACAGGGCTGTTTCTTTCATTTTTTTGCATTACTGTCAGTTTCTCTTTATTTTTAGAAGTAGAACTTTCCCTTTCTCTAGTTACTTAATATTATCATGAATCCCTTCCTCTCTTGCAGTGTTGGACTTCTGTGGCAGTCAGCTTCCACTCTGGTGGCTTTTCCTCTTCTGCTCTCAATTAATTCTTTGTGAAATCCAGAATCTCTTCCTGCATCTGTAGTTTCTACTCATTGATTTTTTATCTGGCCAGCTGAGTGCCTTCAGATGGGGCTGCTGCCAGCTCACCCTGGAAGACATCGTTCTCTGTATGTCTGCAGATACTAATATCATAATAACCCTTAAATGTTCTACTTGTTCCATTTATCTACTCAGTTTCTTATCTGTGCCCTACCCAGGTTACACTGATTAACCTTACAACCATGAGTGTCTGAATATCTCAGAATATTTCTAGACCATGCAAGCTTTTTCTGCCTGTGCTCTAAGATGGCTGCGTATCTGAGTCCCAGAAGTCAACTGCAGTTGTGTGGGAATATGCCTAAACTAATAAGATTTACTGAAAGGCAGGATAGATCATTTTGACCACAGCACTAATGTGCTTTCCAGATTGAGGATAATTTGCTCTGGCCAAGTCAGAGCACAGACAGCAATCTGGTATCTGTCCTCACCTTGCTATATAAACAAACCTTCAGCCTTTTTTCTGGATGTATCTTCTATAGTGTTATTTCAGCTGTGTTTCCCAAATTTGCTCTTTCTGTCTTGGCCTATTTAAGGTATGAGACTGAGCTGAGCCAAATGAGCTACCTCATTTGGGGTCCCTTCCTTCAGAGACTGTGGGGGTTTTTTATGATTCAAGCTGAAGCATCCTTCCTGGGTTACTTTAAGTTTCTGTGAGCTAATGATGAGCACACAACTGTCATCAATATCTAGCCTGACTCAACTCCTTTGGCCTGTTTTCAGGCAGCTGACTTCTGTGGTGTTTTGTGACCCTCAAGTTTCTTTCTAGAGGCACATTTCTATCTCTTTAAGGGTGTGTTACAGATCACCTTTACTTCTACGCTCCAAGGTAATCTGATTTCATCTGCTTCTACTGCCAGGAGAATATTCACCAAATAGCTAGTTACTGCTGGCCAGCTCATCAGACATCTTCTCCACTTGCAAAAAGAAATGGTGCAAGAGGGCTTCCCAGTCTGTCAGTAAAAACTGCAGTCAAATCCAACAAACATTTTGCTTCTGCTTGACTTTATGTCCTTCAATTGTTGCTGCAAAACCTTCAGATGCTGTCTTATTGCATTGGTTTTTAATTTTATTTGCTAATTTTCATTCCTGGGAGCTGCTCCACTGCAGCTTCATCTGGCCTCCACGTGAAAATGAGCTCACAAGTTCTTGAATTGGATACCTTGGGGGGGATTTAGGCCTTTGTGTCATGCCCAAAGCCCAGCAAAGGCCAGGGGCAAATCAAGAACCTATGCCCTCACAGCTGAAGCATGTGTTAGTTCCTCACTGACGAGCAATCTTCTGACTTCTGTGAGCAGAGCTCTTGGAGTTCAGAGTGAGAGGTTTGTTCCTCTGCCTTTCCCTAGTCCAGAAATGGCTTTGGAGATCTGTTCTTGCATGAATGAAATTATTAATGAATTTATCTCTTTCTTTTTTGTCCTCCTATTTTTCCTTGTGTCCCATGAGGTGGAATGCCTCTGAGGAGGCAGCACTTTCAATCACAGCCAGCTGGAACTAACTTAAAGGAACACTTTGGAGAGACAAACACCAACAGGATGCTGAGGTAAATGTGTTCCAGTTGCTACAAAGGTCTTATCAGGCACTTAAAAGTGATACAGGACCAACTTTCAGGAAACTGAGTATGAAGGGGCATTGTGAAATGACCCTTGGTATTTGGGGAATACAAAGCGCTCTGATATTTTTTTACTTTCTTTGTCTTAAGAAGCATTTTGTAGTCCCTTGGGTGAAACTTTATTGTTCCAGTTTACTTCAGGGTTTTGATCATCCACATTACATACATATTAGTTCACTCCAGGGCTTTCATTTGGAGCAAACCAACTTTTCCCATCTGAGACAAAGCATGGGCACAGCTCAGGCTCCAGGGTATTTTCCCTCCCTTCGGGAGTGTGTGGATATAGCCAGTCTGCTCTTGAAAGAGCCTGGGAACAGTATAGACTGTTGCAGACCAAGATTTGCTCCATGGAAAAGATCACAAAGATAATGTAAATGTACTTGTGAGGGCTGTCTACCACTTGTCGTTATCTGCTTGGTGCAGAGACATTGGGTATCATGGGAAATAGCTGTAGAAAAATTGCTGCCGTCGTGTCACTGCCTCAGATGAAAGAGGACTGTGTGATTCCTGAATGGATGCTCTACTGTACTCCAGCTTAGCAATGCTCTGTCATCATTACAAGAGAAAAGTAATGACTGTGTCTGAAGAACGTAAGCCACCGTCTATGTTTCTGATATTTTATAAGACTCAAACAAGGCTAATTTGGTTTAGATTCTCACAAATTTTCATTCTCTTTCTCCATTAAATACTCCATTATTTTGTTTCCGTCTCACAGAAATGTAGAACCATTGCATCAATTCTTTCCTGGAGACAGGTTTCTGTAAGACTCGGCATACAGAGTAGCAGCTTTCCCTTATCTATATCTTAAGGTCTGTAAAGAAACTGCTTTTAAATGTAATAGCCAATTTTATGGAATTCTGACAAACTCCAGCAAAGTGGGAGGGGCACTTAAAGAATGTTCATTGTAATATAGTTCACAGCCACAATTCCCATCCCATGTCTAATCTGACAGCTGTGAATTTTTGTGAAGGGTGTGTGTGTGTTCATGTGTGTGAAGTGTGAGACAAAGGGAGACAAAGAATGAACTTCATTGCGAGAAACTTTCTCTTGTGTATTATCTGCCCTGTGGACCTCTGCTTGATAGCAACAATTGCTGTGCCTGCCAGAAACATCATTCACTGCTCACTTATTATTGTCATGAAGAAAACAGACTTCGTCCCACCCAAGCAAAGTATGCCTCTGATCTGTAAGTCATCTGTAGTAATTAGTAGTAAATGCCAGTGAAATACAGATTCTATTTGTCTTTTCTGCTATTTTTTGCTTGACAATATATGCACACTGCTGAGTTTCATTTCCCAGAAGCACAAAAGCTCTTAATTCTTCTGTGAAGCCCAGTGATTCATTTCCAGGTAAGTGGAAAGCAAGTTTTTAGACTATGAGACATACAGAACAGCTTTTGAAATGTGGGTAATTATAGGTTTTTGTCCAGAGAGTACAAATGATATACATGGTATAGAAGCATGAGAAATCAAAGTCTTTTCCTCACTAGGCAAATTTTGATGGGCTCTGGATCAGGCGTTATGAGCGTCCATGCTTTTGCTGTCACCCTTGCCAGTTCCCCTAAAGGCTTGACTTTAGGTCCTTATCAATGTAAATCAGGGCAGGATGCAGTCCTGATATTTTGTGGGGGTAGCTACTTTTTCACAGTTGCCAGGACTGTGTCCTGTGACAAAGATGCTCCTCCTTCACCGTGTTGTATCGCATGATGAGACAAGCGCCTTCCCTTTATGCCATCTCCAAATCAAGTCCATCCTGGGGGAGGATTGTGGGGCTGGAGCTAGAGGCACACATTCCTTTTTTGCCATACCACACTGCATTTTCTCTCCTGTTCTTGGAGCCCAGATGGTCAGCATCTGGGAAACTGGGGCTGAGGAGCTGGAAGAAGCAAAAAGTACTCTCTGGGGAATGTGGGAATCACAGACAGAGGCAGGAAAAGTTCAATCTTTTCTCCTGTACATCCCATCCTTCCTTACCTGTTGCAGAGCACTCTAAAACCAATCTTGATGAATTAGCCAGGTTTTCAACGCACACTGTCAGCAGAGTTTCTCTGCGCCACCACATTTTTCACATTTCTATCCACTCACCTCAGGCTTTCCTGACTTTGTATAAGCACATATGAGAGTTTTTACTGAGTCAAATCAAAGGTTCATCTAGCTTGTACTCTGCCTTCAACGGGTACATCTGCAGATAGCCAGGACAAGCATAGGGTGATATTCCCCAGCCTCAATGCCTGTGTCTTAAGAACTTGATGAATAGAAATTTTTTTTGTGTGTTTAATATCTCTGGAAGGGTTTTTCTTATAGGAATTTACCTAAGTCTTTTTTTAAACTCATATAAACTTCTCAAATTTTCTATTTCTTGTGGCAAGGGACTCCACAGTTTAAGCAGGTGATGTGTGAAGTATCTGTGCTTTAAACCTGTCACCAGCCACTATGCCATTCACCTAGCTCTGTCCTCTAGCTCTTGTGTTGTAAGGGACAATGAACAGTATTTTCTCACACTCCTTATGCTTTATTGACCTCTATGTTATCCCCTCCTGATCTTTTTGTCAGTCTGAAGAATTCAGGTCTATTTAATCATTCTTTAAATGTAAATCACTTGAACTGTATACAGTATTCAAAATATGAGTGCTTCATGAGTTTATACAGTGGCATAGTGATGTTCTGTCCTGTTCTCTGTTCCCTACCTAATAATGCCGACAACTACATGCCTGTTTTTAACCAGTAGTACTAAGTATTGAACTATTGACAACATGGAACTGTTAGAATTCTGACATCTCAGTACTTATGGCTAAATCAGAGGCACCATATTACAAAAAAATGCAGTTTTATTCTCTGTGCAGACCCTGCTTCTTATAGACTGGGCAGAAGAGAGAGAGGCTTTGTTATTATTTCTTTAACTAAACAAAACCAGAAGGAAAAAAAAGACAACTGCTGGCATTTCCCTTCTATTAGACAGTTTTTGGTAACACTTCCATGCATGTTAATATGCCTCTGTGCCAATCTGCAGGGAAGACCCAGCCAGAGGATGTTCAGTCTGATCTTTGTATGGTAAGTAGTTTGTTGCATAAAGTGGCACCCATGCACTGTTATAACTCTGTGCTCTTTATAGAGGCAGGTTTTAAGAGAAAATGGTCCTGATCCTCCAGTCTAAATCACTTCTATCTAAAGCAGGCGGTACGTGACAATATTGTATACGGACTATAATATTTTTCTGCAAGACAGGTAGCTTTAGAAAAGTTTTGCAACCTACTAATTATGGTAGCTTTTGTTTTCACGAGTCTACTGAGTTACTGTGAGCCAGCACAGGGTACATTCTGCATGTAGTTAAAGTTTCGTGGTAGGGGTGGTGATGGTGGTGGTGGGGTCAATGGTGTTTTCTGTAGCTGTGAAGTTAGGATTGTTTTTTCCCACACACATCACTTTATTTATCAGCATTGAATATCACCTACCATTTTATCACCAGCTTCTCACTGTTGCGAAATCCATTTGTAATTTGTCATATTCAGCTTGAATACCTTAGTATCATCAACAAATGGTTTATATTGGTACCTAGATAATTTACGAGCATGTTGAACAGTTGAGAAGCCAACACGTGCTCCCTCTACAGCAGTTAAAATTTACATCAATATTGCTGCATACCTTTTCCATGCCCTCCACCTCATCCTCAGTTTTTTTGTCACTAGGAGACACCATTGTCTTCAGATAGATTGCTTAATAGCACAGCTGGGGCCAAAAATGAAAACTGCAGAATGGAATTGCACTGACTTGCAATTAGCCATGGAGTGCTCCAAAGGGAAGTGCTCTGCAGTGAATAATATATCTCCCTGTATTTATTTCTTAATTTATGCAAAGTGCTGTTTGCTTTGGATTAGTCATTCTCCTTCACCTTCTCAGCTGTGATTTTTATCAAGCATTTCTTAACAGTTGCGTAGGTTTAGCATTTATTTGATTAATTGTGAAAAACTGAACATAGCATTCAAACTGTAATGACTGTTAAGGAAAAAATAGACTACCTGTTGGGCTTAGGCTCAAGTCTTGCTGCATCTGGGAGTCTGATAGGGGGAATTTCAACCTGTGTTGAAATGTGCTTCCACAATTGCATGGTTCCTCTGAAACTGCATAGCGAAATTCTCCATGCAATATCCAGGACACTTAGTTGTCTGCTTGTTTGTTTGTTCATTTGTTTGTTTGTTCATTCCTTGACATCTGTCAGTCTTTTTGATTTTCAAGACAGACCATTTGGAAAACTCTCTGGAGACCATTGCTCTATGTGTTTTCAAGGCCCAGTGGGACTCCTCAGCAGCAACTCAGCCTCTCTTTCCTCTTAAAAGTGCCACAGAGAAGAGGAAACAGAGGCCTTCCCTCTCTTGGTGCACTTGAGTACTGAAGGTTACGGTATGATGATTTGGAAGTTAGCTTATCCAGTAGCTTATTCAGTAGGATGTGAAGCCAAGTGAAACAGGCTGGATTGTTGGGCCAGGGCCAACTGTATGAGGTTCAACAAGGCCAAGTGCCGGGTCCTGCACTTCGGTCACAACAACCCCAGGCAACACTACAGGCTTGGGGAGGAGTGGCTGGAAAGCAGCCTGGCTGAAAAGGACCTGGGGGTGATGGTTGACAGCCGGCTGAACATGAGCCAGCAGTGTGCCCAGGTGGCCAAGAGGGCCAATGGCATCCTGGCTTGTATCAGGAATAGTGTGGCCAGCAGGACCAGGGAGGTGATAGTGCCCCTGTATTCGGCACTGGTGAGGCCGCACCTCGAATACTGTGTCCAGTTTTGGGCCCCTCACTTCAAGAAGGACATGGAGGTGCTGGAGCGTGTCCAGAGAAGGGCAACGAGGTTGGTGAAGGGTCTAGAGAATAAGTATCACGAGGAGCGTCTGAGGGAACTGGGGTTGTTTAGTTTGGAGAAGAGGAGGCTGAGGGGAGACCTTCTTGCTCTCTACAACTACCTGAAAGGAGGTTGTAGCGAGGTGGGGGTCGTTCTCTTCTCCCAAGTAACAAGCGATAGGATGAGAGGAAATGGCCTCAGGCTGCGCCAGGGAAAGTTTAGGTTGAATATTAGGAAAATCTTCACTGAAAGAGTAGTCAGGCACTGGAATAGGCTGCCCAGGGAAGTGGTTGAGTCCCCATCCCTGGAGGTATTTAAAAGACAGGTAGATGTGGTGCTTGAGGACATGGTTTAGCAGCAGACTTGGCGGTGGTAGGTTAACGGTTGGACTTGATGATCTTAAGGGTCTTTTCCAACCTTAACAATTCTATGATTCTATGATTGCTAACCCCATGTGTGTCCGAGCTCTGGTATTGACTTTTTGTACTGCCCCATCTCCAGAATTTGGGAATTGCCCAAAGCACCTTTAGGATCTGACAGAAAATAGGAAGGGGAAGAGGGACTCCTATCCACCTATGCAATAATAAATGCAAAGTAGGGGCTTGAGGTACAGTGAGGAGAACAAATGAGGCTGGAAATTCCCTCTGGGGACTGATGAGACTGAACATCAACGTGAACTTGTTATGACCAACACCCCAACACTGATGTGTCTCTGAGCTTTTCCCTGGCATTTCAGCAACTCACGGGAAGGAACAGGAGCCTCTCGGTCAGAGCCCAAGAGCTGGCCCCTGTATATATGGCTGTGCTGTGGGGACTGTAAAGGCGGGACTGCAGTTTTGGTGGGAGTGACTCTCGGGCAGGTGGGGAGTGCAACATTTTTGCTGAGTATGCTGAAAATAGACTGCAAAACCTGGGGCCTGGGCCAGCTTGCAGACCGGGAGAACCTACTGTGTGCCAGAAAAAAGTCTCTGAAGCATTTATTTGGAAAAGAGGATAGATAATAGGTACATGAAATGCTCTACCTTCCTGTTCTAACATGCATTTCATAAAGCAAACACATACGTATGCAATATTGATTAACACATGAGGTACAGGGAGCAGGCCCGGGTGAGGCTCTTCATTTGGGCTGTTGCTCATTCCAGAGGAGAGCTGTTTATCCTGAGGTGGGGGGATTACTCTGGAGGTGACTTCCCTGCTGCTCCACTGGAAAAGAAATCTGGATTCATAAAAGCAAATGAAAGCTAATTACAGATTAATCAGTTATATTGTGGTGTTTCATGACATTTTTTACTGGGAATTATTTTCCTCATGAAAAGCAGCAGTGGCTTTGCCACGGTGGCTGCGGGGCCTGGTTGCACTCTCCATAGATGTGGCTCCTCTGGTTTCCCTAGAGTTACTCCACATAAAGCTTTCAGAGAAAAAATGGGCATATGCTGGTGAATCATCATAAAACTTTTTGCAAAGCTTGAAATCCACAGTTCCCTAATATTTTCCTGTCAAGGCAGCTAAGTAAATTTTCAGATCCCTTTTGTTTCTCATCTCTTTTCAGACACCCATTTCCTACCCACTTCTGTCTACTGTAGATCATTCTCCGCAGTTTCCTTTTCATGCTGCTTGTGTTTCAGCTCCAGGGTTCCTCAAATATTCTTCCAATCTGAACACGAAACCACAGTCAGAATAGAAAGTACTGCCATTTTTACTTCACAGCTTTTTAACCCTGAATTTTTTGCTAACTACTTTACTTATTAATATAGCAATATCAGAACCTGCGGGATTCCCTTCCACTTTGCAAAGACTAGAATGGGGAAGTGAATGCAAGTTTACAAATGCTTTTTTTCCTAGAAAACTCTCAATTCCACTTAGATGCAAGGGGAACAAAAAGAGAAGAATGCTAAAATGATATATAAAAGAGAGGTATGTGCATGAGAGGAATGTGCGACCTATGACTAATGCAATACCTTCTGAAACAAAATACAGAGGATATATCTGCTGTCAAATTATCTCTTCCTATGAGGTAATGACTGAGGTATGAATTGCAGAGCCAAGTCTTCAGGGACCACACATGCACACACTAAGAGGTAATTTCAAGGGGAATTGCTTGATTGTGAATCCTGACTTTGAAAGGGACTTGGCTTTACTGCCTTGGTTTTCCTTATTACAGAGGTATTAGTTTGTATTAATACTTCTCTCAGTATTGCATAAAGAATTATCTCCTGGTCTGTTCACAGTGTCCTTGGATCCAGCCATGCAGACCAAAGATTGGCTTCCAGTTCTGCACCCTCTCTAGCCTTTCTCTTCTCTTAGCTTCCATTGGGGAAAAAAAAAAAAAGCCCATAGACATAATATCGTTTTATTGCATTGTGATGACACACTCTTTTTCCTATTTTATTTTGCCAGAGATATTCAAATGTTTATTTTGCTCTACAAGTTCCTTGTGCTGAGAAACTAGCTTCAGAAGTAGTTTCTGCATTTTCTTCTTATCAGTTATCTATTTTAGTTTAGTAATTTGTTATCTGTTTTACTTCAGGCATTTGCGTCCTCCAGCTGTTTATGTGGAAAGACATAATTTGTCATTGGGTAGGAAGAGGGACATAGTATCAGCGTTTGCCTTTCAGGTGAATTTTAATTTATTCAAAGTTGTCTTTCAGAATTCCTTCACTATCAGGTAGGAATCTAAAAGCTGAAATCAGTCATCTTACCTCTTTCATTATCTCCCTTATTTATTTTTTTTCTAGGCCTCCCTGAAAATTGTTCCAGTCCTTAAACTGTGTTAACTTGAGGCTGAATTCATGGACTGATTTTTAACCAGAGCTTCAACACCAATAACAACCATTTCAATATAAATTCTCATTCCAGAATTTGATTTTTAGCTTCAGCTGATTGCATAAGAGGATGCTGTGGGGTGATTCCAGGAGCTCTTTCCAGTAGACAATATGAGCAGGAAAATTCTGCCAGAGATTTCAGGTGGAGAATTCATATGATCAATGCCTGTGCTATGGTGGCTGTGCCACTGCAGGCCACAGCCTATTGCTGCATCCAGGTAATTATGTTACTTCCTTGGCTCCAATGGCTGCATGCTATGTCAGGGAGCTAAGCCTCGACATGGAAACAATAACCGAGGTTATGATCTGACACACAACCCATTACAAAACTGTTGATCCTTGGCTGCTTTCCAGTTACAACACAGCTTCTTTTCATTTTCAGAGGAGGGTAACTCAGGGAAAGTAAACCAGCTAATTCTAAAAGCACAACCTGGCCCCGGTTTCCTATAAGGAAACCGGGCAACTATAATATAGACTGTAATCTGTGTAAGTTTGTTCAAAGTTGGGAATTTCCACTTGACAAGCACTTCTGAAAACTGGTGCAATAATCAGGAATGATGAATCCTGAGAAGAATAACAACAACAGGAACAACAGTTTCCAGTAAGGCTGTCATGATAAGACCAAGTCAGCCAGTGCTGGGAACCTCTGACAGAACTAGAGAGCAACATGGTGTGGCAAAAGGAGAAACTACTGCAATACAGCAAATGCCATTAGTGTCAATCATCTTTCATGTGGGTGTGTGAGGAAGTATGACTTCCTCTTCTCTGCTGGTTATGGGTTATTTCGGATGAGAAAACCCCTTGAAATTTGTGTAGATAACACCAAGGAGACTCTGGCCTTTGTGCGCTGAGATTTTTCTGTGCTCCTCGAGGGACTGGCACTGCTCAGGCTGCGCTCATCTGAATGGTCTTAACTGATTGTTGTACGACTGCAAAAAAAAAAAATTACTGCACCTAAGGAGAGCACGAGTCAGTCAGGAAGGTCTGAGTCACTGTTTTTTTGCCATGCTAACCTCTCCTGTTCTCAACCAGTTAGCAGCTATTCAAATTGCAAGGTTAATGAAATTAAATTAAAAAACATTAAAACCCTCTAGAGATTTTATTTTTCTTAATACTATCCCATGAAGGCAGCAAGATAAGGGACCTCCACAGGAGGTCAAGGATATAGTATCCTAACTCCCTGGATATTTGGGACATCTGGAAGAAGAGGAGGCTTTATGTGTAGCACTATCTAGCCTATACCTTACTGTTGGAAACTACCCCTACCAGTAGTCTGCTTTGTGCAGAAAGTAGGTGAAAGGGTTTGCAGCGTTTGGGCTGATGGTTACCCACTTGCATTTTACACTGTTGTGATTTTGAACTGGAAATTTGGGGTTTGCCAGTGGATCAGTAACACATGGAGTTGCTGCTCTTAAGCTGCAGTTGGGAGATACTGTAATAGTTTCATTTTCTGTAGAGCTCCAGGGGTCTCAGAGATCTGGGCTGCCGAGGGCAGTCATCCTGAACGGACTCCAAGCTGTGTGGTTTATCACCGCTCCTCTCCACATGGGTGTTGAGGGAATGAACCAGCATTTTCACTTTTAATGAGGCATATTAAGTATGAAAGTTGAGAAAGAGATCAATCACAGACTGGATACGCTCCGTTTGCTGTAGAAGTTTGCTTTTTTGCAGGCTAGCTCATGCCAGATTGTTGGATGATGACACACCAATCTGAATTAGGGAAATACTTAACAGGAATTTATTCCTGATATGTAGCAAGCCACAGGAGTGTAAGCAAATCAAAGATGATAAGAAATGGCTACTTTCTCTTTTGTGTGAACTTCTCAGCTTTCATGTGTATGCCGAACTAATTACGCAGTCCTAGACATTACAATATTAGTCCTTGGCTAATGCATTGTCTAATGACTTTTTGGGAAAATAATTACCTATGACTACATCAATCTGATTAGACCTATCTGAAACATCAGTGACAAATTTATGCTAAACAGAAAAGGGTTGCAATTTTTTCCCAGCTTTTGAATCATGACAGATCACAGTTATAATATAAATTTCAGATTTGGTATTGAAAGGGAAAATAGGATTTTTTTCCCAATTAAAAACTCCTTTGGGGTGTACTTTCTGATGAGTTGTTCTGGTCAGGAGTCCTGTCTGAGCGAAAAAGACTTATAGTAGGTCTTTTCATAAAGGATTGTGCCCCTTAATGTAATTTGTTATACAGGGTTAAACAGGAAGGAGTCTTGTGAGCTTCTTTTTCAAGCAGCAGTGGACCCAGCTCGGGAGCAGAAGAAACTTTACAATTTCTGTGCAGATACAAGCAGTGAAAGTCCTGTGGGGAGCGGGAAATAAAAATAGAGGATAAGGCCATATTCATATCATTTACCAGGCTCTTTAAGATCTAAGTACAACATGCTGGCATTGTGGTATAGCTAGAAGTGCCCGTGAAGTGAGGAAACACTTACCTCTCTGAAAAGGCTTCTGTAGAGTGCATGTGGGTTTATAGAGCAGGGACAGACTGGCCACCAGCTTGGGGACCAGAGTGTGGGTATCACCGCACGGTCACCCCGGGGAACATTGCCTTCTGGCAACACCAGCCATGTGCTGTCCAAAAGGTTTTTAAGGGATGGCCTCAGGCAGCCAGTCGTTTAGCGCTTTATATCTGTGTTCGGTGTTTGTCTCTCTCCCTGCAGCTAATTCCAGTAAGGAACTGTCTCCTGCAGCTGGCATTTTCTCACCAAATGACAAGGCTATTTACAGAAATTCTTCCTTCTGCTCTCTCAGGAGCAGAATGTCTCCACTTCCTTGTTTACTCCCTTCCCTTCCATGGAGTTAAAGGAAAGATGATCAGCTTTTGCCTCCTGCCCAGAAAACTGTCTTTTTTTTTTTTTTTTTTCCAAATGGGAAGCCTAGCTTTAAAAAAAAAAAAAAAAAACCAAGAGAGAAGAAAAGAAAACTATTTTCATTCTGAAAAGTTAATTGCAGGAAAACCTGAGACATTTCAAGCCATTCTAGCTAGTAACTGTGATTTAGTTTAAATAATAAGAGTGAAGATATGTGGACTCGGGGGTCATAAAACTGAATCACAGAGACACAGTCTTGTGGGACTGATTAAAAAAAAAGGTTGCATGTATGGGGATTATGGGGATGAGGACGAGGTGAAGACAGGTTATTCGACAGCATGCTTATTATCTATACAATATAATGAACAAATCTTACAGCCTGTGTTTAGCCATATGCCTCTCATGTTGGGTTTGATGTAGCTCATGGTTGTTACCATGCCAGCAGAGCTACATCCTAGTCAGTCACTTTCCTTATTAGCTTTTTAAAAATGCCTAGATTCAATTCGTTTCTAGTAGTGCAGGGATGATCTAACCTGTGACCTCATGTGGGTCACTTCTAGTTTTATCTTACTCCCAATATTTTTGCAGTATCACTTCTTCCTGGAAACCAGAGTACTTCTGTTACCTAATTCCTAGCATGAGCTTTCCCAAGCTTGTTTTCGATTATATCATCAAGTCAGTGCTCCTCTTGAAACTTCTTTCTGTGTATTTCTTTCTGGTTGCCCTCTTTGCCATGCCACACTGGCCGAAAAGCGAACCTCGAGGTCAAAACACACAGAGTGTAGCAACAGTGGCCAACGCATAGTGGGTGTCCTGGGGTGGCCTTGCTGCACAGCTCCTCGTTGGCTCTGCAGCCCTGTGGCTCTGTAGCTGGAAATCATACGACTTTGCTGATGAGTGCTGCATATCTGGCACCAGATAAGGAATTTATAATGAGGGATTATGCCTGGGACTAGGCATTGAGACAGTTGATGATAGGTGGGAGGCATTGTCTGTGGTGCTGAGTGGAGCCAGGTGTAGGAGGTCCCAGGATTAACAGGCATTTTGGGTGACACATAAGAGAGGGCAATGCACTGGTACGCTGGGGATTTTGGAGGTAGGCTGCAGGTGCAGCTGTTTGGTATTGAAGCAGTCTGGGGAAACAGAGGCTTGTTGCTGGATGTGAACGTCTACGTGTCCCTGGCCTGGCACGTAGAGTCCCTGCCCCACTACCTCCCAGCCCAGGGGACTGGGCTAGGTCCTGCTGTGGATAAGAAAAAGAAGAACTCTTCTTCATTTAATTGACAGAAGATGCTATCATACAGATCTGAAATGATTTCACATTTATTACATTGTTTATTGCTATTGCTCTGAACCATGGTTCTCTGTAAGGAGTCACCAGTCAGTCAGGCTAAACTTTAAGCATAAAAGTGCGTAAAAAAAAGGTGATTCCTCAGGGTGTTTCCCAGTAGATTACAAACCTGTATCAGCAAGATTTTGTACAGAGTCTTGGTTATAGTAATTAGTGTTTCTACAAAGACAATGAAAATAACATGCTTGTACAGAGCTGGAATTTGGCTGTGAAACACCAGTCCATCTCACAGATTTATTGGCCCATAAAAATTATAGGCATAAAACCAGCCTTCTTTTTTTTTTTTTATGAAATCTGTTAAAAAAATATAACACTATAAAAATGTGATATAATTTGTGACATCCCTTAAGTTACCAAAAAAGGACTGAACCAGGGCAAACCAACTCAAATTTAAAAATACTATCTATGCTTCTGCCAAAAAATATAAAGACATGCTTGAGTGCCACAGCCTTATTTTATAGCACATGCCTGAAGATAAATTTTATGGTTTAGATAAGGCCTTTTTAAAATAGATATTTATGAATCTTTTCTTATAGAGGACTCTTCACTGGGCACCACTGTAATAAAATTATATCTCTGCAAAACAGATCATAGTGTCACTTTGTTACCATGCAACAGAGTGTTGTTTCAAAGCCTGGCCACAAAACATATGCAAAAATGCTCCAGTTTGGAGCAGCAAAGGTTTAAATTATCCTTTGTGCAGAAATTGTACATTCCCTTCAAGTCCAGTTGTTCTAAAATTGAAAACGAAGTTTTGACATTGGAAAGCTTTGGCTTTAGAGAACCTGCAAGCTAAGCATGGTTTGACTCTACAGTCCAGTTCTTCAATCCACAGGCAGTTCCCAAACGTGATGACAAACTATTGTTAAACATTTTATTAGAACCTGAAGGTGTTACTGCTGCTAAATGCACAAGGGCAAGGGAGAGAGACTTTGATTATCCACTCTGCTTAGTTGTAGTTTTACTCCATGGTTTTGGCTTGGTCCTCTCCGACCTGCTTTAGCTAGGACAAAGCCCACTAGGGACAGTTCGCTCCAGGTTCTTTTCTCAAAAGGTAGTATGTATGAGACTACCCTGGCTTTGGCTTTCTTCCCCTGTACAGTCTTTCCACAATATATCAGCATCTTTAGCCCTCTCACACACTCCACACACTGCTATAGCATATACCTGGACATGCAATACACACCCTACAATGCTTGCTATGAAAACATCCTGATAGACTGCAAAACACCTCTTAGCGTTATTTCAAACATTTTGAACTGAAAGTAGCAGACAGAATAGTAGCAGTATCTTAGAACCACTGGTCTACCACATGAGGCATGAGGTGATCCACTGTGTGGTGTGGGCATGAACCAGTCCATGCTACTTAGAGTCTACTTCGCAGTAGTAAACTAAAAGCAAACTGCAGTCAAGCTAAACAGGGTCAAGGCATTGGCTCGAGAAGCAGCATCTATCATTTGTACCGTTTGGTGTTTACTACGTAAACACTGTTGTACTGTTTTGGTGTTGTACAGTTTGGTGTTTACACTCTCGCTGGCCCGGTTTTGGCCTGACCATTAACTAGCACTCCTCCAGATGATGGCCAGGAGTGGCTTGAGGGATAACATGAGGCCAGGGACTGGTTGCAATACATGGTATGGAGGAGGCCACACTGTTCTGCAGAGGAAGAGGGTGTAGCTATGCTGCAGCAAGCAAGCCAGGCAGTCCCATTCATTTGCATGGTCAGAAAACATACCCCAGTTGTCTAGCTTACTAATATAGATGTGGCCAGTATTTCATAGCAATCAGCACTATGGTTTGCTACAGCAAACGTAGAAGGAAAACACTACAAAGCTCTTTAAATATGCTAGGTTCTTCTTTACTGTAATGTCCTTTTGTAACTTCGTGACCTAATTGGCTGAACTCAATATGTTTTTAGTGCAGTTAAACAGAACCCAGTTTCAATCCCAAACAAAATTCCAACGTTTCAACATTTGTTTTTATTACACATGAAGAAAAAACGTGAGCACTTAGCTCTTCACAGATGTTCCCACAAAAGGTTAATTAAAAATCTAGAAGTTTTTCTGCTGTTTTTAACATCTAAATGAAACATTATCATAGTCCAGAATCAAAAGAATCCACTTTGGTTTGCTGAAGTGAGCCCAAATGATTCATTTTCAGGTCTTCACCTCCCATCATACACCCAGCATAATGAAGAAATATGACTATGCAGAGTGATCAAAAGAAAACATGTATTCACAATGGAAAATGTCGGGATTGAGAAGCCTCTAATCTAGTAGCTGGGGCAATGATTTGGCTGATGATGGGATTCAACTGATCAGGTGTAGACATCTACTGCTGAGCTGGTTGTCTGCTCTTTTATTATAGTCACTGGAAAGAAATAGGCACTGTCTGGAAAATGAACAAAGTTCAGTTTCTGAATGTAACTTAACCACACAGACTGAGCTAATGATCTAATTCTAGGTAATTTTAATGAGTAGAAACAGGCCTTTTGGTGTGAAATCCTTTGCCAATATTTACTTCAGAGAGAGACAGAAAAGGACCCAGAGGCAGGCACAAAACATATTCAACTTGCATTTTGTATTTTATCATACTCGGGTAAATTTCTGTCAGGTATTTTACTGCCTGTATTGCCTGAGAGACAGGCATTCTGCAAACTCCTCCAGCGCTGGAGTCTGAAGCTTTTGAACTCGTGCATCTGGCATCAGATCACTTTGTGCTGCAGTTATTAGAACGGTCTGGTGGATAACTTAATCAGGCATGTCTTTAAACACCACAAGTGAACAGTCATAGATTCTGAACAACAAGGACTTTTTTTGTACTTAACTGCAGGTTTGACTTGTTTACAGGACTAACAAAAAAAAAGGTAAATGTTTCAATTTCTGAAAAGCTCAGAGTTAGGAATGACTTGCCGGTGTCCCTGGACAATGAAGGAATCGCTGTAGGCTTGCTCTCAGCTCCTTCTGATTGCTACGTCTCTTTCCAAAATCAGAGGGGAATCCTGTGACTCCACCCAACCCAAACCTTCTGTACCCTGCTCTGTTGTCACAGAATGGAGATGGGAGGAAAAGCATTCCATCACCCCTCAGCCTAAATCTAGATGGTTGCTGTGATGAGCAACAATCTCTTCTCTACTAATCTTTATTACCTTAACTGTCATCAGCAAAACCTTGATAGGCAGAATCACCAGGCTTTATGATGAGCTTTCCTGTCTGAGAGAGACTATCTAACACTGTATGACATATTGCAGATCTACACCCCATCTGGAGATGTAAGAAGCACTGAAGCAGCCTATTCCTAAATTTGATCATGCTATTTTAGCAGATCCTGACTACATCGTTTCTACCTGAACAAGGTATTTCTTAAAAATCCACTCTGCTGAGAGTGATTGGAGAATCTTTACTAAACTAAAAAAGTTCAGTTATGTTCTTCCTCAGAGCTCACAAATCCCATCTAGGAATAGTGGTGCAAAATCTAGGTGCCAGACAATATTCTATTCTTTGTCTTTTGGATCATATATTTTGGCTGTCTCCTTGTGTGTTGCTATGGCCATAATGGAGGCAGAGGATATGTCAATCTTGAACCATTTAGGAACTCTCTGAAAGGATGGCAGGTTGTATAAAGAGCTCTTACAAGATGGTCAAGATGGACTTAGGTGTGAATGTAAGAGTATTTGTAGCATTTTTAATGGACCGTTTTCTGTTGATGTTATGCTATTTACATTTTTTTTTCATATGCAGTGAAACAGAGCATCAGGGATGTCTCAGCAGTGTCAGTGAAAAAAAGACATTTGAAAGATCAAACCTAAATCTCTGGTGACACATTAATTTACAGAAGCCTCTGGATTTAACAGCTGGCAAAGCACTCCTGTAATCGCTGTTCTTCTTCCCTTCTGCACATTATGGGTTTGGTGTTGCCCACAGCAGAAAATCCCTCAAAGGACTTCCCTTTCGAGGGATTTTCTCAAGGTAACTTATGTTACAGTAACTGGAGTTTGTCAGACTGCGCTGCCGACTCTGATCTGTCTTCTTTTCCTCAGCAAAGGAACTGCTATGTTATAGGCACAGGCTGTCCTTTGTGCCCACATTGCGAACCGTGAACCACCACAGAGTGCATGAACACTATGTATCTATATAGACAGGTATAGATATACAAATATTCACACTGTGGCTCTCAAATATACACAGCAAAGAGACTGCAAGGCCAGATACAAGCCCCATGCATATGCCAAGAGCTCTTACACAGTTCCACACACTCGCAGCTAAAATGAGTTCTCACTTCTAAAACTGGTTTTCTTTCATAATCTCATTGCTGTCATGCAGCTCAGGGTGATGGTAACTCTGGTATCTTCACTCATGTAACTTTTCTGCCATGGATTGACTGGCAGAAAAGAAGGCACAATTCAGTCTCTTGGCCAAGCTCAGCCCCTGAGGATCCCTAATAAATAAGCACAGGCACACACTGTTTTGCACTCTCATGCAGAACTGTGGGGAAATTAAATTAAATTGAGAAAATTAAACCAAGCTCTCTAGGCTTTGAAGAAAAGGTTTTTCCTCAGTCATAAGCAATGCACTGTACAAATGGGTGTAAACAAAGGCAACACAGGGGGAGAGAAACAAAATACATGTCATTAATATCCCCAAAGGCAAACTACTACCCCCAGAATATACTAGTGCCATGCTAAATCCAAGTTTTTCCCCTGTGAGGGTGGAAGCAGGATGTAGTGGCTCACCTCAGACAACTGCCAACAGCCATTACCTTGTGTGCTCATTGATCTGGAAGATTGTGACCTCTGCTCCTGAAGCTTATTTTTCAGGTCATTGCTGAAAATGAAGGTCTGGATTTTCTTGGAGAAATGCCTGAAATTCTTTTTCTCTAAGTCAGTTGCCAGTGGATAAGGAAAGCCATCCTCATCTGTAGCTGTGCTGGGTGACACAATGCCTGAATGGAGGGCAAGTTGCTTGAGCAAATTATTAATACTTTATATGAAAAAGAGGATGAAAGAAAATACTGCAACAAGGAGAGCAAAAAGATACATTTGATATATGAATCAGTTTCTCAATCCAACTTTTTCCACTGCAAACGACAGAAGACAACCACTTTCGTATGAGCTATTAACCAGTAATTTTTCCATGGTAAAGGTTTTGTAATGTTGCTGTGTTGTCTGTCCAATATAGAAGTAATGGGGTGTCTTTGCTGGGTTCCCAGGAACAGGGAATTAATTTAAACTGTGGCTGTCTTAGCTCACATACAGGAATTTTAGTGGTAGAGGCACCCTCTTTCAGAGCTTTCATTTTACACGGTGACTAGAAATTACCTGGCGAACTTCATAATCAGCCCAGAAAGAATTTAAACTTGAGACTTCCTCTTTTGCATTTCGGCAGCGGCAGCAGTTTCTCTCTGTACCTTCCCACATAGGGGACGTTTTGAAATGTCTTGTGCACCATGAGTTGCTCATATGGTTTGGGAATCCCTGACCAGAGGCCAGCCTGAGCTGCCTCCCCCACTTCTCCCAGCCTCTCACACATATTCCAAGGCTCTGCTCAGAACAGATATTTTTGGCTATTTCAGAAAGCTGTGTTGTTTATTCCAAGAACCCATCTGAAGAATTTACACATCAAAGCCCATGCTGCCAAGGATATGGAAATCATAACTGCAACACAAAAGATGTTTAATAAAACCAAGACATGATCGTAATGAAATAAATGCTTATTGTGTCCACTATAGCAGGCAGGGGATCTTCATGTGTGTGAAGGTATAGGACAAAATTCTTGCTGCTTAAAATGGTGGTATAATTATTTTAATAAGCTAATAACCAGGTGAAGACACATTCAGGTCATGTCAATGAGATCTATCTTTTACAAGCAGAAGTGCAGAAATTGCACCTGTGAATGGGAAGACAATGTTCCTGTGACTCATCCATAAACTGTGGACATGGTCCCACAGCATCTGGAGGGCAGGGACCTGCACTTTCCTCTCTGCTGGTATCATCTGTTGCTCATCGGAGATGATATGTGCCTGAACTTGCTGCCTTCACTCTTCAGCCTGCATTGCCAATATTCCCACTGTTTCTGCAGATCCCCTCTGACTGGTTAATATTGCCTTTTTAAGTATATAGAATCATCGAATCATAGAATTGTTTAGGTTGGAAAAGACCTTTAAGATCATCAAGTCCAACTGTTAACCTATCACTGCCAAGTCCACCACTAAACCATGTCCCTAAGCACCACATCTACCCGTCTTTTAAATACCTCCAGGGATGGGGACTCAACCACTTCCCTGGGAAGCCTGTTCCAATGCTTGACAAGCCTTTTGGTGAAGAAATTTTTCCTAATATCCAACCTAAATCTCCCCTGGTGCAACTTGAGGCCATTTCCTCTCGTCCTATCACTTGTTACTTGGGAGAAGACACCGACCCCCACCTCACTACAATCTCCTTTTAGGTAGTTGTAGAGAGCGATAAGGTCTGCCCTGAGCCTCCTTTTCTCCAGGCTATGTCAGATCTTGATGAACAGTCAGTGTCTTGACAAATGATAGTCCCATGTGCAGTCATACATCAATGCAGAATCAAAGTGTCCTCCTCCTCCTGGTACCTGACTGCCACTGTCGTTGAAGCAAATAGAAATGCCACCCAGGCAGGTGTCTGTGTGTGTGGAGAATGTGGCACTGAGCAAGACTGTTGCTCTTCTGGAGGTCATGGTCACCACCATGAGAATCCACAGTATTGCCAAGTATACTACTGTCCTCCAGTGAGGCATGAGAGAGTTTGGGTAGAAACCCAAAGGATTTCTCAAGAATGGTTAAGAAAAAAGTAAAGTCAAAGGCAGGAGTGGTACGTGCTGCCCTTCCTGTGCAAGTACAATTCAGAGGAACTGGGAAAAAAGCAGAAATAGGAAGTTACATTGCAACACAGAGCTACTTCATTCAGGAGCAGTGAGTGCTTCCATTTTTTTGAGAAGATGGTTCAATCAACACTGTTTTGCTGTCAAGTTAGGGGGGAGAATGTGTGCCTGAAGTCAGGACAATTTCATGCACTTGTGACACAGGGAGGTCTTATTTGCGCACAAACTTTGTCTTTTAATAGAACTTGTTGAGAAAAGCTCCCGTGAAAGGAGTGAAGGCTGTATTCTCTCTCTTTTTTTTTTTTCGTCGCAACATCATGTATACTTTAAAGCTAAGGTCACCTACAGAAGGAAAGGAGTCCAGATATGACAAGCTCCAAAGCTAATCTTCACTCAGGGAGGAGAGGTTGGTGTATACAGTTTTTCAGCTACTGGTGGTGAAGGTGATGGCTAAAGATGGCTTGGGCCAGTCATCACAGCTGAAGGAGTGAGGTCCTTCATCCTACATTGTCTCCCCTTGCTCTCAGTTGCATGATTTCCTGTCCTGGTTTCAGCTGGGATAGAGTTAATTTTCTTCTTGGTAGCCGGTATGGGGCTGTGTTTTGGGTTTAGGATGAGAACAATGTCGATGCTAAGTACCGCTGAATAGTCACTAAGTAGCGCTTACATTGGTCAAGGACTTTTCAGCTTCCCGTGCTCTGCCCGGTGCACGGGGGGGCTGGGAGGGAGCACAGCCAGGACAGCTGACCCAGACTGGCCAAAGAGTTATCCCATACCACATGACGTCATGCTCAGTATATAAGCTGGGGGAAGAAGAAGGAAGGGGGGGACATCTGGCGTGATGGCGTTTGTCTTTCCAAGTAACCGTTACGCGTGATGGAGCCCTGCTTTCCTGGGGATGGCCGAACACCCACCTGCCCATGGGAAGTAGCAAATTAATTCCTTGTTTTGCTTTGTTTGCATGCGCAGCTTTTGCTTTACCTATTTAACTGTTCTATTTTATTTTACTTCAATTATTAAACTGTTCTTATCTCAACCCACGAGTTCTCTCCCTTTTGCCCTTCCGATTCTCTCCCCCATCCCACCAGGGGGGGAGTGAGCGAGCGGCTGCGTGGTGCTTAGTTGCTAGCTGGGGTTAAACCACGACATTTCCCTATTCATCTTGCACCAATTTGCACTCGTCAGAGCCTGAGCTGATTTAACTCCTTTACTTGGCAGAAAACTGACCCAGGAAAAAAATGGTCTTCTGCTTGATTAGAGATAGCTTCATGGAGAGAGAGGTAGAGAGGGCAGGAAGAACACCTCTTTTAAACACCATATCTCTTTAGCCATTCTGTTTAAATTTATCTCTGGCTTCAGAGGGTGTTTGATCCCTGCACTGACAAGAGGATCTAGTCCCAGCGGTACTGAACTCAATATTTTAATGCTCTTAGAGTTTCACACAGAGAATGAATTCCTGCCCCCTCACCCCTGAAATGGCAGGAATTGGCTTTAATGGAACCATGGTACTACCTCTCTTTGTGGAAATTTGTTGAGTTTGCAAATGAGAATTAGTATTCCAAGCTGATAACTGTTCTTTTCTGCCTCTGCAAGACACGTTTTCAGGGTTGATATCTTGCTGAAGTTGCTATGAAATTCAAGCTGTGCAAGAATAGTACAATGGAAAGCATAAAGCTATCAGATGTGGAAGGGTGTGAATTGCTGCAGAGTTTTGTGTTGAATAGGGAGGTGGACTGGAATTTGGAGAATCTGAATTCTGGCCTGTGCTTTGCCCGTGACTTAGTTTAAGACCTAAAATGAGGCACTCAACCCTTCTGTGCTTTTGTTACCTCATGTAAAAATGACGCCAAGTTGACATTCACTTCTTGCTTTGACATCAAGGAATAACCCCCCATTATGTAAATTATAAGTAGTAAAGTTTCACAACACAGGACACTCCTGGAGATTGTGCCTTATGTGGAAATGTATCCCTTCATAAGTCAGCTGCTTTACCAAACTCACCCCCACTTTTTTCAAACCACAGAAATTTTGCTTACTGAAACGTACAAACTCTTCCTGAGTTTTGTCCCAGAGACAATCCTCTACTGTTGCAACTCGTTACCACATTTTGATTCGCTCAGTATCATTTGGGAACAATCTGAAATGGCATTTCTGGGATTTCATCTGCTCTTGCCCAGGAAAATAAACAGAAAGCCTCGGTACCCCGATGAGGCTCACTGCCTTTCCCTCCTCCCCTGCTTTTTATTCGAAAGGACTCGACTCTGGCTGTCACCGCAGCTCAGTGGAGCTACATGAACTCCTTTCCCCAGTGACATCGATCCCCTTACGGAGAGCAAACCCGCTGGGAAACGGCCCTTTGCTGAGATCTGCGAGCCCGCCGGGGAGAGCGGCTGCCCCACGCGCCGCTGCCCGCTCTGCCCGCGCCGCTGCCCGCCCCTGCCCGCGCCGCAGCCCTCAGGCGCCCCCTGGCGGCGGCGGGGCGCCCCGCGGCGCTGCCCGCTGCGGCGTCCTGCTGGCGGGCGGCAGCGGTGGGAGCCCCCCCGGGGTGCCCGGGCACCCGGCCCGCAGCAAGCGCCCGGGGCACAAGGGCACCGTGCTGGCACCGAAGCAAAATCCGCTTTAGTCTGCCGTGGGGACAGCGATCCTGCAGAAGAGCTACTGCACGCCAGCGTGAAGGGTGATCAATCTTAACGCCTGCTGCTGGCAATTGCTCTCCCGTCTCGCATCCCGTGAATTACCCAAGAAGATTGAACAGAAAGTACTCTGAAGTCTCAGTGTTCAGCAGAGAACTATATTTTCTATGAATTGTTAAATAAAGTGGAGTTGTATAACAGGAATATAGCAGCTTTCCTATGTATTCTGACATTGCATGTGACTTTCATGGTGCAGCACAGGCTGGTGGCTGCCATGGGGGCTGGGAGTGGTGAGTGGCCAATGGCGTCTGTCAAGGCAGGGCCTGACTCCTAAAAAAACAGAAAAAGTTTCCATGCTGGGCTTTCAAATGATTACTAGCCACATTGGTCTGTCATAGTGGTGATAAGGGAGGGCAACGTGAAAGCATTTGTGAGGCCCTAGACAGACAGTGGGAGAAAACTTTGGTGGCAGAATGTTTGCCTGCCAGGTGGGACAGCCAGGTCCCCCTGCACCTATGCGGCCCGGGGGCTGGCTGGCCGGGTGGCAGTGCTGTCAAAAAGGACCTGGGATACAACAAAAATTATTAGCCAGAAATGCGCACTTGTGCAAAATTGGCCAGCAGCATCCTGGGCTGCATTGGGCAGTGGCACCCGCAGGTGGAGGGAGGTGATCCTTCCCCCCGACTCAGCCCTAGCGAAACCACAGCTGGAGCGCTCTGTCCAGGCCTGGGCTCCCCAGGGCAAGAAGGACATGGACATACTGGAGTGAGTCCTGCAAAGGACCACTGAGATGATTAAGTGATTAGAGCCAATCCTGATGTACAAGGAGAAGCTGAGAGAGAGGGGATTGTTTAGAATGCAGAAGAGAAAGCTCAGAGGGATATTATCGATGTGTGCAAATCTCTGATGGGGGACAGTAAAGAAGACAGAGCCAGACTCTGCTAAGTGGTATCTAGTGAAAGAACAAGAGGGAATTGGCACAAACTGAAGCATGGGAATTCCCATTCGAACATACGGAAAACTTTTTTATTGTAAGGGTGGTCAAACACAGGCACAGGTTGCCTAGGGAGGCTGTGGAGTCTCTGTCCTTGCAGATATTCAAAACCCGGCTGGACATGGTCCACAGGAACCTGCTCTAGGTGACCCTGCTTTGAGCAGCGGGGTTGGACTAGATGATCTCCAGGGGTACCTGCCAACTTCAGCCATTGTGATCCTGTGATTCCAGGAAAAGTGTTTTTAAAGCAAGAGACGTGTCCTCTTTTTAAAAGAAATGTGAAGAACAAAATGGTAGTGGGAGAGGAGAGGATTTTCCTTGCTTTCTCCATCCTAAAGACTGAAACAGATTAAAGTTTGTTTTTTTTTTCTTTTTCTCCTTTGTTGTTGAATTGAGTTCAGTGGAAATACGAATAAGGATGGGAAGGGCACTGGTAGACATAATACTTTTATTATTACTCAGTCAAAAGGATTTCAAGCCTGAGATGGGGATTTTTTTGCTGGCCTGTAAATCTGTTGGGAATAACCTTGTGTTTTGGCTGTCTGCCTTTTTCAGCAATGAGATTAGCAGTAGGTTTATTTGTCATCTTCAGGCTGGTGTAAGCCACCTTCACCATTAGAACAGTTTGCGTAGGCTTGTTCACTGCAACCTTTTATAAATTCTTTTTAACTATGTATTCTGAATGCCACAGAAATGAAAATTAACTTTTAAACTGTAGGTCTGGACTTGGATTTAGAACATCTAGCAATACAAATTGCAGCAATTTGCTCCTGCAGTCCAAATGTCCAAATGGGTGCTCCCTGAAATTAACTGGGACATAGCAATCAGCCTCTCTCTGTTAAACTGCACAATGCAAGAGCCTTATCCAAGGAAAACCTCAGCTTCAGTTTTTGGGTAACTATTAATCCTCTTCATAACTTTTCCATAAATACTACATAGCTAGTAAATGCACAGAGCTGACTTTTGATCCTGCCTAGCTTTCAGGAGATGTCCTTCATGTGATCTAATTAGAAAATCCATTGGCCAAATGGTGGTGTTATTCTCCATTCCTGTGTCTATCCCTGAAAACACTGTGAGATGGGACCAAATCTACCACTAACATAGTGGAAAGAAAGATTGTCAGAGATTTTGTCTCTGTTCGTGACAGGCATTATTAGTCCATTCAGGGCAAAATATGAAAAAAAATTATAGGAATGGAAATCTGGACGGTTTTCTCTGGGTTTTATTTATGAGATTGTTTTCAGTTTTATGTGCATATTTCAGAACCTTTGCTTTCACCTTTGGATTCAAGCAAATCTAGGAACCTAAAAGATAATTTAGTCAAAATGTCAATGGAAGCAATTGTCTTGCTCAATAATCTGTATTTGCATCTTGGAGCTTGCTGTGGATGAATGCTGTCTACTTATGAAACCATACTTTCTACACTCTTGTAGTCTATAAAATATTGGCCCATATTAGGCAACGTGGCAGTAGAAGTTGCAATGTTCCTGTGTTGGTGCAACAGAAAGCATATGTTTCTTTTACGGTTTGTGCAGACTTCTGTTTCAGAAAGCCAGACTTCTGAAGGTTTTGCTTTCTTCTTGTACAGAGTTTGAACACTGTAGGTGAACTTTGCCTAGGGATGCATGATGAGCCAGTTGCGAGTTTATGGGTTAGAGTTAGTGGGTGACAAACATGGGCATTGTGGCAGGTATCTGCTGCAGCCAGGAAGAAGAAGTAGATGAGGTCTCCTGACTAAAAAACATAATAAAGGAACATAGAAGAGGTAGGAGCAGGGTCAGGTCATTCCTCCAAACCTTGGAGGGACAGAGACACTGTATGAGTGTGCAGGGATTCGATTAGGAAAGTGAAAGGCCACCTGGAGTTGAATCTATTGAGGGATGTGAAGGGCATGGTGTGCATTAGGATGTGTGGTAACAGGTGCTTGGATTACAAATGTCCATGTGTTTAATGCATGGCAAAATAACCTGAAATGAGCACTTTTCATAAGGAACATATTCAACCAGAAAGAGTGTACTTTCTTGAAGAAGGGTATCTTCTTTGACATGTGAATTCACAATTACTTGAAGATTGGATTGCTCCCAGCCTCCTATTTGTGTATAATGCATTCAGTATTTGTACTCCTATACCACATCAATGTTGCGGTACCAAACATTTATTCTGTATGAAACAACCAACAATGTAGTAAAATTTCTAAATGTGATTTTCCTGTTTGCATGTCTACCTTCCGTCACATTGATTCTATTCACTTATCACTTTGTAGCCAAAATATATGATTCTAGAAAAGGAGAAAATTCCCCTTGCAAGATCAGAAACTTCTGAGAGAAATCCTAGTGATTTTTTTACAAAGCCAACACCAAGAACTCTGGGCCACAGGGTGGAGTGAAAAGTGCAGATGTTTGAATAACTAATTGTTTTCTAAAAGTAGCATTTTTCATTGTATTTTCACTAATGTGATGAAAAATTACGATTATTCAGATAAAGATCTTCTGATCTTTCTTGTGGCATGTGCTGCTGTGTCAGGACAGACTGTCCCCTTAGAAACTGATCAGAGGCTGGTCAGTCTCTGTCCCAAGGTCTGGCCCTTCAATCACAACATTTTGGGTCTCCTAGCTTTGTGTCCCAGCACAGAGCTGGGACAGCCAGCTGGAAGTTAGCCTATGTGATGTGAATTTTATGCTCAGACAAGGACAAGAGTAATATCACTGATCACTGGATGCAGGCAACCCTCCTTCCAGGTAGCATCATGAACACCTGGGAGACACCAGAGCTAAGCCTGTGAGAACTGGAGGAAAAGAAAGATTCCCACCAGGGACTGTAGCTTAAGTAGGCACTTGCAGGGCTTTTTATTATTCAGCGTAGGGTTGCTGTGTTTCTATCTTGTCTTCCAGACTGAAATATGGGTGTGGATAGTGAACAAGCCACTCACAACAGATCTGAGGCACACAGATTGGCGTGAAGTGTGTAAACAAAATAGGATCTGCTGAATCCCATCTGTGTTAGGCTGACTATATTTCAGCTGTTGAGTTGCAACTGAATGACCACCAGCTTGATTCAGATTCCTGAAGTCCTCACAAATCCTTTTTGTCGTCCTGGACAAAACTTGCAGATGGAAACAGACGACAGATCTGAGAACTCAAATGGATGATAGCTTGGTTTCCAGGCAGTTCCAGGTTGTACCTGTAAGCCCTTCATCGTCAGGGACTGAAGAGCCATCTGCTAAGTTCCAGAAAAATAATGAGACAGACACATGAGGGTTTTTTTTTAAATTTTAAATAAAGATTTTTTCTTCCCTCCTATGCGTTTGACTCCTAGTCTTTGTTTCCATTGTCCTGAGACTTTCATGCTTTTCAAGAGCTGTGGTTTTAATATAACTGCATATTGGGAAGGCTTAGTAAATGAAGAAGTTTATATCTGAGAGAAGTTGGCCTTTTCCTTTCAGCTATTAGCTTCTTCAACAGAACTGATTTCTGTTCTAATTTTTTTAATTGGCCTAGTTTGATATTGGCCCATTTCACATTAATCAAAACAGACCATAGAATGAAATAACTTTTACGTTTGAAAAGCTGAAAATGCTACTGAAAGTTTGGAGGACTTTTCTGTTTCTATAGTTTCAACTATAGAGAACTATAGAAAACTAGAGATAGAAAAGCTGAGACTCAGCTTTTCACTCAGATGGAGAGAAGAGGGAAATGTCTTCTGCATGATTCTCCTTCAGTTGCTTCTTAAACTAGAATACTTTAAGAGGTCAGTTAAACAAAAAATTGATTGCCCATGTCTGGAACAAAGTTGAACACATTTGCAGGTCAAGAAGCTCAAATTACAATTTGTGGGAATTACCAGATTACCTAAAGATATTCTTAAAGATACAGATGTTAACCCGATGAACTATTTTGGAATACATCTGTTGGACTCAGGCACTAAAAATGTTTAGACTCTCAACTATAGTATCTCTTGGATTTCTCAAAGGTACTTGAAAGTAGTAGGATTACTCCCCAGAACTAGAGCATTCCCCAACTCTGTCCACTTCCCTAAATGTGTAAGTCCACTTTTAACTCCATTCCTAAGCAGCTTGGAAATGTTCAGGTATATTATTGAGCAAGGCCAGTGGAAGTAAATATTCATAGCTTGGATAAGAATAAAGTTTATGTGAAATACATGTTGCTGAATGTCTCATTCTGCTTTCCAAAATGCATTACTCCTCTTGAAGCCAATAGGATTAGGGTAAAGTTGGAAGATAGTTCTCTCTTACTCTTAAAAAAGGTATTTAAAATAGAATTATCTCTTGCCTGCAGTCTGTAAAGGAATTTTCATAGGTGTTAAACCATAAACAACTTTTGGAAGGCTGGTACAATGTGCACTATACGTATTTATATTTAAAATGCCTCAGGTCTGTCTTTTAAACATATAATTCTGATCTAATAGTGTCAGTAAGCTGTAGATTGGTTTAAAATTGTATCTCAGTTTGGATATGAGAGTCGGACTACAGATCTAGAGTTGATGACAGTATGTTTTATAGCTGCCTGCCTGTTTTGCATGGCATGGATTTTAGTACTGTTCTGGCATTTCATATGCTCATTTAGTGGAAAGACCAACATTAACACCTCTGATGTGGAGCAGTGCAGTAAAATGATAGCACAAAGGCCTTCCTACTTGTAAATAAGTCCACTAGATGTCCCTCCAGCTCTTTGTGATGGTAATACGTGGCTGATTTACTCAGACCAAATGGATCTAAAATGAAGAGCACTGCATTTTATGTCCCATATCTTGCATGTGTAGCTCTTCCTGGGTTCCTACAGAAGTTATGAGTCCAACATAAATCCAGTTTCAGAAGGTGAAGGTAGGCATCTTCCTTCCATATGTGTACACACGTGGATTTGATCTTTCAAATTATTTCTGTCCTTCTAACTTTCCTTTTTAACAGAATTTTTGCAATAGTTCGAATGGAAGGAAAATGCAGTCTCTCACTGTATGGATAATAGGCAGATATAACACTGGGGTGGAAAAGTGAATGCATTTGTAGGTTTTGGCTGGCTTTTTACAGGAATAAGACAGTTTAGCTCAGTGTCAACATTTCTACTCTGCAGTGAAGACTTGTCTAGGAGTTAATCTAACATGGCAGTCTAGTTAGGTGGCCTGATCAGCCATTCAGTATTACTGTGAAAGTGGCCAGCTCAGATACCTCAGAAAAGTTAAGATACTTTTTCACTACATCCTGAAACATGAAGATTAATCTCCTCTGAAATGCTGTTAGCTCTGTTCCATATTTTCTTCTGCTACCTCTGAACATGTAATCTCCTTTTCCATCTTGCTACTGTCCTGATGCTTGTGACATCTGGAAATGTAGTTCCAGAGTTTCAGTAAATATCGTGTGAGATGATATTCTATTTTGATTGAATATCCACTTACTTTTGTGCTTTGACACAGAGAAAATGAATCTCAGTCTTGTTCTATGTATTTTTTAATCCCATAGCCTCTTATTCACCTGCTTTCCAAGGAAAATAATCCTCATATTTTTATCATTTCTACCGATATCCCTACTCTTTCTCATGACATTTTCCTTGAATTTTCTCCCTCAATTTCTCTATGCTATGTTTTTCTTGGTGAGGTGACTAGTGTGGCATAAATTTCTTTAGATGACAAAACCACAGGAGATGGGGCTAATATATTGCTAATTTCTTAACAAGGTCACTGATTCATACATAGCTGTACGGAACAGTATGTCCATATTTCTGTTGGCAAAATAATATACTAGGAATATTAGATGCAGGCAAAATAAATTAGTTAAGATACAGAAAAAATAGCCCTTTGGGTAGCTTCATCTGCAGCACTACTCATATAATGATTACACAGACCGATAGTTATTTTTAAGAGAGATAAAAATGTGTTGAAAATAAGGGATATTGCTTTATAATTAGGAGGTGCTTCTGTTGTTAAATTTAATGTGACCATTCCATTATCTTCTGCTAGCTGTGCATCCCATCTCTTGAAGCACATCACCTGTGCAGTGACATAGCAGGTGTATCTAGATACAGAGTTAATAGAGAGTTAGTAAGTGCTCTGTAGAAACCTTTGCTAGATGTCAGGGATGTAAATAGTGTAGGGCAGACTTTTGCATATTAATCTTCTGTTGTAGGTTTATGCTATGATCTCAGACAAGAGATGCTTGGTTATGTGATGTGGTAACTAAAAGCAAGGAGACCTCAGACAAAAACCTGGTCATTCAGAGAGACAAGAACAGTGCTATTTAAAACCAGAGCAATAGTTCCTCAGATCCTCTAGGTTCCTTCTGCTCTAGCTGTGATTGGCATAGCCCAGTTATGAAATTTAATATTATTGAGCTGAAGATGTGGGTGAGACATGGTGGAAAGAATTATTTTCTCTGCATGGAGATGCCAAATGCCCAGAACATATCTAGCAATGACAATGGGCTGGAGTGAGGATGAGGGGAAAGAGAGTATACAAAGAGGCAGCAATGTTACTGTGCTGCTTTCCGTTAGGAAATCAGGCCACTGGACTCTGAATCAGCCCTGGCACAGAAGTGCACTACTTCAAGCCCTTATTAATAAAAGACGCTAACCTATATCCAAAACAGAAGGTGGTAACACTACACCTCTATTAAAAGCAAAGATCAAATTCTGTTTTTCTCTGTTGAGAATTTGACGCAAATCATGTAAGACATTTTTTTTTCTCAGACCACAGGCACACAGGAAGTTTAGAAAACTGCAAGTTAGTTCACTGTGGGAAAAATACTCCCAGCTATGTATACAAAAAAAAAAAAAAAAAGGAAGGAAAATTAGAATGGTCGGTCAGAGAAGTTATCCCTATGCTTGTAGGATTTCCTGGAGTAAGCAGAAGTGGGGAAGCTAGTGATACTGTTCTGTATTGGGAATTTGGAAGCCAGGACTCAAATGTGGAAGGATCTGTATAAAATTGTTACAAAGGGATAGCATAGGTTTTAGCGTGAATATTTAGCAGTGTCAGAGACACCTCCAAACATTTTGATGATGGTAAAGTCTATGTTCATATGCAGACTGGATTGCTAAGGAGTTTCTCAGGGTCTAGCAATAACAAGGGATCTGGTGATCCCCTGTATCCCCATGACACCTCCCTCTTGGGCCTTCTAGCCTGCTTTGATCCTTTGTACCTGCTGTTGTTTTGTTACTCTTCCTGTGGTATTGCCTGTCATGGATAGGAAGGAGCAGGGGAAGAAATAAGCAACATGTTTTCCCCTTTCTCTTCTGCTTACCTTTTCTTCTAACCCTCCTCTCCTCCTCTCTTCTGGGAAACCAGAAAAGGGAAGGAAGATTAGGGAGGCTGATGGGAAATTCCTTTCCTATCTCTGTTCCCCTTCTGAATGAAAAACAGGTGCCTGTACTAGTCGTCTAACTCCTTCCAGTCCTAAATTTGTCACTTTATGTCTATCTCTTAACCAACCACCTGACCGTGTTTTCATATCCAGTTCCCCTGTTTGCCAACTGCTGTTTTTAGGGATTATTAAACAGGAAGTATCATTATTTGTTCGTTAGTCATATCCATGATAGAAGTCTTCAGAAGGGCAATACTCCTTAAATTCTTTGCTGCTGAAATTAATAGTTCATATTTTTACAAGTATCTCATTGGCAATGTTGAGAGTCTACATGAAGACAGATTTCAGGATCAAGTCATTGTCACACAAATTGGGTCATGTCATTCAAGTAGTAAATAGCATCATCTGCACCAAATTTTTCACTTTGGGTCGGGGATGCAAACTGATGCACTTGTAATACATTGAGGGTGCTATTTGCCATCTCAGACACATAAAGACGGATGCATAAACTTCTGACCTTACTTTACTTTACTTACTAAGAGAAGCTGTACTACTGATCAGATGGTCATCATTTATCATGTAAAAAGAAGCACCAAACTATGTAGGATTCTTTGTGTAATATTCTTCTGGGTGGTTGCCACAAGGAAATAATTCACTTTTATTTATTTAGAAAATAGCTTTTACTAAATCCCTGCCTATTACACCTGAAGTTTTCCTTGCAAATCATAAGACAGAGAAAAAATCAACCAAGCTAATAACATACATACAATATGTTTTCCTGTTGGACAAAAATGTCTTATTTTGGATCTACTGACAAGAATAATATCTTCTTTTCCTTATTTATTAGTGTTTTAGAAATTAGGTCATAGTAATATGATAATGGAAAATCAAGAGATAAACATAACTTATTAAACACTGAAATCTCCTTTGTAGTTCAGACAATCATAACAGATAATTCATGACAAAATAATCAAGCAAGAACACTATTATGTTTTAGATGGAAATATTTCCATGATAAAAATTTCAGTAAGGATTTTCTGTATGTGTCTGTTTATCTTTTAGAATGTCTGTTATTGGAGAAGTCAACTCTATATAGTAATTTATAGCAACTGCAATTTTAGTACTTTGAAAGACATAGGTTCATAATTGCCAAAATCCTCCTCAAATATGTCTATCTGGAGTAGTTTTTTACAGGCCAAAAGATAGTAATGAACAGGCTGTTAATGATTTCAGATTCCAGACCTGCAATCTAGTAAATATTAGTCTGATACAGGGCTATCACAAAGCACTACTTCCCTCTGATGACACTTTTTTAAATAACACAACTGAAAAAAGCTCACTTGTCAAGGGTGATAAGACTTAGTCCCATCCTGGAGAACACAGAGGAATCAGATTGCATCTAGGTTGTGTCTTTGGGATTGTCTATCTGTGGAAATTTAATTTGTGCTTATGAAGTTCACACAGTGGCTATGCTTATGATTACATGGTGTAGTTTTTTAGGGATACAGCTTGGTGAGATCATTTGTAGGCACTCAGCTTTCACCAGAAAGGACAGGTTCATGTTTTAACAAGGGTAAATTCTCAACCCATAACTTAATTACCTTGTCATGAGGATGAGAGAGGCCATTTGAAGATCTGGATTTATTTTCCCCTTTCACTCTCCCATCCCTTTTTGATTGTTAATTCTCAGGAGGACATCCCATGACTGGAGTGAGCCTAAACCTCTCCTCACTGCTCTTGGAGAACTTGTCAACCTGAGTTTTTAATGATACCATTTCTTGCCTTTAATAAACTATCAGAAAAAAGAATCTACAGTTTGACTTGTCACAGCTTGCTTGGAACATAAGGGTTAATAGTATAGCTGGTGACACCAACTAAGTTACTTGGTTTAGGAACAACCTTAGATATTGTAATAAAATATGCCAGTTCCTTAAAAATAACTACAAGCAAAATTTCACCAATATTCTCTGACCTGAATTATCTTCTCTTCACAGTAGAATCTGTGCACATTAATGGATAATTGCTACAGGCAGTCCTCGGCACCAAGTGCATGTCTCGATTGTGTCTAACTCTATACTGGAGTAAGATGTGGGTGGCCGCCTTCTCCCGTCCTCCATAGGCAGCAAACTCAGGCAAGGAGGGCAGGCAGGGAAGGAGGGAGGTGGGACATATTCCCAAACTCCCCCAGGGCAGAAGATTTGGACAGCAGGGTTAATGATGATTCTGACACTCTCTTATCAAATTTAGGAAAAAAAAAAGTGCCAATAAGAAGGGGCTTATTTGACCTTTGCTCTTCTGGACCCTACTCTACCACCTATATTTTACACTAATAAGAGTTTAAATTGAAAGTGTGGGGCATCTCCTGAGATGAACTGGTACTTGTGCCCCTTGTGAAGTGATGAAAATGGCAGTACCAATTATGTAGGAACAGGTCACCTTTACCCTAATTTCATCAAATCAAAAGCCATCTCTTCACAATTTTATGTATGAGTGTGGTGTTAGCAAAAGCTGTATTACTTTGGTTATTAATGGGCATAAAGGATGTTTATTGAACGATGTACTTCATTGAACACTCTCTGAACTGGGTTTCTCAGAAGTCAAAGATTTGTCTTCTGTGCTGAATGTCATGGAAAACACTTTCTTTTTCCATTTTAATCATCCTATTTACTATGTGCTGCTTCTCAAATCTGTCATCATGCTGTTGTGTTTGCCTCATGTTTTCATCCTTTTCTTTCTGTACATTAGGTTATTTTGATCCAGGCTTTTGTTTTCTTTCAGTTGGGTAATTAATAGAGCTAGCTTCACTCCTTTTATGCCCATGCTGAATTTGCCTCATTTCTATTTTGCTTTTCAATTCATACGTCAGCAGAGATCTCTAGTTACAATAGCTTCATGTTTCCTGGAAGTTCTGCGTCATGGGGCCAAATTTATCCCTGGTGTATTTTCCATTGACACAGAAATTACACCAAGAATGAATCATCCTCTGGTGTTTATGTTCATCTGGTCTTATTTTTTTCCTCAGACATTGTTCGTTTATATTAATCATGTAATACTGGTAGTCATTCAAATGATATGAAATCAAATTATGTTGTTTTGAGGACTTGGCAAGGACAAGAACAATGAAATAAAATCACAGAAGTCACAGATCCAGGCTAGACCTGTTTCTTTCACATAATGTACATAGTATGCATGGTAAGTACTAAATCTTATTGCAGTCTATTTCTCACTGTTCTGAACAAAAGAAAAGTAAGATGGGAAAATAGATTTTAGAGATAATCTTGCATTTGGGAGTACAAAAGCTGCAGATACCTCTGACCCCTATACAGAATGAAAAGACAGCTAGCAGTCAACTAGCTTTAAAGTGATGCACACTTAAAAACATGTAGAGCAACGCTTCTGAGGTCTCATATGGATGCTTAATATGGAGTTAAACGGTGGAGCTTTTCATTGTGTTTTTTAATAATCCTAGAAAACTACACATACACAAAGGTAAAAATACAACCAAAGTTGCAAAATATTTAAATCTAGTGGTTTCCTCCTCAACACTGTCAGCAGTCGGGAGAGACAAGCATAAGAAAAATTAGATTTTTTTTATTCTCAGTTCAGTGCCTATCTTCACCCTGGTCCTAAAGAGCTGATGATAAAGAAATAGGCTACATCCCTGCATCTCTTGGCTGCAGTACATTCAGTGAGTCTGTGGGGATGGTCCCTGCACCACTGACATAGCAGGAGGAGCTGTAAGGGGGCAAAGAGTTTCTGAAGCTGTTTCATTGATTTCCCCCTGAGCTGAGAGGCAGCTGTATGTAGCCAGTTATTATTTACTCCTTGCCAGCTGGCCAATATATCAGTACATGGTGGTGGGATCTGGGTGTGAGACTTTTCCCTGCCCAGCCTGCCCCTAGCCAGGGACAGCAAAGGAATTCTGGAAAGTAACCTGGATTTTATCTGGATCATCATGATAGCAAACACTGTTGTCTCCCACCATACTAAGGCTGAATTTCAACCCACCATGAGGAGCCTTCTCTTTTGTGTCTTGCAGGGAGCACTCTGCAAAGGAAAAACAAGTTGTAGAATGTAATAGTTTGATTGATGAAAGAGGAAATCTTCAGACATTAATATAATATATTCTGTAAGTCTTCCTTCCCGCATCTGCTCTTCAGTGATGCATATTGCACAGCACCCAGTTGTTTCTTGTAAAGTCTATTTAGATTGGGGGTAATAGGTGAGGCATACTCTATTTACAGAAGGTGAAATTATGGGATCTCTGGAGCCTGCTTCCTGCATTTTAAACTCACTCTGAGGCTGCTTCTGCCTCAATCCTATAGCAGAACTGTGAGCTGGGGAGCAGGAATGAGCCCCAACTTCTGTATCTTCTTCACTCCAGTGCTGTGATGGCTGGAAAATTACTTTTTTAGCTCCAGCATCGAAGTGAAGCAGATTGGGGCCAGGATAAATACACATGTGGGTGCTGGAGTGTGTCAGTAGGTCTTCCTGGCAAAGATGGCTGGTGAAATGGGTCCCAAACTGTGAGGCCGCAAAGTAAGAAAGAGACACAAGGAGAGCTGGGAGGGAGTCAAGGTGAGAGTCTTTTGTAATGCACGTGTTCAGTGTGCTTGCCTTCATACATATTTTTTCAGAAGTAAAACTTGAGATATCTAATCCTTGTGTGCTCTCTTTTTTAAACTATAAATGAAACCAGGAAAAATATTTTTGGGTTTTATTTCAGTTGTCAAAACTGTCAGCAAATTTAATCCTAAACTCACCAAAACATTGTGTCCAAAAGAAAAAGACAAGCTTTGACAACTGTATTTTTGCAAATTTGTGGCAAAAGCATGAAGAAGTGATATACATTATTCACTAAACAGCCAGACAGAAAAATTACTCTTTTCTTACTTCTCCCTACCCAGCCATTCTGGACTGGAATTTTTGAAGATGTGAGAAACCCAGATTCAATTGTCTTGCGATTCAAGGGGATTTGAACCCATATCTCACAACAGAGTTCACTAATGACTATTGTATGTGTAACTCCAGGGTGGATTTCTCTCAAGTACTCTTCTTAATGATGTTCAGCATTGAATAGAATACTAAACTTTTTGGTGGAGAAGGGATAGGAACTTAGTTGTCTTGCCTGTTTTTTCTCTCTTTACCCTGATGGATATTTCATGTAAAGTGAAGCATAGAATCATAGAATCATAGAATGCTTTGGGATGACCTTTAAAGGTCATCTAGTCCATCCCCCCTGCAATTAGCAGGGACATCTACAACTAGATCAGATTGCTCAGAGCCCCATCCAGCCTGTCCTTGAATGGTTCCAAGGATGGGGCATCTACCACCTTTCTGGGCAACCTGTTCCAGTGTTTCACTACCCTCCTTGTAAAAAATTTCTTCCTCTAATCTGAATCTACCCTCTTTTAGTTTAAAATCATTACCCCTTGTCCTATTGCTACTGGCCCTGCTAAAAAGTCTGTCCCCATCTTTCTTATAAGCCCCCTTTAAGTACTGAAAGGCTGCAATAAGGTCTCCCTGGAGCCTTCTCTTCTCCAGGCTGAACAACCCCAGCTCTTTCAGCCTTTCCTGAGTGGACCTACTGTAATAGGAGAAATTAAGAACAACACTCAAGTATACCTTGGAGTGGTTCAAACTCTCCCTGGGAGGTGGGAGACAAGAGTCTAACTGCTCCTAGGAAATGAAGGGGTCCTGTATCCTCCAAATAATCTTAACTCCAAATATCCCATATCTTTCAAATACTCTAACACTGCACTATTAGTGTGTGTGATATGGGGAGGAGGTGCTTATTATTTATTTCCTCGAATCTTCCTCCTCTTGTATTGCAAGTACAAAAGCCCAAATACTTTCCGTGATGGTTCCTTCAAGGATGTTCTCCTGTGAGAGAAGTAGAGTGAAAGATGTAAAACCTCATTGTGAAAAATGTAAGACTGCACTCATGAAAGCCTTTAGGGAACAGGCACATAGGGAACAGACACATAGGGAACAGACACAAGTGCCCATCACAGCCTTCTGGTAGCAACCAAACAGGAGTGAACAAGCTGTTTTAAAGTAATCTCACTCAGCCTTAACGGGCCCTGCAGGCATATCAGCAGCACCTCCACATCAGAGACTGATGAGAGATCAAGTAAAATTGGCAGGAATATTTAGTTTTGAATGATAAGTAATTATAATGGAGAAAAGTAAAAGAAAGCAGGAGTAATGCTCAAAACTACAAAGGCTAATGTGGGCATTTGCACATGAATGTGACTTGCAGTTCTTTGTCTCCCAGTATGTGATCTTGGGCAAATTCAGACCAAGTACTGTCTTTATTCACTGCTTTAATAGCTACAAATCTCCTTAAAGGAAATATGCTTTTACTTTTATCATCTTATCAACTTCACGTGAAATAGAACCTGCCTGTCTAAAACAGTCTTGTGTCTCAAGGTGCTCTACAAAGTAGGAGCTTTGTAGAGACTGATTGTGCACTAACATATAAGCAAATGGAATGGACAGGTGTGTTTGACAATAACTTTTACACAGTGTTTTGTTTGAAAGCCTGGAAGAGCTGTCCAGCTGTGCTGCATAATCTTGTTACATTTTTTTCATGTCATAAAGTCAGTCTGACAGAACTAGGATGTGATGAAGAGAAACAGCTTTTATACACATTTAAGTGGACCTCTAGCTTATCAGGCTGTTGCTAAACAATGGTAACTTGGATTATGTGCAGATGGTTTCCATGTGGTGGTAGGCCTGTCTTTGTGTGGTTCTGACACAGGAATGCTGTTTTCAATATGAATTAATGTATAACAAACTGTTCATAGGTTGATTAAAGATTTACATCTTGCAAGACAAGTTCTCCAGTGTTTTAAACTATTATTGACACAATGATGGCAGTTCCCAAATGCGAATATTCCTCCACATCAGCTCATATCAATGTTATTTAGCTGTTGTTTAAATATTTAAAACTCAATTTTAGTTTAAAAATACAGACATCATAAAAGATAATACTTACTTGTTTTTAAACAACTAAAAAGGCAGGAGAGGACTGAAAGTACAGTTATTCTTAGACTTAATTTGAAGTGGCTTGCTAATTAGGGTAGTGCATTTAATTTCAGAGTAATATCTTTGTTCTTGCAGGTTTTGGAGCAACATGTCTATATTATGAATTCACTCTGATAACTATTTCTTGCCTCTCTCTTTCAAACAGACATCCAATGCACAGCATGAGCAAATGTGAATCTCATATTTGGAGAAGCATGATAAGCATTTCAAAATTCAGCCCAAATATCATCAAATATATTCTTCATTGGAAAGAGAGACTATAATTAACCTACTAAAGCTTTTCACCATGGATGATCACAGTTGTTTCCATTTCTTTCAGGAGCACATCCTTGGAACTATGTGGTATTTTAAACTATGGATAAAACCTCATGATCTGTATTTTACTTTGAGAAAACAGGTTTATTGCCAGATTCAAGAGTGTGCCTTCTCAGAGACACCTCTTTGTAGGGAACTCAGATTCTTTTATGAAAAACTAGGGACCTACATTCTTCCAAATTTGCACTCTGATGACAGCACCTAGCTGCATATGTAGAACAACATGAATCCTGGCTTTCTTGGCGCTCTGACTAGGTATAAGCATGTCAGAGTTTTCTCAGAAGTTTTGAAACTTCTGTCTGTGCTACTGGGGTTCTTAAATCTCCATGGATTCTTTTTAAATAAGGCACAGCTTTCACTGCATCTAGAGATCAATAGTCACCTGGTAGCAGAGTGTAATATTCCCTGGCATTGGCTTTTTGTGATCGGCCTAACACAGACTAACTCTACAACTTTGAGGCTTTTGTCAAGTGACCTGGAGCCTCCCAGCAGAGAAGGGACGATGATATAGTTTTATTGATTTTCTCAGTCTTTTCTTTCACTGAGAGATCTGTGGTACTGGTCTAGGAAACATGCCTTGCTTAGCATGTCTGCCCTCAGCCGTGACTTCACTGCACCTTATTTTCCATTTCTAGTGCTGCAGTTGTTTTCTGGGAGTAGTGGCTTTCTCAGGATGGTTTCTCATGTCTTGTGATTAGGTTGCATTCCCACTGATGCTCAAAGGTGATTAAGCTGGTCCTTTCCAGAGCACAGCCAATAGATGATAGCCCCTGCTGCTGATACTGCAATTTTACCCAGTAATTGTTCTGTGCAAAAGCAGCTATGCTGAGAAGAAATGGAAGAACCTCAGGTTCTTTTAGAGCATGTGAACAATGGGTCTGTACTGTTAGGATCCTCCTTGATCTCTTCTTCTGGACTTACAAATCATGAATTCTGTTCTTTATGGAACACCTGTTTCAACAGCAGGGTTGGGGTGCGCTACTTGCTTCATTGTAGTCTCAAGCTTGATTTTGAGGACAATCTTTAGAGAAAGCAAAGCATCTGAGAAATGCCTTGGATCCAGTTTTGCTACTTGGGGTACAGTAAGACCACAGCTCACTCTACAACATTTGTCAAACCATGAGGGTTAAGGTGGATTTCTGAGCCACAACTGGCAGCATGTGCCATCTCATTAGAGACTCTTTGAGATGCAGGGCTTCAGGTGAGCGTTGCTTCTTCTCCAATATAGAGAGGACTGAATTTTAACCCTTAGGCTGTTGCAATGTCATGCCCCATTTGTATGGGTAACTGACTTGCTCTTTTCTGTTTGCTTATGGGAATGATGCAGGTTCCAGGGAAGCTGGATTGTCCATGCGGTTTCACACAGCATGCATGTTGTGCTGGAGGAAGATCTCTCTAATTTTGGGAGAGGTGGGATCCCATTTATTAGCATTTTCTACTCACTAATGTAGATATTTTCCTCATTATTTCTCTTCCTTATTTTTCTGTAGTGCTGCAAGATATATGTCTGGTCTGAGATTTACCCTTACCAGTGGTCAACTATTTCCCTGCCCCAGGGAATGAAGGTGTCCCCACCTATGTTTTATCAGAGCAAATGGGTGCTCTACTTAGGCCCTAAATATTCCACCTGCAGTAATGTGTAATGCTTCTTTTCCATAGAGAAATGTAATCCAAGTCACAATCCTGCTCAAAGTAAATGTTGCTCTACAGCCTGGTATCTTAATCTAGGCAAACAAACTCTAATTACATGAACTATTACCTCTCATGTAATAGTATATCATAAGGCCAGAATGAGTGTTTCTGGATATTCAGTTTTGATTTAGCTCACAGGTTGTGACTTCTTGCCAAACATGAACTGGGTTCAGGTTCCTTGGAGCTGATGCTGTTGTGGATCTGGGTTCACGGGTGCTCTGATTCCACTGAAGACAGCAGGGGACATATACTTCACGTCATGTTGTAGTTTCAGGGGAGTTTTTGTTACAGGCATTCCAATGATATTCTTATTCAGAGCACATATCTAATTTCAAGCAGGCTCTGCTAGTCTAGTGCCATTAGACATATTGTTTGCACAGTTGGTAGAATTTTGAGGAGTGTTGAAAGTAACAAGTGGATTCACTTGTATCTTTAAATTGCCAGGGAAACACAACCGTGCAATCAATTTTTCCTGTGACATTGCCATTCTCAGCCAGCTTTGTTGAAAGTATGTAGCTTCAACATGTGAAGCATTGATGACTTCAGTTATTCTCTATCACATTTAGAGTGAATAAGAGCTCACCATTTGTGTTTTACAGCAACTGAAACGATTCAGTGTACAGTGAATTTCAATCATTGAAGTCAAAGGGAGTTTTCTGTCTACCTGAGCAGTAACAGCACCTTCAGCAAGGCAGAAGGATTGGCTGTGGGACTTGGAATATCCCAGGAGGAAAGGAAGATGAAACAGTGAGGTGGTCATGGGGAAGGAGCAACAGCATTCAGTGAGCATTTGAAAAGTGCATGCCCCATCTTGATAAGCAGAGGAGTCTGACTGTTGTTCCTAATCTGACTAGAAGGGCTTGGGCAAGTAGCAATGCAGAGATTTGGGAATGCTCCATCAAGGCAACTGGGCATACGTACTCAGGAGGGATTTTAAATTCTGAATCATCAATGAGCGATTCAGAAAAAACAGTAAGTCATCTTACTGGCAGTAAGAGTAAGCCTGATTTCTGTCTTCTTTTTAATTGTATTTGTGCAAATTTTTTATCTTGTTGCCAGTAGCCAAATTCTCTGCAATATGCTGAATGCATGTCAGGGTTTTTTTTTTGTTTCAGCACCTTTCAGGATTTGAATAAATGGTCCGAGGACTGATCTTACTGATACTGTTTTTCTCCCCAGAAAAATAGTCTGTTTCTGCTCTTATATTTCCCTGATCTATTGCAGAGGAGATTGTGAAGAAATTTTGAACCAACTATATCTTTTGTTTGTATTTAGCTTTTGTCTAATTTTATAATTTCTTTGACCTAGAAATTGCATTAGCCCATCTATGTTACAGCTCTCAAAAGGAAGGATCAAAGGTCTCCCATCTTCCAGTGTAAGGAGAGCACTGGGGGACAGTGGAAATACTGAATGTTCTGTTCACGGTTTTCTTCCTGCACTTGCCCTGTCATTGCCGTCTAGAGCTTTAACTGTTTCTCAGTACTTCAGTCAGTAACTTACATTTAATATAAGAGCACAGCCCGTTTTGTAACATTTGTCAAACTATGAAGGATAAAATGGAGCTTTTAACCATAGCTGATGCCCTGTATGTCTCATTCATAACTTCTGGAGGTGCTGGAATCGAGGCAATCATATTTTCTTTTGCAGTATGCGAAGACTTGAATGCTGTGATGCCTATTTCCCTCCATTCTTTTCTCTATTCCCTTTCCCCACACGTTGTAGTTTGTGTTTAGAAAAGTTTCCTGATCCTCACTAGGTGATTTTAGTTTCCAGACCTGTGCTCAATGACTGCTAGGAGCCTAACAGCTATACTAGAAACTGAAAAGTCATGTAAAAGGCTTGGAAACCTGAAGCACTGGTTCAGAACATGGCACAATCTGTCTTTCAATGAGTTACAGTTTTCAGAGGCTTTAATCCAGCTAGCCGAGAATTTCATTGGCATGGTTACACAAAGGAATTGAGAACTGGTCATCTGCAAAGCAACCTTAAAATATATGTATGTTTTTAAACAAGTTGGCTCATCTCTGTAAATGCCAAAAATTACATGATTTTTACAGTGCCTTGGGAAACTCAGCTGCTTTTCCCACTTTTGTTATTTCATATTGGTTTTTTTGCCACCAAAAAGGCTGAGAAATCATACTGCCTCCTTTAGAAAAAGCTTTGTTTAGGGGATAAAAATGCAAAACCAGCCTGCGGGAGCCTCTTCTCTTTCAGCATCCTTTGAGGCTTACTCATGGTTTAGCTTTTTGTTTTTCCTCAACGGGTGACCTCCACACACAGCAATCCCTCTAAGCAAGCTTTTCCACTTGCTCTGAATTATCTGACCAGCACAACTCTGTAACACAAAGCTTCATATAGAACAAGAATTTTCTGTCCTGAAAACCTCTCATCAGTCAAGAAGCCAGAATGAAGGTATACGTCATCTTCTGTTCTGAAATTTCAAGGGAATAGGTTTGGGTAAGAATATGCTTTTAAATGCACAGTCTCACTCCAGCTGCCTTACGTTACAGCTTGCTGTCCACAGCCTTTGTGTTCCATAACAATATTAGAATATGCTGGGGCTTCTGTGGCCTAACTTCCTATTGTAAATCTCACGCTGAAACCCTCGGTCATCTGAACCGCTGTATACACAAGGTATTTATAGAGAGAAGGATACAGTGGCATCCCTCTTATCACAGCAGAGAAGTCTGCCTCATTGCACAGAGGAATTAGTGTTACTGTAGATGCTTTTAAGGATAAATCATATGCAAGTTCAATGTTGAAACCACAATCCTGTCACTAATAGCTGCCATCTGCTTGAATGTATGGGTGCTGCATACATTTCCTTTTAGTTCGACAAACCTTCTCTTATTTCCCTGCAAAAGGCTAATTTTCAGCTCTTTTGTATTTCCCTTTGTCTGTATATCTTCTCAATTATTAGTGTCATGCCTGTTTCAAACTGAGGTTTTTGCCTATATATCAACTCTTAGTAGAAGGAAGGTGTAATTGCCGAAAGGAGTCTTTTGGCAGAGTGGCTACTTAATATATTTAACATTTAATGAGGAAGTAATCATTAAAACTAAGTTAAACCTTTGATCACAGTCAAAATCTCCTTTCATAAACTTAGGAATTGAAAGTATTTATGTGGACACCTATATAAATCACCTGTGTGTTTGTAGGTATTGTATTTAAAGGGCCTGGACCACCTGCTGTTCCAGCTGCTGTGCATCTAACATTGTCAAAACCTGAGCTGATTCCTAACAAAAAATTCTGAAACAAGTAGTAGGTAGCAAAACTATTTTCCTTTAGAAATGTTTAACTTCCCATCTGCAATAGCTGAGTATGTTATACAACAGCAGGTCAGAGTTAAGCATACAGTATTTGCATAATTGAAAGAGATGGTACTGATTAATGAAGTCTACCTGATATATAAATTACCTTTTGTTTGTTTGTTTGTTTGTTTTTTTAATTACTTTCAAGAAAAATTTAAAACACGAACACAAAGATATGCCACTTCCAAGTTTCCAGGATCTGTTGGTTTGCATGAGTACATCAAATATTTTCAGAGTAAGAGTATTTACAACTGTTATTATGTATTAAATTAAGGAATAGCAAAAAATCAAACCCAACACTGATTCAACTAAAATTAGTGTTACACTTTTATATCTGATTTTGGGATTTTAACAGTCTCCTTGCCTGGCGTTTTTATTTTAAAGTTGATATGTCCCTGCAGAAAGACACTAATAGCCAATAAACATAGTGTTTTTGATAATAATGATGATGATGAATCAGTCAATTTTTGAAGGAAAGAACAGAGTCTATAAAAGACTAAATCCACTTTATTTATAGGCTAAATGGCTGGTAGGCCAGAATGTCAAAGCAGAAATGTTTGAAAGTGCACTTTTCCCTTCTCCTTTAATACAGCATTGATATACGCTTAGTCTTTTATTCCATATGCTTTACATTGATGACATTTTATGAAGTCATTCCAGTGGTCACTAGGAATGCAAGATTATGGGTTATTTCACATAAATTGAGCTTAGAAAAGTGAATTAAAATAAATGAGACAATTATGTGGAATATCTTGGCAATAGTTTGTCCAAATACTTTAAGATGAACTGTAGGTTTAATCTGCACAGATTCCATTCTGGTGTAAATAAATGTTGCTAAAAGAGAATTTGTGTGCCTGTTTCTCAGAAATATTTATATTTGTTGGAAGTTTTTAGACTTGAGATGATGTATTGACTAAAGAGGGTGACTGTTTTATGTCATTGAGTAAAGAAAAAATTATTTGATAAAATCAAATAGATGCTGTGCCTAACTGCTTATATTTATAATGGAACTTTTTCTTTTTACATTTAAGCAGTAGAAATAATTCTAAAGCAAAAATATCTGCATTTTGTTCATATTATTGCTGTGAATATGCATGTTGGGATGCACAGTCCTGATTAACTGAAAACACTTGGAGATGTATTTGGCCAAAGATTTGCTGCAGTTATGTATGGTAGGATTTGTGGATTGCAATGTGACATTGTCACTGTTTTGAAACATGTTTTCTGCAGAGCTTGGAAGAACTTTGCAGAACTTTTTGCAGAACTTGGAAGAGCTTCTGCAGAACTTTGGAGGATAAATGTTAAATGGGGATACCCCTTGCTAGCTTAAAATACCTGATTAAGCCTGTGAAACGTCTGCATAATTGACATAGAGATTGTTCTTTGCTAAGAAATTCTGCAGCAAAAAATTGAGTAAACAAACCTGTTTGTTTCAAAGACATTGCTAGAGAAGAAGGAATTTCAGAATCTTTTCTTCCCCTTCACATGTATTGGCTTTGGACAGCTGTGATCTATGGTAAAATAGGATAAAGTTTTCAGGTTTTACTAAAGAAGAGAGAGAGAAATGTGAATGCTAAATGTGAATGTTATGCCCCACTTTTCCAACTGGGTGAACAGAAATCAGAACTTTTTTTTCTCTTAGCTCTGTGTCCATTTCTGGGAATCACGTACTGTATCCAAGTTAACAGTGAGTAGTCTCTGCTTCCTATTGTTTGTGCATTTTTTGTCTGTTTCTTAGTTTATAGTTAATGGTTTATATTTTATATAGATGTTAATGTCTTCCTCTCTCCTACCATTCTATTTTAGGGAAAGACAGTACAAGAACATATTATATTTTATGTCACATTGTTCACTAAGTTTTAAGAGAAGGAAAAGCATTTTAATTTTAAATTGATCCTTCCTGGAACAAACCACTCCATTTTTCTTAAAATGAGTGTCATCATTTTTATGTAGACAAACTTTCAAGCTCTAAATGTCTGGATTGATGTTTATGTTTTCCCTCTGAGTGCAAGTAATTATTTTCAAGATTTTCTTCATATTAATAATATTTACCAGGGCATATGTTCATCTATTCTGAATGTTAATTGTGCAGAGTTCAATTTGCCTGTCATCGCATGGGGTTTGTCAAGGACAAACAATAAGAGCTCAGAGCTGGGAGACCGCAAAACATGTGTCTTTTAGCTGAAGAAACATTGTCTTCCATCACAGCAGGCTTTCTAGTGTATTAGAAAAAAAGTTAATATTAGGAAACTCCTTTCAATATTTTTAGTAATTCGAAACAGTGACACTCTTGCTACAAATGTGTATGGTACAATGTTGCTGATGTACTGTCATTCAAGCTCCTCAACCCCCTTTTTTTAAATCCTGAGGGTTCAAGTCTGTACTCCTACAAGACTTGGGAAATGTTTCTGAAAGTTCATGGAACATTTCATAGATGGGTAATGCTGGGTATTACTGTTATTCAAAAGGACTGAAAAGTCCCAAGAACTGTCTGCTTTCTGCACTTCCCTGCCATTAGGAGGAAAACAGCTGAGTCAGGAAGGAGCTTGAGCTATCTCCAACCCCTTAAAAAGAGGAATCTTTTGAACAAGGCAGAAATACAGGAATTTGCTTGTTTCTCTGAGGGAAATGGTGAAGTGAACAGAAAGGGTCCAGAACCTGGGGAAAATCAGCTGCCATATTCTCACGCAAAAAATAAGTTGAATTTAAGCAGTTGTTACTTCCTTCTTTCTTGTTTCCCCTTTCTTACAGTTGCAGATCTGAAAAGTGAGAATGGAGAACTCTCTTGGACCTACAGATCTCCCCAGGCAGAAGAAGCAGGAAGGCCTGAGGAACGGTACTGTCAGGCACACCTGCCCGAGAGCTAGCGGACGTGCACAGGGTAGCCCCATCCTCGACCAGCACAACCACCACTATAGGAAGAAGAGGGAACATGCCGGGGGACCCAAAGGCAGATGTGGGGCTTGGGAAGAAACTAGTGCTGGGGAGCAGAAGACAACCTCTTGCTTCCCGTTTTAAGCTGTGTGAGATAGTAACTGCATGGAGGTGGGAAGGGAGAAGCCAAAATCTCAGTGAAACAAGTAAAGCTTACATTCACTCACAAGTTTAATCTGTAAGTTGAAAGGTTTCTGATGAATGTCTTTGAATTAGGCAATAATGAAATACTATTTCAGTCTACAAAATAATTGCTCTGAACTACTTACTATCTGGTTTAAAGGCAGGGGGAAAAAAAGTCCCAGTTCTCCATCAACATGTCACTTTTCTGGGGGGGGAGGGAACCTGCATGGTTTCTGAGGCACTCTAGGAGAGCAAATGTCAACACTGTGTGGAAGATTTATGTCCATGCAAAAACAAGGTCTGTTGAATCAATTATATGTGCACATATAATATGACTCCAAATCTGAGTATGTTGCTTTTCCATACAAAATTCAGGTTCTTGCACAGTGCTTCCAATTTCAATGTATTCATAGAATCATAGAATGTCCTGAGTTGGAAGGGACCCACAAGTATCATCGAGTCCAACTCCTGTCCCTGCATAGGACGACCCCAAAATTCATACCATATGTCTGAGGGCGTTGTCCAAATGTTTCCTGAATATTGTCAGGCTTGGTGCCGTGACTACCTCCTGGGGGAGCCTGTTCCAGTGCTCCACTACCCTTTTGGTGAAGAACCTTTTCCTAATATCCAACCCAAACCTCCCCTGGCATATCCTCCTGCCATTCCCTCGGGTTCTATCATTGGTCACCAGGGAGAAGAGATCAGCACCTGCCCCTCCTCTTCCCCTTGTGAGGAAGCTGTAGACCACAATGAGGTCTCCCCTCAGTCTCCTGTTCTTCAGGCTGAACAGTCCAAGTGACTTCAGCTGCTCCTCATACAGCTTCCCCTCTAAACCCTTCACCATCTTCGTAGCTCTCCTCTGGACACTCTCTAGTAGCTTCGTATCCTTTTTATACTGTGGCACCCAAAACTGCACATAGTACTCAAAGTGAGGCCGCACCAGTGCAGAGTAGAGCGGGACAATCACCTCCCTTGACCAGCTAGCAATACGGTGCTTGATGCACCCCAGGACACAGTTGGCCCCCTTGGCTGTCAGGGCACACTGTTGGCTCATGTTCAACTTGCTGTCGACCAGAACCCCCAGATCCCTCTCTGTGGGGCTGCTCTCCAGCCTCTCTTTCCCCAGTCTGTATGTACATCCAGGGCTGCCATGTCCCAGGTGCAAAATCCAGCACTTGCCCTTGTTAAACTTCATACGGTTGGTGATTGCCCAGCTCTCTAATTTGTCCAGGTCTCTCTGCAAGGCCTCTCTGCCCCTGAAAGTGTCAACAGCTCCTCCCAATTTTGTGTCATCGGCAAACTTAGATAGTAATCCTTCAAGTCCTGCATCCAAGTCATTTATGAAGATATTAAAGACCACTGGCCCCAAGATGGATCCCTGCGGAACCCAGCTAGTGACTGGTCACCAGCCTGATGGAACCCCATTTACTATACCCCTTTGAGTCCGACCCGTCAGCTAATCGCTCACCCATTGCATTACGTGTATATCCAGCTGTATGTTGGACACTTTGTCCAGGAGGATACTGTAAGAGACAGTATCAAAAGCTTTACTGAAATCCAAACAAACTACATCGACTGGCTTCACTTGGTCAACTAGGTGGGTACCCTTGTCATAGAAAGAAATTAAGTTTGTTAAGCAGGACTCATGAACCCATGCTGGCTGGGACCAATGACTGCGTTGTCTTTCAGGTGTTTTTCAGTAACTCCCAGAATAATCTTCTCCATAATTTTGCCAGGCACAGAGGTGAGACTGACAGGCCTGTAGTTACCAGGGTCATCCCTGTTGCCCTTCTTGAAGACTGGGACAATGTTTGCCAGCTTCCAGTCAACAGGGACCTCTCCAGATTCCCAAGAGCATTGAAAAATCATTGAGAGAGGTCTCACTATAACATCAGCCAGCTCTTTCAGTACCCTCAGATGAATCCCATCGGGCCCCATTGACTTACAGGGATCCAGCTGGAGCAACAAATCCCACACAAGTTCGGGGTTGGTTGGGAGTTTGTCATTCTTGCAGTCATGATTCTCTAGTGCAGTTCTCTAGCCACATCATCAGTGTTGAAGACCGAGGTGAAGAAAGCATTCAATGTCTTTGCTTTATCTATGTCCCTGTTTGTGAGGTGACCATGCTTGTCAAGTAATGGGCCAATGTTATTTCTCGCCTGCCTTTTGCTAGTTACATATTTGAAAAAGCCCTTTTTATTGTCCTTCACAGTACTGCCCAGCTTCAGCTCTAGTTGAGCTTTGGCCACACGTATTTCCTCCCTACAGTGGCAAACAGCCACTCTGTGGTCCTCCCATGTTGCCTGACCTTGCTTCCACTGGCCATATATTTTCTTTTTTTGCTTTAGTTCCAGAAGAAGATCCCTACTCAGCCAAGCCGGCCTTCTACTTCGCCTGCTTGACTTCTGACATTTTGGAATTGCCGGCTCCTGTGCTCTTAGGAGGTGGTACTTAAAAAGTGACCAGCACTGATGGACACCAGCACCTTCAAAAGCTTTTTCCCAGGGAACCTTGCTAAGTAGCTCCCTGAGCAGCCTGAAGTCAGCTCTCCTCACATCCAGAGTTGAGGTCTTTCTGGCAGTTTTCCTCCTGTTACCATAGATTTTAAACTTGACTGCTTCATGGTCGCTGTGGCCAAGGCAGCCACCAATCACCGCTTCACCCACGAGACCCTCTCTGTTAATAAGCAACAAATCGAGGAAGGCATGTTTCCTGGTCGGTTCTCTTAGTACCTGTACCAAGAAGTTATCATCCAGATGGTTTAGTAATCTTCTGGACCTGTTTGTATCAGCTGTGTGGTATTCCCAGTTGACATCTGGCAAGTTGAAGTCCCCCATACGGACAAGGGCAGATGACTTAGAAGCATCCTTTACTTCCTTAAAGAATAACTCATCAGTGCTGTCATCCTGGCTGGGTGGCCTATAGTAGACTCCCACAATGACATCTGATTTATTTGTCTGTCCCTTAATCCTTACCCAGAGGCTCTCAACTGTGCCATCGCCAACTGCTAGATCCATGCATTCCAGACCCTCCGCTACATACAATGCCACCCCCCTGCCTCACCTGCCCTACCTATCCCTCCTGAAGAGCCTGTAACCATCCATCACGGTACACCAGTCACAGGACTCATCCCACCAGGTTTTGCTTATGCCTATGATGTCATATCTCTGGGACTGGGCCAAGGCATCTAGCTCCTCTTGCTTGTTCCTCATGCTGCACGCGTTTGTGTAGAAACACTTCAAGTGCGGTTCATTGTGCCCAATTACCTTGTGGAGCAGTCTGAGGAATATAACTAGCACGCAGCTCCTCGAACTTTGGTGTGCCATCCCGTTGCTTGTCACTGACTAGCCTGGTATTGTCCCTTTCCCCCTTCCAATCTAGTTTAAAGCTCTATCACTCAGCCCTCCTAGCTCCTAAGAAAAACCCTTTTCCCCTTCTGAGAAAGGCGCATCCCATTGGATGTCAGTAGACCTGGTAATGACCATCCCATGATCTAAAAACCCAAAGTTCCGCCGATGACACCAGCCTCGGAGCCACATGTTGATCAGCTGGGTTTGCCTGTTCCATTCAATATTCTTCCCTGCTACTGAAAGGATCGAAGAAAACACTACCCGAGCATGTGATCCTTCAACCAACTGTATTATGTGTTGCAGTGCTGTATTGTGAAAGTCCATAGTTGCTGTTATCAGATATTTATAAAATGGAGACTCTGGGCAGCCAGATATGTGGGACTGGCAGCAATTTTTGGGTAAACTTTCTTAAAGGAGTTTGAGTTGCTGTGTAATCTTCAAGGGCTGATTCTTCCTTTTTCCCTCCTGTGAGCAGTTATATATATGCACCACCCTGGCCATGGCCCAGGACCCCATTCCAGCCCCCCCGGGGCTGTCAGCCCCTGCCCCAGTGAAGCTGGAGGCCCAGTCTCCAGCTCCCCGCAGCCCTGCCCAGCCTGGACATGGGCCCCACCACGCCAGGCCTACCTGCGGGCCCGCGTTCCAGCCTGGCCTCAGCCAGTTCCCATACCCAGGGAGGTGCCTGATGCCTGGGGCTGGGGCTGCCCCTGGCTTCCCTGCTCCTGGCTGGGGTGGGACAGGCCCTGGCTGCCAGGCCGTGCCCAGCTGGGTCTCCTGGGGAACCCTCGTCGCTCCCAGTGCCTGACCCCGAAGGACCCACCAGCCTTTGTGGCGCCTTGACAATGGGAATGTTTATTAACAACATATTCATAAAAATTCAAGTAGGCTTTTTCCCAACTTAAACATTTCCCAGAAAGAAACCTTTTCTTCCAATTCAAAGCTCACATTCATAAGACTTTTGTCCTCTCTCGCAATTTGCATTGAATTCAATAGCGCAAAGTGAGTTGTAAGTCAGCCGTCACACTCTGAATCATCACAATACTTCTGTATTATTAGCAGACATTAAAACCGACATCTTGTTTGAGTGGGAAGAGTAATGCAAGTTTAAAGCATCCTTGTAACTCAGTGGTGTGTGTAGGAAGCACTGTGGTGTTTGGTAACGGGAAGAGCAGCCTGGAATCAATTCTGCCAGTTTTTCCTGAGGAAAACCGCCAGAGACTTGAGCTGTTAGGGCAATGTTGCATTTTAATGAAATTCCTGGCACATCTAATGCTGAAAGTCCCCTGAAGGGAAAATATTGTAAATCTGGCTCGTAGTGCTAGAAGTGAGGCTCATAGGTTGGGAAGGAGGTTGTTGCTTCTAGCGTTTGTTGGGAGCTGGGGAGAGGCGCCACTTCCCATCCCGGGGGTTAGCCCCAGGGAAGCGTGGCTGGGAGCTGCCACCCAGTCGCTCACCAGGAGGGGGTGTTTGCTGTGACTGCTGATGCTGGCACTGAGCCCTGGATGTAAGCAGGGACACAAGGCTGCCCAAAGGAACCACTGCATGGAAACTTGTGTCAATAGGTAGTATAATAAATGAAATGAACCATGAGTAGATAAGGGGAATATGCAGGTCAGGTGGCTTGTGAGACTCGTGTTTCAATACAGGGCAATATGTGATGAACTTCATGACTGCATGCATAAGTGAGAAAGGAAGCAGTTGACAAAATGTTTATACTGAAAAATAAAATTTTACTTCAAAGACTGCTCATAGGCATCAGTGAGTTAGGGAAAACGCTCCTTTTACTTTCCTTATGAATTTCAGAAGTTGGGTTTCAAAGATGATTTCAGGGTACTTGCACTTGGCAAATGTAGGCAAATACACTAGTGTAATATCTATTGCATGTATTCAATAATAATGCAGTTATCACTTGAGACTGATGCATTCTATAACATTAAGTACATAATGTAATGTGTGTGTGCATGTGAGGGCTGGGTTTTCAGCTTGATAAAGTCTTGGCTCCTCACTTGGGCAGTCCAGGGAGCTGAGCTGGATCTGCCACAGTCTGTTTCGGTGTATCTCCCTGTCTTCATTCCTGATGCTTCTGTGACATTTTCCTGCTTTGAAGAAATGAAATGTTTAGTTAAAATTATGTTTTCAGAGAATGAGGTGCATTTAATTAGGAGTGGCCTTTCTCTGTAGTCATACTTATCCTATCACTGCCTACTTGGGCTGAAGCAACAGGATGATAATTTGTCTGATACAGATAACTTGATGAAGTGCACCAGTGGTCTTATGATGAGCAGCATGTTTGATAATTCTACTTTTCGTAATGTATGAAGCTGATTCAGCTGAGAAGAATTTGTTTTGGTCTAATAGATAAATACATATTTAAGAAATTCAGAAGAAAATTGTGACTGCATGTAGTAGGCCATAATAGTAGCTTAGAAGCTTTTCGGTACATACAGCAAGGTAATTTCTTACTATATGCATTGCATAATCAGTTTAAAGAGCTCTTATTTTAAGCAGACATCTTGATTGGTTATATAAGCCCACACTCGCTAGGTATTTTATTCAGTTTCCAAAATGCAATGTCTTTTTGAAGCTGGTGTCGTCGTTAGCATATATTTAGACTCCTCATTGTGACATGATTGAGCTCTTGAAAGTCTTTTCTGTGGAGTAGCTGAACTTCAGATTATTGGGAATTCCTAGTATGCACTAGTATCACACGCAATTACATCATTTAAGACTGTGCAATAAAGTGCAACTTTAGAAATGTTTGGAAGTGAGTTTTCCATTAGAGCTGAACGAATATTGCAAAAGAACTTCCACAAATATTTCGGTAATTTCACCATATCACTTTGTGTAATCGCTGTCTGTAAATATTTCCTTTGAATCCTCAAAAAACATGAGGAAGATCAGATTGTTTGTAGGCACTTACAAAACAGTCAAGTTATCTCAATCGAATTCTGTATTAATCATTCTGCTGTAAGCACCATTCTCTTAAAACTGCATGCAGTCTGTGGCTGAGGCTGTTGCAACCAAAGAGTTCAAACCCTTTTTTTAATTAAAAGTGTTTTTCCTCAAGAAACTGTGTACAGTCTGTCTTTTAGAAAAATAAAGGAGAAATAAAATGGCATTCCTAAAAGCCTTCAGTCTCCTCATTTTTGAGATGATCCTAACTTTCAGAACAACTGTCTGTTCTATAAAACTTAATAGGACTGACTTACCTGACAAGCCAGCAGAGGAATGATTACTTTAGATAGTATATAAAACAGACCCCTTATCTTTGAAATCCTCAGTATCTATGACGATGGGAAAGGCACAGTGGTGGATATTTATATCAGTGAATTTCTTAGTATTTAAGGTAGCTGGCTGTTCTCTGCACTTTCCTTCTATAGTCAGTGCAGGAAGTGAGCAAGAGAGAATCAGCTCCAGGGGCAGTTTAGATCAAGGAATCTCTTTTTTTCCCCTTGGAAAAAGCCATCTTTCTCTTCCTGTTGGCTGCAAGTGAGAGTAAGTGGATAAAATAGGTGCCTAAAATTGGAGAGTGTTAATAATCTCCATGGTATGTATATATATCTTTGTGCATTGCCCAGGTTGTAGCCTATGTAGTATTATCACTTCTCTGTTGGGTTCTCTCTCTGCTGTTTAACTTTCCTGCAGGATTCCGCTGCAAGGAAACAAAAGCACTTCTGTCCCTCCCAGATTGGGACCCAGATACAATCCCGCTTCTGTTAACTCCTTATTATGGAACTGGGCCAGCTCAGCTACATTTCTCTCCTTCCAGAGTATACAACGAAATAGTTTTACTAAAAGTAGGGGGTTAGTTAGCCAGCGGAATAAAAGATCACTTTAGAGAGACAATTTTATAATCTTAAGTGTATTTTTTCCTCCCCTAATGTTACACATCATCAAAAGCTAATATAAATGGGATTCTTCTTCTGGGATAAAGGAAAGGAGCAGTCCCAGTCTGCAGTCCTCTGGAGCCCAGAACTGCTTGAGGCTTGGTGTGGGCTTTGTCTTCTTTCTAGCTTTTGATTGTTTTAATTTTATGGTTTCTTTTTTTTTTTTAACATCCACACTCCAAAATAAGAGTTGGTTCTCAAATTGCACCTTCTTTTCTAGAGTTTTAAAGATAAAACACAGAGAGGTTGTCTGCAAAGAACATCTACATACATGGTGGCCAGCCTGTAGCGTATTGAGAAGTCCCTCTTTAGACAAGTAGAGAAACTCAAGTGAGAACAAACCATTTAAGAGTGGGAAAGGCTGTGGTGGAGCACAGCTGATCACATCAGTATGGAACCTTATGAGATCTCAAAAAACATTCCAGGTGAAACGTTTTATGTAGAAGTGGAGTTCAGTCATTCTGAGACTGCTCTGTACTGTGAATTGAAAGGGATTTGATTTGTAAATGGGGATGATTAGAAAATTCCCTTTGAAAGCTCTGTTCTGGTCAAACTTAAAACAGTTATGTAGACATATGCTTTAAAGTTCCAGCTGCTGAGCCTAAACCTGCAGCCTTTTGAACACTCCTGACTTAATGAAGTCAACAAAAACCACTGACATTTTTCACACAAAATAGGTGCTGGAGTCTTGCAGCTTTGACTCATTAGTGAACTATTGTACCCCTTTGACACTTGCAAGAAGAACATTTGAGAGGATGGCATCTTAATTGCAATCCAAGGTCTCTACATTGTGCTGCGGTAGGCAATCACTTAAAGTACTGTAACATAAAACAATATATAAACCTGGAAGCAGGACACAGGTTGATCATCAAGGCTGCTGTTTTTGATGGTCTTCTACAGAGAAGGAGAAATGAAATTCTAAATCTTGTCAAGCTGATGAGTGATATCTCTCTCTCTCCACATATTGAAACAATTTTGCAATGCTTATGCTGAAGGCACAATTGAACAAAATTCAAAGATGTCTTCTGAAGACATCCCACGGGGCAGAACCTGTAAACATTTAAATGTGATTTCTAAGTTTTCCAAGACAAAACCGTGATGTATGTGAAAGAAGAACTGAAGCCCACACACTTCCTAACTTCTTTGCAGAAGAAAGATGGGGAAAATGGACTTTATAGACCATCTCTATTGGAAAATAAGAGAGTTTGCAGGAGCTTCAAGAGACCCGGCAGTGATGTTGTTCCATGATGCTGACTACATTAAAATTATATGCTTTTTTAATATATGCTGGCTGCATTTGTTTAACAGACTACAGGACAAACTCTTCAATTTATCTACTTTAAGTTACCATACTTATATTTGGAAATAAATCACTATTCTGAAGCCTATAGAACAGAATCTCAGCTTGTGGCCATAGCGCTAAATTATGAAGTACTCATGCAACTTCAATACCTCTGCTGGACTCTTCCTCAACATGGTTTGCTTATGCAAACAGAAGTTATGAATGTGAACCCCCTGTTCAAGATATTTGCATGGAAGGGAGAGAGGGAAAGAAAGAGGGACTAATTAAAGATACTTCGAAATATTAGGATTAAAAACCAAAATCTTTTTAGTATTTTTTATAAAATGGTAAGCCACTTCTGAATTTTGTCTCTAAAGGCAACCAAAGAATTTGGCTTTCATTGCCAAAGACACCCAGGACACTTTGTCGTGCTTTTAGGGACATGACAATTAAACATAAAAGCATAATCTCAAAGATTCAATAACTTTTTTCTCCTTTTGCATGAAAAAGGCACTAAAGTACTTTTATTCTCTAAATTAGGAGCAATTCCAATATAATAATTAATTCAGTAAAGACCTCTTTCAAGAGTTGGTTTGGTATATCCCAGGTGAGATTTTCAGTGAGACTCCCAAATAAGACCTAAAGCTCTTAAAATAAACAAGAAATGCAGATTTTATTGGAATAGAAAATGAATATGTAACTTTTTAATAGAGAGAAGTCAAATTGGCAACGCAAGTTAGTTCACAAGCCCTGTTTATTCTAGTTGTCTCCTGCTCATTGTAAGCCTGCTTGATTGGTTTCAATCAGCTCAGTAGCCTTCTTGGTTGCAGGAAATTTTGCACAAGATTTCTCCAGAGTGGAGGGGTTTTTCTGGTGTGGGGTTTTTTTTTGTTGTTTGGTGTTGGGTTTTTTTTGTTTGTTTGCTTTTGTTTTTTTTGTTGTTCAATATTCTTACTAGCAATTTCCTTGCTTGCTTCTAGAAGTGATTGGATTCAGACATGTTAATGCTATGGTGTTAAGTATGCATTTGCTTCCTATATTCAAGGAACTTTCTGTAACCTCCTGTTTTCAGAGATACATGGCAAGGAGCATGCAGATCTTCTGTAGTGCTTTGAATTCAGAATTCTACTGCAGTCCTTTCACTAGCTTAGCGTCATGTCCAGGAAAACTTTCTTGTGTTGTCAGCTGTTCAAGTAGGTACACAAGAACTTGTTTTTAATATGCAAATATTTTCTTGTTTTCTAAATGTTCTTTTCCCCCCCTTTTTTGCCTCTTTTTATGTTCTTTGAATGTAAATGTGTATTTTCTGAAATACAGGATGAAGGAAAACAGACAAGGAAATTTCTCAGAATTACTTTTGACAGTCCTTGGATATTTTGTTGTGAGTGTTGTTGTCTATTTTAAAACTGAAGTTTGTCTTTACTTACAAGTCTTCTGAAATTGCTTCAGTTTCCTTCATTTTTCAGTTAATAAATTAAGCATCCCAACTCTCTCCACCTATCTCTTACGATACTCTCCATATATAGCATCTCATAATATTCAATAGCAGTGCAAGGAATTTTGCTGTCTTCTACTGTTTGCTAAATGTATTCAGTGTTTGAATCAATATTGAGGCTTGCTCTGTACAGTTGTGGTCAAATCTATGATAAATTATCTTTTCATCACTGTTATTAAATGTAGCATTCAGACTATTTATCTATTAACATGTTGTCATCCTGGAGGAATTTGTGTGAAACTGGATTACACTTGCATAAAGAATTCCTGTAGTTTCTTCAGATTCTAGCAAATTACCTTCAGGATTAATCTTCTTTCCTCTCCACTTCTTCCCCCTCCCCCCAACAACTTTTTTCCTTTCCCCTCCTTCTCTGTTGATATACTCATTATTTTCTGAATGAATGCCAACACCGTAGCAGATTTTTCAAAGACTCTCATCGTAGCAGACATTTTGAGCTGTGGCTTTGACAGATTGCACATTTTGAAAGTGCGATACTGTAGCAAGCTTTTTAGTAAATTTGGCAGACTACATACTGTCTTGAAATCCACTGATGAAAAGTGAAAAATCTATTAGTTGTAGGTTGGCAGGATACATGTGACCTGCTGACAGGCTGTGCACATATTTTATTCGATTCTAGGAGCAAGGAATCCAATTCTCAGGGGTTTATGAAGAATTGCAGTAAATGTCACTTACAGAATGAAAAAAAGACAGTCTTGGAAGAATTAGGTTGTAGGAGATGACTAGAAAAAAGAGTTGTAAAAGTCTTTGTCTTACATATAGGGGTTTTACTGAAATTATGATTGGTAGAGAATAGATAGGAACCATGATAGTAGTATATGTTATACTGCTAAAGAGCTGCTTTGATTATCCCCCCTTCTTGGAGAAAGAATTTGCAAGTAGAGGAAACCCTTTCATTTTCCAGTGCTCAAAATACAGGCTTAAATTTATGATTTTGACTCTCCATTTTCGATGCTGGTGCTGGGACGCTCAGCGTCCTGTGATTGTTCTGCAGGAAAGAGCTCAGCTTCCAAAAGCAGAGGGGGTTATACAGCAGTTTACTTACCGGCAGAGTGCTACTCTGAGGAATTTCCCTTGTGGCTTTAAAATCTGTTACCTTGCTTGGAGGTTCCTCCAAAGGTGTGTCTATGACATGATGTTTTGTATGAGAGGGTATTGAAGCTGATATTCAGTGCGTATGGACACAAGAAGCACCCTGTGTGTGTCTGTGGCTAACCTGCAGTATCATGAGTTTAGTTTGAATACTCAGGTCACGATGCTGCCCAAAGGGGTGATAGGACCCTCCTCTCCATCCTTGACTACATATTTTCACCTTCACCTTTGTATTGGCATTGGCTTTTGGCACCCTATGATCAGTTGAATCAAACTGCTGATCTAACTGAAAACTAATTACAGCACAAAAGAAAAAGAAGTTAGTTCACAGCTGGATCAGGAGGCTTGATGGGCATGTGGGTACTATTACTGATGCAAGGAGAGCAGGAAATATAGTGTTAGGGCAGGTAAACAGTAGAACTACATTTTTGGTAGTGACTTCTCTTTGCAATTTTTTAAATTCAGTAATGTGTACTCATCAGAGAAATAAATGGTTTAACTAATGCTCTACAAAACTGTCGTTAGATTAGGATGGTATTCAAACAATCACATGTAAAACTAGAGGCATCTACATTGCACCTCCTTGCAGTTTAAGTGCAGTTGCTTTTTTACTCCCCTCATAAAATTCGTACATTAGATTATAATAGTGGAATATGAGAATGGATCTTACCAAAACAGATAAATTGGCTATCAGATTTTCTGTCTTTTCTGGAAGTATACTTCATCACATGTTCATGCTCATTTCCATTTCTCAAGGGAAGTGGTTGTACTACTTGTGTGTTTGGGAATTTCACAGTTTTTGCATTGCAAAAAGAATACGCTGTTCTGATTTTTTAATATTCTATATTCCTCTTGAAAACATGTAGCCTTAACACTGACCGTGTTGTGATGTGCTAGTAAAGAAACACATACAAAACATTACTTATTACTTTCTGATTAACATTTGCACAGGCAGGCCAAAGCAGATGTATTTTTCATGACTATTCCTTTCTTTCTTTGTAAGTTTTAGGGACATTAAACTGGGGAGAGGAAAGAAAGAATGAAAAAGATGAGACAAAGGCTCTTTAACAAGAAAAAGGAATATAAATTTTTTTAAAAATCAAAACTACTGAGATTGGAGTCTATAACTTTGTTTTTTAATATTTAAAACTGGTTCCTACGTCTAGTACTACTTTTGTGTCTCAAAATATGAAATAATGAAAGTGTTTCTCAGATGAGAAACAAGATGTAGGGATTATGATCCATAGTGAATTCTCTAAGTTGAAGCCTTGGATTCTTCTGTTTTAGACTTGACTGAGAGACCTTAGACTGTTTTTAGGGAGACCTATTCTGTATTAGAAAGACCAGCACTGGCACTGGAGACAGAGGGTAACTCAAAATGTCACAGGAGTTTGCAGGTAGAAGTGTCCTAAGGGGCTGGAGGCATTTATAGTTTCTGTGAGTGGGTTAGGATGTAAAGGAGAGAAATTACAGGCTTATAAAGATGCTTATAAGGATGTTCATACTGATTTTTACGTATCAGACATGGCCTACTGCTGATATGCAGTGTGGATCTGTCCTATGAGGCACTTTTACATAGCAGCTAGAAATCCAAGAGAAGCGTTGCACAATTTGTAGCCTTCTGAACAATTCTCTTGGCCATGAGGAAAGGATCTGAGGATGCAAGGGAAAACAGGTGATATGGAAAGGTGGTCAGATTGCCCAGTTGGTTGCTGACATGTGAAGTCCCCTTGCCAACGCACATGTCCTCCCAGCTCACCCCAACCTTGCATCAGAAACTCCTTGACAAGCATGGGTTAGGCAGCCTGGTGCAGACGTCCGAAAACACTGGAGAAGGAAAATTCAAAATAGGTGATAAAGAAATATAGGGGATGTGGGCAACGGGGTGCATGTTGGGAAACAAAGGTGAGGAGATAGTGCTAGGAGGGAAGTTAGAGACACTGGGGTGAAGTGAAAGGGCTATGTACGGAAGAGTGGAAAAGGAGGTATTTGGGTTTTGGCACCCTTGACCTTGAAATACAGCAGTCTCTGAGTTGCAGATAACTGTGCCGAGGTTACAGAGATACTAAAGCTGTCAGATTCATAAGGTTGGGTCTGACAGGGTAAATGGTAATACATAATCAACCAGAAAAATCAAGATGGCATTTGCTTGTATTATTTGTGTTATAAAGGAGGTATATTTGAAGAGTTAAGATGATATTTTATGTGTTTGCTATAAATAGCGTAGTATTTTTCTCTGAACTTTCAGAATATGCTATTGTGAGGGGCAGCGTATCAGATAAAATACACCATTTTTTGTTTTGCTCCACTATGTCAGATCCCAGTCTAAGTATTAATTTAGAATAATGTACCACCCATCAATCACAACTTCCATGTCTTCATACTTCCCTTTGTTGTCATCTTCAATCTTGAACTGGCATGTTCCAAATATGTGTCAGTCTTTAATCGGTGTAGCCAGAATGGCATCCAACCTTTTGCAAGTTTTAGTGTACTTTTGCTGAACTGACATCTGATCTGTCAAATTCACACCTCTTGAAAATGTGAAGATGTAGGCAACAGGGTTAGTATAAGAATTATGTAATTGTGAGACAAAATGTAAAAATGCTTTTCAGTAAATTCTTTTTTAACACCATATATAAGAATACTGTAATTTCATTATTTGTATTAAAAGTGTGTATTAAAAAAAAAATGTTCCCACAATTCAAATTATTCTTCCAATATAAATACATGAAATCATCACCCTTAGAACTGAGGCACTATCTTCAGGGAAAATATAATTCCATTTATTGCAGCTCCTTGCTTGTAAGGAACAAGATAGTTGTGAACAGCAAGGGTTGACTTCCAAAAGGAGAAAAAAGAAAATTCTCCACAGATTTCATAACAGTTGTCCTTTTTTTTTTTCCCCCCTTTGTTTTCACTTTGAATGCACACTTTAATGTGTTTTACTGAACTATGAAACTACTTTCTTCAGGTCACTGGGGAGGAATTGACATTTTTGCAGATGCATGTGATTGAGTTAGTTATAGAAAGAAGAACTGGAAATGTCTTGCTAGTTGCATGCATTTGTATTAAAAATCAAATGTGCAATATCTTTGGACTAATCACTTTTGCACTTGTCTGACAGATACAGAAGCACTTGTGCAGAAAGCACTAAACAGAAGCACTTGTGCAGACAGACGGACTGCACTAAAATGTATTAGGGATTGGGATGAGAGCAAGGCACACGGGAAGTACTTGAACCCACAGGTGACTAAAGGCTAAACTTGCCACGTGGACTGTTCACTGGCTGCCATGTCACTGTTCAGAAATATGAAGTCTCCATCCAAGACCTGTTGTGTCTCAGAGGCAGGAAGAGAAGTGTGTAAACTAAGCATAAGTCCTTGGAAGGACTTGATTTATTAAGCGAATGAATTACATACTGAGAATGCTGAGTTCAGTTCATAATAAAGAAACACTGACCATGTCTTTTGAGTAACATAATGGCTAGAGCGCTTACTCAACAGTGGAAACCCTAGGACTGAATTAATAACTTCTGCTAAAGAGAAAGGAATCCTGAACTCCCACTTCACAAAAGAATGCCATGGCCACCAGGGTACAAGCAAGTCTAAGCTGACAGTGAAAAATTTCACCTGTGACAATATTAGTTCCTTTGTACAGAAAGGAGCAGTGGAATCATGGCCTAGAGATATCACGGAAGAGCAAGTAGAAACCTAGGTATGGACACTCATGTGGATGTTACTGGAGGAGAAGGGATGCTTCTGGGGTTGCCTATGTGTTTTGCACTGAGGACTTATTGGAAGGAGTGCATCAGCAGCACTGGAAAGCAGGATCACACCTCAGAACAGCAAATCCACAAAGGAATGATTTGCTTTTCTTATCAGTATAAAAATGCCACTTGAAACATTTACTTACTCATTTACATGACTCTTGTCTTAATCAGAAGCCCTCTGAATTTGATGTGCTTTTCCATTGATTTTGAAAGTGTAGGCTTAGGCTGTGAATTTAAAATCGCTTGTGCCTCTGTCAAAGAAGTGTTGTATTACATTTCAAACAATGTTTACCACTGATGATATGAGTTGTCATTTTGATTACAAAAAGAGGCTCTGCAGGGAGTTGCTAATAGGAGCTCTGATAAAGAGTCAGACCATAAAAGACCAGAAGGACTCAATATAAATTATAATTGTGCTTTAATTTACAATTGTTGTCTTACAAAATGTTCTCTAAGGAATCTTTTCAAAATAAGTCATCCATACAGCCATTCTTAAAGGAAAAGGTACTCTGTGGCAGAATGAAGCATTGCATTTTACCTGCGGACAATAAAAATATTCAAATTATTTTCTTTTTATAATACATCGCAAAATAAAATATTTGAAATGCCAAATAAGACATTTAAAATTCAAGAATTTAGAGGGACTGTGAGTCTAATTCTCTTTCTCAGCAAAACATGGTCTCTTCCTTTACTGCATCTGGGAGCAATACCATATTAACCCCAGGCAGCATCAACCATGAAGTTAAAGTGACAGGACTATGTTCCTCAAGGGAGAACATGAGGATGCTTCTTACATTTGCATCAAAGATCAAAGCACATTTTGGGATGGGTGCTGACTGAATGTACAAAATTCAAAGGACATTTAAGGCTAATAGCTCTAATTAGTAGTTTACCAGACTGCTTTAATGGCAGAATAGGAATTTCATATAGGATAAGATAAAGAAGGAAGCCTCTGTAGCTGAAACTAAATGAAAATCTGAATTCAGCCAAAAATCTATCTGCTAAACCAGCTTCTTTTTGTTCTGCTATTTTTTGCTATTTTTTTTTGCTTTCTACTATGGAATAAGATTACAACCAAGATCTTATGTTTTTTGTCAATATAAAACACCTCTCACCTTTCAAAACAGTAAGAGCAACTTAAGACTATAAAGGTAATTTTCAGAGTACGGCAAGGAGCCATATGCATTATCAGATAAGTGATAATTTGTCATTAATTAAGTCCTCTTCCTTTCTGTATGGCAGGAATGGGCAAATCAAATCCTGTCTGCAGCTTGTTAATAGTGGTCCTACTCCCTGGGTGCTGAGCACCAGGAGTGATTGCTGCAGCCTGTCATCCTGATTCTCCTCTTTCTCTCCATGCACCAGGACAGTAAACACAGAGGTATTAATATTTAGACTGCAATCAAGAGATCATGCTGTTTTAAATCATCCTATTATCATATTTATTTCTTCTTGTCTTTCTTTCCCGTGGTGAATGTAACTATCTGCTGTTTTATGTAATTTCTTACACAAAACCTCAATTTTAGAGGTTCTACAACTAGAAGTAAAACATGTAAAAAACACACACACTAGAATGGACAAAATGACCCTTTGTTCCCATCTGTTGCTTACGCAATTTAAAATTATGTACTCTGAAAGTAAGGCTATTTAATACTCTGTGAATTTTCACAGAAGAATGACCCAAAGCGATATTATATTTTTCCTGTAATTGTAATGCATAAAGAAAAAATGAGACTTCAATGACTTCTTTGTTTTTGCTGCAGTTTAAAATTTGCCTTTTAAAATATGAAAAAAATTTGGCTTAGAGAAATGAGAAGAAAATGAATTAGTCATGACCACAGCGTAAGAACTGTAACATAATATATCTAAAAACTTATTTATCCCGCTCTCTATTGGCTAACATCTGATTTGCCTTTTTCTATCTGTAAGCTTTCCTAACCTCTGAGCTCAAGCCAGGTAGTACTTTGGGGACGGACAGATATGCCTAGAAAGGCAACCTGACACCAGATGGCTCTGGGGATGTTGTGAAATGAGTATATGTTTCAAAAGAGAAGCCACAAATAAAAGAAAAAGTGCATATTTAGCATTGGCCTTTGAGTTGGCATAGCAGGACTGGCAGAACTGAGCCACTTAGGCATTTTGAAGGTGGACATATGAAGTTGCACATGCCATGAGCTGGGATTCTTGGTCTAGAAGGTTTGCCTAATACCTCTTGAAACAAATAGGGTATTTTGCATATCCAATCAACTGAAATAATGTGGATTTGTTTAACTCCCCATAGAAACAATGGGCCCATCGTAAAATATGGGATTGGTGTGGAGTGGCAGCAGTATATAGCAATCCCTTCCTGATTTGAATACTCGGTAAAGGGGTTGTTCTGGGAGAGCTGGGATATCCAACAGAGCAGCCCTTATTTCTAGCCATTTCTCTGCATTTCTGTAACAGGCTATTTCCATATCTCAACCTAGTCTATGTGATATTTTGTAGCAGATTTTGAGACTTGTTCTTCACTGGATGATAAATTTTCTTATTAACACTGAAAATATGACCACAGAAAAGAATAGTTTTTGGATCTTTCTTGCTCACCTCATTAAAAGCTGTACAGATATTGGAACATTGCTCTTATGGGAGATCTGAAGGTATGCATTAATCTTTTAATTAATAATTTAAAAGAAAAATGATTCTCTTTGTGCATATGAGCTTATTCTTAACAGGGTGATCAAAATGAAATGCAAGGGACAAAAAAAGCAGGTCTGAAATAGCTGGCACAGCATGTTATACCTGTGGTTAGGTTTCAGACATTTTCTGTATGCAATTAAAATTCATTATATCTTTGTGCAAGAGCTTATTTAGGACATCTGACATGGAGAAATTTCTTGAGCGATTTGACTTACCATATTTTTATGCATATAGTAATCTTTGAAAGGTTTCCATTAGACTAAGTGTTCAGAATTAACAATAGTTTTGCCTTTAATTTCCAACCCTAGCCACAATAATACAATCTAATATATTTTTAAAGACAATTCTAAGCATTTTTTTATCGATTCAGTTCAATTCAGCCCAATGAATTCTTAAAATATGAATGTTATTTTTTAAGTATTGCCTTTATGAAGACTGTCAGAAAATAAAGTATTGATGTAAAACTTGAGAACAGTGGCTCACTGTTTATTGATGTGAGATGTTCCAAGTTTTCTTATAAACGAATGGCTCTTTCCTGCTATATGTCTTGGATTTCCAGACTCAGTAATTGTTGAGGAATGAACCAGCCACCCATTTGCCTGAGTGCACTTTTGGCTTTTATCCTTTCAAGGTGACTTTATTAGCTATGTCTCCAGACTCAGACAAGGCAGGAGCAGAGGGACACAGGGAGGGGAGAAGAATATTAGCCAGCCTGTAAATATCTAGGCCACAAGTACAAGTTGGTATGTTACTACATGTTAACTAGTTGATAAATTTTGGGGGGGGGGCAGTAGTTAATTTCACCCAATTAATTCATATTAAGGGCACATGGCCATGGAAATCAAGATGGTAATGCCTTTCTCCACACCGAGTACATTTATTCACATGAAATACAAATATCTTTGATCAAAGCCACCTAGACACTATATTAAGTACATCTACTGAAGGTACCTTGCTTAATTGTAGCAGTTGTCATGAATTTTTAGGCTAAGAAAGTGACTGTGGAGAGCTTAATGTCCACAACTGCTGAATGCCTACTCACTAGATTAAAAGGAGTTAAAAGGTGAGTTAAATTCACAGCTGTCACATACGGGCATATTGGAGTGATATCACAGTCCCTTCCTCTTTTCCCTCTCCCTACTCCCCCTCAAAGTGTACAAACTTTTTATTAAGAAAAAAAGAAGTAATAATGAGGGGCTGACTTAGCACAAGAAATATGGGCCAAAATGCAGTAGGGCCTACATCATTATTTTTAGTAAAGCACTCTGACTGGTTTTGTTCTGAAAACACTTATAACTAAGAATTGGCCTCTGTGTGAAGTAGAAGAACCCTGCTGATACTGGATTGATGCTCTCCATAGGAATGTGAGCTGCAGCGTTTTGGCCACAAAAGCAGCTGCCATTATGGGCTTTTTTTTCCCTCTGTGTGTGTGTGTGCCTCAAGAGGCTAGCTGCTAAATTAGAAGCTGTGATTTGTATTCAGAGTGGAGATGGAAGAATATCTACTAACTTTCAATATAATTGCTTATGTGGCTGAGTGGGTTGTGTTTGAGGTGTTTGTAGCATTGCAGAGTGATGGTTCTGTAGCAGACTGACAGAAGACTGCTTGTACCAATTAGGCACTGTTTCTTTAGCTCAGAAGGGGAAAGCTGAATGTATTGATTTCTTCCTATGTTTAGGATACAGTGAATGAAAACCATACCTTATGCATTCTGGGATCTATGCCTGAACTGAGCAGGCTGGAGAAAACTGTAACAAATGCAAGAACAAAGCAGCCTGTCAAGGATTTAGTTTAAAAAGGGAATTGAAATATCTTTTTATCACCTGACAGAGGTGTCTGAACACTTAATGATATTAGTTTTGATTCTGTAGAAGAGTTATCTTACAAACAGGCAGGAGCTTAGTTTGCTGTTGATTACTCTTGACTTTCTTGACTTCTAAGGAACAAACAGGCAAAGGGAAGAATTGAACCTGTTTGAAAAGCTGAATCAATTAAAATTGGCAGAAGGGATACTTGTCTTATCAGAAGTGTATTTATAACTCTGTTTCAAATAGGAAAGATGAGAAGCTCTTAAAAAATGAAAATGAGGACTTGAACTGGTATAATCATGAGTGTTCCATTACACATATATTTGGAGCAAGATCCAGCACTGTTGACTGTCATTTAATTGATCCTAGCCTGTATACCTCACTGTCTTAGATTCACAAAAGCATTTATATGATGTGAGCAATTGAAATGATGTTCAAGTCTGCATTATTTTAAATTTAGGGGTGTGTTATGTTATATATTTTCACTGTTCATGGAAATGAGACAGGAAAAACTCCTGTGTTTTGCTCACCAAATTGAATTGGACAATAGCCTGAAATCCATCTGTAAGTTCATTCTGCTGATTTTCATTAAGTTTGTGAATTCAGTAGAGTAGACACTACATACAAGGCTTGTGGTGGTGTTTCCACATACAAGTATGCATATGGCTTACACTACAGGTAGAAATGGATCTCTTCTCTGGGTTAACCACAATGATTCATGAAATGGAGGCAAACACTGGAGGAAACTACAGCAAAAAGACTTCTTTACTGGCCCTTTCAAACTGTAGTATATGGATGTCCTTTTAGTCCTCCCCAGAGATTTGTAAGCACGTGCCAGAAATAAACAGCTGACCTAAGGAAGAGGCTTCTCCCCTGTGCATCTGCTTGTGTTATAGGTTTATGGCAGTAACAAGCTGTGGAAATCAATCTTTTGTAATCTCTGCCCTTTATGCTTTACTCAGAGGGCTGCTGTCACATCTATAAATAATCCATTTGTGGATCTGTTTGAAGATAAAAGAGGCTGGCATGCAAAAAAGCTTTGCCATGCTCTCCAGTTACTTATCGAAAAATGAATGCACAAAACCTGGGGTGTTTTGGGTTCACCTTATTGATTTAAGTGTTCCTTCCTACAAAATCCTGTTAATGCAGATTGCATTTTCAAGACAGGGCTTACAGTACAGGCAAGACTTAAAAATTTATATTGCCTATAAAATTCTAACAGAATAAACCTGTCCAATTCTATCTTGTAAGCAAGGACCTGGTGAATAGAGGCAACACGAATGAAATGTAACAACTTGCAGGTACAGCTGTTTATATGCATGTACTATATTTCCTCAAAGCTGTTCAAGACATAGAAGGAAGGAAGGGTGGAAACACTCTTTGTTATAATTCTTATATCATTCTGAAGGTTTTATATAGCTCATTTATCTAGCTTCAACCATCTTGACTAATTGAAAACTAGCAGTCCTAAATTGGAAAAAGAAAAAAAATCTGTTAACATAGATCCCTTTCCAGAAATGCTTACATTATCTGATGAGCTTATTATCTTTTTTGCATTAGCAGCATGTATTTTGAAGTCTTTTGTTCATTTGCCCCATTGTGCTCCCTCCTCCTTGTGCTCCAGTGGCAAAGTCACTTTCCCTCAGTAGTGCCTTGTCCAGTGAAAAAATAACCTGATATGTAATAAACAGGCTTCACAGGTGAAATTGCTTCTCCCTTGCTGCCTTAGCTCTGTTCTCTTGGGAGAGCAGTTTTCCATATGTATCTTGGTGACAAGCCATGGATGGAGGATATTATTTATGACTTAGCTACTCTTTATTGTCCCTTATCTTACGGACAATAGTGTCTCATAGCCAGGCCTCCATGTCTTTGCTGTGAACCACAGAAAGCTGAAGAGCCCTATAACTACATATGGGGAAGTGGAGGGAAGACTATTATACTCCAGAATTAAAGCTCTCCCCTTGTGGGTGGTGAAAGGCAGGGAAGGCTTTATCTTGCATTCTCACTGGTAATTGAACTGACCTACTGATGAGTCTCTGTTTTGTCTATTCTGTGCATGATGGATCTCTGTGGAGACAGTATTTGTGATTTTACTGAGGTGACAGGGACTTCTAATGATGCAGAAATCCAACTCTTCTCCACCATTTCCTTCGTGACTCTCAGCGTGCCTGTTTGATTATCCTCATAAAGCCTTGTGTTATCGTTTCCTGACTTAGGATCAGTTAGGAAGACATCTTGAAAGCTATGCTAATATAGGTTCTCTGATTTTATTATAGGTTGCTTCTGTGAGGTATGAGCTTGCATTTAAAACCAAAAGCAACAAACCAGACAATAGAGCTTCTAAATGCACCTCTTGGGTGGGTAAGGGCTGGAAATGCCACATAACCAAAGGCTGATGGCTTCTGTGAATCATGGCAGAGCTGAGGAGAGGCTGAGTTTGAGCCACAAATGGTGCTGTGAGGTACCTCCTGAATCTTATCTGCTGTTTTTGGGTACCACTGATGCTCTTGGCACAGTTAAGATCAGCACTTTTAATTAAGTGAATGTCCTCAAGTTTCACTGACTTTTGAGTTTGGGGGAGAGATTAATTTTGGAGGATCTTTTAGACATAGAGTGATTGGCATAGCAATAAGGAGAGAAAGTTCTTTACTGGAAAAGATGGAAAAAAAGAAACAAGGATGCCTTTAAGGCTAACACAGTGAAAAAGATCATGTAGAAAAATGGGAACTACGGTGCTGACTACAGTAAGGATCCAAATTATTCAGGCTGATAAACTGGCTTAAACTACACTCTGTACTCTGTGAAAGTGTATTGAAAGCATGCATTTGTTTCTATTATCTTAAGTCCTAATGAGAGCTCCATAGAAGTAATTGGATTTACTATTGTTAGGATGGCAGCAGCACTATCACCCTGCGTAACTATTGTGTTTAGCTAATGTTATGTTGTGATTACCATCTTGTGAGGGTGGTCTTTCTTCATCCACAACATTCTTCACAGCAGGCAACTTCAACCAAGCCTCATTTCAGCTTTCATTCCAGTTGGATTCCTGCCCCTCTTTAACCTTGTCAAAGCCAAACCAGAGTGCCTGACATACTGCACGGGTGGTTGCCTTCCAGAGAAGAGTATCACAGACGCATTCCAGACTTTGACAAAGCATTCCTGTTTGAGGAGAGGCCTGAAAACTAAAAGTACAGCTTACAGAATTTTAAAGAAAATTTTGGGAACTATTGTTCAAAAATATTTGCTTTATTTATTTGCTTGTGGTGGACTTGTTTCTTTTAACATTCTCTGGAAGTGCCAGCATGGCCACTGGTCACATGCCTCACCTGTAGCACTCTGATGCAGTGAGCTATGCAACAGCAGTGAAACAAACATTGGGGTTCCCAAAACCCCAGGAATCATATTTGACTGAAGCAAATGAAAGAGTAATGAAACAGCTGAGAGAAACTGGGTAGTGCAGAAGGAATTTACAAAGAACATACTCACCAAATCTTCCTTTGGTACAATGAAATGAAGTCCAATGTTAACACCATAAGCAGCCCCATATTGTAGAAACTATCTGTGAGTCTATTTTTGTGCAAGCATGAAATTGATAAGCAGGCAAATATCTGCTAAAAAGGAACTATTTGTAGGAGCTACAAAATACCTTCATAAAACTCCTCCTCTTGATTAACCAGCTCATCGTTCTTCCTTGCTAAGTATGTATGGGTGGCTGTACCAGGTTTGCTAACTCTAGAGATATTTAAATATCAGACATCTCTGAAATGCTGGAATTAGTGGGTTCTGCTAATCACAGTTTTGTGTAAAGCTGTCAGGAGGCTTGCTATTGACTTGAGAAAAATTGGAACTTCAACCCTAGTTTTCAACTACAACAAGAAGGGTGTTATTGATATATTAGGATAAGCTGCAGGTAAGAAGTACCTTTAAGTATTTGATGTTGATTTATAACTGGAACTCCCAAACCCTGCAGAAGTTCATTTAGCTTCTGCCTTGATCTTTCTGAATATTTAGTACAGTTATTGGTTTTAATAGCATACACACCCGAAATAACTGCTTGGAGATCTCATTCTTCAGAGATTGTATAATACCCAATAGTACAATAACATCTGGAAATAGAAGACAACTGCAAAGACTTTAGACAAACATATTTTGCTTTCCTGTTGACTTAATGAAGAGAGGCATATGGAACTTCATGTTCCTAAAGGAATGTGTTGGACTGCAAATAGAAAAGCAAAATGGAGGAAGCCAAATTGTTAATTTCCATACTACATTATGAGATTAGAAATATGCTGATCTGAATAGGAACTGTAAAAATGCATAATGCCTTTTGACAGAGATCATAAATCATGTGCTTTTCAAGGCTATTAAAACAAATTCCATTCACATTGGTAGAGCTGTTTTTAAAATACTTGTGTTAACTAATGGCTTGTACTATGTTTTGAAAAATACGGTCTTCCTTCCCAAATTATTCAAGTTATTTCAACAACTTAATTTCATACTCAAATGTATAAAGAAACCCTCAATTTTCTAATGTGGTGGTTCTAAATTTATTGACACATAAAGTATAATGCTTTTAAAATCAGGATGAAATGCTGAAGATAAAACCTGTGTATGCAATGATATTGTGACAGTATCCACAAGGCAGTAAACCCAAGTATTTATGTTTTTTTCCCTCTGGAATTAATAATGTGCATTGTTTTGATTTTGTTTATGTCTAGATTTAAAAACATTTTCAGATAAATTATCCTGGAAAGCTACATACAAAGTTCTGACTCTAATAGTCTTATGTGTTCAGAATCTTATGTTGAGTAATACTTTCCACTGAAACCTATTAGTTAAGTATTATTCAGTATTTATTTATTTAGGCAGAGCAGAGACTCCCATAGCTGCTCTGGTTCCTGCCTATGACACCAATGTAGTGTTCCCTGACTTCTTTTTCTGAGTCTGAGATCCTATCCCTCAGCTAAGAGTGTTTATAAACTTAGTTGTGGGCTAAGGGGGGACATAAAAATGTGGAGGTAGATCACTAACTTTATAAACCCTGCCAATAAGAGTAACAAAGTTTTCTCCAATAAGAGTAACAAAGTTTTCTCCAATAATTGTATAGAACGTCATGTGTGACTGAAGACTGTTCACATGAGAAAAAGACTTGCAATGTTTAATTCCTTCTTCAGGAAATTGCAAAGAGCTCTGGGTATCCTGAAAGCCTACTGAAAGGTTCTGCAGTATTCTTCCTTTTTTTCCTCAAAAATGAAAAATTAAAAAAGTTTTTATGTGGGTTGTTGGAAAGGAGGCAAGGTTTCTTAAAATGATAGTCTGTTTCTTTGGGAGTTCATGTGTGTAGTAATAAAGACTTCATTGTAAAAATGAAGCTTTGCTAAAAAAACAAGAACAAAACTTATTTTTAGGGGTAAAATAAAAGGAAGGAAAGAATGATTCAGTTGAATATCTATATATAAGAAGATGGTATTTAAAGACTTTGATTTTTTTTCCCAGAAATGTCAAAGCATTTTACAAGAGCTCCTATAACATAAGCTTGCTACTAAACATCTAAAAATAAATGTGTATTAGTACCTCTACTTTACAGAAGAATGAGAGAATAACAGAGCAGACACTGATTTTCCTGGTGTTACACACAAAGTCACTGGCAGAGTAATGAAAATAACAAAAACTACTCATTTCTTCTCCTTGGTTTTAGGCATGGAACCACAGCTTCTCCAGCGTGATTGAAATCTGAGGTTAAAAGTGGCAAATGACAGACAAAATGAAGAAAAAGTAAATGTTATTTGTATTTCAAGAGAATGAAGTATCACTCTTCAGGGAAAATTTGCATTGAAATGTTGTATTTTGTGATTGGCATAGGCTTTCTTAGAGGGCTCTTGGGGCACTGAATTTGTGACACTGTATTCAAAACAGTACTTGAGTTCCTGAAGGTTGCTCTAAATAAAATAGTCCATAAGATTATTTGGAAATAAAATAGTCTAGAAGACTATCCTGCATTTGAGATAAAGATTTATAAGACCATACCTGTTTTTCTAAACAAAAAGAGTTGAAGTGCAACAGAACTATCTGCTGGCTAGAAAGAAAGAAATGCTTCAGCTGGCAGGGTTTATAAAGTTAGTGATCTACCTCCACATTTTTATGTCCCCCCTTAGCCCACAACTAAGTTTATAAACACTCTTAGCTGAGGGATAGGATCTCAGACTCAGAAAAAGAAGTCAGGGAACACTACATTGGTGTCATAGGCAGGAACCAGAGCAGCTATGGGAGTCTCTGCTCTGCCTACCTTTATCGCGTGATCCAGACCAAAGCTTACTTGTATTTCCAGGAAAAAGAGGAGAGAGGACAAATGTCAGAGCCCTCTTTTTTCCTTCCTCCCTTATACATCTGTTTGTGGGGCATTTCATAAGGAAGGTTAAGCCCAGAAGTTTCTTTGTTAATGCAAATTGTTGGTGTGGCACGTGACAACACAGATCCACAGATTTCAACCACCCGATGGCTGGGAACCTGGTGCCTACAATCCTCAGATCGAGCCACTATGAGAAATTTTGTTGTCACTCTCAGTTATGTTACTTAATTTCTATCTTGGCTGATAGATACCACCTACATTACATTTGTGGTTGTCTACATTTTCCCCACCCTCCATAGCCATCAAGTCAAGCTTGCATTCTCTTTTAGCAACTCTTTTTCAGCAACTAGATCTTAAAAGCCTGCCCTGGTACCTAAATACATATTACATAGATCCCAGTGTTCCTCAGGAGGAAATGTCACCCTGCTTTTTTTCATGACAAAAGAGAAAATTGCTTGAGTGTCATGAAGCAGCTGGAGCTCAAAAGAAAATGTTTTCAGCTAGGCCAGAGCCTATTCTGTTGCCCTGGGTCAGATTAATACCCCAAATAGCTCCTGACAGATTAATCAACAAGAACTGCAAAGTCTGAGAGTCAACACCTGAACCACCTCAATCCAAATGATCTCCTCTACTTCATCCCAGGTAAGTGCTACTGGTAGGTGCGACAAGCCTGGTTGGTCTTTTTTAGCTGTTCTCTCCAGATTGTTGAGCTACCTCAGTTTCCAGTTTGATTTAGTGGATATTTAGGCACTTTCAGGCCTTAGGGTGAGATTTTTTTGACCTGTTTGGCAGTCACTGCATACATATTCTTTGACTTCTTCAGGGAGACTTCTGAAAGAGTTAAAGATCTGAGGAAATGGAGGTTTAGAGATTTTGTAATGCTAAGCGTGACTTCAGTGCAGCATGAATGCTGCTTAATTGATTATATTAATGTCTATATGTTACCTAAAGTCCTGTCTTCCTTAGTTTTTTTTATTACCTCAGAATGTACTTAGTCCAGAGTCTTGATAACTGAAAATATCCTTAGATTTAGGATTTAAAAATTATGTTTAAATAAGAATGGAAATTGTTTAGGAGGAGAGAGTTTTCTCTGATATTCTGTGATTGTAGTTTACGACTTCTCTACCTCTAAAGCTGATTTTAATATTTTTCATTAAATCTAGTATAGTCTTTCTTCCCAAGAGCCCTGCCTCTTCATTATAACCATTTCCATCAATGACAAGATCAGAGAGCATTTTTAATGTTAAATAGGATAGAAGGGTAAAAATTAGTACTTAAAGGGTGAAACCATTAGTATTTCTGAGTGCTTCTATGTATTCATCACTGTCTGATACAGATCAGTATTAATAATGAGAGCAGCCAGACATAATCCATCTGCTGGATATTCCCTTTCTCTCTGTGTACTGACTGCCTTGTCTTCTTTCTCAGACACTGCCTGCTCCGGTCTCCAGACAGGAAATCCAGACATGGCCATTCATCAATGCTGCTATAATCTGTCTGATTTTATTAGCTTTTGAATTTTATCACCAAAATGAAAAAGAAGGGGGGGAAGGAGAACCCAGCAGTATGATTCTTCCATACCTATGCATTCTCCTCAGTACAGCAGATTGGGACCAGACAAAAATTAAGAAGTGAAAAGGTACCTGGCAAATTCACTCCCCCCTCATCTTTTATTTTTAAGAGCTTGATCTATTTTATTTTATTTCTTCTTCAACAAATACATGTGGTGGGCTGCAGTCAGGGTTTCTGGTTGATTGATCTTTTTCCTTCGTTTAAGATTTCATGGGTGCATATTGAATATTCCGTGTTATTGTGAGACCCATCTAGGATTACGTCTTGTTTTGGAGAGCAGACACAAACAGCAGTTTGAAATTGAGTTGTTTGGAGCTGCTGTATGGAGTGAGGCATTCCAGTGCCACTTGTCCCAGTTGGATAAATCCCAGTTGGAATAACTGGTTGAGGCAAGGAATGTTAGACTATGTAAAGACCACACCTCTGACAAATGGAGGAAAAACAGGAGCAGACTAAAGCCTTTTCTGCCAAAGTGGCACAAACACTTTCAACCCAGGGGACCACAATAGGAAATCACTGACCGGGATTGCCTATTTTGGTTATATTTACCGCCTGTACTCAGTTTCTGGTGAGGCAGAGAAGGTAAAATTTAGGTTGTGAGGAAGGGTCCACCTTGGAACTGTGTGGAAATGATTAGGTATTCTCAAGGAGAACAAGTTCTTCACAAACTCCTGTGGATATTTTGCTGGGGTGGTCTAGCTGGAAGTTGAGCATGGATTCACAGAAGTGTGGTATGTGCATGCAATGAAGGAATTCCTTACTTATTCACCTTTGCAGACTGTACAGAAGTGAAGGAATAGTTACCTGTTTGCCTCCTTATAACTTGTACTGGGCAGAAGAATAAATTTAAGCACTTTATGCTCCTGCATTATTTTCCTACTGGATTTTTTACACTTAGCCATCTGCCGGGCTGTTTCTCTCAGTGTAGGCTTCAGAAGAAAATGGCCCAGAGGTGCTGTGACATGTCTTCATTGATATGCTGAGTTGCTGGTAGGTTGAAGATGTGCACGGTAAAACTTCTGTCTTGCGCTCTCTTCATTGGCCTAGTCTTTCCACATGTTATGTGAAAAACGTTGCTTAATATGTACTATTGTATATCTTTGAAATATTATCAGCAATTTTATATTAGGTTTTAAATCACCCCTTTCATCCAAGAATGTTAACCAAGTAAGTGGATATACAAATAAATGGAATGTTGAAATTCAGTTTATAAAATATTCCTCAGTACCAAAAATATTAGTGCAAGTTTAATCAATTTTATGGAATTTACCCTTCACTTAATATTTGACTAAGGCGACTGACCATATTTGCCTCAGGTAGCCTAGATAAGTTTCTTCTTTGCTTTCTGATGAGAAAGAAAGTCACATACATAGGCCAGTAATGTATTGATCATTTCTATTACTTAACTGAATCTTTAGGAGTTTGTGCATGTTAATTTTCTAAGCGATTCACAATCATTTTAATAATATGTATTACTACAAGAAGGCAACTTAAACTGCTCCCTCAGGAAGTCGCTTGAGTTATAGCTAACTACAATTAACTATAATTAAGGCTATTAACACTTCATTGTCTCAGGCTTTTTAATGCATACCATAGATTTTGGGGCAGAGACATTGCTGTATTTCTGAGCACTTGCACAAATGGTTATAGGTTCAGAAGCTCTCATACAGCTGATAATTTGGGACTTGGCAGAGTAGAATGTATGTATCACCTAGCAGAGATCTAAAGCTCTCATTTTACTATAGAAAAATTATATGCAATTCTAGCTGAAGGCTGATTAAATATTAGTCCATTTTCAGCTGGATGCAACTTTTAAAGAGTGGTTATCCTTCTGGAAGAATCTGGAGCTTTTTCATAGCTCCACATTTAAAGTGTTTTCAGTAAATTTATATGTTATTGGTGTGAGAGAGAAAAGGTGCTTTCAGTGTTTTTAGTGTAGCTGCACATTGAAGCAAATATCATTGTCTTTATTTCTTTGCAGAGGCATTTAGAAGCATCTAGATAACTACAGCTGAATAATTAGAATCATAGAATGGTTTGGGTTGGAAGGGACCTTAAAGATCATCTGGTTCCAAACCCCCTGCCATGGGCAGAGACACCTTCCACTAGACCAGGTCGCTCAAAGCCCTGTCCAACCTGGCCTTGAACACTTCCAGGGATGGGGCATCCACAACTTCTCTGGGCAACCTGTTCCAGTGCCTCACCACCCTCATGGTGAAGAATTTCTTCCTTAAATCTAATCTAAATCTACCCTCTTTCAGTTTCTAGCCATTATCCCTTGTCCTACTACTACCTGTCCTTGTAAAAAGTCCCTCTCCAGCTTTCTTGTAGGCCCCCTTCAGGTACTGGAAGGCTGCAGTAAGGTCTCCCCACAGCCTTCTCTTCTCCAGGCTGAAAAACCCCAACTCTCTCAGCCTGTCTTCATAGGAGAGGTGCTTCAGCCCACTAATCATTTTCATGGCCCTCCTCTGGACTTTCTTCAACAGGCCCTTGTCCTTCTTCTGTTGGGGGCCCTGGAGCTGAACGCAGGACTCCAGGTGGGGACTCACAAGAGCGGAGCAGAGGGGCAGCATCACCTCCCTTGACCTGCTGGTCATGCTTCCTTTGATGCAGCCCAGGATACAGTTGGCTTTCTGGGCTGCAAGCACACATTGCCAGGTCATGATGAGCTTCTCATCAGCCAACACCCCCTCAAGTCCTTCTCCCCAGGGCTGCTCTCAATCCATTCCCACCCAGCCTGTTAGGCACTTCAATGCATGTATATAATAAAGACCATTGAATGTTTTGACATTAAGCGACCTGTATGTACAATGTAATCAACCAAACAATATTTGTCCCATTTTTCACTCAGAAAACAAAGCATGAAGCTGTACGTATTAAATATAAATTCTTGGTCAACTTCTGTTAGTATTTAAAGGTAGTTTGACTGCTCATACATGCCCCCAAAATTCTCTCTTGTCATTTATTTGCATGGCATTTAATAGATATCACCTAGCTGAATGAACACTGCTTTGAAACAGTGGAGTAAACTGGAAAGCAAGGGACATTCTTCTGGAAAATGTGTACTCTGTGGAGCTGTCCATCTGTTTTGTCTGTCAAGATGCTCACTCAAAGTCTTGATTTTTAGAAGCAACGTAAGAATAATAAATTAACTTTCAAGAACATATTTATTCAGTTCTCCCTCTACAGGGTATTTGAGCACCAGCCCAGTACACATCTGCTCTCTTATGTGGAGATTAGAAATGTGAACATTATGGAACAGAATCTGGAAAAGGCATCAAATTGGTGTCTTTGAAAAGAGGCAGATTAATTTTGGAACTTCCTTGATTCCATGATGAAATTATAGCATTCAAAAGTGGAATGATGTTAATGTATTTTTCCAGAATGATACATAGCAGTCTGTAGTAGCAGCATTGCTATGTGGTTTGCCGTTTTTTATAAATTCACTTTGCATTATAGTGTTACATGCCATTACTGTGGCTTTACTGATTTTGCACTTCAGGATGGTATGTGGAACAGAGCAGTAAGGATTCTGTCATCAGAGATCAAAGCAGCTTTTGCAGTACTTGATATGTCTGGCATCTTGGTATGTCTGTAATTCTGTAGAAAAATGTACACTGAAGCATCTGTAAAGAGTCTAAAGTTTTGTATTGGCATAGCATAAATCTACAAGCAGTGGAATCATACATTTATATAAGCCTTGCATAAAACGGAGCCTATTAGAGAGAATTCTTTCTGTATTTCCAATTCCTCATTTTTGAAAACCCAAGAGCTGCTCCAGTGCAATTTACCAGAACTGGAAATACAGAAAGTGTAGTTATTTGGAATATAAATCCTGATCAAGAGAATGAGGATTTCTTTCAAAAATCATACAGTTCAAAACTGAGTCTTTTTAGGTTCATAACATAGCCATCAATGACCTGTGGGGTAGAACTTTTTTATACAATGGCTTTGTCCTCAAAATACCCATGCAGCAAGTGGGAAACTCATATTTGATCTTTTTGCCCTAAAGTGTTCAAAACCTACTCTCCTGTCTTTCAGGAGTCAACTCTAAACATCATGCTGCAATCTGTTCTCAGAGCTTGCAGCCTCCACATCTCTTCTTGGAGTTAGGAAAGTGTTTGAAAAAAAGAAGGTAAGATTCATGGGAGGGGAAGAAGAGAAGAGGAAGAAAGTGAGTGCTTGTGCAAAAGAACACCTGGCTTTTAATTCTGTTGCCAGCAAAAAGTCCTCTATGGTGAAGAGCAGTAGGCCACAGATCTTGCTCCAAGGATTGCTGCTTATAACAGAAGTACCATCACTGCTCCAGCAGCTTTATTTTGAAAGAAAACTTCTTTCTAAGAAACCGATTCTATCCAGGATGTGATGTGTGCTCTCGAAGGGCCTACCTGTTGTTCTGAATTCAGTAATTGGATAAAAGCATAATTGTGTTACTGAAAAAGCATTTAGAACTATAAAAATACATTACAGGATTACTAAAGGCTATTTGAAGTAGTTACTGCCTAAATTTTGGTTTTAAGCTATATGTAATGGGAGATGAAAGCTCAAGGTATTACAGTGCTCACCTTAGAAAACACTTTTTAAAAAATATGATTGCTGTTTTCGTTGTCTTTGTTTTAAGCTAATTTAAGAAGCTATTGACGTCCCTTTATGGAAAAAAGTATTTGAAGCAATAGGGACCTCTAATCAAAGCAGATGGACATTGTCATATATGAGGGAGTGTGTAAGATTGTTAAATAATTTGAATTACATAGATAGAGGATTTCTTAAGATATTTTTTTGATTTAAGAGACTTCCTAGTTGTAGTGGTTTGACCTTGGCTGGCTGCCAGATGCCCACCCAGCTGCTCTCTCATTCCCCATCTTCAAAAGAACAGAGGGAGAAAATAAGATGGAAAAGCTTGTGGGCTGAGATAAAGACAAGGAGATCACTTACCAATTACTCTCACAGCAAAACAAACTTGACTTGGGGAAAAGTAATTTAATTTATTGCCATTTAAAATAGATTTGGATGGCGACAAACAAAGTAATTAAAACACCTTCCTTCCCCTCTCTGATTTTTTCCCAGGCTTAACTTCACTCTTTTGCTTCTGACTTCTCGACCTCCTCTCCCCTTGAGTGGCACAGGATGGGTGGTGAATGGGAGTTATGGTCAGTTCATAAGAGCTCCTCTCTGCTGCTCCTTTCCTCTCACACCTTTCCCTGCTCTAGTGTGGGTCCTCTCCACAGGCTGCAGTCCTTCAGCAAATATCCACCTTCTCTGGTGTGATGTCCTCCATGGGCTGCAGTGTGGATACCTGCTCCACGGTGGTCTCTCCATGGGCAGCAGGGAAATACCTGCTTGACTGTGGTCTCCTCTGCAGCTGCAGGGGAATCTCTGCCCCAGCTCCTGGAGCACCTCCCCGCCTCCTCCTTCTCCAACCTAGGTGTCACAGGGCTGTTTCTCACACTTTTTTCTCTCACTCCTCATTGCCATGCAGCATTTTGGCCTTTTTTAACTTTGTTTTCCCACAGGTGCCACCAGCGTGGCTGAGGGGCCCAGCCCTGCCCTGCCCTGGGTCGGTTGTAGCCGGCTGGAACCGGCCATGTCCGGCACGGGGCAGCCCCGCCTCTCCTCACAGAGGCCGCCCGGCAGCCCCCGCTGCCAGCACCTGGGCACCTGTATCCAATGCACTGGTAATCAAGAAGGAATAGCACAAATATGTCACAGAAAGAAGAAGAAAGTGAGGACACAGCTATATAAGAATACATATTTACAGAATCATTAATTCACAGTATCACTGGGGTTGTCAGGCAGATTTTTTTTTTTTTATTTTTACAGGAAACTCCTTGATGACATAAAGTTGATGGAGTGAGGTCTTCCACCAGCAATCTAACCTGCAGCAATTCAACAAAAGATCTGAGTTTAGAAATGAGTGGGCATGAAAATGATTCCAGTGATACACCCATTTTGTAATTTCTATTGTATATACTTTGTGTTTTGTGGTAGATACTCAAGTACCCACCAGTTTCTCTCCTGGAGAGATGAGCTCATGCACGAGGGCACCATCTAGAGCTCCCCACTTCCAGTGTGGAGGTAAGGTCCTCTACGGAGTGCTTAGCTTTCTGCCCATGTGTACTTTGCATCTAGGATCAACAACTGGACTAAAATTTCTTTTCTGGTTAATATGTAGTGTGGACATAGGGCCTAGAACCAGTGGAGAGCAGCAAGTCAACCTCCAAGCCTACCCTCTTTGCATCACCCCAAAAGGTAACGGACACATTGTCGGTCCAGCATTTCTTGGTGAAATCTTGTTGCTAAACAAAGAGTGCACGTGGAGTTCTTTTTCTGCTGAGGCAGTAGAAACAAAGAAAAAGCAATTATTTTTTAGTCAGAAATCCCAATCCCAACATGCAGCTCTGAATTATGATACTTTATTTCTATCCTTTCCCAATCTCATTCTAGGAAATTATTCTCTAGCATTTCTTGGGTTTTCTGGTTGCTTTTTCCTTCCTACATGTATAATCAGTGTCCTCATCTCCTTTTTAGGTCTTCAGGAAATTTTTCAGCTTGAATGGCTTGTTTTTGCTTAAGGCTACATAACAGGGAGATGGCTTCCCTTGTTTCAAGCTAGCTTGCTTAACAAAGGAATGTAATTGCTTTGACCTACATACATGCCAGTCAGAGATTAGACAGATAAGAAATTCTGACTGAAAAGAAGAAATCTTTAGAGAGTAACTCAGGATGATTTAAAATAAGAGGGATAGAAATGAAATACATACAAAAGGGGTGCTTCACTTCCTTGAAACAAGATTATTTACTTGTGTCAAACTGCAAGAAAACATGATTTTTATCTTGAGGACAGAGGACAAATATATAGCAAAGAATTTTGTCTATATTCCAGCTGTAGACTCCCCTAGTTAGCTCTTAGTTACCGTCTTCTTACCCATCATAGTGATATCTACAGGGCCATTACAGCAGACTTGAATAATCCCATCTACTCCCAAAATGCAACAAAGTATGTTAAGGGGAACATAAATGTATTGTAGCTGTATTGTTTCAGGAGCTAAGTTTAAATAGGCATCTGCTTCAACCCCTGTTATAGCATACACAATTTTGTTTCACTAATTTCATATGTTAATTATAAGCAGGAATGCATCAATAAAATTGTTTTATTTCCCTAGCAGAGCTAGTCCAAACAATGTTTACAGAGTTTCCTTATCATGGAATCATAGAATCATAGAATGCTTTGGGTTGGAAGGGACCTTTAAAGATCACCTAGTCCAACCCCCCTTTCTTTCACTAGATCAGGTTGTTCAAAGCCCCACCCAACCTGACCTTGAACATTTCCAATGGTGGGGCATCCACAGCTTCTCTGGGCAACCTGTTCCAGTGTCTCACCACCTTCAATGTAAAAAATGTCTACCTTATGTCCAGTCTAAACATACCGTCTCTCAGTTTAAAACCATTTCCCCCTTATCCTGTCCCTACAGGCCCTGGTAAAAAGTCTCCCCTCATCTTTCTTATAAGCCCCCTTTAAGTATTGAAAGGCCACAATAAGGTCTTGGTGGAGCCTTCTCTTCTCCAGGCTGAACAACCTCAACTCTCTCAGCCTTTCTTCATAGGAGAGGTGTTCCACCCCTCCAACCATTTTCATGTCCCTGCTCTGGAGCTGCTCAAACGGTCCATGCTTTTCTTGTACTGGGGACCCCAGAGCTGGAAGCAGTACTCCAGGTGGGGTCTCAGGAGAGCAGAGTAGAGGAGAGAATCACCTCCCTTGACCTACTGGCTGTGCTTCTTTTATGCAGCCCAGTATACGGTTAGCTTTCTGGGCTGCGAGCACACATTGCTGGCCCATGTCCATTTATCAGTATCCCCAAGTCCTTCACTGCAGGGCTACTCTCAATCTATTCATCCCCCACTCTGTATTGATATCGGGGATTTCCCCAATCCAGGTGCAGGACCTTGCACTTGGCCTTGTTGCACTTCATGAGGTTCACATGGGCCCACTCCTCAAGCCTGTCAAGGTCCCACTGGCTGGCATCCCTTCCCTCAAGTGAATTGGCTGTACCACATGGTTTGGTGTCATCTGCAAACTTGCTGAGGGTGCACTGAATCCCACTGCCTATGTCATTGATGAAGATATTAAATAGTATTTGTCCCAGTATGGACCCTCGAAGGACACCACTTGTTACTGGTTTCCTCTTGGACATTGAGCCATTGACTATAACACTTTAGATGCGGCCATCCACTCAATTCCTCATCCATCTAACAGTCCACCCGTCAAGTCCCATATCTCTCCAATTTAGAGTCAAGAATGTTGTGGGGGACCATGTCAAAGGCCTTACAGAAGTCCAGGTAGATGACATCCATAGCTCTTCCCTTGTCCACTGATGCATCACTTCATTGTATAAGGCCACTAGATTAGTCAGGCACCCCACCTAGCTTATCCCACCGAGCTACCAGGTAATGTTGATTTATTCTGATATTGTTTTATCCCTGTATGGGTAAAACTAAATGTTAAAATACAGAATTTCCTGCAGGTTGTCATTTTCCATGTTGAAGAGGTAGAAACTGTTGCCACTCTTTCTGTGAAGAAATTTTTCTGTGTGTGCTAATCTGAGGTGAAAAGGTCGCCTGTAGGCTTCAGGCAAGTCTTTGGAACAAACAGAGGTATAATTATATGACAGGTAAAAAACCCCTGCTCTGACTTTAATCTCATCAGCATAGTGATCATGTGGTACCTTGCCTTGAATGTAGGCCGGTGACCAGCAAGGGTATCTCTCTTGCTGAAGCCTGTGCTGGCAACTTTTCATTACTGTTATCTTGTGCTAGTAAACTTAAACTTGGAGCAGATATGTCTTCCTGTATTCAAATGCAGCCTCATCTGCAATGCAGATAAACCTTTGCTGGGAGACATTAATTACTCCTAATGTGCTCTCTGAGAGTTAGCTGCTTCATCTAAGCTTATTGTCTCAGCTCCTTCGGTAGTCAGTGGAGATGTAATTGGTACCTCCTCAGGGTGATTCAAACTAGTGGGCTTAGACATACAACCTAGGAAGGTGCAAAACACTTTCCAGAGGAATCAGTCTCTCTCTCAAATCTTTTTAACAGCATTAAGTGAGAGATCTCTACCTTTGGTATCAAGGAACTAATCTTACTAAAGCTGATTTTTTTTTTTTTATTTTATTTTTGGAGATTTCACTTAAGCATCGAGAAAGCTTTCTGACTGTGTATGAAACAGTATGCTTTATGCCTTTCATCAGTTTTCATTGCCATTTTTAGTGAATTGACGGTACCTTTGTGTCATTTTTACCTGTATATTTCACATAGTACCACTCTGTCTTTGCCTTGGTCCTTTTTGGAGAGGAGAACTTGTTATTACGAACCCTTTTTACCCTTACTTAACAGCCTAGAATATTGTTTAATATGAAGTGTATAGATTGAAATTTGTATTAACTATCATAAGTCTTTGTCATTTTTCTTCTCTGTAATTTTGAGACTTATTAAAATGTAGATGACAGTATTGGAAATGAATCATGCCTAATGCATTTTATTATTACTGTGTGCTCTAAAACACTGAATAAAATGGTAATCCAAGAAATCGACATACAGAAAGAGGGAGTCACTTATTATATGCATTCCTGAGTAGTCTAAGCATGGATTAACTAGCTCACATTGGCTATAATTTTATTCACTTGTGTGAGTCCTTGTTTGTAATAAGGAAATCATTGTGAATAAATCGATTGTTACATAAACTTTCCATGGTCAATATCTTATTTTAAAACAGCTTTTGGGTGGCAAATGAAGAGAATGGACAACAGACAAGCAAAATTAAGGAGTCAGATTCATGCATGGTTCACAAAGGGAATGTATTATAAATGACCTTAAGTCATGGTCAATTAGTTTTTTGTTTCAGTAATTATTATAGGAATAATCACCTTCATAAATTTGACAATGTCTATTTTTAGAGAATAAAGTATATGAATTCATTTTTCAGAACATGCCATTACAGAAAAAGAATAAACTGAGGTAATTTGGATCTATTGTGAATCCAATCAATAAGACAAAATGACTTACACTAGTACAATGAGGTATTTTGTTCATTTCTGGAAAGCATTTAAAAATGCTTCTGCTACCTGGCTATCACAATATGGTGTTATGCTTGGTCTTTTTAAATTGCCAAAATGTGAGTTAGTCTTAAAGGGATACTGAACCTAAACATGCTAAATCTCTTACTGAGTATGGGCTTCAGTAAGCATTTGATAATAAAGCAGCTCATTTTCTATGGACATCTCTTCACTGAATTTTGTAGTTTAGTAACTATGGTTATGTAAAAATCAACAGTAGTTTAAAAGTCATACTCTACCTTCGTGTCACTATTTATACAGTAGATGAGACTTTCTCAGCAAATAAAGACTTTGAGTGAGCTTTAGTTGAAGAAACAAGCAAAACTCTTATTGACTTCAGTGGGGAGCAGGGTTTGGTTTTTCCCTTTTTCCAGAGGCTCCTGTCATTTCAGTACCTGAGCCTTTGGATGCTGAGAGTTTCAGATCACTCTGCGATTAATGTGAGCAAACAGCATTGTGCATCTAGTAGAACCAGTCCCCAGCTACCAAAAACCACGTGGAAACAGCTACCACAAAACCTTGCTTTGTGCTGCATGTATCTGAAATGAAATCCAGAATTCCCAACAGAACATACGAAAGTGCTGTTGGAGACAAAAGGAGAGGCAAACTGAAGCCCGAATTTTGGGGGATGGGAGGTTAAGAGGTCAGCAGCTGAGCAAAATTAGTGGGGAAAGCAACACAGAGAAGGAAAATTAAGGAATATAGAAGTGATTGGTTGAATGAGAGAGAGGTGATTGCAAGAATAGAGGGAAAATGGAGTGAGGATATCAGTAGCTCATATCATGTATAGCAAATAAAAAATGGAGAAGCAGTAACTGAAGTGAAAGGATTAAGTCTGTTAGCAGCTGTCGGAGAATATTGTTTTATGATCGCTTGCACCAAAACTAAGTTGTAATTCATTTGGCAATGGAGCCACACAACTACTTTGTATTTTGTTAGCGAGCCCATATACTGATACAACCACTGAAAAAATTAATCTCAAAAGGAAATTACCTTGCCTTGCTCATGATGTATCACATCAGCTCAGCATGTTCTTCCTGAGAATCTCCAGTGCTCTGTACCGCTTTCTCAGCTGGAAATTACAGACCTGTTGTGGCCAGGGTAAATACTAGGGAATGCTCCTACTTTCCAGGAATAACCTTGATCTTCTGAAGACATACAATCTAGATTGACAGGTTGGCAAACTCATAAAAAACCAAGCAAACATAAAGCTGCTTTTTAGGTGATGGAAACTGACCCAAAACCTTATTACTCCTTAAATAGAAGAATTAGGTAAGAAATTGGAGTAAAAATTAGTTTATGGTTCATGTGAATATCTATTCCTTCTTTAACAATGATTCTCTCTTCACTGTAGTCTTAAAAGGTCAGGGTTGAAAAAGGGCAAGATGGTAAGGTCATCATATCTTCCAGCAGATGAAATATGCATAGCTTGTCTGGCCTTTGCCCTGCAAATATAGAGAAGTTTAAAAAATGTCAACATTAAGTATGACAAATACTATTGATTTTTCTTGTTAGATGAACCATCTGCCTTTTTGATGCTAGGATGAATTATGACTACTGCTTGTCAGTAGCAGTGGTGGTATTTGGTCTTTTTCTCCTGACTGCTCAAAATTTTTCCTCATTGAAGGTTTGCATTCCTGGAGCACTAGAGGTTTCTGTAGCCTTGTGGCACGGACATACCATCTGGCTTTGCTGGTGGTAAAGGTTACTGCCCTCAGCTCCTTGTTTCACTGTCAAAGATGATTGTCCTCTTAGATCTGTCTGCACACTGCTCATGTGAGCATTCCCTAACCTTTTCCAAGAAAAATGAACTAGGCTAGCTTAAGTAGTTTAGAATAATAGTTCTGCTGGGCTGTCTTCTTTTTTGATGAGTGACTGCAACCTTGTGATGAATGTTGTTTGCAGGGAGCAGCTCTGTGCATACCTGTGGAAGGGGACAACCACGGCACACTTTACTCTTCACCCAGAATTTAACTAGCTTGTTTCCTATTGAAAATGGTATGTCAATATATGTTCTGGCAATGTACTTTATCTCTGCTATAATGTTTTGGAATCTTTCCCTTCGAAAAAGATGCACTGATGCACCTACAGCTTTGCATGATGTACATTTCCATTTTATAATTACTGAGTCAATCAACTGTAACTTAGGTAAAGTATAAGCTGTCTTCTGAAGTGCATGGGCTTTATGCATTCAGAACACTACAACATGATTTATAACACTGAATTACTGTAACTTGCTCAAAATCAGTTTGAGAGTAAACAGATTGTTTGCTACCTCTTATTAGCATAGTGGTCAGTAGTGTCATAACAAAGTACTCTGGGTGCGTATAATTATGCCACAGTGGTATAATGAATATAGCAAACATAAATAGAGAATTTGATCAAATAAGCACTTTAAGGAATTTTTTTCTAAAACAGTTTCCAGACTGCCATGAGGAATTAAATTATTCTGCCTTGCTTGGCTTAGAGAAATGCTTGTACTACTCATAATTTCTCACTGCTCTCTAATAAAGTATTGAAGTGGAAAAGTGAATTGAACTGTCATAGTTCTTGGAGCACTTCTGCATTTGATATATGCCAGGGTGTTTAAAAAATCTAAGTCAAGGACTAGACTACCTCTGCACTTCTCTTACAGTGATAATTTTCTATTTATCTCAGTATTATAACTAATTTTAACCAAGCTATGAGTCAATGCTACATTTGCTGTAGACTTGTTGGCTCAGGCATTCTTAATGTTTTATAGCATATTCAAAAATAATGTTAACCGTTACAGAATTTTATCATTTATGAATCCAATAATTTTAGGTAAGAAATATTTCATTGAAATAATTCAAATGATCTGAAATTCTTCCTCTTCCCTCAAATTCCTTCCTTCTGTCTGAACATCAAATCCCTATCACACCAATCTCTTGAAATGGAAACTTTTGCCTTTTTCTAGGTTTATGTGAAGTCTTGGAGAAATGTAAAGGGAAAGAGCTTCATTGAAGAAACTTCACAATGCCGAAAAAGGATGATAACTTTAAACCTATGGTTTAAATGCCTATATCAACATTTTTTCCAGCTAATGACCTTTAGCTTCATAATATCCTTTTATTCTTAGGAGAACTGGTTTACAAAACTCTCTTTAATCCGTTTTCACAAAAAAATTTTATTGGAGATACTATCATATTACTGCAATGGGAAGTCAGCAACACACCACCTTTCTACATTCTCTCATGCACCTGTGCTTGTTATAAAGTGTTGTTTTTTTTTTTTTTCCCCCTAGTACTGGATCACTCGGGAAGAGGAGACTTGCATGTTTAATTGCACTAAGATGATACAGGTATTATTAATCAATAAAAAACATTAGGATAAGTTTGTCTTTGATGGGTTATTTTGAACATGTAAAACCCAGAAAAAGTTTGAGTTGTGTCATAGATCAGGAGAAACTCACCAGAAATCAGTTTTTTTCACTGGGTATTAAAAGGAGTCCTCCAAAGTAATTGACACAATAGAATAGTGGAGTAGAAGTGAAGTTATAATTAGTTAGTTGGGCAATGCTTCCAAGTCAGTCAGGAAATGGCTGTAACTATTTTCATGTAGTCAACCCCCTCCATCTCCTAGAAAGAGATAAATTAAAAAAAAATTTGCAACAAGAAATGGAGAATTATTTTTGTAAGCCAAAAGGAATAGAATACCCCTTTTAAATGCTCCAGTCCCAATTTTCTCTAAGTATTGCTTGAGGTAAAGATATTATTATCATGAATGAAAGTACAAATGACAGCTGAATTACCGTTTCATATGTCAGTTGAAAACAAACTAGTGTCCACTCAGGGGTCACTTTTACTAGATTAAAAAAAAAATCTTAGCAATATGTATGCAAACTTTTACAATCTTTTCGTTTGTATTTTTGATGATTTTTCTTACTTATACTTCCTGAAGAACTTTTGTAGGTAGATGTACCAGAAACCAGAGTAGTTTTTAAATCTGCATGATTTCTATAAAAACATTTTACAGGTTTTCATATTCAGCAATATCTGTACAAGTATATACAAAGTAGCCAAGGGGCTCTGACCCTGAGATTCTGGTCCAGCGGCAGTGTAGGATCTTCTTGGGCCAAGGGCTGCCTCTGAAACATTGTACTTATACCAGCTGATAGCGCTGTCTTCTCTCAATTTCTTCAATGATGAGGAGTTCCCTTGTATTCTCAGCCATCCTGTGACAAAGGTTTCCAAAATTTAACTGTGTTCTGTGTGGAAAAAGATATATCCTTTATTGCATGTCTCTTTGTCCAAGAAATAACAACATTTTTGCTTTTCTCTAAACCACACGTGTATCATACATCTAACATTCATACATTCAATGCTAAGAGAGCTTTGGGTCAGAATTTAGATAGAAGTTTATACAAGCCTTTCTAATATCTTTTTCTGAAGAGAAAAGTATAGTTTGTATTTTTACACTCTACCCAGGAAGATTGGGTTATGTACTATGTATGCTGGCTCTTACATGTTACCTGAAGGTATGAAATCTCAGTTTGGTGGGTTTCAAGGAGCATTGCCTACATGATTTTGACATGCTCCAATTGTTGGAATCAGAAAAGCTGCCAACTGCTGTTCCATTCACACTTTTTCAGACCATTACATCTCTGATTTAGCCTCAAGTTTGGATGCTCTGACTGGTTAAACAGTTTTGCAATTATTATTATTTTTTTTTTTACTCAGGCTCCCTCACCATCTTCCTTCATGAGATCACTGCTCTGAGTGTAACGATGAATGGAGGTTTGTACAGCCGCACAATAGAGAAACACAGATTCTTAGATTCTTACGTTCTCACTGATCTTCTGTGGAAATGACTCCACAGATGCATATGTACTCCTCATTTTGCTGCTGCCTTTGAAATCCCAATAGCGGCTGCAGGAACTGAGGCAAGGCTGTGCTTTGGGAAATGCTGCCATGTGTAGTCCAGGGCCAGTGAGAGGATATGCTGGAGGATATATGCAAGTGCTCCAAGGCTTGTCAATATGTGGAGTTTCTACTGTGATCCTAGGTTACTGGCAAATAGGTGGAGTGTGCCCACTGTTGTGTCAGTCCTCTTCCCTTCATTGATCCCAACTGATATACTGAAGTGCTCCTATCAGTATTCTGAGAGTTTATAACAGAGTTTGTGTCAGGTGAATAGAATCTTTCTTTCTGCTAGCCACTAAAAGCAGGAGAGGCAAGTAAGCAAACAGAAAGTTGCTCTGTACGTTACTGTTCACTGAGAGACCCGTTAAAGAAGTGTGAGTGCAGTGGGAAATCTATTTTAATACCACCTCATTGAAATTTAGGTGCAAAACATCTCTCTGCAGTGGATTTTCAGGAGTTTCCTTCCAGGTATTTCCATAGTCCTTTGCCACTAATGGATTAATCTATAAATAAATGCAGTGGTTTCTCTGATAGGGACATTTATTAAATATGAAGAAGATGTTAGGACAGCTTGTTTGGATGCTTGATTCAGAATGAGTCCATTGCAATTGCTTTCCCAATTAGACTGTGAGCACATGCCTGAAGTCTTTTAACGAGTGCCTTTTTAGTAACTAGAACAGAACACAAAAACAAGTGCTTGAAGAACAAATAGAAGTTGCTTGCTTTTTTATAAACACAGCTCTGAGATCTTCTGTCTATATGGGTTCAACAACATGCTGTCTTTTTTCTGCTGTAGTCAAGTTTGCTATCATCATCTCTCTGGAAGTGAAAGGACACAGGGTTTTGTTGCTGTTCTATCCCCTCCTTTACACACTTTGGAAGTGGCATGATAATAACATACTGTAAATAATGAAATGCAGACAGGTAAATACATTTTTCTCTCTTGATATGTGAATATAGTAACCAAACTAGTCCTCCTTCTGCACACACATTGGACACAATTGCAAGAGTAGCAGAGCTAGAATAATAGTTGTTAGAGTATGAAGCGAGTCAAATGGCTACTTTGCATCAAAATATAGCCTCTATAGGTGTATGTGTAGTGATTATAATGTGATAGTAATGTGTGACACAGAAATGGGGCTGTATTGTGCGTGTAATGACAGTCTGATAGTCTGCTATGTAGAAATAACCAAATAATTCATGAGCCAGACTTGCTAGCCCTGCCTTGGTTTCTATGAAGAAAGTTGTTTCTCAGTTTTGGGTCCACAGGGGCTTGGTATATGCAAATTACCCTGGGCTGCATTTAGGTTTCCCGTGTCAAAGAACCACTGTATGCGGACTCTGTTTCAAAATGACATTTGAATTTACTTAAAAATAACAGTAACTGAAAACTAAAATAAACCTTAGTTGTAACAAAGTTCTTTGGATAAACCAAGATAAATTACCCCATCTGTGCATGCTAGGTTATGTGATTAAAATCTCATCTTCATGAACACAAAGGAGCTCAGAGGAACAACTACAGGTGGGGGAACCCCAAAAACCTCATCAGGAGCCCCCAACCTGGCTCCTCCCAGGCCTACCCTGGGAAGGTGTTCAGCCTCATGGTTCAGAGGTGACAACCACCAATTTAAGTTACTGGGAATAATTTAATTAATTTATTAACATAGAAAAAGGCCTTTTAAAGTACCATAGACTTCTTTGAAGTGAAAGATGCTATAAATACAAATCACTATTATTACTTGCAATGATTCAAATTTTTCTGTTCCTATCCACAAATTCCTTTTGTGTTACTCTTGTAGAGTGTGTGTGTGTTGAGGGGGTGGAGGGAGGAGAGACAGAGAAGGAGAAAGAGAGAAGGGAAATGGCTTCACTTAAGAGATCTGAGACTATTTTCTGTATAGAAAATATGTTTGCAGCTAGTGAAAGGTACATTTGCTAAATAAATGATGTCGTCCTCTTTTCTACAAGTTTTTCAGCAGGGGAGAATGGCTTTAGTATTTGGTGACTGGTTTTAGAATAATGTTGAGAGGCTGTAATCTTGCAGAAAATACAGCTACTTTGGTTGGACAGACATGTGGAATAAATGGCTTATAGATAATCCCCTGTGAATAGATGTGGCATGTCTGAGGCTGGTTATGGATCTGCTATGTTAATTGGTGAGAATGAAGTCGAGTTCTCCAGGAATAAATCAGAGCTGTCAAACAGTATCTAAAATGATAGTCATTTCCTGGTTGGCACAGATAATAATGCTAATGGTTGTCAGTGGAATCTTTGTACAAAAGATATTACATTTCCCTACTATTTTATCTCTTAGTAATGTCCTTATTTTCTTTTCACTGGTTACAATCTTGAAAGATGCACACTATTAACCCTCAGCTATTCACAACAGAATCCACTACCAGAATCCACTAGTCAGCTATGAATAAAGCAGTGACTCTTCCTGGACTGGTTTCTTTGTCAACAATTTAAGAATATGTATTCTGAAGTGGACTTAAGCTAAGCCAGGTTTAAGACCAGCACATGCTTCCCAACTCTTCCTGAAAGCTATTTTCCCAAGCTATTTCTTCCTTTTTTGGAGATGAGTTTGGAAGCCCTCTGGCCTGTACGTGCAGTAGGTGTACCTCGTATCTTCCTAAAGTCCTGCAAATGGTGGGACATTTGATTTATCTCCATGACAAGGTGACCATGTCTAAAACTAAAATGGGAAAGGACAGGTCGTTCCCTTTGACATGGCAAAAAATTATAGTCCAAGTGAAGCATAAATTCCATAGAAACACATAGAACTTTATTCAGGATTTTTGCAGATGTAAAACTACACATTTATTTTGTCCATTGTTCTTATCTGTTATTAAAAAATTCAGTCTCTGTTTTCCTTATGTCATGATGTTTTGCTAACATGGCATTTTCTAACATGAATTCTTCACAGTCTTCAAATGTATTTCTTTCTTTGATTGTTTGTCACTTTTGCACAAGTTGTGAATAGAAATTTGTGTCTATTGACTGCAGCTATAGCTAGACAATCCAAAAAACCTCAAAAGGATTCAGAAAGAAATGTCTCATGGATTTCAATGGGACCTGCCCTCCTAAAACTTTAGAGACTTTCCTAAGTCACTTTTTGCCTCTTGTAATGGGTCCAAGAGCTTGGATTTCTTTCACTCTTTGTCTGTCAACTACTGTAACTTGACCTATGCTATCTTATGATTACTAGCACTCAGTCAGGCTTGGGCTAATAAAACCAGGTTTGGAAAAAATCCAACTTTAGACTTGATAAAACATTCAGAAATTATTATTTTACTCATTTACTTAATTACCTTGAATTAGATAAAAAATCAGACACTGATATTTCAAATATATCTGAATGCAGCCACATAAAATTTGAAAATGTCTTCAGCAGTCCGACTGGGAAAGAAGGAAAATAGAGTGAGCCTTTATCTCATTGGTGTAAGGCCTCTATACTAGTCTGGCTTAAATGGAAATAGTGTGATTTAGATAACCAGTTGCTCAGTATGAGTAGGAGATAACATAGTTATAGATTAAAGGTTTGATTTTGGATGTCTCCATTTTTAGACTCCCTTAATGGCTTAATTTCCAGACAATACAAACTCAACAGTTTCTTAAACAACCAAATATAAAGAAACAACACTTGACCAAAGACGGTAATTTTCTAGCCATCTGTGTATGGAAATGTGCCCCAAACCTATTTAGGATAGAGGGGTTATGATTAAGATGTAGGAGCCTATGTGTGACCAAGGTGTTAAAACTCCCATTACAGTCAATGGAAACCAGATCACAGGTGCTTACTGCCATTTGAGCCACCTGAGACATGTTCAGATGTTAGATGAGAGAAGTTGCACTCTTGTGGAGTGGCTGCTAGAGGCCAGGCAGAATAACTTGGTCAGACCATCTAGATGGAACTATACTCCTATGTCTGGGTAACTGAATTTAGCACATAGTACAGTGCAAGGGGAGACTACGAATGGCTCAGCTCACCCTAAAATAGATCTTGGACTGTTATATTACACTGTGTTTGTATAGCATCTAGTAAAATGGGGCTGTTGTCCACCACTGGGGATACTACATACTAGCAATACTGATAATGTATTAAGACAGTTTCAACTGTAGTGCTTTGTAGACTAGTGTGTTATGACAATAAATGTGTATTAAAAGACTGTGACTCGCTCTGGTACTATTGTAATGGAGGCTGCATAAATACCAAAGTGAAGCAGATTTGCAAAAATCAGCTTGTTCATGAACAAAAAGGAGCTACATTAGCTGAATAAATAATTTACTGAAAATAGTTCCCTTGGCTCTTATACCAAAATTGATTTACACAAACAATAGAGCATATTGTAGGAAGATATTGTACTGTTCTGCCACTTACTCAGGAAAGCATCAGAAAAATGTTTAGAAATTAAATACTTCTCATACAGAATGTCTGACTTCACTCTGGTAACTGCAGTGTGGTTTATTCGAAGTTCCATTTAGTAGAGGCATTGCCTTGGCATAGTCAGATGAAATAAATATTTTGAGAACCTGTCCACGCTGTTTGCTTCTGACCCTTCTGGGTACGCACCATGAGTCTTATGGCTCCTCCATAATTAAGGGTTTGTTACTGATGAAGAAAGCCTGTATTACTCTCTGAATACTGAGTGTTGTGTGACTATGGATTCTTTTTTTCTATATAAATACTAGAAGCAAAACTTTGCTTCCTCAAAGACCAATGGGATAGTTCTGCACTTGGGCTTCAGCAGCACTGTGTCCTGTTATTCACTCAGCTGTAGATAGAGGTCACAGGTGAAATGGCATATGATACAATACTGTCCTCAGGATGTCAAGGACTGATAGCATCATTTTTGTAGCAGTATTTTACTGAAAAATTTGAATTCAAGTCACTGGACTTCACTGTAGGAAATGTGTGCTGAACTCGTCAAACATTAGAGGTACAGAATTGCTTGGACTGCTATGAAGAGTATGGGCATTTGAAACACTGGGAAAAGCTGTAATTCCACTGAAGTCTGAATTCAGCCAGGGTGGAGCTGAATGAAAGTGGAACTGGTTTCTTTGTGCTAGTATTTGTACCTCTTGTGTTGGATGGATGTCTTGTAAGATGATCTCTTCATGAGTACACCAATATAATTATGCAGGCTCAGGGTATTTCAACATTTTTCCTATAGATACTTAGAGTTGATTATCCAAACACAGCAGATCCTATTTGGGTTTTCACCGCTTTATCACCCGTTTTTATGGAAAAACAGCTAAAAGGTCCTAGAATGTTTAATTTTCTTTTTTTTTAGGCTAAGAGTTTCAGAGTTGAAGAAACAAAAAGATTTCAAAACGTAAAAGAGAGGTTAGAGACATAAATACCAAAATTCTTAATACAGAGAAGTGTTGCCTCCTTATAAACTATAACTTTAACTTTCTAATATGACATATGTGAAACCTGAGCTCAATTTAGCATTAACTTCTTTCTAAAGAGATTATGGAAGTTTTATTCAGGCAAAACCTAGTCTTATTTATAACTGTCATATACATATTTATAACTGTCATATACTTATTAGTTCATTAAAACATTTTTTCCTCACAAAGATTTTTAATTAAGAGTTATGAATTCTAAACTTTGGGGTTTTTTTCCTTTGAATTTTATGGTGATTAACATATAAATATACATACATTTAAAATGAACACAATTTGGAAATATATTCTTAATTTCACTGTAGTGTAAATTACTACCTTCAGTAAGGTTCTGCTATAGCAGATTGCTGATGATATGCCTTTATTAATTTTGGGAGACAAAATGCTATTTTTGATATTTGACTTGATGAATTTTTTGCTTAAATGCCTTCATGTAGTTTTCAATCAAACGCTACCCTGTGCTGTGCAAATTGTAACAAGTGAAAAGATGACACACTCCATCAGGAATGTACTGTAATGCACCTGATACTCTTGAAGAGAAGCCATGAAAATGAAATGTCATTAACCCTGAATCTGTTCAGTTAGATAAAACTCTCATTTGAAGAAAAGAAGTTTCCATAATCTAACATTATTAAATGTATATTCTTATGCTCACCTCTGTGTAGGTATTCCATGTGTATGTGCACACATTTATGCATGTATACTGTATTTCTAGATGCAGCTTGTAAAGCTGGACTTAAATATTAGAATACACATTGGAAACTTTAGGATATAAACATTGTAAGAAAGCTGTAATGATTCCAGAAGGAAATCTTATTATTACAAGAAATTCAGAGCAAGAAATCTAAATATCTGAAAGGTGGAAATGGATATTTGTGACACTGAAGGCAGCAGGATTCACCCCTACCAGACCTTTATAAACACCTAACACATCCTGAGCCTTAGTTCCCTGCTGTGTTAAGTGTGGCAGTGCACTATACCAGCACCCAGCCAGCCACCATGGCATGGGAAATCCACTGCACCTGCACAGCAGCCCACAGTGTGTGGGCATTTCCATCAGCATTAGTCATCACTGAGTGGATGTGTATAGGAAAAGAACACAAACTCCATAACACTTATGTAGAGGCGGTCATTTTAGTTAAATTGAGCTTATTTTAAAAAAGTTGTTTCAAGTTTTTTAACTTGTTTCAAGTTTCCATTGGAATATCACTGAAGTTTGAGCAACATAATTTATAGGGCCACAGGTGGATGTTATTGACTTGAACCACTTGCATGCCTCATACATGCTTTTATTGCTTTGAAATCTGATATATCATAAGCAGGAAGATGAGCAGTTAATATAAATCCTTGAAAATCCATGCATATTCTTGATTAATGCATTCCTAGATTTATGATTCAAATATGGTACTATTGTATCGTTCATTTTCTTAAAATGAGTAATCAATTTGCAACTGCTATTTCCATAACTATGCAAATATACTAATGTGCTCCTGGAAGACAAAGGTACAAAATTATTTTCAAATACTAAGTATTTAGATATCAATGATTAGAAGCTTTGTACCTGGTTAAGACAGTATGAAGAATTCCTCAGTTTTAAAAATGGCTTTAAATTCACATATATTAGATGCTTAAATATCTATATATTAGAACTCAATGACTTGATTTCAAACCACAGCCAGTTTCTTTTAGTCCTATTTCTGGAAATACTTATGCATACCTTGTAAATTCCACATCTTACTATGTACTCAAAATACTGAAAGACATCTATTATTTATGTTTTTATTTTTCAAGACAAAAGTAAAGTTATATAGATATATATTATGTTTTCAGATGCAATTATAAACCTGTAAGACTAGAGATCATAACTGAAAGTCTCAAATTCTCCAGTTCAGAAAGAAGATTTAATCGCTATACTTTATAAAGAGATGAGTTGAATTAAGGACTAAGAATAGCTCTTAATGTTGCAGACATTTTTGGTACCAGATATTAGCTAAAGCTATTAATTAAATGGAAGTGAAAGCTGCAGTGACTTCCCCAAAAGATGATTTCTAGTAGAAACAGGAATGCAAAGGGAAGAAAGGAACTTCTTTTGCAGTTGACCATTTCTAGCAATGTTCTGTTTGAAAGATTGCATAGATTGTGCTTAGGTTATGTTGCTGAGTTTTCATATGAATTAAGACATTAAGTTTGTTTTGGATAAATAACTATTATTTAACTAAATATAATGAATATTCTCCAAGTAACTGTTCCACTTAAGAATTGTTTGTAACAGAGTTGTGAAACTTACACAGAAGTGAAATGAAAACTGAGTGATGACATCACCATTTTTTTCTCAGATTTAAAATTTTCTGGAAACTCAGAATCAGCTTTTCAGCTCTAAAATGTAGATTATAATATAAATAACTCCACCTGCAATGTGTAAAAACTTATTTTTAAATTGATTTATTATGTGGTAGGATTTGGAATGGAGTATTTTCCTGTGTTTTAAGGTCCAGAAGTGAGATCAAAGCAATCTAAATTCTATCTGTAGCTCTGTCTCAGATTGATGTGAAATAGGACTCTGTTTCCCTATTTTTAAATACCTTACCAAAAATATTGTAAGGCTATATTAACTAATATGAGAAGTCCACTGAAATACTGAGAGCAAGTAGCGTATAACAGCTACTTTTGTGATAGTTTACCAATGTTAACAGCTGCACATGCAATATTGTATGATGTAGAAATTTGGGATGGTAGCCCACTCACAGGTTAGGTCACCTGCACCAAATAGGTGTGTGGGACTCCTGTAATCTACTTTAGATTGCCTACCTTACAACAAGATACAATACCTATGAAGATATTTACATCTTTTGGCTGCATAACAAGCTGAGGGTGATTCGCTTAGAGTCTAGCTTAACTGTCTCCTTTTTAGTCATATAATGCTAGCTGAAATAAAGCCTACATATAGTTTCTTAGTTGCAATTTGCTTTTGAAGAAAATATAGAATAAACTCAACTCATTGCCCTCAGTTTATTTACATAATATATTGCCATTTTAATAATACAAATGAAGGAAGATGGAAATAAGATGAAGTGAAATCTAGAGCATTTGAAGAACAACACAGAATAAATTGTCCATTAAAGTATTTTAGAGTTCTTGTAGCTGCCTAAAATGGATGCTGTGAATAAACTGTTTTGTAAGAAAGAATGTAAAGGAAGTTGTGCAGAACAAAACAGAAATATCAAAATTCAGTCAGTCAGCCTCCTGGAATAATTCAGCTTGACAAGTGATTTAGAAGATTTGTTTTGATTTAAAAACATAAGGACTTAGAGAAACAGAAATGTAACTGTCTGGTTTGCCATAAAAGAAAATACAATCTGAAATGAGCTCATTAATTTTACTGTAATATCTGAGACTATTTAGTTAATTGCAGAGTAGCACTGATTAATTATTTAGTTGCCATGAAAGAGACTTCTGTATACAGAGCCCAAGAAAAGTCTGCAGCCTCATTTAAAACCCATTAAAATGCTGTGGTGTAGACACATTTGAATGAATCTCTGGAGACAGAGAGCAGAGACTCATGGAACCAAGGAGGTTCAGGTCTGTGTCCACTATGTCCTCCGGAGCTCAACAGGAAAAGTCACTGATGGCTATATTTTTGGGTTTAGTATTTAGCAGTTTGTGTCAATGCAAGTATAACAGACGCGAAGGATAGGATTCTGCTCCAGATGAAGGCATGAAATAGTACGACTCTACATGCCGTTTACATGTGGGCTGGATATATGAGCTCTCACTGTAGTCTCTGGACAGCTAATCAATGGAGCCTAGGAAGAGATTCAGGTCATGCTGAAATAGACACTTGGTACTGCATTGCTTTCCCCCATAAACAGATTAGGATTCCTTAGGGTATCTTGCCTGGCTTCCAGTTGCCACTCCAGAAGGATCCAGAAGGCTTTCTATAGGTCCCATGTCATCTCTGCCAGTCCCATGTGGCCTGGTGTTACTCAATGTCTTGAGGTACCCTACATGCCTTGTAACACTCAAATTTGTGATGTGATTTGTGAAAAAAGGAGCACACTCTATGTATGGATCCAAGAATTTGTTGCCAGTCCAAGTAAAATAGGGCCACAGCAGGTGCTAGTCCAGTCAAATGACACACTTCTGCCAATAATACAAACTGTTCAATTTAAATAATTTAATTTATGGGGATGAAGTTAATAATGCAATTAAGATATACGGGCTATATCTGTTGAGGAGCAGCAGGAGCAGAGCAGCTCTGCCAGGGGGTACAAGCCAGGTGCTACAGGTGAGCCCATCTCTGGCCATGCCCTCATTGAAGGGTGCTGTCCCATAGCACCCAAGAAGGGTGAGGGGAGCTGCAGTGGTGACAACAGAGTCCAGACTGTAGTAACTTGACTGATTTGCAACTAGAATAAACAGAACTTCTTGCAGTGTATGAGCGGTTACAGTACCATATTTCCTGGCTGCAGGACAATGTGTGGGCAGCAGAATAAAGCTCTATATCTCAACTGACAGCGGCTTGTGTAGACTCCTAGATTTGGGAGTCTTTATTTTAAACTGCTCCGCCCAGTGTTTCCATGTGATGGTTGACAACTCTCATCCAGCAGTAGGACTGAGACCATTACTAGTAAATCTGACATAGTATAAGCAAAGTTGGGAGTATTCAGCAAATGTCTTGAGCAGGCCTTTGAGTGGATTTTCTTAAACTTCTCTTGCCACCAGTGATTAAGTGGAAAAAGAATTTTTATATCAGATCTAAGAATGGAGATCAAATACTTGGAAATTTATGCCCTATTCAATTTACTAATAGTCATTAATCTTCAGTGTAATTTGAAAGCCAGTCCCATTTCCTTGGAAAGACATTCCAAATTCTAGACGAATTAATGGTCTGGGCAGAAATGTGTGATTCTGTAAAACAGTGTAATTAGACAGAATGTGAAATTCAAGAGCTCTTAATTCATGGAACAATTGTATTTTACTTCAATACTTTACATGGCTGTTTGATATACACACAGCATGTGCATATGAAAGGAGTGTGTATGAGACATATATGTATTTGCATTATGAACATTGTGTCGCACATTCAGGTAATACACTTAACAAAAAAATAAAATTGCTGTGCCAACGTTTTTCCTGCCCTCCCAGACTTAGCAGGGCATGTATTTTTATAGTTTAACAAGCTTTCCTATTAGATTTTGAAAAATGAATCTAGTTATTGACATACTTGAAGCATATTCAATTAGTCTTGATTTGGTATATTTGATTTAAAGGTTTTTGATTATTTGTTCCATGTTCTAACTTGACAACTTAGAAATGGAATGAAATTAACCTGTCAGGAAGGATTAATGAACTGATTTTCTTCACTAGTTTAGAAGATTTACATGAATTCCACTGCAGCTGATCTTGCCACTGAACCAATATTAATTTCTGAAAATGGATTAAAGGTTGATGTTATGATATCCTATACTTTTATATACTAATTAACACTCATTTACCAGAGGAGCGAAAAGAAAATATGTAAAGCAGTGAACTGCTCTGTAGTTTAATTAAAATCACATTGTTTCTTGTGTTAAAGAATGAACATATTCATAGACTTTTAGTATATACATCAAATACCGATAAGCATAATCGATGGACAAAATAATTAATTGAATGTTAGTTAAGCCTATTTTTATTGCATTAAATATCCTCTAAACCTACTTCTTACATGCAGTACAGAACTATTGATTGACAAGGTGTGTTTCACTGAGAGGCTTAGTGAGCTATTATTAATATGAAAAAGCATATCAATATGCAGAAGAAGATACTTCTGTAGTCTGCGAGTAAGCTATGAATGATTTCTTAATTCTGGATGTTCAAAATTTTTCAAGTTCAGCTCACTCTGGCTTTAGAAATATGATAGATGACATCAGTGGAAGGAGCAGGTTTTGGTGTGCCTGAAAAATAAAGTGCCTTCGTTCCTCCCCATCTCAGGCTCCAGCTGAGGGGGAGTGGGGGACAGGCATGGACCATGCAACTCCCTTTGTTGTAAAACACATTTGCTCAGATTTACAAGGAGGAAGAACTTGAAGTTGTAACATCACCTGCAATAATTTTCTTCCTTCATAGCATATGTAAATGTGGACAATAATAGAGCAGAAAATATTTGTAATGTATTTCATCTTCTGTAAAAAGGCATTAAAAATACTTGGGTTAAATATTAAAAAGTAAATTTTCTGCCTGTTCATATGAAATATACAACACCTGGCCTCTATATGCAAATAACATGTTCCTGTTTATCCATCTAAAATCTAGTGATTGCATGAAATTTGTTTTGCAGTCTGATTTTGATTGAGGTAACCGACTGGCTTGACTGAGATGCTCCAGTGGCTTGGAAGTGATTAATGTGAAATAAGTATCTTATTTCTGTATTAGAATCAGTTGACTAGAGAGATGTCTGCTTTCGGTGGATGGACACAGTCAATCAGCTGGTTACATGTGTTGGCTATTAATGCCAGGATTACTGTCTAGATTCTATTAGTGGCTGCATCGATTTGGTTGTGGTGTGGAGTCAGGCACAACTATGGTATAGAAAGGTGAGGAAAAGATGGTAGAAGAAGGGTGAAGAAATTGTTTGGGAAACAAAACAGTGGGCTGGGACTGGTGCTAGAAAACAAGAGCAAATGGAGAATAACAGCTGAACTGTGAGATCTGGCTGGGAAGCCAAGAGGGAGACATTTTATCAGATAAAGGCTATTTACTGCTGTTTCCCATTACAGCTTTAGTGTTACAACTACTTTGTTTTTAACAGAAATTATTATTTTAACATTTATTATTGTGACACAGCCATTGCTTGAATTGTGGAAATGCAAGGAGATTTAATTGTCATCTTTTCTAAGAAGTAATGTAGAATTTTACCAAAGGCAGCAACCAAATTTGCATCCAAATTAAGTGAAAGACTCGTACTGGTTCTAGAGGACAAGAATTGATCTCTAGGTTTTAAAAGTACTGAGGAAGATATACTTTTCATTTCTTTAGAAAGTATCATGTGTACAAAGGCTCTGTGTAGATAATACTTTCTGATTTCACTGTTGCAGGGTAGTATATCCTCTTCCTTATTCTGCTGCTCTATAAGGTATTTTTTTTTACTTTTTGCAAACCATTGTAACTTAAACAGGGGTAGTACAAAATCAGTGATTTCATTATTCGGGCAATGGTTGTAAATTCTTAACAAGCTGCATGTCAAAAGGTTACGTTAACTTTCTTTTAATCTGCTTAAGAGTGAATTTCATTTTATGTGCAGCAAGGTATTTAAAAAAAGACAGTTCATTAAGTAACTTCAGCGTATTGACAAATGGGCAGGATTAAAGACCATTAAAACAATGGCTCTTCACTGTATTGTTTGCACAACAATACATTTTAGTATTAACAAGACAACTCTAGTTCTCTAATGAAGGTAATTCTTAGATGTAGTGATTTCTCCAGGACACTACCTCTTGTGAATATATCTTCACTGGCAAGATCCTGAAAGTTTTAAAGTATAAGTTATCCTGGTTATTTAATTGAAACACAAAGTAACATAATAATAATATTAGGAAAGAAAACTCTTGCATCTAGTGCATTTCTGCACACTTTTCTTATGAAGAAGACTTTGCCTTTAGCCAAGACAGCTTCTGTGACTTTTCTTTAAGAAAGTGTAAGTAGAAGACGCAGGAACTTGGTAAGATTTCACCGGCAATTTGCACATAAGTTTATGACTGTACTTAAATTATAGGCACTTTAATACTAATGTTTTGTCTTGAGTAACCACAGATTGCTAAAAGTTGCTGGACAAGGGCAAAAAATAAGCTCCTTAGAGCCTATCTACTTTGCAACGTAATGATTTCGGCTTCTATTGAATTAATAGAAATCTCTTCTAATCCTGGTGTGTTACCCCTCTGTGTAATCCTTTATTCTGCAAATGGTCCAAGTTCCCCCGATCTCTCCAGTTACTTCTGTTGTCATATGGTCCCGTCTTTTCTTATGTCCTTTTAAGTGTCTGATAAATAATCAGCAAATACAGAACATGGACACGTGCACTTGTTGCCCTGGATCAAGCTTAGGCAGACAGGGAGACCCAAGGGAAAACTTCAGTTCACCATTTCCCTCTGTAAGCCACACTGGGATTGTTTTCTACAATTTAGCTGCACCTCTATGTACTTCCAGGAACCTTCATTAATCACAGTGGATCTTGCCTGTATGTGTTTCTGAACCAGCAGCTCCCTTCAGTTCCATCTTGTCCTGTACTACCTTCGCTAGCATCATTGCTAATACTTATTCCCATTGTGGTAGTCCAGAAGTGCCCTAAAGGGAGACTTATGCTAGGTATATGGACACAAAACATCATGTTAGTGCTCCCTGAAGTGAGACCTGGACAATCCCTTCTATTTGTCACCTTACCTTCTAATTGACCTATATTTTTTTCCACTCAATAGAAAATTTATACACCTTGAAGTGTTTCTTAACTGCACTGGCTATTTCTGAAATGGTGGAATAATTTGTATCCAATAACAATGCTCAAGTAAAAAAGGTGTGGATGATTGATTTTGTGCTTGTTTTAGTATAATAAGATGATTTTGAGGTACATCAGATTTCTATTTATAGCAAATGAATGGTTTCAGTGTGATTTTACTCTGGGACCAACGAGATGTGTAAAGTTAAATATGTTTGAAAGTCTTTTTCAGAATCAAGGCCTTGCTCTGTGTTTTTTTTTTCTTTTTTTTTATTTAAATCATTTCTACCTTTTCCTGTCTTAAAGTTCACTTAGCATCAGGATTGTGAAAATGAGGGTCATGCCTATATATAGGCACCAATAGCAAGGGCTATTATCCACAGCTTTGACTTTCAGTGTTTACAATTTGTAAACCAAAAGAACATCCCAATAGTATAAGCTTTTTGCAAAGAGAAATAATCAAAGTGTTTACTGTTTCTTAATTCTTCTTCTTTGGGACCTGTAAAAAGACAATGCAAGAACATAGATAGATAGATAGAGCTCCTTCATTAAAATTGCAAAGGTTCCTGGGGCCAGGAAAGCAATTTATGAAGGCACAGAGGTAAACATTTTGCACAAAAGAAATTAATAAAATGTTCCCCAGTGGTTCTGAAACAGGGTCGCTAAAATATTTTCCTCACTGTGCATGGAATAATGAGGTCACCATAGCAAACAGAGAATTGCACACTTAGATCACAAAAGCACAATGGTTCAGGGCTTTCAGCAGTGTCTAGCAGCTTTTTGCACCTCTTCCCAGGGCTAGGGTGGCCTGCAGAACATCTGTCCCCAGCCCCAGACCTTCCCCCCAAGGGTGCTACCATAGTTATAACCACAGGAATTTGGAGTTTCCTTCCATGGATACGCACCAATGGAGGGTTACACCTGGGAGCCAAAGGCATTACTTGCATATAGGCTGCAGTGGGGAAAATCCCTGCCAGGCTTCTTACTCCAGCCACTTCAGGTGTAAATATATTTTCTTCCATTATCCTCTTACATACATGTGCAAAACGAAACATGCATTCTGCTGAACAGATGCTCTCAAAAATATTCGCAACAGCACAACCAAGCAAAATATGACCACCTCTACAAAATGCAGCTGGTAATAAATTTTAAAGAAAAATTGTAGAATGACAGAAAAACATGTACATGGGAGAAATTTCAGGGTAAAAGAGCTTTAGTCCTACTTGCTTGCTGTCTAATGCTTTCACAACATGTGTGTTGAGAATTGAGGTTGCTCAAATACATTTCTTGTCAGTATAGTTGCTAATAAATGAAGGAACTTAAAAGACTGGTTTTAAATTGTAGATCTCACCTTCTAACACAATTATGCCAAAATTGATGTTCTTTTTCTGCAAAAGGTGAGTAAAGACAAAATTTGTATTTAAAGTCTTAAGTTTCACACATTAATATGTGCTTGCTATCACATGCATGGAAAGAGAAAGGCTTATTTTCCTATAAAAAAAAAAGTGTAGTGTTGTTATTACTTTAAAATTATTATACTGTAAGTAGACTAATACTAGCTGGGGAATAGAAAAGGGAAAGAGATGGGTGGAAACTTGTAAATTGGATGAAAAGAAGTCTACTGCTTTAGAGAAAAATGATATAAAAAGGAAAATAGAAGAAAACTGCTAAGTGGAAAAAAGAGAAAGTAAAAGGAGCATGTGTGTAAAAATGGAGACAATGAAAGATCTGTTAAACAGAAAATTTGGAATAGATGAGCATGAAAGTTTTGATTGTTTCTAACTTGCTGTAGAACCAGTCTGCTGGAGGTCAGGATTTAGCGCTCTGCAGTCTCCCTTTGGGTTTTACTGAGTCTAGTGTGGCCAGCAGGACTAGGGAAGTGATCGTCTCCCTGTCCTCAGCACTGGTGAAGCCGTACCTCGAGTACTGTGTTTAGTTTTGGGCCCCTCACTACAAGAAGGACATCAAGGTACTAGAGTGTGTCCAAAGAAGGGCAATGAGGCTGGTGAAGGGTCTAGAGCACAAGTCATATGAGGAGCGGCTGAGGGAGCTGGGGTTGTTTAGCCTGGAGAAGAGGAGGCTGAGGGCAGACCTTATTGCTCTCTACAACTACCTAAAAGGAGGTTGTAGAGAGGTGGGGGTTAGTCTCTTCTCCCAAGTAACAAGTGATAAGACAAGAGGAAACGGCCTCAAGTTGAGCCAGGGGAGGTTTAGGTTGGATGCTAGGAAAAACTTCTTCACTGAAAGAGTAGTCAAGCATTGGAACAGGCTGCCCAGGGAAGTGGTTGAGTCCCCATCCCTGAAGGTATTTAAAAGACAGGTAGATGTGGTGCTTAGGGACATGGTTTAGTGGTAGACTTGGCAGTGTTAAGTTTACGGTTGGACTAGATGATCTTAAAGGTCTTTTCCAACCTAAATGATTCTATGATTCTACGATTCTAAGCTCTGGATGCTTTATGAGTCCAAGCTTTCTCTGCAGTCATGTTCACTGGAATAATTAGTAAATCACATCTCAGATTCCAAAGCAGTAGCAAGTGAATTCTTTATTCAGTATCCATTTCTATGGACATGCTAAAAATTGTGCAAGGGAGTTTCAGTTTTTCCTAGAAGTGAGAAATAATCATTTGGCTAGAAAGTGTTGAAATGTTTATCCAATCATCTCTTTTTGCTTGCCTAGCTGCAGGCCAAATCAGTGTTAAAAAAAAAACAACTCCTTGAAAATAGTAAAAAAATTTAAATCTGTTAGTATTTTACCAAGAGGACACTGAAATGTGAAGATTCTCTGGACTATGCCCTTCTTTATATAGAATGCTTTATTATCTTCTTTCATTTTCACTTACTTCAAACAAAAACTCTAATACAACCTTAATTGTGATTTCTCTGGGTGTGAGGTGAGAAGACATTCAATACTACAAATCTATTATGAGGCAGCTGTTACGTTGCTGTGGAACATGATAGCATGGTACATATTTCTAATCAAAATGTTTGGTTAACAAGAAGGTCAAAGAAGCAATTAATGGAGGAATACAGTTCTATTGTGTACCATGTACTATTTGACTACAATACAAACTGACACCAGGGCAATTTCTGCTATTGGAATCACAGAGGTGACCTAGGGCACTCTGTCAAGCTTAGGTTGACCCTGACAGCTTTTGACCAGCTATTTGTTGTCATATCTTTCTGACTGAACAAGATGACAAATATATACAAGACCTCATGCTCAAATGCTGCATTCTGTGAAGTGAGACAGATTTTGACCTTTAATTGGTAGAGGTCCCTGGGTCTTGTGACTCCACATCTGCTATCTTTATTGTCTTGTAGTGGACAGAAATTCTGTTAACTACTGTAGCAGTATGTGCTCCCAGAATAGGAAAAATGTAGTTGCAGTTAAATGGCATCAGAAGATGTTATTCCACAAGACAGTCCTTTTTTTTTTAAAAAAAAAAAGAGATTGCTCTGACTTGACAGAAGAGGAGAGATTATGCTCTGAGCAATAAGCCTCTAATGCTTCATGTTATTCTGTATTGAGGCAGGGACCTAACCTGACAAAACAAAATAAAGGATTTGGACTGAGTTTGAAAATAGATGAATAAATAAATAAATAGGAACTTTGTCCAGGGCTAGAACATTTGAATAAATATTTACACGTTTTTATAAAATAGAGGTCTATGAGCGGTTTCAGAAGTTAGCCTTTCAAAAGAGGAGGAAGAAATTATTGATAATTTTTTGTGGCAATAATCAAAATGAGAACACTATTTTTTTTTTTCTCTAAAGGATTAGAATTTTTCTGTTGACCTTTAGGAGATGTAGATAGCACAGGCAAAATCCTTTACCACAGATGTTTTCATTTACCATCAAATAAAAGTTGGCTAAGCCTTGAAATATCATTTCTTTACTTGATTTCCCTCTGTTTTGTGTTTGCTCACATTTCCATGCGTCTGAGGTTGGTACCTGAGTATGTTCAGTTGTTCACGGACTGCTGGTCTGCCTTTCTGAATACTAACAGTCTGCAAATTACAAGCTGAGAAAAACTGCCTTAGAGGAATTAAGAAGTATAGAAAGGCTCTTCACTGGAGAGCTGACTGGTGGAAAGAGGGTCGAAAGTCAGTGAGCAACACAACAATAGAGGATAGTTTATAAATTAGCACATAGAACACCAATAACTTAATCCTCTGTGGCTTCTCATTCCTACTCTTGGGCTGCTTTTGTGAAGCCTTTGATGGGTGAGCTGGCTAGATGAATGTCCTGTGATCTCAGTTCCTTTTGTCTTAGCCCTTCCACACATAACAGCTCCAGGAAGGCATGAAGGGGGTGATTTCATGGGTCCCTGCCCAAAGGGACCAGACATTTTCAAGGTACTACTCAGCTGCTATTCAGTACCAGAGTTTCTGGCCTCCTGCTTGTACCAGATCCCTCTTTTGCCTGGAAGGGCCCTCAGCAATAAGTATTATTTGCCTCTTTCCTCTGCTTGCTCTTCCCTGGTTTTGCTGTTCAGCTCTCAGCTTTTATTGGTCTTGCATTCAGCTACCTGCTGACTGCTTCCCTTTCCAATGGCTATTACTCGGACATCTGCCTATAGCTAGAGGCTCATCTTACACTCAGTCCCCTGTTTTTTTTCCCTTGAAAATCTCCATCACTGGATTGCTATTTTTTCCCTGGTTCAGCAAGCATACCCTAAAACAGTGCTTCTGTCCTATCTATCCCATTTAGAGAGGATGACAGGACTACCAGTATATTAACATGTGTATTACAATATATGTGGAAGTATATAGGCTTATTTGATGTGAAAATGTAGCTGCATTATTTAGGCTGTGGTGAATCATTTAAGAATATCTCATAAAACACTGGTTCTGACATTAATAGAAATCAAGAGAGATTTGAACATCTTCACATTACTTCTTATTTCAAGCTATTTTAAAGTATAATATATAATGATTAATGGCAATGACTTATGATTGGAGAATGTCTAGTGGGTACCATGTAGTCAGCGCTAAGTATTTTTCACTTAGGAGGATGTAGTTCCTCTATGGAGTCTTTAATCATAGAGTTGGTTTTAGTAGGCATATACATGAGGACTGTTGTTTAGCAAGGATATTCAGGGCCAGGCTGTTGCTTAACAAAGATGTTAATGATAGCAAAAGGATACAAAATGCTTTGACATTAAAACTCATTAAGTACCAGCCTGAGACGTATTACAAAAACCAGTGTCAGCTAGGTAATAAAGAGATCCGCAGAGATCTGCAGAGAAAGATACTAGAAATATAGAAGAAAACTATAACGTGAGACTGAATGAATGCAAGGAGAAAGTAGCCTATAAAACAAATATTTAGCAGAATGTAGAAAACCAGAAAGCAGAAAATAAGGCATTTGTTTTCAGCATGATAAGGACTTGAAACTAGATTTGTGTCATCAGAAATACCACAATTCAATCTCTTATTCCAAGTGAAAGCTGTGGTAACAGTCTTGATGAAGTGTATGCTGATGAATACTCTGTAAATAGTAATCATTTGCAATTATTGCTAGTTGTTGGATTTTGTGTCTTTCTGCTTTACGACTGCACTTAGTTCAAGAATGATGTGAAAGGAATCTTCTACTCCAGCAGTTTGGCTTCTTGTCCCAATTAAAGCTGTATGAAAATAATTAAACTCTCCAAACTTTGTACACCTTAAAAATGTTAGTTTGGATGATTTTTTTTTTTTTAAATGAAAGTTCAAGCAATTAGGCTGCTCCATCTTCTGAATACACTACCAGCCTGTGGTTGAACACCAGGGATTTTTGTTCTGAAATATTCACGGCTTTATTCAACTGTCTAAAAATTCTGAAATTGTCTAAAATATTCTGAAATATTCAGGTCTTTATTCAATTGTCTGAAGATAGGTTTCTATTTAAGATACCCTGTCTTAGTTCTCCAGAAAGGGCTGGTGGATGCCATTAAGAGCTATGGGATACCTGTGCCCCTCTGAAAAGGCAGCCAGAGTATCTCATATGGTGCAGTGTGTCTGTGTCAGGCAACTAAGTTGTTTGCTCAGAAATGCTGAATGTGGAAACAATCATACCAACAATGTTTCTTCAAGCAAAATTAGGAATATTTTTTTCATAAATTCTGATTTTACTTTCTGTTAAAATACACACACTAACACAAAAGACCTACAGGAGTAAGGATCTCCTGTGTAGGTGTGGAGGTGTATATGGAAGCATGCAGGTCACGTGGTGGAGCAATCTCAAAAGATGGGTCCAAGTTAGTCTCTTGCCAGAGCACTTCATCAGAGTCCATTCTCAAATTGCCCAGAAGAAATGGACCATTGAGAACACACTTCATGGCTAATTGATGACCTCTTTCCCAGCCAGTCTCCTTCCAAAATCAAACATATTTCTGTACAGATGCTCTGGGCAGCTGATGTACCACTGGTTCAGTGGTCTTGCAAATCACTGGGTCTACAGTGCCTGTGCAAGTAGGTCCTGTTGTGATGGAGTGAGAATAACATGGTCTCTGCAACAGTAAAAAAGCTGAACAGGTCACATGTTTTGGTAAGGCAACAGATATGAGTCCAACACATCTATTTGTTCAAGAAATTATTGGGCCAAATATTCTCATCTACACAATGCAAACCATGCCACGTTCAAAAAGCTGTGTTTTTACACCTTTGTTTCTGAGATGTTCATGTTTGCATGAAGTACAAAGCAATGATAAACTGCACTTTTAGAACATGTCAAGCCAACTCCTTACCTTCTAGTTGTGCTCAAATTCATGCTAAAGCACATCACTATCCATGGTTTTATGCTTTATTCTGGATCATTGTTGGGTTTCATACTATCTTTATGTTAAGTACAGAATTTTAGCAATTGCCACAATTCCAGCTCGCACAACAAGGATCCTAGGACAAATTTGCCATCTGCTGTTAAATATTTAGGTGCGAATCTATGTTTTGCTGATTTTGAGTTATACATCTAATTATAACAAGTTCACCTAGATCTCAGGAATAATAATATTTTTTTTTTAGATATGAAACTGAACAAACAACTTCTCTGTCCTTTGGTAACTTTGATAACTTTGGTAACTTTGATAGAAAAATAGGATCCCTCCCCAGCCCCTTCATCTCCTGCTTTTACCTTTCTGTTGGATGTAATTTCCCGGTCCTGTTATACCATGTGCCAGGGCCTACATACTCTGCTCTTCAGACTGATTCCCCCTCCAATAAAAACACGGAAAGCAAATAATTCTTCCTTGATGGTTCTCAAGAGGAGATGGTTTTATGACTTAATCTTCCAAAATGTATTTTAAAAATGTATTTTTCTAAGACATTACTGTTAACTCTTTCATTTCCCTTTATATTCTTAACATTACTGTTCTGTTTCATTTAGCCCATGAAAATGAGTTGCAATAAGAGAGGCTGCCCTTTGACTTACGACTTGCTCCTGCTGCTTATTCCATTTTATCTCACATTTTATTTACATTCAGCAGAAATCAGTTTAGCAGCCCCAAATGGTTTTGATTTAAGATCAGCACTCAGAATAGTAGTGCAGAAACAAATTATAATATACGTTTCCAAACCATCTTAATGCCTTTTGTCTCTGCTGTAAGAAGTAAAATGTGGCTGCTTGGCATTCCCCACCAACTAGCATTTTACGATAGAGCAAGAAGTGAGCAGAAATGTTGCAGTGCTGCTTGCAGTCAACATATGTAAAATCAGATTCCAGCTAGTCAGGTTGAGACACTGAAATAGACACTCCTTTTGGCTGTGACTGATATTCAAAGATTATGTAGTTTCGTATTTATCTTGGTTTTCTTTCGCTTCATGCTCCCACACCAGCTTCTGCTCTTTCCCACTTGCTCAGATGTTTCCAAAGCAAGAAAGTACTATATTTTCCTCCAAGAAGAGTGACATTACTTCCCATGATTTGATTTCAAAAGGAAGTTTACAAGAGTTGAAATATTCAGAATTTCCTCAGTAAACGTGAGGTTTTGATGTAGGATTTTGGGAGCTTAAGGCTGGGCTCTGCTTGCCCTGCCCAGAGGCAGGTCTGCCCTTGGGGGTGGGGAGCGGGGGCTGCGGGTGCTGGCCCCTGGCCCTTGCCAGCACGGCTCCCTGGGGCTCCCAGAGGAAGGCTTCTGCGGCATCAGAAGGATGCAAACTGCTCTTTAAATGCTATGCGCAATCACACATATATGTATGATTTATTCAGGATTCAGAGCCTCTTAGGCAGAACTGATGTGGCAAATAAAGAGAAAGACAGGAAAAGCAGATGCTTTACTTGCTCTTTAATACTACTCTCAATCTCTGGCTAATCAAAATCCCTCAATAAACAAGACCAATTTGGTACATACATCTGTTCCATATCCAGCCTATATTGTCAGTGGTGTCTTGCTGAATTCTTTGAGGCTCAGAGCCTTCACCACCTGCAAGATCAGATCCTTGACTGTAACCAGATGGTGGCATTGTAGCATTACAGCAGTTTTATAAAGTTGCCATAATTTCACTTGGGATAATCCAGAAAACTACGAAAAGCAGAGAATGCATTTCAAAGTGGAATAGCTGGAGAATTTTGCACACTGAAAATGACACTGGTGCATCTAGAGTTGAAAGAGGATGCACAAGCAGAGGATTCTTTTAATCACTAACAATAGAAAGTAAAATGTTATATTTAAAGAATAATCGATTTGTTGGAAAATCCAAACAGGCAGCAATAACCCTCTATTTACAATGCATGCACAATCATACTTAATTTATTCATGCATTAAATCTGAAAATGTCAAGTTAGAGAAATAATATAATTTTATTATACTTATCTTTTACATTTTTTTCTACTTTTACTGGGAAAACCATGATATACAGATTGGGGCACGGAAGCATGAAGTGGAAACATAATAATTCTAAACCTGACTCTACCATGTTATTTCACTGTCATTTCCTATAAGTTATTAACCTCTGCTTCATTCTCTTCAGTTCTGAAGAAAAGGAGATAATGATGCTGTAATGGCTTCAACACTGAAAGGACTAATTAGTTAATATCTGTAAAATATGTTGAAAAATGCTGTGTGCTAACAACATTTTAACATGTTGTTCACAAATTAGTGTTACAGGGAAATGACAGTTAACCCGTTCTCCAAACCAGCTATGTTTTGTGGTTCCTCAGTACTTGCATGTGGTTAGCGTTATGCTTGCACCAGCTGCTTTTACATTTGTACCCGGAGGCCAGCGCTCAGACCCTGCTCTGCCCAGTTCAGACCCATGGCTCTAATTTATTCTCAGAATAATATTTTCACCACCAGCCTTTCTTTTTTACTGTGCTTTCAGCCTGATGAGACCTGAAAACATACTACAAATCTCCAAACTCAGTGTGCAGAGAGAAAGCCATTTTTTCAGGTCTTAGAGTATATATGGGTCTAAATCCAGCAAAGCCACACAGCAAACTGCGGGCTAGGCACTGATGTCACCACTTGTGTGGAGTGGTGTCTTTCCTCAGACAATTTTCTCTGAATGTTTTCTAAACAATAATTAAACCTTAGCCATACTGCATGAAGAAGTCACAGTTTGCCAGCTCATAGAGATTTTGTGAATGGTGCGATTTTGCACAGGTGCTTGATAAGAGAAGAAACTTTACCTCTCCTGCTCAGCTACAGTCCTACCTGTCCTCCATCCTTGATTGCCTGCACCACTTGTCTATTTCATGGCAGTCGAGCAGCCAATCAAGGATGCTCAAAATCAGGTAGTACCTTGGAGGGAAAGAAGGAAAATGTAGGAGGGAAGTACTAGAAAAAGCCCAGCAGTTTTGAGCAGCTCAGCCTGCTAACTGACACTAACTCTTTATGAAGTGCCCAGATGCCAATGGGAAGATGGAGAAACCTCTGTTGTCAGCCTCTGAAAGCTGGGGAGACAGCATCGTGGAAGAGTGGAACTGAACTGAGAAAAGGGAATAACTGAGATGGAGGCTGAAGGGACAGGGCTGATTTTGAGCTTGTGATGTCCTAGAATTAAGGACAAGACCTGCTGTGACACCAAGGACTCAGATCTGCTGTCTCAATAAGTCTATGAGAGAGGACAACAAAAGTTTTTACTTGCTCACAGGGTACAGTCAGGGTGGACAGGAACAAAAGGAAAAATGAGGAAATGCAAAATTGTATGAAGTGAGATGAACTTCTAACTGAAGCTACTGATTCTGGAAGGGACCATCTTTTCATCATCACCCCTTTTACTTGTGCTTATTTGTATAGGAGTTTAATGTAGTTGTTAGGTGTACCTTTACTGTAGTTAGCTTGAATTTACTTACAACGAAATAGTTCCTCTCAAGTAAAATTAGTCTGAGTGAATCCAGTGTGAAATACCACCCATCTTCATAGTGGGACTACAGCCACTAGTGTATGGAGCCTCTGAGACCTGCAGGGTAAATCCCACAGCTTTTTTCGGATGCCATATGCTGAGTTGCTCTATAGGTTATTTCCCTGTGCCCCGTGGCTCTGACTTGTACAGCCAACCCGAGTTTGCATGTTTGTGGTGGGTTGACCCTGGCTGGATGCCAGGTGCCCACCAAAGCCACTCTATCACTTTACCTCCTCAGCTGGACAGGGGAGGGAAAATATAATGAAAAGCTCATGGGTTGAGGTAAGGGGAGGGAGAGATCACTCACCAATTACCATCATGGGCAAACCAGACTCAACTTGGGGAAATTAGCTTAATTTATTACCAATCAAATCAGAGTAGGATAATGAGAAATAAAACCTAAATCTTATAAAACACCTTCCCCTCACCCCTCCCTTCTTCCCGGGCTTAACTTACTCCTGATTTGCTCTACCTCCTCCCCTCCAGCAGCACAGGGGGATGGGGAATGGGTGTTGTGGTCAGTTCATCACACATTGTCTCTGCCTCTCTTTCCTCCTCAGGAGAGGACTCCTCACACTCTTCTCCTGCTCCAGCATGGGGTCCCTCCCACAGGAGACAGTCCTCCATGAACTTCTCCAATGTGAGTCCTTCCCATGGGCTGCAGTTCTTCACGAACTTCTCCAGCATGGATCCCTTCCATAGGGTGCAGTGCTTCAGGAAGAGACCGCTCCAGTGTGGTTCCCCTGCAGGGTCACAAGTCCTGCCAGCAAACCTGCTCCAGCGCGGGCTTCTCTCTCTCTGTGGCTCCATAGGTCCTGCCAGGAGCCTGCTCCAGTGAGGGCTTCCCACAGGGTCACAGCCTCCTTTGGACATCCACCTGCTTCGGTGTGGGGTCCTCCACAGACTGCAGGTGGATATCTGCTCCACTGTTAACCTCCATGGGCTGCAGGGGGACAGCCTGCCTCACCATGGTCTTCACCATGGGCTGCAGGGGAATCTCTGCCCCAGTGCCTGGAGCACCTTCTCCCCCTCCTTCTTCACTGACCTTGGCGTCTGCAGAGTTGTTCCTCTCACATATTCTCACTCCTTTCTCTGGCTGCAGTTGAGTGGATATTTTTCCCCCTTCTTAAATATGCTATCACAGAGGTGCTACCACCATCACTGACTGGCTCTGCCTTGGCCAGCGGTAGGTCTTGGAGCTGGCTGGCATTGGCTCTATTGGACACAGGGGAAGCTTCTAGCAGCTTCTCACAGAAGCCACCCCTATAGCCCTCCCCGCTACCAAATGCTTACCATGCAAACCCAGTACAATGTTGAATGTGGGGTTTCACTAAAAAACAATCACGCAGAAATAACCTCTTAAAGATCTGGCATGTTCTCGTGAGTTTTAGCTCATACCCTCCATGGAGAGCAAGCTTGTGTTAAACACGTTACCTCGCCAAACTAAGACATTTACTGCGTGGAAGAAACATGACACAGGGACTACTATAACTCAAGATAACTTTGAAGTGAAGACAGTCCACAGAAATGGTGATTTTGGCCAGAATCACATTGTAAGGAATTGTGACAGACCTGGCTACAAAAACTGGTAGATTTGGCCCTAGCTTCTTGCTTTAACTGGAATACAACAGCATTTCCCTCATAAATCATCCTAAAATAAATAGGGGAGAAAAAAAAAAGGGCCGTTTTTCCATCACTTTAGCGAAAGAAGGGGTTAGCATATGGCCTGAGTTTTGCCATTGATTTCAACAGCAGCCCATTGAGCCTATATTATATCTGGACCTGAAAGCTCACCACTTGTTCAGCTTTTTGTCTCTTGTGTTGTTGGTGCAGGACGTTGTTACGTGATGTGAAGGCGTAGACGAGGACCCAGGTGTTGCTTCTGACTAAAAGCCTCTCTGCTGGAACTTCCTGACTCATTTCCCTGATTACAAAGACAGCAGGTGTCAAACACATCAGAAAAAGAACAAAGGACATTATCTATCCATACTTAATTAAAGGCAGAAATGCACTCAAGCCTGGCTGGCTGAACCAGAAGGCCATGAGGGTGATAGTGTTTTAATTTATTTTAACTGTGCAGGAAGAAATTTAAGATGATTGCTGAGAATAGTGTAATTAAAGTATAGAATTATTTTCCGATTTTTTTGTTTGCTCCTGTTTCGATATTTTAGAAAAGGATTATATTTGGATTTCCTTACAGTTACTTTATTTTTATAAGTACTTTTTGTGAATACAGCACATAACATACATTTAAAATATACAAAGTAGTCTGATAAATATGCAGTCTTATATCATCTCAGCTTTAGTTTAAATGTCATTGAAGGAACAGGCTTTCAACTCCATCATCTTCAGTGGTTACATTATAGGATTTTTTTAGCAGTTTAAATTTTCTATTATATGAATCCTATCTATTCATCAAGTAAAAATGTGGCTCACATATCTTATGGTTCACCTTGCTACTATATGTTCTACATGAATTCAGTCACCCTTTCAGTTCTGTAAAGATTTTCAGTATAAAGGATTAGGAAAAGAGATGTAATCTCTGTTTATGAAAAGCACTTGGATACATTCCAATGGAAATGACTGTCATGTGTTATTGGCTTAACCATATAATAGTTGTGGTGGAATATCAGTGATTTTCATATCTAGCTTGTAAAATTTACACAAATTATTTTACAACAAAAACAGAACTATGCCTGCCCTAGAAACATTCTGGAAAGTATATAGTTGTAGTGTATTCATATTATTTTATGCATCAGTGCCATTAAAAGAATTAAGATCACTGTATATTGCAGTGTATGTCATTTTCCAGTAAATAGTTCAGAACCCTTATATTAGAGAAAGCTTTTATAATATTAAGTAAAAAATAAAGCTTCTGCTAAACAGTAGGGGTTTAGTGGGGGAGCAAGGGGAGATATTGTTGCAATAAGGCTAGCTAAATAATGTGAACTGACTAGTCAAAGGCCTAGCATTACCTGAGGTTTTAAGATGCTTTGAAAACAACAATTTCCTTATAAATACAACTGCTTAGTTTTTAGATTCATTACTTCACTAGGTTTGTAATTGTCACCTGTAAAAGTCACAGTCTAACATCCTGATTCAAACTTCAGTGACCATGCTGGAATCTTGACCGGCTTTGAATCAAATTCCAATGTTCTGATATGAATTAATGAAAATATTTCAAGTGTATCCTTAAAAAACATGGTTATATCAAATCCTAGTAATTTATAAGGGACTCAAACACTTGCTGAGCTTATTTCCAAAATTAAACCTTAACTCACAGTTATCCCAAGTGATATTTTACAGCATCCTCAATGAAAGCTTTGCAGTTAGATTCTGCTACTGTCAGTTAACATGCAAATCCCAAAGCTTTCCAAGAGTTGGTATAGATTTCATTTGCCTGGTCTTCTAAGTTTAGTAAGCAGTTGTAGTTATGATGTATCAGAAATATTTTTCATTGTACCTCACCGTCACTTATGGGAATAACTAGGACGAAAAAAATAGACTTGTCACTGAAGTAGTTAGGTGTGACATAGAGAATACTGCTACAGAATTTCATTTACTTGTAATAATGTTATGCTTAAAGATTTTTTTTTTTAAGATGAGAAAAACACTAACAGCACTTATGTCCTGTTTTCAGCAAATTTAAACAGCTGGGCTATTTCTCAATATTGAACATTTAAAAAAAAACCCACCGGATTTCTAGAACATGTGCCTGAAGTAGAAAAAGTTAATGTAGACCACAGAGCATTGTTCTTGTGTATGTCTCTAATAGTAAAATTTCTGGGTTTGTATTGTTTGCTCTCACCATTTAAAGTCCTTGATCCAGGGCTTAAAACACTTAAATGGTGATGCACACTTCTTTTTTGAGTTTGTCATGATGTTAAGTGCAAAGTGGGCAAATAAATAACAGCAACAGATTGCGCTACTGATTGAAAGTTACTGGTATCCATGTTATAATAATCAAATAAAACCTTAATAATCTACATGTCAAAATAGCAGCGCAGATTGCACAGAGAAAGAAAGTGAATGCTGTTCCTCAGAGCATGGATGAGAAAAGCAAAACAAAGTGTTATACTTCTATTCAGAATAGAAAAGCTGCGTGAAACTGCAATGGAGAAAATGTTTGAGTTGCCCCTCACTTGGAATAAATTTCATTCCTCTGATACTTTAGCTGAAGGAAAAAAGTGACCACGGTTATTAAAAAAAAAACCCAAGCCCCAACAGATTCCCAAAATATAGTTCTAGATGAACAGTGTGAGACCAGTAAGGTGATAAACAGCGTGCATTAAGCTATACCAATATAAAGGTTGTGACTAAATTTTCCCACTAGGGTGCCTGTGACTGGGCAGCTGAAAACATATCTAACTTAATCTCTCAGGCCACAGTTGGGCCAAGTTCTTCAGTACATGCTGAATCAATTCCTATTCAGGAAGACCCTATGCACAAGACTAAATTTAAGCATGCATTTAAATCCCATTGATCTCAATGGGATTTAAGCACAGACCTAATATTAAACATCTGTTTAAATATTCTCTCAAATAGGGACATTTTTCCTAATGGGGACTCAAGTTCAAAACTATTAGTTTTGTGTGTTCCTTTAATTCTTTTGAATTCAAGAGACAAATAAGGAATTTTCCTTATGTAGAGTGTTTTATGATCACATTATATCATAGTCTGTTCCAATAAATAACAGTTTAACTGTTTTCCATTCAGCAGTTAAAATGCTTGGTTGTGTGAAGTTGAGCAGGACCCTGGAAAGTAGTTGTGGAAGCGTGGCTGCCAGCCACATGATTGATGCTTTCCAGTGCATGCCTGTTCTCAGATCTGCATTTCTGCAAGGAAAAATGTCTATATTATAAAACTTTGTAAGTGGGTTTCACCTCAGTCACCTTTAGTTGTTGAAAGCTGTATGAAAAGGCTCAATGGGTCACCCTACGCTCCTTTTGTAACAAACGGAGAGACGTGGCTATCCTTGGAGGTCGATTCACCTGAGTTGTCTTAGATAAGTATTTTTGAGGTAATAAATTGTCACTGGGAGGTGGAGGGCATTTAGCTATTTTTCTCTGGAAACTGCAGGGGAATGTAAGGTGATGCATTTAGACACCCACTCCTCAGATGACTAAGTAGAGTCAGATGACTCCCACTTCATGTGCATATACGTATATTCACACAACATTGTGCATTTGACATGGTCATTAACTTTGCAATGTCAAAGTAAGAGAATTTTTTTTTTTAATTAAATATATATGTGAAACATCTGTCTGGCTTTAATTTCCTTGATTATTACATGTTGCTAAAATGCCAAATGCTGGGAATATTTATAAACTAACTGCATTCATTAAGTGCATGTAGAGAAATATTTTCTTCTGGTCAGTTATAACTTGACTTCTGTTGAAATGCAAAGGTTTTTGCCTTGATTTTTATTTTTTCCCTGAAATGTTTTGAAAAATAAGGTGGTTTTTTTTTTTTTTTTCATTGACCAATCTTATCTAGGACTGGGCTTAGAAAACTGGGCCCAGATCCAGATCTAAGCTGGGTCCTGCTATTTTGCTGTCTACTCACTGAAACTGTTGGTGCTCAAGTGCTGCAAAGTACACACTCCTAAATATTGTAGGGAGAAGGGAATGGTGAGAGTGTGCCACTAAGGTGAACAGGTAGGTGTGCACTTCTAGCTGTTCATCATCCTTTACCTACTAGTCTTACATTAATCTTCCCTCTCTCGCCTTGTCCTGATCAAAATCAGAGCACAGAGTACTACTTGTACATTCTCTGATCCATTATAAAGATATGACAATTTCTTGTAGGAGTCTTGCAGTCTAAAGGTGATAAATATATTTACTTTCCCTAAAGGAATCAATTAATCACAGAAGTCAGAGATCAGTGAATCTATTTTCCTCACTCTTGCAAGCATGGACTATATTCACTCATAACCAATCCCACAATAAATTTTAGCCAGAAGCTCAAGAAGTAGGTAAACATTGACACATTTGGCAGACAGCAGAATAGTTTGGTCTTTTAATGTTGACAGTCTTTCAATTAAACACTGTCATTGTCTTAGGGGAATTAACTTTAATACAAGAAAATTATGAGAAATATAAAGCTTCCTCAAGTTAAGTTTTGGCTAATCAAAGAGCATCATGCAGGCTATATTTAAAACCAAGCCATTTTGATGTTGCCTTTCCAGTATATATATTTAATCTGTATTTTCTGCATTGAGTTTAGATACATTCCTTAAAAACAGTGTGCTCCTTTATATCTTTGTATCCCTACCTATATAAGTATTAAATGAAACCAGATTCCCTTTGATTTTAAGAACAAGTACATCGGTTTACTTGAGCAATGCATAATGATGTGTTACTTTTTTTGGTGATGGATTGCCACCTGGCCCTTTCTGGCAGAGTATTGCATTCTCCACTCCTAAGAGTTAAAATGTATTTTCCATTTTAAATAGCTTCCATTATACTGGAATATGTAAGGAGTATGGAGGCACCATACAGGAGTATGTAAGACCAAGGCTCCAGATAAACAATCTGTACTTATTGTCACAAAAAGGTGGTAAAATATAACCGAAAGAGAGAAAAGAAAGAAACATGCATTTGTGAACAGTACATGGAAAGAAAGAGTAAACTAAGATTAGCAATGGGAGATACTGTTCCTTAATGCATGCAGGCATGATCCTGGAAATTCATGGTAAAATGTAGCTGAGCAGTTTTATGACCAGCAATAATAGATGTCTGAAATCAGCGCTTTAATGATGCTGCTGAATTTGACTGAAATAAGATAATGTTTGTTTGCCATTAGAACACTGGGCTGGTGGTTCCTGCAATTCTCTTCTCACATGAACTGCCTTCCGCAGGAGAATCTTGCCTTCACAGAAATAAAACAGGGGTTTGTTTTCAGGATTAAGCTCCCATTTTGTCTGTTAAGTCTTAATTTTTGTGTGTCAAACACACTACTGAAAGTTCTCATTGACAGACTAGTCAGTGCACTGCTAGACCCTATATGCTTTTCTGACCCCAATATAGGCAATTCTGAAGCTATCTTTGTCATGTGGGATTAAGCCCAGGTTTTTCACATACTGGTAGGTTGGCAGGACCAGGTAAGTTTTGCAATATCACTTCTATTGATATTGCTTCAACTACAATACCAACTTTTCCGGACAGCAACTCGTGAGTTCCTTGACTGCAGGTAGGTGCAACAGCTGAAAGCAAGATGTAGCAGCTCTCCTTGGAAAGAGGAACTGATGTATTTTCCCACATATCTATATATAAGAATTTTTTTAAGGCTTGATTCTCACATGCCAAGCCCTGGGTTTTCTTGCAGCAAGGCAATTTTGTAATTCTAAAGCTTTGCACAGTTCAAAGAAATATTCCTGGGAAGTAGGCAAGCTATGATATGTTTCTCACAGATGTATGTGTCTGACTTTCCCTGACCCCATTGTATTGGCATCCCATCACCCAGAGCTGAGAGCTGGGAGGGGATGAATTGTTCCCAGCCAGGTCTGGCAAATGCTGCACTGACTCTGTGGCAATTCCAGCATGTCTTTAGCAACAAAGGCTGATGTCTAATAAACCAAGAGAGCTGAGACAGGGTTATGTGTAAAAACAGGCACTTTTATATCTTATGAAAAGTGTGAAAGAGTGGAGAAGTATGTGAGACATAACTAACAAGACTGCAGCTGTGGAGGAAACAGACTTCCTGGTATGGAATGACATCTTTTCTTACTGGGGACTGAACCTGTTTCATATGAAAGTGTTACTCCTTGAGTGCTTGGAACAGCAATGAATCTTTGTGGCATAACATCAAACACGTTCGTATTCTCATTTTCTGACTGTTGACACATAGTAAACAGTATGTGGCCAGAAAAAGCCGAGGTCAACTACACAATTAGATGCTACCACATATAAATATCCTAGGTAAGGGTTTATGGATATCATTGTAAATGATAAAAAATATTTTGTTCTGGATCATCCCCTTTTAGTTAAAGCACTTTAATAAGGTGTCCAATATAACTATCTAATTGAGCTATGTTTTTTCCCTAACATGACCAAGGAAGTGTTCTTTACAGAGAGTTTGGCTGAAACACCTCCAAGAACCATAGTGTAGTTCTTACAATCTCTAGATTCTTTTGCGTCTGCTTCTACAGCTTCTCTTGTGAAAATTTTAAAGAATTTTAAATTAGAAAAGTCTTTTATGCTTTCTTTTAAACATCTCAGACAATTCACAAATCCCACAGTTCTTGCAGATCCCTGATCCAAAGAGGGAAAGGCTAGACCCTGTCAATAAGATGATGAAAATTTAGCTCTGGCAATCCTCTCCACTCCAGTAATTACTTGCTGAAGTTAATCTCTTCCTCCCTGTTGCCCTCAGGAAAAAAGAAGCACAGACACAAACCCCAGACCCAGTGACAACACCCTTCCCCTCCGGACAGATAATATGTATGAATATCAAAATTAAAAGCAACTGGGAAGTATTCTTTATTCTGGACTTTTTCAGGTAACCTTGGCAACAACTATTCCTTCTGATTTCACCTATAAAATCGACAACAAATATTAAGTTGCCCAATGTAATTAAAACTTCTGATGGAACTTGCCAGCTGAGCATGAAAATGTTTCAACAGTTTAGTAGTAATCGGATATTTTTAACCACAAATACTTGAGGGTTTTATTTAGTTTCAAAAATAAGTACTTACAAAATACAGAGACATGTTTTCAAGTTTGGTTATTTGATATATAGTGTTGTGTTCAGTTAGTACAATTAGTTCCAGTATCCCTTCTGAGAAGAAAGTATTGACAATGTATTTGAAATAACATCTCTGCCTAAGCAAGCTGATAGCGGGACTGCCATGCCGTTTTATGCAAAGAATCTGAAAAATATAATCTTAAATGGAGGAAGCAATAATGTTGTGTAGAGGCATTCTAAGTAGCTGGTTTAGGCTGCCGATTACTGTGGATGCTAATTTTGCAGTGCTGCCAGGATTTTATGTTAATGTTATTGAACAAAAGGCTAAAGTATTTTTTAATTTAAAACTACTGAACTATAAAATTGAACTATTAGACTTTCCATGGGTTTAAGTGGACAAAGAGAATATTATGTCAAAGGCTCAATTCAGTCACCTTCAAGCCATTACACCTTTTGAAATTTGAAGCAGTAAGTTGCTGCGGTCTATTATTTTAGGCTGAAGTCCTCCCATGGTTCCTACTACTACCCTTAAATAAACTTTATTCTTCACTGCATTCAATGCCAAATATTAGCATAGAGAACTTCAAATGAATCTGTCCCCTTCTTCTCTCAGCCTGCTCAAAGAACTTGTTTCAGGGTAGCCTAATCACATGAAAATGGAGAACTTGGCCACTGACTTTAACCTTGCATAACCTTGCAATTCTCCACACCTTAGCAAGCACAGGATTATAGCGCAGGGTGGGACAGGCTGCTGACACCCTGTCCTCTTTCTTGCCCTCTGGGTGGGGAGCAGAACTGGAGCTGCACTACCTGGGCATTTTGGATGTAGGTATTGCTTCTCTTCTCTGCTTATTGTCTACAAAACACACTACGAAGCAGTGAGTGTGCCAGTGACATTATCCTACCTGTGAGCCCGGCTATGAAGTGTGATGGCTTACTGACCTTGTGCTACAACTAGAACAATGTAAGAGGAAGGGAATTTTGATATGACCTGGGGATTGGTGCTGTGCACTTTGCCATGTGATATACTTTGCAATGTGAGCTAAATCTAGGTCTTTTTCAGAGTTTGAGAACTGGTGTTACATCCCCAGGGCAGGAAATTGAGGAGCTCTCAGCAATGAGGGCCAGGGCACAGAAGATGTCTCTAACTTCTGCAGCAGACTCTGAACCACAGTAGCAAATAGAGAGCCCTATTTATGAATTTAGACAAGTGCATGTATGCAGTTTTAAGGAGCTATGGCACACTTGTGGGAGCAAGCTGTGCCTCATTGCACGCATTGCCAGGCACCACCCTTTCCCCTTCTGGCAGAACTGAGCCATCAGGTACATTAAGTGATTTTTCTGGCCTTTACATGTGTCAGAATTTAGAGACTGTAGCTGCAACAAGAAAGATATATATACATATAAATTTTTAAGAGCCTATCATCTCATTTGCTGCTGCACAGTAAGTTTAAAAAGAGACCTAGACAGATTGCAATGCAGTCATGTGTGAAGATGGGACAGCGGACTGGATCAATGCTTTAATCAAAATGTTTGAGGCTTTTATTGCATTCCAGTGGAGGAAAAATGCTTTTAAGCACCATGTGTTCAACACTTGCAACCAAATAGCAGATGAAATATTTGATTCATTTGCAGCAGACCTTTGGTTACTTTCCAGAAAATGCTTGACTGTTTTTTTGATGAAATCACTGCTAAAGTTGTTGTTGAGGACATATTGTGGTACAGGCTGAATGTTATTCCTACTGCAGTTTTGTACATTTTCTCCTCTTAAGGAAGAGTAGACTAGAAATCTTTTCCTCTTCTAGCGATGTGAGCAGTTAATGTTTGAATTATGTGAAGCCTGGTGTAGGGGATAAAACCTACACGAGACTAACTGGCACAAGCTGGAGAATTTGTGTGTTCTCTAGAGAGAGGCCAGGCTTCTGGATATTTTGGCCAGTGAATCCCGTTCTTCATGTTGTTAGAAAGTGTTTTTCAGTTTTGGCAGAAAAATATCTAACCCTGGCTTTGTATCTATTGCTGACATCAGCAAGAATTAGGTGTAGATGCTGAGTGCTTCATCTGACGAGGACAGGAAACAGTGCATCATCTCGGATCCCTCTGTGAATCCTACCCTGGGCTGCATGATCCTCATAAAAAGGTGGCATCTCTTTTCTTGAGCTGTATGAGCCAGTGCATGACTTGCACGTGATTAATTCTGGGAAAGGAAATAGGGCAAAGTAAAAGTAGGGCAGCAGAAAGTCCACAGTAGATGTGAACTTTAATGATTACACAACAAATCCAGGTAAGAAGAGATCATATGACATGACAAAATTAAACTAGGCTGAACAGCAAGTGAATGTTCGAAGAGTCACCTCCTTTGTCTTAGAATTTCATACGGAAAGCTACATGTGAGTCAAGCAGAAATCAGCTATGGCCATATGTGTCTTATTTTTCTGTGACATGTCTCTGTGAGAGGAGAGATTTTTTTTTTTTTTTTAGAATATATGTGAAACACAGACATATTTTGGTAAGTTTTGTGAGATAATGATTTTGCAACAGCATTTCCTCCTGCACGGTTCCTGGGGCAGAGCTCTGGGAAGGTAATGCTGTACATCCCCCGCTCCTGCCTGGCTTTGGCTCTCTCCCAGCAGGGAAGCCTGCGGCAAGAAGGGACAAAGTGCAGTTCTGCTTGACTGTAGCTGAACATGCAAAATGCCACAGATCTATTCAGAGGTAAAATGTGACATACTGATACCTGAAGAATCTGCTCTTCTCTCCTATGTCTCTTTAATCCTGTATTCATGGATCTGCATCCCCCCCACCAATTTCTTGGGCAGAGTAGCTGGTAGGGATCAGACATTTGTCACCATTTAATGTATCTTGTAAAGGCACGGAACTGGTAACAGCATATCTTTTCTGCCCTACCTGTGTATCTGTATATAGTGAATATATTTACCTAAGATTTCAGAGCTTACAACAGAAAAACATCTTTGTTGGAACCGTACACATAGGCATAAGATTCAGTAACATTGTACCATGTGGAAGAAGGTGAACGGAGGGACTAAAAAGCATAATGTTACTTCTCTACCAAATAGCAGCAGATGGCAGGGACTAGCAGGTCAAATTAGTTTCCTGTTGGGGGAGAAAAAAAATCAATGATTCAGAGTCTTAGTACTGTCTTATTTCAATTATGTTCTCTGGTTCCCAGAGAGAGTTACTTATACATAACTTGTCGGCCGTCCCTTCTTTCAGGAATCTCACTAATCATGATGAAGCAACTTAGCTCCAAGAATGAGGTTAGAAAGACTATGTCTACCTGAATTGCCTAAGTCATTCTGAAACCGAACTCACCTTGCCTCTATGTGTAAAAATCTCTAAGCTTTCTTACAAACTGAGTTCTGTAGTGAAGCTTTGGCCTTTCACAAATGTTGGGCCCAGGTCCAGATCAGAGTGCTGCCATGCATCCTTCTGTTTCAGGGTATAGTAATTACCTAAGTACTCAGTATCCTAAACATGTGAAAGTCAGGGACACAAACCAAACTGCCCGTAAAAAAAATATTTTCCTCCAACTCTCTATATCCTTTTTTTCACCTATTTAAATGACAAATTCACCACTTCCTATCCATAATTTTTCCAGAGTTGCACTATTTCTAAACCTCTTTATTTGTCTTTTCCTCTCCTCATTGAATTTTGCAGATGTTTTCTTCACCTAGCTTTTCAAAACTAACCCTCATAGTGGAGGCTAAGGAAAGGAAGAAACAATTTCCAGTTCCTCTGCGGAGAAGGTGTGCCTCTGTGGCCAGAGGAGTGCTGCTGATAGAAGGAGCATGCTGTGGAACACAGCCAGGGTGTCATGGATGATGAAATTGCTGAGTGGCTGGAAGGGATAAGTATAAAACCAAGCAGTGTCAGAAGAAAGCTAAGAAGATGATGGCAAGTTTAAATGTTTGAATAATAATTTGAAGTTCACAATGTAGAACAGTCCTGTACACAAAATACAAAATAATGGAAAGCTTTCCTAGCAGAGAGAGTGAGCCACAAGGGTTTGGTAGACTTTGCTCTATAAAGGTGAAGAATGGAACTGAGCTGGGCCATTAAAACACCTGTGTTCAGATGTCTCCATGTGGGTGAGATGTCAAGGTCTCCATTACAGTTAATAGAGATCCAGTCAATACAATCCAGGGAACCTTGAGAGCAATTCGGCTGACTGGCTGACCTCTTGGTTTCTGTTTTAGAGTGAGCTGACAGTGTAGACTAAATCTCAGTTAACTAAAATGGATCTCATTCTGGATGCCCAGTCTAAGCTATCACCTGAGCTCTCTTTGCTATCAACAGAGAGCAATCAGTCTTGCAGGAGAACTCTCTCATTCCTAAAGTAGGCTGTTGCCCCCTATTTTAGTCTATCTGTTTCAGCCTAAAGGCTTGATTCTGTTGCTCGCCCACAGGCATTCAGTGCCATTTGAGATACCTAAAACTATCTTGTCTGGTTGCCAGCCATCACACCAGAAAGGCACAGGTCTTCTATAGTTACTGTGTCATATCTGCCAGATCTAGGCATTTCAAATGGGACTAAATACCTATGTGTAGACAATGGAACTGAGCTTGAAGATCTAATTTTAAATTGTTAATTGAAGTGACCCTCATCCTAACTCCTCACAATTTGTTTCATGACATGGATATTGGAATTATACAGCACTGATGCTTCCTGATAAAAATGTCACTGATTGACTGCTTATTTTATCTCTGTGCATATCAACTAAGAAAAAAAATAACCTTATGTCATAACTAGAGAGATCACTCCTCCAGAAGATGGTTTATAACAGGTAGTATGGTATAGACACAAGTTTGGCATAGCTGAAAACAGTTACTGATCTCAACTTTATGGTAGGTTTGTGTAAATGCAGTACATAGAGTGAAAGCAAAGTTACTATTTGCAAAAGTGTCTCAAGAAAACACTCAAAACAATGTTTCTTCAAAGGTTGTAATAAATATACTCAGAAAAAGAACTTGTTTCGATTTGTTATATACTTGCTGATCTTGTTATAAAAACAATAGATGCAGAAGCGTTAAGTGAAAATACTATAGTGTGCTCAGATTGCATTTTGTGTAGACAGCATACTGGAGTATGCAGCAAAAAATGACTCCCTGAGAATCTGTGTGCATCCATGTTCTAGAACACCCCTTGGTTTTAGCAATGAAATAAATGAAAAAGTTTGGTTTCAGTGTGTTAGAAAAAGATATTGCAAAATGATGAAAATAAAGGAAAAGCGAGCATGGTGTTTTAAATAGAAAGTAATTGTATGGCAACTTTAAAATGACCGGCTCACTCATGAAATTGAAAACCTCAGATCAGTACTGGGCATAGTACAGGGAATTGTAGAGTATTTTTCTTAGTATCGGTTAGTTGGGGAGAAAAAAGCCCAGTTTTAATGGAAAAGACTAATGCCACTACCTTAGTGTTTTAGGTGTTGAAAGTCTTGACACTGGCAATGGATCATGTTCATAATGACATTCTTCAGACATGGTGGTACTCAGAGCAGAAGTTCTCATCAAAGAAATGAAAAAACCCCTCACTTGCATCAGACAGAAAATACGAATTTCCTTAATAAGTTAGTTTGCTCTGGGCCAAGGAGGGCTTAAGGACATCAGTCTGCCTGCTGTTCCATATTAGTATTTTATCATATTATTGTGCCTGCAACATAACTAATTTATTTGGCAGAGATATACTACTATTTTTCCCCACCAGATATCTGAGAGAATAAAAATAAAGGTGTTTGAGGGGGCTTCTCTGTGACAGTTTCAAATAAAACTACAGCCACTCTAGGTCTAAGAAAGAAATGGATGACAGAGAGAGATAAGCAAATTAAGTTACACGCTATTAGATACTCAGTGCATTGCACATTAGTGGATAATGATTGCAACTAACAGCTGTTCTGAGACCACAAACAGTACAGACTTGCTCCATTTTTGTTTTGTTCTATGAACAGGTCATCAGATATCAGTCTAAACAGTCTATTTGGCTTTAGAAATGACTATGCATTTTCTTATATTTCACAGTGGATGACTTGTAATTAAAAATCATTACTTCTGTTAATGACAATGAAAATAATCTGTATATATATGTTTACTGTCAGCAGAATATAATAAACAATTTTTCTTCAGAATTGGATATTCTACAGAACAAGACCTGATCAAAAGAGAAAAGAAGACTGGTCTTTTTTATTAAACCATAAGTTGGGAATCATCAAAAGATAACACTTGCATGGTAATTGATGTAGGGGTTATGAGACAACAAGCCAAGGTGTTACACAAAAGGTTGAGACATCCGTGTGTGAATTGTATGGCATGTTTTGTTTTCTGTGTTAAAAGAAAACTCCTCCAGAAAGTATTCAGAAAAAATATTTTAAAAGACAAAGGAAAACAGAGACCTAACATGCCTCATTATTATATATTCTATCTTTCTGTCTCTTTGTCCCAGTCTCTTCAATCAGACCGTCACAACATTTTCATAACTTTGTCATTATCATACACAAGTGGAATATCAAAGATGAAAGAAGGGATAGAAATAAGATGACTGCAGAGTATGCATGTCATTTGGTCATGTCAGTAGTTGCTAATTAACTTATCCCATGTATTATCACTGTACAGTATGTGTCATACATACAGCCCGGTGATGAGCTGTTTGTCACATATTCTGTTGAAATTAACTGTGGCATCTTAAACCACAAAATCAACTAGCTTGAGAAGAGAATATTTTGAATAATTAGTTCCTTCCACCATTTCAATTACTTACATGTGCTGATAGCTGCCCGAAATACTACAAGCCACATCCTATACAGCTTGCTTGTTCTCAGTGCTTCTCTCAGTTCTGCCCCCCACAACAACATATCAATATATTGAATATGGATCTCTTGTACTGACCAGGTTCTCCTTTACTGATTTTTTTAAAATGTGCATACTTTTCAGTAAGCCTTGGAGTGTTTGCTCTCTGCTGTCTCCTGAACAAGGAATGTCTGAGACTGTATGGACTTATTTTCTTTTGTCTGAAGAGATCATGAAAATAGAGAGATTTAAAGTTTATTAAATTATAAAATGGGAATTTCTTAAAAGAATAGTGAGGGAGTTTATAGTGTCAATTGAATTGAATAACCTGTTCCTTACTGACACAATCAAAACAGTATGGAGTTCTCAGAAATATAGACCCACCTAATCCTTCTTACGAAGACCCTACTGGCAAAATAATTGGGCTTTTAAAACTACTATGAAAAGGATAGTTGTCTTTACATGAACGATAACCTCTTAAAATATCACTGTGTTTATACTCCATGTGGTTGTGCCTGAGGAGGGAGCAGAGAGTCATGTACCGGGACTCCTGACTCTGTATGCATCCAGAGCTCTGGCAAGCACATTTGTGACTTTCCATCTAGCACCTCATCACATGTGATTAAAACTGAACAAAACATTTCTGATGATGTTTCTGTCGGGCAATGCTAGCTCTGTAGAATGAAAAAAATTTGGTAAACTGTGCCAATCTCTGAGAGGGGTCAGTAGCTGGGAACGAGGACCTGGCGGCCCAGGGGTCTCCACCTCCCCAGCAGCTGCGGTGCCAAAGGCCCACCCAGGCAGCCACAAGCATGTGTTGGATTTTCCCAAACTGTAATTTTTAAAGTTCCTGTTACGTATCCAATTCCTATATATTTTGCTCTTTGATTTTTTTTTTTTTTTTTTAAATTTTCTCTGGATATGCCTGCACGGATTGAAGTTGTGGAGTTGCTGGGTTTAAAAGGAGAGTTTGCACACAGCTGCCACTGAGTTGTGCATGTACAGTGATGGAGAGTCTGTGAAAACCTGTCACATCAGGAACTGCAGCTCTATGGCAATGTTTCAATGTTGGAGTCAAACCAAAAAATGCCTGATACTTCTGAGTCAAAGAATGTCTTAACTTTTCCACTCTATTATAACAAAAAAAAACCACAAAACCACTCACCATTTCACCTTTTTCGTAATGATTCTCTCTGAGAAAAACATTAATATCAGAATTTTTCCAAAAGGATGGAGATTCTTTTTTTCCCCTATTAACTTGACTTTTTCTGCCTCAAAAATGTAGGAAGGATAGTCTAAAGATGTGAACACGCAGGTAGTAAATAATGAGCGAAATTCCCCCCTGCTGCTAAAATCCTGTCAGGAGAATTTTAGCGGTGTGGGGATGAGTTCAGAGGGGAGATGCTGCTGGGACAGCCATGCATGCGCTGGCCCCTTGCTGTCGGAGTGCTCCTGCGAGCATGACAGTGACAAGATCATTCGTTACCCTTACGGAGAAGTTTTGCTAAGTAGGCTGAGGACAGTTTCTGAGGCAACATCAAATGACTTAGAGGTTAGGATTGAATTACCAGCAGACAAAAAGCCTTAATGAAAGCGATGTTTCTGTTTCCTTTCATGAGTGGGCTGCGACATTGTGGGATCCAGGCTTCCTGACTCTGATTTGCTTCTCACGGTTGACCGAGGGGAGAGCTGGGGGAACTAGAGGATTATCTGATGTAAATGCACGCGTGAGCTGATTATTCAGATTGTATGCCCTCATAATTGGGTTTTCACTTGATACCGGGTGTCACCCAGCTCCCACTGAAGTCAGGGGAAAGACGCCCTTTGAATTCAGCTGCCATTGGATCAGACTCAGGGTGTAGAGCACTGACACCTATTTCAGCCGTCAAAAATTTCAGTCCCTGTCATACAAATGACAGGAGATAAAGCAGGATTTAAAGACTGATAAGGAAATTTAAATATGTTTCAACATTTGCTGCATTTGGAAGCTGAAAATCAGCCAGCAAGTTGATGTGTGTTTTCATATGCTGTACAAGCTTACATTTTTGTTTGTTTTTCACAATAGAACAATAATCAACAGACTGTGGCCTTAGACTTGGGCTCTGACGATTCTTTCCATTTCCACTTTACGACCATGTGGAGCTCTGGCTTTGCACATTTTGTGTTTCATTCTTATCACAGTGTAATTATTCAGATATTGGTCTGAGAACTGACATCAATAATGCATTCTGGCATTCATGATTCTGTGGTTTTGCCTTGTTTCTTCTTTTCCCTTCTATCTAATTTTAATGGTGGTAACATGTGGCCACTGACCCATTGTTCTGGGAACTACATGCAAACACACATGTATATGCACATGTCTAGTTATAAATACATCCTGCAGCAAGCCAATGTATGCACCCAAGGTTTCACAACGAAACTATAGGTGAAGAAGCTGGTGGACACAATGAAAGATGGATGAAGCACAGTGTGACACAATTATTTCCTGTTTTTCACTCCAGTGCTGGGAAAAATGATCTAGCTGTTTTGTTTATAGGCAGGTGTGACATCTTTCAAAGAGGCACAGTACTTCTATCATCTATTGATCAGCAGAAAAATTAGGAAGCCAGTTTACTGAACCCAGAGGCAGGCGTTATGGAGTTTCACACAAAATACTAGAGGCTTAGATTAGGGGAAAGCAGAAATATCAACATACTGATCACCAATATAGCAATAAGTTAAGGTCAAAAGAGTAAATTACACAATAAGATGAACTTCGGCTGTCCTTTGCTGTAAAAGAGAGGAGGGAAAATGAGTAACTAAGATGACATTAGCTCCTAAATTTCTCCTGTAATAGAATTACATTGATAAAACTGTTCTTGTTTCAAAAATGTAGAGGTAGATCCCTGCATAATAAGCTTTCTCAATTTGCATGCAGATTAAATTGACCTATTTGCCCCCCAGGAAGCTGAGAATTTAATCCTCTGTGCACAAAATTTGGGAATTCCTGCTGAATCGAATATAAGGGAGTGACAGTTACATACTGTGGTACTGTGGGGCTTTGGAAGCTCTTCAAAATGCTGTGTACCTTCAAACTACTGCTAGTCCCTTTCACTAAAAGATATATAAATTCATGTTTCTAAGCAAGACATGTCCGTAAGGAAAGAAAGAAGGCAGGTAGGTAATCTGGTGATAAATGTATGGTATGTGTCCTTATTGCATCTGCCTCTGGGGTTCCAAAATGGCCAGTGGCTAAAATTTTTGTGAAAAAGAGTAATTGCCTCAGAGCTATCAACACATTTGCTTTTATTTCCTTAACTTCATTAACTTGCAACTGCCATGTCTTTATGGTTAAGTTTATCACTCTCTCTTTAATACTGTGAATTGTCAACTACACAGAAATTGTGGAAACTTCATCTCCAAGCAATCTTTGGGAGAAGGAAAATAGTTTAGTGGGGAATTAAAAATTAATTTTGTGAAACCAAAAATAAAAAGATATTTGTTTTAAAGAAGGTCTGAATATGGGAGTTGGCTGGAACTGGTAGCACGGATACTATTTTAAGAAATTTCTATTGTATTTTTATTTCTATCTGGAGCAAACTCATAAAGGATTAGAAATATCAGAAGAATTGGATCCCTGCCAGCCGTGAATTTATTAAGAACAACACTTTATTGTGCTCACATAGCTCTCCCTTGGTCTTCTAAATTATATTTAGAGACAGATTGATTTAAAATGCTTTCTTTAGAAACTAATGGTAGGAAGCTTATTTCATTTTGCCAAAAAGTTGTGTGTGTGGGAAGAAGGGGGGAATCTTGTAAAGTACAGAGGCCAATGTATTGTACACAAGGACCACCCTTCAATGAATGAAAAACCAAAACTTTAAAGCCTTTCAGGCCTTTCTTAGACAGGGTATGGAGCTGTCAGCATTGTCAGTACAATTTATTCACACTGTTCAAGTGCTTATGAAAGCCACTGAGCAGCCTGATCTATAAGTGATTGAACAGACAATACTCGAGAGCTTTGAGTACAAATAAAAAGCCACTATTTCAGGCTCCATGCATCACAACTAGTGCTTTCTAGGAACACTGCCAGTCTAAATAAAACACAATCTTGCTGTAATTTTATGCAACACTTGAAAGAAAGACTAAGGCTATGCTGTGCCCTTCATAAATACTTCTCTACCACATTTTTCCATAACCAAGTGATAATTTGACTTGACAATATGCATGCCAGATTTAATTACGCTTTCAGATTCTGCTTTCCATTAACTATTATACTTTCCTTTGTTAGCTGATTATGCTACAGAATTTCACTTTCTAATGCCAGGATTTCCTGATGCCTCATTTACTCAATTGATTTGAAAAAATAACATCTCCTAGCCTAGGTGTTTGATCCATTATGCATGCAGGGAGGATATGTGCTAACCAAGACACATTTCATTCATTGAGCCTGACCTTATGCCTTATACCACAGTATAAAGCTAAAAGTGCAAATGCTCTTCAGGGCTGAAACTAAGACACTAGTGCCCATCCTTATATCTCTGTTGGGTGCTTAGAGCACTCTCACTTGAGGTGAAGCTGGACGGAGCCATGGAGGGCAGTTTTTTAGCCCTCATTAATGTATACTGGGAAAACAACTCCCCCCAATACACATAACTTACTCTTTCTGTGACAACTTTCTGGCCAGGAGAGCCCTACCAGAAAGTTTTTAGTGCGCTGTTCAGAGGATAGTAACCTGGCTGATGACATGTCTGACAGTTAATGAAATTAACGTATTTTGGAAGCTGACCACTGGAATATAGCCACAGCATATGTTATTTTTATTTCAATTGGTAATACAAAGACTTCATTTTTATCCTTAGATACATTTCTAATAAATATAATGGAAGATTTCCTGAGTAGAGGCTGTATGAAGTTCTCAAGATTTTGTTCACTTACATTTCATGGCCAAGCTTTAGAATTTTGTCAGTGTCATATAAATCTCCATTTTCACTGTTAAAGAATAGTGTATCTGAATAATACACTCTTAAGAAAAATATTTTAATTCTAGTATCTTGGGCATTCCAAATTGCCAGGGTCTAACCTGTCATGTATATTCTTACCCAAAACACGGGTTTTCAGAATAAATAGTTTAATCTGTGGAATCATGTATGATCATATGTTGACAAAATCCACATATTTCTTAACTGTTGCTTTTAAAAATAGTTTTAAAACAGGACCTGTTCTTTCCAATTGCAATCCCCAGTCTTAAAAAATGATGGTACTGGTTTAAAAATTATGAGCTGAAAACATAAACAAATTGCAGGCTCATTTTATTTAACTTTTGTGTTTTGAGCATTTAAGATTCATATTTTCAAGCTTTTTTTCTGAAACCGCAAGTGTGGATGATTCATTTTATTTTAACAGAACAAAGATGAGAAGAGATAGCCATAATAACATGACTCCAGGAGGAGAAAACAACAATTCTCATGAGGCTAAGATATAATCATGAAAATTTGCACTGTTGGATTCTCCAAAAAGTCTGCTTTTTATTATGATGCTGAAATAAAATTATTTAACTGTAGCAGGAATGTAGTTTTCTTTGTAAACCAGATTAAGCTGAAATTGGCTTCCATTAAAGTAAGCAATGAACATCAAGACTTACTGACATGAGAGTTAATATTTTTCTGAGGTAAAGCCAAAGTCTACATTTATTTTGAAGGGCACTAAATCTTCAGTTTTCCACAACATTAAGTCAGTAAATGTCATGTATTAATTTCTTTTATTTATCTTATTACCACAAATGCTAACTAAAAAGAAAATATATCACATAATGGAATCAGGTATTGAAGTACTTCACACACATTCAGCAACAATGAAGTAAATAGATGGGCTTTGAACCAACTAAACAAAAATCTGATTCTGCTGTACAAATTTCCACATAATGGAGCCAGATTTTCTCCACTGGTGCTTCCTGAGCTTGATAGCTGTTATCTATCAGTGAAAATGCATTTCTTTATGTTAACTGTTGTGCAGTGCTGATGACAGGATATTTCTCAGGTCGCCAGGAACTGAGCTTGCATGCTGCGATGATCAGTAACACCTTGTGTACGCCAAGAGGAAGGCAACGCAGCCTGTGCAGGGCTGTAATGACGATTCCCAGATGCAACTGCTGCAGGAGAGGTTGTATTCTTCATTCTTTGAACTTTCTGATTGCATAGTAGGGGAAGGTTTTTTTTTCAACTTCATCCCTGACCTGAATCAGAGACATGCAACATCTCAACTCTGATGCTTAAGATGTACAACTGCCAGCCTTCAGCCCTCTGGCCTTTATAGCAGCCTCCTTCACACTTCTCTAACCTAACACACCTTCAAGGACCAGGCTTCTGTGCTGCATTTTCCTCCACTTTCTTTTCCCAAAACAGGCAGATAATTTTAGTCCAGTTTTAATTACAAAATTACATATATTTAGTTCATAAAAAATGTAAAACATCCCCTTTTTGACATTTCTTTTTCCAAAATAGATTCACTGAAAATGGCAATCAGTCATCCTTAATTCCACAGACTGTGACAGCAAAAATGCTTGCTAGCTTCTGTTCCCTGTGCTTTTGCATGTAAAAATAGGGCAAGCAGAGATGGTGAGATCCATCAGTGCCTGCAATACGCACCCAAACTCCCATTTTAGTCAGTGGAGATCCAGGCAGTATATCAAGTAGAATCCAGACTATAATTCTTAGGTTACAATGGATATTTAAAATTGGTCTAAAATGTGCCCATTATTCTCACTGCTTGTAAAGGGAGTCTGGAATAGCTGGATTGTTTCGGAAGCCAATGTGTCTGCAGTTAGATATATGAAGTCAGTTGAGGTGAATCCCATTCTAGGTCTTCCCATTCTCAGTCTCTTTTGTTATGGTTTGAGTCTGGTCTTCTTCTGAGCAGCTGAACTAAGTTGCCCATTAGCTGAGCTAATATCAACCTGGCATGGCTGGGCTAGGACACTAGCTGGTCTTCTGTATTGTCTAGTATTCTCCTGTTAAAATAAGATTTCTCATGCATTCATTTTTGTTTAAGATTGACTGAGAAAAAGTCAGTAGAAAAGAAAATCTATTGAATGCCTTCTGAATACAGCCTAATAATGGGCAAACAAATGATTTCTGGTGAAAAATAGCAAACATTGACATGCTAATATCAAAACTTCTCTCCCTCCCCTTTTTAAAAAGAAACTGATTATTTACTGTTGACTTTTTACTGACTTTTTCTTTCCTACAGCATGAAAATAATGGAATAATAGGAGCTATTGTGATATGAAAATATTCAGACTGTATTTTTATGAAAATAAAAACGAGTTCTTTAAAACACTATGAGAAGAAGGAAAAGAATGGGAAATATGACATGGCACAACCTTAGCTTTTATAAGTGGCATTATGTTTCCATTGCAATGAAATTCTTAAAAATCAAAGGACGTTATGGTGATTTCACCTAGTTTATTTGCACACTATTATAGATATCTATAATTTCACTCATTTCCTTACTGTAATTTGCACTACTTATACACTACCTCATAGCTAGGACCAAAATCTGCTTCGCTCTCTTCTTTCTCTCCTCCCTAATGGTGTCAAAAATATAGGCCATCCATAATATAACTCAATGAATTACAGAAACTATGAAGAGTATAGGTAATGAATCTGATAGCAAGTCTTAGACCCTGAACTCTGAAAACAACTGTGTAGTAATATGTAAAGACATGAAGACAAGTCTGATTGATTGATAGACTTCACTGAGGGGGAGATCCTGATGTGATGGAAATTTTGCCATTGATGTCGATGAGTCCGTCTTTGTTAGGGGCATATGGAGGTTTATACAAATGCTAATGGAGGATTACCAGGTTTCACCACTGTTGCAAAAATTGTACATACTGTAAAGGGTTATACTCTGAACTGAAAATGACCTCTGAGCACCTTGCTAAGCAGAATAATGAATGGGTGGGAGGGCTGCATTGCGGGCTTTACTCAAACTACTGATGCTTGAGTAAGATGACTGATGATGTCCTTTTCCTCTCTGGGGCTTGTTACATCTATCTGAACATCTGTCTAAAGCAGTTCTGAGAGGAACACTTTTCTATTCCTGGAAAAAGATGTATGTTTTGCCCCCTAACCATGTGTTTTGTGCTTTGTGGTTGATATCTGTGCAATCCTTCATGTGTGTGTTTCCCTCTTTGTCAAGTAAGTTTCTCCACTACAGCTTAAAATATTTTGAAACCTGGGGGAGTGAGGGAGAATACCATGTATTTCCCATCCTTGAAAATTTGTTTTGGGGAGGTCTAGAAAAAGGAGAAAGAGGTCTGAAGTGAGAAGAAACCTGAGGATAATAAAGAGGCTTAGAGTTATAAAGGATTGCTCAGAAGGGTGGAACTGCACGGGGGGAATTAAGAACTGTGGTGAAAGGAGGATGACATGGGACATTTGTTGGCGTGGGACAATAAAAATGATTTGGAAATCTTTTCTTGCTGACAGTACCAGAGTGGCTTCGAGAGAGGGAGATTTTTAAAACCCCTTCAGCAAGAAGAAAGACCTTAAGATTTTGAACAAGACCCTATTGCCTTTTTTTATTTGTTTGCTTGGGAGTACGCGGATGATTCAAGTAACCTTGGTTGAAAGACTAGACAAAGCAAACCATGAAAGTGCTGAAGCATAACCATAGGAATTTGTCTAATGTCAGTTTTAGATGTTACTCAGGGACTGGCTTAGGGTAAACTGTACTATAGGCTGTACACTTGGGAGGAAGGTTTATTGTTAAAAGGTAATTAAAAACATGCTATCCTCTTAATTAATAAATACCTTTAAGATCATTGAGTCCAACTGTGAACCTATCACTGCCAAGTCTACCACTAAACCATTTCCCTAAGCACCACATCTACATGTCTTTTAAATACCTCCAGGAATGGGGACTCAACCGCTTCCCTGGGAAGCCTGTTCCAATGCTTGACAAGCCTTTTGGTGAAGAAGGTTTTCCTAATATCCAATCTAAATCTCCCCTGGCTCAACTCAAGGCCATTTCCTCTTGTCTTATTGCTTGTTACTTGGGAGAAGAGACTAACCCCCACCTCACTACAACCTCCTTTTAGGTAGTTGTAGAGGGCAATAAGGTTTGCCCTCAGCCTCCTCTTCTCCAGACTAAACATCCCCAGTTCCCTCAGACGCTCCTCATAAGACTTGTTCTCTAGACCCTTCACCAGCCTCATTGCTCTTCTTTGGACACGCTCCAGCACCTCAGTGTCCTTCTTGAAGTGAGGGGCCCAAAACTGAACACAGCATTCGAGGTGCGGCCTCACCAGTGCTGAGTGCAGGGGGACGATCACTTCCCTAGTCCTGTTGGCCACACTATTTCTGATACAAGCCAGGATGCTATTGGCCCTCTTGGCCACCTGGGCACACTGCTGGCTCATATTCAGCTGGCTGTCAATCAACACCCCCAGGTCCTTTTTCACCAGGCAGCTCTCCAACCACTCCGCCCTAAGCCTGTAGCCTTGCATGGGGCTGTTGTGATCCAAGTGCAGGACCCAGCACTCAGCCTTATTGAATCTTGTACAATTGATCTCGGACCATAGATCCAGCCTGTCCAGGTCCCTCTGTAGAACCTTCCTACCCTCAAGCAGAGCAACACTCCTGCCCAACTTGGTGTTGTCTGCAAACTCACTGAGGGTGCACTCGATCCCCTCATCCAGATCATTGATAAAGATATTAAACAGAGCTGGCCCCAATACTGAGAGCTGGCCCCAATACTGAGCCCTGGGAAACACCACTTGTGACCGGTTGCCAACTGGATTTAACTCCATTCACCACAACTCTTTGGGCCCGGCCATCCAGCCACTTTTTTACCCAGCGAAGAGTACGCCCATCCAAGTGATGAGCAGCCAGCTTCTGCAGGAGAATGCTGTGGGAAATGGTGTCAAAGGCTTTACTAAAGTCCAAGTAGACAACATGCACAGCCTTTCTCTCATCCACTAAGCAGGTCACCTTGTCATAGAAGGAGACCAGGTTAGTCAAGCAGGACCTGCCTTTCATAAACCCACGCTGACTGGGCCTGATCATCTGGTTGTCCTGTACGTGCCATGTGATGGCACACAGGATGATCGGCTCCATAACCTTCCCTGGCACCGAGGTCAGACTGACAGGCCTGTAGTTCCCTGGATCCTCCTTCCGACCCTTCTTGTAGAACTTTTTTTTTTTTTCCCCATTTGCTAACCTTCAGTCAACTGGGACCTCTCTGATTAGCCAGGACTGCTGATAAATAATTGAAAGTGGCTTGGTGAGCACTTCTGCTAGCTCCAAGAGAAGACAAAAAAACCCCAAAAACCAAAATGTTGTGGGCAATCATGCAAGTTAATTATTTGGAATAAAAAGAAATGTACTAAAATGGGCATAAGTTAATATGATCAGTCTACTAAGTGATGTGAGGGCTATGGAGGAGCTAAACAGAGAATGGTTATTCACTATTTCTTGTAACATGAAAATATGGAGACTATTCAATGCAATTATAAGCCAGCAAGCCTAAAATAAACAAAAAGTAGCATTTTTTCCCCATAATATGTAATTAAACTGTGGGGCTCGTTGCCACAGCATGTTGTGATAGTCAGAATATAAGCTGATTGAAAAGGGGATTAGGCAAATTCATGGAATAAATCTTGGCCACAATAGTCTGTATGAAACATCCAGCTCAGGAACTCATAAACCTCTGATTTCCAGAAACTGAGAAAGTAAGTGAGCATAAGGAGCATTCACTACCTATCAAGTTTCTGATTAGCTTTACCTGTGCATCTGCCACTGTCTACTGTCAGAAACAGGATATTGGAGTAAACAGATGATTTGATCTTAACTACCATAAAACTCATTAGACATTGAAAACAAAAATGGTAGAATACTTTTCTCAAAACAATAAATTTGTAAATATAGAAACAGAAAACTCTTAGAGATGAAACAAATGTTCTTTTACTTAACAACTGTTTTTCATGAAGAAAATGTTCCAGTAAATGTTACTGACCTGCCAGTATATAATTTTTCCTCCACAGCTGTGGTTAGAAACAGTAAAGCTGAAATAAGTCATGAGTTAAAATATTTTCTATGGATTTATTCTCTGTTGAGAAAAGAGAAACGGATTGCTTATGTCTGGTACAAAAATACTGGTCATGTAAGATGGGTAGCAAAAAAGTGACCATCTGTCACATGTTATTTTAGTGTTAACCTCGGCCTCATAAAATGGGTCCTTCCCAACTCTCCTGTGGCAGTGTAAAGCTATTTCAATTCTATTCACACCCTCTGGGCATCAGCGTGATTTGGAAACCTAATAAAGTAAGTCATCAAAGAACAACCCATGTGTCCAGAATCTGTATTACTACACTACGGGGAACCCAAGCGGTGCTATCCTTTAAGCCATATGTCTTCTAAAGCTCCATTTGAAGACATAGAAATCAATGTGATTTTAGTGGAAAGTACCGAATAAGACTAAGTAAGAAATGGCACACAGGATGCTGACTGTGCACTAAAGTGCTTCTCCCACAGGAGCAGAAACGTACTGGGGAAGCTCCAATGGCTGGTTGCTCCATCTTCTTGAATCAGAGGAATTGGCCTCTGTCCATTATTTCTGTATTCAAGAATGCAAAAGTGAAACAAGGCTTTTCCTCCCCTGCCCCACATTTAAGCTTATTTCTAAGAAGGAGGAAAAAAACCCTGACTTCTGCCCTGCCATGTGAGAGTTAAAAGAGGCTTTGCCCACTATCTGCATAGAATACCTTAGGAAAAGCTGTTAATAAGAAATTTGACTTGTCAAGAAGAGACGTGAAATAATCTTGTGCTGTGGGCAGTAGTCATTTAACATCAACACATAGGCTTAGACTTCCTTGATAGCCGTTGGGACCTAGTCGTTTTAGCCAACTACAACCACTATTTTCATCCTGAAATAGCAGTTTAATAAAGGTTAGATGAACTATATCCTGAAGATGTTCATTTTCCGTCATCAGCTATAATGGGAACATATGATGACTAGCTCCAATGTAGCTGCGTATGCTCTGGATGTGTAAGAATGGTTGAGATGAATTTTATGTGTACTGTTCCCCACCTTCCTGTGTCCACCTCCTGGAGCAGGTGAAAGCCTTCTTGTGTGATTACTTAAGGATTCAACATTAATTTACATAAGAGTCTCTTGCTGAGCATGAACCCAGTCAATAATGAGTGTAAAGATAGGTTTGGGGAAAAAAAGTGAGATGATTCACTGGAATGGGTTGCCCAGAGAGGTGGTAGATGCCCCATCCTTGGAAACATTCAAGGACAGGCTGGATGGGGCTCTGGGCAATCTGATCTAGTTGTAGATGTCCCTGCCAATTGCAGGGGGGATGGACTAGATGACCTTTAAAGGTCCCTTCCATCCCAAAGCATTCTATGATTCTATGATTTTCAGGTGGCCAGCACTCTCCCTTTCTCTGACCATTGCTCACATCTGCTTTCTTTTATCTGTTGGCATTTTATCTAGTGTAGTGTTAAAAATCTTAACATTTGGAAGACCCTTTCTCTTCCTGTGTGCTTCCTCTGCCCCAAGAGCTATAAATAGGAAGACTGCTCATTTCTTTTAAGGTAATACTGAAAAGCCTCCACATCTTTTCACTATGTAGCAAGACTCACCATGTGTCAAGAGGTCCAGATTCACAGGAAGTTCACCTATGACAGTGATCACAGACATATCAATACTTAGACACAGTCCAAGTCTCAAATGAACCTTCAAACTAATTGACTGAGAAATGAGGACAAGCATAGATCAAATTAATAGGTAAATAAGCTACAACATGCCCTTTAATTCAGTACAATTATGAAATAGTCCTCAGAATATTGTTCCACTTTCATTACAAATTCAGCTGTAAATCTTTAATGAAAACATATGCATCCTTCAGATTGACATTATTATATCTGAGTTCTTTGAATACATTCATTTGTATAAAAGATCTAATTCCCAAGGAGAGTGTTTGAGCTCTTTCGTTCTCTTTGTATGGTACACAAACATTTCTGAAGCAATATATTCTCAATTTTCTTCATAAATATTAAAGGCAAATGTGGAGCATAGCTAGAGCTGAGTGAAAATGCAGACTCAGCATTTGTTAGCTTTTGTTTGAACTCTCACAGACTGGCAGGTTTCACAGTGATTAGAGTAGGAGACTGAATGTCCAGATTTATAGGCTCTTTTCAGGAGCATTTTCTAAAATTCTTATGTCTCCTGGGTATAAATAAAATTATGCAGCCTCTCAGGATAGGCAAAATGCAGACAGAAGTAAGCTCTCCTAGTTTATGTCAGCTTTCAACTACAAGAAAACCATGTGAGAGAACCTTAAGATAGTGCTGAGTTTAAGCAAATATACTCTGACTCTCTCTGGGGTTCATTGTTTTGGACCCTGCTCTGATCTTATTATGTTCATTGAACCTAGAGAGTTTTAACATGTGGTCCTAGGACGAGGACAGGACCTTCTCCCTGGAGACCTTCAGAGATTCCAGGGTTTCTGTATTCTCTACAGGAGGAACTGAAGCAAGTATTTCAGAAGATCTGGTTCACTAGATACTTAAAACTTAAGGGAAAATTAAGTGTCTATGCTGAATGGGTTGGATCCTATCCTAGAAGTCCATTTCACTTAGAGGCCTTGACAATACTGCTAAAGGAACCTCATTGTTATTGAAATTGTGAAGTCACTTCTGAAAATGAAACTTGTTTCCTTAACCATGGGTGACTTAAAAAAGTTATCCTAAAATGTTACCCTAAAATGTCTTCTAATATGCAAAATAATTACATTGAAATACAAAAACATCCAGAAGAATTTCTGAGAATAAAAATCGTTGTTTCCAAAATTACCTAAAACAATGCTTCAGTACAAATTAGGGAACCATTTTTGTGAAAAATATTTCCATCAGTTTTACGAGAGGTATAAAGTTATTAATTCTGACCTGCTGCTATGATATTACTGATATTCAAAATAGAAATAGTGACACTGAAGAAGGTAACACAATGGGACTTTTATTCCAAGATGAGGAGAAGTTGTGGCACTAGTGTTTTTACTTTTACATTGGAACCAAGACAACTTTTTGTCATTAAAACAAAGAAAACCAGAAAAACCTGTATGTCTGTGGTATTTCTGTTTTTTAGTTTTGTGCCAGAAAACTCCCAGTGATACAGGACAAACAATGAATCTCTGACTGAACTTTCTCTCCGAAGTACTATGTTTCCTGAGACCATAAACTCTAAACATTTCATAATCAAAGCAGCTGACATACAATTTATCCTGGGTATTTTATCCCTCTGTCTGTGGAGACAGATTACCAGGAGCTGATTGAAAGCCTACTGAAGTCAATACAGGTCTTTTATATGACATCAATAGGCTTGGAATAGGTTCTTACTTCAAACCATTCGTGGCTCAGAGGAAAATGCTTACACTTTATCATCACAAACATATCACAAGTTTGAAAATGACGTTTGCCCAGAACTAGATCTTCTGTGTCACAAGATGGAAATCGTGTTTATATTTTGGAGGAAATGCACAGACTGGAAGAGAAAGAAAAATGTTTTTCCAGGAGATGGGCTTTTTGCTTAAGGAAGGTTTTTTTGACTATCAAAATCAGTCTGGTGGAGGTGGACTGGCACATGGGGAGCAGGAAATGGAATCAAATATAGTATGCTGTGTTTAAATTACATTTATCCAATTTATAGCATTGTTTATTCCAACAACATCAGCTTTGAGCGGCTGTGACTTTTGCCAGTCAGAAATGATCAAAAGTTTGCTGATAATAGCAATCCATTTTGGTATGGATAATAATAGCAAACTATGCTGATAGGGATAATACAGTTGAAATTAGACTAATTTAAACATAAACATTTCTGCTATAGATGAATCCTGCAGAATATGTCAGAGTGTAACAGTGCAAGAGAAGATTTTATGAGCCTGACAAGTGATACTGCCACTGGCTTTGGAAGACTGATCCATAGGCTTTCAGCTAGATCTCTTCTGTGGGAGAGAATGTCTTTTTATGATTGTTCAAGCAAGACAGTCAACGAACTGTGAACCATTGGATGCTCCAAAGACTCATATGTTATACAAAAGATGTGCAAATTATAACATAGTCTTAAAATGGTCTCTAGGGTTTAATCATAATAGCAGTACAGGAAGCAACAGCCTCTGCTCTTTGTTTTCAAATCTCCTTAAATCTCTTTCTGTAGTCTGCAGTATATGACCAACACAAAGTAATTTGTACGGTGACAGTGACAACTGAAGTGAGGAGGGAACTCTGTTTATTACAGGGTAAATTCTTTCTGCCACCTTTAGAAGCTGCAAGCAGGGCTGGCTAGATGCCCTTTAACATGACTAAGTTCCTTTTCATTCCAGCTTGATATTCACTGTTTCTTAGTTAAAAAAATTTATAGAAATGAAGTGGTGGAGAGAGGTAGCTTGTGCCTGAAATGAGTGGCATGTTTTAGCTTTTGTTCAGGGGAAGATGAGAAATCTGCCTAAATTCAGAGATTCAAATTAGGTAGTTAAAAATGGTAAATTTTTTTGCAGCATTTTTTTTGGTAGCCTTTCTCCATTTAATTAAGCTCTTTTGCTTTAAAAAGATATTTAAAAATTTCATTATAATCTAAAGCAGACAATTAGTTATATCTCTGTAGTTGTATTACATTTTGAGTGGGAGAACAAAAGCTTAATGTTGTTTTGGGGGAAGCAAGCCAATTGTAAATTTAGCCTTGCAGCTGATTCCTCAAGGGCATTGGCACGTGCCACTGTGTATAGCAAAAGGAACATGACCCACCTAATGCATGCATGATCTCCATAATGGAAAAGAAAAAAGACTAAGGTCTAGTGAGGTCTAACAGAGGGCAGGGACCAGAATTTTGAGCAGATGGTATTCAGGGGCCCACCGGCCGCTTGAAAGCCAGGGAGTGGAGAGAATAGGCAGATAGTAATTAGCAGAAGGTGATAAAAAAAAAGGGCATCCAGGATCCCCCAAACATCTGTTTAAAAGAATAAAGAGCCTAGTCTGACCCTGGGCCTTAATGATCTTAAAGGATACAGTTTAATTGCTTGGAAAAAAAATACACACGCACCACGCTGAGCTACAGTGAATCCTGTTTTGGGAGCATTGCAGGAGTTTGTGTAATTATTAATTTGGTGTATTTGTTTTAGAAAGATTATATACAGCATTAAGCCAATAAATGAAGTAGTTATAATCAAAATGCCAACTGTCTTTTCTTGGAATCAGCAAGCTCCTAACAAAAATTTGAATTTCAGATAACTTACAAATTGATATTACTTGCTCTGCATTTTAAAATGGCTATTTTGCCTGCTTGTCATGTATTTATATGGTTACATCTGTCTTTTTTCCTATTTATTTACATGGAAAGAACATAGATCCTCAGTTTGTTTATCTGATTTGAAGTATTTTGAACTCCACAAATAGCTGCTAATTACAGCACCAGAGACCTGACTGCAGTTGTCACCATTTACTAGTGACCCAGTTACTTAAGAATTACTGCTGAACTTAACCAATGAAAGTGCTGATTCACAATGAGGTTTTCTTCTATTTTTTTCCTCCATTCCATTCTAGCAATAATTCGATACTAAAGTCCATGAAGAAGGTGTCAGAAAATGTTTACATGCTAGTTAATTCTTTATTTTAGACAATCTTTTCAGAATGTCATTTATAATAAGTTAAAACGATCTTGTTTTGCTTTCCTTGCTGTTTCCCAGACTGAATAGCTTAATTCAATATTATTAAAAAAACCCAAAAAAACCCAAAAAACGAAACGGCATAAACTTCCCCTTTGCAAACCAGTGGTAAGCAGCAGTGCATTGCAGTAGAAAGACAGAGCTAATGATTTTCTGGAAATGTGTGCTCATGTATCAGTGTAAGTGCATGTGTGAGAACTGATTGTATAGAATATTTTAATTTGCATTCTGGAAGAGAGACTAAAAAGCACTTTGAGAAAAATCACAGGTGATGCTAAGTTGGAAGGTGCTGTAAACTTTAGAAAAGACAGAAATAAGTCTAAAGGGACGTGAAAGAGATGAGAAACATGAGAAGAAAATAACAGTGTGTGCCCTAAGGAGTTTGAAGTGTAGTATGATAGTAGATGTAGTGCAGGTGAGGTAATTAAATGTGCATGGTTAAGGCAGCTATCATATAATGCACTGCAGAGGGGTGCTGTCTCCCCACTCAGTATGAATGAAGTCGCCTTAGTACTGCACAATGATAAAAATAAATACGTTTTAAAATAAACATTTCAGAAATCTAGAAAATCTTCAATGGCATACATGGAAATTAAGGATTATTAAGACAGCAGTTTAAGGATTCTTCATTAAAGCACTGTGCTGAAAATACCATTTGTCCCTGTTTCAGAGCTGAATGTATATTAAAGATTCCATACAAAAGTTGCTTTAAGACCATGGCATATCAGATTTATTTATTTAATCTAAGCCTAGATTTAAACTAAAATTTCATTATAAGCACATCATGAACCCAACAACATTATGATCAGTTTGCTGCCGATGACTCAAACACTTTTTATTTATTAATTATTAAATTCAGACAAAAAAAATGCAGTGAAATCCTACTAAGTGTTACAAAATTCTTTACTGAGAGCCTAAATATATTAAGGAAATGCCTGTGAATGTGACAGACTTGCTTGAAAAATCTTGACCTATGCACTGTTTCTTTTGGATTATATCTCTGAAGTGAATGGAATAATGGAAATATAGATTCATGGCTACAAACTGATCTCAGCAAAAGTTAGAGAAGACCCCAAGCTCTACAGGGCTCTTCTAAATACAGAGTAGCATCAGATATGAGTGGAAATGGGATTGTGGTAATATTATTTTGCTCTGTGATTCATTACTTTTGTAATAAGTCTTCACCACAATCAAAGGAAAATAAATGAGAAATTTAGCAATATGAAATGTTAATGAACTGAGACCTCAATTTTGCATTGTCATCTATATGGATACGTTCCACGGAGCATCCTTTCCTTCCTCCATCTCCTTCCAACTTGGGAAGGAATCCTGCTTAGGAAACTGCAGCTCTAGACAAGAGGTGTTATGAAATGGTGTGAGCCACACATTGGAAATTAGGTGCAAGCCAGTCTGACAGACTTTGTAAAAGAGCCCACATCAATAGAATTTACGCTTTCTTGTGCTGTGCCCTTTAGCTGAGTTAACCACGGGGTGAAGTGATGAATATAACAGCATGGTTTTGCACAGCAGTCAGTATAGGAGTGTATCTGCACAAAATGCAGAATTGTTTAAAAATGATGCAGTTTTTGTTTCTTTTCATTTGTGGTTTATGCTTTTGGGAAATTTTAATCATCTCAAAGGACTAGGAAAAGACTTTTTTCTTAAGAAATGAAAACTGCAGTTCTCATGTAATTACTTGGTTGGGAATCCAAGGCATAAAGAGAAATACTAGGAATGGTGAAACTTATTAAACTGGGGAATCTGACCACAATGTATACATTGTACAAGGCCTAGAGGAGAACACACACCAGCTCCTCTGTGTAAATCCTCTCTGAATTTTCTTCATATTTTATGAAGTCTTATTTCCTCCGTATTTTAATTTTTCCTGCTGTTTCAAAGAATTATTACATCTTTGCCCTGCAGTCCTTATATATTCAAGGTTTATAACATAAACAGAGAGAGAACATAAAAATAAAAAAGAATTTGTAACTCTAATGATATTGCATTTATTTGTTCCTACTGCAGTTCAATGATCCAAACATTTTTCATCACTTGAAAGAATTTGCATAAAGCTTCTGATTTCTCCTGGAAAGTGGCTTTTTGCGATGTGTTTGGACCCTTTGTGTGTGTGCATGCCACAAAGGCTTATTTCTCACATCCCCGGGATACAGGCAATGGAACTGCAGGTATAATCTTTATAAACTTTGCAGTGCTTACATAATGATCAACATTTGTTGTGAAAAGCACTTGGAATATATTTTGATAGTTATAAGAATACTTCAAATGATGAATTGCAAGGCTTTGATTAAAAAACAAAATGTAAGAGCCCCTGATTTTCATTTTCCATATGCCCCCGCTATATCACTTTGGCAGCGAACAGTTACTTTCAAGCCTTTTTCTACTTCCAAAGCACTGGTAAAGGCCGTTGATGTAAATCTGCTTCAGAGTACCCTGGAACTCTTATTTGTGTAGAAATACATGTGAAAATGTGGACATTGCGTAGTGTCAAAGGCATACATCCCTTTGTAGGTGTTATTCTAGCTATGGTTGAAAACAATCCTGTCATTAGGCTTATGTGGGCGATCGTCAGCTCAGTGTCAGTCAGGAGACCCCACCTGAGACAGGGGTGGAGGGGATGGGGAGGGATGGGGAGAAAGGGGATTGCACCCTTTCCACCTGGAACCAGGCTGCAGAGACATGTTAGCAGCGGGAGGCACATGTGTGCTGGTGGGCTACTGAGGACTGCAGGGGTGCAAGGATCTGGGCTGAGACAGGGGTGGAGGTTTGCTCCTGCACCCCACAGGAAGGGGCACAGCCGAGGGAGGTACCTGGAGGGCAGCGGGATGTTGTCAGGGAGAGCCCGCTCTGCTAACCAGTGTGGGAATGAGTGAGGAAGATGCTTTGTAGGTGCTTGAACGGACCACCTGGGATAAACACTAAAGGCTGCTGGGTGGGCTGGGAGGTGGCCAGACAAGAGCCATGGGTCAGTGAGGGTCTTGCGTGCCCCCAGGCTCTGTCCTGAGCCCATGCTGCTGCCTGCCTGCCTGCAGCTTGCCCCCGGCTTCTGCCTAGCAGGCAGCAGGCGAGATCCCTCTCCAAGGTAAGTAAATTTTCAATTTTACATAATCCTCTTGGCTGCCTTGGCGAATTAGACACACCTAATACAAGTAGGCAAAGGCTGTCTCGGACTTAGTGGATCAATTTACTGTCATTAGCTAATGACCAGCTAATGACTCCCCCGACTTCACCCTTTCGCCTGCTCTGCCACACGTGACAGGGAGCCCCGTGGTCAGAGCACACCTGGCAGGGTGGGCAGCAGGGACCTGACTCATCAAAGGCACCAAAGTTAAATACAGGGTGATGGTGCTCAGGCACCCCTGGTTAGGTGAAACACCGTCAGCTTAAAAAGTAGGTCACACATAATTTGCCTTCCCTAAATTCATTCAAAATCAGTGGGTCAAAGTCAAATGTGACAGGTAAGAAGTAGAATAAGTCATGATGAAAGGAGCATCATCTGAGAGACCAGCTATTGTAGCTCATGTGCAGATGGGACCCAGTGTGAGCTATGGGAACAGACAAGGAAGATGTCAATATTATAAGCACAGATGCTGTTTGCACTGTAGCTCTACAATTAGAACTGGCATAATACAGTTCTGCTGTTGTTTTATACATATATATGTTATAAATACATATATATTTATACACAACAGCAGAACCTTATATTTGGCTAGATAGTAGAAATATATCTATGTATTTTCACGTCACAGATGTAAATAGTTCTCAAAAAACGCTGCATGTATTAAGCCAGGAGAGATAATCCCCAGTATGGGCATTAGTTATCCTTTCCCAGTGAGGGACCAGGATGCTCCAGCATTCCAAAATCCTGCTTAGGAGGTGAGTCACTACCTTTGCATTTCAAATTATTTTAAATACAGTTTCTGCTTTCTTGTTATACCCAGTGCTTGGGCTTCTGTGTTTTCCCCACAGCTGCTGATGACAGCACTAATCCATCTAAGAGGAGGAAAAAAAACACAGAAAAAAGGCTGTACTCAGATTTGTTTGGGATGTCATTAGTCATCAGAGGAAAGTGCAAAATCTCCCAGAGTGAAGGTACAATTTTGATTAGTCCTTAAATAATCAGAGAAAAACCTAGCAAACTTTAAGTGCTATAAACAGTATTAGGATGCAGACGCTGGAGATTAACTTCAGGGGTTTCAATAAACTAGGATCTTAAGAGTTCATTTACATGCTTATTTTACTCTACCTTGCATTTTTTTTAATGTGTTGAAAGCCATGTAATGCTGAATTGCAATATGTTCCAAGTAACCTACTGTAGCACATGCCACTGCTTTGTGTAGCTGTGTTCAGGAAACCTATCTATACATATGACATTGGGAATGTACTTGGCTGAGTCCTGTCATGTTGGGTTTATGTGGAAAAAAAGAGAAAGAAAGTAAACCCTCCCCACCTGCCCTTGGCACTCTATAGAGAATGACTAAAGTCATGGTCCCACAGTTGTTAAGTCTAGACTGAGCATTAGCGACCACAAGCTTAGGTCACGTATGAGCACATGTTTTTATAGCTATGTATTTCTGTTGAATTAGCCAGGGTGCATTATGTGATAGTTATGCTGGCTGATAATATGGCTGCCCAACACACCAGATTGAGTTACCTCCTAACTTTGGCTCACTCAGTTGCTGTGTTGCTCGTGTAATTGTGAGGCTGTACACATGCATTGGGACTAACGAATGTAGCAGATATCTCAAGCTCACGTGCTGCCAGAGGTGAGGAGGGCCCTTGTGAGCAACGTGCTTGGGCCCCACAGACCCAAGCCTTCACAGAGCTCTAGCACAGACTCTCCATGTCCATGGTCAGCCCCATCTTTGAAAGCACTCTCTGCAAGATCAGCATGAGGAGGATGTGTTTGCATCTGCTCTGCACTGCTGTCCAGGGCACACTCAGGTCTGCAGCTTTCCACATCCTTGATCCCAGCTCCAGGCCTCAGTATGCTGCCACACGAGTCCTTTCTTGGCAAGGCCTGTGAAGGTTGCCATTTCCCAGCAGAATCAGGTAATGAAATCATGTGTGAACAGGCTTTGCTGGGAGAAGCATTGCCTCCTTTTCAGGGAAGGCATGCAGTGACAAAGGATACAAGCTGAGAAGAAAGAGCAAGAGAAGAGCCAGATGTACTGCTAGGCTTTTGTTCCTCTGCTCATGAAACAACACAATCAAGGCTGAAAAGCATGTGGCTCTGACTCCGTGCAACACCTGCAGCCATGAGAAATGCAATGACTGTGCAGAGTGTCATTCTGGAAATATGGGAAGATCACCAGTAAAGGGAGAATGCTGAGGTGAAAAGGCAATGTTCATGGAGGTCTTTGCTGAGTGCATCTGGCAAAGCAGCAGAGCATCCTAAGATGCTCAATTTAGCATTGAGAAGAAGACAGCCTTTTTTGTTTGGAAGATGGTAGCTCCTGACTCGTACTACTCCACTTTTGACAGCAAAGAGGTTTGGGGTAGGAATGCTGGCATCTATGCTATGAATTAGGAGGCAAGATTTACCTCTTCTAAGGTTCTTGGTCCATGTCACCTGTGGCTCACCTGCATCAAGAAGTCACGCACACCAGTCACCCAGGGATTACCTTAGTTGCTAGGGGCATCACCATATTCTCCGCCATTTTCTAATTCTTATTTTACAAGGAGTTGTTCTCTGTTGTACTGACGGCCATTGTGACTATCAAAAATGCTTTACTGTTATTGTTGACTGCCTGATGACCCTACCTCTACTGATCTTGCCTTTTAAGTCAGTACACTGCTGCTGCTGGAAGCTCCTGAAGATGGGTGGTCTACCTCTAATCCTTGAATACACTCTTTACTTCTTGATGCACTTGCAAATGCAATTATTTGCCAGGAATCTGGACTGTTGCCAGAATCTCTTCAAGTGTTATTTTTATGATATCTGTACAATGGTGTTGAAATAAATTTTTAGCCTGCTGAAGGGAAGCAGAGAGAACACATAGTCAAATTAAGCCTGATCATGTCTCCCACACCAGGATCCTACTTGCTTGCCATAGCCTAAGCAATATTTGTGTTATCAAAGAGGTGCATGGAAGTTGGAAGCAGAAAGCCTATACAGCTACCATTGCCTGCTAAGGATTATTCATCTATCTCTGACAACAGGCAATACCAAATTATAAGGAAAATTCTGGCAGACCATTTCAGTCCAAAGTGTTTGGCTGTTGCTTGTGGTTTTACTGTTAAACATACCCCTGAGCTCCCACAGCCTTCCACAGGCCTCATCTCTGACCATCCACATCCACACGCGTTCATTTCCCCAACCCTGCCTACCCTTGGCCACTCTCACCAGCAACTCTACTTATTCATTAGGCCCCCAACTTCTTCTGTCTAGGAATGGAAATAGAAACTTTTTGACAAATGAAGGAGTAGTGTATTTGGTTCAGACCAAACAGTATTTTTATATATGGAGAAGACATTATCATTCAGTCTAAGAAAGTAAATCTATAGGTTTTTAGCAATGAAGAGTAAGGGAAGAAATACAGGGAAATAATGCATAACAAGTGGCATAAAGACAACATACTTTTCAGGGTTCCTACTAGAATTAAGGAGAAGTAAAATTTTTTTCACCTCTGAAGTGGTCTAATGACTGTTTAAAAGAACAGCAGAAAACTGGGATGCTCTACAGAGACTACGAATTATTATAAATGTGAAAAATATCCCATAGTGAGAATTACTTTAAAGTACTCCAATGCATTTCAGAGAGATGCTTCAGAGAAATCGTAAAATACAGTCCTTACTCCAGAATTTCAGAGGTTTTCTAAATCGTGTGCTTAACAGTAGCCACTTTATATCTACTGGCTTAGGAACAGACGGGATCTTTGCAGGATTGGGGCTGAAGGCCATAGTTCTGCAAATGTTTATGCATGAGTAGAGAGTAAGGACTGAGTCCTAAAAATCACAGTATGCTGTGGGTAAGGAAAAAAATGTTGAGGAAAAGCAGAGGAGAGTGATATTTTTCAACCATAAATAATATGGTATCCTTGAAGACAACTCCTTCATAGAAGTTATGTGTTGAAAAGAAACTTCTGTTTTTGCAACTGAATGGCATCTTAGCAATATTAAAATATGGAAGAGAAAAATTGCAGCCATTCAACAACTCTACAATGTTATTGAAAGCATATTTTAATTAAAAAATTAGAGCATCCCCCGCCCGCCTGCCCTGCTCCCGTCCTGAAAAGCACTCTCTTTGCTTTCGTGAGCACAAGCAAATCAACACTCTGTTAGCACAAGGTAGCTCTTGTTTGAATTGTGTACCCTGGAGATGCATAATGAGCGCAAAGGAACTGTTCTTAGAGGGGTTCAGATTCTAAGAAAGGAGAGAAATTAAAGTGCCCTGCATATGCAGTCTGGATCCTGTGAAGGGAGTGGGATAAATTAAAAATAAATCAGTTTTGTGAATTTGAACTTGATACATAAAAGTTGGGCCATAAAACTATAATTTCCTTCACCCAATATTTTTTATAGCTGAAATTTCCATCTGTGGGGGAGAATTTTTATGGATAGAAGGATAATGACGTTCAGAAAAGATTCTATTACTTCCAAAGGGGTGCATTCAGAGCAACATATATAGGTCCAATGCAGTATCTGTGACTCCTCAGAATTAGAGATAGAAGAATATGTAATTTTTAAGTCCAGTAAATGAACCAGTAGCGAGAATAAATTTCAGACCAAGGTGAGGTGAAACAGAAATTGCCAAATTGTTTTGGCAAAAACCTACAATAATAAATTTAGTTGATCTGAAACCTTTAATTTTAGCTGAAGCACATTTTTTGTTGGTAGGAATTACTTAACCCCTTTTAACCTTCACATGTTTTAGATTTATGACACTGCCAGAGGGAGAAATGAGAATTCAGAACTTAATTTAGAAAATGCTAGAATATAGAAGCAAAATATATTGAAAATAAAATATAATTTTCTTTTTTTAGAATACTTTTTTTTTTCCAGATTTTGTATTCACTGATAAAATAAATATTGTGAAAGTGATCTGTGGGAAGAGAAACAATGCATTTCTGATAACTGGATTTAATATTCTAAAATCTTCTAACTTTATTTGAAGCAGTCAACGAATCCATGCAGTTATTAATGGAATTTGCCAGAGCTTTCAATCTTGAGTGAAATCCTGGCCCTTTTGGTGTCCACAGCAAAACACTGATTGACTTCAGGTTTTAAACCTACAGCTGCACCTGCACATCTGAGCCAAAAATAGTAATTTATATGTGATAATTAAGCTGGTGAGAGGAGACAACAATTCAATTAAAGGAACCGATTGTTAGAGCCAGTCAAGGGGAGAAGAAATTATTTTTTAATAAATTAACTTGCTAAATGATGGCAGAAAACCTGCCATTTGTTAGCTGACAGGTGATTTCTACAGTAGATTTATTGTCTTCAAGAGTCAGGCATTAAAACCTTTACACAGCGGGGATCCAGCAGGCACACAGGATGCTGTGTAAAGACTCAAAAAATGTCAGGGTGGGGAAAAAAGCAGCCACGGGGTTCCACATCCGATGTGTAGCAGGATGGGCAGGCAACTATGTCCCATCGTGGGACAGTGCACCAGGCTGCTGGCTTATTTATTCCACATCCTGTGGTTGAGTTCAGCCCCAGCAGCTCTGCTAAGGACTGCCTGGGAACTGCAAGCAAAACAGGAGCCACTCATCAGCCAGCCCTGATTAACTTTAGGAGAAAGTGTGCTTGTGCCATTGCTTTCCTCTGCTAGTCTTTTTGTCTGAAGAAGTTACCTTTGGAATTACTGGATATTTTTTGATGGAGGGTCTAACTGATAATACAGTTCTAGTGTATTTGCTTAGTTAAGCAAGTCCATGAAATCTTCTTCCCTTGAAGGCAGAAGAAACAGCCAGCCAACAAATGCAAGTCTGCCTTTCTACCCTTGTTCAAAGCTCTCTGTTGTAATTCCCTGCTCTTTTCCTTACTTTATACTGCAAACTATACTTTACTTCAAACAAACAGGTACACCTTCACCACCAATACACCTCCTAATTCCTTTGGTTGCAATCAGTCTGTGCCATTTCAGAAACCAAGTCCAAGAGGCCTGGATATTAATTTGAAAGCAGCCAGCATATGATACTTACTTTCCAAGAAGACCATCTATTGCAGTTGGTATTTAGAACTGCCCTCCCCTGTCTTCTCTTAAAACAGCCCTATTCCTGTCCTAGGGACATCTCCCAGCTCAAACAGTGCAGCCCTGCCTATGGCTCATTGTATCAGTGGTTTCTTATAGACTCCAGTTCCCGATAAAACAGAAGGCATTTAATTAGTTCAGCCTGAAAGAAAGGTGCTTTGAAATTCCTTGTCTCCTAGAGCTGTGAATTGCTTTTAGACTGGGGTGCATTTCTGTAGTTTAATCCCTGCAGTTTGTGTTGGCTACTTCAGGCTAGTGTAAGCTAGCTGGCCAGTGTAGCCCCCTGGTGTAGTTACAAAGGCATGCATTCAGCATGCTTAGCAGCTGAGATAAGTCCCGAGGCAGTGGCCCTGCGCTGAGCCCTGTGGTGCCATAAGTATCCATGCCATAGCAAGGAGAACTAGCACGAACATACTGATAGAAACTAGTTTCAGCAATGATACTACCCACAGATCTGATTCATGGCAGTCAGTTATACCTTGCAGTTATGTTTGTCAAGCAAGCTTGTCCCATATCACCCTCTTAAATGGCATGGCTCTTCTAAGTGCCTAAGCACCCTTCTGGTAACTTGCATTGGCTGATGCAGCCATCATCCTGCTAATTACTGAACAAGAGTCATGACCAACATACTGAGTATGTACTAGCGTAGAAATATCTGTCATGGATAGAGTGGTGAGTATGGTGCAGTGCTGGAGGCTTGTGTTTAAGTCTGATTTGGCACTCCCGCGACCACACAGATCTGGCCCTGACTGCAGGTATAAACCAAGCAGAAGGAGCAATGGTGGAGTGTATTGTGAGAAACAGATTTGGCATTGGAGACTGAGCAGGTGCCATTACAGAAAGAATATATCCTCTTTTGCCCTGCTGCTGTGTTCTCATCTTTGGCCATCCTTTCTCCATGTTTAACATTTGCTCTGCTAAGATAATATTTTAATGTGTGTCCTTAATAGTGACTCAATTTTCTTTTAAAGGAAGGGTAGTGAGTAAAAGTCCCTGTGGTCAGATTCTTAGCGTGAATAAACATTCATACTTATATTCATTCCACTTTGGGATTGGCAAGTGCCTTCTCAAATACTCAGCAGCTGCCTGAATACTCCATGGCTGAAAGTTCAAGGTGATGACCCTGTAGCTCTTAATAAATTGACACACAAATGACAGAGTTCTGACTCTGTTGAAGGTTAGAGTACAAAACACACTAATCGGTATGCTACAGCATCATATTTCTCAATATTCTTTTTATCTATTTATTAAAAGGTACAGGCTTTCACTATTCTCTGTCACTGAGCTTGTGATTTACAAAACCGATTTCCTTGCTGTGAAACTCTGCACATTTTTATTGCTCACTTGTATGCGGAAGAACTGGGGAAGCTGGTGGTGTCTCCAGGGTTTTTGTAGCCCTCAACACACTGGAAAATGTCTGCTTCACCCAGCTTACGGTCACACAATAAACAGTCTCTAAACATTTTGCTGTGCCTAACATTTTGCTGCCATAGGCAACCACTTAATCTGCCTACACAGTGGAGCTAGCCCTGAGGGGATGCAATATGTGTTGGAAAGGACAGATTTATACTAAAACATTAGTTTTCAGGACTGGTAGAGAAAATAGCTGTTCATTTGAGATTTCCTGCTATATTCTCAGCTGTTCCAATAACAGAAGTGTTAAAGATTTCTACAATCAAGGTTCCACATGGATTGCTTCTATAAGCAGATTTGTTTCCACCTCACAATCAGTACTGTATTTCTGCTTTAGGTTCTACCCTTTTATCATATAAGCATCTTCTGTATAAACCAGACTTGAAAGGTACCCTTGTGAACCATGAGGAGACCAAAGTGAAAACCCATGACAGCCAGTTGGAAATGAATTCAGCTCTCATGGTTTGACTCTCCTTTTTGTTTACATTTGCATTAAGTAGCACAGCAGAAGGAGGCACTATGCCCAGGGCAGAGGGGGAACCCCTCTCCTTTGGGAGGCAAAGTAGACACTGAGTCTCCATTTAAACCTCATTATGACATCAATTCATGTGAAAAAAGAAAAATCACAGGTTTGCGGTTCATGCCTGTAATAAGCCCTTTAGAAACAAGCTGCTCTGGCAACGTAATTTAATCCTTGCTACTTCCATTTTTTTTTTATAATTATATATTCCTCTGCCATAAGAGAACCAGGATTTGTTGTGAATCAGGTCACCCTGTAGCTGTTTTACTTGAATGAAGAACTCACACTGCTTCTTAGAGTCTGTTATGACTCCTCTAATTTAAGACTATTACCTGAAACAGATGTATTTTATTTGGATTTTTCCATGTTGACGGAGTGTGAAAGCTTGCAAAATGATCTCCAAGTGCCTCTATAGAATAAGACTCACAAGGATCATTGTGATAAGTTAGAGCAAAGTAACCATAAAACTTCTCAGGCTGTCTGTGCTCCATGTGAGATGCTTGGGTCTCAGTGGAACTGGGCGCCCCGCTCCTCCCACCAAGTGAAAGAAGAGGGACTTGCTAAGGCTCCTTTATAAAAGATAGATTTGCCAGGAAAGCCTTGTTCTCCTGGAGGTATATTAAAACAGCCGTGCATGGCTAGAGCTACTGCATTCCTATGTCTTAAGAAAGGGCATGCTTCTTGGAAAAATGAGAGCTTTCAGCTCCACAATGTTTTATATGTCCTATTCTTATGCAAATCAATTATTGTTATGATAGCTAATGAGCATGCAGAATGGGCAGGATAGGTGTTCACTGGCAAAAAACAGCCTCAGTTTTGGGATTTAAAAAGAGCAGGCTTGAGCTCTGGGTAGTGAATATGCTTCTCTCCCCTACTCCGCAGGCTGTGGGCTTGATTTTTAGTTCAAGCTGAGATACAGTCATTACAAATGAGTGAGAACAAGCGTGGTTTTAGGCCACCTTTGTGTTTTGTTGTATTTGCACTCTGGTTGGTGGTGGGGTTGGCCTGAGTTACAGCAACTCCAAGGCTAATCTAATTTACACTTGGATTGCCTAAAGTTGTTCTGGCAGCTGAAAATAGTGACATCTGCCAAGGGTGCAAATGCAGCCCTGTGCATTTTTTTCTGATCACGTTGCATGGTATAAGAGCATATGCCACATCAACTGCTACTACTGGAGGCTAAAGCTGTCATACTTTCCCTTCATCAGCAAGCCTCCCGTCTCCCAGCCATCTCTTGATGCATCTTTTACAGTAGATGTACTAGCCACGAGATGCAGAGGTTTGTGCTGGCTTTGTCTCATTCAGAAAAGTTTCACATAAACAGGACATTTCTAATGTTCAGACTTTTCAGGCATGTGTCCTCTTATGATCAAATTAGCATAAAAGGACCACTTAGACATGGACAGCTAAGAAATCATTCTCCTGTCTTGAATCTCTGTACTTATGAGTAATGTGACCACTTCTATTATATGCCAGTAGATGAAGCTGTTTGTATGTATTAACAATACGTGGATGCAAAAAAGAAATCTAAATCGTTTATTCAAAGAATATTGTTTCTCTTTTATCTACTTCTCATTTTTACTTCTTCCCTGAAAGTCTGGGAATATACTTTTGTCATGTATTTGTGGCTATCTGAGAGCTTGCTTTGGTCATTCTGGAAAGTTAATGCACCTGAGCTCAAAAATGCTGCTAACAGGCATGGTTCAAGCTTAGCATATGTGTTAATAACCTTCATTTTCTGAGTTTGGAGATTTGGCAGAACAAATTCATGTGTAATGTGATAGAGATCTGTGAAACCATGAGAGGCGTGAAGAATCTGCATCGGGACCAGTCACCTTCCCTTCCAATACAAGAACTAGGGGTCATTACATTAAGCTCGAAGGAGGCAAACTCCAAATGCACAAATGATAGTGTTTTTTCACAGTGTCTAGCTAAGCTGTGGAAATCCTTTCCACATGATTCTGGTGTACTAAAAGCTGACAGAAGTTCAAGGAGAGTCTGGTGAAGTTTGTCAGGGAAAAAATAAAGGAAATTACTAAACACATAGAAAAACATCTAGCTCAGAAAGTCATTGAACCCTTGGTAGCTAGGAGCCTGGAGGTTACTTAGGTCAAGTGTCACTTGTGTTTTCTTGTACTCCTCCTTAGGCATCTGATTTTGGCCACTTTTACAGGCAGGGTGTTGAATTAGATGTGCTTTTGGGCTGATCCATTGTGATTGCTCTATGTTAGATTATGTTATGTGTTATACTACAGATGCTTGCAGTATGTTTGTGAAATACCCTGCATTCCTGTGTAAGTCACATGCAGTCTTCAAAGGGCCCGCTTCTTCCCATAGACTGTGGGACTAGCCTAAGGTGACAAGCTGAGATTTTTAACTCTTAATTACCAAAAATTAGATGAAGTGAATCCTTCCCTGCATGATATAAACATTTCCCAGAGCAAAGAGTGTTTCTAGTTAAGGGAGACTTGGCTAAGAAAGAGATTGCTCTCTTGCTGTGTTCATAAAATCCATTTGCACTAATAAAGCTTTGCAAGTAGGAATCTTTTCAAGGAATGAGCCCTAAATCAGTCTGAATAACCTGGATCAAAACTTATATTTTAAGTTAGCTAACTGTTCATAAGCAGATTTATATACTATCCAATCAGCTCTAGTCTGCTCTAAGCTTTTGGATTTGGGGGGATATGAGAGATATATAGATATGAATGTTTTTAATTTGTCTATGTCAATATAATATCCATCAGTCAAAGATGCTCGTCTAGCAATGTGAAATGGTCTGAAGGAACTGCTTGGGTAGCCTTCTTTTATACATATATTTAACAGTCCTCAGAATTATAAACCATTTTATATTAAATGAATAATCATGTATAATTTACAGTAAATTAGAAATTAAGTGAGGTTACTAATATAAATCAGAAAAATCTCCTTCACTATTTTATTTATCTATGGAATACTTAATAAAAAGTTCACATGACAGTGTAAAGGGGAAATACAGTGTCTTCGCATGGTTTGATTGTCGTAAATGTATGATGTTTAATGTCAGCTAGGAGCAGAGATGCACCCTAGATCTTAAAGCATCTTAGAAAATGCCTTTTGATACACCTGGCTAACCCATTCTTTGCTGGTGACCCTAAATGACAGAGGAGATAATGCTATTACTGTTTTCATTAAAGGCCTCATAGTAATGGTTGAATGCTGACATATTAATGAGGTTTAGATGTAGGTGGAAAGGCTCCAAACTTTGGAGGCAGCATGAAGTGTTATTGGCTAATTAGGACATGTCTTCCTATAGTCATGCAGCCTTAAAGCTGATGCAGGGCAGACCTGCAGTGGGATAGGACGTACTTCAGTACAGATTTCTTGGCAGTAATTTGCTCTGCAACTGTTCCAGATGGTTTACAGCTCTTGCTCTAGCTCTTTGAGTTTAAGAAAGTGTTGGATTAGTAGAGAGTATTGCACACAAAAAGTGTGTTAGAAGCCTGTTAAGAATAGAAGCCAGGAAAGACTCAAAAGTTAGGAAATGCTGGAACTAAGGTTGTCTTGCTTATTTTTACTGCTCTTTCTCTGTGTGCACATTACATAGTCCTTAATTATAGGAACACATTATGTTTTCATAAGATCCCAATCTCACTCAGCGCTCACTGACTGAGCAGCTATTCAGTATATTGTTTTCATTCTTCAATGTCTGGCCTCTCATTTATTTCACACTACTGAAAATCCCCTCTGGAGTTCCCTGTTGTGCTTATCAATGTGATATGTAGTGTTTTCTAGACAGTAATAAGTCTGATCTGTGCTGAGAGAAGTGATGCCATTCTCTGTTTCACAGATGAAAAACTGAGCATAGAGGCTGTATCTGAGATAGCTGGTCCTGAATGCAGTGTGTGCTCTCCAGTTTTGTATCCATGACTCTGTATTTCCCTTGAAGGGTACGTGACTTCCTATGTGAAAGATACCTATTTATTCCTTCGAAACAGGAAGCATCATAGCCCTTCTAGAAGAATCTGGGTGAGGTTGTTACCAGTCATTGCCAGTCATGTGCCATCACTGGCTATGACTATACCAATAAACTGAGCAGAACCAGAATATAAAATAAAGCATGGGCTTGGCTCCAAATACCTAGTCTTTCAAGGGCAGAGGACTGTTCTCACCAGAGAGGTCATCCTGTGGTGGGAAGGAGAAGAGAGTTCAGCTCTATGGAAGAAAGTTGCATGTTGCCAGTGGGTGTTAGGGTCAGACAATGGGACTGTTTTGTTCACCAAAGTAGATGGAGATATTGGAAGGGATTCATCTCATCTAAGTTAGATGCCTGTAATCTTATAATGTAACTTAGGTTACTTTTGAGCTAATCAGAAATATTAACTTTAAACATATTCTTGATGGGAAACAAGGTAGATGGTAACAAGACAAGTCTTGAGGCCTTGAGACCGTTTGATAAATGCAATGGGTATAGTCAGGGAGATTTGGGTCAAAAGGTCTATTAGAGACAATAATTCTTTTAAAGAAAATTTAAAATGATGTAGTGTTAAGTACTTTTACAACATTTTCGCTGTACACAGGGTATAAACCCAAACTCTTCTCAGAGGTGCATACTCGTAGGATGAGAGACAATGGAATGTGTTTCTTTCACAGCACAACCCTGATTTGTATCTACCATGTGATACACTCCTAACCCTTGCATAAGAGTGTGGTCATGAGGAAAAACTAGGAAACTCAGGTGTGACTGCAAGCACCAGGGAAGAGATTGCTGTAATGCATGTCTGGGACATACCTCTTTCAACATCTTTCTCATTCCCACCTCCATTTCCACATTTCTCCACATAGTTCCCTTGTCTAGCTAACTCTTGCCCTCCTTCTCTGGATGCTTAATCAGATAATAAATCAAGTGTCTTCTTCCCCTTCCCTGCCACACCATCTCAGCAATGAGATCTTCCATCAGTTTCCATTTTCTTTCTCTCATGTTGAGATTTTTCATTATCTTGTTTATCCTACTTGCTCTCCTGCTTCCTAGTGTTTTGGGTTTTTTTCCATGCTCCACACCCTGGACTCCTCATTTGATCCCCACCTACTTTCCTTTATCTCTAACATCTTCTAGACTGCTCTCAGTGCTGAAACTTGGGAAAAAGGTGAATTTTCATGGAAACAGGAGAAGGCAATTTATGACTTGCCTTACCAAATTACAAACTGTTGATCTAAAACATGGATCACCCTCGGCTACTCAAAGACAGTTTAACAAAGGTTTTAGCATAGGCAAAATACTATATTTTTCTCCTTTAAGAAATATCTAATGTACTCTTATGAAATTTGAAGACATGCTTTTTTTTTTTTGTACTGAAACAGACACTCAGCAGGGAAAGTTTCCAACTCAGTGGTTAAAAATTGGCAAAATTATAAGCAACTTAAGATATGGTCTTATAATGGGGCATGTCAAGTGACTTTAAATCTAGAGAGAGTTACCAGGGTTTAATGAGAGATATCATGCCTTAATGCACTGTTTACGTCGCCCTGTAGAAGACCAGAGGCTATTGAATCTTGTGCATTTATAATATGAGAGGCACTGGTGATGAGTGAAAATGGTGTGCCATTCCTTACTCTGACACAGAGAGGGAAAAGCATGGTAAATCATACGAGCAGCTGAAAATGTGCCAGGCAATAACTGGGAACAATACGGAGCATAATCCTGCTGCAGTAAGGCTGTTTGTTCACATTTTTGGAGTTCTGATTGTCCTCTCTTACTGCCCCTTCCAACCCATGGCAAATTAAAACTGTTCAGAAACTCTCCATAATAAAGGCGTCTGGGTTTTTTTTGTCTGGCAGTATGCTTCAGGAGCCAAGTTTGGTACTACTCTAATTTACAGATTAAACTAACGAGAAACAACTTTTCAAGCTTGGAAGAAATTTTCCCCTTGTAAGTTTATTACATAGTTTTCCTTCATGGAGCATTTGTACTTTCTTATGGAGAAGCTGGTACTCCTATTGGTAACACAATAAGCTTTATTTTTAAAATAAGTTTACCAGATGAAAACTGCAGCAGCAACAAACATTTCTATTCTTCACCAAATTCCAACTTGAATATCAAACAGTACATTTAGTTGCTAATCTTCGGTGTCTTGTTTATAAGCAGAAAGACCTGCTTTTTACCTTCCTTGCTATTGGTATCTTTCTGAGAGCTACAATGGAAAAATTTTAAGGCTTCAGGAACATGAAAGACTAATGCCAATTTTTATTTCTCATTTTGCTCAGGTAGCATGAGCCATCAAATAGAACAGTCAATTAATTCCTTAAAGATGAATTGAAGACATTGATTGATATATGACACACTGATCAAATCACACAGCACTTATTGGACAGTAATGCATCTGAGCAAATTAGTAACGATTTTGTACAGCCCCCATAGAAAATCCAACTTATGTGTGGTGGTTTTGGAGTTAAGTTAATAAAGTTAGAATCTTAGAAGAAGAGAATATTAAGGTATTTATTTCAGAAAGGATTAAAACATCTATCACAAAATGATCACTCTTGCTATCTTTCATTGGATAAGTTTTTCTAAAATATAAATCTTAAATCATGTCTAGACACATACCATGCTGAAAGGCCCTGGGACATGTCCTGTTTCCTTGTATGCAAAGAGAGGTATGTTCCCCTCTTGAACAGTGCACGGTTTCTGTGTAATAACTTCATAACAAATCAGTAGTTCATTGAACCAAGGAAAAGAAAGTGGTAGTGTTCTGTTTTATGAGAGTGATGGCAATCTGTTTCTCCAAAGTTTATGGCTCCTATGTTTCAATTAGATGATTACTGTATTTTTTTTTAATATGGGGCCAAGTTTTCCGTAAAGGGGCATGTGCATTTTCACAGTTCTATTTATTTGTGCCAAGAGCTCCTAGCTCTCCAACATACTGTTTGCATGCTCAGATACTAAATACGTCAATGTAGTTGCAATAATCATGAGCATGTCTTTTAGCATAGTTAAATGTGTCTTTTAAAAAAATCTTATACTTTTATACATTGGTAGTTTATTGATAGCATTTAATATGATTAAAAATTATCTTCTATTAATGTGACAAATTGTCACTTCTTTAACTTACCATCTTTTAATAAATATTTCTCTTTTTGAGGCTCGGTTTCCATCCACCCTGAAATACTCTTATTTCAGCTCCTGTACCCAGAGTCCATAGTGACTTTGTACACCTATTAAAGAGCTAAGAACTTCCGTTGTGGTGGATTTTACATATACCTGTGGCAAGGCTGTATTCTTTGCATACTCTTTTGCACAGAATACACCAAATTGCACCTTCATTAATCCCAAATCAGGTCCCTATAGCTGGTGTTCTCCCTTCTTGTGTTGGTACGTGCAAGTGGAAGGAACAAGTATTGCTGTAGCAGAGTGTTCATGACTTCATGAACAGCCCATTCCCACTATGAAGTACCCAGAACTGAAAGACAAGAAGTGTTTTTTTCTTCCTCCCACCTCTAGAATTAGAGTTGCCCTTGCAATCTCTTCAAAGAATAATGCAACAGTATGCTCTACCTAGCTTGAATTTCACGATATTACACATGATTTACTGCAAAAACATGAGTTTATACTAGCACAAAATACTGATTTCATACAAAGATAACTTCAAAATACCAAACTACAGCTATGTTTTGGGGATTTAGAAGTTTTTCAAGACAGTACAAAGAGATGGCATTTCAAAAGGCAAATATTGATGGTGTTGGAAAAGATATCTTTAATGTTGTCTTAAAAATGTCATATTGAATTTTACGGGTACCGTTTAAATTGCTAGCTACTGCAATAATGTGGTCAGCAAACACCAACTGGATGCATTTGTTATACAGTATTCAGACATGATATGTGTAGGGATATAACAATGTCCATTACCAAATAAGCAACCCTTTACTTGAGACAGCTCAATAGAGAAGTTTCTTATGTTACATGGGGTATTCCATGTAGACCAAACGCACGTTGCGTTTGTCAGTTTTCAGTGTGGGTTCAGCATCTCACTAAAATGGCTATAGATGAGGCTAAAAAGATACCTCCCTTTCACTCAGCCTGTGCTGTGTTGTTTGTGTTGTGGGCTCTGCCAAGGAAATGCAAGATAAACAACTCTCTCCATTGAATGCTTTGCTCTGCAGTGTTTTAGCAAAAGGCTTCCACGAAATTCTCTCTGTCCTGCTGGCCTGTGATAAACTCCATGTGTCAGAAATTGCAAAGGCTTTTAAAGAGGATACCTGTGAGTGCATAGCATCAAATAAGGATGTTCCCATGTAAATCAAAATTGTGTTTTTTGCAACTGCAATCAACAGGAGTGGCAAGACACCTGGTAAACTGCTTTATAGCAGTTTGACCTTAGTAAAAATGTTTCAATTTGATTGTGAAAGGAGTTAATTGGCTATATTGATTAATGTGCAGCCTTCATTATGTACAATTGCTGAGTACTTGCTAGTACCAAAGGATATCTTTCTCAGTGGAGAAAATTTCTGCATTTTTCAAAGCTCAACCAATCACGCAGAAAAAGCTCCCTGCTATGTGGAGTTACTTGTGAGGACTGTATGCTTTTGGGGAAGTGATTTAGCTAATTCAGCAGAGATAGTGGGCTTCAACAGAAGAAAATTGCTCTAATCCTTCTCTTTTTATTTAACTGCAGAATTTTAGTATGAGACCTAGAGAAACCCAAGAAAAAAGGTCAGAATATTGATAAATTTCCAGATATGATAGCAAAGAAGACTACAAATCCTTTGAAGGCTGCGGGGTGACCTTATTGCAACCTTTCAGTACTTAAAGGGGGCTTATAAGAAAGATGGGGACAGACTTTTTAGCAGGGACAGTAGTGATAAGACAAGGGGTAATGGTTTTAAACTAAAAGAGGGTAGATTCAGATTAGAGGAAGAAATTTTTTACAATGAGGGTAGTGAAACACTGGAATGGGTTGCCCAGAGAGGTGGTAGATGCTCCATCCTTGGAAACATTCAAGGACAGGCTGGATGAGGCTCTGAGCACCCTGATCTAGTTGAAGATGTCCCTGCCCATTGCAGGGGGGATGGACTAGATGACCTTTAAAGGTCCCTTCCGTCCCAAAGCATTCTATGATTCCATGATTCTATGACTCTATGATTTGACAGAGAAATGTTTACAATGCAAAATGATGAGAAATGTTTATTTTATATTAACTGCTCCATTTTAGAGAAAATTGTTAATACTTTTACTCTTTTTTATGCCATCTTGGAATAGACTGATATGTAACTACTGCATCCTAAGGTATAGCTTATTTGTTATCTACAACTTGATGCACGAGCAAACTAATATAGTGACAACAGGAAGATGATTAAGCTTTTTTCACCAGCTAGAATGTGATCATTCTTCATAATTTATCCACTTTCATTTCCAAACTGGCTTCCCCAAGACAAATAGACATTTGCACATGATGCAATAGGTTTTGAAGCGATTGGGACATTCTTCACTTATCTCAGTGATAAAATTCCTCCTGCTTATGGATTTCTACTACTTACACAGCTTTCAACAGTTTTGGTTTCCTGTGGGATGAAAAGTTTATTTAAGGGTACTAAAAATAGTCTATACTCCTTGAGTTTAGTTTAAAAAAACACAGGATAATTTTGTTTATTGCCTATGAAATTATAGCTGAAGCTCTTGGGCTCTCTTTAATTACACAACATTTATACAATAGTAGAAACAAGAGTCTTAGTCCAGTCAGGGTCTTACTGAGAGAGACACTATTCAAATATTCAGGAAATATTCCTCATATTAGGAGCTTAAGCACAGATCTACAAAATATTTAGATGCTTACTTTCCGTTAGAATCTGTAATAGGTGTCAGATTTCGCTCACAAACTAAGACATCTGAATTTGTATGTCTGCATGTACATGTCTTCCTATGTGCTAGGTGCCTCCACCTCACTGTAGTTGTAATCAATGGATATTAGCTCTATGCCTTGGCTGCCTGAATATGGACATGAAGTACCACTTGAGATGATCTAGAGTATCCCAAGTAGACTCCAGCTGACAATCCAGAGGGACTCAGACCTGTAGGAAGCAGCCCATTGACAGTGTCTTGGAAAACCTGGGGAATCTCAAATGTATTAGATGATTTTGTTCAGCCAACTGAACCAAGCCCCAAGTTATCACAGCCAGAGGAGTACAGAGAGTTATGCAGCTGACCAAATTTTAGTACCTACTTTAAATGCCTAAATTTAAACACCCACATACCTTTGTGGATCTAGTTCTTTCTATCTGAAAAATACACTTGACACCGCTTTTATTTTGGTTCTACCAGCACATGGAAATCTTTTCAGCTCTGGTAACAACCATTCCTGTTACCAGCAAGTGAGACTAAGACAGTGAACAACTGAGGTTGGCAGAAACCTCAAAACAGGGTCACCTAGAGCCGATTGCTCAGGGACTTGTCCAGTTGGGTTTTGAATATCTCCAAGGATGGATAGTCCACAACCTCTCTGGGTAATCTGTTCCAGTTTTTGACCACCCTCACAGTAAAAAATATTTTTCTTAGGTTTATGTAGAATTTCCTGTATATCAGCTTGTGCCCATTGCCTCTTGTCCTTTCACTGGTCACCATTAAGAAGAGTCTGGCTCCATCTTCTCTGCTCTCCCCCATGAGGTTTTTATACACATGGATAAGATACCTCTGAGCCTTGTTTTCTCTAAACTAAAAAATTCCAGCTCTCTAAGCCCTTAATCATCTCTGTAGCCCTAAATCACTAGGTGTTTGTTCCCTCTCTTCTCTTGTTAAAGGAGCTGTATTGCTTCTTTACACTGCACAGTTTCAAAACCTATTTTAGCCTGAAATTTCCCTTCCAGCATTTGTGAAGAGCAAACAACATTTCCACTTTTAATTATTGCTTATTTTCCCTGATTTTCACCTCTAACCATAGGTTTCTAGTTGCCAAACTGTCCAAGGAAGTGGGAAGCACTCCTGAAATGCCTGGCTGATTTTTCAGTGTTCATAAGCCAAATTATTTTCTTTTGGATATTTTTTTTCAAACCCCATTGGTGAGCTTGGGAAGAGAAATTATTTTTATGCCTCAAACAATCTGCAAAGAAGCTTTTATATGTAATTTTGAACTTTCTTCTCCATTCACAGGCTCTCTTTCCTCCCAGTCCAATTATTACCACCTTTGCACCAACTAAGCTGGTATTTAAGTGGAGAAAGATGAAGAAATAAACACATAATACTTGCTGATTATTGAATGGTGTCAAGGACTCTTATGGAACTGGAATTGTCCCGACATTGCCGTTATACCACCATCTTCTGGCTTGGACATCCAGCCTCCGACAGACTGCATGCACGCAGACCACAAGGTGCCTGTGCAGAGACCAGGGCACGAAAAGCAGAAACATGGACTGCACTTACGCAGACCTGGAGACGTTGGGAATTTGATCCCTTTTCATGGCTTCCGGGTAACCCCTGGGTTAAGCATATTTTATATGTTGTGTGGTTCAGCAATGTTGTTATTTTTACCATGTGTCATTCCATGTTTTGTTCAATTAATTCAACGTGTTTTGACTAACATGCAGTTTGTTGCTGTCCCATCACCTGACAATGTTAAATGTATCTGTGCAGTGTACCAGCCAAAACCTTTAGTTGTAAAAATTGTAAACAAATGCTCTCTTTTCTTACCTTACTATCCTCTCCTTCTATCAACACCCTGGACCATGAAGACAGAGATCTGCGAGTCAAGACAGCAATCTTTGAGCCACGGGGTGATGTAAGAGTCTGAAGTGTTAAGAACAATTGTCTCAAAGCTTGCTTGGGTGTGTTTATCTGATAAGACTAGACAGCAGACCACTCTTCTGTCTGATAAGGCCCAAGGGCGGACCATTCTTTGGCTTATCAGGTACCATTAACTTGCAGGGAAATGTGCGAACTTGCTGGAGCAGCAGGCCATTCTTTGGCTTATCAGGCACCATTAACTTGCAAGGGAACATGCAAGCTTGCTGAAGCAGCCGGGCATTCCTTGGCTTGTCAGGCACCACCAAGAATGGGACACCAATTGATATCCGGGCCAGGCCACCTGCCCACGAGCAATACATATTGTGTGACTGGATGTGCAGGTGTGGCATACGTGATAACCAAATGGAAATGAGAGGGGAAACTCCCTCTCCAACATGGGATAAAAGACGGTACAACTAAACCTGAAGGAGGCAAAAAAGAAGGGTCTGAAAAGAAGAAAGTACAACGAAAGCAGAAAGAAGGCAGAAAGAAGAAGCCTTTCCACCACCGGAGAACTGAAGACTGAGGACCAACGGGACGTCGCTGGATCCAGGGTGGTGACTATCCTTTGCTTACCTCTCTGATCGCTTGCTTATTTTCCTCCTAATATTTCCTGCCTCTCCTATCGCTTTACTGTTTTATATTTACCTAATAAAACATCTGATTGGCGGCATATGACCTTGTTTGTGTCTTAATTTCGCCCTTGGGATCATCTCGAACCTTCCCCGAGCCTGACTATCAGGCCGGGTCGTAACAAATGGGAATAAATATAATTTGTGTAGCTTCCCTACAAAACCACTTACAAATAATTCTTTCAGGTGTAAAGACACAGTCTCATTAAGTAACTGTCCATCAAGAGCCATTAATAATACAAGAAATGTGTTAAGCTGTCATTGGAAGGACTTTTGTCAACCTTTTGACCAAATTATGTTTAATCAAAGTCAAGGAAAATTGTTACTAGGTAAATGAAGATCAGTCAGCTTCCACCTTCCTCAGCCCAGGGTGGCTGGTGAGCTTAACGCATAACCAAAGGGTCTTATTCTGTCCACTTTCAGTTGTTAATTTTAGCTATTGTAGTTGTGAGAGACCTCCAGGATCAAGAAAGCAATGGCTAATTCAGTCTGCTATCTACCCAAGGTTTTTAAATCTGTCTTTCCAGACTATCAATGGGAAGGAATTGTCACAGCATCTCCTTTGTGAACCTACCTTTAAGGAACTATTCCAGGGGTTGAATCTGCAAAACCAGCTATGCACATCAGGGTTTGGAGGTTAGCATCAATAGATGATATCTGTGAGATACATTCAAAAAGCTTAAAACTTCATTTTACAGTTGACTGTAACTTCACTTTGCAGTTAACTGTTGTGGTGGTTTGTTTTGTTTTGTTTTTTTTTTTTTAACTGTCATATAAGTAATCTAATCCTATAAATAACACATGAGTGAATAAGAAAATGTTTCCCTGGTATACATGCAAGCAGGCTAATTCACAAGGAGTCTAGTTAGACTGACTAGTATGAAGTCCATGTAGTAATGATGGAAACACTATATCATCTCTGGAATCTCTCCTTCAAGCGATTATATCAGAGCCTTCTCTGGATTCTAATCAATATTCTCAGCACCCCTGTAAATTACAAAGCATCTATTTTGCTGAGCCCGATGTAAAAATGTAAGCAATTTTTATAGTACAGACAGCGAAGAGATGTGAATAACTTTTTATAAATGGGGAAACTAAAAGTTGTGTTCTCATTTATTTATTTGTGATTAGCTGTCTTTGATGGAGAAGGTTTTGCAACTTTTTTTGATTTTTGCTATTATCTTAATGGGCATAAGGGCTTTTACACCCAGGATAAGACTCTTCTAAAATGTTAATATGAAGTAAGTGACATTAAACTATCCAATATGAAAGAAATGTACAAGAAATGTGAAAGGTGCAAGCTGTTCAACTGATCACTCATTGAGCATAAAAATAACTTATAGTTGAAATAAATTACTTCATCTAAAACTGGTTTGTTTCTTCATAAAATATGGCACATGCAGATAAATGAGTGACAGCGGAAAACATAGCTCTATGTGCCAACATTTAAAGAGAATTTGTTTTGGAACTTATCCTGTGTATGCTTATACATATGAGTAATATAATTCTCATGATTAGAAGTGTATGTGTGATTTTTTTATTGGTCTTGGAAGATGAAGGACTTAGATGTGTTAAATTTAGTAGAACAGACAGAGATTGTGAATCTAGAACTGTCTGTCTTTGACTGGGTTTATTTAAGCTAAGTATGAATTCAGGTAAGCTAAATAAATTTTAGCAAGCCTATTTATCACAAATAAATATTAGAATGTTACTTTCTGAATCTTTTATTTATACTTGGCACCACCATTTACAGAAGCAGCTCTGTGTGCTTGAATTTGTCTGTGAAGCATAGTACTATTTAGTGTGAATGATCCCCCTCTCCCCAATCTCATTTTTAATTTCTTTTCTCGATGCTGAAATATTTATTCACTTGTTTTGCATTTTGAAAGTTCAGTTGGTTTTAGTTATCATGGTGTGACTGCTGCACATGTGTACATTGTGACAGCCTTTGGAGTCTTCCCTGAAAAGTTAAAAGTTACGCTTTGATTTCAAAATGACTGTTAGAATGAAAATCTCAGGACAGACCTTATTCTAAATAGATTGGCACTATATTATACAGCTAGAGTAAGCTTTAAAGCAGTAACTTCACTTGCTTATAGCAGATGGATAATCATCAGCTATCTTGGACTCTGTTTATGCCCTCAGATAATGTGGCTGTCCTATATCCACCCAATCCCAAGGATCTTTCATATGTTCTTTCACCTAATCCATGACGAATTTTACAGTCCCTATAATTTAGGCTTTGCTTTAAGCTGTAGTGCCCAGGTAGGCAGCACTGTTATTACTGTAGGTTCAAGTGAGTTCTGCCATTAAGACAAAATATTTTGTGTCCTTTACAGAAAAAAAAAAAAAACCCAACAAACTAAAAACATTTGAGGGAGAAAGAAAAAAAAACAAAAACCCAGCCAGAGTCTTTACGAACATTTATATCTAAAGCTTACTGTTATATGATAAAGTTAACGTCCTCTGTTACAATCACGTAATTTACTTTCAAACACCTAGTACAGAATAGATGTTTTGGTTTGTTACTTAATTAAAGGACCACATTGTGCAGTGCTAATGATTTTCATCTTCACATAAAATAAAAATTAGGGTAAATTTAATTTATCTATAAATTGTTTTTTAAAATTTTTTGACTGCTTCTTTGCTTGTGCTTATGACAATGTGTGCCTACATTTTATTTTGCTTTTAGTAAAAAAAAAAATAATTCCAATTTCACTCATTGATATTTCATAGACGACCTTTTTATGTCATATGAATATCAAGAGCTCATTGGGCTATAGTTCAAGAAATGGCGCAGTACAGTGGATGTTACAATTTACAGTGGAACCATTAAAGAAAACAAGACTGAAGTCATAATGAACATAAAAATAACACAGCTGATTGATTGTTGTAGAATGTTATTCAGGATCCATAGAGAAAAGACAACACCTTAACAGGAGCTGACACCCTTCAGTTTTTTACTTCAGAAATTCTAGATAAGAATTTTGTTTATATGTATGATAGCATATTACCCTGTGCTCCAAAGAAAACTGGTAGCTTAAAATAAGAAGTGAATAAATGCCCTATTATGCTGATGTGAATTATGAAATTTACTATGGCAGGACAAACACACAAAATTCTTCAGCCTGATGCTGGCAGATAAAATACTTTTTAGTCTACTCCAACAACTTTATTTTCTCTCAATATAACTAATTTGCAGCAATCACTTTCAATCTGTCATCCCCGTCTGTCCCCTCTCCTTTTCAGAAAGGTGCTGGAATGGTAGATTCAGAAACTGGGAGAATTACTTACACATTGAATATGTGTTTTTAACACTGGCAGTAACATTAATGATGTCTTACATTTATCCGGGAGGAAGCCCAGCTATTATTTCAAATGAAATTTTTCATATTTTAGAGTGTGGTTCAGCCTCCCTGGCTATTCTGTTCTTTGCCTATGTGCTGAAGCTGTGAAAAAGGTTAACTGATTAGAGTCATAATAGCAGCCTAAAGTTTTGGAAAGAAGTCATGCAATTTTTAGTGTTAAAGAAGAACAGACTTGTTTATGTTTATTGGATTTCTCCTGAGACAAGAAATGAAAGAACTGAAATGCAGTCCTGTGAGAAAACCTTGTCATTTGCTATCTGTGTCTTACCTAACTTTAGGAAGTAAGAACACCCCTTACAGAACAGATTTTATTTAAAACTGAAGACTTTTAGCTATCTACTCCAAATTCTGGACAGCTTTTTTTCTGTTTGTTGTGTCAATTATACTGATTTTTTTTCGTTTCTACAATAGCGTCAGGCTTCAGTTCACTTCTTATGCTGTTTTGGTCCTGGAAACATGCAAGGGAGTTAGTACCTTATAAGGAGCAGAATCGTTTTTTGAATCCTACCTAACTCCTTTTCTCTATGGAATTTTGTAGTGGATTCTACAAGGCAGCGAATGAAAATAAAAATAAGCAAACTGTATCTAAAGTATTTGCCATTAATTTATTAATTTGTGACAGGTTGGTGTTTCTTATATCCTAGAGTAGCCTTAACAGTATTTTGCAAATATTTCATTACTTCTCATGTGTGGCTTCTTGGTGGCTGAAAGGATCTGTTTTCTCCTTTTTTTTTCTCAGTTAGTTGGCATAACAGATTTGACTGAGGAAATTCCGCTCTTCATTTCCTGTATATGTATATTTACCTCTTTTAGAGAAGACAGTTTCTTGGTAATCAATGTTTATCACCTTCCTACTAAACCAAACTTTGTGCTATGCATTCTGCTCTGAAATTATACCAGTTGTGTTTAAAGTAAGGGGTAATATTTTTATGCTAAATCTTATTTGCACATTAAAAAAAGATGGAGTAGGCGTTTTGGAGAATTTCCAGGTGAAATTCACTAAATTGCAGGAACATTTGAGAAATTACTAGGAAACAATGTAATGACAGTGAATTTGCATATAATAGTATAGCAAAGTTACAACAGTGGAAATTGGGTATAATGTCATTTAACAATTTTGATCATTTTATGGGAAAAATATTTCACAACTTGAAAACATACTTTTGTTTTGCTCGAGTTGATGGTCAGTGAAAATTCCTGGAGGCTGGCATTACATGTCTTTTTTTGTGCCAGAGGTCTCATGGTAGCAGTCACTAAATCTCAAAATATGAGAGAATACATGCATGTTTAAGACCCCATGCTTTTACTATTTGTCTATCATTTGAATCATAGGTGCTCTAAGCTGGGATAAAAATAAATTTTGTAGTGGTATATTAATGAATCTGTCCCGAACAATTATCTTAAAATGATGAGGATATAAATTAAAATCTTCTCTACTGTTTTGGAGGAATCTTCCACTCAATTCAACTGTCAAATCAAGTCAAATGTCAGCGTAATTGGTTGCAGAGTAGTCCTTAATAAGTCCTTAGTAATCAGTGTTTCAACTGTCAGTCTAATTTAGTGTGACTGCAATGTTCATAATTATAAGAAGTTTTAGAGCTGTAGTTAACAACTGGAGAGGCAGGGGGGCCCACAGAATGCTTCGGTGAGCTGTCAAGAGATCAGAAACATTTTAAAATTTGAATGTGCTTTTAACCACTTTACTGTGTAAAAGGAGTATGTTCAATGTCATCTTTAAAGGCATCTCTGTGATAATAGCATGGACCCAACGAGATGTGAATAATACAATAATTTGCTGCCATTTTACTAAGTGATATGATAATAGCGCTGTGCCATTACTTGGAATACTTCTTATTAAGTGCTTGCAGATTAAATATCAAATGCCCTATTGTTCTACCTAAACAACTTATCCGTCAATTTTCTGATATTTTTATCCAAAAGAGAAGAAATTTTTAAATGTTACCATAGGGTTCCTATAGTAACAGTTTTGAATGGAACATATTCACTGAGCTGATAATGGGAGAAAAAAAAACAAAACAAACATTGCTGAATTAACATAATAGGCACCAAGCGGCAGGAAGATTTGCTTGTGTGATCTTGGAATCCCTGAGTGTGACTTGCCTCTTATTTTAACTCAGCTCCAATTCAGCGTAATAAAGTACAGCATTTAGTATAATCTTAAAGAAGGTTACAGATGTGATTAATTTACAGGACTGTCTCCCCTTCCTTTCTTCTGGTATTATTTTATTCTATTTAGCAATTGCATGAGATAGATGATTCCAGTAGAATATTGAGTTGTAATTCCTCATATGCATTTCCACAGCACCTAGAAGAGAAACATTGTTAACTGTTGTTACATTTTGCTGAGATTTGTTAATTTTTTGCCAGCTGGCTGCCAGCTGGCTGGCCCACTGGCTATATTAGAAAGTCCACTCAGCACATCTCCGTCAGTGTTTGGGAACTGGGGCCTGCTGGATCCCAGGCACCTGGGAGAATATCAATAACAAGGTACTTCTTAGAGGAAGATAGGGAGGACTCATCTGACCAAACTTACGCCTCTACGGTCTCTAGCATCTTTAGGTTCTGGAAAACAACCCACACTACTTCTAGGGTACAATTAATCTATCCTCTTCAGATGTCTACTTGCAGATGCAATGGATAGTTCCTTAGAAGCACATGTTCTTTCCATCAACCACAAGTTAGGCGAGTCCTACACCTGTCTGTAATCTTTGTGATGCCTAGACAATATTTCAATTTATCCAAGCCTTAGTTTGCCCTTTGATTAGCTCCAGAGTATATACTGTAAAGATTGCCAGGATTGCATCACAGAAAAACAATGCATAATTTAGATTAGGCTACCTTTTGCTGGATAGGGTGTGATGCAGTAAAGAAAGACTGGTATCTTTAGAGGAAGACACAGAATGGATAAATTAGGCACCAGGTTTGATTTTTTTTTTTTCTGAGCAAGCTTATCTGACGCTATTGAGAAAAGCCTAGAGAGCTCTTTCTCTGAGTTTAGGTATCCGGTTCCTGGCTATAGGTTATGTGATGCCTCCTGTATTAAGTAGTTAGTCCTGTGTAACTGTAAGTATCTAATTTGCTTCCAGCATTCATACATGCTCTTGCTGTGTTGGAAGTAGATTTTAAACCTCATTGGAATTTCTGAAAAGAAGGCAATAGTAGGAGATCAACATGAAAAATAAAACTCTGAAGAGAAAGATTCAACTGTAGTGCAAGCAGGATCATACTATAGCTGCAGCACTGACACAAGGCAGAGGCTGCAACCTATGAAGGTGGAAGACATGTTTTCAGCACTTTCTCCCTATAATTTACAAATTTTAAATCAACTTTAAAAGGAACTTTCCACAGTTAAAAACGTAGATACAGTGACTTTGTGTGTACTTCAGACACATAGTAGTCACAAGCCAAAACCAGACAAATAGTTCAAATTGTCCATTCCTAGGTTTCAGAAAGACTTCATGAAGAACTTTAAGACTTGAGTTATGGTGTCAAGAAAGTTAAAAAGAAACAACTCTCCTTACTTGTAATCATTTTTTACATTAAATATCTAAGGCTTTTTTTTTTAATAGGTAAGCAAAACCCCATGAATTTCTGCCATGACACAGGCTGCAAATGGGAATCATAGCAATGTAAATCATACATGAGAGCTGTGGATGAGTTCTGAAGATAGTGAGATGTTCTGCCAAAGTGGAAGAACTTTTCCTTTAAAATCTTATTCAGCTTCTGCAGTAATGATGGTAATTTCCAAATGAAAGCATTGACACCTATGGCTGGTAGAAATAAGAGCAGGATCTGGCTCATCTCTTGCTTTTAAAAGTCTCAGTCTTTAAAAATTCCTAGAAATGTTTGCTTTAGCCTCTAAATTCTGTTTAGTCCCTCTAACTTCTGAAAAACTAAAATTAAATATTTAATTAAATAATTAACTTGTTTGGGGCATCTTTTGATGCTTTCCTACAGTAGGTCATGTTCCTCTTTGAGAGCTATCAGAACAACTTTAACATATATGAGAGTAGTAATAATTATAGTGCATTACAGAACTCCATTTGCTCAAAGAAAAAATCTCACAGATTGTGGAATGCACTTATCTCTATTTAAAAAAAATTACTTTGTGTGCTTTACTTACAAGGCTTGACTGCTTTTTTTAGACAGTATGGAAAAAGTTTTATTTTAACTTGTAAAGCCAAATACAAATGATACAGTTTAGAAATTGAATCAGATTTAATTGCTTTTGGTGCCAGATGGTGTAAAGCTGTCAAGTTTATGCTTTTTTACAGTAGATGTTTCTTTCAAGCTGATCATATTATCATGTGAAGCCATTTTTTCCTGATTGTCGATATATCTATCTAGACATTACTGCACAGAAGGGTATTCTTTAGGCAGTGTGGGGCAGAGCCAGCGTGGTGGGGTCTGTCAATGCAAAAAACAGCTGGCAGCTGAGGAATGTTTTTTTCTAACCCTGCTTCGATGCGTTATGGCAATTCAGCTAAAGATGCCTACATTATACCACTTATGTTTTTGGAGACAAACCTGCAGTGTATAATTTCCAGCTGTGAATCTGAGATTCTCTCTGAGATGGGAAAACAGGAAAAGGGAACAAGATGGGAAAAATCCTTATGTATGATTTTATATTAATAAGTTTGATGTGTAAATCACAGGATTTTAAAAAAAATAATTATCTTTTTCAAAAAATAGAAAAAAAGCCTTATTCAGGTGACCATGTTGTATAGATACAAAAAGTCAAGAAAACCTTGCTGCTGTAGAGTTTTTTACCTTCCTCCTGAACCTTCTGTTCAATTTTAGATTTACTAGGCATGTTACCATTTTGCTTTATTTGAAAACTTGGTAGGCAAGGGATTCTTAATATTCTTGAAACTGAGCAGTTGACACAGTTATAAATAGTTTTATGAATGTTGTTCAAGCAAAAGTATCATCTGTTATATCTCAGACACATAGATATTAATTGTCTGTCACAGTCTTCTTTTACTGCAGAGGTGGTACCTCTCGTGTAGGTACATTTTACATGCTGTATCTTTGTGATTTGAATAGCTATATTTATGCAAAGTTTTACATGGTAAGAATATGGAGGGATTATTTTTTTCTAAAATTAAAATAATAAGTCACAGGAAGCAGAAAAGCAAAGCTTCAGTCCTCTGTGGTGATTCATACAAGTGAAAGACTATTTGGAATAAATCTTACTGAAGCCAAGAATATTTTTATGGTCAGAATACAGCCCACATAGTTCTCAATGTGAGATTGTTTTGCTAGATTTTAAGCTATATAAAATGGCAGTGCTGTAGAAACATGAGCTTCTTACAATTAACACTGTGTAATATATACATTTTTTTACATATAAGTTGGTTATACTTTTGTTTCATGCATTTTTGTTTGTTTTTATATTGTATCATTGTTAGTAACTTGTTTCTGCAGACAAAAATAATCCATTATATGATTAAGAATGGTACCAGAGTGCAGATCTTAGGGTGTATGAGCTTTTGAGTAACTTTATAACTTACAAGTCCTTTCACTTCCATCCGAGGTTTTGCAGGCATTTCTGTTATGTTACTTTGAAGATAATCAGGATGATGCAGTGGATTACTGACTATTTAAATGGCTATCACAGGTAAAGCAAGGCATAATCAGGGTATATTTAGGGTTAGGTTTGTTCATTCTCAATGTTTATGCACTCCGTTGCCAGAAAACCTACAAACAAAAAGTCAAGGCTAAGGCAACAGGACCCTTGGCACATGGATATGAAACCATAGGGTTTCCCTCTTCAGCCCAGAGCCATAGTAGTGCTCTAGCCCTGGCATCCTGCACGACACTTTCTGCTGATGGCATGGCCCCACCAGCTGTGGGGTGGGACTGAGGCTCCAGCGCACAGCCTGGCACTGCAGGAACGTGCAAGCCATAGGTCCATTTGTGTGGGGATGTGAGGAAGGGAGCAATCATATGTATTTTGAGGTAGACTTGAGATCTGACCAGTGACAGAGGATAGCCTCAGAAGTGTAGCACCCACTGGAGGGACTGTTCTGGGCTCAGGCCTGAAAATCATTGCTGCCCTTCTTGATCAAGAGGGTGGTAGGATCATGGGATAGTTCAGGTTGGACAGGACCTCAGGAGGAGTCAGTTTGATATTAGATGCAGGTAGTTCAGGGCATTATCCAGTCAGGTCTTGAAATTCCCCAAGTATGGAGAGAGACTGTACAGCCTCTGTGGTCAATTTCTTCCAAGGCTTAAGTATCCCCATGAGGAAAAAAATTATCCAGTCCGAACCTCTCTTGTTTCAGCTTATGTGCATTGTCTTTTCCCTGCCCACCATGTCCCACTGAAGATACTGGTCTGTCTTCCTACAGCCTCCCTGTGGGTGCTGAGGGTGTTTGGTTGCCCTGAAGCCATCTGCTCCAGCCTGAACAAGCCCATCTCCCAGCCATCATGACAGCCCTGTGCTGAACCTGATCCAATCTATTGATGTGTTGACTTGTACTGGGTGACTAAAACTGGGCACAGTGCTCTAGCGGTGGTCAAAGGAGTGCTGAGTAGAGGGGGATAATCCCTTCCCTTGATGAACTGGCTCTGCTCCTGTTAATGCAGCCCAGGAGGCTGTTGGCCCTCTTTACTGCCAGGGCACTGTTGGCTCAAGCTCAGCTTGCTGTCCACAAGAGGAATTTAAACAGCAAAGAAATATAAGCTAGGTTTCTATTTTTAACTAAATAGCCTATTTTTAGCTCTCTCCCTTAAAAATGTAGCCTTACAAGTATGAATTAGAGACAACTGATGTCTGGAAGCTGCACAAAAGAAACAGATATCTTCATTTTTGCCACCAAGGCCTGGATGGTGTCCTTTATAAATCTATTTAAATGTCTTCTTTTGAGAATGAGGTTATATGTCACCCAGTTACCTATATGTTAATTAACTTGAGGGTTTATATTACCCAGATATCACTCTTCCATTGCCTTTGTGACAACTTTGTGTGCTGGTTTCAAGAAGCCTTTTATATGAAGAAAAAATGGTAGAAACAAGTGACTTCCCAGATCACCCCCAAATCCTCAAATCAGCTCTGCTGTTTGGAGCCTTGATCCAGGCCCAGCAAGAGAAATATCAGCTGTCATGACAGTGCCCTGTATCATCTTAGATTCATTGAGTCTAGTTATATGACTAATATTTTACATTTCAGTATAATTCAAGATGGCAGGGGCATTTTTATTTTCTTTGTGTGTTGTGTTTTTAAAACTGCTATGTGTGACTGCTATGGTTTTCCCATATTTATTATAGAGTTTCTTCTGGGATATATATCTTCTGGGAAAATCAACTGTGTGGTACTAAAAAGTTCTAGCATATATGTCAACAAAACCAAGTATTTTGGAGATGATCCTTTTTATTTTTCTGAATGATGTGGATTGTTTATCACAAGCTTTTAAGATTTCAAAGGTAAAATCAATATTAATCCCCGGCTGAAAACTACAAGCATCCATTTTGTCAATAGGTTTAATCTGCCATATTTGACACACCTGCCAGTTTAATAAGAAAGCATCATTAATACCAATGAGGACAGATGATCATCTGCCTTTTTGAAAATCATGTCTTGAATTGAATATTCATATTTTGGAGAAGAATGCTTATGTTGTCATATTCCATGGTTTGGTCACAATTAAAGCTTTCTTTTTTTATTGAAAACCTGTTGCAAAATGAATTTAAGCTGCATCATTAAAGAATAAACATTTTTAAACTCTGCATTTTAAAATCTTATAGCTCCTTGGAAGTGATAGAATGGCATCATATCAGAGGGTACAACTTTCAGACATTGCTTTTGGCATACTTATGAAATCTCTTGTTTCTTAAATAGATGTTATGTGCACTCAGCTTTTTTTAGCTCTTCTGGGGAAGGGGAGAGTTTGTGGTTGTTTGGGATTTTTTTTTAGGACTAGCAATACAGATTACAAAATCATCCACAAATGTTTATGTCTTCTTATTTTGTCTGTTCTTTTAGTGTAGATCAGGAATATAAAACAATCTTTTTTATTCTTAATTAATGTGTATGTTTCCACACCACTATGAAATTCAGTATTCTGATGCCTTCAAATTTAAATGCAACATTTCTTTTTATTTACCAGAAAGTCCCACATAATTACCTATATGCAAAGTAACTATAATCATTTAAAATAATCACTTTTCATTCCCACATTAATGCAAAAGGTAGAATATGCTTTAATAGGGACCTATGAAGTGTGTGACTCATAGTGCAAAATATCAAATCAAAATACCTGGAGTAACACATTAATGTTTACTGAATTTTAATAAGGTCACTGATCTAATCTTCAAGAAAAAAAATCCTTAACACACATCAGCATCCTCTTTCTTTGAATCCTTCTTAGTATTTAAATAATTTTTGATAAAAAGACATTTAGAAAATTATTTTCATGTATAATCATACAAGTCTTTTGTTCCATAACAGCTAAGGCATTCTGAATTAAGATGTGCTTTTGTCCTTCATGCATTGTGTTGAACCCGCAGGTTTTTTGTTTAGCTAATAAGATATCCTGAACTATTATTTTTAAACCCTATTGTAACACTGAAAAGTACCACTTACCATGCTACTTTGCACTTCTGTTTAATTGTTAGTTTTCCCAGTGTCAGTGGAGCTGTACCAAGCAATATAGTTCTTAAATAAAAACAATCAAGTTAGAACAGCTTTCAAATGGAAATCCTAAATGATGGATTGCTAGTTGCATCCTTTCTGCTCAAATGAGAACGAGAGGCCTGGGGAATCTATGCAGGCATCTTTTAAGCTTATATTAATGGCCTCGCTCCAATGTCTTACATGGTTCTAATTACATGATATACAAAAAGGGTGCACATAAGGGCTGCAGAACTTTTGATAGATGAAAATGATTACCAAGCTTTAGGAAACTTCTCTAATATGAGTAAAATATACCGTGAAAAAAATCGGTCTTATTACTGGAGTAGGAAATAAACTGGTTTTTTGTTGGTTCTTCACATTCAAGAATGGTTTTAATATCCCTATGCTATGGACATGAAAAGTGTCATACTTTTTCTAGGTTTACAATCTGCTTTGCTTATTCTCAGTATATAATATACCCATTTCAAAAAGTGTCTAACATATCCTACTGGAAGAAAGAACTATTGCATATTTTCAGTGGAGTGGAGTAGGCTATAGAAAACTAAAGGAGGCCAACATCTAATGTGAGGCAACGACTCCAAATACCTGTTTAATCTTTGGCACTCTAGAGCTGCATATTTTTGTCAAGGGATCACCGCCTTTTCTTTACAAACTTCTGAAATGGTTTCATAGTTGGTAAGATGGATCATTTGGTCTTGGATTTTTACTTTTTTTTGAGTAGAAGAAGAAGAAAAAATCAATACTGTAATCAATCAGAGAGGCACTGACTGATTCCTCTGGCAGTCCCCTACAACAGCAGTTGATGAGGTCAGATAAGGACATGACAGACTGTCAGTGCTGGATAAACCATTTCTCCTGGGTGGATTAATACGATATTTGTAGCTGCAAGGAAAGACTGCCATTTCTGAGTGTTTCTTGAAGGGGTTGGGAGGAGGGTCAAATAACAGTTATTTCAATCAGCCCTATAGTCAAATTACCAGTCAGTTAGGTGACCTTAAGTCAGTCAAGATAGAAAGAACAACAACAAATAAACAAAAAAAGCAAATGTAATTGTGAAATTCTGGCTTCACTGAATTTTGTCATGCCCTCTTTTGACTTCTGGTAGTCTGTTTTTTAGCATCTATTTGCTGATTATGAAAGGAATGTGGTAACTGTGTAAGTTAGTCACATCAGCCATGAGCTCCTTGATTTCCTTGCAGGCCATCTATTATGCCATGAAATGTAAAAATTATATATAAAGTAGTAAAGAGATCTTTAGTATCTTCCGTCTTTGGTAACTTGGATTCTTCCAAATGATGATGAAGGTAAAAGGGAAGAATTATCTCCCCCACGTTATGGTTGAACCTACTCAGAAGTCACTTAATATGTCGAACCCTCTCACAGAAAAAAAAAATCCTGGAGGGTGAATGGGAGAAGGCTTTTATAAATCCCTGGCTAGACAGCTACAGCTTTGCATTCCAGTTGACCTTTATTTATAACATTTGCCCATTTATTTATGTGTGACAGCAAGAGAATTACACAACAACAAGCCAAAACCCTGCAGCCGTGTGTGCTCTGTGGAGTAGAAAGGTTCGCAATGGAGTTGAAAGGCTCCTGATGGCTCAGCTGAGCTGAGCATTAGGAGAAGGAGGTTATCGCAGGGCTGTTATCCCTCAGATCTGTGGTCATTACTGAGTAGAGCCCCCTTGTCCCTAGTTCAGTGAAACCTCCACTGCACTCATGAACCTTCTAGGTCATTGGCATCAGGGGATTAGCCAGTGGGATATGATTTTATCCTCAGCTGTCTTGCTTAGTGAAACAGGACGTGAAATAAGTAGATCACCTCTCACTTTAAGAGCAGGTGTCACAGGACTGGTTATGTGTAAATGGTGCCTGTAGGCACTCCTGTGTTTTTCTCATCGGTGAGATTAAAATGTGTGCTGAGGGCTTGGCAGAAGAGCGGTGGATTTAGGCACTTGGGTTTCTGAGATATCATATTTAAGGAGACTGCTGATCTGGAGTCTTGCTGCAGTGAGGATTTTTTTCCTGAGAGAGAAGCCATATTAAATACATACACTATACTGTAAGACTGCTCTCACAAACATTTGCCCACAGAACACTGCCCTGAGATTATTTCAATTTATACTTAGAAATAAGGATCAAAAAGAAGCAACAAAGTGTGCAAAGCTGTCATTTAAAATTGGTGTTCTGCATTTCCTTTTCTCTTCATAGAGAGACCTGAGGAAATTAGATCCTTAGGCATCTAAGTCTGGTGATATGAAAACCCTTGTTGGTGCCAACGATGGGGATTTCTGTCTTCTGTCAGGGACACCTAAAATGTGGAGGCAAGTCATTAAGCTCCTTTCACAACACCTGAAGGGAGCGATCTATCTTATGCTACAACATCTTATCCTAAATGAAGTCAGATGAATCACCCTCTGGAGGTGACTCTTTCACAGATCAATGCAGTGAGGTAAGTCCCAGTCTTGAGTCTGACTTTACCTAAAAAACCATGTTTGGCTTCAACTAATTGTAGCTAAATGTCTGATGATATTTCCGTTACCTGAACACTCCCCAAGCATAACATTAGGTATTATGTATTCGTACTTGTGCCTGTATATATGTCTGCTTGATCTAGACAGCTAGGTTCCACTTATGAGAATCTAAAAATCAAAGGAAACTATGCCTAAATCCTCTGATGCTCCATAGAAGGACCACTGATGGCCAAGAGGGTATGTCCATCTCTACTTCTGTAGAAAATCCTCCTCAGTTGAGATATCTTACTTCTAGGTCTGTCTACTCCAAAGCTGGACATGCCTCAGATTTCTCTCTTGGATGAATTTAGACATGAGTGAATTGCAAAGGTCACCAAGGTTTATATGGGAAGAATATTTTATACTATAATTTATAATGTAATATAATATAATATATAGTATATAAAATATAATACATAATATGATACATATGTAGTATAAAATATATTATATATAATATAATAACAATATGTTTATAATATAATAATTTATACCGATAATCCAGAGCATCTGAGACCCCATATCACATCTCATCCTGAAATCATTCTTCTTCCTTGTCTGTCATTCAGAGGGGCAAAAGAGATCATTTTTGCAGAGTTCAGTGATGTCCAGAATGGTATTTCTTTTTTATTAAGAGCTGAATTAAAATACCACTCCAAAGATCCTGCACAGCATTTGGTGGTTAAAGGTCTTAACTAAGCATAGGGAGGAAACATGCCCTTCTTTGTCAGCTAGAATGAGAAAGAGTTTCTAGTAGGTGACAAATTACATGAGCTGATCTAAGTAGCCCCGCAGTGAGGAACTGCTTGTTACAATAAGGGAATCTGATTATAAATCAGGAGAGTGTTTTCTGCCTGTCCCTCTTGGTACCATAATTTTGCTGCTGTCAGCCTTTCCTTCAAGAACTGAGCTCTGAGCTGCCCTAGAGAAAAGGGTTATGCTAATACTAATGAGAAAGGTAGGAATGTTTGGGACTAACTGGGGAATATTTCCTTTTTGTTTTGTTAGCTTGTGAAATAATGGCAATAAAGATAATGCTAATGAGGTACAAATCTTCCAAGCATTAGTCCTATTTGACCTTGGCTAATGAAGAGCATACCAATCCTCTTGAAAGCTGAAATATGGAGATTGCTGTGAGATAGTGACCACCCCAGTAGGTTAGCCTGAGTGGTCACACACCAGGATGCAAATACAATGTGAGACAGACTGGGTATGAAATCTAAACATATGTTTTTAAGGTTAGTTATATCTCATACAATATCAGAGACAGAAGACAAAAGCACTTAGACCAAACCAGCTGCACATCACTGTAAAGCTCAAAATCCTACTGTTAAGGGGTGTACAACATTCATTTTTCTTCTTCAGGATTCACGAACCACTTGGGACTAAATTCATTTCAGCTATCTAGGCACTTAAGTGAGAAGCATAGGGACAAGATGTAAGATTGCACTGTTAATCACTAGGGTAAGAATGACACTGCCAGCAGATGCATCAGTTTTTTGGAGGGACTATCCCAGTGATAGCACTTACAATTTTGAGTAGCTTTTTTTTCCCCTAGTGTATATTTTTCATGAGCATATTCTTGTCAGTCTGTCTCAGAATGATGTCTGAGCTGGGTTTGCTGTAGTTCAAGGGTGCGTGGAGAAAAGAAGAGGGTCAGTTAAGAAATTAAATTATTACACTTTGGTCTTTGGCATAAAGTAGCAGAACTGTGTCCTACTAGAACTATGGCAGTATTTTGATACTTTGGCCATGCCTCCTTTTTTCTCTTTATGATATCTGTCTTTATGGCAAGGTAGAGAAGTAATATTGGAGTCATGCCAGTGATATTGCATATTCTGATTCCTCCAAACACAGAATGTTCGTCTGATCAGATATACTGGCTTCATGATTGCTTTGTCTGTTGCAGTTACAGAAAGCCATCAAAAGCATACAAAAATGCATTTTTCTGTCTTGTGATTTTTGGGCTAGCTTGCTTTTGTTATCATTTTCATTAGGGATGTAAGAATGGGTGCAAGGAGACATCAGTGAGCTTTGCCTGTCCTCCAGGCTGCTTAGGCAGGATGCAGAAACCATGCCCCTAAGGTGTCTTGTTGGAGATCACTCTTGATAGTTTCAGTTGAGCTCCTTAGCCATGACTGTATAAGCATTTCTGAACTTGGGCTGACTGAGACTGGCTATTTATAAAGATAGGCCAAAAAGTTCATGTTTAGATGTATATTCGCTTTTTGTTTGTTTGCTGTGTAGAAATCCTTTATAGTATTTGAAGAGAGGACAGATAATCTCTTGCCATGTATCCTAGAGCTAGAGTTCCTGATTAAGCCTGGCATTATATATGATTGCCACTGAAGTGAGAGATGGGAGCAGCAAAGTGGGTTCATCAAATTTCCCTAAACTTTGTGGAATTTACTGTAAGCACAGGTGGCTTTAACATATACCGTTAGGATTTTCTCCAACAGTTATTAAAAGAAAACATCTCTACATTGAAGAACTGCACTTTTAAACCCATGGGGGAAACCATATCCACTGAAAATTTAAATAAGTTTAGTTCCAGATAAAATAAGGGCTTTAGCCTTTTCTCAGAGCATACTTAATTTTTGCTTCTTTTCTTGACAGAGAAAATTATCTAAGTAAAACAGCAATAATGAGTAAAGAAAATTAGAAATCAAATGCAAGGAGAGCTTACTAATAAGTACGTCTTGGTCAAAATTTTTTTCCTTAAAGTCCTTACTTTAATGAGCTTTTAGCTCATTCTCTGTTACTGCAAGGGCTTACTGTATCACCATTTAATAATATGAAATTGTAGAATAAGGAAGGCAGAAATGCCAATTGACTTACAATTGTATATCAAGGGTAGTGGTTTCAAGACGCCCTTCTATCCTATTTTTCCCTTAGTAATTTTAGCTTCTGCTAAATCAGAAATTTCATTATGCATATTCTTTATCAGTGATTAATTTCACAAAAGGATATACTACAAAGGATTTTAATCCTTTGTATATGGATCATCACATATCTTAGCGTTAAAAGGCAGAATTAGGGAAGTGAAGAGAATCTTCCAATTATTGCTTAATCATGACACAATTTGAAGAATGAATCTTGTGAGAGGAAATATTTTAAATCAATGTGACACTTGAAAATTACTTTAAGTTACTTCATGCATTTTGATGTATGAATTTCTTCTTGAGGCACAACAGATGAAAAGAAATATTACATTAAAAAAATTCAAGGAGCTTATTGTTTCATTAAATATTTACCAGCCATTCAAACTTTAGTGGATTTACTCTGCAACTGAACAAGAGACCTTAGGGTTTACATCTGTAAATCTTTGTGCTGGTGCCTACCAAAAGTGATTAAACCCAAGGCAAGCCTTTGCCATGGTTGTAAGTTATTTAACAGATGATTTTAGAGTGCAAATGTTCTGTAAGTTTTAATGGTTGAAATGATAAAACTAGACCTGTTAGATAAAAATTAATAACCAAACGCTTGAGCTCATCAGAAATTATGCATACACTGTATTTACATCATAACAAAAATATGATAAGCACACGCATGTAATTTGCCACTGGCTCTTCAGGGTCATCCACTCCTCCTGGGAGAAGGAAGAAGAAGAAAGAAGACAGGAAAGGAGAGAACTGTTTTGCCCAAGGCACAATTTTTTAGATGGGGCTATCCTGAACTGGTGAAATGTCTTACATTTTTGTTCAGAATATGCTTTTCAATTGTAGACAAAAGTACCACATTTGCTTGCTTTAAAAGATCCTTGCACCTATTTTTTTTTTCTCTCATCTAGAGGCTCCAAGGACTAAAATCACCATACAGATCAACAGCAAATGGCATTTGGGCTGAAAATACTCTTCACGTATACTATTAGTAATATTATGTGCATAATATTGCATATATTATAAATGCACACAGGCACACACTTGTGTCGTCATGGGACTGTTTCTGTGCTGTTAGGAACTATGTCATTTGGTTCACTGCAAAAAAATCAGCTGGACCATATTAGGGTCTAACTCAGGATTTTTCCACATCTGTCAATTGTAGGAATGCTGCTTTTATTTTAATAAGTGTGTTTTTATATATGTTCTGTTCTTTTCTTCATTTTTATTATTGCTGTTTGGTCCAAACTATGGAAGTCATATGCCATGGAAAAGTAACACTGCTTTACTCACAAACCATAATAAAAGTCCTATAGCAGGCCATAACATACCCTATTCTGTCAGTTTTCTGTCTTCCATCACTTCTGCTTTCTCCCTCTATTGCTAGACACATTAATATAAAACACTTTAATGTGGAGTACTATATAAATATTTAAGATGATCTCTAGTTATATAAGCATTTCTCGTTTCAATTGTTGGAGAATTGTTTGATATCAACTTGAGGTAACTGTTCTTTATTGAAAAATAACTTTATTTTTCATGAAACCTGACATGATGAAGTGTAAACATAGCTGACCAGAAAATAACTTTTTTTCTTTTTGAAAAGTTTAGAGGTTTATAAATTTCTTAGATACTTTTCTTCAGTCTTTTCCAGAGATTTGGAGTTTCAGCCAAAGGAATTTTGGAGATGAAGTGGTCTATTTTTCTGAAAAAAGTTGGAAACTGGAAACTTTTAGGACAACTTTAGAAACAATTTCATTTAAAAAATAAGTGGGAAGTTAGTGCTACTTTTGAAGAAATACAATGCTGGGATAATGAGAGAGTACTCAATTCTGCCAGAGGGGAAAAGTGCAGTCATTACACCAGCACTGCTAGCCTTGTGGTGTTGGGGAAACATATTCCTTGAAGTACCCGATGCAGATGTGTGTAGCACTTCCATCAGCCATGCAAAAAAGTCAGATTAAAAATTGACAATAGATGGGAGGGAGAGCAGAAGTGCCTGATGGAGCAGTAACAAAGTTTGGGGAACAAAAATGCACAGCAGATATGAGAGTCCTTCCCTAATCCCTCTACCCTCATTTGAGTGTGAGACAGGCAGGGATCTGCCACATGTCCCCATGATATTATAGCGAAAAATAAGTAGCTTTTGAGTGACTTGTCTAAAGGCTGGCTTGCCTTCACTATCGCATCAAATCCAGATGCAGATATGATCTTGGCCTGGATCTGCTTCATTGTGTACTTCACAACACAGGTAGTGGCTCCTGTCTCCGGGACACATGTGGGGAACGTGTGTTCACTATTCTGGTGTCCTGAGACACCTACAAGCCCTTCAGCTCTTCGGATAAAGTTAAGAATCAGATGCACTGAGTACAGCATAGTGTTTCTGAGCCTGTACTTCCAGGTGGTTTGTCCAGTAGGGATGGTGCTCTGCTCACATGTACTGTGGTTGGGATTCCTCTGTCCCTATCTTGTCTTCCAAAAATTAGACAGCTCACTTTTATAGTTAGAAGAGAACAACTCGCCCAATTTTTACATGGGGTGATTCATCTCAGCTTAAGACACGTGTCTAAAATATACGGACTGAGTCACCTTTTGAAGACGCCCTTTTCTCTTCTTCCTTTTTTTTTTTTTTTTTTAATAATGGGAGTCTGGGGAAACAAACTCAGACCTAAACATCCTACTTTTTGTCATCTGAGTTTCCTCAAGGTGATTCCCATCCTTTAGCTGGGATGGTTGGTGCCTGTCCTTGGCTCTTGTCCACAGAGTGCACTATGGCTTACTGTCACCGGCTCGTAAGCAGGAACAATAATGGACCCAACCATTTAACAGAGAGGAGCTTCTTGAGCTGTCCTTCTTCATTATAAAGGCTGGTACAGTTTGCATCTGGTGAACTTTTGCCCTGTTTAGTCTTGTCCCGCCTTCAGTCAAAAGTGATTATCACTGAAATCCCATTGAGGTTCAGAAGCCCAGTGCTGCAGAGGCAGAGCAGTACTTGGATATGATGCCTTCCAGCAAAGCTTCATGCTCCAGGAAATATTTCAGCATTACAGTGAAAGGTTCTCTTTTTTCTTAATAAAGGGTGGTAATGATGGCAACATGTTGCAGGCAGCAGCACTGCCTTTAGTGTCCACAATACATCTCCTGCTATAAACAGCATTCAGTCATTTCACCCTGTCTGACTCCCCCCTGCGCGGCAAGGAGAAGCTGCAGGGTGATGCTGCAGTGTGCGGCTGCGGCTCCGGGGGCATCCGATTGCCAGCAGTGGGTCAGGCAACAAGAACTCCAGTGGGCTGAACAGTGCTAAGGAGAAGTACAATTATCACAACCGTGTTTCTAAATTTTTGTTTCACGGCTGCTCTAGCAGGCAGTCCATGGAAACGCAAATGTTGCGATAACAATTCTGTCCAAGCTGATGAAATCTGCGTAATAAATTAGGTGAATTACAGGCTAGTCTTTATCAGCTTACATAGTAAGACCCAGGATTTTTACTTTTCCCTCTCATTTTGGCTCATTTTTTGACATATACCCTGTGATTTTATGTCAATAGTCTGTTTAAAATTTCTGGTTGACTTTTCACTCTTGGTTCATATTAGTCTTCTGAATTGTAGTGTGCAAGCTGTGGTGACGGGGACTTTCTTTTGGGGCAGGTTTGGAACTGTAATCACATTTTCACTTCATCATGTCTTCATATTCTCACTTTTGCAGTGTGCTGGCCCCTGGCAGTTGATTCATCATGTGTCCCTAAACACAAACATGGACTGGGACATAGAAAGCAATAATAGAGTAGAATAAATCATATTACAGTCTCATGTCTGGGGGAAAAAGATCAGAGAAGGCATGCCAGCTGTGAATGTAAATGTATTGTATGGCTTCTGGTTTGTCAGCTCAATGGTGTAGTTGTGAATTTATGGAGTCTAGGTTTTGAAAAATGCAATGCTAGCTGCTTTGGTCAGAATCAATACCAGTCAACAGAATGAACCAGATTTAACAGGTCAAATACTCTGGCAAATCATTTAATGTCTGAACTCAGAGAAATACTGTATATGTTGCTCACACTAAAACAATAATTACTGGTCTAAACTGAAATATTAAGCATGTGTCAGTTGCACAGGCACGTGCTCAATATTTTTATAACTAGTATAGGCAAGAACATACTATTAAAAATTGAATGAAGACAAGAAATGAGTGGGCAGTTCTACCACAGTTATTTATTTAAGCATTCATTTGTTTGTTTGTTGTTTTTTTTTTTTTTTCAACACAATTAGGTGCCTAATTGTGTGACAAGACCTACTGGATTTCCATGTGTGAATAACAGTGATTTATTGAAGAATGCACTTGCTCTAATCATCTGTGATACATCTTCTGGAAATCTCACATGAAAAATTGTGTTTCCAAATTGTCTTGAAATAGTTCATAATTAAAAAAAGAAAAATCCTTCTTTTGAAAATTCCCACCCCTCAATAGAAAAGTGTCATAGATGGGATTTAGTACTAGATATAATATAATTGTAGATAGTATAGTTAACAAACTTTTAGTTTGTTATCTATGTATCTAATGCAGTATCTGTCTGATATAGTACAAATAAATTCGGTGCAGTCTTTACATGTAATATTTTACTTACAAAAAAAAATCCATACTATATTTCACTAGTGAAATACATACAAAAAGCTGCAAGATTTTTTTTTAATATTCTTATATCATAAATGCACATTTGCTTTGCTTTGGAAGCATAAAAAACAAAGGACTAGCTCCCCTGTCTCCACACAAACGTATTTCATGAAGGTTTGACAGCATACTATAATACCTAAATTATAAAGAACATGGGCTTCACAAAAATAAAATGTTAATATAGTTTGTTGAGATGATAATGTTTTCTGTTCAAGTAAGTAAACATAACTAAAGGCTAGAATTATGCAGAATTGAGAGTAGCCCTATTAGGAATATTTAACCCTTTTTTCTCAACTGTAGGTTTGTGTTTTCTTTTTAGTTAGTGATTCCTTCACTAATTTGAGTGCCCCAAAGTCCTTATGTAGCAAATGGAGAACACAGCTGTGAACATGATATACTAGCAAGACATACAAGAAAGGGATGGCCATACTGGAGAGAGTCCAGTGAAGGGCCACAAAGTTGATTAAGTTGGAGCCTCTGGCCCAGGAGGAGGGGCTGAGAGAGCTGGGGTTGTTCAGCCTGGAGGAAACAAGGCTCAGAGAATCTTACCAATGTGTATAAGTACCTGATGATGGGCAGTGAAGACAGAGCCAGGCTCCTTTTAGTGGTGCCCAGTGACAGGACTAGAGGCAATGGACATGAACAGAAACACAGGAGGCTCCATCTGAACATCAGGAAACAATTTTTAACTATGAGGGTGGCCGAGCACTGGCACAGGTCGCCTAGAGAGGTTGTTCTTGTCTCATCTATGAAAATTTGGAAAGGAAGATAAAACAAAATGTTCTTTAAAGCAGGTGTGTTTCAAGTTTCAGGCTGGAACTTGTGTAATGTTCGTGTTAAAATATACAACATCTTACTGGGAGATTTAGTCTTCAACTTCACAACATTTATTTAAATTTTGCAATAAGCTTCTTTTGCAAAATTGACTGATCCCTCTGTTTAAAAACATTAGCTCAGAAACCAAAATGCCTCCTCTACAATTTCACAATCTATATGCAAAAAGAGCGTGAATGGAAGTTATAAATACACATTTGGTTTCCTGGATGGTGAAATGTTCCTTCAGGCTCTGCTGGTTTAATCAATGGATGAAATAGATTACATTTGTTTATGGTGGTGATAGCCTGACTAATGCATTGACTTCAGTTGGGAAGAAGCATATATATTCAGAACAAGAAATACCCAGCAATACTTAGAGAAGGAAGAGTTAATCCACCCACATTAAAAATGTGGCAGTGTGATTTTGAAAGAGAGCGCTTTGAAATTGCCATGCAAATTTTCTACATTACTTAATGTGCAACAAAAAACAACTTGGACATGTTTTAAGTAGTAATAAATAAAACATGTTCATAATAATGGCTTGCTCAAGTATTGAAAGTATTGTTTTAGAGGGTTTGCTCTCCATTCCCAAATTCCTTAGACATGGCTAGATACAGAAACTTGTATTCTTATATTATATATCATCTGCTGATGAAGCATGGGTTTTTCTGATATTCTTATCAAGTGATTAACCAAAAACCTGCATTACTTGTGGTTGCTCCAGCTAGGGAGATAAATTAATAATGGAGTTATTTTTGTTTGGGGAAATAAAGCCAAAACATTTTTTTTTTTCAGTCTGGTTCAGGTGCCTTTGAAAATGATGCTGCTCTCATTAGAATTCAAGCCAACAATAATTTTTTCAACCAATCCCTCAGTCCAGAACTTGTTTCATATTGGAAATTACAATATTTTGGTTTCAAAAGGGCCATGTGGTGTGGCCAAGCATGCTGCTCAGGCTTCAGCCAAGGAGGGGTTCCTCATCCCTGCTGGGGAACAGGCAATGTTTCTCACCAATGCAGAATCACAGTCTCTTTGCAGCTCCCTGAGGTTGGCATACAGTGTTGTGGCAGCTGAAGGGAAGCATAGTATAATGTTGCACTTGGAATAAGAATAGCTCCACAGCTCTGGGAAACAGGATTAAAAGCTTCTTAGACTTTTCTGCCTGTCCCCTCCACTAAATTCACCCCTGAACACACATGTGCAGAGAGACATTAATGCATGCATGCACTCATGTTCAGGCAGTGAGGCTAAGTCACATGAGATTGCTGGGGGCTACCGGAGTAAGGAAAGGGCTTGGCTTTGTGGTAGCAGCTAGGTATGGGTGTCCACTATAGGAGAATAGGAATCAAAGATGCCTCTTGCTAGAAGTAGTAAAAACTAATTTTTAATACAGATCTGACTTCTTTGCTAATGTTTGCAGAACTGTAATGAACAGCAAAAATACTGCAAAAGTGTTGGCTTTTGCTGGAGATTTTGGCCATGCATGTGGTGAGAGATAGAAATTAGGGCAGGGAGATCCCAAGGGATGCAGACAGGCTCAGAGCTGAAGAGATCCCTCTGCAAAGATGTCAACACTTGGTCAATCCACTCTTCTGAACTGCAAGCCAGAATATTTTGGGAGGATGGGAGTTTCAACAAAGTCTTCACAGTAATGTGTGGAACTTGTTTCGGTTCCAGTTTGAGCAAAAACATAGCTTTGAAGGGGATGATAAACCTGAGTTTACTTCATATCCTCATTTTGCTTTTCCATAGAATATACAAATTTCATTTTTCATGAAAATGGGAAAAACAAGACCCTGTGTCTCTGCTCACATCTTCAAGCCTCTTTTGTTATTATTCTATGAAAACATTTATTTTTCTTTAAGCTTTTTTCTCAGGGGCCCCACTTCACTAACCTATGCCTGGTGCTTCTTTGGAGAGTGTTTTCCTTTATTTCTTTTTTTTCAGTAAAATTCCATAGCCACCAGCACGTTTAAAAAACAAAAGCCAGAGGAAAGCCTTCTCTCCTCATGGTCCCTTTTTTCTGAGAAAAAAAATACCTCAGTTGTAAGCTTTTATATTCTCATAAACCAACCTTTTATTTTACAACCATGACAAAGTTAAGTTAGGATATTACATGCATAATCCACAGGTATTCCAGCACCCTCAAATTCATCACATAAGTTATAGAGTTGTACACTCTAAAGAGTTGTCACAGGTGTCCATATATTAGACTTTATGTATAAGACTTATGGGATATATATGATGAGTGAAATTTGGAATTTCTGCTCTTTAAGAAATGGGAAAAAATTCCTCCCCCCATGTGGAAATGTTTATACTTTTTTAATGGAATCATTCTGTTTGACATTAAACTGTAGTGCTGCGGGAATAGCTGGATCTACAGTCTCCATCTCCTGTGGTGCTTCCATGAAACACCACACAGTGTGTGCAGGGAGAACACAGTACAACACTGCACAATGTGTGTTTTCTTCAGGCTCACTGATGGGAGAGAATGGGGACCTGATGTGTGTGAATACTGAGAGACATCATGGTGCCATAACTGGTTTAATATCTCCTTGAAGTGAAATGGTTCAGTTCAGTTAAACTAATGAACATGTTTTTATACATGTTCCAATAGAATATTAGAATAGTGTAATTTTTCTTAAGAACTTTGCAAATTCACTTTTATCAGAAGGATAATTACCATGAAAAAGGTAATATACTTATGTCTGACTTAAAAGACAAATTCTGAAGCAAAGTCACAGCATAATTCATAGTCATCAAGGCATACGAACAAAGATGGTTTTCTTGCTTTTTGGGGACTTCTGAGCATACCACCATTGCAGATTAGATCTGGTGAGTCAATTGAAGGTCAGGTTAAACAATTAGGGTAGCTACAAAATTTAAGAGGACATATGGGTAAACTGAGAGAAAGGTATAGAAAAGGGCAGGAAAAAAGGTCATGCTGGAAAACTAAAATAGCTAATCTTTTAACAGGGATCTTGGGCAATTTATGAAATCTGTTATTATTGAGGATGCTTTCTGAGCTTTTGTTTTAGATAAAAAGCTCCATTTTGGGTATTTGGTTGGTTCCTGTGCCTTCATATTGAGAATATAGAAGAAATAAAAGGAGAAATTTTTGCGTCTTGCATACTGGTCGCAAGAAAGGCTGATTAAACTTTGGTAATTATTCATTGAAATAGAATAATGGAATATGGCTATAACCAAAATAGCTTATGAAAAGGGAGATTACTCCGCCCCCGCAAGCTCTGTAATTTTAGTTTGGTCTCAGGGGCATGGAATGCAACCAGTTGATAAGGCTGACCAGAGAGGCATCTCCAAAAGCAATGCAAAGGAAAAACTCAGGGCAAAAAAAGGAGGACAAGGAAAAAGAGAGGCAGACTTCTTTTGGTGGCAACATGAAACCAGCACAAAACATAGTTTCTTTCTTCAATACTGTTGCTTACTTTCAGGGCAATCCAAGGAAGAAGAAACCATACTCCATGTTCTCTGGCTTCTTTCCTAGTTCAAGTGCAACTCGAGAGAGCTGATCTAACTTTGAATCATAGAATCATAGAATCATAGAATGTCCTGAGTTGGAAGGGACCAACAAGGATCATCGAGTTCAACTCCTGTCCCTGCACAGGACAACCCCAAAAATCATACCATATGTCTGAGGGCATTGTCCAATTGCTTCTTGAATATTGTCAGGCTTGGCGCCATGACGACCTCCCGGGGGAGCGTGTTCCAATGCTCCACTACCCTTTGGGTGAAGAACCTTTTCCTAATGTCCAACCTAAACCTCCCCTGGCATATCCTCCTGCCATTCCCTTGGGTTCTATCATTGGTCACCAGGGAGAAGAGATCAGCACCTGCCCCTCCTCTTCCCCTTGTGAGGAAGCTGTAGACCACAATGAGGTCTCCCCTCAGTCTCCTGTTCTCCAGGCTGAACAGACCAAGTGACTTCAGCTGCTCCTTGTATGGCTTCCCCTCTAAACCCTTTACCATCTTTGTGGCTCTCCTCTGGACACTCTCGTAGCTTTATATCGTTTTTATACTGTGGTGCCCAAAACTGCACATAGTACTCAAAGTGAGGCCGCACCAGTGCAGAGTAGAGCGGGACAATCACCTCCCTCAACCGGCTAGCAATATAGTGCTTGCTGCACCCCAGGACATGGCTGGCCCTCCTGGCTGTCAGGGCACACTGTTGGCTCACGTTTAACTTGCTGTCGACCAGAACCCCCAGATCCCTCTCTGTGGGGCTGCTCTCCAGCCTCTCTTTCCCCAGTCTGTATGTACATCCAGGGTTGCAAAACTTGAAACTTGGTAAAGTCTCTTAGATATCTTTTACCAAACCAGAGCACCATACACATTAGCTTTCCTCTTTCAACATGCCACCAGGGTATTTCCTCTGTGCTACTGGTTTTGAAGGAGCTTTGGTATATCTCTGTTTTTTTTTTCAAGAATTTGAGTGCAATACTGCAACAAGCAGTAAGCAAAAGTAGTAAGTAAAAGGAGTACTGCAACAGGGACCTCCCCAGCAGGGTGCTCCTCATGCAGTTTGCATTCTCTTTGTGTCCCCAAAGATTGCCAAGGGGAAGGAAGAGGGCAGTGGTTTCTCAGCCCTTTTTGAATAAAACTTTGTCTTCCAATCTATGAAATCTGGGCCCCGCTGGTACAATCAGCACATGCTCAAGAACTAATCCTAGCCCTCTGAAAAGCCTGGGAGTGCAAACAGCAGACATCTCAGGCTGAGCAGACACAGCACAGCTCAGATCAGTTTCAGGATGGGTTCCTGTAAATAGTACCAGGAGCCTGCGTGTGCGTTTGTGTGCTTGGAAGGCTGAAACAGACAAAAATCATTTCAGTTCAACTAATCACCTTCTAATTTATGGTGAGCTTAGAGTTCCATGAACACATCTCAGTGCTTTATGAGCACTCAGGCTTTCCTCTGGGAGGAGAGAGAACATCAGGAAAATATAATATTAAGAAGTGGAACTTCTACTGGGAAATGGCGCTCTGGTTGTAATAACAGGGAGCATGTTGACTGTCCTTATTTTAGCCTTCTCCTTCTTCTGCCACCCTCCTTCTCACATCCTTTCATGCAGATTTTTCCCAGTCTCTTCAGCTCTACGTCTTGCAATTTTGCTCTTAATTTACTCTGTTAAATTACAGCTGTTCCTACTCAACAACATCCTCTCCCCATGACTCCTTTTTTGGTTCCTCACACCTGTTGCCACAATACCTTCCTTTGGGGGATCTTCTCTGATATGAAAAGCTTCTTAATTCCCATAGTATGAAAATTTCTCCTGTTCTCCATATGAAACCCAACTCAGAGCATTTTTATTACTTTGATCCTCTCATTGATGGTACATATTCCCATCCAGAATTGCTCGTGTACTATACTTTCCTGATTAAATTACAAGCTCATGAAGATTGGTGGGTTATTTGGTTATGCATTATATAAGATACCACATGTATCTCATATTTGATTTGGATTTCACCCTCATTTGCCCATCACAATTTGGCTAGCTGTGCCTGCTTTATCTGATTTACTAATAATTGTTATTGCCACAATATAGAGTTACCAGAACAAAAGCACCTTTTTGTAGAGACAGATGTGATGTTTTGGAGGAATTATCATCTATCTGTAAGACCTCAGATGAACCTTCTCTTTGTGCAGGGGGAAACCTGAACTGTTCTAATCCTTACAAGTCAATTATCATCTAAACTGCTCATTTCCTGCTGCAATTCAAGATTCATAAAATCTGAATGGGATATGCATTTTTAATGTTATGGCAGGAACCATAAATATTGTTGGCCTTGTTTGCCAGAATCTTAATATAATAATGACTATAAAGCTGCAGGAAGGAAAAATATCTAAGATGCACTGATTCAGTTTCATAACCCAATAATACTGACAACCTTTTCAAATGATTAAATAGGCTTGGAGAAATCCAGGCCCTGAAGTATTGTCTCCATTTGTGAAACCCTAAATGTTTTTTTTTTTTCTTTTTTCTTTCTTCTTTTAAATAATGCAGGAGCAGGTGCTGGCATTTCAGTTCAACTAATTAGCTTCTAATTTACTGTAAACATCTTAGAATTCCATGAACACGTCTCAGCGGTATCTGAGAGGAAACAAGCTACTGGTTCGATAAATCTTTCCTGAAATACCACTGAGAATTGACTACATGAAGTGTATGGCCTTACTTAATATATCTGATTTTTTTTTAGAATACACTGAAAAGCAAGATAATGGTTCTAGGCTTTCCCTGATATTTCAGTTATCTGTGTAAAAACATACTCTGTAGGAACTTTGTATTAATGACACAATCATTTTAATTTAAAAAGTTATGCAATATTGTCTTATATTTCAATGTACAACTGGAATTCTTCCAGACTTTAAATGTGTTTGTAGTGATATTGCCACAGGAATCTTCAACAATGCTTTGCAGTATTTCTACATGCATATGATTTGTGTATCTAATTTGGTGATCAAATTGTAGACGTAAGTATTGCAATATTTCTCTTATTTTTAGGTTATTGCCTTCATAAAGTAGTTGCATTTACAATGAGAAAATTTAGCTGTAACCATTTATTAAAATAAACCAGGAAATCTATCTAAATAGGCTCATTTTAAAAATGTTTATAAACATGTTAAATATATCAAACTTTAATTTTGAGTTTTTTCAAGCTAACTAAAATTCGAAACAATTCTGATTTGAATTTCCATATTAGTACTTTTTAATCACATATTGATTATGGTAAAACATTTTAAAACAATCCTGTCTGCTTCTGTTTTTTCTTCATTAATTATTAATTATCTTTAAATTGAGATAAAAGACACTTTAAAGATACAGAAGGGTACTAAAAGATACATGCTTATTTTTTCTGACTTCATCTTTGAAAACCAAAGACAGTTGTCTTAGTACAGATGGCAGGATTTACATTTCACCATTTGGCTGGAGCCCTAGCTTACCTCTCAGCATGTTAGCAAATCCCTTAGGAATGCGCGGGAGCAGCCTTGCTGAATGCACACTGGTGACACTGAAATCTCTCTCTCAGTATGGCTACACTTACAAACCTATGGTACCAGTGCCAGCATATGCACCTTCCCTTTCTCAGATGTTCATCAGCATCATTTGTGTTGGTATAACTTTTGTGGCACTATGCAATGAACTGAAGTGGCTGAGGCTAAAAACTTTTTTTTTGGTTGCAGAGCTATTTTTGTCCAGGGGTTGTTCACTGATATTTTTCATGTTCTGGAACCAGAAACAATTTTCCCAGGGCACTGGAGAGGGAGATGATGAGGCAGGAATGAGTTGCTTAAAGCTTCAGTGTCACCAGAGGAAGTATATTTATAACTGTGCTTTCAGAGACAACAAAAGTAGATACACAGAGTCCTGCTGAAAACTTGTCAGGGCCTATTAATACTAGAGTATACTAGGATTTTGGTTAATTTTTCATCACATTTGAGCCATTCACTCTTGTAAGAATGGTGGTTTTCTAATATACAATTTCCTTAACTTTTCATGGAATATTATGTGGGAAAAAGTGAATGTTGATATGTCTGTTTAGTGTCTGTTTTTATCTACACATCAATGTTTCATAGTTTGGATTCTTAATTAGTATAGGAAATCTTAAAAGTACTTACCACAGATTGTGAGAGGGGCTAAAAAGCTGATACTAGCTGGAAAGAAAAAATGAATAGAAAACTGAAGTGAATAGTGCTAATTCCCATGTTTTTATGCAGGTTCTTTCATCTTTGCTTTCATTTGGCATCTAATTTCTTTAAATAAACTCTATTTTGCAAAGTAGGGGAAAATGAACATTATCATTACAGTAATGTGTGTTGAGAAAAATAAACCAGCTGGGGGGTTAGGATCTGCTTGGAAGATGGCTGAGAAAAAAAATCATTTAAAATACACTTATGTTTATGTGCAGGAAAAAATGTTAACTGAAACTGATATTGATATATATAGGAGCAAAACAAATTGGTTTGGAGTGGGAAATTCTGTAATTGCTACCCTTAAATTACAGGGCTCGACACACAAAGTGATAAGACCTTCAAGATGTTTCAGTTGGGTTTCCAGTTACCCTGGAACAGGAGCTGCTACGCAGTGCAGTGCCCACCTCCTTGTGCCAGCAAAGGAAGCTTCAGCCCTCTGGCTGAAAAACTTTTTCTCATGGGTAGCTTGTATCTTCGTTTCAAGGTTTTCTTGCCAGATATTCCCCTGTCCTATACCTTAATATAAATTAGTTTAACTGTATTTAACTAAGTTTAATTGTATTAAACAAAGAGTGATATGTGTTCTCAGTGCATGTTCCAGGGTAAAGGAGGAGCCTCTGTCCTACTTCACAAGGCTTAAACTTCCTCTCTGCTGGTAACTCTGTTAAAAGAACCAGAAAACAACACCCCCCCAAAGCTTAATTATGTAGATGCAACTGCTTATGAGAGAAGAATTTTTTTTCCCTACAGTTATGATACTTGAGAGATTTTCTTTTTAATAACCTGCCAAATTCCCTAAGCTGTTTCCAAACTGTGCTGAACTGTCATCCAAATAGCCTCAGGAAAGTTTATGGCTGCATATCTTTATACTGAAAAAGGCAAGCCTTTGGTTTTGAGAGGAAGCAGGATTTTGTTTCAGTGCATAAAGGACCAGATCAGGGGGTCAGAAGTTCCAGCTCTTCTTCCTAGCACTACCATGGATGCTAGGAAGTAATGTTTTTTGTACAAATCTGAGTCAGAGTGGGTGCCACAATTAGACTGTGTAATGTTGAACAAGTTGCTGAACAACCTCTGCCTTTCTGTCTGTGAACCTGGGACAAATAAACCCCCTTTTAGGGCTAATAACAAGCTATTCATTAGCGTTTATAGAGCTACTTCTAGTTCTCATTGGGAAGATTTTATTGACATGAAATGATACTGGGATTCTCCTAATGACCCTTTTTGTTTCTCATACCCAATTTTCTTCTTTTTATGGGCAGGAAATAGAGGATTCTGGAGTGTGATAGACAGGTTATGTCTTTATGGAGAAAATAGGAGGGCCTGAGATTAGGCAAGTCAATTCTTATATGCACCTCGGTAAAGCTGCACTGGAAAAAGAGGCTACCTGGATCTTTGCAGCACTGAGATCTAGCATAGCCACTTAGCAGAATGCTGATGGATTGATTTGGAGCCTGACACTTAACTTTTGTATCTGACTGCAGTGTTTTTTGTGTGGTGCTGGTTGTCATTCTCTCCACATGACTAGCTTTTGGCTACATGTACCTCTGTTATTAAGTCCTCAAGTTATGGCTTGATGGCAGTGGACAGAACAATTCCTTACCAGAAAAGTCTTAGCAAGTGCACAAGTGACTGCTCATTGAAGCATTGTAATTAAAGAAGTGATGGAATACAATCTACTAAATTACTTCAGTCTGTCAAGGTGGTAAGGCAAATGGCAGTGCAGAGTAATAATCAACAGTAAACTCATAAAATACCCATTCTTTGTTCTGACATGGACCATTTAAATCTCTTTTTCTCCTAATTCAGTAGCTGGAGAGAATCCCATAAATAATTAAGGTAAACATAAAAATGTTTCTTTAATATAAAACTGTTGGAGCCTTTTACAGAAAGCAGCAATTGATAGTTCTTAAAGTACTCAGTACTGCATTCCTAATGATGATGATTACTAGCAATGGGATACAGTGTTAACCCTAACACATTGGTTTTTGTGGTATGAATGTGGGAGGCATGTGTGTTCAAATAGTAAAGATTTCTATTACACGGGGGCCAGTGTTTGTTGTTGTTTTTGTGTTTTGTGTTTTTACTTTCAAGCATGTTATTTTCCTAAAAGTATCCAGATATATGCTATCATTTCATTCATCATTCACACAGCTATAACTTTGTTACTTTTTTTTTATAATGACGTATTTTTTATATCAGGGCACATTGGAGGAACAAATTAAATCTTTTAGGCTTAGTTTTCATGCCAGTTTGTTCAATCACTGTCCGTACTCATTTCTGATATGTTCAATATAGCAGAAGGTAATGAGCACAGAGTGGCTGAAGTGATTGGATCAGAATCTCTGCCATTCATAAGCATGAATATATATTGAATATTTTGAATCTGTTTTAAATTGATGGTGAGTGTTGAGGAGAAAAGAAGAAATAGTACTTCTTCCTCAGGACATCCATTTCATGTTCCATATGTTTCTGTATATTTGAACTTCTGGGGATTGCATTTTCATCTTTTAATACTATCTAAAGGTAAAGCTTTTAGCACTTTTTCCATATTAAGGAAACTGGTATCCTCTTGGGTGACATGTAGGTTTGAAAACAGAAACAATTATTTAATGAACTGATGAACTATTGGCTCCCCTTGATTTTTTGAAAGCTCGTGGAATTGTGGCAAGGTTTCACCTGTCCCAAATTTAGTTGTCTAAAAATTACTCATCTGATTCGTATCCTAGGCTACCCTCACAGTAAAAGCTACATACCCCTCCAAAAGGTAAGTCACCTTATTTTAAGACTAGAGGTGGAATTAATCTGCTCAGATGCCTGTAATGTCCACAGAGAGAGACAAGCAGTTTTAGGGCAAGATTCATCTCTCTTAAAGTAGACATCTAAAATAGATCAAATGAATCCACATTAGGAGAGGAGAACTGTGCCCTAGCACAAGAAAAAATGACTGTTTCTTGGCATTGACTATCTGGGGGCTTAGATGATTAGCTTAGATTAGAAATCTGGTTTTGAGATACGTTAAGTCGATTGATACTTGCAACACAGACTGGCTGTAAACAACCAGCTCTCTATAATGTATTAACTGGTTGGCATAAAAAATATAAGTCCATAGAATTCAAAAGGACTCTGTGAATTTACAACAGTGCCAGCTCTCTCATTGGCGTAAATCAATGCAAGTTCATAGAACTGAAAATGACCATGCTGGTTTATAACTGCTGAGAGGTTGACTTAGGAAGTGTATTGCAAATTTTGCTTAAACTATTTAAGAAAAGCTTAGCATATGCTTGCTGTGCCATTTAACCAACGATAATCTAACATAATTATCTGAATCCTGAAAATTTTGAGCTGTATCTCCAACATCATCAAGTAGTCCTTGAAATATGTAAATGCATACTGATTTAATTAACTTTATAGTGAGGTATAAAATACGCCATAGATGGATATTCAGATTCAGGATTTCTGGAATTAACACAGATTTCTGCTTTCTTTCTATTATTGAAACCCACAGGATTCTGCACTTTGGTCCTTGTGTAGCTGATAAAGGCAACATGAGCTGTATGTTCAGCAAGGACTTCTACTAACCTATGTCCCTGTTCACCATTCTCTCCCTTCCTCCGTACTATTATTTCCTCTTTTTTTACCCAGCTTTTCCTGCAATGGATGTGGGAGATGCTGTCTGCCTCTAGTGAAGATGCTGTCTTCCAATAAAAGGTAACTCTGGAAAAATAGGCAGCATATTACAGTAATTTCAGTTTAGACTCCCTAATTTCTTTCTTGTATTTTCTGGAGAGACATTCATGGGCACCATTTGACTCATTTGTAGTAAATTCAACATACACAGGGCATACTGGTCTTACTCTACATGCACAGACCACCTGTGTGGTGTGTAGTCAGTATGTCTGAGACCTTGGACTCCTTGAGTATCCTGTAAAGTTCACGTGCATATGAAGAATGAACATTATTCTGAGATTCCTGGGGGTCTGGCAGCACATTCAGACTCACTGCTCTGACTGTGCTGCCCCATTTTTCTAGAAGGCCCAAACCACAGATGCAAGTGTACATTTGCTGCATTGTATGGCAATTCTCTATCCTACCTCCTGGTAATTCCAGTGGAACCTTATTGAGTTCAGTAAAAGCCTTCCTGCTGGATTTCTGTGTTATACAAATGGCCCCCAATATCTTCCTTTTCCTTTTAGTTTTTGGCTGACAACTGCTTCTCACCTTAATATAATTATCTTTTATCATGCTCCATTCATTTGAAAGCCATCTAAAGTTTTGATTAGGATGCATTGAAGCTACTCTTCCCTTGAGCAGAATAAATAAAGAAGAGAATATTAAACCTGTAATCTGATTGTAGAGTGCCTGCATTTTTCTTTTGTTTGAAGAGCAGAACATACTGATATTTACTCTGGGAACAAGTTTTCTGGGACTGCCTCTGATGCACTGACAGTTACAGCATCTCTACTAAAGACAATTCTACTATGGAGTAAAAGAACCAAAATGAGGAGCTTTAGGCAAAGCTTATTGTTCGATGTCTCTGTTATACTCAATTATGATCTGTGTCATGCCAGACCTACTTCCTTTCATTCTATAGCATAATAAACTCATCTTTAGCCTGCATTCCAGCTCTGGAGTCCTCAGCACAGGAAGGACATGGACCTGTTGGAGCGGGTCCAGAGGAGGGCCACAAAAATGATCAGATGGATGGAACACCTCTGCTATGAGGAGAGGCTGAAAGATTCGGGGTTGTTCAGCCTGGAGAAGAGAAGGCTGTGGGGAGACCTTATTGAAGCCTTTCAATACTTAAAGGGGGCCTACAAGAAAGATGGGGATAGTCTTTTTAGCAAGGCCTGGTGCAACAGGACAAGGGGTAATTTTTTTAAACTAAAAGAGGGTAGATTTAGACTAAACACAAGAAAAATATCTTTCATGATGAAGGTGGTGAAACAGTTGCACTGGTTGCCCAGAGAGGTGGTAGATGCCCCATCCTTGGAAACATTCCCCTGGATGGGGCTCTGAGCAACCTGATCTACTTGTAGATGTCCCTGCCCATCGCAGGGGGGTTGGACTAGATGTCCTTTAAAGGTCTCTTTGATCCCAAAGCATTCTATGATTCCATGATTCTATGATTTTAGACAATAGAGCCTGACTATATCCTGGTTTTTCCCTTTAAAAATTGGATAAATTCATTTATACAAAAAGAAAAGCGTTCACTTTTTTTGCTTTGAAAGTGTGGGGGACTCAATTCAGCTTACATTAAATTGAATAAAGGTCATTTAAACATGAGCACAACTGGTGCCTTAAAATATTAGGATACAACATATTTGCCTACTTTATTCCAAGAGACATCATCCATGACAGAATTGCTGTGTCTTGGGCTATATTTTCTTTTTTTTTTTTTTTTTTTTTTTTTGTATTGTGTTAGCAGAAATCATGTCTGTATATTAAAGAACTGGGTTTTCATATTTGGATAATGCATATCTTGGAACATACTGTGCAGTGATTAATGTGTAGGGCATACACATATGTGCCAAGCAGAGAAAGCTTCACAGTGTATGCACAAAAATTCCATACACTAGTTTTTAGTAGGAGAAACCTTTTCAGTATTAGATCATGTTTATATATTCTTCCATATGTTTAAAAATATTTTCACATACAAAATGGTCATGAATAATTCAGCTTCCTAGTTGTAAAATGATAATATAAGTTTTATTTATGTTTAAAATGCAGGAATTCTTTAATTTAAAGGAAAGATTAGTCAGGTAATTTTTATTTGCTGCTGATGTCTTTACTAATCAAAGTTGATATTATATGTTTGTAAATAACATCTTTTCTTTGAACCTATTCAAACATAAAATTGTTCACTCAGATCAGTTTCATGTAATTTAGCAACCTGGATTATATTCAGTCCTATAAAATCTCCCAGACAGCCCCATAAAAATATAATAGATCATCTACAGGGTGAAGACCTCTGCTATTACACTATTGACAACAAAAAGTGATTACATACTTTTCACTGCAATAGTATTAGTGATGACCTGCAGGAGATACATTTTCTCTCAACACACTGCGAACCCTGATGAAATGTCGTTAATATGGTTAATGGTCTGACTGCTATCTAGATAGATACACAAACATATATGCTGCTTGACTGATGAAAAAGTTAAACTAAAGCTTTACATAGTATATGACAATATCCAGGACTTCTGCAGCACAAAATATGGCCAGTGGTGTAGAACCTGTGCTGTCTTTTGACACATTAATAAACTTTGTCCTTTATAAATTATCTGTAGCAAATATATCTTTAATTTTAAATGAGATGAAGGATCCCAGTTATGAAGCAGTCCTTTCCTCACCCTATCACTGTTGTCCTCACTGTGCAAACACACAGGTAAGAAATGTCCTCTGTAATTGCTTTGTCTACCTGGAGAGAAAAAAAATCTGCTACACAGAGAAAATCTGATCAGCAGTAACTGTTCTCTACTACCTTCTCCTATGGGCATCCAAATTCTTCAGGCAAGGAACTCATGGATGCTAGGAATAATCATCTACTTTGATTCTCCCAAACACACATGAAGTCGCCCTTACTGTCGAATGCAGATTTACACTGAGCACGTAACACTAACACCTGCTGAATGCACCTCGTACTGCACAGGATTGCTCCCGCAGACAAGTCCCAAGCACATAAAAGGAGGCAACAGGTGGAGACAACTTGCCAACGAGAAAACAGAAGGCAATAAAAAGGCAGCATTGGTCAGAATGATAAATAGTTGTCAAAATACACCATCTGCTGAAAGAGTATCAAGAAATCTGTAGTCATAATACTGGAGCAGAGTATTTGTCTCATATATATGCTGTTCCTAGTCACTCAATATCATCTGCAAATTTGGACATCCCAGTAAACAGGGAAGTTAGGATATAATTTTAGGTTTTGTACATTGACAACGTAGCCCAGACCTTACTCTCACTGGTGTGTATTTCTGTCTGATCATTGAATGTCTGAAGCCAAAATATCCTGCAGAGATATTACACCTGTGTGAAGTGAGGAGATGTTGTAATTTTACTTTCATCCATTAACTCATGAAATAAGGATGGAATGGTATTATATTTTTTTCTTTTTTTTTTCTCTTTTCCCTGTGTGGCCTGAGTTTTGCTGCTAAATTGGAACAGCTCGTGCCTGAAACATATAGTTAACAAAATTAAACAGGGCAGCTGATTGCTGGATATGGCCAGCTATTAGATAAGTGCTATAATTAAAAAAGTTAAGATGTCAAGCTTTATCTGAAGTACAATAATAAGGACCCTGAATGCAAGACGAAATTTGCCAAACTCTGATCACCCAAGGATGGACTGTTCATCTGAGATTGGGAGCTGAGTCCATTGGGCTGATAATTTGGATAATTGGCATATTAACCCAGATCTCTCTGATGATCCATTAAATAAATCTCCTCCTTGACAGGTGAGATATTGTCTGATTTCTTGAGGTTGAATGTAGCTGAGAGCATCGACAGTACTTGAAACTCCTCAGTCTTCCCTGGTTCACACACACCCCAGGATAAAATGAAATACTCTACCATTGAAGTCACCTCTGGTGTCACTGAAGACATGTGCAAGAGTTCACAACATTGCCTAGGTATGTAAATTATTCATTTTAACCTTGGTTAAGCTATCGGGCCTAAATTGCTGAGTTTTTCCCAAAACATCTGTGAACTGTGGCCAGGCTTCAGGGTTACCACGCAGAAATTCTTGTCTTTGATGCAAGGAAGCATCTGGAAGAGTAATAGAAATGTCTGTATTCATCTTGTCATTGAACCACTTCAAGGAGAATGCACAAGACAAAAATGGCATTAGCAATGGACTTGGAGAATTGCATCCCAGGTAGCATAGGAAAAGGTCCTGACTGTGACATCTGAGGCAGAAGCACTTGTGTAACATACAATTGCCTCTCAGGTTTTTCCTCACAGGGAAGCCAGAGCTCAGGAACATCCTTTTAAAAATGTTTCAAAATTATGAATGTTTAAGGAAACTGTTCTTTGAAGCTCTTTTGTAATCTGAATTAAGTGTTCCTGAGGTGCTGATCATGGCAAAGTCTGGTCATTATGAACTTTGAGTTTCTCAGTGCTTTCATTTCAAAATTTAAAAACACATTTTAAATGACTTAATACTGTAAAACCCGACAAAATATAGATATATGATATTGTGTAAGTATCCTATAACTACCTGGGCCTTTTAGAATTCAAATTTTACATTTTTTTTTAATGGAAGAAGCTGCCCATTACAATATCCACCAGCACTGCATGACTTATCAGGAGAGAAATTATTTGCTTTCTTTTTATTTTCCATTCCCTATATTATTTACTTTATAATTAAACATTTTTCTGCAACTGAATACAACTTGTGTCTGGAAGCATTTCAGTGTGGTAGCCTACTAATTCAAACAGTAAAGTTTTTTAAGATTTGGAAAGAATTCAAACAGTACTAATTTGCAAACATAAGGTTTTATGTATTTTGAGCTTTTAGAACCTGAACTGTAATACTCTAGAGACCTTAAATAATGGTAGGTTTTCTGAATACAGAGAAGAGGCTGAGTGAAAGACATTGTTTTCACTTTAAAAATGGATCCAATGTGATCAGTTAGATACCTTTTCTTTTTCAAGAAAAATGAATGGGCATTGAATTGCCCATTTCAAGCACAAATCCTAACTAGAAATCTGTATCCCTGGGATCAGTGTTTGCGCAGACTGTTTCTATCTAGGAACTCCATTTTTGAGGTAAGGTTTTTGTAAGAAATGTGCTTTCTTGCACAGATAAGAATCATTCTGCTGATCACCATCCATGAGCCTATACTTGTAAAGATAGTAGGCAGGACAATAGGATTGGCTCTGCATATATTTATTGGAAAATCTGTTCTGACAGCAGCTGAGAAGGTAGGGTTTCTAGGAGAATTATGCATCCCTAAGGTTGCGGGTAGTGAGAAAGCCAAGTCCTGTTATTTGTTCTCATTCATGGGAGGTTTTGTTCTCCGTATATATCCCTTCTCAAGAAGCTTTTCCTTTTAGTCTTGTACAGTGAGAGCTGATATATTAACTTGACCCTGTCCCTAAGAAAGCTGTTATCTATCCCATTGCTGTGAACTGTCTGAACCATGACTTTGGTATGGCGCAGTCAAGGAGAATATAACTTCATTATATTCAGAAACCTTGCCAAGCAAACATCCAAGCTATCACTTATTTTTTTTTGTGAAAAGGCATTCCTTTTTTGTGACTATTAGGTAACTGTGTAATGAGAAACAAAACCTTTGTTTTCATACGCAGTTTTAGCATATAAAGCAATTTGTGTGTAATTTCATCCCACTGCATGCTAGGTTACCAATTCTAAATTCCATTTACAGATTTAATTTTCCAATCCCCACCTTTTTCCTTTAATCTTGTTCAATGTTTTTAAAGCTGTTATTGCAAATCAGGCTTTTAAAAACATAAATTATCAGACACAATTGCTTTCAACGACATTATCAGAAAATGGCTAGAGTGCAATCAAACTAAGTGCTTCTTCCTGTTGTCTTCTACACACACTCACACACACACGCACCCCGCAGATGAAATCACACTTGAATGCACTTGGCTAAAGCAGCTGATGAAACCTTTTTTCTGCTTTTCCCGTGTGGCAAATGAAGGGAAGATCGCGTCCCTGTGCGGCAGTACCATCACTTTCCCTATGCCGCTTTCTTTCCTCTGCACGATTGGGCTGTCAGTCCCACTCAGGGGACTGGACATGGCTTTAGAGGGGTCATGTTTCCCTCCCACAGCAGCTGCTGTGCTTTTCCCCTTTCACTCTCTGTATTCAGTGGTCCTTTCACTAGTAAAAGGAGTCAGGCACCCCAGCGCCCTCGGCCATGCCACCGAGTAAGACCAGACACAAATCGAAGGACCCGGAATCTCGCTGAGCACAATACTCAGGTCTTGGTCTTGCCTGCAGGACACTTCCAGGCAATGCCGAGAGCTGGTAAATGCTGTTCAGCCAGGAAGCTCATTTTCTATACAGTGTCATCACTACAATAGGCTGCTATATTGCAGGAATCCGGAAAAGAGAAAGAGACCAAGTAGTTCTCACCTTGTCTGTGAGAAATCGGCATCTGACACAATACTTCAATTCTGACAGAATACTTCAATTTAAAAAATGGTAATATTTCAAGAACAGGCTGATTTTATTCACTAAGATGGGAGCTGTAAAATTCCTATGGGTATTAGTTCATTTTGTTTCACTGGACACTGATGATTACAATTAGGTTTGTATCAGGCAAATGGTTTGTAACAATTTGTAATGATCTCAGTTGAATATTTTTCTTGATGACAGTGCTGATCTGATCCCTAGGGAATTCCATAGTCAAAGGGACTGGGATATGATAGCTATATACAGAGAGTTACTTAAGCATGCTCTATTAAGTGTTGCAATGTTTCACTCCTAACATGGCCCTGTCCCTTTTTCTTTTAATCCACAGTAGATACTCATCACAACATATTCTTCTTGTTCATTCCTGGTGATATTTAACTAAATCTGGGGTAAGTTTTTCTTACTTCTGTGTCTGTGTTACCCATTTAATCTTGACACTCTCTGTAAAGATCTCACACATCCACATGTCCACCAAAGCTCATGACCCTCGGTGAGGGTGACCTGGATCCTTTCCTCCGAAGCTGCAGCCATCATCTCCTGCAGAAATTTTGCCATCTTTGATCTTCTGTCTTGATCCAGAACGTGGAGATGTTGTGTCTCTTCTAGTACCTCCTTTTTGCTTTTCAAGCACTTCTCTTTGTCTTTCCTCCTTTTCTTCTATATTTCTTCTTAAACTCATAGACAAAATGACGTTTATTGTCTGGTCTACCTTCTCTGCTTGCCATCCTAAACCTATCCAGTCTAAATCTTCAAATCTCTTCCAGTTCCTCATTTATCTGCAGGTGTTCACTTCCTTCTGCCTTTCTCCACGAATGTATCTCCCTTTAGCCTTTCTCATTTTTGAGATTGCTTGACACTTGACCCCAGTTACTCCTCCAAGTACTGCTTAATCTTCCTTACCATTTTGTGTCTAAGATAACGTGTGACTTCTAAATTTTTAGGTGCATGGAGGTGTCAGGAACTGAGAGGCGTGAGGTGGTATTTAGAATTGATGATTGCAATCTGGCTGTACATCTTTTGTGCTAATGTACCTTGTATGAAAATGACAGTTCAAGGTACATCTGAGGTGTTTCTCAATCAGAATGAACTTGCTTCCTTGGTTTTCTTGGAGAAAATTTTGCTTACTGATGCAGTAAGCAAAGGTTGCTTACTGACATAGTAAGCAAAACAGTACAACAGTTCAACACTTTGAACTACAAATTCATAAAGCTTCCAAGGACAAAATTTTCCCTAATTTTTCCTACTTTTTTCCTTCCTTATTTCAGTTGCCAATGTAGCAGCTTTTTTTTTTCTTTCCCTCACACTCTGATACCTAAACCGTTACTCTTTTAACAGATGACTAATTTCACTTGACAGGGTGAATAGAATTATTTTTCTGTTTTTAATTCACAAATAGGTTTACACCACCTAAATTGTGCTTGCTGAAATGTATCCAGTTTCTCAAAGAAACAATTAGTTCAAAGAAAAGAGTAAAAACTCTGGAACAAATCTTCAACTGATATATACTGTCATTGTTTCACTGAATTGAAATCAGTCTGAAGGAATCTAAATTCATTACTTTATTTCCATTCTTCAGTTAGCAGCGCAGGTGACTGGACTAGCCAGATGCTGTGCAAGGGAGATAACTGTGTAATATTCAAAATGTTGAGTCCCATGTTGATGCCCAGCCACAAGCCAAAGCTTTGCATCTGTTCAATGGCTTAATAGAAATTCAAGCTGCACTGCCAAAAATGACTCAAAAAAAGTTAAGCTTTATCCATTTTCACCAGGGGACTGTAAATGAATATATGTTATGATTTTGCTTGAGCTGGTATACACTGCACAGTTTTTCTGGCAATGTTTCCTTTCTGAAAGCAGTTACTTGAAAGCATCCATGTTACGGAAGCATGCAGAAAACATGGCTTTACACTACTTTATTTTAAACTTAGCCCATGGAAAGAGCAAATCTGTACTAATCAGTCTATCTGAACTCATACAACAAAGTATTGTAGAAAAGTGTGTGGCCTCTTTTTGATAACATGGCCTAGGTAAGAAGAGAGAGTGTAAACACTGTACATGTGTGTGAGGAGTACCCCAAACTGCTTATTCTGAGAAGGGCTTAGAACGCCAAGAGGAAATGAGCAAATATAAAATTTGCTTAAGCTGACCATTAGCAGAATAAAACAGTAACCAGGGGACTAGCAATAAGACTATGAGAGAAAGTGTCAGTTTGAGAAGCAATATAGGAGAAACATGAAGATCTGTAATGGGGCAGAGACCCTGGGACAGGGAAACCTGGTGCACAGACGGGCGGGTGCTGCCTGCTCTGCATGGGCCGGGCAGCGCTGCCTCCCCCGGGGCACCCCGGGGTGCTGCCCCCCACAAGACAGAGGGGGGGGGTATCTTTTCTGCTGCTGATATGTATCCTGAGTGTATAGTTCTCTGATTGCTGGTTAATTACATCATTAATAAATGAATAAACTGCTTCCATCCTGATTTCATTTAAACCGCATGAGTTAAGCTGTTTTTCCCCATGACAAAGTACCAGTTGTCCTATAGCAACAATACAACAGCATCTTTGATGCTGGAAAAACTGATCGTTATAGCTATAGGTTTGGACTTGCTGCATCGGTATGTCAGTGCCTGGACATCAAATCTGTTTTAAACACTTCTAGCAAGTCCATTTCTGTGATCATACAAGTGTGGCTCAGTGAAAAAACACAGCTAGCTTTGTATTCCCTTCCCCACCCCCCAAAGGCCATGAAAGATATCCTGGATTTCCCTGAGCAAACCTGGCCATGGAATACTTGACAAAAAAAGACATTTCATCTCACATTGCAATGGAGGTGCAAAATATACAAGAAAGAAAGGCAACAATGCTGAGTGATGCTGGGGTGCCCACATATTTATAGCTGTGAAATGTGCTGGCTTGACAAAAGCACAAAGGCAGCCAAGCGTACTCTAACAAAATTGCAATGTTGGCAGCTGTGTCCAGGAACAAAAGGTACCAACAAAAGTTCCTCATGTGGAAATCATGGCTCTAGCATTTTGATATTTGCTTTAATTCTTTTTCTGATCATTCTCATTTTTCTACTGTCTTATCTAAATACGGTTTATTTTTTTACTCCCTAGCAGAAAAGGAGACTAAATTTCAATGCTGTGTCCATTAAAAAGTACACCAATAAGTATTTACTGATGCTATGTATGTGCACTATGTTGATTTTAAGCATTAGCAATGAAAAAATACTGTAAGAGAATCATAGAATCATAGAATGGCTTGGGCTGGAAGGGATCTTAAAGATCATCTAACTCCAATCCCCCTGCCATGGGCAGGGACGCCACCCACTAGACCAGGTTGCTCAGGGCCCCGTCCAACCTGGCCTTGAACACTGCCAGGGGCGGGGCATCCACAACCTCTCTGGACAACCTGTTCCAGTGCCTCAACACCCTCTGAGTAAAGAGTTTTTTCCTAACATCTAGTCTAAATCTCCCCTCTTTCTGTTTGAAACTGTTCCCCCTTGTCCTATCTCTACCCGCCCTTATAAAGAGTCTCTCCCCCTCTTTTATATAAGCCCTCTTTAAGTATTGGAAGGCCACTATAAGGTCTCCCAGGAGCCTTCTCTTCTCCAGGCTGAACAACCTTGACTCTCTCAGCCTGTCTTCCTAGCAGAGGTGCTCCAGCCCTCTGATCATCTTTGCGGCCCTCCTCTGGATCTGTTCTAAAAGGTCCACATCTTTCTTGGGCTGAGGGGTCCAGAGCTGGATGCAGTACTCCAGGCGGGGTCTCACGAGGGCAGAGTAGATGGGGAGAATCACCTCCCTCGACCTGCTGGACACTCCTCTTCTGATGCTGCCCAGGATGGCTTTCTGGGCTGCTAGTGCACATTGCTGGCTCATATCCAGCTTTTTGTCCACCAGGACCCCCAAGTCCTTCTCTGAGTGGCTGCTCTCAATGAGTTCTTCTCCCAGTCTGTACTCATGTCTGGGATTGCCTGACCCAGGTGCAGGACCTTACACTTGGTCATGTTGACCTCATTCAGTTCATATGGGCCCGCTTCTCAAGCTGTAAGAGGCTGCAAGACAACTGAGCTGAAGTAAAAAAACTCACATTCCTCTTCAGAGACTGTTTTGTCTGAACGCCATTTGACATATATTATGCATTTTGTAAATAAGGATTTTTTAAATTTTTATTTCATGTGAAAATTTACATTTGTCCTTAATTCAGAGAGTAAAAGAACCCTCATATCTGTGGACATCAAAACATCTTGTACATTGTTCTCTCCATGGAACAAGAAGCAGACTATCAGGACTGTATTAATTTCCTGTTCTCCCCTAGAGTTGTAAACATGTCCTATTCTTCTGCTTGTGCCACTCGCATCTTTTCTTCCTTTAAACTGCACCATATCAGGCTTTACTTTCTTTTCTGTTTTGTTCAGAATAATTTATTTTCTTTCTTTTTCTTTTTTCTTTTTTCTTTTTTCTTTTTTCTTTTTTCTTTTTTTCTTTTTTCTTTTTTCTTTTTTCTTTTTTCTTTTTTCTTTTTTCTTTTCTCTTTTCTCTTTTCTCTTTTCTCTTTTCTTTTTTCTTTTTTTTCTTTTTTCTTTTTTCTTTTTCTTTTTTCTTTTTCTTTTTCTTTTTTTTCTTTTTCTTTTTTCTTTTTCTTTTTTCTCTTTTTCTTTTTCTTTTTTTCTTTTTTCTTTTTCTTTTTCTTTTTCTTTTTCTTTTTCTTTTTTCTTTTTTTTTCTTTTTCTTCTTTTTCTGTTTCTTTTCCTTTTTCTGTTTCTTTTTCTTTTTCTTCTACTATTAATTCTATTTCCCCAACTTATTGTCCCAGCTGAGGAGCCTTATAAAATCATTCTGTAAATGCATTATATGGACTGTAGGGGCTGTATGCCCAACTCTGGAATCTGTGAGCCATGCCATAAATATAGCACCTGGTTAAATGGTGAATCTCCTTGTGACTCTAAACTGAAGATGCAAAAGTTTAGATGGATTCCAAAAACCATATGATAAATGAATGGAGAAAAAAAATCCATCAAAAGTTGTTGAGTATTATATTTGGTACAGGAACTCCCTAAACTGCAGATTGCAGGAAGCTGAGAGACTTTAGCGTGAATTATATCATTGAGTGCCTGCCTGTTTCTCCTACTCCTTCTTAAGCATCCACTACTGATTATTTTTGAACATGAGATACTGGGCTAACTGAATGCTTGGCTTGTTATGGTATGGCTGTTCTTATATAATCCTGTGTAGATTCTTATGATGACAGATTTCAAAAGTGAATTAATGCTCACCTGTGAACTAAGTAGAGCCTGGACTCATTCACTCACTGTCAGGTTATATTCAGATTTTCTACTCTTTCTTAAGTGTAGAACTAGTCTAGGGGAGAGGAATGTGCAGGGGCAAGAAACCTAACATTATAATTCTTTATCACCAGCACATGCCATTAAATATGCATTTGCATCTGTTTTATTATATTTTACATGGTGAATATGCATATGACTGGGATTCAGAGTTGGCTGGTACAGTCATCAATGGTTTCAGTATTGGTAGGGTACTGACATGAGCACAAAAATAACATTGCTCCTCATTTCCATTTTAATATACTTTGAGTGTAAAAGATTATTCATTGTATTTCCATTTTAGTCCTTTGCTTCTCGAATGCCAGATGCTGGGTAAACATACAAATTTACTAGTGCTTGTTTTGATTTTATCTAAGTCTTATTAAGGCCCATGATGGGCTTTGAAGACCTTGGAATATCAGCTGTCTTCTCTATGTTGACAAGCTAACTGAGAACTCATCCCTAACTGGAGTCCCATCAAGAATGAAATCTCTTAATACAAATATGATGGGTTTCTTTCTTCTTTTGCCTCATGTTGGCTGATCTTTCCTGGAACACATCCCAATTTAGCATAGATGTGTTTTCTCCTCCTATAGATCCAATTTGTTTGGTTACTGTTTTTTTAAAGAAACAGTCCTAACTCAAGCATAGTCAACTTAAATGTAGGAAGGTCTAAGAAATGTAATGTAAAATATAGCCAGACTCAAGAATAGTAAACCAGTGTGAATTAATACCCTTTGCTAAAATGCACATGGAGTCAAATAAGGCTTATGATAAAACACTGACATTATCTAAACTATGTTGTATCCAAAACTTCAATGTCTTTCGTCCTTAGAGTTTAAGCTAAATAGATGAATATTGTTTTTCAAAGTTCATGAACTTTTATTCTTTTACTTGGGTACAATAGAAGTTATTCTCCTGAAACTAATCAGTTTTTTCTATATTTACAGCTGTCAGAGATCAGGATCTGGCTCTAACTTCTTACAAAAGCAATTGAGTTAAAAGTGGGTTTTGTTCCAGAAGCAGCTGCTGAAAGGGCAATGGAGCTTTTGAGGGCAGAAAGAGAGATAAAGAAACCCAAATTGTCAGGAAAAAAGAAATTAGTAAAATCCTGATAAATAGTAAATGGACTGGCTCTTACTGTGTCATCCATTTCAATGCATTTTGACCTGAAGTCCATGGCCAGTTAAGTTAGTTGACCAGTTTTAACTGCAAGGAAAAAGTTACTGGTCCAAACTATTTGTCTTTTCTTTAAGAAATAACTTCTCTGTGGAAAGTGTATGTCATATGTTCCCACCATGAACTGAGAGTCCCCCTCCCTCTCTCCCACATGCAAAATCTCCATTGTGGATTTCACACCGGTTAACAGAAAGAGTTCATTGAAAGAATTAATTTTTTTCAAATCTTTCAGAAGTTCCTTTCTGCAGAATCCAATAGATTAAAGGAATCAGAGCTGAGAGCGAGCACTCAACGGTAATGTCAACAGCCCAGGTCTCCCTGGCAGGAAAGGCTAATGCTGTAAGCTCACAATCTGAACTGGCTTTTTTCAGCTGAGAGCAAATCTCTGGCAGACTCTTGCTGCAGCTGTAGTTTTATTGACAATAATGATATTTCTGTTTTCAAATGACAGAAAATATGTTTGGTACTTTCAGATTTGTTTCCCTTTGGGTCAGAGGTCTTTTCACGCCTTTCATAAATGATGGAAAAAACACAAATTAAGTTGTCTAAAAAATTAGATCTACAGATTATCTTCAATGTTTGAGTAACAAGTTTATTCTTACCAGAAGTTGCTACTGAAATATTCTACATGAACATTTTCTATTTATGGGTAAAATCATTCTGTACTTTTCATTATTTGTTTCATATTTACAGAACTGTAAATTATCTGATTATAACAATAAAGCATAGCTACTATGGTATTTAATTGTTGTGCCTAATAGTATGACATTGTTAGTGAAATAATATCAATATTCTCAGCTGATACAACATAATTTTGGATTGCCAAATATCAACATAAACATGTAATTTCCTTGAAAGGGGAAAAATAAATTATTATCATCTCACTTTAGAGACTGGGGTTTGAAGCATAGGTAAATTAAATGACTTAATCTCGTGAGACAGGAGTTAACTAAGATCTTGTAGTTTAGAGTCTACTGTCTGAAATCCATCAACATGCATACATCACTCCATCCATTCACCCATCCACCCATCCAGTCACCCATGCATTTGTTTCCTTTTTTCTTTACAGGAATAGTGTCTGATTCATGAAAATATGGAAAGAAATGAAACTAGAGAAAAAAAAATGAAAGGAGTATGGTAAGGACAGAATGATCTCAAAGATTTTTTAAGTGCACTGGTATTACTTCTTTGCAGGTGTTTGTCTAACCTGTCCCTGGAGTCCTCCTGTGGTGGAGACTCCCATCATCTTCTCAGGCTGTTCTAGTGCTCCATTATCTTTGCTGTTTGAAGTTTATTATAAAGTCTTTGTTGCAATCTAAGTCAATTGTTTCTTTTCTATTCTTCTATGTGTACTGAAAACTATTGTGCCCATTGCATTTGAGCAACAGCTGACAGCTGGACAGTTATGTCTCCTCTCTGTCTTGTAGGAAGCTTCTTCTAAAGAGGATGTCATGAAGTCACAAACACAGCTGCCAAAGAGGAAAACTGTTCTTAAAAGATAAAAATATGTTAAAGATGAAAATGTTAAAATAATAAAAAGATAAAATACTTTTAAAATACCTCTTCAATCACAGTGGTCTGTAATGACAGCGAACAACATCTGAAGTATTTATAGGTGCTACAACTACACTAAAATGTTAAAAATCTAGACTTTTCAGACAGCTGAATAATAAAGATAATCCCCAAGCCTTTACAGCTGCAAAGAGTTTGAATACTTACGGCTTTCATCATTGTAAATGAGGAGCAATATTTTTAAAGAAAGTATAAAGTGACAGATTTCTACAGGAGACAATGAAATTAGGTTCAGTTGCACTATTTGAGGAACATTCCTACTGCGGCTAAATAAAGAATAAAGTATGGTCTGCAGGCCATTCACAGTCTTATTTTAGTGACCACTAAAATAAGAGCTTTATTTATTTGATTACTTGCTATTAATTTAATATTTTAACCCATGACACTATTATTATGACAGACATTTGGAACTTTGAGGCTTGATTCACATGAAACATACAAGCATAATTCCAGATTTATACTGGGAAAAGTGAAAGGAAAAAATGAGTTCTTAATATCACCTTAGAATATCATATAATGTATTGAAAGAGTTTCTTTGCAGAAATAATTTCCAAAAGTTTATAAAGGCATGATACACTGATATAATAAAAGCAGAAATTTTCAGTTTTAAGTTTATAACACCAGCACAACAAGGACAAATATTTTTGTGGTAGAAAACACAGCCAACTTGAACTCAGTGTTTTATCTTCTCCAGCTTAATTTGAAGTAGAAATGAAGTCAAACGGAGCTCTTGCTGTAATTTACAAAAATAAGAGAATATTGTGATTCTGAACTTCTAGTTCCTCAGAAGTATTTTGGTTTCAGTTGATGCTGAAATGCTGAATTTCCCAGCCTATGCTGGTTTATGCCCAGTGCAATCTGACACTGAGCATTACTAGAAGGATTCCTTCGATTAGAGTCCCTGAGGTCACAGCTTCTTCCTCTGCAGCACAGCACACTATTGCTTCTATTCAACTTGGACCTTTTTTCACAGCAGGTCTTACAAAAGGAATAAAACCACACAAGTTCCAAAGAATAAGCTGACATTTTACTTCTCTGAAGTTTGTGATCACATTGTAACTGAGAGGGAAAAAAAAGGCTGAAAAAAGGACAGAATTTACTGTCAAGAAGTAGCTGAATGCTGCTCCATTTGAAACAATAGGAATTATTCTCATTTACCATTAGATGGCATACATACAGTATAAAATACATGATTAAACAGAATTCCAGTGTACCTGATGAAAGGTTAAGTAATACTTTTGTAGCATAATAGATGTACACTAAAGTCCTCTAATAATACTTGTTTCCACTCAAAGTTATTATATCTAAAGAATTGCAGACTCTCTACATTGAATACTTCCAGATAACAGGCCAAATAAATCTGTGCTGCTAAAAGTAGCTCAGCGGCTGTTAACACTGCAGCAGTGTTGTGTGTTCAGCTCCTGCATCCCTTTTCGCCATTTTCCCTGTTCAACAAGGATTGGCCATTTCTTTAAGTTCTGTAACAGACTCACAATATTCTCCATCCCTTTCTAGTGGGTGTGTGAGAAAAGGAATCCCAAAAAATAAATTTTTGTATCAGTAGTCTACAAAGAATAACTTAACAAAAACCTAAGTATTTTACTTCAAAAAAGAAATGCCTGAATTTCTCCTCCCACGGAAATGGAGCTGTTCTTAATTTATAAGTACTCTAAGACAATCTGTCATACCAATGTAGTAGTTATTGTGGCAAGGTGACCTGCTAAGCACGAGAAAAATACTGTTCTAAACTGAATAAGGGCTCTACATGTATTTGGTAGTGTTTACATCATAAGACATATACTGCTGCAGAGCTATGAGACATTTCTCCTGGCTGGGTCAGAAAGGAGGGGATACTGTTCAAGGCTGCAGTGGAGAAAAGGACATGCTGCTTGGTACTGGCAGGGATTGGTAGCATCATCCCTCTTGCTCTGAAAGTCTGTGTGCCAGGTATATTTGCCTGGCAGGCTGATCAGCTGTGCTCAGAACATGGGGCTGAGAAATGGAGGAAACTCAGAGTGTTGTGAATCAAATGTATGAATCTCCTGGTTAAGAAATGGGAAAGGGGAGGAGGCTAATGTACGGCTGCAGTCTTCTTTCTCTCTTAAATATATGGAGGCACAATTTAACCAGTAGGGTCCTATAGCCATACTCTTGCCAGAGAAAAGATAGTCAATTTCTGCAAAATCTGCTGATAGTAAGTCAGGAGGAGGACTTGTTCAGACTGAAACTTAGAAGTGACAACTTGTTCAGAAAAAAGCATTGAATCTGTAGAGGATCTGTGAGTGTAATAAGAGAACTTTTGGGCTCTTATGCCCAGAGGCTTAGATGTAGAGGATAAAAATGGATACATTCTCTCTCATGACCTTATTCTCTCCTGCTTCTTAGTTGGTGGTCAGATCATCCTGACTCATCACATAATGTCTTAGTAGCAAATGCTTGATGCATAAAATGTCATGATGGCTTAAAGTCATCTCTAAACTAAACTGTTTCTTCCCTTATTTGTGCTGGAAAGCAATTTGCTGAAAGTTAAGGTAGTATCTCAGTGGATTCTTGTAGAGATGCATACAGCAAACTAAATGACCTACTGGTGCTACAGGAAATGGCTAGTGTGATATATTGTCAAGTGTCAACTTTTAGCACAGCTTTGTTTAGTCCAAAGAAGCTCTTCCAATCTAGAGTACCATGGGTCTGAGAAATATTTTCACTAATAATATAACAATGATACAGTGAAGCACATTCTAGACAGGAAAATAAAATGCTAAAATAGTCTGAAATTAAAATGTAGGTGTATTAAAGATGAATAGAGGCCAGGTTGACCAAAATGTCTTGCTGCTTGTTTTGGAGAGTAATTTTTCCAGATCAGTCATCATTTCGCTTGATTTCTGTCACCTAGACAATGATATTATTACACACAACCTTGCATGTATTTCTGAGATTTAGCACCTGAATTTCTATATTCCAACCTGAAAAAGAAGTAAGTGCAGCAGGTGTTGCACTTGTTAAGTAATGGAATTAAGGGAATCTATCTAAGTAAGTGTGAGACTATTGGAAAACAGGGAGATTGTGGATAGCTTGAATGAATAAGAAGACTAGAAATATTTCTTAATTTTTAATAGGTTTTGTTGCAGGGAAAAACTGCTCAGTTCACATAGTTTAAATGAAATCAGTATCAAAACAATTTATTATCATGACTAATGACATGTAATTAACTAGTAATCACTGAATGGTGTCCAATGGAGAGGCACCTTTGCCTGGCCCAGGCATAGGTTGAGATGCTGGAGGCAGCTTGTGCCAGTGTCAATCCAAGTTGTGACTGCTGCTGTTTCTGGTAAAAGATCTCTCCCCCCCCATTACAAATGTCCATGCTTCTTTTATTCTTTTCAAGCTGACTCCTCCTGTTTTTCAAAAGTCTATTTGTAATTCTCTGGTTACTGTTCAGCCTTCCTTATTGTCATCTTCCTCTTTAACATGATCGGTTAGAGTGCAAATGCCCTTCTAGACAGTTTTGAGCATTTGAGCCACTTGCATTGGTTATGCTGTGTGTCTTGACGAGTGATGTTATACAGGCCATTTGCCAAAGGTTGGCTCTGCAATCACCCATCACAAGGTTCTAGCTAGTAGGTAAGTATGGTGTCCTTTAACTAAATATTATCATCAGTGCTCCTTTCAGAGTTAGCTGGGACTCCTTGTAGACATATGTAGTGTTTGTTTCTCTTCAGGACAGATGAAGGTCTTGTCAATCTTGATTAAAAGCTGTGAGTCTTTCACACATTCATAATATATTTTTTAAAATTACTCACATAGAAAAGGATGTTATTACTTATATCATTGCATGTGTTTATGTTAAACCAAGTGGAAACTGTAATTTCGGTCTCCTAGGAAATATTTGCATTTCTGCAAAAAAAGTAATATGTATTTTTCCCAGTTCAAAGCAAAAGGTTGGAAATATGCTTTCTTTTCCTTATCCTCCCTTAGGAGCCATAGAGAGAATGATTGCTTTTTGGGAAACGGTGAAGAGAAGAAAGAAAGTTTATTTATTTTCACTGATCAGCTCCCATCTTGGCAGGAGATTGCCTTAGGGCTTGAGGGCCTAACTTATGAGGAGCTTGAACAGTCCTTGCTGTCTTGAAAGGTCTTGGGATCCTGTGTTGTGGAAGAACACTGAATACTTCGTCTACAGGAGCACACGTGGTAAGCTGCTAAAAAGCTGGGGAGTTTCAGGGCTCCTCCAGTGTAACAGTAATTTTTTGTGTCATAAATTAACTTTGTGATACAGGAGGAAAATTTCAGTGTTAACTAGTTCTCTTATTTGACTGAGCTTGAACCACAATCCTTACTATGTGCATCTCACTCCAATTACAAACTGTGTTTTCTTGGGAGAGGGGTGGGAGATGCTGAAATTAAATGGGAGCTTTACATTTGTATCTCATTACTCCATGAAAAGAGAGGCAAAACAGATTCTGGCCTAATGCCTGGCCATAGCTGAGTGCATAAAAGCACAAAGGCTTTGGAAGATGAATGTGAATGTGCCACGAGTCTTCACAGGGATGTGAAGTGAGCACTACAAGTAAGCTTTTCATCCCTGAAGCTGTTTCATCAGACAGTAAAATAATGTGAAATTTGAATATGACTTCAGAAAATAGAGGATTTGGCTAGGATGGGGACTCCACTTCAGGCTTATTCTGCCCAATCTTCTGTAAACTTCTGAGCTGTAGCAAGCTGGACAAAGTGTCCATTGCTCCAGGACTCAGCTGAGGGGTCTTCTCTAAAACATTTTGGAGTGACTACATGTGTTATGGGTTCACTGACTATTTCAACTCATGTGGTTCCTCCTGTTTTGCGCTGCGAGCCTCCCTGTTTAGCATGCTGCCAATGAGGTACCACCTACCCTACAGGCAGGCAGTCTTCCTCTCTCTGCTTCCCAGGCATATCTTTTTTTTTGTAAAAATGTGCTGTATGTGCACATGATACCATCAAAATCCAAATACAACTTGTATGCTTTCTGTCACAATAAAGGTGTCTTTTTCTGAAGCACCACTACCTTTTAACTTTGAATACCAGACTGCAGAAACCAAGCAGAAAGAGACCTGAAGAGCAATTGAATGGGTAACATTGCAAAAACAGAGCTTTGGGGACATGATACCAGTTTTTCTGGAGAGGTATATTTCAGGTCAGCATTAACCATCTCAGTTGAGTGTTTTTAGGGTGCTGTGGCACACTTAAGAGGATTAGCTGCCTTTCAATTGAGATGAAAATCTAATTCCTCTGGAAACTTTTTGAATAACTCATAAGAATGAGATGTTTAAACTATCCAAATTCCAACACAATAAATTGCATTCTCTTTAAGTAGATTCCCTGTACAGTTACCTGCCTTTCAGTTACCTACTGGCTCTTTCCTTTCTTTCTTAAATATGTTTTTGGTACTGGTGAATGCTCTTCAGCTTTGTGTTTCATTCCACCAGGGTTTGCCTTTCTACAGTACATGAAACAGTACACTGGGATGAATTGTTCTCTAAAAAGAGAAGAATATATATTATTTCCATAATTCATCTTTTACTTTTTCTTTTAAACCAAATATAACCATCACAATACACAATGTTCATTTGACATAGTTTGTGGCCAGATTCTGGTGTGTGAATGCCACTAGTTAGAAGCATTCAATTTCCTAATTTCCTCTGCCTCCTTAATTTTCTTTTTTTTTCTCCCCACTTTTTGGTGCACCACTACCCTGTTAATTTTGCCAGTCATAAACACTTGTAACTGATGTGAATGCCGAATGGAGTGGCTCATTGAAGCAAACCCATTTATTTTTACATCAGCTCTTTTCCTTGAAGACTCACTCATTTGATTGTATAAATTACACTGACTAAAATACACTCTCCTGGTTGTGTTTTCTGCTTTAGAGATATCCGCGTACCTTGGTTTTGTGGTACTGAACAGCATTGGTAGACCTTGTGGGTAGCTGCTCAAGAAAAAATAATGGATGAGGAGGATTTGTATCAAATTTGTGAAATCAGGATTAATCCCTCCTCCAAAAGTTGGCAGAAAAAATAAGAACTCCCAGCCCACCTTAGATTATCCATTTTTAACAGAAAATGCATTTTTTTCAAGCTGACTTCACTGAAATTTATTTTTTTCTATTTGTGGGAAAAAAGAGAAAGAAACATAATACTTATTTATAGTTGGTATGACCTTACTCTGATCACTGCAATTACAGAAACAGATAAAAGCATTCTGAGTTGGTCTGATGTTAATGTGGGCTGCTTTAACACCTCCTGGTAATTAGAATTCAAGTGATCCAAGTCTCTGGTATTCTTTATACCCTCAGCATCCTGGCTGTGCTCTCAGCACTCCCAGTGCACATTCTCCCTGGGAGAATGAGAATATGGAAACCCACTGCAACTTACTGTAGTCAGGTACAGATTAATATTGAATCAACCAGGAAAGGACTTTTTGTTTGGAATGTGAAAATATTTTATTTCACTATTGTTTTATGGCTGAAAGAGACCATTCTAGTATTACACTTGAGTCAGTTTCCCCACCACCGTGCCCAGCAGCTTAGATAAGACAGCCACACATCTGCTGCTTTAAGCGAGACTATACAGTAACATGCTGTAGGTGAAGAGCAAGAGGCTGAGATCCCTTAGTGTAAAGGGGAAGTCATGCTTGACCAACTTGATAAACTTCTATGACGAAATGGCTGGCCTGGCAGATGAGTGGAGAGCAGTGGATGTTGTCTACCTGGACCTGAGTAAGGCCTTTGACACTGTCTCCCATAAGATCCTCATAGACAAGCTGCTCATGTACGGACTGCATGAGCAGACAGTGAGGTGGATTGAAAACTGGCTGAATGGCCAGGCCCAGAGGTTGGTGATCAGCGTTGCAATGTCTACCTTGAGGCCAGTAACTGGTGGTGTACCCCAGGGCTCAGTACTGGTTTCAGTCCTGTTTAACATCTTCATTAATGATCTGGATGATGGGGCATAATGTACCCTCAGAAAGTTTGCTGATGACCCAAAACCAGAAGGAGTGGCTGATACACCAGCTGGTCATGCTGCCATCCAGAGGGACCTTGACAGGCTGGAGAAATGGGCTAGCAGGACTCTCATGAAGTTGAACAAGGAGAAGTGCAAAGTCCTGCACGTGGGGAGGAGCAACCCCAGGCACCAATACATGCTCAGGACCACCCAGCTGGGAAGAAGCTTGGCAGAAAAAGATCTAGGGGTCCTGGTGGACACCAAGTTCAACATGAACCAGCAGTGTGCCCTTGTGGCAAAGACGACTTGGGCTGCATTAGGAAGAGTGTTGCCTGCAGGTTGAGGGAGGTGATCCTTCCCCTCTACTCAGCACTGATGAGGCCACACCCAGAGTACTGTGCCCAATTCTGGGCTCCCCAGTACGAGAGAGACATAGGCATACTAGAGAGAATCCATTGAAGGACCACGATGATTAAGGGACTTGAGCATCTCTCCTGTGCAGAAAGGCTGAGAGAGCTGGGACTGTTTAGCCTGGACAAGAGAAGGCCTGGGGGGATCTTATTAATGTACATAAATAGCTGAAGGGAAGGTGCAAAGAGGATGGAGCCAGGCTCTCTTCAGTGGTGTCCAGTGACAGGACAAGAGGCAATGGGCACAAACTGAAGCACAGGAGCGTCCATCTGAACATCAGGAAACACTTTTTCACTGTGAGGGTGACCGAGCACATGCACAGGTTGCCTGGAGAGGTTGTAGAGTCTCCATCGTTGAAGATATCCAAAAAACATCTGGATATGGTCCTGGGCAACTGGCTCTAGGTAGCCCTGCTTGAGCAGAGGGGTTGGACCAGATGACCTCCAGAGATCCCTGCCAACCTCAACCATTCTGTGATTATGTGATTCTGTGAATTGAAGCTTTGCAGCTTTCATTATGTCAATGTCCTGGTGGCTAGAGACAGACATTGGAGTTAAGGTAGCATGTAAGTATTCTGCTTCTTTTTTTGAGCTGCAGAAAGAAGAAATAACAATCAATCAAATTCAGACAATTAGAGACAATCAAGAATAGTATAAACATAGTCCAAAAATTCATATTAGAAACTGGATTAGAATCTTTTTGTTGTTGAAACCACCATCTCTGCTCAAGTACACCAAACCCGGGGGATGCATTCACTTTCTTTGCCTCTCTGATACAGTGTCTGACTGTCTTTATAGGTGAGATTTTCAAGGTTGACTTTATCCAGCTTTGACTTTCCTCCTTTCATTTTACCCTGTTATGCCTTTGTCAGCAAGGCTGAGGAGTCCCTCCTTTTGTCACAGGTTTGTTTTTTTCTTCCAATGTAAAATATCTCTGTGGAGTAATAGTCACTTTCAACCTTTTCTTTTCACAAGCTGATAACTCCTGAAATCCTTCCTCAGAGAGCTTGCTTTTCAGTGGTTGGCTCTTTGTGCATGAGTGTCTCTTCTCTGAACTCTCTCCAGCTGATTGTACAGCTTTTTTAAAATGAGGATTCAAGGCTGAGCATGAGAAATTTCTTCCACTCCGTAATTTCACTTTTCATATCTTTAGGAGTGTCAATTGTTATCTGGTTGGTCATCATCTTTCTTATCAGAACAGTGCCCTGAAAGTTTATGTTGAAGTTAAAAACAAGTTTTGACATTTAGGAATTAAAAATTCAAATTTTTTTTCTCCTTTGAATTTATTTTAACAGATGCTCTTGAAATACTGTCACTTCCTACAGGATGGAAATCCTGTTTACTTTTTCAAGGCTATTCTATTAGATGGGTGCCAGTATCTCTCCCTATAAAAATGAAATCTCTTCTCTGCTTTGTAAAGAGGAAATAGGGGAATACCATTTCATCTTCACTAATACAAACATAGAAAAAAATTAAAAATCTTGTGACATTAATGAAAAAAAGTATTCACTGAATTGGAAAAAAAAAAAAAAGAGGAGGGTGGGGATTGTGACAGATGGGAAGGGAAATAACCTATTTGTGCTTTTGTTAGGAAAATGTGGATTTTCCATTAAAAAGCGGCCAGACTATGGTCTGCACCACACCAGAGTTATAAGAGGGCAAGGTGAAGTGCTGACCTTGCTGCCAGCAGCACACATCTTCAATAACTGAGAGAAAGGGAGAGCAGTGAACGCCTCCTCAGAGCAGAACACTTGTACTAAGAAATAAGGAGATGATGAGAAATAATGCTCTGTATGGATGTTTGCCAGAACAATCTTTACCTTAATACATATTGTGCTCTTACTGAATATTTGAAGTGTGATCCTCCTCTGATCTTGACCAGTGCTGCCAGCAGAGCAGAGAGCTGAATGCACCATGCAGTACAGTCTGCACACAAAGAAAGGAGTGGGGTGATAAGAAATGCTGTGGCCTTGATGCATCTCCATCTCTTTGAAGGGCTACCCAGAGGGCTTGCAGTGTGCCCTGGCATCACTGACCGCAAGTGTGTGTTGGCTGGAAGAACCTCCTGGATTCTTTCTTGTTTAAGTACCAAGACAAATGTCAGAAACAAATAAGCCCTAAAGGAGCAATATATTAGAACAAGCAAATTATAATAAAGCAGGAAATGTGTCATGCTCCAGTGGCTCAAACAGGAACTGGCAGTGGAGCTTCTTGAGCTCTATTTTTGACCTAGCTATCCAACTCTATGACATTGGATGTCCCTCAACCTTGTTGTGCTTGTATTATGTAATATATATGGTCGTATCTGACCTCAGAGGTTTGCTTCAGAGATTCATTTGTTTTTCAACAGAATTTGGCGATTCTCAGGGGAAAAAACATTATAAATGAGTCATTATTAACCTATTGCACATCCAAGCTAACTTATTTTCTCATGACGTTTCTGCTAACAATCTTTTGTCTTTGATTTTTACAAAGTGTACTGAGGGATGCAAGCATTTTAAATCTTACCAGTTCTGAGGTGTTGTAGGTGGCTTAGGGCAAAAGCAAAATGGTAAGTATAAGGGATATGAGGCCATTACGATCACTGCTTTCATTATGCATCAATTTAAGTGATTATTATAACAGGTACAATATTAGGAAGGAAGCCAGGATTGCCATAAGGAAGAAAAAAAAAATCTTTACAATTTATAAAAGCTTCAGGTTTGAGGTTTGTTTTTCTTTGCCTACGTTATGAAGAATTGGAGCAATCTCTCTCCAGAGAAAAAGAAAAGTGCTAAATATTTAGTTTGCTGACTAATAGTTCTGGCAGGAGAATGAATAAAAACCCCCAAATCTAAAATCCAAGATCCAGCTAGAGGGATGGGGAGCGGAGAGGCACAGCTAGCAGGAAAGGCTTGCAGAGTAGGCAAGGAAAGGTCCAGCTAGTGGAACCAGGACTGGAAACAGCGAGATTCATGAGGAATAGGAGTGATTGTTGAAGTCTCAGTGCAAGATCAATGGTAGCTTAAATCAGATCTTACTACCCAGCAGGATTTGCTAATTGTGGTGGATGTGATGCTGCTGCAGAAGGGGGTGAGCAATCAGCTGGCCTAAGTGTTTGTATCCAGTGGAAGCCAATGATTTCAAAGTACTATAGCTGTACTTTAGGAAGTAGCTATTGTATGCTACCCTGTTAGGTATAATGTTTTCTTTCCTTCCTTTAATAAAACTACTGTTTTTAACGCATGTTTTAAAACACTAATTTTTAAAATTCATGTTTGCTTTGGGAAAAACTAGCTCATAGAGCATCAGAAAGTTTAATATAATTGTCCCAGGATCCTGGGCCAAGTCAAGGTGTGTTAGTAGTCATGATGCTTTGAAATGTTAACTCAGCCTTTCATGACATTAATCAGGTTATTGGAGAAGGACTTCAACAGTTAAGGTCTACTATTTTACAGGTAAGAAAAACAGATGAGTGACAGAGAAAAGCAAAATATTCAGTTTTTCAAACCTCTGAAACTACCGATTGTGACTAGAGGTTTAATATGATTTTAAAAAGCGAGTGAGAATACAGGTAAAAATACAGATCACCAAATTAGAGAATATTTAAATACAAATCATGTCTAAGCTAGTGACATTCATCTTAAAGCATCAGTGGAACTAGATGGTGTATTGTCTGTGTTAGTGATGACCTTTGACAATTTTTAGAGAACAGATAGCTGAAGTGTAAAGAATAGTAAAAATTATCTGTTCCAAAGGAGAGGACAAGTTTGGCTTCTAAAACAACAACCTACCACTGACCAGAAAAGTACTAAAAAAAAAAAAGGTATGATCTGTCTGTGAACATCTAAAGAGTCACACAGTGACAAAAAGCCAAAACTGGTCAGTCAAGCAGTCTCATTTACTCCCTGGCTGATTAATCAGTCCAGCAGGTAGAGGAAAACAAGGGATGAGATTTATTTTGGCTTGAGTAGCACTGCTGACGTGATCCTGCACGTGCAAATTAGGAAGACATGCTTGGGTGAAATTAGTGTAGAGTAGATAAACAGCTGCTTGAAAAGCTGTGCAGCTATCATTAGCTCTTTGCCAAAAACAGGAGGAGAAATCAAATGAGGACTTGGATGGATCTATTATGAGTTGATATTTTACTTAATCATGCCTGACATTCACAAAAGGGATTTCATCACCCACACCCAAAAAAAGCTGCATGGTCTGTTCCAGGTACAAGGGATGCAAAGTCCCTTTTTGCCTGATATTGTAATGTTTGCTATGGCATTCACACACTTTGCAGGGGATCCTGGGTGTGATGCCTGCTAGAGAATCTAGTTTCATCATTACTTCTAATCAGAGAATTTTTTTTTTTTTTTTTTTAAACAGATGGAGTGCAAATCTATCTGGGATGCCAGGATCTCTCCTTTCCTCCTGGCCAGTAGGGTTGGAATTCCTCCCTATGTCTGGGAAAAGTGGGAATCCTGGCTGGGTGCCAGACTGCAGATTAGGGCTGCTGAGATGCTGTCAGCAGCAGTCTTGATGGTAAATATTCATGAGCCAAAATGTGCCAATATTCATGTTTGGCGAATTGCATATTCAATGTTATTGTCTATATCACTTTGTAAAGGTCATCCTGGCATCTAAAGTCAACTGAAATGACTGATCCACTGTAAAAGAACACCATTCTCTTAGAAAGTGTGAAACCTGTGCATTTTTGAGTAGTCTATGTGGACCACTTGTAAACACTTCTGTTTCCATTATCAGGTGACAGTCTCAACATATAGAGTAGCTTTAATTTAGCAAAAGCAGCTGTTGGTCCTGCCCAGCTTTCCTTGATTCTTGCTATGCCTTATTTGACTTTGAGAGTACAAAAAACTGCATCTAGAATCTCATAATTTCACCAGCTTGTACAATGGGTTTTTATCTGCAGTGCGACACAGCCAAGCTGATGGCTTTGCAGTTTTTGAATATCGAACACGTTTTATTAAAAAAAAAAAAATCACTCTACTTAGCTTTACTTCATGAACTGCTTATTTTGGGATGGGGCAGGGAAATCCCATATTAATTTTCAGCAACAGGAAGGTATTGCTGTGGGTGAATTTCTGTCAGAGCCAAGAAAATGATTTTTTCAGCTGCAAGAATTCAGTGCTGCAATGTCATAAGAGCATGTAGTTATTATTCTGAATGCTATGCAGACTGTAACATAAGACAGAAAAAAGTGCTCACGAGGAACATATTGAATTATAATAAATCTGTCTCGTCTGGAGACAATGATGAGCTGGCACATTTTGTCAAGTGGCAGTCACATAGGATGCTGTGCACTGCATACATATTACTGCATTAGCAATAGGCAGTGAGAGGATGGCACCAACAGGGGAACTGCTCAGACAGATAGGTTGATCATTTGTATTCCAGAGCTCAGCAAGTGCTCAATTCACTGATCCAAACCAAACATGTTGAAGTCAAGGCCTGTTTCTATAACATGTTTGATATACAGCTGAGCAGTAACTGAATCAAAACAGCATCTCACTATTGCTGTCTGGTACCGTACTGGGTGGTGAAAGCAAGAGAAGCTTTTCCTGGCACTAGGGGTATGTTGTATGCAAATGGACCATCTCAGTGGTAAATCTTTAATGTGGCAGACAGAACATTAATTGCATAGCTCCCCAGGATCATGTTGCATGCCCAGTTTCCTTAAGTTAAATTATTCCAATGATTCTTCTCTTGATGGAGAATTCCAGACATTGCAGTCCTACTGCGTGCCGTAAATGAACTCTTCTGCTGTTCGGCTTCAAGTCCTGCCTAACTCCTGGGGCAAATGCCATTCATATTCACAATGTGTATCTAATGGAGACAACCTAGTGTGTTAACTACCATTCATATTAATATTCTGAAATACAATCTAATCAATAATGTGATATGATATGTCTACAGTTACAACATCTCCTTTTTGTAGGGTACCATTTCATCTGATGAAAACGAAAAAGCTGCTCATTCAAATCTTTAAACAAGTAAATGCCTAAAGTGCTCTTCCCCTACATATTATAAAACCAGTTCCTGGCATGTACACAGTGAGGAAGGATCAGCCCTTTGCCCTTTGAGTCAGTACTGTATTGAGGCCATATAAACACGCACCTGCACACGCACCTGCACACACACGTGCACACACATGTACTCACACGCTTTGCTCTGGCAGCTTGCATGGTAGCAACTTTGCTTTTTATTGGCTGCCCATAACTTAGTACAACTTTAGCTTGTGCCATGAGCAGCATGCAGCAATTCACCAGAGTCAGAGGTTAACAGCATGGCAATGCAGTGCTTTATTTTCTCTGAACATTTTCACCTCTTCTTAATCTACCCCCATTTCCATATATAAGTGAAGATCTACCAGAAAGAAACTCCTTTTTAGAGTTGCTCAAATTTCTATGTATGTGTAAGAAACAGTCCCTTTTATTTTTCCAGGGAGCATTCTAATGTAGTCCTTTTCATTGGAATGAAGATACACTATTTTAGACAGATTAGTCCCATTTGCAAAATGAAAAAGAAAGCTCAGTCCTTTCCAAAAAGAAAAGCTCAGCATCTCCTAAGATAGATTTCATTTGAAAGAATAGTCTAATCCATCTTGGCCTTGGTCCCGTGGTTCCTTATTGCAGTATATTTTTATCCTATTTTCTCTTCAAGAGAATTGGCTCTCTTGAAAATACAGCGTATCTCCAGTAAGGTGAAAAAGAAAAGCAGACAATAAAAGGGACATTTTTAATCAAAAGGTGGAGGGAAAAAAAATGTGGGCAAAAGACAGGGAAAGAAGAAGATTGTATAGAAAAGACTGCTTATTTTCCAAATGGAAATTATTTATGGGCTCCAGTGAATTCCCTCTTGCACCCTTTCAACAATATATATGAGAAGCAGGCAGGAGGTGCAAGACTGTCCATAGTAACAAGTAAGCAAACAAGTCATGTATTTCTGACAAGAATGACTGGTACAAGGAGATGCCCTCTGTGACCAGATGCATTGCCAAGGCAAGCAGGAATTGGAACAGAAGAGGTGAAAAATGCTTATTTTCATGGTTTATTTAAACATTTACATAAACAAAACAGCTAGAATACACATAGAAGGAACACATCATGGAGCCATGTAAGCCTAAATCAAAATGTTTTTAATAAGAAAGTATTCCCTGACCCCATGGCTATGGGTTGAGCACAACACAAAGAAGAAAATACATCCAGTAAATGTTCTTGTCAGCTTGACTTAGTTAATCTAGACATTTGGAAACACAGAAGTGCCTTTAGGTATGCAATGACCTGTCTGCTGGATTTGGGCTTGCAATATTGAACACAGGTTCAGTCTATGGCTAACTTTAACTTTTACAACAAAAGTAAGCGACAAACAGCACTTGTGTTCAATGCTATCTGATTGTAACTTGTATGATACTCAGCTCCAGCAGGTTCTAATTTGTCCTGATCACATAAAATAGAAAGTCTGGTAGCTTGGACACGTAAAGCTCCTTATGGGAGCAGGATGATACAGCATGCAAGCCACATTTTCTTTGGAACTGTTAATCTTACCTCCATTAAAGACAATGTATGCCATGCATTACTAAATCTTTTCCAGACTCTCTTCACTTACCTTCCAGTGGAAATTATTCTAAGGTATATTAAGATTGTGATTAATTTTTTCCTCATAGAAACAGATTGCCTAGTTTATGTGTTTCTGTACGTCTGATTCATGTACTTGTGGTCTCAGGCAGGGGGAATCTCTGAAATGGCCTCTGAAGTGATACAAAAAGAGATGGTTTGGAGGCACCAGAGTTTAGATGTCAGCTAATTCCCATTGCTGCCCATACTCTTAGGAATAAGAGGAACAGAGAGGGGACTGTTATAACTTTTAAAGTCACTTATTTGTCCCTGGGGTTCCCTTGTGGAGGTGCTGCCACTTGGACACTCTTATGCAGTGCTGTGCCTGAAGGTATTTGTTATAAAAAACCTGACATAATGTGTGTAACACTGTAGTCATTTTTAAGACTGCACAATATCAGCTTAAAGAGGTTTCTTTATAGCATGTTTAGTGGCTGATTATATAAATGGAACAAAGTTCTTTTTCTGTTACATGAGTGTGTAATCTCTAAATGTTTACGATCCAAACAACTTGAAAATGTTGGCTTTTTTCCACTCTTAAAGGTTATACACCCAAGTAATCCCCACAAATACCAAACTGCAATAACATGTATTTAAACTTCAGATGTCTCTGGCAAAAAGTTCTGGTTTTAATCATATCCTGGAAAATGTAAATGTAGTTTCAGAGGTAACAAATGGTTTATGGCAGGCCAGATTCTGCCTCCTTTACTCCTACAAATTGGGGCTTGGAAAAAATTATTCTGTTTAAGGAGTAAACCCTTTCATAAGTGAATAAAAGTAGTAGGATCTCTTCCCCTGTTAGCAGAGGGCGTTTCTATGGCTCTAGATATGCCTCTGCTTGGAGACAAGAGCTATTGTTTTGTTACAGTGCTCTGACAAATGGCACAGAGACATTCCAGGGTCTATAAAACCTCCAAATCCAGCAGCGATACTTATGCCAGCCATTCCCTTACATCAGACTTCATGTGAAATAAAATAGACATTATTGGTTGGAAAATTTGACAATCCCCCTTAGTATCTGATCAAGCTGCTGAAATTACATGATTTGACCCTGGGTACTTTCTTGCACCCCAGTCGTTGATGTGTGTGATTTGTAAAACAGCATATATTCTGATCTCAAATCTCTGTTTCTCTGAATAGCTGTACAGGTGGAAAAGGAGTCTGGGGAGAGGAGGATGGGAAGGAACCGCATTAACATGAATAATTTCCTATTGCCGCTGTAGATCCCCTCAGTTCTTCCACATCTGTTCAAGCTGTGCATGGTTTTTATTTACCAATCTAGAGGTAAATATAAATATGAAATAGCAGGTAACAACATGACACTCACCCAATGGTCTGTGGACAGTTTCTTTCCCCCTGTAAATTCACCTCTTTTCCCTAAAGGCAAGATTAGAGGGGATCAGAAGTGAGAACAGAAGGCAGTGAAAACTCCATGAGACTGAATTCTTACTCTTTCATATGGATGTAGAGGGAACATATAAATGATCAAAATATTTGCTCTTAAAACATACAGAATTAAAATCACATCTCATGCGCCTTTGATATACATTCATCTGCTTATTGAGAGTGGCTGGTTCTATTCTTTTCACTGAATAACATCACTGGTTATTGGGTAGATGTGGAAGCAAATCAGACCTTTAGAAAACAAAATATAAGGCATTCTAAATTCTAGTCTCTCCTTCATAATTATATTTTTCTTTAAGCTCTGTTTTTAAGGCTTGGGTGTAAATACATTATTTTGATAGCTAAGTATAAATAGGACTACATATATGTCAAGTATGTATTAGAATAAACCAAGACAAATCTTTCTTTTATCTCAGAGCAGAAGTTCATTTCAGAACTTTAAAAAGAAGCAAGAATAATATTGATCACCAGTGGGTTTTTTTATTATTGTTATTTTTTAAAAACAAATCTAATGGTCCAGTCCTCCATAAAGCATATGGTATATTAACCTGGTTTATTAGAAGATGTTTAAAGCAATTGTTCTCTCTTCAATATATTTCAGAAATTGATTATGGATTTCTAAAACACAGGAAAATGTCAAGCATGCTTTCTGATATAGAAAAACACACAGCAGTCTCAATAATGTGAATGTACTATTTAGGATATTAATTTTTAAAACTGGTAGTGAAATATATTTGGACTTATTCTAGTCTGCAAATATTTTGCATAAGGAAAATTTATGAAGACAGCCTAAATCTCGACAGTTTATATATCCTATCTGTTTGCTTTAGGTGAGGAAAAGAACTCTATGTAAGGCCATCAGAAATTATGTGTAGATAATCACTAATGACTTAATGATGATCTCTGTAGACTGAGACTCTAGGCATCTGTTACTTTTTGCCACACTGCCAGCCATCTTGATCAACAGATTTGAAAAGTCAGAAAGTTGCACAGCTTTGAGATAACAGTGATAGACCTAAATTTTGTAAGAAAGTCTGCATGAAAGTGGAACATTGAGCTTGAACACTATGTCAAAAAAAGAAAAAAGACAGAAAAAGAAAAAAGACAACATTTGCAAAAAAAGTCCCCTGTCTTATTGAGCCCTTGTTAGCATTTCATAACAAAGCGACTTGGTGGAATTTTAGTCAAACTCTTTGCCTGCAACATCTCTCCCATATAGTCCAAATCAAGATTAAATCTTGACAGCAGAATCAGACCTGTTGCCAGGCATAATTCTGCTGGGAAGCATGTGGCACCTTCAAGGCAAATGTTTCTATCCACCAGCTCTGAACTTGGGACAAAGCACAGATTGCTCAACTGATTCCTTAGTTTCAGTGGAGTGCATAATGTATGCTAAAGGGTTCAAGGAAATAAACAGAGGATAATGGATCCTTTGTCCTGCTGTAGCTGTGCATGATTTGCAAACAGTTGTTTAATTCTGACTGATTTTCTCTTGATATCTTGTTTGTATATTTTTAACCTTGGCTTTGCTAGTGGACTTTTAAATCAGTAGTGGACAATATGCTACTAAAGTTGAATGTTTATTCTGGAATTTTCGAGCTATTGCATACAACTTGAAGAAGGATTTATTTTTGTTAATTCTCCCAAGTGCATAAATACTTTTAATGACTAACAGTTCCCTCTACTAGACTACTGACTTAGCAATACTGTTCCCTACTGACCATTTTTTCCTCATCTTAAACAGTAAGATTTTTATTTTTGTGTCGTCATGCCACCCCAATGGAAAATATTTTCAGGTCAAAACCCATTTTGACCTGTCTCTTGCAAAACATAGAATTACTCATGAACTTTATGCAGATCAGCATTTGTGGAGTTCTGTCACTTTCTACAAAATCTGCCCTGACTAGTCATACTTACCAAGAGAAGTTGCCAACTGCCTTCATGATGCATATAAGATATAAAATACAAATATACACACACGTATGTATGTATATATAGAAATTACTAGCCTGTGGGAATTTTTCTGAAATGCTAAGCAGTCATATCTCTCATTGCTTTAAAACAAAGACCATTCAAGACAAACAACATTTTTTTTCATTACTCAGTCAATTCCCTAAATCAATAAGCAATCCTATGTTAAACTCTGGCCACTGGCCATGTGCTTATCATTTGCCATCTGTTAATTTTTACAATCTGTTTAATTTCTTACCTTACCACCTTATAGATACCTACTACTTGATAGGGCTTTTTAGTGCATATGTAATGTATTACCACTGCCCATGTTTGAGGTTTAATGTCATTTTAGTCCAAGGAACTGACCCAGGGACTCTCATTCAATACTATTTTATTTGCTTGTATGAAGAGCATCTCTATCATTGACATAGACAACAATGCAGCGTCAGTTGTGTTCAAACGTGTATGCGTTGTTATATTCAAAGCTTCTTTTCTCAGACAGAACTCATAGTTCCAGTGTCTTTTGTTTTGAGGAACAAAGAAATTGTTAAGCTTCTAAATGGTTATATTCACTTCAGTGTTTGCTGATCTGCTATTTGTGTTCATTATTTCAACTGTGGTTGCCCATTAAACATAACCCACAAAATATACTCTCACCCTAATTAAATTAGGTGGTGACACACTCTTTGTTGTTGACAGTAAAAGCTGACTCACTTGACATTGTTAAGTTCATATTAGAATACACTCAGCTTCCAAACCTACTAGTATTCTGCTTATTTTTGTATACAGTGTAAATTTCTTATAACTATAGTTTCGAATGATCACAAATGATCTTTTAGTATTATTTTGGGGGAAGAAATACATTTTTTTGTGGTGTATTTCTTAGCTCATTAAATTATGTGATGGACTCTATAACCTAATAAAAAAAATATGTAAAATGACTAAAATTTCAGGTCAAAGTTCAAACTGGAAATCAAATTTATATCTCCTTTTTTTTTTTTTTTTTTTTTAAGTGAAGATAAACAGCCATCAAACAGAATTCCCAGAGGATGGGGTAAGTCTCAGGCAGGAAAAGTCTTTAAATCTGGGCAACATTATTTTAAAGGTTGCTGCAGTTACTAGGTAGATGCAGGAATCACTGCCTGAAATCAATAATATGAGATTAGGCTGAATGACCATTGTGATCCCTTCTGACCTCACCTACTTATCTGTGAAAAAGAAAATTACTCTCTCTGATTTTCTTGTGACCATTTGGTCTATCACATACTGCACATTAGCTGGAGACAAATAAAACCACAGGAAGGCAAACTGGAAGCCAATATTTGGACCAGAAAATGCAACAGATGTTAAAATTTTAATATCCAGTTTATATGCCTGCATGTACAACATATGCCAAATCTTCAAGAATCCAGACACTTGAACTTGTAGTGATTGAACACAGAAATTTATACAAATAAAGCTCAAAGTCCTTTTAAATAATCCAATAAAAAGAACCAAGCTCCAAAACTAAATCTGGTGCTTGATTCTCTCTTCCCCCTACTGGGAACTCAATGTTTTGCTGCCCTGGCATGTATAGCAATGGTGGTCTGGAAATATCCATGCTCTTTTGAAGTCCATGAAGAAACTTTGCCTTTCTATTTCCTTCTGTGCTACTAAAGAATCATGACTATATTGCTACTTTATACTTGATACAGTGTATTGCCCTGCCATCCTATGTTTGTAGTGGGCAGAGAAGCAGAACCACAATTAATCCTTCTGTTGTACAGAATTGCTGTTTTTAAGCAGGAAGGTGTACCTCCCTTTGGCTCAGGGAGGTACAAGTATTGCTTTTGGCACTGTCATTAAAATGCCATATAAACGCTCTAGTCACAGTTCAACACATAGTTTGATTCAGTATTTGCTTGATCACATAAAACAAGACATAGGTTGAATTTAACTCATCTATCAGCACATGTTGTCCACACACATGATGCAGTATGACTGTTCACATATGCATAACTTTGAGAATTGAGTAAACGTTACAAAAGCTTTTAATTCTGCCCTAACTTAATTTTTTAATTCAGTGGTCACAATTAGAAGTTATGTCTCAAAAACTGGATCTGTGAACTTATTATGAGAACTTCTGAAATATTATAAGAGACAAAAACATCCTGAGCTCTTTCCATAGGCAGAACAATAGCATCTCTGCAGCATCTCTGCTTGCAAATGGGAGGACCTGATGTGAGCAACATTTTTTTTTTATTCTGGACAACATGTATTAACAATTCTAAGAGTCATGAGGCAGTCATACTAATAAGGAATGAAGTGGTAATTTTCAGGCAGATGACCATCCCTTTCATCTTCCTGCCTTATTCATACTCTTCTTCTACATCTGCCCTTGGAACAGCTAGATGTGAACCATTGCATTAAGTAGCTTTATTGACTTGTCTCCTCTTACTGAACTCTGAAGCCACAATTTCCCTTGGCAGCTACACCTGAGGGCTGCCAACATTTCAGCTTTCAGAATGCAAAAGGGACAGCCTGCCCTCTATAGAAGTATTACTAGTCTAGACAGCCTGTTTGTGGAAGGTGTTACCAAAAATGCTACCAAAAAACTGGACAAAACTTTTCAAAACCCCACGCATCCAATACACATTGGCTACTCACTGGTCACAAGAGTAGTCACAACCAACTTCTTACTGCAATTACAGCCTCTGTAACAAGAAAAAAGTAAGCAAAGTTGTATTATTTGTTAATGTCCTCGCTCTTCCTCCTCCAAGCTTCCAGACAACACTGGAATACAAAATAGCTGGTGTTTTTTTATTTCCAAGGTGGTTAGATGGTCCTTTCGGTAAACAGTTGAGAAATGCCATCTAGTGTACTTGATGCTGTTCCCATCAAACCTATTTGATGGTAAGACGCACACCCATTTCAAGAAGCAGTTTGATATATTCACCTTCCTTAATTTGACCCCTCTCAAATATTAAGTATACTTATTAATTTGCAAAGACACCCCTGGAAACTGAGGCTCATTGTGTAGGGTGGCCAAGAGAAAAAAACTGAAAAAGACACCTTCTTCACAGAATTAACTAGAGAAGTAAAATGGGAAGAAGAGACAAGACTTGAATGCAATAAAAAATGGTGAGAAAGTATGCTTTAAAGACATAATTGGCTGTGTTGCACTATGAATTTTAAATGCTGCCTACCGTAGGGACGTTTAGCAGTTGGCCCATTTTTTCATATGAATTTGGTCTCAGTTACTTCGCAATTGGATTTTTACCGTCTCCTTCTGTTTCTTGGCACTGCTATTGGCCCAACTTATTCATCCACTACCTGTTGTCTTAAATAACTTATTTAGGAACAAGATCTCATCACATATTTGTGTGATACCTAGCACAATAGTGTTAAATAAGGACATAATACAAATTGTGAATAAATATGAATGCTGTCCATGACTTTAAGCATGGTCAGGGAGGAAGGGAGGGTCAATATAAAATCTTATTTCCACTTGAATTGCTCATTTAAAAAATCTCATCTACTTTAATAGTACTAAGATTTCATGCTAAATTTTAAAGTTGCAGCTGAAACTATTCCCATTAAAGTTCATATTGGGCCTTAAGTTCATGTGCTTTATAAAGAAAAGGGATTTATTAACTATGCAGTCTATCTCTAGATTTTGCTTTCTTGCACTTTAAAACATATGACAAGCATATAAAATTTCCTTCACATTTATGCTTAAAAATAAAAATCATAGGTTTTTATGTGGAATTAGAAAACCATCTCTTCAGTTTTGGGTGGGACCTGGCGGTAAAAGTCAAAGTTTCATCTCCAGATCCTTGCAAGGTAAATTAATGATATATGTGAGTGAAACACAGATTTATGGCAACAGGAGCTGTTCATGGCACAAAGCTGGGAGCCAACATCAAAACAAATCATCACCAAGATATCACACAGAGGAAAAGCTGTGATATGTAGGAACAGAACTGGGACAAAGTTATTGTTACTAACTCTACTAGGTAATGAATATACACCTTTTGTCCTTTTGTAGCAGAGATTCTTTTTATAGGGACCTATCAGCCGAAGATTACCACAAATGAGAGCTCTGTATCTAGTCAAAAGCACAGGATTCTTGTGAGAAACATGTGAATATAATAAATCCACAGGAAACTGAAATTCTTGTATGTATAAGTTGAAGTTCTTCTGTCAGGGAGATGAAGCCAAAATTGGCATCAAGTAGGGTCCAAATCAGACCACCACTGTCGCTTTTATCATTCACATCCAAAAAAAGGATTTGCAGCTGGTGTGGTGTAGAGGAAAGATGACTGGGGAATGTAGAGCCCTTTCACTATGAGTACAGCTGGTCATAGGAAAATAAACTGCAAGTATATATGATTGGTATGAATAAAAACACTGGCAGATTATTACCAAGGGAGAGAAAAGAAATGCCAGTGAAGGAAATGTGATTTTAAGAACAACTAAAATTAAACTTATAATGGAGACAAGAAGTATCTTGCTACCAGAAAAGGAAGTTTCTGATATCATGCTCGGGTAAGGGTAGTGGTCTAAAGAAACATCACTATTTTTTTGATGGAACTAGAAAAGTTTGTGAAAGCAAGTAAATAATTTGCCTATTAAAGGAGGGGGCAATTTGCTATGTATGATCCAGTAAGTTCTTTCCAGAGACACATGCTCTGTACCAGCTACACTCTGTAACTTATGCTCTATCATGTTTCTAATTATGTGCAGGAAATGCAAAGCCCATTTTATCTTAGAAGTCTCTGGATGTTCATGAGCACTTTGGAACTCCAGCCTGGCAGAGATTTGGAAGGCTGTGTCCCTTAAAATTGTAATCCAAATGAACATATAAATCATATTTCTAAAGGAAATAGTGATATAATTTGCTTGAATTAACAACATTTTTTTGTTGTGAAACTAGATGAAACTTGCCAATAAATAAATCACCTTTTTGGAAAGTTATGTTCCAGAATTGCAAATCATGTTGTGTAGCAAAGTGACTTCATTACCTTTTAGTATGTTCTACTCAAAATCCATACCTGTCTACATACAATTTTGCAGTCTTAGCTTTCTGTATTTTTGTCATTATAGAATATTCTTTGGAAGAAAGATGCTCAATTGTAGAAAAGCTCCAAGATGGAGTTTACACAAGAATATTTAGTGTCCTATTTACACGAGGATATATTTAGCATCACTCACTGTAATTGCTCAACACTGAAGAAAGCTCTTTTTCATATTTATTATTATGACCACACTGTATAAATCACTAATAGATTTGACAATAATTAGATCTATATGACTAGAAAATAGTGGGATGATTACTATGAGTTAAAAAATCAACAGTATGCAGCTGTAAAGATTTTTTTTCTGTCTCTTGTACTAATTGACTTCATAGAGCTCCTGAGTTTATTTCCTGAGAACTTAAGCACAGGCAAAGCAGCAGGAATATCCTTCGGATCCACAAGGAGAAAAAAGAGTAAGGGGCACCTCATGTAGTCTCCTACATGTAATTGCATTTTGATGTGCCTGATTCATGTGCTCGAGATCATTGTACTTCTGGATTTTTTTAAATTTATTGTTGTTCATGGACTGCAAATGAGCTGAAACTGAACAAATACTGAAGATTACTGTATTGTGTGAGGATGTCTCTAAGGGAAATACTGGGTTGTTTTTAACTAGGCAAGCTGCTAAGGAGTGTAATCAATCTATATGCCCAAACCTGCAGGGGAATAAAGTAAGATCCAACACTAGATCCAAGAGGGTTTTCATATTTTCAGAGTGTCTCAGCTGGAAACCCACCCAAGTAACAGAGAAAAGCAATTACACCTTTTTTATTAAAATGTTCACACTATTTCATGTTGTACTGTTTTTGATTTAAAAAAGTCTACTCATAGAGCTTAAATGTTTATAGATCAATGGAGTTTTAAATGAGAAAATTAATGTCTCTGCAGGTGACACGGGTCTGACTGCATATAAAGGATGTGCAGCTGACAGACACATATAGTTCATAACAGCAGCAGGGACTGAAATTTTCTTCATTTTATTATCAAGATACTGTAAATATCTTGTGTGAATTAGAACAAAAATAGCCAAGGACTAAAAATTTTCCAGCTACTGTCTTATATCAGTAATGTAGAAATTAAAATTGAGTTTGGTTCTGTTATACTGAGAAATGGATCATCCCAGCTAACTGTCAGCAAACAAAAACTGTTGATATAAACCTTCACCTCTTGGGGACAATTTCTATTTCTTATAAAATATTGCTGTTGGAGCCTCACTGTCACCGACTAAACCCACAGTGCCAGACTGTACTCTCTGTTCTGTGACGCTAAGTGTCATGAGGTGTCTTGTTCAGGATAATTCTCTGTACAGAGGATGTGAGCTCTTGATCTGACCCAGATTTCTTCTTATCTACGCCAACAGAAGCTCTTCTCCTGTGTCCTCCAGCACCAGCTTGTGTCTTGGGAGTGGCCATCCATTCTGGCTCTCCACAGCTCCATCTTCTAGAAGGGATCATCTGTGGGGTTGACACAGCTGAATTTTCTAGGGACCTTCTCCACCTCTTCGGATAAGGATATTGAGTAGATTACAGATCAACAGCCCAACAGGCTGTTTTAAATCTGATTAAGCTGACCTATTGACTATTCCTAAATAAAGCAGGCCAGGGACTGTTTTTTGACTCTGAGGTTATGTCCTGTCTCACTTGCCCAAACTTTCCTCCTTCCCAAACACAGTGGTCACACATCTTTAGGAATAGTCCCTGACATGTACAGCACATCCAAACAATGCCCAAGCATAATCTGAAAGAGCAGTAGTTTACATGAGCCAAAACCATGCTAAGGAGTGTGCTGATATTTAACCAATGTGGATGTTTGTGAGCTATGGAATGTTTACTAGTATATAGCCACAGAGCCTAAGGTCAGTTCCGCTGCTATTAAATGGATCTCTTTGTGAATGGGCATTTATGTGGTCCTCCCAACATGTTCGAATAAGGAGAGTTTAAGCATAGCCCCAGAGACCTCAGCTGGACAAAGCCTCTATGTACTGAGCCTCATGTAACTTTTTTTCTGTGCAAAGCATGTCTCACCGCAGTGAGTCAAGAGGATTAGCTTGTTCTTCCACGTGTGGTGGAGCAAAGAGAAACCTTTAGCCTCGAAAAAAATTATTGATGAGAATATCTTGTGTCAGCAAAAATAAGTAAAAACAAAACTCTACATTCTTCTCAAATGCATTAATGCAGGCACAACAGTGAGGGCAGAGCAACAAATTTCACTTCAACTTTGACCCTGTTAGTTAGTGCTGACCTGAAAATCAAAAGAAGTTACAATCTTTCAGTGTAAGGACCAAGGAAAAATAAAATAAGCTAAAAACATAGACTTTCTATATTTGCTCCATAAAAAGTTCCAGTAGCACACTGAAATTCTGGGGAGGTTCCCACAGTAGGAAACAGGTTAGTTCTGGTTCCCGGCCTTCAAGGGTGTCCTGTCGCTGGCCAAATGGGGCAATCAACTTGGGGATAGGGAAGCTGATGATAAAGTTTGTGCAGCAGTGCTAGCTATGAAAGTGCAGAAAGCACAAAATGATTTCTTCAAGGTGGTGAACCAGGCAAGGTTCATCCAAGGGTCCCCTGGATGGTGGCCCATGGCCCGTCATGCCCGTGGATCATACAGCAAATTTATCAACACCTTCATCATATAATTACTACAAGATCACTAGAAACAATTAAAACTATATATACAGAAATATCCTTCTTTTACAGAGTCATTGTTTTATGTAGTCCAATGATTTACATATATTTAGCCATTTGTTAAGCAGGTAAATAAACCAATAAGGTAAGGAAAATGGGCTCATTTCAGGCAGTATAATCAATCTCCTTAGGGGTATAAATGGGGAAAGATGACAAATCTAGTGTGAAGGTCTATTTTTCTGCCCTTCTCCAATGATCAGTTGTCAGCTGGTCTGCTGTCTGTGCTTCATTTTTAAACTGACATATACAGGGAGCAAGTATACATGTTTGGGTATGTCTGCACCTTAAAGCCCCTTAAAAAAAGAGGCTGTAGCTCACAGAAACTTGTAAACTGAAAATCAGGGCTGATGGAAACAGACCGGAGATGATTATCTCTCTTAGCATATGATGACTTTATGGGGCATATACCACTTATGTGGAACCCCAATAGAAGAATGTACTTTGAAGAAGGATTTTATCCAAGATAAGAGCTATGTAAATGAATAGATTTTCTCAGCCATGTCTAATACATTTTATATTTGTTACCCTGACTTTTGTGTAAATAGAATCATGATTAAAAAATCTAGTCAAAGATATTGTAAATTTTAAAATTAAAACAAAATAGAGAAGTAATTTGAACTTAGATTAATATTAAAACAAATTTAGAAAAGGAAAATTCAGAGGCAAGGCTACCTTAAAAACCTTATTTTTGTACTGGATTAGAAAGTCTCCATAACATCTTGTCTATATTTGCAAATGACAGAGATCATCCTTTAAATAGGGGAATGGAGAAAGTGCTTTTTGCAGGTCTCTTCCAGCTCTACTTGGTTGGGTTGAGCTACACAAGTTTCTTGTGAGAAGTTAACATTCGGTGTTTATCATAATAAAATTAATGAGCTTTAAAGAAGTTGAATCGGTGAGGCTTTTTATAGGGTCTTAGACATCAACTTCCAGTTTATATATGGGTGCACGTTTCCTCTTTAATTCCACTGGGAGATGCATAGGATATAGGTTTTTGCAAAACAAACAAACCAAATTCACCCAAATGTAATATGACAAATTATTCTGATTTTAATAGAGGAACTATTTTACTATTGATCTCTCCACAATGCCCAGACAGTGAACTTGGTTTCATATGTATGTAAGCCAGAATCAAGCATATATTTCACAAAGCGCTATATGTGGTCCATATGGATACCATGTGAATGTTTTTTGTGCCCATACAATGATCACCTACCATAAGATAACTTTCATTCAGTTCCCTCTGGAGTACATGAAATGTTGACAAAGGGAACAGCATGTGCTGAACATTAATTGGCACCAGACAAACTCATTATTCTCTGAAAGATGTTGTTCATCAATAGGGAACCATCTGCATTGTATTTACATAAGTAACTATTGGTTTCTCTCTTATTACCATGCTGGATCCTTGACAAAATAGCAAGGTATTGCTAATAAAACTACTTTGATTATACATCCTGTTGAACAAACCAGGCACTAAAGATGTATGACTTTGAGTCCAAAATTAATTTAATTCTCTGATGCTCAAATGAGTTTTTGTCAAAAACAGTATGGAAAAAAATGTAGCGAAACATAAGTATGTTTGCTTTGGTGAAGTGAGAAGTCTTTCTAGGTCAGAAACTTGTCTCTGGTTGGGACAACTAGTAGATATTTAAGGAAAGAATATAAGACCAAGGCAGTCCCTCTCCCAGCTTTCGATATTTGGAAGCTGTCGTGGTTTAATCCCAGCCAAAAACTAAGCACCACACAGCCGCTTGCTCATTTCCACCCGGTGGGATGGGGCAGAGAATCAGAAGAGTAAAAGTGAGAAAACTCATGGGTTGAGTTAAAGACAGTTTAATAGGTAAAGCAAAAGCTGTGTACACAAGCAAAGCAAAACAAGGAATTCATTCACTGCTTCCCATCGGCACGCGGGAGTTCAGCCATCTCCAGGAAAGCAGGGCTCCATCACACATAGCAGTTACTTGGGAAGACAAATGCCATAACTCTGAATGTCCCCCCCTTCCTTCTTCTTCCCCCAGCTTTATATGCTGAGCACGACATCATATGGTATGGAATATCCCTTTGGTCACTTGGGGTCAGCTGTCCCAGCTGTGTCCCCTCCCAACTTCTTGTGCACCCCGAGCTTACCCTCTGGTGGGGTGGTGTGAGAAGCAGAAAAGGCCTTGACTCTGTGTAAGTACTGCTCAGCAGTAACTAAAGCATCCCTGTATTATCAACACTGTTTTCAGCACAAATCTAATACATAGCCCCATACTAGCTACTATGAAGAAAATTAACTCTATCCCAGCCAAAACCAGCACAGAAGCTCAGAGGCTTCGTTAGTGAAGGATGGTATCTATAGCATCATATTTGATAGTCTGTGCTGGGTCTTCCATAACCTTTCCAATACTGTTTTGCCTACATATGCTCTTTGACATGGATGAAAACCTAACCTTTTAGTGTTTGCTATTTTCTAGAAAATTTCTTTTCTATTGCAGAATTGTCTCCAATTTCTACTATATCTGCTTCTGTAATATTTATGAGCTAAACACTCTCGTGCCCTTGTGCCTAGTCCTATGGATCGTATTGTGTAAACTCGAAGAACGCTATGATGGAGAGTCTCATTCAAATTTTGTCTAGCTGGCTTCAGTTCTATCCTTCCCTCTATTGTTGGTATCCACAGTCACCCCAAACTAACTCTACCCTTATAGAATCATAGAATCATAGAATGCTTTGGGATGGAAGGGACCTTTAAAGGTCATCTTGGCCATCCCCTCTGCAATTGGCAGGGACATCTTCAGGTTGCTCAGAGCCCCATCCAGCCTGGCCTTGAATGTTTCCAGGGATGGGGCATCTACCACCTCCCTGGGCAACCTGTTCCAGTGTTTCACTACCATCCTTGTAAAAAATTTCTTTCTTATATCTAGTCTGAATCTACCCTCTTTTAGTTTAAAACCATTACCCCTTGTCTTATTGGTACTGGCCCTGCTAAAAAGTCTGTCCCCGTCTTTCTTATAAGCCCCCTTTAAGCATTGAAAAGCTGCAATAAGGTCTCCCCACAGCCTTCTCTTCTCCAGGCTGAACAACCCCAGCTCTTTTAGCCTTTCCTCATAGCAGAGGTTATCTAGATAACCAATGAAGTGTTCCACCTTTTCCTCATGCAGGTGAATTTTCACCTAGTCTTCTCTGGCATCACAAACACAGCTACCTAACTCTACAGCTACTCTCAGTTTGGCATTGTAGGTGAGGATATCTCTGTTGGTTTGATAGTAGAGAATTCTTCCTGATACCTTAAAGTGGGCTTAATTTTGTTTTCGTCTACACAGGATAAAATCCTTTAACAGTAGATTTTAAAATGTAACTTACTATTTCTGAGGTTTTATAATTGATTGCTAGTGAGAAGAGAATTTATTACCACATTTTTGGAAATAAGAAATGCCCCTTTTTTATTGGGCTTAGTATGGAGAGTTTGTATTTTAATTTCATGCCAGACATGATGCAAATCACATAGGAGGTCCATGTTGACATTTAATGACATCCTAGTTTATTGGACAGTTGGAGTCTGAATTAGCAAGAAAATTCATACTAATGAAAAATTACTCCACAGTTGGCTGGCAGCATTTTTTTATTGCAAAGAAATTATGTATGACATCTAATGTTCAATTCCATTGATTAGTCAAAACTTTCTTGAGTTCACTTTACTGTTAAAAAAAGTGTAAACCCTGTACAATTCATTGATTTGTGTGCATTTTTACAAAATATCCAATGGTTCTGGAGGAAAAAAAAATCTGAAGAGCCTTTCAGAATCTTAGCTTTAATTGTCCTGGTGCTGAAAAAAGTATTCATAGAAATTTTCTGGAGTAGAAGGAGTGAAGAAAAGTGAAAAGTCCCAGTCAATCTGCATTACTTACTGTGACTGTACAGTGCTAATGAAACAAATTAGATACTGACAAATATTACAGATATAATGATGAGCTGCATGGCAGAGTCCACACTGTAAAAAAGTGTATCTTAATTAGCAGTGTGGGTACACTAACTGCACTTGATGGGCTTGGCATGCTTACATTTGCCTTCTGTTAAAAGAAGTGGTTTGTCACCTAGTACTAGTGACTTTATCGTGAGTGGAACCTTTTTTTCCTGGGTTAGTATGATCTGGGTCAGATATCTGATGTCGTTCACACTGCAGCATCAAAATGAATTTTGCTGAACTAAAGAAAGAGAGAAATAGGCACAGGAAGTAGAGCTCCTGTTGTTTACAGTGCCATATTGCATTGGTTTATGGTGACTGTGGAACTACAGCTTCACTGTAGATTCTCATTTCACTGGAAATCTTTAATACCTGAGTTACTAAACAAAATGACACCCATGGCATAACATTTCCACAGAGCTTAACAGGAAATGTAGTTTAATGCTACTTCATTTAAATTTGGGATGCTAATACAAAACAGCTAACATAATAGTTTTCAAAGTTCAGATAGATCCTGTTGAAACAAAATAAATGCAAGGTGGTCTTGGGAACTGTCTTTTGGTCTTACACATATATACCTTAGAGTCATGACATGGTGTTAGTATAATACTGTATCTTGTCTCCAGTCTTAATATTGACATTATGGAAAGAAGTATGTTGTCCTAGACTTGCAGGAAGAATGACAACATGTAGGATATGTTCTTTAATTAGGTCATACCTTTGTCAGTCTAACTCCCCTGGGGATCACCTCCCAGTGTTGCTTAGAATGTAGGTCTTTGTTTCTGTCTTGCACATTTCCATCTCCTGGCAGGAGGGGGGTGGGCAGCTGTCATTCTTCACCACTCCAAACCCAATTTCAGTTCTTTATTTTGACCTCTACAGTATTCCCATCTATAGAGGTTAAGAGGTGAGGAAAAGGAGGTCATTATTTCATTTTTCTGCGTGAAGTGGGAAGAGTTGCTGCATACTGTTATCTTTGCCTGAATATGAATGAGCTATTAGGAAGAACTGTTTCTTTAACCCAAACTTACCTATTTTAATGCATGTAATTGAATAATGAATATAGCCTGTTAATGAGAACCAAACTATTACAAAAATGCAGGATTTTCTTACTCAGGATGAATTACAGATGGTGATTGCTGCTGCTCTCCGTGACTTCTTTTGATGCTGTTAAAACTACCTTTGACAAGAGTGTTTGATTAGAAAAGTTTTTAGCATACTTTTTAATGGAGTCTATGAATCAGAACATTCAAGACTTAAAATTATCCTTATACATTTCTTCTCCCATTTATCTGCTCTTCAGAAAAATTCAACACAAGTCAAAATGTCTAATCCTAGAGAAATGGAAGGGTCTAATTCCTTCTTAGATGAAATTAGAAGGCAAATGACATCTGGTTTAGAGTTCGAAGAGTTTTTTCATCTTTCTTATTGCCATCTATTCCAGTAAGTGGTCTTCAAAAGGCTCATTGTTGGAATACAACAATGTTGGAATACAAGGGGAAAAGGATTATGGCTCAGGAGTTAGCAGGCCTCATTGAGAGAGCTTTAAACTAGACTCGAAGGGGGAAGGGGATAAAACCAGACCTGCTAGGGACGAGCCCAGGGGTGGCACGCCTGTGTTGGAGAAGAGATCGATAGCCCAACTCAAGTGCATTTACACCAATGCATGCAGCTTGGGCAATAAGCAGGAAGAGCTGGAAGCCATTGCACAGCAGGGAAACTATGATGTGGTTGCCATTATGGAAACATGGTGGGACGACTCGCACAACTGGAGTGCTGCAATGGATGGCTACAAGCTCTTTAGAAGGGACAGGCAAGGAAGGCGAGGTGGCAGGGTAGCCTTGTACGTCAGAGAGTGTTTTGACTGTCTTGAGTTCAACAAAGGTAATGACAAGGTTGAGTGCTTATGGGTAAAGATCAGGGGGAAGGCCAACAAGGGAGATATCCTGGTGGGAGTCTGTTATAGACCACCCAACCAGGATGAGGAAGCAGATGAAGTTTTTTACAAGCGGCTGGATGAAGTCTCAGAGTCTCTAACCCTTGTTCTTGTGGGAGACTTCAACTTACCAGATATCTGCTGGAAATACAACACAGCAGAGAGAAAGCAGTCTAGGAGGTTCCTGGAGTGCGTGGAGGATAACTTTGTGATGCAGCTGGTAAGCGAGCCAACCAGGGGAGGTGCCCCGCTGGACCTGCTGTTCACGAACAGAGAAGGCCTGGTGGGTGATGTGGTGGTCGGAGGCTGTCTTGGGCACAGCAACCATGAAATGGTAGAGTTTTCGATTTTTGGAGAAGTAAGGAGGGGGGCCAGCAAAACCGCAACCCTAAACTTGAGAAGGGCAGACTTTGGCCTGTTTAGCAGTTTGGTTAACAGAGTCCCTTGGGAGGCAGTCCTGAAGGGCAAAGGAGTCCAGGAAGGCTGGATGTTATTCAAGAGGGAAGTCTTAAAGGCACAGGAGCAGGCCGTCTCCATGTGCCGCAAGTCGAGCAGGTCGGGGAGAAGACTGGCCTGGCTGAACAGGGAGCTCTGGCTGGAACTCAGGAAGAAAAGGAGAACCTACCACCTTTGGAAGAAGGGGCAGGTGACTCAGGGGGACTATAAGGATGTTGTGAGGTTATGCAGGGAAAAGATTAGAAAGGCGAAGGCCCAGCTAGAACTTAAACTGGCCACTGCTGTCAAGGACAACAAAAAATGTTTCTACAAGTATATCAGCGACAAAAGGAGGGCTAAGGAGAATCTCCCTCCTTTGTTGGAGGCGGAGGGAATCTTGGCCACGAAGGATGAGGAGAAGGCTGAGGTACTTAATGCCTTCTTTGCCTCAGTCTTTAATAGTCGGACTGATCATCCTCAAGGTTTTCATGCCCCTGAGCTGGGAGATGGAGATAGGACACAGAATGAAGTTCCAGTTGTCGAAGAGGTGGCAGTCACTGACCTGCTCCTCCACCTGGATGCCCACAAGTCAATGGGGCCAGACAGGATCCACCCGAGGATACTGAGGGAACTGGCGGAGGAGCTTGCCAAGCCACTCTCCATCATTTATCAGCAGTCCTGGTCAAATGGGGAGGTCCCAGATGACTGGAAGTTAGCTAATGTGACACCCATCTACAAGAAGGGTCGGAAGGAGGATCTGGGGAACTACAGGCCTGTCAACCTGACCTCGGTGCTGGGGAAGGTCATGGAACAGATCATCCTGAGTGCCATTATGCGGCATGTGTGGGGCAACCAGGGGATCAGGCTCAGCCAGCATGGGTTTATGAAAGGCAGATCCTGCTTGACTAACCTGGTCTTCTTCTATGACAAGGTGACCCGCTTAGTGGATGAGGGGAAGGCTGTGGATGTTGTCTACGTGGACTTCAGTAAGGCCTTTGACACTGTCTCCCACAGCATTCTCCTGCAGAAGCTGGCTGCCCACGGCTTGGACAAGTGCACTCTGCGCTGGGTTAAAAACTGGCTGGATGGCCGAGCCCAGAGAGTGGTGGTGAATGGAGCCAAATCCAGTTGGCGACCGGTCATGAGTGGTGTTCCACAGGGCTCAGCGTTGGGACCGGTCCTGTTTAATATCTTTATCGACGATCTGGATGAGGGGATTGAGTGCACTCTCAGTAAGTTTGCAGATGACACCAAGTTGGGTGGGAGTGTCGATCTGCTGGAGGGCAGGAAGGCCCTGCAGAGGGACCTGGACAGGCTGGATTGTTGGGCCGGGGCCAACTGTATGAGGTTCAACAAGGCCAAGTGCTGGGTCCTGCACTTCGGTCACAACAACCCCAGGCAACGCTACAGGCTTGGGGAGGAGCGGCTGGAGAGCTGCCTGGCTGAAAAGGACCTGGGGGTGATGGTTGACAGCTGCCTAAACATGAGCCAGCAGTGTGCCCAGGTGGCCAAGAAGGCCAATGGCATCCTGGCTTGTATCAGGAATAGTGTGGCCAGCAGGACCAGGGAGGTGATAGTGCCCCTGTACTCGGCACTGGTGAGGCCACACCTCAAATACTGTGTCCAGTTTTGGGCCCCTCAATTCAAGAAGGACATCGAGGTGCTGGAGCGTGTCCAGAGAAGGGCAACGAGGTTGGTGAAGGGTCTAGAGAATAAGTCGTACGAGGAGCGGCTGAGGGAGCTGGGGTTGTTTAGTTTGGAGAAGAGGAGGCTGAGGGGAGACCTTCTTGCTCTCTACAACTACCTGAAAGGAGGTTGTAGCGAGGTGGGGGTCGGTCTCTTCACCCCACTAACAAGCAATAGGACGAGAGGAAATGGCCTCAAGCTGCGCCAGGGAAAGTTTAGGTTGGATATTAGGAAAAACTTCTTTACTGAAAGAGTAGTCAGGCACTGGAACAGGCTGCCCAGGGAAGTGGTTGAGTCCCCATCCCTGGAGGTATTTAAAAGACGGGTAGATGCAGTGCTTGAGGACATGGTTTAGTGGCGGACTTGGCAGTGGTAGGTTAACGGTTGGACCTGATGATCTTAAGGGTCTTTTCCAACCTTAACAATTCTATGATTCTATAATACAAGTATGAAAAATATTTTTGTGGCCATACCTACGTATTCTTGCTTTGAAAATTTTTGGCTAGTGTATGTATTTCTATGCATGCAATGGAAATATAGGGTGGTTATTGAGAAACATTTCTTTGTAGGAAAGAAGAAAAATAAATTTACTTATGCAGTTTGAATCTGGGGGTTAGAAGCCTTGGAGGTCTTTTTCAAACAAGGATTTTGTCAGTGATGGCATCCGGTTTTGGTGGTGGTGGGGAGAGGCTGTGTCCCTAACTCCTTGTGTTTATGTTACAAAGCAAAACTGGGTTTACATTAAAATATAATTGTAGTTTGACTGTTACACACTTCTGCATAAACTGTGGGTTTTAATAATGTCTCTTTTCTCTTTGAAACATAAGAAAAGAGTATAAAACCAAGAAATTGATCAAAATGTTACATTCTGATTCTGTTCTGTCAAATTTTGTCCTGGAGTTCATGTAAACTCTGTATCAACTAAGTTTGGAGAATATGATAGGGATTTTTTAAAATGGGACTTTCTTCTACATCCAGTACAACTACAGAATCATATAACTTCAGACTTGATAAATTGTTCCCTATTTATAATATTAAGTGAGGAATCAGTGTGGAAAAGTTCTGTAAATGATAAGAAAATCTGTGACACTAAATTACAAGTTTTATTGGATTCCTAAAGTAAAGCTTCTTCAGTTAATTGAAAACTTGATGAACCATACTTTTTGACAAAACTTTGGTTTTCATGAGAAAATGTTTTTTATAGAACTCAAATAATTGAATCATGATGTTGGATTGTTTGGATATTCAGAAAATAAATCTTGATGGGTATGAGCAAGAAGGTCAGCAATCTCATTCGAAAATATATTATGTCAGGCACATATGTATTGATCATCTATGATGGCCTTCACTGCGGCATTCCAAATCAAGGGATGTTCTCTCCCTTGCATTGCATAATGAGTATCAGTTGTAAAGGTGTTTGCAAAAGTAGTATGTGCATATACAAGATGTTCATAGATTAGTTTTATCAACAATGGAACAGTGTAGTAGGCAGAAAGCCAAGGCATCACTAATTTTGCATTGAATCTCAAAGCTTATACTAGAGAACATCAACGGCCTGAGAAATTATAACTGATTGCTTTCAAACATGCTTGGTGTTTATGTATCAACGGTGGTATTTGAACGAACTGCTCAGAAAAGAGTGTATTGCCCTTGCTGCCTGGACATGAAGTCCTGTGCTGGCTAAGCTGATTCTTTATCAGGAACCAAGGGCACACCGCTGCCTTCTAATCCTGCTGACATTTAAGAGCCAGCCTGCTGTGCCCTTCCTGAGCGTAGAGAAAGAGGAGAAGGAGTTTTGCCACACCGTTTCGTCTTCCAAGGACATATGATTTGTGGCAACTCCCTTCTCCTAGCTTCTCCTAAGGTGTAGAATGAGGGGCTGGGAGGAACACACTGGGAGGAACCTGCATACCTCACTCCAAACCTGTTCTGGATTTAAATAAAAAAAAATTGTCAACAAAAAATGCTTTCATTTCATTAGCTTTTTATCACTACTTGTAGTGTTATAGAAAGCTCAGAGGCAAAGAGAAATCCCAGTGCCTGTACCTACTGATTACATATCACAGGGAAGGCTTAGCTGCACCATTGCTCTGCTGCTCTGGCAGAGCTCTTGTGTATTCTGCAACATGAACAATAAGGTCACTCAGAGTCTTTCAAGCTGTTTAAGGGTCTCTGTCCTTCTTAAATTTTCCATAGGCTATATTTTCATCTTTGCTATTTGCAAGAGGCCAGAGAGCAGCCTTTTATCATGCACATGTTGCCTTCTCCTTACTGAACCTTGGGAGCTTGCAAAGTTTTTAAATAAAGGGTATTTCATCTGTGCAGCAGAAGTAGAACTGGAGATTAAAGACTGAAGTACAGTTTGAGCTGCATATCTTCTACACCTGACACTTTAGAATAGAGATGCTAATATTAATACAAGTTAGGGCTGAGGCCCCAAAACCTTTGGGAAGACATTTAAAAAAATATTTTTTCTTTTGCAAAATGAAAAAGCAGCAAAGTAAAGCTGTTGTTTTCTCTTTCTGGAGAAAAGAGCAGACAAGCACAGCTGGTATATTCCCTTTCTGCAGCAATATCTGCCTTCCCACAATATCTTACTTGTCTCTATGTCCCTCCCCACAATATTTTACCCGTCTCCGTGACCCTCTCCTTTTTTGCAGTGCTGTTCCCCTTTTTCTCATAAGATTCTTCACCTTGTCTCTCCCTTTCTCATGGCAAATTCAACATCCCCTGCTTTCTCCTTTCGTGATGCAATAGCACCTATTCTGTTTTACTTCCTTCCACCTAACGTGTAGCTGCTGAAACCATTTTGCCAGGCCAGCTGTAGTTAGATGTACACATTGTCTTACTAGAGGGTTTTCTAAGTGGGACACCATGCTGTTTCTCAGGCTGGGGCAGGTCAAACAGTGCTCAGTGCCTCTCAGGTGCTGGGGAGACAAATATATTGCTCTAAAGATCATGCATAGGCAACTTCTATAGGCTTGTATGAGACTGAAGACTATCTGACGTACAGATATGTAAAGGGCTGAAAGATGAGGTACTAACTGCTTCGTTCAAACAAGGGAACTGGATAAGATGGGTGGAACTGAAAACAGTTGGATATAGTCTTCTCTCAATTGAGGAGTTGGAAACACAAATGGGGAGTAAGTTACGTGCTCTCAGAGCTGCCCACTGCCAAAGGACAACTGTCAGCCTTAGAAATTTTTTTGATCATTGGGCATCCTCACCTGCTTTTGATTAAGGACAGCATGTTCAGTTTTGCAGAACATTTACCATCAACACTGTCTTGTGATAAGTTTGCAATCAACTTACAAACAAAGCAACCATACCAATTACTATGTGTGCTTTTCCACTCACTGCATCCCATATTAGTAATAGAATGTCCAGAACATATTACTGTAATCTCTTAGAAATGAAATATTTTGAAGGTTTTAATGATGTATTTGAGAACTGAAGTCTGCTACTGAGATCACATCGATGGACTTTAAAGAAGATAAAATGGTTCAATTATTAACATTCTGAATATCTCTAGGGTTTTTTTTTTTTGAGAGTGAATGGGTATGGTTTCATTCTGCACCAGAGTCCTCTAACTTTTCAATGTAAAAATGTTAATTCAAACAAAAGTAGTACTGAACATGCACTTTAAGAGTTGCAGTAGTCTGGGCAAAAGAAGTTGTATACATGCACACACACACAAACTAATGACTTTAGGTTTCTTTGACTGTGAAATGTAAAGGTTTTGCATGATTTAAATAGTGGGTCTGCTGTGGCTGTAGGGACATTTCTCTCCATGTGTTACTGCCTTTGCTGCCCTCAGAGCAGAGACTCTTGGAAAATGTATTTCTATTAAAAATCTGCAGGCAGCTTAATCTCCTCCAGATTGTTTCTCTTCCTCAGATGTGCTGATTTTTCTGGGTGCTCTGCAAAAGACATCACTAGAGATTTTGATGAAGACTGAGAATATGCTTCCTATTGATAAAAGAGAGTAAGTAGGGGTCCAGCTGGGTGTCTGGCTTCTTGAGCTTCAGGCTGATTCTTTAACTTAATTTTACTGTGTGATTAAATTCATTATGCGGGTTAGAGCCTTGCAGGATTCACATTTCAATCCAGCTAAACACAATTCATGAAACAGAAATCATGTTAAAAATAACATTCTTTTTATTTTTTTCCAGGAGGAGCAGAAATGGAATTATCTTACCCTCTGCTCCCGTTCTTGCACAATGGAACGGTTGGTATGGAAATTCTTTTCTTCCAAAAAAAGAGCTGACCTGTCACTTACTACACATTAAGGATTGTTTAGGACCTTTGTTCCAGTCATATCTGGATAATGTAATGCTGTTTCTTATTATAAACCTAAAGCCATTTGAAGGCTGCTTCGCTGATCATTAGATACTGCAATGAGCTCCACGGACCTGATTATGAGATACTGAACTTGTACGAGTCAGAAACAAAACTTACTCAGCATTTTTGCAATGCTTTATGACAAAAGTTTACTTTCTTTTCTTTGTTTAAGGAGAAGGGAGAATAAAATATTTTAGACATCACCATTCAGACAAGATCTGAGTGCTTTCTAGCAATTTCCTCTGTATGTAACCTGATGAATATTTCAGCCTAAAATATGCTATACAAAAATATATACCTCTTGACACCAAATAACCTAGTACATAATCTCTTAAAACTGGTACTTTTTAAAAGAGCTATCATTTCGAAGGCAGGCAGAATTGGCAGCTACCCACAGAAGTGCCTACTTTGTATCTGCCAATGAGGTAGAATCTAATATGTTGCTGTGATATGACTAAATATATACATCCATAATGTGGTGTGTCAGCTCAAAAAAACTTGAGACAGAGGATTTTCTAATATTTCCTTGAATTAAGTTGCATCATCTGAATAAGTATATTGCTTCAAAAGGAGCCTGTGTGTACAGTCTTACCCTCAAAATCATGTTTATGGGCAAAGAGGAAACACACCTACATATAAAGCAAGAATTGATTGTTAGTACAAATGAAATCTTGGCAGTCTAATTAAAGAGTCATTATTAGTCTAAATGTAATTATTAAAAAAATGCCAAGGAATAAAAATGCAATTAAAATTGTTATATACACTCTTAGTTTCTACCCCTTATCCTGGTGTTATGCTCATGATTCCTCTGCTCCTTTGGTCTTGAGTTTGCTGGTCCTTCACTGAAAAAAATATGATGTTCTTTTTAGTGGTTTCTTCTTTCCCACTCTAGGATCCACTTGGAGTAATTTCAAATGGTTGCTAGCATGCTTTTACACCTTTGCTCTTTCTTCACTGGTCTGCAGCTGCATGTTAGAGCTGAATTTACTATATATGGTGCCATTTATATTTGTTAGATAATATGTGTTTGTTCTCTTTGTTAATTCTAAAACCAGTTTTGTCCAGCTCCAGGTTTACATTTCTATTAACTGACCACTGAGAAATTGGTTATAGTCACGGGGTTTCCAGTTCCAAGCCCGTGTCCCACCTCTTAGCATCTTATCTCCAATTTGCTAGGTGAATTGGTAGGTAAATAATTCACCAACTTAAAGCATTTTTTTTATGTCAAGTAAGGTTGAAAAAGTGCTTGGCTGAAATTCTTGATATTCAGTTACCATTTTTAACCCATTTTTTCTAACTGCCAAAAAAGTTGGCTAGATTTGAAGTCATATCACTTTGAGTTGGTTTCTACTGCTCAGCAACACCAAGGATTTTTTTTTTTTTTACTGCACAGTGAAATAGGAAAAGTAAACAAAACTCAACTTTTCATTTTGAACGTCTCTGTTTATTTTTTTTCCCTGTTGCATGAAAGAAAAACTCTAACAGTTGCAGAGCAAGAAGCAATTTGGGCTCCTTTTGGGGGACATCTTGTTCAAGTCATTTTGGCCTGGCTTCTTTCATTTCTGAAATGGAATATACTCACTTATCTGGACTTAGATGTCTGCAGAACTACCTGTTCCTTTCGTTCATCTCCTCTTTTCTGCAACCATTTTAACATGGCTTATATTTGAGATTTCCGGAGGACTGTGGCAATTATGACAAATGACTCAAAAATGCACCTTAAAAACCATATTTCTATTTAACCTTATTTTACAGTAATTTGCAGACTTGTTAAATTCTCATCTCCTTTGTGGTTTTGACAATGCACGACAATGACACAGAAAGAGCAAAGAACAGTACTAGGCAAAAAGAAAAGCAAGTCCTGTATTGTATCAAAACAACTGATGGTGTTTTGCTTGATATCTTCTTACAAGAAAATGTGAAATGAGATTTACCTATGACTAAGTAGGATCTTTATTTTTCCAAAAAGCATGCAATCAAAAACCAGGAAAGAGGAAGAGGAAGAATAAAAAAGATAGGAAGGGAGGAGCTCCTGTTTTTCTGCATATGTAGAGGTGATCTTTAGCTCCCCTTCCTCTTTAGTTTTATCAGTATGCTTTTTCAGTTAAAAGAAAGTCATACGGTTTATGTGATAAATCCTTAAGTTCCATTTTTAAAGTGCAACATATTTCCATACCATCCAAAGTTTGCTGCTATTCTGAGATGTTTAACTTGTTCTTTATGGAAAAACTATCTAAGGAGTGGCAATTTTGTTAATTATGAGAAGAGTCTGGTGATTTGCACAGAAACACTTATCTGAAGAGTGTTTTGGTTTGCTATCTAAACTCTAATCTCCTTAGCCTTAGAAAATCTTTAATCCCAACTCAGTTCTCAGCTCAGATAACCCATATGAATCATTTATTTTACAACTGGGTAACTTAATACCATAGTTATAAGTTGAAAATGGTCTTGCTCTCTTGCAACCAGAAATCAGAGGTTAAAAGAGTGTCCTGGTTTCAGCTGGGATAGAGTTAATTTTCTTCCTGGTAGCCGGTATGGGGCTGTTATTTGGGTTTAGATTGAGAACAATGTCGATGCTAAGTACCGCTAAATAGTTGCTAAGTAGCGCTTACATTGGTCAAGGACTTTTCAGCTTCCCGTGCTCTGCCAGGTGCACGGGGGGCTGGGAGGGGGCACAGCCAGGACAGCTGACCCAGACTGGCCAAAGGGCTATTCCATACCATATGACGTCATGCTCAGTATATAAGCTGGGGGAAGAAGAAGGAAGGGGGGGGACATCTGGCGTGGTGGAGTTTGTCTTCCCAAGTAACTGTTACGCGTGATGGAGCCCTGCTTTCCTGGGGATGGCCGAACACCCGCCTGCCGATGGGAAGTAGTGAATTAATTCCTTGTTTTGCCTTGTTTGCGTGTGCAGCTTTTGCTTTACCTATTTAACTGTTCTATTTTATTTTACTTCAATTATTAAACTGTTCTTATCTCAACCCACGAGTTCTCTCCCTTTTACCCTTCCGATCCTCTCCCCCCATCCCACCGGGGGGGAGTGAGCGAGCGGCTGCGTGGTGCTTAGTTGCTAGCTGGGGTTAAACCACGACAAAGAGCAACCCAGAGAATCATGTATGCTGGTGGGCCTGTGGTTTTGATGTGTTTTTTGCAATGCTCTGGTACTGCATGCTACAAAGGGACAGATAAAAATTTGGATGGAGAAAACCAGTTATTAATTCAATTCTCTCTAGTCCCTTGGAAATTAAAAAAGTCCTTTCCCTTAAGACAGGTAGACCACAGTCCAGTGGAAAAGTTTGAGAGAAATGCTGTCAGACAGTTCTGTTGAATGAGGCATTTTCTTTGAATGAGAAATTTTCTTTCGATTCTGCCGAGATGATGGAGTGACAGGAGAATTGTGTTAGGTCTCACACCAGAAATGTACTTGCAGACAACACCTGTACTCCTTGCTAGGCAAAATTTTCATGCTACTTCCTTCGAAGTGTATCAGTATAACATGCTTTTTTGAGCATCATCTAAAGATTGTGTAGAAAAAGTTACCTTGTCTATGAGGGCAGTCAAGAAGATTAAAACCCAGTAGTAATGATAGCCTTGTTAATGGTCATCGTTCAGTAGTAAAGAGGGAGCCATGGGATATCTAATCACGGGAGTTGCTACTGAGAACATGAGTGAAACAACATGAAGGTGACAGGTACAATCATCCTTCTACATTTCACTTGGATTTACAACCCATTACAGTCACAGTAAGTCTTTTTACTGACTTTAGTACTCTTTGGAAAAGGCCCCTATATGCTTTTTATTTTAATATAGATCCTAGCTTTAGTACTTTAAAGGATTTTTCAATTGTGTCAAGGGGAATAACTTAGAAAAGGATTCTTTTTATTATTGTTTCGTTTACACTCTTTGTTCAGAATATGATCTACAAAAATAAAATGCTCACTATCTTGCCCTTCTTTATAATGAAATTCAGTGAAAGATCAATTAATCCCATTAAAGTAATATACAGCAAGAATGGATTTCTTTCATAATGATATTATAGCGCTGATTGAATACATTGGATTAGATGTGATAACTCATGAGTATAGTTTTCTTAACTCCTGATTAAGAGTCATGTGGAAAGCATTCATGTAGCTAATGATAAACTAATCTATTCAGGAGGACAGAATGTTTATAGCTAATTTATCAGTGACCTGCAACACAGTGTGAAAATAATTTATCAGCGATGTGCAATGTGCAATGCACAGGAAATGAACACAACTATTTTTAGATTCTTATTAATTTGCTGTGATTATAACCATGTGACTCTTCAGCAGCTACTGAAGACATGTTTTATAGTGTGACTGCATGTTGTTTTTACACTCTCTCCTCTCTGTTTTTACTTATAGTACCATCATGTGAGTGTATCTGAAATTAGAACACTGTAGCTGTAGGCCAGCAATAGTTTAATTGTTCAAGATCCTACACAAACTAATTGTGATGAGCTTTCTTTAGAAAAGATTGCATTCCCAGATTGAGGGAAGCAGGACATAAATGTGAGGATGCTAAAAATAATAGTAATAAAAAAATCAGAAGCTTTCTAAATTAAATTCTAGAACGCTATCTAAAATCACTCATATGCTTTCCTATTTAACACTGCCCTTCTTGCAACTTCCATTTGACTATAGCAATAATAGTATATATCTTATGATGACTTAAGACTTTCAATACTCAGGACAGACTTTGTTAACTATTGATTTTGGTCCTGAAAATGAACATACATTTAATTGTTTGGAATTATTATTATCAACAGATGTGAAGTTTAGTTCTTAAAATCTGGAAAGTATCAGGAGAGCAATCAATACAGAGTTAGCATAAAAATTTAAAATTTAGCAGTGAGATCTAAAACTGTTTCCAAAATACAGAATTTTTAAACAGCAATAAAAATAAATAATTGCTAAACAGCTAGAGATCTACATTTTGCATATCATAATAGAACTCAAAAATATTTACAAAACAATTTTTAGGGCAGGCATCATATTACACTTACTGAACATTTTGACACTTTAGGCAATATCTTCAGAAATAATAAAAATGGAAGAAAACAATTGCTGGGATTACAAAATATTTATAAAGCATATTAAAAAAAAGTTTTCCTACCAAAAAGAGATGAAAATCTAACTGAATAAACAGCAATAACAATTTATAATGTTTAGAGGTAATAAAAGAAATCATTCATCACATATTAAAATGTAAATGTGGTTTTCTCTCGATAATTGTAACCTAGAAACATGCCGAGTGCATTTTTCTAAACACCAGTACTGAATGCCAGTTTTTTGAAGTTCCCTTAGAATCCATCTTTTCAATCAAAGAATGTCACAAGATTAAATGTTTGCTATTGGCCTGTTATTTTCATTATCTGAAAAGTTAATTAAACTTGATTAAACTGTCTAATTTTTGTAGTCTTATGATCAGTGTACATGGCCAGGGATATATATGTAAAGGCACATAACACAGACACACTTTAATTTCTAGTGTTACTTAAAAGTAGCTTGAAGTCCTTCCCTTCTTCTTCACCAAAAGCTGTGTATGAGTTAGATGGAGTGAAAATGTACGCTAAATTCCACTAAAGTACTACTCTGTCATTTGGAGAATACAATGATTAGATACTGTTTCCACAGAAATGTTTTGGAAGACCAAGACAGTGACTGTTTCAGGTTAGAGGGGGAGATTACTGGCTATATGCGTAATATTGGTTTTCCACTTGAGCGCTTAGGTCCTTCTGGGTGAAAGTCCAAACAGAGTAAGAGATGAGCCCTAAACCAAGAGGTAGTAGTTGTAGTGTAAATTGACAAGCCAGATTGGAATAATGGGAAGAAACAACACAAAAAAGTGGTAGTTTGAAGATATTACATTAATTTCTTATTTTTGGTATGAAACACAAGAAACCAATGAAATATTATTTTCTTACTACTTAGAAAAGGAAAGGAGCTGAGTTTCATTTATTTTGTTATTATATCAAATAGAAAAGAAAGCAAAAGGAAGGGAAGCATGTGCAGAGACAAAGGAGAAGGGGGGCTGGTGAGGAAGGAGAGAAGCAGGATGGCAGAGGATGCACAAGGGAGAAGGCAGAAAGACAGAAGGCAAGAGGACTCCTTATGCCGAAACCTAACCTTCATCTCATGTAAAGCCCTTGCTGAAACTCCTCATGCAACCATTTGTGTGAGAATGCTTGCCCAAACTAAAATTCAACATCAGTGGCCTCTCTATGTTTCTCACCCTGATCTATTATTATTCTTTCTCCCCTGATGTCTCTAAAGGAATGAATGCCACTGACACCTCTTCAACTGCCTGCCAGTTGCTTCTCCACGCAGATGACCTCTTCAGTAATAGTTGTTCTTCAGGTGAATGCTGAGCCCAGCTATCTTGAGTGTCACCCACTGCTTCTTTTTCTACTCCAGATTCTGCTTCTCACAATTTAGAGTTCATTTCCCATGCTTTCATTCTCTCAGCTATATTTGTCCTCAAGTTTTCTCTCCAATCACTACTTTCTGCAAGGTCAGGCTAACTCATTCAACTAAGTATCAGGTTTTCTATTTTTTTTTCATTGTCCTTTACTTTTATTTCTAGCATATTTGACTGGGAAAATGTTTCTATTCGTATAACTCACATCACTGGGGAGGCCTGGCCAGTATCTCTTGAGGATCCACACTGGAGCTGTTCATGAAGGACCGCAGCCCATGGGAAGGACCGCAGCCCATGGGAAGGACCCACGCTGCAGCAGAAGAAAAGTGTGAGGAAGAAGGAGCAGCAGAGAGCAGCTGTTATGGACTGACCACAACCCCCCATTCCCCCCCCCCCCCCATTTGGAGGTGGGGGGAGGCAGAGGAGTTGAAAACAAAGGAGTGAAATTGAGCCTGGGAAGAAGAGAGGGTGGGGAGGGTATTTTAGCTTTTATCTTTGTTTCTCACTATTCAAATCTACTTTAATGGGCAATAAATTAAATTAATTTTCCCAAGGTCAAGTCTGTTTTGCCTGTGATGGTAATTGGTAAGTGACCTCCCTGTCTTCATCTTGACCCATGGGCTTTTTCATCTTTTCTTCTCTCTCCATTCTTTTGAGGAGGGGGAGTAAGAGAGTGGCTGGGTGGGTGTCTGGCAGCTGGCCAAGGTCAATCCGTCACACGTGCATAAGCTTTGTAATCCTTCAGATATGTTGGGTGCCTGGCATTAACTTGGTTGAAAATGATGCACAAGTTGCTGTTGCTGTGGAGGCATAGACTGATTCAGTTGCTGAGCAATTTATAGGTAGAAAGACAGTCTAGTGCATGGACCGAATTCTGAGTCCAACTCTGACATTGAGTCCCTGCCTTAGTCAAGTCACTTGCCTTCAATACAATTACCAGCTTTTAGAGCTGTCGCTGTACTTTGTGAAGTTTAATTATATGCTGCTTGCAATGCTTTGCTATGTAAGAATGAAAATCTGCCACAGAATTCCCCTGACATTTGTTAAATTTGCAATGACCAACAGACCTCCATGCTGTAACAGTGGGAGGACCCTGGATCTCTCACAGTTGTCAGATAGGCATTTTTTCCTTACAAGCCTAGCTGAATAAAACACTACTTTTAAATTCTATGGACTTTTTTTTTTCTGCATCAGAAAAATGTAAAAATTGTCTTTAGAGATGCATGACTTACAGAAGTTTTCCTATCCCTTTCCTCTTGTTGATTTGGATTTCTGACCAAATACAGCAAAGGCAGTGGAAGAGCTCCTGTCAGCTTGAAGGAACCTAGGATCAAAACCTTATTGAGGGATTTGGATATCGCTAGCATATGAATGCTTCAGTGGGCATTATTAATTATACATCAAAGTGACTTAAAATTAGTTTCAATATAGACTCGTTTGCCAGCTAGAACCTCATGATCTTGGAACATGCGAGCATTTGTCCTCTGAGATGAAGGGATAGGCAGGAAAAGTCTAGGTGCCAAACATGCAGGTTACATATGACAAGCCTTTATGCGAAATCTTATTTTAAAACCTGCAATGTTTGTCACACTGCTTGAAAAGAACTTTTTTTGTTGCTCTCCTCTGAGGAATAGTTTTCCATATTATACAGCTACAAGGTCTTATGATTAACTTTAAGTGCTACACAACTTGCAGCAGCACTAGCATTCATATAGCTAAATTTAGCTATAGTGCTGCTGTTGGTTGCTGATAAGCTAAAATTACATCCTTTTGATTTGTCTGCCATTTAGAAATATTTTAGAGGATTATTAAGTTCATAATCAGAATTATCACTGTCTCTCCATACTGGATTTAGGTCTTGTGGCTGAAGTGTGATTTCATACTTGACTATCTTTTTTTCACAGACAATATGCTTCATAAATTTAACTCCTAATGAAGTGACTTTAAAAAGAGTGACAAAACGTATTTATTTTTTTAAAATAAAGACTCTTCAATATATTGTGTCAGAATACTGGAAAAATAAGATAGACTATAATTAAATGTCCAGTATTCCCAACCCCACGGAGAACAGTAGTAATAGTTCCTGTAATATTTTTCTGGATGGCTGCTTACTTTATCTCTATAAATCAATAATGTCTTCGATAGAGATGTGCAAAAGATTTTTCTTGGGGAGGGAATTTCTGGAGTGTGAAACCTGTTTTTCACATCTCAAACAATCTGCCAGTGATGGACTCATCTTCTATTCTTACTCTCCCCCTCCTACCCCTTTAAGACATTTTCATAAAAGTAACTCTCTAATAAATCATACACATTTCCATTATCATCACTGAGCTAAAAGGAGTTAGCACCAGATGTTCCAGAGGTCAGCTCTTTGGCTTTGCTTTTGTGACCCATTTGTTTTCTGCCTTTCTGAGAGCTATAACACACCACACCACAGGGACAAGTGATGGACCTGTGAATTCCTTAAGATTACTAGACAGATGTTGTAGTCCACTATGGAATCTCTGGGATGCTGTGGTATTGTCCATGACTTTTTTTTTATCTCAATGAACAGCCACAGTTTGAGGCGCCTTTAAAGTGGAAGAACCTGGGAAGATAACGTACCTTAAATTCCTGTTTTCCTTCCATGTAGTATGCAAAAGGCGGGTGGCAAAATTAAAAGGTTATGTCCACAGTGATCCCTAGCAATGCATTCTTGCCTAAATTTCCAGCTCCTTTTCAGCCTTGATTTAAATAAAGGCATGCTAATATTCTAATATAGCAAAAGGTGAAATTACTACATAATTTTTGCAGAACGTAAAGGAGAAGAGTAAGGCCTGTTTGTGTGATGCACTTCCAGGCTACACTATCACAGCCAGATAGGATTTACTCAGACATATGCTACCCTTCAACCTGTCGTAATAGAATCTGTATTAGCTCTCTTTTGGGGTGGAAGAATGGATTATGTCCATATTTAAGTTATTTCTAAAAGCATCTGTCATTCTACTCAGCTTTGTTTTGCAAGATTGTAAAATCACTTTTCAGTTTTAGAGCTTCTCAAGGGCTTCTATGTAATAGTTGCCTGATCTCCTTATCAGTTCAGATCCTATTCTTAAAATTGTTAATAAAGCAGATCAAGATTACTCTGTTTACAAAGGCCAACCTGCCTACCTACCAAAACATGTTCTAAAATAAGGAGGCATCTTTATTACCCATTCTTTCTTTTTTTTTTCCTTTTACAAAACATTTATCATTCTAAAGCTTCCTGCTCCAGAGTTCTGAACAGGTCTAAATGAAGAAGATTTATTTTATATATTTACACTACTAATGGTCCCTGGTTATAAGTAGGTGGTAGATTAAACTACCATCAATAAAAGTTCTAGACTGAACTAGAACAAATAAATTACTTCAAGTGAATAAATAAATTCAGATTTAGCATTTGCTGTCTCTGGAAAATAAAAGAGATTAGTTATTAGTCACAGCTAACGTGGAGTTTCTCAAGCTATTCCAGAGGATAGAACTGTCTAGGCCAAGAATCACTTGACAATACTCTGCTACAATGTCCTGTCTTGAATGTGGGGCAGGTTACACTGGAAAACAATTCTCTCTTTTGTATTGTGGCAACATGTACATGTAAATAAATAATCTTTTGGGCCTCAGCTTCAATATATAGAACCATGCTGATGCTGCCCCAGCATGGATATATTTCATACATGTTGAAGTCTGCCTGTAAATCTGATCAAAGAACTCCCTTTACATGAAAAAAAAAAAAATCAAGGCTCACAGGAAAGAATTTAGCAGAGTTTAAATAGTAGAGCCATTTTCTGGAAAACTAGTCAGTTGGGTTGGGTTTTTTTATTATTATTTTATTGTTTGTTTGGCTTTTAAATGCCACAGTCTGCTATTCAGACCATTATCTTAACACTGAGGCCATAACTTCTGAGACAAAAACATATTTATAATTACATACTGTTAGACTTTGTAGTTTGAATGGCAGGTGGGATAAAAGTAAAAACTAATGTTAGAAACCCTCATGTGTGATTTAGGGCTGAAACAGAAATTGACAGAAATGGGGAGTTTTCTTCCTAATCATCAGGCTTATGCCATAAATTCTTTAGCACAGGCTTTATTGGAAATCTTATTGGAACTAGCTGTCACAGATCCTATTGGAGATGGGCTATGTGTGTGTGTTGTCTTCACAGAATTCTCCTCTAAGGCAAAGTAAAAGTAGCAGAGATATATGATTTTAATCCTAATTTAGTGAGCTTTGATATGATCTGCAAGGAAAATGCAGATATCTTGGACAGTTTGCTCATCTTAGGGCAATCTTATTTGAAGGTCAATGGCGGAGATGATAATGACCAGGAAATATTATATGGACATTGGAAAAAGTTAAAAATATCAGAATGACCTTTCTTCATTGTCTGTGCTTGGTTTGTGTTGCAGCAAAATTTGCAAGTGTATGTGCCCTTTACGAAGGGAAATATATTTTTTAAAAAAAAATATGATGGATACCTGCTGTTTGCTGCTGCTTCTTTTTTTCTCCAAGCTATCTTTTCCTGTCCTTAACTGAGCTGACTAGAGAAAGGTAAGCTCTGCATATTTTATAGCTATATCTTTTTAGAAGACATAACAAGGCTCCACATGTTATCTGGCCGCAATTTCTGTCAAGGTATCTATACCTTTAAGTTGTTTTAACCATCTGTCTTATTTTTGTCACTCTGGAAATTAGAAAACATCTATCTCAGTATGCAAGCAACTTCTTTCTTATACTTGTAAAAGCTTGACAAATAAGAGGCCTTTTCCCCTCATATGGCATAATGCAACAGACCATAATTATGTGAGGTGAAGGACATTTGCCTTGTTTTAAAAGGGCATTCACATAGCTACTGCTTGTCAGCCAAGAGGCAATGATCATCAGTGTAAGGAACATGTACAAAATATGAATCAATTATGGATCAAGATCTAGCTCAAGTGTACTAGCTCTGAGCTGACCTTGCATACATCAAATCCTTAAAGCCTTCTGGGATTGAAGCAAGACCTTCAATCATCCTGCATTTACTCACTAAAAAGCATAAGGAGGAGCACTAAACCAACAGCACTGTGGTTGGTGGTTACTGCATGACGCCCTGTTGCCACTCCTGATGCCTCACTAGCAGATAACTTTGTGATTGTGTCCTGTTCAGAAAGTTTTCAAAAAGGATTTTTGATCTTATGTTTTTCTGTGCTCTTGGGACGGAGAACTGGGTAATGTAAAAAAAAATCTGTTTTGATAGTGCTAGGTAATTGTGCTAAAAGTTTATAGGTGGGTTTTGTTTCAGAAGGGCTTTTTTTCCTGAGGTATTCCATTACATCCATGCAGCAGAGTGTGGAAGGGCATTTAATACATATACTATATTATCAAGTTCAATATGCCCAGGCATGTTCCTGGGCACTGAATAAAGGGAATGTCCTCCATCTGTGGTAGTAAACTGTGTCAACCTCCAAAACAGACAGGCTGCTCACAAACCGCTTACATGCTGAACCATGTCCATGAAGTATCTTGAAGAGTGTCAGGTGGCCCAGACCAAAAGCTTGCCAGAGGCTGTTGATTGGCAGTCAGTGCCAATCAACCAGTACAGAGCATGTGTAGGTGCTAGTAATTTAACATACTGTATAGATGTATCTATACAATGTCTGCTCTTGTCTCTAACTCTCCCCTGTTCTCTCCAAAGCAGTCAGCTCCCTCAGCTACTCTGGGCACAGCTGTAGCAAATCTATCTCACTGTGGCCATCTAGCAGTTACCTCCTCCTCTTGCTGTCTGCTCTCCTGCTGCAGTTAGATGCAGGAGAATCCACTGGACAGAAGTCATCTGTCATTCATGTACTTTTGCTGTAATGGTGGTTTCTCAGCTCTAACATCTTCATTGTCCATGCAAAATTAATATGCACTACTTTTTTTCTAATGATGTAGGGTCAAAAGGCAATTAAGGGCAATGAACTGAACTGTCAGTAAGGTTTCTCAGGCACAATCTGTAGCTTCTCTATACCTGGATTCAGGCTTATTTATTTTTGCAGGAGATTTTCTTCTTTTTTTTTTCTTTTCTTTTTTTTTTTTAATAAGCATAAAGGGCCATTGATCAGGGAACTGATTCTGAAGAGCAATGGCTTTCAAATAAAACAATTAAAAGTAAAAAAAAGTACTTATTCCTGTATTTTCGCTTGTTTGCTCTGATTTGTGAGAAAAGTGTGGTCTAGCAAGTTGTATACTATAAGTGCCTATCAGGCAGGCCTAAGACTACATGCTGGAGGATCACTAGCACTTTGGTGTGTGCTATCAAGACAAAGATGGTGATTTTTTTTGGAATTTGGAAGATCAGTATATCTAGGTGAAAAATGTGAGCTGTAGGGCTTTCTTGTGCAAAAGATGATCATCTCCCAAAATAATTGGTAATCTAAACAGACCAGTCAGACAACACTATATCCACCTTTGCAGCCCATGAAGGGTTACAACAGAGTAAATCCCTACAGCTGAGCTGCAAATTGACCTCCGGTCCCCTGAGCTCTGGATCAATGCCTTCTTCTAATGTATTCTCTTCAGGTTACATTATCTTCAGGCTTAAATTTGATATTACATTTGGAGTTGCTGAGGGGAGCTGCTCAGAGCTGGCCTGATCTGCAGCAGAGTGGCAAGTATTGGTGCACAGGGGGTTTTCCTGAGGCAGGGGAATGCCAGGGCAGCAGAGAGACCCGTCACGAGCAGTTCACGTGGAAGGGCGTGCAGGAAGGGCGTAGTCACCCTGCCAGCTCAAGAGGTGAGTTCAATTGGTGGTCATCACCCTCTCAGAAGGAGCTTAGCTTCCACCCATCTGGTGGAAAACCATATCCTCTGTGCTCACCAGAATGGTTGCGGCAACCCAGGCAGAGCTCCCATGAAAACATGCAGCCACCCAAGTCTCAGGCTGCAGAAAGTGCCAGAGCCTTTCACTGGTAACAGATGGCAGTAGTGAGAACAGCTGTGTGAGACGTAACCAAGTGGGTGATCTGCTCATCCTGGTTGCCAAGCTACAAGAGGAAGTAGAAAGGTTAAGGAGCATCAGGGAGTCTGAGAAAGAGAGAGACTGGTGGAACCATGCTCTGCCCTCCCAAGACGGAAACAGGAAGAGCCACCAGAAAAAAACCATGATCAAGGGGATCCTGTATCCTCCCCCTGTCAGGCTGAAGGCTGTAGCTTAAAGGAAAGGATTGAATGGACGCAAGTCCACACTTGGGGTGGCAGGTGAACCCCCTCCTTGCCCACGTCACCTTCCCAGGTGCCCCTGTACAATTGGTATGAGGCTCTGGATGTGGAAGGCTAGTCAATGGATGATGTGGATGATGGTCCATCCACACCAGAGGTGCCACCAGGGTCAGAAAGGCCTACCCCCATATCACGACCACCTCCACAAGGAAGAAAAGACGGGTTACAGTTGTAGACGACTCCCTTCTGAGGGGAACAGAGGGTCCAATATGCCAGACAGACCCTCCTCTTAGGGAAGTCCTCTGCCTCCCTGGGGCCCGGGTTAAGGACATCACTAGGAAACTTCCTAGCCTAGTACAGCCCTGGGACTATTACCCATTACTGCTCTTCCCTGTGGGTGGTGATGAAGCCGCAACGCATAGTCCAAAGGCAATCAAAAGAGACTTCAGGGCCTTGGGACGGTTGGTAAGGGAATCTGAGGCACAGGTTATTTTTTTCCACTCTCCTTCCAGTTGCGGGCAGTGACATTGGAAGAAACAGACAGGCTCAGTCTATTAACACACAGCTCCATGGCTGGTGACACTGCCACAGTTTTGGGTTTTTTGATAATGGGATGGCCTACATGGCACCAGGCTTGCTGGCGTCAGATGGGATTCGCCTTTCTCAAAGGGGGAAGAGGGTCTTTGCTCACAAGCTAATGGGGTTCATTGACAGAGCTTTAAACTAGACTTGAAGGGGGACAGTGATAATATCAGGCTTGCCCATGACAAGCTGTGGGATGACACACCAAGGTTAGAGCAATGGGGTGCTAGTGAAGGCCCTCAGCCTGTTGCTCTGAGATGTGCTGGCTACACTGCAGCACATTTGATGTCTTATGGAGATGAGCCTGAGGCTCCTGAGGTAATAGGAGACAACAGGGAAACACCAGTGAAATACCTCAAAGGAATTAAGGGGCGTTCCTCTAAGAAGGTGACACAGCTGAAGTGCCTCTACACCAATGCAGGCAGCATGGGAAACAAACAAGATGAGCTGGAAGCCACCATGCTGCTAGAAAGCTGTGACCTAGTTGCCGTTACTGAAACTTGGTGGGATGAATCCCATGACTTGAGTGTGGCTATTGATGGCTACAGGCTGTTCAGAAGGGACAGGCAGGGAAGGAGGGGCAGAGGCATTGCCCTCTACATCAAGTAATGATAGAGTGTGAAGAGCTGTCTCTGAAGAATAGCCATGAGCAGGTTGAAAGCTTATGGGTAAGAACTAGAGACCGGGGCAACAAAGGGAACCTTGTGGCTGGTGTCTACTACAGGCCACCTGATCAAGGGGAGTCTATTGATAAAGCCTTCTTACTCTAGCTACAGGAGGCATCGTGATCGCAGGCTCTCATCCTGCTGGGGGACTTCAACCACCTTGACATCTGCTGGAAAAGCAGCATGGCAAGCTATAGGCAATCCAGGAGACGCCTGGAATGCATTGAGGGTAACTCCTTAAACCGGGTGATAGACAGCCCTACCAGAGGGAATGCGATACTAGACCTGTTGGTCACCAATGCAAGTGAGCTAATTGTTGATGTCAAGATTGGAGGCAGCCTGGGCTGCAGTGATCATGCACTGGTGCAGTTCACAGTCCTGAGGGATATGGGTCAGGCAAAGAGTAAAGTCAGGATCTTGAATTTCAGGAAAGCAGACTTCCAGCTCTTCAAGCAGTTAGTTAGTTGCATCCCCTGGGAAACTGCCCTCAGGGATAAGGGAGCAGAACAGAGCTGGCAGATCTTTAAGGATGCTTTCCATAGAGCACAAGAGCTCTCGATACCCAGGTGTAAGAAATCAGGGAAGGAAGGCAAAACACAAGCATGTCTGAGTCAAGACCTGGTGGTCAAACTAAAGGGCAAGAAGGAAAGGCACAGGCAGTAGAAACAGGGACAAGTATCCTGGGAAGAGTATAGGGATGCTGCCTGGTTGTGTAGGGTTGGGGTCAGGAAGGCCAAGATGCAGCTGGAGCTGAACTTGGCAAGGGATGCAAAGAATAATTAGAAGGGCTTCTACAGGTATGTCAGTTGGAAAAGGAAGATCAAATAAAGCGTATCCCCCCAATGAGCAAGACTGGCAAGCTGGTAACAATGGACGAAGAGAAGGCTGAGGTACTCAACAACTTCTTTGCCTCAGTCTTCACTGGCAACCTCTCTTCCCACACCTCTCGAGTAGATGGACTGCAAGACGGGGACTGGGGGAGCAAAGTCCTTCCCACTGTACGAGAAGATCAGCTTCATCACCACCTGAGGAACCTGAACATACATAAGTCTATGGGTCCTGATGAGATGTATCCCATAGTCCTGAGGGAATTGGCTGATGTAATTGCCAAGCCACTCTCCATGATATTTGAAAAGTCATGGCAGTCAGGCGAAGCCCCTGGGGACTGGAAAAAGGGAAAAATTGCAGCCATTTCTAAAAAGGGTAGAAAGGAGGACCCCGGGAACTACCGAGCTGTCAGCCTCACCTCTGTGCCTGGGAAGATCCTGGAACAGATCCTCCTAGAAGCTATGCTAAGGCACATGGAGGACAGGGGTGTGATTCAAGACAGCCAGCATGGCTTCACCAAGGGCAAGTCCTGACCAACCTAGTGGCCTTCTATGATAGAGTGGATGAGGGAAGATCACAAAAATGATCAGAGGGATGGAACACCTCTGCTATGAAGAAAGGCTGAGAGAGTTGAGGTTATTCAGCCTGGAGAAGAGAAGGCTCCAGGGATACCTTATTGCAGCCTTTCAGTACTTAAAGAGGGCTTATAAGAAAGATAGGAACAAACTTTTTAGCAGGGCCTGTTGCAATAGAACAAGGGGTAATGGTTTTAAACTAAGAGGGTAGATTTAGACTAGATATAAGGAGGACATTTTTACGACAAAGATGGTGAAACACTGCAACAGGTTGCCCAGAGAGGTGGTAGATGCCCCATCCCTGGAAACATTCAAGGCCAGGTTGGACAGGGGTCTGAGCAATGTGGTCTAGTTGAAGATGTCCCTGCTCATTGCAGGAGGGTTGGATTAGATGGCCTTTAAAGGTCCCTTCCAACCCAAACTATTCTATAATTCTATGAAAACTGAATCTCGCCAATATATGGGCAAAATTTGTAAATGAGGCCTTTTATTCTGACTGAAGTTACTCTGTTACTGGCATTGAAAGTTTTAAGGTTTATTTCTCACCAGTGAAACACCTCTGATTGAATGTTTTCCTGCTGGACATGAAAAGATCTATCTCTGCTTCCTTCCTCCAGCTGGGATTTTACCTTGCTTGTTCTTTCATTCTCTTTGATTCCTCTGCTCACCTTCTTCATTATTTGTGATTCAGGTGACTGCATACTGAAGATGCTTCCCCTCTGGGAGTGCTATTCTGTCACTGGATCAGGTGCAGATGGCAGAGCTCTTGTTAACTTAATTGATTATTAAAAAGCTGACATATGGAAGGAATTGCTTTCTTTCACTTTTTAGCTTGGGGAAGTTGTAATGCTATTTGAGTAAACAACTTAGAAAGTTCCTGAAAATAAGAGTTAGTAATATATTAGAAGGCCACTTTTGATCTTCTCATGAGTTCTCACCTCTCTAAAAATTGAAAGTTGGCACTGGTTGCTACCATGTGGAGTTGCATTTCTGATAAGTTACATATAAAAGGAGGTTGTCTGCAGAATTAAAGAGCTTCCATCCTTCTTCATAGTAGTTGAATGCTGTTAAGGAAGACAAAAATATGAAAGGTGTAGATCTCTCATGCTGACATTTGTCTTGTATCTATCATGAATTTGATATTGGACATGGAGACTGTAAACTCTTTGGGGTGGAAAATCTTCTCTGTCATCTGTGAGTTTTACAAGAGTTAGTATAGCAGCGTCCTGGTCTTATGGTATTACAAGAACTTACAGCTTCCATCTTCTCATGTCAACAAAGGAATAGCAAAATCTGCTCCCAGTGTTATTCTTTCTCATGGTATCTAATAATTAAACAACGTCACACTAATCTTTTGAATACTGTTGTATACAACAGCAACTGGTACCACTTGACTGCTTGAAAAGTTGTTCAAGAGAAAATGCAGACATTACTGCTAGAAAGAAGTCTTGCTACATGACATAAATATGAATCTAAACATAAATTGAAGGATGAACAGCTGAAGCTTGTAGAATTGAAGTAGACATATTTGGCAAAATTAAAATCTGATCAAATGCGAAGTTAATGATATGGTGTGTAGGTCAGTGTTTCATTAGAAGTATCACGTCCAACTGAAGTTAAAGGTTTCTGACACAAACAACTCCAGAATAGTTGTACACTTGGCCCATTCACTTTTGCAAATTTGTCTGTAAAAGAAGCTGCTCGTCAATTGTTTAATCTGTTCATGAAGCACTGTCATGCCAGCTGTCTGAGCTGGCATAAAGCTGTTCAACTGTACACCAATATACATGATTAAATGTAGTAAGAATGACCAGGGAACAAAGAACTGTCTGTTTTAATCTTACTCTGCAACCAGGAGTACTCAAAACCTGAGTGTTTTACACAGCTTTTAAATTTTTGTCCATTTTTTTCTCTGCTGCTAAGGGCCAAAGCCCATGTATGTGTTAAGGAAGGTATGCTTGTGTAGTGATTTTAGACTAAGTTGTTGTTGGGTGAATGAGCACCCAGGCAGTTGGGAGGGGAAACTAATGGTGCCATGTTTTCCTTATTCTGGCTGAAGTCTCCTGAGCAGTGGCAAGGAAGGGAGAAAAAAAATTCTCTCTCTCTCTCTAAAATTCTCAAAGTAGAGAAATTACACTCCTTACATTTGGGGGAGGAAGGATTTCTTTGCTTTAGGATAGCAAGACAGTAATTCTCCATCCCTATGGGACTGTCTTTAGACTTACAGTGGGGAAAGAGGAGGATTTCTGGTGTGTAGGAACGAAGGAGAAGGAACAGACTGGTATGTACCATCTCTGTGAAGGTGGGACTTTTACAGAGCTTCTCACTTTTCTTCTGTTCTTGTCCCCCTCCTTTCTCTATGCTACATTGATTTCTACCATGTTGTATGTAATGGCCTGCTAAACTCTCAAAAGAGTATAGAGACAGTTACCAGTCTAATAAAATGCTCCCCCACCATTTGCTTAATTACAGTATGACAATCAAGCCATATGGTCTAAATGAGACTTTCTACAATTTGAGCCAAAGCCAGATCTTAAATGCAGAGATGTCAGTGTAGAGAATTAATTCAGGCATTATCTGATTTAAGAGAAAGGCAGTTAGACCCTTTTTAAATTTGTGAATCTGCAGCTGTAGGGAAAAATACAGAAACATCAATTAAGCATAACCATGACTTGGTAGTAAAACTGGAAAGGTAATGAATGCTTCAGTCAATAGCAAAATGCTGTATATTGAATCATGTTAGCAAGCATGTTGACTTTATCAAACTATCTGAAGTTCCAATATGTAAAATACAGATCACTATCTCTGTGGGACTGACTTAACATTCTGTATTCAGTGACGCTGATAGGTTGGAGTCAACATTCAAAACAACATCAAAAGGCATCGTTCTTCTCATACAAGGAAAAAACGAATGAAACTCTTATGGATTAATTGAGAGAGGTGAAATTCTGAATAGAACTCTCTATTATTTATATTCCAGTAGGACCCAATGATATTTGTTATAGTTCCTTGTTTTTGAACAGACAGACAGACTTCAAATTAATACCTATCTTTTATTGTTCTACCTCTCAGCGCTAATATCAGAGGAAATCACAAATATGCATCTTATTTGGAAAGGACAGTCATTGAACGTCTTCTAAAACAAATCCTGATCAACACAGTTGTTTTTAGAAAAATTGTGCTTGGGTGTGCTTTAAATTAATGCTATAAATACCACTGCTTTATGCAAGGTAAAAAAAAAAAACAACAAACCAAACCTCAGTCTTGCCTGTGTTTTGGTTTTGTAACTGGTCTCTTTGTCATACCTTCATGCTTGTGTTCACATCTCTGCCAGCAGAGAGCTTTGTGTTGGAAAAAAATCTCCCAGTGAATCCATTTCCGTGATGGAATGGTTATTAGATATCTAAATGCAAAGTCCATTAAGCTAGTGTAATTTTGATATGAGACATATATCAATATATCAAATCATGCTCATATCTATGGAAAATACTCTGTTCTCTGCAAGTCTTTTTCCTCTATTATACATTGAAGATAAAACAGTTACTGTTGTAGTGAGGGAAAGGGAAGGCAGTATTGATTGTATAGAAAGATAAACTATTAAAGTGTGAAACCGCTCATAAAGATAGTCTGGGTAAGGAGAAAGTTCCCTGTTTATTGTCTCTTGATAATTTATATACCAAATATGTTCAGATTCAATCAAAAAGATTTTTCAGTTGTCAAGCAATATCTAAGTCAAACTGCAGTTTTTCTGCATGTGTTGTCATCTGTAATAAAGGTACTAGAGAGAATAACACATACCTACTTCATGGTGTTTTCTGACAGTCAATTAGTAAATATTTGCAAAATTCCTCATATTTGTTAAAATCAAACACAATTCAGATGTGATCATCCAAAAACCTCCACCACTCCACTTCCTTTTCTTCCACAAGCTTACTTGAAAAAAAGAACACTTGCATCTTATTTTAACATACAAAAACATACAAGGGATGCTAAGTTTAGAACTGTCTGAAGTCATCTCCCACTCACAGTCCCAGTTTGGCACCTGTATCAAGGCATGACAGTTGGCTCCCCAGCTTACAGAGGCAATGACTCTTTTTCTGAAACTGCACCTGCTAGAACAGTCTTTACTTTTTTTCCATCAGTGGTGATAGAAGATATATTTATAAATAGTTTTGTAGCTAAAGTGCTCCCCTAAAGCGTTAGAGATCAAAGTTTAACATCTTTTGTTCTTAGCATTATTGAAACCTACATGTAACGATCTGGCTGATGGGAAAGGAATGTGCTCCACAGTTCCTGCTTGAAGATGAATATCCTCACAAATAATAATTGCTGTTATAATATGAGAAGATGAGTAACATAGTGTTGACTATTGCTCATGTTGTTCTCGAGGTGTCATATGTTCCTGAGAACCTTACTGCCTGGTGATTTTTCTTTATCAATTGGTGGTTGTCAAATGCAAAATATAAAATTCCAGGTATGTGTTTTCCTTTACTTGACCCATTCTTTTTAGGAAGAAAATAAGCTAGTTAAGAGGATAGAGAACAATTACAAAAACCTGTCCTGCAAAACTACCCAGAATGCCCAGCTACCTGGGCCAGCAAAGACGGGAGAGCCCATGCTGCACAGATTAGCATGGTGTCTGTTTTGTGCGATACTCCTCCAGAGCTCCTGTAATCACATTTCTCCTTTATTTATCAATTGGCCACATGATGTTCCTGTAAAATCCACACCTGTAAGTTTTGGACCTCAAATTCAGTCTGTGGATATTCACACACTTATTGTTGGACACTTCCAGGTGAGTCTCTAGTGCAGCAGCCAAGATAATAGCCATCTTACCTCTATGCTGTTTGTACTCAAGGGCAAGAAATATATCCATGTTTACAGCAGGGCTAAGGACTAAGTATGGACACTAGCATGATCATCGTCTGAACTGCTTCGTCATTATCTTTCTTCTTGACACAGTTTTTTCTTATGCCAACTAGCATTATCTAAGACAACATCTAGACAACAGCACACATGTGAGACTACTCTCAAAGGCAGTGGAGCAGGATTGTGTCAAGTCTGTCTTCTTCTACAGTACTCAGTTACAACACCATTGGGTTTGTGTTCTCAAGCACTAGTTTCTAAAGCATGCTGTCAGGTAGCAGCAGGACCAGGGCTGCTCTACAGCAGGGGATGAGACAAGAACCAAAGGTGATCACAGCACAGGCAGCACATCAACAGGTCCCACAGACTGCTGTGCAGTCCCACAGCATCTGAATAGCACAAGTCCCAGACGAAGCAATGAATCCATTGGAGTCTAGTAGGAACAGCAGGAGATGGGTCTACAATGTAGCCCTAACATCCATGCAGGAGGCAGAGATGGAAACAGAGACATTTACAACATACACTTACAACATAGCCTCAACAAAGATGAGGGACCTAGAACTGAGCTTAAATAGGTCTCCTGGGACAATGGACAGAGGGTTTTGGTGGACATCCCAGCTGAGGCTGATCAGGGAAATTAAGGCCTACTACTACACCCAGGACACTAACACATGCAACCAGATATTAGTTTCACTCTAAAAAATGTTGCTTTGAAAGAATGTAATGTACACATGCCCTGATGTCAGAGAATTCAAACTAAAAGCACACTTACAAAATAAGTGTTGTAGGGCTGTAGGGGTACCTTATGGAACACAGGAGAAACCCAGGGTAGCCTCAGGGAATGAGATTTGTCCCTACCCCTGTACTATTTAGCAGTATAGGTGCAAAGAGTTGGTCCCGCTAAAACTACTTTGTCCTCCAGTGATACAGCATAAACTGAAAAGTGGCATAATTAAATATCTGAAGAATCTCCCTCTCTTTTTTAAAAGTGAATGGAGTCTCTATTATCAAGTTAAGTATGACTAGTGTAAGACTTAGGCTCAGCTGCAACTAACCCTTGTTTTGTCAGCAAAGCAAACTGTGACTGCTTAAAGTATTTAAAAAGAAAGATGCTCCATAATTCTTTCTTTTGACACTGAAATTTGAAAATAAATTCAATATATAGTAGTGTAATAGATGAGTTTGTATGCGGTTTAGTTTAATATTTATGCAGCTTGAAGATGGTTTTATTTTTTATGTATAGGCCTTTTCAGTGTGGTTACACATTACTCTGAAGTGCGCATGTTTTGCTATCATTTATAATAGCTTCTGGTTGCCTATTCTGGAGAAGAATAATTGGGAGTACTTATGGATGCTTGGAATAAATCTATATAAATTATCCCTGACAGTAAGAGGATATGAGTGTGGCCAGAGGCAAAAAGAAAAAAAAATAATTTACAAGGGATGCGAAGAAGGGTGGGAAAGGTTTACCGCTTTCCTCAAACCAAGAAAACTACTGTATATTTATCAGACGTAGTATGTATTTAATGAAGAAAGTGGTAAAAATATTTAGTGCTGGATGGACTATGGAGTGAATTCAGGGTTTTCATAGAAGGCAGATGCATATTAAGCAAAACAGACGTGATAGTTATTTAAAAAAGAAAAAAAATGCTCATAAATGTGCAGTATGTTCTGTGGGTGTGCGTCAACATCATTGTTCTTGCATCCCACCTGTCTTCCCAGGCTCACATGAATGACCATCTTGTAAGTCATGTAGGGTTCCATTTATGTGAAAGTAAATGAATAATTGAATTTACTTGACACATCTAACCTCTTAACCACTTTAGCTTTCCAGCAGCACATCATGATTCCTATGAATTTATGTGTTAAAATTTAAATGGCTTTTTCCATACCCCCATCAGAATAATGTTCTAACTTCACAGAGAAGGCTGTTTGATACAAGTGTTAAGTATGTAATGTCAGAAATTCAAACACATATTATGTTTTTCCTTTTTGTAATCAGAATTAAAGTAACAGGTGCCAGTGAGTTTTATTGCCAATGACTGGCAGGTTTTTAGGAAGAAATAAAATAAATACAATTTAGAAATGTTAAATTTGTACACCATGTTCCATAATGAATATGTAATGGATGAAATTACTGGAAGAGATTGTCGATATATATTTCTCTACATAATTATTTTCTTTTCCTTTACTGTTAAAACTCTAATCATTCTTGAATTTGTGTTTTCATTCCTGTGGATGTGCGCTGTATTCTTATTCGTACAAGCTGTAAACTCCTCAAGACAGAGAGTCAGTTTTCCTCTCAATTTAAAGTATCATGTATATCTTTACTTCCATATTCATCACAGGGCTACCGATATCCAATTCTTGGAGTAGCTTTTTTAAGAAGCTAATTTATGTAAGCATATATGCTCAGATTAAAAGCATTTTCCGAAATCATCAGTTTCTGAGCTACCTTTCCCAAGAGTAGAGGGCTTTGCTGAAAAGCTGAGACCAGAAGGAAACACAAAAAAGAGATGGAGGAATGTGAGAATGGAGGACAGAAGGTGGTGCCAAGGGAAAACAGCTGTTAGATGAGGCTTCAAGGGAAACTTGAAAAGACTGGCAGATGTGCTACACTTGTCAGAACTCAGAAAGCCCTCTGTGGACTGAAATACACAGCGCTCACCTATTTAATAAAGTCAGACTGCCACTCTGAATGTTTTCGTATCTTTTTGATAAGACTCAAGACACCTAGATCCACCCTTTTCCGACATCCATCCTCTTCTTCTTTTCCATAATGTTTAAATGTGTCACAGTCTCAGCCCATAGTTTCACCTGAAAACAAAAGTAAGGGCTGGCAGATGCACAGTCACATGTTCCAAAATACAAATACTCTTTTGCTTTGTTTGTTTGTTTGTTTGTTTGTTTGTTTTTTCCTCGTGTAGTAGGGTTTAAATGACAACTTATGTTACTATTCTCCTTTTTTTGTTATATTTTAATAAAATTGTCTCTCTTTGGCCATAAACAATAAAAGTGACTTTTGCACTATTGCAAGTATTATAGTTTCTATAAATATTGAATGCTCACATACTTCTGCAAAATGTAAGATGTATTTATTTTGTAGATGATTTCTAAACTACAGAATTAAAATGTTGTCCTAAAGTTTTCATCAAGCTAATCCATTAGTTGAAAAAGAGATCTGTTATTATATATGTAGTGTGAGCATTCTTTTCAATTATGAGCTTGGATTTTAGAGTCAAAATTCAATTCCCTGCTCATAATTGATTTGCTGCATGATTCCGGGTAAGACACTTCCTTCCCTATCCTCTGTAAAACAGATGTAATTCTATCAACTTTTATTTGTGAAGCACTTTAGCTCTTCTGTGAAATTGAGAAGAGTTGAGAAGTACTATTTTTATTCACTTTTACATGTTGGGCCTTTTTTTTTTTTTTTAAGACAGGCTTTAATTCCAAACATACTCTTGTGAGTACATTAATATTTGAAAACTGACCAATAGATATAAATTATTATCAGCTGGAATATTAGGATAACTGATCCACTGATCAAGTGAGTTTATAGAACAAGAAACTGAATATAACTTAAGTAGGCAGGTTTCAGTGCATAGATCCTCACAAAACAAAATAAGGAATAATAATGGTGAGGGAGCAGGGTGTAGTTAACTCCCTCTATGGAGAAAGTTGGGGACATATTCTTCCTCTTCTTTTGCAAGCATCATCCCTTCTGCTGACATGGAGCAGCTCAATATTTCTTCTCATTTGGGGTAGACTTTAAAACCATTCATACTGCAGATCTTTACAATAAAATCTCCAGATCTCGAAAGTCCACTTGCTGTGTGATAATGGCATTTATTCCATCTCTGAAACCTTTCTCACAGGGTAGCTACTTCCCCTGGAGTCCTTAATTCTCCATTTCTGTGTACTATTTCTTACCATTATCTCCAGTTCATGTTCTCCCATTTGTGATGGCATTCTCTCAAAACAGGTAGTCACATTCCACAGACAGACAAACTGTCTGACTTTAACTTGGTGTACAGTAGATCCCAAGAGCCAGATTCGCACCTTGCATATTCTCTTCTCATTTGTGGGAAGACAGTTCTTCCTGAGGAATTTACTGAAGTACTTTGACATCTGTATAAAAATGCAGATGTATGTTTGGACAGTTATAAAAATAAGTTTCTTTCATAAAGAGCTATGTGTATTGAAGTTATAAGCATAGGTTTTATATTTAATAACATACTCAATTAGTAAAAAAATAGAACTGAGTCACATACAGTATTGCAAAGGCAGAATATTTCATTTTTTATTTTGGTCTATCAACATTTTTCAGTAAAAGTAACTTACCACAGTAGTTCAAGGATTGTCATGTATGCGGAGTAGAAATTGATGATAAGGTTCCAGCACATTGTGGCTTCCTGCTGATGCGTGTATTTTTTTCAATCAAGAAAAAAATATTTTTATTTGTATCTGAAAGCAACCCTTTCCCACTTTTATAGATATAAAATACTGGCTTTTGTGCTTTTATAAAGATGTGCTGAGCTTGTTGAGTTATCTTTCCAAACACAGGTATACTCAGGGGTGGCTAGCAGACAGGCAAGAGGGAGAAGGATTGAAATGGATGTGTTAAATTTAGAAAAAGACTCCCATTTTTAAACCTTTTGTAAATGCTACCCATGTTTATTCTAGGGTAATAAAATTGTTACCAGCTTGTGACAATTATAAGTATGTGCCTACACAATATTATTTCTATGTAAAGTAGTACCCATATCAGAGTAATATATAGGGTATTTATCTGCTCTTGTATAATAGCTTGAAATGAAAGTAGGTTGGATGCTAAGATGTAATGGCTCATGGTCAGAATACCAACCAACACAATACCATTTTATTTTGGAGGAAAGCAATGTCTCACTTGAGGAGTACATCTGTGTATATGTGTGGGTGAGTGGGTGTTCAGTTTTGTTCCGATGGCTTATCATGTTCGCCTTGATTAACTTGCCAGTCAACTAAGTTCTGTCTTTGCATCTAGATACCTCAAGACAAAGAATGGAAGTTTGTTTTTGCTTTCAGTCTTACTGATGTAAAGCAAGAAACTCAATGGAATTTACCCTGTGTGTATGCTAATTGGGAATACATGTAGTATGTAGCTTTGAACATGTCACGTGTAGCTATAGCTCTTCTATACATTCTGCCAGCTCTAACAATTGGTTTGTCATGTATTATGTAGGATTTTCAGTGTGAAGCTGTAGGACTTTTTGTAGTCCTTTATGCTTTCATTTTTCTTGAAGTGGCTCTGGAGCAGAGTAGAAAAGGGTGCTAACTTCAAGCAGCATTTCAGGAAAAAGGAAGGAGGCACAACACCGGTGTCCCTGAAAGGTGAGCCGCACGCTTCCTCTGGAGTCCTTCTGCAGTACCGCCTGCAAAACCACAATCTTTCCAAGCCAACCTCATGCAAGGCTCAAAGCTTTGGTCCTGAGATGCAAATGACCTTGGGGACGATGGGTACTGGCAATAAACACCGCCGGGGCCCTGAATGCTGAGATCGCCTGGGGTGAGATGGTGAGATTTGATGTGGGGCCTGGGGATGCCTTGATGTAGGGCCCAGGGAGTCAGTGCAGGGTCCATGGGTGCCCCATGCAGCCTGAGGCCAGGCCAGGCATGGCATCACAGGCCATGACCATGGCCAGGCATAGGCATGGCTGTGACAGAGCAGGAGCTGTAGCTCAGGTAGAGACTGAACAGCAAGAGGTTCAGCTTAAAGTGGTTCCCGAGCACAACAAGGAAAATCTTCTGCTGAGACTTCCTCCATCTCTTTCTTCACAACACCTCTTCTCAGCCACCTAAACTACTAGAAGTAGGGGTAATGTCCTCAGGACCCTAAAAAGTAGTTCAATACATTGTGTATTTCCAGTGTCTGACAGCGATTGCTATGACTGCTTTGTATTTCTTTCATTTGCAGTCATATGTAAAAGGGAAATACCACTCTTGGTGCAAACAGGGTGCCACCCAGCCCTGGATCGCAGACCAAAATGTAAAGCATATTTGGTTATGTCTGAGGAAAGGGGTCTCCATATACACAGAGGAGCACAGAGGTGTAATGGCAGGTTGGGGAGCCTGTGTGGTACCCTGTCCTGGCTGTTCCCAGGGCTATTACAGAAGGGTGATCAGCCCATAAGAGGCTCATCCACATGAACATGAAGAGCACAGAGATGCAGTGGCACGCAGGGGAACCCCAACAGCCCAGTCAGAGGAAGGGACGCTCTGCCCTGGCTCCTTCCAGGAGAGTCTCAGCGCCGCTGTCTGGTTGTGAAACCCATCAAGACGAGTCAATGAGAGCAGATCTCAGGAGGACCGTTCAGTCTGAGTGGCATTACAGGATACAGGGAAGAGCCTTTAGGGATTGTTCAAAGCTTATTATGGGTTGTTCAGGGGGAGGAACTGAAGGTGAAGAAAGAGAGGGATCAAGGTGATTAGGGGAGAATCAGGCATGGGAAAGTAAAAGGATAAGAGGTTAATAGGGTCTGCATGTGTGTAAACTGGGTTTGTCAGTATGCTTGTCTCACCATTTCCAGTGCCTAATCACTGCAGTCTGCTCTGTCTTCTCAGTAAACTCCATTTCTATCTTCCTAGGTGAGGGGGTCTCTATTCTGTGTGCATCTGTGTTAATGGAGGTCTAGGTGCCAGCAACTGCAGTTAGACCAGGTATCACAGGGCCTAGGTTTCTGGGGCCAGCATCTGGAGTGAGTGAGGCTATGCACATCAGTGTGTGATAGCTAGCAAATATCAAGCTGGACTAGCTGGCAAGTAGGTTAAGTAGCTTGGGAGCCAGGTTTTGAAGTGGCTGTAAGTCTAGGTTAGAGATGTGTGTGTCTCTGGGGAGGAGCTGACTGCTGGAAGGACAAGTACAAGTCAGCTAGTGGAGAGACCATGGGGTCTGGGAATTGTCTGAGACAACCATTTGTATGCATATGTGTGATGTTTGCATCGTTGATACTGTTTTCTGTAAGTCTACCTTTTGCTTTGAACTGGAAATACTAACTCACATACGTTAAATTGTATGTGTATAGCATATAAACCAGCCATATAGTTCTTTCACTAAGTACTTTTTTTCTAGACTTAGAAACCTAAATATTTTTAGGCTTCTGTCACCAGATGTCTCCCCTTTTTCTCCATTCATTCTTGTAATCTTTCTCTGCATCTGTTCTGATTTCAATTTATCTTTTCTGCCCATTAACCATTCCAACTGTACTGGTTCCAACTGAGGTCTCACCGGTGCTGGCAGAAGAGACACTGAGTTTTGAATTGGCCTTTTTATGGCCTCACCTGTGTGATGATGCCAAATACAGTATTCTCTTCTACACAAAAATACAAAATTCCTTATCAACAATTTACCATTATATTCACCGAGAGAATAGCTGGTAAAACATTGTTCCCCTCACAAAATGAAAATAGCTGAAATTATTGCAGATTACAATACTTTTATTTTTTTCAAACTTCTGTTAGAAAAAGCAGAAATTTAGTTTGAAAAGGATAATTCAAATGTTCTATTAAAATTCTTCATGTTTTCAATATCCAAATAGAAGCAGCATCAGTTGTACTGCTTGCATTATTTTTAAATGTCAACCAAGATGAATGAAACCTCTCTTCTACTACCGAAGAAAAATAACCCAACTTGGGAACTAAGAAAAAAGAAAAAAAAGGTCATATGAGGATATATCTGTCCTAGTTAAAATAGTTTAGCCAAAATGAATGTGATTTGAATATGAAGAATGCGTCTGTTGCATCTGGGGTGCCTTGATTCCAGTTAGGAGAAAGTAACTTCTTTTGGGGGGCTGGATCCCAAGAATGAGCATCCAGCTACTGGGCATGCATTTTTTTGGGAAATATGTTTGTGAACGGGTCAAGGTTCCAGTGGGACTGTAAGAGGTTATCAGCAGAGAACTCAAAGCGAGAACCGTGGGTTGCTCAAACTGGTCATGGCATAAATAACAGTTGTCATACAGTGCTAACATTTCAAATTCTTATAGGTTCCACCAAAGACTATTCCCAAATCAAATGTGACTTACTTGCTCACATTTTTCAGTCATCTCCAACTATAGCTTATTAACATCCAAACATAGATGTTGATAGAGTAGCATTAGCATAGAGCTTTTTAATGTTCAAAATTACCTCATAAAATACTTCTATTGGCAGAGATGGCTTTGTTTTTTTCTTTGCTGGAGGGAAAAGAAAAGAAAAAAAAAAGGAAGGAAATAAATTCTGCATTTTTAAGTGGCACTAGAGGGCAGGCAGGAAGCTTTTTGAACCTCTAAGTAAAGCTATTTTTAGGAACTGGAATTCTTCTTTTGCTTACTATATAATAATACTTAATGTGAACTTATACTTAGTAAGAGATACTTCAGAGAAAACTATTGACATGCTGGCATGCTTTTATATTAAGATTCTTTGCTGTGAGAAAAGGCTGTAACAACATTTCAAAGCTATCCTCAGCTAAATAAGGGTTACTCTGCAGTGCTCACAGGAGAAAAGAAAAATAGCTGTTCATCTAACATGTCCTACTGCGAACCGACAGTTGGGAGAAACAACTGAGAATGAGAGAGGAAACCTTGATTCTAATGCTCATACTTTCAAAATATAGAATGGGGTGGTTATACCTCAGATGGGGTGAATTAACTTACTCTCACTTCTCCTCGGACCACAGGTGAAGGAAATGTGTCAGAGGTTCTCCTTATGGCTCCTCTTTGCGTGGCATAAATTACATTCAGCTAAGCACAGTTCCTCAATTATAGCCCTTTGAGACTGGAAGCTACTCACCATGAGGAAACTCATACTCTTTTAGAAAAATGTAGAACACTTTTTTTCCCTTGTTTTCATTTGCTTAAGGAAGAAGTAAAGAGAAGAATAGGCTGGAGGGAAAAGAGTGATAGGAGGGGGGGAAAAGCCTTAAGAGGAGAGAGATATACTGGAATACAAAACTATGCTCTCTCCATTTACAGGGAGACATGAGAAACACAAATATGAGAGAGCTTTTTAATTGGACTTTCAAACCTTTTTAAGTGCTCAGTTATGACTGTGGGAATTGGTGTTTGTGAAAGGGATTAATCACCAGGTGTCCTTGCTCAAAACCTCTTCAGTTTGTAGAAGATAATTTTAAAATTATTTTCCTTATGCTTTGGAAAGAAGTAAAATCTATTCCTTCAAAGTTGCCACAATATGAAGAGTTAATCGCTGTTCCACGTCATACCTACATGTACCTAAGCCATCTCCATGCAATATCTGAAGTATGGAATAGTTTATATCCTGAGAAAGCTTGATCGCTTCTCTTCATGTTGACACATGGCTACACCAGTTCTAATGTGTTCTTGCTTAATTGTCTTGCCTTTAGCATTGTATGCTAAGCTGGAGTTAGTACATCATCTCTTCTTGTTCACATTTCAATTGCAAAAATAAAATTATGCATAATTTTAATTATGCAAAGATGTTACATATCTTTCTTGCCTGCTTAAACTCTACATTTATTCATGTACATTAACTATAATTACTGTACTGGCTCCTCATACCAAAATATCACAAAACTATGGTTAGGATTTAATCATGTATAAATAATCTTTTCAGCAGACACATTGTATGAAAACAGAATTCCATGTGATACTCTAGTACTCCTTGCAGCAAGAGTAAGTATTTGTATCACGAGTCTTACTCGCTTGGTTTCCATAGAAACCTTTTGCAACTGAATGTAATTTCATTATTAATAGACTCTACATGTGTTTTGTTTTGCAGTTTTGGGACAGTTTTACAAATGCCCACCATTTCTGAATTTTGTAGTTAAAATTCCCATATGGATTTCCTTTCTACCTCTGTTGCCTTAAAAAGTAGGTCTATAGTTTTCCTTAAAGCTGCCCCTCTATTGCTTCACAGAAGATGATATCACCTTAAGAGGAGATCTAAAATACTGACTCAACAGTCCTCTTGAAGCTGCATAGGCTACCTCTCCAGCCCAGATTTGATGGACTGTCAGGGTGAAGTAGCTTCATGAACAGTCTGACCTATTGTTATGTTATTCTACTTGCTCTCCCTCTCTGGTTCTGTCATCTGAATATATGTATATGTGTGTGTGCGTGTGTGTTTATATACACATATTAAAAGATTCAGTTGGAGATGCACTAAGGAGAAAAAATGGCATGCAAAATTGCAAGTGTTTGGTTTCAATTTTCTGTGGCTAATTCCAGTTATTTACTTGTAGCTTTTCTGGTGGATGGAATGGTTTCTTACATTTGGAATTCATAAATTAAAGCTCCATTCTTGGGAACATTTGGTCCTTCCAACAGCTAATTTGAGCTAATATGATTTGTCAAAGGCAAGTGTCATTTCTCAGTCTGAATATAGCCTTTTCTCAGTTTCTAAGAGAAATGCCTTTATTGCATTGACTAGCTATGCATTATTACTTGATGTTGCCTATAACTGGGAAAAGGGTGTAGTCCACACCCTGGAGCAGTCTATGACCCAGCTCCACACAGCTGAATTAATAGGAGGCAGAATGCTTGTAGCTTGATGAAACATGCCTTCTGCCTAAAAACTAGCTAAGCTAATGTTGATTTCAAACCTCAAGAGCAACTGCTCATGCAGTGACACTGGGCCTTCTGGGGCAACTGCAGAGTAGGTGGGTCTGCCTGATGTTGGACATGTCAGTGTATAAAGCAGCAAAGATAGATGGGGTAGATTGCGTTAGCTGTATAAGGTCAATTTACAACGCAAATCAGGACTTGGTGTGCCCTGAGGTTTCCTCAGGTCTGCATCTTGGTACAAGTCGTGTCTATGTAATGTGGGCAAGAGGGGAGTCTGAGTTAGAACCTGGAATCAAAAAGCAGTGTAAATATAGTGCATGTGCCTTGGGCAAAGGATAACCCTCCCTTTATCTTCTTAATTCCATTCCAGCTATAGGCATGGTGTTTTGTTTTCATGTTGTATCACAGAAAAAGTAATAAACCAAACATCCTTCAGTTGATGGTATACAGGGTAGGCAAAAGTTGGTCTGTCCATTCTTATAGTCCAATGGTCAAATTACCATGTAGCTTATAATAGCTGTTGATTAAGAAAGTATTTCTTTTTTTAAATCTATTTATACCCTATTTATGCCTATGATGTTCCAAAGAATAGTTTGACACTGTACAGAGAAAGATGTCATCTCCTGGATGACTTCCAACCTGTTACAAATTCTGTAAAAATCTTCAGGAGATTCAGTGAATTATCTCAATAAGCATCCAAATACCTAAGCTTATTGAACCAAGGCTTTCCCTAGAACTTCCTGAGAATTTCCTTTTCTCTGTCTGTGCTTTGTCATCTTTTGGTTTTTATTCCATCTTTGTAACACCTTGCTCTTGATGTGCTTTTTAACCTTAACTATTGGAGAAATCTCTGCTCCTGCCTCTCTGCCTTTCTTCCAAATGGTCTCTTGTCTATTTCAAGTGTTTGTCCTCTACTACTCTTTCTCACTTTTTTTTTCTTTTATTGAGTTATAATATTAAAATGCAGACAGAATCTGAATTTTACCTTCCTTTTAGTGAACAAATTAAGCATCAGCAAAAGATTTGGTTCAGAAGTGTGTAGGTAGCACTTGTATGTAATGGTTCAGATGAAGTCTATTAAAAATATGATTTATCTGGCAAAATAAACAGCACTCGGAGAAATAGATTTAAAGTAAGAGACCTGTACTGCATCACCTAGGCTTGGTTTTTACTCTCAAATCCATGATCTCCTCAGAATCATATTATGTCTGCGTGCTGTAGCTCTCTATCACTCTAATCAGCTTGCAGAAATTGAAAATTTCCCTTTCCCCTAGCCTAAGAGTGTTTGGGGTTTTTTTAACAGGTAAATGTTTTTTTTCTTGTCAGAAGATCCATGCTGCTAAGATTGGGGCAAAAGAATCCCTGCCTTTTTGTAACTATAAACTTTGGTTTTATGTTGGAGGGAATGTTCCTTATCTATGTTTACTGTTTTACTATTTTTGTTTACTGTTTTACTATTCCTGCCTGGTTTCTGTAACAATATATTTTTAATCTCACTGTCTGCATTCATGCAGGGTAATATCACATAGGTACTCTGAGGATCTTATGGCATTGGTAAAAACTGATGCAAACATTACTCCTTTCCCCACAGCATCCTCATGTAGTGGAGCTGTTTCTGGGCAGGCAGTAGTGTTCAGCCATTCCAGTGGGATTAGAAACTCTTTTTTCTCCAATCTGAAGAATCTCTGCAGCCCCCTTGTAAGGTCTATTTACATTATGACTTCACATCAGCCTTTGGCTGTGTGTAATGTACAGGCTTTCTTTTCCAGATAACAATCATCTCCTTCATTCCTGACGAGAAAGAACTGTAGAACTGTAAACTGTGGTTTATAACGGTTTAAACCATCTCTTCCTAAACTGTTGTAATGCAGATTACAACACTTTCAAAGAACTGAGAAAATGAGTTTTATTTTTTCTTACTTTCTTGTGTTCATGTCTTTCCAGAAAAAAGTTTAGAGAGGAAAATAGACAGTCTCAACTTTTATTTTCCCTTATGTTATAGTATAATTGGAATCAGATTTTAGATTATCTGTAAATAGAAATTAGAATTCTTTAGGACTCTTGCTCAAATAGAATGCAGTTATATCTTTTTGACAGATGTAGTGAAATGGGGTTGAGAAGCAATCATGCTCAGTGTCCAGCTGCTCCTTCAGGATGCAGATCTGTGTGTGGGCCACTGGGCCTCCCTTCAATGGCTTTAAAGGCAGACACAGTATAGCATATATGGTTTGGAGGTTAAGACTGTTTAAAACCCTCTAAACTGATATTCCAGAAAAACATGATTCTTATGGAGTCTTTGAGCTTATAAATAGACTTATTTTGGATTGTCTGGAAAGTCTGAATTCTATTTTGATTGAATTGGCTTCTTTTCCACCTTCCCTTAATGGTTAATACTTCTATAAGGCACAAAGTGAATTCAAGATGTATGCCTCTAACGTTTGAAATATACAGGTGCTCTATTGTCTTCCATTCAAAACAGTGTCATCTGCTTGCCATGTCTTTATTTTAATAAAAACAATTCAGGTATTTACAGTAGAGACATGACCTTGAAAGATGATTGTGTTTCTACTGCAAAGGCGAATATTCCCCTATCACTCAGTGACCAATTCATCCACACACAGTCACAGACTGTATTAAAAGCTTCTAGCAGAGTTTAATGTATTCACCCTCTCACTTTTAATAAATGTGTTAGAGGTAGGATTTTTAGTTTTTGCTTGGCTGGAATGAGGCTTGCCTGGATAAAACACACAGGAGTGGGTTCATCTCATTTATCTTCAGCCATCTAAAAGTTTGATGTCTAAGCTGTACAATTTGTCTAGGTTTCCTCTATAGTAAGAACTAAAAAAAGAATCTTCAGATAGTGATTTTTCTCAGATAAAATATGTCTCAGGTGAGACAGATTGCTTTCTGGACATACAGATTTTTTTTTCCTGTTTTATTTTACAGAGGGAGTCTATATGAACAACTTAAACCAGACATACAACTTTTAGCTAAATGAAATTAGATGTTGTTAATCTTAGGCACATGTCTTGAATTAATTTTGGTATGTAAACTAGACAGAGTTTCTGCATGTGTTAAAACTACAGGATTCCTGTCTTCTTCAAATTAATCTTTTCACTTTCAACCACACTCTTATATAAATATATTGCAAATCCAAATTTATTCCTAATCACAATGAATACAGATCTGGGCCTTTGTATGTCTCTGTTGCTAACCTATGTTGTTTCTAAGACTGAACAGAATAAGGATGTATGTTTCTTGTGGGATGTCTCCAGTTATTTTTAACGCTCTGCCTGGAGGGACGGATTTCTCTGTGCTGCTACAAAGCAGCAGCATTTGGGTGGGAATCATCTCACATGGCCCATTCAGAAATAGAGAAATTCTTCTAGAGGTCTCAAGATGACAGAAGATGGTCTGATGATAAGCTTCAGTTTAAGAAATTTGTTTTCAGATTTGGAAGTAGAGGGCTTGATATTACTACTTATATGGTGTCATTTGAAATATCTTAAAATATCTGTATATCAGATTTGTCACAGAACCTATGGAGATCTGTGCTTTTCTGGATTGACAGTTGCAAACACTCCAGAACATCTGAAATTCAGCTTAAGGCCCATGTTTAGGCAACAAAACTGACACAAGAAGCAGTGTGTGATTTAAGTCATCCTTTGCAAACTGTAACAAACAATTCACACCTCAGCATTATTATAGTTCAAACTATTTGGGAAGCTGTCATGGTTTAACCCCAGCCAGCAACTAAACACCACACAGCTGCTCGCTCACTCCCCCCTGGTGGGATGGGGCAGAGAATCGGAAGAGTAAAAGTGAGAAAACTCATGGGTTGAGATAAAGACAGTTTAATAGGTAAAGCAAAAGCCGCGCACACAACAAAAGCAAAGCAAGGAATTCATTCACTACTTCCCATCGGCAGGCAGGTGTTCAGCCATCTCCAGGAAAGCAGGGCTCCATCACGCGTAACGGTTACTTGGGAAGACAAACGCCATAACTCTGAACATCCCCCCCTTCCTTCTTCTTCCCCCAGCTTTATATGCTGAGCATGATGTCATATGGTATGGAATAGCCCTTTGGCCAGTCTGGGTCAGCTGTCCTGGCTCTGCTCCCTTCCAGCTTCTTGTGCACCTGGCAGAGCAGGGGAAGCTGAAAAGTCCTTGACCAATGTAAACTCTACTCAGCAAGAACCAAAACATCACTGTGTTATTGACATTATTCTCATCCTAAATCCAAAACACAGCACTCTGCTAGCTACCAAGAAGAAAATTAACTCTATCCCAGCTGAAACCAGGACAGAAGCACAAGGGAACCATCAACCAATAAGGGGAAAAAATGCCTAAAGATTTAATTAATGATATTGACAATAACTGCTGGTCATGGCAGCATCATGCTTGGTGTGTGTTGGGGCACTCAGATACCACCCTACAACCCCATGCATACCAGCGTCCCACCTATGCTCCTCAGCAGTGTCAGCCTCTGTCAGTACCATTCCATTTGTCAGGTTTTAGACAGTTTTTAACATGGTTTGTGGTGGGGTACTTTGCTGATAAGTTTGTTTATAGGTAAACTATTAGAAAATACATCACACTTGCCGGACACATCATTCATGGAATGAAACCATACTTGACTGGAAAGAGCACAGTAGGATTCCCTTTTGGCAATACTTTACATAAAGATCATTCAGCCCAGCTATTTATCAACATGGATGTGTAATGAAATACTAGTGGGAATGATGCTTCAGAGACTTTCTTTTTCCCAAAAGAGCTAGACATAAATGCTTTTTACCTCTTATCTGGAATATGTACACATAATGGTAAAAAAATGCACTCAAATCTATCAAGAGCATGGCTTTGCATGAGTCTTTTTGTAACCTCATTAACTTTGGCATTAAAAGATTTACCTTTTTACTTTTTTTTTCCCCCAAATGATTGATTTTTTGCTTTATGCCACCTGTGTTAATTTAAAATTATCAGAGCTGGTATTGTGCTATGTAAGTGTGCTTCTGTGTAGGAAAAACCTTTCTTAAAGGATATAGCATTTGGAAGAAAGACAGAAGTGAGGAAAAGGTGTGTGTGTGTGTGGGGCAATTTAAACAAAATTAGAGAGTTAAGTAACCCTTTCTATTTCCCGCTTGTCCTCTCCATTTCCTGAGACAGGCTGCTCTGCACTTCAAGCTGTACTTTGCCTAATATGCATTTTGTGATTTCCCACAAGAGCTATGGTCAGCATAAGAGCCAAAGTAATGTGAAGCAATCAGCCCAAAACAGTTGAAAGGTTAGTTATATGCATATGAACATTTTGTACCATACTGGCTACTTTAATTGATTTGGCACACATCAGAGATTCAGAAACATGTCTGGTTCTCTCTCCAGCATGGTTTGATGCAAGACACACTCAATCGCTTACCAGTTTGCTTTATTTTTAAAGACTTCAAAATTCTATCAAGACTTTATTTTTACCTCTTAAACTTCTAGATGCTTAAAACGTACTTAAACCTGCTTAAATATGCTTAAAACTTCTTTCATGGCTCAGATTTGAACTTCTTGTTTCACATACCAACATGAGAGACGGTAAGGGGAGCTGTGGTAGCATTTCTTTTTCATTTGCTAGGAGAAACATCAAAGTTTTCAGATTGACTGAAACATCAAGAAAGGCTAATGTGGAAACTGCTAGTATAATCAGTAGGAATCACTAAAATGTAGAAGTACATAAGCATATTAAATTTAAGGGACAAGCTTTCACACAATAAACGTATAAGAGACGATGTCCCATCACAGTCAGTGATAATTGCTTAATTTTTGACAAAGCTGAGGGTTAAATCCAGACTATAAGTTCCTTACAACCTTTTATTCTACAGAGAAGGAATCAATAATTGTGAAACTTGGAAAAGGATCCTGCTTTTCTCCATTTTCATAATTTTTACCTTTTTAGTTTTAGCAAAGATGAGAAAATCCATATGTGATTCTTAGGTATCTAAATCAGAGTTTTACAACTTTATTACACAGGCAATGAATTTAGTCAGAAAAGTTTATATTCACCTAATGTTCTGGGCAAATAATGGCTTTAATAAACCAAATTTGAAAAGAAGACACAGCTTCTCTTTGCTATATCTTTTATAGCAACCTGACCTGGACACTAGCTAAATGCCAGAAAACCTGAGGCAGTAATGAAATCTGGCTGCTTGCCAATACCACTGACTCAACGCACTGCAATGCTAAGTCTTGTGCAGAAGCCTATGGCGCAGTGACAGAATTGCTTTCAGCTTGGCAAGAACAGTATAAACAGACCTATGGGCTGAGACTACAAGTGCACAAGAGAACTGTAAACAACTTGACTTCAAGAATCTCAGCTGAATAACATATCATGTTCTACTACAGTTACAATGCTAGATCTCATGAATGTAACCTTCACAAAGGATAAAAGCCACAGAGAAGGCTGCACGGTTCACATTTCTTTGTGTATCAAACATACAGAAGGAAAAAAAAATCTGTTAGTTCAAAAGCAAATAAAAGAACTCTCTTTGCCTCTTACACACAAAAAAAGGCAAAAAAGCTTATAAAAATTGTAAGAATTTACACTAGTAAGTAAAATATTCTCCTATGTAAATCAAATTCTAGCTCTATTCTTGGGATTATGTCTTGCTATCTGACCCCAAGGGCCAAAACATTTTGCTGCTTTCTCAAGAATTTAGGACAGCAAAGGACAGCTAATGATGTGTGTTTGCTTTCTGTTGATGACTGTGGTCATCTCAGAGCATAAACACAGCCAACTGTACAGTGATACACAGAACAATTTTTTTTTTAGTAAGCTTAACATCAATATGAAGAATCACCTCTTGATATTGATAACATACCCTTGAAACCATTTCTCAGGCTGTACAGGCAAGTGTCAACTTTTCTTCTCTTTTTGCCTAAACTTATGACGCATGTCTGCGAACCATCTTGCATCTTAGGATCATTTAATGAATCAGGAAGGATAGAAGGAACAATGAATAAAGTACTTATCATTTAGGAAAATATCTTCCCTATTGTTTTCCAGTATCGAACTGTAACTGCTACGGTTGCAAACATTTCCGTTGAAACTATTAAGATTGAAAACCATTTAATGTGATGTGCCTGCAGATTTAACCATTTAATAGTGCCTGCCTGCAGATAGAGACAGCAGCTGGGAGAAACCACTCAGGTATAGTGGGGCAGGCAGCAGCAATATGCGTCCTTCAAAAGATAATATATGTGTGTCCATGCGTGTATGTATTGTGTGTGCATGCATGTATGTGCTTATATATAGACATTTCTGCAACCTTTTTTTGGATGGCCTTCTGATGTCTTATACACCATGAGTAGTCTGTGGACAGGAGACTGATTAACACCATTGTACTGCATCTTATTTGAAATATGATTAGCATACTCAGATTTGTGGCAGAAAATAGTGATGCAGCTAAGAAAGCGTTGACCCACTGGACAGATCCTGCAAGCTTCTAAGAGAGTGAGTTATTATAGTATGAGCTCCATCTTGCTGGGGTTATTTTGTCCCTTAAGTGGCACTGATATAATTCTAGTCATATATTTGTCATAAAGGATTCAGAATTTGTCAGAGTTTTACTTGGCAATTAGCATTAGAAGCAACCCATATAACTCATGTAGTCTAGAATCATAGAATCATAGAATGCTTTGGGATGGAAAGGACCTTTAAAGGACATCTAGTCCATCCCCCCTGCAATGAACAGGGACATATTCAACTAGCTCAGGTTGCTCAGAGTCCCATCCAACCTGACCTTAGATGTTTCCAGGGATGGGGCATCTGCCATCAATCTGGGCAACCTCTCTGGCCAAAACTGGACACAGTATTCTATCTGTGGTCTGACGGTCTGACAACTGTTGAGTAGAGGAGGATAACCCCTTCCTTCAATGTATTGGCTCTGCTCCTGCTAACACAACCTAGGAGGCTGTTGTCCCTCTTCACTGCCAGGGCACTGCAAACTGATGCTCAGCTTGCTGTCCACCAGATCCCACTGAGCTGCTCCTCAGCCCTCAGTACCTAGGTGGTATCATTCATGAGGAGTTTGCATTTTCTTCTGAAGTGATCATGATGATAAGTTAAAAAATAAGTTAGGATTTGTCATAAGAAAATTGATTGTTAAAGACAATTTTGGAATATTATAAATGCCACTAACCTATGCGGCAAAGTTTTAACACTACAAATTCAACAGCACAAAAAGATGACTCATGAGTCTTTGATGACTCATTTATAATTTCTGCAGGCTTTACTGGCAATTGTGCTTAATAATGAGATAATTAATAATCTGCTGTATAGTCAGTTGGTAAAATATTACACATAATAGTAAATACATTGCTGGGCAAAATGCAGAAACCATAGAGGAAATACCAGTGGTGGTTGTTCTGCAATTCATTGGTAAAATATCTTCGCTAAATAAGGGCCTCTGATGGTACATACATGCAGCATTTTAAGAATGCCTTTGTAGATTGATTTTTAAATTATCACACACATTTTATGTCACCTGTGATGCCGTGTATTAGGAGAACTGCTATCCCTCTCGTTTCCTCCACGACCGATACTCTGAGCAGGCAGACGAGGCTCTAAAACAGTGGAGTAGGAAAGGGAACTGATGGCAGTATTGGGATATTTTCCTGAGTTTGGCCTCTTACTTTATCCAAGGGCAATAGCTGGGGATCCTTGAACCTTTTTAGGGCACTAAATATAATATATGGGCTAAATTCTGCTTTTGCAGTAGGAAGAAGGTAATTCTGATTTTTTATTTCTTCTAAGTCACTCAAAAACTTGAGGAACATCTTTGAACTGAGGGTACAATTTAGGGACACAAGGATATTCAGCTATCAGTAGACCTGGTGTTCCTCAACTCCTTTGGTGCTAACAGGTTTCTGCTTTGTTGTACAGTACTGGCTGTAGTCCCACTAACTGACTAACTTTGCCCCCTTAACATATGCAGTGCCATTAATTTTGTAGAAAGGTGCATGATAGATGTGTTTAACATGTTTCTTCACATTATTTTCTAAGCTTTGAACTGTGAAAAGTTCCACTTTCCCACTTGTTAGAAGTCATGTGAGTTCTATCCGGATGGACAAAAGAAATAAATTTTCCATCTGAGATTTTATATATATATATATGTATAATCAAGTTAGCTAGGATAGTTAGGATTAACATTTAATGTTGTACTACTGTACTATTGTTATTTTTAAGCTAACCCTTGAGACATTCCTGTGTCTGTTTAGTCCTCTATAAAACAAGAGGACTTAAGAAAACAGATGATTTCTTGCAGAACTTGCTTTGCTAGGCTATCTAGTAACTGTGATAGGGTTATGGAGGTTCTTAGGGAAGCTTCCCAGTCTCTTTTCCAACTTTTGGCACCAAACTAGATCCTAGAAATTGAAGAGAAAGTCTGGTAGTTCTCTGATTCATGTTCAAGGCAGGAAGAATATTTGGAAAATGGAGATTTTTGTCCTCCCCTGTAGAGAGTACTTAAACAAGGGTTTTCCAGGAACATTTGCATGGCTTTTTAAGAAGATGGAAAATACCTTTGTTCCAATTTTTCCATATCACTAAATTTTCCTTTTACTTATCCAGAACTACAAAAACGCTAGAGCTCCAAAAAAGGTAAAAACTTTCCTATTAAGTTTGGCACGTTCATATGTTTTTCTGTGTCTTAATTCTCTAAAACTGCCTTTGTTTTTGCTAAACTTTGTGTAAGGGGTAAAACTTCAGACAAAGTTTTGACAAGGAACATTTCAGCCCTGGTGATCTAGCTAAGTTATAAAAACTGGAAAAATGACACGTAATAAAAAGTGTTGGGTAAAATGAATTTAACCTAGCAGAATCTTTAGTTCTGCCTATTATAACATAAACAGACACAACTGAAACACAGATAAAAATGAAAAAATATATATATTTGGGGGTTCTTGTAAGGTAGGAGTGGGTTAAAATGAAATTCCTCACATTCAAACTCACTTTTCTGGTTATATGTCCAAGACAAATTTGAGTGTCTGAAGCTGACAGAGCTGATTGCAAGTGCCAGTTCCGATGTATCAGAAATCTCCTGAGAGAAGATGTTTTCATAAGTTTTTGCTTAATATAAAGCACTGTTTTCAAGATTCACTTATTTCACAAGTTTTTGCCCTATCCTGAGTAGCAGAAATCTTTCAGAAATTGGGCATAGGGTTAGGGTTAGGACATAATTCAAAACTTATTCTACTTGGGGCCTAAATCAGGGAGCCATGAACTCTAGCTCTGCTAAACAATTAACATACACCCAAGTATTCATAAATCCATTTTGCCAAAGAATATATTTCTGTCTTTATGTAAAATTATCTTATGAAATTCCTCCTTCCAGAAATAGTAATATTTGCTTTAATTAAAAACCACTTAGCACTGTGCTTGTTATTGCATGGAATTTTATTTGCATGTTTAGAAACAGTTTTGGAGTACTGTCTAGAAAGCAACAAGTTTGGGTTTTGTTGTTCTGTTTTGTTTCTCATGTGCAGTATTGTAGGATTTGAGGCAAATAATTATTAGGGTCAGGGTACTTGAGTGGAAATTTTTTTTTACCCAGTCTCTCTCTATGGCAGAGATGTGATCTCAGACTGTTGAACCAGTTTTATTTTGCGCTTGGCTGAAATATAAAGGAGAAAACCAGCAAAAGCTAATCTGATTAGATTCACTTTTATTTTAAATTCTTCTTCACATCTGTTTTTATGAAAGTAAAAACAGATGCAAAGGCATTATATATTATCAGTCAATCATGGCATAAACTGCCTGAAATTCATTGCTGAAACCTAAACAGACATAAACAATTTCCTGCCTCTCCTTTTTTTTTGTCCTTCTTAAGTGCCAAGTGACTGAATATATTGAAAAAAATTATTTTAAAGGGTGCAGAGCTGTTAAGGAAGACTATACGTTTAGTAATGAGATCTTAACCTTTTGCTTTGTTCTGACAAATAATCCATTTTACTGTATTACATGTATGATCATGTGAAGTTACATTACAGATCAGTTAGTAACATGTTTTTAAGGAAATTGAATTAACTAGTTGCATAAGTTTGTTAGGTTTCCAGAAATGTGATTATTAATGCGGAATGATAAGAATGTGATATGAATTTAATTCTAACAGTAATGTTTTTAATTTAATGTTAACATAACAGTTATTGTAAATGAAACGTTTCACACCACATCTGTCGAATTCACAAACAGAACTAAAACAGTATTCTCAGGTAACCTTCAGTGGTCTAGAACATAACTTTGAAATACATGTATCATAACCGAGATTTCCAAAAAGCCTTTAAAGTAGCTTTCCCCCAGGCTTTCATTAAGTGTGCAGGCTAGAAATCAAAGCTGTGTAATGAACCATGCTCTTGCCTGTAGAATCTTGTGTCATTTGTTATAGAAGTTGATGGGTACATAGCAGGTGTGGTCAGGGACTGCACAAAGGCTGCCCTTTGAGTAATATAATTAAATCTTGTCTTAAAAACTAGGACCTGCAGAAGTCCTTCTTGGTTATGTCATAGGGTTCCTTTGTATTGCTGAAGAGTTGCATTAAACTTTTTCTTCTGAGTGAGTTTTCTGCAAAAGTCTTGGTAAATGGTCTTTGAATACATAGAGCCTTGTGTAGGGCTGCATACTTCTAAACATCCAGGACTTCTCAAGCAAAATTAATGAGCATTCTGATCTCTTGCTATCTTAGTTCCTTATCTGTAATACTAATACTTATTGTTTAGCTCACAATATTGGGAGGAGAGTGTATAAGTATTAGCAAACTTTCAAATATGGCAGCTGTGATAATGGTGGAAAAGCCTGTGAGCAAATGGATGCCTTTTACTGAGAAGGATTTTAATGGCATGCAGTAAAGAGAGCACAGGACTCCATGAAGAACAATAAGTAAAGGCAAAATATTAAATAGCTGCTCATTAAGCGAGCACTGTCCATCTTGTGGTCTGAACTTCCGGTTTTATAGAAAAATATTGTGCTAACTAAAATTAAGGATTTGCTATACTGGATATATAATGGGGAGCTGAATTATGAATGCATAGGCAACCTTATTGATAGCATTACTTAAGTTTGGAAAGCTTGACTTTACAATTGCAATGCTTTTTTTTTTTAGCATCAGTTTTGCAAGTGTTATATGCATATGGACATGTATAAAAGACTTTTGCATTTTTTACTTATGTTGCAAATGTCATCTATTACTATAGAAAGAAGATGGAGAGTATTATAGTAGCCTAAATAAGAAGACAGAATATTTTGGGTTTGGAGGCATATAAGAATTAGAGAAATAGGTTGGTCCATCTGGTTGTCAGGTGTTGTATTCCTTCAGGAAAATCTGATGAATATATTTTCTGGTTAAAGTTTGTGATAAATAGGCAGAAAGAGATTAGAGTGGCTTTTCTAGGTCTAAATTCATAAGGAATCCTAGAGGAGAAATCTGGACCCTATTTAAAGTCGGTAAGAGTTTTATCATTTGCTTCAGTTTGTAAGAATTTAACCTTAATTACTTTAAATAGAAGGAATTGATTATTCTTGATTAGTTGCTTTGCAAATAAAGCAAATAAGTGTTGACTGTGTTTTGGAACAGTTGGGAAAAACAGATGATCATACCAAATAAAAAAATACCAAAAAGAGTTCTATATAATTACAGCACAACTTTCTAGCAGTACATTGTGACTTTACTATGAAGACATTACACTTCCCATGCAAGTGCTGTGTATTAATCAGTTAATGTGTGTGAAGGATTTTGAAGAGCTACTTAAGTGCTGATCATTAATAATAATTTACCCTATGTAATGTTTTACTATATGCCAGATATAAGCATGGTTGCATAGTTGTGTCAAAAACTTGCCAAAACTGTAATTGCAGTGAAAGAAGTAAACTGGCCAGGTGCCCAGCAGATATTAAAGACCTTGTTTAATATGTCACACTTGCAAGAATGAAGACTTATTCAGAGCTGGCAAAAAAGACAAGCATATTTCCATACGCGTTGCCCAGTAAAATTCAAGTTCTGGTAAAATTCAAAGATTGAGAATATTGTTCAAAGTGTGTTAAAAATAATGATACTGGAAACTTTCAGATACCCTTTTCCATCATGCCAGTACAAGAAGAATGACTACTAACCAAATAAAGGTAAATGTAAGACCCTGAGAGATCACGGAGGCCAAGAACCTGATTACATTTTAAAAAGATTATGTATAAATATGACAACTATAAGCATATACATTTCTAAAAAGAAAATATGAAATGTAAAGGAGGATAATCTTTGAATTATAAATACACACATTTTTTAAAAACAAAATATGAGTTATAAATCTTTACACAGTATAAACTTCTAATAATTGTTGAAGTTTTTTCTGTTTTCCCTTTCATAATTTATTACCAACATTTTTTTTTCAGTTCTCCATCAGATGATAACAGACACTGCTAGAGTCGCAATACTGAGCTGATACTAATAGAATTTGATCTCATATACCTTATCTTGCAAAGCATACCTGCCAATACACTAGACTTGTTACATTTATTGACAGGAATACTTTCATGTTTGATTCTGTCAGAACAAGCAGAAACCTTTGATTTAGGCATGGGATACTCACTCACTCACTTACCATGGTTATTTAATCTAATCATGATGTTCTTTTCATGTTTTCCTGTTTGCTTAATTGAGGTCATTATCTGTCAGTATAACTTACATAAAAATATGACATTGGTAATGTTGGCAATATTGCAAACAGCAGCATTAAGTACTGGATGAAGATATGCAGTGGAAATGGCATATAATGCATTTAGTGCAGATATACTGGACAAGGTTATCGGCTTCAATAATGACAAAAAGCATAGAAACCCACAAAAATACTATGTGTTTTGAAAGAATTGCAATAAAATTGTTGAATCTTCATGGAATGTCTTATAGAACTGTTAACACTTTATAGATTGTCATTTGAATGATATACAATTTAATGCTAGTGGCTGGCATATGCAAAGTATTTTTAAAATACCCATTGTCCCACCTTGCTTCCAATGTCTTCAAGCTTGAAATATTGAACCATTATAAAAAAAGAAACTCAGCAACAGAAAGGAAGAATTTAATTTGTCAGATCTCCAACAACTATAAATGCTTCATCATTACTGAGAGCATCTAAATTATTGAAAAATCAGTAACATGACCAAGAAAGTAATTTTATAAAATATACCATGCAAAAGTCTATCTGGAACATTTTTGCTGGTTTTTATCAACTAGAAACATTTTTTTTTTTAGTATTTTTAAAGAATATTTAAAATGAGATATCATTAGACTATTCCCTAGACTAGGGCAAGGTTAAAAAAATGCACATGCAAGCAGATGTTAATAAACTGCTTTCTTTACCAAATGAAACTTGTATTTTTTTTTTGTTTTGCGTTATCATCATGGCAGTCAATTAAGTATAGCTAGTTCTGTATTGTGTCAATGATTGAGAAATATATGAATGTTTTTCCTTTGGACTGTTATGTATTTTCTCAAATACGTCACAAGCATTGTTTGGTGGACACAGAAATGTTTAAATAATAACTGTTAGAAATTAATTTTTCTTTCCAGGGCTTCTAAGGTATATAAAGAGTTTTCTATTAAGCAAGCCCTGAAAAGCCCTGAGAAAGATACCATTAGACTCAGAAACAAAGCTCTTTACTGCTCATTTTGAATGAATACTGTTTTAGGACTCTTCCTTCCCTCTAGTGAAGGGAATGGCAAAAGTCTCCTTTACCATGGGCAGAGAAAATCCAGCATGAATAGATTAAAAAAAAGAAAAAAAATGTGGCCATTAATGATTAGATTGTATTACTTCTGAAATTACCTAGTCATTTCTTGGGGATCTCCTGTCTGAGTACGTGGATCTTCCAGTAGAATATCACCTGAAATAACTTAAAGCCTAAGAGAGATCAAAGTACTGAGGGAACATCAAACATTAATATTCCATAGAAACAAAAGAGATCGGATTGTTGGAAATCTAAGAAATAGTACTGTAGAGGAAGTAGAAGAGAATAAAAAAAGGAAATATGGAAGTGGAAGATACTTCAGAAGTCTGAATAAGGAAGAAAATGAATAATTTTGAAAAAGCGTCTGCCATTCAGTTGTAGAGCACAAGTGTTTTGTTGTGTCTTTCTTCACAGACGTTGTTAATTTTCATCACCTGAGGAACACAAAGAGAACTAACAGTTCCCTTTTCTATTTTAATTATTTTAATTCTGCACAGCATTAAAGAAATTAGTTATTGATTGTGTTGACATTTATAGCTAATCAATTTTTTCAATGTTTCAGAATAAAGTATCTGTTGCAATGCACTTTGCACAGTGAAATTCTTCAAACAACCTAAAATAATGCAGACCCATTACCAGAGTAGGGTAAGATTGTTTCTGGTTGGAAAATGCCAGTTCAGTTAAATCGAATTTTGCAATAGGATTTTATTGCTTCCAGCAGTACATCTGAAAAGAAGGTTTTTGAAGGGAACACATTTTTTGGCCAAATGTGAGAAAACTAATAGTCTGGTGGTTAGGACATATGTCTGAGGTATGACAGACAAGATGAAATTCCTCCTCTCTCAGATTCATAGCATGTTCTTAGACACTGTCTTGCAGATGAGTGCCCAATCTGTTAGCTCTTCTGTACATTGGCTTCCTCCTCTCTAAGGCTTTGTAAGGTGTTCTGCACTTTGCCCAGTCTAGAACCGAAAGACCCATCTCACTGTTTTACAGACTGGAAAACCTGTTTCCCATCCAGCTCCATTTGTAATCAAGTATTTTATTTCTCCTTAGTATGAAGTTCTTCCTTTAAGTTCTTGAAACATAATGAAATGGAGAGAAATCTGAAGGTTTTATTCCATTCTCTCACTTCCCAGTAAGTAGTGACCCACAGTCACTTGCTTTTAGTATATGTTAAGAGTCTAAAGAGGACTACTCTGATCAGCTCTAAGAGCCCTTCCTACAGCCCCATGGAAAACAAAAAAAGAACTGTGAGGCACCTCACTTTGCAGAATAGTGACCTACCAGGACTGGCAGTTCACAGCTTGTAAATTCTGGGCAGGTAATTTGGGTGTTTGGTATACCAAACCTCAACTCTGGTCTCCTTCACAACCACTGGCTTGTTGCAGATCAGCTGATGGTTGGTAATTTGCTTCTCTGATAGTGAACCTGTCATTTCAGCAACTTCTTGACAGCATTTCCAGCTGAACTGCTGTCTGAAATTAGGTTCTTTGTCATTCCAGGTAAGAGAAAATATACACTTTTGGGATCGGTGAATATATGCTTTGCAATTACCACTCCTGTGGGGTTTTGCCTACAGTTTATAAATAATAACCTCTGAGAAGCTGGTAACCTAGCTGGTTGACATAGAATCAGATAAGTTGTTAATTTTGTCTTGGTTTTTGGTCATTCCTTTCTGTTTTCCAGAGAGAATGAAGCATTTGTTTTTAATTTGGGGAGACAGAAAATATATCAAAAGTATCATTTATTCAGTCCTGTTGGAAACACAATCACTATGTTTATTCTGGGAAGTTCAGGCATGGGTTCAAGAACTCTCTGTGATTAACTATAGTGTTAATTGTTAGCATGATCCCTAACTTGGTTTTGGACTGTGCCAACTGTGCCTGGGCACAGTTAGGGAGCCACCAGGGACAGGGGATCATTCCTAATAGGCCATTTGGACTTGGCTACTCTGTGCTGGGAGGGAAGAGGGCTTAGCTCTATGGACTGATATGAGCTTTGCAGTGCCAGCTGGCCTCAGGTCCACAGAATGATCCATGGCCCATTTAATTTACTGGTGTCGATGTAGCCAGTAGAACTGTGGCCAGCACAACAAGAGATGAAGAAGAAAAGTTTCAGTAGTCAAGAATATTTTCAGCTTAATGTCAGCAGCACTCCAAATCACCTTTTCCTAGACCTGCATAAAAGCTTCTTTTCTTGAAAATAAAATATAATATTGAGGTTAGAAAGAATTATCTTTGCCCTTTTAATTTAAGCTGCCCAAGCTAGGAAGTGCTCTAGGGAAGTATTTTCATGGTGCTCTGAGTGATTTCATACTTATCTATTTAATTATCTTCACTCATAATAAACTCTGCTTTGTAACAGTAGGTAGTGCTCTACCTTGTTCTAATTAATGAATCAGTTAATGGACAACCTGCAGAATCAGAATATGCTAATTTAGAAAGAATCTAGTTAATTTGGTGAAAGGTACTTATGCGGTTCATGCTGCCCAACATTTGGATCGATAAAGTGGAACAGTCCTTCCAGACAGAAACCAATGGTCACTGTCAGCAAAGCTGAAGTTAAAAACAAAGAACTGTTTTTTTAAATCTATCACAGCGCTGAGAGATATTCCCCTTCAAACTGATGCTTCTTTAAAGACTTTTCATGAATAATACATTAGAGACATGAAGAGGATACCTGTGATTGTGTATTAGCATGTGGTTCTGAGGCACAGCCTCTGCATATGGCTCTTCAGTGCCGAACCCATTCTCATGTATTGACAGCAGGTGATTCCGGGATCCTGAGGCCACACTGGATGTGCAGTAACTGCGGATAGTAAACTGCGAACAGTGTACAGCACTGGCAAGCAGTCAAAAGTTTGGGTGCCTGTGTTTTGGAAGGGATGGTAGCACGGGTACCAGGCAAGGTTCTCAAGGTTACTTCAGTCAAACAGATGTTTTTCAGCATATGGAGCTCAAATAATGTCACGCATAAAACAGGAGATGAAAAGTCAGAGTGGTAAGATGGAATTTGAATAGCAAATAGCTAAATAGAGAAAAATAAATAACATTTTGTGCTAAACTGTAAGCAGGAAAGCTTCTAGGGATTTAATTGGTTGGCTCTCATGAACATCAGGGAGAAGCATTTAAAAAGAACATTACAGGGAAGATAAATGATTTCTACCCTTGCAAAGTATTGTCCCTTGAAAAATAATAAAGATCAGAAACTATCAGAAACAAAGGCACTCAGACAAATTGATAGACTGATGAACAGCAGCTCCTGAGCACAGGACTCTGTGTGTGTCTGAGGTCAGGAATTTGAGAGTGAAGCTGCTGGGTGTGTAACAGAGGTTTGCAACTTTTAATTAAAGTCTCTTGTAGTTCGGAATCCTAAAGTTTGTGTGAGTGTTTGAGGGGATGAAGTGTATCTATCTAAAATTGATTTGAGAAAGATCTTGAACACTGAACACTGAATACTGACAAGTTTTCTTTGAATAACAGGTACATTGGTTGAAACAGTAATTAAACTGTAATTTATAAAACTTCCTGGTGTGAGGAAGATAAACAAGCTTGGCTTCACACGAATACAATGGGCTTTTGGTCCCAAAGACTTCCCAGTGTGTGTAAACAAAATAGTAGGCAAAACAAGATTGGAAACATTTTATCTGGTTTTCAAAGTGTTTGCTAAATCCCACATGTGAAGAATTTAGGGAAGCTAAATAATGATTGGTTTGCAAGAAAAGTACTATCACAGATTAAAAACCAGGTAAAGGATAGAAAAGGCATTCAAATTTCATCAAGGAAAAAAAAAATTAAAAGTGAGCTTGCCTGAGCTTTTGTTTCTTTTACATACAGTTAAAAATGTTCGTGTAAAAGGAAGGAGCAATGAGGTGGCAAAATCTATATATGACACAGGTACTAACATTAACCAACTTAGGAAAATGCAGAAATACCTAAGAACATTAGAATAGCTATACTGGGTCAGATTATAAATCAGCTTCATCCAGTACCCTATTTCTGATAGCAAACATATAGGGAAAGAACATACTAAGAAGAAAGGCAAACATTAATACTTCCCCTGGTATATCCTCCTAGCTTCTAGCTATCTGCAGCAGAGATGTCCCAAGACAGAAGATCTATTTGAGACTTTGTATTTAATAGATTCAGAGAATCTAACGAGTTGGATGTGCAGCTTGATGGCAAATGAAATTCAATAAAGATAAATGCTAAGTAATGCATATTCCAGTAAATAATTTGATTTATACACATTACCGGGTTCTAAATTAACTGAAGTCACTCTGGGAAAAATAAAATGAAAAAAAAAAATAAAGTTAGGGCACTAATGTGAACCCTTTACGATTTGTCATTTGTGTATTAACTATTTGTATTGCAACAGAACCTCCGGATGCTGATTGGGCCTCTACTGTGCTCATGCATTACACAGATGATAGAGTAAAAAGTCTCCAGCCTTAAAGACCTTGCAATCCAAGTGTAACAACAGACAGGCAGATGTGGGGGGACAAGGAAAGAATGAGGCAATATTGATTAGAAGGATAAGCAGTGGTGTCAGATTAATTGACCTTTGCTCATTCTGCATTGGTCGTCAAAAAGGAAACAACATGTTAGCATGTATAATGACATTACATGAATCAATGAGTTCTAATCTTCCCATCTCAAAAGGCTACACTAAAACCAGAAGGAATTCAGAGCCAGATGACAGAAATGATTCAGAAAACAGAAATGTGGGATTCAAAGGTTGGGAATAGTTAATTTAGATGGGGAAGCATGGTTTCAAGATGTGAAATGGTAAAGGAATATGTAATAATGACAGGCAAAGACAATGTCAAGTGGATGTCCCTAATTAGCTGTTCTACTTATGTAGGGCATAACAGACATAAATAAAAAAAACATTTGAAATGTAATTTTTCCTCAAGCACTGCATAGTTAATTTATGGAATGAGCTGTTATTCTCTGATGTCACTGTGACCAAGACTTCAGTCCTATTCAAACTGGAACTGCAGGTTAATGGGGATAATGCCATGTGTAATTGTGATTCTCTTCTTTTAAGGGTATGCACACCACTATGTATCCAGGCGTTGCCCAGCCACTAGCTCACGAAGGACAGGAAAATATTTTCCTCATGGACAGTTTAGCTCATAATTGTCCAGCACGGGGTTTCTTGCTGCTGTCTCTGAAGCACTTAATCCTAGCTACCCACTGTGAAAAATAGGACACCAGGTTAGATTGGTCTGATCTAGAGCAGCAATTGCTGTGACCTTTAATGAGAAACTCTATTAAATATCAGAATTGAGATTATAATGTATGCCTATAAAAAATTGGCAACATTTAGTTTTTAGTGTGCATTTGGTTCTCAGTTCTGGCTCACTGCATGACAAGAGCTGCAGCAGGACTGATATGAGCATTTCAGGGATGTCTTTCCTTCTCCCTCCCTCCTCTAGTACTAAGGAAGGAGGGAGAAGGGAGGAAAACAACACTGTTGAACTGATTTAGCTACAAATGGTACTGCTAACTTCAAGAACAATTAGAAACTGCACAATGAATAATTCAACATTTTGTCACTTCAGGGGCTTCCCATTCTGCCTTTACAATTCAAAACCCTTCCTTCCCTCTCCCTTCTCCTTAAGGAGAAATCCTAGCTGGAGAGACAATCTCCAGGGACTGCCTGCCCGCTTAACATGCAGGTGGCATTTCCCTGGGGTTTGCAGGAAGCCCCCAGCGGGATGCATGGTGGCTGTATGCATGTGGAACCTCTATGGTATACATGTCCTGGCCGTGCTCACACAACTGCAATACGTAAGAAGGGATTTCCTGTAAAAATATTTTTTTTTTCTTTCTTATTCCCTGTATTGTTTGAGGAATGGGATGTAATATGAAATTAAAGGGAAATTGCATTATCTGAGAATCCTGGAGTGCTAATAATTTACAGCAGGGTTTCTTTATCTTTATTTTTTTGGATTTTTTTTTTCTCCAGCAGAGAAAACTGTTACTCGGTAACAACAGGGTCTGATTAAAGACAGGAAAAGCGAGTAAGAGATGAGTGGGCAGACAGGCACATACTATAAGTACAACAATTTTCTAGCACTTAGTTTGTGTGAGGAGCTGAAGACCTCTTCTTGTCCTTCAACTGAAATTGCAGGCATTCAATGATGTTTATATGTACAAACAAACAAATAAACAAACAAAAAACCTTCTGTGCAAAAAACCCTTCTCTGCTCTTGCTGCCTCTGTCAATAGGAGCATTGCATTCCAGTGACAAAACATTAAGTGAAGAAAACCTGTACTGAAAGAAAAGCTTTAAAATAGGCTTCCAAGGACAACATATTGTTCCTGCTCAGAATAGAACTGTGCTTTTAGAAAGTCAGGGCTTGCAAGTCAGCATGTTTACAGTGCCAAGATTTATTTTTGCAGTGTTAGAATTTATATATACAACGCTAAATATTAAGTTATAAGGGAATAGTCAATATGGCCAGATGAGTCCTAATATTTTGGATTTTTTTTTTTCATTGTACAGGAACTCAGCACACTTTCTAGCAGATGTTTTAAGGAAGTATTTGGGCCAAATGGTGGTCCATAACAAAAATGGGTCCAAAATCATTGCACTTGCCTGCCACAACTGAAATATTAGTAAATCTGTATTCACTCTAACATTTTTCTGTCTAAGAAAGAAACATCCTTCCCATATAAGCCTCTTTCTCACATACTAATAAAATGCTCTGCCTTGCTGAATGCCCCTTCAGAGCTCAGGGGCCACTTCAGCCCCTTCAGAGCACAGGGATGCATATTCTAGGCTGATTGCAGATCAGGGCAGATATATTTTCTTAGCACCTGTTTCTGCAGACCTATCTTTCCAATGTGTCTCTTTAGCGCAGTACTCAGTCCAAATATAGCAAACAGTGGTTTGCTAAATTATGTCAGAGCCATGGTTTCGTCAGCTAAGGCTGGACTGCCATTGAAAGGAACAAACTTCTCCTCCTCCTTTGCTCCCAGATGAGAACTCCCAAATTCAGATCATGGACTTCATCCTATTAAAAGCCAAACCCACCAGAAAATAGTTGATTTTTTTTCAGAACAGTCCCTGATGTGTCTGATTGCTCGGTGGTATAGTGCTGTCACAGCGTGGGGGTGGGCAGGAGCACCACGAGGGTTGAAGTTGAACATGGATTTCAGATCAGCTTCCAACATCAGGCAGCTGTACTCTCAGTTGCTTCCTTTCATACTTCTCTCTTCCATGACTCCTCAGTGTTCCTAACAAACCAAGTAAAGGCACAGGATGATTGTTGTTTGAACTCTCCAGTGATGCTGAGCCTTAGTTTATCACTTGCTAACAATTGTGAATATCGAAATTTGAATATACCCCTGTGGCATTTCAGCACCGTGTTTGGTAGGATGTGATGCTACGTAAAATGGCTTTCAGGAGCTCTCACATATTTGAAAGGCTATTTGTAATGTGAAGCTGAATCAGCCAGACAGTAGAGAATAACATATGTCTTCAACATTTCTTTACTGACAATTTTGCTGATTTTTTCTATTGCAACACTTTTGCAGATAAGGCTATAAGAGTAGGTTGTTCCATGAACCACAGAACAGATGAAATTAGTCATTAGCTGTGACTACCCAAAGCTGTGCACATTTTTGTTTGCCAGTCAGTGTGCTTGGCTGACTGGCCAGTAGGTACATGTGTTGTGCTGCCAAAACAAGATGTATAACAGATGAATTCTGCCTGTCTTTCCCTTCCTGGCATTCTCCTTTAACCAGCCAACATTCTTCATGAAACTTGCAGGAATTTCATTATCTTTGTAACTTCAACTTCTCTTTCCAATTCACTGAAAATTAATCAATAATGCAAAATGTAGTAAGTGCGGTCTGACAAACAAATATGCAAGCAGTTCAACTGTATATGCCTTGGGAAACAAATGTCAAAATACATATTAAAAATAAAATATTGGGAGGATCCTTTCTTCTAACTGTAGTTTGATTCAATATTGCACGGAATTGAAGCATAATGTTTATATTAATCTTGACACACCTGAGCAGAAAGCAGTCCAGCTTTGAAAGGATGTCCAATATCTCTTGTTTCAGGGTCTTATCTCCATGTCTTTTTTGTCTGTACAATCCTATTGAGGTTCAGCCACTCTCCTGTATATCTTCACTTGCTGGGTCTTTCACTGCAGATCACATAACTTTAGGCAATGATAATATTGTTATGTTAATATTGTTATAATATGCTATTAATCAGCATTATATAAATATTTCATAAGTTAATTGCCTGAACTTGTAAGTGCCATAAAAATCTTATAAGAGGAACTCCACATGAATAAAGACAATGCAGTCCGTTTTCCTGCTCTGAAAGACTTTTACCCTCAGAAGCTTGTCCATTGCTTCCCATTATGTCAGTTGGCCTGATAAAAGATACTTCTTCCTACAAAGCCTATCCTTCTCACATGTCTACAACTATTTTGGCTGCAACACTGCTGTCTGATGACTGACAGTGCAGTCAGCTCCTGAGCTATGCTGCCTTGTGTGGGGAAAGAAGTTAGCTGGTTTCATGACTTCTAAGGCTGGATACAGCTTAGGATAATGTTTGGACCACTTTAAATTATTCTAAAGATGGAAATTTCACCAGAAAGCAGGTATTAAACTTTCACCACTAGCCTTAACATCTCCTCCCTCACTTTTCTCCCAAATGTATTCTTCCCCATGTATGTATTTTCAAATGAGCAGCTTCATTCTCTTTCATCTCACCCTTTGGATAGGTTGCTCACATGGAACTGCTAAGCTCTCTTGTATTTCTGGTTGTCACCTAGCATGTCAATCTTTAAATCATCTTTAAAATTTATTAGTGTCTTCTCATTGTCTCCCTTCATTCTCATCTGTATTTATATATATATATCTGTTCTCTTGACAGATCATCTTTTTTTCTCATGTTTGCATAGTGCACATTACAATAGGCCTGGGGATCTGTCCATGATAGGGACTCCTGTATATTAGTACAACATAGTGACAGTGGACACAGAAGGGTAGCATAAACCTTGTACCCTAGTGGTGTTAAAGAATAAAAATAGAAATGGAAAATTCTTATCATTTTTTTGTGTGTGTGTGTGTATATCGTAGAATCAATCATAGAATATCTTTAGTTAGAGGTGACCCATGAGGATCATCGAGTCCAACTCCCAACTATATATATATATACACACATGTATGTGTGTGTGTGAGAGAGAGACAAAATTATATTTAATATCTTTCCCCTTTCCTTGAATTTGGTTATGGTGATTCTGATTTTTAATTCCAAAGCCATGTGAACTGGGTCAGTATCACTGACAGATGGCTGAGGGAAAGACATGGAGATCTCCACAGTAAAAATCATTTAGATGGAGTGGCTGAACCAAGCATGTGCTTCATGAAGTTGGGGAGAAGGTAACAGAATGTTATGACTAACACATTTCAACAATCCATTTTTAGAAATGCCAATTGCTCTGAGTTATGCAGAAAACAACAGCCCCTCACAGTGCCAAGACCCTAATCCTGAGTTTGAAAGATGGCCATGGCTAGCAGCTGCCAGCGTGTAGTAGGTGTGATGCCAGACACCTCAGAACTGTTTCTCATGCTATATGTGGCTGGGGGGAACCACCACTGCAGGTTATACTCCACGTGCGCAGGGTCCAGACCACACATGAAATGTAGACCGAAGTCTTACATTGCATGTTATCTGGAATCCCTTTAATACAGACCTGGAGTCCAGTGTCTCAGCACATTCAGATTCTTTAAATTGCCCTGTCTCTCCATAGTTAAGTTTGTCCATTTTTGGATTCTGCTTGTCAACATAAACAAAACAGTCCCCACTGTCCTAGTCACATTAGCACTACAATTTGTAGGTTAATCCTGTGAGTAATATATTTTTTTGAATTAATTTGGACAAGAGATCATTAGATTCGGTTGTCCAGTGTTGCAATACTCTTACAGAGGGAAAAACAATTGAAAGGAGTAAATCATAATTTCTTATGTTCTTATTCTTTTTGACTGGTGTCCCATATGCTAAGTTTTGGTTTTACAAACTCTTACCAAGATGCCTAATGCCCTATACTACTATCCAATAATTTGAGGATAACTGGAAGAATGTCATGGTGACATTCACCATGACAAATTCCATGGTCAAGGCTGGTCACTAACATCTGTGACAGAGGAACTTTCCGCACTAATCCTGTTGGTCAATATACTGGAAGATACAAACTATCTGGTTGAACATAAATAATTCTGTGCCTCTAAACCTCTCCTATATGAAGACTCATGTACTCAAATATCCACCAAAACCTGGGCAGCAATCCAGACTGCCTTCTCCCACTCCACTCCTGAGTGACATGGAAGGGTTTCACAGAGATCCACACTTCACTGTCTGTTTAGGAACTAGAGGCTCTTGAATAAATTTGGTAGGTGCCAGTTTCAAAACGAAACAAAAGAAAATAGCTTTACTTAAAATAAGTATTAGATCTATTGAACTTCTTGCCAAAGGATGTTGTGGATGAAAACATGCTTTTTCTTTCAGGGAAAATTGTACAAAAAGAAGAACTATCCTTTGGAGATTACTAAATATACTAAGCATATCAAGTTTGACAGATCCTCATGTGCAGAAAGTTGACGGATATGGAAAAAAAACTGGGGAAAATGCTGTTATTTCCCTATTCTTGTGCTTGGCTCCCTGTTCTTGCCCTCTTCTTCCATTTTCCTGGCATAGGCTTATGAGTGTTCTTGAGAACAGGTTAGTGGGTTAGCTGAACTCTTGGTCTGAAGCAGTTCATCTGTTCTTGCCTTCTTTAACTGCTTAACCCTGTAAGCACCTGAGTTCTGTAGGTGCCTTCTAGTCTTCTAGTGGAAGTTCATTAAGTGTACATATTTTTCCCCAATGCAAGTTCAGAATTAGATGAGCCTCCAGCTCCTTCAAGAAATCTGTTCTGCTTCAAGATTTCTAAATAGCCAGCTAATCAACACTTCTCATAGTGAGTAAGAACATTTTCTCAGGCAATAGATGACCTACTGCCCAAGCGACTTGGTGCCACTTTGACATTCTTGAGTGCTATCACATACTCAGTCTCCTAATATATGCCCAAAGAAGTAGCTTCCCCTTTGTGAACGGAAAAGCTTGTTCAGATGCCAAAAATATTTCTGCCTAGATTGTAAAAAATCCCCGCTTCCCACCCCTCACTATGAGGTGGCACTGTCCTGGGTTGTTCAGGCTTTTCTCCTTGAGGCACTCTGCATGTATCACAGAAACCTGAGGATTTCTGCTCCATTTTCCTCCAATTTTACAAGCAAGCCCACCCTGAGATGCTGTACCATGACTACCAACCTTGCAGCATTGGAAGATTAACTGAGAAGCCCCACAGAGCCTCCTAACATCATCTAATTGACTGAGGGGGTGCTCCTAAAGAGTAGTATAAGGAACTCCCTCATCACCAGACTCTCATGATTGGGTGTTTACTTTTGAAAAGGGTTCTTCACGCTGCTTTTTTTGGGAGGGGAAGAGGGAGGGTAAAGGAGAATGAAGTCTCGACTGCACTTTTCACTGCTTTCAGAAGGAAAACCTCAGCAGTATTCATGCAGGCTGTTCTTGTTTGGTCACTTGTCTGGATTGTTTGCCTCTGCTTGGAAGAATTAAGCATTTTCAGAAAAGTAATCTTACCACATGAGATGGCAATTAGACATTTCGTTATCCTATCACCCCTGTGCTGAAATTACTGTGCCCAGTTAGCAATAACTCTGCTTCTAAGAACAGAGTGAGCAGCAGCACAGCATGAATTATTTAACTCGATGTTGCACTTCCTGTTTTCAAGTCACTGGAATAATACAGGCACTGCAGACAGTAATTATCCCCAGCATAGAGAAGAAGCAGTTAATGGAACCTGCCTTTTAAATCAATATTATTAATTCAAGGAAAGAAACAGCATGTACTATCTGACGCCTATGGAGTTTTGATCTGGGCTTGATGTCACGCTGAAGTAAGTGGTTGCCATGGAGATGTGAGCGTATGTCTGCGTATCCCTCCCTGTAAGCGAGCTGCGAGGAGTGTTTCTGGAGAGGAAGTGCCCATCTGTAGTCAATCGCTATTGTTCTTGAGGAGCCACATGCCGGCCTCACTGCAGCCCGCCGAACTGCGTCACGACACAGCAGTATCAGCCCCTCTGAATAAGGACTCCCTGTTGAACCAGATTTATCCACCCTGCCATTTTCACTGTCATTTTATTATCTGCTTGTATTTTCTGGCTGCGCTAATGCAGTCTCTTAGCACTGTTATCATAGAATCCCTATGGCTTGATATCTCACAAAGCTGGACAGATCTCCTTGTGTTTGCTTGCTTTCTTCGTCGCCCTCTCCATTTCTTCAAGGGAAAGCACCCGTACTATGCTAGTCTGTTTGCTTATTTTCTTTCCTCTTAGACACAGACCTTGAAAACCTGAATGTGCTTTGTCTCCCTGTATAAATTCATAGCAACCGAAAAACACTTGTAATAGATCCTTGTATTAAATCATCATTATTAATTGCCAGCATATGTTTCTAGAACAAAGACTGGCAGTTTGGCACAATCCACCATGATTATTGAATATATCTGTTTATTAACCAATTAAGTAATGGGCTAGTATGCCAGTGGCATATGAAACCAGGGCATTATTACTAAGTGGAAGATGTCAGACAAAATTACTTCTTCTACCTGAAGACAATGCCATAAGACATCTTCCTGAACACCAGGTGGAGTTTGGGGGGGGCTTATTTTCTTTTTCTCCTTAAATACAATATTCAAAGTAATGTCAGATAAATTTCTTCCAGAGATTCTGGGAAGTTACCATCTTGAATACCATGCATAGAAAGAATCAGCTATGATGGGAGCAGAAGATTTATTTAACTATTTTTCCCTTTATTTTTCTTCCCTTTCTTTTCCCCTCATTTCTGTCTTCTCTATCTCTATTTTGTGTATCTGTTACGTCAAGTAAAGGTGCATTTGAGCTACCTAGGCTTCTCATTGAAAGAGATGCGAGAAATTTTCAGAACAGCCAATACATGTGCCTTCCTCTGCTATCATTCTCAGAAATGACTGAACCATTTTTTGCAGAAACATCAAAATGAATCAGCTTTGAGCAGACACCTGGCATGCGAAACTGCAGGAAAAACAATTAAAGTCTAGTAAATTCCAATAACGGTAAACATTTTGATTGTGAGGAACGTGCCTGCCAGGGATTCTGAGTCCTTAGCCACTGAATATTGTCTGCATTCACTGCTACCAGTGGTAGGTTGATTACAGCTTGAGTACCCCCAGCCTGGGTACAGGTGTAACATTCACACCTCAGCTTGCAGTGTGTGCTAACTTTCCTAATTACATGATGAATGCAATTTCATATTTGCAATCTGCCCTACTACTAGAAAGAATACAAACATTTATTTAGTCCTAGATTGCGTGACACAAGCAAGGTGGCTGAGACAGTGGGATCACCACTGCAGGGATGCACAGGAAAAGAACAACAACTTCCCCCACTACCACCCCCCTCAACATGTTTTATTTATATCTTTTCCATTCCAGCTGGCATGCACACTGGCAGCTCTGGGATCTCTGACCCCAAACTAAACTGCCTCAGGGCTGAGCAGGAGGCTTGGCAGGTACTTGGTGAAGCTGAACTGCTCTGCAAATGTTCTAATTTTACTGAATCTATGAATTTTAAGAGAAGTATCAAAGGGATGTTTATGAACAGCTTTATCAGTTCTATGAGTGGCATGCTCTTACGACTAGATTTCCAAAAGAATTGCCATATCATGTGATTTTACTTTGTAGTTGGGTGCTTTGCTGTGTTGTGAGGGTTGTCTGATGATTTTTGAGCTTTTGAAGCAACCAGTTTGGATGAAGAGGCCAACGCCACCTACACAAATAAAGCTAATCTGCAAATAGAAAAGCAGTACATCTAAGCCAAGCAAGGAAACATAAACTTTCACTTCTGGAAGTGAGCGGCAAGTTGGATTCCTAGTCATGGAAAAAAAAGTATTACTATCTAGGTGAAAACCTCCAGTGCTTGGAAATCATGCAAGTTTTAACAGGGAAACAAACACTGGTTGGAGAGATGGGTGAACATAAACATATTTATATTTTTAAATGTATTTAAACTATCCATCAGAAATGCACTGAAATTGGCATATCCCACAGAACACATAAATGTCAGTGAATTTTCATTTTGACAAGGCTTCCCATTAGAAAACATCTAGGCAGGTTTATTTTCTTCTGTACAAGGGCCTGAATTTTTCACTTGGTTGACTGAAAATCCTGCCACATCAACTATAGGAGACGTTGGACTTTGTGGTCTTTTAATAATTGCTCAGATGAGCTACCAGACATCTGAGATTTCTGGGGTTTTTTGGATCTCCAGCTTTAATGCAACCTGCCAAGGGGTGAAGACAGCTCTGGGTGGGCAATCCGTAAATTATTTTGGTAACCAATGTGGCATTTTTGGTGAAGCAGGACATAGGCAGGTAAAAGGTATATGCGATTCTGGACAAGGATATCTCATCTTCTAAATCAGAATAATTCTGACAGGGTACTTGCCACTCTTGAACTATATTCACTGATTTAAATTATAAATGTTGCTGGGGCAATGCTCACCTCTTCTACAGTAGGTGACTACTTTCAGATACAGGAAACTGTTTTGTCTCTCCAGCCTGAAAGATTTGGTTTTATTGCTCTCCCATTCTACAAAACTACCACCAGGAAAGAAATACAACTGCTGAATACAATTGCCATTTTTCATGTTTAATCTGGTCCATTATGCAGCAGGGAACTAAGATATTTCAGGACCTGAAGGAGTCCGTCTGTAGGCTAACAAACAATTACGTTGGTGTTGGTCACCAATTATGAGACACTGAGGTGTGAAGCTGCTTTTTGTTTGCTTTTTTAGAAATCTGACATCAGATTTTTTAGTGCAATGCAAAACATTTGAGCACCTTTGTGATCCTATGTCCTATGAGTCCTAGGACTGCTGATTCTAGAGAGGCTCTCTAATAAGAAAGCTCCCTACCTTTGTAGTAAAACTTTTGTATTGCAATATTCCTAAAATAAAATATTGTGGAATTTCAATTAAAGTAAATACTTGAGTTTTAGGAACATTGGTAATTTGTTTATTCATTTTATTTTTAGGAAGTCAACATTTTTGCAAATGTGGCCCGCTTTTAACTCTTATATTATAAAGGTAGCAGAGTCTTGAAGCTTTGTTCTAACCTTAAAATGAGTGAAGAATATAAATATGCAAATTTTTTTGTTTATTCTATTTTTTTCAGTTCATTCAGGTTCTTTGGCATCTTTTCATTGCACGCAAAAGGACATGTTCAACCTCTGTCAGCAGCCATGGCCTATTTTATGTTCTGAAAAATCTTGCCAGAATGGCCCCCTCAAGCAACAAATGGCCCAATTTATTTATGACAGTGCCAAAGAAACTATTTCCAGGATGTTCATAGGTCAAGAGCTCCACTGAAATAGAGAATGCCTTGAGGACCTATTGCATTGTTTATTATTTCCCGTGTATGTTGCAGTCATGCCCTGAGGCTACAATGAAGGAAGTCGAGGGAGACTGAAAGAATGATGATCTTGCTTGCAGTTTGAGACTATCCTTATAACTTTGTCACTCTATGTCCTGACACCCCTTTCCTCTAGGATGTTAGTTTACCCTTCAAACAATTTTCTCTTTAAAAATCTTCTTCCATTATCCTTCTATTTCCATCTTTGTCTAGCTGCTGTCTTAAGACCACTAGTTACTTCAGTAAAAGGATGCTTAAAATGGATGTTTCATGATTTCTCTTTTTAGATTCCTTCTTTACACACACAAAAAATTGTGTATGATATGAATGAAGTATCTCAAGAACTTACTTCTTAGTCTTTTTAAAAAGTTTTGAAGTTCAGCTTTCGCAGGTAGTCTTTGGGAAGGGGGGTGCTACTCTGTGTACAGAGCTGCAAGTCAGCTAGGGAACTAGAGAAGTGTTCAAGAGTCCTTCCCAGTCCTCCCAAACTTTCATTCTGATTAGACGTTTCCTTCAGTCACGTAATGAAATCACTCTGGCTGACTGAGACCTACCTATCTTCATTGAGACACTTTACAGGGATAGTGGAGAAGTCGTGAGCAAAGCACTCAATGTGAGAGTATCAGGAAGGAACTAGGGGTAGTGAATTTGTCTCGTTGTTTGTAGGAAACATAATTTTCCCCTTTTTTCAAACAGATTCATAGAAATCACAGTACATTTACTGTAGCTATTCAGCTTGTGAATAAAACTCAATTTATAAATAGTCAATACTTGCCAATGTTTGTGAGATATGATGGTTCCTCTTCTTGCTTAGCTAGTCCAAACTTTTAAAATACAATTTTATCTAACAATGAATACAGGATGGATTTGCCATGCTTCTTCTTATTGATGAACATGTCGCAAAGAATAACATAACAAAAATATTTTTGTAGATTGTATAGTGGAACAAAACATATGTGAAATTGTTCAGGCCTCTAAAATTCACATTACAGTTTCCTCCTCTTGAGGAGGAAAGATGGGTCTGAAGGGAGAGTGGGATGAAGGGGAAAAATTGAAGTAATTTTATGGAGTTAAGAGAGTGACTGGGCAATAAGAATTAATCTATATTTGTTCTGGTTTGGGGATAAGTTTTGCAGGGGTTAATTAACTTCATGCTCTGTTCATTTCTTCTTTGTGCACTCTGTGGAAATGACTGTTATCCTTTAATTTATTTTTTCCTAGTGTAAAATGTTGTAATATCATCTTTTTCTGTCCACTAGGTCAGACAGGGTTCCAATTACCCATTATAGCAGGAATTTGTATTTCTGGAGTTTGATTCTCTTGAAGTCTTTTTATGCTTACACTCTCAGTCAGGATAAGCAGGATGAAGAATGAGACCACAGAGCACTGAGATCAGCAGTGTTTTCAACATCTGCATGCAATAATGTGATTTGACTGACTTGTATGGACCTGAGCCCAAAAACCACAGAAAGGATTTATTTAGGCTGTATTGGCTGACATGTGGAAGATGTTACTACTATAAAAGTTATGCCGATTACAATATGCAATCATTTTCATAAAAGCAGACAGGCTTGTCTCAGTTTTGTTCCTTAGCTTATGTTCCTCTAGCCAGTTTGCATCCTACTGTTTGTAAAGCAGCTTGTACATCTTTAATAATTATATAAAGTTGGTTCAGAAAAATAGCCAAAATTCTATTCATCTGTACTGCATGGAGGTTTGGTTCACGAGTCTCTGAAGAGAGAGACAGAAAAGAATACAAAATGTACTTTATCTTCAGTACAATTCAGGTTACTACACAGAACCTCCTACTCACCACACTTCAGTGAGTCACGCATGCTAAGCATAATGATTCCTCTTTTTTTAATGTGCTCTGATACTAATTTTCTCATTTACAATTATAAATGTTACATTCATTTTAAAAAGTTGACAAAATCAGATTGCCAAAAATATATAATAATGTAACTGAATAATTTTAACTCATTCTCAAATCCATTTTTTTGATTGCTGTACATTATTGTAGTTATTTTGCATTAACCTCGTACAATAAGTGCCCTGATAAAATATTAGGAAAGATGCTATTAACCATATTTGTCAAAGCTCTTTCTGTGTGATTAGGTTTTGTATTACTAAATTTGAATAAAACATTGAGCATAGAACAGTTGAATTACAATGCAACTTTTACTAAAATGTTGGCTGAAAAAGACTCCTCTTCACTTATACTTTATTATCTCTTTTTCCCAGATTTGGAGTTACATAATGGATTTTTTTCTGGCCTTTTTGATGTACTGTTCTTTCTTAATATTTGAGGAAAATGAGATTATGAGTCCATTTGGATCCAAAGATAGATTTCCGTGTATAAATGAATCCAGAAAGCTATATAACATACCCCACCTTCAATAATTTGCAGTGATGTACGGAGGTTTAGCTCTACAGGTCAAAAAAAAAAAAAACCCTATCAGCCAGAAGGAGTTGTTAGGTGATTTTTATGATCTGGATAAATGTCCCCTTACAAAATAAGGTAAGGGATTAAGAAAGGCATTAGCATGCAAGCAGAAGGCAAAGTATTTTCTGTCTTACTCAAAGGAGGATAAAATCCTGTCTGAGTAAACAGAAGTTTTGGCCCGTCATGTCTGATCAGTCTTCCTAAATACTATAGAACTGTCATTCAAAATATGACAATAGTTCCATAATAGAATGCAACAGCTTTGCAACCATGAAGATATGACATTATTTCACAGCTCAAGTTATTTTTCAAAGAGCCCATGGGTCTGGCTATCACATGAAATGAAGCGGCGTTCAAAAGTGCCCAGGGTTCCTGTAAAAAACCAGTAGCAATGAAGCCTGTTAGAGTTTTTCTGTACCCATATTGTGAAGCCTCACAGGGAAACAGCCATCCTGAGATGTTTAAAGTTATATTGCAAGCAAAGTTTAGATACAGACTTGGCTAAAATTAATGAGAAAGTTTATTTACATGGCCTTTTGCAGAGAAGACCTGAACTTGCTCTGCCTAAGCCCCAGTTCAGGATGATACAAACAAGTTCTGGTCCAAAGGGTCTGTACTCAATCTGCTGTGATAAGCCCTGTTGGATGTATGGTGCCTTTTGGCTCAGAGTTTATATACCTCCTGTCATGATGAAATGCAAGCAGAGCAAGCGCAGGTCTAGGCAACAGACTGAAGATTTACAGTGCATTATGTAAGGCCAAGGCTCGAATACACAATAGTCCCTTGACCTGGAGGTAAGAGTCTGGGAGATAAGGGGTTTCCCTTACTCACACAAATATGGGAGACAAATAATACAAGGCAAATGAGAAAAAAACAAAATACTATGATACTTCTTAAGGAGCACTTTGTAATATCTTAACCTTTTTTTTGAGAGACAATTTGCACTTAGAAAAGACTCTCTGGATGGGCATACATAACTCATAAATCTAGCACCATGTATTCTTGTGCCTTTTCTGACAGTCTGTATGTTAATAACATCCAATGTGTACTACTGCTTGTGTTCCCTAACAAATCTGTAGTCTTCCTTCTGTTTCTGGTCAGTAAATTATTTGTACTGGGGTGCTTAGATGCCTCTTCAACACAGGCCAAGTCAATATCAGTGACAATTCATTGTGAAATAATGCTAAAACTCTTGGACATGCTCACCACCTTTGTGCACCTGAAAATTGTTTCTTTTACTCTCAACATGTTGTGTTATTAACCACTGTACTCAGTAGAGAATCAGTTTTAGAAATCTGTTTCACCATTCAAGAAGGATGAATAGACCCACAGAAGTACCTATGCCTTTCTGTTGTCTGGAGAGGAAATTTAACAGCTAGCTTAGATTAGAAGTTGAAGGCAGGCTTCAGCTGGCTAAACATCTGTATCTAGTGTAATTACTTGCCTTGAGTATTCCAGATGTCTGCAAAGCTGGCAAATACGACTGGTGGCCTAAAGACAGTCCACACATTTCTGGAGTAGGAGCTACAGCATAGTTGGAAATTGCTTAGGCAACTCAAACAGCATTAGACATTCATGTTGAGACAGACCAGGACACTAAATTTACATGTGTACAGGAAGGTGATTGCATGTGAGCCAGATGTTTAAGCCTCTACTATAATCAATGAGGGTGTAACTCAGTTGCCTAACGTACATGTCATCTGAGATGCCCCAGGGTACCCAGCATGGTCTCCTACTGCTATAACAAAAGGGTGGTTGTCTCCTATAGGCTCCATCCCATACCTGACAGCCTTCAGCTGACATCTTGGATACCTGGGGAATCTCAAATGATGCTAAACATCAAAGGTTATGCAATAGAGTTGAATGTCACATCTAGCCGATATAGCTAGCAGAAGTGAGAAAGTTATTCAGCTCACTGAAAAATAGTCACCCACTTTTGACCATCTCAGTAGCTCTCTGTACTGCACTGACTCAGTTGGCTAGATTAGCAAAGTCTATAGCAGGAGTTTAGACACTGAACTTATACCTAGTTGCATGTCTGGATCTGGAGCTGAAATCCATCCCTAGCTGACAGAGGCCTGAAGTTAGGTGAGATGAATCCCATGCCCAGCGTTCAGTACAAGAATACACGAGAGGCGATTCTCCTACCCTCACATTAGCACTGTCATCCTCAGTTTGGAGAGGCTTGCCAGGCTGTTAGCAACAAGCTGTTTATTTAAAATGTCAATTATGTAACTTATGACTATTTAAATGTTTTCTTCTTTATATTACAGTAAATTAACATAGTTTAAAATTACTCTCATTTCCCACTTTATTCACTCTGAAGTTACCAGAGTTCTGATTTTTGTTAGGACACCAGTGAATACAATAATTTAAGCAGTCTGAAATTTCAGCAGCCACCTTCTCCTCCGTGTGCAGTTCTCTGGTTATTTTGTGGGTCAAATGTGATGTTTGGCAAAAGCAGATTACTTGAAATAATGCTATTAGCTATGCAGCTTTGGAATGAATTTTTTCTGCAAGGCTCTCCATGTGAAAGAGCCTGGGCATCCCTTAAGCACATTGTTTCGTAGTTGAAAACCTAGCAGCCTAGATGACACCCCTCCTCTCCCCAAATCTGTCAGGTATTGAACTTTCCATTGGATCATTTCCAAGGAGTAAAATCTCATGAAGTATAGCACTAGCATGAATCAATGGTGCAATTCAGTTCATCTAAACACTAGTTAGTTGATAAAACCATACTCAGAAAACAATTTTCATTAGAGCTGCTGGCATAGGGATTGTCATCCCTATCAGCCTAGATGTAAATTCAATGAGTTAATTCATAATTTTATAGGCATCAGTGGAGAGAATATACGCTCTCGCAACATGGGAATTTTGGTTATAGTAATGATAGACTAAAACGTGCAGTAGTGCAGTCAAACAATCAAGCAAATCAATTTAAGACTAAAACTCCTTATGCTTAGTCATGTTAATGTTCTTGCTTAGAAGTACATCTTTGAAAGCCACTTCTAATTTGAGCAGGCTGTTGAAGTTCGACATACATGCACACACACACAGAGTGAAGGTAAAAACTACAGGACACATTTAGCTACACAGGGGCACAGAATGAAACAAAGACTTGACCTTTTAAATTCATATGTCTGTTTAAATGATTTGGATCTTGCCTTCCAGAAGTGTGTGTGTTTGCCTTCTCTGAAGAAAGGATGGGTAAAATGCAAGCAGCTTTCTTAGTTCCTTGCTCTACACAACTGAGGTAGGATTGATGTATGTGATTGGCAGCAGCAAATGAGTCCCAAAAGCAAAGGGGAAGTGGATTAAATTGTGGCTTCTTAATTTCTTTCCTAAGGCACTGATGGGCAAATGCAGCCATATGATACTCCTTGCTGTACTGCACTGACAAAAAATAACTCCTAAAACATAACAGATTTATTTTTACAAACAGATTTCCATCTGTATTTTGGCTTTTCCTAAGCACATTGGTCTGTAAGTTTGCCCACGGCAGAATCAGCTGTGGTATGTGCAACAGTATTTGGTAAGGAGGCGGTTTTTGATGGCCTATACAAAGGCATTTCATATATGTATAAAATACTGATATAGGAATATGTTTTGTAACAATGTTAAACCTGTTAGAAGGCTTGAATGAAACCAGAATATCAAAGGCAGTAGAAGACCTGTGTTTTTTATGGATGTAAACTGTGCTAGAATTATCTCTGGATACAAACATCTTTCAAAAAATTTCCTGTCACTCGTACACACAGACATAAATTGCATTCTCCTATTATAACAGCTGTGAAGAAAAGTTCTTTTATGTTTCATTCTGAAATTTCTTAATCAGTTTGCTCTCTTAGAGCTACCTGTGACAGCTTACCTTGCTTGCACCAGTTATGTTTTGCTTCTGCTATAGGCTTTGGAAAACCATAAGGAACCTTTAAACTTTTAGACAAAACAGGCAAAGAGCTGGTAGAATAAAACCCATCTGTGCAAAAGAACACACTGACCCCTAATATATAACTATAAAAATGATTTAAATTTTATCTTCAAATTGCATATTGAGAAAGGATGACCTGGTGAGGTGGAAGGAAAGAGAAAAGGCAGTCTGAAGGGTCTTGTTCAGCAAAAGTCATAGGTAACTGCAGCATTGTGTGTCTCTGTGTAGCAGATACCTTGGCCAAAGGTTGCTTACACTGAGAATCTGGGCTTCACAAACTATTTCTGTGCTCTGTAGTATATTAGCTTGTACTAATAGTATTTGAGATCTAGTGTAGATAGCCTAAGTGACATGCCCCAAAAAAATCTATTTTCAAATAACTAAGGTAACCCATTTCTTAATAACCACAGAGCATCATTTAGACTAATTTTATTAATTTCTGAAATTATTTTGGTATTCCAAGGTTGCTTTGTATTTGGAAAAACACTGAACACTACACAGGCAAAAAAGGATTAATGATGTTTTGTATACTAATGCAACAGAATCTGAAATTTTACTCTCTTTCTTGCCCATAGAGTACAAATCTGCCAGTTGTTAAGGGTAGTTATTATGGTGCTCAAAAACAAGAAGTGAAGGAAAAATAAGAAGATTTAATTTTGGAAAGCTGAGATAACAGTGGAACCATTTTTACTGAAAGGTGAAGGAGGAATATGAGTTAAAGGCCAAGGAAAGAAAGAAGTTTTAACTAACAGACAGAAAATAATCAGTGAAATTGCATTTATTTAAAGCTCGTAAAACTCAATTTCCTCAAGAACCAAGCAGAAGACAAATGTTTATATGGTTGTTTTTTTGCAGCATATGAGTGCATATGAGTGATAGATCGTATTTCTACTACAATATTTGCCTTTCCATGTGTTACCATTCCTGACCTGATTCAATACAGAAGAGAGTAGTGAGGAAGAAAGAAAGAATAAACAAAAAAGGTTTTTCCTGACTAACAGGATGAACAAAACTTGTTTTTCAGTGGTTCTTGTCTCTCCTGGGTTCTCTCTTGTCCACTAAAGGGTCAGTATTCAAAAAATCTTCTTCAGACACTTATAAGGCACTATTGTCACTTATTGGATGCTACTCTGCTGGTCCTTCTGCTTTCTTTGAATTTTCAAGGTCTTAGTATGCTCTCTATCATTCTGTGGAATTTATTTGTAACAGGATATCAGATTCAAAAACTATTTGGTGCTATGACAGAAGGGAGCATATGTGCAGATGGAGATACGTAACATAGCACACATGCACATAGAAACAGAAACTGTGATTTCATAAGACCCGCTTGCAAATGAAAGGTGAAAAGATAAGGTAAAGGGTGAAAATATTTTTTAAAAAGCTGCGTATGATGTATGCCATGATATATATAACATAAAGGAAGGAAATGATAGAAGAAGAAAAAGAGAATAAGTCAGAAATTTGGAGAAAGGAGGGACAAAAAGCCAAGAAACTGTCAATTGCCAAAGATTTAGAATCAAAAGGGATTCCAGAACCAAAGATATTTGTGCTGGCTGACACAGAGTTTGCACTCACACAGGTACCTTGAGAAGCCATCCTCAAATATACTAGAAAATACTAAAAAAATCAGGTATTAAATCTTTTGAGGCCAATTCCTTTTCTCTTTGAACAACTCTGCTCAAAAATGAATGGCACGTTGGAAAAACACCTTGATAATTTTTATGTCCTTCCTAAATTTCATTTCATTTGAGTTACAGCTAATCTCTACAAGCCAATCTAGGATGTGGATCTGTGCTGGTACAATTCTTGGATGGCTGTTAACGCTTTTCTTCGACTTTGTATCTTCAACAGCACCCTTAGGACTGAGCAACGTCGTAATAATATGCATTGAGAGCATTGCCTATGAATGCAGGTGTCTGCTATAATCACAGAGACAAAAACTCTGTGGCAATCACAGCCTCTGCCAATTTTTGTGCACGGACTGAGCCAAAGGTTTTGGCAGAGACTTGGTGCATTGCCTCTTCATTACTCTTCTAAGCATACAAGTCTGCATATCGGTTTTAAAGAATTAAAAAATGGGTTTAGAAAACAGTAAAAACAATGAAATAGTGCGTCACCTTTTTCAGTGACCAGTATTTCTGTATAATTTTTTTCTTTCAGCTGCCAGTTTATATTTATTTTATTATAAAGTTCTGTAAAGGAGATTACAAAGACTCGTCATGCCCTGAATGGTGCATATGGCTGCAGAGACACAGAGCAGTCATAAAACCAACTCAATAATCTAAAGTCAGTGCATTTATGTCCTTTAAGGGAAACAAAGCATTACTCACTGCCCACTGACGACAGTGCACGATTTCTTGTGGTCCCTTACTTCGTGTGACATCCAGAGATGAACATGAAAGTTTTTCACCAAATTGATTTCTACATAAATGCAAACTTTCTCTTTCCCTCCTAATCTCCTAGTCCTGTTGAAGTGCTGTTGGACATTCAGTGCTTTCAGGAATTGCTTGTCCGTATGCCTAATTCAGGCTCCTGTTTTGGGAAAACTTAACAAAAGAATGTTTTATTGGTATGAGCTCTAGCCTGGATTTGCTAGAAGCATACTTGCTGCAGTGCTCACATCTTTCCAATACGTGAGCTAGCTGTTAACATGAAGGAGGGAGATGAATTACTTATCACAGAAGAAATGAGCACAAGTGGGCACCAGAAATGCCGGCTGCTATATTTAGCTTATAATACTAATATTGGAGAATCATAGTCATGCCCTCTTCCTTAATGGCAGCCCTGTGAGATTCTATCTAGATTTTATGATCTTATATGGAAAGTAATTCAGCTATTTGGGGAACTATGTTGTGTGCTGTGTACAAACAGAGAGGCTACTTACGTCTGTTCTCTGTGTTATCAGTACCATTAAAAAGTCACATCAGTTGGGAGGATGTTCTGCTTTATAGTTTCTGCTTTTATTGTTTCTAAGGAAACCACTTTACTTATCCACACTCACCATGCCTGCCACATCCTCAATTTACACACAGTCAGGGCAAGGAAAAGCAGTACATCAGAAAATCTGTTCTTAATAGTACTGTAAATGTATCGATATTACTCATCTTTATGCTTTTTAAGTTAGAATCTCTGATTTAGCAAACGTCCTGTGTTTATGTAGGTTTCCACAAGAGTGAGCTGGCATGGAGGTACTGTGCCACAGTTTTGGTCAGCACTCTGTGGGGAATGTAACTGTTACCGAAGGCCAGAAGGACTAAAAGGACTGTGTTTTGTTTAGATAGATGATGAATAGAGGGGAAACTTATAAAAAAGTCCAAGGCTAAAATGTTCTTTAATAACACTTGTGTTCTCTCCTTCCTTCTTAGTTTCATAGAAAAGACTCCTGTGTTTATGGAATTTGAGGGGAAATGTGTTTTTTTTAGAGTAGAAATTCATACCGATGATAAGGCCAAGAGAATTATCATTTTCACCTGAATCTACTCCTTCTCCATGATTTATCAGGTGTTTTGAGGGACTACTTTTCAAAATGACAGCTTTTGTCACACACTGCTATTTTTAGACCTTTCAAAAGTTTTTTAAGCTTAACACATTTTAGGCACATCAGGAGCTGGATGTGCCCATTATGTGAATGAGGTAGGGCTTCATAATCACACAGAAACTACCATGGACATTTTTAGAAGTGTACAGCACTTTGGATGACATTGTTGGTAGTAAAAAAGGGGAGCTGGAGCTCTCCTAGCCCTCTTGGCCTCCATGTTGCGCTTCATTTTAGCAGCCAAAGTTAAATAAAGGCTGAGCACCCACTGTTTTGCTGAAGAGAAGAGGATTTACTGACCAGTGATTCTGTCTTTAGCAGTCCTGAGAGGTATTACTGGAGAGAGATGGTAACACATCCTTTCGCAATGGGACATTAACTATGTCAGTAAAAACTTCTGGATTTCTGATCTGTTGGGCAGAGATAATTCGTTCTGAAAATGTGGTAGATTTTCTGTGAATATGTTTAGCCAAAGCAGTGGCTGACCAAACATTTCAAGGATTCCCTCCAGATGGAAGATGTACCACTATATTTATTCATAGAAGATTTAGTTTCAACACAACCTGTGCAGGAAAAGAATGTAGAACCAACCAGAGGTTTTCTGATGAACCAATTTTCTCATGGAAGTTCAACTTATTTAAAATTAACTCTTGAAAATATTTTTATTCTAATAAAAGGTATTCATGTTTCAGGAAAAAAGAATATTATATTTCAGTATTTAAATTAAGACCAAAGAGCAATACATCATTTATTAACATAGCCAAAGAGGGATTAATTCACATAAGATTTTCTTATGCAGGAAGTCTTTGTTTCTGACTAGCACACAATAGAAGTAATGGTACTAACTATGCATTGAAAACCAGCTTTCTTTTAAGCAAACATCTTAAAATGATAAAAGCAGAAAGGTATTGCAATAATTTATATAGATTTGCTGGGTAAGGTTAATATGAAACTTCCATTTTTAGGGGACATAGAAACATAACAGTAACGTGAAAGAATATTGTACAGGTATAGATCACATCATAAGGGTTTACAGCTGCAACCTAGCTAGAGTGTGCATTTATTGGTAATATTAAATACTTAAAATTGGCTTTGTAACATTTCATAGTTCCTAGGTATAAAAGCATAAATCTGGCATAATATTAAAAATATGACTCAGAAACAGATTTCTGAAAAAGTGTTAAATTGGTTTCATTTTGGAGTATTATGTACTACAGGTATTTGGTCCTCCATATAACATATTTTAATATGCTTATGAAAACCTCCAGCTGAATGTAATTTAGTATGAATGATTATCCTTTTGAAAGTTCACTCATTATTAACTGTTATTCATTTATTATTCCAGTCATACAATCAAGGAACTGAAAAATACTGCAAGTGTTGGGTAAGCAGTCACAGCAAGATTCATTTTCAGCATGTAGTGGGAAAGCACGTCTTATGGGACAGTCACAGATTATCAGGGTGATGAATCCCACGCTTGTGAATAATTATGATATTTGCAGAAATCAGGTTAGGTTTCCTGATAACCTGGGAACAAAAACACTTGCGATCATGCTAGTTGTCAGTTGCTCTATAGCTGTTGTTTTAACCAGTTTCATGTTTTAAGATGATTTATCTGCTTTTCCTACACATATGTATCGACTGTACAAAGACATTTTGGAGACTTCAAACTCCTTGCTGGAAGCAGAATGCATCAGCTGGTTTCTCCAGGCCCCGTTTCCACTCTCCTAGACATACTCTGTCCTTACAGGACAATTTCAGTGCTCCAAAGTGAGATGTTCTGCAAACTTGTGTATTTAGGGCTTAACATAGATGTAAGCAGATAGAGGCTAGCATAGTTTGTCTGGGACATGACATGGTCAATATGGTTGTGTAATGCAGAACCCTTTTATAAGCAATAATATCATGGAAAATATGACACCACATATTTTTTAATTAAACCCAATATCATTAAGCAGTAGAATGAAAAAGTACATGCAGTATCCCCATACAGCTACTTGATGTTATCTGTCTGCCCTTTTACATGAGCCAGAAGGAGAACCAGAACATGAACAAATAGCTTCTATTCTCACAGCTCAAAGCAGGGAAAGAATAACAAGTTGCATAAATGGAAGCAGAAATATTAGATTTCATGTTATTCCTTCCCCCCCCCCCGTCTTCTGAAGTGTTATTAGTAACAGAGGTAAGTAAAAATGTTGTAAAGGTTTAGTGTCCAGTTACCCGCTAATTCCTATATCTACCTCAGTCACTGAGATTTTACAACCAGCTATAAGGAGATTACTTCAAATCCTTCTCGATCACTACAAGGGATATTTTTAAAAGGACCCTGACAGGTGTTGCAGGCCCATATTTTGATTTGCCTTTTGGAGTTATAATCTGTTAAAGAGTTGGGGTTTAGGGAGTCTTTTTAAAAATAATGATTTTTTCAGGTATTGCAAAAAAAACCCAACCTTGGCCTGGTGTGTTTGGTACTTTATATTCCTTGGCCAGCAGAGGGATGCTTATTAAAATAGATTTCTTTTATTTTTTCTCCATCCCACACTAACTTGCTTTATGTTAAAGATTCCCAGTCTAGGAGTAAAAGAAAACAAAAAAGTTACAGCATGACACTCAATTATTTCTTTAAAATAGGCAAGAGTCATTCTGCAGTTACCAGCAGGATCTGCAGGACTCATCCTGCATCCTACCGACCCCAACAGTGTTTTAGGCACAAGCAAATAGGACAACTCCATTGTCTCAGAGACTCCCGCTCACCACTAAAACCTGACGGAACCAGCTGGAGAATGGTGTTTTCAGACATTTTTTAACAACTGGCTTCAGATACTCATAATGACATGCTGTTTTGCGTACTATATGTACAAATAGACACAAACACATGCATGCATGCAAAAATCATTTAACAGAGTTTTTAATACAGAGATAAGCAATCATTATAGAGCCGGCCAGTCTGTCGTTTCCTGGCAAATAGATGGAGTAGAATTGACTTTTGAGCTCATATTTGCCTGTAAGACATATTACTTACATCTGTGGCAACATGCTGATTAGTTTGCCTTTTATAAATTATTTATAAATGTCCACTAATAAAAGTGTATTTTTACTTTTATATCTATAGGACAGAACTATTGGGTGAAAAGTCTGCCTTCTACAAGCCCTTGCCTCTGGCCCAAAAATGAATGCATATGGCCCCTGCTGAAGTTTCAGGCATGTCCAGTTATCTTTTAATTGTTTTTTATGCCACGCATACGATATGGACAGAAATACTGAAAGATAATACATTGTCATTTACTGACTTTAGGGGACTCTTTCTCAATGTAATTAAACAGGATAACTCACTAATGGAAGTTCATGAGGAGTCTAAAATGATAAATGAGTTACCAGTGAGGCCATTTCTGGAAATTGAGACAAATTCTTTTGACTGGAGAAATGGGCTCCCATCTGCAAATATTTTGCGCTTCTACTTTCCTGACAGCAAGGGGTAAGCTTATACAGATAAACACATCCTTTTCCCCCAAAAAACCCATGTAGTTTGCATTAGATTAAGTTGGATTAATGTCTTTCTACTTAAATTCCTATTGTCATTTTTCCAGTTGTGTACTTCACATTGTCAAAAATGATAGTCATAGTTTGAATTTATTTGAATGAGATTTTGTATTTTAAAGGATCCTGGCCCAGAATATTAGTGCCCCAGTCACACAGTTTTTCTCTGACTGATTTAATGTGATATCAGGTGAAATACTACACATGGATGCAGGAAGAGTTTACATTTGAGCTGGTATCTTTAATTTCCTTGCCCACTGCCCCCAAACTATATAGTGTCAGAGGGCATGTCTGAGTCTATCTGTCCAGTATCAGAAGCGATTTATGAACTAAAACAAAAGAGCAAAAGGATCTAATCTGAAAATGGGCATTGTAGCTCAAATCTCTTTTGCAAAATCATGTGAAGGTCTTCATTTTCAGGCCAGTGTCAGAAAAAAAAAGTCTAGCAGAAGTCTAAATCTCAAAAAATGCAGCAAAATGAAATCCTTATCCTCCAAACAGCTCTAGCTTGGGCAGCTTGCGAGTATCTCTCTGGAATGCCAAATACAAAACCCTGGAATGTCCCCAAAGTGGTCTGTGAATCTGTAATTGCTTTCTTAATTTACCAGAAACAAGGCCAATGGAACTCGGAATGCCAAGAAAAAGCAACAAGGCATGTGAACTGCGTTACCTGGTGGTGCCAAAATATTTTTGCATGAGAGGCTTGCAACTGCATATTTTCTAACATGAAGCTGCCTCATTGTCCAGTTTATGTACGGAATAAACTGGAAATATTTTAGCTATGTTCATAATGAAATTTGTCATTAAAATGTATGCATCTTTAAAGAAAATTGCACTTCACACTTATTTCAAGGGGTCTGCATCTGAAATTGTCAGTGCAGCGCTTGCAATGCTCTCCTGAGAACCCATAATCCCTGCCAAAAAAAAATCCTCAGAGCGATGTCAGCAAGATTTCCATCACTGGGGCCCCATAAACTAGGATTACCCATTTAGGGAGTTAAACAGGAGCAATTGTTGCTACATCTGTCTTAGAATGAGCGTTCCCCCTGCTCCCCCCACAGCGGCTCTGACAGCATGAGAGCATTATTTCTCAGTGCCACCTTCTACCATTGCCTTATGAAGAATTTATATGTTTTGAGTTTTCCTTCATGGCAGGCGTCCAGCGGTGCTGTACTATAAACCTGCCACAAAGAATGAAAAAAGTGCAGTTTTTAGTTCAGTTGGGGGCCCAGACTGATGAGCTCAGACAGGCCAAACCTCTAAAGGTTAGTGAGTCTGAACCTCAGCTGATTCACCGAGCACCGTCAAATTATGTACTACTAAGGAGGTAGAAAACATTTTTAAAGACTAATTACTTGAGAAGGTTGTGGAGGGTGATTAATAGACCCAAATCCTTTATTGGAGTTCTCTTGAGGAACCCTAATGAAATAACAAATCCAGAGAGAGGACAAATTCTTTTCCTTTTTTGGCAAGTAGTTATTTAAGCCGAACAATGCTGCCAGCTGAATGCATCATTAAAGGGATGGCTTACCGTTGCGCACCAAAACCCCCACTGTGATAAATGGCAAATAAAACACGTCTTTCATCCACACATCAAGGCAGATGAAGATGAGCAGAGAAGGGCTACCAGGATCAGTCTCCTTGGAGTTATCAGGCATTGATGGCCTGTAGAGGGCTCTCAAGGTCCTCTGCTGAGGCTCTTAACCCAGTTTCACGGGCTGCAGCTGGAGGTTTTCTAAGGTCACAGAGGTCTTTCTCAAAAGGGCTAAACAAAAGGATCCTTCAGCATAAGCGTGCATTTTTTTCTCTTTTCTATGGCCTTGCTGTTTCTATGCACGATCTCCAGCCACAACTTTGCCTACATTATTTGGTTTAGCAAACAGATGTTAGAAAGCCACTGTTAAATATAAGTCTCCCCTGTAAGGGTCATTGTGAAAAATAAAAAAAAAAAAAAGGAAAAAAAAACAACCAGCAAAAACCCCAACAAGCTTAGCATAGGAATGAACACTTTCAGCATTTTCTGCCTACTGTCTTTAAGGCGACAGTACTACAGGCACACAGAACACAGGTGACATGTTTATATGTAGTTAGCTCATTTTCTTCAGTTCCTAGAATGATCCGGGATATGCTGGAAAACAAATATTGCATTGATTATCATTTCTTTAAAGCAAACTGTACTGCAGAATACACATATTTGATACATAAAGTGAACAGCAAAACCAGCTACACAGGTTACTTATCAAAATGCTCACATTAAAAGCCAAAAGCAACCTGCAAGTAAGTGCCATACGTGCATAAAGACATGAAACCTGCACCAAATGACATTTACATATATATTTCATAGCAATTAAGCCCTTGTCTTTTGAGTTAATGACATATTTTAATTGCTTGTTTTCTTTCTTAAAAATATGACCTGTACTGGAGGAAGGAAAATGCCCTTTCCCCTTTGACAATAGCTGTATTTTAAATCCCCAATTCTTGCTGTTATTATCTGCACATGTAGAGCTGAAAAATTCAGAAGAAATAGATTATTACAGCAACCTCAGTTCCTGTCTTTTCTTGTCTGGCTATACTAAAAGGAAGAACCCTCTAAAATTAGGATAATTAGGTTGTTTTTCATTTTGAGTAGAGTTCCTTTATAGAAGGACGTATCCCGTAACAGTCCTTGATGGCACCTTCTGGCATTACCAAATTTGTTTGTTTGCCTTTTCAGGAAAAAAGGGGTTTTTTATATTGTACTACCTTTACTTCATGTTCCTATTTCCTTTCCTTGTAGTACAGGGTGGCTTTAGCTAGGACAAAAGTTATATACGAAACCCTTACGTCCTGTTTGTGTTCTCAGTGTGTAGCAACACAGCTGTAGTAGTAGTCTTGTAATTTTTCTTTCTTACTGGGTCTCTGAATAAGCTAATCAAAGTAGCAGTTGGTTCTATTCTCCTTAACTGTAGTGGCAGCTGCCATTGAGTTTCTGAAGCCGAGTTTGCTGTGACTGTGCAATAACTAGTGGAAAGAATAGGTGTGATAGTAAGAGAGAGAATTGCAGGTAGCAGCAAGAAGCAATGACAGTGTCACCAGGTGGTACAGACTACAAATCTCGAGGCTGCTGAATGACATGCACAAAAAAACTCTCAGGGCTCCTCAAGTGTTCCCAGCTTTATAGGGTTTAACCATTTTTTCCTGGCTTTAGGTCAGCCAAGGGTAGAGAACCATTGCTCTCCACATTAAACAGCTGTGGGCAGTGAGCGCTATATGTGATAAGAATGGGACTGTCAGGTACACATACAAACATTATTCCTTTGGACTGCTATGTAGGCATCTGCAAGTAACTACAAACTGGTACTGTTGAGAGGTTTTTCAGTCCTAAGTCTGCTATACTGTAGAAGTTTCTGCAAAACCTCTAATCTCTTACAGTGTGGGAAACTGTAAATTCCTTTAAGCAGGCAGGTTCTGTAGACATGAGGAGAAATAGGAGACCTTTCCTATCTGCCATTCCTCAGGAGCCATACAGCACATGCCACTGCTGGATGCTGGAAGAGAGAGTCAGGCAGTGGCTAAAATTTTATGAAAATGTTACTGTATATTTAAGTTTTCCTGGACATGTTCTGGGTTTTTTTGGGCAGAGATTTTCTATACAAGGATTTTGAAGATTTTATGTGTTTTTCCAGGATTCCCTGCTGTCTCTGGCCCTAGCAGGTTATATCCCGCCAACCAAAAGCCACACATCTGGAATTCGTCAAAATACTGCAAACCAGCTCCATGTGCACCAAACCATCTGCAGATGTGCAATGTGGTTTGTTCTGTGCACGCCCAGGAGGTTCAACATGTCCTAAAAGTGTTGGGTTTACTGTGCATGTGTAGAAGATATATGCATATAGATTTCCAGACCAGATGTACTGAGATGGTATGCACCAACAGTGAGAAAGGTCACATGGGAAATTTTGATTCTGCAGAGCTTTGTTCTGAAGGGTGTTCTAGCCTTCTGTGTTTCAAGTACTATACCTCCATGCCATTTTCTCTAGGCATTTTTCTGAAATGTCAGTAGTCACCAGTGAGGTCCTAACACCAGTGGTGCTGCCTACCACCCGTAGTATCATTACAATTTTGTGGAGCTGTCAGAGGCAGAGAGGTTCAAATTCATGGTATTTCTACTTCCATTCAATGCCTGTTACCAAATACCTTATTGGGCATTATGCCCCACTATCCTTACTAAATCACAGAGAAATGAACATTGTTTCCAGGAAGCATTTTCTCTTAGGAGAACATGATCATGCAGGTTGGAAGAGACTTTAGGAGATGTCAGTCCAACCTGCTGCTCAAAGCAGGGTCACACAGGCCAAGCTGCTCCATTTCATCTTGAAAATCTCTGAGAGACTGAACAGCTTCTCTTCCAATGCTCAGCTGTCCTTGTGGAGAAAAAAATTCTCTTTATCTCAGGTCAGAGGCTCCCTATTTCATTTTATGGCTATTGTCTCATATCCTCCTGCTGTGCACCTTGGTAAAGAGCCCAGCTTCACCTTCTTGGTAACATCTTCTTTAGTACTTAGGCTGCTGTTTGCTGTTTGCTCCCCCTGAAGCCATCTCTGCTCGAGGCTGAAAAGCCCAGCGCCCTCAGCCTCTCCTCACAAGGCAAGTGCTCCAACTCCACACCATCCTGGTGTCCTGCCACTCAACTCCCTCCAGTTTACTGGGGGGCCTAAGACTGGGCATAGTTTTCCAGTTATGTCTAACGAATGTGGAGTAAGAAGGATGATCCCTTCCCTTAATCACTGGGTGTGCTCCTGTTAATACAGACCACGAGGCTGTTTGTTTGCCAGGACACACTGGTTCATGCTCAGGTGTCTGTCATCAGGGCACAACGAGGGCTGGCTGCTCCCTGAGGGCTGGGAGGTGGGGAGCTGAGCTCCATGCCAGGGCTTACAGGGCAGGGCCTCTCTGGCCAGCGTCTGTCCTATCCTACTGGAGTGAGGTGAGCAGGGCAGGTCTGGAGATGGTACCCAGCATCAGACATAGCCTGGGGATGGCCAGGCAGGTCCCTGGTGACAAGGCAGGTCCTAGGTCAAGCTGGGAAGTCAGTTGGGGCTTGGCTGGATTGTCTATCAGGTCAGGTTTAGCAGGGCCATGGACAAGCACAGGCAGGGCTGCAACACAGCTGAGGCCATAGGTCAGGCAGGACCCAAGAGCGAGAGCCTCGGCTGAGAGCAGGTCCCACGGGAAGGAGGGGGGAAGCCCTGCTGTGACTTCCTACAGCTCCTTCTCCACAACAGCTCTGCTCAGCCAGCTGGCCTTGAATGCAGCCACCCCTGGCAGCCAAACCCCGGGAGGGCTGGGGAGTGCATCCAGGGTGATGACAACTGTCTGCTGAGGCCCCAGGTCCTTTTCAGCAGAACTGTTCCCCAACCAGTCAGTCTTAGCCTGTACAGTTGCAGAGCATTTTTCCATCCCATGTACAGGAGTTCGGATTTGTCCCTGTTGAATTTCATAGGGCTCTTGCTGTCCCACTCCTCCAGTTTGGATAGGTCTTTCTAGATGGTGACCCAACGATCCATGGAGCACTTTAGTGTCATACACAGACTGGATGAGGGTGAATTCCATCTCTTCCAGACCAGTGACAAAGACATTACAGTCAGGCAATACTGGTATAGACCCTGAGGAGCTTCACGTGTAACCAGCCTCGAAGTGTGAACCATCAGCTCTTTGAACTCAATGATCCACAGGTTCACCCACTGAACTGATGTTCGGTAGACTACCTATCCATCCAGACCATAACATCCCAACTTGGATAAAAGGATACAGTTGGAGACTGTATCTAAAGCCTTGCTGAAATCAAGTGTTAGTGACATCTACCAGTTTCCCCTCAGCTACAGAGCTAGTTTATTTTATCACAGCCGATAATCATATTAACTGTCTTTCATGTTACTAATCCTGGGTCACGCTAAGTAACTACTTCATTCCTTACTTGCTGTCTTCTTTGGACACTTGATAAAAGATTTAACTAATGGTTCCTTAGTAATTTTTAGCCAAGTTATGTGTATTTTATTGCTTTAATATTTTCTTCAGAGAAATACATAAGGGAAAAAGGAGGACAGGAGAAGATAACAAGGGAACATCTCATGATAAGCTTGTTAAGCTTCTAAATTTAACAAAGAACACAACAACAACATGGCTTTATGGATCAGATGCTCTTGCATTTGTAATTCACAGATTAAATGGGAACATTCTTCTTATTTCAAAAGGGTAGGATCACTTGCTGTTGTATGTGCTCAAGTTTTGAATTTCATTTTAGAGACTTTGAAGAATATTCCTCCTTCAGCCTGAATGGCTTTTAATTTCACTTTTCAAACCTTGAATTCTAAAAAGCGCATAACAACATCTCCATTTCGTGTAGATCTTCAGTATTAACTTCATCACCAAAGCAGTGATGTAAAACCCATTGAAGTCAGTACAATTCTTCCTTTAACATCAATCATTTCTGGATCAAGCAGTAACTGACAAAGCATGCTAAGTTCATTTTTAATTCTTTTACCTATGGCTTTTTGATGAGTATGTACAAAGCCATATATAGGATGTAAAAGAAAAATCTGCAGTGAATAGCAGCATTCTTATATGTCCCAGATGCCTGAGCATAAACTAGTTTTCTTGAATTATGTGTTACTGGAATTTAATTTTAATGTATGTATGATAAGCTTATTGTCTAAAAGTTCTCTTGAATATTTGATACTTGATGTTCACAGGCAGAAGTCTGCTGGCTAGTTGTGAGTGGACATGTTAGCCACATGTTGTTGTTTCTGTTCTCTGATTAGAGTAGCACAGCTCACAGACTACTAACACACTAAGCCGTGTGTGAGCCTGGGACACAATCAGGAAGACCACAGATATCTTACAGACAGCAGACAGAAACACAGAACAAGGCATTTTAAAAAATGTTAAGCTGCTCAGGCTATGCCTTTGTAATCAGCTGCAGTTAGCTCTATAGTGCCTGAGCTAACAAGCCCTGTGTAGAAGAGGGACTTAGTTGTTTACACAACACTCATGTCACTAATTGCACTAATAGAAGGTGATTCTTGTCTGGTGAAACTGCAACAAGTGAATAATATCTGGACATGGCCAAGAAGATGTCTGCTGTGTATTGACCATATAAAACCATGATAGAACCCCAAATTAATGTTCCAAGAAATATGATGCTACTTCTACCTTCAGTGGTTTGGGAGGTATTATAAGGAAATACACATTGCCACATAAATGGCAAAAAGGCAGGATTTCTGCTTTGCTGGGTTGTCTTCAGAACTGGAAACACTGAGAGCACTGGATCCTCAGTTCCTAGCCTTGTACCCTTCCAGGAATTCAGGCAGGAAACCAGTGAGATCTTGTCAAACTGCAAATGCACTGGATGAAGCGTTTGGGTTCAAGAAATCATCACATTCCAATGATTTTTTTTTTTTTTAAATTGGAAAATTCCCATCAGCTCTACTGATGAGCTCTACCAGCTCACAAAGGGTAACTTCCAACATGTTGTCAAAATTGCTAAAGTGTGCTTAGTAAGGAGTTTCAAGAAACTGCCACTTTTTTTTTTTAAGCAACATCCAATCCCTTTAAAATGTAATACTTTTGATATAAATATATGGAAGTTCAAATTCATATTTGTCTTTAGTGAGCATTTCTATGGACAAAAATTGGAGCATGCTTGAAACTGAGATACTTTGGGTAGAGTACAGAACCTATTTTTTTTGGTACTAGCACAACTATAGCACACAAACACTGGGTTATTTTACTACAGTACAAGTCAGTTTAAAACAAAACAAAACAAAACAAAACACTAGGCATTCCTATCTGGGTTTGGATTCATGTTTCAAATGAATACCACGTGATTATGATTTCTGGAATTTATTATCCATAATTGCTACCAAAATATAGCAACAGTCCAAAACCCAAAGCTGTGTGCCATTTCTAAATTTTAACTCAGCTATGAGTTCAGCACACTTTCCAAATGATGTTATAGTTTGGCACTGGCTTTGAATAGTTCCTTTATTTTGCTTTTGTCTTATGTAAGAAACCACATAGCTCTCTTCATGTAAATTCAAATAGCAAGCTCTCTGTGACAGCTGGGTGTCCATGTGAATGCTGTTAATGCTATCAATCTCAGTGCCATGAAGTTTTCTGCTTGTAGCACAGCATCGGATAAGAATTCCCTGATGGAGCCACTCCAGGTTGCTGTGTGGGGGTCAGACCATATTAGGACCCCTGGGAAATTCTTACATTTCCCTTGAGCTCAACAAATTGCAATATCATCTCTCCTTTTGAACTTGTTGGGATATGTTCAGTGGAGATTATTTGTTAATCTTGCATTGAAGTAGTGTACCAATGCTTCCACCTTTTGCAGAGTTGTGGCAAATGGCTTCACTTTTTCAGGAAAAAAAATTAGGGGAAGCACACAACTACAGTGGATTTTGCAAAGGCTAATCAAAGCATGTTTCTACCTTGCAATGAAGCACAGTGCTGAGTCTCAGGCTAACCATTATATAAACCAGTATTTCTACACCTATTGATGTATCAGATCAGATCCTGAAAACAATAGTGGAGCCCTGATGCTAATTGGCTATTTTAGGGTTGTGCTGCTACAATTACTGTTTTCTCCTTTCTGATTTAGTTTGGGTCAGTGCTAGCTTAGACACTATTCGTCATATGCATATGTGGATATGTTCCTATCCAAGTAATTTTTGCTTTAATTAGTACAGGGGATATAACTGATTTAGACAGACCAATAAAACAGATAACCATTAGCCTCTGATTACTTTCCTCATTTTTCTGTGAGATTTGGACATACTCCTGCAAGTCAGTATTTTCTTTTTTTTTTTTTTTTTTACTTTTTTCTCAACTTGTGGATATGTTGGAAATGTTTAAGGGTGCTTGTGAAATGAAGAATGAATAATTTATGTTTCCTATATTACCTTTTGGAAAAGTCCTAGAAATTCTCTCAGAAGTCCATGGCTCTAGGGTGTACAGCAAATTTCCCCTTTGCCACATTTTTTCTCCTCCAGACCACACAGTTTTTTCTCTTTTTGTTTGCTTACACCTTTTCCAATTTTTTGCTTGATGTTTCCTTTTTCCTTGCCTTGTGTGAACTTAAAATGCAAAATAATCTCTCTGCAAATAAGCCTTTAATCACTCCTCTACCAGCTTCAATTTTTTTAAGAGCTGCTATTAATATCCTTCTTCTTCCCCAGCCCTATCACTTCAAGCCCAAATCTGTGTTTCCTGTTTCTTAAGTCCTCTTATATAAACAGAGTGTCCAGTGGTCCTTTTGCTTTGAGAAGACTGTAACACTTTTGCTTTGAGAAGACTGTAAGCACTGACATGGCTTACTCCACAGCTAAATGGTCGGTCACAAACATGCTAATGCTGGAGTTTGTAAGTCCCACCAACAGATTTCCAAAACCATCATAGTTTCATGGACAAAGAAAATGAGAAAGGCAGGAACATTTTATAGCCATATATGACAGAGCATATATTTTTACAATCAATTTGAAATTACTGGATGCTTTTAAAAGCAAGTATCTGTATACAACAGTCAGCTGAAACATCCCAATGGACAGGGCTGGATTTTTTTCTTCCCTACTTTCAGCAAATTGAAATAAATGAAAGAGAAGAGAGAGAGAGATTTTCTATCTGAGCGAAAGCAGAAGATCCCTTATTAGATGACTTTAAAATGTTGAAAAAAGTCTTGTGACTAATTTCTGTGACAAACATTAGGACAAACTCTCTTAGAGCTAATATGTTAACACCCCCCCCCCCCCTTCATTCATTATTGCCTGAGAGTACCTTAGATGGTTCTGTAAGGGAACAGCCCAATTGCTGATTCACAGGGCAAGCTTTGGCATTAGCCTCTTGACTGCTCTTAAGACTTGCACATCAGCACTGGAAGACAAAGGCTGTGTTTGGCAACTCTCACTCCTTTAAACCACACCATTCAAATCAATGGCCAGTCCATGTGAGTAGATCTTAGGGTAACAGGGGAGGATTGCAGTGGCAACACTGATCTCAGGTGTTCCAGTAAGAAAAATGTGGCATTGAAGAGTAAATCCCTTATATTTTTTCTTGATTGCATTTCAAACTTGTTGGAGGTTTGAAAGAAAATAGAAATTCCTTTAAAACAATCTTATTTTCATCTACCTTACAACTTTCAGTTATTGACAATGGCTTCAAAACCTACACCATTTTCATGTCTTCTAGAAATATATTTCTTTACTCAGCTTTTAGTTGCTGTATTCACTTTATTACTGAAACAACTGTTCTTGCTCAAAGTTATGGTAATTTCACCACTATGGGGAAAAAAAAAAAATCAACATTTGGTATTTAAGACTGAGTTTGTACATGATTTCTACTACTATTTTGAAAGACGTGTGAACAAAGCTTACTTTAGAGATTCCAGTCAGCCAGACAAAAAAAATAAAAATCAAACCAATGCAGAAAAACTGACTTGTGCACAATTACTAGGTACCATGACTTCAGGGTTCATCTTAACAGCATAATTCTGTGCTGTGATAGGGAGATCCTGGGTAGTTCCAGGCTGGTCAGTACAGCTATCCAACACAAGGCAACACCTTTCAAAGAGACTAGCTTGTGCATGTGAGTCAGTGTAGCTGATTTAGCCTAGCCTGTATGCTTGGGTTAATTAGCCCAAATTAGAGCTAATTAGTGAGCTAGCTCAGGTGGAACAGTATCCTGCTGCATCTATCTTGTTTCTGGTTCTGAACCTGGTTTGCTCTGAGCCAGCTCAGTGCTCTCTGCTGAGCTGCGTGGTGTGGGCTTGCCCTAAATAACTCGCTCCAGGTTCAGCTCAGTACATTTCAGAGCCAAGAATAGAATTGCCATCAGTTGACTTCATGACCTGCCTGAAACCATGCTATTGTTGGTTTTCTCAGAGTTCTTAATTTTATTTTTAAAAAGCCTTCAATTTTACAGCTGAGCAGCTTGAGGCATAAAGAGGTCAGTCAATGGCACTACTGGGAGTAGTGCCTGGTATCCTTTTGAGAACCTATTCCCAGCTCTTTGGCTCTAAGTGGTAGAACATGCATCCTCCTTTAGACTTATTCCAGAAATGATCTATAAATACAACAGCGTCAGGCTTGTTTTGAGCCCACACATAAGGAGTTCATTTGAGGGCACCCTCAGGCAGCCTTTTCAGTTATAAAATAAATTCTGAAGCAACTCTGCTGTGGCTGAGACTTTTTAGATATTCTCCAGGTTATACAGTAAGTAATATGTAATATTGGTTACCATTTAAGGCTCCAGAATGGGGCAGTTGCACAGACGTGTAAGATAACAAGATGGCATTCTTCTTCACATGTTTTTATGCATTCTGCCAATTCCTTCCCTTTTTTTTTTTAATTCTCCTCTTACCTCCCTGCACCCTGTCAGTAAAGGGACAGCCAACAGAAAGCAAGAAAGGTTAGTGTGAGCTCCATTACAACCAGTGCTTGCTGTTAAATGAAGTGTGAAGCAGGTTGTTAATAGACTTTTTTTTTTTTTCCCTCCTGAAGGATTAGCTTTTCACCTTTGTGATAAAAGATAATTCACATACACATCACTGTTGAGATCTAGAAATGCATAGCTTTATATATTCTGTTTGTGATCTCAATTGGACCAGTGATTCTGAGATTTATTTACAAGTTAAGGGTTAGCAGGCTGCATAGCAAATAGGCTTTCATAACTGATTTCATTTTTTATTGGCTCCAGGGTAGCTGATGGCTAAAACCTTATGTTTATCTACATTACCTGAAGCACTGGCTAAGTAATCCTTTCACTGGTACACTCAAGAAACGTGATCTTATTCATCTTGAAAAATAATAGGAATGAAACTACATAATAGCTAAACATATTGTGCATGAAGTAGCAAGTAAGTTCTCAACTTCTGGTGTCTGCATTGTGGATGAGATGCTACAAATACTATTTCTGAGTAGAAATTTATTCATTTTAAGGATGTGTTTGAACTTAGGCCTATGCATAAATCAGCTAAGAAGACATAAGTTACCTATTTTAATACTTTGCTAAATAGAGATAGACTATGAGCCTATGGCCTTTAAACTCCATATTTTATACTGAAGTTCCACTGCTGACTATCCCAGAACATTAAAAGAGTCAGCACACAATATAGTGACTCAAGCAAATCTGACTGGAAGATAACAAACATAGTATGCATAATTGAAAAGAGGAGGAAAGAAATAGTTTAGACAAATATAAAACAATTCGTCCAACCTCAGTTTTATGCAAGCTTATAAAAAAGTTTGAGGGAAAGATGTGGAGTTCTGTGGAAAACGGAGCAAATATTAAAGAGGTTGTTATAGGTAGATTGTGCTAATTTAGCCAGGTATCATTCATTTATAAAAGAGCTGTTACTTTTAGACAAGGGAAACAATAGATTTAATCTACCTCTAATTTGGTAAGGCATATGCTATGGTACCACCCAACAAAAGGAATTTGTACTAAGATTGGAAAGCAAGCCTGAGACTGGTTGAAAAGAACATGACACCAAGTTACCATTAAGAAAAATACTGAAGAAAGTTATGACGGAAGTTCCTCAAGGATCAGTCTTAGAACCATTCTTACTTAATACTTTCACTGACTTTCTTTTTGTGTTGAAGTCATTAATGCTTATTAAATATTGTTGAACACACAAAGTTAGTAATCATCATCAAATCAGAGGTGGGCTGGGATATCTTGTGGGAAGAAGTAGATGACTAGCACAAAAGAGAATGGAGGTAATAGAAATGGGATAAAATATTAAAATACAGAAAGTCTCTGCGCTGAAGAATAAAAAGGAATTTCTGATCAGGGGTGATCAGTGGGCTAGAGGGCACATATTACAATAGTAAATAACATCTCGTCTTAGACTCACAGAATGAAGGCTGAGAAGAGATATGATTGCTCTCTGCAAATGCATCAGAGGGGAATAAACAGCAGGGAGGGAGAAGAACTAATTAATCTAAAGGACATCGTTGGCACGAAAACAAAGGGTCATTATAAAATTTAAGTTAGAAATTAGAGGAACTATCAGAGGAATGAAAAATGTCCTTCTAATAAAAGTAATGGAATCAATTTAATTAATTTTAAGGTAGAATCTACTTAGTTTATAAAAGAGATTATATGATATGGTTGCCTGGAATAGCAGACAGCTAGACTACATGAGTCAGAAGGCCTCTGAGAGTCTTGTGCACAATCTTCTCTTCACCAAGTATTGAACTTTCTTTCTAGAAGTTCACAGAGGGGAGAACACAATGATCAACCATCACCATGCAATGATCAACCTTCACTAGACTGAACTTGTTTATAAAAAGAACACAACTTTTTTCATTTGGTGTTGAATTTCATGTTCATGGATTTCCCTAGAGGCAGGATGGGATCAAGGCAGAACATTACCTGGAAATAAATGAAAAAAAAAAAAGGGATCTGAATTTGAATTTGATTTGAAAAAACTCATAAAGTCAGTCAGTTATGGACATTTATATTTGAGAATAGACACGAACTATATCAGAGGACATATAAAAGTGTAAATCAGTCTTGCAACTTGTATCAGTTTTTCCTATTTAGAAAAAATGTCTCTTGTCTAGGTCTCTGTCCATTCTGTTCTATTTATCCTTCATCCTTTTCCTTTTTCTTCCCTCCCCTACACCCAGAACACCCTTTTTAAACAAAGTTGGCTCTGATCTTCTATGGATGGGATGAGGGCATTAAAAACAGGGTTTTTTTGATCCTTTGTGCATTGAAAGTCAGCACAAATAGAAAATCACAGAAATCATTGTGATTTTATGTGTCTTTGCCTAAGCAGTACCTGGACCCTTTATTGGTGTAACAGGTTGTTTGCTTTTTAATAAGATGATAGAAAGTAATAAACTCTTTTTTTTCCTTGGATGAAGCAGTTCTTTTCTGCAGAAATCAGAGATATCGTGCGACTTCAAACTGGCAGAAAAGTCTGAACTACTATCTGTAATTGCTAGTGAACATCTATTCTGTGGCTAAACAAGGATTTCGGTTTTCAGTGTTGTCAATCTGACACTTTCTGCAAGTCATACATTGACCTTTACTGTAAAAGTTTAATCATTTATTTCCTCTATTAACTGTAAAAATGTCCAGCCTTTGTCCTCAGCTTGATTCAGTGTTTAAAAAAGAAAAGCAAAGAAAAAGAGTGTTGATCTGCTAGTCAGTGCACACGCACTGACCCTTGGGCCCTCTCGTGATCTTTGTGAGCTGGCAAAATAACAAATCAGAGCTATGATACTACACAAACACTGGTAAATGCAAGGCTTTTAAAATTATTTTTTATCTTCACCCTTCTCCTTTTATCCCTAATCCCATTCATGTAGTTTTGAGTGATTCTGGTTTTATGATTCCCATTACCTTATTTTTTCTAATATAATATTTATTGAAAGTAACATCCTAGATCATGCAAATGTTCCAAAACTTTCTATATTTCATGAGAAACATATTAAAACTATCTGTGTACATACAAATATTTCAAGATATACATATGTAAGAGTCACAACTAAAAACAATTTAAGGGTTTAAAAATGTTTCAAGTTTTTCAGAAATCTTAGCTTGGGTATCCCAGAGAATTCATTCATTTTCTCCTCCCCTCACCAGACATAAATGAGAAATGATGATGGGAGGAGAAAAATCTGAAACTATTGTTGCCATGCAGAGCCAATTCCTAATTAGCAATATAGTATTAGCTGGGTTATGTGTTTCATTTTTCAAGAGTTCTATGTCAGCATCTTCCAAGGAAAAACCTGCATGAAAAACTTGCTATTCTGCCTAGTTTTTTTCCTACTTACACTCCATATTTTACACTCAGTACAGTAAGTTTCACAGAAAAGAACATTTTGATCACAGAGTGACCACACTGTGAGTGAAAGATGCAGGCATTACCTGCAAGGGTTATTAACATAGTATTTGAAAAGCCATGAATTAAAAAAGACAAAGATTAGATTTCCGGTGTTCTGTTACTACAGCTGCTGGCTAGAGGATTACAAAAACAAAAAGTTTGATTTTATCATGAGACCTGTATAGGAGGAAAAAAATCCTAAATTATTTTACAAGACTTGATTTATGATCAATCACTTAAAATGAAAACTTTTTAAAAAAATCTCATACTGATCTTTTTAATGTGTGTTCACAGTACCCTTGCAAAGCAATTTTTGAAGCAGGCACCCTCCAAGAAGGCCCAGTCCTATCACTGGACAAAGAAAGATGTGCACTCTGAGCTGTGTATGTGAATTCCTCTCTGCAGACAAAGACAAGTGTCAAACAGCTGAGAATTTTCTGTGTTAATTTTCATTAACCTTTTAGAATAAATAATTAAACTGTTCTCTGTTATACAAGCTCACTGTCCGCATTTCATAAGTTGTTGATCATAAATCGTGATCTTAACTGAAATACAAAAAATATACTACATGGTATATGAGAGGTGATTCAATTCTGGTGATATCCAACCAATAGTGTAATTGAAACATGTTTGATAAATGAGCAATGAATAGACCATCTTATGAAATGAATGCATTATGTATTATGGGATTTTTTGAGTAAGTATGCTTGTAAAAAAAGTGAATGTAAAAATAAACAAACCTAAGTTACAGAGGAAGTGCTCACCTCAAGTTGTGTAGCGACACTTGTGTTCTGTACTGTTCAGCCAAGTAGTTATACTGGCAGAAACATTGCCCTTATATAAACTGGGACTACTTGTGGATTCAATCAAGATTAAGACTCTGGCCAGAGTGCGTTTTGCTGGAATGTGAGAAGATTCAACAGCTCTAGGAAAGAATTTGGAACAATGCTTAAAAGCACTTAATGATCTAGTATATACATGAAAGCAGTAAGAGTACTGACATAATAGAGATGTGATACATAAATATTGAGAACACTCTGTTCAGGGACACTTGAGAATGCTGCATGCTGATTTTGTAATAAAAGATAATATAACAGGAGAGAATGCTGTTTCCAAAGTGTGTATTAATGCAGCTGTTTAAGCTCATCGACTCAATATTAAAACCAAATAAGAATATGGGAAAGAAAGCCTAGTAGAAGTTGAGGGTTTGTTGCTGTTATAGCTGTTCCAGCATATTTGGAATGCAACAAAACTGACTTTTGGAGGCAGATTTTGGGGTGTTTGTTTTTTTTTTTTTTTCATTTATACAACAAAGATCTGACCTGTGGTGGGCTTCCAGACACTGACACTCTAGAAAGAATAAACAACATGACCATTTCGGACAGAATGGTTAGCAGGTATTTGGGATATTCCAGACTATTCTCAGAAAGAGGAGAAAATATTCCTAGAGCCAGAGATTTTTTAATGATGTACATCGATGTATTAAGTAACAATGTCAAAAGTCCAGTTCCTTACAAGACTCAAACATCAAGAGATCAGTCCCAGTTTTTCAGCATTCCATGTCATTCATTCCTAACCCACATAGTGGTACCCCTCCAAAATTAGTCCTGCTCCTCCCTGTTTTTTTATTAGTACCCTAGTTATTTTACTGTGCTTTTGTTTACTGTAGTGATCTCAGAACATGTAAATGGATGGATAGAGTTCGCTGAGGAATCCTCTAGGAAAGAGACGGCTAGAACCTCATTCTTGTTTCAATTATTGAAAGTGGTAAAATTCCCCTAAGAAGCAGAAGCAGTGCATAATTGCCTCTGTTAGGCTTTGCATATTTTTCACACAAAACAATGGGAGTAAGAAAAATAGAAGTAATTGATGGGTTTAATTTGAGTCAAAAAAAAGGGGCCACCCATTATAACCTGGGAAAGAGGTATATTGGCCACAATTAGCCATCATATTGCAGTTTATACCAGCAGAACACTGGTCCTCGAGCACAGATGCTAGTAACATATATCCAAATAAAAAGGCATGTTGCACCAGTACAAACAGGAGACAGAGAGAGGAACTCATAAGGTTAATTCTGACCATAATTCTCTCTGTGATATTGCATGGAAAATAGTATTTGTTGGGACAAAATGGAAAAGCATGCTTGTCTGCTTAACAAAGGTAAAGATTGTTTTCACACAGGTAAAGATTATTGAGGAATATTTCTTCAGGCCTACAAAGATTTACAAATACAGTAAAGGGAACTTCCATGTGCTTTCTGTTACTCTAATTCTTCATGTTTTGATTAAGTCAATAACGTCTCTCATAAATGATAGGTTAAGGTTTTTGAGCTTGATTTTGTGACTATCTAGCTATATGTATGCATGTTTAAAATGCAAATGCAATTGCATGCCCAATTTGTACATGTAGGCAATTACCTTAACGGATATACAGACAGGATAATTATATCTGCAAATGTGCATAATTCACTATGTCTGTGTACACAGTTATCTGATTTGTTCATGCAACTGCAATAATTCTGCATGCATATACTTCTATGTCTAAATTATCTGAAAAATTTAGCCCTGTGTGTTTTTTGTTACTTCCTTTAATTTTATTATCTAATTAAAACAAGCATTGTGTAAAACAATGAATATGTGATAAAAGTATCTTACATTGTTAAATATTAATCCTTTCCATATGATTATATTTTCCATATTCCAAACATAATACTTAACTTGAGACCATTGTTAAAATGTTAGGTATAAACAATGGCAGGCTTTACTTGTTCTTTAAACTGGACAGCAATCTATTGTCTTGGGCAGATGTTCGCTAAGGCACACCCATACAATATTTAGGCTCCTAAACATAATCTATGAAAACAATCTAAATTTCCTAAACCTTGTTTTCCTACCAAAGAAACTGCAATTACAATTTCTGCCAATGTCTTTCTTATTGATTTTAATTTCAGCTGAATGTGAGGAATAAAGCATAAACAATTTTCAATTAATTTGTGGTAATATGACAAGTTAGGTGGAAGATCTTTAGGGTCACTTTTTTGTTTTTTTTTTTCTTTGTGTAGCCTGTTATGATTGTAAATAAAAATTGGGTAAAACTTGTATTCTGGTAGACAAGAAATTTGAAATCATATCCACAAGGCTCATTTTTGCATTGCACATTTGCAGAGCCAGCAAGTGCATTCTCAGGATAACTTCTTTTGCTAAAATTGCTATTCTTTTTCCTAGGTGCTCTTATCCTTTTAGCTAACCCTGAGGTACACCTTAAACATTGCAAGTTCATTCAAGTATAAACTGGTTCAAGTGTATTACTCTGTAAAACTTTATGTGTGTTTTAGATTGTTTAGAAAGTGTGGCTAAAGGATTACTAGGAATTTTACTAAATAGTTAATCTGCTGTTTTGCAGTCAAGCTGTAGATTGTTTAGAATCATTTCGAGGCCAATATTCACATCTGTACTATCCATTAATAATTTACTTGTTCTAATTTCTTTTTAAAAAGAAAGTTCTCAATATTGAGTGTGAGAAAGGACTCGATAGACAAGTGCTGATAAATTTATTTAAAATTCTTACCACACTCTCTCCTTGTTTTGATATTGTTGGTAATATAATGCACTGGGCACAAATAGAAATAATTTTCTAGAAAATGTTTTCTTTTATGAAGGCTCAGAACATCCTTAATGTGGGAAAAACCTAAAGTGTGCAGAAAATTAATGCTAAAAATAGAGAAAACAAAACTGCATTTGATTCTGTTGGTATATTAACATATGTGAGAAAGTAATTAATAATTCTTTTCAGAGCCTAATTTCATCTATCATGCAGAAGATAAAAATCTGCTAGCTTGCAGCGACTGATGAAAGTATATAGGTGGGCTGTGACTATGCATTTTTGTTGGTAAATATTTTTCAGTTCATTCATTCCACTGAACACTAGAAGGGCAGTACAGAAATTGCTTGCATTCCATATCCTGGATGAGGTCCATGAAATATTTAAGTCATATTAAAGCAGCTATTGTTAAACTTTTCCTTTATTGTCCTATTTAAAGCCACAAATTAAGACCAGTAAGGAAGTTATCAAAAACATTTCTCAAATTATTAGCATTCCTTTGTTGCATAAAACTTCACCCACAGAGAAAGAAATATGAATTATATTATCACATCAGTTAAGCATTTGAGCTTCTCAGCAGATAAATGTTAGAGGAAAAATTAAAGAGAAACTTGAAATTGTTTGTGCTTGCATATTTTAACTGCTAAAATATCTTTAGCTATATCTACTGTAACTGATGGTCAGTAGAAGTTTCTTTACAGTTTTCTTCAAGATCTGGATTCAGTTCACGAGTTTTAATTTGGTTGCTATTCAGCTCCCATCCTCATTTTATGTACATAAAGTTTTATGGCCATTTGGCAAAGACAAACGTGCATGAAACCTTGACTAATGTCCTATGTAAAGGTGCAAATTTGAAGGAAACAAACTCAGTGTCTGCACCCACAGCTATAATATTCTTTAAGCAATTAGGAGATCTAATTTGTAGTGTCACTTCAGACTATTTTGAAATATCTCCAAGGAAGGCATGTGTTAGATTTCAGTGTGTACATGCAACTGGGAATCTGAAGAGATAGGTAATTTTGCACATCCATGGAATTAAGGTGGGCCTGGCTGACAAACCGGTTCATGAATTATCAGTATTTATCTAAACATCTACAAAAAAGCAAAGCAAAAAACCCCAAACCTGAATGGGCAGTGCAAATGGATTTAATCCAAGTAAAAGCTACTCTCCAAGTATATCTACATACTTTTTACTTTGCAAATAACTTTTCCTGTTTTCATCTTTGCCACTAACCCTCCAGAATTCAAAAATTAGCTTCTATTTCAGTAAGTATGCAATCTGTGCATTCTGTTTTCAAGTATTTTGAATATTCCAAATGTCCATAAAAATGTCTGAAGTTACAAGATCAGAAATTGGTTGCAAGTTTTTCAAAGCAAAATGGAAAACATAAAAGAAATGAAATAACACCCCTAGTTGTTCTTCAGCTCAAGACTTGATGTCTCTGTGAAAGAAAAGTGTTACGTAGAACAGAAATTGATGAAAACTGTACAAGAATAAGGAGCTGTAATTCGAAGATGTGTGTTATGCAAGACATCTAATGGGGCCTTTTGGCCTTGAAAATATGAATCCATGAGTATAAATCTCTGAAACATAAAATGAAATGTTCCCAAGGTTTTGTCAAAGCAAAATATTGTGTCACTTTTGCACAATGTCAGCTGCAGCATTTTTCTAGAGTATAATTCTCAAGGAGATACTACTTTATTTGTGGAAAGAAGTTATCGTTTTAACTGGTTAATGAAGCATTGTGTTTAGAAGTGCTTCTTTGTGAGTAAGCTGTCAATCTGCTTTGCTTAAAGGGTTATAAAAACATTTATCCAGTGTGTGAATTCACACTTCCAGGTATTTTCAAAATCTGTTTTCCTCATTGCTATCTAGGATAAAAAAGAGGAAGGGAAGGGGGGGGCCTTGGGGACATTGCAGACACTCTGTGGTATGCTTATTCGAAGTGTGAATGGACCTTGACATGTCCTGGCCATTCTCATGTATCTCATTTGCCTATTTGACAGTATGAGGTGGGCAAGAATGCCAGAAATCTTTTCTGTCAATGTGCATTACCCAGGCAGCCTGAATTCATACAGGAACAATGTGGAGAGGTGTAACTAGATTTTGGAAAGAGCTCAGGCTCAGACTGCAGCTGGAACTAAGCAATGAACCTAAAAAAGGGATGTGGCTAGTTGGGACACAGGTATAATAATAATACATAAATTCAAGATATATGCAGTCTCCAATTTAATGCCATAAGGGCTGGGAAGTCATGTCCCACCCCAGCCTTCGTGGTGTGTGTTGTACAGCCTCTGTGGGGTGAATTCCAGGACCAGAGCCATGAACCCAAATACAGACATGGCAACACCCAAGGCTTTGAGTCATTTTGTGGCCCAAAGTCTTTCTGAGGCTAATTTGACCACTCTTTGGCTGGTATTTTAATGACAACTGGTTTCTAGAGCACAAGTGTTAAAGGCCTCAGCTTACAATGTAGCTGTTTTAAAATACACATTTGTGTATTTGTATAATTTAGATTATATCATACTTAAATTATCAAATATGACACATACATTATTTTCTAGAAATACTGTCCTTTTAGGAAAATCTTAATCATTAGAAAAGATATTAATATTGTGGGGAGACAGAGTAGACATAAATATATATATGTGTGCATAATCCCTCCAAATAAGGCAAGAAGAGTCTGTTCTAGAAAACTACATGAGGAAATCATGCTAATGTTTGAAATTATAGTTTTATTAAAGACAAAAGGAGGTTATAATTTCATCACTGTTAAGAATAACACAAAGATGTCTTCTAAATCAGAGAAAATAATGAAAATACAAGCCTGAGAATGGACCAGTGCCTTTCTTTTGTCTACTAGCAACCTCTGATCTCCAGTATAGGAGGCTGCAGATGTTTCTTCTTAGTGAGAAATGATTTAAGACCTGTACCTTGTTAAGAATAACACTGAAAACAATGTTAAGTATAACAGTTCAGTTACCACTGGGCAATAGATTTTCTTGTGCTTGGGTGGTAGCATGTAAAAGTCCCTAGGAGCTTACAGCAGGCATTTTTACGGTTTAAAGCAAAAAGACGACACTAGCTCATGTATTTTACTTAGATATGACAGATGGAGAGATTCCACCCAGCAGGGCATGCTTTGGGCTGAATCAGGGGTGTTGCTGAACCATACCTTGTTTTTTGAGTCGAACATCATCCAGAGACATCAACAGTTACAGAATACACCTTTTCCCTTGGTAGTTTCCTTCATTGAATTATCACTGCCAATGTTAGAAGAGTGCTCCTAATTTCTTATTTGAATTTGTCTGTTTTCAGCTTTTCTCCCCTGGATTAAACACTCTTCAGTGTATTTCTTCACAAGAAGGTTTTATACAATACATTCAAATCCCCTTTCAGTCTGCTTTTTTATAAAGTAAACAGATGGACTTGTTACAGTCTCTCACAGTGAGGCATTTCCTTCCACCTTTAAATATCTTTATGGCTTGTTTTCTGGATGATCTGTCAATGTCATTTAAAAAAAAATAGCAATAAGAAAATGTCACACCATGTTTCAGTACTAGCCTCAACTGACTATGCAGTCTTATAAATATGCCTTTTTTGGCCATCACAGAAGAGTGTTATGCAAACCACTGAGAATGCATGTCAAATTGCTCATCCAGCACTACCTAGTTTGAATCTCAGCTTTCCGGGATATAGTCCTTCATTCTGTAAGTACAGTCTGCCTCTTTCTAGATTTTTTACTTTGCATTTAGTGGTGTTTAAATGCATTCTGTGAATTTACCGAGCAATACAGGAATGTTTTACGTGATTGTCTTGGTCCACTAATTATCCGTGTTCTTTCTGAATGACTTGCAGAATACGTTACAATCAATACTGTGTTTAATTCTTGATCAATGACAGAAGTGCTGAATAACATAGAGTACTGATCATCATTAAACTAGTATCCCATACTGAGATCTACCTATAACTAATTCATAATCTGTTCAACGTGCATCTGATATTATATAGACCTCTAAAAAAAAGTGTTACGCAGTACGAAGTTAAACCCCAATGCTCCTTACAGCTTATGTTATGCAATTCAGAGGCAGATGGAAATAAAAAACTGAATGAAAAAGATCTTTGTCAGGCACTTTGCCTCAAAATGAACAGCTGAGAAATCATGCTGGTTTGACAAGATATACTTTCCAAATAACCATTCTGACTAGTTGATTCCCACACCAGCTTTTCCATTGCTCCTTTAGAATATAATAAAATACCTTAAATTAGGATTATGTACCTTAAATTAGGATTAAATCCCTATTTACTTTCTGGAATGCATGGTACAATTTTTGGTGCCCGTCAGTCATAAAGAAATGTGGGATGATTGACACTTTCAGTTATAGGCTGCTGATTTGAAATAGAAGTTTTTAAAAGAAACACTGGAAAAAAATTAGGATTTATGTTAAACGTTTTATTTTCCTTGTAAGAAAAGCTCTTCAATGCATTTCAGTTAACTTTTTAAAATTAGGGTTTTTGTTGTTGTTTTGCAGATTGTTACCAAATGTTTGCTGTGGGCAGTGCAAATCCAATTCCCATTGACTACAATGGCCAAAAATATAGTATTGTTGGAGATACAGGATCATTAATGTGGCACTATATTGGTTTCATACTGGAAAATACCATGTGCTGCTCTCCTCAAGCTGTAGCTTCACAATATGTCAGCTTCAGTGACAATGACAGTTTAAAGCATTCACAACCCCTTCATCCCTTCAGCTGTGCCAACACAAGCTTTCATGAGGTTGGGCTCTTGGCTGAAACAATGAACCAATGCAGGTCAAAAATACCACAAAGGAAAAAAACCCTTATTTTCAAGCCAGATAAGTTCAGTGATCTTGGTGAGAGTGCAGCCCCACAAAGAGTTGTGTCAGCTCCGCTGTGCCTGGAGGTGGTGTGAGGGCACACACACAAGCAGCTGGGACAGGGATGTACGCCGGGAACTTCTTGATCTTCCGATCTGGGTACTGCAAAACTGGCAACATTAAAGCAGCGTAAGTTTTAGTGAAAATCAGTTATCAACCAGCAACATGGCACATGCCAGCTACACACATTTCAGAGTAGGATTTGCCTCAATTTCTGGGAGGAGAATTTGTGTTTAAATTACTGTCGTAGATGAGCTGCCATGCCTGGATGCAAAACATAGAGGATTGTGTTCAGCTGTGACAGAGTAAAGAAGCAGCACAAGTCTTTCCATTCATCTGTGTTATTTAAATCATTCAGGTCTTATAAAGCATCCCAGGCAACATCCTCAGCCCTTCTTCTAACTTAGCAGTGTCATGCAGTGTAAATTCTAAGTGCAGTGTGAATTTGGCAGCATTGAATAAATGTAGCTTCAAATGCATATATGAAGAACTCACGGTCTGATTCCATATCTTTCTAAATTTCTACGTAGCTGTAAAAGCAAAAGTCCTTAGTTTAAACAAAGCAGTTATTAATGTTTGTCTAAAAACTACCCCAAAATATATTTTGTATATAGGCCAGTGTACGTGTATCACGTAATTCATTTCTGCCCATTTTCTGTCTATTTTTGCTAGTTTGTAAGAAGATGGTGTAGGTTTCAAAATGTAAAAACCCAGGATCAGAATTCATGCTGAATCATATCCAAGCTATCCATCCTTATTTCAAAGCATCCACATTTTATTTAATTTATTTTCCAATTAGGCAGTTTTTTGAATCCTTTTTCAGCTTTCAGCAATACAAAATCTTTGTCCAAAAGATGCTGTACTAATTCCACTTAATCAGGTTACCTGCTAATGCACATTTAACACGTATATGTGGCAAGATAGGGTTTTATTCCCTCCTGTCACCTAACCAGAGATAAACAATTTGTGCATGGCTCTTAGGGACATGGTTTAGTGGTGGACTTGGCAGTGCTAGGTTAGCGGTTGGACTCGATCTTAAGGGTCTTTTCCAACCTAAATGATTCTATGATTCTATGATTCTGTGATCTAGTAGGTCGCTTAACTTAAGAAGCCACTTTGTAGCCACCAGTTTACAATACTCCAATCGTTCATTGAATTGCTATGTCAGATTTTTTTTTCCTTTTCACTTGCTCAAAACACTTATAGGTGAATTAGCATAAATATACATTTTCCTTTATCTTGCCAGGCTTCATCACGCAGTTCTTCAGAGTGATGTTAACTACAGTGTCAGAATGATTTATTATAACTAGTCTTCTGCCTCTCTGTCTTGATTTTTATGTATTACTATTACGGTGCCCTTTTCCATAATGAAATAGCTTTGTCTCACCTTATGTGAATTCAGCCACCTATCCTTCTTTCAGTTATGCTGTAAATATTAAAAATAAAATTGGAGGTTTGAAAAATTTTTTAAACCATTCATATTGTATTTATTTATGTACAAAATAGAGCCACTTCAGTGATAACTGGTAGAGACACATGTAGCATTGCACAAACTTTAGCAATATAGTTTTTTCACTTCATTATATTTGTTTTTTTCTTCAGCTGAGGTAATTTAATGTCCATTTTCTCCCTGTTGTTTGCCAACCTGTTTGCCTGTGTGAAACACTATAAATACCGCCTCAGCATGTTGCCATAGCAATTGTTTTGTTTTCATGCATGTAATAGAAGTATGATGAGATTATAAAACTGCCATATAAACACTGTTTGAACAAGTGTCTGAGATGTATGATTGGAAATAAGTAAGGATTCATGCTTCCTACACTTTCTATGCTGTTTTATTACACTACTGATCCTACTGTCCCTAATAACTTAATTAAAATGCTGTCCATTAGAAGGAACAGAAAGCAGGCTGAATTTCATAGTGGGCCCTAATGACACATATAATCATTTAGTTTCAGTGCTCACCTGGCTTCAAACCTCTGCCTGAGAGTATGCGATCTGTGGGTTCAAAAACGCAGCATGTAAAATGACTGAATTCTTCTGCAGAAGTAGCTAGACGGGATGGTTGCTGTTTAAAGGTCTGACTGACACTGTGATGACTTATGTATGTGACAGCTCCATTGACTTCAAGGCCACTTGAAGTCAATGGGAATACTCACAGTGTGTAAAGACAAAATGCAAATTCTTGGTCCATCACAAAGTAGTTTAACATGAAGAAAGGACTTTCCACCAAATGGAAAACACAAACACTAAAATGCTAGTGTCCTGGAGAGAGAGAATTTGAAACCAGAAACTATTCACTCAGTGCAGCTGATCATTATTTTAATAATTTTTACTGGTGAAAAGAATCTCAGCCAATGGTCAGTATGGAAATCCTAAGCAGGAATGTTCAACTGTGTGCAGTCTTGATTTTTAAAATTCTAGTAGAGAAAAAACATACCACATATACTGGTGAATTCTTCATAGCAAATACTTGTATCTTCTTTTTATTGATTGCATCTTGCTTAAGCCTCCCTCCACTGGATCTTGTAACCCCCATTGCTGTTCAGTCCTCTGAACAGTGGCCTTTACCAAGCTTAGAGGCTTCCACTGCACCTCCACACCAGGCTGTTATAACTCACACCTTTGTGTTTCTACCTTTTTCTTCCATTTGATCTGCCTCAACTATTTTCATTTTTGTGAAACTGCCTCTTTTCAAGGGGTAAGTATTGAACTATGGATCAGGATTTTAGTCTGCTCAACTCGTGGTCAGTGTTGCTCATTTAGTCGGTATGCTTTACTTTTTCAGGCAGGTCCCATTCAGCTATCACAATGAGTTTCATATGAAAATAACAATATCCTTTGTAGTAACTTTAGGAATAGTCAAGGCAGCAATGTTTCAGGTAGCAAATCTGGTGTATCCCTCTGACAACAGAGTTCCCTAAAATAATGTGTATATATATTTTTTCTCCTTTTTACATATACTTCATATAAGTGTATATGGGCGTGATCATACTGTTTTCTCATGTAAATGGACAGGTAAGAGGAAGCACTAAATCTAAGCCGATTTAGTGTTTCACCTGTTTGAACATGACCTGCAAGCACTGCTTATGAGTTGTCAGTGACAAGTAATACCTCTTCATTTTCCTCCCTCCTCCTTTTGCCATCTGATCCCTCCTAAATAGTTGAACCAGAGGTTTCTAACTTTTTAATCATGCAAAGCTTCCCATCAGGATTAAGTAGTATTATGTGACTTTACAGCAATGAGTGAGCAATTCTACTTTCTCTCCTGCTTATTATATTGGTGGATAGGCAGCTAGAACAGTTCGGGGATTTTGTCTGTTTGCTTGCATGTTTTTGAGGTTCCTCTCAATGAACCTAATGTTAGGGTAAGATGGTAAGGTTAAGAAGCTGACTGTGTGGCAAAGTGGAGACCTTACTGATATCAATGATGGCACAGCAGGTAATGTGCTATGTGCTGGAGTCACTCACCTTCCAGAGTGGCTGGACACATGCCGGAGCTGCTAGAGTTGCAAAATCTTCCTGAAGTTGTTACTGAAACTCAATAATGCAAGCCAGCAAATGCTCAACAGCACCTGTTTCAAGCAGTTCTTTGCTTTCCCTTGCAGACATATCTGAAGTCAGCCGTGGGAGGGACAAGTTAGCTTAATATACAGTATTTGGGTCAATGCATTGAAATGTGACAGCCGTGAAATTGAGAAATATGAAAAACAAGAGAAAAGGGATGAACAGCAGCATAGATGCCTGATTATCTCCAGGCATTTTGGTGATCATGTTCAGGACAAATTTCAGGAATCTTTCTGCAGCAGTAAAAGCAGAAGCCTTGAGGGAATAGTTCTCAAAAGATGGTTTCATAACAGTGAGGTATTGTACAGCAGGAGAACTTTCTGAATATATGAACCTTGCTGAAAAATACCTCATTGTGGACTGGAAAAGGATGCTTAGGGTTTTTTATTGTCTTTCACTCACTAATGTGGCATATCTATGTAAGACATTTACACAATAAAATATATTAAAAATCAGAAAACAGGAAATTAACATCATTCTGCCATTACTTTGAAATGTTTTAAGCTCAGGAAATAAATCTGGGACGAAAAAAAGTATTCTGATTAAAACTGTTGAGGCTTTGTCCTTTTACTTTTTAACTCTCCAATCTCACTCAGAGGTCAGCATTTATAAATTCGTAAGTAGGCAGCTTTTTATGCCTGTTTCATGTAAAAATCAAATGACTTTCAAGATCATGTAATAATAGGGTTTTTAACTCTTACTGATCTCAGCAGTTTACGAAGTTATTGAAAGGGTTAAGTAGCACACTATCAGTCATGCATATGAAATTTGGAGTGAGAGGAAGCAAGAGGATTTGAGGTTGTTCTCCTTCAGTTCATTCAAGGTTCACTGAACAGGAAAGTGGATTTTTATTATCACTTCCTGTGAAAAGAGCAGTTGACAGGACCCATCAGGGAACTGCCAGAGACCTCAAGAGTTTTGAGTATAAAGCCCAGAGTCCACTGCAAAGTTTCCATGACAACCCACTCATTAAAATAAAAGGAAATTGTGCCTGATATTTACAGATTTCAGCATACAGTTGAAAGCCTTGCATCTCAGATTTCCAAAGTATTTACACCTGGGACCCGAGAATGCAGGCTGTCAAGAACTAAAGGGTAGTTGTAACATTTAGCCGTGAAAGTGGAAAGGTTGTTCACAGGTTAGATTTCAGCATCCTTCGATTTCTTGAATTGTGAACATTTTTTCTGTCTCTTCCTGTGGTATGCTAAAGGGTGAAAGGGACTTAATATTGGGTTGGAAACAGTCTTAAGGGAGGCTTTTAGTGAGAAAGGTTTTACTGAAGACAGGGATATTCTTCTAAGAAATGGGGCTTAGCTGTGAAAATAGTAAAATGAAATTTATTTAGTTACTGCTATCTAAATTGCAAAAGAACTGATACTTCCTCAGGCTTGGTAGCAATCACCTACATTGTGGGAAAGAACTGCAAGGATGAAGAGAGACAGTAGTAACAGAGGTTGTTTACTTGAGGTACTAAAGTCCCTTTGAGCTCTTCTCTTTAGTATCTCCCGCTCTTTACACTGCCCTTTTCCACTCTCTCCCTTTGCAATCATGTTGGCTCCCTCAGTGTAGCTTCTGTGCTGACTTATTTTTACATGGGAGGTGAAAAGGCTTGAAAAGTGGATAAAATAACTCTATGGAAAAGAACAGCGGTGCCAGGGTAAAGTCAATAACAAAACTTGAATGTTTTGCCTGATCTGGGCCAAGAACAGCTCTTGTTGGCCCTGGTTCTTCCATTTGCATAATCATACAAGAAGTCAGGCTCTATAATTGCTGTGCTTATTATTGTATAAATACACAAGCACATGTAAATATACTTCAGATTACATCATCGCCCAGCGTATTCATTAATTATGCATTATACTTAGTCTTCCCCTTCCCTGATTTTACAAGTATCTTTGGGCAAGCTGCTCACCCAAACAGGTATCAAATTGCACTGTGTGAATAATGTCTTCGATGAACAAAAGCATCAGTGAGGCATGTGTGTTAGCTGCTCAGGAGGATATGTTTATGGATGCAATTATGTTAGAATTAGCCTGTTTATAGGTTCTGATTTGGTAAATTGCCTGTGAGGTCAGACAGTTAGACTCCTCTCTTTCCCCTGGTCTCAGTGCTTGGGCTTTGACTTCCTTTAGGACTGATGCAGTACAGCAGCTTTTGTTGTTTCCTTTTTGCATCTGGTCAGATGTATTAAGACAGAGCTCAGCAAGCAATCGCCATCCCTGCCTCTGAGGTGTCACCAGTTATGCGCCCTCAAGGAAAGGGACGCCTTTTGCTGTCTCCCCAATTCATCAAATTTAGTAATTCCTACATGCAGTCCCTTAAAGGAAGCTTGCAGTTTCTCACTTCCATGCCTGCAGCTTGTAGTCTTCCCTTGTTACCTGTAGCTGATTTTGTTCACGTTATAAGTGACTGCTTTCAGTTCTGTGGCTTTCCTATTCAGTCTTCTTTTCCTCGCAAACTATCACAACCCTCTCTGCCCCACAGCTTCCCAGAAATCTTAGATCTAGTGCTTTGGGCATTGGGTTGGTCATACTTTTGTAAAATAAACACAAGTTGTTGTCATTTAGTCTGAGCACTGTGTTACTTATTGGAGGAGGGTAGAAGTCCTTCCAGTCTCAGGATGGCCTTTTTCTCACCTACATACTGGTTCTGAATGAAATTACTCTGGCAGAATCCCTGTACAGGCAGAGTCCCCAGTAATAAGCCCATGGGCCCTTCAGCTCTCCTTGTCAAAGTGTGCTCCAGCAAACTCCACAGTTTTAGCTTGCTACCTTTCTGTGGGAGGAGGCTGAGCAGGATCTGTGCTCTCCTCCTGTTTTCAGTGGGCACTTCATCAGCCTAAGAATACCTGTCCCTGGAGCTTGCACAGGGTTCCCTGCCTTGGGTTCCTCTGGAGAGGAGCACATTAGAGGTACCCATAGGGTTCAGCTCTGTTTCCTTTCAGTTTCACTTCTTAGGCAAGTTTTTGCTTGTCCTTGGCAAATGGTAACTCTGCAGTGTACCACCTTATCAGCATCCTGCAATCTTGGCTGACTGGGAACAGTAAAATATGTATAAATCTTCTTATTGTCTAAAGACTGTGCCTTCCTTTCCTTCTCTTGCCTAAAGCTTGCTTTTACAATTTAAGCCCTTATTTCAACCCTAAGTTCCTTCGTTTTTACTCTGGCAATTTGCTTTATCCTCTTTCTATATATGTAATGTTGGTCAAAGTAATTTTCTTGGTTTCACCACCTTCTTACTGTTAGACCACAAACCATACCCACTGTATCAACCAGACAGATCTAGCACATATGTCACTCTTTCTTCCAGACACAAGTGTGACCCTCTGGTTCCTCAGGCAGGAAATATGAGGCAAGTATACACTAAAAGCTGTTGTGATTGAGAAAAGAGTCAGCCAGTTCATAAAATCCAATTGCAATCCCAAAGTGTCCCACAAATCAGATCTCACAAATCAGCAAATAACCTTATATCAGAGCAGAGATTCTTGGCAATGTTATTCCATTTCTAGGCCCTGTACACAACAGGTTTGATCTCAGGACTTTCTGCTTCGTTTCAGGACTTGGCTGATCTCTAACAGAGCTTCTGACAATAATTCTTCTGGGAGCTAAAAGCCCCGTAACCCTTTGCTTGGTGCTTCCCCCGCCCCCGTATACAAAAAGCAGCATCAGCCTTTCCATCCGTCAGTCATAAGAAATATATCCTCGAGATATGCTAGAAAAGAATAGGAACTGAGCTTGGAAAGACTAAAAAAAAGTGATGAAAGGTAGAGTGGGAAATGAGTTAGTGGCCATTTGGAGAGCAGGGGGATCTTGATAATTAGTATCCTTTTTATGATTCTGATTTTATTAAGAATCAAAAGGATATTTAGAAGAAATTAACTGAAATATTTGGTAGGCAGTTTCAAACATTCAAATGGTGTTGAAAATATCGGAAATACTGACAGTGTTTCTTTAAATGTTCTTTAAATGCTTTTCAACACAGAAGCCACTGACTGTGTTGAGGGGAGAATAAAGCATACAAGAGAACTAGGCATTATTTAGTGAGAGAAAGAGAACTTTGGTACATGAGCCCTTTTAATACAGTTCAGGCTTTTTAAAAAGTACTGTTGGCAGGTGAAACCATTAGGTATCCCTTGGAAAATATTTTTGCAAGTAACATCCAGCAGAGCTAGTACTAAAGTACCAATATTTTCTTTTTACAGTGTTTCCATTGTCCTGATGGTGTAACTCAGTGCAGATTGAGTTTCTGTTTTCCTGAGATCATATGTCAGTCTTGTGGAACCACTTCACACACTGGAAAAAAAAAGTTAGAAAGCTTTAAAAGATGACAACAGAGTGAAGGGATTCTCTGGCAGTACCACTGTGAGTATTACAGATGTTGATAGCTCCTTGAACTCCACTGTCATGCTTACTGTTTGCTGTGTAGTCTTGACTAGCATCACCCACTCCATGGTGCTGGGGGGAAATTCAGGAATGCACAGAGAGTGGATTAATAGGTTTCTTATGGACCTGAAAGATTAAGAGTTTATAAAGATCCTAGATAAAATCTATTCCAAGCACTCTCATGGTGCTAGGGGAGGCCAACAGATATTGCAAATATTAGCTAATGTGTGGCAATGGACCTGCCATACTGGCAGCCAGCAGACTTACAGGATGAGTCTAGCAGGTGTCTGCAAGGTCAGGCACCCCTTTGCCAGCACCTTTGGAAGATTCCGTTTTGTCAACCAATACAGTCATCTGATTCCTCTGGGATTTCATCTTTCTTTTCATCAGAAGCATCGTCTGCCAACACCGAGCCAGTCAGAAGCTTCTAATTAGCCTCTTCACATACTAGTGGCACCCAATTCTCAGAGAGCAACCACAGGCCCCAGAGGTCCTGCTCTTGCCTCTGTGTATAGCAGGTTCTAATAAAAAACATCTGCTCCTCTTACTCTTTTCTCCCTTCTCTAGCACAAAGCTGTCCACAGAAGTCTGTGAAGTGATTTGAGTTTGGGATCTGGAATTTTTGGACCACAGAGTGAATAAAAGCATATGGGTGATGAGTATCAGAGGAGTCTCATCATGACTGAAGTGAGATGACACACACTTCAGTCACAGAAATCCATTCATACTATCTTCAGTTCTCTTCTAGTGTGTGGTAGATGGGTGTCAGCATATTTTCCTAGGTTTTTATTTTATAGAGTGGTGATTAGGCTGATATAGACATATTATCTTCTTCCTTGGTAAGATCTACCCATTTTAAACTGTAAATGGGTTAGGAATGTCATTTGGATATGCTTGTGGATAATGCATGATTATAAGATGTAACAAAATCCTGATGTTACAGGGACACTTCTGCTAGAATTCCCAGAGCCTCAGCCCCTTCCCAGGGCTGTGCATATAAGGAGTAAGAGGCTGTGAATGTAGGGAGCTGTGTAAGTTCTAGAAATGCTGGGACAGCTTCTCTTTGGTGTCCTCTACCCATAGCTATGTTGTGCTGCAGAACCTTTCCCATTGCCCCCACAGCTACATTGCAGTAATTGCCATTTGATTTAGTTTACTGTAGCAGGAGTGGGTGACCTATTTCCTACATTGCTGGGTCTGAAATAGAGATGATGGTTGCAGGAGGGGGTATGCTTAGCATCGTCACCTTGGGAGGGAAATTTTTGGGGCAATATATTGTGTCTGAGTGTTTAACATAAACTTTAAAAACTCTATTTCCGCATGAACATATTTTTGAGTATATAATGTTCTGGATGTGTTTTCAAAATAAATTTTTGAAAGTTTTGATGAAAAAGTGACTGTGTAGAAGAACTTTGCAGCCAGCCATCCAGTTCTGGCTCACACTGAGCATATGTCAGTACAGCTTGGAAAGAGCACTGTTCAGAGGAATCAAAGAGATTGGGAGCTGGATATTAAATTCCAATACATTACTCTGGAAATTCCATCATTAATATTTTGTATTAAAAATACTAAAGCTACCAGTATTGTCTCCTGTTTCTCTGTTTTTAAATAAACCCATAAAGATCTGTGCTTTGTTTACTATTCTTTTTTTCTTTCTCTATTTATTTTTTTATTGCTCTTTGTGCATGAACTTAAGATCTAACTAAACATTTATTCACAGATGGGGACTTGTGCATGTCATTTTCAACACATACCATTGTGCATGCACTGTGAAGAAAAGTAGTCCCTCTCCTTACATTATTTATGGCTTTCTCATGCAGAGAGGTGAGACACATTAAATGGTTCAACAACTGTCTTCTATTTAATTGTATCAGCAAGAAGGGTCTATTCTTTCCTGTACTTTCCATTCCGTGGTTCTCTGGTTTCCTTCTGGCTATCTTTGATCTGTAAAGACACAGTCCTGTCTTACTGAAACTGTACCTTCAGCAGGCATAGTAGGTGAATTGGATCAGATAAAATAAAACCTGATCTGTGCACAACCCTAAAACTCAGGCTGAATCAGAATATAATAGCTCCAACTGCCACCAATGGCTCTTTGACCTTCAAGATCAATGCAGTGAAGACATTATTACATACCTCAATTACATGGATGTCATTGTTACTTAAGCACATTTGAAAGTATAAACATACACAAAGCAGTTTATTAAATTCCCCGCAGACCTGGAAACTCAGAGTAAAACCAGCCATGAAAATGTACTGCGGATGAATCAGAATTCTCACGGCTTGGGGGAAGGTCAACAGACACAGTGAAAGCATCAAAAATCTCCCGTGGCACTTTTTGCTACTAGAGTCACAATCTTTAAAAAACATACAGGAAAAAAAAGGTTTCCTTGGTTTCCTCATAATGAAAGAACCAGCATCAGACTACAGTAAGTAGCCTACCCTTACCCTCACCCTCACCCTCACCCTCACCCTCACCCTCACCCTCACCCTCACCATTCAGGATTGTACTCTAATAACTAATTATTATTCTAAACTATATTTTTCTATTAATAATTCCAGTGCTGTATCAGCTGGGGAAACCAGCACTAAGCAGTGTGTAACTGCACCCATTCTACTTTTTGCATCATGAGGAGGTCTCTGGAAGTGGGTCTGGCAGGTGGCGTGGCCTTCTGTGCTGCCCCACTGATGGGATTCGTCCAGCAGCGCCCATCATAGATGTCCTCACAGCAGGACAGGAGGAGTAAGCTGACAGTGACTCAGTGACTCTAGCTCCACAGCAGCTGATGTGTGATTGCAAAAGCTGCTCCAAGCACCAGACACGCTGGCAGCCACCTGCCTGCTGAACCCTGGGGTGGCTGGCTGACTGCCCAGCCGCCCTGGGGGGATGTGTTCAAGTCTGCCCGCTGCCTGGGTGCACTCAGGCATGTGGTCCTGTGTGTCCCCAGGGCCTGCCCTGTCATGCTGCAGCCAGCCTTGCAGACATGCTGGTTCACAGCAGGAGGACCAGGTCTGTAGGCAGCCTGGGGTATATTCCAAATGTTAAACCTCCAGTTTTGTGATAGACTTCTTGTTTGCTTTTCTTAGGCTGGAGCTTAACAGCTGGTGAAAGTTGTCGTAGTGCCCTGCCATTCAGTAAATCTCCATTCTGCCTATTCTACTGTATTTAACTGTACATCTTACTTTGTTTCACAAGAACAGACATATGTACTGCTAAATGTTTCTCTTTCCAGCAGCCAAAAGCCAAGGCTTTAGCTAAATAAGCTCATCAGTGTGTAGGATGCTTTTTTAATGAAAGAGAATGAATAAGAGTACAACTAATAAAACATAAGAATAGTTTAAATAGAAAAAAGTGCGATTTTATATTGCTTCGTTTGACAAATATTTGTAAAAAAATGTGTTTGTGTTTATAGAACCTGTTAACCAATCTGACACTCATAACAGTAATTATAGTAATGATAATAACTATAATTATTGTAGCATGAAATGAACAGCAGGGAAAAAGGCTGTGCTAACAATAACCACCGGTATAGACAACAACCAGAGTACGTAATCTAACAAATCACTGAAGAAATTACTGTAACATTGTGCTTGGATCAATAACACAAATTGTTTGGTACTCACATAAGTGAAAAGAATGAGAGCAATTAATGCCATTGTTTCAAATCATTGATTAGCTATTTAAAAAAAAAGTGTCAAATAATTTTAAAACCTAAAATGTGACTTTGTGTCATGGGTCCTTTGAACTTGTAATGAGTCATTAAAATTGGAGGTATATCTTCAGCTAGTTTAAATGACTATAACTCCATTGAAGTCAATGGCATCATGCCATTTTAAATCTAGGTCTAATTACCTTCCGTTTTGATAGTGAAGCCTTAAAGACACCACTAAGTGGGTGTTTCACTTCATCTTTGCTGGCAACTTCTGTCTGGATATTGTTTGGCTTATTGGTTAACAGGGTGAGTTGGAAGATTCAGAAAGGCCTCTGAGATCAGGGAAAAAAGTGCCAAATGGGTGCAACAAAGTGAAAAACAATAGAAAAAAAGTAGCATAACTGAGAGAGAGAACGAGAGGGAGATGGGGGGAGAGAGAGACAGCTCACTTAGGGCAAGACTTTCAAAAGCATCATGGTATATCTACTTACCACAAACAGAAGTGTGATTTTCAAACAGTGTACATCTTTTGGGGTGGTCACATTAGTAAGAACACCTAGGTGTCTGAACTCCATGCTTGGGCATGGTGTCACAGAGGTTAGGTGTGGATGGGGTCTGACAAGTCACTGCAAGCACACTGGGAGGCCAGTTTGGAGAGATGCTGGCTCTCTTTTCTCACTTTTTGTTGTGGGCAAGACAAAGTTTGGTAGTGCTTGGCCTGAGGATGTAGCTGTGTCTGGGGCTCAGGCAGAATGGGAATGAGGCAGCACCTGGCATTTAAACAGCTGTGAAAATTGAACACCTTCCAAGTTTAAGCAGCATCTGAGCAGTGGCCTGTGGATTTAAAATCTGGGGTTATGTTCTGAAGTGTTAGCAGGGTGCACAAAGTCCCTTTGTGGATCATGTCCCAAAGGTCTTTGAAAATCCTGCAAAGTGCCTAACTCACTTCAGCAATGTTGTACTTAGCTTGAGTTTGGGGCAGAGACCCACATAATAAAAAAAAAATGCCTTAGGGGAAGATCATTTACTAACCAGTGCAATATGCTCATGTACATTCTTTGTGCAAGAGTGATATTCATCCAGAATAGTGAAGTGTTTCATTTTAAAGGAACATGCATACTTAAATGTCTTACACAACTTCAATATTTTCAGTTACTGGCTCTTATATATCTTTAATATAATTATTGATCAGGCCAAATTGGTAAAAAATTAGACTTAAATGGCAAAGGATTCAAGACCACTGATTGGGACAATTGATTTTTAACAAATTTTCACAATGCGTGATGTTGCAAATTCTAATCAGTTACATCAGCTACACATCAGAACCTATGTATTTCAGTAATTTCTATGATTTTTAGAGTTACTTAGATTCCTATATAAGAATAATCATGCAATGTTCAGTCTTGAATAGCTTTGTCAATAAGAGCTCCTATTAGAAGGGTTCCCCTGCTATAAGAAATTTGTAACAATGGGAGGTGGATTAGATCTAAAATGAAAGGGTCTTCCACCTGTGTAAAAAACTCTGTCACTGTTTTTCTATAATATGGGAGACAGAAGAAGTAGAAGTCAATGGTAATTTTGCATCCGAAGGGACTTACTTATATATACATTACCAAGGCAGCAAAATAAAACTGTAAGAGATTCTTTACAGTGATGGCATTAATTGTGTAATAATAGCAACAAAAATATCATTAACAGTATTACACAGAGCCAAAAGCCTTATTCTTTCAGGCATATTGGGTCGAAATGTTTAGCAAAAGAGTGTTTCTCTTTTTAGCTGCTCTCATAAGCAAACAAGATTGACAAAGACTAGAATGGGAAACAAAGGTAAAATGAGTTGTTCACGATTACAAAACAAATCAGTGGCACAAGCCAGGAATGAGACTGCCAGTCTTCTGGCTCACAGACTTCTTTTCATATTGTCCATAATAATAATAGCATAAAATGAATAAAATGAACTAGTAGAATGACAATTAAGTTAGTATTTGTAGGATCAATTATGTATGCATTTTTGTCTAACATTAGTTACTTATTCTAAATGTAAAAAAACGCTTTTCATCTGCTTAGTGTTAGAATCTTGATAGTGTGTTATTGGAAGTGGTGAAAATAAGACGACTATGCTAAGGGCAGTTCTCAGCTGGTTAGATCAAAGATCACATGCATAGAACTTTTAGGTATTTATTAGCTAGGGTTCTGAACTCTGATGTCCACTTCTCACTACTTTATTAGCAGAATGCACTGGTAAATGAAGGAGAAAAGAAACAGCAGCAACAAAAGATTAAGTGACTTGCTGATTTAGAGAGAAACAAATTGTTCTGTAAGCAGTCAACCTAAAGAAGTGTGGTTTCCTATTGATTTGTATCCTTTAAATTTTCTGTACTGGTACTGAACTACTCCAAATCCCATTATGTTCCTATATTATCCTCTTTTCTTCCTCTTCCCTCCAGGCTCATCCAAAGCTATGCATTAGCTGATTAGGCAGCTGGTTGGTGGCAAACAAAATGTGTGATAAGCAAGTTTTCTTTACCTTTTCCTCAGTGAGAGCTGAAATAGGGGTTCATTTCCCATACTTGGTTAACAATTTTCACAAAATTTGTTGAAGTGTGACTTTGTGACCTTTATCCCTCTGTCAAACTTGACTAAAATTGCCCAGTGGGTTCAAAAGTCATTGTAGAGAGTTGGACAGATGTCTGCCCAAACAACACAATCACATCAAGATTATTTCTTTAGGAAAACATGGCAGAAAATAGATTTAACAGATCTTGGTTTATTTTGGCATTTCCACAATTTATTTCTTGGTTGGATTTTGCAAATCTGAATCACAAATGTGTGGTGATTATTATTCTCACGGAAGAGTATGGTTTCATCTTATTCAAGCACTGGGAGATCAATGTGGTTTTGGTTTTGCAAACTAATATCCGGGGTGATTCAAATCCAGCTGTTATATTATACAAAACACTAAAGTCTAATTAACTCATGATTACTGAACAAATTATGAAAGAACAAAATAACTTTATTTTGTAGAGACAATGGCTTAACTGTATCATGAACAGTTAAGCAACCAAGAATGAAAAGAACCGTTTTTCAGCTCAGTTTTCTGCTTATTATTTAAAAATAAAATGTGAACCTTTGCCCAAAATATGGATCAAATATTTTCTTCAGTTCTTTAATTTTCATTCTTTTTTGAACACCTGGAATTTATCTGAGGACCAAATGTGCTAGAACAATGAGGGGATGATATTTGACTGGTATTCAAGCCTGAGCCTTTACAAGAATACTGCATGACAGTTCCAGTCTGAATTTGCCAAGCCAGCACTTGTTGGTCTCAAGTTCTAAAAAATATATAAAATGCTGTTGGTTTCATGAAGGGGTAAGGAGGCATTTAATGGAGGTGGCATTGTGAAATATATCTGCTTTTGGAAAAAATGGAATTCCACAGAACACAGGAAAATGGGGACTGAGTACAATGTCATATTTACTAGCAATAGACCTATTTGGCAAAGAAATATTCTGTCAAGAAGAGTGGCAAAATTAGACTGGATGAAGCACCGAGGAAAGTATCAGACGAAACAATACTGTATTAGCAAAAAGGACAAGATGATCTACCCAGTGGACATTTCTAATCGTTACAATTTGAATCAGAGTCTGCTGTGACTGAGAATGTCTGGAGTCATTGTGTTCCCTTAAACAAGACAGAGATGCTGCCAATTGTGCCAATTATCCTTTTAAAGTACTATATTCACTGAAAAACTGTAGGACTTTCTTTGATATTTTTGAAGAGTAACACACACGTTTCTCCATGCAAGACTGTTTATTTTTCAGGTGAAAGGAAGGAAAGAAGCAGTGTGGAAGAGAGACATTTCTGTTCATGTACACCGTATCTGTCAAGGGTGTGGACAGGGCAGGGTGACCCAGAAGAACAAATTCAGAAACCAGGGGTGGAATCTGACATGTACGACCAGTAGCTAATTCTGAACCTGTGTATGAGGGTTTTGTTCTTGACAAACCTTTCTTCATCATTTAAATGCTTTCACCCTTGAAGAACTGAGCTGGCCAGGCCCTTCAATGGGAAGTTTTAAATAGTGATCTAAGAGCTCTATCCCATCTAAAGCCCTGTGCAACTGGCCTTTCTTTACCCTCATACTGCATTGCAACAAACCTGCTAGCATCCCCCTGCCCCCAGCTCCCTAAGGCTCCTGTCCTTATGTTCTCATTGGCAGAGCAGATCCTGGCAGGGGGCTGTGTAGCTTGCACAGCGTGATGGGTTCACAGAAGCTGCTTTCTCACACAACAACAGATTAACCCTATTTTTTTTCTCTGAGATAACTGCCCATGCGCAGGATGTTGTGATGATGGCACCTACCTTTCTTTGTCCATATGTCAAACATCTAAAGTGAGTCATTCTAGCTAACACTATAATCCCTAAAGATATAGGCACCAGCAGGGGACAATTCATCCCATTTGAAAGTAAATGTTTAAATGGAATGAACTGGCCTCAGGATGTGAACATCTCTGCTCCACTGACTGTAGAAGAAATATCTACATATGTCTGTCTCCATCTCCATTTCCACCTCTCCCCCCCCCACCTCTATCATCTCTATAGCTGAATTAGATGATACAAAAATATTTTGGAAAGTTAAAGCTACCTGAGATAAATCCGAGCCTCATTCCCATATCCTGCCTTCTACTTAAGAGAATTTGAGATCACTATAACAAGAGATGGGTCAAAATGGGAATTCAGAAATCCTGGTACAGCAGTTTGGAAGCCTTGGTTTACCTTTTCTCTACACCATCTGGGAAAAGGGTCATATACTCTTTCGGGCATATAATAGCACAGGGCATGGCATACTGGAGAAACTGGACCATTTCCACCACTTCATGCAACACTCAGTTTCTAGGAACCGCATTGAAAAGACTTTCTAAAGGGCAAATGGTGGTGAAAAGCAGATTTGCTTTCCCATAATATTATATGGGAAAGGAAGTAGGTACTAGCTCCTCTCCAGGAATGTCTGTGCAGGAGGACATGGAGCTGTCAACTGCGAAATGAAAAATGGGAGTACAGAAATTAGATTAGCAGGGTAAAGATATTCTGATCACAAAGGGATCTTTTACTTATAAATTAAGGGCACTGCTGAAGCCTGAATCAAGGCTATAGTAAATTCGACCAGTCTCTTGGCCACAGACATGCTAATAAAAACCTAAAAGTCTCATGTTAGCAATCAAGAGACTGTAATTTGCAGTACAAAATAAATTCATGATATCATTATGAAACTTCAAAACAAGATCTCATTCAGAGTCTCCAAATTGCCTTCAGTAACTTTATTTCCTTTACAAGGGATAGAAAACTGTAAGGCATTGAAGCAGAATAAAAATGATGAAGGTTTTTCAATGGACTCATTGTAGGAATAAAGAAAATAAACTATCAAACTGGCCTTTATTGTCAAGGTAAAGAGCCATTTCTGTGCTGGACATTTCTACACTGATTTGTGAGACACACTGTCTCCATGTAAAGTTTACATCTATATCCTATTCACATTTTGGTCCTGAATGCAGCAAGAAAAAATAGGTTAAAATAACTAGGAATTCTTCTCCAAAAATTATGTCACCATTACCTCAGAGTAAATGTGTCTTTAGGTTTTTGTTGCTCCTTAAATAGCTTTTTTGTGTTGCTAGAGTTTAAGCACTGCTGGAACTCTGTCAATTCTTGACCTTATTTTTTTTTCTTGCCTAAGTAAGGAAAACTCCCAGCTGATTGTAAGAGTGCTCTGTTGCCATCACAAAAGACCCTCTTCTTTGGGAGAAAAGCTGAATTTCCGGTGTGAGATCATCAGGTTCAAGAAAAGGAGAAAAAAATGCTCTTAAAAAAATAACTGAAGCAGACAGCGGAGAAGGAATTGGTGATTATCTGGCATGCAGTCAGATCGTCAGTCATGGTGAGGCACGAAGAACACTGGCTCTGCAGCTGCAGGCTGAAAAAAATTGGTGCGACTAAACAGTGAGCATTCATCAACAACTGGAAGCATTTAGACAAAGCAACTAATTTTTCATTGTCCTCCTTTATAATCAGTTTTTTTCTATATTTTTCTCCTGTCAGAAAGGCAATTAGCATACAGAGTTCTCATCAGTCCTTCTGAGAGCTTTCTCTCCTTTCCTGGATTGACAAAGTAAAACTGATCGTACACAAGCAGTTTTTTTGCCTGATTAAAAGGTCTGAGGGCAAGGCAGATAGTCTGCATAATTTATTTATTTTTAATGGGATAAAGCAAGCACTGTTCCAAAAGAGCTGGATCCTGGTGAGAAAGAGGGTGTTCCTCCTCAGTTACACTCTGTACTCAAAGTACTCTGACTGTAAAATACTTGAGCCTTCAGGAGTTCAGGGCCTTGGCCAAATAATACTTGGTCCCTTTCAGCCGCTGTGGGCTATATTGCTGCAACAGAGAGAAGCAGATTTCACAGACTGGTCTCTTTTCCATGGAAATTCAGTTTACTGTCATGAGAGACATCGCAAAGCTGAGAGAAGCAAAAAGGGGGGACAGACGAGCCCCAGGTTTGCTCTCTCCTCTTACTGCCGCGGCTTCTCAGAAGGAAGTGTGTGGTGGAGTTGGTAAAAAATTGGGGTAGAAAGAAGCACGTGAGTATTGGAAAGTAAGTTATCTATCTGTGGTGGGATGTTGATACCAATGACAAAATGTTTTGCTTTTGCTCTAATCAGAGTATAAAGTTACAGAGAGGCTTGCACTGTTTATCATGGGATATCCTTGTCTTACTCCTTTAGCAATGGCTCATGATTTCCTTTGGCATATCGGCAGTGCAGGTACAATCCGTCCCTATCCTCAGCATGCAACAGAGAGCTTTTTCCTTTCTTTTGTTCATGAATTCAGAGACTATACATATAACACGGAGGCAAAATGCTTTGAAAAGTGGTGTACTGTGTGCTTGCAATATGGAGGGAAAGCTCAGCATACATGTGAGTATATTTTAGGCAAGAGGGTATGTTGATTGGAAGGATAACCATCATTGGCAATATGCCTTCTGAGGCCTTTAAAAGAAGATTAGATAAACACCAAAAAATGTACGTCAGAAAGCAAGTTTTCCCTAAGGGAAAAGGGACTGGATGACCTAACCATTTTTTATTATCTCCTGTCAGATACATCAGCTGAGGACTTGGCCCTTCATTTCTACTAATTGTATATAACTCATTGCATGGAGAATTAACTAGGTGGCAGTAATCACTCAATGATCTCAGATGTACATCATAAACCTTACAAGTTTTTTTGTCAGATTAAAATTGGGGGAGGAGGAGGATGGACAAGTTTCAGCTCTTAGAAGAATATTTGGTCTTAACTGCACTTTGCAGCAGCTTATATAGGGGATTTATGGCTAGCACAAAGAAAGCATTGATGGATCCTGGTTCATCACTGACGTTACGTATGCAAAGAGCCTTTAACTCTATGTGCTATGAAGAGCTGCTGAATTTAGAGAACTTTATATTTAGTTCCCAAACTGCTAACAGTAAATACATGCTGCACAGAACATTATCCACTGTTGCTTCATCATCACTGGTACATCAGCATTCAGCTATTCTGTACATTAAACAGTTGCCACGTAGGAATATATGGGGAGAGAAAAATAGGAAGAAAGAGGGGGAGTTCTGATGGAACTGAGAAAGGATAATTAAAAAAAGAATACAAAGATATGGTGTAAACCTTCTGTATGTTGAAACAAGCCTGTGTCTCCTAAAAAGCATTTCTTATGAAATCACTATAGACAGGAAAATTTTGCTCCAATCTGTGTCAGTAGTAGCAACTGGGAGGACATGAATAAAAATGAAAGGTAATCTATAAGAGCTTATTCTGTGTGCAGCTTCCAGGAAAGAGGCCCAAGTAGAAATATAATTCTGTGAATATCTCACTTCAAAATCTTTTGGTGGGAAGGTAGTCGGTGTCTGACTGTAAAAACTCTAGGTTTTTTTTTTCCCTCTGTCCTGAGTTTTATCCTGAATTTTAGGAGATTGACTGCAGTTACAGGCATCCTTGAGAAGGTCGCTTGCTTTTAGTTTTATGATTTTTTTTTTATTTTTTTCTTAATTTTGAACTAATGTAGTTCAGTCAATATCTGTCTAGTCTGGGTCTAGAAGTTTTCAAATGGCATGTGTGAGTTCATGCTACAAAGCTCTTACTAGTTCTGTGGTGATGTTTAAGAATGTATAACTTGGCAGGTATGAAAAAAGAAAATAGAAATGCAGTTCACCAGACAGAAGGATGGGCAAACATTCACATTCCTCTGAAGGAATGTGAAAAAACCTACACTGATATGAGGGCAATGCCTTATATTCATAACCACACATCATATGAATGGAAGGGAGCACAAAATGCAGATCTCAGTAGGTCATTAATCATGAAAGCTCTCTCAAGTACGTTATAATCATATTTTGGAACTGACTATTCTCTTCCTGTAATATGAACCCATGAAATTCATTATTGTTTTCAGAAATAAGTATACTTTTACTCCAAGTTCAATGGTACAATTCATGATTGGTTGTATCTGTACTAAAGAGTAGGAAGTTGTGCCCAGTCTTGCTGGTAGTGGATTTGACCAAGTTATCTGTGGAATGAGCCTCCTCAGAGTTTTGGCTCAGAAACAAGAGAAAGAAGATGAGAGAAAATATGTTGAAAAAAATCACTGGCATGCATTTATGTGGAAGACATATTATAACAGCCAGCAGTAGAAACAGAATACTCACACAATTTGCAGCATGTAAGTGCTTTTGGCTGATGCTGTTAAAGAATCAGCTGTGATATCTACGTAAATACATATTAAAATAATTATTATTTCTGACTAAGGATCCTCTGTGAAATTCACAATAAAATTCTGGAGTCAAAAGGAAAAGAATCAGAAGTAAAGGCATTTATGAAAGTTTTAAAAACTGAAGGGAAAGGAAATGATATCTTAATGTAGCAGATTCTTAAAACAGTGGGTGACTGGGTAGAAATACTTCTATACAAGCACTGAAATGTAACAGAGACACCCACATCGCTGTAATACAGCTTTCCCCCTCTCACATTATACTTGGTTGAGTTAATATTTTTTTTCTTTTCATCACAACACGATCATCAGGAACTCTCTTTATTCAAAGATTGTTTTTTCTCCTTTATTCATATATGTTAGCCACCTATTTTCCCACTGATTATAAATTAAACACTGGTTATGCTTCACCAATTCTACATGGTAGTTGAAAGAAGGATCTTTAGATTATTACCAAGAAATAAAAAAAAAAAAAGAAAAAACTTACTAAATAAATATAAATGTTGTATGCCAAAGGCTGTTTCACTTATTTATCCAAGGTCCCAAATTATGACAGAATTTACAAGGATCAGTACAGCACCATGGTGGTGCAAAACTGACAGGAAAGAAGTGAATCTCAGCCAGTGTTAAAGGGAAGGGGGAGTATGACATGGGGGAAAAGCAAGTTGTGCCCCCTTCTCTTTGGCATTGCTTTCCACTTTATGCACACTGACTGATTTACTCCAGTGCATACCTGTAAAGTATCAGGTGAATTTGGTTTTACCCCCAGTGGACATCAGTGTAGTTTACTGCACACATTGTAAAGCAATGGAGAACTTTGCTACAGTCTTTTATCATATCCCAAATCCTTATTGGTGGACTACAATGTGTGACATCTTAGGCACTGGTTTTACCACAGTGGAGATAAAACATATCTTTGGAGGAACATACATAAATTTATATATATATATAAACATATATTTGAAGGTCTAGTGACCTTGTTTTTTTGCAGGTGTGAGAAGGTCTTGAAATTTGAAAAGATCTTTTTCTTGTTTTTTTCTTTGGCTTTTGTGGTTTTCTCTTTACAGCACTAGATTCAGCATTTAGATTTAGAGTTCTACATTTTTAAAATGTTGCAGTTTAAGTAATACTTACCCACCTGCTTAGTTTATTGTCACCACACAAATCTTTTATGTGCTTAAAGTGAAACATTTTCCAAAGTATGTTGCTGAACAAAAGCCTACAAATTACCTCCAACCTTGGAAAAAAATCTTATGCCCTTATATTTTTACTTTTTGTCCTAATTTTGCTATGAATTTCATATATGACCTTTAGCACATGCTTTCATCTTCCCTTTTTCTTGAAATATCTCTGTAACAATCTTCCCTCTCTTGTCTAGCAATTGACCAAGATAATAGAAATCAACCCAGTATTTTCTTGTAGGATTTCATCTTAATCAATCCATCTAATCTTTCTCATTTGTAAAATAGAGAGAATAATGTTCCTTTACTCATGGGAAGCTATATTGCTTAATTATGTTTGAAGTGTTTTGAAATCCATAGATTGTCCATGCTGCAGAAGTTAAGAATTTTAATTTTGATAAAATGTTAGCGGGCTTTATCAATGATTATCTAGTGAATACTGAAGATCTCTGCTACATTGCTAAAATCTTGAGATCATATTTTAATTACTCCAAAACTAAGCAATTCCTGTTTATATAGGTGCAGGTATATAATACGTATAATATTATGTATAATTTTGTTTTAAGCTCCATACCTCCATTTAAGAAATTCAATAATGAGGTTTGTCAAAAGCATATTGGAACTATTAACTAGACCCTTACCAGAGAGGGAATTCAGGTAGCCTAAATGATCAGCATAATAGCTGAAAGAATAAAAGCCAGAAAAGTGCAAAGTCACATTGTGATTTCCTTTCTCTTTTTTTTTTTTTAGTTTATGCTAAATAACTATTGTTCATTCATTCTTCCATTGTGGATCATGGGTTCATTGACCTCTGATCATTTTTGGTTCCCTCAATTTGGTTCTCTCCAACTAGTTCTCATCTTTGTAAGAGCAGCCAAGCAAATGCTGATATGGAAAAAATATCTCCTCTAGATAAAATTACAAAATATATTTCAATTGGCTAATTATTTCAGTCTCAAGTGGCCAATGAATCAGTGAGACTGGTTCTGAACACATCTTTCTGTTTCAATGCGCATGTCAAGGACTCTTCAGATTGTATGGTTTCTTTCACTATGAATAAAAGCAGTGTTATAACACAGATAAAAGAAATAAAAGAAGGTAGCCACATGACAGTGTTTCTGCAAGATATATTATTGCAAAAAAAATTAATAAAAAGTTAGGATTAACATATTAATTTGATATGATTTAAGTATTCCAAAATGTCTCTCATGTTACTCTATTATAGTGACAACTCGCTAAGATATTGCAATAAAAAAGTCTTAATTATAGTCCTTGTACTAATTGCTATTATGTATTTTAAGAGCATTAGTCAGTTTGGTTTTTCAATTTTTTTAATTCCTGAGAGTCCTTGCAAGTAAGGAGACAAAATTGGACTAGATTCTGAAGTCACCTCTATTAGGCACTATTATCTTCTGGATCTACTTTTTAGTATTTTGTTGCTACAGCATTCAGAGATCCCTAGAGGATCATCCATTTAATATTAAGATCTCCATAATGCCTGCAGGATTTTGAAGCCAATTTTACTGTCACAAAATCCTTCCATGAGAGAGAGAAGCAACAAAACTTAACTTTTCTTGGTCTTTTCTGTTCTGACTGAATGCTGAATACCTCTGGTTCTGGAAAAATATTTTTGAAAGTCAAAGCTTCCCCTCTACACTCTATGGCTTACTGCAAGGGTGCAGTATTATGGGAAAAAGGGAATTTGCTGAATCTTGAAGTCCAACTTGCAACTGATTTTATGCCTACATTTTCCTTTTTAAGAGTTACGTCTCGTTCATGAGTAACTGATGTTTTGCACTCTTAAGTGAAGTTTCCAAGTAGAAACAGGTAAACTGATGGAAGCAAATCAAGAAATCACTCAAACCTTCCAACCTTAAAGTCATCCATTTTATGTTTATAGCAGTTAGTTTGGGGGTTGCTTTCTTTTTAATTCCTTATTATTTGAGGACCTTATTATATGATCCTGTATCTTGGAATGAAAATGTTGTTGCTGTAAAATGGATTGACATGTTCAGGCCTGCATGGAATAAAATGTACCAGGAAGATCCCAGGATATAGTGGATTGTTTTCTTTGGTAATATTTCCAGATGAATTTTCCAGGCTGATAAGGACTATCACTAAAAATTATTAAGATATCTAATAATAGATGATTTTGTAGTTTCAACTTAGCATGAATGGATCTGAAAACACAGAACTGTTAAACTCAGCTTTCCAAAATCCAGCCAACAGATTCATACTCTGCTAAAATTTCACCTGAGTGAATAACAATTACAGATATATTTGTATACCAAATTTTAATGCATTTCTTGAATACATATCCACATTTTTAAAGACAAAGACTAGTATGGTCATAAAGCACTCATTTTATTAGAGGTCCGGAAGTTATTCTTTGAAAGAAATAGTTGAATAAGTTAGTATTTATGATTTCTATGGGAGAAGTAATGTCTGAGGAGGGATTTGGAAGAAAAATGGATGAATGCCAGTGGCACTAGTTTGGAAATGATTTGCAGTTTATTATTCTGATCTCTCTGCACCAAGATTATAAATTGATAAGTTACTGAGATTCATATAAATTATATACAAAATCTCCAAACAAATCCTGCCACATTAAAAAACCATGAAAATTAGAAAATGTAATTCCTTAAACAGAAGAATGTTGCTACTTTAATTCTATCCCTGTGCACTTGTGTATTACAAAGCAGCCTTAAAATTACATGACGATTCACTAGTATATTCACAAGACTTTTGGATTATTCAGTCCAGGGAGGAAGGCTGCTAATATATATGTTTTTTATTATTTTCTCTCTATGCTGTCTGATCCAGTTTTTGCTCCATCTAATTTACTTATCTGGCTCCATACCATGCTCATCCCCTGATTAACTGATTGCTCTCATGTCTCAGGTAACCATCAGTTTGGTTTGACTGTCTTTTGTGTTTACTACTCTTCTGATTTTAGAAACATCTACAGAAGTAATAACCATTTACTGTACAAGTATGTACGCACAAGTCAGCTTTTGAGGTGGTGGTGGGGAAGGAGCGAGGCTTATCTTAATGAGTGGGTTCAAAAAGACTAATTTTGTCACTTCCTCTGAAAAAATGCAAGCAGTAAAAATTTGTCTTTCTTGTTATTGATACTGCATCATTGTGAGCGAAGCCAGTCTGGGAACCAGAAAAGACTACATGAATGAACTGTGAATGGAGAACCATTATCTGGAACTCTTTGGACCAAAAAAAACCAATCCTGTGCTGAACTATTTCTTTAATGAGGAAAAGTCAGGAGAGAGCAAACTTCTTTCCTTAAGCAGCAGGTCACTGTTTTCAAAAGAGTGCTTGGAAGGGTGATAGTTTATTGCAGGTATCCACACACCATAGGTGCAAGTCTCTGCTGTCTGTCCTTGACGAGTGTGGTTTGCTCTCCAGCTGGTTGGCATTTATGCAGCAATCAGCAGGAAGAACTAAGTGGAGCTGCAAAGTGTTCCTGCGTAGCTCAGCAGAAAAATGTTCTCTGCTCTGCATTCCTTTGGGCTGCTCAGATAAATTCTAATCGACAGGCTTCAGCAGCACCGGCCATTACATGTGCACTTACCATTGCACTGGTCAGGAAAAGCTTGAGCTGTATGTAACGTTAACAACGAATAAGGCCAGAAGTGTCTTGTGGAGGTGCAATAGTGAGATTTCTCTTTGCAAAGAAGGATTATACCCTTTCACCTACTTCCATGAAGTATTTAAATGATTTCTTTGTCAGAATAACCAGGAATGATCATATGATCATAATGGCTTTTTTTTTGGGGGGGGGTGGGGGGAAGGTATGGAAGGAGCTCTATTAGTTATTGAATGTCACATTCAATAGAAATGAGAAAGAATGCACGATATCAGGAATTTTCTTTTTGAAATAGAATTCTGCATTTAGTGTGTGTCCAGAATTAAGTTTTATAACTCAACAGAACATCAGTGGTAATTGCATTGATTCCTTTTTCCACTGTTTGCAAGATCTTTGACAGAGAGAGGTAAATAAGGCTGGGTCACTGACAGCAGCCAGCAGAAAGAGAATCCCATTTATATATTATAGAATAAATTTATCACAAATGGGGAAAATTATGAGAAATTTTATGCTGGATGCCCATTTTGTGCTGGGATCCATCACGTTTCTTACAGTATTTGTTCTCACTGAGCCTTGTTTCTTGTGAAACAAAAAATATCTTTTATTAGGTCAATGGAAGGAATTAATGTATGTACCTTCTCTAATTTTTGTTAGATCTCACTTCTGCAATGTAAACATCTGATGCAATTCTTTCCTACATTGTGCTTTTTGTGCACATGCAGCATTCATTATTTGGTCTTCCATATTTGCAATCACTAACTTCCTACTTTATAGTGGAATCACTCTATTCATTGGATTAGCATAAAGGAATGGTTTTTAAACCTTAGCATTACATCGGCTCTCAAAATCTAAGAAGAAGCTGACCATCAAAAGGATGCATCTGTTACAGCACTAACAGAGAAGACTTCATTTTGACCACCACAACATATAAAATCCATATACAAACTGCTGAGAAGGGGTGATAATGTCCAGTAGCAGTAAGGGGTGGTGAAACACTTAAGGCAACAACACTTCATCCACCACAGTGGCAGATGGAAGTGGGAGGAGTGCATGCTCTCTGACCATGCCCGGAGACATAGCTGCATCAACTTCACTGCGTCTGGCCTTCAACAGAAGAGAACAAGCTTGTAACAGGATTAGGGATCTACCCAAGAAGAATCCTTTGAGAGATCAGCACCATTGCATTGCTGTATTACTTCAATCTGTTCATCATGAGACCTTTTGCTCAGTTCTTCCTGAATGCAAAAGCATGTCTGTCTGGCCTACTTGTAATTGCTTAAAATAAATTCTGCACTGAGCATCAAATCATCCCTGGTATATTTCTATTCAAATGCAATGGGTTAACTTAAACTGGCTAAAGTTTTGTTTCATGTAATCCCTAGATGATTTGGACTGAAATATTCTAGGGAGTGATTACAAGTGGTTTATCCAGAGTATCTGAGAGGGAAGTAACTGTAATAGAAATGATGCACTTGACAGAATGAAATGCTTGTAAAATGCAGTGATTGTATCTGTTACACTTCAATACAGGACAGATTTTATTTATTTGCTCCAAATGAAAAAGAAATTTCAATGCAAAATCTTATCTTGGTGTTAATTGGGTTGAGTTGCTAAAAGGCTGGTTCCCTCCCCTCCCCACTTAATATTTTCCACTCTGCCAAAATACTGTAAATTCTGAAGAACTAACCAGTATCCTGGCACAATGGACTATAAAATTCTTGGTTCCCAGTTTCACATGTCTAATTTTCAATATTTTTTTTGCCTAAGCACCTAGACAATGACACATTCACTCTCAACTTCACCAGTATAATTCATGCTGACAAATTTGCTTTCTTTCACTTTTTTATTGGTTTATTTTATTCTTGCTGTCAATCTTTATTGACTACAGAAAGAAGCACTTATTATTATTGGCATTTAAGCCATTACAGTTTGCTGGGTAAAATTTTATCACTTGCGTTTTTAAAATTTGCAAATATTGGATGCTCTGTTCTCTACAAGTATTTCAATGTTCTCTGTCTCTCATAACATGTAATTATATAGAAAGTGGGTGCTGTGTGGCACAAAGAAGCTTTGTGGATATACTTACCAACACCATAAGACAGTTTCTTTATACCTTAACAATGGTAAGAGTACACAGGAGTTCAGGGTTCATTGATCTAATGGCTTTAAGTGGCTTTCAGTTAGAAGTCTAAGTGCTAGCTACTCACATTTTTATAATGTCTGCAGCTTTGAAAAGGAAAGTAACTAACGATTAGCCACACTGTATCAGAGAAGAAAGAGATTTCCCTCTGTGGGAAGAATATTATAGTTGCAGGGAAAAAAATTAAAGCTTTAATAATATTCCTTGTTGAAAGACTATTTCTGGAAGCCTGCAGTCTGGAATGTAAAAAAATGTCTGCTATAAATATTATAATGTTTAATCTCTAATATGTACAGAATGGAAACACTTTCATCCTGCTGTCTGGGCAATTAGGCACACCTCCTCAATGCACTCCGTAACAGAAATTGTTCTTATTCTCCATTGATTTCTCTGCTAATTCTTATTGCTTTGTACCCTGATAAAGCTCTGGAGTTTTCCCCTTTATTCTTTCAAGAACATACAGAAATTCAGGTTTGTAAACAAAGCAGAACAAATAACTCTCACAATCCTTTCTATTATATGGAGATATTATATTGTACAGGTATTTTGCCTGATAGGCAAAATTTTGCTAGATAGGCAAAATTCCCTTGATGTGTAGGCAAACAAAATCAGAAGAGAGAGATTAGGGCCTATTTTCCTATCACTTACCATGATTTGTTTGTCTTTAGGTTTAATGTTACTTAAACAGAGACTGGTTTGCATTTAATTCCTAACACTGTTGCTGGCTGTAATTTTTATGATCATGACACTGTTCAGAGCCCTAAGGCACATTGTGACCCTGCGGTGCTTGTCAGTGCAGAAACACAGAACAGATCGATGGTCTCTACAGCTCTTTCAGGGTCCCTACCTTTACAGCCTATTGCCTAAAACAGAAAAAGAAAGGCAAATACAGGTTAACAGAGAAGCAGAGTAAACTGGTCCAATATTGTCCTTGGCATATTGGGAGTTTAGCAACTATAAGTATTTTATATGTATTACAGTTACAGAGAGCTTTTAAGAGGAAAAAAAGATGAAGAATATTTGTGGAAGCTTACAGGGAGCATGGAAAAAAGCTCAAAAGTTTACAAATAGATGGGCAAAATGAGATGGTTGCAGGCTCCCACAAAATGAGTGAATGGTAGCAAGGACAGGAGACATTGCAAAGAACTTTAAGAGCACAAACAAGTCCTTTTCTTCAATGCAGCAGAGAAGATGTGGAAAATTGGCAACAGACGTGCAGTCTAAGCTGAGGGCTTGAAGAACGTTTTTGATAGCTGCTTTAGGGATGGCTGTGCGCATGGTAAGATTGCATGTATCAGTGACAGAGTAATCAAGCTACAAAACAAGGAACAGAGTTTGACATGCTTCGTTCCATGAGAGGATAGGAAAGAGCCTCCAATGTTTAGCCATAATGAGGAGGTGGGGACTAGAAAAAGATCTGAATGTAAATTTCTATTTTGCTTATGATCTTCAGTGGCAGTCTGCAAAATGTCGTTCTTGCCAGTGATTAAGCAATGAGATAATTAAGTTAGCCATACTTTCTGTAGAAAACTTTTTCTGTATTCCATAACATTTTTGAAACAAAAATGCTGCAGATTTACGCTGTTTTATTCTGACTGAATCAGCAAGCTAGTGAGCATGACACTTCAAGAGGTAGTTAGGCTTCCAAAACTACTTTTAGAGTGTAATTTCACTGCATGCACAAACTTTGTCATTAAAGGAATGGTAACTCAGATGGCATTACTGTGAGATACTAAAAAGGGTTGGTATGAAGTACATATGGGTCCCTCAAGGTTTCGTGTGGTATAATCTGTAATGGTAACAGAACTTCTATCCCACTGTATGTTTGGAGTCACAGCTAAAGCATTTTGTGCTCATAGCCCGGAAAAGATGAATGTCCAGGTTAGGCTGTGCTCAGTAGCAAGAAAGAACCCAGAAAATATTGAAAATGAGAGTTATGTAATTTTTTCTGTTACATATTGAGCTTTGCATACAAGGGAAGGAATCAGAGTGTGAATATTTCTTCTGTTGGTTATTCTGTGGCAGCAGTGATAAAGAGAGGTTAACAGCTTTCTCTTTGCAAGACGTGCCTCAGATGTGCTCCCAGTAGTTACTACCAGTGTTTGGGAATTTCTTTGTGCTGGCAGGTCTTTCATTCCCAATTTCCACCCTGTTAGACAGTTGTGCAACATACTTCTACTCAAAGTTCTTATCAAAAGTGCTAGACAATATAACATATTAAAATCCAACACAAGGGTATGTATATAGACATTATGCCTGGTCTACTAATGTTTTGCTAGCATATCTCTGTAGACTGGAATAATTGTTCTGCTTATTCTGTAAGGTAACAATACCTTTATTTCTGGCCGAAACCTGAATCGAAACAAAATATAAATGAAACACACTGACGAACTTCTGTGAAAAGAATCTCCTGAGGTAAACGGTCAATAGGGAACTCTGAATAAGCTTTTAAGGAAATTCAAAGATGTAAATACAAAATTTAGCACTTTGGAATAGTCCAAGAAGGTTGTGAGTTCAGAAATCCATGTATAGATTACACTGATCTTTAGATGACAGTAATATTGATAACATTCTCCCTTCTACATAAACATTGCAGAATATTTTCATGAAGTCAGCAACTTGTTTTCTACTGCATTTCTTAATTGGTAAATCCTCTTTAAAAAAATAAACAATTCATCTAAAACAGCATCCTCTAGGAGCCCTCAGGAAGGGCAACCATTAATTTTGATCGAAAAATTGCTAACAGCAATATTTATAAAAGTAATAATGAAACAGAGTAGCTTAATGAATTACTCTGCAGAAATTTCGACCGAACATACGTGAACAAGTTGTACCATATGCAGTGGGGAAAAAAAGAGTGTGTGGCAACTTATTCTAATATGCAGTTGAATAAAGAAAAATTATCAGTAAGGTTCACTTTATATTCCCACTCCTTCAGCCCAGATTTTTCTCTTCAAAAGGTGAAAATGCATCTTTGCTGCTACAACCAGTTTATATAATGTCAAACTTTTAATATTCTATTTATCACGATTAAATGATGGCTCTCTACCATGGCTTGGGCCCTTTATACACATTATGTGCACATATAGATCATAAGTGAGGGACAGAATATTGGGATCATCTATCAGGAACTCCTGGGTGATACAGGTAATGGGGAAGTAGATTAATCTGTCCTAATTCAGGCATTTAAAGAACTCTCTCTATGGTCCATGGAGAGAAATAAGGGTATCCAGTGAATGTTTCATTTCTTCCTAAGTCTAAAACAAATCAAACGTATCACCTTCTAGTGAAACCTATTTCTCTCCATTGACTATCATGGGAGCCCAGGATGACTGGCTGCTTCTTAAACATCTAGCACGAGGTGAAAGAAAATCATACCTTGGGACTCTCCCCTAGTCAAACAAATTACCTTATCGGTAAGGTTGTCTTTTCATTGTTGCCCACTAAAGAAATTAATTTTCAACTCTGAAATTGGAACCAGCTCTGATCCCTAGACCCATCATTCCTTAAAATGTTTCTCTACAAATCTCAAGAAATTACAAATAGTCAGTCTCGAACAAGAGGATTGGAATGAGAACTAGGAAGGTAGAACCAAAAATCAAGTCAGGACATTATATCAAGTTAGGATGTTACGGTGTGGATGAGTGGACAATCATATGGGTAAAAAACTGAGTCCATGATTGGGCTTAGAGGACAGTGGCTAATAGGTCATTGTCTACCTGGAGGTTGGTAATGAGTGGAGTTTCGCAAGAGTTTGTCCTGGGACCTGTCTTGTTATAGTCTTTATCAGTGACCTGGAGGAGGCATCAGAGTGCACTCTCATCAAGTCTGTAGATGACAGCAAACTGTAGAGGATCACTCAAGATGCTCAAGGGCAGGGCCGCCCTCCAGAGGGACCTACATAGGCTGGAGAAATGGACTAACAAGAATCTTATGAAATTCATAGAGGACACATGCAATACCCTGCACCCCTTGCAATGATACAGACTGGGAACTGAGAGCTGGGGAGCAGCTCTGTGGAAAGGGAGCTTGGGGCCTGCTGGACAGAAAGCTGAGCATGAGCCAGCAGTAGCCTGGCAGCAAAGAGGCACAAAAGCCTCTTGGACTGCATTAACAGGATCAAAACCAGTACATCAAAGGAAGGGATTATCCCCTCTACTTGGCTCTCACCAGACCACATCTAGAGTACTGTATCCAGTTTTAGTGCGCCCAGTACAACACAGTCATCAGTATTTGGAGCGAGTTCAGCAGATGGCCACCATGATGGCTCAGGGCTGGAGCACTTGCCCTGTGAGGAGAGGCTGAGGGAGAGGGGTTGTCCAGCCTGGAGAACAGATGACTTTGGGGGAACTGAATTGCAGCACCCAGTACCTATGGGGAGGCTATTAAGAAGGTGGACCCAGGCTTTTCCAGTGTATAGTGAGAGAATGACACAAAAAAGGCATAAATTGAAACAAGAGAGATACAGATGGATGTAAGGAGAAACTTTTTTCCCATGAGGGCAGTCAAACATTGGAATAAGTTACTCAGAAAGATGATGCAGTCTCTCTCCATCCTTAAGGGTCTTCAAGACCCAACTGGACGTTGGACTTCCTGAGGTTCTTTATAACCTGAATAAATCTATAAGCAGTATCCTTTTCTGAATACATATGGTCAGAAAAAAGAACTATAGGTGGGATGATGGTCAAATTTTTGGTTAGTTAATCCGTACTCAGGCACATCATGAATTTATCAAGCTCTACAAGTTTACCAGGTTCTACCTGAAAAGGTGGTAATGCTCCTATTAAAAGGTTGTTCCAGAACATCCCTGCTTTAATAGTTAGAAATCTCTTTCTAATTTGTAGCCTAAATTTATACATGTTTTTTGTGCTCTGGTTTTGTGTCAACTTAGTGTTTAAACTTGTGATTCTTGTCCCTCGCTGGTATTTACCTGCTTGGTGTATTTATAGGCAGCAGTCACGTTACTTTCAGCTTTCATTTTGTTAGGCTACAGAAAACAGGCTCTTACATACTCCTCTCAGAAGAAATGTTCCTCATTCCCTCCTTCATGCTACCTGCTTATTTCGGTACCTGTCCCATTCATTCTTCCTGAACAAGTGGCCAGGACTGGGTGCTGCTCTGTGTGTTCCCAGGAAGCTTTCAGTGGCACGGGATGACACATGCTGCCTTCTCAGACAGCCAATCTCTTCCTGCTTGAACGGTGGCTTACAGTTTTATACAGACATTGCATAATACTAGGTGAAACTAATCAAACTTTGGCTCCCCAGCCCTGCCTCATCGCTTAGCCTTGTGTGCTGCATTAACAAGGGAGTTCTTGAAAC